>CANTUQ010000050.1:8052500-12852500 GCA_947683425.1 Excoecaria cochinchinensis
TCATTTTTAAACAAGGATTCAAACTATAAACCCACATCTAAAAAAAAAAAAAGAAAATGTCAACTCTTATTCCAATTTTGCAGTAAAGAAACATACTGTACAGCTAAAATTAAATAAAGACTTATAATATTAAATATCAAAATTCTCACAACAAAAAAAAAAGAAAAAAAATCGCTGCCGAACTCAATTTCTTCATCAGAAATAGAGCAATGCCATTAAAAACAGATAACAAATCCAAACCTGAATAGTGAAATTGATGTGGTCTTGAACAGGAGAGAGATGGGTCTGTGAATTTGATGTGGTCGGACGCGATTTGAGAAACTGAAGCCTGCAAAAGAAGCAAGCATGAATTATCCATTCACAATAGTAGCCTATATAGCAGATTTGGAGAGAAGGAGAGTAGGCGGTGGTCGAGAAGGAGAGTGCCGGTAGTCTAGAAATCGAGAGTGATGGAGAGTTGATGGCTTAGATCAAGAGTGCTGGTGGTCATCACCGGTGATCTGAAAATGGATAGGAAGGTAGGAAGTTAGAGTAGGCGGTGAGAGGCAAACGAAATAGGAAAGTGAAATAGGAAATGAAATATGAAAGTGAGAAAAGAAAGTGATATTTTTGTAAAAAAGAATTGTATAAATGAAAATAAAATTTAAAAATGTTGTAGAATTGAAATAATTAGAATATTTTTTTTATTTTGATTTTTTTGGGTATAATTATGTAAAGATCCCTAATTAATAATCAAACGTTAACAAAAAATTTCTCCAATCTCCAACCTAATTCATAAATTATCAAAAATCATAATTCATAAATTAATCCGAGAAGTAAATTTTCAACTCAAAGTGAAGCAATTTAATTTGACATTAACCAAAATATACACCAAAATAAGGATTAAATATATATGAAATTAATTTCATAATTTATTTGAACACTTATAATTACTTATTAAATATCCGTATTTGTCAATATTTGCAAATAATTAATACAAATTCGCAATTTTTTTTTTAGAAATAGAAGCGTATAGCACTTAACTGCGCTATTATAGCATCATAAAATATCAACATCAACAAGAAAACTAAACCATTATATTTTCAATTTCCTCCCAGCTCATTGTGCATGGGAAATATATTTTTATCACAACATTCAAATGTCACAAGTACGGTTAAATGTCACGAGTACGGTTAAATATTATACGCTCTAATTTCTCGAACAAATATGAATATAATTTATACTTATTATTTGTAAAATTGACAAATTTAAGTATTCAATAGTAAATTATTAAATACTAAATGTTCAAATGAATTATGATGTTAAGTTGAGATGTATCGTATATTTGCTACCCCATCCACTTGTGCACACCTCAGTGCGGGAGGTGTATTGGAGCACCCAATTAACACTTAAGAAGTGTACAATACAATCAAATCAAAACGAAAAATTTAATGGCATGTTATACCGACACTAGTTTCAAATAAGATAAATTAGAAAATAATTATATCCTAGGATGTGTAAAAATAAACAACCGATTTTATGGTTAAAATGAAACCTGATTTGCAATCGAATTGATTTTTATGGTTAACCTAATCGATTTTTATTGATTGAGTTTTTATATTATGATCAGTTACGGTTTATTTTTTAAAAAAACTGGCTGCTATGATTAACCGATTTGCGTTTATTTTTTTAATATATATATATTACTCTTTCCGTTCCATATTGATAGATATGTGAAGAATTTATATTTAGATGAAGAGTTAGAATTTAAAAACTGAATAATTAACATTTAACATGTTATATTTTTATTTTGGAACTTATTTTGTATTTTTATTTTGAAATTTATTTAGTATTATGTTTGGTTTATATATTTTTTTTAAATACTTTGAACAATTGAAATAATCCTTGCAATTTACATAATTTATTAATTTGCATGTTAGAAAATTTTGTAAACCTTAGAGTGATCCACGGGTTAATTTCATCGGTGGTAACTAAACTTTCGAGTTTGTGACATTGTGGTCACTTAATTTCGATTTGTATCGAAAAAATAACTCAACTTTTATTTTGTAACGGGATTGTCACAATGACCGAGATTTAACTGACTCGGTCATCGGCATGTGAAAAAATAGCGATTAACATCACCACGTTAGATAAATTGCCATGTCGGATGCTGATTGGATTCGACATGGCAATTTTTTTAAAAAAAAGAAGGTAAAAATGCAGGTTTTTTTAACTGGGTACCTATCCCCCCCGCACCCTCTCTGTGGCTGTCGTGCTCTGCTTCTCGCTGGCCCCTCAGTGTGCCTTAAGGTGTGTATCGCGCTTCTCCTTCTTTATTGCCTCTCACTTTCCAGTCTCTATGTAATGCCAATTGTAAAATCGTGGGTTTCTCTCTATCTCTCAGGTATCTCTGTCGATCAGTATCTCCGTGGATGTGTCTCCATCGATCTCTCTATTTGTCGCGCCTTCTAGCTGTCTCTTCCTCTCACCGACGTCTCATCAGTCTGTCAGTATATATAGGTGAGGTCATATGTCGATCTCTCTTTATTTCTCTCTCTTTTGCTCACTGATCACATATTGGTCTCTTTCTTTCTCTCTATATTTTTCATCACTTTCATTTTCACAAAATATACTTGTGAGATTAAGAGCGGGAAATGTCCCGCTCAACTTTAGGGGAATAAAAACAAACTAAAAAAATCAATTTTTTATGGCTTTTAGAGAACAAACAGAGAGGTTTGAAGTAAGTGGAAGCTAAGGGAAAAGTTGAAAGCAGAGAAAAAGATATGATTTGGAATGCAGCTAGGGTGAGCAATGCACCTCAATTCAAGAAGGCAATGGACTGCATCAAAAAAGAAAATCCAAATGCATTTAATTGGTTGGAGCATCCAGATAGGCCTTACCATAGCTGGACAAGATCTTTATTCAAGACACAAACCAAATGAGATATGCTGTTAAACAACCTCTGTAAGTGCTTTAACAGGTCAGTTATTGGGCTGTTGTTGTTCACTTCTACACACACACACACACTATTAGGTGCTAAAAACGCTAACTCTGCAAGTGCTAAAAACTGTCCAACGGCCTTCTCTGTCACGCTCGCAATAGAACACGACATTCTCTCCTAGGCTTTGTTCTTCTATTGACCGACTCGTGATTTTTTGTCTGAGTCGTGCAGTTTGTTCGAGTCGTGTATATCTTCACGACTCGTGCACTTCTTCCTTCTGTACTACTCGTGCACCTCTTCACTAGTCGTGCATCTCTTCACTGGTCGTGCACATCTTCACTAGTCGTGCACATCTTCAAATCTGTATTTTTACCTTCTTTTTTTTTTTTAAATTTCCATGTCGAATCCAATCAGCATCTGATGTGGCAATTTATCCGACGTGGCGATGTCAATCACCGTTTTTCCATGCATCGATGACCGGATCAGTTAAATCCCTATCATTGTGACCATCCCGTTACAAAATAAAAGCTGAGTTATTTTTTCGATACAAATCGAAGTTAAGTGACCACAACGTTACAAACTTGAAAGTTTAGTTACTACCGATGAAATTAACCAGTGATCCGCTAATTTAAAATCTTTTAAGATGGGAATGATCCAAAAGAATGCCTTACTCTGGCCTATATGAAAGAATTAATTTGTAGGTTGAAATCTTTAGTGGTGCTGGATTTGGATGGCTTCATATATAGTGTAAAATAATTGAATCCTCTTGTAAATATGTTATTTACATAACAATAATTTATATGTATGGATAATTACAATATGAAACAGTTATAACAATCTATTTAGAAAGGAATCCTAATATAGGAGGAAGTCATATAATCTAGATACAATATTATTATATTTTATCATTCCCCCATAAATTGTATTGGTGAGTCTTCACAAGATATTTGAATCACATTGTGAGAAAAGAATCACATATGAATTGAACAATTCCAAGGAAAAAAAATGAAAGCTAGAGACAAGAGAATCACATGAATAAAATGAAAACAAGAGATAAGAGAATCACATGAATAAAAGGTTCACATGGGGTTGATTTAACCTTTTTATGATTCCAAAGAAAAGAGAAAAGACTAACGTGGTTGTAGCCTTGGGCATGACTAAAGAAGAAAGCAGAAGAGAAGAGAACGATGTTGTTTAGCCTTAGGCACAGCTTATAGAGCAGAAAATCAATCAGATAGGAACATAAAAGAGACAAAAGGGAAGATAATCATAGTAGAACAGTGACAAAACAAAATCAGATTTGAATAGAAAGGAAATGGATTAAAATATCACATATTCGGCCATAAAGAGGAAGAGCAGGCTACTTGTATAGAGATCTCCCAAGAAAGAAATAGAGAAGATTATCCAAGAAAGGGAGAAAATCGGCAAAGAAAGAAAGAAGATCCCCCAAGAAGAAAGTGAAGATTTCCCAACAAAGAAAAAATATATGCATAGAAGAGAAAATATCACTGAAGAAGAAAGAGAAGATTGCCCAATGATGAGGAGAAAATATCACGAAGAAAGAAAGAAGATTTCCCAAGAAAGAGAAGATCACCAGTAGAGGTACTCAGTATTAAACAATTGAGACACCTTCTAATGCACCATAACATTAATGATCATGAAACTAAGGTTCCAAAGGGCTTTGGAGCAATGAAGAATCCTCATACTTGCGATGGTGTGTATGATAGAAGAGGCATTGCTACTGAGTTAGGGAACTTAATCCAATTGCAAAAACTAGTAGTTAAGCATGTGACTGCTGATCATGCTGATGAACTAGCAGATCAATCAAGAAGATGCCAAGTTTTGTCCTCCATCTTTTCCAGAAATAGAACAATTTTGTCCTCCATCTTTTCTTCAAGAGCTTCACTTGGCTAGTGGACTAGCTGAAATTCCCAGTTAGGTTTTGTCTATGGAAAACCTAAACACTCTACATTTATCTTACTTAAGGCTAGTGATAAATGAAACCTCAATACAATTTAACTCACTCTTGAGTTAGAATAGTGTATCTGATTGGATATATTGCAGTCTCTTGCATAGTATCTTTTCTATAGGCAATTGAAACATTTTACTCTTGAAATGTTTACCTCCTTTTTGCCATTGGACCTATACCCAGGAGGAAACCCCGCTGACGATCGCTGCAAATTCTTCAGCAAAGGGCATAATTCCTAATAAGTGAACCTAAAAATATGGAACCAGCGATCCCAGTAACGAACAACAGCCAACAAAAGGGTCGTGTCGAGCTTGATTCTCTAGAGGAATTTTAGGCCAGAATAAGGGGCCAGGATGGAGCTTTCCTAGGTTTTGGGGCATCCAAAAGTTTATGCAATTTGTTGAGGATCGGTGCCGACATGGTGTAATATGATAATATTTGAGCATATATATATATATAAAGAAAAGGAAAAGTAAAGAATAAAGAAATGAAGGGGAAAATACCTGTAGATACGCTTTAATCCAATAAGCGAGGAGAGTCAATGCTTGAACTTTAAGATTTAAGCTCCTTAAGCTCCTTTTATAGAGGAGCCATGATAGATGGGCATGGCTCAACCAGCGAGGCATGGCTAGCCCGTCTGTCACCCTTAAATCGCTTGCATGAACCTTTTCTTCTGCATTTCCTATATGGCCTATACATTCTACACGAACGTGCATTTCCTTGCATATTTGTTTTGTCCACTTTTGCAGGAAAAGGAATTCATTTTGGCAGGACGCCAGATCCAATGCAGGCATCCGCATAGGCTAGGTTTGAGTATTCATCGAGTAAATATTAAAAAAAAATATGTATTTTGAATGACAGAAGAGACGGAGCTTGCGCCCGTCGCTAGTTAGCGAGTAATGGCCTGTTCGTCTGTCACATCATAACTATAAAAGCCTTTTTTTTTCTTCTTTCTTCCTCTTTTCTTCTTTCTTCCTTTTTTCTTCTTTCTTCTTCTTTTTCTTCTTCTTCTTCTTTCTCTGCGCGAAACTGACAGCCCCTTAGGTTTTTTACTGATTTCTCCCCCATTTTGGCTCCATTTCACACACCGTTTGTGCCCAAAAAATCCTACGACAGTCGCGCACGTTGGGGCACCATTTATCTTGAGTTTTACGAGTTTGCCTTTTACACTCCACAGGTCAGCTTTCTGTGATTTTCTCCTCCTTTTTTACATTTTCTTGCATAGTTTTTCGTTATAAACATCTTTTATGTGTTTGCGGGTTAAATAGGGTGAGAAATTTGCATTTTTCTTTTCTGCCTTTTTAAATGCTTGTATTATGCCTTTGGCAAAAAAAATAATAATTAATAAACAAAAAATAAAAATAATATTAAAAATATTAAAATGTGAAAAATTAAATGCATAGATAGCATTTTTATTGTTTTTATGGCTTAAGCATGTTTGGAAAATTATTTAATTTAGTGGACTGCAATTTTTTTTTTTGCTGCATATTGATGATATTAATTGCACCGATTATAATTTGTTGAGAATTGGGTTGCAAAATATGTTTTTTGTGCAGGGAGGTAGGCATATTTTTAGCCGAAATATTGCCAAAATTTTCAAAAATTTTGCAAATTTTCGTTTAGATAATAATAATAATAATAATAATTATAATTATAATAAAAAATAAAATAAATGATGATAACAACAACAACAATAATAATAATAATAATAATAATAATAATAATAATAATAATAATAATATTAATAATAATGAAAATTATAATAAAATAATAGTTTTGCATGAATTATTGTTATTTCTTTACGCAAATATTACTATCTTTATAGTTTTATGAACAAACTAATTATGTTTTTTTTTATCTTTTGCATATGCCTCCCAAGAGAGAGTCACCGGCGCCCGAGGCACAACCAGCACCGGGGTGGATGACCATCGAGTAGAGATGCCGCTATAGGGCCTTAGCCCACATTCAATTTAAGGCTAACAGATTTATGTCACACCTGTTCCTTAGGGAGATGGGCATGCTAGCAGATACGGATGCCCTACTGGTGGCAACAAGATGGACATAGTTCTTTGCTGGTGCATTTTAGACGTACCCCAAGGTCGCTCGAGAGTTCTTGGCCACCATACAGTATAAGAGGGTTCCAGAGGTCTGCCATCGAGCCGGGCGTGATCACTTTTTGGGTTAGGGGGATACCCTACAGCATCAGCGGCGGTAGTTCGCAGAGGCTATGCAGCTCCCGATGGGGGAAGGGGTTTTTACTACAGAGCGAACAGTAGAGCAGCAACATTGGGCCACGATAGCATTGCCAAGGGTTCCATATCACCCAAATACGACAAAAAGCACGATGTTGTCCTCATAGGTCTTCAGATACATCCAGAAGGTGCTATTCAACTCGTATCTAGGGCGTATAGGTAGTTCAGGGTCGCTGAATGCCGCAGAAATAGACGTATTGACATTGGCCACGAGATAGTGGCGAATTTGGTTCCACTCGCCGGACTACTAACTGCGCAAATGTGTGTGGGAGGGGTAGTGACGAGGCTTCTGCTTTGCTTGGGGGAAGAGAAGGCCACCTTTGGAGAGCCCATAGAGGAGGATATCTATGTTGACCACGTGGTAGAACCGATCATGAATATGATTGCTCCAATTCCCCGGCACCCACAGACTGCCAGATATCCCAACAGCAGATGTTCCAAAGGAGGCACAACCACATCCACCTCAACCAAAGGAGCCTGCACTGCAGCTTGCGCAGTCGGCCCCTCATACACCTCAGGATGGTATGGATTTGGACATAGATTTAGAGGATATGCTCTGCACTCCACCATCATAGATAACACCTTTCGAGGCGTAGGGTCGCACTCTTCCATCTTCGCATGTACAATACTCGCCCACCCAGGCATCTAGGAGATACATGTTGTATGGGCATCCAGGGGCCTCCACATCCAGAGCTCCATCGGCGCCTAAGCCTCAGGTAGAGCAGTCACCAGCAAGCATGGAGACTTTCATACAAGCCATGTAGCAGGAGTTGATGGCCGGCATTACTGCCACTCTGACCATTATGAGCTAACGCATGGAAGAGGTATTTCGGGTCCTAGGGGAGGTAGTGGCCAGACAGGGAGAGCTCCTTAATAGGTAGGTAAAGCGCTTGGACAGATTGGAGACAACTGTGGTTACCATTCAGGCTACAGCTGCTCAGAGAGTGGATAAGTCCCTCCAAATGATGGACAAGTCCATCGCAGCTACGAGAATGCAATTCGAGATAATTGAGGGAGCATTGCATGGGAACCAAGAGTCCATGAAAGATAAGCATGGGGAGGTGAGTACTCAGCTCACAGTGGTTCGAGATAACCTTAGACAATGCCTAGAGCAGCAGTCTTCATCATTCACCTAGTTGAGAACGGGTATCGTTGAACTCGTAGGAGTAGTCAGGTCTATCATATGCCCACTCTCTCAATAGATACTGCGAGTTAAGCTTCGACGACCTGGGGAGCCGCCAGTGCCACGTCATCCCTTCCCTTCTCGACCATCTACCTCTAGAGCCTCACCCTTACCGGTCAGTTCATCCTCATCATTGTCCTCATCCGATTCATCTAAAGAATACACTCCTCATCCTCCATAGCTGACATTCAGGGAGAACTTTTTTTTGTATTTATTTTCTTTAATGTATAAATTTTACATTATCTATACATAGTTGTACTTTTTCATTTTACTCTTGCTTTACTTGAAATGCGTAAAATGAATAAAGAACAACAAGAAGAAATGGATATATAAAATAAAAAGAAAATTAATCGACAGAATATGACAATAAAATTTATGCCTTACCAAAATAACTTAATGCGCTCAATTAATGAAACCTTTAAACATGTAGGCAGATGATTACCTCACCTAGTTCATGAAATTCACCAAGTCGTACTCGTCACTAACTTCAGCAAAAGGGTTAACACATCTACAGGTGACGGTAACACTAATTTCAGCAAAGGGTTAACACATCCACAGATGACAGTAACTCCAAATTCATCAAACACGTGTAGATGACGGTAACACCAATTTCAACAAAAGGGTTAACACATCTGTAGATGATGGTAGCACCAATTTCAGCTGAGGGTTAACACGTCCGCAGGTGATGATAACACCAACTTCAGCAAAAGGTTAACAAGTCCATATGCGATAGTAACACCAATTTCAGTTGAGGGTTAACACATCCGCAGGTGATGATAACACCAACTTCAACAAAATGTTAACACGTCCGCAAGTGATGGTAACACCAATTTCAGCTGAGGGTTAACATGTCCGCAGGTGACGATAACACCAACTTCAGCAAAAGGTTAACAAGTCCGCAGGTGAAGGTAACACCAATTTCAACTAAGGGTTAACATGTCCGCAGGTGAAGGTAACACCAATTTCAACTAAGGGTTAACATGTCCGCATGTGATGATAACACCTACTTCAGCTAAGGGTTAGCACGTCCACAGGTGATAGCAGCTACTATTTCTGTTGAGGGTTAATACGTCCACAAGTGACGGTAACACAGACTTCAACCAAGGGTTAACACGTCTGCAAGTGATGGTAACACCGACTTCAGCCAAAGGTTAACACGTCCATAAGTGACAGTAACACCGACTTCAGTAAAGGATTAATATGTCTACAGATGAGGGCAACTCCAACTTTAGCAAAAGGTTAACATATCCATAAGTGACGGTAACTACCCCATTAGGCAACAATCCAAAAGTCCTTCAAAAGGCAATCTAAGATCAGCTCAACCGGGAAGATGGTTGCCTCAGGTACGCATCTATTTCCTTTCTCTGAATTTTGGCTCACCTAGGCACTCGTACACTAGTATTTCCAAAATTGGGGGCAACTATAGACACCGGGTCCTGAGGAAGCTTAGAGCAGAGGTTACCCAGTGATGAAAAGTTGTCTATGACACTTATTGAGGAGCAAAAGTGCTAGTTCTACTCCTTGAATCCCATGTTTTTCACATTTTTCCTCTCTTTTAATCTTTTGCACTTTACCGGAGCTAAAATGATGGTTTTTAGATGTAAAACTTGCGTTTTTTTTATTGACAGAGTCTGTCACTATTTTCCTTTTGGCCCGTCTATCGCTGGCACCTTGCGTCCATCCTCGGACGCCCGTGATTTACTGATGGACCCCCATGACTCGCGGGTGGACGGGCACGACTTGCTAAGTAATAATTCAGTGGCATTTTTGTAATTTTTAAAAGAACCTTGAGAGCCTGTCTGTGAGCGTAAGATGCCTATCTATCGTCTCTTTTACATAGACTTGCAGAACGTTTAGCACAGCGGGTTAGGGGGGATTTTGTTGGGATCCCACCTGACTCCTACAGGTTCAAAGTTTGAAAATTTTATTTTTCCCTAAGAAAACCTAGACATATTAGTTTGAGTATAAAAAAAAAGAGAAAAGATAGAATAAGGGGGGATCAACATTTTTTGTGAAAAAAGTTGGGATTTTTAGAGAGAAAAATGGCAGAAGAGAAAAGGAAGAAGAGAGAAAAAAGTCTTGCTTGGGAGTAAACCTCAAAGGCTTTTAATTAAAAACACAATTTTTATTACTTTTCTGGGTTCAGATCTTCTATTAGAGCATCTCTTCTAGAAATCAATCAAAAAGGAAGAATATTTTCTAGAGAAAGAAAGAACATTCTTTCTTAAATTCAAATCTTTTTTGGAGTTCAAGGAGGCACAAAGCACTTTCTGATTCTCCAAGAGATAAGGAAACAAATCGAGGTTAAGTATTCTGGGCCCAAATATCATTGTTCCGTGTTTAAACTTGAGTTGATAATATGTGATGTGTTTTGATCTTGAATATGTGATTTTTTGTGATTTTGGGCTTTTTATTAGTCCAAATAGTTTCTAGGGTCTTAAAAATAATTCTGATATAATTTTAGAATTTAATATGCACGTTTGAGGTCGCTCGTGCATGAATGTTGAGTTAGAAAAATTTTTAATGGAGGTTTGAGTTAGTTCTTTGCGTTCTGGGCATGACAGACGGGAAGAAAGCTTGAGAGACGCCAGTCTCTCAAGCGACAGATGGGATAGAGCATAAGCTTTTCGTCCCACTCGTCGCTGCCTTCTCCACCTGTCCCTCGCTTGTGTGCTCATCTATGGGCCCTGTTTAGCCTTCCTTATTTATTTTCATGTATTTTCTTTTGATCTTTTAATGGCCTATTATATGTTTTGTCTTAATTTCATTCCTTAAGGTATGTAACTTTATTTTTGCCTTTTATGCTTTGATGTCTTTATTTTTTTTTAATTATAGAATAACCATTTATTTATTTAAGTATTTTTATGACTTCATTAATGAGTTATTTCTCTTATTTTGGTGGCTTAAATATGTCCTTTCTGCACTTTATCTAATCGCTTTGCTTTATGTTTTAGACTTGTGATAGTAAAGATTTTCTTGTGCACGTTAATATAAAAAAGTCATCGAAAGTTTTCTATTAACTAATGGGGATTTACTTAATAAAATGGGACCAATTTCCTAATTTCCATTAAAAAATGTCATTACCAAAGAAGGGTCTGTGCCTATCAAAATGGGATCATTCATCTCATTTTTTTTAGAAACTATTCAAGGAACTCTTCTATTTTGTAAATATGTATGTGGGGACCAATGTTTCCATCCAAATGAATGCCCCGATTTATGTATGTATCTCATTTCCTCATTTTGTATACTTTGTGTTTATTTTTGAGACCATTGTAATTATGTTTTATTTAGCACTTTCCTTTGTATGCTTGTGGTGCCCTTCAAATTAATTACATATATCATGTGAGAATGGGAATATTAATTTAATCTTAAAAACACAATTATATGAACATTTGACTAAGGTATAAGTAAGAGTGATGTCTCGAACCTTCTCTGGTTTAGACTTCATAAGGTAATAATAAACTTTTTTAATATTTTGTTGGGTGGCGTCTCTAAAACCTACCTCTTGGTGCCCACTTAGACAGCTTCGTAGGTTGATTATCAACAATGGAATAGGGGTGACTCCCTGTCTATTGTGAAGCAACTAGTTTTCACGAGTTGAATGAACCTCCATCCGGTATCGAGTCCTAAAAGCAAACCATCGAGAGTGATCTCGGGTGCCTCGCGGGGGACAGTCCAAAAATCATATGTCTATGCAAAAAATGCAAACACATGTGTTATCTTTCTACTGATGAAGTGCATTTTCATTTGCTAAAAAAGGGGATTGTACCCAATTATTTTGAGTGGACATGACATGAAGAGCCAATAATTTGTAGCACGTCTGGGGGTAATGAAGTTAGATTGTCAGTAAATGTAGGTGAATTTCAAAAGGGGGCGAATTTATGACAAGCAATGTATGTGCAACTAAAACTCCTTATGCCCAAATGGTTTTTAATGCAGCGAAATTTTCATTTCAGCCAAATTTACACAATGTCAAAGAAGAACCCGACCCAACTGCCAAAAATTTCTTAGACTTGCTGAATGCAACTGACCAAGAATTATTGCCAGGTTGTGATAATATGACCCCGTTAAGTTGTGCTACTCAAACATTGAACATAAAATCTGAAAGTCATATTTCTGATCGCAGTTTAGATAAAATCTTGGCTTGGTACAAGGAATAATTGCCTTCGGATCATAAAATGGTTGATATTTTTTACATTATAAAAAAGCTTCTTCGAGGCCTTGGTTTGCCAGTAGAAAAAATTGATTGCTATAGATTGGGATGTATGTTGTTCTAGGGAGTTGATGTTGAATTAAAATATTGCAAATTTTGTAGTCAACCAAAGTTCAAACTAATAAATGCTAATAGGAAGCAGAAATTAGTACCTGGGAAGCAGATGTATTATTTCTTGCTAATATGTCTCCAATGTTACCGCATCTCATGTGAGATGGCACAATGAACATGAACAATCAGATGGAATAATGAGCCATCCATCGAATGCAGTCACATGGAAATATTTCAATAACATCCACCCCGACTTTGCTGCTGAAAGTAGAAATGTGAGGCTAGGTTTAAGCACTGATGGTTTCTAGCCTTTTGGGTAATCCAGCCAACAATATTCATCATGGTCAATCATAGTAATTCGTTATAATTTGCCTCCATGGATATGTATAAATGAGGCTTATATGTTCTTGACAGCGATTGTGCTTAGGCTAAAGAATCAAATGCATAAAATTAATGTATTCTTACGACTATTGATATCTGAGTTGCAACAACTATGGGAATTCGGTGTGCTAACATATGATGTGTCTGGTCAATAGAATTTTATGATGAGAGCAGCTTTGATGTGGACAGTTAGTGATTTTCCTACCTATGTTATATTGTTTGGATGGAGCATGGCTGGAAAATTAGCTTGCCTTTATTGTGGTAATGATTCTAATGCTTTTTATCTTTCTAATGGGTATAAAACATCTTGGTTTGACAATCACAGGAAATTCCTCCCTCTAGATCATCCATTTAGATGTAATAAATAAAGGTTCATTAAGAATAAAGTTGTTCAAGCACCTCCTTCCCCTAATAGATCCGGTGAACAAATCTTACAGGAGATTAATGAATTAGGGTTGCTAAAAGTGATAGAAGTTGAAGTCGAAGAAGTAAATAATAGCATTATTAAAACTTTGGTTGGAAAAAACGTAACATCTTCTAGGATTTGCCATATTAGAAATCAAATTTGATACGGCATAATATAGACTTGATACATATAGAAAAAAATATTTTTGACAATATCTTCAACATCATAATGAATATTGAAGGGAGGACAAAAGATAATGCAAAATCACGTGCTGATTTAAAATTATTTTGCAAAAGAAATGAGTTAGACAGAGATCCTCACACAGGAAAATGCCCAAAAGCGTGTTATACTTTAGACAAGAGACAGAAGGAAGTTTTTTGTGACTGGTTAAGAAGCCTAAAGTTTTCGGATGGTTATGTTTCAAACTTAGCAAGGTGTGTAGACATGAGAAAGTATAAATTATTCGAAATGAAAAGTTATGATTGCCATGTATTCATGCAAAGACTAATGCCAGTTGTTTTTCGGGAATTATTGCCAACAAAGGTATGGGAAGCTGTAACTGAGTTAAGTTTGTTTTTCAAAACCTTAACTTTATTTGAGATAAATTTGGCTGACATGGAAAAATTGGAATTAAAAATTCCAGTAATCCTATACAAATTAGAAGGGATTTTCCCTCCAAGATTCTTTGACATTATGGAACATTTACCTATACATTTAACAGTGGAGGCAAAACTGGCTGGACCAGTTCAATATAGATGGATGTATCCCTTTGAGAGGTAATTACAAGTGGTATTTATATGTATAAACTTGTAGTTTGTTATGATAAGTAATTTGAATCACACTTGCTATGTAGGTATTTGTATCACTTGAAAAAAAAAAGAAGAACAAAGCCAGAGTTGAAGGTTCAATATGTAATGTATATTTGCTCGAAGAAGCAAATACATTTTGTTCCCATTATTTTGAGCCACATGTCCACACAAGATACAAAAAAGTTTCTCGTAATGACGACGGGGGTGAAACAAGTGAAAATTATAGAAACTTATCTATTTTCACCTACCATAGTTGATTATATGAACGTTCAACTAGAAAAATGCTCACAGAAGAGGAATTAGAGGCCATGGTTACATTTTGCTGAATTGCCCAGAGGTTCAATCTTTCTTGCAATAAGTTTAACTTATTGTTTTAAATTGATCATTTAGTTTATGAGATAAAGGGTGGTATGAACTTATATAATGTTATTGGTAGTTGTAGTTGATATGAGGAATAATTACGGGAGCTAATGCCAGAAATAACATAAAATGACATCAATAAGGAAGTTAAAAAGCACTTTCATAAATGGTTCAAGACATATGTAAGTTTTGACTTCAAATATAGTACATGAAAGATATAGTTTTTTCATCATAGTTTAAATGACACTAGACTATCTCATTCTGTAGGCATCAGAAAATCCAATTGAAAATAATTTCATCTCAGATCTTGCGAAAGGAACATTGCGGACTGTTAAATCTTATTCAGTGTATTTCGTCAATGAATACAAATTTCATATGCAATCTCATGGTTATAAGAAGGCAACAATAAATAGTGGGGTTTGCATTCAGGGGGAATTGATGGATTATTATGGTAAAACTATTAAGACACTTAAAATTGAGTACCCCGCAATGCCAATAAAACGTTTTATAATATTTAAGTGTGAATGGTTTGATCCAACACTTAAAGTCGAAACAAAAATGCATAGTAGATACAACATTGTTGAAATCAACCAGCGAAGAACATTTTCTAACTTTGAACCTTTTGTGCTAGCAATGAAAGCAATGTAGGTTTATTATATTCCTTTTTCTAGCTTAAGATGAGATAAGTTAGATTGGTTGGCAGTTTGCAAAGTAAAACCTAGAGGCATTTTTAAAATGAAAGCAATAAGACAAATAAACGAATTGAAAGTGAAGCATTTCAGGAAGAAGAAATGGAGGTTCATAAAATAAATGCAAGTTTAGCATATAAAGATAATGAACCTTTGAACAATCCAGATAATGAATATACTGATATTGCATATGAAGAGGAGGATGAATCTACAGAGGGTGATAGATCTGAAGAGGATCTTGAATTTGATTCTAATTATTCGAAAAATGAATATGATTATGATAATTATTTACAACTGAGTGATAATAGTGACTAATTCCTTGTACAAATTTTATATCACGTGAGAAAATTTATTAATGTAAACACAATATATCGTTTTATATTTAATTTTTTTATAGAAATGAAATTTTCTATTAGTTAACTAATCAATTTCATACATTTTAGGTAAAAAAATGCAGAATAAGAGGAAGACTTCTAATATGCTACCTCCAAGGATGAGGTTACCCCCCATCAGTCTCCCCTACTGAAAGTCCAGCAGAGGGATCACTATCTCCTCCATCTGCCCCTTCAAATATGGACACATATTCATTACCACAGCGTTCCCCATGCCTTGCATCTACCCCTATTACTACATCATCTACCTTTCCATCAACCACAACTGCTACTTCATTGACACAAGCTCCTGCAGCAGACAATCCGTCTATACCATCACAGATATCAGAGATAAAAATAATTAAAGGTCCTATGCTTGGAGCAATTAGAGTGGATGGAAGGATGTACATTACCATTGACAAAAATCAATGAATTATTAATATATAATTTTATATTAATTTTATAGTGCTTCATTTGAAAAGATTATGAAATTTCTTGTCTATTAAATTGATTCCATCTGGAAAGTGTTCCGCTCCATTACAGGTACATTCAAGGAGAATATTGATTTCCATCAACCACCGCTACTACTTCATCGACATAAGCTCTTGCAGCAGAAAATTCGTCTATACCATCACAGATAGCAGAGATAGAAACAGTTAAAGGTCCTAAGCCTTGACAGTAATTAATGAATTATTAATATATAATTTTATATTAATTTTATAGTGTTTCATTTGAAAAGATTATGAAATTGCTTGTCTATTAGATTGATTCCATCTGGAAAGTGTTCCTGCTCGATTACAGGTACATTCAAGGAAAAAATTAATTTTAATGGTTATTTATGGAAGAACGTCTCTGTAGGCAAATTTTCCTATGGATATTCATTCCATAACTAAATTAACAACGAAAATATGATTTTCTCAGGTAAATATAAATATGGAAACTCCAATTCTGTTGGCAAACTTACCTACGAAATTTTCCTTTCGTAACTAATTTCGCTATGAAAATATAATTTCGTAGTAAAATTTAACTACGAAACTCCAATTCTGTAGGCAAACTTAACTACAAAATTTTCATTCTGGAACTAATTTCCCTACGGAGATGTACTTCCGTGGTAAAATTTAACTACGAAAATCCAATTCCATTTACCTACAAAATTCTCATTCCGTAACTAATTTACCTACGAAAATATACTTTCGTAGTAAAATTTAACTGTGGAAAATAAAATTTAACTATGGAAAAACATTCCGTAGTAAATTTTACCTACGAAAATATTTACTCCGTAGGTAATTTTTACTACAGAAAAAACAATTCAGTTGTTAAAAGTTTACTATTATCATATGAGCGACGACTATGTCCATCGGTAATTTCCATCGGCAATTTCAATTTCCTACGGAATATAGTGACTTTTCGTCGTAATTTTCCATAGGAATTCACTATTTTTCTTATAGTTTGGGTTTTTGATTTAGTTTGGGAGTGTGTAATTTTTTTATAGATATAGATTATGCATAGGATATTAAGAAATATATTAGTAACTTAACCTAATTATTAATTAAATTTCTGTGAAAACAAATGCTCATAAAGAATTCTTTACTGTTATTTTACACTATAAGGGAGTTATGTGCATGGATGGATATTATGGCAGTGAAGTTATGCATTTTAACTGGTGTGATATTGATTCAAAGACTATATGCTGATGGATATGTGAGATACTTTTACAAGCCTCCAATATATGTTTATAGGGGCTCCTTGAGGCCATTAGATAGTGAGGTTTTTGAAATATGTTTAACTATTGATAAGAAGAGCAAAGAAATATATATTTATGTCAATCATTTCATAGGAGATATGCTACTAGATTTGAAAGAAAATGGAACTCCTTATAGGAACCGTATACTTATGCCTGGTGCAACCAAGGATGAAAGGTGACCAACTTGGATTGCATTGAGAGATTATGTTGACAATCAATCTCCTGTTAGGGTTAGGAATAAAGAGAAACAAGGTGAGACTAACTTAGGGTATATAAAGGAAGAAATGGATTGGATTTTTTCTATAATAAATAAAAATTTTTAAGTAGGTCTGTGACGCCCACCAAACCTCGGGAGACCCCAAAGATCCGCCTTTAGGGTGATTGGGAGAGGTTCACGGAAACTTACAAGAGATTGCAAGGGCGTCTATTTTGGGCAACAATGAGGTTTCTTGGAGTGGCCACCCAATAAAACATTGGGAAAGGTCGTCTAGCCTCAATGAGCCTAAAACAACGCATATGCATCCATTTTGGGCAAGCTAGAGATATTTTGGAGACCCCACCCCAATAAAACATTGGGATGATCCTCTAACCTTATGGAACCTAGGACTATGCAAATTGGACCTATTTTGGCAACAAGAGATATTTTGGAGACCCCACCCCAATGAGACATTGAGATGGTCCTCTAATCTCATTGAGCCTAAGACCAGAGATGATTCGGAACTTCCCATTTATTCATACCTTGATTAAATTATAATTGAGTTTTGAATTTAAGATTTTATCCCTTTTCTCATTCATTTTTAATGCAATAATTAGAGCGCATATCAATCACATAATAAAACGGTAAATAAAAGCAAGATTAAAATAAGGTAAATAAAAGTATAATAAATTACAATAAAACTAGGGGCGAAATACAACCCGCAATGTAAATGAAATGTAAATTATACATAAAACGGGGTATTTATTAAGGATGAGGACATTGGTTCCCGCATGCATAGTTAAAGGAAATAATTTTCAAGTGACAATTTATTTGGATAAAAAAACTAGGACATTGGTCCCATTTTATTAGAAAAAATTTAACTTATTTATAAAAATATTTTTGTGTGATTTTTAATTAAACGTGCATAAAATAAATGATTTTATTAATAATTACATGATAAATAAATTAAAAATACAAATAAAGGAAAAATAATAAATACAATAAAAAGATAAGTCCCTGAATCTCCTCCTTCGTTCGCAATGATGCTCAAACATGACAAAAATAAGTATTTGAAAATAAAAACAAACACAAATAAAATAATGCTAGTAATTAAATCAAAAAATCAATTAAATATATAAAATAATAAATAACAAATTAAAATAGATAAAATATGCATTATGGATGATAAATAAATTAACTAACATAATAAATCAAATAAAGTAGCATATTAACAAATTAAAACAAATAAAAACACAAATTATGATGATGATGATAATAATAATAATAATAATAATAATAATAATAATAATAATAATAATAATAATAATAATAATAATAATAATAATAACAACAACAACAAAAAGGAAGAACGAACAAATAAATAAGATAAAGTAAAAAAAAAATTAAAAATGTTAAATCTATATCTAAAATCATATAAAATAAATAAATAAACGATAAATTAAAAGATTTACATGATGACTAATTAAATATAAACAAAAATAAATAAAAGAAAAATAAAATTAAGAGATCGAGTCTAGGATGTTTACCCTCAGATTTCGGATTTGATGGAGGAAAAATATGATTGATTTTCCTTATTTTGATTCACAAAGTAGAAATAATAAAAATTAAAATTTTATTCCAAAAGAAAATTACTTAAAATAATAGAAGAAAATAAATTAATTTTCAAAAACAAAAAATTGATTTCTTTGTCTCAAGTATGATTATTGATTAAAATTAAAAAAAAAAAAGGAAGAAAAGAAATTTAATTCCCAAAAACAAAGAATTATTTTCTTTGTTTCAAGAAATTATAATTGATAAAAAAACAAATTTCAAGAACAAATAATTATTTTCTTTGTCTCAAGAAAAATTTTTGATTAAAAATTAAATTTTTAACCTTAATAATTTTTATTTGGAGAAGAAAAATAAAAGAAATGTAGAGAAAATTCTTGGAGAAGAAGAAGAAAAGTAAAATGAAGATTTTTTTTATCAAAAGAGAATTCCCCCTTCCTTTTTTCTAAATTTTTCTATTTAAATGAGTAAAAATGAAAAAAAAAATCATTAATTAAGGAAGAAAATAGAATTTTTATTAAATTCCCCTTAATTTGGGTGCAAAAAAGAAAATTATCATTAAAAATCCCGAAAAAAATGTGAAAAAGTAAAAAAAAATAAAAAAAAAGCGGAAAAAATGGGCGAAAAACGCGTTTGCAGCAGACCAGGGGCGACCAAAGCCCGTCGGTGCGCACTACGGGCGTCGGGCGCACGCTCGCCCAGCGCGGAGCGACGCCTCGCGCACGGGCTACCCTCGGCGCGTCGCTCGCTAGCTCTCCGTGCGCAGGCGGGAGCGCGCTGCTGCCGCAGCGCGCCGACGCGGCCGAATTTTTTTGTTTTTTTTAAATCTAACCAAAAATACAATAATTTTCAAACTCCATTTTTAAAATTTAATTTTTAATACATTTATTATTATTATTATTTTATTTTTTATTCTAAAAAATAAATTTAACAAGTAAATCATCATTTTTAACCTTTTTGTCTGTAAACAGGCATCTAATCATCATTGGGTAACTCTGATTTAGGCTGACTCAAGACCCGGTGTCTACAGTTGCCCCCAGTTTTGGGGAAGCTAGTGCACAGGTGCCTAGGTGAGCCAAAATTTAGAGAAAAAAAGGAAAGAGACACGTACCTGAGGTAGCTATCTTTTTCAAACTGGACAATGTTGTTGGGGTGGTTATTTGCCTGCTTGTCTGTATGTTATTCTTTGCTAAAGCGAGTTACCGTGATCGTGTAAATCCTCGTTGAAGTGGTATTTACCGTCAGCATGTAAATCCTTGTTCAAGCAGTAGTGCCATGGTCGTGCTAACCTTCCGTGGAATGGTAGTGCCGTCATCGTGCTAACCCTTGTGAAATGTGAAGCGGTAGTGTTGTGATCTTGCTAACCCTCCGTGGAGTGGTAGTGCCGTCATCGTGCTAACCCTTCTGAAGTGGTAGTGTCGTGGTCGTGCTAACCTTCCGTAGAATGGTAGTGCCGCCATCGTGCTAACCCTTGTGAGATGTGAAGCGGTAGTGCTGTGATCGTGCTAACCCTCCGTGGAGTGGTAGTGCCGTCATCGTGCTAACCCTTCTAAAGTGGTAGTGTCGTGGTCGTGCTAACCTTCCGTAGAATGGTAGTGCCGCCATCGTGCTAACCCTTCTGAGATTTGAAGTGGTAG
This sequence comes from Excoecaria cochinchinensis, assembly GCA_947683425.1. Classification (NCBI taxonomy): domain Eukaryota; kingdom Viridiplantae; phylum Streptophyta; class Magnoliopsida; order Malpighiales; family Euphorbiaceae; genus Excoecaria; species Excoecaria cochinchinensis. Next base: position 8,073,251 of record CANTUQ010000050.1, read on the forward strand.
TGCCGTGATCGTGCTAACCTTCCGTGGAGTGATAGTGCCGTCATCGTGCTAGCCCTTCTGAAGTGGTAGTGTCGTGGTCGTGCTAACTTTCCGTAGAGTGATAGTGCCGCCTAAAAGCCCTTTGGTTGATTGCCCCCTGAGATGTCTTTAGCTGATTGTTTGGATTGATGTTTAGACTGATGTCGTCACTCAGCTTTTATCGGTGTCCCCATCTAATCTTTCTTATTGCAAAACTGGAAAACCAAATATGCAGGAAAAAATAGTGAGCATGCACGTGAAATGTATGTGTCATGCAGAAATGCAGGATAAGAATTCATCTAAGTGAGTTTGGAGACGATAGCCGAGCTAGGCTCAACTTGCTGTAGGATCGATGCCCTTTGGAATTGCTTTTGAATTTCGTGCCTTTGGGGTTACGAGGTTCTCATCTGATACTTGTAGTCATTTTTTGAAGGTAGTGCGTCCTTTATGGATTTTCGCACTAGCTTTTCTTAGCCGGAAATGCGTCCGTTTCGGATTTTCACATGACCCTGCGCCTTATTTTTGCCTGGAATGGACCCAATCCAATCCAGTGGCTTTGTTTTTTTGGTTGAAGGACAGACTGCCTAATTCCAGGCTTTCACCCTATCCTTTTGCCTAACTTTTGCTTAGAGAGCCAATTACGGTTTTCATCTCTAACGGCTTTTTTTTTAAGGGTCGAAGCTGTTGCCAAATATCCTTTTAGTGTGATCAGCATGCATTTATGCCCATGTCATGGCCGTCTGAGCTTGATTCTTCTCATGATGTTGCTGTAGAATTGCCTTCGCAATTGATAGCAAAATGAGTCGGCTGAAGGACCCGAGTGGTGAGAGTAGCAGCAATGTGCTAGACAATTTTGAGTATGTAAAATGAACTGCTCTGATCATATCAACATATTATGGTGTAAATTCATATGTTTCTGTTTGATTTCATTACACATGATCATTATTTGGCATTAATCTCAAAAATACAAAACCTTATCTAATCTCGGGATGGATCTTGAAAGCATCAAACTCCTGTTATCAATCAGCTCTCTCGGGTTTTTTTGATTGAATATTTTCTCTCAGCCCTTAATTTTTGCCCAGAATGCTTTTTTCTTTCTGGCAGGGCGCCCAATTTTAGCAAAATCGCATTTTTTTTGTTTTCAACCTGCGGGGCATTTACTATTTATTTTTCTCTTTTTTTTAGCCTTTGCCATGGAACCTCCTTCAGGCTGTCGGTGTCGATTGTCATCTTTGAATTCTCTTTCATTATTGCCAGCTGGGACGGCTGCTCCTTTTGACAGAGGTTCGTTTAGCATCAAAGTCTTGTTCTTGGCACTTATGCAAACGGGCTGAGGTAGTGAGTTTCTTCACTTGGATCTTGGCCGTGAAAGTCTGTATTTTCCTTTTGCTAGCTTTGGAGGCTCGATTTCTGAAGTAACCTTTAATGGTTAAGATGGAGTTGTACGTTGGCCTCAAATGGTTTAGGGCAAGACTGTGGTTTTTTCTTTCTCTTCTTCTTCTTTTTTTTTTTTTTGAGGTAGGGCCAAGACTTTTTTTTTTTACGGTAATAAGCTGTCCTTCTAAGTTTGGCTATAAGGTTCCATGCTTTACTTATCTTGGTTTCAGATGGTTAAAGGTCAATCTTGATTGGCTTTGGGGTAACATCTCAAATGATTGGGAGGAAAGGACTCCTAAGGGCTTGGTTCTAATGAGCTATATGTTTCTTGTGAAGGCCCAGAGTTTCTTCTGCCTAACTTCTAATGTAACCCTTTAATGATCAGAGTTTTATTTTGCTTGGTTGCACTGTATACATCTTGGATGTTGAGGAGGCAAAGGAATAGCTTTTTGAAACTTTGCTCGTCGTCATGTTGGCATATTGAAGCAGCGTTGTCCTAATAATATCCTTGTCAATCTTCAACATATCATTCCAAGTCCAGGAAAAGGTTCTTTCATTTTTTTCTTTGTTTTTTTGACATTATCTCTCAGAATTTTCCTCTTTTCAAGAGTTATATCAGATGCTATCAAGATTTTCTTTCGTTTTTCCAAAGTTTCGAGATTAAATGCAGCTATATTAGTTGAATTAATGTAAAAAATGAATGTATCATGATCATGTGAAATGAAATCATTAGAAACATCATACAAATAAGCAAAATTGTTCATCTTATTAAAATTACCGATCATTACAAATATTGTTATAAAAAAGATGGTTCTTGGAATAATAACAAAAACTAAAAAAAGAACATAATCTTCATTGTTTTCATCTCCACCCTCACTAGTGAATTAATCTACAGCCGCCACGAGAATCCCTTCTTCACTTGTCTTCCGACTAGTGATAACGACGGACTCAGCTTCATATAGCTCTTGCAAAACATGCCACTCAGGTGGACCAAACCCTATCATATTCATGGTGGGCGAACTGCATCATAGCCTGCCTTCTTCTTCTTCTCTCTCTTTTTAGGATCCGTGATCTATTTGGTGTCGATAAGATCTTGGATCTTGTTCCTCAAAGTCCGGCAGTAATCTGTCAGGTGCCCAGTGTGCTGATAGTAGGTGCAATACTGGTCATCTTTGTGCCCTGGCTGTCCTTGATTCATGGTTGGCCTAGGCGTTAAAGGTCGTAGCTTGCCCTCTTTTATCAATCTCTCCAGTACCCAGGATAGAGAGCGACCTAAGTTAGAGTAGTACCTCTGACCCTGTCTAACCTCAGTAGCTGCAATCTCGACCGTCTTACCATTTATGCTATTATTGCTCCCGGTACCACCTGATTTATACCCTGACTGATTCCCATAACCTTTCCCAGTAATGTTATTTTGGCTTGCTTTTTTTGCTAGGTAAGCCCCTTCAGCCTCTACAGCAATGTCTTTAAGTGACTCCCAATCTTTGAGCCCCTCAAAGCTGAGCAAGTCCCTCAAGTAAGGAGTTCCTGATAAATACCCTAATCTAGTCAGCGGTGTCAGGCTTTCTCTTCATCTCCATGACCCTATTCCTCCATCTAGTGAGGTATACGTGGAATGATTCGTCACTCCTTTGCTGTAAGAGCTCAAGGTCCTTCAAGGTGACCTCCATTCTGGTGCTACAGTTGTACTGCTTCATGAACTCTTCGGTTAAAAGGTCCCAATCCTCCTTGGACCTCCTATCCAACCCGTGGTACCAGTCTACTGCAGGACCCACCAGACTAAGGCAGAAATATTCCACCTTCTGTTTCTTGCTCAACCATGTGCCTTTCATTACCAGGGTATACTGCTTGATATGTGCAGATGGTCCGAAGTACCATTGATCTTCGGCAGCTCAGGCATCTTGAACCTTTGGGGCAGCAGCTCTTCATCCCCTAGATCTCTATCTTCAGGGTTGATCCCTTTTTCAGCTGACAACATATGAGTGATTGCTTTAACCTGCTGTCTCATCCCTCTCATAGCCTCATCCTCTACCCTAGGTGCTCTATCCCTCATAGCTTAATGGACTATTGGCTCCTCGTCTTCCTCTTCCATCATGAAATCCTTATTAGGATTGGGGATCCTTTCCCTTCTTGGCTCAATAAGCACAGCAGCTCTATGCTCATTGACAGGTTGATGGGCAGCAACTCTAATGAGGGGAGCCTCCCCACCAGCAAGCGCTTTGACTTGCCCCTGAGGAGGGACTGCCGGTGGTTGCAGAGCGGCAGGTGGCTGTGGAGCAACAGGTGCTTGAGGAGCAGGAGGGTGAGCAATCCTTTCGGCCATGCGCCCATCATATCTAACATCCTCCTTTCAAAGTCCGTTAGTCTCCTAGTAAGGTCTTGAGTGGTTAAAGCTCCGGTTTCTTCTACCATTGATGATTCTAGAGATGATTCACTGATCGATGAAAGTGACTCAAAATCCAAGTCAGACACTAATTCTGGCAATTCAAAAAGTAGATTTATCCTTACTAGCTGACCGTCGAAACCCCTAGTCCACTTAGGTGAATCTATGATGGCTGAAAATTTAAATTGTTAGAATGATGCATGAATGACATATACAATGCATGATCGTGTGTTATGCAACATTTACAACCACATACAAGCAAGTAGATCCTTCCAACCTTATCACTCCCACATATGAGGTAATGCAGTCTCTTTCCTAGGTGGGCTTAATCCATGGGTTAACGGGGAACCCAATGGACGCATATGGTGCTTGGCCAAAAACCAGCAGCATAACATCTCTTATCTAATGTGCATACATATGAATTTTGGCCTTTATTTATTTAAACATTTCAACCAAATTAAGATGGGCTCACCAGGGCATGAAAGCCTTTGATAAAAGACAATTTAATTTGGTTGATTTTGTTCAATATATAATAGCCCACATAGCAAGCATCGTATTAAGGTACATTTCACCTAGGAAAAGTATCTATTGACATTACATGAGCTTTGGTCAAAGGTGATGATACTTTAGGGCTACCCAAGCATGGTCACTGCTAATAGATCTAGCTCATCGCTAGCATAATGACCGATCGGGTCTCCATTTAATATATCATAATAGTACGAGGCTTAGGCTGGTGATTAACCTTAACATTTTCCGACATTGAGTGAACGTAGGGTCATGCTTCGGGAACTCACTGAGGTTAATAGAGGGACCAAACTAGCATAGATCTAAGACTCTAATGATATGCAATGCAGTTTCGAAAAGGGATGAAATTTTTAAATTAAAACTCAATTATATGTTTTAACCAAGGTATTGTCAAAGCGAAGTCTCTTATGTCCCCAATGGAGTTGACGCGAGCTGACCGAAGACCCGCCTTTAGGGCGATCAGGAGAGGTTTATGAAAACTTACAAGAGATTGCAAGAGCGTCTATTTTGGGCAATAAGGAGGTTTCTTAGAGTCGCCACCCAATAAAATATTAGGAAAGGTCGTCTAGCCTCAATGAGCTTAAAAAAATACATATGCATCCATTTTGGGCAAGTCATAGATATTTTGGAGACCCCACCCCAATAGAATATTGAGATGGTACTATAACCTCGCGGAGCCTAGGACTATGCAAATTGAGCCTATTTTGGCAACAAGAGATATTTTGGAGACCCCACCCCAATGAGACATTGAAATGGTCCTCTAACCTCATTGAGCCTAAGACCAGAAATGGTTCGAGACTTTCTATTTATTCATACCTTTATTAAATTACAATTGAGTTTTGAATTTAAGATTTTATCCATTTTCTCATTTATTTTTAATGCAACAATTAGAGCACATATCAATCACATAATAAAACGGTAAATAAAAGAAAGATTAAAATAAGGTAAATAAAAGTACAATAAATTACAACAAAACTAAGGGCGAAATACAACGTCGAATGTAAATGAAGTGTAAATCATACATAAAACAAGGATGAGAACATTGGTCCTCGCATGTATAGTTAAATAAAATAATTTTTAAATGACAATTTATTTGCATAAAAAAACTAGAATATTGGTCCCATTTTATTAGAAAAAATCCAACTTATTTATCAAAATATTTTTGTGTGATTTTTAATTAAACGTGCATAAAATAAATGATTTTATTAATAATTACATGACAAATAAATTAAAAATACAAATAAAGAAAAAATAATAAATACAATAAAAAGATAAGTCCCCGAATCTCCTCCTTCGTTTGCAAGGATGCTCAAACATGACAAAAATAAGTATTTGAAAACAAAAACAAATACAAATAAAATAATGTTAGTAATTAAATCAAAAAATTAATTAAATATATAAAATAATAAATAACAAATTAAAATAGATAAAATATGCATTATGGATGGCAAATAAATTAACTAACATAATAAATCAAATAAATTAGCATATTAACAAATAAAAACAAATAAAAACACAAATTATAATAATAATAATAATAATAATAATAATAATAATAATAATAATAATAATAATGATGATGATGATGATGATGATGATGATGAGGCAATAATAATAATAATAACAAAAAGGAAGAACAAACAAATAAATAAGATAAAATAAAAAGAATATTAAAAATGTTAAATCTATATCTAAAATCATATAAAATAAATAAATAAACGATAAATTAAAAGATCTATATAATGACTAATTAAATATGAACAAAAATAAATAAAAGAAAAATAAAATTAAGAGATCGAGTTTAGAATGTTTACCCTCAGATTTCGAATTTTATGGAGAAAAAATATGATTGATTTTCCTTTTTTTGATTCATAAAGAAGAAATAATAAAAATTAAAATTTTATTCCAAAAGAAAATTGCTTAAAATAATAGAAGAAAATAAATTAATTTTCAAGAACAAAGAATTGATTACTTTGTCTCAAGTATGATTATTGATTAAAATTAAAAAAAAAAAAGGAAGAAAAGAAATTTAATTTCCAAGAACAGAAAATTATTTTCTTTATTTCAAGAAATTATTATTGATAAAAAAAATAAATCTCAATAACAAACAATGATTTTTTTTGTCTCAAGAAAAATTCTTGATTAAAAATTAAATTTTTAACCTTAAGAATTTTTATTTGGAGAAGAAAAATAAAAGAAATGTAGAGAGAATTCTTGGAGAAAAAAAAGAAAAGTAAAATGAAGATTTTTTTTATCAAAAGAGAATTCCCCCTTCCTTCTTTCTAAATTTTTCTATTTAAATAAGTAAAAATGGAAAAAATTATTAATTAAGGAAGAAAATAGGAATTTTATCAAATTCCCCTTAATTTGGGTGCAAAAAAGGAAATTATCATTAAAAATCCCGAAAAAAATGGTGAAAAAGTCAATAAAATCAAGAAAAACGAAAAAAAATGGGCGAAAAATGTGTTTGCGGCAGACCAGGGGTGACCAATGCCCGTCGGTGTGCGCGCTCGCCCAACGCGGAGCGACGCCTAGAGCGCAGGCGACCCTCGCGCGTCGCTCGCACGCAGGCGCCTCGCAGCGCGCTCCGCGCTCCGACGTGGCCTAAAATTATTATTCTTTTTTTAAAATCTAACTAAAAACACAATAATTTTCAAACTCCATTTTTAAAATTTAATTTTTAATACATTTATTATTATTTTTTTTATTCTAAAAAGCAAATTTAACAAGTAAATCATCATTTTTAACTTTTTTGCCTGTGAATAGGCATCTAATCATCATTGGATAACTCTGATTTAGGCTGACTCAGGACCCGGTGTCTATAAGGTTCCTCTACTATTCATAGTTCTGATGTTAGTTGCAGTAATACAGAAGGTGGAGATGAGGATTGGGGAGAAGCTAATGTTGATGCTGATGCTGATAAGGTAGGAGAAAAAGATGATAAAGCACATACTGATGTTCTAATAGGTGATATTGTTGTTCCAGTAGTTGATGAAAAAAATGGATGAAGTTGAAGGTGGTGATGTTCCAGTGGGTCAGCAGCATGATGAACCTGAAAATGAAATGTTTAATGATCCTGATTACAAAATTCCAGCTGATGATCACAACTTTCAAGATGGTTTAAATGAAAAAAATATATGGATAACAATAGGGGTAGGCCAAGTGGCAGTTCATCTAGCCAACATTCTTCTAAAATTCACAGAGCTGAGGTAGATACTGGAGATAAATCCGAATGCTATGACTCTGAAAAATTGGACTTAGGAGTTGATAGTGATGAGGAAGCAGGTGAAAGGATCAAGTACCTTGAATTTAATGAAGAAAAACGTACAGACAATCATGTTATACTTCATGGAATGAAGTTTAGGAATTTTGAACAATTCTAAAAGGCCTGCAGGAATTGGGGCATAAATAATAGGTGGGATTGGTTGTTTCCGACAAATGACAAGTTGAGGTATACTTGCAGATGTAAACATCCATTATGCAAATTCAGATTATTTATTTCAAAGGTTAGCAAAGATAACCCCACATTTCAAATTAAGAATTCTAATTTTTTTTTTCGCTCATGCTCTAATATTTTCAAAAATAAAAATCTGACATCACAATAGATAGCAAGTAAATATTATGCCAAATTTAGAGCTGATCCAAGTTGGATCTTGAAATGTATTAAAAAGCAAATGAATTATGATTTAGGATATATAATATCAAGAATGAAAGCATGGAGATCAAAAGATATGGCTTTAAAATGGATTTATAAAGATGAGAATTTGCAATATAGTTCATTGTTGAGGTATCGGGTTGAACTTATGGACACTAATCCCGATACTACTGCTATCATTTGGAGGGAAGAAAATAAATTTAAGGGTTTGGGGCCATTAAAGAAAGCATTCAAATATGGATGTAGGCCAATTATAAGCATGGATGCATGTTGGCTTAAGGGTACATTTGGGGGAAATTTGTTGACGACAGTTGGTATTGATCCTAATGATTGCATATTCCCCATAGCATATGTAGCCATAGATGGAGTTGAATCAATTAAGATATGGAACCGGTTCCTATATACACTATCTTATAATCTTGAAATCATTGACAATAGCAAGAATTGTTAGATGTTCGATAGACAAAAGGTATATTTATTTTCAAATTTTACTTAAAAAATAATTTCATGTAATATTTATGATGGTGTCTTTATGTTAATGTTGTTTTATTAATGCAGTTCAAGAGCTATTTCTAGAGTCTGAACACATAAATTATGTCAGACATTTGTATCAAAACTTCAAAGAAAAATTCAAGTGCAAAGCATTGAAGTATTTGATTTGGAATGTTGCTAGGGCCAGCAATGCACCTTAATTTAAGAAGGCAATAGATTGTATCAAGAATGAGAATCCATATGGATTTAATTGGCTATAGCACCTTAATAAGCCATATCATAGCTGGACAAGATCATTGTTCAAGACACAAACTAAGCGTGATATGCTCTTGAACAATCTGTGTGAGTGTTTTAATAGGTAAGTTCTAATTTTTAGCACAGAAGTAGTATGTCAATGTTGTGGTATGTTTCTTATGCATTATTTTATTTTAATACAGTCAGATTTGTGGTACTGTTATTTATACTATATTACTAGAGTTATACTATAACTTGTTTTATGTTTACTTTTTTTTTAAAATTCTCATTCAAATAAAACAGAAATTAGACAATTCAAATAGAATAGAATCTGGGGCAAATTTGTTGTAGGCTTTATTGGAGTGACACCACCACCTTGTTTAGATGTGTTTAGATGTGTTTATTGCTATTTATACTATATATCAATTGGCTATAGTGTAACTTATTTTATGTTTACTTTTTTTAAGAATCTCATTTTATGACTTGTTTGTTTCTGTATGCTCTACTAGTATAATTAGTTGTACCTAACTAATTCAGTTTTATGTTTTTTTTTTTTTTAGAAAAAAAATCTTATTTTATGACTTATTTATGAAGATACATTTTAAAAGAGAGGGACATGCCAATTATCACAATGTTAGAAATTATCAAATCCAAATTGATGAAAAGGTTGTATAATAATAGTGAATGGATAAAAAATGTACTAGTAGAATCTATCCAAAGGTTGAAAAGAAGTTTAAGAAAATTAGAGAAGCTGCTGGTTACTTTTAGGTTGGGAAATCAGGTGGTGAAAAAGTCCAAGTGAATGTTCTAGAGAGGCCTTTTAAGTTGACCTAGTTGCTATGACTTGTTCTTGTATGGGATGGGAGTTAACAGGGTTTGCCATGTCCACGTGCAACTGCTGGTCTCATTACAAACAATGATGACCCTTATAATTATGTGAGCGAGTATTATAGTGTTGACACATTCAAGAAAGTCTACTCCCATTTCATTAACCTAACTAACCCTCAAGACCATTGGCCTGAAGTTTCTAATGGAACTGATGTTATTCCCCAAGTTTAAGAAAAGAAAAGAAAGAGAAAGCCTAAGTCTATGAGGAAGCAGCCTGAGGAACTGCAGTAGCTAAGGGATAAAAAGAAGGTGCAAAGAGAAGTTATAAGCACAAATAAATCTGCTAGAACCCAAAAATTTGTATAAAGATAGTATCACCATCATGTGTAGGGTATGTGGTCAAGTTGGACATAATGGTAAAAGACATGGTACTCAAAGTAAGACTTTAAGGTCAGCAGTTGTTAGAGCTGGAACCCAACCTCAGCCAACAGATGATCAAAATACCTAACCTGATGCATCTAATATTAGTACTCAAGTAATTAAGTTTAATAATTGGCTCATTGTTCATTTTATATTTTTTTTATTCAATCTATATAACATATATCATTTGCTTCTATTTGCTGTAGGAAAGCATGTCTCAACTAACACAGTCAAGTGATATTTTAGATGCTGCCAATAAATCAGTTAGGAAGAGGAAGATGAATCCAAGAAAACCTAAGAGTGTCAAGAAGGGCAAAGTGGTTCCATCAAGCTACAAGGGCCAAAGTTCAACACAATATCAGAATTTTGCACATGGAGACTCTGCAACATAAATATTTTAAAGTTTATAATGTTAAAATAAGTTGTTTTTGTTTTTCTTTTTGTTGATTTTAATTTCTCCAAATTAGTTACACAGTTGTGTTTTTTGACTTCAACTGATGTAAATGTGTTACACAACTGTATTTGTTAATTTTAACTTGTGTAAATGTGTTACACAGCTGTGTTTGTTGACTTCAACTTTTGTAATTGTGTTACACAGCTGTGTTAGGCTTTTGTGTTGTAATACCAATGTAACTTAATGTAGCTATAAATGGAAATCTTTTTGTGTTTCAATGGATAGGTTCATTGGCAAATGATTTTTTTTTAACTAGCATTTGGGTTACATACTTCTATTCACAAATTTACAATTGATATTTTTGTACTACTTGTGCCTTGTGGCTTAAATCAAGAACTAAGGTTATTTCATGTTGGCATATTACCCTTGATTCTTAACTTAAACATGGCCACCATGTTAAAATTTGTTAATGACCATAGCTGCCCTAACACATGCAAGAAAAGCCTTTCAAAAAGACAATGTCTTCCATTATCATAATATTAGGCACTAGCCAGTACATACAATTACAATTCATTATCATATATCTGCTTGTTTATGGCTGACATATATTAATCAAACATCCAATAATTTAACATATTACACAATTCTCAACTCCATTCTCCATTGTTCTAGTACTGGATAAGAAATATTACAGTAAAAAATAAAGAAAGAAAACAATAATGCTCTAGCAGATAAAAGAGCAGATATTATACTTGTCGTGTCCCTTTTGATTCTTCGTAGCTAACTCCCTCTCCAATCTTCCAATTTTTCTTAACAAACCATTTATTATATGATTTGCACTATTAGGTAATGAGACATCATACCATTTAAAAAATTCACACCCTCTATTATCCTAAAATAGAGAAATTTTAATAACAATGATAGATCGAAGATAAATTAAAAATCAAGTTTTAGGATTCTTAGTATAAAGCTTACCCGAGTAAGATGACAGGTGAAAAACCTCCTCGTTGGATTATTTTTTGTCTTAGAAGTCTTCATTACGGCTTCAACTTGGCAACCACAATAAGATATAACAATTCCTCTTCCTTCTCTATGACTATAACAATTTCTAGTTTTGATGAAAAGGAATAAGAAGCCATTGAAGAAGAGATGAAAATAAGGAAGAGAAGATGAGATCGCGAGAGAGCACAGTGAGAGAGAAAGGAGATCGAAAATAACGAGAAAGAGGAGAAAGAGAGAGAAGCTGTAAAAATATGATTTTATTAATTTTTTTACTTCATGCCATGTCGAATCTAGTCAGAGGATGACGTGGCAAGGTGTGTGAACTTAAATTACACGCATCATTCGTCGGAATACCCAATTTTTGGCTTTTATGACTTTTCTATTACAAAATAATACTTGGGTTATTTGTTCATTACAAATCATAATATAGTGAGCATAGCATTATAATTGCTAAAGTTGAATCACCACAGATATAATTAATCCTATAATTCTGCCTAGAATTTAGAAAAGAATTAAAAATGAGGGCCAAATTGATAATTACATAATAGCAACCCCTTCTCTAACCCAAAATGTCATTGTTTTTAGCTTGGTTTTCATTCCCTTTTGTTTTTGTTGCATTTTTTCCAGTTGGATCGTTAGAGTTCCTGATGCAATCTCTTTCTCTTTGACATCTGTTCTTTTGGCACTACTATTCCCTCCACCAGCAACTACCTCCAGTACCGATGTCTTCTTCCTTTTCTCTTTTTGCTATGATTTCCTCTTCGCCTGCAGCAGCCCCTATATGCATTTTTCATTCCTCGATAAACATTGTCTTTTCCTTCTTTACCACATTCTTCATAGTGAAGCATCACCTTATCTCCGGTATCAACACCAGCCACGACAGAAATGTCTATTTCAAAGCTATTAGTAGCTAGAACACAAAATAGGAAGAAGAAAAAGGGCAAATAAAGCTAAAGCTTTTAGGTTTTTAATGATTCAAAACCTAAAATTGTGTGAGTAAGAGGAATTTAATGTGTTTTATAACAATAAATTGCTTTAAGGCTGTGTAATCTTGTGTTAATTTAAGTTATCTTTTTCTAATTGGGGTTATGAATTGATGAAGACAAAGAAGAAATAAGTGAAAGAATTGATAAAGGCAAAAAGACAGTGAACCTCAATGGGTTGTTCTAGAGTTGAATATTGACAACAAAAACATTAGTAGAGCTCCAAATACATTTTTCCAAATTTTATTTAGATTATGTTTGATTAGAAATTATTCTTAATATGTGATTTTGGTAAAATTATTTTAGGGCTTTGCGAATTGATATGTTTGTTATGATTTTAATACAAATTAAATGATGAAAACATGAATATATATGTGGGTGACTATGGTGGGATGAATTCTTAAGAAGGGGGATGATAAGTTTTGCTTATTTAACTTGATTAGTAAATCTTGAAATGAGTTGTATGTTAATTTAAGAATGTAATTGAGATAACAAATGATTATTTCTTTTTTTTTTCTTGTTTAATTTAATAAGTAAAGCTTGAAATGAGGTGTATGTTAACCTAAGCATATAATTGAGATATTAAATGGATTGTGCTTGTTTAATTTGATAAGAAATTTTTGAAAATGAAATGTATGATGATTTAGGAATAATTGAAGCAAGTGCATGCATCTGAGGATTAACTAGGGTTAATGGTTTCCTCTAGCATTAATTTTTCTCAAGTTTTCAATTAAATATGTATTATGCTTAGTTTAGGTTTTATTGTGAGTGCATGATTATGCTTACTTGAGTTTAGATTATTTTAGTTGAGGTAATTAAGGTTGTGTGACGCGTGCCGAACCCCTTCAATCCCGTAGGCCCACTTTTATGGTCCTAAAAGGTTCATAAAACTCGTAAATATTGGTCACTTCGCAATAGGGAATTATCCCTATTCTATTTCTGACAATCAACCTATAAGGGTATCTATTTGGGCACCAAGAGGTAGGTATTGTAGAGTCACCACCTAATAAAATATTAGTAAAGTAAGTCTAACCTCATGAAGCCTAAACCATAGAAGGTTCGAGACATCACTATTACATATACCTTAGTTAAATGTTTATAAAAATGAATTTTTAAGATTTATCTTCTATCTCATTTCTCACACGATTTATGCAAATAAATAAAAGCGCAATATAAGCACACAAAGAAAGTCATAAAAATAAAATAAAATTGTCCAACAAGAATAAAATAAACATACATAAAAGATGGACTCTATTTATATGAGAACATTAGTTCTTGCATATATATTTTATAAAAATGAAGAGTTCTTTGAGAAGTTTTAGAAAAAAGTGGGATGCGTGATCCCATATTAAGAAAATAATAACTCTTCATTTGAGCGTCATGTTTGGGATAGAAAATTGGACAATGGTCTATTTTATTAAGAAAATTCCCATTTTGCTTATATAGAAAACTTTGGTGACTTTTAAGTTAACGTGCATAAAAATCCTTTATTATTACAAGTCCAAAACCAAAATAAAGGAAAACCAAATAAAATTAAAGTACAAAATGAAAATTAAAAATTATCAATCTCTAATGCAACGCATCCTTGTCTCCAAATCTCCATCCATCGAGGAAACACATGTGAGGGTATTTTAACCAAAAGAAATAAATCATTAGAAAATTTAACAAATAAATAAGAAAATGCTTAAATAAACACTTGCATGCATATTGAAATAAAAAAGAGATAAAACATAATACTTAAAATGACAGAAAATAAAAGATCATGCCAAAAATATAAAGGAAGTAAACTAGTACATGCAAAATAGCATAAAAGATAAGAAACATGCATAAAATAGTTGAAAAAGAAGTCAAACAGTGACCACAGACGGACTCAAGCAATGATGGACTGGCAAAAGAAGGGCAACAGATAGGAATGAGGGAGCTCCGTAACGTCCCGTCGCTCGCTTGAGCAACGGGCGTCTCTAAAGCTTTCTTCCTGTCTATCACATGCAGAAGACAGATTCAAACTTCAATCCTCCATTTTCAACATGCTTTCGTGCCAAATACCTTCTATCATACATATAATGATCTAAAACACAACTAAATCACTCCTAAAACTCTAGAAAATTATTTAAATTACATAAAATCGGTAATAATGATGAATCATAGATTTAATATAATCAATATCTCAAAAATATTTACATGATACTTAAACAATTTTAAGCACAAAAAGAATTTTGATTGTTCCCAGAAATATTACCCTCAGATTACTTTGATCTCTGGAGAATTAATGTATGTTTATCCCCTCCTTTAGATTTACAATCAACTTCAAGAATAGAAAAGCCCCTCTATTTCTCTCTCTAAAATAGTTTTGCCGAAAGAAAGTAAGAAACCCAAAAAAGGTCTCCCAAAAAGTAATCCTCTTGATTTCTGAAAAATAATCATTTATATTTCCCCCAAAATCAAAAAACCCTTTCAGATTCTAACTTTTTAACCACCAAAAAACTCTTTTTCTCAAAAATCAATTTAAAATCAAATAAATCTTTCCCTGGTTTTTCGCTATGACTTTTGGTTTCTGGTTGTGAAAAGTAACAAAAGACGGGCATCCTTCAACTCACATGTAGGCGGTTGTCAAGAAAACAACGAAAATTACCAAAGTGCCATTTTGCCTATGGCTCGGCTATCTGTGCCATGACTCAGTGAGTCACGGGATTTAATAGATGGGCAACTGTCACATGACGGGCAGCCGTATGTCACCCAAAAGCCACATTTTGCAATTTGGACCATCATTTTAGCTCCGGCAAAGTGCAAAAGGCTAAGTTTGAGAAAAAAAAAATCTTTAAAAATTGTGAGATCTAAGGACGGGAACCGACACTTTCAATTCTCTAGCTGTGACACAAATATCAATATCCTCATTGGGTAACTTTGAACTGGTCCGTCTCTGGACCCGCTGTCTACAGGTTAGTTTGAAATAAATTTGCATTATATTAAATGTAGTTTGAAATAAATTTGCATTATATTAAATGTTGATTAAGTTGAAAATTCTAGTTGGGTCGAATGCATATAGAGCTTTTGAGTGTGCTCTTGAATTGCTATTTTTGATAAAATAACTTAAAGAACATGCCAAGAAATTATTGTGTAAGATAATTGTTGAGTGTTATATATGAAATTTTAATTTTGTTTTGTAATAATATAGATGATAGGGAAATTAATAAATATTAATGGAAATATGTATCATGTACAGAATACGTTAGTTGATGCAACAATTAAATTTCAAAAGTGCCACGATTTGGAATAATTATGTGAATATTTGACATTATGATGGAAGATATATGTGTTCAATGCAAATATGAGACATGCAAAAATGAAGTGGAAAATATTTGAACATGAAATGCAATGTTGTGAAAACCGGACCGGCCGGTTGAACCGGTTCAACCGGGAACCGGCAGATGGTCCGGTTTTTATAGCATTAAAAAACGGAAGGTGGTTAAAATCGGTTTGAGCCGGATTGAACCGGAAAGAACCGGCAAACCGGGAACAACCCGATTTTTCCCCAGATACACCAAACGTTGTCGTTTGGTGGAAAAAAAAAGAAAAAAAAAATTAAAAGGGATTAGGGCAGACGGGACTTTCATTTCTCCTCCTCCATTTTTTCTTCACTCCATTTTTGCATTTTCTTCACTTCATTTTTGCATTTTCTTCACTCCATCGCATCATCGGACCACCGCACCGCCATCGTCGGACCGCCGCACCCTGCTGTTCCTCATTCCTCAAGAAATTCTGGTATTTTTTTTCTTCAGTTGATGGGTTTTACGATTTTGTTAGTTGATGTTTTTTGCTGTTTTTAACTGGTGAGAGGATAATTGCCAAAAACTAAATTGCCTGCTGCAATAGAAGTAAGCATTATAATTTCTAAATATATCTTAACGGAAGAATTTTTTTTACACAAGAAGATGAGAAGTGGCGGCTGGAATTGGAGATTTTCACCAGCATCTATCATAGGAATATCCACTCAAATACTAATAAAAAAGAATTATTATATGAAATCAACAATTATTTATTTTCAGTAGCTTTAATTTTTTTTATGTAATCTTGGAGAAACAATTTGCCTTCTGTTGAAGTATTTGATTTTAAATTATGGTATTGCTTAGTTTCATCTATTTTCGTTTATCTCATACTAGTACTAGAAAAAGCATAAAGTAGTTTGGGTAGAGTTTCCTTAGCATTTAAAATTCACAAACAGGGCACGTTGTCTTCTGGTTTACATAGACAAAGAATGACAACAGAGGAATCCATTTAGAACAAGGATTACATAATACTTTTGACAAAAGAAAAGATTTTATATAACCTGAGGATATAAATATAATATGTTTGAAAGCAATTAACTTTAAAAAGAGGATGAAGCCCTACTTTGTAGATGAATTAAAAAAAATGGCAAAATCAATTTATTAACACAATCCAAAGCAGAAGACAACAAATTTGAAAAATCATGGCTTCAAAGGGTCCACCTATATCCCTTTTCTTTCTATTAAAATCTTTTTTGCTTGTTTTTTAACTAGTCCGAACTTAAAAAAAAAAATGAAAAATCTCGAATTTAATTTTTCTAATCATTTTACTCTAGGACTTTGAAGAACAAAAAAATTTATATCCCCACACAAAAAATAAACAGAGAAGAAGCCTATACATTTAGGCATATGGTTTAGGCTTTGTGATTTCCTTGGACTAATTGTTTTTAACTTTCTTTTTCAATGAGCTTGATTTGGTAAAATTATGAGCATTCTCACTCATTTCTTTCACTTGTATGTATATTTATATTCGATTATACATTATAATGATTTTTTTTTATTAATTTATTAGGAAATTATGGCGGAAACACAATCTACCACACCAAATTATGAAACACAATCCTCAACTCCTTCCTCAGCACGTTCAATTAGACAAAAGACGGATGCGGCATGGAAATATGTCACCGAGGCAACAAATGCAAATGGTAGAAAGGTATTAATATGTGAATTTTGTCAAAAACAAATTCATGGTGGGGGTATTAATAGAATGAAACAACATCTTGCTGGAGAAAAAGGAAACATTGATGGGTGCAAGAAAGTTAGTGCAGAAGTTCGGTTTGAAATGAAAAGAGCATTGGATGCTAATTTGCAAAAGGCCAAGGAAAAGAAAGGGCTAATGCAAGAGGATGATGTAAAAGTTTTTTCTACAACTAAAGAGATTTCGAAAGGAAAGAGGATGGCATTAACTGGCATTGAATCATATTTCAAAAAAGGTGTAAGTGATCCATCTCAACCTAGTATTAAAGCATGCATGCAAAGTAAGGATAAATGGCATGAAACTGATTTGGCAATTGCATTATGGTTTTACGATGCATGTATTCCATTTAATGCTGTGAATTCACCTTATTTTCAATATGTTATTGATAGAATAATCAACATGGGTCATGGATATAAACCTCCTTCTTATCATGATTTGAGAGTGAATTTGTTGAAAGATGCTAAATTGCATGTCAAACTGATCATTGATGATATTAGAAATAATTGGGCTGATACTGGTTGCACGATAATGGGAGATGGATGGACAGACAATAGACAAAGGCCTTTAATTAATTTTTTGGTTTATTGTCCAAAAGGGATTTCATTTGTTAAATCAGTTGATGCTTCTGATATTTACACAAATGCTGAAAATTTATGCAATCTATTTTCTGAAATTGTTGAGTGGGTTGGTCCTCGCAATGTGGTTCATATGGTGACAGATAATGGAGCCAATTATAAAGCTGCTGGCTTTAAACTTATGGAAAAATATCCTTTTATTTTCTGGTCGCCATGTGCAGCTCATTGTATTAATTTAATATTGAAAGATATTAGACAAATGCCCACAGTTGAAAGTTTAACCTCTCTTGCTTCGAAAGTGACTGTTTTTGTATACAACCATAAGGTAACCTTGAATTGGTTGAGAAAAAGAGAGGGTTGGCGAGAAATTATTCGTCCTGGTGCAACTCGTTTTGCAACAAATTTTATTGCTTTGCAAAGTTTGCATGAACATAAGGATGATTTGCAAGCTTTGGTTGTTTGTGCGGAATATAAGAAATTTCTAAATTTGCAAAAAGCCAAGGAAGTAAAGCAAATTGTATTGGATGAAAATTTTTGGGAAAATTGTTTGATGATTGTGAGGATTATGACTCCATTGATACGCTTGTTGAGGATATGTGATACTGAAGAAAAACCATCTTTGGGATATATTTATGAGGGCATGTACAGGGCACGTATGGGGATTATGAATGTTTTCAAAAATAAGAAAAAATTATACAAGCCCTACATTGAGATTATAGATGGTAGATGGGATCGAATGTTGCGCCAAGATCTTCATGCAACAGCGTATTTTTTGAATCCTGCTTTTCAATACGATTAATCATCTTTCTGTAAGGAGTCAGAGATTATGCGTGGTATTTTGAATGTGATTGATAAGTTAGAGGATAATCTTGATAGTACCAGCATACCAACACTTGATGAGTTAAGAATTTTTCGAGAGCGTGAGATGGGCTTTTCTCGTCCAAGGGCACTTGCTTGCAGCAAAAATACTAGACCAGGTAAGTATCGATTCCATAATACTACATTTCATGTGTGTTTGTATATATATTAAGTTCTGAAAACTAATAAAAGTTTAATATTGTTTACTTTTCATATCTAATAAAAGATGAATGGTGGAGATTGTTTGGTTACGATGTTCCAAATTTGCAAAAGTTGGCTATAAGAATTCTTAGCCAAACTGCTTCTTCTTCCGGATGTGAACGCAATTGGAATGTGTTCGAACGTATCCACACTAAAAAAAAGAAATAGATTGGAACATCAAAGATTGAATGATCTTGTTTATGTTCACTACAACTTGCGATTGAAAAATAGGTGAGTTGTTTATAGTCCGTAAAATTGTCTTCATATTTTATGTGTTGTCTCAAAATAACATTATGATTGCTTATAATTATTAGGTAACAAATTCTAAGAAAGCATATGATCCAATTGATTATGAATCAATTGAGAAAACCGAATTTTGGATTGTGGAAAAAGAAGGAGAAGAAGGAGAGATTGATTTTGATGAGATTGAGAGAATGGTTGAAGAACATCCAAAAGATGATGGAGCTTCAAGTGTGCAAGGTTTGTTTTTATTATAATAATATATATGATTTTATTTTAGAATTTTGAAAATTGTGTATAGTTATATTTAATTATGTATTTTTTAAATAAATTTTAGATGTTATGGAGCATAGTTTAGTTGAAATTCAAGGAGGAGATGGAGATGGAGATGGAGATGGAGATGAAGAGGAAGATGAAGAGGATTAGAGTCAAATGAATTTATTCAAATACTTTTTATTGTTATTGATATTGTGTGAACTTATTTAGATATTTACTATTTATGTTTGAACAATTTATTTAATTTTCATATTTGCAAACTTTGTTGGATTTGAAATTACTATTTTTATATTGATTTTGATAATTAATAGGTTATTTTAAATTTATTTTTTATATGTCATATTTTTAAATTTTTTATAAATACTTATATTAATATTTAAAAAAAAAAGCTAAAAACTCCGAGTCAACCCGGTTGAACCAGTTGACCCATGACCCAGTTGGTAAGCCGAGTCAATGTCCGGTCCGGTTCTGAAAACATTGATGAAATGAGAAAAAGAAGTATTGCAGGGCTAAGATTGGAGAAATGATATTGAATATGGAAAATGAGGCTTAATTGAAATTTGATATGATACACGTGCTTGAGGAACTTAAAAATGACAACAAATTCTTTTTTGTCTTTAGTAAGTTGGTAAGAAACGAATATACAGGATATAGTTGGCTAACCATAGGTATATATGTACTGTATTAGTTAGTTTGGGTCAATAACAACCTTTGAGTAGGTTCTACAACCTATTGAAGTGAGTTAATTTCCTAATTTAAACCCCTCAATATAGGGTTGAAGTGCCCATGCTTCGATCTAAGCCGCTTCAATCCAAATTGGCGATTTTAGCTCCTCAATATAAGATTGAAGTGTCCATGCTCCGACTCAAGCCGCTTCAATCCAATTTGGTCATCAGAGTTCCTCTATATAGGATTAAAGTGCCCATACTCCAATCCGAGCCTATTTAATCCAATTTGGCCTATAAGGCCTTGATCCTGCGTATCTGACTCGATGTTATTCCATTGAGTTACTAGGGCCAATACTATGGAAATTTAAAAAAATATTAACATTAATAATTTTTACTAAACATTATGTGACATTAAACTTACTTATATACACTCGTGGTTGCTCATGAAGTGAATTTTCTATAAACCATACGATTAGAAATTTGGCAGTTATACTTGTTTGATGTGGAACATATCTATGAGCAATATATCTATTAATAAATAAATAAATATAGAATTGATGACTATCTAAGATAATGGATATAATAAATTAATTTATAAATACATGTGGATAATTGAGTACATGATTGTGTGGTAGATGTAGATTTGTTAAAGAAATGCGAATATGTATGTTTGATATGTAAATATACAACTTGGGTTTTAAAGTTTTAATTGGAATAAAGATACATGATTTAATATATGTATATTAACTGTAGTAAGTGATATTTAATAACTGGTAAATATAATTGATACCTCTATTTTAATTACTTCTTTAGTGAATTACACACACATAGCATGGAATTATATTTATATGTATGTGATGGATGAATGTATTTGGTGGTTCACTATTAAGTTTAGTGCTTAGTGCTTAGTGCGTAGATTTTATTTCTACGCGTAGGTGTACAAATTTTTGGACAGAAAATGATATATGGATTTGTCGAGAAGTGAAGAGTAGACTTTGACTTCAAGTTAGATACATAAGTCATAGATATTGGTTTATGACTTTTGGATGTAAATGAAACCTCATGGAATGTGTGTGTATATATATACATGTATGTATGTATGTACATATAAATTTTAACAAGGAAATAAAAAGGATTATAATCTTAACTAGGAAATCCAACACTCCCCCTCAAATTGGTGCATGGATATCACACATGCTCAACTTACAAATTAAGGTGTGATAAGTCTTGTCTTGAACGGAACCTAAGAAATTGTTGTCCTCATATAAAATTTTAGAATTTCTCATGAGTTTCATGGTACAAAATTATATGACAGCAGACCTTGAAGTTTTTTAAGGCTCCATTAACAGGTTGCTCTTCAATTACTTTCCTTTTGTCCCTCATTTTAGAAACAAACCACACAAAAGAGATGACCAAAATCAAAGACCACCATTCCTGGTATTCTTTTTTTATTTTTTATTTTTTGCTACAATCAATTAGTGGCCCTTATTTCAACTTGATGTGAAGAATGCCTTTCAACAACATAAGGAAAGGGGGGATTCGCAGAGAATTAGCAAAATCTAGAAATCAGCGAACTTAGAAATTGATAAGTCTAACAAAACCGAAGGCCTGCTGGTCAGAGTCAAAATGAGCTGGCAAATTGATCAAAAGAAGAATCGACGTCAAACGGTGGTAGGAGTAGGTTGTACATGCTTCATTCTCCAACATGTGAACAATACTAAGTAAACTTCAACCGTTCGTGTATCACTCACAATTCCTCCAATGACTGAATTTGGTGGGTAAGCCGATATACAGGTGGCGAACCATTTGAGAGTGGTGCTGTAAGTTACCTCTTACTCAAAATAGAAGAGTCTCAATTTTTGTGTTCTAGTCTCAAATTACACCAGGAAAATTCAAGATTTTTTAACCAATTTTGGTGTTTTAGGGTTTTCAAACCACATAAGAAAAATAAAGAATTTTTAACCAAATTTTGGTGTTTTAAGGTTCCCAAACCACACCGAAAAAATTAGGAATTTTTAACCAAAAAAGCAGGTTTCATGGTTATGATGCAACAAGAATGAAAAAACCCGACTTCTTGGTACTTTTTAAAACAAGTATTTTATCACCAAAAATAACCTTTTTAAAAGGAGAAAACCCAACTTCTATAAAGAAAAAGTGTCAGATACCATGAAAATTTTTTAGAATAAAATTTTTATTAATTCTTTCATTTTAAAAATGTACAAGGTATTTATAGAGAAAAAAAAAGAGTCATAGTTGTATTTTAACGGCTGCACTTCACGCGGTTGCAAATAATTCATTTATATTTTAGTTAAAAAGGTATAATAGTAAGAATTTTTTTCATTAAAATTTGTGAAAGTATAATAATTTAAATAATAAATATATAATTTAGGTTTTGTAATTTATATAAACATTAAAATTCAATTAATCTTAAAATTCTATTTGTTTATAAATTAAAAAATAAATAGAAATTATTAATAAATTTTCTACATATGAAATAGTGTAAATTTCTACAACTTAGGACATAATAAATCTAGAGTTTTAGATTAGATAAATGATTGTTGTTAAATAAATAAAATGCTATAAGATAAATGTTAATAAATCCTAAAGAGTTATAATTGGATAAGGGCTTTTTTTTTTTAAATGCAATTGGATAAGGGCTAATATTCCTATAGTTTTCATAGATAATTATAACTTAAAACAATTATTATATTTTTAATAATCTTTTTTTGAGATATTTTTAATAGTCGCTCTAAGCCTGCATGTATTTTCTTATGTTTTTTCATTAATTTGCTAATTAAGAATTTTTAATATTACAATTTATGTTTAATAATATTATTTCTTTTATTATTTTTTTTTTTTGAATAATATTATTTCTTTTATTAAAAGTTCATTTATGTACAATTTAACGAAATATTAGAATTGGAGTATAAATGGTAAAATTATTTGGAGCGATGATTAAAAAAACAATTTAAGTAATGAAAAAAAACAAGAAAAAAAAAAGCTTAGTTTGGGGAGGACAATGCAAAAATGGTTTAAAATAGGCTTAATACATATGAAAACACTCGAACTTGACTCTATAATTTATTTAAAAACTTAAATTTTAACAATGGCCTATTAAACATCTATACTTATCAATTTTGTAAATAATAAACACATATTAACACTATTTTTGAAAAATTGGAGTACGTGATATTAAATTGTATTGATATAGCATTTGAATAATTGTAATGAAGACATATATCCCGTATGCACAGTGAAAATAAAATAGATTGATTTTTTTATATATTTTGATGGATTTTTTTATTGTCTAATGCCAATTAGTGTAGTTGAGTGTCACACGCTTTAATTTTTAAAATTCAGTGTTCAAATAAATTATTAAGCCAAGTTTAAGTGCTCGTACATGTTGGGTTTAGGTATGGTTACATGCATCATATACATAGCGAAATTTTAAAATTTTAACCATACTAATAAGGATCTTGCTATGAAATTAATTCCATCTAACTAATTAGAAAAATCGCCCGTTAAGTTTTATTGAATAGTTATTTTGCTTCGCACCGAATTGTCGTAAATCACAGTGTCAAATGACGAACACCTCCAATACTAATCCACATCAGAGAATGATTGAATAAACCAAAGAATTGGTGACTAGAGGCAGCTGAAATCTCTCTGAACTAGAGAGAGAATTTTTTGCCAGAAGAGGAAGAGAGATGGAATCTGATTCTTCAGTTATTCAATTCAACTCCTACTGAACTATTGTTATTATACTCCAAGTTAAAAGTATAACTCTAATGGGATTATAAATTGTGAATTAATTCATAATTAACTCTTAATTAATTAATTAAATCTAGTCCAGGCCTATTCAGAATGGGCCATACGCAAATGCCCTATTAATGGGATTTTCTGCATGGATTTGAATTTAATTACCCAAATGGATTTCAAATCTCACTAAATTAAATATGTAAGGTCCATAACACTTATGGACATATTTAATTTGACTTGGCCTAAGAATTAGGCCGTTAAAGCCTTCTACATGCTTTCAATACAGAAGCCACTCTCAGTGGACTTCTGCACAATTGACTTTCATTTTAGGCCTATTTTTATTTTTCAATTGATCTAATATTATTATTTCAATCCTATAATATTTATAGTCCAATAATATTTTATTTTGGAGCAGAATGGACCAATCTGATCCATTATTTCAGACTATGCGCAAAACGCTTTGCGAACTTTTTCTGCGCATGCATAATTAATTAAACTCTTTTAATTAATTATTCATTTCTTTATTTACTCTATCCATAATAATGTCAAATATTATTACATCTATCTTTTTACCATTATATCCTTTTCCTATAAATGTGTGACCTATTGGGTTTTCTGGTCCACTTGGCAGTACAAATATATTTGCAATTAATGAATTGAGTGATTTAAACTCTTTAAACCATTATATTAATTCTCTAATTAATATTTATATTTATGTTTTTGTTCAAATCATGAAAAACTTCTAGTCAAGCATCATGATTGCCCAAATGACAAAAAAGTTAAGTGGTTTTGAATGAACCATTCCATATAACAGTTACTGTGCAATTACTCTTTTCACCTTATTTTAACTCATTTAGGTTTTGAGTATGGAATGTGTCAACTCATATAAATCTAAATATAGTTGTTCTAATAATTTAACCATTATTCCCAAAATACCCTTTGTAGGTCTCATCCACCTTAGCATTCTACTCTGGCTAGAGATTCTCTAAACAAGGGTACTATAGAACATATGAGATAACTCTCTTAATAAATTTGAGATGGTAAATCCTTTAATGATCACTCAATTATCTTCCTGTAGGTCATGATATACACAACCTCCTAACTATGTTCATCTCTCAATGGAGGTAAGCAGTTATGGAGTCAAAGTATAACACTCACTACTTAAGATAACTTTGGTGATCTCAAGTCCAAGGATACTTGCACCAATGCTATGTAGAGATTCCTCTCTGATATAGATTTAATATCGATGTGAGGATTCTCATGGTAGGTCTCCAATGTACTTGTTCTTCTAACAAGCATCCACATGTCAGCTTTAATTATTTCCATGATCATAGTTATGAGAATAACTGCTTGAACATTTCAAAAAGCATAACATGTGCTAATCTATCAGTATTAATAATATCTTGTCTTGTTAAGATTATAACTATGGATATTTAGGTATTAACACATTTGCATGTAATAGACATCTCACATCATGAACTCATTCATGGAAACATAACATGTGCTAATCTATCTGTATTAACAATGTTTTATCTTATTAATATTATGACTAGAGATATTTAGATATTAACATATTTGCATGTAATAAACATCTCACATCATGAACTCATTCATGATTTCCTTTACACTGTTTTTATAATACCAATTACCATATTTATTAATTTAAGATACAAAATCAAACCAAAGGTTTCATAACATAGTATTAATAAATGAATGATGTATTCTTATAAATAATAATTGTTGGCTCAAAGGCTGGATTATGAATTTTGATGAACTACAAAACATTGTAACTGAATTAAATTTTGGGCTCTTCTTTAGTGTTTACTGTGCAGATCCAGTTTTCTAACACCAATGATAGGAGCTCTATCAACTCCAAAACAGCCGTAATCTACATCCATCAGACGTAATATACATCTATTAGACTTGATCTGTAGCATCAAGACACATTAGAAAATAAATTGTAAAATCATCATTGAAGTTTCACAAACTCAGTCAATTAATGCATTCAAATATTTTTTCAAATCATCTTAACTTATTTAAAATTATTTCTTTCCAAAAATCAAATTTTCCATAAACATGATTATTGGCAAAAGGAAAGAAATAAAATCTAGAATACTTTTTAGAATGTTTTTTTTTTAATCTAAGGAAAGAGAATTTATGGAACTTATTTTTTTTATCTAAGAAAAGAGAATTTCTGGATTGTATTTTTTAAACTGATTTTTTTATCTAAGAAAAGAGAATTTATGTTTTATCAAACTGATTTTTCTCTTTTAAGGAAACATAAAATCTAGAAATAATTTGATTATCTTTTCAAACGTTTTTCTTCAACTAAGGAAACATAAAATCAAATCCCTTCAAACATAGAAATATTTTTGAAAAATAGTTCACACCCAACGGCCAGATTATTTTCTCTATAAATGAATTTTGGTTGAGGTGTTCTAACGAGAGAGTGAAAACACATTTTCTACTTTGAACTTCATTTTGTTTGTATGTTTTTCATTCTTTCATGTGCATACACGATCACATCTCCTCAATATGATTATAACTTCTATTGTAACCATGTTAGTGATGCTTGATAAATTTGTGAGAAAAATTGTGAGGTTAGGTTTCTAGAACCTAGAAATATAAACTAGCAAGTTTTTAGGTTCTTTTACTTTGTAAAAAGGACTAAGTGTTTTGATCATTTTACTTGGAAAAAATGATCAAGTGTTTTAGCGTTTTTCACTTAAGAGAAAAACTTGGGGTAGCTACTTGTAACAGACTTTTGACTCTTGCCTGTAAATAAAGTCACATTAGAAAGAGAGAAATTCTTAATACGGATTGTCTTAAGTAAAGGATGTAAGCGATAGCCGAGCCTTTATAAATCGCGGTGTCAAATATCTCTATCCCTTACTCTTTTTAAATTCGTGCTTTATATATTTATGTTGTGTTGAATCTATCTGTTCTCTATCTATTTCGTGTTCTATAGAACAGAACCCATAAACCAATCTGTGTTTTGAAAAACGGGTTGAACTTGAATTTTTCAAATTATTTTAGCAAGTAAAAGTCTGAGTTCATTTCACTAAAAGTTTCGTCCATATGTGTAGTTTTTTATGGAAAATGTTAATTAAAAATTAATTTAAGTTTTATGCATAAAATGGATTCATTATGATCTTGGTGTGTTTCTTTTAAAACTGCATGCGTTATAATTTGATTATATCACGAAAAATTTTGAAATGATCCATTCACCCCACTTTAGATCATATATTTAGGACTCGCAATAATAAGTTCATATACATGATAAAGATCCCTAATCTACATGGGTTTTAGGACATACTCCTCACAGTATATGTATTAAGCCTTTCATACATAGCCATTGGGCAAGATATTATTATTTATTGTAGGAACAATTTGTTTTGCATTAAAATTCTTAATAATATAGGATATTAATATACTTGGTTTCATAGCCATTGTTTTTCTTGATCTTTTTTTCATACTCAAATCCAATTTTGTTTTTAATTTTATTTCACGACATTAAAACATATGCATGCATGTATATGTTGAAATTAATGAAATACAAAGGTAAAGTAAAAATAAAAAAGATTAAACCTTTATTCATAACATACTAAAGAAAAAATCAATACAATCATAATATTAATTTCTATCACAAATTAAACAAAATATGGATGTGAAAATAAAATAATTAAAAAATAAATAGACATCTTTTTTCTTATTAATTCTAATTAATTGGTAATTAAAAATATTTTTACTAATTATTTTAATAAATGTTAAAGATAATTATAAAATAAATGGAATAAAAATTGTAGTGATTTAGTGATTGTAAATTTCTAAAAGAATTCCACCACATTAAAAATTATTATGTAGAATATAACAATGATTATCTTTTTTTCTTATTAATTCTCATGTAAAAAGTCATTTTTTACATTGAACCTTTTGAGAAGGTTAAAAAATGCCGCAAAACTAGTAAGACATAAGTCCTCTCGCTAGTTGAGAGTTTTGTTTTTCTCTCGAATAACGAGTGTTGCCTTTTCTTGCCTTTATAGCAAGTTATTGCACTACAAGAAAATTTACGTTTAGCGACGGAATTCCGTCGCTACTCGTAAATAGCGATGAATTTAGCGATGGTCAAATTTTGTCACTATTCGGACTGTCGCTAATTTTAGCGACGGAAAAATGTTTCGTCGCTATAATACGTATGTCCGTCGCTAATTTTAGCGATGAAATTTATTTTTCGTCGCTAATTTTGGAGACGGAGACGACAACTTTAGCGACGGAATATAGCTAAAATTAGCGACAAACATATATATTTCATCGCTAAATAGCGTCGGATATGTAGTTTCTATCGCTAATTTTAGTGACGAAAAAGTGATTTCCGTCACTAAATTATAAAATTTTTATTTTTTATTTATTTATATTAATTTATTTTTTTAAATGATAAAATTACTAATAATACAAAAATTATAATTAACAAAAATAATATGTTATTATTATTATTATTGCGAATTTTGATGCAATATTACACGTCATCTGTATTTTGTTATTATTATTAATATTATTATACATAAAAAAAAATTGATATTAATACAACATTGATAGAAAATTAATACCAATTATTAGTTCTTCCTCCTTGTCAAGTTGATATACATTATTAATTATTTAACATGTTTATTATACTCCATCCATCACAAGACCTATAAGTTTGAAGAGCAATAAAGTTACCAAATATTATAGGATGGCACATAAATGATATTTTCTTATATATATTTTCACATCATTAGTTATTCCTTCCCCATAATTAACATAAATAATACAAACATAAATAACATTAATCTAACATTTAGCAAAATCAATCAAATATATCATTTACAACATTATATATATATATATATATATATATATATATATATTTACAACATTATCTATAATCAAATATATCATTTACAACATTATATACACTCTACATAAATACAAAATATAAAATAGAATAAATGAAAAAATTAAATAAATGAAATAAATTGAAAAAAAAATTAAATGATAATTTAACACCAAAAATAAAAATAATATACAAAAAAAATAAAATATGGAGGGAGGCAATCGGCAAGAGGGGGGAGTAGCGGGGAGCAATGCGCGATGGCGAGAAGGGGCGGAGAAGATCTGGCGCAACAGCAGGTGGCAGGCAAGCGGCCAGATTTGGCGTGCGCAAGAGGGTGCAAAGCAGATCTGACGCGACGACGGAAGGTGGGCAAGCGGCCAAATTTGGCACACGCGAGAGGAGGCAGAGCAGGCGGGGAGCAACGCGCGACGACGAGGGGCAGAGCAGCGGGGAGCAACGTGCGATGGCGGGCAAACGGCTAGATCTGGCGCATGCGAGAGAGGGTAGAGCAAGCAACGGAGCTGGTGGCCCTTCCACACGGTGGCGGCGTCGACAACAACCGGCCCAAATCTGGCCGTCCGGCGATAGGGGAGAGAAGAAGAAGGATGGAAAATATAGAGAGAGAAGAGAGAGAAAAGAAGAGGGAGGAGAGAGGGAAGAAAAATTTATACCCCGACATTTAGCGACTGTTAAAAATAGATCATCACTATTTTAGCGACGGAAAACACAAGCCGTCGCTATTATTTTTAGCGACGAAATTTAGTTCCGTCGCTAAAATTAATAGCTAAAAATGGCGACATTTGTTCCCGCAAAATTTAGTGATGAATTTTTAATTTCGTTGTTAAATTTGGAGGGGAATGAATAAGTCCTGCCACTTTTAGCAACTGAATTCTATTTCCGTCGCTATTTTAGCGATAGAATGATTTTTCGTCGCTATTTTAGCAATTAAATTGGGTTCCCGTCGCTATTTAGCGACGAAAATTAAACCGTCGCTAAAAGCATATTTTCTTGTAGTGTTGGTTTTTATGGAGCGTCATATGGCTAGTCTCTCTTTATCAGGTGATGAGAATGAGGAATTAGATTTGGGGGATGATGAGGAGCTGAGCAATCAGGCATTCAATGAGTATTGCTTGGCGGGTAGATTTCTTACTAATCACTCTATCAATTTCAAAGCTATGAGACAGCGATTGGCTAGTATCTAGCGTCCTGACAAAGGTTTGATTGTTAAGGAAATTAATACACAACCCCTTCTCTTCTAATTATTTTATGCTATTGATTTGAAACGTGTTATAAAGGGAGGTCATTAGGCTTTTGACACCCATTTGCTAATTCTTCATCATCTGTAAAATGAGGATGTTCCTTCGTCTATTCCTCTCTTCCATGTCCCTTTTTGGGTGCAAGTTTATGATTTGCTGATATGGTATATGTCTCAAAGAGTGGGTAATCAGCTGGGAAATTTTCTAGGGAGGTTTATAGAGTATGATGTTAACAATAATATGGGTATATGGAGAAATTATATAAGGATTAGAGTAATGGTGGATGTTAGAATTGCTCTAAAATGATGGAAAAAGATTAAAAAGAAAGGGGGGTGAGTGGTCACTAGTCAGTTTCAAGTATGTGAGATTGTGTAAATTTTATTTTATCTGCGGAAATTTAGATCATTCAGGGCATTTTTGTGATAAGCACTTTACTATGCCAAAAGGGGAATAACCCATGATTGAGGACCTGATCTGAGGGCATCGATGTGACAGGGAATGGCACAGGGTAGAGAACGGTTGTTGAGGGAGGAAAAGGAAGTTATAGTCCATGATCATTTTGGAATGGCAGATTATGGGGAGAAATCATGGGATCTGATGTGGTCTGTTTAAATTCAAATTTGAAAAGTTAGGCTTTAGGTTATGAAGTGGGAAATAAGTTTAGGGGTGTCCATGTCACACCCCAAATCGGGCCTAGTCAAATTTGGTATGCTAAGTCGGGATTTCAAGGGTAATTCGGTAATTTATGCATGAGAATATTGGACATTAAGGAATTTAGTGCACCAATTAGTCTAATATATTAATTAGAGGAAGAATCTAATGAAGTGTGAGTATTGTACCAAGGTATTAAAAATCTACTTAAGTACTTATATGGTGCATGTATGTGTATGGTGTCTTGGTGTTTGAAAGTCAAAGGAGGAGTTATTGGTCCAATAGGGGGCTACCATGTGTCTTGGTAGGTGGGCAATTAATGGGAAAATGAGATAAAGAGAAAAGAGAGAGGGAGAAGAGCAGACCACGTTTCTGCTCTCTCTTCTCCTCCTACTTGTTCTTCTTTCTTTTCTTTCCCTTTGATTGCGCTCCTCTCCTTGGCTGTGCGTGAGTGGGTGTTTTGGTGGAGATTGAAAGCAAGATTAAAGAGGTATGTATTTGGGTTTTAGGTGCTAGGGTTTCCTACGTGGGATTCTCTCCCTCTTTTTCTTGTTTTGTTGAGTTAGGGTTTAGATTAAGTGATTTTTTGGGTTTGTTTGTGCAAGTTTTGGGTGGCAAAAGGAAGCTTAAGGGCAAGGAAAAGATTGAGGATTGAGAATTAAAGCTTGAAGAGGATAGTGGGTTGTGCTTCAAAGAGGTTTGGGAGTTATTTGAGTTGTCTTTGCCTTTTTTTCATTTTGATTGTGTATGTGTTTTGTAATGTTAATTTCTGGAATTTTAAGTGTCTTGGCATGTGTATATGCATGTAACTTTTTAGGTAATTGTGTGATTTAGGATTGAGTCATATGTATGTGGGATTGGAAGGGAAAATACATGAATTGGGTAAGTTTGTTCTTGGTGTTCTTGATCTGCAATTTTTTTTATGTTTTCCTTGAATTGATTATTGAATTCTGTGATCATTGAGTGTATTTTCATCATGAGCATGTTGTGTTATGCATTTGAGTGATAAGGTAAGAGTTTGTGCATGATTGAGTGATGTTTGAAAGGTTTTGAAATGGTTTTGGAAAAAGGACTTTCTGCGTTTTGTTGGGAATTGGGAGTCTCGTCTCTGTCGCAAGCGCGACACTCTCGCGTGCGCGACAGAGAGGAGCTTCCCGTTCTCGTGTTAAAGCTCACTGTAGCTTTGCCTGTGTCCGACTCGGATAGAGAACCACGACTTGTGCTTCTTTGGCGTGCAAGTCGTGCATCTCAGCTGGACGTCTCCATGGCGTGCTGTGGAGCACGACAGAAGAGAAACAACATGGACACGAGTCGTGTCCCTCAGCACGACTCGTGCTCATGTCGTTTCCTCTGCATGTCGTGCTTGAGGAGCACGACTGGGAAGAACCATTGACACGAGTCGTGTCCCTCAGCACGACTCGTGTCCGAGACTCTTCTGTCGCGAGCGCGACAGAGGTCCCAGTCCGCCCTGTTTTCCCACGCGTACAGTTTTTCGAAAATGATTTTTAAATATCTTTCTCAGGGTTTTTCCTTACTATATGTTATATGAACTTGTTTTTATGCCCATTATATTACGGATTATGCACGATAAATTATATGTTGTGATTTGAAACATGATTTATATTGTTATTCTGAAGTGTGTGTTTATTAAAGTGATAATATGTTAATATTTGATTATGATATGCTTAGTAATGATGATCCCTGTTAGACTATCATTTGATTTTAGTTGTATGATTTGGTTTATCAGTGTTAATATTATAAATTGTATCGCATGTTGCATTTTGAATACAAGTAAGTTATGAATGCCAACTTCATGGTTATTTATTGTGAACATGTTCTACTAAAATGTGAAGTGTGTTATGCATATCTTAATTCACGATTCTTCCCTAAGAATAATATATGATATTATATTTGACATGAATTGTACTCTTACATGATAAGGATTTTGTATGGATAATCTTTGGCATAATATGGTTTCCCGTATTTGATTCTGATATACTTTAGAGTAATGTTAAAAGTGTGTGACTGGATTATAGTATATGCTTGGCAATGTGAATTGTATGATGTGTGTCTAGTATTAGAAAGATATTGATATGTTTATCATACTCTGGTTTATGCATGATGATATATAAATATATATATTATGCAATAGAAAACATGAATTGTTTTATGCATGACCTGCAAGAGTCAGTCTAGTGGATAGTTAGGCATGCCTAATAGAGTTTTGTAGCTGCATCACCCTTTGAACGAATGAACCCCGATCAGGTCCCTGGCTAGTTTCTCGCGAACCTTTACTGTGTATGGATCTTATTTAAGGTCCTTTTAATGAAATGTTTTTGAATGTGAAAAAATTATGTTGCTTTTCGATTCATACCCGTAAGGTACGCTACCGTTCGATTCATACCCGTAAGGTACGTTACCGTCTTTTCTCGTTATCCACTAATCTGAGTCAGTCTGATATAAATATGAGAATGTAATTTTCGAAAGAGCATGATTTTAAATATGTGAATCCGTTATTTATCCGAATGTTATCACGAATCTCTGAATAGGTTTAATGTGATTCAAGCATGTATATTGCATAGGTACGTCGTAAAATATGTATACTGCTCTTCTGTATAGTGATGAGATAAATTAATATGTGTATGAATGTGAGCTAGAATTACTGAATGCTAAGGTTAAATTGTATGTATGTTAATGTGATTTTGTATTATTAACTGTTATGTTTAAGTATGTGGAATGACATGCGTATAATTATAATCTTGATCTAGCGAATGCAACGAATTTAATATTATGCTACATGTTTCCCTGGGTTTCAGCTATTATAGTATTTTCGGCATGCTGTCATGTGATTATGTTTCATGGCATGATATTTTATGTATTAGAGTTGCGCAGGGGAAATGTGGTGGTTTGAACGTTGTCCCTTGGGTTTTGGGTAATGTGTATGTGTTATGACCTGATAAAAGTATGTTTAGATATCTTGTAATTTTTCATGATAGTTGGGTGCGTTATTGAATGGTAATCTTATTACACGTGTATGAGTTTTCAGTTAACGTTTGGGTTACTGGTATGAAGGCAGCATGTTTAGTTGTTGAGTAGCTAAGCATGACGCGGTTTTGATATCTGAAACCTCGGTAAGTATATGCATGTGAGATTGTATGTGCTTCTGCATGATAATACTTGTATCTTGTATAGTACTCTGTCTGCTTGGGTTTGATCGACACGAGTTTTGAATGTGGATATAATTTTCTGAATGCATGGCTTTTATATGCAAGTATGTATATTTATCTATTAGGACTAGGTGCATATGCCATTCAAATGTGTTATGCCTTGACGACCATTGTGAATGGCCGTCCATTTTATTGTGTGTTCTCCCCACTAAGCGTTATCGCTTAGCACGGGTTCTCTTCCTATGCAGGTGGCAGTTTGGTTCGGTTCCAGTCGCGCATCTGCAGGGTCGGCCACATAGGAGTTAGAAGTTTTGTTATTTTGTTATCAGTTCCTGTATTTTGGAGTTTGCATTTATGTAGTCCTATGTTTATGTAATTATATGTGTAGAGATCTGGATGTAATATTTGGGCTATGTAAATGTTATTAAATTTAAGTTTAAAGTTGTTCCTCGGTTTTATCGTTTGCCCTATATTTTCGCTGACTGAACGAGTGAATGGGGATATGCATGTGCTTATGCTTCTGCTTAGTGCCTGCATGTGTGTGAGTTAATGCATGACCAGTTTTTGCCCACAAGATAAGTTTTAATTATCCCGTATTTATGCATGTATGATTATGTATGAATGTATGCTTCCGCATAGTGTATGTGTGCATGTATGTAAGTGAATGTCGGTAGCGCTCTCCGGCGTCCTTCAAACGGGGACGTAGGGGGTGTTACAGTCCAATACCATCGCGGTTGCATGAAAAAAGGAAATTCCTCTGGTAGTGAAACTGATGTAATTTCTATTGTGGATGGAAATAAAGGACAGGAAGAGGATGGGCTGGAGCTTTTGGAGGATAGGAAAAGAAGGCAAGCTATGATCCAATTTCAAGCCCAGGATGACAATATGGTTTTGAAAGATTTAGCCCACAATAATTTAGCCCGCCAGGAGATTACTAGTGTTGTTTTCAATGGTAGAGATAACTCTTCAAAGTCATTATCGGCCAGCCTAGGAACTATGGCCCGTCGGGAGCCATGATAGGCTTGGCTTGAAACTGCCATGGGCTGGGCAACCCACAAGCAGTATTAGCTCTTTTAGAGCTAGTTAAATCTAGTAGGCCTAATTTTATATTTTTAATGGAGACTTTGGTAAATAAAATAAAGATTATGGAGATAAAAGTCAATCTAGGATTTGAGGGGTGTTTTGTTGTTGACAGAAAGGGATGCTGTTGGGATTTTCACGTAATCACATTGACATGAAGGTGGTCAAGATGATAGAGTTAGATGGCAATGTACAGGGAAGCTTGGGATTTTTGAGATCTTTGAGTAGATTTTCTTCTTTGCATTGGTGTATTCTTAGTGATTTAATTTATGCATACGAGAAGATTGGTGGAGCTGATCACCCGAGGTGGCTGTTTAGAGGTTTTAAAAAGGTTGTTGATGATTGTGAATTGCACGATATTTTCTTGGAAGGAAGTGATTTTACTTGGAAAAGGGGACGTGGGGCTGCTATGTGGGTCCTAGAAAGGCTGGATAGAGTAAAGGTTACTTCTAATTGGCTGGGGTTATTTCCGGAGGCTCGACTTAAAATCCATGTGGCTACAGCTTTATATCACTCCCAGTTGGAGCCTGCTACTGTCCCTTTCAGATCCTGTATAACTCATCCTCATAAAATTCGCTTTGAAAATAGCTGCTTGGAGGAACTTGAGTTACATCAAACTGTTACTTAAGCTTGGGCTTTGTCTGTTTCTTTGAATTGCGCTCATCGAATCTTAAAGTGTGTTGATGCTATCGATAGTTGGAATGTTGAATTCACTCGTCGTTTTCAGACTAGGATCCAGTTTTGTAAAAATTGTATTATTCAGCTTCGGAACTTAACTGACATACGTGATTCGAAGACTTATAAAAATGTTAGGGTTAAGCTGCCTAATTTCTTATTGCAGGAAGAGAATTATTGGAAGTAGAGGGCTAAGCTCTTTTGGTTAAAAGGTGGGGACTCGAACTCTAAAATCTTCCATGCGATGGCTACAGCTAGGAAAAAGTCGAATTAGGTGCATAAGCTTCAAGATAGTTTGGGTTTGTGGGTAGAAGATCAAGAGGCGATTTGTGATGTGGCTAAATCCTATTTTCAGAATTTGTTTTGCTCTAACCATGGGGATCATGTTCCAGTTGTTGGTTATGTTGGGGTCAAGGTTTCTGCAACTGATAATGAAAATCTTTTGGCTCATTTTTCAATTGAGGAATTTAAGACTGCAGTGTTTCAAATGCACCTAGATAAGTCGCCAAGTCTAAATGGTTTAAATCCTATTTTTTATCAAAAGTTTTGGGGGCTGATTAAGGGAGACATTTTTGCAGCATGTTGCTCTAGGTTATTTGGTAATCAGTTTTCGACAGGTTTAAATAATACTAATATAGTTTTAATTCCAAAATGTGAGCAAATGACAATTATGAAAGATTTAAGACCCGTTTCTCTTTGCAATGTTCTGTACAAAATTATGGGCAAAGTTTTGGCAAATCGACTGAAGCTGCTTTTGCCCCATATTATCTCTAATGTTCAATCTGCTTTCGTTCTGGGGCATTTGATAAATGATAATGTTATTGCGGCTTTTAACTGATCCATTATATGAAGAGGAAAACTAGGGAAAATTGGAGAAGTGGCTCTAAACATAGACATCAGTAAAGTGTATGATAAGCTTGATTGGGCTTATCTTAAGGCCATCATGCTCCGAATGGGTTTTGCTCAAAGATGGGTGGATTGGGTTATGCTTTGTGTTTCAACGGTGGAATACTCTATGGCTCTTAATTGGCAAGAAGTTGGCCCAATTGTCCTTTATAGGGGGATCCGCCAATGAGACCCTTTATCCCCTTACCTTGTTATTCTTTGTACGGAAAGATTATCTTCTATGATTCATTCTGCTGCAGGTTAGGGACAGATTAATGGTTGCTGTGTAGCCCGAGGTGCTCCAAAGGTAACCCATCTCTTATTTGCAGATGATAGCTTCTTCTTCTTCAGGGCAGACTTGCAAGAGGTTGCTTGTATGCAGAATATTTTTCAAGTCTACAAGAGGGATTCAGGTCAAGCTATCAATTTTCAGAAGTATGGTATCTTCTTCAGTGCTATTATGGATAATGCTGCTAAAAATGTTATTTCCTTAACATTTAATGTTCATGCCCCTTTAAACACGAGTAGATATCTTGGTCTCCCTTCTCTTATTGGTAAAAATAAAAAATCTATTTTTGCTTTCCTGCATGATAGAATGTGGCGTAGGTTACAAGGTTGGCAAAATAAGCTTCTTTCTCAAGCTTGCAAGGAAATTCTTTTGAAATCTATAGCTCAGGTCATTCCTATGTATTGCATGAGTACTTTCCTTTTACTTGTTTCACTTTGTGATCAGTTGCAAAAAATGATGAATTCTTTTTTGTGGGGTTTAAAAGCTAATGGTAATAGAAGAATTAATTGGTTTTGTTGGAGTAAATTATGTGCTAGAAAGGACGCTGGTGGGCTTGGTTTTCGAGATCTTCGAATTTTTAATTTTGCTTTGTTGGGTAAACAAGGGTGGAATTTACTGTCTAAACCTCATACTTTGGTAGCAAAAATTCTCAAAGCTAAATATTTCGCTCGAGG
Source organism: Excoecaria cochinchinensis (assembly GCA_947683425.1). NCBI lineage: Eukaryota > Viridiplantae > Streptophyta > Magnoliopsida > Malpighiales > Euphorbiaceae > Excoecaria > Excoecaria cochinchinensis. The sequence continues at coordinate 8,110,711 of CANTUQ010000050.1, forward strand.
GGATTTCCTCAATGCCCAGCTAAGTAGTAACCCAAGTTTTGTCTGGAGAGGTATTTGGAATGCCAAAGATGAATTGGATATAGGTTGTCGCTGGAGAATTGGTGATGGTCAATATATTAGTGTGTGGAGAGATCCTTGGGTTATCTCTAGTCCTAATTTTTTGATTACAACCCCGCCCATTGATGGTTTAGAGCAGCTACAAGTTTGTGATTTATGGTTGGATAACTTAAAGATGTGGGATACGGATTTGCTAGCTAGCCTTTTCAATTCAGTGGATATAGAGCATATTTGTAGTATTACTTTGAGTCATAAATGAGGCCCAGATAGGATGATTTGGCACCATTCTCGTAATGGAATCTACTCGATTAAAACATGCATTTCATAATTTGGAAAGGCACTCTACAACTTATGCGCCAGCGGGCTTTTGGAAAAAGCTTTGGCAACTAAATATTCCCCTTAAAATTCGTATGTTCTTTTGGAAAGTCTGTTCTAATTGCCTTCCTACAAGGGAGAGACTTTATTTGAAAGGTGTGGATGTAGATAATGTTTGTGTGTTCTGTGATGAGTATGGTGACATCCTTTGCATCTTTTTCTTGATTGTAATTTTTCTATTTTTTATTGGCACCATTTAGGTGTTGTTATTCCTAATATCGATGTGGACAAGTTCGCTTATTGGTTTTTTGCTCTTATGGATTCTTTTGATAAGGAGCAATTTATTAGCATTTGTACTGTTCTTATGGAAAGGGAGGTGTCTTAATACAACAAGAACAGTTGTTGCATCTGTTAACTTTATTTTGGAGTGGCGCAATGCTCGGACTGGTCTAAGAGGGATAGTTATTACCCACACTGCTTCTTCCTCAATCCAATGGCAACGTCCTTCAACTGGTAAAGTCAAGTGTAATGTGGATGCAGCCTGCTTTGGAGATATGAAAGCTACAGGTTTTGGTTTTGTTATTCAGGATGGTGAAGGTACAATTCTGGGTTGCAATTCAAATGTGCTGGTTGGTTTATTTTCCTCTCATGTAGTTGAAGCTATTGGAGTTCGTAAGGCTCTTTCTTGGTTGCACAAGCTGAATTTGTCAAGTGCCATAGTAGAGACTGATGCGAAGATGGTTATAGATGCAATGAATTAAGTCTTCCTTTTTTGATATCTCTGAATTTGGTTTAATAGTTTATGATTGTATTGATTTGTTAGAAGTGCATGCTTTTATAGTGTCCTATGTTAAGAGACAAGCAAACGAGGTAGCTCATAGCCTAGCTAAAGCTTCCCGTTTTCATACTCGTCCTCAATTTTGGCAAGAGTCTCCTATCTTTCTTAGAGACATTGTTTTAGGTAGGGGTGATCATGGACCGGTTAACCGGTTCATGAGACCCAAAACAACTAATCTATTAACTATCGGTTTTTAAAAATCACTGACTATTAACCAGTCCGTTACTATCAGTTAACCAGTCCATCGGTTTCGGATTTTCGGATCGGTTAACCAATATTATTTGGGTTAACCACTATAATTATAAAATGCATTCATAAAAAAATTAAAATCATGTTACTTAAAAATAAAATTTAGAAATTAATTATAATTCAATATAATATTCAAATTATAAATATAAACTAAATATGTTGTACCAATATGCATGCATAGGATAGAAAAATATAATAAACGGAAAAATTGTAATTTATTAATTTTATTAAATATTAATTATTACTTGCAACGAAATTTTTTATTTTTAAAGCGAAATATATTTAATTAAAATTATAAGTGTTAAATACTACATATAAGAATATTAAAACTAACATTCTACATTTTAATTTAATATTATTTATCATATTAAATTTTAACAATTTAAATATAAAATATTTTAATTAAAGAGTTAAAATTATTAAATTAATTACAATTAGGAATTAATTATATATATTAAAATGTTTGAAAAGTAAAAAAATTTGTGTGTGTGAAAATTAAAGTTCATCACATATATGACTTTTCGTTAATATATTAATGTTATATAATTTTTCAAATATATTATGACTTTCACTATTGAAAATTTGATAAATCAAGAAACAATAATAATTATTAAATATGTACATATTGAATAATTAATAAATTAGTTAAAAATTCGGCTATCGGTTCGCTTAACCGGTTACATGAGCCAAAACCATTAGCCGGTCTATTAATATCGATTTTTTCAAAACACTAACTATTCAACAGTCTATTACAATCGGTTAACCAGTGCATCGATTCGGTTTCGGACCGATTTACCGGTTAACCGCATCAACCGGTTTTTTTGCTCACTCCTAATTTTAGCTAATATTTCTGATTAATAAAGTTTTTCTCCTTCAAAAAAAATTCTCATATATTTACTTATTTTTATTTTTTTATCATAATTTTGCAAATTAGATTTTTTTTTTTATAGATTATTATTATATAAATTGCAGTGCAAGTTACTTATTACTAGGGGTGTACACGGTTCGGTACAATTCGGGGATATATAAATCTCCGTATTGTATTGAAATTTCGGTTCCTAAAAATTTCGGTACAATTCGGTTCTTATAAATTTCGATACAATTCGGTACGGTTTTTTTAATTTTCGGTACAGTTCAGTTCGGTTTTTCGGTTCTTTTGGTACAAAACAAAACAATACAGTACAATACGGTATTTCAGATAATTTTAATAATTTATTTTTTAAATATTTTAAAAGTTATCAATTCTTTAAATTTAAATTTTAATTCACTCCAAGAACTCAAAATAAAAATTTTCAAATTTTATTCTTAATAATATTGCTTTACAACTAAAATATTATTGACATTATTTTTAATAATCCTTGATGATGATTGGTGTGTTAATCATATATTAATTAAGTTTCTGATAATAAAAATTATATATATTATTATCTTCAATCATATATGAATTTATAAAAATAAATTGGTTTTGTTTGCAATTTATATAGAAACACTTGAGGTAGATTATTTATACATTTCATTATGTCAACCAAAAAGTGCATAGTAAATATGAAATAAAATTTTAATAGTAATGGCAAAAGTTTTGACATATATTAATTCATATTATAGTAGTGGAAGGAAATTCTAGTTATTTTTTTGGATATATAGAGACTTTAAACTATATATAAAATGTGTACTATATTTATAATTTTGACATATATATTAAATATAGGGGGTTTTGACTAAATATAATATTTTATCCGTATTTAATTACTCATATAGATAATTAGATATTGTGCTAGATATAAATGGGTATTAGTTGAGTGATATTAAATATAAATCAAATTAATTAATAAGAAAATTACATACACATATAATTAGTTATATATATAGTCTTAGCTAATTATATTTAGAGAATAGAAGATGATTCTATGAACTATGATTATATTTAGGATTTATTCACATTTATTATCTTAACTCAATTATTATATTCAATTTTATTAAATTTGGCTTAACAGTTAAGAGATTGTTAATTACTATTATAGTCAATAGTTATATTATAAAGGTGAATGTGAAATGCAACCATCTTTTTATAGGTTTCGTAGTTTAATATAATATATAATTAATAATACATATTGAACTTGAACAATTACTTTATGTCTTAATTTTTTTTTATCAAATTATCCATATATAGAACAATTTTCATGAAAAATAAAATATTGTAATAATGAAAAACCAACATTTTTATAATACTAATTACTAAGCTAATTAAATTATTCGTAAGATTATTATATTCTTATATATTTGTATTAATTGGTAAAATTTCATTGATACAATAATTATATATAATTATACTATTAAAATACATAATCAATTACTCATATAAATATTATGCCAAAAATAGATGAGTATTGGTTGAGTGATGCTAAAAATAAATTGAATTATTGATAAGGTGATTAATATTATATACCCATACATTTACATCAATTGGTAAAATTTCATTTTTAATACATGTTTATTTATAAATAGATTTTTAATTTACATACTCATATAAAAATTGTGACGAAAATAGATAAATATTAGTTGAATGACACTAAAAGTAAATAAAATTAATTGCATATTCATATAGATATAGTAATTAAATTTATCAAATTAATAATTAAAATATCCATTTTAATTTATTAACTATTTATTATATTAATTTAGTGCATTAAAATATTTAATACAAATAATTATGAAACAAAATTTATATAATAAATATATAATATAAATTATAAATAATATTTATATATAAATTACTAGTATTATATATAATAAGTAATAAATATCGGTTCTTTCGGTCCAATTCGGTTCCAAAACAGTTCGGTACTGTTCAATACGGTTCTCGGTCCGGTTCCAGTACAATTCGGTTCGGTTCTAGTCAAAAAGTCAACGGTACAATTCGGTTCGGTTCTAGTCAAAAAAGTCAACGGTACAATTCGGTTCTGGATCTTTTTCTTCGGAATTTCGGTTCGGTACAGAAAGATCCAGACCCGTGTACACCCCTACTTATTACAAATGAAATTCTATCTTCTAATTGCATGTCCCATATGGGATCTGCAAGTTGATGGTCCATAGGATACAATAATCATCAATTAAGAGATAAAATTCTATTACCAGTATAATTTCGTAAATAATTTATATGAAAAAAAATTCATAAAAATTACCCTTCCACGTACGTTAATTATATAATAAACATATAAATAAAGTAATCTTATATAAAATATAAGATATATATACGTTTTCTTTTAAACAAAAAAGATATGTATACGTTTCAAGGTGCACAGTATACTCTAAGAGAATATCAATAAAATAAATATTAAAAAATTAATGAATATTACATTGAAAGAGAGAAAAAAAATATTTAAAAAATAAATTTAAAAAGTAAAAATGAAAAAAAAAATTGAAAATTTTAAGTGAAATAGTAGGAGCATGTATGGCTCAAAATCAAATATAATTTCATTATTATTAATTATTATTTCATAATTATCTTTGAAAATTATAGCTTTCTAATTATAATTGTAAATCTATGTTGCTAACAATAATTTAATTGACAATACATAGTTTTTTATTAGAATAAATTAAATTTCTTAGCTAGTTAAACAAATATAATATTGAAAAGTTATCATTAAATTTTCACTGATTTAGATAATGTTTATCAAAATACTAATTGAATATTAAAATTTCATAATTATTTTTAATTAAGGAAAAAATTAATTAATTACCAAATTAATGAGGATAAATCTCAAACACTTCTTTCATATAAATTATTTAATTTTCAAACAAAATATACACTTCTCTCATGAAAACTATAAAACACCGTGTTATTATATGCCATCTCCATATATATATATATATATATATATATATAGGCTAAAGATGCATTTTTGCCCTTATCGTTTGTCAAAATGGACAAATTTACCCTCAACGTTTATTTTGGTGCAAATTTACCCTTAATGTTTGTAAAATTAGAAACTTTTGCCCCTACCGTTAGCGGTCAACTAACTTATTAATGGTCAAAGTTACCGGTAATTGACGGTAGGGGCAAAAATCTCCTATTTTACAAACGTTAGGGCCAAATTTGCACGTTTGAAAAAATGTTAGGGGCAAAAATATACTTTTGGCACCCAAACGTTTGATTCACATGTCCAATAGATATATGACACGTATCCCATTAACAGTCAATAAACGTATTAACGGTCAAAATTAGAGGCACTTGACGGTAGGAGCAAAAATCTTCTATTTTACAAACGTTAAGGAAATATGTGTCTAAAAATAAACGTTAGAGGCAAATTTATCCATTTTGGTAAACGATAGCGGCAAAAATACGCCTTTAACCTATATATATATATATACATACACGCACATATGTATGTATGTATATATATACATCTATATATGTGTATATATATATATATATATATATAGATGTATATATATACATACATACATACATGTATATATATGTATGTATATGCTATTAATTTTTTTTACTTTTAAGGTATTTTTTTTTTATTTTTAAGTTAGGTTACAGTGGATAAAATAATTTCTTGAAAGTATACTATGATTTATTGAAAGTATAGAGTGATTTTTTGGAAATATAATAATTTTATCTCATACACAAATTCATGAAAGGGAAGAACGAAATTTGAACACTAGTAATCAGCTTCTATTTTTTTAAAAAAAAAAAAAATTAATGTAATGCATTAGCCACCGTTATAATTTTTTATTGTAATTTTGCTTTTAAAAATAAGAATTTTAAGGAAAATAAATTTCTTATTGTGCTAAAGCACTTAAAAAAATAAAATAGAACTTGAAACTAACAAATATAAGCCAAAGCAATTAATTGAAGAGCATGTATATATACCATTTAGCAACAACAATACTATGATATAGAAATTTCAATCAAATAAAAATAATAGAAACAATAAATGGATGAGTAAATAATTAATTATCTCTCTCTTTCTAAGTCAAGAGTATGTTTTAAAATATAGAATGCACAATATAACCAAATTCGCAGAAAAAAAAAAAACAAGGAATTACCTTCCTTATCATTTAATTTATATGGCTATATTGATTGGTTTTATTAGAAGTTCATAGTTACTAAATGACTTTAATTAGATAATTCTATATTATTTTTTTCAATTATTAAAAGATAATAATAATTCTGTAATTTCATAAGAAATTAGAAATTCTATAAAGATTAGGACTAAATAAAATAAATTACAAATTAATATGATAAATTAATGAAAAAAATATAATTATTTTTTTTCAAACGAAAGTCTCCTGAAATCACTCTAATGACTTTTATTATATATATTTATTATATATATATGAAAAAGTAAAAACTAACTAAAAAATATAAAAATAAATTTTAATTAAAAATATAAAATAAAATCCTAATCTAATGAAAAAATATGAATTTTAATAAGAAAATACGAAGAATTTCAATCTTAACAAGAAAATCCTATTCTAAACAAAAGAGGATTCCAATCTTATCTAGAAAATCGTATTCTAAAGAAAAGGTAGGGAAGTCAAAATGCTTTTCGGCTAATATAATTTCTCCTTGTGAAACGGTAGCGTTTGCCCACACAGAATATGGAGGAAGCTGAACTCGAGCTCTAGATTGCCGTTAGTTGAAACCCTCGTTTGCCAGTCTGCTTCAGCTAACAATTAGGGCTTTGCTGTACATATCTCTTCCGTAATTGTCTTGTTTTTGGGTATCGATAATAATTTCGCTCATTGATCATAAACTTGCTTTGCAGGGAGTGGATTTATTATCATGTCTTGGTGCACTATTGAATCCGATCCGGGTATGCTTTTAGTTATTTATTTATTCTCACCCCAATTTTTTGTTAGGGCTAAAATTTTTGTATCAGTTATATTAATTCTTATTGTCTTCATATGTGGATTATTTAGCTGAAGAATAAATTCATCTCTTTGCTCTGCCGAGATTCGCATTCTTTGGTATCGTCTTCTCGTGGATCTGTCTATTGGGACTTTGCTTTTATTTTCTCTGAATTAATATGCTTCTAGTACGTAGAAAGTAGAAACCTTCAATTAAACCTTAGTTTTTTTATTTGCATGTTTGTTCTTTCTCCTAATCCAAGTTCTTATTTTAGTGCATAGACCTAAATTTTATTGTTTTATTGATTATAGAATAGGAGATTCTTAAGTTCAACTCAATCATCAAATGCTTAGTAAAATTTATGTAACTCTTTACATTAAAATCACTCGCCAACTCTAAGGTGGGTGGGTGGGAAACTGAAAACAACTGACAGTATCGCATGGTAACTGGACACTCTATACTACCTATAGGGAAATCAAAGACTACTGTTTTTATAGAAGAATTTTTAAGCCAATGACTTCATGTCCAATCTGAATTGCACTCTGATGTTTTTTCCCATGACTATTATTAGGTCTTTCAATGTAGAATGGTGAAGTATCAAATTATGTATTTTGACAACCAGCTGACATGACAAACTATGTAGAGTAGTAGTTAATAGGATCATATAAAAATCTTGAGCTTAATCAAAGTTTTCCCATCCATATTAGCTTCCACTAGTGTTATTGAATAGTTCTTTCATACGGTTTTATCACTTCCACCAGAAGATTTAAAATGATAAGTTATTAATTAGATGCCATTAAGTTGTAGAAGAGTGGTTTGTAAGGTTAATATTTGAGGAGAAGGTTGACATATATATATATATGCATCAATACATCTGAAACGTGCTTGTATGATTAGGTTTCTTGCATATATAGCTGTAATATGTTCTTTTAAGGCAGAATATATTAAGAACCAGAATTTCGTGGCAGTTATTCTGCTTGTCCTATAACCAGAAGATTTAGTCCATGGGTTAAACCTTGATGTGTTCTTTCCTTTTCAATATCTTTTTAGCATCTCTGCAACATACATTTGGTTAGGTTAAATTATCTGCATCACCTATTAACCAATCTGCTTGCAATGGTACTTTGGGATTGCCCATTTTATTCAATTTGATTAAACAAAGTGGAAATGCAAACATCATAATAGGTCCAAATTTTCTAATGGTATTTTCTTAATTGACCAAATTTTATTTTTTTCTATTTGTAAGAAAATTGCTTTTAGCTTTTACATCTGAATAACGAAAAATCTTCATTTTGCAAAAGGAAAAAAAAAAGTTTGTACAACAATTATTAGTTTTTTAAACAATTTGACACCATGCAACATGTTCATTTCTCCAAGCAACCTTCTGTAGTTATTTGTCTTTGCTGAATTTGTCAAAGAGTAGACTGAAATAAATTCTCATATTTAACTGTTGTGCTGAACCCTTTTCAGTTGATGTTTGATGCCCTTGCGTAGATTTTAAATTTACCAGTGAGGTGAGAATTTGCAGTAATTATCAAGGAATTTGCTGAGGTCTTTGCTGGCATTTCAGGTGTTTTTACAGAACTTATTCAACAAATGCAAGTGAAAGGTGTGCAGGTACAATTCTGATTTTGTATTATGCTATTTCTGTTGCGTTTTGTTATCCTGTCAAGATCTTTTATTTATGATTGTTGTTACATTCACCATTTTATTGCATAATAAATAACTGCTATAATCTGGATTTTTATTGAATTTATACTTGCAGCTTAATTTTGAATGTTATTTTATGTGGATTTCGAGTTGCCATTTCTTTAAAATATATATTTATGCACACACAGATAGATAAACAAACATACTGATAGTCATAAATATGTATATATGTACCTATTACGGGTGTAAATGTGTTGTAATTTTGTAAGTTAGTTGCTAATACAAAAAAGCCTGTTAAAACATGTGAAGGACATGATTCATAAAACAAAAGATTGCTGTGGATTTCTTAAATGGAAAAAGTATAACAAGCGGGCAAATGCCTGTGTGAATCTTATGTGGAAATTAATATTCTCCAAATTCAAGTACACTTCATCTTTCTTATCCATGTAACTACAATTTCACCAGTACAATGTGCTTAATGTCAGAACCTGATAATTGTTATTATCCCCACCATTGCAGTGCCTGTATTATTACTGGTTTGCCACCTTTAAGACCACAAACATGATTGTAAATGTTGTTAGTGCCATCATCTCCACTGTTTTATATCCATTTTGGTTTGCGATGTATAACAATGAATTCTTTGATTTTCCAAATGGTTCTCCAGTGAAGAAAACAAAGATAAAAATATGTTATTTTTAAGTCCTTCATTGATCAAGAGAGGGTCTTAACTAGGCAATTGGTACATGTAGTGAATGGGAGCAAACAAAAATCACAGGAAAGAATGGAAAAGAGCAATGCACTAAATAATTACATATAACATAGCCAATACACTATAATCTTGATCTTATCATTTGCTATTTGGGCAGTTTCTTGATCGGTATCCATTTTGGAAGTTTCTTGAACAGTGGCTTTCCCTTGTTGTTTCTTTTATATGGAATCATAACACACACACATATATATATATATTCTCCCATGAGGCTTTATGCACATTATGTTGTTTGTTTTTTCTGAGTAATGATTTTATAACACGAGTGTATTTCTGATTTTTTTTTCCTTGCTCATCAGTTGTTTAAATATCTCTGCTTGAGTGTGAAACTGTCAATCTGCATGATAGTTTTCCCTTTTTAGGCTAAGTGGTATTGGAGTCAGACCTAGCAACTACAGCTCTTTGCTAGGATTTCCACTGTCAATTGTTCTAGGACTTGCCATCTGTTGAATGCACTTTACAGTATATTAACTAATTATTGGCTATATCTTCCTTTTTACACGTGAATGTCAATATGTTATCTTGCTACGTCTTGGCAGGTTGAGGAGTTATATTCTTTGGATCTTGATTCTCTTGATGACCTTAGGTTGGTTTCTGAATTTTATTGCCTTGTAATGTTTTTAATCCTAGTTTTTCACATTAACATATAAATTTCTCTCCTTTTTTTTTTAAGGCCTGTATATGGGTTGATTTTCCTGTTCAAATGGCATCCAGGGGAAAAAGATGAACGTCCTGTAATCAAGGACTCAAACTCCAATCTTTTTTTTGCCAGTCAGGTCTGTTACCATGATATCCATATCTGAGATATTGTTAGTTTGCATTTAGGCTTTTCCCATTCCTGTCTCTCTCCACCCCTTTTTGTTCATAATTGTGTAGTAGGTCATGAACAATATTAACTTTAAATAAGTTCTTATTTGCTCTCTCCCTTTTTTCTTTCTCTTAATTGTGATGTAGGTTATTAACAATGCTTGTGCAACCCAAGCAATTCTGTCAATTTTAATGAACTGTTCAGATATTGACATTGGCCCAGAATTGTCAAAATTGAAAGAATTCACTAAGAATTTTCCACCTGAACTCAAAGGTTTGGCCATTAACAATAGTGAGGTTATACGTGCTGCTCATAACAGTTTTGCAAGACCTGAGCCTTTTGTTCCTGAAGAGCAGAAGACTGCAGGAAAAGATGACGATGTCTACCATTTCATAAGTTATTTGCCTGTTGATGGTGTGCTATATGAGCTTGATGGCTTGAAAGAGGGTCCCATTAGCCTTGGCCAGTGCTCTGGTGGGGCCAATGATCCGGACTGGTTGCATATGGTGCAACCAGTGATCCAAGAACGCATAGAGAGGTATTCAAAAAGTGAAATAAGATTCAATCTCATGGCATTGATTAAGAATAGGAGAGAAATTTATACTGCTGAACTCAAGGAGCTCCAAAGGAGGAGGGAACGCATCTTGCAGCAGCTGTCTGCATCCCAATCTGACAGACTGGTGGACAATAGCAACTATGATGCATTGAACAAATCACTATCTGAGGTAAATTCTGGGATTGAAGCTGCAACCGAAAAGATCCTGGTGGAGGAGGAGAAATTCAAGAAGTGGAAAACAGAAAATATTCGGAGGAAGCACAATTATATACCCTTTTTATTTAACTTCCTGAAGATTCTTGCTGAAAAGAAGCAGTTGAAGCCCCTAATCGAGAAGGCCAAGCAAAAGACAGGACGGTTTGAAGGAAATGTGTTTTCTGGTTAGCTAAGAATTCAAATGATTTTCATTTATGTTCTCACATGATAGGATTATTCAGTGATTCGAGTGTTGGCATATTTTATAAAGAACTTAGGTGTTGGCATATTTTCCGGACATTGTTGAAGTCTTTGCTGGTGGTTCTCTTTGCTTTTGTCAAAGGTGACATGAAGCTTGAGGGACTCCGTAATTATACTTAACATATGGAATCACTGGTTTCCTTATCTTTTTGAAGATAATTCCTTTTATCTTAGAGATTTAGTAGTGGACATACCTTTTATCTTAGAGATTTAGTAGTAGACATACAATTAATTGGTGGAAAATTTAGTTTTCAATTTCGGCATGATAAGTATTATTAGAACAGAACAAATTGAAAAGGTTTCAACTTCTTGGTTAATTGTGTAGCTATTCTGTTAAAAATTGTATATAATAACGTCCTCAGTTAAAAAAGTTAAACATTACATTATGGTAAAATAATACTTTCAAAATTAACAAAACAATACTTTTAGGTTCTTTCATATTTTTTAAGCAAAAGTACATTTCATATCCAAACAAAAATTCATAAAAGGATAATGTTGTTCAATCAGAACAATGCATTGATTAAAACGTTGATCTCAATATTTCTTCCATACAACCTCTGTGTATTCATACAAATGTTACATCATAAATGACTATCAAATGAACTATGTCAATAACGAAATGCTTTAGAAGAATGGAGCAATATTGATCATCAATTCTAAGAAACAAAAAGAATTATATATAAACTAAACCTGCAAGCTTGGTTTTGAACTGATGTAAACATAAAATCCGTACATCAAGCCGAGTGGAATTGCTGTGCCATAGCTCCATTTGGTTGCATCTTTTAGCAACAAATAGGCTCCTCATTATCATTCCAAAAGTGGTTCCATCAGGGGCTTGGGATACGATGAGTGGAGTTTCATAGTGTATGTAACAGCCACCCCTATAAGAGAACAAGAAGCTGGCACCAGCCCCAAACCGTATCTGGTGACTGAAATATGCTCTATTGAAATGTTATTTTGGACTCTCGGTGATACGCCTGCAATGAGGAAAATGTAGTCTTAAGTAGGTTTTACATATAGATGCAGCGTAAAGAAACAAAGGGTAGGACGAGAATCTGCAAAATTCTCATCATAATTGAGGTTAAATACAGGGACCAATTTTGCTGAATTTGGCGCGCACAAAACATTTTACACCGCCTTATTTTACGTATTTCTCAGTTGTGGGAGAAAAGGAGCATATGGAGCAACTGGATACAAACTTACTTTGAAATGACTGAAGGGCATAGAGAGCAAGGCCACATGAAATCTTTTCTAAGAAGCTAAGTGATCCATAGACAAATGCACAACCATTCAAATCTGAACCAACTAGAACACTTTGCATGCTTACTCCAGTTACCTGTAATTCATATTCGTAAGAGAGGAAATAGCAAAAGTAAACAGCAAGAATTTATCATCTGCAGTTCCAAGTGCAAGAAAAGTCCAACTTGTCACCATACAGTTGCAAGCAAGGGTAGAAATGGAGTAAGCAACATCGGTTAATAATTATCCTTAAATTCTAATGTGCATTGTAAAGCAGAGATGAAAGCAGATTTCCACATCATACCGCCATTAGAGCATTTGCTATCCCAATAAATATGGATATGGCATAGATGAATATGCTCATGCTTGGAGGCAACAGAAGAATGCATACACCACAGAATAGCCAAAGAATGCCTCCAGCAGAATAGTATGCTTTCAGGCGCTCTCCAGTCCACGATATTTCCTACATCAGATATGTCAGTGACTAAAGTAATTAAATCAATCACATGAGCTTTCAAAGAAACCAAGACGGAAATATGAGGACCACCTGCATAACAACAGATATGACAAAGCTGCTGATGTAGATGATTGCAGGAACCTATTCATATCAATCAAACAACAAATCAACCTTGTTCGTATTTATAATCAAAATTATGTATGTACAAATGCATATTTGAACGCTGCAATGCATGCTGGTAAGGTCTTTGCACATACCAAAGCTTTAGCAGATTGGGCCATTCGCAAATCATTAATCACATAGAATGCAAGATATGCCTGAGAAAAAAAAGCCATCTTAAGCAGATAGACAACTTGAAAGGAAAGCCAGTCTCTCGCAATCCTCAAGGAATTTTAGCTTTTCCCAAGTAAAAAATAGTGGAAATGGAGTATCTCACCACTCAAGGAAATTTAAAAACAAAAAAAAAAAGATGTGACATTAATCACTTAATTTGAGCTATGTGACAAAGGAAATGTACGCTGACCTGTGAAACATTTTGTACAAGTCGGGTAAGCATGTATACAAGTCCAACTTGATAGTACAAAAGTTTTTTAAACCAGTAAGTCCATGATATCCTTGCACAACTATTTCCATGTAAACTTGTCTTTAATCTACATTAAAAAGACAAGTCCATTAGTCCAATTAATTTAGCAGCAGCAATAACAGATCAGAAAAAGCATTATGAGAACCATCAATGGTGCGTTCCTTTATAGCTACACATTATAATAATTAAATACAATGATTTTTGCTTATTGGTCAGTTATGTGTACTTTGCCTACACAACACATAACTGGCGGAGAGGTTTATGAAAGTTTAGAAATACCTTGGTTCCTTTGTTCCAATATAAAATAGTCCTATGAAGCAGCATCCAACAAAAATTGACAAGTATGCAATCCAACGATACTGTTCAATCATGAGCAATATTTTAAGGACTAAAAGAAGCTCATTAACAGTCAGATTGAGAGCCACATCTGAAGCTAATTCTTACCTGGTTTTCAATATCAGCATGTGTTTTTGCACTGGTGGCATTGAATACTACTAAAGCAATCGCAAAGAGGCTAAGATTAGCAACCTATAAAACGTCCACAAATGAGCCAACCTTCAATGTGATGAAAAGCAACAATTAAATTACTATTCAGAGGGAAATTTGACCATTGTAAAAGCATTTCGGCAGCTTGCCATTGCCACCCTGCTTGTGGAATTCAAAGAGATGCAATTCACCATAGACCTTCAAATCAAAACAATAGCAGATCATGATACAAGTAATTTAATGCATGACTTGTTAAAAACGTTAGATATTTTCAAGAAGACACCAACAGTTCATTCTGAAATGAAGAATGTATAAAAATGCATGCTTATCAACTGGCAAGCATTGAACTATTAGAGGAATTTACATGTGTGAAACTTGAGTAGCTGCCCAACCCACATTGAAGATTGCAGCAAAGACGCTGTAAGAAACTGTTTCTACAGTGGATGAACAGGTAGCCAAGATTTTGCAAGGGAAACAGACACCGAAAACAGAAGAAAATGAAATGGCAACCAGAATAGATCCTGCACCATGCCATATTTTGAAATGTCCATACCTGTCTATCTATCAAGTAAAAGAATTGTAAACAAAATAATTACTCCAAGAAATTGTTTACGTTTACCGAAAGCATAAAAAAACATTCAACAATTTACAAGCTCCAAAAATTTCAAGTACAAGGAAATTAAATTACAAGATGATAGCCCATATCAATATAACATTTTTTTTTTAACTGGATCAAGATAACATGTTTGTGTCGCCCAGTTACGGGAAACAGTTTCGGATAAAGAGCAATTACATATGCCCACAAAGCTCCTTCCAAACCTTTTTTTTTTAATGTTTTCATCTGCCTAAAAGTGCATATGCATGTTATCTGAATGGAATTTCAAAATACAATGATGAAAAACCAGTATGCCCTGGTTTTAGTCAGCACAAGGTAGAGCTTCCCAACATTACAAGAGCTTGATGGCTGCTATGTTTTTATCTGCCTAAGAGTGCATATGCATGAAATCTGAAAAATGGGAGGTCAAACTGGTATGAAGAAAATCAAGTTATTTCCTCGCTTTTAATCAGTCTAAGGTAGATTTTCCCAAAGTAACAAAAGCTTGACAGCTAATATATAAGTGTACGATAGAGTCCCAACATTACAAGAGTTTGATGGCTGCTATGTTTTTGTCTGCCTAAGAGTGCATATGCATGAAATCTGAAAAATGGGAGCTAAAAATGTTATAAAGAAAAATAAGTTATTTCCTCGCTTTAATCAATATAAGGTAGATTTTCCTGAAGTAACAAAAGCTTGACAGCCAATATATAAGTGTACAGTTGAGTTCCATGAACCCACTATAGCTTCAGAAGATATAATACTCAAAACCTAAACCCAAGTCAAGAGATCGCTTGCTTCTTTATTACACCTTATTTACATGAGAAGCAGATGTACAAATCTTAGTGTAATGTCAAAAGCAGCAGTGAGATTTACTTAAACTAATAAGCATGTGGTTCAAAACGCAAAACAATTCATGTTCTTGGCTGTTGCATTAATCAATAATCTTTTCCTGCACTAAGAACGTCCTTAAATAATTCACAACATTTGAAATACATAATATGTCAACAGTTTCTCCAAATATTTTGAAGACACATTTTTACTTTATACTCTGCTAACTTGTGTTGTATAAAACAAAATTTCCCTATTGTAATTGGTTTAAAAATCATGATGAGCATGTATTTGATGAGTCTACATAACACAAACAACTTCAACAGCTCTGCACTTATCCACAAAACTTAATTAAAAGAGCCAATACACTATATGACAAATAGAAATTTATAAGACAAGTAAATTAAAAAGATTACAATCAGATGGAGATTGGAATGAGCAAAACTATAATCCAAACAAACTAAAAGAAAATCTGTATTTCCAATGACTGCTTATGTGTTGTTTTTAAATACCAGTTCGCCTGTAAATATGGTAGCAAATCCATCAGCTACCTGACCAGAAAGCATTACAGCAGCAGCATCTCTGGAAAATAAATTGACTATAACATAAGAGCCCAGTGGAACTAATATAAGAAAAGAATATAAGTTCACGTTTGTATAACAGTGGGAGAAAGAGTAAGCTCATTTGCAGAATGCATGCACATGTGAGAAAGATGAACAAAGGCACTGGCAAAAACACCCAAATATAAAGATTCAACTAAGCTTTAGGAGAAAAGATCACGAATTTAATTACTTCATGCAAACTGCTGATTTGGAAAGGTATATACCTTGGGGAAAGTCCAATATCTGTTAAGAACAATAAGAGATAGGTAAACCAACAAGCAGCAGTGATGTCATTTAGCATATGGCCCACGCCGTAATAGAAAACAGACCATCTTCCAACGGGCTCTGGATATGAACTACTTCCTTCAAGATCATCACCCATTTAACTTAGGAAACTTTAACCTCCTCAAAACATGTCCAAATGTAGTTCCAAATCTGTGGGCACCTGCAAAGTACAAATTGTTGCACTGAGAATGAAAAGCAGTTACCAAACCAACTTAATTAATTGCAATAGAAACAATATATTTCCAAATCAAACTTCTTTGAAAGACATACAGTATCAACACAAGGTTCAGTTCTAACATTTTAAATAAACACTTTGGATTTATCATCTAGCTAAGACCTAGTTTGATTTCACATTTGAATCAATTTTTCTCATTTATGACTTTCATTTTACCCAGTTATGCAAGATCTCCATCATCTATATTATTTTTCTCTTCTCCATAGTTTTTCTTAGGAACTAACCCTGCTAAAAGTTACCGTCACAACACAATGAGAACATCAGCACAATAACAATGCAACTACAAAACACAATAAATCTATATAAAATGAAAATTTATTTTTCTGCATATCGAGACCACTACTCAACATAGAAAACCTCTGCGTCCAATACACAAGTTTGTTTGAAATATTACCAATGAATTTCTGAAGGACATCATGCTCACCATGGTAGTTATTCTATCCAATCCGTGAATTTTCTCTTCAGAAATTTGCTACCTTGCTGCACATGAAGCTAAACTCACGACAACAAAAAATCTAGTTTGCTAGTAATGCAAACACAACTTACATGATCCTGACTCCAATGGCTTGTCTACAAAAGGAAGCACTCTAGATTAGAAGAAACCCAATATCACCTGCTATCTTTACTTGACAACCAGTGAAATTAGCAGTATTAAGCATGGGAATATCCATAGAAACCAAGCACTATAGCCACTCATCATAGTATATTAAAATTCTAAGTTCTCATTTAGGATGGAACCCCAAAAGACAAACTTGATGGCCATGCCTATAAAGACTATTTCGCAAGCAACAACTAAATTCATGAATCTTTTCCCCTACCAAACATCAGACTTGACAAAAAGGGCATCAGCCAATCCTAAAAACTTAGAGAATTTTCCTCCAATTGTGAAAGAAGTTCATAGTATTACTCAACCAAGCAGCACCTCAGACGCATGTCAATACAGTAAAAGAGTTGTCTAACTCCTAAACTCAAAATCCTCCAAAACCATACACCTAACCAATTCAAACAAGAAGCATTCTGCTAGAATCGCCTTTGGGGACACTTAAACACCCTATTCTAGCTTCAAATGATCGTTTTCAAAAGACTAAACAAAACCCATAAAACCACATCCAAAGTAAAATGAAATAAGATCAATCTTGTAATCGTTGACTAAAATTTAGAGAAAAAAGACCCAAGGACCAGGTAAGAATCAATACCAAGAAGGAAAAGAGCATAAATTGATTACCAAAAGAAATGCAGAAACGAAGAGGGAAAATAAATTTTAACAAATTTAAGAACAAAAAATGCAAACTTTGGCAAAGATCAAATATCCATAGAACCAGAAAAGGCGTTCTTTAACAAGAAAGAAAAGAAAGAGAGAAGAAGAAGTAGATACAGGAGAAGCGAAGAAAACGGGGTATTAACCTGAGTACAAAAGCTTCCAATTATGGAGAAGAAAACCCGCAAAAAACCAAAATTGTTAATCTATCTACCCAATCCAAATAAAACATTCAACCTATGATACCCATCACCCACTATTGAGATTGCTTTCCAGTTAATCCATCATACGGTTTTATACGTCTGCTTCAGCTATATTTATATTGTTATAATAAATAAAATTCCATCTCAGTTGCTTGCTTTATTACTTTCTTTCTAGGGATAGATTCTTGGAATTTGGAAACTAATACTAATATTTGTAATAATATTAGAAAGCAACTGTTTAAATTAATTAAAGATGGAATCTTTTTAAATGTTGAATTTTAAATATTAGAATATCTTAATTTTATAAGAAGATTTTAATAATTGAAAAATTTATTTTTTAATTCCAAACACTGTATTTGATGTTTATAATATAATTAAAATTAAATTTTATCACTTTATTATTAAATATAATGATGTATAATAAATAAGAATGTACACATAAATTTTTAAATAGGTATTTAAAGTAAGACAAAACTAAATGGTGAAATTGAGTATTTAAAATGGGATAGAATGAGCTAAAAGAATCATAATTACTACTCTTTCCTACCACCTTAAGTGATCAATGTTATTTTAACATAAAAATTAAGAAAATGATGGAAACTTACATTTTATAAAAAATATATTAGTTATTGAATAAATTGCTATTTTTCAATTCTAAGTACTCCATTTAATTTTTATATTATTAAAGTTAAATTTATCACTCTATTAAATATAATGGTATATAATAAATATGAGTAAACATATAAACTTTACTCTCAAATGTCTAAACAAATACTTAGGTCCGTTTGCTTTAGCGGTTCATGTTAACTAATAGTTTATAGCAATTACTGAAAATTGATACCAATGGCTAATAGCTTATGGAAAAAATATTATAAATGTTTGATAAAAATTTATTAATTTTTATTGTTTATATTTTGAATTGCTATTAACAATATATATATATATATTCTTATATATTTTTATACAATATTATATGTGTACATACACATATTTGATTTGTTGTTTCTTATTATTATTATTATTATTTATAAAAAAAAATATTAATGTAAATAATTGAGAAAATTATAATTAATAAAAGGTTATTAACTTATTGTAGCCTAAACACAAAATAATATCAAATTAATTACTAATAGCTGATTGAAAAAATTTATTAAATATTTTCAATGCAACCGATTGGTATAAAAAAAAAAAAACTAACAATTAGCTCAAAAATTTAAATCAAATACCCATTTAAAACGGAATAAAGTTAAACGGTGAGATTACTCACTTAAAATAACAGTGATAAAGTATAATTTACCTTTATTTTTGGAAAAATACATCAAAATACACCTGCAATTGACAAAAGTATTTAGTTATGCACCTCAATTTTGTGAAAGACGTTTTTCACACTTAGAGTTAAAAAAAAAAAAAAAAAGAAAAACCATTGACAATATCCGCATATTACTCTTTTAGTATTGACAAAAGTGTAATTGTTACCCCTTTAAGTGTCTTCGATACATGAAACTTTTTTTATTTATTATTAAACTTAAGGGATAATAGGTGAATTTTGTCAATATCATGTAAATTTAATAGAAAAAATTCAAGTTTCAAAGGAATTTAGGAAGGTAATAGGTGTTTTTTTTCAATATAATGAGATAATATGTATATATTGTCAAGTTTGGATGAACATAAATTACTTTTTTGGATCAAGACAAATTTTAATATAATGAGATAATAGTGTTTTTTTTTTCACAATCCGATTATTCTTTCTTTTCACATTTAAAATTTACTGATTTTTACGCAAGTGTATTGCACCTGGTAAATAATTTTAATTATATTTATATTTTTTAATTCAATTTTTTTAATAAGATTTTTATATTATACCATAAAGTTAATAATTTTTTTTCATTTGTGTAATTTATAAAAATTAACAATAACTAATTATATAAAATATAAAAAATAAAATAAATATTCTTGAAAAACTTAATTTAATTCATTGAAAAATTAAAATATTGCAATTAATGAAATTAAATTCGTTTGCCACATCTATAGTTTGACTTTGACAGGCTAAAAAAATGGTTAGCCTTGTTATAGGAGATATTGACGTCACAAAAAAGTGGATGACAATATCCGAAAGCAGCTGTGGCTGCATGAGATATTTCCTTGCACCGAATAGCTTGCATCGATTGCGGATATTTAAGGTTAGTGTAGCAAAATTTATAAAAATAATTTTTTAATTTATAAAAATTATATTATATTTTAAAAAATAAATAACTTGTTTGATAAATAAAATTTAAAAAAATTTATAAATTAAAAAGTTATTGTCAATTAGTTGATAAATGATACGATTAAAAATTATTATTTTAGAATAAAAAAATAAAAAAAGGCATATATAAATATTAATATATTATATTCAAAATTTTACTAAAAAATAATAATTATTCTCACTTATTTACATTTTTGTAAATCACTGAATTATCGAAATCATATATTTTTATATATAATTAAATAAAAATAAATATAATATAAAAAAATTAAAATATATATATTGCCTTTGTAATTCATCATACATATTATTTTTTATAATTCTAACTAATTAATTAAACTACATTCTTTTTTCTACTAAACTAAAGGCAATTTGATCATGTATAGAATCTGTTTTTGTTGTTATATCACTTATATAATTTCTAAATGTGAAGTATGCTCAACATTTTCAAATTTATCAAGTGGAACAGAATTAGAGTCACTATCAAGTCTCGTAAAAGCTGAATAACTTGAAGAATGTCTTTGAATATAATTATCAATGTTTTTAGAAGCGGATCGGATATCGATTCGGACAGCCAACTGAGTCAGGAGTCAACTGGTTGGATCGGGTTGACTCGGCTTTTTTATCTTTTTTTTTTTAAATATAATTATTTATAAAAAATATGGGATATAAAGAATATGTTCAAATAATCTATTAATTATCATAAATTAATATTAAAATAATAATTTTAAATCCAACAAAATTTGCAAATATAAAAATCAAATAACTGAAATTAAATAGAACCGATAACTAAAATTAGCATATTTTACTAATTTAAATCAAACCGATTATTTAAATAACCATAATATTTGTTTGAGTTTTAAATGGAAATAAAGACATGTCATGTAAAAATTTTTCACCTTTGTTTCCAAACTCCGAATATTTGTTCAATACAACTTTTAAGTGATGAACGAGCACTATTAAAGATTCCTTCATATCTCTTTACAGGTTCACCACGCTGAAATTTAGAAAGATGATATCTTACCCATTTATAAAGTCGTAGATGTCCTATCATTGGTGGACACCCCACATCTATCAAATAATATTTACCTATATTTTTTTTAAAAAATGGTAATAGCTGTATAGAACAATAAAAAAGATTGTTATGAATTCAAATAAAATAAATTAAATTGAATATTAACGTGAGGTGGCTTTGGAAAATTTAATTATTTTTTATTGGTTGCATGAAAGAATATGCGTATATCACGTACCATTCCTTCCTATCTGGCTAATACAAATGTAAATTGCATATCAAAATTGCGTGCAACCATGATATTCTGTGTTGGTATCCCTTTCCTTCTTATAAATGGTATTTAATTTTCTGAACTTATACGCGCTGGTACATGTATACCATCAATAGCTCTTATGCAATCTTAAAATATAAAGAGATGTATATAAACAAATACATAACATTTTTGAAATTTTATGAAATAAAAATGTAATATTTAGAAATATAATCTTAAAATAAGGCATGTACATACTGTCATGTAAAATTTATGGTGGAATCAAGTCTTTTGCTAAAAGATATAAAATATCTAACACTTCTCCAAAAACTTTACTAATAGTTTCACCTAAATGCTGAAAACGCTCTTGAACAGGTCTATTAGATGCTCCTTGAGCAAGTATGTATAGGCAAATGCATATGTTCTCAATTATAGACATATTTTTACTATATTTCAATCCATAATTCAATTGTAAATCAGATATTAATGGGAATACTACATCTTTTCTCATTCTAAACATATTAACACTACGTATTTTATGACCTTACATTATTTCTAATAACCATTTCATTCTTGTTTGATAAAACACTATACAAGATTCTTTATATATAAATGATGCATAATATTCCTCTATTGTTGTAACTGCACATGTAACAATTGATAAGACTTCTTGTTCATCACTATCAATATCATCGTTATAATAGTCATCATTCTTATCTAGAAAAAAATATAAAATATATCGTTACGCATAACAATCTAAAGAAATATATGACAACACAATACACACACACACACACACACACACACACACACACATATATATATATATTATCAAACGAATATAGAAATGAAATCATTCAAGTAAAAAAATAGTTATTACAAAATAAATATAAAAAGTACATGAGTCAATAACAGTTGAAACATATTATTTTTTGAACATAGCTGCCCTTTGCTTTTAAATATTTCATACTAAAACTTAAGCCATTCCATTTTTTCTTCAATTGAACGCATCAAGAAATAACCTTCTCTTTTTGACTTTTGCTCAAAAATATATGAAGCAAAATAATAAAGTTCACTACCAGTAACAATATCAAGCAAAGACTTTATATTTTCCATAACTTCTGTAATACTAGCTCCTAGCAAATCTATTCTTTTAGAAGTCAAAGTACTCCTACTTTCAATATTAGCCACTAATCTAAATATATTTTCTTTTAATTTAGCTACACCTTCTAGACTTTTTCTACCTTTTCTTCCCCTCTTATCTATTTTTGTTTGCGAACTACATCCAATGTCTCCTTTTTGCTTTTCTTTTATCCTTCATCCATCAATTGATATGTCATCAAGGTTTGTAATATTTAGTGAGCCATTACCACCAGCCATGAATTCATCTAAGTTTTGATCAAAATTTTACTCTATTGACTCATCAATGTCTTCTAATGATATAGGTCTATCGTTAGATGCATCAATATCAACATTAACATTTTGTGGCTTTGAAGTTAATGGAGATGTCCAAGCAAATTCTCTAGTAGTAATAGTATCTCCGAACATTACGTCTAACCTTTCTTCAAATTCAAGCTTAAGACCTACACTTCAAAACTTTGTAACTCCAGGCATAACCTAAAACGAATTACATTCAGAAAATAACATACATGAATAATGAATATAACTTCATGAATTTGTTAACTATAGAATTATTATTAATTTAGAATTAGCCTTAATTTTCTCATCCCACCACTCGGAAGTAGCATTAATCATTTGCTTCTTTTCATCCCATCCTAATCTCGTTTCCTTGCCTTTCAAATCTTTCCAAATCTTCCAATCTCTTTTCATAACATCCCACCTATTCTTTAATTGAACTTTATTATATTCACAACCACTTTCTTTACAAAATTTGTTCTAACATTTTTCCATCCTTCTTTTGTAAAATGAGTTCCACTTCGCAGGCTTTCATGAATAGCTTGGATACATATGTCACAATATAATAAGATTATATTATTATTCTATAAAGCTTTTATTGTCTTTTTCTTCTTTTCTCAAACAGATTGGATTTGTGACATCTACGTTCATTATATTTTAATTAAAATCTAATACATTCTAAGGATTGTTCTACAGTTAATTATTAATTAACAAAATCTGAATAAGATCATATCTTCCATCATATTAAACTAAAATTAGGATAATTTCCTATTAAAACTAAATTTATTTCTGACTTCATTTCCTAATATTATGTAATTTCAAAACAAGATTCCTAAAATGTATCCTAAGAAAGCAAAAGAAGCTAATATATAGATTTCCTAGATCTTAAGCACCTATCTCATTGCAAAACAGCTAATGGAAATGTCTGGATTAGGAAATGTCTGGATTAGGAAATTAAACAGCCATCTTATTGCAAAGCAACTTTATATATGCATATATACCAATGTTTTTAAAACCGGACCGGACATCGACTCGGCCTGCCAACTGGGTCAGGAGTCAACTGGTTCGATCGGGTTGACTCGGAGTTTTTATCTTTTTTTTAAATATAATTATTAATGAAAAATGAAAAATATAGTATATAAAAAATATAATTAAACAACATATTAATTATTAAATATCAATATATTAACTATTTTTTATTTATTTTACTATTTTTTTATTAATAATAGTAAAAAATTAACCACAACAATTGAATTTTTTTGTTAAATATTTAAATTTATAAGAAAAATATAATTTTGAATTTATAATTTTTTTAAAATTTATTTTCAATTGTAAATTTATTTTTGTTACGTTATTAACTATTTTTATAATTATCATGTTTATATTAAATTATTTTTTAATATTTCATTATATTTAAATTATTTAGTTATTAAATATCTAAAAAAATATAAAATATAAAATAAAAATATAGTGAAAATGTTCAATTTTGTCAAGTTTATTATTATTATTATAAATTAATTTTATCATCAAATATAAATTTTTAATAGAACAATATTGAACAACTATTAACCCTAATTATAAAAATAAATTTTATAAAAATATAAAAATATAATTTATAATATATTTAATGTTGACCGGTTCAACCCGGTTCTTAAACAGTAAAATCCAGTTTTTCGACATTTCTGGTTTTTATGTTGGATGGGACCGGTTTTTGATCCGGTTCGCGGTTGAACCGGTTCAACCGGCCGGTCCGGTCCGGTTTTCAAAACCATGATATATACATACATAGCCTAACTAATTGTAAAGGAAGCTAATATATAGATTGTTGTACACACCGAATGCAAGTCATCAAATACATAACTATTAGATTCAAGTTATATTGAATTTTTTTCTACCCTCAATCCCAACAAAAAAATAAAATAAAAATTGGTGGACAAAATGTGAAATGCATTGGCCGAAAACAAAGTGAAAGAAATAGAGAATAAATTACATGTAACTCATTAGAATTTATAAATAAAATTTCACTTAAATTTACCACACTAAATTGGGATTTCTAAATGGATATAAAATAACATATTAAATTCCACTTAATTTGGTCAAGCTGCACAGATGAGTACAATGACAATATTACTAAAGTTTGCCATATATTTAACATGCTCTTTTTTAAAACCTCAAATCTGACAAAAATACAAAGAACATAAACTATTATAGTTGCCAATATTCAGAGTTCAAATTATCTGAAAGGGGGTATAAGGCTTCAAGGAGTTCGAGTTTTGATCAAATAGTATTATTATTAGCTTTCACAATAATAGATTGAATTAATCTCAAGAATTCATGAAATTCTCTAAGCAAATTTATACATGTAGTCCATAAGTTATGCCAGCTAACATATCATCTAAAATTATTTGGCATTTTAATTAACAAGAAAACTATCACATAAAATCAGAAGGTCAGATTTTTAGGGAAGAAGAAGAAGAAGAAGAAATAGATATAATTATCCAACCAAATTAGGGAAAAATACAATACAAAAGTTACTTTGTCATTTAACTTTGGAATTCATTTAAAAATTCTAACAATTTTGATAGAACTTGACCTAATCTAGGAGAAATTCGATAAAAATAAAGATGAATAGTCATGGAACTTGCCTGAACAGGGAGAGGAGCCACCAAAAGGAGATTAGAAGAGACAAGGACTGGCTTGTCTTTTTTCCAATTTTAATTAGCTTATATAGCTAGTTTAATTGTCAATATAAAATAAAATAAGGAATATTTATTTTTGTCCAAAAAAATAATAAATCAACATTCCTGAAAAGTTAAAATTAAGTTTTTCTAAAATTCTAGCTTTTTCTAATAGAATATTTTTTAACTTTTCACAAAATTGATTTTTCTAAAATTAGCATTTACCAAAAATAAATTTTTATTCAATAATCAACCTTTTACCCTTTCAAAAGCAATGCCAAATACGCTTTTGGTTTCTAAGTAAAAAGTTGTTATAGATTGTGATTTTATGTATGTCAAAGTTTCACCAACAACTACCAATATTCAAGTACTTTAATTAATATTTTGAATTCAAGTGTTGTGAATGACCAAAATTAATATTGAAAAAATTTACCTCCATGGTAAATCAATCCAATTCAAACTGGATAATACTAGTGAGTATATATATATATATATAAAGTTTCAACAACAACTATTGCTTCTAGCAAGAGGGGACTCAAAGGAATATGTAAGGATTTAACGTTCCAAAAGATTGAAGTTCTTTCATGATTGCAAATAAAAGAACTTGGCTCCTAACATTTGAAGTTGCATCAAGAGATCCCAAAGGTGGCGATCTCAAAAGTACAATCCTTTGATTATTTTAAGAAGAACTGGGGTTTGGAACATTGATCGCTTGTTATTCTTCAAATAGAGCAATACTTTTGTGACAGAACAATTGAACGATCAAATCTAGATTGGTTAAAAATCTCCCCATTAGCCTTCCAATTTTGCCATAGTGTATGAACAATCAATGGAGAAACATAATTTGGGTTTTATTTGGATGTGAAAGGGAAAGACTACTAGATTTGTTGTAACGAAAAAGAAAAATTTGGGAACTTAATCTAAATGAACTGCATTGCCATATTCGTTGGGCTCTTAGGCATAGAAAGAAGAGGTGTTCTATTGTTTCCACCTTTCTATAATGAGAACATGTGGCTGGAATGTAAGAAAAGTGTGAATTGAGTTTCAATCCATAGGTGAGGCATCATGACAAAATTTATGAGGCAATACCAATTTCCACAAAGACTTTCATTAAATAGGAAGAAGATAAATAATACCATTAGCCAAGGAAGATTCTATAATGGCTAAAGGCTGCATGATAACTAGATTTTACCATGTAGTTGCCAATGAAAATATGTTTTAACATTAATGATGATCTCAAAATTTTTTTTAATGAATTTATAAAATATAAATAATAAACTACGTAATTATAATTATTTGGGTTAATACATCATTTGAATTCTGAACGTGAAAAAAAAAGTAGTTCCAGTATATCAATTTTTTGAAAACTATTTTTAACATCTAAATTCTTTAATCTACAATTATTTAACAATTCGGTTATTTTGAAATTTGGAAAGGGTAGTGCATAATAGCCATGCGATATTGGCGTAGATAATAGTCTAGATAACAAAAAACACATGGCAAAAATATTTTTGGCGTAATGATCATTTGGACCTTGAACTTATATATATATATATAAAGTATTTTCAGTAATTCAACTTTTAAAAATCACTTTTAAAACCTAAATTCATATATTTGCAATTATTTAATACTTAGCTATCTTGAATTATTAACCAAGACAAGAAGAAAGCATGAATGCCTTAACTAATTAAATCAAATCCTTTAATTGTCATTAATTAATCCAACCTCTACAAATTAAAATCTCTAACAACTATTACACACACCCTTAAAATCTCTAACTGAAAAACATTTCAAACTCCTATCTTGCAATTTCTTTGGCAAAATTAGAGATGATACCTCTTTCTTCTCTAACTATGTTTCTTTTTTTTTAGTGAAAGAAGGTGAGCAAGGCTTATGAAAACAACAAACTAGTGAACATAAAAAATGCCAATTGGATCATAACAAAGCCAAACATCAATCCCTTAGGGAGCAGAATGCAGAACATGATATCCTGGAGGAAAGCCATACGCTAGGAGCGACAAGAAATTTGCTGCAAAATTGTCTTTCTTATGAATATGAGTAAAAGAGATCGCAAGAAAGTGCTTAGAAGCATGGTGAATGAGGTTGATGACCGAAAAACAACTCGAATTAGTAGAAAAATTGCCGCAAATCATATCAACTACCATTTTATTATCACATTCAACAATCACATGGTGAAACCCTCATCCCTAACCATGTTTCTTTTTAGTGATACATTTTCCAAATAATTACCAAAAAACTCATAGAGTTTTATGTCCTTAATTAAGAAAGATAAAACTAGAGTTCCTTTAGTTGATTTGCATTTATGGAGCCAAAAAAAAAATGTTGAAGACTACTATAAAGTACTAAAGATTTGTTTCTCCTATGTTTTGGATAAAAATTATGGCATGTTTTATTTATGCCTAGACCATTGTCCACATCAATAACGCGTGCCGATTATGCGCTCCCTTTTCAATTTTCAGGATAACCAATTATTAAATAATTGTAAATATTATAAGTTTAAGTGTTAAAAATAGCTTTCGAAAAGATGACCTATTGAAAATAATATATTTTTTTACAAGTTCAGGGCCCAAAAGGAGCCTTTTTAATTAAGGAATTCACGTTCTCTTCTTGCATGAATTACAATCACCTGTTCTAGTCAACAATTTAGAACAAATAAATGGTAAATAATTGCAAATATTATGTGTTTACGTGTAAAAAGTGATTTTAAGAAGTTAAGGGTGTGTTCGATAAAGTTTTACGTTTTTAGTTTTTTATTTTTAAAATCCAAAAACTATTTTTAGTTTTTGTTATTTATTTTTTAGAAAACTGTTTTATATATTTAAAAATTTTATCATATTTTTTTAATTATTCATGTACATTATAATAATGATTTTGCTAGTGGTAATAGCAACAAGGTAGTGTGGTGGCGATAGAGGTGGCGGCGGTGGCGGTGTGGTTGTGGTGGCAGCAGCGATGTGGTTATGGTGGTAGCAGCGATGTGGTTGTGGAGGTGGTGGTGGCGGCGGCGGCAGTGTGGTGGTAATAGCGGCAGAGATGTGGTGGCGGCAGCGATGTGGTTATGGTGGTGGCAGCAGTATGGTTGTGGTAGCAGCGACGGAGGTGTGGTGGTGGTAGTGGTGGAGGCATGGTGGCAGCGACAGTGTGGTGGTGGCGACTGTAGTGTGATTGTGGTCGTAGCGGCAGTGTGGTTGTGGCGACGGCGGCGTGGTGGTGGAGGCGGTAGCGGTGTGGTGGTGGAGGCGGCGGCGGTAGTAGCTACAATGTGGTTATGGTGGTGGCGGTGGAGTAGTTGTGGTGGCAGCGACGACAGCGGTGTGGTGGTGGTAGTGGTGGAGGCGTAGTAGTGGCAACGACCGCGGTGTGGTGGTGGTGGCGGCAGCAGCAGCAATGTAGTTGTGGTGGTGGCGATGGCAGAGGTGTGGTGGTGGTGGTGGTGATGGTGGCGACGACGGTATGGTGGCGGCGGCGGTAGTAGCGGTGTGGTGGCAGTGGAGGCAGCAGCGGCGATGGTAGTGAGGCGGTAGTGATGGTGGTGGCGGTAGCAGTGACGGTGATGATAATAAGGATAAAATAGCAAAATCCTAAAAACCATATTTTGAAGATTTTTATTTTTTGTTTTTTGTATGAAAATCACTTTTTAAAATTTTTGCAAAAGCTGAAATGGAAAAGAGTTTGCCGAACGTGTTTTGGTTTTATTTTCAAAAATAAAAAATAAAAAACCGAAAACAAAATCCTTCCCGAATGCACCCTAAAGTACCAAGATTTTTTTTTTTTTTTACAAGTTTGAAGGCCTAAATGATGTGTTAAGCCTAAAATCTTATAAAAATTTAACTTTCTATATATATATGATACAATGAAATAATAAATAAAGAGTAATGAAATAAAATTGTTGATAGATAACCTTCTATATCAATTAATGAATTTTTTTAAAATATATTTTTAGTATTTCATTCATCGAAATTCTAAGGTAATTGGCCTAATTACTCATTGTGAATTTGTTAAAGACCTAACGAATTATTTGAATTTTTCTTTTTACTCTGGAAAAAGGAATGTGTCTCGAATATATGAAGTTTGTAAGGCCTTTTATTGGGTCGAGGAAATGGCCAAATCCCTCACATCCTATTTATTGCTTCAAGAAGACATATGAGGGGTTGAATATGCCATTGCTTTTCAATTCTGATGCTAAAGTACAACAAGCTCAAAAGGAAAAAATGGCAATGTGGAGTCTTTTAGCTGGTCTTCCACCAAATTTCATATTCTCTCTAGCTCAGAGATCACTTCCCTTCAAGATGTTTTCAATAAGATAATTTGTAGGGAAAATACTCCATCCACCCAACAAACCAATGTCTTACCTCTTTTTCGATCAAATGAGTCGTTGATTTTGGTGCCACAGATCAAATGACAAGTAATCCTAACACAATCTCTAAATTTCAATCTCACAAAGCACATTTTCTTGCAACCATGTATGATGGATCAATCTATAACATTGTGGGATTTTGGATTGTTAAACCAACTTTCTCTATTATCTTGACATCTGTACTAAGTCTACCTAAATTGACTTTTAATTTTATTTCTATGACTAGACTTGCTAGAGACCTTAATTGTTATATCTCACTCTTTCATGGTCATTGCCTCTTTTCGGGATCTTATGATGATGCATATTATTAGTAAAGGACAGGTATTTGATTGTCTCTACATTCTTGATGCATGGCTGCCTTAGTTTTTTGCTTGTTCTAATGTCACCTCTCCACTTGAAACTTATTGTTGGTTGGGACATCCTTCACTACCTACGTTAATGAAGCTATGCTCTTAGTTCATGATGTATCTTTGTTAGAATGTAATTCTTCTTTTGTGTATTAAGATTCTTCTTATGCTCATGCCATTCTGCAAAATAACATCATAATTCATTAGTCTTAAAAATAATAAAGGAGCTAATTTTGCTTTTGACTTGGTTCATTTTGATATTTGAGGACCTTGTCTTGTTAAGTCTAAAATTGGGTTTAAATATTGTCACTTTTGCGGATATTTTTTTCTTGAATGACCTAATATATTTTATGAAAAATTGGTGTTAAATGTTTGCTCATTTTTGTAATTTTTACGTTGAATCAACACTCAATTTAATGTTTCTGTTCACATGTAGGGAAGTTATAATGTTAACACATACATGTCAGAATCATTTAAGAATTACATAACTTAGCATGAAATTCTTCACCAATCCTCTTGTGTCAATACTTGTCTTGGAATGGGATTACTGGTCTGAAGAATATACATTGCTTAAGATAGATCGAGCTCTTTTATTCCAAATAGAGGTTCCTAAACAATTTTAGGCTAAGATCATATCCATGACATGCTTTTTGATTAATTGCATGCCATCTACAATAGTTAAAAGGATGTTCCTTATAATGTTATTTTTCAAGACAAGTCTCTGTTTTCGATAGAACCATGGTTATTTGGTAGCACGTGTTATGTTTAAGATGTGCAGCCTCATGTTACTAAGCTGGATTCAAAAGCTTTAAAGTGTGCCTTTTTTGGACATTCTCACCGTCAAAAGGGATACATATGTTATTCTCCTTGAACTTAACAAGTATCTGGTGTTAATTGGCATGGTATTTTCAAAGAACAAACTGTTAATTTCCTTTCTTTCCACTCTTACAAGTTAGAAGGAGGAAGATGAACAGCCTATTTATACTTTAACATCTCTTAGAGATTCTATTGATGTTAATGCATCTTATGCATCCTCTAATTATTTGATTAGGCCACCAGCAACTAGTGTTCTTCCAACACCAATAAGGCCACCAATTGTTCAAGTTTTTTCTAAAATATAAAAGACCAGTGATACATGTCCTGCACCAACACCTTCATCATTTAATCATCCTCAATATGACCTAATCTTTCCGTTGCTCTTCATAAAGGTAAATGCCAGTGCACCATTCCTAAATCTACTTATCCCATTGCTATTTTTATTTCCTATGATTACATATTTCCTTATCTAGCTCTTTAATTGCATATCTAGAATCTATCTTTGTTTCAAAGATCTTGTTAAGAAGGCTTTGAGCTACCTTAGGTGGTATGATGCTATGCTTGAGGAGTCTTAGATGAAAAACACACTTGGGATTAGTGGATTTGCCTAAAGGAAAGAAAGTTATGAATTGGGATTAGTGGATTTGCCTAAAGGAAAGAAAGTTATGAATTTCAATTGGGTCTTTATAGTCAAAGTTAAGCCAAATGATTATATAACTCGACTTAAAGCCAAATTTTTTACTAAAAGATATTCTTAGATTTATTAGGTTAACTATTATGATACCTTATTCTTAGTGGCCACAATAACTTTTGTTCTTCTTTTCATATCCTTAGCAGCTTCTCAAAACTGGCCTTTACAGCAGGTGTATATCATGAATTCATTCATTTATAGTGATCTCCAAGAAGAGTATTGGAAAACACCAATTGTATATATGGAGCAACTACCTGGGTTTGTTGCTTAGGAGAAGTATAAAAAAGTTTATTATTTGAAGATATATTGTATGGTCTGAAACAGAGTCGTCGTGCCTTATTTGACAAGTTTAATAAGTTAGTTCATGAGTTTGGACTGAAGAAAAGCAAGTTTAATAACTCTGTCTCTTATAGACAATGTCCAACTATCATTACAAACAAGTTTAACGATATTGTTATAATAGGAGATGATAGTGCAATCTCTTAAGTCATTTGCATGTCAAGTTTTGTACAAAAGACTTGAAAAAACAGAAGTATTTCTAAGGAGTAGAGGTAGCAAAAAGTAAGAAAGGGATTTTCTATGAAGAAAATATGTTCTTGATTTGCTTGTATAGACCAAAATAATAAGAGTCAAGCCATATAGCACACCGATGGTACCTAATGTACACCTTACAAAAGATGGTGGGGATCCACTTGACAATCCAGAAAGGTATAAGAGGTTGGTTGGGAAATTAAATTATCTCACTATGATTCATCCAAATATTTTATATGTAGTCAATATTATTAGTCAGTCTATGTTGCACTTATAGTCCAACATTAATGAGCTCTGAAACATATTATTTGTTACTTGAGATGAGCCCTTGAACTTAGCATGTTACACAACAATCATGAACACACTCACATTGAATGCTTTGCAAATGCTAATCGGGTTGAATCCAAAATTGATAAAAGATCCACTATAGATTATTGATTTTTGTCAGTGAAAATTTAGTGTCGTGGACAAATAAAAATAAAAAGTAGATTTTGGATCTCAATCCATTTCAGAGTCCGTACAATACGCAAGTGAAGTTTTATAGATCCATTGCCTTTTAACTAAGATTGGTTTTAAACTTTTGTTACCAGTAAAACTTTGGTGTGATAATCAAACCGTTTTTCACATTATTGCAAATCCATTATATCATAAAAGAACCAATCACATAGAAGTTAATTGTCACTTTATCCATCAAAAGATTCAAAAGAACTTGATTTCTATTAATATGTAAAGATAGAAGAGCAATTAAATGATATATTCATGAAAGATAAATGGAACTCACGTCTAATGTAGTTTTAACAGCCTAGATATAATAAACATGTTTGCAACATATTGAGAGTGAGTGTCACATATTGTATAAGATGTTGTACAGTTGCCCTTCCTAATTCAGGAGGTAATAATAGGTACGATCCTTAGGGATCAATGCAGATTATTTTTTTTTTTTTTAGTCTATAAATGCATAAATACCTATACCCTTGAACAAAATAACACACAAAAATTCTTCCATGTATTTCTGGTCTATTTCAATCTGCAATCGCTCCAATTTGTTCAAATGCCAAATCTTTCCAACTCCTGGTCTCATGTCCCAAAACAATATATAGATAATCATGCTTTTTATTCAAAGGCGATAAGAGTTCAAGAAAATGGTACCCATTCACAGAATAGGGCACTGTACGCAATCAACGTAACAACCACTTTGAAACCCTGGTCTAGTTGAAAAGCTGAATTTTGAGAAAACAATTCAGAAGTGGAACCAAAACAAGGTGCAAATACAATGTAACAAGGATTTTATCCCTCCCTTTCCTTGAAGAAAATGATAAAAGAACACAAAATTCATGCAGCAAAATACATTTGTAAATTGGTCATTTGTGCACAAACAACTATGCCCCACCTTTTCTTGGCAGGACTAATACTTTTGACACGCAATATTCACAACTCATCATAAATTTCAAGCTCTCCTCTGCATGCAACTTCTAATTGGATACATGTTTGCACACCACTCAAAGAGCAATAACATTCATAAATTTTCTCTTGGCAAATGCCAACCACCATTTGTTTGGAGTCCCATTGAATCTATATGCAACACTGAGTAATCTCCCACTTGTCTCTTCCCTTATCTGCTTCAGATAATCTCTGAACAGCTCTGCATGTAAGAATTCAATAGCACATATATAACCAAAGAAACTTAGTTCACCAAATGTCAAAGCAGTCAGTTAGTAACATGGAAAGGCAAACCCAAAACTCACTATCCAAAACCAAGGATCCAAATAGATAGAACATTTCAGAATTATGGTCTCGTATATATATTCCTCTTACAGTTTTTGAAATTACTACTTTTCATGTTATTTACCACAATAAGTTTGGGTTCCATAATACTTAGACCATTTTATAATTTAATATTGTTACTCTAACAGGTACATTATTAGCAATGGTATTGATATAAGAATAATATCTTCGAATCATAAGCCCATACATACAAAATATTCCTTGAAAAGATGTTGCAGAAATCATAAGCAACAAGATCAGAAAGCATAGTATGACCTACTTCTGCAAATGTAAATGAAAAGAACACGAGAAAGTTTGAGCTTACTATATGTTGCAGCAACA
Organism: Excoecaria cochinchinensis; assembly: GCA_947683425.1. Lineage (NCBI taxonomy): Eukaryota > Viridiplantae > Streptophyta > Magnoliopsida > Malpighiales > Euphorbiaceae > Excoecaria > Excoecaria cochinchinensis. Next base: position 8,145,513 of record CANTUQ010000050.1, read on the forward strand.
AAGAAACTGAGACAGAAAATTCGATTAAATAAGATTGGATGATAGCAATGAAGTTGATAAACAAAAATCTTTGAAGCATTCTAACCAAAGCATCATCTAAACGATAGCTTATAGTGAAGAAATTACAGATCCTACAGCAACACATATGGCAGCATAGAGGAAAATAAGATAGTCAATAATCTAAATACACTTCTCAAAATTACGCAATTTGGACATGAAGGAACATCACCTGCTTCCTTTTGAGATTCAGGACTCACAAAAAGGCCAGGAAAAGGAAAACCAGACTCTCCAGGCACAGGAACCTTCTCAAGACCCAAATTAATAATTGCCTTGGTCCCTTCAGCCAACGTTCTGCATCCTTCAAGCCTCTTCAAAGCCACATTGATATAAAATGTTAAATAAATAAGAAGCTTATCAGCTGGGCTTTTAATATCAAAGTTTCTGAAGAAAACATTGGCACGAAAGAATGTGATTGCTTCATCAACAATATCAGTTGTATCTGCATAAAAGCACAAAAGCCAATTACATACACTGAAGAGCTTCCAGAAAATGACAAATTATTAAAAAACCAATAGGGACATTAAAAAAAAAAATTATAACCTTGTTCTGAAACTGGGGCAGGACCCTTTATATGGCTTTTCAAAGGAAGTAAAGGGCATCCGCAGGCTTTTGCAACTCCTTGCTCATCCACAAAGCTAGAGTGATAAACCTGACATGGCAGTCATCCTTCTAAATATATGAGCTAGATCTAGAGGTTATTAAAAAAAAAGTATAAATATATGAACTTAATAGTCATAAAGAATTCCTATTTACAAAACAAACATGAGGCATAATCATACACAACGCCAACAACAACAACCAACCCTTAATCCCGTACTACATTGGGTTGGCTATATGGGTTTTGTCTCCAAAGGTATAACCACACAATTTTCTAAATTCGAAAAGGATATTTTGATGAGATCTTAGATACACTACCATAAAATAAAAAATGAAAGCTTTATCAAGCTCAAATCAATAAATTGCAAAGCCAGAGTCAAAATAATTAAATCCAAGATATGTATTACTGTTTGCTAAAATAAATTTTTAGAAAAATATCCCAGCACAAAACAAACTAGATTGGATACCATTTCTTGTAAGGAATGAAGTGATTCCTTCAGCCAGTAAATTATACCTGAAACAATCATAAGCATGACTTTCAGTTATGGTTATTGATCAATAATCACTTTGAAAATGAAAAGATTCAAATGAATTAAAATCAATAAAAATCACTCTATTTTTCAGTTTTAGACATTGAACTTACCTTAAATTTCACTAAGGAAGAAGCACAGATGAGATTGCGAGGAAATTGAGAAGCTGAGACAATCTCAGAAATGCAGTTGCCTTGACCTTCGGTGAATGGAACTAATTGAATTACTGTTACAACAAAGAAGAGGGCAGTGAAATAAGCATTCCTCAATAAAATGAGAACACGTCCAAAAAGAAAAGGGAAGTTGGGGGGGGAGGGGGGGGGGAAATTTAATATTTATATAAAAAAGAAATTACACTATATGGTTTTATTGCCTTCTCTTGTAAAGTGAATAATTTCAATATCAATAATAATGTAAACAAATGTGGCTATATTTTTAATTTTAATAGCTTAATTGCATCAGATAAGAATTGGTGCAGTCTCTCATCAGAATATCTTTTAAATACTTAACAACTGTCAGTCTTTTTTTTTTTTTTTTGGCAGGGATTCATATAAAACAAAATTTGTCATGTAAAAAAAACAGGATTTCTATATCTAACTAATTGCATGTTCAAGATTTTCAGTTTTTTCTTTAATTATGTAAGATCAAAAATTTTGTCCTAAGAAAGAGAGCAGACAAATGGTTCAAGTCGTAAAAGGGTTATTATGTCCGCATTGGGTCACCACCAAGTGGATCCAAATGGGTGGGTCGGCTCACAGGTTGACCCATTTGTTTTTTTCCAAAACCTTTACATTATAAATGGGCCTTTAATTTAGAAAATGCCTACAATAGTACAGCAAATGTTTCCTATTTAACAAAATAATTATGACATCTGTCACATTTTCCTTCCTCCATCCATTGGATTGTTTTTCTGCCTGAACCTATACCATTATACCAAAATGGAAGAAATTCCCTCAACATGGATGGCGAGATAGATGCCAGTGCATAAAGTGCACTTTCAGTAACAAAATTTACATTTCCTTTAGCACTCAGGAACTATTAATTGAAATTGCCATTTTCCTTCTCTTAGAGAGCGACATATAACTATAAGAGTGAGATTTTGTCTCTGCAGATATTGGATACTCATCAGTTGCAAAGATTAATTTTTAAAAACCAAGAAAACATCAAAGTTAAATAAACTAGTTTGGCTACTTACTACAACCTGATTTATGGAATTAGACTTAAACTGATTGAGAATAATTCTCAGCAAATATAGCATTGCCTCAAGCAATGCACAGACAAGAGCAAAAGCATTTTCTAATTAAAAGTAACTGTTGCACCTTTTGTTAGTGATTTATTCATTATTTGTTTCTTAAATAAACTCGCACTAGCTCTTCTTATAGCCAGATTCATCTTAAATTGAGCCATATATTGTTTATATCTGAGTAGAAGTAATTGAAATGATGAATACAAGGAACTGTTAACAAGTTGTCTGTAAAGCTCTCAGTCATTTTTCATGTTAATTTTCAGTCGAGATGAATTCACCATCAACCATCATGCAACTTCAGTTAGTAACACGGGATGATTTATCATGTAATCCAAAATTAAAACAGTTTACAAGATTAACAACATCCAAGAGAACAAAGTCATGTCCAGTACAACCAATATTCCATACAAACAAGCTTCAATATTACTAATAACTAACAAGTATGGCCAATTGCAAACAAGCTTCAAGGCCGCAACTTTCGGATTGATAATTCAATTATTCAAACTGTAACTCGATAATTAATTGAAACTGACAAATTAGATATCACATTTGATGACTAAAACAAAGTTAATTTCCCAAGATTTCCAAAAGTAATAAAGAAAAAAAAAATCACCTTCTCTATAGATTCTAGCAACTGACACAGCCCCCATATTTAATCTTACCAACAGCATGCTTGTATCTTTGCAGCATAGCATCATGGATTTCATCACATAAACGACAACCAAAAAGGCCCTTAATATCAAGTCACCAATCTCACCAATAAAACAATCAAGTTAAATTTCCTTAAAAATGCTGCATTGAAAGCTCCTAAACATTGCAAAAAACCAAATCGAAAAAGACACAACCAAAACCCAATCTCAAATCAAACTCCAGAACCACCAAAAAGCAACACCAAACAATTTAAAGAGCAGAAATTGAACCTTAAAGAGCAAAATAAGTTCAATAAGCTGATTTATTGAGAAATCACAGAAACAATTTAAAATATTACCAAAGGAGCAACTTATTACCACCCTAGTTTCAATTTTACTATCAAAGCAAATGATAAAAGAAGCAATGACAAAAGAAAGAGCGAAAGAGACGATTACTATAAGCTTAGGCATCTTAATTAAACAGAAACCGTGAATGGTTAGAGCAAAATACATAAATATACCTTTAACACATGTTCACAATTAGACAGATATGAAGTGAAAAAGGAATCAGATGATTGAAATCACAATCAACTAATCATATACACAAGAATGAAATTCACAATAAACCCTATAATTTCGAAGCAATTAGGGGAATAGAACTAACCTTAAGTGGTTGCTGGTGACCGAAGTTGGCTCAGATACGTCGGTTCAATGTTGGTGACAGGTGACCGTCGATGAAGAGAGAAAACCAGAGAAAGAGAATCAGAGACTAAAGAGAGAGAGATGATGTTTTTGTGTTGTTCCTTAGGGGTCATGTGGTAATGTGGGTCAATCCATAACCCAAATTCATTTGGGTTGACCCGTAGAATTTTTTCGGATCAGGCTATGAATCGGGTAGGAATGTGCATCGAGTGGGTTCAGTCAAGTCAACCCGAACCGAACCCAATTAACCCGAGTCCCGAACTTTACCTAAAATCACACCCGACCGATCCTAACTTATATTAGGGCCCCAAACCGAAATACCCGAAAGTTTTCGGGCCCCGACCCGACAAATCCGAACAAACGAAATTCTATTTTTTTAATTAAAAATATTCTTTTATTTAAAAATTAAAGATGAACACACTGGAAAAATCGAAACAGTTTAAAAATATCCTGATCTCAAATCATGCATTTACAGGAATTTCTTTCTTTTTCTTAACTTAATCAAAGTTTTTCCCTTTAATTTACACAATAAACCAGAAAATCAACACATATCTCATATCAACACAATTCAATAACATAAACAATCACAAAGCAAAATCAATCACAAATCTGAAATATTAGCACTAAATGAAAAAAATAACTTGAAAAAATAAAAATAATCACAGATCTAAGATCTAAGATCTCAACAATAAATGAAAGGAAAAAAAAAAAAGAAGATATTTCATCACATATCTTCCAAACTAGATCCCTCCAGATTTTGGTTTTGTGGTCTTCCCTTTGTCCTTTTCTCTGCTTCTCACTGGAAGAGCGACAAGCGATCGGCCGGCAATGACAATCTCAGGAGGAGATGGAACCAAAGAGAGAGAGGAAGGGGGGGGAGACGAAAGGTGAGAGAGAGGATGGGGGGGGGGGGGGGGGGGGGGGGGGGGGGGACGAAAGGTGAGAGAGAGAGAGAGCAAAAGACAGAGAAAAAGCAAAAAACCAAAAAAAAGCTTATATATGTAATAAATTCGGTCGGGTTCGGGGGTTTTAAACCGACCCGAAATATCTGAATTTTGTATAACTGACCCGACCCGAACAACTAATTCGGGTCGGGTTTCTTGGGTTCAACGTGTCGAATTTTGTACACCCCTAAAATCGGGTGTGGATTGCCAGGTTAATATGTAAGGGCTCTTTACATAATTATACACAAAAAAAAAAATAACAAAATAAATAACGCTTTCAAAATATTTAAAAAATACAACATTTTAAACTTTTGATTTCATTTATTCAATTTTTCTTTTCAAAATAACACTTTTACGTATTATCGAAACAAAAAAAACCACTTTCCTTATTTTGTTTCTCGCTTTCCTATTTCGTTTCCCCTTTCTCACTTTCCTATTTCGTTTTCCTTCACCTACTCTCGCTTTCTATCTATTTTCAAATCACCGGTGAGCTCTTTCTTGACCACCGGCACTTTCGATCCAAGCCATCAACTCTCCCTCACTTTTGATTTGGAGACCACCGACACTCTCTTGCTCAACCACCGCCTACTCTTCTCTACAGATCTGCTCCACAGGTTATTTTTTTCCTTTTTTTTCTTGATATGTCATGATAACTGACAAATACTGCATCTATTTTGGATGTTGTTTTGTTGCTTCATTTGGTTGCAAAACAGAGCTATCAAGTTGAAAACTGTAAATGATTTTCATTGAATTAGAATTACCTGTTTTCTTTTGGTTGCAAAACTACAAATACCATTTTGCGACACTTTGTTTTTTTTTCATTTTTCGTAACTTTGTTGGCCAATATGTATGTAACTTTGAATCTTGCCCATACGATGAGAATATAGAAGTCTCCGCAAGAAGAATGCATCTACTTGAAGTATTTGCTTCAACACTCTTATTTTGACAATATTCCTTCTTCAATTTCTATCTTCATCCATCCCTTTCTTTTGATTTCGCAAAGATCCATTGGAAAAAATATAGCGAAATTAAGCCCCAGATGGAAACCCTAGGTATCATTGCTGAAATCGAAGCTCTTGTTTCTGATAAGCTTGAAGTGGTAACTTCTGATTTTTCTTCCCTCTTTATTCTTATAATTTCTTTAATTTTTCTATAGTTCTCGTCTGATCCATACAATTGGCACTGTTAATTTGCTCTTTTAGTGTTTGTAATACTGGTGGTTATGGGACTTTCGGTGAATTTGTTATATTTTTTAGAATGTCAAATTATTAAATTTCTTGCTAATATTTAAGGTTTTCTAACGGTTGTTTTAAAAAAATATATGATTTTTTTTTTGTCTTTTAGTTTGATTATCAAGTTCTTTCGGTTTAATAATGCTATAAGGATCAATATTAGGAAAGACTTAAATTGTGGGTAATGATTTGTTATGTGTAATACTTTGAATGTCAGTTTGGTATGCATATTAAAGAGATAAATATGCATGTTGTTCTTTATAAGCTACTGCTGTTTTTGCTGTTATATTGTTTTCTAATCTTAATCAAGGAGATAAATAGATATAACATGGCTACTCTTCTTCTGAGTGAATACTTGATGTATACTGGGTGTATACTTGATGTGTACTTCCAGTATACTGTTTAATGTGTGTGTATTTGACAATGTTTATATTGTTTATTGTTTATAAAACATACACAACTTCTCTTGCAGCGTTATAATGCTCATAGCACATGTTTTGGGGTCTTTTATTTTATTCATGTTTGAAGAGATTGTTGTGCACTTAGATTACAGAATACACAATTAAAATGTATTAAAAATTGCCTGTTAAGAAATAGTGAAGACAGAACAATTTTTTTGGTGAGCTAAGTTACTGTTAATTTTTGCATGTTTTAAATGTGTTTTCTTTGAATTTTAAGTGATCTTTATTTACTGATCATATCTCAGCTAAAATGGTTCAAACTCGAACAAGTTCTTCTCCTGCACCTAGAAGCACATCACAAATTATTAAAAAAATGAAGAAAAACAGATGATGATGTAGATTTAATTATCATAAAAGAGACAAAGAGGAGAAGAACTAAATTCAAACTCCATATTATGATTCTCATAATCCAAAAAAACAAAGGTATGATACAAAGGTATGATATTATATAATGTAAATATAAATGAATAATGGTATGATTTGAGAATGCATTGATATTTATTTGTTTATGTGTATTTATTATGTATGTGATTATGTTGTATACTGTGTAAACTAGCCATGCATATAGTAGATGTGTACATGTTGTGTATATAGAACCATTGCTTTATTAAGATTTTAAATAGGTTGAGATTCCTATTGTATAATTCTAATCTGTATTTGACAAGATTTTACTTGAAGGTTCTTTTAGTTGATAATCTATAACATTTATCTAACGCTGCAACTTATATTTCATTTAGATCTATATTTTCGAACATAAAAATATTTTTTGATTGAATGACTATGAATCTTAGCAGTGAATGAGCAAAATTTTCAGTGCTATAATGTGGGCAATTAATTGGAACCTCACAACGTTATGCTAGGCTTATTGACATGAACATTGTAAGCATGCAACCATTGTGCTGAACAACTTGACATATTTGAATAATAATAATAATAATAATAATAATAATAATAATAATAATAATAATAATAATAACAAATTGCATTATATTTGAGTGTAAATACACTGCCCTCAAACTAAATCGCTATCATTCAAGCATTGCCAACATGCATTCTATCATTGGAACTAAATTTAAGATATAAAGTAAAAGCATATCGGTTCTCATTATTGGCACTTACTATATAACAACAAAAAGTCAGATAATGTAACACCCCAATACCCCTATGGAGGATATCGGAGCGCATACATTTACAAAATAAGACCAAAAGCGAGAGCAATAAATATAATACAACAATAATATCATATAATAAAATTAATTCACATAATACAAAGATATCCTTATACAATATACGATTAACAATACAAAAAAATTCTATACAAAACATATATTGAATTATATAATATATATATATCAAAATACAAAAAGACACTACAACAGGAACTCCTAGTGGCCGACCTGCAAATGCTCCACACCGAACGAACTTGCCACCTACACGGAAAAATACCCGTGCTAAGCGATAATGTTTAGTGGGGAGAAAAACAATACAAAAGACTTCTATCGCAGTCACAATATCAAGAATAATACTTTAAAGCAGGATTAATATATAATAGTAAATCTATAAATACTATTATAAGAAACATGCTATTGACAATATACACTTAAGCTATATATAAACATCTCATGTAGCTTCACATATACTTTACATGCAATAACCTATCCTTACCACTCAGAACATACTCATGCATATAAACATATCAAGAACAAACATCAACATACAGTGAGAACATCATATTCTTATACCTTACCATTACTCATACCAATTTACATTCTAGAAATTCAATAATTTAACTATATATCTCTAATAACATGCAGTACATATAAACATATCATAAATGAACTTCAATATACAATAAACAGCAATAGTTCGCTACATCTTATGGATAACCGTATACATATTAATCACTCATATAACTTTTCAAGTACTACTACATATACATATACACTAGATCCATGGGATTATCAGGAACAACGTGCAAAAGCAAAGCTATACGTATAGCACTTATATAAACACAAGCACACATATCCGAACATTTATTATCGCACTAACACGAAACACTAGCCTGAATTTACATCGAGAGTGGATACGGGTACACTGGATACTGCGAACAGTATCAAACACTAGAGACCGAAGCCTCAAAATATTTTTAAAACTTTTGGATACCCGAAGGTATCAAACACTAGACCCAAACGGGGCCAACACTAGACCCAAACGGGATCAAACACTAGCAGCTGCAATCACTAGCCCTTTATAAGCATGCTTATCTATCCACTACTATGACCATTTAAGCGGACACTTGTACACTCCACACATATCACTTAACTCAACTTTACATTGATCAAGTATCAAGACAATATAATACGAACAATCTAATTATAACATGCATGGATCAATATACTATGGCTCGTAAGCACAACATATACTAAACATTAGCGAGAAACCATACAAAGTAGACAATTCATAAACATTTAAGTTCCTTTAAAAAAAATATACATGCGATCTCATGCTATAACTTAACATTCAATTAAATACCTCTACTATAGTGAGAAATCATGCAAAGAATTTCAAGCATAATAACATACATGCAGAATAGGGAAGGGTCGCGCCCGCGACAGAAGGCTAAAAGACCTCTATCGCGCTCGCGGCGAACGATCGCGCTCGCGACAGAGGGCTGAAAGCCTCAATCGTGCTCACGCACGCAAGGGGTGCCCGTGATAAATCACAGCTCGGCAGGAGCTTGGCTCCCTCGCTCTCTGTCACTATCGCAACAACAGTCGCGCTCGCAATAGAGCACAGTCGACAGGAGCTCGGCTGAAGATCAAAGCCCTAGTTCTTGCCCATAGATCGAAACCCGAGCTTTCTGTCACGCCCGCGACCGAAGTTGCGCTCGCGACAGAGACAATCTCCCAGACATGGAAAATGCAAAACTCCAATTCATCTCAAGCACATCTCAACCCAACATCAATTTAGCATGCATATAATCTCAATTCACTCAACATAAGTATTCTAAACATGCTAACATTCATATTAACAACAATTAATACTTGTTGAAACAATCAAATTGGCAAGAATTCACTATTAAAACCACAAACTCAGAAATTGCTCTAGAATCATACAATTCCATAATTAAACTCTCATGTGCTAAAATTAATCATAACATATCATACATATATCAAAACTCAACTCAAAACATGCATATCCGCATATATATATAGCAACTCATTTTCCAGAAATTCAACACAAACATTCAAAGCAAACTCAATCAATTACAACTCCCTAACCTCAAAGAAGCTGGAATCACTCTCCCATCAAGCTCCAATCTACTCCTTGCACTAGCTCTTTCACTTGACCACCAATTCTTGCACACACCAAAGCCAAAATCACTCTCTTAATCTAAACTCAAACAAAATGGGAAAGAAGAAAAAACCACCACACAATTTACCTCTACAACCCAAGCTATTGACTCTGCAAAACCCAGCCAAAGGCCAACAAAATCCACCCAAGAAGAGGAGGAAGGAGCAGGAAACGAGTAAAGGAAGAAGAAAGTGAAGAACAGGGAAAGAGAGAGGAGGATGGGAATGGGAAAACAAAGGCAGAAAATCTGCCTTTTCCCTCTCTCTCTTCCTTTCTTTCTTTTCTTCTTCTCATTAAATGCTCCCACCAACCAAAGCTAGGTGTCACACTCTCATAGGCCAACTCTAAAATATCTAGTCTAATATCTCTTTAAGTCCTTGGCAAAGGTCCACTTGATCCTTGCTAATATCCTTTTAGTCACTAAAACAATTCTTTCTCCCATAACTTTAAGTTTTTTTTGTCAATTTAGTCCTTAATGACACCAAATTCATACTTGTCCAATTATAATTATGCCTTTTTCTACACAATAACACTACCAATCCTACTAGGGTCCAAATCGGGATGTTACAGATAAGGAACGATAGTTGAGCAATGTCACCCTTCATCAACGAAATACATCACAAAGAAAATGTCACAAATTCAACTAAATTAATTACACTGAAGGGAAGACCTACATGTTAGCAAGGTATACATATTGGTAGGAGAATCATATCTTTAGACTAGGACCTTTACAATAACAATTGCAAATGCCAAAAACCATGAAAAAAACTTGAAGAAACAAATCTGCTTCTTCACATCAACAACATCCTCTGCAACATTAAAATTTATGTGTATTTATTATGTATGTGAATATGTTGTATACTGTGCAAACTAATTGTATACTGTGCGTATACTAGATGTGTACTTGCTGTATACCGTTAGTAAACTAACTGTATATTATGCGTATACTAGCTGTGTACTTGATGTATACTATGAGTAAACTAGATATATATTATGCGTAAACTAGATGTGTACTTGCTGTATACTATGAGTAAACTAACTGTATATTATGCATATACTAGGTTTGTACTTGTTATATGCTATTAGTAAACTAGATGTATATTGTGCGTATACTAGATATGTACTTGATGTATACTATGAGTAAACTAGATGTATATTGTGCGTATACTAGATGTATACTTACTGTATACTATGAGTAAACTAACTGTATATTGTGCGTATACTAGATGTGTGCTTGATGTATACTGTTAGTAAACTAGATATATATTGTGCGTATACTAGATGTGTACTTGATATATACTATGAGTAAACTAGATGTATATTGTGCGTATACTTAATGTGTACTTACTGTATACTATGAGTAAATTAACTGTATATTGTACGTATACTAGATGTGTACTTGATGTATACTGCTAGTAAACTAAATGTATATTGTGCGTATACTAGATATGTACTTGATGTATACTATGAGTAAACTAGATGAATATTGTGTGTATACTAGATGTGTACTTACTGTATACTATGAGTAAACTAACTGTATATTGTGCGGATACTAGATGTGCACTTGATGTATGCTGTTAGTAAACTATATGTATATTATGCGTATATTAGATGTGCACTTGCTGTATATTATGAGTAAACCAACTGTATATTATGTGTATACTAGATGTGTACTTGATATATACTGTTAGTAAACTTGATGTATCTTGTGCGTATACTAGATGTGTACTTGATGTATACTGTTAGTAAACTAGATGTATATTGCGCGTATACTAGATGTGTACTTAATGTATACTGTTAGTAAACTAGATGTATATTGTGCGTATACTAGATGTGTACTTGATGTATACTATGAGTAAACTAGATGTATATTATGCGTATACTAGATGTGTGCTTACTGTATACTATGAGTAAACTAATTGTATATTGTGCGTATACCACATGTGTACTTGCTGTATACTATTAGTAAACTAGATGTATATTCTGCGTATACTAGATGTGTACTTGATGTATACTGTTAGTAAACTAGATGTATACTGTTAGTAAACTAGATGTGTACTTACTGTATATTGTGTCTATACTAGATGGAACTTGCTGTATATTGTGTGTGACTTCAATTTAAAAAAGCCTAGATGATATTTCTGGACTTCAATTTGTCTATATATGTGTGTATACTTGATGTTTACTTGTTAAATACTATATGTATACTTGTTGTATATTGTGTTTATACTTGACTACTACTTGATGTATATTGTGTGTATTTGATGTATATTGTGTGTGACTTCAGGTTGGAGACGTTGTTTTGAAAAAGGATAATTTTCATAGTGTTCGGGTCTATTTTTGCATGAACACTTTCGCTGTATCTATTATAAAGAACAAGTTGACTACTGAACAACTAGAAAAGTTTAGAAACACCTGTTTTGGATACTTCTTAGAAATCCCTGAAATAGTTCTTCATAATCAACTATTTCATTCATTATTTCTAAGAGAAGTGCATACTGAAAATGACAAGGAGTTTAGATTAAGATATGATGGTGTTGATTTAACATTTAGTTTGGAAGAATTTGCACTAGTAACTGGTTTGAAGTGCAAAGGAAAAAATAAGAAGATCAACACATCACATGTAAAAACTAGACTGGTTGAGAAGTATTTTGGCGAATGTGACAAGATAAAAAAGCTGTCTATTCTTAATTATTTTATGAAAGGAAGTTTTGAAAATGATAAGGATGCTGTTAAGTTAGCAGTATTGTTTTTTATACACTGTTTTCTTCTTGCCTATAACAACCATAAAAATATTAATGAGGAGGAAATTGCATTCATTGATAATAGCTGCTTTGATGATTACCCATGGGTAAAAGATGCCTTCGAGCTGACTATTAGTAGCCTGAAAGGGAAGCTGCTTCGAAAAAGAGCAAGACCTGATAAGAAAAAAGGAGATGTGCCCATCTATAGAGTTTTTTGTTTTGCATACGCATTCCAAATTTAGTTCTATAAATGTTGCCAAGATATCTTAGAATATTTAGAAGTTGAGGCAACTAAAAAAATTCCCAAGATCCTACATTGGATAGAAAAAAAAATCACTTTAGCCAAAAAGATTTATCAAGCATACTGTTTAGCGTTCCTGCCAAAACTGTAAGTAATCTTATCAACATACTGTGAATATTATTTAGCATTCCTACACATATTATTTAATACTGTTTAGTGTTCCTGCACATATTATTTAATACTGTGAATATATGTCTTTAATGTATTGTTGAATAAATAAAAACGTGGCAACAGAACTAGAATAATAGATGTGTACTGGCTATATAAAGCATAATTTATTAACAGAATTAATAGAATCAAATGAATGCTGTTAACAAAATTAACTTACTTATGTATATTTGTGTTACTAAATTTTATCTCAAGTCTTCTTCTTTTTATTTTTTTCCTTTTTATCTTAGTTGAAATTGAAGAACATATCGCCTGATGAAAATGAGATTAAGGAGCTATACTTGGATGGAATGTTTGAGAGGAGATCGAAAAAGAGAAATGTTGATGTAGAATTACATTCTGATGATGATACACCTTCTTTGCCTCTTTGTGTACCTACTTCTTCCGAAGAAAAATGAGGCAAAAAAAATCATGGAAAATCTGATGAACAAAATTATAATAGAGAGATAAAATTGATGAGATAAGAAATTAGAAGCTTGCGTAATTATGTCAAGTCCAGTATTCAAAATATGAAAGATTGTTTTCAATATAATTTTCAAAAAATTACTGAAATGATTGTTGGACTCTCACAAAAAATAGATTTGGTCAATAGCTCTCAGGTAAATTTCAGTTGCTTTTTATCAATTTCATTTATTATAATAATTAATGTCTTATTATTTTTTATAATTTTCATTATATTTTTGACAATTCAACAGTCTCACAATAATGTGGATAAAGAAGATGATAAAATTGAACAAGATCAAGCTGATGATGAAGGATTTGTTGCAGATCAGTGTGGACATCTGGTCCGTTTTATTATCTTTATTTGGATTTCTAACGTCTTATTATCATAAATAATGCATGCAATATATTTACTATGAATATAATTCAATTTTTTAAGATTTATTTTACTATGATCAGTTTTTTGATAATGATTTATTTTATTATGATCAGTTTTTTGATAATGATGAAGAAAATGCTGAGACATGTGTCAATGTTGATGCAAATAAAAGAGATGATGAAAATGATGGTAATAAAGTGGTATGTTTATTTTGTTATTAACATATTTTATTTATATTTCTTAAAGATTTTCAATTCTTATTTGTAATTTATTTTTATAATGCATGATACTAAACTTTTAGGCTGTTGATAATAGCAAAATGGAGATGAAAACAAAATATCATATTTCTGATTCCACTTCGTTAAAGTCTGATGAAATGGATAGCACCTTATTTGATCAATTATATGAACCTGCTATCAACAGTGAATAGTAAAAAAATAAACATGTGCTTGTTAACGTGTAAATAAATTACTTTTCAGATGGTGTTCGTAGTGTGAATATATTTAATTTCATTTATATTTTAAATGACTTTGTAATTTTTTTTTGGGTTTTAATTTTTTGAATAGGATTGTGAAAAATTTGCTGTGACTGGAACTGAAATTATTTTATATCAAGAACTGTATCACCCCGATACCCCCTTTGGAAGGATACCGGAGCGCCACGCACACAAACATAAGAATACATACGGAAGCGAAAGCAATACAACAGAAATAAATAAATCATAATAATAAACATATACAATAAGATATATTTATATATATATACAAAATTACAAAAGGATCCTTATAACATTTACATACGCATAATAATATTCTATACAAAAACAAATACAAAATACAGGACTAAGGTACAAAAAGAATCAACTCTAACTCCTAGTGGCCGACCAGCAGATGCACGATGCGAACCGAAATTGAACCTGCAACCTACACGGGAAAAACACCCGTGCTAAGTGAAGGCTCAATGGGGAGGAAACACAAATAATAGACATCTATCGAAGCCACAAGAAAAACAAGCTCGAAAGATGTAAAAGCCATAATCACAACGCTAACATTCACATGCAAAATAATAGTATAGGCATATACAAATCATATGTATCGCTAAATAATAATTATACCAATAAGCCAATAACATCATATACATATACGTGTGTCGGTACAAATATCACAATGCACTAGCCAAAACAGAGACACTAGCTTGAATTTACACTGGTGGTGGATACGGGTACACTAGATATTGCGAACAGTATCAATCACGAGAGACCGAAGCCTTGAAACATTTTGAGGAAAAACTTTTAGATACTCGAAGGTATCAAACACTAGACCCAAACGAGGTCAAACACTAGCAGCTGCAATCACTAGCCCTTTACAAGCATGCTTATCTATCCACTACTATGACCATTCAGGCTGAACTCGATCACTCCTAACAGATCACTTAATTGAATAACAATCACTTTTTAAAACACTACATCTAACACAATCCAATGCACATGTATAACAATTATAAAAAAAATATGACATCATTAAATCATGTATCATTCAATAGCAAAAAACCACGCAAAGAGCAAAAGAAAATAAACATTTTTATTTGAAGCAGACAGGGTCGCGCTCGCGACAGAGGCATAGCTCAGCCCTCGTCATGCACGCGACACGCTGGGCGCTCGCAAAAGATAGGCAGGAAGGCCTCTGTCGTGCTCGTGACATGCGTCACGCTCGCGACAGTGGGCGGGGTTCCCCGTCACCCTCGAGCGCAAAGGCGCACTCATGACGAATCAGAGCCTGCCAGACGCTCGGTTTAACGAGCTCTATCTCGCTCGCGACAGAGACCGGACACTGGCCTCATCGCATTTACACTCAGAGGCACGCTCGCGATGGGGCTTGGCTCAACCGAAACTCGGCCTACCGAGCTTTCTGTCGTGCTTGCGACGAGGGTCGCGCTTACGACAGAGGGCTCCTCAGCACTCCTTAGGCCATCCCGCACTCTGTCCTGCTCGTGACATGTGTCACTGTGACGCACGCCGAACCTAGGCAGAGGCCTTCAGTATGAGACCCGCTTTTAGGGTTAGAGGGATTGGTTCGTATCTTTTTGATTTTGGGCATCATAAGACATTATGGATGCCTCCTTTCTAATAGAACATTGAAAAGGATTATCTAGCCTCACGACGCCTTTACACACCTTTGAGTTATTTTGGAGTCGCCACCCAATTTACAAGAAATTAGGAAAAGTCTCTAATTTCGGGGGTCTTAAACCAGAGAAGGTGTTCGAAACGTCACATTTATTAATGCCTTAAGTTAAATTTATAAATGAGTTTTTAAGAAATCGGAATTGCATCTCTCATCCCACACGATTATGCATTGAATTTAAAGCGTATTGCAAACATATTGAAAAGTATTAAATAAAGCGATAAAGAAATAAATAAATCACAAGAAC
Organism: Excoecaria cochinchinensis; assembly: GCA_947683425.1. Lineage (NCBI taxonomy): Eukaryota > Viridiplantae > Streptophyta > Magnoliopsida > Malpighiales > Euphorbiaceae > Excoecaria > Excoecaria cochinchinensis. Next base: position 8,161,728 of record CANTUQ010000050.1, read on the forward strand.
AAAATTTGCCCCAAAAATTAATTACAAGAGCCCGAAATAAATAAGTAAATAATATATTTCACAAAAAGAGAATAAAATATATCATACATAAATCGGGGAATTTATTGGATTTTTAGGAACATTGGTTCCATTTTATCGAGAAAACAGGGATGAGTGATCCCATTTTATGAAAATCAATTCTCCATTTAAAAGTGAGATTTTATTGGTTAAAGTTGGACATTGGTCCATTTTATTAGGAAAAATTTCAATTTTAATTATTGTAAAAAATATGATTTTCTATAATACGGACGAATTTAAAATACATTTTTGTAGGCAACAAAAAAAATAATATAATAAAGCAAAAATACAACAATTAGAAATGCAAACCCAAATTTTGAAGGTCTTTAATTGTCCGATCCTCCGGCCCTTTCAGAAATGTCACTCAAGGTGAAATAAACAAATTTTGGGGCAATAAAAAAGAATAAAATAAGAGGTTAGTAAATTAAATCAAAATTATAATATAATATAAACAAGCAATTAATTGAATGAATTAATCAAATGAATAATTATTTAAATAATAATACAATCAATTAAACAATTATTTAAATTATATAACAACCAATTAAATTAAATAGACATATACAATCGATTAAGTCAATTAAATATAAATAATCAATTAAATCAATTTATTAATTTATAAATCATGTTTATGCATCATGCAAATAAATTATTCTAAGTTGACGTTATTTATGACAAACACATTAATATACATACAAATAAAATAATAACAATATACAAATTAATTACAACCAGCAGATAATTAATGATTTAATAGCTAGATTACCTACTACATTAATTATTAATAATAAATCTTAATATAACATTAACCAATAATCAATATGGCAATATCCAAGAACAATAATAGAATAATGACAGACAATGAATGCTAATGATAAAGACAAAATAACAACTTAGCAATGTAAAATGTCAAATATAGGAACAATATGCAGGTGACAAACGGATGAAGAAAAAAAGAATATGGAATGTAAGAAAGTTTAGGCTTAACAATGAATAAATAATAATCATAAACGGATTATTAACAAATGTTAGTGATAAACAACAAACATATTAATAATGCAATAATAAAGATATACAATAGCATGTTTAACAATAAATAATAACAAATATACATGAATAGATTAATAATAAGCAAGATTAATAATAAGTAACGATGAATAATTAATAAACAAACGACAAATGATAAATGAACAACAATAGATAAACAAACAACAGCAATAATATACAGTATATACAAATATATGGATTAAATTAAGGATGCACAACAAGAAAGAAGAGAGAATGGACTAATTTAGCTCAAGTATTTACCCTCAGATATGATTTGATATTTGTAACAAATGAAGAAAACTTTGATTTTCCTGTCGATTTGCTTGAGATGAAAATGAAAATGTTTGGATTAAAGCTTTTGAATAAACCAATGAACGAAAATTAAAACTCAAACCTCAGGAATCAATTTCTTGGGTTCAAGAATGATTTTCGGATTGAAGTTGCTCTCAACAGTGTTTTTGTTTTTTTTTTCCTCTCTCGAAATTCTGGGTTTTTCCTACTATTCCAAAAAACCCTCTCCCTTCTTTTCTTTGAATCAGTTGTAATTTTTTTTTATATCCCGTGAAAGAGCTAGGTTTCTCTAAGCGTTTTTTGGTTAAAAATCCCTTAATTGCCCTTCAAACTAGACATTTTTCCTTCAAAATCGGATGTGCCCCCTAAAATTTGCTAGAAAATCCCAAAAAAATCGGAAAAACGGTGCGCAAGCGAGGCAGAAGATGCAACAGCGCAGGGCCGCGTGTCGCGCGGTGCCACATGCGGCTCACAAGGGAATGCTCGCATGTCGCCCTCGGCGACGTGCGCCCCCCCCCCCCCCCCCCCCAAGGCGCGCGTTGCCCCTAGCTACATGCTCCCATGCGGGCGCACGTCGCGCATGCTGCGCTCGCGCGGGCACGCCCTGCGCGCGTGCCACCATGACCCTCATGCGCGATGCGCGAACCACGCAGCAACAGGGCACCGAAAATCCGAGAATAAAACCCAAAATAAAAATAAATAAAATAAAAATAAAAATAAAAATAAAAATGAAAATAAAAAAGGATTTGATAAGGAAATCGCCATTTCTGAATATTTTACCCGTAAATAAGTTGTCGTTTTCATCATTGGGTAACTTTGGTCTGAGCTGTCTCAGAAACCGGTGTCTAAATCCCAAAAAAATCGGAAAAACGGTGCGCAAGCGAGGCAGAAGATGCAACAGCGCAGGGCCGCGTGTCGCGCGGTGCCACATGCGGCTGACAAGGGAATGCCCGCATACCGCGCAGCGCGATATGCGCCCCCCCCATCAGGCGTGCGTTGCCCCTAGCTACGTGCGCCCATGCGAGCGCACGTCGCGCCTGCAGGCGCATGCCGCGGGCATGCCCCGCGCGCGTGCCACCACGACCCTCACGCGCGATGCGCGAACCGCGCAACAACAGGGCACCGAAAATCCGAGAATAAAACCCAAAATAAAAATAAATAAAATAAAAATGAAAATAAAAAAGGATTCGACAAGGAAATCGCCATTTCTGAATATTTTACCTGTAAATAAGTTGTCATTTTCATCATTGGATAACTTTGGTCTGAGCTGTCTCAGGACCCGGTGTCTACAGTTGCCCCCAGTTTTGAACGTAGTGCATGGGTGCCTAGGTGAGGCAAAACTTAAAGAAAGAAAGAAGGGACGCGTACCTGAGGCAGTTGTCCTTCCGATCTGAAAGAAGTTGTCCGAGGTAGTTATCGCCTACTTATTGACGTGTTAACCCTCCTTATTTTGGCATCTAATATGTGCGGTGTCTTGCCTTTCATTCGGTGTCTAACCTTTGTCATTTCTGTATCTAACCTGTGCGGTGTCTAGCCTCAGTCGTTTCGGTATCTGACCTGTTGATGTGGTGTTTAACCTCCCTCGTTTTAGCATCTAACCTGTGCGGTGTCTAGCTCTAGCCGGGTTGGTATATAACCTGTTGGTGCAGTGTCTAACCTTCCTCGTTGCAGCATCTAACCTGTGCGGTATCTAGATCCAGCCGGGTTGGTATATAACCTGTATGTGTGGTGTCTAACCTTCCTCATTGCAGCATCTAACCTGTACGGTATCTAGCCTCAGCCGGGTTGGTATATAACCTGTTGGTATGGTGTGGTGGCAATATTCATCTCTTTGTCAATGAATTAACCATTCATTTGAGTGGCCGTTAGACATTGTCGTCGTGTGCCTGAATGTTCAAAGAAAGTGAGTTAATTGGATGCATTAACCTGTTCTGGTGATGTGTAAATCAACTTGTTTTCATTATTTTGATATTTTTTCTTTATTTTCGTTATGTCATTGTTATTATGATTATTATTATTATTATTATTATTATTATTATTATTTATCATTATCATCATCATTTTTTTTTATTTTATTATTATTTTTCTGTTATGTCCAATAGTAAACGCACAACAAACATACATGCAAAGTTATGTTATAAGTGAGAATTTATGTACATCATAAAAACAACAAGAATAATATCTCATGTCTCCCTGAAATGCCCCCTACTGAGGAGGGTGATCTGCAGGCATATCCGGGTCGTCGGGATGAGCTAGAGGAGGCATCCACTGATGTGTGACGTCCTCAGGCGGCGACCTAGATGATGACGGGTGAGAAACTCGGAATCTGACATCTACCTGTCTATCCAAGAATGGGCTAGCCATACTGGCCACAGTGTGAGATAGCTCCTGGAAACTGGAGGCTAGGCCAGATATGGCAGAAGCGTATCCATCAATGTGATACCCCAAGTCCTGTCAGATGACGGGCAGGTCTCTCCCTAAATCCTCCCTCAGGTCTCTCACGCCCTGGGATACCCCTCTAGAAGTCTGCTCCAGGATATCCATCCGGTGTCAGGTGGCAGCCAGTGACTTGTCCATCGTCTGGAAGGACTCATCAAATCTCTGTGCCTGCACAGCAAATGTGGTAGTCATGGACCCCTCTATTCTGTCTAACCGCCGGCCGATCTCACCGAACCCCTCTGTCATCCGTTGGCTCAAAAGGTGATAATCACAGATCCCCTCATCCTGACGTCGTCCCAGAGTGGCAAAAGCAGCCATCATATCCTGATACATGGAGTAGAATGACATCTTTGGGGCAGGCTGGCTCTGCTCTACCCTATACTGAGGTGGCGGCGAGGCTGCGAAAGAAGATGCCCCCGGATAGCCTGGCTGAGTGTAGTGAACCTACAGCATAAGAGTGGTGTGGGCTCCACTGTCGTGTAGGATCCGCTGCAAAGGGGGAGTGCGGATAATATGTGAAGATCAAAATCATTTGCGCCCTCCTCATCCTGCGGCGTTTGTGGCTTCTCATCATCCTGCTGCATGTGGGCCCCCCCCGAAGTACCAGCTACATCTAGGAGTGGAGGCAACTTGCAGAGAAGCCTGGTCTCTGCCATACTGAGTAGTCTGTACTCGTCTGACCCCTCTGTTACCGGTTCCACCATACCCATAACACCAGTGACGGCAAGATCAATAGCTATATCCCCCTCCAAATGTGGCCCAAATGAGTGATAATCGAGCCCTAGACGAAGGAGTAATCTAGTCACCACTCCCCCGATGCATATGGGCCCAGTGGTCCCCCGCCCAGCTCTGAGTAATGCAGATAAAATCTCATGGGCGATATTTATCTTCCTACCAGTCCTCATGGCCCACAAGCTCTAAATCTCAGTGGCATTTATAGAGCCCTGACTCCCAGTCCGACCAAGGTAACTGCTGGCCAACATCTTCTGAATGTATCTCAGAGCCTGGGAATGCAGCAGAGTACTCTTCGCCTGGCTAGTGCGGTATGGGACACCTGGTGCGGCGATCTCCTCCCAGCAGTGAGTGGGGATGGATCTCTCTGGTACCCTGACATACTCCCCCGTTGGGAGCTCCATCGCCTAGGCGAAATCCAAACGGCTCATCCCATGGTATCGGCCTCTAGCCTAAAAGAATATCGTCCCAGGCTCCTCGTCTGGCCTCTCATACCCCTTATACCGTAGCGTGGCCAACAGCTCTCTGGCGATGTCTGGATATGTAATGTAACACCTCTCCAAAAACTTGATCCAGCCAGCCGCTGCTATCAGGGTTCTCACCTCATCCGACATGCCTACCTGCTCTAAAAATGATGTACACATGAATCTGCTGGGCACAATCCGTATCTAACATAAGGTCTCATAGTGCTGCCTCTGCGCGTCTGTCATCTCTACTGGAGGCGGAGATCCATCCCGTCTCGGGCATACCCTGCGCTGTCGAGGCATCCTGAAAATAAATTGACAGTCAATTCATGCGAGATAAATTAATCAATATTATTTTATCTATTATTCAGACAGTATTTCAACTGAATTCTAATAGTATCTGAACTAAATAGAAACAACATTTTAAGAATAATGTTTTAACTAAATTCAAGCAGCCGCTTAATCGAAATGCAGTAAAATTTTCTCAACATTAAATATTTAGACAAGGTTTTAATCTTACACAACTAATTTCAATGTCCAAATTATGTACTCTTTTTTTTTTTCATAGGCAAGTATCTCAACTATTAATTTTTTTTTCACAAAATAAATATCATTATTTTACACACAATAACAGAGTATTATTCTTACCCAAAATCACAACTATCATTTATTATTATTTTATTTAAAACGATTATTATTTTTACTCCAAATAATTAATTTTTGTTTGCGTGCATTATTTCTAATAACTAAACACATGGCAAAATAAATTTCTATATAACTAGCCAATTTCACCACACTACAATCACACACATTTCTTGTCACTTCTTTTTCACTCTACATTGCAGCCGACAAATAACAAAAAAAGGTATGCATCTTTTTCTTTCATTTACTCATTATTGCTTATTTTTATACATGCTAAAAACAAATGTACCACCTAATCAGGCGACAAAATGCATTTTTTTTATTCTTTTCTTTTTTTTTTTTCGTTTTTGCATGCCGGTTACAAAAAAATTAATGAATAAAAGCAAACGTAGCACCTTAGGATGAGTAAACACGTAAAATAAAATAAAAAAGCATAGAAAAACTAACTTGTCGTCGAAATACCCACTGAAAAAAAAGGTTGAAAAATTAAAAAAATTATATCACTTTGAAGATAGTTGAAATGTGATCATTTTGGTGTGAAAAACACACAAAATGGACCACAAATGAAAAAGATGTGAGCAAAAAGAGGGAGATAACATGTGTGAGAACGCAAAGAAATTTGGAAAAAAAAAAAGGTGAAATGTGGAATGGTGACACACAGGCATAGAAAGGGGTATTTATACCCCATGACATGCGGCCCAAAATGGGGCCGCATGTCACGCCCCTTGAGATGCGGCCATGCAGGGCCACATCTCGGCCAAGAAATAATTTTTTTTTTAACTTTAACTTACAGCCAAGAAAAAATAATTTTAATTATTATTATTATTATTATTATTTTCTAACTTTAACTTATTTTCTCAACTTACTCCCTGAATATGTTTTTCGGACTGCATTCTTTGCGATTGACTCCGCTTATTGAGTATTTTCCTGTAAATAAAATATAAATGCAAAAAATAATAACAATAAAAAGTAAATTATTCTTGTGAAAATGCATGGGTCTAAAAAAAATGCACGAAAAAGTGGTTTAATTTATTAAGAGGGGCCAGACTGGTTCTTCTTCCTCTTTTTTTTTTTTTCTTTTCAGTAATCCCGCTTATTTGTTCTTTATGCAGCTATTTGAAAATGTCAACACACACCCTCAATAATCTGCGCCGGCTGCTGGATGATCCCATGACTTGGGAAACTGGCACTTTAGCCCCGTACTCGAGTCTGAGGCTTTTGAGAAGGATCAAGTTCGATCGAAATCTTTTACTAGTTGCTGTCCGTGATTGGGATCCTCGGTTCCATGTCTTCCGATTTACTCATCAGGAACTATGGCCCTTAGCAGAAGAATTTGCTACGATCACTGATGTGAGGCTTCCTCCTAGCACTCTTCCCTACGTTCCCAGTTACGGACCGTATCAGCTTAGGGATGTGGTCTTCGTTTTGGGCATATCATCTTCTGAGGCGGGTTGACTAGTTCCTAGGGGGGATTTCTTTCCTCTGGAGCCTCTACTTGATGCACTCGGTGGCTATCCCGATGTGCCTACCTATCGGGCCAGTGTGGTTCTATTGGTCTGCTTGTCCAGATATCCGCTAGTGACCTCGGATGAGACAGTCGGCGACTACCGACTATTCAGCATTGTAGACGGCATTCACTACAGGCTGACCCCTTTTTCAATCATTCTGGCCGAGACGATCATTGGTTTGAATGCTCTCTGCACTGACCCTATTGCTTTCATGATCGGTAGTCCCCTATTACTTCAGGTAATCTATGTCATCATTTTAAAGATAGTGCGCCCCCTTGTGGGTTTTCACACTAGCTTTTCTTATTGGGAAATGCGTCCCATTAGAGATTTTCACATAACCCTGTGCCTTATTTTTGCCTGAAATGGATCCAACTCATTCCAGCGGCTTTTTTTTCAGGTGTGGCTGCAGGAGAAGCTAAGATTGTTGGCAGAACCCCTTCCTAGGGTGATCAGTGTGTACTCATTGGTGCACTTTTTCCACAGACAGAGGACATATCAGTTCGACTCTCCTCATGAGGGCTTCGTATGGATGGCCACCCTGTCGGACGGAGATATCAGCTTTATGAGCCCTTGGATACGCCTTGACCATGTGACCCAGGACGGGCCTTCGGGATGTGTCCCATTATGCGGGCTTCGTAGGGCCTCCTTTTGCATCACAGCTCGCTGCATTCGCTAGTTCGGGGGATGTCAGACTATTGTGACTCGCCCACTGGCTTTTCATAGCGGGGTCCTATCTTCGGCATTCATTACTGGCTACTGCAGACTTTGGGCGCAGCTACGCTTGAGTACCACTATTTTGAGGGTTGAAGATTCAGATTTTACCAGTTTGCTAGAGTATAGACAATGGGTGACTAGCCCCGCTGTTGACAACAGGATCAGTTGGCTTAAACATCTGGCCGGCGAGAGTAGTGGTAGGGCCTAGTATAGATTTGTATGTATTTTGAGCAATGTATTCCTTTTTAAAACAGAGCTAGAAAATAATGTGAATGAATAAATCCAGTTTCATTTTATTTCACAAAATTGTGTACATCTCAGTATGATTTCAGTATACATGATCATCATTTAATGCTAATTCAAAATGCAAAGCTACATTCATTCCTGGAACGAATCCTGATAGCATCAAACTCCTGTTATCAATCCGCCCTCTCGGGTTTTCTTGATTGGACATTTTCTCTTAAGCCTCTAATTTTTGCCCAGGATGCCTTTTTTTGATTTTTACCCTGACGAGGCGCTCAATTTTAACAAGGCCGCCTTTTTTCGATTTTTGACCTGCGGGGCTTTTATTTTATTCTTTTGATTTTTATTGTCTTTAGCCATGGAACCTCTTGAGTCTATCAATGTTGATCGGCTCTTTGAACTCATTGCCATCACTATCTGACAAAATAGCTGCTCCTTTTGACAATAGCTTTTGAGGACAAAAGGCCCTTCCTACGTTGGTCTGAATTTTCCCCTAATGTCCGGCGCATCCGGTCTGATTTATTTGAAGACCAAATCTCCCTCCTTCAACGGGTGTTTCTTGACCTTCTTCCCGAATGACCCGACAAGCCTTTTTTGATAGATCTGATTATGGTAATAGGCTCTCAGCCTGCTCTCATCCAGCATGTTCAGATGTTGCAACCGCTGTTGTGCCTACTCAGTTTTTGGAACTTGAGCTTCCATAACTACCCTCAACGACCTGAGTTCTATTTCGACTGGCAGTATTGCTTCTGTCCTGTACACTAAAGAATATGGAATGGCCCCTGTGAAAGTTCTGACAGTCATTCTATAACCCTAGAGTGCGAAATGCAACTTCTCCGCCCAATCTTTATAGTTCTGCACCATCTTGGCCAGGATTCTCTTGATGTTCTTATTGCGGCTTCTACTACCCCATTAGCTTGAGGATGATATGGAGAGGACTTGTGATGCTCGATACTGTATTTCTGAAGCAACTTCTTTGTTTCAGCCATGAACTGGACCCCATTGTCGGATTCCACATGACGTGGGAGGCCATATCTGCATATCAAGTTTTTTTCAATGAACTTGGCCATATCCTGAGCATCAACTTTCTTAAAAGATTCAGCCTCTACCCTTTTAGTAAAATAGTCGATAGCAACTATGATGAATCCATGTCCATTAGAGGCCGTGAGATGTATTTCTTCGATAATGTCAATCCCCCAAGCTGCGAACGGCTAAGGTGATGTCAAATTGTGTAACTCTGAAACTGGCACGTGCCTTAAATCTGCGTACTGCTGACATAAATGACATTGCTTTACGTATTTCGAACAGTCTGTATCCATGGTGAGCCAGTAGAATCCTTGTCTCATGATCTTCTTGGCTAACATTAAACCATTCATGTGGGCTCTGCACACACCAGCGTGAGTTTCCTCCATTACCTTTTCGGCCTCTTTTTCATCTAGACACCTCAGTTGGATACCGTTGGCTTGTCGCTTGTACAACACCCCGTCTATGCAGATGAACTGAGTAGATAGCTTGCGTATCAAATTCTGATCTTTCTCTGTAGCCTCTTCTGGAAATGTCGCATTTTCTAAGTAATTTCTGATATCGTGATACCATGGCCCTCCATCTATAACTTCTATTTCCATGACTGGCTTGGACTCAAAGCTAGGCCTCTTAAAACTTGAAATTAACACAGGCTTCATAACCACCCCCTCTAGATTATCCCATATTGGCACCAAAGTTGCAAGCACGTTGGCCAACTGGTTCTCATCTCTAGGAACAAAGTGAAAGGTGCACGCTTCAAACTGATCGCTCAAACCTTTCAAGTACTTCACATATGGGATCAGTCGCTCTTCTTTAACAGCCCATTCTTCTACCCCTAATTTGATTGATCACTAGAGATGAATCTCCAAATACTTCCACATTCTTTGCCCCCAAGGCTATCAATGCTTCTAACCCGAAAGTACATGCTTCGTATTCAGCTTCATTGTTGGTGGCCTTCTATCTTAGTTTCTTAGCTAACGGGAGTTTCTCGTCATCTGGGGTTGTTAAAATAATCCCTACTCCTGCCCCCTTGCTGTTTATAGCCCCGTCAAAGTACAACTGCCAACCTTGAATCGTGATAGCTGCCACATCTTCGTCCGGGAAGTTGAATTCATATGAATCTCCTTGGATCGGGTGATCGGCTAGAAACTCCACCACTGCGCACCCCTTAATGGTTTTGTGGGTGATATATTCAACATCGAATTCTTGTAATAGCAATAACCATCTCCCCATTTTTCTAAGCTAGGATGGAGCTTCCTGTAAGTATCTGAGAGGATTCTGCTTCACGACTGCTTGTACCCTGTAAGAGTGGAAGTAGTATCTCAACTTCTTGGAGGCCCAAATTACCGCGAGACATATCTTTTCTACTTCTGCATATTTGATCTCGTAGGAAAGGAACTTCTTACTGAGGTAATAGACCGCGAACTCCACTCCAAACTCACCCTCTTGAGACGGAGCTATCCTTTATGGCCAAATACAGAATAAGTGGTTTGACTAGCTGTGGTGGTCTCAGAACCGACAAATTCAGCAAATACTCCCTGATGGTGTTGAAAGCTTTTTGATAGTCTTCATTCCACACTACAGGTTGGTCCTTTCTACGTAGCTTAAAGATTGGCTCGCAAATTGAAGTGAGCTTGGCGATAAACCTGCTGATATACTGCAACTTACCCAAAAAACTTCTGACATCCTTTTCCTTCTGAGGCACCGGCATCTCCCGGATAGCCTTGACTTTGTCTGGATCAATCTCAATCACTACATGACCAAGCAATTTTCCAGAGGTAACACCGAAGATGCATTTCTTGGGGTTTAACCGCAAGTTATACTTACCAATCCTTTGAAAGAACTTTTCTAGAGTCTTGAAGTGACCTTCTCTGGTGGTCGACTTAATCATCATGTCATCCACATATACTTCTACCTCCTTGTGAATCAAGTCATTTAGAATCCTTGTTACCATTCTCTGATAGGTTGCACCTGCATTCTTCAAACGCATTACCCTGTAAGCGAATGTCCCCCATTCTGTGATGAAAGCTGTTTTAATTCGATCGGCTATCTTATTGAGAATCTGATTATAACTTGGATAACCGTCCACGAAGTTGTACATCATACAAGCGGCTGCACTGTCTACTAACACATCTATGTGAGGCAACGGGAAGTCATCCTTTGGAGTGGCCTTATTCAGATCTCGATAGTCTACACATACGCGCACTTTACCATCCTTCTTGGCTACCGGGACAATATTGGCCAACCATGTTGGGTACTGCACTTCAATTAAGAACCTGGCCTCAATTTATTTATGAATCTCCTCCTTGACCTTATCTGCCCATTCCGGTCTGAGCCTTCTAAGTTTCTGCTTGATAGGTTTATGATCTGGATATGTCGGGATAGCATGTTCTGTGATTTCTCGATCTATTCCAGGCATGTCTTCGTAGGTCCAGGCAAAGACTTTTTCATGTTTTCTTAACATTCTCTCAAATTTTTCTCGCTTCTCAGGAGTTATGTTAGATGCTATCAAGATTTCTTTTGGGTCTTTCGAGGTTCCAAGATTAAATGGAGTAGCATCAATTGAATCAATGTTAAATATGAATGAATTATGATAATGATTATGCATATTGAAATCATCAGAGACATCACGCAAGTAGGCAAAATTGTTCATTTCATTAATATAACTATAAACGTCATTAACATCATTAAAAAGTTCAGAAGTAATACAACTATAAACTTCATTAATACAACTATAAACGTCATTAACATCATTTCATTAATACAACTATTAACATCATTAACATCATCCTCTCCCGCCCGCGCAACTGTCGAAGCCGATGGTCCTGAATTAATCTGGCACTTTGGAGGCTCTGCAGCGACTCCTTGCATGGCTTCTTCCATCTTCGCTTTCCCTTTCACCTGGGCAGTTATCAGCTTCTCAGTGATAATCTTTTTGGGTGCTTCGCGGTCCCAAACTGTCTCCTTGGTCATGATTTCTTTATCCTAAAAATCTTCTGCTGGCTTGATCAATCCAATGCCCTAATCGAAGACGTCACTGAAGACCTCAAATCCTGGCATAATCCTCCCATCGACCCACTGAGGCTCTGCTTCCCCCATTTAGGCACACACTGCAGTTGCTGGCACAAAGCTCTCGCTGATATGAGGGACTCCCTCGATCGACTTCTTACTCTTCTTTGCTGCACCTTTATACCCAAGACTCCTCTTATCCTTCTGACCTCTGGTGGCAATTATTGTTAGTGACCCCTGAGAGTTCTTGTCCAGACTCGCACGAGGGAGGAACGACATCCTCTTCATCATGTTAAACACTTGAGGGCTTCCTTCCATATGCTCCTCTCCATCTATCACAGCAACGTGAAACCCACTGAAAGGCTGTCTCGCAATTTCCAATATTGAGACTTGATTCTCCCTCGTAGCCCTTATAGTCACAACCTGCCCCTCATGAGGAATCTTAACCATCTGGTGTAAAGTAGAGGGGACTCCTCCCAACTTATGGAACCAAGGCCTTCCTAAGAGGGCTGAGAAGTTGGTGGGGATAGGTAGGACTATGAACTCCACTTCGGTTTCCATCGGCCCTGTCTTAACTACCGTCTTGAATGTCCCAGAAGCCTGCCTCCGCGAGTTATCATAAGCCATGATCGTTAGATCAGACTTAGCCAGCATGTCATCTGTTACCCCAAAAGCCGCCATCGCCACCAGCGGGCATACATTAATCGACGAACCATCGTCCACCATGACACATGCAATGTGCTTTTGATTGATCTGAGCCGTATGTACAAAGGGTGATTATGATTGCGTCCTTCTGCTGGCAAGTCAGCACTTGTAGATACCACGTTTTCCCCAGCACCCCCTTTTACTACATCCAGCAACTCTGTGGGCGATATGGTTGTGGCCACCGTTGTCTCGCACAAAGCCTCCACTATCTTCTGTCTATGCGATGGAGACTGCCTTAATAGATCCCATATTGAAATTTGAGCCGATGTCTTTTTCAGTTGTCTTATTATTGGATCGTCTTCTGGCTCTTTTTCCTTTTGGCCTACTACTGGATCTTGTGGCCTCTCAACTTCTGGAGCTACCCTTCCACTCCGGGTTACTGCCCCAACCTTTTTCTTCTCCTTCTTCCCTTCTTCCTCCTCCAATCCCCACGGGTCGGGAAATGCTTCACCTTCAAAATCATTGTTTTCATCTCCACTTTTATCAGTGGACCAGCAATCGATCACTGCCACGGGAAGCCCTTCTTCACTTACCTCATGGAGGCTCGTGATAGCAGTGTTGGTATCGATGCCATACAAATCTCTCAACATAAATCCTTTAGGCAGATTGGATCCAATCGTGAATATGGATAGTTACTAGGCTTCTTTCCCTCTTTTTCAGATCTGTGATCTGCTTACTGTCAATGCGATCCTGGATTTTATTTCTCAGAGTTCTATAGAAGTCAGCCAAATGCCCTGTATGTTGATGATAAGCACAAAACTGGTCGTTCCTGTGTCCCGGCTGACCCTGGTTTTTAGCTGGCCTCGACTCTAAAGGTTTTAGCTGTCCTTCTTTCATTAACCTCTCCAGAACCCAAGATAGAGGTCGGCCCAAATTCGAGTACTACCTTTGACCCTGGTTAGCTTCTGTGACCGAGACCTCAGCTATTCTTCCACCACCACTCTTATTACTGCTGCTACTTCCAGTGCCAACTATCTATTCCTTGATTGGTTCCCAAAGTTTTTCCAAACAAAACTGTCTTGGCTTGCCTTCTTCGCCAAATACTCCCCTTCTGCCTCAATAGCTATATCCTTTAGAGACTCCCAATCTCTGAGCCCTTTCATCTTCAATCCCTCTCTTAGGTATGAACTCGCATTTCAAATGAACAATTAAATCTGATCTGGGGTATTTGGCTTCCTCCTCATCTCCATTACCCGATTTCTCTACCGAGTAAGATACTCGTGGAATGACTCAATAGGCCTTTGTTGGAGCAGCTCCAAATCTTTCAAAGTGACCTCCATTCGTGTGCTATAGTCATACTATTTTAGGAACTCTTCAGTTAATAGGTCCCAATCCTCTCTCGGCCTCCTGTCCAAACCATGGTACCAATTTACGGCAGGCCCAGTTAAACTGAGGCAGAAGTATTCGATCTTCTGTCTCTTGGTAAGCATTGTCCCCTTCATTACAAGAGTGTATTGCTTGATATAAGTAGATGGATCTGAGGTGCCATCGAACTTGGGCAAATCGGGCATCCTAAACCTCTGAGGGAGTATTTCCTCGTCATCCAAATCCCGGTCTTTTAGGCTTATCCCCTTTCCTACGGACGGGCCATCGTCTCAACTCTCTCTTCTATCTTTTTCAGGGCAACATCCTCTTTAGGAGATCTGGCTCTTACTGACATGGTTTTCGTAGGTTCATCCTCCACAAAATCCTCTTCAGGCCTATGCTCCCCAACTCTTCTATGCTCAACATTTGGAAATATTCTAGGCTCAATAATAGAAGGTGGTTCCACAACTACTATAGGAGGTGCCTCCCTGATTAGAATCTATTTGGCCTGACCTCCAGCAGGAGCGACAGGTTATTGGCCCACTGGCGGTACTAGAGCAATAGTTAGGTTGCCCATCATAGTCATCATTCTTTGCTCAAATTCTTCAAACCTGCGCTCTATTTCTTGGACCCTCCTGTCCACATCTTGGGTGGCGTTTAACTCTGGGTTGGACATGTCTAGTGATAATTCTGAAACCAGAGATTCGGTGCTATCCGATAGTGATTCTGAACTCCAATACGAGACTCGCTCTATTGACTCGAAGAATGAGTTTCTCCTTACCAATCGGCTGTCTAGACCTCTAGATTACTGATTCGTTCCTATGATGGCTGAAAAATTTAAATTGTTAGCATGATACATGAATGACATTTAGAGATGCATGGTCGTGTTGATGCAATATAGACAACCACATACAAGCAAATAGATCCTTCCAACCTTGTTACTCCCACACACGAGATAGTGCGGTCTCTTTCCTAGGTGGGCTTGACCCATGGGTTAGTGGGGAACCCAATGGGCGCGTATGATGCGTGGCGAGTGACCAGCAGCATAACACTCTTAATTTAAAGTACATACGTATGGATTTTGGCCTTTATGTATTTGGACCTTTCAAACAAACTAAAAATAGGCCCACCGGGGCATGAAACCCTTTGATGAGTGCCCAATTAATATGTTTGAATTGGTTTAATACATAAGGGCCCACGTAACAATCATCATATTAAGGAGCATATTACCTAGTGGAAGTTTCTAGTGCCATTACATGAGCTTTGGTCAAGAGCAGTGTTATTTTAGGGCTACCCAAGCATGGTCCCTGCCAAAAGGTCTAGCTCATCACGAGCATGATGACCGATCGGGTCTCCATTTAATATACCAAAAGGTACTAAGTTTAGGCTGGTGATTATCCTTAACACTTCCCTACAATGAGTGAAAGTAGAGTCGTGCTTCGGGAATGCACCGGGGGTAAGATAGGGGACCAACTAACATAATTCTAAGGCTCTAGTGGATGCAATGCAATTTCGATTAGAAATGGAATTTTTGATTCTTAATAACTCCATTATAATTTTAACTTAAGTCACTTTCGAAGTAAAGTTTCGATCATTCCCTAGTGGAGTTGCTACTGTAACGCGCACCGAACCTAGGCAAAGGCCCTCAGTACGAGACCCGCTTTTAGGGCTCGAGGGATTGGTTCGTGTCTTTTTGATCTTGGGCATTATGAGACATTATGGATGCCTCCTTTCCAATAGCATATTGGAAAGGATCATCTAGTCTCACGACGCCTTTAGGCACCTTTGAGGTATTTTGGTGTCGCCACCCTATTTACAAGAAATTGGAAAAGGTCTCTAACCTCGGGGGTCTTAAACCAGAGAAGGTATTCGAAATTTCACTTTTATTAATGCCTTAAGTTAAATTTATAAATGAGTTTTTAAGAAATTAAAATTCCATCTCTCATCCCACATGAGTATGCATTGAATTTAAAGCGCATTGCAAACATATTGAAAAGCATTAAATAAAGCGATAAAGAAATAAATAAATCACAAGAACAAAATTTGCCCCAAAAATTAATTACAAGGGCCCGAAATAAATAAGTAAATAATATACTTCACAAAAAGAGAATAAAATATATCATACATAAATCGGGAAATTTATTGGATTTTTAGGAACATTGGTTCCTTTTTATTAATTTAAGAAAATTGGAGAATTTTTTTTGGGCATTGATTGAGAAAACAGAGATGAGTGATCCTATTTTATGAAAATCAATTCTCCATTTGAAAGTGAGATTTTATTGGTTAAAGTTGGACATTGGTCCATTTTATTAGGAAAAATTTCAATTTTAATTATTGTAAAAAATATGATTTTCTATAATACGGACAAATTTAAAATACATTTTTGCAGGCAATAAAAAAATAATATAATAAAGCAAAAATACAACAATTAGAAATGCAAACCCAAATTTTGAAGGTTTTTAATTGTCCGATCCTCCGATCCGTTCAGAAATGTCACTCAAGGTGAAATAAACAAATTTTGGGGCAATAAAAAAGAATAAAATAAGATGTTAGTAAATTAAATCAAAATAATAATATAATATAAACAAACAATTAATTGAATGAATTAATCAAATGAATAATTATTTAAATAATAATACAATCAATTAAACAATTATTTAAATTATATAACAACCAATTAAATTAAATAGACATATACAATCGATTAAGTCAATTAAATGTAAATAATCAATTAAATCAATTTATTAGTTTATAAATCATGTTTATGCATCATGCAAATAAATTATTCTAAGTTGACGTTATTTATGACAAACACATTAATATACATACAAATAAAATAATAACAATACACAAATTAATTACAACCAGCAGATAATTAATGATTTAATAGCTATATTACCTACTACATTAATTATTAATAATAAATCTTAATATATCAGTAACCAATAATCAATATGGAAATATCCAAGAACAATAATAGAATAATGACAGACAATGAATGCTAATGATAAAGACCAAATAACAACTTAGTAATGTAAAATGTCAAATATAGGAACAATATGCAGGTGACAAACGAATGAAGAAAAAAAGAATATGGAATGTAAGAAAGTTTAGGCTTAACAATGAATAAATAATAATCATAAACGGATTATTAACAAATGTTAGTGATAAACAACAAACATATTAATAATGCAACAATAAAGATATACAATAGCATGTTTAACAATAAATAATAACAAATATACATGAACAGATTAATAATAAGCAAGATTAATAATAAGTAACAATGAATAATTAATAAACAAACGACAAATGATAAATGATAAATGAACAACAATAGATAAACAAACAACAACAATAATATGCAGTATATACAAATATATGGATTAAATTAAGGATGCACAACAAGAAAGAAGAGAGAAGGGACTGATTTAACTCAAGTATTTACCTTCAGATATGATTTGATATTTGCAGCAAATGAAGAAAACTTTGATTTTCCTGTCGATTTGCTTGAGATGAAAATGAAAAAGTTTGGATTAAAGCTTTTGAATAAACCGATGAACAAAAATTAAAACTCAAACCTCAAGAATCAATTTCTTGAGTTCAAGAATGATTTTCGGATTGATGTTGCTCTCAACAGTGTTTTATTTTTTTTTCGCTCTCAAAATTCTGGGTTTTTCCTACTATTCCAAAAAACCCTCTCCCTTTTTTTCTTTGAATCTGTTGTAATTTTTTTTTATATCCGTGAAAAAACTAGGTTTCTCTAAGTGTTTTTTGGTTAAAAATCCCTTAATTGCCCTTCAGACCAGACATTTTTCCATCAAAATCGGATGTGCCGCTTGAATTTGCTAGAAAATCCTGCAAAAATCAAAAAAACGATGCGCTGGCGAGGCAGAAGACGCAACAGCGTAGGGCTGCGCATCGCACGGCGCGACATACGGCTCGCAAGGGAATGCCCGCACGCCGCGTAGCGCAACATGCGCCCCTGCTGGAGCAAGTCGTGCGGGGCGACGTGCGCCCCCCCGCGCAGGCGTGCATCGCCCCTGGCGACGAGCGCCCTAGTAGGCGCACGCCGTGCCCGCGCGGGGCGGTTACAACCACGACCCACATGTGCGGCGCGCGAACCGCGCAACAACAGGGCACCAAAAATTTGAGAATACAACCCAAAATAAAAATAATAAAAATAAAAATAAATAAAATAAAAAAAAATGAAAATAAAAAAGGATTCGACAAGGAAATCGCCATTTCTGAACATTTTACCCGTAAACAAGTTGTCATTTTCATCATTGGGTAACTTTAGTCTGAGCTGCCTCAGGACCCGGTGTCTATAGTCGTGCTCGCAAAAAAGTCGAGAAGTAGTCCAGAACTCTGCTTTTCTGCTCCGCATTCCAAACTCAACACTTTCAAAACCACTCAATCAGGCAATACCAAGGTAAACTCATGCAATTTCACTTCATACTTCACATACATATCTCTACAACTATAATATAGCTAACCAACAACCCAACTCAATCAAGCACATGCATTTAAACATAAGCAACATTCAAATTTCCTGGAATTTAAACACTCAAAAACATAATTCGAAAAGAGAGGGGTAAGACAACTCCCAAACCTTCAAAATCGAAGTCCCAAACCACTCTTCTTCAAGAACCCACTTTCTCTTTGCCTTTACTCTTCCTCTTATCTTCAGATTCTTGCACAAATCAACCCAAAACAATCTCATCAACCCATAACCCAAAACTGAAAATCAAAGCAAAACGGGGATAAACTTAAACAACCGGACTTACCTCTTCAAACCTAGCTCAAAGCTCATAAAACCCAACTTAAAGCTTGAAGAACAACACAAGGAAAGGAGTAGAGAGCATAAAGAAATGGAGAAGGAGAGAAGGAAAATGGAAAGAGCAAGAAAGGAGGAGGATAACCATAGCTTCCATGGGAAGCAAACCAAAACTACCCTCTTCCCTCTCTCTTCCCTCATTTCATTTAATGCTCTCAACAATTTTGCCATTTGTCAACCTCCCATTGGTCTAATAATTCAAAATCTTGACTTTTCCACTTTGGTCCTTGGTAAAACTCTTTTTAGTCCTTGACAATTACTCTTAACTCACTAAACAAATTCTTTTACTTATAAACTTAAATTACTCTTCAATTTAGTCCAATTTCCACTGAGACCATTACTAAAATACCCTTAATTAACCAATTACTCATGCAAATCCTACTAGGTTCTTATTTGGGATGTTACAATTCTCTTCCCCTTAAAAAATTTCGTCCTTGAAATTTTCACGCTAATAAAATTACATCCCAACTACCGAAACAGAACTTAACCCAAACTTAACAAATCAAAACTTACCGAAAGGACCTGCGGGCTCATCTGCATCCTCTCTGATCATTGCATATACTCGGGCTAGGCCACCAGCAACCGCTGGCTATTGTACGATTTATGATGGCGCCTGAGAAGCTCTACCACTACCTCTACCACTTCTTGCTGCTCTAGATCTTCCTCCACTCACTCTACTCTCTGGTTGATCCTTAACCTCTCTCCGATCCAGGCAATTAGCCAACATGTACTCCAAGCTTTCACACTTAAAACATGCCCCCGAAAGCTTACGACACTCACCCCAATGACTCTTCCGGCAGTGCTCATATTTAGGAATCATGCTTCCCTTGCTAGAGGGTGGCACTACACTCTCGACCTTCGAAGGCACTTGAACTGAACCCTTAGCTCCTTGTCCACTCTGAACACCTCTAGCTTTCTTACTACCGGTCACTCCACCATCCGGGGCTCTATGCTTCTGCTAAATCCTTTGCTTAACCAACTCCGACTCCTCCAGTTTCATTGCCCCCGCAACTAGCTGGTAATAGCTCACTGGTTGCATAACCGCCATCGCCGACAACGGTCCCTTAATCACTTCTCTCAAACCATTCTCAAAGTGCTGACATTTGAAGTCCTCCGTCAACAGCAAATCAGGCACATACTTGCTCAACCGATTGAATTCTTTCTCATATTCACTCACTGTATATTCCTTTGCTTCAAGCTGATAAACTCTTTCCACTTCGCTTCCCGGTAAGCCTTGGTGACATACTTCTTCTCAAATTCTTGCACGAAGAACTCCCAAGTCAACTCGATTGGTCGCTGAGGGTTATAAAGCACAAGCTTCCACCAATCGTATGCTGACCCTTATAAAAGCGATACCGCACAAGACACTATCTGATTCGCAGGACACCCAATCTCTTGCAAAATCCTATCCATCCTCTCTAATCAAAATTCTGCCAGATCCAATTGGTCCAAAGAGGTCCCACTAAACTCTTTCGCTCCTCTTTTTCTTAACAAATATGTGGGAGCCTTAGGAGCAGTCAATCGATCAACCAATTGTAGTAACCCTTGTACTAAACCGGATTCTCATATCCTACACCGGGACCTTCAGCTTGATGTCGTTCAGGAGCAGGCCGATCAACCCTTACCGGGTTCACACTACCAGTCATCTCACCCACATCCTCATTCAGATCCGACTCCATAACACTACACAACATAGCATCTGCATTAGGCAATGACACTAGACAGACTCGCATGCAATGACTCTATACTCTATCAAACAATAAACTAGAACTGCCTAAACTTGGCTCTGATACCACTAAATGTAACACCCTGATACCCCCTTTGGAAGGATACCGGAGTGCTACGCACACAAATATAAGAATACATACAGAAGCGGAAGCAATATAGCAGGAATAAATAAATCATAATAGTAAACATATATAATAAGATATATATATATATACAAAATTACAAAAGGATCCTTATAACATTTACATACACATAATAATATTCTATACAAAAATAAATACAAAATACAGGAATAAGGTACAAAAAGTATCAACTCTAACTCCTAGTGGCAGACCGGCAGATGCGTGACGCGAACCAAAACTGAACCTGCAACTTACACGGGAAAAACACCCGTGCTGAGCGAAGGTTCAGTGGGGAGGAAACACAAATAATAGACTTCTATCGAAGTCACAAGAAAAACAAGCTTAAAAGATGTAAAAGCCATAATCACAACGCTAACATTCACATGCAAAACTATAATACAGGCATATATAAATCATATGTATCACTAAACAATAATTATACCAATAAGCCAATAACATCATATAAATATACGTGTGTCGGTTTAAATATCACAATGTACTAGCCAAACTAGAAACACTAGCCTGAATTTACACTGGTGGTACACTAGATACTGCGAACAATATCAATCACTAGAGACCGAAGCCTCGAAGCATTTTGAGGAAAAACTTTTAGATACCCGAAGGTATAAAACACTAAACCCAAACGGGGTCAAACACTAGCAGCTACAATCACTAGCCCTTTACAAGTATGATTATCTATCCACTACTATGGCCATTCAGGCTGAACTCGATCACTCCCAACATATTACTTAACTGAATAACAATCACTTTTTAAAACACTACATCTAACACAATCCAATGCACATGTATAACAATTATAAAAAAAATCTGACATCATTAAATCATGTATCATTCAATAGCGAGAAACCATGCAAAGAGCAAAAGAAAAGAAACATTTTTATTTGAAGCAGGCAGGGTCACGCTCGCGACAGAGGCATAGGTCCCCCCTCATCGCACACGCGATACGCTGGGCGCTCACGAAAGACTGCCAGGAAGGCCTCTGTCGCTCTCACACGC
Source organism: Excoecaria cochinchinensis (assembly GCA_947683425.1). Taxonomy (NCBI): domain Eukaryota; kingdom Viridiplantae; phylum Streptophyta; class Magnoliopsida; order Malpighiales; family Euphorbiaceae; genus Excoecaria; species Excoecaria cochinchinensis. The sequence goes on from CANTUQ010000050.1 coordinate 8,183,611, forward strand.
AAAGGCGCACTCGTGATGAAGTATAGCCCGGCAAACGCTCATTTTAACAAGCTCTGTCACGTTCGTTATAGAGATTGGACACTGGCCTCATCGCATTTGCGCTAGGAGGCATGCTCGCGATGGGGCTCGGCCTAACCGAGGCTCGGCCTACCGAGCTCTCTGTCGCACTTGCGATGAGGGTCATGCTCACGACAGAGGGCTCCTCAACACTCCTTAGGCCATCTCGCACTCTGTCGCGCAGGCGACATTATTAAGAAGTAGTCCAGAACTCTGCTTTCCTGCTCTGCATTCCAAACTCAACACTTTCAAAACCACTCAATCATGGAATACCAAGGTAATCCATCACTCAAATACATTCAAAAATATGCCATAACTCATAGTACATTCAATTTACACTAATTATAAACTAGGAGTAAGCTAGAACACCAAATGAAGTACAAGGACATCAAAACTAGAACTTGCACTAAACTCATGCAATTTCACTTCATACTTCACATACATATCACTACAACTATAACATAGCAAACCAACAACCCAACTCAATCAAGCACATGCATTTAAACATAAATAACATTCAAATTTCCTGGAATTTAAACACTCAAACACATAATCCGAAAAGAGAGGGGTAAGACAGCTCCCAAACCTTCAAAATCGAAGTCCCAAACCAATCTTCTCCAAGAACCCACTTTCTCTTTGCCTTTACTCTTCCTCTTATCTTCAGATTCTTGCACAAATTAACTCAAAACAATCTCATCAACCTATAACCCAAAACTGGAAATCAAAGCAAAATGAGGATAAACTTAAACAACCGAACTTACCTCTTCAAACCCAGCTCAAAGCTCATAAAACCCAACTTAAAGTTGAAGAACAACACAAGGAAAGGAGTAGAGAGCATAAAGAAATGGAGAAGGAGAGAAGGAAAACGGAAAGAGTAAGAAAGGAAGAGGAGAACCGTAGCTTCCACGGGAAGCAAACCAAAACTGCCCTCTTCCCTCTCTCTTCCCTCATTTCATTTAATGCTCTCAATAACTTTGCCATGTGTCAACCTCCTATTGGTCCAATAATTCAAAATCTTGACTTTTCTACTTTGGTCCTTGGTAAAACTCTTCTTAGTCCTTGACAATTACTCTTAACTCACTAAACAATTCTTTTACTCATAAACTTAAATTACTCTTCAATTTAGTCCAATTTCCACTGAGACCATTACTAAAATACCCTTAATTAACCAATTACTCATGCAAATCCTATCAGGCCCTTATTTGGGATGTTACAAGAACCATGTGATTACATAACACCATCTATTGAGAAAAGGGGTGTTAAGCCGTCCTTTATGATGAAATTCCTATATCACAACAAGTGTAGTTCAAGTGAAATGCAAGAAAAAATTAGTTGCAGCAAGACTTTCATCAAAGGTTTAGTGCCACTTGACTCCAAAATTGGCGACACACCTGATTATGATTTGATCACAGCTCTCAATGATTTTATCCACATTGGGATGTTAACCAACAATCGGTAATAAAATCTTAAACTTTTAATGCTTTTTTGATATTAATGTTTATAAGATACCTTAACCTCATGCTCATTTATTTTCCTCAGGAGAAAGGTTTATTCGTTAAAATATGATGCTCTGAATCCACCTTTTGTTTTTGAAATCGAACAAATCAAAGAGAAGACATGGTTTCATTATTTGTTATATGGTGGTCAGCCTTTATCCTCTAGTATATGTAAATTATGGATATTTCTTAATGCATTATGTATGTATATTATAAAAATTTAGGAAAATATTTATTATCAGCTTTAGAAGTGCCTCCAATCATAGTTATAGTATGTTAATTCTCTTCTTTGTTAGACATGTTAGTTTTTGGTGATGGTTGCATAATTGCATGTTCATGTTAAGTAACAGATTTCCATACTCTTGCAATATGTTATGTACACATACATATTAGGGAGCAACCACATAGAAAAAAATTGACATGTGCAACTGTTTTTTGCCTTTTATAATGTGTTTATACCTGTGAAACTTGTCGTGCCTGATGGCTACTATGCTGTGTATATATTTACATATACTTGATGTGTACTCCTAGTATACTATTTGTATATTATCTGTATAACTTATGTATACTACATGTATACTGTACGTATACTTGATGTCTACTTGGTATATATTGTGTGTACATTTGCTGTATATTGTGTTTATATTTTGAAATTTTCTTGATGTATATTGTGTGTATACTAGTTGTATACTTGATGTGTACTCCCAGTATACTGTGTGTATACTTGCTATATACTGTGTGTGTACTTCCTATATACTGTGCCTATACTACACCTATACTTGCTGTATACTGTATATATACATGCGGCATATTGTACCTATACTTCACATGTACTTGTTGTATACTGTGTGTATATTTGTTGTATACTATGCGTATACTTGATGTATATTATGTGTACTGACTGTATATTAATTTAATTTTTTTTTATGTTCATCTAATTAATTGCTTTCTATAATTATTGTCTGCAGCATATGAATATCAACTTTTATTACTTGAGGAAGAAAGGTAAATATTCAAATGGTATTTGTATGAACTTTACCACAACTGACAACTAATTTGACTAACATATTTTTAAATTTTACAGGACATGAGCTTAATTGAGAAGAACGACTCGATTGTTGGTTATATATTTGGTTATTACTTGTACTGTAGTAGACCATGGGCAGAAGTTGAACATATTCTGTTTTCAATAAATGTTACAGGGAAGTACCATTGGGTACTGGGTAATTTGTCCATTTTAGAAAGGACAATTTATGTTTATGACTCACTTAGATCTGCTACATGTAAAGCATCTACACTTGAGACCACTAAAGCTTATAATGTCATCTTACGTTTGTTCTTGGAATATATTGGGTTTTGTCAATAAAAAAAAGGACCCTTTCAACATTGAATACATTGAAGAGTTGCCAAGGCAAAGCAAGCTGTAAGTTTTACATATGGCTTTTTAAAAATATACTTTACACTTGATATATGGTGCCTCCATTTTTTGTTCTTTAATGTGCTTCTAGTTATATTTTGTAGGGATTGTGGTCTATTTATTGCATCATTTGCTGAATATCTCATTGAGGGTAAAGAAATTCCAATCAAAAATTTTGATGTGGATTTACATCGACTTAGGCTTTCAGTATTATTGTATCACCATGGACTGAAAAAATAGCAACAAAATATTGCAAGTGATGATGAAGCACCAACTAAAAGGAAATACCAAAAATCCGTTGGTGAAAGGAAAGCTTAAGTTTTTGTAAACTGAATGTATTCTTTCTAATAAGATTAAGACAACATTATTTTTGTATAGCATAAAAATATGTAAATTTTGAATATCTCTATAATTAGAGCAACCAATTTCAAGATGGAATGTGAATTTTAATTTTCTTATAGTTTCATTTTCTACTTTTTCCGTTTTATATTTTTCTATAGAAACAATTAGTGTCACTAGTCGTCACCTTCGTGTCGACTCATGACAAAAGCTTAGCGTTACGAGTCGTCACCATGGTGTCGACACGTAACGGGGATATAATTAGTGTCACGAGTTGTCACCTCCGTACCGACTCATGACAGAGACCAAAGAGTACGAGTCTTCACCTTCATGCCGACTCGTGACAGAGAGTATTGGTGCTAAGTCAGCATAGGTGTGCCGACTCGTGCCCTCTTCTTCCTGAATTTTCTTTTTTCGTGTCGATGTTCCTAAATTACCCTTTTTCTATCCCCTTTTTTTAGTTGTTTTATTCTTTTTGTTTAAAATATTCTATCTCTTTCACCCCTTTTCTCCAAAGTCCAAGAGTCATGACCTTTCATATCAACCCTTTTGTCTCTTTGTATTCCTACAGACTTCTTTCTTTTTCCCTACCCATCTCTTTCGTTCCTTTTTAGAGTTCCAACATTTTTTTTCTTTGGCTTTTCTACATTCTTTCTTTCCCTATGTCTTTTCCGTCCTTTTCACTCCATTCTCCTTTCTTTCTTTTTCCTTTTCATTCTCTGTTTTTTTCTTTCATTCTTTTTTTTCTTCATTTTCTTTTTTTTTTTCCGTTTTCCTCACTTCTTCGTGTTAGGTTATCCCTTTTCCTTTCCAATTTTTGTCCATCATGGTGAAAACTAAAAATCCATCTTCTTCAAGGCAGGACGATGAATCTCACGTTGAGGAGGAAAACTTGCAAGCCATGTACAAGACACCTTTTCCCATCTTTTCACATAAAGAAGGTACACGGTTTCAAAATATGAGGTAGGGACCTCGTGGCATGTAAGTATTTTTCATCAACTTTGCTTGAACGTGCTTGTATGCTAGATTCTGTAACTCAAATGTTAACTTCATGTGGCCTGCTTAAATTTGTATCCATACATGAACATACCTATATAGATTTACTACTTGAGTTTTATACTACATTGGAAGTTAATTCTGAAAATTCACGTATTCTAGAATTTAGATTGTGTGGGCAACATCATAAACTCACATACTTTTTCATGCATAAATCCTTTAGTTTTAAGCAAGATGGTTTGTGTGACCCTCCTCCTGCTTTTAAGTTGAATGAGTTTTGGACATTTCTTACTAATTTACAAACTCAATTTCAGGCTAAAAGGGGCAAGTCTATGTTCATTAAGGATTTGAAATTTTGGTTATTGCACAAAATCATTTCTTGTGTTGTTTTTCACAAATCTGAAACTAATAGAGTTTATGCTCAAGAGTTATTTTTAATGTGGTATGTTTATAATAAAAAGAAGGTTAGTTGGACATATTGGATTTTTAATCAATTATTAGCATGTTTTATATGTAAGGATGCTCCTTTAACTCATGGACACGTTATTTCCATCATTGCTAAGAATCTTCACATTAACCTTGATGATTTTCATTGTGTTATTGAATGTACTTATTTCACTAAGCAAGTGTTTGTGCGTGGTGAGGTGGTCGATGCATCTTTTCGAGTAATTCCTGCAAAATCTAGATCTTGTTGGAAGGGTTTGGAACCTGTTGAGGAGCCTGCTGCAGACAATTCTTTGAATGCTAATTCTCGTGATACTTCCTAATTGCCAGCAGATGCTGGTACTTCTTCCAGTAGCGATACGCCCATTCTAGAGTAGCTTTTAGAGAACCAGAGAGCATTGTAAGACCAGCTTACTAATATGGCAGCTCTTAATCATCAACTTGATCGCAGGCAGCGGAAGATGGAGTATAAAATGAATCAATTTTTTGCTTATTCGGGTTATTAGATCGAGTCTCCTCCACCATCGCCTTTCGAAGATTGAGAGGAGTTCTTTCTTTCCCTTTTCTACATTTTTTATTTTCTTTGGGGACAATGTGCAATTTTTAGTGTAGGGGAGGGTTTATAGAATTTGCTCTTTGTTTTGTTCATTATTTGTTATTTTCATTTTGTTTTTATTTTTTTATTTTTTATTTATATGCATTCTGTTATATGCATGTGTGTTTGAGCTTCAATATGTGTTTGTGTTTTATTTTGCATGTTTTTATTCTCTCCACATTAATAAGTAGTCTTTTCATTAAGTCATCTTGATTTTGTTTGGGGTTATATGTTAAAATTATGTTATTAGTTAACTTCTGATGCTCAATTTGTAGAATTTTAAAGTTTCATTCAGTATATATGGTTGATTTTCTTATTATCTCTTTGTATTATTTTCAAGATTTTAGAATATTTAGTCAAGTTTCTAACTATGCTTATAGCTAGGATGATAAGTATTTAAGTTTAGGTTTTAAGGATTCAAGTAGCCTTAGGGAAACTATAGCCATAATACGAGTAACTCAATTTTCAATAATGGATGAGGACAATCTAAGAAAAAGAAAAACAATGAAATAAATTGTTGGTGTCATACATTTCAAGTAAGTTGTGTGTAAGTGAGTATGCTCCTCATTTACATTCATTCGGAAAGAGTGTGTGATGTCACAAATAGAAAATATATACAATAAATAGCGGGATGGAGCATAAAATACACCTACTAGAAAAAAAAATGTCTAAAAAGGCCATTAGAAATGTGAGTGAGTCCGTGTGCTTCCCTTTTGTCCCAATGGCTGCTTTTGTTCTTAGAATCTTAATGTTGAGGACTGCCGTCCTAATTAGTTAGTTTGGTTGGCATCTTGACTTTATATTCTTAGTTTTGTTCCTAATTAATTGAGACCATTTATTAGATTTACTATGTATGCTAAGCAACTTGTTTTCTCTATCACTGTTGAGCATTAGAAGCTTAATTGTTAACCTTCTCTTCCTTAACCTCTTTCATAATTAAAATGACTTGTGGGATGGCTATAATTATTTTGGAGAAGATAAAGATTTTATTCCTTCTACTTAGATTTTAATATCTTGCTTGAGGGCAAGCAAGGTTTAAGTGTGGGGGAATTTGTTAGATGCAAAATAGTATAGTTGTTAGGATAGTTTTCTTCATATTTTTCTTAGTTTTATGTTTACATTTGTGTAATTTATATGTGATTTTTAGGTGTTTTAATTTAGTTTGTGTTTTTTGCAGGGATTATTTAACTTGGAATACAATTGGATGAAATTGGGCTTAAGAATGAAGAGTAATAAAGCAAAGGAAAAGAAGGAGGATGCCATGACTCGACACATAGGTCACGAGTCGTGACAGAGGGCAAGCATCATGAGTCGACATGAAGGTGACGACTCGTGACCGAAAGAGAAGTCCAGCGTCACGATTAGGCACGAAGGTCATGAGAAGTGATAGAAGAGGAAGTCCAGTATCACGACTCTGCACATCCAATACGAGTTATGACAGAGACTGAAGGTGATGACTCATGCACAAGTCAGCACATCCTTCACGAGGCGGCACTAGCATACCGTTCTAAGCGTTGTCTCGTTTCATCACACCCTTTCAAGCCACCTTCTCATTTGTAATTCTAATATACATTTCTAAATATATTGTTTGAAATCATTTAGATTAATTAAAGTAATCATAATGCTTAGTAATTTAGGAATTTAAAAACATTTTAACTACTTTTATGTCATTTGCCTATCCATCTAAGTATTTATTCGATTAATATAAAATTACTCTAAGGTTCACAGTGTTCGATACCCTACTTGCTCGATACTAAGTCTTAGAGACTAGGGTTACAATTTGACCCGCTTTAGCAATATCTGTAACATCCCAAAAAGGACTCTAGTAGAATTGAGATTAATTAAGTAATTAAGGGTATAATTGGAATTGGCTAAGTGTAGAATTAGAATAATTATGGGCTTAATTGAAGAAAAAGATTTGTTATTTGAGAAAGAAATTATTTTAGTGAGTGAAAGAGAATTAACCAAGGACTTGATTTATTTTGACCATTGAGTGGAGGACACATGGCAAGGTGGTTGGGTGCAATAAATGAAGAAGAGGGAAAAGAGAGGGAAGAAGGCAGATTTTGGCTTTCTTCCCATGTAAGCTACCGTTCTTCCTCCTCTCTCCTGCTCTTTCCCGTCTCCTTTCTCTCCTTCTTCATTTTCTGCTTTCTACCCTTCTTCTTGTGCTGTTCTTCAAGGTTTGAACTGGTTTTTTTTAAGTGGTCAAGGGCTAGTTGCAAGGTAAGTTTGGTTGGGTTTTTATTTTCCTCTTCTTCCCATTTTCGTTAGCAAGGGTTTATGTGAGTTTGATCAAGGCTTTGGTTTGGTTGGCTGTGTTGCAAAGAGCTGCTGATAAAAGAAAAGAGAAAGGAAAAGAGAAGGCTTGATCTTAAAGGAGGTGGATTTTGAAGCTTCTTGAGAGGTTTGGGAGTTTTTGCCCTATGGTTATGTCTTGGTTTTGAGTGTTAACTCTGGAATTTTGATTTGTAAAGCATGTATGTATTGTGTGTATTTGGTTGGGTTTTTGGCTATATTGTGTGTATTGAAGGTAGTGATAATGGTGTTTGCATGTGGGATTAGTTCTATGTGTTTAGAGTTCATTTGAGTGTGTTTGTACTTAGTTGATTGGTTTGCATATTTTGTTAATTAATTGCTGGTTATGGTTATTTGATGTTAATAGTATGATTATAAGCATGTTTTTGTCATGAAATGATGATTGGAGTGAGTTGTTTGATTGATGTTTTGAGTTTGGGTTAGTTTGGTTGTGTGAAGGGCTGCCAGAGTTTGGATCAGAGTGGAAAATCATGACTCTATCGCGCCCACGACTGAAGTTGCACTCGTGACAGAGGGCATCCTAGTTGGAGCACAGTAATATCGTCCTCTGTCGCGAGCGCGATGGAGCCCTTTTTTGCTGCCCTTTGCGAGCGTAGAGCTTATCGTAGGCGCGACTTAAGGCGAGCTTCGCCTCTGTTGTGAGCGCGACCCTTCCCTGTGTATCAAAAATATTTTATTTTATTATTCTTTGCATGGTTTCTCACTCATGTTTATTTTATGGTTATTATCATTTTTGAGCTAATGTTTGTACTATTTACATGCTTATATCGATATTTAAGTATGTTAAGTGATGTGATTCTTCAGTATTGTAAAGTTTGAGTGATATGATAGAGTGTGTTGTGTAAGCTTGAATGGTCATCGTAGTGAATAGATAAGCATGCTTATAAAGGGTTAGTGATTGCAACTGCTAGTGTTTGACCCCGTTTGGGTCTAGTGTTGGCCTATATGGGTCTAGTGTTTGATACCTTCGGGTATTCAAAAGTTTTAAAATGTTTTAAGACTTTGGTCTCTAGTGTTTGATACTGTTCGCAGTATCCAGTGTACCCGTATACACCACCCATGTAAATTCAGGCTAGTGTATTGAGATTGTACTGAGATTTACGTTCTGAGTTGTATACATGTTATGAGTATTATTGCAGTAGTGATTGGCCTTTGTCATATTCTCTGCTAATCTTTTGATTTAGTGAATATATTTATAATGTTACTTGCTTTATTACTGAAGTGATTATTGTATGTTTATGTCTATGAACTTCGAATACTCTATTTATGTATATTCTTAAGTGAATGTTATCATGTTTGTATATTTTTGTTCCTCCTCACTAAACGTTATTGATTAGCACGGATGTCTTGCCGTGTAGATGGCAAGTTCGTTCAGTGTGGAGTATCTACAGGTCGGCCACTAGGAGTTAGAGTTGATCTCTTTTTGTACTTTGCTCCTGTGTTTTGTATAGGCTTTTGTATAGAATATTATTTTTATATATGTAAAGGATTGGTATATGTATTTGTATAAGGATATTTTTGTAATATGTGGATTATATATATATGATTAGTTGATCTTTATATTGTATGTGTTATACGCTTTCGTTTCAGTATGTATGTATGTTTTTGTCCTCTGTGTGTGTGTGTGTGTGACGCCTCTATATCCTCCCAAGGGGTATTGGGGTGTTATAGTATCTCGTAACAATAGCTTAACAATAGAATGCATTTCCCATGTATTATGATCCCATAACCTACTAAGTATATCAAATTAAGTGAGCAACTATACCCATCACAACAAGAACTTTTAGCATCAATTGCAATCAGAGACTGAACAAAATAACAAAGATTAAAAAGCACAAAAAATAAAAGTATCAACACTTTTTAAGAAATATCTCTACATGTTTGTTGATTATGCTTGTATTTTTCATATTTGCTGTAAAAAATATATTTTATATAAAGAATAAAATAATAATAAAAAAATTTTAAAAAAATTGTATCATCACTATTTAGGAATATCTCTACATGTCTTTTGATTGTGCCCATATTTCTGACATTTGCTACACCTTATTTTGATCTTTGACTCCCAGCCTGCTTTGATTCTCTTCTTCTTAGGTCTTTCTGATTTGAGTTTTCCTATTGGTGGTAGTACAATTTCCTCTCCAATAGAACATGGAATGTTTCAATACATCTGATTATGAATGGGATGCATAATTGCTTCATATATTGCGAACATTATCTCTTTGGTGTAGTAGCTTGAATAGTACTCATAACAGTCCATATGCTTATCATTTATTACTGCTAAAGTATGTGCACATGGTAATTCATCCAATTGAAACTTGTTGCAAGTGCATGTTCTTTCTTTAAAGTTTACACTGTATATTTTTTCTTGAACTAAGACGCTAAAAATATCACTATTAGATGGTATCACCTGCAACAACAACAAAACATATATCCATTATTTCCATCAACAATAACAACAAAGAAGAAGCAAAACTATCCAGAAGCATCAACAGAAACATCAAGCATAAATATCCAGCTACAGTTACTACAAAGCATAAAAATCCAACAACATCAACATCAAAACATAAAAATCCAGCAACAACAACATCAAGCATAAAAATCCAACAACATCAGTAAGTATAAATCAGTGATTGTATACTGTGCGTGTATTACAAGTATATTGTACGTGTATTACAAGTATACTCTGCGTGTATTAGTTGTATATTATGCATGTATTAGTTGTATACTATGCTTGTACTAAAAGTATATAATCTCATGCTTTTTATACCAAAAATATTTTAATCATTCAATAGCCAAATAAACTTCACATATTATCAAGAACTTATAAACATGCTTCTCATATATGAAAAAATATAAATCAATGACAACGAATGCCTTCTTCACTAAAAAAAAAGTAGATAAAAAAATAATAAGGATCCAACCTTCATTCTCATAGATGAAATGTAGTTTTTCTTCAACTGTTCTTCATACTTCTTAGTTAGTTTTGTGAATGTTGACATGGCTACATTTCTATTTATATAAGTCCATTCTTGAGTCAAATTGTGCAGGTACTCAATTAATCCTGTTAGTGGTAAATTTTCAGCTGCTTTAATTGTAGCATTTATTGACTCGGCAATATTAGAAGTTATAGTTGAATACCTTTTATTCACAGCATGCAATCTCGATCATTTCTCATAACCAACCATAGACAGATGCTCCGAAATTCTACCATCAACCTTTTTCATTTCATTCATATAATAATCAAATTCCTTATTTGTGTATGATTCAGCTGCTTTAAATAACAAATCTTTAATTTTCTTCGAGTTTTTCTTGAACCTTGTTTTCACATTATTCAACAAGTGATATACACAAATGCAATGATGAACACCAAGATATACTCTTGCAGCTGCTGTATGTATACTTTCATGCCTATCAGATATGATGCACATTTGATCTCTTGTCCCATATATTTGTTTAAATTTACTAAAAAACTACTCCCAAGAAGCATCATTTTCTAAATCAACAATGCAGAAAGCTAAAAGAAATATTTTTCCACAAGCATTTTGAGTTGAAGCTGTTATTAAAGTCCCTCCATATGTTGCCTTTAAAAATGTACCATCTACAACTACTATTGGCAAGCAATATTTCCAACCTTTAACTGATGCATCTAAAGCAATGAAAAGGTATAAAAATGACAAGTTATCTTGTGTCTCTAGATGAATTGCAGAACCAAGATTTATCTTTTGAAGCATATACAAATATCTTGGTAATAATGAATATGAATTAGATGGGTTACCTCTAATGATATCCATAGCTCTTTCCATTGACCTCCAAGCTTTAATATAATTGATATTCACTCCATGTTCATTTCTCATATCTCGCATTATGTCAGCTGGTGTGTACATAGTCTTTATATCCACATATTTTGATTTGATCAAATCAGCAATTATAGCTGATGTTGCTTGCCTTTTACTGCTTAACCTTAGCTTTAAACTGCAGGAGTGAGTAGCTTTGAACACTTTACTTTTGAACATCCTAGGATTCCCTTGTTTTGAAGCTTTTAATTGCCATGGACATGCCTCATCCAAGCAACAAATCTCATATCATCTTTCACATGATCTATACACCTTGAATTGGAAATCATTATTTATTGCAAAAAGGCTTAATGCAGTTTTCAGCGTATGCTTGTCTTTAAAAAACTGTCTAACTTCAATTCTTGAAACCCTTAAATTTGTTATAAATTCTTCTTCATCTCCTTCTACTTCTTTGCCTTTGCTATTCAAAATGTCAACAATTTGTTTGCTCACCAAACTAACAAAGTTCATCATGTCTACAATTGCTTCATCCTGGTTGACAGGTGGTATATCTTCATTCAATATTAAACTTGTTGCTTCAGGTTCAACGTCTATCATTCCAAGATCACTTGAAACTGTTTTGGAGCTTTCTCCTATAATAAAAACATTTAAATAATTAATTTAAACAAGAAAATTTATTGAATATTAAAAGTGAGTAAAAAAATAGAGAGAGAGCAGCAAATGCAAGAAGCATACAGAGCCAATAACTGGCCTAATTAACACTTTGAATCCTTATCACAGTGCTTCACTAAAATATGAAACTCATGTCCTAAGCCAATGAAAATATAAGCTACAAATATCTAAAGCAATGATTAACATCTATCGATGAGCATATTGAACACAGATATATCAGTTCATAAATGTCACCAAAACAATCAAAACAATGCCATTATTCTCTACAAATTCATACAATAGCAGCATCATAATAATATTTAAAATTATCAAAAAAAAATTCAGTAAATTACCTGTTTCACAGTTCTCTATTTTTGTAATGCATAATGGATATGATTTGAAACATGATTCTTCGATTTTCAACCCCAAATAGAAGAGCAGTGTCATATCATCTTTTATTTTAAGTGGTGGATATCCAACTCCAATAACATATTTGATGTCCAATATGCTATTTTCAATGCCTCTATTCAGCTGTTTACTTATTAAATCCATAAAATTATCAAAGCCGCAACCTGATGGAATTAGTATTCCATCAACTTGAAAATCCCGATACTCATTTCGTTCACTCCATTTTCCATCATATTGCATCAAAACTAGAATTCATCCATTTTTCATTATTGTAATATCCTATAAAAATACACATATAAATCACAGTTAATTTCTAAAAATATTAAACCATAATCTTGCAGGAAAAGAAAATAAATTAAACCAAAAATTTTGAAAGTTAAAAGAAGTTGCAAATGCATTCAATCAACATAAAAGATAAATCATCATCCTTAATGCAAACATTCAATGCTGGGCATCTGCAATTAAGCGTATATCCATAAAAAACTTTAGTAAATACCAAATGAAAATAAAACAAAAATTCTATATATTAAATGCAATTAAGAAACGCAAAATCAGAATTACATTAATAAATAACTTACTGGTTATGATAGAGCACCAATATTCATACGGTAAATGTTGATTTCGGACAGTGAAGGATCAGTTTGAGGAAAAAACACAATCGATGAAAGATAAACTAAATAGAAACAAAGAGTGTGAGATGAGCCAAATAAATTATAAATAGAAAGATTTTTCAAGACCTAAAATCATAAAAATATAAACTGAAAATGAGAGGAAAAAAAGGAAAATAGATAATAGAAAACTGATAAACGAAAACGAGAGGAAAAGACAAAAAGAAAAAGCAGAAAACGTAAAAAATGAAATAAAAAAGGTATTTATGTAATATATTTAATAAGGAAGGTGTAAATATGAAATGCAATTAAAAAAAAGTTGTATTACTTAAAGAAAAATAAAAGTTGGTATTTAGTATAATTTTCTATATGTAAATAGGTTAATTATGTCTGTGGCCATCGAATTTTGAGATTTATAATTAAATAGTTATAATAAAATAATTTGTAACACAAAAATTATAAAACTTTTATTTTATTTCAATTAAGGTAAAAATGATCAAAAAATTAATTTTTCGTCACCGGAAAATCATGCAAATATGTCATATCATCAGTAATTTTCTAGAACGCGTCCAGTCAGCATGAAATATGGTTTGCCTATATGAAGAAATTGACACATCAGCAGTCAGTAAAACTTCTTTTTTGTCTTTTTGTACAGGTTAGCATGACATATATACTTACTGATGTGTCAATTTCTCCATGTAAACGGGTCATATCGCATGCTGACCGAGTACATTCTAGAAGGTTATTGATGACGTGGTATATTTGCGTGATCTTTCGATAATAAAAAAATAATTTTTCGATCATTTTTACCTTAATTAAAATAAAATAAAATTTTAATAATTTATTAATAATTTTTGTATTATAAATTATTTTATTATATCTATTTAGTTATATCCTCCAAACTTCAATAACGGCCAACGTAAATAACCCATAGGTAAATCCATATAGGTGAGGTGAGGTTTGGATTTGTTTCAGAAAATTTGTTTAATTCTTGTGCTCAAAAACCAAAGTGATCCTTTTAATAGAATATTTTGGATGAAATTCTTGTTAAAATGGCATTGGCCTGGAAATCCATTCTTCTCCTTAAACTAGTTACCAGTAGAACCCCAATCAATGGCAGTCTCATACCCAGTTACTATAAAACAAACCCAACAACAATAACGAGAAAAAGGCGGGAACTTGAGCACATAAAATTGTGTTGCTTTACTCACAGTGGTAATGCAGCTACTAATGAGGTTGAAAAGAGATACTTGGATTTAACAGATGAAGAGCTCATGAAACAGTGCGAAATGGGCACATTCAAGGCGTCGGGTCCCGGTGGTCAACACCGTAACAAGCGGGAGTCCGCCGTCCGTCTCAAGCACCTCCCCACCGGTATTATTTCTCAGGTCTGAATTTTTAGGTTTTGTTGCTTCAGGTGACCTGAATCCAGATTGCACTTTATATGTTTGTTGTTTTGTCTCTGTAACTAAACGCAGGCCGTTGAGGACCGTTCACAGCATAAGAATCGCGCTTCAGCCTTAAAACGCCTTCGCACTCTCCTAGCTCTTAAAGGTGTCTGTCTCCTTCTCTTTTATATTTATTGAGCTAATTAAACACTTTGAGTTGGCATGGTTACAATAGAAATACTTGAATTTTGTTACTTCTAGGACACTTTTTGCTAATAAGGGATACATGCTTGATGCAAAAATTATAGCCCCATCAAGAGCCAGTGCCACCTTAGTAAGTGTGTAACGGCGAGGAAATTGACATTTGACAAGTTTAAGTTATGTGTCCATAGTCTTTAGAAAAGGTGTTTAACATGTCCATTTCATGCTTCATATGACTTTAATTTATGAGAATATGAACAAAGACTGCATTTTGTTGACCTTTGCAACTCCACCATCATGAGCTAGTCAGGAACACAGTGGATCTTAGTGGGTATTCGCCTCCTCAAGAGCTTCTTCAAATTCTTCCTCCCAAGTCCACCATCAGAGGATCAGATTGTGGTCCACAAATTGGGCCCAACAATCCTAAATTTGTTTTGGTACTGGTTTTTCCTATTTAGTTTCTGTTTTTCCATATCCCATGTTGAATGCAGTTTCTAACTCATAATAAGGAAGATTATATAACTTTGTGGTAACATTTTCTAATGGAGGGCATGAAAGTGTTGCTGGATCTTCTATTCGCAGTCCATGGTTCTGTATCAGAAGCAGCAAAGTTGCTGGGGTACATGCTCTTCCTATCCTGCCTTTGTATATTCTCTTCAGGAGAGAAAGAACTTTCTTACTATCAATAAATAAATGAATAAATAATTCAAATTCATATGTTCTTGGATGTCATAGATATTGTTAAGAATAGATTTTTCTATTGGTTTGTATAACATGTCTTACTCCCCTTAGGAATGAATTTGCTTTTATAATCTGCCATTTTCATGTAAAATAATAAGTTTACCCATAGTATATATAATTGTGATTCTATCTGAATTTGATTAACAGGGCTTTACACAACTCAACTTAGTTGTATACTGAGTTTGATTTATTGCTCTTAATCTTTCAACTCCCGCAGGTTAAGCACAGGGGCACTATCACGGCTGATACTATCAGATGACTCTCTTCGCATGGCAGTGAATGAACTGAGGACGTCCAAGGTAGATCTACCATTGACTCTGTTGCAATGGTTTACATGCTGTGCTATGCGCTATCTAGTTGCACTAGAAAAGCAGTTAGAGCTTCTTTGTTTGAGAATGACTTGCAAGGAAAAAACGGATTGCTTCAAACAAGTGAAGCTAAAAGAGTCTAATTAACTTTGCCTTTACTTGTGTGCCAATACGTTGCAAGATCCAAGGTAGATCTACCATTGACTTTATTAGAGTTGTTGTGATGGTTTACATGTTGTGCTATGTGCTATCTAGTTGCACTAGAAAAGCAATTAGAGCTTCTTTGTTTGAGAATGGCTTGCAAGGAACAAAAGGATTGCTTCAAACAAGTGAAACTAAAAGAGTCTAATTAACTTTGCCTTTACTTGTGTGATAAAAATTCATTATCTGTTTTAAGTGCGATCTTCTAGGGCAGTCTTGTAAAGGAATTCCATCTCAAAAGCAAACAAAATACTCAGCTCATGTAGATTTTGCAATACTACTTGCTTGGTTGAATGCGGCCCATTTGCTTATTTTATTCCTTGTTTGAGCTAAGTCTGATTTTCAGCCCATAGAATATAGGCTCTCAGTCTTTCTCCTGTCTATTGCCAACCACAGATTTGAAGCTACTGACTGATGCATAATTTGATTGTCCAATATTTGGGACTTTTGTTTAGTAGTAATTGAGAAGCTGTTAGCTTAGGCTTGAGTTTAGATCTTACTTATCAAAACAAATGCAAAATAGGTGAAATTATTTGAGCTTATGAGAATTCAGATGAAAGTTTCTTATTTATTCTTCATCATTTTCTTGAATTAAACTCTCCGAAGAGCCCTTTTCTTCCCTCCCTTCTATTGTGAGGATGAATTCCTTGCTAACCTGAAGAGTAGCAGATATCTTGCAAACAGAGAGTTGGAACCATCAATATCTTGTAAAGTAGCTAATATTAGAGTGGAACCATCAAGTATTACTAAAGTAATTGATTAAATTAATGTCTTCATTTTGTTCTTATTCTATAAGTTGTCCCCTCTTTTTGGAAGATCCAACCGATTTGCCAATACGTTGCAAATTAGGTGACATAGGCAAACGACAATAAATGAGGCTGAAGAAAGAATAATTTCCTTTTTATTTGCATCTATACTCTGCATTCAAATAATTTTCAGGCTTGGAAAGGGGTAATATAATGAATAAATTTGTTTCTTTTTGGTGGAGCCAAGTTAATTTTCCTGTGTGTGTCATAGTACTTGTGCCTTTGCATATAGGTGACCGTTCATAATGATTGGGAGTTGAGCTAGGAGCGGTATGAATGTAGCTTGTACCAGCTATGATGATCTGCCAATGGTATTTGTTGTAAAAATATAATCTAGGTCAGTGTAATCTTGGAGTTTAAGATTGCATAAAGTAATCTAGTTCAGCGTAGGAAATTATAGGAAAAAAATGCAAGGAGAGTGAACAGAGAAAAAATTGAAGGACCTGATTAAAAACATCAAACTAAGTAGCAAAAGGCTGCTAACTATGCTTGACGTGGTAAAAAGCAGCACTAAGATAAACTGGTGCCTTGGATTCTTGTCTCAGAATAAGTATTTAAAATGGCATTCATATTCCTACCTTCTTTATCTGACGGAACTTTTAATATGGGTAGAAGGCTTCATGTTGAAGTTATTTTCCTTAATTCTAGCCAGCGATAATTTTCTGTTACATTTATTTATGTGTATGGTTCAATTTTTTTTTTTTTTTTGGACTATAAAACAACTGCATCATTTAATAATTAACCATAGTTATATATTTCCCTACCATTTGAAGTTAAAGGAGGAAAGTAATCTGGGTTATGCTTTTGCAGGGTTTGAAGCCTCTAAAATAACTGATTGTCTGTGGCGTCTTACAGCTTGTTTTTCCTTCAATTTTTGGGTTAATGATGCAACAGAATCTTAGTGACTGCACAGAAACTAGTTAAATGTATGTGTTCTTGTTATTGCACAATTATGAGAACAACATTTGCTTAGGACATTGTACTATGCTTGAAAAATTGATAGATGGGATACTTTTTAACCTAGTAGATGCGCCAACAGTATTACTTAATGACTAGTTGTCAGATTTATTCAGATACTTATTTAATGCTTTACCTTTATATATTCATCAGGTGAACTCTACTTCTAAATTTGTGGCTGCTGCGATGATCTTTAATGGTTTTAACAATTTTTTTTGCATGTATGCTACTTGAGCAGTCTTCACTGGTGGGAAATATATCCACCAAAATACCCCATTCAACTAGAATCCCTACCATTTCCAAGCTTATAATAATAATTCAACAGATTTTTCCACATACAACTTGCCTCTCGCGGCTTATGTATCTTAGAAGCGAGACCTGACAAAGATATCAGTAATTAAGCCCAAAATCTATCTTGCATTCTTTTTGACAGAAATTCATTTTACTAATAGAATAGGTGACGAGGTTGGCATATGCCTAGCCTAACCCCAAGAGATGTCCATATGAGCAACGAAAAATTTGGAATTGTATTGTTGAATATCCCCCTTCATCTGAAATCAGTATGTAGTTCTCCAAGCGATCACAAGCTTGAGTCAACACCACAAATGTATAAGCATCCATAAGGCCCTATTTTTTAAGAAACGATTAGCGTCCGTAGTTGCATTTGAGCGCCCAAATTGTTCTGGCTGAGTGACAGTATTCTATTTGTATCAAATGGACAAGCCTCTTTTCAAGTCCTTAGTGATCAAGACAGACCCTGATGTTTATCTGACATTGAACTCCATTTCCCATATGATGCTCATGTTTGACTTTTTATTAACAACGTGAAAAAATTGACACCTCAACAAATGTTACAATATCCAAATCATTCTCAGCTTCAGTTCCACTTAGTCTGATTCGAAAAAAGCTAGTTTAAGTGTTCAACCAAACATCTGGCCAATGCATGAACTGAATTTGAAATCAAAATTTAACCAGCCAGAAATCAGCTCGCTTCACAATAACAACTCCATTTCACTTCTCATTGTTTCTAATGTACTCTTGTCATTTCAGTGGGAGACAAGTCCCAGACCAAGGTCGGGATAGTAAAAATACAAATAACAAATTAAAAAACAAAAAATAATCATCTCCCCCATCTTAACATCTAGTTAACTACACTATCCATCCTACAAGATAAGTCTTTAATTTAATGTACAAACCTCTGAACCTCATCTCTAATGTCCCATACAGTTAAGCAAAATCTACAGTATCAATAATCCATCCTACAAGTCTTTAATGTACAAACATCTGAGGATCGTCTGTAATTTCCTATACAGTTAAGCAAATCTACAGTATCAATAATCCATCCTACAAGTCTTTAGTGTACAAACATCTGAGGATCATCTCTAATATCCTATACAGGTGAGCAAATCTACAGTAATCACACCCAAACAGCGGCAAACCACAATTATATTGATTTGATGCAACATGCATAAAATATAATTAGCTACAATTAGCAAAAGATATGGAAAATACTTGAAAGCTAAATGTAACATAATATTGGAACTAAGGATTTCCATGGAACAAAACTAAATCAGATAAAGAGAACAGATCCACAATTTGCAGAGAACATTACGCATCAAAAATAATATTTTTCTGATAGAATTCTAAAGCAATATATTATCTTCAATCACCCTTTCTCCTGAAAGAGCAACCTTCTGTGAGTCTTGCACGGCCACCAGTAGGTTGGCATAAAACAGTCTGGCAGTTCCCACACATCACCACTGTTTGTGAGTGACTGAACACGGTTGTTCTGCCAAATATGTTTCAAATTTTTATTTAAAACACAGTATATTATATAAAATAAATAAATAAAAGGCAAAATGTATTTTTGTGGCCCTTAATTTTTGAGGAACTATGCAATTAAGGCCCTCAATTAAAAACTTGTTCAGTTGAACAACCAACTCTAAATTTCATAAAAATTCACCCCATAACTCTAAATTTATAATATCAAATGTAGCCCCTTAAACCCTGTATCTCTAAGTAAATGTAACTATAAAACCTATACAAAGGGTTAAACTAACCAAAGCCTAAGTTGAGTGGTTAAGTTTAGACAGAATCCAAAGCTAAGAATTCCAACTGAATAAATCTTCAGAGGAAGGGCCTAATTGCATATTTTAGTAAAAATTCAAAGGCAAAAAAGATGGAATTTTCCTGAATAAAAATATTGAAGGTAAGAATCTGGAACTTACATGTTGAAGCAGCCTTGGCATTTAACATCCTGGATCAAAAATCAGATAATTTCAGTTTTTTTATGCCAAATCTCACAAAACAAATCACAAACTTTGAAAAATATATTTAAAAAAGAAAAAAAAAACAGAAATTAATACCATGAAAAATGAGTTAGGAGATTGCACAAGGCGCTTGAGCTTGTGCTTCCTCTTCTCTAGCTCGGTCGGAGGGTTGAGCAAATCGATGTCGTTTTGGAGAACCTTAATGAACGCAGTGATGTAATATTAGAAAGAGATCAACGATCACGAGAATTGAAAAGAAAATAATAACAATTATTGCATCTTACTCACCATTTTGTGCTCTGCGAATCAGAAATTGTAAACCCTAAAACCCTGCTGCCACTGCCAAAAAGCGCGAGAGAGACAATGCTTGTTGATTAGGATGAATATAAAGGGGCCGAGGAGATCTTTCAGCCGTTAGATCTTAGGCCTCTCGCATCTTAGCCTTTGATCTTAATAAATCTCCTCCAGAGTTTAGGGCAAATCTTTAGTGGAACTGGGTAGGGGCCCCTCAGACTGAAAACCTCTATAACCGTTAGGGCCGGTTCGGTTGAACTTAACGATTTTTAATTTTTTACATTCTATATAAAAAGCAGACCCGGAATCAGGTTAATTTCGGGCAGATTCGAACAAGTTCTAAAAAAATAATAAAAAAAATTATACATCATAAATAATATGAATCAAACTAGTAATAAAATGCCAGTGGCATATATAATTGATATAAATTTATTTTAAACATGATCATAACTTTAAAAAAAAAATTATAAAAATTCATTTTTTTTAATTTAAATGGTTAAGAGTTTTATTATTATTTTTTGTTTGATTAAATTTCGGATTTAATCCTCTAGCCCTCAAAAATATATTATAAAAAACTTCTTATAATTTCTTTTTTTTTTTGAAACTTCTTATAATTTCTTTTAGAAAATAGTCATTTAAAAAAAATATCAAATAGAGGGTTTATTATTTTTTAATGGATCATATAAAATAAGAGTTAAAATCATTTTTTGACATGAAACTTTTTAAACAAGTTAAAAGATGTCATTGAACAAAACATTCAAAGATGTCACCCAAATTTGTTTTGGATTGTTTTTCTATTAAAATTTCAAAAAAGAAAAAAATATAATTTATTTTATACGACAATCAATCATATAATATGTCACGTAATCTTTATTTTAAGAGTAAAATATATTCATTTTAATAAATTTATTTATTTTGAAAAATAAAGTGGCAAAGTTTTGAACTAATTCAAAAACAATTTTAGGTGCAACATAGTATATTCTTATATTACTATAAGGTTTCTCGCCGAGGCTACTTACTTTACGTAAGACATATTTCTATTACTCTATTCCAAATCAAGTGAATGGTCATAAAATTCATAATTTTTCTAAGGTACCAGCTCCACATGGTACGTGATGAATTTAACAATCATAAAATTCGAGAATTCAAAATTAATTGTTGTGCGGACCGTAGATTAAGTCCATTGAGGTTTCTTTTCTTTTCAATCATGTACTGCCATTTTGGAAGTTTCATTTAGGAGGTTTCTATCTCCTCCTACCTAAGTTCTTTAGTTTAATTCTCCATTGCTGAGTTTTGTACAGTTTTGGATTATTTACAAAATAACATGAGGCCTTGAAAAAATGTATATAGGATTTACTATATTTTTATTTTTCTGTGTTCATTATTATATTAATAAACTCTTTTTTTAAAATTTGAATTAAAAAAATTTGAGAATCCAATTGATATGAGAAGGATTGTAAACTCATACGTCATGCACCAAACACTCAGTGTTGTACACCGTCTGATCGACTCGATGCATGAGTATGTGGTGCATGGAATCGTCGCCTCATATGACAATCACTTTAAAGGCTATAGTTTAATAATTATATTTGAGTAAATCCTAGAAATATATAGCATAGGTAAATAATCATGACGATGCCATAAAATAATTTCTTTTTCATTTTTAGAAAGAGTATAAATTTGCTTCAATTTACTAACATAAATCTATGGTGAAAGCATCCTCAAGTGCACTAGCCATCTACGTTAACATGCTTACCAATGAACAGAAAGCATTCGCCATAACAAAAATAAGAACAATATCATATAAAATGGAGCTGCCTGCATCTTAAATTACCTTCTTTCATGCACAAGGAGAAAATGGCTGCAAATGTCTAGTCACAATCCTGCGTTTATTTTGTCCTTTTGAATAGCAATACTGCATTTACTTAATTTCTTGTACGCCAATGATGCACTGCATAATAAGAGGATGAATACTGCTCATCAATATCACAATTCTGTGGAAGAACAAGTGAGTTTTGCAGAATTTATGGAACATACAAATCTGTATTCTGGTTCAGTAGAAAGGAAACACAGCCAAATAATTATGACATAAAATCTGCAAGCAATTAGCTCCTTTCTTTTTATCTGAAATTGATCCACAGAATAAATTGGTGATTTTCAAAGATCAGCTGAAATGGAGTATCTTACTGCTTGTTATGGAATATATTTGTTTCTCAAATCAAAGTTCATTAAGGTGGCATTCCAAATTTAGACAAAGGCAAGGAAAAATAATTGCCAATACATTGGGACCCGGAGGTGCCTAAGTGACTTTGCACACAACTTAGCATAGGCCTAATGTGCTGCCTATTCAGATCTTTCAAGATTAGCAAGAATTACTCATGGTACTACTACTACAATTAAATTCAGACCGAAAGTATGACCTAGGACAGATGTTACTAAGACTTATATCATAACAACGACTCAAAAAATATATATTATTTAAAAAAGGTACCACAATTTTTAAAATATTACCATTAAAATTAATTTATTAAAAAAAATATAAATTCGACTTAAAGTCGCATCAGTTTAAAATATTATAGAATATGTCAGATGAAATCATTCAAAACATGTTATATGAATATTTTAAATTGACGTAACTTGTCAGGTCAACATTCTGATATCAAATCCATAAACTATTGCTAATATTTCAAAAGTTGAAATATTTTTGTGAAGCAAAAATTTTCTTTTCACGTCGGAATCGTTATTAGATTATAAATTTAGAAACTATAAATGAAATTAACCTTAACAAATATATTGTCGACAGGAAGAATGAATGCCCCTTTTCTTAAGTCTTTCTTTCAGTAAAAATAATCCTTTCATGGAAAAACAAGAATGCGCAGGAAATGAAAAGACGAAGAAAAATTTACGGAAAAAATGTGAAGAGAAAGAAATAACCTGCCCTTAGGGTAGGGCCTCGTTCTAGGGTTTCTGCAATTTGATTAATGTGCAACATTTTTTTCCTGCTGTATGAGTTGCATAATAACAGATCCAAAATCAAGTTGCTTTCATGAGTTACAAAAAATTCAAGTGGCAATTTAAATTGATTGTATAATGAATTTCATATGAATTGCTTACCTTTTCTTGGATAGCTCTCAGTTGCTGCCAAGTAGCAATAACTCCAATCCCAAATCTCTGTCCTTCTGAACGACAACTTAATCCAGAAACATATGTTTTTTTATATCCCCTGTTGTTTGTATGTGTATATACAATCAACATGCTTCAATGCTGTGGCGTAATCCATAGTTTCTCAAGTGATGTGTCATCTCTTGTAGCAACTGATATATCTCTCTACCTTTGGGGTGGGATTTTTCACCCTTACGAAATTCATGAACCATGCCATCAATTTCAATTGAACTACAACCTGGAGTCTTCTTCAGGTTTTTCTGTTTCATTGCTTTTCTCCACTTTAATGCATCCTTCCACCTATTTGCGGAGGAATATATGTTTGACATGAGTATATACGCACCATCTCTTTGAGGTTCCACCTCCAAAAGTTTTTCTATTACACTTTCCCCAAGTTCAATTTTTGCATGAATCTTACAAGCTCCAAGTAGTGATCCCCAAACGAAAGCATCTGGTTGAACTGGCATCTTATTTATAAACTCTTCTGCCTCACTGATTAATCCAGCTCGACCAAAGAGGTCAACAATACAGCCATAATGCTCTGTTTGAGGTTCTAGGTTGTAAACCCTTGACATGTCCTCAAAATGTCTTTGACCTTCTTCTACCAGTCCTGCATGACTACATGCTGAAAGAACACCTACAAATGTTACTTCGTCTGGCTGTACGCCCATTCTAAGCATCTTGGAGAATATATCCAATGCCCTTTCTGGTTCACCATGCATTGAAAAGCCAACAATCATGGCAGTATACGAATACACGTCTCTGCATTCCATAGCTTGGAACACCTTGAAGGCTTGGTCTATGCAGCCGCACTTGGCATACATGTCAACAAGAGCATTCCCAACATAACCATCTGCCTTGATATGATTTTTGTCAATGAAAGAGTGAACCCACTTCCCTAGCTGCAGCACTCCAAGATTAGCACATGAATTCAACACGCCAACTAAGGTAACAGCATCAGGCTTTAGACCCAAAGTTTGCATCTTGCGGAACACATCCAGGGACTCTTTGAATTGTCCTTGCTGAGCTAGGCCCGATATCATGGAATTCCAAGAAACGACATTTTTTACAGGCATTTCATGGAAAACCTGATGAGCCAGTTGAGGTTGGCCGCATTTGAAGTACATATCTACCAATGCATTGCCTAAGAACACATCCGAATGCACATTAATTTCACGGCAATCAATATAAGAATGAATCTTTTTCCCCAGACTCAAATCACCCAATTGAGAACAAGCAGAAAGCACAACCACCAAAGTCATCGCGTCAGCTACTAAATTCATACGAAAGAATGCAGATATAGCTTCAGATGGATAGCCCATCTTGGCATACGCTTGAATAAGAGTGGTCCAGGAAACCAAATCTCTGCGAGGACAATGATCAAACAGCTTCTCAACATCTCCTATAAGTCCACAAACGGCATAGAATCTGAGCAGAGTGTTAGTGACAAAAACATTGGCAGCAAGACCCATTTTGATTGAATGGGCATGAATCTGCTGGCCCACACTCAAAGCCTGAGATTCTGAGCAAACTTTGAGAATATAAGGCACTGTGTAGGTATCAGGAAGGAGACCTGTTATTAACATTTCGCGATAAACGCCAACAATATTCTTCAAGCTATTCTTGCAATGAAGGGATAGAGATTGGATAATAGCATTAAAAATGTAAACTTGGGATTGGGTTTGGTCGCAGAGCAATCCGAGAGAGCATGCATAAGAGAGATTTTCGCTGCTGCAAACAAAATCGGAATTTTGAAAGAGGGAAGTGATTTTGGAGCAAACAAAGTGGAGTGGAAGAGGGTTTGTTTTGGATTTGACGAGAAAGGCATGAACTTGTTTAATTTCTTGCAACGAACTGCAGCATTCGAGCATAGAAAGCGGAGAGAATTCTTGAGAATTAATTAACTGGAAAGGGGGAGTTGCCATTTTATCCATTTTGGGAATGGTGAGGCATCGCTGGAGCATTATGATGATGATAATCCAGCAAAAGATTATCCAATTAGCACTCTCCGGAGAATTTATAGGAGGGAAGGGCAATTAACAATTCAAAACAGCTCGCATACTTTTAACTTTTGGAAAAACAGATGTGGAAGCGAAGAGATGACCGAGCTTCCATGTCCTTTTCGCAAACTAAACAAAACAATGCGGGACTGTTAAAGCAACGATGTATTGGGTAACGTTTTATGTTTTTTATTTTTTATTTTTTAAAATTTAAAAATTGTTTTTAATTTTTATTTTTTAAAAATTGTTTTATAAATTTAAAAACGGTATCATAATTTTTAATTATAATATTTTTAATATCGATTAATAGATATTATGCATATATTATCTAATTATTAATATTGAATAATAAATAATAAATATTTAATAAAATTCATAATTTCATAAAAAAATTCATAATAACAAAAAAAATAAATGATTTTTTAAGAAAAAATAATAATATAAATGTCAATTATTATAATTTAACCACAATCTCTCGGCTATTCTATCTCGAATGTTGTTCATTTGACGAAGTTGACTTGCATTTATATCAACAGTTTCCCGTGACTCTGAAATGTTGGCTTCGCTATTTTGTTGATCATCTTCAAGCATAATATTTTCATTTACATGTTCTACAAATAAAGAGTCTATATTTTCGTGTATCCTAATAAAATTGTGAATCACACAACATGCAAGAGGTATATATTTTTGCCGCTTTATATCATATGAAGGCATATCTCTAAGGATGGGAAAACGTGCCTTCAAAACTCAAAAACAACGTTTTATGACATTGCGTAACGAAAAATGCATATAATTAAATAATTCTTCTGGATCTGGTGGATTTGATCATTCTCTATAATCACGTAAATGATAGCGTTTTTCACGGTATGAACTAAAAAATTCATGCATATTAACATATCCTGAATCAACTAGATAATATTTACCTCGTATGGGCATAGGGAATTTATTTGCTGGATTAGAAATACATTCTAAAAAAATTCTTGAATCATTTGTTGTTCCTTCCCACCCATTCAGGACAAATATAAATCGCATATCAAATGAGCAAACACACATGATATTCTGTGTAGGGACTGTTTTTTTCCCACGGTATGGAATTTGTTGACTGACTGGAATTTGTGCAGAAATGTGTGTACCGTCTATAGCTCAAATACAATTCTATTATAAATGTAATAGTTAATAAGCAATATTGACTATAATTATACAAAAAAAAAGATTCAAAATTTTTTATTACCTTGAAAAATGGATAGTACTTAGAATTATTTTTGATCTCTGAAAGTGTTTCATCAAACGATGGAGGAACAATCATGTGTTTAGCTATTGAACAAATAGCATACAGAACATTTCGAAAATGTTTAGAAATTGTATCTGTTGAATGTTGAAAACGGTCTGCTAGAACTCTCTGTCGATCATTTTGATAAATGATAAGAAGAAAAATTGCCACTTGTTCTTGCACTGTTAAAAACTTGAAATTTTTCAATGTTGTTCTCCCTTTAATTCCTCACATAAACAAATAAAAATATTTTTGTCCATCCGAAATAAATCATAGCATGCATTGGATGATCATTTAATATCTCAACAATCCATTCATGACCTGTCAATTTTGAAATTTTCTGAGGTCTAGATTTGTCATTGCACATAAAATTGTACTTATAGCTCACATAAATCATCAACAATTGTTCGATTTCTTCATCAGAATCGGAAAAAAAAATTATCCAAATCCATATCCCTGTTAAAATAAAAATAATTAATCCAAAAAATCAATAAAAATAATATCTATCTATAATAAAATAAAAGAAATATATTCCAACCAATTTCTAATAATAACCAAATCCCGTAGGTCAATAAAAAAATCCAAACATCAAATAAAAAGTTTATATAATGCAATAGATAATAAGCCAAAGAAATGCAAAAACAAAGTAATAATAAGAAATCAAATTTGGATATTCAAAATCCAATCTCTCTTTCTTTCTTCGGTCATGGCCAAAACATCTCTCTCTATAGTGAATCATCATGGATAAGTTTAACAGCTTTTGCAAAAGACAATCCATCTATTCTATCAAGAATTTGCAAAACTTCAAGACATTTAAAAATTGATTCTTTATCACTGCTCAACTGTGTTTCAAAATTATCTCCTGGATTACCAAATGAGGTGAATGTTGTTCCTGAACCCATTTGCTTCTCAAAAAATTCTATTTTTTTTTGAACTTTCACCAATGTTGATCAATGTTTGAGCCATTGCATTTTAAAATAGTTCTCTTTTCTTTTTACTATTAGATCTTTCATCACTTGTTTTCTTTAACCTTTTATTTTTATTTGTATCTTCACCCTCTTCATCAGAATTATCACATTCTTTATTATTTTGTTCATCTTCACTAACAGAAAGACTTTTAGTAGAAGGATGAGAATAAGCTTCGGTAACAGTTGTATCAATGTAAATAATACACAACTTCTCGTATTCCTTACAGCCTTCTTTTCTAAATTTCTTTGCCATCTTATTCACCTATTGGCAAAAAATATACATATATATTATTCTAAAAATGGATCCTGATATTCATTATACACTACTTATAATAATTAATAAATAAATTCATTAAAATAGAATATACCTTGTATAATTTCTGCCACATATCATCACTTGCAATAACTTGACCAATCATTGAATTGTATCTGATTTCTGTCTCTTTCAATAAATTATTGAAATGCTTCCATCGGCTTCTAAGACTATTAAACTTATTCTTGAATTGAATTGTACTATACTCTCAGTTGGTATTCTTTTTCATAAGATCGATCTTTAATTCATGCCCATTCACTTTTAGTTAGAATGGTTGTTTTTCGATTTCCATTATTTATTTCTTCAACCATTAATGTTATAAAATAATCTTCAATTTGTGGAGACCAAATTGCTCCATCATGTTCAACCTCAATAACATTGTCACCATTTGCATTCAATGCTTGATCTAAATTTTCCATCTAAATAAGATAAAGTTACAATCATATCACAAAAAAAATAACTAACAATTAATTACTTGTAACCCAAATCGCTCAATCATGTTCAACCTCAATAATATTGTCACCATTTGCATTCAACTATTGATCTAAATTTTTCATGTAAATAAAATAAAGTTACTAGCATATCGCAAAAAAAAAATAATAATAACTAACAATTAATTACTTGTAACCACTTAGTTCATTGCATTTTCAATTACATCATTATGCAACATGAAAAATTTCCATGTTAATATATGAGTTAAATTTTATACAAATAGATGTAATACATGAAAAGTCCTCAAAAATTAATAAAGGAAGTGAAAATAAAAAATTTATTTAATCCTACTAAAAGAAAATAAATAACAGTAAGAAAATTATTAGGAAGTATAAAAATAAGAAAAAAATGAAAGATATATATGAAATGTCCAACCATGCTAATCCCAAGACTATTGGATTTATTATATTAAAAACATTGGTGATTATGGTAAGTTTGACAAGTAAATGTGACTTTTGAGTTATGGCTAGATATGCATTGAAAAAGTAATGCCAAAACTTGACCAGTCATTCCCTAATATATCACTGCTGTCCCTAATATATATAATGAAAAACAAACTTTATATTACCAAACACTTTTTAAAGCCTTTTGAGTTGGAATTTCCCACTTTAGTAAACGTGTATAATGCTGAGAGAATGCAGTAAATAATTTCTTGGGCCATCTCATCAAAGGAGCTAGCATTGATGATAGCCAGCCACACCTACAATAGACTAATTTACAATCACTCATTCCCTATCTCTAATCTCTCTTTCTCTCTACTATATATTTCCAACTACATAGATATAGATATAATCCAACTTCATGCTCTGTATATAGTTTATAATCCAAATACTGCATAGCGATAGAAGATGAAAGAAGAAAATAAAAAAGTGTTGTGACCGACAAAATTCTAATGGATTACGTCTAATTTCATAGCAAAGGCAAATTGATCAGATTGCAAAACTCATAGGTCTATTACTTTTATTTCTATTTTGATAGTAATAAAAATTATTTTTCTTCTATTTATATGAAGAGAGAGTGTGTTTCGTTCATGGTTTTTTTTAGGACTAAAGAGAGGAGAAAAAAAGCTGCAAACAGAGAGTGTGTTTCATTCTAATGTTAAGTGTGATACTTTTTCTGAGGAAGAAAAAGAGATTAAATTTACTTTCATGGACAAGGTTCAAAGCAAAGTGGAGAAAAGGAAAAAAAATAAAATTACTTCACTTGAGTCAATGGAAGTCGATGGTGATTGAAGGTGGAAGTCATGGCACCGACAGCAAAATACTCACAAAATCGTATTTTGAAGAAATGGAATAACTAAACCTAAAACCTAAAATCCATCTTTGTAGATTTCTTTTTTCCGTTTTAGTCTAGGAAAACACTTCTTAAGAGTTTTACAGAAACTAAAATTGGACAGATCTTGCCAAACACGTTTCTATTTTTTTTAAAAAAATGAAAACTTTGAAAACGGCAACGTTACCGAACGGAGCCTATGTTTTTAGTTTTTTATTTTTAAAATCCAAAAACTATTTTTAGTTTTTGTTATTTATTTTTTAGAAAACTATTTTATATATTTAAAAATTTTATCATATTTTTTTAATTATTTATATATATTTTAATAATAATTTTGCTGGTGGCAATGGCAATAGCGGTAATGTGGTGGTGATGGAGGCGACGGTGTGGTTGTGGTGGCAGCGACGGAGGCAGCGATGGGAGCGACGGTAGAGGCGACAGCGGTGGTGGCAGCAATGTGGTTATAGTGGTAGCAGCGGTGTGGTTGTGGTGGTGGTGGTGGTAGCGGCGGAGGAGTGGTGGCGGTGGTGGAGGTGATGTGGTTATGGTGGTGGCAGCGGTGCGGTTGTGGCAGCAGTGGAGACGTGGTGGTGGTAGCGGGGTGATGGCAACAGTGTGATTGTGGTGGTAGCGGCGACATAGTGGTGGTGGTGGTGAAATCGACGTGGTGGTGGTAGCGGCGACGGTGTGGTGGTGGCAGCAACGGCAGTGCGGTGGTGGCGACAGCAATGTGGTTATGGCGGTGGTGATGGTGGCGGTGGCGGTAGCGGTGGGGCGACAGAAGTAGTGGCAGTGTGGTGGTGGCGGTGGCGGTGACAGTGACGGTGATGATAATCATGCCAAATTTTGAATATTTTTATTTTTTGTTTTTAATATGAAAATCACTTTTTTAAATTTTTGCAAAAATCGAAACGGAAAAAAATTTTCCGAACGTATTTTGATTTTATTTTCAAAAAAAAAAAATCGAAAACAAAATTCTCCCTGAATGCACCCTATACTAATATAATAAAAAATTTATTTTTTCAAAAATTATTGAATTTTTAACTATTTTTCAGCAAAAAAATTGCCGAAAAGTCTAGTTAGCACGTACACTCAACACTCCTGCACACATAGCTTGATACGTGACATGTCACGTGAAAAAAATGATACGCAAACATAGCACATGGCATGCCACGTGAAAACTTTGACAAGTCAGCTTGACACTCGATTCATGCAAAAGCAATCTTGTAAAGAGAGAAGTTACTATCTTGCCATCCTGTTGTGTGTGTGTAGAAGCTTTGAAGATTTTGTGTGTGGAAGCTTTGAAGATGAAAATCATATTCTTTTCTCTTTTTCTTTGGTAGTTTCTACATGGAATCTGCGTGGAATTGCTATTAATTCTCCCTTTTTTCAGATTTGCTTACTAATGCCTTGATGAATTCTGATTGAACCTTTTTTTGCAAAAAAAAAATAGTTTTATTAGCTAGAGTATTTGGTTTCATTGGAACTTGCATATTTGGAAAAACAAAAGTGCCACTCCCTCCATTATTTTAAATTTTGTAGCCATTTTTATGCACGTTTAGATGTTAGCTAAGGCACCTTCTGCAAAAACTTCTTCTCCTTATAGCAGCTTTTCCAGTTTCTTCTTGTTAGAGGAGGGCAAATGTTGGTTTGTTAAAATGTAATGTTGATGTTTCAACTCTTGTTAATGAGAATGTTGCGGGATATGGAGCTGTTTTGCATGATCATGAGGGGTAATTCGTAAAGTGCTTTCCAGGTTTCTATCTTAGCCTTTTCTCTCCCAGTGTTGCCAAATGTTCTTTGAGGGGGTTCCTTAGTTGGCTACGTGGAAAGGGTTATGACAACTTGGTGCTTGAGCTTGATTGTCTTGAGTTGGTGAAAGAGTTGAATAAATCTTCAAGCTCTCACTCTAAATTGGGCGGTCTTGTTATGGA
Organism: Excoecaria cochinchinensis; assembly: GCA_947683425.1. Lineage (NCBI taxonomy): Eukaryota > Viridiplantae > Streptophyta > Magnoliopsida > Malpighiales > Euphorbiaceae > Excoecaria > Excoecaria cochinchinensis. The sequence goes on from CANTUQ010000050.1 coordinate 8,215,312, forward strand.
CTGCCTCAATTTGAAGACTAGTTTTGTTAATGTGCCTTTCCAATGGACGAAGATGAGTACTAACAAAGCAGTTTATGTCTTTGCTAATGTGGCTTTATCAAATGCAAACCTCTATATTTGGATGAGCATTCCAAATTGTTTAGTTTCTTATTTTTCTTGTGATCTTTTTGCTTCAAAGGGTTTGGGAGTGAAGGGCACTATTTTGGATGTATTGGGAGGGCGTGATGGCTTGAATTAGATTGTCCTTTGCTTCTTTTTTTTTTTTTGGCTATTTTGTTCTCTTTTTGTTTTGTTTTATAATAGATTCCAATTTCAAGAAAAAAAGGTTTTAATAAATATTATTGTGGAATATTAGAATATTCCTATTGGATAACTACCTTTAGTTATAATTAGACTTTAAGTCTAATTAGTATTATATTCCTAATTAAATTCTATTGCTAGGTATTTGTACTTATAAATATGCTAGTTGTGAACTACTAATGATACACAATAAAAATTATCGAAGAATATAAATTTCTCATTCATCTATATTTCTGCTTTGATTTTACTTTTATTTATAATACGTTATCAGCACGATCAAGTCTCTACCATAAATTTTGATAATTGGAAGCTGATAGTTTACTACAACCAGTCTCAAAGAAATTAAGGTTTTCATTTTCAAGAATTAGATGGTACGTAAATTTAATCCGTAAATTTTGAATTGTTCTAATTTTCATGAATCAATTAAATTGATTATAGATTGAGTTATGGTATAATGAATTGTATAATTTTTGTTATGAGTAATACAATTATTTGAAAGCCCCTGAAAAACTGTAAAGCCATTATCCGCATGCAATTTGTTATGAAATATATTATTTTTTAATATTTCTCAAAGAAATTTATTGATTTCTAAAATATATTCGCTGAAATGGATATCACTTTGAGATTGAGATTAGAATATTGAAATATGTATAATATTCTTGAAAATTATTTGATTTTACTAACAAATAAAAATATTAGTAACCTGAAGTTTACTAACTGTTATACAAATATTAGTAACCTGAAGTTTACTAATTAATTAATACTAATATCAGTAAACTTGAAGTTTATTGATAAATATAAATATTAGTAAACTCGAAATTTACTGACTGATTGACATTAATATTAAGAAACTTAATGTTTATCAATTGATATGAATATTTGATCTAATAAAAATAGTGAACCTGAAGTTTACTAATTGAATGACAATTGATTACTTGGCATGACCGGCTTGACCATCTTGGATCAATTATAATGCATAAATTATTGAGAATTCATATATATTAGAGAACCAGAAGTTTCTTTAATTCAATTTAAGAAATTCTCATAAGCTATTTGCTCTCAAGAAATATTACTAAAGTATTGCTAGCTAATAAAGGGACTGAATTCCCTTCATTCTGGAATGAATAAAAATAATATATGGGGGCCCACTATCTACCATATTAATCGCTCAAATGTTTTATGATTTTTGAGAGATGCATCGATAAAATGATAACATATGTATTTATTGTCAACTCACAATCTGTAGTTTGTGAGATTATTCAAATTAAGTGCACAACTTCCAAATTATGCGATCAAGACATTTTTCTTGATAATGCTAGTAATAAAATGTCGCAGGTAAATGTTATCAGCCTATCTCAAAGGTCTAGCAAAATGTTTATACCTCTGATTAATTGCTAAATATTTTTAAGAGAACAATAATACTCATATTTTTATATAAGGATATTATTGCTTGAAGCAATACTTATGTGCATTATGCCAATAAAGATCATTAAACTCCTCTATTGCAATTTTTAGCTAAAAAATGTATTTTAATTAAATAGTTTTTCTAATATCAGGGGAAGTAAGCAGCTGAAAAAATAGATTAATAAATACATTACATGAAATTTAGATCCTCATATCATGAATCCGAAGTTCAAATTATCATGCTAATGTATTTGTTAGTGTATAAAGATTTATTTAATCTCATGTGTATCGGCTGCAAATGCTCCAATTCAAAGTAATGTCCCGATAGGACAATTTGTCTTGTAGGGTAAATTATTTGGATCCAAATAAAAATAAAATCTTTGAATAACAAGGAGCGAATAAATCAATATGGTCATATTATAGAGGCATGTGCTCTTGAAGAGACATATGACATAATTAATTTCAAAATCCCAGAAGTGGTTCAAGTACTTGAAATTAAATAAGAGATCTCAATATGTTATGTCATTGAAAGGAACCGAAAAAGATAATGTTGTCGACAATATTTCTAATGTTGATATTTTCAACATAGTGAGTGATAAAGCCGAGAATGTCTTTATTTATAGGAGAGAGGGCGATCCGATCAGATGAGAGAAACCTGCAGTAAGAGAAGCCAGGTCGGACCAGGCGTGAGCACTCCGAAGCTTAAGTTAGTAGCTTAGAGAGATAAAGTGCTTTAGAGATAGAAAGTCTTGGATTCAATACCTGGAGCCATTATTGGCTGGGCTATTTATATGAGATAGTTGAGGGGCCCTCGAGTGCCTGGGGAGTGATTACTGGTTGTCAGAGTAGGTATTCGGCGACATGAAAGGGAGCAGGTGGTAGGCATGGGCGCTGCCTTGTGTCAGGCGACTGATGGGACTGGTGGTCTCATCAGCCGATCAGGCATGTGCGTTGCCTAGGAGTTCGTGTCTGATACCTTTGGCTGATAGGCTTTGGGCCTTGCCAGTTGAATGGGCCGACTGAATGGGCCTTAGAGCAAATGGTATTTGCTGTATTATCACTTGTCCCCCCCTCAACGGGTCCGATCGGGCTTGAGTTTGCCTTTGACTGTCCGTTCGGATGGAATTAGCTCTGAACTTTCCCGATCTGAGGACGCGTACTGGCGCGCTTTTTGAATTTAGGAGGTGCCTTTTCTGAAGAGACGCGCCTGCTTGGACAACTGTTTCCATTTAATGTTGCGCGTGTACCGAGGGTGATGCTTCGTTCTGCGCAGAGCCATAATACTTTATGACACGTGGCGCTTGTTTAGTGGCGCGACCTTTGGCGTGTCCCAGAAGCCTTTGGCTTATAAATAGAGGACTTTGTAGAGCATTTCCTCTTTACTTTCGAAATCCCTAGCGAAGCTCTGTCAAAATCCCTTCTTGAATCTCAGATTTACGCAAACATCTTCTTGCTTCTTCAAATTCCTTGAGTTCTTTCTGTCAAGTAAGTAATTTTTCCTGTTTCCTTTTTGCTTTCTTTCTGTTTGCATCCACTCCATTTAAAAACTAGAAACTTGCATCTGTCCGCCCTTCTTGCCTGTTGAAAATGGCCTCTAGTAGTGGTGATAAGCTCGATAGCAGCTTTTTGGATGACTATCAAAACAGACCAGCCGTTGAATTCCACTCTCGACTGACCGTTGGGGAGGTGGCTGAGATCCCCTCCAAATATGGCCTTCCTGAAGAGGTATCGGTAGTGGCCTGCCCGGAATCGATGGCGGTGACCGAAGGGCCTTTTGGCCGAAATAACAACGAGTGGTTTATTTGCCATCTCTGGAGCCTGGATGCTGGCCTGAGGCTCCCACTTGGCGCCTTTGAAATGGCGATCTTGAGAGGGTATGGGATCGCCCCCAACCAGCTGCATCCGAATGGGTGGAGGTCAGTGGCGTGCTTCAAAATCTTGTGCAGAATAGAGGCGGTCGCTCCGACCCTTGAGCTTTTCACCCACTTCTTCTATATATCGGCTCGAAGCGATGGGACAGAGTACTTTTTCACCAGCCGGCCGAAGAAGAAATTGATGTTTATCCCGACCTCGATGAAAGGGTACAAAGAGAGATACTTCTTGGTCGGGATGAAGGATGGATTTGGCGTGCGCCTTACCCGATCGAACAGGGCCGAGATCTTGAAGGACCTTGCAGCGGGTCAGCCCATGTATGAGGGCGATATAAAGAAGCTAATGGACGCTGTAAGTAGGCATGGAGAGCCCTATCAGTCCAGCTTCCTCTTGACTACGCTGTTCGGGTCTTCCAGTTCTGAAGCCGCTGAGCATGCAGAACGTGAGCATTAGGACCGGGAAGAAAATATTGTCATTATGCACCATCATGCATTGCATTTTATTTATGCTTTGTGAAGGGGATTTCTGTATGAAAAACTTATCTTGTTTATTGCCTGGTCACAGCTGAGATGGCTGGTGGTAACGGAGCGTCGAAACAGCTTGGCGATCGGATCAGGCAGAAACGTGAGGCGGAGAAGAAAGCCCAGGAGCAAAGGAAGAGGAGAAAATTGGTTCTTTCTGCCGAGCTTCAAGCTTCTAGGGGGGCGGTTGATGCCTCTACAACGGCTCCCGCCATTGCAGCCGTTCCAATCTCCTCGGCGCTTCCTGCTTCCGTTACTGCGCCTACCTCCACCACTACTGGGCAAAAAACTGTGCCTCAGACTGAGACCTCTCCTCAGCTGGTGCACAGTCGGCGCCCAATTCTTCGGGACGAGTCGGACGAAGATGATGTGCCTATTAGTGTCACTTTCCGAGAGGTGGCGGAGGCTACCCAGAAGTCAGCTGAGGAGGCCGCTAGGAAAAGGGCATCCAAAACTGTTGCAGAGTCCGATGCCCGGGTGGCTGCAAAGGGCAAGACCGTTCAGCGGGGTGAACTGCTTAGGAGATCGGGGGATCGGCACCCAGCGCTCTTTAAAGACTTCCTGAGGGAGAACTTCGGCAGCGATTGGTCCCTAGGCCAAGTGGCTGGGCCTATTTGTCGTGGTCTCCTTCGAGAAGATGACCATAGGGAAATCGGTGAGACCACCCAGATCCAGAAAGATTTCCATGCTATGGGCAGTCAGCTGCTGGATGTACGAACTTTTTGGCTTGCTTTCAGCCTCTATTCTTTCTTCTTCTCTTTTTTGTTGTGGGATTACTGATGTTCCCTGTTTATTTTCCTTTCTTTTTCTGGCGCAGGTGGCCAGAAGGGCTCAGCGTCTTCAACTCATTGCGGCTACCTGGAAAGGAAGGGCGGAGGACGGCTCCAAGGCCAAGGCTGACGCTGACACTGCTCGGAAAGAGGCCTCTGCTCTTCGTGCCGATCTGGCAAGAGAGAAACAGAGTTCTGCTGCCTCTCACTTAGAGACCGTGACCTTGCGAAAGGAGGTCCATCAGAAGACCCAGGACCTGAAGGCACGGCAAGGGGAGGTTGATAAACTGAAAGGGGAGGTTGCTCGCCTTTCTGCTGAGAATGCACAAAGTAGGTGGTTCGAAGCAGACGTAACCCGACTGGATACCGAGTGCAAGGAGTTGGCTGCAGAGAATGCCAGACTAAAGGTAGAGGGCGAGCAACTTCGCAAGGAAGTGGAGTCTCTGAAGGCGTCTTCGGAGGAGAAAGAAACTTCCTTCACGACGATCCTTGAAGAGGAGCTTGCGAACCAGAAGGAGCGTCTTCTCGATGAGCTAGCAGAGGCTCAAGTAGAGCTGCTGTCTCTGCTAATTCATGAAGCTGGGAGGCGCTTTCCTGGCGCCGATCTGACTTGGATGGATGATCCGGCATCACTGCCTGCTCCTCCAGCCAGCGATGACGAAGGGGGCGCTCCTGAAGGGGAGGCAACTCGGAGAGCTTCGGGAGGAGATATTTCGATTCCAGATTCCGATCAGGAGACTCCAGCAGAAACCGATCCTGCATTGCCTCCAGCGCTTGAGGTTGGGATAGTGGTGCAACCTTCAGCGGGGCCTGTCTCTGAAGGGGGAGCTGAGTCCGTGCCGCCATCTGCCAACCCCTCTCAAACCACCGCCGATCCACTAGCCGAGAAAACTGCCGATCCTCCTGGCCATGTAGATATTGTAGATATAGAGGGTTAGCTTAGGAGCTTAGATTAGCCTTCTTTTTATTCATTCTTTGTAAATTGTATAGTTCAAAACATTCTTAATAAAGTTGCTTTTTTCCGCAAAGTGTCATTGTGTATAATCGTACAATTGTGAGATACATAGATTTGTACTAAAATCGTTAATATAATCGAGCTAAGTATTACTCGTGAAGTTGCGTACTGATCGCAAGTACTTCCTGAATTTAAATAGCCTTCAAGTCAAATAACTGATCGGCTGCGCAATATTTTTACTTGCATAAAAATTGTATCCCCATAGTATGGGGTGCTCGTAGAAGCTGCATAATAACTGCATAAAAGTTGCATAGGATTGCATGGTCGAGCTAACTGATACTCGTAAAACTGCATAAAGATTGCATATTCGAGCTAACCGATACTCGTAAAGCTGCATAAAGATTGCATATTCGAGCTAGGGAGGTGAGATCCTCCGTAAAGCAAACACTTTAGTCTAGTGTATAAGTTGCATATGATGGATCGCTTGAGTAATGATGAAAGAAAGAACCTCTTTATTAATCGGGCAATTGTCAAGTTCTAATACATTGTTAAAGATGGTACTTTTTTAGTACATCCACATTCCAGCTTCTGGGAATGTCCTGGCCTTCTACAGTTCGGAGCCTATAGGTGCTCAGGCTCAAGACTTTAGAGACTTCATAGGGTCCTTCCCAATTCGGCATTAGCTTGCCCACTCCGGCGTTTCCTGATCCCAAGTCTGCCTTTCTGAGTACCAGATCGCCAACATTGAAAGTTCTTGACTTTACTTTAGCATTGTGGTACCTGGCCACTCTTTGTTTATATACGGCTATCTTGGTGTAAGCATCCTCCCTCTTTCCTTCTGCTAGATCTAGGTCTTGGCGTCTTTCTTCAGCATTCTTCTGTTCAGAATAGAGCGCCGATCGGTAAGAGGGAAGGCCGACCTCTACAGGTATCACTGCTTCGGAGCCGTAGACGAGGGAGAATGGCATTTGGTGAGTGCCTGTCCTTGGCGAAGTCCTATATGTCCACAGGACACTCTGTAGTTCTTCAGTCCAATTGCCTTTTGCTTCACCCAATCGCTTTTTCAACCCTTCCAGGATGGTCCGATTGGAGACCTCAGTCATTCCGTTGCTTTGGGGATGAGCGACTGACGTGAACTTCAATTTAATGTTCAGTCCTTGGCAAAAGTTTCTGAAAATGGAACTGTCAAACTGCTTGCCATTATCTGCAATAAAGACATTGGGTAAGCCATACCTGCAGATGATGTTTTTCCAAGTGAAACTCTTGATCTTGTCGGCTGTGATAGTGGCAACAGGTTCAGCCTCGATCCATTTGGAGAAATGGTCAACCGCTACTATGAGAAACTTCATCTGCCTTTTGCCTTGGGGAAAAGGTCCTAGGATGTCGAGCCCCCACTGATCGAAGGGTCAAGCAATTCCGATCGGTTGTTGGTCTGCTCCGTCTGCCTTATTACCTTCCCATGCACCTGGCATTGCGGGCACCTTCTGACTTTTTCCCTGGCATCCTTGAGCATGTTGGGCCAGTAGTATCCCGTCCGGAGGGCATTTCTGGCCATAGCTCTACTCGCCTCGTGTGCTCCACATATGCCTCCATGGAGCTCTCGGAGGATATAGTCTCCCTCTCCCTCCGTCACGCATTTGAGCTAGGGGTGGCTGAAAGCTTTTTTGTACAAATCACCATAAATGATGGAGTAATTAAGGGATTTTCGGGATACCTTGCGAGCTTCGTCTTTGTCCTCGGGCAGCCCACCTGTTTGGAGGTACTGCTTGATCGAGCTCATCTAGGTTTCGCCCTCTTGGTCGATCTCCATCATCTCCGGCTCGTCTAGGGAAGAGGAAGTCTGGTCGACTACGGCAATGTTTTCTTCTATGACATTTTGTTCCGAAGCAGACAACTTTGCCAGCCGATCGGCATCTGCCGTTTGGTCTCTCGAGACTTTCTGGAGCACCCACTTTGATCCAGTTTCTTCAAGTTTCGCGAAGGCTGCTTTAACTTTGGCCAGGTACTGGATCATGGTGGCTTCTCGGGCCTCGAAGGTCCCCAAAACCTGACTGGTTATGAGCTGGGAGTCACTCCTGATGGCTACTGACTCCGGTCGGATCGCATGGAGCAGTCTCAGGCCTTGAAGGAGCGCCTCGTACTTTGCAACATTTATTGGAAGCTTTGAAGTTAAGTTTTATTGCGTACCTTATTGTGATGCCCAAAGGGCCTTTTATTACTATGCCGACACCTCCTCGAGTGTCATTTGCTGCGCCGTCCACCATCATTTCCCAGCTTTGTAGCTTGGGCTGACTTTGTGGTTCCTCACCCGCGAATTCAGCTACAAAATCTGCTAAGGCCTGGGCCTTTATCGCCTTTTTGGGCTCATATCTGACATCCCAGGACTATAGCTTTATTGCCCATCCCACCATTTTGCCTTCCAGATCGGGCGTCTGGAGAATCTTTTGAAGGGGGTGGCCCGATCGGACTACAATTGTGTGTGCTTCGAAATATGGCATTAGCTTCCTTGCACACATCATAAGGGCAATGATAAGTTGCTTGACCGGTCCCTTTCTTAGATCCACACCTCTAAGTACTTCACTGACGTAGTACACAGGCAGCTGTTGAGTATCTTCTTCTCGGACCAAGGCACCTGCAACAGCATCCTTAGAGGTGGCTAAGTAGAGGTACAGATTTTCACCTGGTACTGGCCGGCTAAGCAGCGGTGGGTTGGTGAGGAATGCCTTCAGCTCTTCGAAGGCTTGCTGGCAGTCTTCCCCCCAGATGAAGGTTTCACTCTTCCTCAGCTTCTTGAAGAAAGGGGTGCAGCGCTTGGCTGAGGAAGAGATGAATCGCCCCAAGGCTGTTATCCTTCCGTTCAGCTTTTGGACGTCTTTTATGTTCCTCGGGGGTTGCATCTCGAGGACAGCTTTTATTTTTTCCGGATTAGCTTCAATCCCTCTTTGTGAGACCAGGAATCCTAAGAATTTTCCTGACGGAACTCCGAAAACACATTTCTTGGGATTGAGCTTCATCTGGAATCTGTTTAGAGTGTCAAAAACTTTTGCCAGATCGGCGGGGTACTGCTCGGGGCTTCGGCTTTTGACGATCATGTCATCAACGTAGACCTCGATATTTTGGCCGATTTGGTCTTTGAAGATCTTGTTCATGAGGCGTTGATATGTGGCCCTAGCATTCTTCAGTCCGAATGGCATTACCTTGTAGCAAAAGGTCCCGTCGTCTGTAATGAAGCTGGTTTTCTCTTGGTCTAGGAGCCACATCAAGATCTGGTGGTAGCCGGCATATGCATCGAGGAGAGAGTAGATGGCGTGGCCTGCGGTGGCATCGACTAATTGGTCTATGCTGGGCAAGGGATACCTGTCTTTGGGACACACCTTATTAAGGTCGGTGAAGTCCACACACATTCGTAGCTTGCCAGACTTTTTCTTGACTAAAACCACATTAGCCAGCCACTCTGGATAGTCTACCTCTCGGATTGTTTCGGTCTTGAGTAGTCTATACACCTCCTCGGAAATGAACTTTCTCCGATCGGGTGCATGCCTCCTTAGCCTTTGCCGGACCGGAGGATGGTTTGGATCCACATTCAATTTGTGGGTGATCACACTGGGGTCTATGCCAGGGATGTCTTCTGGCTTCCAAGCGAAGGTCGCTTGATTTATCGTCAAGACCTGTATAATAGCATCTTCTGTTTCTTTACTTATGCTGGTCCCGACTTGAATATTTTTCCCTTTGTTCAGCGCCTTCGTTTTGGTCTCCTCAGCAGGGTCCATCCTGGGCCTTTCTGCCTTTTCTGGCTGCTCGAGGCCGGGCTCTACGACCATCACCTCCTGCTGCTGCTTTATCATCGTTACATAAGCCTCTCGGGACGCCTTTTGGTTGCCTCGCAAAATGGCGATGCCACCTGCTGTTGGGATTTTCATCACCATGTAGCGGATGGAAGTCACAGCTCCAGTCTGGAAGAGCAATGGCCTACCAAAGATAGCATTATAGGCAAATGTCATGTCGATGACCATGAAAATTACCTTACAGGCGTGAGCTACTGCTTCTTGGCCTAGCTCGACAAAGAGCTCCACCGATCCTACCACCGGGATAGTGGCATTGCCCAGTCCGATCAGAGGTGTGGCATTCGGCTTTAGCTCTCCGATCGGAAGACCCATGGCTCTGTAAGCCTGGAGAGTTAGGACGTTGACAGCACTGCTATTGTCCACCAAAATTCTTTTCATATTGAAATTATTAATCCTAGCTCTTACAACGAGAGCGTCCTCGTGAGGAAATAGGACGTCTCGTGCATCTTCACTGGAAATGGTGACTGAGACAGGCTGCTCGGCCTGGCTAGAGAGGTAGACACCTTTCCCTTTCCCTTTCTTGGGGAGATCTTCTCCGTAGGATGACCCTCCGGTGATCACATTTATAACCCCGGCATAGGGCCTGCTCGGGTCGGTATTTCTAGGATTCCTGCGCTCATCATCGTCTGAGTCAGGGTCGTCCCTTCGGGGTTTCGGCTGTCTACAGGGTTCATCCCCTCTGGCCGGGCCTATGAACTTCCTGAGGGCTCCGCGGCATATAAGCCTCTCGATCTCCCTCTTGAGCGAAGTGCAGTCATCGGTTAAATGACCGACGTCTCTGTGAAATTCGCAGTATTTACTCGTATCCCTCACTGCCCTGCTCCTTTCGGACAAGTCCCTGGACCAATTTACTCGGCGGTGCTTCTCTTTTATATGCATCAGCACCGCGGTCGGGGTGGCATTGAGAGGGGTGAACGTTCTTTCAGGCTGATCGTCTGAACGCGTAGACTGATCTCTCATTGGCCCTTTTGTCTGGCCTGAATTTCTGGAACTGGCTGCTCCGTCCTAGCCTTTAGAGGAGCGGCTGTCCGGATATTGCAAACGATCCAGGACGCTGGTCCTTCTGCCTCTGTTGGACCTAAGGGCATCATCCAGTTGGATGTGCTGCCTGGCCCTCTCCATGAGCTCAGCGAAATTGGATGGGGGTCTTGTTGTGAGTGACTCGAAGAGCGGGCAGTCGGTGATGCCCCCAGTTAAGGAGGTAGTCGCCATCTCTACACCGACATTTCTTACCTCAGATATGGTAGCCTGGAACCTGTCGATGTAGTCTCGTAGACTTTCATCGGTCCTCTGGTAAAGGTTGTACAAGTCGTTCACCGTCTTTGGTGCTCGTGTTTGCACGATAAACCTCGTGGTGAACAGCTCCTTTAGCTGTCTGAACGACGTAATAGATCCCAGAGGCAGGTCATGGAACCATGTCAACGCATCTCCTCCCAAAGTGGTAGGGAAGACCCTGCAAGCTATCCATTCGTCGTAGGTATAGACCTGAACTTTGGTCAAGTACTCAGCCAAGTGAGTGGTAGGGTCTGTCCTACCTGTGTACCTTTCCATGACTACGTCTCTCCACCTGGGAGGGAGCTCGGAGTCAGTGATTTCCCTGCAGAATGGGGAGGCAGTGTTCCCGCATGTGTTTCCTTCGAATGCGCCTTTCTTGGGTGCGAAGAAACCAAACTGCTTGAGCTTCTGCTTAAGCCATTGGTCCTCCTTACTCAAGGTCGTGGCGGTGGACTCGTTGTTGTTCTTTTGCGTAGGGTTGCGGCTAGGGGTGCACATGTAAGAAAAGTCGTCCCTTACAGCGGGAGTGGTGGCCCTGCTAGAATAAGGGGACCCCCTGCTCGCGGACATCACCTGCTTCCCCTTGCCTCTCCTTTCCGGGACCCTGACCGCGCTCTTTTGAGTTTCTTGGGCTCGCGGCTCGTTAATGATTATTCCCCGGTTCGTATTCCTCCTGAAGTCTTTGCCGGTGAGGTAATCCTCCTGGGCTCTTTCAGAAGCGACGGGCATCTTACCCTTCTTAAGGGTTTGGATAATGCTTTTTGTGAAATCGCTGAGAATAGCGTGCATGTCCCTCACAGTGATGGGGGTGTCCTCTGGTCGCCTAGTAGCGGCGTCATTGAATTCGGGAAGGAGGTTGGCCCTCATGGGGGACCTGGAGGGCCCTTCCCTCCTTCTCGAGGTGCCTGATATGGCACGAGTATTGTCGTCATGGTCGAGGTCCATGGGGGCTGTATTCTCATTGGATCTTGAGTTTGCCATCTCTCAATGAAAGCACCAAATGATAAAGCCGAGAATGTCTTTATCTGTAGGAGAGAGGGCGATCCGATCGGATGAGAGAAACCTGCAGTAAGAGGAGCCCGGTCGGACCAGGCATGAGCACTCCGAAGCTTAAGTTAGTAGCTTAGAGAGATAAAGTGCTTTAGAGATAGAAAGTCTTGGATTCAATACCTGGAGCCATCGTTGGCTGGGCTATTTATATGAGATAGTTGAGGGACACTCGAGTGCCTGGGGAGTGATTACTGGCTGTCAGAGTAGGTATTCGGTGACATGAAAGGGAGCAGGTGGTAGGCATGGGCGCTGCCTTGTGTCAGGCGGCTGATGGGACTGGTGGTCACATCAGCCGATCGGGCATGTGCGTTGCCTAGGAGTTCGTATCTGATACCTTTGGCTGATAGGCTTTGGGCCTTGCCAGTTGAATGGGCCGACTGAATGGGCCTTAGAGCAAATGGTATTTGCTGTATTATCAGTGAGGATCTTGAAATTAAATTTGTTGAAAAATGTAGATGCTAATTGCATTTAATTCTATAATATGTATTTTTGGACCTGTAGTTCAAATATTGAAAAATATGATGTTAATGGAATACACATGATATTCATGCAATGTACAATGAAGTCATAAAAAATAATTTATTTTATGACATTTATTGCAATAAATTGGCATTTATTATGAAGAGATTTATTTTCTTATAATAGATATGGATGCAATAATTGTAAAGTATTTATCAATCTGGCAATATATTAAGATGTAAATAATTGATGCTATTTGCCTATTTGAAAATGAAATTATTACATAAAAATTCCTGAAAGATTTATCATGCCTGAAGCATATATAGATATTTTTGAAAAAATTTGTTTAATACTAATATGTATGATTTTGAAGTATTATAATGTTGCATATTATCATGATTTATTTATGATTTTCATTGTTATTGAAACTCTTGAAGAGTTTGAAATATTTTAACAAATATTGAAAATTAAATTTTCTATCGACCTGAAAATTGAATACTGTTTGATTGAAAATATAATTTTTGATAAAATAATTGCATGTTTATAAATTATTTTCCATTGAATACCCCAATGGTTGTAAAGTCACTAGAGACAACATATTTCTTGATCATATATTATTGATATTATTGCTATTGATGTATTATGTAATCATGTATTATAAGATAATTGTCAAATTGTTACTTAAAATTACATATCATTTTCTATATAATCATATATTTTTATTTGAGAAATTCAATTATTTTCATTTATTTTTAAGTATTGCTTTTGAAATATTTGAATTAAATTACTCAATACATTCTTTTATAATAGCTATTATATGATTATGTTGTATACGTGTCATGAAAATTATTTTATTGCATTTATTTCATTTCCTGAAGTGAATGAAGCAATAAAAATTATAGCCATAGAAATGGTATTTTCAAGAAATGACAATTATTATTATTATATTACTCATTTTCACCACCAGAAGTGGCTGATAATTAAAAGAGAAAAATAAAAATGGTTAATAAAACTATTTGAGAATGGATAACTTATTCATTATATGATATGAAAGTATATTTGTCAAGTACCTATTGTACGTATGATCATATTATTAAGTTTTCTCCATCTTAAAGAAATGAAAAATGTGGCGATGAACTTGTACATGCTTGTGAAGGTACAACATGTAATTTTGGAAAATAAGTTTTAGTTGTTATTTTTCAGTTAATGCATAATATATCCAAAAGGTATATGGCTATCATATTTGGAAGATATGTGGCTCAGTTTTAGACAAAGAATCTTATAACATGACATATCAGAACTCTTTATGCATAGGTTTAAAGTTGTGTATTGGCATTGTTATAAGAGGAAGAAAAATATACATTGTACTCTTTTTTTTCCTTAACTAAGGTTTTTTCCCATTGGATTTTCCTGTTAAGGTTTTTAATAAGGCAACTCATAATGTATATTAAAGATATTGTATACTCTTTTTTCCTTTCACTAGGTTTTTATCCCACAGGGTTTTTTCGAGTAGGGTTTTTAATGAGACACAATATGTAATAATGGACATTCAAGGGGAAGTATCCATAACCCCTTAAGATTGATAGCATGGCTTATCAAAAGGAAAAGGAAACAGTAATTGTCCATGCAAGACATATTACAATATTGTCAATTAATTTAAAATCCGCCAGAAGCGTGATAGATTTTTTAGTGAAAAATGGATATGAGAATAATTCCATTTGTCCATGCATTTTTATCAAGAATATAAATTCTGGATTTGCCATAGTTGCAGTTTATGTTGATGACTTAAATATAGTAGGGACTCCAGAAAAGATCTTTATTACTGCAGAATATTTGATAAAGGAGTTTGAAATGAAATATCTCGGAAAAACAAAATTTTGTCTTGGGTTTCAAGTTGAATATTTGCCAAAATGAGGAAGGATTGAAGGAAGTCCATGGGCCGAATCTATAAAGAAGCCAAATTAAAGATGGACATGTGCTAGTCATGTGACGACTTGACATGTGCCGGTCATGTGACACCTGACATGTGCCGAACATGTGACCTTGACATGTGCCAAGCATGTGCCATGTCATGTGTCCTATGTCATATGATATGCAAGTGAGCTAGAGCATGTGCAATGCATGTGCTAATTGGTGGATTAAGGGGTTGATTTGTTTGGGTTTTTAGTTTAGGCTTTTATTTATTATTTTTATTTAATTATTTGTAATATGTTAGGCCTTAACTTATTCTTTTAGGCTTATTTAAGTGAGATGGGCTTTAATTAGCTTGGGCTCATTTAATTAGTTCTTTTTACGCTTTTTGGGTTGTATTTTAAGTTAAGTAGTGTGAGCTTTAGTTATCTTGGTGTGAGGCCCACGTTTAAAGGCCTATTTGATTAATTAGGATTTTTATTAGCTTAAGAGAGTATAAATACTCCTCAAAAATGAGATTGTAATGGAGACTTGAAGATTATGATATTTTGAGACTTTTATTTGGCTTGGCCGAATTCTTCATTGGAGAGGATTGTTTGTCTTCTTCTTTTGCATCAAGAACTTTTAATTCTTATCAAGGTATTTACTTTGTGGCAAATTATGTTCTTGTGTTTTAAAATCAATCTATTATAAGCGTTTCCATTCATATAGTTGTTTGGGGCTTCTTTAGATTGGAAATTTATTCTTATTCATGTTCATCCCATATTGTATGTTCAAGGGGTTTCGGGTTTTTAACCTTGGCATTCCGCATCATTTGGTATCAGAGTTTGGATTAGGATTAAATTCTTATTTATCCTTGTTTATTTTCTGTTTTAGTTTATTTTTCATTAATTTCGTTAGGTTCCTAAATTTTAGGACCCCTTATTCTTCGTGCAATTTTAGTTGTTTGATCTTGAAATTTTAGTTATTTGTTATTCTAGTTGTTATCTAGCTATATATATATAAAAAAAATGAGAAAAGAAAAAAATCAGTGGCAAAAAAATTTGTTGGTACTGTTCACAATACTATTCATGCACTGTTCATACACTGTTCATCCAAATTTACTGTTCATTCGTAATTAAAAAAAAGGAGGAAGTGGAGTTTGATGCAAATTGTGAAAGACAAAAAATTAGTATTTCAATTTGGATTTACTTGTGGTTGGTGTGAACAATTAGGAGTTTAACTCTTGGGTAGAATTTATATTTGATTAGGTTGGATATAATCCAAATAATTAGGATTAAGACAATTCAATTTTGGACATTAGATTAGTTAAGTTTAATTGCTGTCTTAGCTTAGACATTTGGGTTTTCTTATCTTAATCTAATTGGGACATAGTGGATTAATCATTTTGTCTTGGTCTAGACATTTGGGCTTCCTTATTTCTTTGATCTTAGTGTCATTACATATCCTTGTATCAAGTTGATTTTCCATTAGGGAAATTTCAGCTCCTGCATTTATGCATTAGTTTTGTCATTTTTCTTTCATTATTCATTTCCATTTTTGGTGTCTTATATTTTTTTTGCTTCCATTTACACTATAATTATCAACTTGATTCTTATTAATTTAAATTGCTTATTCAGACAGCATACATGCCTTCATCTTGTGTGCTTATTTCAACTTTCTTCATTTTGGTATTTTTGCTTCTAGATTTGAGCCTATCTTCTTTGTTAGGTTTTTTTCATTGCATTTTCATTTTAATTTGCTGAATTGTGAATCATCTTGACTTAAGATTGAGTTCTGAAGTGCAATTGAAGATAACAAGCTTGAGTGGTAAAAGGCTTGAGTGTGTGAGTTTAAAAGAGGGTAAAAGCCAAAATTGAGTGAAATACAAGTGGAGTGCCATCTTTTGAGTGAAACACATGAGGAAGTCATTATGAGGATGTACTATTACAAATCAAGATGACACTTAGATTAAGAAGCATTGAATGAGTTAAAGAAGGATACTAAGTTGTTGAAGGAAGAGCTTAAAAATTCAGAATTGCGGTTTAAACAACTCCTTAGACAGCTAGATATGTGTTTAGACAACTAGATATGTGTTTGAGAAAGGAGAAAAAAAAGGAGGAGGAAGTTGTAGTAGAAGAGATTATTTGTGAAGCCGAAAGAGATGCGACACCCCAAGACTAAAGAACCCGAAACCCCTTAAACATACAATATAGGATGAACATGAACAAGAATAAATTCCCAATCTAAAGAACCCCTAAACAACTATGTGAATGGAAACGTTTATAATAGATTGATTTTAAAATACAAGAACAGAATTCACCACAAAATAAATATATTGATAAGAATTAAAAGTTCTTGATGCAAAAGAAGAAGAAAAACAATCATCTCCAATGAAGAATTCGGCCAAGCCAAATAAAAATCTCAAAATATCATAATTTTCATGTCTCCATTACATCATTTTTTAGGAGTATTTATACTCTGTTAAGCTAATAAAAACCCTAATTAATCAAATAGGCCTTTAAACATGGGCTTTACACCAAGATAACTAAAACCCACACTAATTAACTTAAAATACAGTCCAAAAAGCCTAAAAAGAACTAATTAAATGAGCCCAAGATAATTAAAACACATCTCACTTAAATAAGCCTAAAAGAATAAGTTAAGACCTAACATATTACAAATAATCAAATAAAAATAATAAATAAAAGCCTAAACTAAAAGCCCAAACAAATCAGCTCCTTAATCCACCAATTAGCACATGCATTGCACATGCTGTAGCTC
The DNA here is from genome assembly GCA_947683425.1 of Excoecaria cochinchinensis. NCBI lineage: Eukaryota > Viridiplantae > Streptophyta > Magnoliopsida > Malpighiales > Euphorbiaceae > Excoecaria > Excoecaria cochinchinensis. The sequence continues at coordinate 8,232,437 of CANTUQ010000050.1, forward strand.
ATATGCATAGCACATGACATATGGCACATGTCAAGGTCACATGTCCGGCACATGTCAAGTGTCACATGACTGGCACATGTCAAGTCGTCACATGACTAGCACATGTCCATCTTCGATTTGGCTTCTTCATAGATTTGGCCCATGGACTTCCTTCAATTCTTCTTTAATTTCCCTAAATTTCATCTCCATGAATCCGAACTTGCAAAATTTATAATCTTGCAATGTTGACCCCCCTGTGCACGCATCACAAACATACATTGCTAAACGAGTGTGGATATTCATTTTTCTTGGTATATCCACTTGCTCACCTAAGTTAACTAAAAAGTGCTTAGCAATATGTGTGATGAATCTTTCAAAGAGAATGTCTCCCACATTGTGATTCCTAATCCTAATAAAGTGATTAAGTAAAAAGGCTTTTGAGTTAAATTGCTTATTATTTTCAATACACCATAAGAAAATAGGTCATTTTGGTTCACCACTCCATGGCTAGACCTGTAATGGCCCAAAAATAGTTACTTTCATGAATAGTAAAATTGGGCTCCATGAATAGTAAAAGTGGGCCCATAAATAGTAAAAGTGGGATATTAAATGGAGGTTAATGGTATAATGTGATGTAAACATGAGGTCAAATAGGCACCCAAAAGTCAATTTAAAGTTGCCTCTAGTTCAGTTCGGTTGAACCAAAATTTGACTGAGTTTTGACAGAATTTTCATAAATAGTTAGAGTGGATTAAAAAGGTCTACTGTTTGAACTGTAAAGGTTTATAATGATTTTAGAAATTTTTGATAGCATTAGAATTGTATTTTACGGTAAAATCGAACTGAATCGAATCGGATCGATTTAAGCGAACCGGACCCCAAACGGACTCCGATTGAGCTAAAATTTTGCAGGGAGACTATTTTTGATATTTTAAGAATGGAGGAATTATTTGGGAGTAAAAATGAGTTCAAGAACACTAAGTTACAAGAAAACAGTGAAAAATGATCCGAAAACTGAAAATCGGACCAAACCGGCTCGACCACTTTGGTTGGACCTGGTTAGGTTCAATTGGACCCATATAAATACATCATATTTTCTGGAAATCCCTATGATTCCCTTTTGGCAGCCACCCTCCCTCTTCCCTCTCTTGGCCGAATTGATCTTCCTCTCTTCTCCACCATTTTTCTTCCATCTTTTCTCCATTTCACCTCAAAATCAAGCCTCTTTAACATAATTCAACTCCTCTAGAATCTATTGGTGGTCTTAGAATTTCATTTGAAGGAGTGAAAGTGGGTGAAACCTAGACTTGAAAGTTTAGGTGTAAAATTCAGGTAAGTGTTTTAGGAGTTTTTAATTTGGTTTTAAGATTCCTAAGGGTACTTTAGGATGTGAATAAGATGTTTATGAAGTTTATTTGTTGAAAGGAAGCTTGGTTTTGATGAAATATTCATTTTTGTGTTTGGACATAATTATGTCAACTAGGTGAAGGAACTTCTAGCCAAGATAAAGGCAAGGAAAAGAATATTTGAGAGGTTTATTGCAAGGATTTGAGGTTTGTGATTGCAAATTCCATTTATTTCCATGGTAAAAGTATGGATTTAGGTTATATTTGTGAAGAAAGTATGTGATTTATGCATGTTTAATTAAAAATAACATGATATTCATGCTTAGGGATGTTAAAAATGATGTTATAGATGATTAAAATGAAGAAATAAATTTTGTGTGAGAAGTTACTTCTTTGGCCGAATGTAAATCATGGAATTTTCATGTGTTTTAATGATGTTTAATGCATGTTTATGATGGATCTATGGTATTTGGCATGTGAACTAATGAATAGTTTGTGTTAGAGCATGTGAAAACGTCATGAGATATGTGATGTATGTATAGCCGAATGTATGTCATGTGTAAAGTTATGATTTTGATGTGTTTCTATGGAAATTAATGGTATGGTGATGTTATACAACATGTAATTGGTCTAAATAAATGATAAAGTTGATAAAAGGAATTAATGGAGATAAATTGGTATGTGGGCCGTATGCATGTATGTATGTATTCATGCGTGTCATGATGAAATAATGAGTTTACATGGCATGCGATAGTGTAATGATGATAATCACATGTGTAATGATAAAATAGTATGAAAAAGAATGAGATATTATGATGATATGCCATGAAATGTATGTATGTCACATTAATAATGTGAAAAATAAAATAATATTGCCCTATGTAGTGATCTGGTAGTCAAGTCTAATTCAGGATATGTTGGCATGCTATAAGAATATAAGATCGCAGGTGTGAGCATTGTGCCTCACTTATTAATAGGCCAAAGATTGTCCTATTTCACTGTATTGAAATATTTTTATTGTACTATATTTAAAGACAGAGGTGGTCCTACAGGACTCCTCTGGTATTTCTGTAAATTTTTGGAGTTCACATCTCGTTTGTCCTGTGCTCAGAGTCCGCCAGTGTGTTACAGGTGCATAATGGTAAAAATGAGATTAAAATAATTAAAATGTGATTAAAATAATATTTATGTGGAAAAAGGGCATAAATGAAATTATATAAAAAGTTTGAGGGAAAAATGGTAATTTGGTGCATATGTGTGTTAAAGATGGTTAATAAGGGTAAAAATATAAATAAATGATTAAATATGGAAATTGGTTACTTTCTAGGGGTAAATATGTAATTTGGCATGAAAATGGTAATTGTAGGGTAAAACCGTAAATTAGCATGTAAATTAATGGTAAAATTGTAATATTAGTGAAAATAATTAAACTAGTGGCATAATGGTTATATTAGTGAATTTAAAATGAACTAATGGCATAAATGTAATTTCGGTGAAATATAATTGAACTAAGGGCATTTTCGTCATTTTTTGAAAAGTTTAAGGGTATATATAAAATTTTACCATAAGTTAAGGGTAAAATGGTAAATGTGATTATTTATGTGTATTAATTGTGTAATTGACCTAATTATGTGATTTAAAAATAATTAAATGTAATATTGCATGCCTAATTGATAATTAAATTAAATATTTTTATTTATGAATATTAAATGTTATTATTTGTGGAAATTGTTTATGCATGAAAAATTAGTTTAGTGAAAATTTCTGGAATTGCAATCACCAGTTGGCATATTTAATGCTCAGAACGTAGTTTTATTTGACTGCGTGTAGGTACTACGTAGGATTTTGGAGTAGTGCATACCTCACATTTTGGAAGTGGTATTGAAGAAGTTATTTGGAATATTAAGTATGTTAAGACCTTCGCATGTATATCTCTTATAATATTACTTTTGGGTTTTGGTCTGTAATATATTGCTAAAACTGTCACTAGTTTATGTATGTTTGATATGCCTAATAATTGGTAGAAATTAAGTTAATACCATTGGTAAAGTAAAATGTAGATTTCCAACTTAAAGGAAAACTGACCAAATGAATAGTAACTTAGATAGTTATAAGTCAATCGGCATAATTGATAATGAATTAAAATAGGAATATTAAGTTTGATGATTAATTGATAATTGTTAATAGACTTAAGTAAATAGTACTATTCATACAGTACTATTCCAAAAAAAAATGTACCGATTTTAATTAAATGTCTATTTAATAACCTAACTAGTTCAATTAGGTTAACCGGATTAAAATGAACAGTTAATTAATTGCAATGTAAGATATTAGGGTGTTACAATTTAATTGGTACCAGAGCTCCGGTTTAGGTGGTTCTAAAATCGGAGTGGGTCAATAGGATTAGTATAAGTACTTGTACATGCCAAATAATTGTTGGACAGTATAGTCTTGTGAGGCTAATGTATGCTTGCTCCTTGTGTTAGATTGTGAGTATGACTTCGGATGAAGGTCGTCGTGACAGCGATGTTGAGAGTGCCGCATATGTTAGTATTAGTCGATCAAGGTCGCCTCAGCATCAGGGTACTCCGCCAGTTGCTCCTCTTCCTCAGCAGCAGCCTGAGTTTATGAATATGATGGCAAATTTCTATCAGTTTATGCAAGCTCAACAGCAGCCTCGGGGTCCTAAACAGCAGTTAGCTCCACCTAGACGGAGGCCTATTTTGGAACAGATTAAGAGATTGGGAGCGAAGGATTTTTATGGTCGAGGTCCTTTGACTCCAGTTCCGACAGAGGAGTGGTTGTTTAAGCTCAGGCATATGTTCGAGACCACTTAGAGTCCGCCGGATGAGATGCTTCATGGAGCAGTGGCCTTGCTTCAGGGTCCTGCTTACACTTGGTGGAGTTCAGTCCGTAAACACACTCCAGCTGATCAGGTTACTTGGGGGGTTTTCCAGACTCAATTTGAGAAGAAATATGTCGGTTTTGAGTATAGATCTGCCATGCAAGATGCATTTTGGAGGCTCAGACAGGGAAATAAGTCAATTGCAAAGTACAAGAGAGAGTTCGAGCTGCTTAGTGCCTATTTAGATGATGAGTGCATGACTGAGCAGATTCTATGCCATAATTTGAGAGAGGTTTGCATAATAATATCAGATTGGCATTGGGCTCTCAGAGGTATATGGAGATGAGGCCCTTGGTTGAAGCAACCCTTAGAACAGAGACTATTATGTTAGATGAGGCTGATAGATAGTCCCGTTTCAAGCAAAATAGGAAACCGGGTCAGCCTTCTAGTGCATCTAGTCAAGGTAAGAAGTTTAGAGGGCCTCCTCATTCACAGAGCCGTGTAGGGGTGTACACGGTTCTGGATCTTCCTGTACCGAACCGAAATACCGAAGAAAAAGATCCAGAACCGAACTGTACCGTTGACTTTTTTGACTAGAACTGAACCGAATTGTACTGTTGACTTTTTGACTAGAACTGAACCGAATTGTACTGGAACCGAATAAAGAACCGTATTGAACCGTACCGAACTGTTTTGAACCGAACTGGACCGAAAAAACCGATATTTATTAATTATTATATATAATACTAATAATTTATATGTAAATATTATTTATAATTTCTATTATATAGTTATTATATAAATTTAACTTCATAATTATTTGTATTAAATATTTTAATGCACGAAATTAATATAATAAATAGTTAATAAATTAAAATAAATATTTTAATTATTAATAAGATAAATTTAATTATCATATCTATATGAATATGCAAATAAAATAATTTATATTTAATTTAATTTACGTTTAGTATCACTCAATTACTACATAATTTTTCATTTTGTACAAATATTTATATAGACACCCAAATATAATTATTATATCAATGAAATTTTACTAATTAATGTAATTATATGAGTATCTAGTCACCTTACCAATTGATTTCATTTACTTTTAATATTACTCAACTACCAATTGATTTCATTTACTTTTAATATCACTCAACTAGTATTTATAAATTTTGATACAATATATATATAAGTAATTGAGTTGTAAGTTAATAATTTAATTATATATAATTAAATTTTACTAATTAATATAACTATATAAGTATATAATAACTTTACCAATTAATTTTATTTATTTTTAGTATTACTCAACTAATACTCATATATTTTTTGCACAATACCTATATGAATAATTGAGCATATAAATTAATAATATAATTATATATAATTATTATATATAATAAATTAAATTTACCAATTCAATTTATGTGATTATATAAATATATAATTACCCTACTAGTTAATTTCATTTGTTTTTAGTATCACTCAACTAATATTTATTTGTTTTGACACAATACTTATATGAGTAATTGAGTTATAAATTAATAATTTAATTATATAATTAAATTTTACTAATTCGTATTTAATTTAATTTAACTCTAATATCACTCAACTAATACTTAATTTTTCTTTTTTGTACAAATATTTATATATACAATCACTTTACTAATTAATTTTATTTACTTTTATTGCTACTTTTATATTCACCCTTATAGCCATTAACTATAATATTAATTAATAATATTTTAACTGTTAAGCCAAATTCAGTGAAATTGAGCATAATAAGTGAGTTAAGATAATATATGTGGATGGATCATAACTATATAATTAACCGAGACTGTATATATAATTACTTTATCAATTAGTTTCATTTATATTTAGTGTCACTCAATTAGTATTTATCTATTTTTGGTACAATATCTATTTGAATGAGTGATAATTTATTTTAATAATGTAATTATATACAACTAAATAATTTATTATATAATCACTTTATTAATTAATTTCATTTACTTTTAGTGCCACTCAACTAATACTTATCCATTTTTATCACAATACCTATATAAATATGTAAATTAAAAATGAAATTATATATAATTATTTATAATAAAATTTTAATTTTTTATTTTTAGCGTTATTTAATTAATACTCATATGTATTTAGCACAATACTTTTAAATTCATTTACTTTTAATGTCACTTATTTATATTTGACATAATATCTACGTGATTAATTGATAATATATTTTAATAATATAATTATATACAACTAAATGATTTGTTACATTTATTTTAAGTTTCAGTTTTCGGTTTCAAAAAACCGTTGATTTTATTAATCGATTGGTTTTATATAATTCTTTTTAATATATATATATATATATATATATATATATATATATATAAAAGAAAATGAAAAACCAGTTCAAAAAAACCCTAAATCATGCTTTACGTCTCACTCTGTGTCTCTAAAACGCATCTGCTACCTCTCCCTCTCTAGCTCTAAATTGTATATTCTGCCTCTCCCTCTCTGTTCCCTCTCTAGAAATTGAACCGGCTGCCTTTTCTTCTCTGTCTCGAAATCGCATCTGCTGTCTCTTCTTCTCTGTCTCCAGGTATAGTTATCAGTCTTTTTCTCTGCATGTTGCCTCGAATGCCAGTGCTTTCTTTGCTCCGTTAGATTTCTTTGTATATAACTTTTAATATGAAGACTAGTGGGTATAAGGGGTCCGTTTATATAATGTAAAAGTTCCCTGCTTTGTTGTTTCTCATTTGCTTTGGGAATTCAAAATATCAATGACCTATCTTGAAACGGCAAAACCACAAAATTCTCTTGTTGCACTGGTGTTTTTTTGTTAGCCATGAATGTGCAGGAAATTCTACATTTATAGATTGAATGGTTTATAAGAGTATAGGAAATACTTATTCTTTCAAATGATTAGCTGAATGCCTTATGGATGATCAACCCTTCATTCTTTATCGTTTCCTTACTTGCATAGTTTGAATTCCTGTATTTGAAGATTAAGTCCTTCTATAACATATGAATTAAAAGGTTGAGTTGTGCTCCAATTTTTTGCAGCTTAATACCTTCTCGGTGCTAATATCTTCTCTGTCTCCAAATCGCATCTGCTGTATCCCTTGTTTTTGGCTGGGTGAGTTGATTAATTTCTATTCCTATTGATTAATTTATATCAATCAGTTATATTATATTAATAGAAGAAAATGATTTAATAGTTTTGAACTAAGATATTCCTTCCTTAGAGGCAAATATTATATTCTTTATGATGAATTTTACATTTGGATTAGATATTCTCTTGCATTTCTCTCTCTCCTAATGCACTCAAATTTAGAACAATTATGCAACTTTTGAAACCAAAAAGAAAGTTGCATGGTGGATTGATACTGAATGCCATTTGAATATGTCCTCTCTCTCTCTCTCTCTCTCTTTCCAATACTACGGTATAAAATTATTTAATTAATTAATCCTGTATGGTATTACAATGTCTTTATTATTAATTAATCATGGTAGAATCCAATCCACCCATTCTTTTGTTTGCCTTTCTTGTGCAATGACAGCCAATATATATATATATATATACACACACACACATATATATATATATATATTGGAATGGTAATGGTAATACGGTAATGCTTACATAGTATATATGTTTTATGGGGGTAAAAAATGTGTGTTAAAGGGTCTGAATGAGGTCTAAATTTGAGATTATACAATCTTAATATAAGAACAGTAGTGCCAAAAAAATGGGGTCCATTTAAAACAACTTTTTGATTTTATGCATATTAATTAATCATACTTTGTGAAGTGATAATAAGATGGAATGATGAAACTTTATAATACTCAGAAATTAAAATCTCAAGTAAATTAATTATACAGAGAGTTAATGAAATTTGATTTAAAAGAAAGGAGAAGAATCATAAGATAAATTAGATAGCCTAAGATAAAGTAACATATATATTTTTTTAACTATTTAATGTGCTGGTCTGTCAATTTTTTAATTTGAGTTATATTTTAAAAGCTTATTTGTTTATGGGAGCTTTCTATATCTTTGAAATTACTCAGCAGGAGCTCAATGGCGAAAAAAAAGTCATAAATCAATAATTTGAATGATGAAAATGATTAATCGTTCTAAAACAATGTTACAAATTTAATAATATGTAATTTATAGTATCAGCATATGACTTTATAGTAAATTACGTGATCAGCAGTAGATATTTTTTCATATTGGTACCTTCATGTGTGCTTATAATCGCTCTTAATGTTGCATGCAGAGTTGTCTGATAGAAAAATGAAGAAAGTTTCTAGCTCCATTGGCTCTTCTTCATTGAATAAAAGAAAATATTCAGATCCATCGACTGACGAAATTATGGGTCCTCCACCTGCTGTCCCACAAACTGAGTCTTCTGCAAATCAAAATTTAGCAGGTAATGCTAATTCTTCTAATCTTCCTGCAAGTAAAAAAAACTAGGTCTGGAGTTTGGGAGCATTTTGATAGATTGGTTGATGCTAATGGTAATGAAACTGGGAGGGCTGCATGTAAGTGGTGTGGTAAAAATTATCAAGGGAAAAGTGATATAGGCACTTCAGGATTGTGGAAACATTTAAGGGAAAGCTGTAAAAAATTTCCAAATAAAAAAGAGTTAGCGGTTGCATTTAAAAGTAAGGATAAGACACAGACAACTTTGAGTTTTGTGGGGTCCGGTATTGATACTCCATTAGTTAGTTGGAAATTTGATCAAGAGGCTTATACGGAAGCTTTAATTAGGATGATCATTAGGGATGAATTACCATTTAATTTTGTTGAACATGAGGGTTTTAAGGAATTTATTGAAGCAATTTGTCCTGAATTTAAAATTCCATCTAGAGTGACTATTGCTAGAAGATGTTGTTCTCTTTTTATGAAGAAGAGAGATAAATTGAAAGATTTTCTTAAAATTGAATGCAAAAGAGTTTCTATGACAACTGATACTTGGACTAGCATTCAAAATGTATCATATTTGTGCTTAACTGCTCATTTTATTGATTCAAATTGGAAGATGCATAAAAGAATTTTGAATTTTTGTGTTATTAAAAGTCATAAAGGAAGTAATGTTGGGGTAGTTGTTGATAATTGTATGGATGATTGGGGTTTGACCAAAGTGATGTGTATAACTGCTGATAATGCAACATCTAATGATACGGCAATTCAACAGTTGAAAAATAAATTAAGTAAGAGAGATGCATTTGTTTTGGGTGGTGAAACTTTTCACATGAGATGTTGTGCTCACATCTTAAACCTTATTGTGAAAGATGGGCTTAAATGTGTTGAAGAGTCTATTAAAAAGGTTAGAGATGTTATCAAGTATGTTAGAAGCAGTCCTCAAAGGTTAGATTCTTTTAAAAAATCTTGTGAGACAGTAAACATCAATTATACAAAGAGTTTGATCATAGATTGCCCAACTAGGTGGAATTCAACATACTTGATGTTAGACATTGCTTTGGAGTATCAAAAGGCATTTGATAAGTTGGAAGATATAGATAGCAAATATTTCATTGAGTTTGGGCCTGTTTATTTGACTGAGGCTAATTGGAAACAAGTCACAACTCTCACAAAATTTCTGAAAAGATTTTATGATGTGACTTGCAAATTATCTGGGTCTTTATATTCAACTTCAAACTTGTATTTTCCAGAGATTGTGCGTATTTTGAATTTGTTGCAATCTTCTCAAACTAGTGGTGATGATTCTTTAATGGAAATGGGGAAACAAATGCAGTTAAAATTTGACAAGTATTGGGGTTCTATTAATAAGATGAACATCATTCTTTTCATAGCTGTGGTCTTAGATCCAAGATTTAAAATGAAATTTATAGTTTCAAAGTACACAGCTTTTTATGGTGAGCGTGAGTCAGAAAAATTAGTTTCTAAAGTGACAATGGCTTTGAATGGACTCATAGAAGAGCACAAAAAAATGGAAGAATTACATATTAATCAAAGTGTAATCCCAACACCTAATTCTGATGATGTTGATGATGATGTTGATGCGTGGTTTTTAGAAAATGAGGATAAGGAGCAAGTTGTGTCTCGAGGAGATTTAGATACTTATTTGACTGATAAATTAGTAAAAAATTCTCCTGATTTTGATATTTTGAGTTGGTGGAAGATTAATGAGCCAAATTATCCAATTTTAGCCAAAGTTGCAAGAGATGTCTTGGCTGTTCAATGCTCAACTGTAGCTTCTGAATCAGCTTTTAGCACTGGAGGAAGAACTTTGGATAAATTTAGAAGTTCTTTAACTCCGATTACAACCGAGGTACTTATTTGTTGCCAAAATTGGTTGAAATCAGCTACAATTTTAGCTTCAGAGGCATCAACAGAGGAATTTGAAAAATTTGAATCAGGTAATTGTTATATTCTCATAAAATTTTTAAATTGTGTATTTAATATTTAAATTTTTTTTTGGTCTAATATTTAATTTCTTTTTTCTTGTTTTCAGATATTACTCAAGACCCTCAAATCAATGCGAGCATAATGCAGAGAAAGACTGTCGAGTGTTAATTTTCAAATTTTGTATGTTTTTATTGGGATATTTTAATTATATTTATGTTTATTATTATGTATATTTATGTTGCAAATTTTTAAAAATATTGAATTTTTCGAAATACCGTATTGTATTGTTTTGTTTTGTTTTGTTCCGAAAAAACCGAAAAACCGAACTGAACTGTACTGAAAATTATAAGAACTATACTGAATTGTACCGAAATTTATAGGAACCGAATTGTACCGAAATTTATAAGAACCGAAATTTCAATACAATACGGAGATTTATAAATAACCGAATTGGACCGAACTGTGTACACCCCTAGAGCCGTGCATCAGTAGCTCCTGTTACTACTCAGAAGAACCCAGTCGGCAGCAGTGCCCCAGTCACATCAGTAGCTAGTGCGCCCAGGGGTAGAGGACGAGATTCAGTTCTATAGTGCCCTCATTGTAAGAAATTTCATCCGGGTGAGTGTAGATATTTGAACAGGGCTTGTTTCAGATGTGGGTTCCGAGAACACTAGATCAGAGATTGTCCTGAGGCCTAGCCGTCCACTGCAGCATCACCAACTTTGGGTGGAGGGTCAGCCCCTCAGAGAGGACGTGGTAGGGGAGCAGCTCCTCTACAGCCAGTTTCAGGCCCCTCAGTACAGCCACCTAAGGGTCGTACCACTGGACGTGCATATGTTGTTAGAGCCCATGAACAGGATGATGCTCTAGACATCATTGTTGGTAAATATTCATTGCTTTCTCATTCAGTTTATGCTTTGATTGATCCCGGTTCTACGCATTCCTATATTAGTACTGTTGTTGCTCGGTATAAAGGGTTGCATAACAGTCAGTTAGACCAGGATATTTTAGTGAGTAATGCTTTGGGGCATAGTGTAGTGGTGAATAAAGCATATAGAGATTATCCTGTTAGTGCTCAGGGTTATGTGTTTATGGCCAATTTGATTGATCTTCCCTTCCGAGAATTTGATCTTATCTTGGGTATGGATTGGTTATCCACTCACCATGCTACTGTTGATTGTAAAAGGAAGAGATTGACTCTTAAGACTTCAAATGATCAGGACATAGTCATTGTGGGTGAAAGAACGAACTTCCTTTTTTATGTGATTTCAGCTACTGCACCTAAAAGACTTATAAGAAAAGGTTATGTTGCCTACTTGTGTTATGCAATGGAGATCAAAAAGGATTAACTTAAGGTTTCAGATGTACCCACTGTTCGGGAGTTTCAAGATATTTTTTCTGAAAAACCTTCAGGTTTGCCACCTGATAGAGAGATAGAGTTTACTATTGACTTAGTACCTGGTACTACACCTATCTCTATTGCTCCTTACAGAATGGCGCCTTCAGAACCCAGAGAATTGAAGGTTCAGTTGCAAGAATTATTTGATAAAGGCTTCATCAGACCGAGTGTTTCACCTTGGGGCGCACCAGTCCTTTTTGTGAAAAAGAAGGATGGGTCACTTCGATTATGTATTGATTACAGACAGTTGAATAAAGTTACCATAAAGAATAAGTATCCACTGCCTCGCATTGATGATTTGTTTGATCAATTGAAAGGTGCGGGCATATTTTCCAAGATTGACTTAAGATCTGGCTACCACCAGCTAAAGATTAAAGAGTCATATGTGCCTAACACAACTTTCTGCACCAAGTATGGTCATTATGAGTTCATGGTCATGCCTTTTGGATTAACAAATGCTCCTGCAACTTTTATGGATTTGATGAATAGGGTTTTCCACCCTTACTTGGATCGGTTTGTGGTTGTTTTTATTGATGATATTTTGGTATATTCGAAGACTCCAGAGGAGCATGATGAGCATTTGAGGATTGTTCTGCAGACTCTAAGAGATAAGCAACTTTATGCCAAGTTCAGTAAATGTGAATTTTGGCTGAATGAGGTATCCTTTCTGGGTCATGTAATATCAACAGATGGTATTAAAATTGATCCTAAAAAGATTGAAGCGATCCTTCAGTGGCAGACACCCAGGAGCATTACCGAGGTTAGGAGTTTTTTGGGATTAGCAGGTAACTATAGAAGATTTGTCAAGGGTTTTTCTTCAATTGCAGCTCCTTTAACCAGAATATTACAAAAGAATGTTAAGTTTGCATGGTCAGATAAATGTCAGGAGAGCTTTGAGAAGCTTAAGTGTATGCTGACTGAAGCTCTAGTGTTAGTGCAACCTAAATCTGATAAGGACTTTGTGGTCTTTAGTGATGCTTCCATAAATGGTTTGGATTGTGTATTGATGCAGGAAGGTAAGGTGACTGCTTATGCCTCTCAACAGCTTAAGACTCATGAGAAGAATTACCCTACTCATGATCTTGAGTTGGCACCTATTGTATTTGCATTGAAGATCTGGAGACATTATCTCTATGGTGAGAAATGCTACATCTACACTGATCACAAAGGACTTGCTTACTCAGAAGGAGCTTAACTTGAGACAGAGACGTTGGCTTGAATTGATCAAAGACTATGAGTGCTTCATCGACTATCATCTTGGTAAAGCTAATATTGTAGCTGATGCTCTTAGTAGAAAGTTCATGGCTTCTCTACGGGCTATGAATGTTAGCCTAGACTTATCAGATGATGGAGTTTTGATTGCAAAAATGCAAGTTAAGCCAGATTTCCTCCAGCAAGTGAAAGATGCTAAGAAGCAGGATGATCGGTTGTCTACCATTATGTCTCAGGTGAAATATGGCCATGTCAGTGAGTATTCATTGGGTTCAGATGGTGGGCTATATTACAAACAGAGATTGTGCATTCCTGATCAAGCTGAATTGAGAAGGAATATTCTGTCAAAAGCTCATCACAGCAGTTTTGCCATGCATCCTGGTAGTAACAGGATGTATCAGGATTTGAAGATGCTTTACTGGTGGCCAGGCATGAAACGTGATGTAACGGAATTTGTGGGTAAATGTCTGATTTATCAACAGGTCAAGGCAGAACATTAAGTTCCTTCAGGTTTGCTTCAGCCTATTGTCATCTCTAAATGGAAATGGGATAGGATAACTATAGACTTTGTGTCAGGGTTTCCTCTCACGAGAAAGAAACATGATGCAATTTGGGTAATTATTGACCGACTCACTAAATTAGCTCACTTCCTGCCTATCAGAATGGATTATTCGTTATCCAAGCTGGCAGAGTTGTACATTAGTGAGATTGTAAGATTGCATGGAGTTCCTTCCTCCATCATTTCAGATTGTGATCCGAGATTCACTTCTCAGTTTTGGAAGAGGTTACAAGAAGCTTTAGGAACCAGATTGCATTTCAGCACAGCTTTCCACCCTCCGACTGATGGTCAATCTGAGCGTGTAATTCAGATTCTGGAAGATATGTTGAGATGTTGTATACTTGAGTTTGGTAAACATTGGGAGAGGCACTTGCCTTTAGCAGAATTCGCCTACAACAACAGTTACCAGACTAGTTTCAAGATGGCTCCCTATGAAGCTTTGTATGGTAGAAAGTGCAAAATTCTTCTTTGTTGGACAGAGCTCAGTGAGAACAAGATTGTGGGGTCAAATCTGATTCTAGAAACTGAAGAAAAGGTTCAAGTGATTAAAACAGACTGAAGTAAGCCATGGATCGACAGAAGTCTTATGCAAATCTGAAGAGGAAAGATATAGAGTTTCAAGTGGGAGATAAAGTATTTCTGAAAGTTTCTCCATGGAAGAAGATCCTGAGATTCGGAAAGAAAGGAAAGCTGAGTCCGAGGTTCATTGGCCGGTATGAGATTATTCAGTGGGTTAGACCAGTAGCTTATAGACTGAAGCTTCCACAAGAGTTAGAGAAGATTCATGATGTCTTCCATGTCTCTAAGCTTCGAAGGTATCGTTCAGACCCCGGTCTTGTTATCAAGCCTGAGGAAGTTCGAGTCCAGCCAGATATGACTTATGAGGAATATCCAGTAAAGATTCTGGCTAAAGAAGTGAAGCAGCTCAGAAATAAATAAATTTCACTGGTGAAGATTCTCTGGAATCACCACAATATCGAGTAAGCGACGTGGGAACCCAAAGAGACTATGAGATAATAATATCCCTAGCTTTTCAGTTCAGGTAAATTTTAAGGACAAAATTTTTAATTGGTAGGGGAGAATTATAATGGCCCAAAAATAGTTACTTTCATGAATAGTAAAAGTGAGCCCATGAATAGTAAAAGTGGGCACATTAAAAGTAAAAGTGGGACCATATATAGTAACACCATCAATGAATGGGTCCCATGAATAGTAATTGTGGAATAATGAATAGTGACATCATCAATGACTAGGTCCTATGAATAGTAATTGTGGGTCCTATAAATAGTCCCACAAATAGTGACTTTAGGGTGAACATTACACGAAAATATTTTATTTCATCATTAGAAGGTGGATGTTAAATAGAAGTTAATGGTATAATGTGGTGTAAAAACAAGGTCAAATAGGCACCCGAAAGTCAGTTTGAAGTTGGCTCTAGTTCAGTTCAGTTGAACCGAAGTTTGACTGAGTTTTGACCGAACTTTCATAAATGGTTTGAGTGGATTAAAAAGGTCTACTGGTTAAAGTGTAAAGGTTTATAATGATTTTAGAAATTTTTGATAGCATTAGAATTGTATTTTACGGCGAAACCGAACTGAATCGAATCACACCGGTTTAAGTGAACCGGATCGCAAACGGATTCCGATTGAGCTGAAATTTTTCACGGAAACTATTTTTTATATTTTAAGAATGATGGAATTATTTGGGAGTGAAAATGAGTTCATAAACACTCAGTTACACCAAAACAATAAAAAAATGACCCGAAAACTGAAAATCGGGCCAAACCGGCTCGACCACTTTGGTTGGACCTGGTTCGGTTCAATTGGACCCATATAAATACATCATATTTTCTGGAAATCCCTAGGATTCCCTTTTGGCAGCCACCCTCCCTCTTCCCTCTCTTGGCCGAATTGATCTTCCTCTCTTCTCCACCATTTTTCTCCATTTCCCTCAAAATCAAGCCTCTCTAACTTAATTCAGCTCCTCTAGAATCTATTGGTAGTCTTAGAATTTCATTTGAAGGAATAAAAGTGGGTGAAACCTAGACTTGAAAGTTTAGGTGTAAAATTCAGGTAAGTGATTTAGGTGTTTTAATTTGGTTTTAAGGTTCCTAAGGGTACTTTAGGATGTGAATAAAATGTTTGTGAAGTTTATTTGTTGAAAGGAAGCTTGGTTTTGATGAAATCTTCATTTTTGTGTTTCGACATAATTATGTCAACTAGGTGAAGGAACTTCTAGCCAATCTAAAGGCAAGAAAAATAATATTTGAGAGGTTTATTGCAAGGATTTGAGGTTTGTGATTGCAAATTCCATTTATTTCCATGGTAAAAGTATGGATTTAGGTTATATTTGTGAATAAAGTATGTGATTTATGCATGGTTAATTAAAAATAACATGATATTCATGCTTAGGGATGTTAAAAATGATGTTATGGGTGATTAAAATGAAGAAATAAATTTTGTGTGAAAAGTTACTTCTTTGGCCGAATGTAAATCATGGAATTTTCATGTGTTTTAATGATGTTTAATGCATGTTTATGATGTATCTATGGTATTTGGCATGTGAACTAATGAATAATTTGTGTTAGAGCATGTGAAAACGTTATGAGGTATGTGATATATGTATGGCCGAATGTATGCCATGTGTAAAGTTATGATTTTGATGTATTTCTATGGAAATTAATGGTATGGTAATGTTATACAACATGTAATTGGTCTAAATAAATGATAAAGTTGATAAAAGGAATTAATAGAGATAAATTGGTATGTGGGTCGTATGCATGTATGTATGTATGCATTCGTATCATGATGAAATAATGAGTTTACATGGCATGTGATGGTGTAATGATGATAATCACATGTGTAATGATGAAATGGTATGAAAAAGAATGAGATATTATGATGATATGCCATGAAATGTATGTATGTCACATTAATAATGTGGAAAATAAAATAATATTGCCCTATGTAGTGATCTGGTAGTTAAGTCTAATTCAGGATATGTTGGCATGCCATAGGGATATAAGACCGCGGGTGTGAGCATGGCGTCTCACTTCTTAATAGGCCAACGATGGTCCTATTTCACTGTATTGAAATATTTTTATTGTACTATATTTAAAGACAGGGGTGGTCCCACCAGACTCCTCTGGTATTTCTGTGAATTTCTGGAGTTCACGTCTCGTTTATCCTGTGCTCAGAGTCTGCCAGTGTGTTACAGGTGCATAATGGTAAAAATGAGATTAAAATAGTTAAAATGTGATTAAAATAATATTTATATGGAAAAAGGGCATAAATGGGATTATATAAAAAGTTTGAGGGCAAAATGGTAATTTGGTGCATATGTGTGTTAAGGATGGTTAATAAGGGTAAAAATGTAAATAAATGATTAAATATGAAAATTGGCTATTTTCTAGGGGTAAATATGTAATTTGGCATGAAAATGGTAATTGTAGGGTAAAACCGTAAATTGGCATGTAAATTAATGGTAAAATTGTAATATTAGTGAAAATAATTAAACTAGTGGCATAATGGTTATATTAGTGAATTTAAAATGAACTAATGGCATAAATGCAATTTTGGTGAAATATAATTGAACTAAGAGCATTTTCTTCATTTTTTGAAAAGTTTAAGGGTATATATGAAATTTTACCGTAAGTTAAGGGTAAAATGGTAAATATGATTATTTATGTGTATTAATTGTGTAATTGCCCTAATTATGTGATTTAAAAATAATTAAATGTAATATTGCGTGCCTAATTGATAATTAAATTAAATATGTTTATTTATGAATATTAAATGTTATTATTTGTGGAAATTATTTATGCATGAAAAATTAGTTTAGTGAAAATTTCTGGAATTGCAATCACCACTGGACATATTTAATGCTCAGCACGTAATTTTATTTGATTGCATGTAGGTATTCCGTATGATTTTGGAGCAGTGCATACCTCACATTTTGGAAGTGGTATTGAAGAAGTAATTTGGAATATTAAGTATGTTAAGACCTTGGCATGTATATGTCTTCTAATATTATTTTTGGGTTTTGGTCTGTAATAGATTGCTAAAACTGTCACTAGTTTATGTGTGTTTGGCATGCCTAATAATTAGTACAAATTAAGTTAATATCATTGGTAAAGTAAAATGTAGATTTCCAACTTAAAGGAAAACTGACCAAATGAATAGTAATTTAGATAGTTATAGGTCAATCGGCATAATTGATAATGAATTAAAATAGGAACATTAAGTTTGATGATTAATTAATAATTGTTAATAGACTTAAGTAAATGGTACTATTCCAAAAAAAAATGTGCCGATTTTAATTAAATGTCTATTTAATAACCTGACTAGTTCAATTAGGTTAAATGGATTAAAATGAACAGTTAATTAATTGGAACGTAAAGTGTTAGGGTGTTACAAGACCCCTTCAAATAATGGTGTGCCCAATCACCTTATGAATATACCTAAAAACATGTTGTTTTAAAGGTGTTGACTTAGACCTAATCGGACTATAGCTCCTCGACTTCTTTTTTTTTTATTTATTTAAACCTTGCCAAGCATCATTCTTATCAAAAGATTCATGCAATTCTCTCCATGTATTTAGTTAAGGTCATGGTTCTATCTTGATTCATAAACTTAAATTTAATATGGCCCCCTTTTTCCTATCTTTCATATCAACGTTAATTTCCAAAGGGCTTACAAATTATGAAGTAAATTTCTTATACGTTTCATAATTTAATGCCATCATTTTCAACCAACGTACACCAGCAATAAAAGCTTCAACTTGCTCTAACAATTCTAAATGAATTACAACATCTTTACAAAAATATTTAGGAGTCACTATATCCCAAGAAGAAAGTCGGTCATACATATTATTGAAGCTTGAAGTTCCTGATCTTTTTGTGGGCATTGAGGCTTTTGTTTTCTGCTTATTTGAGCTCTACGTGCTCGTTTTCTTTGAAGAAGATGCACTTGTTTTTGTATTGATGGAGGCCTTTTAAACTTCATTTTTTAAATAAAAGAGATAAGAAGGTAGGCATTTAACTTCAAGCTTAGTGGTGAATTAAGGGTTTTGAAAATAAAATTTAAGATTTGAAAAGTAGAATAGCATAAAATAACCTAATTTTTCAGTCAAATTGAAAAAATTAAATATTATATAGCAGAAAGAAAGGATGGAAACAACTATAAAAAGGAATTACGGTTTGTTAGGTCATACCCTTGAAAAGATCATTCAAATCTAGAAAACTTGTGTCGATGTTGTTAAACGCATACTTTTTTATTAGGGTATAAACTACTCTTCATTTCAAAAAAGAGTACTAATGCAATATATATATATATATATAGAGGGGGGGGGGGGGGGGGGAGAGGGGCGCCAAAGGGAAACCAAAAATTATCAAACAAAATTAACTCAAATTTTTTGTCTCTCAATAATTTCTTGCAAAGTGCCTTCTCAAATTATTATTGTTCTCCACTAGTTCTTTGTTTCGATGTATGTTAAGTTTCTTTTTTCTTATTTAATTCTTATCATTTTCTTTGTTATCCTTTTCCCCAGCCTCATTGCAACCCTTAATAAAAATATTTTGTTCTCTCATTATTGTTATTGCCTCTCATAATGAATAAAGATTAGTTATGAAAGTTAAGCTTATGGTCTTATTGCTAATTTGACCAAAATTATTGTATTTTATATGCTATATGCATTATAACATGTGCTTTGATTTTTAAATATGAATCTAAAATATTGTTGCCTTTCAATACTCATACTCTTAGACTTTTGAAATTGTTGGAATCTTGTTGGTTTGTGAAATGAATTTTATTAAATCCTTACCTTTGATTTGGTTAATTAGTTAGAAAGGGTTTGAAGTTATCCAGTTTACAAGCGGTGCTAGTTCAACAAGTGTTGTCTTTGTTGAAATGAAAGACACATGTCATCAATAATTTTTAGTTATCACTTAATTCTTAAGCACGTTTTTTATTTTTCAATTGTATTCACATAGTCTTTAGGAGTTAAGCTCCACTATCTCCACTATCCGCATTTGTTTCACTATTCTTGGCATTATTTTAGTATTTCAATTGTATTGTTGCCTATTAAAAGGCTATTATGCACAATAAACCATATGAGTTTACAAAATATTTTCTTTTAAGTTGTATCAGTGGTATCAGAGCTTGCAGATCTTGAGAGTAAAAACACATGAGGCAGCAACAGTTTTTTCACTTATTTTAATGGCCACAAACTCATATTTTGTGCAAGCAACCATCCCTTACTTTGATGATCACTATGACCATTGAAGCATGCTAATGGAAAATTTTTTATAATCAAAGGAATATTGGCCAGTTATCGAATTTAGTATTCAAGAGCCACCGGTAGGTAAGTTTTTGATAAAACCCTAGAAAATAAAAGTGGAAGCTCGAAAGCTAAAGGACCTAAAAGCAAAAAATTATCTATTCTAAGCTATTGATCGCTCAATCTTGGAACTATTCTTTGTAAAGAAACTTCCAAGGATATTCAGAATTCTACAAAGAAAAAGTATCAAGGTTTTGTCAGAGTAAAGCGTGCACAGCTTCAAGCGTTGAGAAAGGACTTTGAGACACTAGAAATGAAGGATGGAGATCTATGATCAGCTATTATGTCAGAACATTGGAGATCAGCAACAAGATGAGATTTCATGGTAAAAAGCTGGACGATGTCACTATTGTGGAGAAGATTTTGTGCTCTCTAACACTAAATTTCAATTATGTTGTTTGCTTAATTGAAGAATTAAAAGACATAGATGCACTCTCTCTCGATAAATTGCAAAGCTCCTTATTGGTCCATGAGTAAAAGATGAACAAAAGTTCAACTATAGAGGAGCAAGCATTAAAGGTTTCTACTAACACGAATACTTATTCCAATAATTTTAGAGGAAGAGGTAGAGGTCAAAGTAAAGGTAAAGGAAGGGAAGGTAAAAGTAATAGAGATGGCAGTAGGTTTTTCAAAGTCAATGATGATCAATTTCAGGGCAAAGGCAGAGGACAAAATCAACATGTTGACAAATCTAAGGTAGAGTGCTTTCGATGTCATAAATTTGGATATTATCGTCCTGATTGTTATACTAAGCTGCCTAATGATAAAGAACAAGAAGAGCAGTTGAATTTTGCAAAAAGGAAGTGCAAACTTTGTTAATATCTGTTCAAGTTAATCAAGAACCTGACTCTGTTATTTAGTATATGATACAGAATGCAGTAACCACATGTGTGGAAGTAAGTTTTTTTTTTTCTTATATAAATGAAAGCTTTCATTCTACAGTAAGTTTTAGTGATTGTTCCATTGTGAAGGTAATGGGAAAAGCTGACATTAAGATAAGAACCAAAAATGGTTTTGTACAAACAATTTATAATGTCTTTTATGTTCCTGACTTGAAAAATAATTTGTTAAGTGCTAGTCAATTACAAGAAAATGGTTATATAAGCACTATTTAAAACGATGGTTGTGAGATTTATGATCCTATTAGAGGAGCTATTGTTGTTATGCCAATGAGTTCAAATAGGTTGTTTCCATTGAAAATAAAAAGTGTGCAATCTTGTTTGATGGCTGAAGTAAAAGATCCTTCTTAGTTGTGACATTTTCGTTATGGTTACTTAAGTTTTAGTGGATTAAAGACCCTCCAACAGAAGAATATGGTGACTAATCTTCCATAAATCACTCCTCCTTCCCAAGTCTATAAAGAATGTGTCACTGAAAAACAGTATCATTCCCAATTTCCTAAGGGAAAGTCATAGAGAACAAAGGATGTCTTGGATCTAGTGCATTCCTATATTTGTGGTCCAATAAACCCATCTTCTAATGGAGGTAAAAGATATTTAATCACCTTCATTTATTCTTTTTCAAGAAAAACTTGGGTTTATTTTTTGCAGGACAAATCAAAAACTTTCTCTACATTTAAAATTTTCAAAGCTTATGTGAAAAATAAAGCGGTAAAAACTATTAAAAACTCTTCATACAAATAGTGGTGGTGAATACTACTCCAAAGAATTTGGAGATTTTTGTGCAAAATATGGCATTCGAAGAGAGTTCCCAGCTACATATACACAACAAAAAATGGTGTATCGGAGAGGAAGAATAGAACCATTCTGAACATGGTGAGAAGTTTGTTAGGAAGAGGAAATGTTCTAACGACTTTTTGGCCGAAAGCAGTAAATTATAGCATTCATATTTTGAACAGAAGTCCAACTTTTGCTATTCAACATATGACACTAGAAGAGACTTAGAGTGAGAGAAGACCAGCTGTAGATCACTCCTGAATTTTTAGTTGCATAGCGTATGCCCATGTCCCGGATGCAAAAAGAAAGAAACTTGATGACAAGGTTGAGAAATGTATCATTCTTGGTGTAAGTGAAGAATCTAAAGCATATAAATTATTTAATCCATTAACCAATAAGATTGTGACCAGCAGGGACGTTATTTCTTATGAAGAAAACACTTGGGATTGGAATAGGCAGTAGCCTATACAGGTCTTTTATCACAATAATGTTGATTATGAGCAAATTTTAGCACTTCGTAAACCTAAAAATTCATCAAATACAACTCCAACGGTTGTTGTAACCTTACCAGCAACTACTACAGTCAATGAAGAAGAAGCGCAATCTCTTCGTCGTGTTAGAAAAAGGCCTACTTGGATGGAAGATTTTGAGGTAACTAGAATTCAAGATCTAATTACTCACCTTGTTTTGTTTTTAGATTGTGATCCTACAACTTTTGAGAAAGTTATTAAAGAAGAAAAATGGCGAAAAACAATGGATGATCTCCAAATGGACACAAAACCATTGATGTAAAGTGGGTCTTCAAAACAAAGGTGAAACAGAATGGTGAAATTGGCAAGTATAAGGCAATTTTGGTAGCCAAGGGATACAAAAGCAATACGAGATTGGGTATATAGAAGTTTTTTCTCTAGTTGTCAGACATGACACAATCAAATTGGCGGTTGCATTAGCAGCACAAAATTCTTAACCTATTTTCCAGTTACATGTCAAATCGGCATTTTTGCATGGGTACTTGGAAGAAAAGGTATTTATCGATCAACCTCCTGGTTATGTCAAGATTGGGAATGAGCATAAAGTTTACAAATTAAAGAAAGCCCTTTATGGACTAAAATAAGCCTTAGGAGCCTGGTATAATCGCATTAAGTCTTATTTTCTTAAATCTACTTTTTCGAAATGTCCTTATAAACATACACTTTTTGTTAAAATTAGAGATAAAGGGCATATGCTTATTGTTTCTTATATGCTGATGACCTTATTTTCACTGGAAATTATAATGCCATGATTAAAGACTTTAAGAAGTCTATAATGGATGAGTTTGAAATGACAGACCTTGGTATGATGCATTATTTTCTTGGCATAAAAGTGGTACAATCAGATGTTGGTGTTTTTATTTCTCAAAGGAAATATGTGGGAGAAATTTTGGACAGGTCTTAAATGAAGGATTGTAATCTTGTAACTACTCTGGCCGTGTTTGGTCTGAAGCTACATAAAGATCATGAAGGAAAGAAGGTTGACAACACACTTTACAAATAAATTGTTGCCAGTTTGATGTATCTAACTACAACAAGACTAGATATAATGTATTTTGTGTGTTTAATTAGTAGATATATGGAGAATCCTATAGAAATGCATTTGTTAGCTACCAAGAGAATCCTTCGCTACTTGGAACTAGAAATTTTAGGTTGTTTTATAAGAAAGGTGAAAAATCTGATTTGCTGGGATTTACTGATAATGATTATGCAGGAGATCAAGATGATCACTTCGAGTTATACTTTTATATTTGGGACAGGTGCTATCTCATGGTCATCAAGGAAGCAACTTATTGTCACTCTTTCAACAATCGAAGCAAAATTTGTAGCATCATCAGCATGTGCCTCTCAAGCAATTTGGTTAAGGAACATTCTTGAAGAACTTCAGTTTAATCAAGAAAGTTCTACTACAGTTTATTGTGACTATAGCTCAACCATCCAATTGTCCAAGAATACAGTTTCTAGGGAAGAAGTAAACACATTGATGTCAAATACCACTTTTTACATGACATCACAAAAGAAAAAATAGTTGAACTCATTTACTGCAGAAGCGATAATCAACTTGCATGACTTATTTACAAAGCCCCTCAAATTTGTTGCATTTCAAAAGCTTAGAAAATTATTTAGCTCCTACAATAATTTTGTGCAAGGGAGATTGCTTTGCAATCAAGCGTTACCAAACTAATGTTGTAAGAGTGTTGAAATGAAGGACACCTGTCATCAATAATTTCCACATGTCATTAATAATTTTTAGCTATCACTTAGATTCTTAAGCATGTTTTTTATTTTTCAGTTGTATTCACCTAGTCTTTAAGAGTTAAGCTCCACTATCTCCACTATCTGCATTTGTTTCATTATTCTCTACATTATTTTAGTATTTCAGTTGTACTATTGCATATTAAAAGGCTATTATACACAATAAACCATCAGAGTTTGCAAAATATTTTCTTTTAAATTGTATCAGTTTTTATGTTTGCTCGAAAACAATCAAGGATTTGAGTTTGGGGAAGTTTGATAACTCTCATTTTTACCTTACTTTTCCTGGATTAATTTTTAATGTTTTATGTCTCTTTAACTTAGTTTTCTTTAGTTTTAACCTTTATTTCTACATCTTGGGTGTTGTGCTACTCATTTGGATCGTATTTCTGATTTTTTAAAAAACATTAAAGCAATTATACAAATTTGTGAAGATTATGGACCTTAAAATTCCTACTCAAATGAAGGAATATTTTTTTTCTTCCACCCTAATGGTTCTACTTTGCCTTGGGATTAGTGTTGGAGAACCTTATATATATCCATTTTTATGCATTTTGTTATATGAGCCATAAATCTCTCAATAGCAAGATATTTTCTTTGAAAGAAGTATGGAGATTCAATATTAAAGTCTAAAGCTGGGAGATTACTTGAACTTGCCAAATGATTATTCTAATTTTTTTTTCCTTTTCTTATTCTTTTTTTCATTTATTTATGATATTAGATTATTTTGTTATTATGATGTTGATTAGTGAATAGAACTTGTTAGTTAGGAAAAAGGTTAATTCCCATATTATGTAAAAACTATTTCCTTTTTTTCTATTTATAAAATGAATTTGTAAAGTTTATGCAAACTTGTTGATTGTTTAATGCTTTATTTGTTAGGAATAGTTATTATGTGAATAATAGTCTTAATTGAAAAGTTTATATATAATTTTCATTGGAAAATGGTACTAAAATGCCCGTAATATTATCTCCAAGGTACTAAAATGTCTATATTGTTAATTTTAGAACAAAAATGCCTTTGACATTAAAAATATGTATTAAAATACTCCTGAATCAAACTTCCGTCAGTTTTGAGTTAACAACGTTGATGTGGCATTGATACATGGTAAAATTATGCTACATTATCGACACGTCAGTGCTACATGTATTTTTAATTCAAAATAAAGTTAGTCATTTTAGCACTCTAAGAAAAACTTTAGGGATATTTTAGTATTTTAAAAAATTTTAGAAGCATTTTTTAGAACTTTGAAAAAGACGTTAAGGACATATAGTATTCTAATGAAAATGTTTGGGGCATTTTTGTACTTTGAAGAAAACATTAAGTGCATTTTTCTAAATTTTTAAATAATATAGTAATTATTTTTTATTTTTAGTATTTGAATTTCTAAGAAAATTTTTAATAGGTAAAATTCGAAGAAAAATCTAAAAAATGTAATTATTATTTTTTTACAAATTGACTCGGTTGCTAATAAATTTGTTGCACCTTATTACCATCCGTTCAAATTTTAATGTCATATTTATTAAAAAGAATTAATTAATAAATATTCTTGAATTATATAATTTATTTGTAATTTCTTTTCTTATCCCTAATAAATATGTAAAGAATATGAGATATCAATCAATGTTTGATGGTAAAAAAAAATTAAATAAACATATATTAAAAGACTAATCAATTAATTTTAATTATCAAGTGAGGTATAATGTGAAACAAATAGGAAAAAAAAATCTATCAATCAAATTGAAACAAAATAGATAATAATATGATATAATGGTAGATAATATGTGAAATTTATATTTATTAGATATGTAAACTAAATACTATTACTTAGCTAAAATATTTTAATTAACAAATATTTATGCTTGTAAAAAAAAATATAAATCAAGAAAATATTTTCTACATAAAAATTTTATTTAATTCTTTTAAATATAAAGCATTTTTCAAAAATACCCTTCATGTATTCATATGGTGCTAAAATAATAACCTAAAGTTTTTCTCACAGCGTTTTCCTTAAAGTAATAAAATACCCTTGACTTTATTTTGAAGTAAAAATAGACATGACATTTATATCAATGACATGATATATTTTACTACATGTCAGTACCAGTACAACATTAATACCGTTAACTCGGAATTAACAAAAATTTGATTCAATGACATTTTAATATCTTTTTATAAAAGTCAAAGACATTTTTATTTAAAAATTAACTAAAAGAATATTTTAGTACTATAAAAACAACATAAAAAACAAAATAGAGCTGTGCAAACGATCGGTTCGGTAAATCGAACCAAATTCGAATGGATCGAATTAATTTCGATAGGTTTGATTCGGTCCAATCGGTTTACTATTATATATATATATATATATTTATATATATATATATATATAAACAAGCAAAAAAATCCATAATTCCCTCGTTTTTCTTTCTGTTTCACGTTTTTCCCCAAAATCCCTAATTTCCAAATCCATTATGCCTTTGCAGGTCGCCACCAGAAGTATCGCCTCTTTCTGTTTTCGTTTTCGTTTTCGTCTTCTGATTGTGTTTTTATGTTGCTTTGCTTTCATGCTTTATTGCTTTGTGTTACTTTGTTGTGATTTTTTGTGTTGCCGACTTTAAGTTTTTAGGATGTATGGTTGGTAATTTAGTATATTTACTTGGGGCTTTCGTGGATGAGGTTGAGGAGAGAAAAATGAAGAAATAAAAAAAGGCGACTGCGATAGCAACAAGCGGAGGTCGATAGCTTTCAGATCGGTAATGGC
The DNA here is from genome assembly GCA_947683425.1 of Excoecaria cochinchinensis. NCBI lineage: Eukaryota > Viridiplantae > Streptophyta > Magnoliopsida > Malpighiales > Euphorbiaceae > Excoecaria > Excoecaria cochinchinensis. The sequence goes on from CANTUQ010000050.1 coordinate 8,259,230, forward strand.
AACAGGCAAAAGTCGACGGCTTTCAAATCGACGATGGCAGTCAGGGGCAGAAAGGCGACTGCGATAGCAAAAAAAAAAAAAAAAGCGACTGCGATAGCAACAAGCGGAGGTCGATAGCTTTCAGATCGGCAATGGCAACAGGCAAAGGTCGACGACTTTCAAATCAGCGATGGCGGTTAGCTGCAGAAGGGGTTTTGGTCTAATTTAGGGATTTCTGGAGGAGAAAATGAAGAATGGAAAACAAACGCACGATATATATATATATATATATATATAATAAAACGGTGGGATTTGATCAATTTGATTAATTCGGTTTTTAATTTTAAAAATTGAACTGAACTCAATTATCCGAAATATTATTTCGATTCAGAACTGAACAAAGAACTAAACTGACTAAAATTTATTGAGTTCGATTTTCGATTTCAATTCGATTATCTACAAGCCTAAATTCTAAAACATTTTAGTACATTTTTTCATTTTCATTTATTTTTCCATTTTCATTTGTAGCGTGATTGATTTTGATTTGCATGAAGTCAAATTCTAAATTTAACTGAAAGGTTTAATGTAATTTTGTAAATTGTACTTTAATTGGAAGATTTGCTTAAAAAAGGATTAACAATATACTTACTAAAACCGCTTGAATTTGTTAATTCTATGCCCCTCAATTGAACTAAATAAAAATAATTCAATCAAGACTGACTAGCAACTAACTTATCCTGTTACTTGGCACTTGGCATGTTTATCTTCAAAGTCTAAACCCTTAAAGCCCTTTCTAATGCTAGAGCTCCAAGCAATACATTGGTTTATCATATGTTATTATGTTGCTTATTTTTATCCGATTAAACTTATTATTTATAAATAAATATGGACAGCATGTGCATATTAATGCACAAATAAATGAAAAGATTAGACTTTAACTGTATCACTAGATTTAATTTATATATCAAATATCATCATACTTTAGAATTAATTACCGCATATGCAAGTGTTGTATAAAAAAAAAATTACGGACATTTTTTCAAATTCCCGAACAGCACTGAAACACAAGATAATGGAAAAAATAACTATATTATGAGAAGAAAGAAAGAAATAAACTACATTAACTATACATAAATTAAAATAAAACACACACACAAAAGGCAAACATCTAGAAAAGTTGCTCAAAAAGCCACATTCTCAAAACAAATTAGCGTAGCAAAATTGGATTTGTATTAACTTCAAAACCTTGTCCTGTTGTCCATATATTGAGCTCTGCTCTCCAGTCCTTTCCAGGTCAAAACTAAGCAGAATCTCAACCTGCAAAGTGAATGGATCCTTTAGTGAATTTACGAGCAAGAGTTGATCTGAAAATTATCAATCTATTATCATCAAACCACATCAAAAGAAACTAAGAGAAGATAAAACTACACCAATTCGTAAGGCGTTCTCAGGTCCACACAAGACAATGCAAGATTGCTGATTTAACATCAAAGTTAACTGAAAGCAGCACAATTGGGTAACGTACCGAATGGCAAAAACAATGAATTCAATCCTCCTCCATAGGTACATCTGGAATATCAAACCTGTCTTCCTCAATCACATTATTTATCACAGACACGGCAGATGGTAAAGCGATGTCAAGGAAATCATAACTTATCCCATAACTGAAGAGAAGAATATATGGATGGGGGAGAGTGAGAAGAAGAGGCAATTGAACAGAAACTAATCTATTACAAAACACCAATAAAGTTGCAGAAGCAGGTTTTCCTGCTTGAAACAATAAAAAATTCTGGATTTCACAATGACTTGTACAAAACACGTGATCAGCTTACTATGTAATTCTAATGTCTTCAGATTATTGAAATAACTTAATGGAAGATTCATATGAGCATATCTTGGACCAACAATGTGAAAACTATTGACTTTACCGAAAACAATATTATGTTTAGTTTTATTGAACTAGGAAAATAAGCATACTTGTTAGGATAACCCATAAACTCTTGCAGAAATAATCCTTTCCTTTCTTTTAATAGCTAAAATATACAACAGAAAATACCAAGCTACTTGATCTCTCAGATCATCAGTGAATGTTGCGCTTGGACCTGTTCAAGGACCTTGGGACCCACTACACCAGACTTAGCCAGGTAGAAACTAACCTATGCTTGAGAGAGTTTTTTCTTCCAGGGCCAAGCCAAAAAAAGTCTTATTTTAGTGATGTGGGCTGGGGTTGGGAACAGTTTTAACTAGAGCTCAGACATTTCCAGGACTTCTTACACTCAGTTTTCTACGTGTTTGTATATTCAAATCAGGTTTGAACAGAATATTAGATCGAACCACTGAGATTGAGGTCACACTCAATCCTAGGCTTAAAATTCCCAGGTTTGTTCAGTAGGCTTGTGAAAGTTATAATTATACTTAAGTGCAGGTGCATGCACACACCAAAAAATAAAAAATGAAAAAAAAATAACTTTTTGCAAAGGATATTTGTAGGCATAGGATCATCCTTCTCACCGCGATTGCGGCTATTATCTAGCTCCCGGATAATTTCTGGAGTTACCTGTAACCAAAAGATGCATAAAGATTAAAATTGCCAAAAATAAAATTTAATCATTCCCAGTTTATTCTTTATTTTGGGAGAGATGGAAATTAATCTTACTAATTTATGCTTTTGCTTTTTGACTAGTGTTCTAAGATTATCTTTATCTTCTTTCTGCAATTCATTCTTGTACCTGCATGGATTAAATGCAACAATTGATTACATTCAGTTCAAGCAATTACAAATTTGGAGGACCAAACTTAAAAATAATTTCTAATTCAACTCCACCAAGAAACACCATATTGAGGCTCAGTGGCGGAGCCACTCTATGCTGAGGGTGTGCACAGGCACACCCTCAATTTTAATCTTTTTTGAATATATATATATATAAATTATAATGGGAACTCCCTAATTTATTTTAAGTGCCCCCTCTTAAATTTTGAGTGTCCCAATATTTTTGAACATATAAATTATCTTTAAAATTTTTATGAAATAAAAATACGGTATAAAAAATTAAAATTAAGGGTTTAAGAATAAATAAGTAGAGATTATAATATAATTTTAATATGCCTAATGGCCAAAACGACGTCTTTTTGGCCATTCCACTTCTTCTTTCTTTTCTTTCTCTCCCAATATTTTCCTATTTCAACCCCCTCATCTGCATATCTCTCTCTTTTTCCTGTCGCCACTCGCGACCGTCAGTACTTCACCGTCTTTTTATATATATTTTTAATTTTTAATTTTTTATAATAAATTTTTAATGCGCCAGGACCCCGCTGACCCTGGGTCCTGGCTCCGCCACTGCTGAGGCTCATGTGCATCTTAAAATTGAATGGACGCCAAAGTTCAATTTTGCCTCTAAAATATCCAACAGTCCTAGTTGACTTTTACTCTCCTTGTTTTTGTCAATTAAAGGAAATTATATAGCAAAAGAGAAAAATAAAATCAATATAAAGGAGACATTACAGCTAATCACAGGCACCCAGGTATACTGGGGATTCAAACTATTACAATTGTACAATATCCTGTGTCTTACACCTTAACAAACTCATCTAATCCCTCTATCCTTTTGAAAATCAACATATTGAAAAGCAAGAGCATTCCTTTATTTGCCATAACAATTACACAGTGGAGTTGAGGAATGGCCAGGCTTCATTTTATCATTCCACAACTAATGACTGGTAGCTACCCTCTCACAAACCACCATTTTATTTCTCTTCATCATAATTCTATTATGCTTCTCTACTTTTTGCTTTTCTTTTCATTTAGCAACTCCCACTCCGAAACTTCTCTGCACAATTTCTTTCTCCAACTTCTCTTCTCCCACAACAGCTTCAAGGAATTAAATGGTGACAACAAAAACCTAAAATCTCAATCTTAATTCTTTTTGAAAGATGGGCCTTATTAGATAAACATTTTATCCTTCTAGACACTAATTTTGCTTGCTGTGAATTGCAGGCATAAATGTCCTTGTGAAAGCTTCAGCACCAATATCCAATTAGAACTAATAAAACAGAAGGCAAGAAAGAAGCCTAGGAAATCCACTGACCTCTGGACAAATGCAAGCAGGGACTGGTGCCATATTACAGGCATTACTCTTGTATCATCAACAAATCTCATAAAATGTGAAACAACTGCATCAACTACGCGAAGTGGCAAGGCATACTTCTTTTCCAACAGAAGCTTGATAAAATAACTGCATTGATTCACCAAAGCAACATTGTAAAATAATTTCAGATCTCTTGCATCTTGAACAGGTAGAGAAAAGAAAAGACGGAAAAAAAAAAAAAAAAGCCTCCAATCTCTGCTTGTCTTTCCTAAAATAAAAGCATGTAGTGGCAAGTACAGACAAATATTTGTGTCAGAGCAATTATAACATGTATATTAGTTATTTCATCATGTTAATAATATACATCATAATTTATTTAGCAGTTCTGAAGTTCTCTAGTTTTGGTTTATGATCTGTAGTCCAATGGAAGCACATCAGAGTAGCATCTGATTCTGTACCATGCCTGATCTTATCATTACGTGTCTCCTCTTATCAATTGTAATTCACAGCACCACATTTACTTCAAACTCAGGTGATGAGCTTCTATATAATATACATTGCGATTTAGCAGTCAAAGAAAACCACGATAATTATGGCATTGTACAGAATCAACTACTTAGATATTTTGTAATTTTAGCCAATTATAAAGCAAATGCCACAACTTGACCAAGAAATTTCTAGTCAGTTTTTCTTCAGTAGCATCTGGGGTACCACAATTTTTATAAATATATGCATCCATTTAAGCATTTCAGCTACCAATCTCATTCAAAGAAAGTGTAGTCACTATTCTGCATGGCACAGATCTATCATTAGCAAGTCACAATTGGTTAAGTCCTCTAATAACATATTTGAAAGATATAAGCATTTTAAACTCTGTAGGTAATTTTACATCCAAAGCACCAAAGGGAGGAAAAAGAGTCCACTACATGCACACAGAACATGATGGGAACTCAGCTCAGATGGATCACAGAAACCACTAAATGTCACACTCCCCTTTCTTTTCTTTTCCCTTTTTTCATTTTTTTTTCTTTTTTAGAGCAGGGTTAAACCGAGCATTACCTTGTTGTGCCACAATATTCCATCTCTGCAAGCTTCAATAGTGCAACACTGTAATTTCATTCAAAAATTTCAGTTAAAGATCTTCCTCACAATTAAAACTTACTAAGAAAAATGTAATTCCAACAACAAAATAAGTATGAAACCATTCTGGAACTTGAAAATGCAAAGGTGCAAACATAAGACAAGTATTCAGAAATCTTGATGCAACCTCCGATAATTGTATCTAAAGCATAATTTCTTTATTATCCACAACAAAGGCCTAATTGAGAAATGCAAATCTCAATCACCATGATAATTGGACCATGCAAACATGTGAAACTGATGTATATCAACAACAATCAAGAAGGGCAAGATTCAAGAACAAGGTCTGAGAGAATCAGCTTATTTCAGGCAAAATTTGGAAGCATTATTGGTCCTTTTCAAAGCAAGTTTAGCCCATAAAGTTGCAGGAGATACGACAGCAAGAGAGAGATTTAAAAATTACATGGAGTGCTAAAGATTTAGAGGCAGATGAATTTCTGCAGATTATACAAATTGGTTGAAATGAAGAAAACAGATCCCAACAATCAACGCAACTAGTTTGGGTTTAAGGTATCTGCTGAGTAGTAACAATTAAAGAACATTAATGAGAAGTTGCTACAATCACATATGCAAATCATTCTAGCTAACTAAATAAATGCCTAAAATAAAATATTACACAACTCAAAACTTAAAATACCTTGAATGAAGCATGGGTATGGAGACTTTTTGAATAATACTTCCGATGATGACAGCCTCCCTAAGATTGCATGTCCCCGACTGCAAGTCAAACAAGGTACATGAGTTTACATGAAAGTACAGATATGCAATCCATTGAATATTAAAAGATATGGAGCACAAATGATACTTAAGATGCAGAATTGTCTCAAAATAATCAAACACAGAAATTAACAAAACAATAAGTATTTCACTGAAGGCAATTGGATGAAAAGGGAGTAAGAAAAATTACAAATGTAACAGCTAGTTTTTACAGTTAAGAGTCAGAGAAAAGTAATAGCAACAAAGTTTCTCTGATCATATGTTTAGAGAAATTTTCCTTATGTTTTGCTTAGCTTAGTAATATTCCCAATTTAATGACTGTCTTTTCAATGAACAAAGTACAGGTTTTTCAAACCTATATAGGATTCTAACCTATTAGGACTAGAAAATCTAATAAGAAGAGCTATGAGAAGCTGCTTAGACTTCAACCTTCCATTATATAAGAATGATATTTGAGATTTTGGTGTGTCTATCTTGTTCTGAGAAGGTATTGGTACAATACTGTCCCCATGGTGATATCTCAAGAACCCACGGTTGACTTCCCACACCTTCTGCTATTTTGCTTCAGTAATATCAGATTCAAGTCGCACAACTAAATGCAGAAGCCCTTCAAACTACCAAGTTAAAACTCTAAGCTTCAAGTTTTCATACCCTAATTCAGCATGCAATCTAACAAAATTTCTTAGATTACCAGAGCTCTCTCACGAAGTATTTTCAGCGCAGACATGAAACTGAAGATGCCTCAAAGAAATATTCTTCAATAGATGCTCAAGATCATTTGACAAAGATAATGAGAAATGAGGAAGTTTGACATTCAAAAATTAAACTAAACAAGTACTGTTAGAATCCTCAATTCAACACACACATTTTTAAGGCCCCTGCTCATGAACCCACATGTAAAAACATTCACACACACATGCACATTCAAACATGGATATCTAACATCAAACCAGCTCAACCAACACACAGTCATTATTATTCATCACAAGGACTGACAGTAGAGATATAAAAGGTGTTATCTGAGGCATAATCATTTGGTCTTGAAGAAGAAAACAAACAAAGTAACCATGTCAGAGAAAATACAAAATTAGCATCTCTTATCTTCAGCATTTAAAACAATGGGAAGGCAGAACATTGCAACTCTTTCACAGAATAAAAAAGAAACCAGCAATTACAAGCAAGGAATCAGAAATGGCAAAAAGAACAGTTGTAACATGTGGAAGGTACAAGAAAACCTCATCAGCCAAAAAAATAATAATGATAAGGAAGAAAGAAAAAAGAGGAGAACAACAAAAGCCGCAGTACTAATGTTCCATGCAGTATGCAGCAAAGTTAGAAAAGCAAACTCCCAGGGCATATTTGGCATTGACAACTAATTTAACTTCATCTTGAATATATTGGTTACAAGCAACTAAATTTGTTCCTTAAGCTGGATTTTGCATGAGAACTTTAAAACAGCTAACGCACAAGTTGTTCCTTAAGCTGGATTTAGCATGAGAACTTTAAAATAGCTAACCAATAATTTACTACCTTTTGCAAAAGCATCCAAAAGAATATATCTTTTGGAAAAGTAGTTTCAGTGCAAAGTGAAACAAATGCTAACTTTTTTCAAATGGAGTCGAATGTTTTTCAGGTCTCTGTATGGCCAGGGAGAGCATATGCCAGTTGGCTTCATAAAGCATACATGAACACTACGATATGCTTTACTCATAAGCTCATGTCACCTAGTAAATATTAAAGGTAACACCAAATAAGTCAAGCTTTCATGCAAGTGATGAAATCCTGCTCCAATAGAAAAAATCATCTAGCATTTGACATCCTATATTGATTGGGATAAAGGCAGAAGTGGTAATGGACAAGCAATGGACCAGTATCTGTCAGCAAAATGCATATATATATATATATATATATATATATATATATATATATACAGAATACCATACATAACTTTTATGCCAGTCCATACCTTACACAATGGAAACAATATTCCCTTGTTGAATGCAGCAGGTTTATAAAGAGACTTCTTCAAAGCTTGATATAAAGCAAAATGCAGTCTCTTATGCCGCTTAATATCATCTCTGATTCGAGGAAGTAACACAAGCCTATAGAAACGCTCTGCCTTCTTTGCACTCAAATTGGAAGCAAAGATTCTTGTAGCCTGAAACATTGCATTCGGTGACCAATTCTCAGGTTTGGTCAGGTATAAGATATCCTCCCAAAGTTGCATTGCAGGGATATGCTTAAATGCCTTAGGCATTTTTCCAGCTGTGTATTTACTCAGAAACTCACCAAGCCTGCAATTAAGTTTTACAACAATTCAGAAAACACATTTATATTCAAAATGTGTTCCTCCTTTAAACAAGTCACACATGACAATGGTTTACTGGAACATTAAAAAAGAAAAAAAGAAAAAAAAACAGCATGCCTTTTTCAAAACAAGCAGAACAAGTGAAAAAGAAAAGTGATATGCTTGATATTTTGAAACTCAGAGATGGATATAGCTAATTACACTTCATAGCAATAGAACAAGGTTATAAAAATTACCCCTTATACAATTCTATGAGAGACTCATCCAATTTAGGTAGAGGACGTGCTTCTGCAGTCAAACAAATCAGTTTTCTATATAAGAAAATGATAGCATTACTCCAATCAATAGAACAAAATAAATGATTTGACTCAAGTTCAAACCATAATTAAAACCCAAAAACCAATTAAGAGGAAAAAAAACAGATAACCTGAAGAAGCATTTGCACCCTCCTGTTTGAGTTTTTCAATAATGAGGTCTGCAAGTGTACGCTGTGGACCAGCATCTTTTGATAGGAATGCCTCCAACAATTTCTCCTCATTCTCATCAATCTCCTACAACAACCAATACCAATCCAGAAAATAAGAATAATGAATCAAATAGTAGCAATAACACGTGGCAACCCAAAATTTCGCATAGATTCTCTGTAAAACAACAGGACCTCATTAGTTGACTTTCTTGGCACTGTTCCCTTATTAGCAATTACTGAATTTTGGAAAAGGAATAACCTAAGTGTAACATAAACGAACTGCAAACAAATAAATTGCTCACACCACAATATGCTTTGAAGACAAAACTGGATTTGAGAATTTATTGCAGCCATCATGTAACATATGATGAAGAAAGATATATAATGACAACCATCTATCAATATCAGACTTGAAATATGAAGAAAATAAAGTCAGAACACTGCTACAGTGACAATAATAGCTAGAAAAGCTGCAGGGTCTAACCAACATGTTGAAAATACTATTTTGATGCAGAAAATATGCTACAAATCGAACTTTTCAAATTATGCAAAGAATTTCATAGCAATTGATATTTTATCATTCGAAACCGGAGGGCATCGCCTAAAAAGAAAGAAAACTCCAAGGGCTATAAACATCAAAGTTATTCTAAACTACACAGCATTAACATCCAAGTAATAAGTAGTGCTGCCACATTGAAGAGTTAGAGGAGCAAAGCCAATGAAGGAACCCAAGGCACTTGTATTTATCTTGAATATAGAAAATCTGGCCATTCAGTTAAGATGTGTACAACATGAAATTCATCTTCAATTCATTCCAATGTAATGTTATTGCATACGCACTGAAATTTCAGCATTTAAAAGATTGGAAACATGTTTCCACAATTAGCAAAAACAAGAAAATGGCCAATCAAATACACCCTATATGTTCCTCCTCATTTTTACTGTCAGTGGGACAAATAAAATCAAAACCAAACAAAACAGTAAAAAAAAGAGCTCACTTCATAATCCCCAAACTGAGTTTGAGTCTCAGAGAATCCTGCAAAATCATCAACATCCTCTTCATCTTCTTCTTTTTGATGCCTGGCAGCTTCTTCCTCAGCCAACATAAATGCATTACTAGCAGGATTTCTTTCCTCAGCTTCCTCTTGAATTTCCTTCTGCTGCATCAGTGCCTCTTTCAAAATTTTTGAACTAATACCCGTAGAGATCATCTAAAACCAAAGTGTAAACAATAAGAACCATATTGATGAAATTAGCATAGTGAATAGTATAAGGGCTTGGTGAAAACCTTGTCCTGCTTCTGGTGCCGTTTGGGTGCTTTAGATCGTTTATTTGTAGAGGCAATGGAGGCATCATCATCTGGGATGAAAGGCTGGGGGTTGTGGTACCTAGTTCTTTTCTTCTTTTCCATTCTAAGAAGCCTGTGACATGAGTAAGCATGCAGTCATTATTAAGCTAGGAACTTTGGTTCATTCATTCTGTCTGTGTGCATGAGTTAAAAAAAGTTTTAAAAAACCATAAAACCCAGAAGAAGGGTTACAGACCTAAAAAACAAGGTAGAAGAACAATCAGATAAAACAATAAGAGGGGGAAAGTAATTAGAGAGAGACGCAAAGAAGAAGAAAAAGGAGGAGCACTCAAATGTTTTTAAAACTGGTCTGGATGTCAAACCAGACTGCCAACTGGGTCATGGTTCAACCATGTCATTTTTTTTTTTTTTGGTTTTAAATACAATTATTTTATACAGCTACAGTCTAAGGAACTAATTTGAGACCAATCTTTGCTCACAGTCACACTCCAAAATTGACTTCATAACTAATAATAATTGGTCATTAATTTCAACAAAACATTTTAAAAAAGATAAAATATGCATTTTGTTGATTAAACTACATAGTCTAAGCTGATACACCAGACAAGAATCAATATGTATCTCATCCTTATCAATTTAGCTATTTCAGTTCAAATATAAAACCAATATTTAGAAAGCAATATCAGAGTTAGATTGCTATGAAATAGGCCTACCCATGGAAGCAAGAGTCATGACAAGTTGCACATCTTTTAGAAAAGACGACAACAAAACCTCATGAACTTGTTTCAACCTTCAAACAGGAAAGCAAAACAGTAACATTCATAAAAATTTGCAGTTTTGAAAATTCATTAGCCTAGGGAAATTATCAAAAGCCAGTGTTAGCCCTTCTATTTAGAATATCGGTTTCAATCTGGGCTCTACTTGCAACTCTCTAATACCAGTTTCAATCTAGACTTTACTTGCAACTTTCTAGTATATAATATCTATACCAATGCACCAACTTGAATACATATAAAATACATGAACAATTTTTCCATCTTTCAGTTGTGAATTGTATACTAAGCAGCAATGAGACTTCCCATCGTACACTAAAATTGATTAATAAATTACAATTTGGAATAGATTCCATGGCTTAAAAAGAAAAATATCTTAAAAAAGTATGACAATTTGCAGAGAGTCCAATCTCTCATATTGTCTCATTTGATTCTCTAGTTATGATTTGAACAGATGATTCTCTAGCTGAGATGGCTTAGTATTTTCAGGATTTGAACAAATGAAGATCAAAGCTACCCAAATCCAAGAATGTGAACCAATTTGTTCGAAGAACAAGTGAAAATCAATTGATTAATGAAATTAGAGAGAAAAAAGAAGGCTTCGAATAATACATACAGGAAAACAGGACTTCAGCTGATCAGCGACGAAGGCTCTGCTCGGTGGCCGGCCAAGGAAGCTCCGGTGATGGTGGCTTGGGTGAGAGATAGGAACAGAGGGGAGGAGGTAGGGAACGAACATAAGGGGTTTTGCGGGGTATAATTTAGGGTTTTTGAAATACTAAACAAAAACTATATGAAACACACCGTTTTGATGGTTCTGGTTCTTTCCGGTTTTTTACATCTAATTTTAGATGCCAGTTCGCAGTTAAACTCGTTAGAACAGGAAAAAAAAAAAAAAAAAAAAAATGAAAGCATTGGTTAAATTTACAGAAAATTGGTGCAATTTTTCAGAAAAATTTTTCACAGAAAATAGAAAATAGAGACTATGTTTATTTTAGTCAATTTTCTAAAATAGAAAATAAAAAATAGATTTTCCAGTTTTTTAAAATATAAAAAAAGATTGGAAAACTAATAAAAGATATTTTCTAAATTTTTTATATCATTTTAATACATATATACACGTATGTATATATATTCACACACACATACATATATATGTATGTGTATGTATATGTATGCATAGACATGTATGTATATATGTATGTATACATATATGTATGTATTTATATATGTACATACATACATATACATATATGTATGTATGTATGTACTTATATACATATGTCTATACATACATACATAAACATATATATATATATATATATATATATATATATATATATATATATATATATATATATATATGTACGTAGACATACACACATATATATACACATATGTATGTACATACATATACATGCACATGCACATATATATATATATATATTTGTGTGTGTGTGTGTGTGTATACATATGTATGTATGTGTGTGTGTGTATGCATATACATACATACACACACATGTATACACATATATGCAAATGCACATGCATATGCATATACAGATACACATACATGTAAATGCACATGCATATGCATATATATATACACATATGCACATACACATACACATGCGCGCGCACACACACACACATATATATATATGTACATACATACACATATATATAAAATATAAATACTCTAATTTACCATTTATTGATATGTGTGTGTATATGTATGTGTATTTATGTACATACATACACACACATATATATATATATATATAAAATAATTACTCTAATTTTTCATTTTTTGATAAATAAACGCGTTTTCTAAATTTTTTCCAGAAAATAAATACTCAAATTAAAACAGAAAACTGTTTTCTGTAAATAAACGCACCCATAATTTTTTTTACGTAATTATCTTAGAAAAAGAAAAGAAAAGTATTAAAAACTAATAATTATTGGATAATAATATAAAAGTTAAATATTATACGTAACATTAATATTGTATCTATTTAAAAATGAAGAAATAAACAGAAATGGCTATTAAATATTTAATGGTGAAATAAAATAATTTAGTAGTTTCAATATTTATAGCACAAAATTAACACTAATTTCTAGTTCAGCATTACAACGTATTTTTGCAGTTATTCTTATACGACGTTTTATTTGATTATAATATTAATAGCATATCTTTCAGATATTTTATACATTGAAATAATACATTTCGTTAGTGGTCCTATTGTAATAGAGAATGCAATATATCAATCCGTATACTTTTATTTTGACATAATAAATCAATACCATAACTGTATATGGATTGATAATCATTTGACTTATGCTACTGAGTTTCTATCTTGTGCCAATTTTAATAACATGGAAATTCAAATATTGAAAGTTTAACCGTTTCACTATTTGGTAGGCCTGTCAACCTTTGCCCAAACCCAAAAACCCCACCCAACCCGCCCAAAAAAAACTGACCCAAACCCAACCCAACTAAAATTCTACCCATCTAGACCCGCCCAAAACCAACCCCCTAAAATCCTGACCTGTTCGGGTCTGCCATCAACGCCCGACGGGTCTATAGGATTTGCCCAAAAATTAATCATTTTGTTTCTGCCTCTCCCTCTCCCTTTCCCTCTCCATCCAGTCCTCCCTGCCCCTTTCCACTCGCTTCGCCTCTCTCCCTCTCCACCATCCACTCATCGCCGGCCACCAGTTCGTTAGTCACTGTTTCATGTACTGTACAATCCATCCCCTTCCAATTCGTATCCCTGTATTTCTTTCTAATTAACATTTCTCTGTTTCAAGTGTTCAGTGGATCATACATCAAATTTCTCCCGTTTTGATTCGAAATCAAATGATCGTGTAGTTTCAACCGGTAATCTTTGATTTCCAATGGAGCCGGAGATTACTCAACAACATCGTTCATGGTGAGATGGGGGCTAAATTATTTTTTTTCCATAGAAAAGATAAAGATTTTGTTCAGGAAGTGCAGCAGGGTAAATATCTAAACGCGTGATATGCTGCAGTTACTGATATTGAGGACTATTGGGATTCTTTTGCCCATTTATGTCATGGTTAAAGCATTCACAGCCATCCAGAGGCGCCGCTAGCAGCAGGTCAGTGAAGATTAGTGCTTTTTCATCATTTTGTTAAATTTGTGTGTGCAGAAGCTCAAACCTTAGTATTATTTATCACCCAGCTAGCAATGCTTTTGCTGATGACAGTGGCATATCCTTCAAAATATTTTCGGGCAGTTAGCAATGTCTGCTTGCTGTCTGGAAAGCCTTGTGTCGCCTCATATCTCATATATTGTTTACCATACTTCATCGTTTAATCAAAATGTGAATTTGATTCTGCATGTTTGCTCCATTCATTTAAAATTCAACTTATTAGAATTGATTGCTTTATATTTTCTTATGATGTTAGGATCCTCGCTTAATCAATAGATTATTCTATTGATGGATAATTCTGCTTAATCAATAGAGATTATTCTAATCATGGATAATTCTGCTCAATCAATAGATTATTCTAATCATGGTAAAGAAAAGTCCTTATTGCAGATTGCAAAACCTGGTGTCTATGCTTTCATAGATCTTCAGATTGATAGCCATACCAAATCATGAAATATGAATTGACAGTTTAAAGTGAGGCTAAAAGGGAACAATGCAATCCATACAAATTTTCCAGAGTTCTTGACAAAAAAATAATGTCTTTCAAATAATGAGACATTTTGCATTTTCTAGGTTAAAAAATTGGTTAAATGAGTCGATCCATATCTCGGCCCGTTTGGGCCTCAAGCAGCCCATTTGGGTCATCCAATCCATTTGGGCCAAATTATTTTACAGTAGTCACTTTAATATCATTTTATTATATCGGAAATTATTTTTCATTAAAAATGGATTAAATGGGTCAAATCACATTTCGGCCCGTTTGGGCTTCAAGCAGCCCATTTGGGCCATCCGATCAATTTGGGCCAAATTATTTTACATTAGTCACTTTAATATCATTTTATTATATCGGAAATTATTTTTCATTAAAAATGGATTAAATGGGTCAAATCACATTTCAGCCCGTTTGGGTCTCAAGCAGCCCATTTGGGCCACTCAATCCATTTGGGCCAAATTATTTTAAATTAGTCACTTTAATATCCCTTTATTATATAGAAAATTATTTTTTATTAAAAATTGATTAAAAATATCAAATTACATCTCGGCCCGTTTGGGTCTCAAGCGGCCCATTTGGATTTGGGCCACTCAATCCGTTTGGACTAAAATCAGTCCGTTTGGACCACCCGATTCATTTGCGTATTATTATAAATTTTTTGTATATTCAAAGAGTTTTTAGCCCATGGGTTGGCCCAACCCATTTGGATATTTGACCCATTTGTGACTCATGCTTTTTGGCCCATTTGTGACCCAACCCAAACCCGCCCAACTTGCCACCTCTACTATTTGGACTTGTAAACTATTTTCAATAAACTTTTGCATCTACAAAATAATAAAAAATATTTACATAATTGGATTTAGTGCATACAAATCAAAGAAACTAAATAGAATTTGTCAAAATTATAAAAGTATTTACAAAAGAGCTAAAGGTCTGAATATATTCTTATTGTGTTGTAATGTTTTTTGTACAATTATTTTGATTTCTTATGGTAAAGATTAGAGTGATCATAAAACGATTAACTGGTTCATGAGCCAAAAAATCAGTCTATTAATATCAGTTTATCATACTAACCATTAATTAGTCCATTATAATCGTTTAATCAGTCCATCGATTTTGATTTTTTGGACCGGTTAATTAATACTTTTTTGGTTAATCACTACAGTTATAAAATGTATTGCTAAATAAAATTAAAATGTTTAAAATACGTAAAAATTTAAATTTATCCACTATAATATAACATTATTATTGTTAAAATAAAATTTTTGGTATATATAAGTAACTTTATTTTTAAAAATTAAGACTAAATTATTCGGTACATGATATCCCTAATTAAATAAATAGTTACACTTACTAATCGCCAATTAAAAAAAAAATAAAAACTTCAAAATAATTATGATAATGAAAAAAAGTACAACAAAAATACTTAAAAACACAAAATTATTAAAATAAATCCATCAAATGCAAATACCTATTTTCCTTTATTTTTTTTAACTTAACAAAAATTATTTTTACATATATTAAAAATTTTAGTTTTTAAAAAAATTATTAAAAATTTTAGTTAATATATTAATGTTATATAATTTTTTGAATATATTCTGATTTTTATTAATGGAAAATTGATAAATAAAAAAATAATAAGAAATACTAAATGTAGACATATTGAACAATTGATAAATTAACTAAAATGTCTTAAAAAAACTAAAATGAAATTGAAATATATTTTAAAGTAAATGAAAATTAAAGAAATATAAATAATTAAATATAAAATAATGAAATAAAAAAAATTGTAATAAAAAGAAAGTAAAAATGAAATAAAGTTAATAAACTGTAAGGATGATTATGAACTGATTAACCGGTTCATAAACCAAAAAAATCAATCTATTAATATCAATTTTTTTAAAATATTAACTATTAACCAGTCTGTCACAGTTAATTAATCAGTCTATCAATTCGGTTCCTAATTGATTTTTTGGTTAATCGAATCAATCGGTTTTTTTTTTCCTCAGCCCTAATAAAGATGTTAATATATCTTTTGGGAGATGATTTTTTTTTCTTTTCCATGGTTTACGTATAAAAAGACCTAAAATTTATTATGTTTCTTTTACAGTAGAAGTTGTTTAGGTTTCCTACAATTTCAATTTATCTATGCTTCTACACATTGAATAAATATATATCAGATTTTATGAAATAACTAATATGGTAAAACAACTAATGCTGATAATGATTTAAGTTGTTTGATAACAAAATAATAAATAAATGTTTATATATATCTGCAGGTAGAACTATCAAAATTTGATTTGGTTCTCCAATCTAAACCATAAGACCTGCATTTTTTTTTATCTAAATCTGATCCGATTTATCTGTGACCTGTTTATAATCCAATCCATTTGGCATGCCAAGTGATTCAACCAGATCCGTTTATATTTTTATAGTTTTATAATTTTTTTTATATAATGTAAATATAAAAGCAACTTTTTTATGATTTATACATACATAATGTTTTATTTTTAATGAAAAAATTTTAAAAAAAAAATAAATGCATAAAATTGGTCCTATTTAATCCTTGTTGTGTTCAGTTTTATAATACCATTTAGCTGAGACACCAAATATATTATATGATAAATCATTTAGTAGTTCAACCTTAATAAGAATGTTTTGGTCAGTTATAGATTACTCAATATGGCTGTAGATTAGTCAATATGGCTGCATATATATATTGCTAAAGTTGATAATTGGTTTTCTTTCCCTTGTAGGATTATCAAATACTTCATGTACTTTCGAAAGTACCTTTGTAAGAGATATTAGAATGATGATATCTTTTAAGACTTTAAGAATTGCTAATTTTGGACTTAGAGGTACCATACCTGCCACTGAAACTAACTTTCTTTTCGAATCATATAGACTCACTATAGAATTTATGAAAAACTATATAAAAATTGTTAAAATTTGATTGGTTTTTAATAAAATCTGCATAATTTCTTTCAGCTGGACATTTTTATTCGATTTTCATCAATTTTTGATGATATGGAATTTCTAAAAAAGATTATAGCTAAATATTTTATAAATTAATAATTTTCAGATCTGTGCAAATTGAGACATCTGGAAAAGCTATATATAAGCTATAATGAACTCAGTGGGATTTTGTCTTGATGCATTGCAAATTTAATATCTCTTAAAAATTTGGGTCTCTCATGGAATCACTTTAATAGAAGTAATCTCCACTCATAAGTCTTACATCTTTACAAGAGTTGAGATTTTTAAGCAACCAATTCCAAGTCCCAATCTCTTTAGAGCCATTTTTCAATCATTCAAAGCTCAAGTATTTGGATGCTAGAAATAATATCCAAATGTATAATGATGAGGAGATAGATGAGCACAATTTGAGCCCAAAGTTTCAATTATAGAGACTATACTTGTCTAGTCATGTAAAAGGGGGAGCATTTCCCAAATTCCTATGCCATCGACATGATTTACAAGAAGTTGATTTTTCAAATATTAAGTTGAAAGGAGAGTTTCCATATTGGTTGTTAGAGAATAACACAAAACTTTCAAGTTTTTTCTTAACTAATACTTCTCTTTTAGGACCTTTCCAATTGCCAAATGATTCTCCCAAGTACTTATTAGTGTACTTAGACATCTCCCATAATTATTTGAATGGTACTATCACTACAAAAAAAATCCAATTTAGCGACGGAAAGTTTTCTGTCGCTAATTAGCTACTAATTTGCGACTAAATTTAGAATTAGTCGTGAAAGGCTTTTTTTTTTAATTTTAGCGATGGAATTGCGACGAAAAAAAATCCGTCGCTAAATTTTAGCAGCAATTTATGGCGCTTTTTTTTCGACTATTTTGGGACTAAAAAATCTGTCGCTAATTTTTGCGACTACTTTAGCGACTAAATGGCAATTTCAGTCGCTAAATTTGTAGACAATTTTAACTATTTTATTTGCGACGGTTTTAGTGACTACATTTCTTGTAGTTAAACTATCTTGAATTAGCGACGGAATAGCGACGTACATTGCCGTCGCAAAAAAAATTCAAATTTATTAAAACAATAAGTGATATTTTAGCGACGGATTATTCCGTCGCTATTTCGTCGGTAAAATTAATATTATTGCATGAAATTATATTGGAATTCGTTTCTTTTTTTAATTTCGATAATATTAACATTTAATTTTGAAAATATATAATTAAAACAATTGTAAACAAAATTTAATAATTTTTTTAGTACTTTTATTGATTAAAATAAATTTTTTAATTATAATTTTTTTAGTTTAGAATTGTTTTATAGTATGATTTTTTTTTAATTTGTCTAAAATATATTTTTTAATATTTAATTATTTATAAATTTAATGAAAATATTAATTAGATAGGCAAACTGAAATTAATATTAATGAAAAAATTTATTAAAGAATATGTATTGATATTATTTTCGGTTTTTAAATTAATAATTTTGACTAAATGAATTATATGTACAAATATAATTGTCAATTTTAATTAAATAATTAAATCGTAAATAAAATAAATGAATAAATACTTAAAGAAAAAAAAAAGAAGAACATAGAATTTAAAATCAAAGGAAAGAAAAACCGTAATTTAGTATAAAAAATGAGAGAGAGTGTAATGCCGCGAAATAATAGACCCGAATAGTAAAAATAATGAATCCGATATTTTGGGCAAATAAAAAGAGAGTAAGTATAAAATATTAAAATTTAGGGATTTAATTTGATGGTAAGTATTGGTGCGTGGGTGTATTGAAAAAAATAAAATGATAATTTAATATGAAAAAAAAAAACAAAAAAATCCAAAACTATATTGTTTTGGGCTTCCCCTTCCTTCTTTCTTTCCTTTTCTTTCTTGTCTTCCTTTACCCTTTCTCTGCCTCAATCCTGTTCAAACTCCCCTCCCTCAATCTGCTCTTCCTCCCCGTCGCTTCCCGCCGCCCAGCCCCCCTGTCCCCGCTGTCAGCCGGCCGCGTCGCTCCTCTCTTTCCCCCTCTTCCGCGCGCGACGGCAGCAGCTGCTGCCCTCCTCCTCGCGCGTTTGGAGTCGGGATTTGCAGCCTTTCGATCTCCATCTCTCTCTCTCTCTGATCCCCATCTCACTCTCTTTGTTTCAATCTCGCTCTCTCTCTGACCACACTACTTCTGTTTGTTCCTTCCAAAATTCAATTTCCCAAAATCCCTAGATTAAGTGGAGTCTGGGGATAAAGATATTGTTACTTCTTTTGTACTTTGATGTCATCGGAAACTATCTTGCTGTCTGCTGATTTCTTTCTGACCAATATTCTTTTGTTAATTTGAATATGAATTTACAAGTTTCTATTTTGGTTGGTACCCTTGCTCGTTTGGATAGAGATGCACCTCATTACAAAAAGTATGTATAACATTAAAATGCCATCTTTTGAATGTCTTACTGCATGTGCACATATGGCATAACAAGTTAAATGAATTAGTTCTAATGTTGCTAATTCCATCAATGGTTATTGTACACATGGCTCACCTTGGTGGCTCTTGTGATCTTTCTCTAGCTTTCGGACTATGAAATAGTCAATCCTTGAAGAGATTATTTTTCCAAATTTAATTTAGGAAAATTGCATCTCAGGGACCTGAAGATGGTCTTGTTTCTTTAATTTACTTATGGATGCTAAACAATTGTTTTGACAAGTGAATCCTTTTTTTTTTGGGGCCATGTAGCGATACAAACTATTCTAGAATGGATAACTTGAAATTTCTTATTTATTGTTAATCGGACCTAGACTAGAGTCTGAGGTTTGGAGTTAAATAGAACAGAACTACTTATTGTTCATTTTTCCAAGTGTGCCAATTAATATTCTCAGGGGTATAGTCTATCTGATGAATTTGTTAAATGATTTTCAATGGCAGAGTTCATAAGCTTGTTAATTGCCTTTGGTATACAAATATGTGAATGCGTAATTTGATTGTTAAGATGCTGAATTGAGATGAACAGATAGTAGTAAACTTGATTACTGGAGTGCATCCAGAACGATCTTTTAGTTTTTTGTTGGCTGAAAGGAAGTAGTTAATGGTAATTTTCTTCAATATGTTAATTATAGCTTGAGAAATAGATTGCTGATGTGGATAAAAGTGAGCCTGCATTAGTGCAAGAATGGTTGAAAAGTGGTGGCAGCGTAAGCCACCTAGCTGCATCAGCATCAGCATATTATTTCATTCTGGTAATCATTTTCTATAATTTAACATTTCATATTTGATTACTGAGATATTGTAGAATTGCAAATAAAAGATGGAAATGCAACACATATCTGTTTATGTTTACCAGCATATTTGTGCAGTAGTGAGTATGCTATTTATTTACATTATATGTCAGAGAAGCTTATTTAGAAGTCATTTTAGATGAATAATTCTTACTGGCAATGTCCCTGTGATTTTTGGGAGAATATGTGGGTCCTGATTCAGTTGCTATTTCGTATATTACCTTATGATATGTGAAGTTCAATTACATATAATTAATATATGGATCATGAGGTGAAAATTTATCATTTTATTATCTTTTTAGCTGCTCTCTCACTATAATGTGCACGTTTACTTTGATGATGGAGTTCTACCTTTTGCGAGTTCTAATAAATTAAAAATTCTAAGTTCCTTTCGGTCCTAATAGTGCAAATTAGGCTATAATGAGATATCCTGTCATTTTACCTTTTCTTATTTGCTATTATATTTCTTGTAATATTTTGATTTTCATTTGTAGATCCAAGTGGATTTCCAAAGCTTGATCACCAACCCAAGGTTTGTCAGCTATGAATTTGTTCATTTCTATCATGGCATCCTAAACAACATTTTTATCATAACCATTCTGTTAATTCTTTTCAACAGTTAATGATATGATGATAATGAGCATTTGCTAGGGGTGAGCATGGTCGGTTAACCGGTCCATGAGTCCCAGTCCATTAACCAGTCCATTAACATCGATTTTTTGAAATTCCAGTCCATTAACCAGTCCATCGGTTTCGGATTTTCGGATCGGTTACCCAATATTTTTCGGTTAACCACCATAAGTATAAATATATTCATAAATAAAATTAAAATGTTCAAGGTACTTAAAAATTAAAATTTTTTCACTATAATATAACATTATTGTTGTTAAAATAAAAATATTTGGTGGATATAAGCAAATTTGTTTTAAAAAATTAATATTTAATAAATAAATATATTAATCGGTTCATAATTATTTTTAATTAGATAAATTATTATACTTACTAATAGCCAATTAAAAAAACTTAAAAATTTTAAAATAATTAGTATAATGAAAAAAAAGCATATGATCACCTTTAATTAGGATAAATTGTTATAAATTATTGATAAATTAACTAAAAATTCGGTTTCAGTTCGGTTAACCAGTCACATGAGTCAAAAACCATTAACCAGTCCATTAATATCGGTTTTTTTAAAACACTAACCATTAACCAGTCCATTATAATCTGTTAACCAGTCCATCGTTCGGTTTCGAATTTTCTTTTCGGTTAACCGAGTCCATCGATTTTTTTGCTCACTCCTAGCATTTGCTCTCTATATTTATCTCAGTTTACTTATTTTGTGATGTTAAATACAACATCTTGCTGCTTTAATTTTATTTTATTTGCAATATGTTATTAATTTTAATTTTTTCTCATAATTTATAAATTAGGTGGTTCGTGAAGAAATTAAAGATTTAAAATGGTGGCATTCCGTTGATGTTTCAAGATTTTATAATATTTTTTCTGTTGTAATTTTTAAATATTTTATAATTGTGGAAATGAGCATTTGTATTATTTAATATGGTTTTAATTATATGTAAATTAATTTTTTATTTTATTTTATTAAAGAAATTTGGGTATTTTGAGTGTATGATATTATATTTATTAAATCAATAGTATTGTTAATAATATTGTATAATTATTATTTACATAAATTAAATTTTTGATTTAATAATAATAATAAAAAATTAAATTAAGTATAATAATAATAAAAATTTAATATTTTTAGCGACGGAATAGCGATGGATTTTCTATCGCTAATAAATTTTAACACTTTATGACGACTAATTTAATGGGTTATTTAGCGACTAAAATTTTATTTTTAGCGATGGAATTTTTCGTCGCTATTTTTAGCGATGATTTTTCGTTTTAGTCGCAAATAGCAACGGTTAGTCGCGGCGTCGCTAAATATAATTAGCGATGGAAAATGCTATTTTAGCGACGGAAACTTCCGTCGCTAATTTGCTTTTTTTTGTACTGTATACCAACAAATATTGGACAAGTTTTGCCAAATTTAAAATTTTTAAACTTGTCAGAAAATGGTTTCATGGGTAGCATTCCTTCAACATTTTACATGCTCTAGACATGTCTTACAATTGGCTATCTGGAAAAGTACCTGAAGACTTATACTTAGGATGTTCCCCGCTGTATCAAGTGATTCTTTCACACAATGATTTTGAAGGCCCAATATTACCTAACCAAGTTAATTACTTGGATGAATTAGTATAGTTACTATTTGATGGCAATAAATTTACTGGAAATATCCCAAATAGTTTGCTCAACTGTACTCATTTATCAATTTTGGATGTTAACAATAACCATCTCTTTGGCAACATTCCTGGATTGATAGCCAATATGTCTCATATTCAAGTGTTGTATCTTTCAAACAATAGTTTTTTTAAAAATCTTCCCTCTCATTTTTGCCCAAATGCCATCAGAGAAGTTTATTTGTCAAATAATCAGCTGCAAGGAGCATTAGAGAATGCATTTTACAATTGCTCTAAATTGATGATATTGGATCTTAGCCATAACCATTTGATGGGGACTGTGACGTGCGCGGCTGCGCCCGCCCTCGAAGGGCCCGCTTTTAGGGTGTAAGAGGGGCCCTCGTCTAGATATTGGATAATATGAGATATTTTGGAATCCCTACCTAATAGAATATTGAGAAATTTCATCTAATCCTATGAAATCTTTAGGCATATTTGAGATATTTTAAAATCGCTAACTAATTTACAAAAATTGGGAAAGTTTATCTAATCTCGAAAATCTAAACCAAAGAGTGGTTCAGAACTTCACTCTTATTAATATCTTGATTAATTATAAATGAGCTTTTAAGAATTAATTTTTCACCTCTCATCTCACACGTCATGCAATTTATTTAAAGTGCACATCAAGTATCGAAAAAAGCGATAAAAAAATAATTAAAATACAAAATAAATTACAAAATGAAATTGGGACAAAAATATAATCCCCCAAAATAGAAAATTAACTAAACAAAATCAATTAAATAAATAACATACATAAATCGGGATATTTATTTGGAATATGAACTTTGCTTCCTTCATTCTCATTTAAAAATCGAAGAGTTATTGTTGGGTATTATTGAGAAAACGGAGATTAGTGAGCTCATTTTATGAAAACTAACTCTCCTTTTGAAAGTGATATTTTATTGGCTAAAATTGAATCCAATTCATTAATAAAAATATTTTTGTGATTTTCTTTATTAATTGCGCATAAAATAAATAATTTTATTACAAATTATATGACAATTAAATAAAAGGCAAAATAAAGAAAATGACAAAAATAAATAATTTTATTGGCTAAAATTGAATCCAATTCATTAGTAAAAATATTTTTGTGAATTTCTTTATTAATTGAGCATAAAATAAATAATTTTATTACAAATTACATGACAATTAAATAAAAGGCAAAATAAAGAAAATGACAAAAAGAATGAAAATAATAAATCAAGCCAAATGAATCTCCTGTATCTCTTCATTAGATCGCGAGAGTGCTTAAACAAGTATTGGAACCAAACCAAACACAAAAAAAACTAATGTTAGTAATAAAAGCAAAAATTAATTAAAAAACACATAAAATAAGAAAAAATAAATTAAAATAAATAAAATGAAATAAAGTATATTATGAATGACAAATAAATTAAATGACATAATGAAACAAATAAATTAATAGATTAATAAATTAACACACATAAGAACATAAATAATAATAATAATAATAATAATAATAATAATAATAATAATAATAATAATAATAATAATAATAATAATAATCAAAATAAATAAATTTAACAAGTAAATAAACAAAAAAATAAATAATCAATAGATCTAAGAATCTACATGATCATTTATTGACTATAAACAAAAAAAATAAAAGAGAATAAAAATGTAGGATTGAGCTTAGAATATTTATTCTCATAATTTGGATTCGATAGAAGGCAAAAGATGGTTGATTTTTTAGTCTAGATCCGCAAGGATAGAATTAAAAATAATAAAAATCGGAGTTTTATCTCTCTTGAAAGAAAAATTTAAGAAAAAAAACCTTAAAAAAATGGAGAAAAAAAATTAGGATTACCAAAAACAAAGAATTGTTTTCTTTGCCTCAAGAATGATTTTTTGATTAATAAAATAAAATTTTGAAACCTTAGAAATTCCCTTTGAAGAAGAAGAAAATTCAAAAGAATTGCAGAAAAATATTTTCTTTAAGACGAAAAGAAAAAATTGCCACAAAAATGTATCTCCCTTTTCTCTTTCTTTCTTTTTCTATTTATGACTCTAAGAAAAAAATCTAGTTAATTTAGGAAAATCCATGATATTTTAATCAAATTTCACCTTATTTAGATTTTAAAAAACGGAATTATTGTGAAAAATCTTGAATAAAATGAATTAGAACCAAAATTTGACTCAAAATCGGAATTTTTCGGAGGAAAACACAATTTTCGGTAGCCTGGCGGCGAGGGACGCCCATTGGCATGCGCACATTACGCGCAAGGAGTGCAACGAGTGACACCCGCCCCTAGCGGGGGGCGGGCAGCCCGCGTGCTCTGGCGGCTAAGAACGCCTGATTTTTTTTTAAAAGGATAAATTTGACACGAATACCATCACTTCCAACCATCTTTTTTTATATTTTTATTTTTTATTATTTTTGCAATTTTCCAACCTTCTTGCCTGTGGACAGGCATTAATTTTATTACTGGGTAAACCATAGTCTGACCTGCCTCGGGACCCGGTGTCTACAGGAACTATTTCGAAATGGATTGGCAATTTGACAAATTTGAGCTATATCATTTTGATCTTCAATCAACTTCAAGGTGCATTGCCAATTGAATTGTGCAATCTAGACCAATTCGGATCGGTTGTTCTTTCCAATAATAATTTGTTTGGTGGTATTTTGTCTTGCTTAAGATTTAGTAGCAAGAACATGCAACCGGAAGTTGAATATCAAAATTATCTCTCATTTATTGTGCCCAACATATAACGACCTCTAGAGTTCACAACAAAGAGTATAATATATGAGTTCTAAGGAAGCATTTTCAAATTCATCTTAGGTATAGATTCTTCCAGCAATAATTTCACATGATGAAATTCCTTTTGAAATTGGAAATCTTAGCAATATCAAGGTCTTAAACTTGTCACATAATAGCTTGATAGGGTCAATCCCACAATCATGTGCAAACTTGATGCAAATTGAGAGCTTGGATCTTTCTCACAATAATCTAAATGGAAAAATCCATCTTCAGCTTACTCAACTAACATTTGTATCCTACTTATTTTTTTGATAGAAAATAGAACTTTTCATTAAATAGAATAAGATGGAACATCTTGAGTTACAAGATTCAGCAAAAAAAGGGGACACTTTTCAATCTAAAAGAGATCCTTATAAGCACCTGAATCAAATTTGGCCAAAGCATGATCAACTTTGTTGGCAATTCTAGGAGTAAAACACCAAGAGCATGAGGCTAAACAGCTTCTAAAAAATTGATGGTCCCTTAGCATATTTTCGAGACCATTTCCATGAAGAATCCCTGCATTCAATTTATCAATAACCACCTTGCAATCTAAAGCAACTAGCACATGGAAAAAAGACAGATCATAGGCAGTCCACAGGCTAAAAGAAATGGCAGCAGCTTCAATAATGAAATAACTCAATTCACCATACAAGTTTTTATAAGAACAAGCCAAGATATCTCCATTGTTATCTCTAAAGATTCAGCCCAATACTAACCTGCCATTACCTAAGAAGCCGGCATCACAGTTAAGCTTCACAACACCTAAAGTAGAAGGAATCCACCTTGTAAGCACTAGATGAGGAGGGAGAGAAGGGACAAAGTTGGAGCTAACTGGTTGTGCATTAGTTGTAAGAGAGGCAGAATCCACGGAGTAGAATTTGCTACTATGGGAAGGAGAAATCATAGATGAAGCCATAAAAATAATTTGTGAGACATCAATAGGCAACTTTTCATACAAGAACTAATTTCTTGCCACCCATATGCAGTAACAAGATGTGCAAACCCGAGCCATTTCCTCCAATGAACTAACAACCATCACATTTTGGAACCAAACTTTAAAAGCGTTACCAGTAAGGCGGTGTAAGTACATTAAATTGTTCTGTACCTAAACTGAATTCATCACCTGACAATCTTTGCAAAGGTGCAATAGTGATTCCTCTGATTAACAAAAGTTATAGAAGGGACTCATGGAAGAGATTCGTCTGTGTAAAGCCACCCGAGTAGGAAAAATATCTAGGCAGGCTGACCAGATAAAGTTACAAATCTTTGGAGGGATAGGCAATTTCCATATGGATTTCCAAAATACTGTAGCGTCTGATGTTGAACTAGAGGCTTCAAAAGCAATTTGATACCTACTTTTGACCACATATTCCCCAGAGTCATAATAAAACCAATCAAGCACATCACTTCGATTAGTTGAGCTGAAAGGGATTAAATTAATTCTATCCACATCCACCTACAAAAAATTTTGAGAGATAAACTCCCACTTCCAGCAGTGGTTTTCATGATCAATTAAATTAGTCACCTTAGCATTTGGAGATACATTGTTCAGAATTGAGATAATGCGAAAATAATTTGGTTGAGGTATCCATCTATCATCAAAAATATTTACTAATTGCCTATTGCCTATCTGCCAATAAACCCCTTGACTAAGAACTGTCCTTCCTTTTAAAATGCTTCTCCATGTGTAGTTGGGGGAACCACCCATTGC
The DNA here is from genome assembly GCA_947683425.1 of Excoecaria cochinchinensis. NCBI lineage: Eukaryota > Viridiplantae > Streptophyta > Magnoliopsida > Malpighiales > Euphorbiaceae > Excoecaria > Excoecaria cochinchinensis. Next base: position 8,286,692 of record CANTUQ010000050.1, read on the forward strand.
AGCATGCAAAAAATCACTCCTGGGGTAGTATTTCTCCTTAAGCACTTGAGCAACTAGTGAGGAGGTGTTAATCATTAATCTCCAACCTTGTTTTGTAAGTAAGTGTGACGTGTGCCGAACCGGAAAGGCCTCTGATTGGCCCGCTTTTAGGGCTCGAGAGATTGGTTCGCGTCATTTGATCTTTGGTAACATGAGACATTTTGGAATCCTCACCCAATAGAACATTGGAGAAGTTCATCTAGTCTCATGAAATCTTTAGGTACCTTTAAGGTATTTTGGAGTCGCCAACCAATTTACAAGAAATTGAAAAAGGTCATCTAACCTCTATGGTCTAAACTAGAGAGTGGTTCGGAACTCCACTCTTATTTGTGTCTTGATTAATTATAAATGAGTTTTTATTTATTAGAATTCCATCTCTCTTCTCACAGGATTAATACAATTTATTTAAAGACGCAATTCACTCATCGAGAAAAGCGGTAAATGAAAGCTGTAAAGAAAGCGGTAAACAAAGCAGTAAACACCTAAAGCACATCATTACAAGATAAGAATTGGGACAAATACAATCCCCAAATGAAAAGGAAAGGTAAATAAAATTGTCCCAAAAATAATTAATTATAAGAGCCCACAAGATATATAACATGAATCTAAACAATTAAGCAAAATTAAACAAAAGAGGAGACATGCATAAATCGGGATATTTATTCGGTTTAGGAACATTGGTTCCTTCATGCTCACTTAAAAAGGGATCGAAAAGTTATTTCGGCTATTGGTTTGAAAACTGGGATGAGTGATCCCATTTTTAGAAAGTTTAACTCTTCATTTTAATTCGTAATTTTTTTATATTCATTGGCTAAGATCAAGGACATTGGTCTTAATTTATTAATAAAATTCTAATTTAGTCATAAAAATATTTTTGTAATTTTTTAACTGACACGTGTATGAAATAAAACTATTTTAATTTGCAAATAAATACAATTACATAAACAAGGGGGGTAGGTAAGGTCTCACCCAAGCGGTGTAATCTCCTACGCGTCGTGACCCTTCAACTTGGTCACGAAGGTGCGCACACAAACAAGATCACATTTTAACCCCAAATAAAAAAAACAATAATAAAAAATGTTAGTAATAATTCTAAAATCAACTAAATAATAATGAAAATAAGGGGAACATAAAATAATATTAACACAATATTAGAAAGTAAAAGTGGGTTAAATTGAGCACATTAATTTAATACGCAAACAACTCACATGAGAAGGGAATTAAAAATTAGTCATGCAAAAATATAATAATAACAACAATGACAATGATAACAATAATAATGATAACAATGATAATAACATTAATAATAACAATAACAATAATAAGAATAATGATAACAACAATAATAATAACAATGATAATAACATTAATAATAACAATAACAATAATAAAAATAATGATAACTATAATAATAATAATAATAATAATAATAATAATAATAATAATAATAATAATAATAATAATAAAATATAATATAATATAATATAATAAAAATAAATGAATGGATGACACAAATTAACAATCAAGTAAATAATTAAATAAATTAAATATTAAATGAATGTATGTGATAGCACGAGGACAAAACATAGACCTATTTAAAATAGAAAGAAAAACATGTAAGATATAAGCCATGTATAGGGGTGAGCATGGTCGGTTAACCGGTCCATAAGCCACAGTCCATTAACCAGTCCATTAATATCGATTTTTCGAAATTTCAGTCTATTAATCAGTCCATTGTCATCGGTTAACCAGTCCATCGGTTTCGGTTTTTCGGATCGGTTACCCAATATTTTTCGGTTAACCACTATAATTATAAATATATTCATAAATAAAATTAAAATGTTCAAGATACTTAAAAATAAAAATTTTTTCACTATAATATAACATTATTGTTGATAAAATAAAAATATTTGGTGGATATAAGCAAATTTATTTTTAAAAATTAATATTTAATAAGTAAATATATTAACTAGTTCATAATCACTTTTAATTAGATAAATTGTTATACTTACACATAGCCAATTAAAAAACTTAAAAACTTAAAAATAATTAGTATAATGAAAAAAAGTACATGATCACCTTTAATTAGGATAAATTGTTATATAAATTGTTATAAATTATTAAAAAAATAATAAATTAACTAAAAATTTGGTTTCGGTTCGGTTAACCAGTCACATGAGTTAAAAACCATTAACCAGTCCATTAATATCGGTTTTTTCAAAACACTAACCATTAACCAGTCAATTACAATCGGTTAACCAGTCCATCGGTTCGGTTTCGGATTTTTTTTTCGGTTAACCAAGTCCATCGGTTTTTTTGCTCACCCCTAGCCATGTAATTACAGATTACCAAAACCATGCTAGACATGTAAATGACATAAAAGGACAAGCAAGAAGACAAAGTTCACTGTAGCAATGGCCCATGAACAGTGAACAATGCATTGCAAAAACTGAGAAATACGCAGTAATGCTACAATAATAATAATAATAATAATAATAAAAATAATAATGATAATAATATGATAATGACAATAGTAATATCGATAGCATTAATAATAATAATAATAATAATAATAATAATAATAATAATAATAATAACAGCAATAACAACAATACATTAATAATAATGCTAATAATGATACCAATGCTAATAACAATAATAATAATAATAATAATAATAATAATAATAATAACAAAAATAAACCAATGAAATTACATAAATGAAAATGAGGAAAGTAAATAAACATGTAATAGAAAATAATAATATTTAGACATAAAATAAAAAAATTAACATAAAGTAAATAAAATAAAATGAGATGGTAAAAATAAATAGATCCAAGAATTTTTACCCTCAGATTTGATGGTTTGGAAGCAAAATGTCTCAATCTATTATTCCTTGCCGAGATTCAAAAATAAACTCAAAAAATTTCAAGAAAGCTTGAGCTTTAATCAAGAAAATTCAAAAAACAAGAACTCAAAAAATTGATTTTTCGATGGTTGATGAGAAAACCTAAGCTAAGGAAATTAATTTTCCTTACTCAAGTTAATCCAAACTTACCAAATATTTTCTAGATCTAAGAAAATTTCAAAGAAGATGAAGGAAATGAATTTTTGCTCTCAAAAATGGGTTTTTTCTTTCAAGAAAACCCTCTCCAAGTTCTCCCCCAAAATCCCCATTTTTCTCTCTCCAAACTATTTTATTTATACTAACTTTTCAAGAAAACCCCTAGTTAATTTAGATAAATAATTTAAAAATAAAAAACACTAAAACAATGGGTTAAAAATCCCAAAAATGGCCAAAAGTTGATTTTCGACGGAAATTGCGGCAAAAGGGCCGTTGGAGCGAGTCGCCGAATTTTTTTTTTTTTTTAAAAATAAACTTTTTTGACAAAAGACTATCACTTTCAACCTTTCTTTTTTATTTTTAATTTTCAAAATATATTTTTTATTTATTTTCTAAACAAAACAATCTTGACAAGGAGACGATCAATCATCGCTTTCTTGCCGATGAATCGGTCCTTATTTTCATCATTGGATAATCCTAATTTTGGACCGTTTCGGGACCCGATTTCTATAGTAAGGCCTTATTAAAATAGGCAAAATCTCGAAACCCCAACCCACCTTTAGCTTTTGGTATATATAGCTGCTTCCAGCTACATAAGTGAAGGCGTTTCTCCATTGCACGCTGACCCTACCAGAATTGACTGACCATTAGCCGTAATTCATCACAAAGACATAAAGGTAAGAGAAAATATTGCATAACATATGTAGGAATGGCCTGTGCAACAACTTTAATAAGTAACTCTTTACCTGCCTAAGACAAAAAATATTCTTTCCACCCTTGGAGCCTTGCCCAAGTCATGAGAAGACACCTTTTTCACATCGAGCTTAGTGGCCAGTCTATCACCTAACTCAATCGGGACATTTGCACTGCAAGACAATTCGGATTTGCAGAGGTTAACATTCTGTCCTGATAACTCTTCATACTGGTGCAGAATTTGAGCTATGCTGTGCACTTCTCGATCACTTGCTTGAAGGAACAAGATACAGTCATCAGCAAACATGAGGGATGAGATCGAGGGTGCTCCAGGGCAAACTTGGATACCATGTATGTAATTATTCCTTATAGCAAAATTCAAGAGGCCAATAAGACCTTTGGTACATAGAAGAAACAAGTAAGGAGATAAAGGGTCTCCTTGTTTTAAACCTCTGGAAGGTGAGATACAACTCGTGAGTACACCATTAATTAATACTGAATACGTAAAGGAATAGACAAACCTTGTGATCAGCGACACCCAGTTGCTAGAAAACTCCAGTCTTAGCATAACGGACTCAAAGAATTTCCATTCAACTCTATCATATGCTTTGGCCATATCCAATTTCAGAGAGATAAATTTTTTGTTAGATCTCCCACTAGTGCGCATGTGATAGAAGACCTCGTATACTACTAATATGTTATCAGTGATAAGTCGCCCTGAGACAAAAGCACTCCGTGACTCATCTACAATGGCATCTAAGATAGTTTTGTGACGGTTGGCTATCATTTTTGTTGCAATTTTACAAATCACGTTGCACAAGCTTATTGGACGAAATTCCCCAACTGATTTCAGATTTTTGGTATTAAGTATAAGGCATATGTTGTTGTGGTTAAAACCAGGTGTCATGACTCCCCCATTGAGTACATTCAGCACTGTATCTATAACAACCTTGCTAATAATATTCTAGTATTTTTGGTAAAAGAAGGGTGGTAAACCATTAGAGCCAGGGGCTTTAGATGGGTGCATCATCTTTAGAGCAGCTAAGAACTCATCCTCCAAAACAGGACTGTCCAACTTTTGGTTCATAGAAGTAGTCACCTTTTTAGGAACGAAATCAAGTTCGGCCCTGTTGACTCTGCTCGACTCATATGAGAATAAGTTAGTGTAGATGTGACGCGTTGGAACCCGCTTAATGGTCTTTCAGAGGCCCGCTTTTAGGATCCGAGAAGGGTTCGCCTCTAGATCTTGGGTAACATGAGATATTTTGGAATCGCTTCCCAATAGAATATTGGAAAAATTCATCTAATCCCATGAAACTTTTAGGCACATTTGAGATATTTTGGAGTCGTCATCCAATTTACAAGAAATTGAAAAAATTCGTCTAACCTCGAATATCTTAAACCAGAGAGCGGTTCGGAACTTCACTCTTACTAATGCCTTGGTTAAATTATAAGTGAGCTTTTAACAATTAATTTTTCATCCTTTTTCTCACACATCATAAAATTAATTTAAACGCACATTCAAGCAACGAGGAAATTGATAAAATAATAAAATAAAATACAAAAATAAATTAAAAGATAAAATTGGGACAAAAATACAATCCCCCAAAATGTAAAATTAAAATAAATAAATAAATGATAAAATCAAATAAATAAATAAGCATACATAAATCGGAATATTTATTTGGAGTGGGAACTTTGGTTCTTTCATGCCTACATAAAAATAAAGAATTATTTTTAGGCATTTAGTGAGAAAACCAGGATGAGTGATCTCATTTTATGAAAATTAATTCTCCTTTTGAAAGTGACATTTTATTGGTTGAAATTAGGATATTGGTCCCATTTTATTAGAAAAAATTCCAATTTTATTAATATAAATATTTTTGTGATTTTTAATTAACCGTGCATAAAATAAATAATTTTATTACTAATTACTTGACAAATAAATTAAAAAGACAAATAAAGAAAAATAATACAAATAACAAAAATAATAAGTCAACCAAAATAAATCCCTGGATCTTCTTTTTTGCATGCAAATGTGCTCAAATATGACAAAAATAAGTATCAAAACAAAAAAAAACATAAATAAATTAATGTTAGTAATAAAATTAAGAAAATAAATTAAACTCATAAAATAATAAATAATAAATTAAAATAGATAAAAAATGCATTATGGAAGATAAATAAATTAAATGACATATTAAAACAAATAAATTAACATATTAACAAATTAGTACATAAAAACATGAAATAATAATAATAATAATAATAATAATAATATTAATAATAATAATAATAATAATAAAAACGATAATAATAATAATAATAATAAATAACAAAAGAAAAGGTAAAAAAGTGAATGAAAAAAGAATAAAAAATGAAATACAAAGTTAAATCTATGACAAATATCATATAAAATAAATAAAAACACAATAAATCTAAAAATCTACATTTTGATTAAATGATTATAAATAAGAAATAAAATAATACAAAAAATAAATAAGTAAATAAATAAATAATAAAAAAGTATGAGATCGAGCCTAAAATGTTTACCCTCAGATTTCAGATTTGATAAAATGAAAGAAAATGATCGATTTTCTTGGTTTGATCCGCAAAATCAGAATTAAAAATAATAAAATTGGAGTTTTATTCCAAAAGAAAATTTGCTTTAAAAAGAAATAATAAAAGAAAATAAAAATTCTCAAGAGCAAAAAATTAATTTCTTTGTCCATAGAAAAATTATTGATTAAAAAAAAAGTAACAAAAATTTTCAAGAACAAAGAATTATTTTTCTTTGTTTCAAGAAAAATTATTAATCAAAAATTAGTTTTTGGAACCTTAAAAGATTTTTATTTGGAGAAGAAAACCAAAAAAAGATGTAGAGAGAATTCTATTCAAGAAGAAGAGAAGAAAAGAAAAGAAAAATTTTTAACCTAAAAAGAATTTTCACCTTTTCTTTTTCTATAATTTTTTATTTATATCAATAAAAATGAAAAATATAATTAATTAACAAAATAAATTGAATTTTTATCAAATTTCCCTTTATTTGGGTTCAAAAATGGGAATTATCACGCCGGTGTACCTTCAGAAGGTATTTCTGGTTCCTCTAAAACCAGATCTGCTAATTCCTTCACCTTCAAGGCACGAATCATAGAACGACTCCAAGACATGTAATTATGACCATTAAGTTGCGTGCTAACAAGTAACAATCCAGGATTTTCAGTCTGTGAATTAGATCGAGTAACATGATTAATATTGCCTTCAAATCCGATTGAAATGCTGTCGCTAGAACCATTGGTGTCAATACCTCCATTCACACCGCCAGCACCAGGTCTTGAATCATCAGGACAATCAGCATCAGCTGCTATTTCAAGAAATCGATTTTGGTTTTGTTTGCCTCTCGCCGTTGTAGGATCAATTCAGAACCTACTCTGATACCATGTGAGAACGAGAGAAACAAAACTTGCTGATTTATTATTCCTTCGATTACAAACTAATCAGAAGGAAAAGGTATTTGTACAAGATGGAAAACAACAAAGAAAAGAAAAACTAAAAGAAGAAAACTAAAGTTGGCTAGTAACGCATCCTTTACTTCAAACAGTTGCATAAATTTCACACACAGTTACATAAATTCCACACACTCCTAAAACTTATTAAATTTAAATTTTTATTCTATTGTCTCTGAATTTGTACATTTAATTTCATTGAGAAATTATTTGGCAAAAAATAGTATTTTTTACTCAAATTCCATAAAATTAAAGATTAAAAATTAAGAAAAATATGAAAATTTCAGCTATTTTAGTTTTTTTGAGTTTCTTCTATTGAGGCACTCAATTCCCATTTTTATTCCATATGATAGAGTTGGGATACGCCCATGACTCTATAAAAGATTGAGTTCCTATCAAGATTAAATTGAGTTATTTAATCTAAATTAAATTACCAAATATTATTTCAGAAAGAGTCTGAGTTAAACTAGAGTTAGGTTTCTAGCCATTAGGACCTCTATAAATAGAGGTGAGGTCCTCATAATTTGGTAACGAAAAAACGTACACGCCGCAAGACTGCTCGTTCCCACTCACAGTTTTTTGTCTTATTTTCAGGGGCATTTATATTGTGATCTAGCTGCTCTTACCCCGAGTGGGTAAAAGCCAGACCGGTGACCAAAAACAAATGAGATCCTTGTAGACGCTTCCGCAATGAGATTCTGCGCTACAAGAGGTAGGTACCATTTTTAATGTTACCTCCGCATTTAATTATATGTGTATAATTTTCCTTCATTGGTATCAAAGCCGCGATTTTTGTGTCCTGGCATGTGGCTAAATAGATCTAAAATTTTATGTGTAAAATTATTAGAATGCATTAATCACAACAAAAATTTAATTTTTGTGTGAAAAATATATATGCGTGTATATTTCGGCTCGATTTCGTGTATGTGTACACCGAAACCCGAGGGGATGAACATGAGTGTTCTAAACGGCTAACTAGAAGTTGGGATTTTTTTATTTTTGACCTCACCATTAGATTCACAGACACTGAAAACCCCCCACCGGCCGGAACCGGAGAGTCAGAATCGGTAGGCAAGTCGGCGCGTGAGCGTGGGCGGTGGCCCACACGCGCGTGCCATGTGTCAGCAGTATTGCGTCACTGCTGACACGTGGCCCAATGGCCGAACGCCACGTGGATGGCAGAGGCCATGCCACGTGGCACAATGTGGGGCGGACACGTGGGCAAATTAGAGGACGACACGTGGTTGATCGAGGTCGTGCCACGTGTCATGATGACGTGTCATACAGCTGACACGTGGCCCAACCAAGGAGAGACACGTGGACCAATGAGGCGGTGCCACGTGCCATGCCATGTGTTATTGATGATGTGGCATCAATGACACGTGGCCCAATCAGGGGTCGCCATGTGTTAGACCGAGGTCTGCCACGTGGCAATGCTGACGTGTCATGCGTGACACATGCACCAATGAGACACCGACACGTGGCACCAGCTGGACCAATAGCTTTCAGACACGTGGCGTGACTGGATGAAGACACGTGGCACGCTGTGGCTGTGACACGTGTCTGGTCGAGTGGGAGGCCGCGCGTGAGCGCGTCTCCCTCCCTCTGTTCGGCGCGTGTGTCGGCGCGTGCGGTGCCCTCCGACCACCATTTCAGCTCCGATTTTTGTCAAATAATTTTTTCAAATTATTTCTGATTTTTTGGTCATGTTTTCAAAATTTTTTTAATGACCAGAAAATTAATTTTGCATTTTTTGATATTTAAATGTGTTTAATTTCAAAATAAAATATTAGATATTGTAGAAAATGTGTTTTCTGCATTCAATTAATTTTCTTAAAATATTTTAAAATTTTTTTTGAGTTGCTGTCCTTATTTATTGATTGAAATGCGTTTCAATCATGTGTATTTATACATGAGTGTATAAATTTTACCTGTAATATGTTACAGAAAAGTTAAATAAGGACACTGGTACTTCCTTATGAAACGCATAAGTTGCTTTGAGAATTGCAAGAGTGCAATCAATAAGCAACATGATAATACAAAGGAAGATTTGAGCTGATAACAATGATGCAATAGTGCATCATAAAGTAAATGTGTGAGAACAAATGCAAGAGTGCATTTAGACTGGTGGTCCGAGTATGAAAATAAAATTTTGGTTTGAGTTACTAAAAGAAAAGTGTTGAAAAGTAACACTAAAATTCTGTGATGGTGTTGAGAAATGGACAGAGCGTGCATTGTCCATGACTTCATCAATGGACTTATGAGTCGCTTGATGAATTGATTAAATCGGTCAAAGATATAATCCTAATAACTAAAAGATTTAATGAAATCTGGACTTCAATAATAGTTGACATAAGTGTCAATTTGAGTTGGCATTTGTTGTTATTAAAATAGGATTTATGTTTCCTATTAATATTTCACATGAGTGTTTTATTTTGGGATTATTGGATTTTTGGTTAAATAAATGTGTTTATTTACTTATCATGATAGCATTTAACTTTATAATAAATGAGTTTATTTTAATTGTTAATTGCCTTGCGATATTTTATGAGTAAAATGATTGCATATTTATTAAGTAAAGCCTTAATAATAATCCCCTCATAAGTTTGAGAACTTGATAATCCAATAATTCAGATTTATTATGCATGAAATTTTAACCTGTAAGGTTGGACATTAGGATTTAGAGGGTAATTGGATACTATAAGTAGCCTTTTCGAATTTGAGCCTAATAGAAAATTTTATTAGGTTATTATTTCAGTTGCATAATAAATTGCATGTGTTGCCTTATCTCTTTTAAAAATGTGCAATATTGTTCCATTTGAGATAAGAGGATCTTAATGGATGCTGCTTCCAAGTTATAATTATGAAATCTGTAATACAAAGATCCAGTATGTGCTTGAAGAGCAAGAGGCTCTTAAATCCTCAAGTTTGGTTATGGCTGAACCTGAGGATGACACTATAACCAAGTATAAGCAGGACCGAGATGCATATGTTGCATCACAGCACTAAGCTGTTTCGCAAGTATCAAAATGCAATGGATCTGTGGATCGCTTTGCAGGAGAAATTCAGAGATGTGACTCTGAATAAGCTCCGATCATTGAAGATCAAATTTGATACATATCAGAAAAGTCTGATTATTCGATGCGAAAACATCTAAGAGAGATGAAAAAGGAAAAGTGAGCTTAGTGATCTTAGTCATAAGTGACTGATGAGCAGTAGGTCCAAACCGTTATCCGTTCTTTACCCAAGAGTTGGTAGCATGTGTAGATGCAACTAACTCACATGGATAAGCAGAAAGACATTTGAGGATGTCGCTTGTCATTTGAAGCTTAAAGGGACCGTCTAACAATGATTAAGGTCAATGTCATAGTGTGTATGGCACAGTCCTGTTCTAATAGAATGAGTTCTCATTAGAACAAGATAATAAACTTCATTAATAGGGATAAAGAAAAGGCTTGAGAGCCTGAAAAGTAAAAGGAATAGAATCATGAAAGGTCCAAAGGCAAATGGGTGGTAAATAATTCAAGAGTGAAATGTTTCAATTGCCTAAAAGGATACTATGCAAAGAGACTGCATTGTGTCTTTAAAGATACACTATTTTGACTCAAGAGTGAGCAAAAATTTATGTATCTAGTTATGAATTTCATTCTTTGTGGGTGATAAATTTAGAACCAATGGACCGGATAACAAGGGATCGAGATACCTTTGTTATGAAATTTAGGTTATGTTCTTACTTATTGAAATTTGTTTTCAATTTATATTTTGAGGATAACAGTGTACGCTTATACTTGAATGATTTCTATTCTGGTTATGGATGTGGACCATGACTATTTTCCTTAATTTATTATTTTTCACAATTGTTATGAGAATAATGTGAAATTATAGCATGCTATATTAAACCATATTAGATAAAACCGAATGAGTCGGTTAGTTAAAGACGGTTTAATAGGCAATTTAAATAAGTTTGAATTGCCTACATGTAAGTATTGCCTAAAAAGGAAAAATTAGTTAGAAAATCATTCGAATAAGGAACTAAAGCGAATTTCCATTGCAGTTAGTCCATTCTAATGAATGTGGTCACATGAATGTGAGGGTAAGGTATGGGGCCTACTATTTCATCACATTAATATATGACTGTACTAGGTATGGTCTTATCTATTTGATTTCTCACAAGTCAAAAGTATCGAGTTGCTTCAAGACTTATATGAGTATAGTTGAGAATCAATTAGATAAAAAGATCAAAGTTTTAAGAATTGACAGAGGTCAGTAATATCTTAAAGATAAATTTAAAACTTCATGTGATGAAAAGGATTGAACATTAGTTGTTCATTCCTATAAATCCACAACAAAACGGTGGAAATGAGAAATAAGGCTTTCCTATATATGGTTAGATCTATGATGGCAGAGGCATATTTGCCTATCTCCTATTAGTGAGATATTTTATTGGCTGCCACATATATTCTGAACTGTATACCCTCCAAATCTGTCATAACCGCAACTTATGAGTTGTAAATGGGTCAACAAGCTGACCTAAGCCATTTATAACTTTTTGGTTATAATGCTTACGTCAATGATACCTCAATTTGGTAAATTTGAGACCAAGAGCCAGAAGAGTATCTATGTGAGATATTCTTAAGTATCAAGAGAATACATTTTCATGGGTTAGTAAGAAAATGGCATAATGACAGAATTTGGATCACTAGACGTCATATTCTTAAGAGAATGAATTTCCAAAGTTGGGCGAAGTGAATTAAGATTCCACTTTATATTTCAGGAAGAGACCATCAGGATCACTCCATCCGAGTGGGAGGGAGTTAGAGGAAGAAGGTTAAGACCTTCATCCTCCAAACGATTCGGATGTTCGAGACCTGATTCGAGTGGGAGCATTCTTAACTCCAGTGGCAGACAAAGAATGAAGTATTCCTGACTCCAGTGGGAGTATGGAACATGGTCCCAGTGGGAGCATTGTGAATCACGATAAATATATGAGACATTTTCATATAATGTTTACGTCAATGATACCTCAATTTGGTAAATTTGAGACCAAAAGGCAGAAGAGTATCTATGTGAGATATTCTTAAGTATCAAGAGGATACATTTTCATGGGTTAGTAAGAAAATGGCATAATGACAGAATTTGGATCACTAGACGTCATATTCTTAAGAGAATGAATTTCCAAAGTTGGGCGAAGTGAATTAAGATTTCACTTTATATTTCAGGAAGAGACCATCAGGATCACTCCATCCGAGTGGGAGGGAGTTAGAGGAAGAAGGTTAAGACCTTCATCCTCCAAACGATTCGGATATTCGAGACCTGATTCGAGTGGGAGCATTCTTAACTCCAGTGGCAGACAAAGAATGAAGTATTCCTGACTCCAGTGGGAGTATGGAACATGGTCCCAGTGGGAGCATTGTGAATCACGATAAATATATGAGACATGTTTATCAAGATTCAGAACTGTAAAAATCTAAAAGGATAAGTGTTTCATGCCGATAATTTAAAAATTGAAGGCTTGAACGAAGCCCTTTTAGTTATCCCACAAGACAAGAAAGAGCATAAAAATATTCAAAAGGCTTTTTCATGCCCATCTTAAGAAAAAAAAATGGACTAAAGCAATAGAAGAAAAATTGGCATCCATGAGCATGTTTGAGAACTAGTTGATCTACTGGAAGGACATGAATTGAGAATAAATGTATTCTCAAAGTAAAGCGAAAGGCTGAAAGAGGTATCGAAAGATATAAGGCTCGGCTAGTCGCTAAGGGGTTCATACAATAGAAAGAGATTGACTATGAGTAGATTTTCTCATCTGTTGTAAAATTTATGTACATAAGGTTCATTCTAGCCATAGTGGCGAGTTTGAATGTAGAGCTTCATCAAGTGGATGAAAAGACTGCTTTTCTAAATGGAGAAATGGATGAAACAATCTACATGTTTCATCGGAAAAGGTAGCACACATAAGGTTTGCTGATTGATGTGTTCAATCTATTGCCTTAAACAGTCTTCAACACAATAGTACTTGAGACTTCATCATATAATCATGTCGAATGTGTTTAACATGATTGATGAAGATCATTGTGTTTATAGTAAAAGCTCTGAAAATGAATTCATCATTTTGGCATTGTATGTAGACGACATACTTAAAGCTAAAAATGATAAATGGTACGTAAATAAAATCAAAGATTGGTTATCGTCCAACTTTGAGACAAAGAATATGAGTTGTGCATATTACATTCTTGAAGTTAAGATTTCAAGAGATCATTCAAGAAGATTGTTGTCTATTTCTTGAGAGAAATATATCAACAAAGACCTTGAGCGATTTAATATGCAAAACTGCAAGCTCATATATTACCCCATTGCCAAGAATCAGTTTCTTAGCAAAGATGTGTGTCCTATGAGGTCAGGAAAATTGAACGTATGAGGAACGTTCTATATATGACAGTGCCATGGGTAGTCTTATGTATGCAGTGTTGTATACAAGACATGATATATGCTATGCATTGGGCATGGTAAATAGATATCAATCTAACCCAGGCAAAGCACATTGGAAGCAATTGAATGGATACTTATATACCTTAGAGGTACTGCAGCCTATTCTCTCTATTATTAAGAAAATGATCTGCATTGAGAGAATACAGAGATGTTGATTGGGTAGGAGGTAAGGATGAGAGGAAATCCGCCTTAAGTTTATATTCTTGTTTGGCAAGAGTGACATATAGAGGTAGGGGTGAGCAAAAAAACCGATGGACTCGGTTAACCGAAAAAAAAATCCGAAACCGAACCGATGGACTGGTTAACCGATTGTAATGGACTGGTTAATGGTTAGTGTTTTGAAAAAACCGATATTAATGGACTGGTTAATGGTTTTTGACTCATGTGACTGGTTAACCGAACCGAAACCGAATTTTTAGTTAATTTATTAATTTTTTAATAATTTATAACAATTTATCCTAATTAAAAGTGATAATGTACTTTTTTTTATTATACTAATTATTTTAAAGTTTTTAAGTTTTTTTAATTGGCTATTAGTAAATATAATAATTTATCTAATTAAAAGTGATTATGAACCGGTTAGTATATTTGCGTATTAAATATTAATTTTTAAAAATAAATTTGCTTATATCCACCAAATATTTTTATTTTAACAACAATAATGTTATATTATAATGAAAAAGTTTTAATTTTTAAGTATCTTGAATATTTTAATTTTATTTATGAATATATTTATAATTATAGTGGTTAACCGAAAAATATTGGGTAACCGATCCGAAAATCCGAAACCGATGGACTGGTTAACCGATGGTAATGGACTGGTTAATGGACTGTAATTTCAAAAAACCGATATTAATGGACTGGTTAATGGACTGAGCTTAATGGACCGGTTAACCGACCATGCTCACCCCTATATAGAGGAGTAACAAGAATTAAACCTGTGTAGCCCTATCAATAGTGGAAGTTGAATTTGTCACTTCCTCAATTGTAGTACAGGAGACAGTTTAGCTGAAATAGTTTTTGAGTCATTTAAGAGTAACTGTCTTAGAGGTATTAATAACAGTCTTTAGTGACAGTCAGTCGTTGATAGCTTATAGTGGAGCTAAGCGTATCGACATTAAGTATTAATACATGAGAAATATTGTTGCACGGAGAGATGTGAACTTACAGTACATTTCTACGCACGCAGATCCGTTGAGTAAACCTATGACGAGATATGTGTTTTGAGAGACACATTAGATCTCGAGGTTTGCGTAGAATTTAATTGGTACTGTTATACTTTATATAATCCCTTAACGTTATTATTTGCGAATAAGTTAAAGTTCATTGTTGGCAATACATAAGTGTGAATGTTTATGTGTAAATATTTACTGTTATTGATATGAGATTGAGCATGTCGGACAGAGAAATAGCCCACTCACAAGGGTGTTTACCTTAGTTTTGTCAATGAGTTGGCAAAAACTAAGATGAGGCGATTTTTGAACATATGAGAATGCTCGAGAGCCTGTTCAAAATAAAAGTGCCGTCTTGCAGAAATTACAAGATGAGTCTTGTTAAGGTGCGAGATAAAGACATACATAAAGTGGTATGCTTTGGATTGAGATCCAAATAAGGATTGTACGAAATCCGATGGTAAGTTAAATGTAACTACCATATTCTGTCTAAAAAGCCAGAAGTAGTCCTTAAGTAAGCGGACTAAAGTTGGGTGCTTCGGTGCATCGCAACCTTACGCTTCTGTATGGTGTTTTGATATACACATTATTGAAATGTGAGACATGCGCTCCTTTAAGGGAAGGAAAGAACACCATAACACATGTTTTATACCGTGTGTGCTTATGTGACCACAGGGATGGGAATTTAATAATATTATTGATCTCAACTTTCCCTATTGTGAGACCCTATTTATAATTCGACCCTCAGAACCCTTAACTTATCCCTGAAGTATGGTTTCATGTGGCTAGCTTAGTTAGTTTCCAAAAGGTCCGGGAAAAATTTAGGCCTGGCGGATCTAACTAGAAAAGCGAGTTGAATCATGATGGATGGCATACAGTAAGAGGGGAAGATAGCTTTCTGATCACTTTCATAAGGTTTCGTGGTTCACTGGCCGGTCTATTATAGTTTCTATGAGTAGAAATATAATAGTGAACACGAAAATTGTTTTATGAGATCATGAGTCAAAACAGTGAATGTGAGAAGGCAATCTAGGGTTAGGCATACGTGAAGAAGAGGATCTTGTTTTCCGAGACGCTATATATCCCTAACAGGTGTATAGCACTAGTGCTCTTGAGGTATGCTGGTCACACAATCTATTTGCCAGTATAACTGAAAATTAAGACTGGAATGCGTTCCGTCATGTGCGAGTGGGAGATGATAGAGTTGGGATACGCCCATGACTCTATAAAGGATTGAGTTCCTATCAAGATTAAATTGAGTTATTTAATCTAAATTAAATTACCAAATATTATTTCAGAAAGAGTCTGAGTTAAACTAGAGTTAGGTGTCTAGCCATTAGGACCTCTATAAATAGAGGTGAGGTCCTCATAATTTGGTAACGAGAAAACGTACACGCCGCAAGACTGCTCGTTCCCACTCATAATTTTTTGTCTTATTTTCAGGGGCATTTATATTGTGATCTAGCTGCTCTTACCCCGAGTGGGTAAAAGCCAGACCGGTGACAAAAAACAAATGGGATCCTTGTAGACGCTTCCGCAATGAGATTCTGCGCTACAAGAGGTAGATACCATTTTTAATGTTACATCCGCATTTAATTATATGTGTATAATTTTCCTTCACATTGCATCACTTGAAATTTGCAATTTTAAATTAAAGGTGTAATCATATTTAAATATGCAATTTTCTCCACATCTTAATTATTTATACTGTAAAATTTCATATAAAGCAAAATCTAATTTCGAAATCATTTGATGAGCAGTGGAACAAACTTGAAGAACTTGAGTTTAGCATGGAATGAAATTGAATCCTTTGGTGGTATAAAATTTTGATTAGCTAAAAAATAATTGCAACAATAATGTGAATATAATTAGATGAAGGCTATATATTTAATAATTATTTATATACATGTGAATGTGCAGAATTTAAGAGTTTTGGCAATTTGGAATTACTTGATTTGAGCAGTAATTTTCTGAATAACAGCATCCTATCATCGCTCAATCACTGTTTTTTTTTCTCAAGTATCTTGACATAAGCTAAAACAAATTACAAGGATCAATAAATTTGAATATTAGATTCTTTGAATATTTAATTTCAATAGAAAAGGTACAAATTATGGAATACTTATTTTTATACGATAAATAACTTTTAAAAAAAAAAAATTCCATCCTCTTTTGTTGAACTGTAGACACTGATTTGTTTTGTATTGTTGTTCTAGAATTGGATGCTTTGGCCAATTTAGAAAAGCTTAGTCCGAGCGGAAATCAAATTGATAGAATTGTGGCCTCAAGAGGTATTATCAACAAGTTGAAGTAATTTAATAAAAAATTTAAGTTTCAAAAATATAAATAAACAAAATAAAAAGTTCTGCATAGATGACAGGATACTCCTATTTTTGAAATTGGTTCCACTTAAATGAAAATACTCTAATTTTTTCAGTTCTAACAATCTTTTAAAACATGCATTGCAATTCCATATACAAAAATTTATAAATATTGGACTTTTGTCCCTTTTTTTTTAGACAAATAAAAGAGCTATTTAAAATATTAATCCAGAAAAGCACAATCTATTTATGATATGCTTCAGATCCATTTATGACTCATTTAAATTTTCTTTTTGTAATTTGATGATTTTTTTTATTTAATGCATATATAAAAATAATTATTTTTTTAGGTTATAATATTATATATCCATATTTTTTATTTTTAATGATTTTTTTAAATAAAAAAATATTATCATAAATTTTGATCCAATTATGGCCGGATCATTCATTTATAACCCAATCCGTTTATGATTTATTTGGGTGATGACCTAACTCGACCGGATCTATTTATGATTCGCAAAATTTTAATCTATTTATAATCCAGCCTGCCATGAGCTGATCCAACCCCTTCCGACGTATTTACCACATATAATTTTTTACATTTTATGTTTAAATTAATTAACAGAATAAATTATTTAATAATTATTATACATTTATAAGTTCTAACTCAAATAAATATGAAGTATTTTCTAATTTATTCATTCTACCAACAAAAATATCATGCTATTTTTATTTTATCTTGTATTTATAAATATGAAATTCTATTGTGTACAAAGCAAAAGTTGGAGTTTGAATATCTGTTTATTCCACTTTTTTTTTTTTTAAAAAAATCTATTTAATCCACTTAGTTTTGTAAGTTTAATCAATAAATTTTCATAATATTTAAAAGTACTAAAGACAGTTTTACCTTTCAACTATTCGAAATAACTGACATGCACATGTATGTATATATGTATATAACTTTATTTAAGAGTCTAATACTTACACTGGTTGTGGATGCATCCAACGATATTAATGAAATAAATTTCTAGAGTGTTGAGTTGGTAAAAGAGAAAAATAAAGAGTAGTAATTTTCTGATTGATCCATATCATCATGGTTATTAAAACCGGACCGGCCGGTTCAACCTGTTGAACCGCGAACCGGTTACCTAACCGGTTGGTTCAACTGCAGAAAACCGGATTGAGAAAAAACCGGGAAGAACCGGATTGAACCGGTCAAAAACCGGATCTAATTTAAAATAATTAATAAAATAATTATTTTTTCATAAAAATAAAAAATAAATAATGTAATAAATTTTATTTAACAAATAATTGATTTTTTTACTATTTAATCACATTTGAACTTAATGAAAATAATATAATAATTTAATAATTCAATAAAATACATTAGAATAAAAATTGAATAAATTATTAAAATTGGTAAACTTAAAGATAATTTTCTATCATTTTTTTAATTTCACTTACAGTTATTGAATTATTTAATTTTTAAATTAAAACTCATAAAATAAAATATTTTAACAGAAAATAATTAATCAAGTAATAATTTAAAAAAAATAAAAGGTGAAAAAATATTATTACTAGTATATTTGAGACATATGTTAAATATTTTGATTGATTTTTTTTTCGAGTAGTATTATTTATAAAAATTATACTAATTAATAATATTTTAAAAAATATAAAAAAATTCGGTTGAACCCGGTCGAACCACGAACCCTCAGCCTTACCGGTTCTTTATCCGGTCCGGTTTTAATAACATTGCATATCATAGCCATAAATAGAGAGTTCAGTAACTCAGCTTGTTGAAGAATTACACACCACCGTTAAAGGATTCCATTGACAGCAATCCTCACCAAACCATGTGATCCCGAGGAATATGGAATGAATCCATAAGCTGCATAAGAGCATTTCTCTCATAATCCAAACAACCATCAGTACATCTCCATAAGAGTATTCCTATAATTATCACACTTACCACTAATTTCTTCATTATTACACTCTTCTCTTTTCCCATATTTGGTTGGCTACCAATATTCTTAAGAGCTTTTTATAGCCATTCATCAGTGTATCAATTTTGAGCTTTGTATAGCCATCCATCAATCCACCCACCCTCTTCTTTACGGCAAAATGAAATTTTTTAATATTTTAAAAACAAGTCAAGTCTCCTCATACTTCTATTTTAACCTGTATTCTTAAAGCCGTCAGATATGATAATGGTTCTAGTTCATAGAATATGGTTGTAATCGGTGGACCTAATTCGGATCAATTTCACTCACGGTTATTCAACTTATCACTTATCGTGTAAAAATAATCGACTTTTTTTTTTCGACTTAAATGTCACTGAACTTCTAAAATTTTTGCAAAAATATCATGTAAACCAGAATTCGAAAAAAACTCTTGCCGGATTAATGACATGTCATGCCATGTCATAAGGCCAGACACACGTAGAAGGGAGTTATTGACATATCATCAGCTGACATGTCAGAGTTGACACGTCAGCAGCCAAGAAAGCCAAAAATGCTATGTCATCTGTCACATCAGCAACACATGGGACTAATAGGCATATGGCGCGTGACGACGAATAGTCGGTACATGACTTTTTTGGAAAAATATTAGAAATTCAATGACATTTAAATCGAAAAAATAGTCAGTTTTACGCGATAAATGATAAGTTGAGTAATTATGAGTGAAATTGATCCACCAATTTCTGTGCGAAACCGTTGACACATGTAAGATCTTATGGTCACATAAGAAAAGCTCCCGATTTCTAACTTATTAAAATTTTAATCCACCAAATATTTTTATATAAATTAATTATAAAAAATACACTTCCTCCGTTTCATAATTTTGGTCAGCCATAATGCAAAAAGTAAAGAGGACAATATTTTGAAATGGATTAAAATGAAAGGGTGCTACTGAGATGAGATAGGTTGCAGAGAGAAGAAAGTGAAGGAAAGGATAAGAAGGTTGACTGGGTGGAGAAAATGCCAAGGAAGAGTAATTAATTAATGTCGTCGTACATCCGAAATCAGAAAGGTTTTTTTCGTGGCAATGAGTGTTGACTCGAAAGGCTACAATCTCAACCCCACGAAAATTTTGATGGATAACAAAAATAATTTAAAATAAAATAGTTTATAAATCTAAATTAATATTCTGTTTTATAGACCTGATTCATATATGCCAGAAAGTGCTTTACAGAACAATTCAATAAACGTGCTCTACTCAATAGCAAACTAGATAAGAAAATTTTATTGAAAATTGAAGATTAAATCTTTATTAGAAAACTTTTGTAAAATCATAATGAAAAGGCACAAAAATCACTACATATTGCATTCCCATATTTTTTATATTTAAAAAGATTTTACTTAACCAATTTAACTTGATTTATTTTTTAAAACATTTTTCCTAAAATAAATGCTTTTAATAAAGGAAAGAAAATATGTTTTTATCTCAAAAAGCTATAAATATTTTTTTGATGAAATAAAATCAATTTTTTGATCATTCTCAAGATGGAAATAGCCTTGAAAAATGTTCACACTTAATGGTAACATTGTTTTAAAAGCTATAAAAAGATTTCTTTGTTAAGTGTTGAAACATGAGAGTGAAAACATCTTTTCCAAGTGAGTTGTAATTTGTTTGTAAGTTTTCATTCCATCATAAACATTCAAGATCACATCTGCTCAAAATGATTATAATTTTTATATTATAATCATATTAATGAGATTTATCAAAACTATGAGATATGTGATGTTAGGTTTTTAGAGCTTAAGAAAAAAAATCAGCAAGTGTTTAAATTTTTTTACTTTGTAAAAAATGCTAAGTGTTTTGATCTTTTTACCTAGAAAAAAAGGATTAAGTATTTTCGAGTTTTTTACTTAGGGAAAAAACTTGGATAGCTATTTGTAATGCGGCTTTTGACTTTTGCCCGCTAAATAGGAGCCGAACCTCTATAAATCGCTGTGTCAAGGTTCTCTGTCTCTTTACTCTCCTTTTATTAGTAGTCTCTCTCTCTATATATATATATTTATACTGTGTTAAATCTGTCTATTCTATATTTATCACGTGTTCTACAGAACAGTTGGTTGCGCTCTATCACGAGATCAAACCTTATTTTTACATAAATTATTTTAGCTAGTGTCAAGTTGATTTTTGCTCATATATAATTTTGTCCATGCATATTTTAATCATTGGAATGAGGTTGAGTAAAAATACCTTAAATAAATTGCATGAAATAAATTCATCTATGTTGCTGGCAGCTCTATATTTACCCAAAGTGCTCCATCACATGGTTACTTGGCTTATTTTTGATAAATCTGGTATCCGCCGCCCCCGCCCCCCTCCCCCCCCCCGCCCGTCTTCAGTATATTTGGGACTAACAGTTTCGGATAAAGTTGTTGAAGTGTTGGGACTAACAGTTTCGGATAAAGTTGTTGAAGTGTTGGGCTTTTTCCTTGCTATTCCTAAGGTTAGATGAACTTCAACTTGTTTTCGGAAGGTAAAATAATTGTGAATCCACCAAAATATAAAAAAATAAAAAAATATATTACTTCATATGTACAATAGATAATGAGTTGGCATTTTTTTTTTTCTTGGGGAGTTATACATTCATTTTAAATTAATCTCACATAAAATTAACTCAATTCCTTCAATTATGTCTAAATTGAACCTAATTTCGATCATCCAAAAGAGCATAGACATCAAATGCCAACTTTTGAAAGTATAAAAACTTAAAATAAAAAAAAGTTAAAGTTCAGAAATCCAAAATGCATTTTTCCAAAAACAATTAGTAAATCCATGCACATTATGAACATCCATACTTATAGAATTGCAATAAAAACGTACAAGTTTAGATGTGATTAGGACCTTCCCAGGATTGGAAATTTATTCAATAATGACAAATACAAATACATAATTAATAAATTTTCTTTGCCTCAAACATATGATAATATAAAGCAGTGTGCTTAACTTTCTGAGTCTTCAACTTGTGGATGCTTTCTATAAGAAGACGTTTGTTTCTGTACACGTTCCCTTTAACACTCATATAAATTTGATGATAAATATGCTTATCAATCTTTTGAGCATCTCTGTATTTGGAAAGCAAACGCCTCAGCACTCTGATTTTTCTGATCCAGAGCTGCTTTGAGGGCTGCCTTGCCTCTCTTGTTCCTTTCCTCTTCCCAAATCCACTGTGTTTTCCTTTCATTTTAGCTTTATTTAGTTGCCTGCACCTCCATCTTGAATGGGTTATCAATGGCTTCTTTATTATTAGCCCATCCTTTATCAGCTCTCTTATGTTCATTCCTGATACAACTTTGTATGAGTCATATAAAAAAACCAAGGCGAAATATAGCAAGTAACAGAAAATTTTGTTGCTAATTACAGATTTTAGCGACCGATTTGCTAGAAAATATGAACTTTCTTGCTAAAATAAATGGTTTATTGCGATATGATAGCGAGAGCTATATAACGCTATCGCTAATTTAGTGCACCAATTTTATGGCACTTGAATTTTTACTGAAGTTCTACCAAAATCACTTTAACATTGCTGATTGGGTTCTCATTATATTATTGCTAATATCATTTAACAATAAGATTTCAACAATTAGCATGGAGTATTTTCCTTGCTACATAACAATCTTCGTGTAGTGAATAAAATCAATCTCTTGTATTTTTCCATTTCTTTATCACTTTGCAAAATGCACTCATTTATATAAAGACTTCGTTTAAAATTTTTGTAGTGAGTAAAGTACCGCGCTAATTTTAAATTTAATATCAGTGTGTGATCTGCGATTTAAAATATATAGTCCCTATTTTTAGTTGATCTGAATTGTTAGATTCAATAAATAAAGTTTTCGCTGCGAAAACCTTAGTAGAGACCCAAATTTAACAAATGTATTAGTATGTTTTGCTATTTTACTAAACATTTGAAGTTGGTATTTATGTTACATTTAAACACCCAACAATGATTCTCAGTGCCAAATGCTAACATATGTGGAGTAAGACAATCCATATTAGCAAGGAATGTCTATATGTAACATAAATTTTAATACATGTTGACGTAAGATTAAAGTAGAATCAAACTTTATATATTAACAAAGGAATAATGGCAAGAACAATGGGTTATATATATCATATAACAATATGTAATGGTAGAGAATTGAAGTTAGAGATGAACATACTAGAATTGGCAATGGAGATATGACTCGTCTCAAAGGGATCAAGCCACAATTTTCCCTCCCCACACTTTAATATGCTGGCAGCTAACCGCTTCTGTAGCCTTAGTGAAACCATTTTCAGTTATATGTTAATTGCACCTCTCTGCTTATTCTATTATATTACTTAGTTAAATTAAAGGACATTAATTAGACAAGATTTATTTATATATATGGAAAATAGCTTTAGCTTGTTACTTGGAAGACAAGGATTAATTCTTGAATATCACGGTTATACACTAGTCTACATTTCTTGTTTGACTTAATTTGCCGAATAACTTCTAAAATTGATAAATCAAATAATACATTTATATTCTTTTTGCTTGGGGACCAAGGAGCATAAAACTTTAGATTATAAATTAAAATAAAAAGAAACCAAGTCCATGCCCTGCACGGCAAAGTAATGGGCTCATAAGGTTACTCAAAGATCAAGATTAACTTAAAACATTTAGGCCTAACCCATCAGCCTCTATTTTTTTATTTTGCCCATCTCTTACGTACCTTGAGGAAATTAATATTTTTTTATAGTTTAATTCTACCACTATATACTAGCAGTATTACCATTACAATCCTAATCACACATATGATTTTATATTAAAGCGTGGGCATAATCAGAAAATTATTTTTCTTATTATAAATAATTACATATTACATGTTGTGTTCTAAAAAATGTCAAATGATTATAATACATAATTTATTATTTATATATATATATATATATATATATATAATACATAAAAACACACCTTTAGTTGGCAAAATTTTTTAGTTACGTGCCTAAACTTTACGAATAATATTTTACGTATCTAAAATTGACAAAAATAACATATATATCATCGACTTGAACCTGATAATATGCAGACTTTACTCTTTGATATTGATAAAAAGTACGTATTACCACCTAATTTTTTTTATACTTGCATTTTCTTTATTATATTTAGGTGCCCTAAATTCTTTTTATATGTACATTTTCTTTATTATATTAGGAGATAATAGGTATATTTTTATTAAAATTATGTGAATTTAATAAAAGAAATGCACATGCTAAAAGAATTTAAAGGAAATAATTACATTTACACATTTTGTAAATATCAAGGATACTGTGAACACATTGCTATTGCTAAGTTCAGATTAGTAATAAGTCATTTGTGTGTATATTCAAATGTATAAAACGTTATTGGAAAAAGTTTGAGATATGTAACTAATTATTTTTTTTTTGACAATTGTGTTTTCACGTACTATTCCTTTGTACATACATATGCACACATGCGAGCATACATACCTTGATGCCCATCAAGGCCCACTTTCAGCTAATAAAGTAGTTTGAAAAGAGGTGGGCTTTACCTCCAACCTGGCCCATTAAGAGCCTAGTAAAGTAATACGTGGAGAAATATAAGGACAAGTGGATATGACGTCGACATTGCCGCGCAGACCTTAAGTTGGTGCAAACGCAATCATTAGTTGTCTTATACTCGAGGATTACACTCAAACTCAAAACAGATTGGTCTCTGTTTCTGTGTTTGTTAAGCAATGGCATATCTCTTTGAGCTCACCAATGCCAACATGGTTGTCAAGGTCACTAATCTTGGGTTGCACCATTACTTCCTTGTCCATACCTGACAAAACTGGTAAATTTCTTCTCTTATCTTTATTTTATTTATCATTAGCTGCCTGAAACTGGTAATGATTTCTGGGTTTCGTTGGATCTTTGAAGGGAACTAATGTTGTTCTTGGGTTCGATTCCCTTGAACCATATCTGGTAATTATGTTCTTTTCATTTCATTTTATGTTCTAATGTGATTGATTGAGGATTTGATTGGCATATTTCAATTTTCCTGCAATACCCATTTGATATTTCTGATTAATTATGTTACTTGTGATCATTTACAAGGAGATTATGATCAGTATATTTCTTTTTGTTTTGGGGTTATTACCTTTTTTTTTGTGTGTGTTTCTATATCTTTGTTTTGAACAGAAAGGAGTTGCACCTTATTTTGGGTGCATTGTGGGAAGAATTGCAAACAGGATTAAAAAAGGAATATTTACTCTCAATGGAGTTGAATACACTTTGCCCCTTAACAGGCCTCCAAACAGTCTTCATGGTGAGTGATCATCTAAGTCTTCTTACTCTTTTCAATCCTGATCATCTGTTATTTATTTATTTTTCAATGCTTGACTAAGGTTTCAAGTTGATAGAAATAATGAATTAGGGGAAAAAAAGATTAACATTTTTTAAGTCACAGCCTATTTTTCTAAGATGATGTTAATTATTGCACCCATGACTATGAGTTAAAATTGGTTTAGTGCTTATGGTTTTGGAAGAGCAATGACATAAATTGAAGTGAATGCCTGAATGGTATCTAAAGGCCAGTGGTGTTCATAATACTCAAATCTTTGTTTTCAGTTGTTTGTTCTTTTTATCCAGCAACGATACAGTATTTTGAAAACAAACATTTTTCAATGTTAAAGATCAATTGAACATGCTGCGGGATCTTATGCTTCCAGGATTTCTCTGGGTTTGCCTGTCACTGCCTTTTCCTCTTTCAAATTTTGATTGAAGTTTTTTCTTTTTCTTTCTTTTGTTTCTTTCGGAAAAAAGTCTTAAAGCCTAAAGTTTAATTGCCTTGTGATGCAATTCTCATGATCTGGTTTGTAAAATCTTTGCTTTGATCAGATTGAAGTTCTCATTTGTAAATATGAATAGTCCTAAATCATTTTAGAATGCCAGAATCAGTCGGTTTGGTTCGATTTTTCGGTTTAAACTGAATTTTGCCATCCTTATGCCAGATGATGCTTGGGCAACTGCGCAAGGGCTTTGAGCACTGCTGCATTATGCTCCACAGGGAATGAAATAATCTAAAATAATATGTCCCTACTGATGGCATTCTATATTTAATAGGATTTTGCAGGAACTTAAATAAGACTCATAACATGGTGAATCGTTCACAAAAGTAAAGCCATGTATGCTTTGTCTTGGCAAGAAAACCACATTATTATGTTTTCTGGACAGAACATGAGTCCAAGATTGCCTTTTTAACGAAATCTCCTTATAAATTGCTTAATTTTAAGTGCATATTTACTTTTGTTGAGGAGACAAGAATGCTGTGGTTGCAAAACCTACAGTGGCTCATACAATTCCTGTTTCGTGGTGTTAATATTTTTGCAGTTGTTTGAATAATGTATACCTTGTGTTTGTATAGATTTCAGATTATATGCTTATTCGAATACCGTTCTTGCATCAGTTTAATACGCCTTTTTCTGTGATTAAGTGGGCTCAATCGATAAGATGATATGGGATGTAGTAGAGCAAAAGAAAGGAGAAAGCCTGACGATAACCTTTTAAGTACCAGAGCCATGATGGAGAAGAAGGTACCTCCCTCTCTCTATATATATCTTTCTCTCTCTACACACTTGTTTTCTCTCTGATCTTTCCTATTTCATCTGGTACAAGGTTACCCTGGGGATCTTATTGTTACTGCAACTTATACACTTACTTCAAGCACAATGTTGAGGCTTGACATGGAAGCAGGCTGCTCCAGTCAGCTTGGCTCAGCATACATATTGGAGCTTAGCCAGTCACAACTCAGGGACCATACTTGATCATTCAATTCAAATATGGGGTACTCAAAATCACACCAGTAGATGAGAACACTATACCAACAGCTGAAATCATGCCAGTGAAAGGCACTCCATTCGATTTCACTACTGAGAAGGTGATTGGTGCTTGTATTCACGAAGTTGGTTTAAGGTATGATCACAACTATGTTCTTGACTGTGGAGAAGAGAAGGCTAGATTGAAATGCACTGCAAAGCTCAAGGAGCCTTCAAGCTTGAGGGTCCTTAACCTGTGAACAAATGCTCCTAGGATGCAGTTCTACACTACAAACTATGTGAATGGAATTGTATTTAAGAGGGGGGTTGGGTGGGTGTTGCGGTTCGGGGCGGTGCTTAGTATGGAAAGCATTCCGGAGTTTGTTTGAAATGTATTTAAGGGGGGAGGTGGGTGGGTGGGGGGCGGTGCTGTGTATGGAAAAGCATTCCGGAGTGTGTTTGAAATGCAGGGATTTCCGAATGCCTTTAACCAACCAAATTTCCGAATGCCTTTAACCAACCAAACTTCCTATCGGTGGTGGTTCCACCAGGTGAGACATACAAGCACACTATGTTGTACGAGTTTTCAGCAGAGTGAATATGGTCTTGTTACGAGTAATGAAGATTTTGAGATGAGCATGAACATATCATAATAAATTTCAGCTAGTGAATAAGACTCTGAAGCTGTTATTTTGTATGCAAGTTTGCCTGAAATTTGAGCTATTATGGATTGAATATGAATCTGGTTTTGGTTATGATAAACGTGAAACTATTATCAAATGAGGTATAATATGAAATTGGAGCAGACGTTTTCAAGGCAAGATTAACTTTATGTTCTAAATTATCACTCTGATTAATCAAACTACAAAGATTGCATTTTCTTATTGATGGCCCAAAAAGGAGTCTTTTGGTGCCGTGCAGAAGCTAAAAGTTATAGGTGGCAAATGGTGGGGTTTTAATTGGATTCAAATTTTATAGATAATAAACAGATTAAGTTTTATGACATTATTTTTTGGATTAATTATAAATTTGGGACTGAAATATAAAATGTTTTTTAATATTTGCACCATATTTTAGAAACTTACCATGTTATGCTTTATATTTGAATTCTTTTTCAATTAAAAAATTTCGTCAATAAATTCATTAAATACTAACAGATTTGCTAACAGAGAATTAATATGAGTCTCACATCTTCTTGATAGGATGCCAACTCAACCATCTTCTTCTTCTTTTTCTCGTTCTCTCTTTTTTTCTTAAAGGATATCGGGGCAGTCTCTATGACTACACCCACAGCGAGTTCTCTCATCACCCTTCCTCTGTCGCTGCTGCTGCTGTGGCCACGGTCGCCACATAGCATGCCCGGACGGAGCTTAGCCGAGCCTCTGATGGTAGAGGAGGAAGTATAACTTTGATCTCTTGGTTTGTGTATGAAATAATTGTTATCTTGCTATTTCAATTATCAAGTAGAACCTCATGTACTACTTTGATTTTGGCTGTTACCCTTTCCTTACTGTCCATTTCCTTTTGATTAGTGTGTGGGAATATTATTATTAGTATGGTGCAAACACTAAAAAATATCCTATAATTCAGACAAAAAATTGTAGTTAATTCTTATTTTTTTTTAATTTTTTTTTCATTAGAAATAAAAACTTATGTATTAGCTGTAAAAAAATATTTTATATTACATTATATGAAAAAGTTATAAGATTATCAATATATATACATATGATCCAAATGGATTGCATAATATATAGGTTGGATCATAAATGGGTTATTGACTGGTTGAGTCAGGTTTAGATAACAAATGCGGATCATATGGGTTGGCTTAAATTTAACAAGTCGCAAGAAATTTATCCCTTTTTTTTTTTTATCATGGTGTGTCACGTGTCTATCTGTTCATCTGCCACGTGTTAAAAAAACTATCAAAAGAGAGATAAAATTCTCCCAATTTTAGAACATAAAAGGTAATATTCTTATATCTTTTACTAATCATTCGAGTTGCAAGTAAATAATATTATAAAATTGAATGGTTTGATTTCATTTTCAGTATTTCCAATGGTGTGTAGCATAATGTATCAGTTGTATAAATGTACCGTGAGACATATTTCAAAAAATGTCAAAAAATTCCTGAAATTAGATGGAAATATAAATCTACTAATTTATTGTGTTGAAATTTTTGTTCAACACAATTCTAGGATTGTCTCGCATTTAATCATCCCGTTCAATTAAATAGGATGATTCAAAAATTCTACGAAATAATTTCAGAAGGGGAAAAAAAGCTTCTCTTTTTTTTTTCTTCTTAATTTTTCAATTTAATTTAGACCAAATAAAATGTACGTTAGCTGATATAATATATAAAATGAACCCCGTAAAATGAGAATTAATCATGTGTTCAGGCATAGTATGATGCGCATGTCTGAGAATCATCGAATTACCTTTTTGTGTAACATCAAATGGTATTCACGCGTGCACACCATGTACGCCTCAGCACCAAATCACGCTTTTATAAAGTTAATTTGAAAAATCAATCCTTGAAATCACTGAATTACATTGCCTCGAAATTTGGATTCAACACAATTCAAGGATTGTTAATATAAAGTTAATTTGTTTCTTTTGCATAATTGCTTTTATTCCAACAACAGTTATGATTGTTAGCCTTTGATTTTATTTCTGAATATTGTAGCTTTAAGGTTCATGGAAATAGATATTCGGGCCATTTCCATATAACAATATATATCCATAGGCCCAATCAATTAAGAATGGGACAACCTTACAACAGTAAACTGATTACATGGAACACAAAATACACAAAACTCACACTCCACAACTTCAAAAAAACACAAACCTACGAAGCTCTAAGTTTCCTCAATGCAATAATAAAATCTTCTATAAAATAGTAGCAATTTCTAAGGCTGGCTTCTATAAAATAAAACCATGCTCTCCTCCAGTATGGATTTATATACAAAACTGCAGCTATCACTACAAGAAAAAATGAATTTACCGACGGAAATTCCCGACGGAAAATAAGAAATTTCCGTCGGGAAACTAAATTGCCGACGGAAATTCATTCCGTCGGCGTATCAGTCGTAGGCAAAATTCCCGACGGAATTTTTTCCGTCGGGAATTGCCGACGGAAATTATTTATCCGTCGGAAAATTTGCCGACGGAAAATTATTTTCCGTCGGCAAATTTTCCGACGGAAATTAATTTTCCGTCGGCAATTCCCGACGGAAAATGAATTTCCGTCGGCAAATTTGCCGACGGAAAATTAATTTCCGTCGGGAATTTTTACAAATAAAAAAAAAAAACTAATAACAATACCTAGCATACCCAATTAACAATTGTTGAGAATAATCGCTATAAAATACAGGAATATGAACAAACAATTAGAAATTAAAGAACACAAGATTTAACGAGGTTCGGCAATGTGCTTACGTTCTCGGGAGCAGAGCGGCGGCTATATTTTATTATATCTGAA
Source organism: Excoecaria cochinchinensis (assembly GCA_947683425.1). Taxonomy (NCBI): domain Eukaryota; kingdom Viridiplantae; phylum Streptophyta; class Magnoliopsida; order Malpighiales; family Euphorbiaceae; genus Excoecaria; species Excoecaria cochinchinensis. Next base: position 8,317,253 of record CANTUQ010000050.1, read on the forward strand.
AAAACATAACCTAGGTTACAAAACAATGTATTTTATAACCCCTTACTACAATTACAAAAATACCCAGTACCAAACCGCGGGGGCGTTGCCCCCGCACCCCCAACCCACTTAATATGTAGCCTAAACACTAAATACGAAAACCCCCATCGGACAGATGCTGTCGCTCACTCCGCTCCGCTCCAGCATCTGTCCCTTTGTATATATATGAGCCATACACAACAACAACAACAATAATAATAATAATAATAATAATAACTAAAATTAACACAACTTCTTAATAAAAATAATAACAATAATAATAATTAACACAACATTACAATAATCATAATAATAATTAAGATAAATATTTAATAACAGTAGTAATAATATCACAATAAAAAACAAAAAAGTGATTGGATCCCATGAAATGTTAGAAAAGGAAGGGCAAGCCAAGAGTATGACGATGACGGTTGATAGGAGGAGAAATATAATTGGATATTTATGTATTTTTTTTGCAAATACAATTAAATAGCATTAGTTTATCATATGTTTGTAAAATTTCATCACAAACAGACACTATCATTCAAGAATATCATTTTTTTATGCTATAAAATTTTTTATTCCAAATGTTTTACCATTTCATTAATCTTTTCCTTTCAATTAAGAAAAGCAAAGATACAAAACATAATGGATACATTGAATAACATGTTTACAGCCAGTAGGCATAGTGGTGTAAGTATCTAATTTAAACTAAAATCAATAGATTTATGTTACAGCCAGTTTTGTTTTTTTAGGATTCTTGTTACAGCCACTAGGAGCTTGGATAACATCAGCATGTGACTCACTAATAAGCATGCCAAGTCCTCCAATTTCTCTTGGTGTATAAAAAATAGGAGGAAATATGAACAATACTAAATTCAGATTAGATATCAATCAAATCCTCAGCAAAGGAATGCCAACTACATGAATAAAAGATTAACCTACTTGGCATTTTGGAGTTCAAACCCAAAGCAAACTCTAACCACAAAAAAAAATAATTCTTAATAAAAGCAAAACCCAAAACCTAATTTATAGCTTGTACACAAGAAACAACAAACATCTAGCACAGCCATCCATATTTGAAGCATATGGCATCCAAAAAAAAAAAGAAAAAAGAAATATAATTCCAAAATATCGCAAATAATTATCTAGAAGGCATATTTTTTTTACCGAGCAAGAGGTGAAAAGCACATCTTATGGTAATTTTAGTTTAGACAGGGAAGCACTTGATGAGAAGAAAGCATATCAATTTTGAACAAAGCTATAGCTCAAAGACATTTCTTTGATAAAAAAAGAAAACAGCAATCAAATATCTCAATTACAAGGTGCTCTGATACTACATCTTTTATAATGCAAGCAGCTTCAAAAAGGATATTACAATCTTGAAGGGCAGCATGGTTACTACGTACAATTACAACAACTGTACAATCTTTAGCCCAACCAACTCCCCCATTGATGCAAATTAATTAACAAGACTCACCCACCAACTAGTTCCACCAAAATAAGATCCTTCAAGATAACAAAACCAAACACCACAAAGAAAACTAATCCATTGAAGCAAATTTAAATCAGCAACGCATAGAAAATACGAAGTGAATGGAAACTTACTTTACATCAAACAACTATAAAACATATCATCTTAGTTGCTCCTGGACAAGACATCTGCACCCAAAAACTGAACAAAGAGATCAAAAATTATGCCAGTGGCTAGTGACAACATGAAAGCTAAATATTTGCCCTCTTATTTATAAATTGATTAAACTTATACCAACTTTACAGTTTCCACAACAGCTATTGATTGTGCTTTTTCTACAATGACGATTATTAAACCAGAGCTGGTGACTCACTTTTTTCAATTTTATTTTCAGAAAAGGGGATTGCATTTTGCATTCTTCTCAATCTCAAACATTAAAAAATTTATGAATCCTACCAATTCCTAACGTCACAATACTGGATGGTAATCCACCTAGTAAATAGAAAAATAAATACTGGATGGTTAGAAAAAATAAATTAAATAAGAAGCTTTCTTAAATATTAAGCTAGTAACTTAGTAGTCGGCGATATGAATTTGTCTAGTATAGCACATGAATACTAAGCAAATGATCAACTACCTGTCAAGTACATCAAGAGTTAACTAATCCAATAGTCAGACATGTCTAGTCATGCAAGAATTAGTCCATTATTTGTTCAATTTCTAAATCAAAACAAGAATTGAGTCACAATTTTTTGTTTCGAAATTCTAAAGATTCAAGGAAGAAAGAAAAGAACTAACAAGTGGCAACAAAATATATTATGTGACTTGAATTTTGGTAGATCCGAATTATGATTCAATTCGAAAAAATTCGTAGTTATATTCTAATTGAATAAAAAATGTAGCGGCAGGTTTGAGCCAATAGATGCATTGGGTACGGAGTTATTTGTATTATTTTGTAAATTTGAGGTCCATTTTCCCTAGTAGAAATTTGGGTATTGACACGATCTCAGCAAGTGTACTGAATCGACAAGTAATATAATGGAGTAAAATTATGACTCTGAGTTATCGTACCCAAGGGACTGAACACGCAAGTTATGAAAATTAAATGTATGCTAAAGAATTCCCAATTAATTGATTTGATTAAATTAACTAAACTAAAACTAATAAAATAATCAACTGCTGTAATGATTAAGCAAAAACAAATTAAGATGACAGTAAAACTAACAAAGATAAAAGTAAATAAAAACGAGAAAAGTTATCAAATTATAAAGGCGTTGCTCAAGTTCACTCATCCACCCCTTACCCAAATATGAATAAAATCAACCTATGAATCTTATATGAAAGAAATCGGGATAACCCTCTTAACCCAAGCGTCCCATTCCGGAGCAAGCTATTCTAATCGCATAACGTCCCATTCCGGAGCAAGTCATACAACTAGCCTAATCACGGGTCTAAAATCCTAGATTTGGTTTGCTTTCCCATTCCGGAGTCAAACATCCCAAAACCTCATTATTTCGCTCATCACTCAAATCTTAAATCATAAAATCCTGTCCATTTAGATTCCCATTCCGGAGTAGTCTAAACACCACAGCAAACATGATAGAAAATTCTGAGAATAAAATACATTCATGGCATCCAATTAATAAATTCAATAACCAACATAGACATATGGAATAAATCATTTATCACAATTGGAAATTGAACTGAAAAACTAAAATCCATAAACAAGCAATAAACACCAGCAAAATAAACCAATCTTTCATACATAAACTCAATAGATGTTCATAATTCACATCTTAGGTATAGGAGATTCAGAGATCCCCCGAACAACTAAACGACTACTCACAATCCATTACAAAATTAAAAGAGTAAAAGAAAGAATAAACCCTGAAATTCATTGAGAAAATTCTGGTTGAATTGCTCGATCTTCGATCTCTTTCTTCAAATCTTCAATGGAGAAAATAACTAAAATTCTGGAAAAACTAACTAAGAACTAGCAAAACTCTTGAAATTGAACTATGCAACTAAAACAAATTAATCTCAATTACTAATCGAAAATCAAAAACAAGAACGAAAATTTAAGTTTAGGACCGCAGAAAATCTCTCAAAATCTCAGCTGTAAAAACTAATAACAAAAACTAACTAAAAAAATCGGAACCCTAGCCAAATAGAAAGCTACGAATTTATACTTCCAGAGGGGTCACGGTGACAATGGATTTGGTTGCCACCGTGACCTATCGGGAATTTCAAATCCTTTTGCGCACAGGAGATTGGTCACGGTGACAATGGATTTCATTGTCACCGTGAGGTCTTCACAGTTTAGCTTCTGCCCATAAATTAATTATCTCACGGTCACAATGAAATCCATTGTGACCGTGAGGTACATGCTGCCTCGATTCTGTCTTGCTAAATTGACATGTCACGGTGACAATGAAGTTTGGTTGCCACCGTGAGGTCTTCAACTTTTGCATTCTGCCCATTTGATAATTATGTCACGGTCACAACCATTTTCATTGTGACCGTGACCCATGCGACTTCCATTCTGCCTGCAATCTCCTTATGTCACGGTCACAACCAATTCATTGTGACCGTGACCTCTTGGGCAAAAACCTACAAAGGCACTTTATTAACATCAAAATGCTTTCTAAAATGAATCAAAACTTCAATTTGGCTAAAATTAACAAAATTAACATAAAAGAAACATAAATTAACATTAAACAATACTAAACACTCAAAAATCACACTAAAACACTATGAAAACTAAACACTATATTGAAGTTATCAGGTATTATCAAGGAGCTTTAGGGAGGTATATATTTTTGGTAGTGCAAATCTCTGCATGAGAATACTTCGTGTCTCTCTCTTTTTTCTCTCTTTACTTGCAAATTGCATTCTTAATACCAAAATATATAAGAATAACAAATAGTGTAGATTGAAAAATAGCAGATGGGGTCTCACGTGAAGAAGGCAATAGTTGAAGAGCAAACAGCAAAAGCAATAAAGAAATGGCAAAAGGCAGCGAAAGAGAGAAACAAGCGAAGAAAAAAGGCAGAAACAACAGACAGTAGAATTACAAGTCCAAGCAGAGGGACTTCTCCTTTGCATTTACTTCATAACTTAACTAATAATAAAAATAATAATAATTCTGTAGATTTACAAAGTGTTGTTATGAGTTCTCCACGAGCTTATTTTTCAGAAAGTGAGTTATCTGAATTTAAATCCACAAACTAAACCTGAATTTAAAGTAATTTATATACATATAAAATCAGCAAACAGCATCACCATTTCTGTAAAAACTAAAAGTTTTTGAACTCAAAATGCTTCAAAGACAAGTCAAACTCCAACAGACCAAACAAAAGCACGAATTATGGAAATCTAGATTTCTGAAATTACAAATAGTAAACTACAAAAATAAATTGAAAAAACAAAAAAAGAAAAAGAAACTGACTTGTAGATCCAGCGGAGGAGGAGGGGCAGCGCGCACAGAAGGAGCCAGGTGAGCGGATCTGAGCAGGGGGAAGGGGCGGCGCGCGCGGAGGAGGAGGGGGGAGCAAGCGTTGGGGCGGCGCGCGATCTGAGTGGGGGGAAGGGCAGCGCGCGCGGAGGAGGAGGGGGGTGCGAGCGGAGGGGAGAGGCGGGGCAAGATCGGCGGGGAGGGAGTGCGGCGGGTGGGGAGGGCAGAAACTAGGGGAAATCGGGGAGAGAGAGGGGAGAGGGGAGAGAGAGAGAGAGAGGAGAGAGGGGTGTGTTTTAATAAAGTTAAAACTTTTAGCGACGGAATTTGATTTCCGTCGCTAATAAAAGAAATTTAATAAAAGAAATTTATTTTTTTTATAATTTTAGCGACGAATATTAAATTCCGTCGCTAATAAAAAAAATTAATTTCGCTAATAAAAGAAATTAATTTTTTTTATAATTTTAGCGACGGATATATGAAATCTGTCGCTAAAATTAGCGACGGATTTTAAATTTCCGTCGCTAATTTTAGCGACGGATTTAATATCCGTCGCTAATAAAAAAATTAATTTTTTTTTTAAAATTAGCGACGGAATTTAAATTTCCGTCGTAATTTCGGTCATTAAAAATGGAGGAAAATAATTCCCGCCATTTTTAGCGACGAAATTTTTTACCGTCGCTAATTAGCGACGAAAATTGCTTTCCGTCGGTAATTAGCGACGGAATTGTTCATCCGTCGCTAATTAGCGACGGAATGTCATTTCCGTCGCTAATTAGCGACGGAAATTGCTCCGTCGCTAAATTTCCGTCGCTAAATCTGTTGTTTCTTGTAGTGTATGCTCAACAATACTATCACATATGAAATCAAAAAACTCACATAGAAATCATTTATGTCTATGAACCCACTTTCCTCTTCTTCTTTAATTGAATTTGTTGGAGAATCTTCTACTTGGCAACTTTTCAATAGTGGAAGTCCACAAAGAAAAGGGTTTCCTTCATAGCTACTCTTATTAAAAGTTGCGAATTGTCTACGCATATCAGGTGTCTTGCCAGATAAATTATTATGTGCAACACTAAAGTCGGATATAAATGTTAGTTGAGTGAGCTGAGGAGGTATTTTTCCATTCAGGTTATTGTAAGAAAGATCCAAGCTCTCAATTTGCGTCAAGTTTGCAAATGATTGTGGGATTGGCCCTGTCAAGCTATTGTGTGACAAGTTTATGGCCTTGATCATGCTAAGGTTCCCAATTTCAATAGGAATTTCACCTGTGAAATTGTTGCATGAGAAATCTATACCTGAGATGTACTTGAGAATGCTTCCTCGAAACTCATAGGTTATACCTTTTGTTGTGAACTCCAAAGGTCGTTGCATGTCAGGCACAATATATGGCTGATAATCTGGAATGTATAGAACTGTCAGTTGCATGTACTCGCCACTAAATTTTATGCAAGATAAAACCCCGCCAGACATATTATTATTTGAAAGATCAACCAATCTTAATTGGCCTAGATTGCATAGTTCAATTGGCAATGCACCTTGAAGATTATTGTAACTCAAAAGGATATAGTTCAAATTTGTCAAATTGCCAATCCATTTTGGAATAGTCCCAGTCAAACGGTTATGGCTGAGATCCAATGTCATCACTTTAGAGCAATTGTAAAATGCATTCTCTAATGATCCTTGCAATTGATTATTCGACAAATAAACTGATCTGATAGCAGAAGGGCAAAAGTGAGAGGGAAGGTTCTTAGAGAAACTATTATATGAAAGATCCAACATTTGAAGATGAGACATATTGGCGATCCATGTAGGAATGTTGCCAGAGAGATGGTTATTGCTGACATCCAAAGCTGACAAATGAGTACAGTTGATCAAGCTATTTGGGATATTTCCCGTGAACTGATTGCCATCTAATAGTAAATATACTAATGTGTTCAAGTAATTAACTTGTTTAGGTAATATTTGGCCTTCAAAATCATTGTGTGAAAAAATCACTCGACGCAATAAGGAACATCCAATGTACAAATCTTCAGGTATTGTGCCAGACAGCCGATTGTTAGATAAGTATAGATAATGTAAACCACTCATTTTGCCAAATGATGAAGGAATGCTGCCCGTGAAACCATTTTCTGACAAGTTTAAATGATGTAACTTTGGCAAAACTTGTCCAATATTTGTTGGTATAGTACCATTGAATTTATTATCAGAGATGTCTAATGTCTTCAATAAGTACTTGGGAGAATCATTTGGCAATTGGAAAGGCCCTGAAAGAGAAGTATTGGCTAGGGAAAGACTTGAAAGTTTTGTGTTATTCACTAACAACCAATATGGAAACTCTCCCTTCATCTTAATATTTGAAAGATCAACTTCTTGTAAATCATGTTGATGGTATAGGAATTTGGGAAATCCTCCTCCTTTTCCAGGACTAGACAAGAATAGTATCTGTAATTGAAACTTTGGGCTCAAATTGTGCTCATCTATCTCCTCATCATTATATATTTGGCTATTATTTCTAGCATCCAAATACTTGAGCTTTGAATGATTGAAAAATGGCTCTAGAGAAATTGGGACTTGAAATTGATTGCTTGAAAATCTCAACTCTTGTAAGGATGTAAGACTCCTGAGTGGAGATATACTTCCATTAAAGTGATTCCAAGAGAGATCCAATTTTTTAAGAGATGTTAAATTTGAAATGCACCAAGGCAAAGCCCCATTGAGTTCATTTTCACTCATATCTAGCTCTTCCAGATGTCTCAATTTACACAAACCTGAAAATTATTTATTTGTAAAATATTTAGCTATAATCTTTTTCAAAAACTCTATATAATCTAAAATTGATGAAAATCGAATAAAAATGTTCAATTGAAAGAAATTATGCAGATAAGGATTCAAAACTGTAAAAGAAAGGAAAAAAAAAGATTTTATTAAAAACCAATAAAATATTAGCAATTGTTATATAGTTTTTCATAAATTCTATAGTGAGTCGATATGATTCGAAAAGAAAGTTACCTTCAGTGGCAGATATGGTGCCTTTAAGTCCAGAATTAGCCAATGTTAAAATCTTAAGAGATATTATCATTCCAATATCTCTTAAAAAGATATTTTCCACAGTAGATGAAGTATTTGCTAATCCTACAAGGGAAAGAAAACCAATTATCAACTTTAGCAATGTATATATGCAGACATATTGACTAATCTATAATTAATGACCAAAACATTCTTTAATTTTTTATACACTGGTTTACCTTGAGCAGTTTGGATAGCATTGACGTAGTACATAGACAAATACTTGAGAGAAGTAAGTGCCGAAAGGCTTTGAAAGGACTCTTGGTCCAGAGAGGAATAGTCTAAGGACAATTCTTCCACATTTATCAAATTCCCCTCTGATAAACAAAATTTTAATTAATTAAGTTTAAATTTAATGAAAATTATCAACACAATAAATGAAAATGAAAAAGCTTAAAAAAAGACAGTAAAGAAAAAGTATCAATTGATATATTTTAAAACCTGCCTTCAACAAATATTGGTCCTTCAAATTGATTGTAGCTTAGAGAAATGTTCTTCAGGTGTGGATAAGCTCCTAATGAATGTAACTGAACATTACTTCTTCCATTGAAAGTAATATTGTCAAGATAAAGAGCTCTTAAATTTCTGCTGACATTAACACCTGTACACCCACCAGTGAATATATATAAATGGATTCTTAAGCCTATAGTCTATTTTAAAAAAGATTATTAATGAATCAAATATTTTGAACTGGATTACGTTTGCAAATTACTAGAAAAAACTTTGTTTATTTTGTTTATTTATATATTTGGAACTTAAATTCCTATTAAATTAATTTAACTTGTTGATTGTACCTTTTGAGGCCACAATTCTATCAATTTGATTTCCGTTGAGACTAAGCTCTTCTAAATTGGCCAAAGCATCCAATTCTAGAACAGCAATATAAAACAAAACATTGTCTATAGTTTAACAAATTAAAGAGGATATATGGAAATGGGTTGATTTCACCCATGGTCACTCAACTTATCACTTATCGCGCAAATGTAACCGACTTTTTTTTTCTTACTTAAATGTCACTGAACTTTAAACATTATTGCACAAAAGTCATGTTGACCGGAATCCGGCGACGACTCTTGCCGGATTGATAAGTTCAACAAATGCTACATTTAAATTAATTTCACTCACGGTCACTAAACTTATCATTTATCTCGCAAAAGTAATTAACTTTTTTTTTTCAACTTAAATGTTACTGAACTTTTAACATTTTTGCAAAAAAGTCATCAATCCGGCAAGGGTCGTCGCCGGATTCCGGTCAACATGACTTTTGTGCAATAATGTTAAAAGTTCAGTGACATTTAAGTAAGAAAAAAAAAGTCGGTTACTTTTGCGCGATAAGTGATAAGTTGAGTGACCATGAGTGAAATTGACCCTATGGAAATAAAAGAGAACTATTCCATAATTTGTACCTTTTTCTCCTGAAATTATATATACAAAGAATCTAACTCACCTTGAATATCAACTGTTCCTTTCAATCCACAATAATCCAAAGACAGTGTCTTTAAAGATGAAAGAGCAGGCAGAGATAATTGTTTAGTATTGTTCAACTTGTTGTAACTTAAATCAAGATCCTCCAATTTCTCAAGTTTTGAAAGCCCTTATAAGAGATACCGAAAATTAATTAGCTCGTGTTAAGTTTTGTTGTAACAAATAAACAAATAAAATAAAAATGAGAGAGATTCAAAATTCACCTTTATGATCAATTAATCCATTCACTCCAATAACTACAAAAAAAAAACACAAATTAGCGACTGAAATTAGCGACGGAAAAATTTTAGTCGCTAAATAGCGACTAATTAGAAAATTAGTCGCTAAAGTTCTTTTTTTTAATTTTAGCGACGAAAAAAAGGAATCCGTCGCTATTTTTTGGCAGCAACAGGGCGCGCCTTCTTTTGCGACTGAATTTAGCGACTGAATTTTTTAGTCGCTAAGTAGCGACTGATTAGCGACGGTAGTGATTTTACCGATGAAATAGCGACGGATAATTCCGTCACTAAAAAGTTTTCAATATTTTTGCAAGAGTAGGAAATTTGTGATAATTTAGCGACGGAATAGCGACCGATTATCCGTCGCTATTTTAAATTAAATATTTAAAAAAATTTAAATTTTGATTATTGATTTTACTAAGTATTATATTAATAAAAATACGCACACATGCTTATGCTTTTTAGTTATTTTTAATATTTTTATTTTAAAAATTAAATTATATTGGAATTCAATCATTTTATTAATTTTCATAAAATTAACATTTAATCTTGAAATTATATAATTAAAATAATTATAAACGAAATTTAGACCCGAAAAAAATATATTTAGACCCGAAAATAAAAAAATAAAAAAAATCCAGTAGAAAAAATTTATTGAATGTTAAATTTAGACCCAAATATAATTAAGTGTCGACTTTAATTAAATAATTAAATTGTAAATAAAATAAATAAATAGATAAATAAATACTTAAAAAAGAAGAAGAATAGGGAATTAAACTCAAAGAAAACACGCAGGAAAGAGTGAAGATAGAAAATGAAAGAGGGAGGGACCGCGTGCGGAGAGGAAGGGGCGACCATCACCAGCGCCGGCGACAGACGACTGGGGAAGCGGAGACGGTCCTCCGCCACCGGCGACAGGCGGCGCCGAGCTAGCGCTGCCTCCTTCCCCGCCGAGCTTGCCATCTGCTCCTGCTTCGCGAGAGGGAAGCCGAAGCTTCTCTCCCCTTTTTCGGTCAGATCCAGCGTCAGACGGGGACATGAGCCACATCACCGGGTTTCTGAAGGTGAGGCGTTCATCCTTATACCCACCGATCGTCCCCACTCGTTATCGACGATGAGATCGGAGTTGTGGAAGCGTTGCTTTTCGGCGTAGATCCCGATCAAATGGTGTGGCTTTTTGGCGCGTGATGTCGGGCGGGAGGTCACTGACGTCTTGGGCTTCGAGTCGGCAGTGGCGGTGTCTCCCCTGCGATTCTCCGACGACCGTTGACCGGCAAACAGATTTGACTGTCGTTGAAAATGGTATGTGCACTTCAGTTTCTGCTCTTTAAATTGTTTTATTTTATTGGATTTGCCATTTTCTTTTGTTGATTTGTTCATTTAGTATTAAACAGATGAATCCCTTGTATTGTTACTTAGAAATATGGACTTTTTATTTGTTTTAGATTTGTTCATTTGGTATTAAACAATGAAGAAAGTTTTCTCATTTTCTTTCTTTGTGTTTGGTTTCCGATATTTTGGCATTTGGAATTTCTGTAAGATTTTTGAATCTAGTTATTCACTTTTACTGGCTTTGGTTAAACTATTCACTTCACTAATTGTTATTCTTCGTTTGATTTGTGTTATTGATATGTGCATTTGCTTTGTCATTGATTATATTTTTCTTAGTCATATCTAATTGTCTGTGTGTAATGTGCTTGCATGAGCAGGCTGGTGTTTAAATATTTGCTGTATTGTGAGGCATACTGGATCCCAATGGCGAACTGTAACATTGTAAAGTTTACTCTTCTCATTCTTGTGCTGTCCGAAAATCCAAGCCGGAAAGCATTAATGAAACAGTGGTGCTGTGTGAATGCAAATTGTTAGTAATTAAATAGTTGATGAATTCTGCATCTTTGTTGTAATTCTTTGGGAACAGTTCTGTTTTCTAAAAGTCTACCCTCCATTATCAAAGCTGCTACCTGCGTGAAGTTTTTTTCCTGATGATGATTTCAGGTGCCATTTTTGCCATTGGTCTATGAGCCTCTGTAAGACCACATTGCTTACTACTACATCCCATATCATGCATGGAGTTGCCACATTCCTGAATAGTTTCCCACTACATATTTATTTATTTATTACATACCCATTTTTTCCCACAAAATAGTTAAAGAGTTAAAGATGCTTATTGATCTTAGTTTAAGTTGATTGGCAGAAGGTGGTGGAGAGGAAATCTGTGGGCAAAGAGGAATAGGATTGCCGTAGATAGGATGAGGACCCTTATATTGGAAAAGAAAAAGGGATGTGGTTGAATATTGCCTTTAATATTTCGTTAGAAGAGCAATTTTGCTCTTAATGTATTTTTTTTTTCTTTTAATTTTGGCTCACAGATGTCCTTTCGTGTTCTCATTTTTTTTTTTTAAATTTCAAAGCTACACAGATTAAGTTTTAATTCTTAGAGTTTTGGCCTCTTTTAATTTCTCATACTAGTTATAGTAATGGGAGCTTGCAATAAACGCCCAAAACTCTATTGTAGAAAAATTAATTTTCAAATTGGCCATTGGGATCCAACAGTATTATTGCTGGGCTCTGAAATTGTTGCATGCTGTGTGATTCTTGTGTGATTCTTTTGTTCATACAATTGAGAAGTTGGTAATGTCTGGCATGAGTATGAGATTTGTGACATTTCTACTTTTAACGGTGGGAATGAATTTGGGAATTGATCACAATTTCTTTGATAAAAGCTTTGTTAATGTTCAGTGTTAGCTGTTAAATAGATTGAATTAGAGCTCTTTACCTGGTTGGCTTCTTGAAGCATAGTTTTATAGAAACATACTATAGCTTTCACCTTGCTTTTCAGAAAATTATTTACTATTGCCTTAATTTTTAATGGTTGAATGTTATCATAATTTTCTTGCTTCTCCAATTTAATATAAGTGGTGGCGAATTGCAGGAATTCCATTTGGGTCTGTCAATCTTTTGCTCTCTATATTTATCTCAGTTTACTTATTTTGTGATGTTAAATACAGCATCTTACTGCTTTAATTTTATTTTATTTGCTATTTGTTATTAACTTTAAATTTTATTTTATTTGCTATTTGTTATTAACCTTAATTTTATTTTTTCTCATAATTTATAAATTAGGTGGTTCGTGAAGAAATTAAAGATTCAAAATGGTGGCGTTCCGTTGATGTTTCAAGATTTTATAATATGTTTTTTTGTTGTAATTTTTAAATATTTTATGATTGTGGAAACGAGTGTTTGTATTATTTAATATGGTTTTAATTATATGTAAATTAATTTTTTATTTTATTTTATTAAAGAAATTTGGGTATTTTGAGTGTATGATATTATATTTTTTAAATTAATACTATTGTTAATAATATTGTATAATTATTATTTACATAAATAAAATTTTTGATCTAATAATAATAATAAAAAAATTAAATTTAAAATAATAAAAAATTAAATTCATAATAATAATGAAAAATTTAATATTATTAGCGACGGAATAGCGATGGCTTTTCCGTCGCTAATATATTTTTAATACTAATTTAGGAGGTTATTTAGCGACTAAAATATTATAATTAGCGACGGAATCATCCGTCGCTATTTTTAGCGACGATTATTGGTTTTAGTCGCAAATTGTTTGCGACGGCTCCAATAGCGACTGTTAGTCGTGGCGTCGCTAAAGGAAATTAGCGACGGAAAATGCCATTTTAGCGACGGAATCTTCCGTCGCTAATTTGCTTTTTTTTTTTTGTAGTGATTGTAATGCCGAGAAAATGATTTCAACCATCAAATTAATCTCATTCAAGAATTTTGCCGATGATAAGATTTTATTATTGAAGTAATTGTGCATGTGTGATATATATGTACATGTGTGTATGTATCTTGTGTGAATTAGAATTAACCAATAAATGATCTTTTCTAGTTCAAACCAAATTCATGTTTGATTAGAACTAATCAAGTTTAAAAATGTTGTGAAGCTCACATTGGATTTCATCGGTTCCTTTAAATCCGAAGCCAGATAAATGTAATGATCTCAAAGATGAAATACTGGCAATAGATGATAGGATTCTCCTGTTCTTGAAATTGGTAAAACATAAATAAAGGGACTCCAACTTTTTCAGTTCTGACAATTTTTCAAAACCTGAATTGCAATTTCAACAAACATCAAAATTAATAAAAATAATAAGTAAAACTCTTATTAAACAACATCAAAATTGTGATCATTAATTGTGCTCCTAACATATTTGTTTCTTTAGAACCACCTGGAATTTTTTACTACAAATGGACATTAAGATGTTTTTCAGAATTAAAACTTAAAGATATTAATTAAAAATCTTATTAAACAACATCAATAAACAAAATAATTCGTTTAATAATTAATATATATATTTCTAAGTTCTAACTCTAATAAATATAAAGTAATTTCTAATTTATACTTTCTACCATTAATATAAAAAATATTTATGTTAATTTTATCTCGTGTTTGATAAATATGAAAAACTATTGTCTAAAAAAGAAAAGCTCAAAAATAAATAACTTATGTTATTATTACAGAAAAGAGATAAGAAAAGATATAATTTTGTTTATTTTACTCTAAGATAATTTTGTAATCTTACTTAATACATTTTCAGAATATTTAAAAGAGTTAAGTGCAATTTTACCTTCGACAATGTGAAATATAATCCTATACGTCTATTTAAGAGTATAATACTTACATTGGTTGTGGACACAGCCAGCAATATAAGTGGATTCAATTCTTAGAGTGTTGAGTTGGTGAAAGGGAAGAAATAAAGAAGCATTGAAGTAGTAATTTTCTGATTGGTCCTTATTCCGGCCGTGAATATTGAGTCTGGTAACTCGATCTGAAGAGGAGCTGCATTCCACCAGGCTTTGCCATTGACAGCAATCCTCACCAGCCATGTAATACGGAGGAAGATGGAATAAATTTATAAGCTCCATAAGAGCATCTCTCTCATAATCCAAACACCCATCAGTACATCTCCATAAAAATATTCCTATAATTATCACACTTACTACTAATTTCTTCATTATTACACTCTTCTCTTTTCCCATATTTGATTGCCTACCAATATTCTTAAGAGCTTTTTATAGCCATCCATCAGTATATCAATTTTGAGCTTTGTATAGCCATCCATCAATCCACCCACCCTCTTCTTTACGGCAAAATGAAATTTTTTAATATTTTAAAAACAAGTCAAGTCTCCTCAGACTTCTATTTTAACCTGTATTTCTTAAGACGTCGGATATGATAATGGTTCTAGTTCATAGAATATGGTTGTAATTGGTGGACCCATTTCTGTGCGAAACGGTTAGCACATGTAAGATTTTATGGTCACATAAGAAAAGCTCCCCATTTCTAACTTAATTAAAATTTTAATCCACTAAATATTTTTATATAGATTAATTATAAAAAATATACTTCCTCCGTTTCGTAATTTTGGTCAGCCATAATGCAAAGTGAAAAGGACAATATTTTGAAATGGATTAAAATGAAAAGGTGTACAAAAATTATGGAATGGATGTAATAACGCTTTTTGGAATATTTTGTTCAATTAAAGTCTCCTCGGATGATAATATGTATAGCTATATTAAATCCTCAGTGGTGCCCGATTCAAGTGCTATATCTTAGAACTAATAGGAAGGACATGCACCTGGAACGTGATCTAGAACTAGATTTCTCGTCAATTTTAGCTGTGCTAGTCTCATCAACTGAAGTAATAGAAGGAACTGAAGTTCTTGGAAGTGCAAGAGAAGCAGTTCTTCGAGTGGTTGCAGTGTGAGTTTGATATAAAAATTGGCTACGTGCTTCAAGCTCTTCCAAAAGGTGAGTATTGGAGTTCCCTCTGCCTGAGGATTCTGAGGCTGCCATTACTTCAAGAAAGCAATGGGTTGCAGAGAGAAGGAAGTGAAGGAAAGGATAAGAAGGTTGACTGGGTGGAGAAAATGCCAAGGAAGAGAAATTAATCAATGTCGTGGTACATCCGAAACCAGAAAAGTTTTTATGTGGCCATGGATAAGAGAAGAAGGTTTCGTGTGATAAAGACAAGGTTTGAAGCTAATAAGTTGCATATGGGTCCCATAGAATTTATCTGCTAATGAAATTTTCTAATATTCAGCTTTCAATGTGTCATTTAAGTTGTAGTGTTGGGCTTTTTACTTGCTATTCCTGGAGTTGGATGACCTTCAACTTGTTTTTGGAAGGTAAAATGATTGTGATTCCACCAAAACATTAAAAAATATAAAAATAAAATAATAATTCTTTATTGAGTTGGCTTTTTCTTTCTTTTTTCTTTTATTTTAGTGAGTCACCTATTCATTTTAAATTAATTTTATACGAAATTAACTCAATTCCTTCAATTATGTCTAAATTGAACCTAATTTCGATCATCCAAAAGAGCATAGACATCAAATGCCAACTTTTGAAAGTATAAAAACTTAAAATAAAAAAAAGTTAAAGTTCAGAAATCCAAAATGCATTTTTCCAAAAACAATTAGTAAATCCATGCACATTATGAACATCCATACTTATAGAATTGCAATAAAAACGTACAAGTTTAGATGTGATTAGGACCTTCCCAGGATTGGAAATTTATTCAATAATGACAAATACAAATACATAATTAATAAATTTTCTTTGCCTCAAACATATGATAATATAAAGCAGTGTGCTTAACTTTCTGAGTCTTCAACTTGTGGATGCTTTCTATAAGAACACGTTTGTTTCTGTACACATTTCCTTTAACACTCATATAAATTTCATGATAAATATGCTTATCAATCTTTTGAGCATCTCTGTATTTGGAAAGCAAACGCCTCAGCACTCTGATTTTTCTGATCCATAGCTGCTTTGAGGGCTGCCTTGCCTCTCTTGTTCCTTTCCTCTTCCCAAATCCACTGTGTTTTCCTTTCATTTTAGCTTTATTTAATTGCCTGCACCTCCATCTTGAATGGGTTATCAATGGCTTCTTTATTATTAGCCCATCCTTTATCAGCTCTCTTATGTTCATTCCTGATACAACTTTGTATGAGTCATATAAAAAAACCAAGGCGAAATATAGCAAGTAACAGAAAATTTTGTTGCTAATTACAGATTTTAGCGACCGATTTGCTAGAAAATATGAACTTTCTTGCTAAAATAATGAAAAAGTTATTGCAATAACGTTGTGGCTATTTTAGTGCACCAATTTTATGGCACCACTTTAACATTGTGATTGGGGTTCTTATTATAATATTGCTAATATCATTTAACAATAAGATTTCAACAATTAGCTTGGAGTATTTTCCTTGCTATATAACAATTTTCTTGTAGTGAATAAAATCAATCTCTTGTATTTGACATTTCTTTATCACTTTGCAAAATGCATTCTTTTATACAAGGAATTCGTTTAAAATTCTTATAACGAGTATAATGCTGCGCTAATTTCAAATTTAATATCAGTGTGTGATATGCTATTTAAAAAATATAGCCCCTATTTTTAGTTGATTTGAATTGTTAGATTCAGTAAATAAAGTTAAATAAAGTTTTCGCTGCAAAAACCTTAGTTGAGACCCAAATTTAACAAATGTATTAGTATGTTTTGATATTTAACTAAACATTTGAAGTTGCTATTTATGTTACATTTAAACACCCAACAATGATTCTCAGTGCCAAATGCTAACATATGTGGAGTAAGACACTCCATATCAGCAAGGAATGTCTATATGTAACATAAATTTTGAGAATACATGTTGACATAAGATTAGTAGAATCAAACTTTATATACGAACAAAGGAATATTGGCAAGAACAATGGGTTATATATATCATATAACAATATGTAATGTTAGTGAATTGAAGTTAGAGATGAACGTAGTAGAATTGGCAATGGAGATATGACTAGTCTCAAAGGGATCAAGCCACAATTTTCCCTCACCACACTTTATTATGTTGGTCACCACTATCAGGTCAGTAAATACACGAGACGGATCTGAAGAGAAAGCGATAGAAAGAGAGATAGATCGAAAGAGAAGAATGGAGAGGCAGACAATAAAAAAAAATAATTTTTTTTTAAAAAAAAATCATGCCACGTCGGATCTAGTCAGTATTAGACGTGACATTTTTTCTTAGGTGGCAATGGGTCTCACCGCAATTTCCACGTGCCGATAGCCGGATTAGGCAAATTTCGGTTATTGTGACATTTCTGTTACAAAATAAAAGATGGGTTATGTTTTCGTTATAAATTAAAATTTAGTAACCACAACATTACAATTGCGAAAATTTAGTTATCACAGATGAAATTAACTCCTGATCCAATCAGCATCTGACATGACATTTTTTCTTACGTGGCAATGAATTTCGTCGTGATTCTCACTCACCGGTAGACAAATTAGGCAAATTCCGTTTAATTGTGACCTTGTTACAAAATAAAATATAAGTTAATTTGTCATTACAAATCAAAATTTAGTAATTACAATGTTACAATTGTGAAAATTTAGTTAACACGAATGAAATTAATCCTGAATTTGGTCTAGTAATTTAGTTTAAGCTGCTAAGTTCAGCCTTACAAGTCGGACTGGGTAGCATCAAATCAAAGAATTTAATTCAATACAAAATAATTTTTATAAGGACGTATTAATAAAAATGTGAGTATCCTTCACTTTCATCAAGTCAAGTCTCCCCTTGTTTTTTTTTTTCTTTTTCTTTTAACTAAAAATAAAATAAAATAAAAAGCCAAAGTTTCCTCCTTCCGAAAAAACAATTAAACATGTCAAGTGTCATTTGAAAAAATTATACGATTATGATCTTGCAGGACTGTCTAGCCTTGTGATCAATAAAATAAAAAAGGAGAAAATACTATTTTAACTTTAATATTTATGAAATGCTGATGGAAGGAGATAGCAGTAGTGGTGTATATATATATACACATATGGTGCGCACATGGATTAGTTATGGATAACATAGCAAATTACTCCCTTCTTTTTTTCTTTTATAGAGAATAACTCCATTTCTATTCTAAGAAGAACCATTTTTTTCACATGTATTAAATATATTAAAATAATGTTTGGATTTTTTTATTTTTGTAAACAAGTTATCATGATGCACTATAATACTTTACCTTATATTTCTTTATAAAAATATATCCTTAATTTTCTCCTATTATTAATTTTTATTTTTCTAAAACATTTTCACATATCTGGGCACAATTAAAGAACAGTTCATTAAAAAAAAAATTACAATAGAAAATGGGTTGTAGATTTTTTATTTATTATGATTATTATTAAAGGAATTTGGAGAGATGAAAAATGCAAGTCAATAGGTCCTTAGTAATGGAAACTGTCACTAAAAAATAGAAAATATTTTTTTATTAAAAAATGGGAATAGATGAAAAGTTGAGCTGTACGGGGGCTCCAATAATAGAAATCAGCGCTAACAATGCCAGTTTTGGACAAATTTCTATAAAATCAATGGCCTCACTTATGTTAGATATCGGCAATTTTATTGTTGGTTTTATCACCTTAAAATTTAAAATATTTTTTATCGTAGCACTAAATTTCGAAATTTTTTAAAAAAACGTTCTTTTCGAAAAAAAAGGTTAGATATATGAATTGTTTCGTAATATCAAAATTTTAACATCCTTCACTTTCACCAAATCTTCCCTTTTTTTTTTTCTTTTCTTTTTTTAAACAAAAAATAAAATAAAATGAAAAGCCAAAGTCTCCTCTTCCCAACAAAACAAATTAAGCATGTCAAGTCCTTTTTAGAAACATTAATACGATTATGACCTTTTAGGACTTTTTAGCCTTGTGATCATGAAAATAAAAAGAAGAAAAATACTATTTTATTTTTAATGTTTATGGAATGCCGATGAAAAGAGATAACAGTGCTGATATATAGATAAATACATAGTATACACATGTATTGTAACGACCCAAAATACACCCTAACAATATTAATGCATGTTTAGGGTGGAATGTAAATCGAAATACGTAAATAAGTGATAAAAGTGTCGAAAA
This sequence comes from Excoecaria cochinchinensis, assembly GCA_947683425.1. Classification (NCBI taxonomy): domain Eukaryota; kingdom Viridiplantae; phylum Streptophyta; class Magnoliopsida; order Malpighiales; family Euphorbiaceae; genus Excoecaria; species Excoecaria cochinchinensis. Next base: position 8,336,975 of record CANTUQ010000050.1, read on the forward strand.
AGATGTAATCGGTATTTTTGCAAAAGTTTCGGTAAGTGTGGCAAGTTAAAAATTGTTAATTATGACTTGAATTATAATAAAAAAATTACTTTAGCGGGCCAATGTTAAGTAAAATTAATTAAAGGGCCAATGTAAGAAAAATGAAGAAAATGAAGGATCATATGGTAATTTTCTTTTGGTAGCCAATTATAGGTTAAGACTTAAAAGTGGAAGTGGGGGAGTATATAAGAGGGGAGGCTGGCTAAGGGAAGGGGGATTCCTGAAAATTCCAGTGTTCTCTCCTTCTTCCTCTCGGTTTAATCTCCAATTCAGTCATGGTGCAAGATCAAGTGAGGATTGGAGGAAAATTGGGTTGGTGTGTGTGATTTGCTTAAAGATTGGTAAGTTTTCTCCTCCTTATTCCTTTTTCTCTCTATTTTTCACGTGATTTTGGATGAAAATTCAGTACCACGGGTTATTTTGGTGTGATTTCTGGTGATTTGATTGAGAAGTTACAAAGGAAAGATCAAATAAGGGTTAAGGGAAAGAAGAGGGAGACTTGATCCAGGTTTGGGAAAATCTCTATTTTGGTTGTGGATGAGTTTGTGCAAGTTCAAGTGTTTATGTTTTAATGGAAGTAAATTTGATGTTAAATTATAAATTGATTTGATTGAAATGAATTTGATGATAATTTACATGTACGTGGATTAGTTGTGAGTAATTGGAAATGAATTTAGATGAAGTATAGTGATTTGGATTGAGAAATTAAGGTTAGTTTAGTTATGTAATTGGGTAATTATATGTAAATGAAATTACTGTGGAGTTAAATGATTGAAAAATACTAGTTTGAGAAGTTATAGTTGATGAGTTGATTTATTAGGTTGTGAAATTGGTTTGGGAAAGTGAAAACACTGCTGGGTTTCAAAGAAAACTGATAAACACAGTCAGGAAATCCTGACCGCTGTATGAACGCGCCCAGACTTGAAGATTTTAGCTGTCCAATGATCCACATGGTGGTCAAGCTTCTCTGCCATCGTGTGGTGACCCTCACGGTGAGCAGTGGGTCTTGACCACAGTGTGAAACCATTCTGAGTGACAGTAATTAAATTCTGGCATTCCACACAGTAGGCATGTATTTCTGACCACTATATGACCCTGTTTTTCAAAATTTATATATGCATTTTGCTATCTAATGAACTCCGAATTGAACCAAATTAATTATGATAATTATTTGACAGTATTAATAGATATTTATTCAGATTTTGTACTGTTAAGTATGAGTTTATATATATATATATATATATATATATATATATATATATATATATATATATATATATATATAGTATGTTTCTTAAATGCAAATGACTTTATACGTATATTTGAATGTGTAGAAGTACGTGATTCTGATTCCCAAAATTTGAGATACGTAGAAAGCTTGGAATACTATTCCAAGTCCGAACCAAATCATAGAAAACTAATATGTGTATAGAAGTTTGGAATGATTATATGAATGAAACTTAACATAGAGATTATGTATAAGAAAAATGCGATATGTGGGTACCAACACAATGTAAAAGTTACAACAATTGTTTTGTATACTTGTACTGGTCTGTATACTTGTAAAGAAATCTTTGGAATTGGAATCATTATTTCTGATTCAATATGTTACTTTTAATCTAATATGATTAAAAGCCTGCTATTAACTGAACAGTAGATACCGTACTATTATGTTGGCCCCTTTTGGGTCATTACCCCGGCTCGATTGGGTCATTACCTCAGCCCCATTTGGGTCACCTAATATCACTAAAATATAAAATATTATAATTAAATTGAATTGTACCTACGGGTACCTACTGTACTGCATTCCGGTTATCCACTCCCTTCGGGAGATACAGGCTTCTTAATGGCTGAAATATGTTGATTAAATGTTATGAAAGTATGCTCAGCTTGTATTGTAAATTACTAGGTTCAAGGTACTCGTCTATTATCTATGCAAGATAAATGTTACAGAAATGTACTCAGGAGAAGTATGTTGATGTGTTTCACTTGTATTGTGTATTATTAAGTTAAGATATTTATTTATTGTTTATCTGTACGTATTTTTATTTCTTATACAAGTATATGTTTTGATGACTGTTGTGCATGGTTATCCATATCATTTGTGTACCCCACTAAGCTATACACTTAGCTCACATTTTAATTTGTGTAGGTACAAAGTTGGGGTTGTTCTGAAGGATCGTCTGCAAAAAGATTAGGCCATCACAAGGATAGGATAAAGTCTCTACTGTAGACTTGTATAAGATTTGGGTTATGTGGGAGTACTTGGTATCTGTAAATAATTGTTTTTGTAATAAACTAGTGAGATATTGTAGTATTGTATATGCACAATAATATATATAAAAAAATTATAATTCTAATTTGCGAGATTTGTGTTTGGTAGTGTAGCACTTCCTTACTACATAAATTAAGTGTTAGTTCCAAGTCCAACTTTTATGTTTTCTATTATGTTAAATTGCATTTTTCTTTTCTATTATGTTTTAAAACTTGGTATGCATCAAAGTGCTGCACAATATAGGTTGTCATTGCATGATTTGCTCCTTGTTTATCAAGATTCAAAATTTCTACAATTAACAAAAATTGATTTAGTTCAATGTATGGAGCTTTGATCGAGGACAACGAGTCAAAATTTGGTAATGTTGGCTGGGTGAGAAAAGATGGGTTAGAAATGTCAGTTAGGAAGGGGTTAATTTAGATACATAGGGTTTTTTTTTTCAGGTAAGCACTGATGTGTCACTCCCATTTGTTGCCGTTAAATCCGTTTGCCACGTCACCTTTCCATAAAAAAAGGATATTTCTGTACTAATTTTGGAGGTTTGGGGCTATAATGGGCTCAAAAAAAGAATGGGCATTTTCACTCAATTTATAAAAATTCATATTCAAAAATCCATATAACCCAATAAAAAATTAAATTACTTAAACATGTCTTAATCTCAATTAAGAATATTTTTATAATAGTCATAATCCTGATCTGAATTCATTTAACAATACTTAAATAATTCTTGAAATCATTTAAAATTTCGATTAAAATATTAATATATAATGACTTGAATAATTTCCGTCTCATGAGCCAATTTTTAAAATTAAATTCAATGCAATTTTATTTATTTTTTTTCAACATAAACATCCATTAAATTCAAATCAATTTAAAATTGAATAATTTCCCCCGTTTACAATAATATATTTGTGCAAAGACTAAAAAATATTTAATTTGTATGCTATGTATTCTTCCACTTTTTTCAATGTTGAAACAACTAAATTGCAAAACAAATGTCAAGGAAATGGCTTTTTATTATAATTATTTATTCATTACACGTTTAATTAGTTCGTTATATTATATTATCCTGTATCTTATTAGTTTGTGTTGCAGTCCGGATGCGCCCATGAATCCCAAGATGGACCCGAATCCATATCTGTCTGGTAATTCCACAAATATGGAAAGAGTTCCATATCTGGTTTTAATTAAGGGATTATATCCCTTAATATTGTAACCTCCCTCATAATGCAAAAGGGAAGTTAAATCTTCCCCCTTAATTAACATTAAAAGGGGTAACTCCCCTAATAGGAGTTAATATTCCCATTATGGAGCATTCATCTCTTTTGGGAGATGAATCTCTATAAATAGGATAGTTTTCTTATGAGAAAACAATAGAGAGAATTTTCATATACCGAAACTCTATCGGTTTTACCCGTCGCTATTTTCACTCCAAGTGATTTTTAGACCATGATCAAGCTGTTGTCATCCCACTTGTGGATATCAGACAAACCAGTGACGCCAGAAGGGATCCTTGTTGACGCTTCCACTATTTATCTACGCTATAAGGGGTAGATAGCATATAACCCGATTATGTTACCTCCATATGTGCATGTGGCATATTATTTTTTCTTCATTGGTATCAGAGCCAATATTTTTTGGCGTCCTGGCATGAGGCTAAAATTGAATCTAAAATTTTATATGTAAAATTGATAGATCTTGGATGTATGAACACAATATATTTATTTTTGTGTTAAAATATATATTTGTATATATTTTTTGGGTCTAAAATCTTGTATGTGTACCGTAAATTGATGGAATGAATATGGGTATTCAAAACGCTAGATTAGAAATTGAGATTTGTAAAATTTGACCATACCATTGAGATCACAGACCCTGAAAACCCCCCACCGGTCGAAATCTGGAGCTCAGAATCCGTCGGGAAGGCGACGCGTGGCATGCACGCGCCGCAAGACGTTGGGCGCGTGTGCGTGGGTGGTGGCCCATACGCGCGCAAAACTCGGGTCCACAGTGATGCTTCACTGTGGACACATGGCCCAATAGGATTCTGCCACGTGGTTGACCCAGTTCCAGCCACGTGGCGATGACGTGTCCAGAGGCGCCACGTGGACCAGTCAGGGGGTGACACGTGGACGAATGCCGTCATGCCACGTGTCAGGCCATGTCAACACATTGACGTGTCACTGTTGCCACATGGCCCAATAGGTTATTGCCACGTGGCCGATAGGTGTCGAGCCACGTGGCGATGACGTGTCTCCTGTTGCCATATTGGCGACAGGTGGACCAACCATAGTCCGACACGTGGCACAGTAGGGTTGTGACACGTGGCAGGACAAGTGAAAAACGCGCGTGATGGCGTGTGGGCATGTCATCCCTCCCTCTAGTGGCGCGTGTGGGCGCGTGCGGCCTTCTCCGACCACCAAATCAGTTTCAATTTTTTACAGAACCATTTTTCAAAATATTTATGATTTTTTGGTTATTTTTCCAAAATTTTTTGATGATCAGAAAATAAATTCTTATTTTTAAATTATTAAAAATATTATAAAATTGTGAAAAATATGTTTTCTGCCTTTAATTAATTTTGAAAAATATTATTTGAAAATTTTTTGGATCTGTCCTTATTGTTGATTGAAATGTGTTTCAATCATATATGTTTATACATGAGTGTATTAACTACATTTTGTTTCTGTGATGTGTTACAGAAATGGTGATGATAAGGACTCCAGTGGTTCCTCGTACTCCTCAGGGTATTGCTAGGATGAATGCAAAAGTGCATGAAGTCCGAAACATCAGGATGCACAAGGATATCCGAGCTGATGATCTTGATGCAATAGTGCATCATATCATATTTATGAATGAACAGATGCAAGAGTGCCTCTGGATAGGTGGTTTAGGCAGAGGAAGAGATAATACTGAGATAATTAAGGTGATGATCGACTCTCTTGAGCATCATCCGGTTCTGAGGAACTTGATGATATATGTGTGGGACTCGGGAGTTGGATCCTATAAATAGGTTATTATCCAGTTTATCTTGAAGGCTGCTAAAAGAGGAGTGTACAGGTCGGACACTAAATCTGTAATAACTTTAAGAAGCGGACGTAACGTGAATCGTCCATGGCTTCATGAGTGGTCCAGAGGTGTACCTTCTCTATTGTTCAGGAGGGTCGTTATGTCAACCCCAGTCCATATGAAGATTTTGTGAAATCTTCATTTATTATTTGGTTGACATGTGTGTGTAGACACCGAATCCTGAGTCAGCCTAGATCGGAGTTACCCAATTATGATAAATTGCCTATTCACGGGCAAAGGCGTTGAAAGTGATGATTTCCTTGTTAAATTTGCATTTTAGAATGAAAAACTAAAAAATAAAAAAAATATTTTAAAAATTAGTTTTAAAAAATGAAACTTGAAAATTTTAGTGTTTTTTTAGTTATATTTAAAAATAAAATAAAAAAAATCGAAAAATCAGATGTCGACGCGCGGTAGCGCTCAGGCGCACGGGCGTTGCGCGCCCGACGCCAGTCGGGCGTCGGTCGGCCCAGATCCGTCGCAAACGGGATTTTTTCTCCTTTTTCCGATTTTTCTTCATTTTTCTTGATTTTTTCACATTTTTTCCGGGTTTTTAATAATTTTTTTCCTTTTTTGCACCCAAATTAAGGGAAATTAGCTAAAAATCCTATTTTATTCCCTAATTAATTATTTTTTTCTATTTTTATTCATTTAAGTTGAAAATTTGAAGGGGGAACAGGGGGAATTCATTTTGACATCAATTGGGATTATTTCTTTTTCTCTTCTTCTTCAAGAATTCTCTCTTCACATTTTTTTTATATCTTTTTTTCAAAATAAAATTTTTAGATTAAAAATTAAATTTTTAATCTAAAATTTTTCTTGAGACAAAGAAAAATCATTTTTTAGTCTTGAGATTTAGATTCTTTTCTTTGTCAATTATAATTTTTGAGGCAAAAAAAATAGTTTTTTGATTTTGAAAATTAAATTTCTTTTCTTCCTTTTTTTTTTAAACAATTTTCATCAATAATTATTCTTAAAACAAAGAAATCAATTCTTTGTTTTTAAGAATTAATTTCTTTTCTTATATTAATTTTTTAAGCAATTTTCTCTTGAAATAAAATTTAAATATTTATTATTTTTATTTCTATTTTGTGAATCAAATCAAGGAAATCAATCATTTTCCTCATCAACCGAATCAGAAATCTGAGGGTAAACATTCTACACTCAATCTTTTAATTTTATTTTTCTTTTATTTTGTTCATATTTGATTAGTAATAATGTAGATTTTTATATTTATTGTGTTTTTATTTATTTTATGTGATTTTGTATATAGATTTATCATTTTTAATATTTTTTTACTTTATTTTATTTAATTGTTTATTCTTCATTTCTATTATTATTATTATTATTATTATTATTATTATTATTATTATTATTATTATTATTATCATTATTATTATTATTATTATTATTATTATTATCATTATTATTTGTTTTGTTAATATGTTAATCTATTTATTTTAATATGTCATTTAATTTATTTGTCATACATAATGCATATTTTATTTATTTTAATCTATTATTTATTGTTTTATGTGTTTAATTGATTTTCTTTATTAAATTACTAACATCAATTTTATTTGTACTTGTTTTTGGTTTCAAATCCTTATTTTTCCTTGTTTCAGCATCCATGCGAGCGAAGGATGAAATCCGGAGATTTATTTTTATTGTATTTAATTTTTTACTTTATTTGTATTTTGATTTATTTGTCATGTAATTATTAATAAAATCATTTATTTTATGCACGCTTAATTAAAAATCACACAAAAATATTTTTATAAATAAATTGGTTTTTTTCTAATAAAATGGAACCAATGTCCTAATTTTTCATCCAAATAAATTGTCACTTTAAAATTATTTTCTTTAACTATGAATGAGAGGACCAATGTCCTCATCTTTAATAAATAACCCGTTTTATGTATGATTTATATTTTATTTACGATGGGGGTTGTATTCCGTCCCTAGTTTTGTTGTAATTTATTTTTATGCACTTTATTTTAATTATGCTTTCATTTACTGTTTTCCGTGGATGACCAACTTGCGTTCTAATTATTACATCAAAAGGTATGAGAAAAGGGATTAAAACTTAAATTCAAAACTCGATTTTAACTTAACCCAGGTATAAATAAATGAGAAGTCCCGAACTATCTCTAGTCTTTGGGCTCAACGAGGTGAGAGGGCCATCTCAATGTTCTATTGGGATGGGGTCTCCAAGACACCTCTTGTGTCCCGTAAAAAGGTTTAATTTACACAGTTCTAGGCGCCACGAGGCGAGAGGGTCATCCTAATATTCTATTAGGGTGGGGCCTCCAAGACACATCTGGTTTACCCAAGTGCGAGGCCGAGAGGGTCATCCTAATGTTAGGGTGGGGCCTCCAAGATACCTCCGGCTTGCCTATAATGAACATAGCTGCACTGTCTTAGGCTCACTGAGACTAGACGAACTTTTCTAATGTTCTATTAGGTAGCGACTCCAAGAAATCTCCTTGTTGCCCAAAATAGACGCCCTTGCAATTTCACTTGTAAGTTTTCATGAACCTCTCCTCTCTCGAGAGCCCTAAAGGTGGGTCTTTGGGGCCTCCCAGGGTTCGGCGCGCGTCACAGTGGCGACTCCACTGGAGACATAAGAGACTTCGATTCGAAAGTACCTTGGTTAAAAATTATAATTGAATTTTAATTTAAAAATTTTATCCCTTTTCGAAATTGCATTGCATTTCATTAGAATCTTAGAACTATGCTAGTTTATTCCCTATTCTTACCCCGGTGCATTCCCGAAGTATGACCCTACGTTCACTCAATGTAGGGAAGTGTTAAGGATAATCACCAGCCCAAGCCTCATACCATCATGGTATATCAAATGGAGACCCGATTGTCGTTATGCTCGTGATGAGCTAGATCCTTTGGTAGGGACCATGCTTGGGTAGCCCTAAAATATCATCACCCATGACCAAAGCTCATGTAATGGCAATAGATACTTTCCCTAAGTGGCATGTACCTTAATACGATGCTTGCTATATGGGCCATTATATATTGAACATAATCAACCAAATTAAATGGTCCTTTATCAAAGGCTTTCATGCCCTGGTGAGCCCATCTTAATTTAGTTGAAATGTTTAAATACATAAAGGCCAAAATTCATATGTATGCACATTAATTAAGAGATGTTATGCTGCCGATTTTTTTCGCCGAGCACCATACGCGTCTATTGGGTTCCCCGTTAACCCATGGATCAAGCCCACCTAGGAAAGAGACCGCATTACCTCGTGTGTGGGAGTAATAAGGTTGAAAGGATGTAGTTGCTTAAATGTGATTGTAAATGTTGCATAACACACTATCATGCATTGTATATGTCATTCATGCATCATTCTAATAATTTAAAATTTTCAGCCATCATAGATTCATTTAAGTGGACTAGAGGTTCTGATGGTCGGCTAGTAAGGACAAATCTGCTCTTTGAGTTACCGGAACTAGTGTCTGACTGGGATTCTGAGTCATTCTCATCAATCAGTGAATCCTCTCTTGAATCATCAATGGCAGAAGAAACTGGAGTTTTGACCACTCAAGACCTTGCTAGGAGACTAGAAGACTTTGAACGGAGGATGCTGGATATGATGGGCTGTAACACCCCCATACCCCCGGTAAGGAATATCGGGGCGCTACGCGGACACTTACGTATACATGTACATGCATTAGCGGAAGCGATAGCATAAACACATGCAAAGTTAACACAGTTACACTCGATCCCTACCTCTAGGAACTCGATCACAGCTCTCTACTCGTTCCGATCTTCTCTTTTCCTTCACTAGCCTCTTATCCACATCTTTCACAAATCACATAAAAAACACTTGGGTTACTCTTCTTTTACTTTAAATCAAAAACAAAGAGAAAAGGAGGTCAGATCTGAAAACAAATCCAACTTACCTTCTTGAAGAGACCTAATCAAGCCCCTTCTACACTCTCTTTAAGCCACTTCAAGTAATTCTCTTGAAAAGCAAACCAAAAGAGCAAAAAGAAAGAATAAGATAGGGAGAACGGCTGAAGGCCTAAGAAAAGAGAAAGAAATGGAGAACAAATGGCCAATAACAATCCAACGTGAGAAAAAGAAGGCAAAAGGCAAATGGTCAAACTCTATCCAACATTTACTATTCAATTTAATGCCACTTACCAAATTAATTACATGCTTATCTCTTTCCATAACATAAGCTTAACTCATGCCATGTGTCCAAACCCTACGATGCCACTTGTCAACCTCCTACACCGCAATGTGTCACTCCCTTACAATGACACTTGGCACACTCTTACGATGCCACTTGTCACTCTCATATGCCGCCACTTATCACTCTTCTACAATGACACTTGTCACTCTTTTATGATGACACTTGTCACTCTTCTACGATACCATGTGTCAACTCCCTACAACTCCAAGTCTCTTAGTCCCACTTATGCACACATCTCGCGAGGGGGTTCTGTCGCGCTCGCGACAGAACGCTCACGCCCGCACCAACCAGCTGAAGTTCAAAAACCGCTTGAGGGCTCTGTCGCGCCCGCGACACTTGTCACGCTCGCGACAGAACTCTCGCACATAAAATTTACCTTTTTCGAACCAATAACTCTGTAATTCTTCTAGGGCCATTTTGGGGTGTTACAAATCTCTCCCCCTTAAGAAATTTTGTCCTCGAAATTTCCCTGCTAATCACTTGCACCATACAACTATCAAATCGAACACACTTTACACTTTCCTTAATGCACTGCACTCTAATCCATATACCCCTTCTATGCATCTAGCACTGAATGTATATCCTGTCAGCTTTTCTCAATGAAACGCATACAATGATGCTTTTTCACATACACATGAGGGATGCGGATGGAATGGTCATGTAATGATTCGTGTATGCAAGATGATGCAAAAATGCAATGTAGGCTACTGTAATGCATTTTTCCCATCCCCATGTTTCACTATGCTCATGTCAAATGATTTCAAGAAGATAGCTGACAGGAATACAGAGCGTCACCTCGAACTCTTAACAATTCACATCTGGCACTGTCTCTTTTACGCTCTCACGCGAGTCGGACTCCATCTATACTTTACACAAACGACATCTGCATTAGGCCACAACTCTAGACAAACTATGACATTTAATCTATATTCTACATCTTATAGACCAGAACCTCTAACCTCGAGCTCTGATACCACTAAATGTAACACCCCCATACCCCCGGTAAGGAATATCGGGGCGCTACGCGGACACTTACGTATACATGTGCATGCATTAGCGGAAGCGATAGCATAAACACATGCAAAGTTAACACAGTTACACTCGATCCCTACCTCTAGGAACTCGATCACAGCTCTCTACTCGTTCCGATCTTCTCTTTTCCTTCACTAGCCTCTTATCCACATCTTTCACAAATCACATAGAAAACACTTGGGTTACTCTTCTTTTACTTTAAATCAAAAACAAAGAGAAAAGGAGGTCAGATCTGAAAACAAATCCAACTTACCTTCTTGAAGAGACCTAATCAAGCCCCTTCTACACTCTCTTTAAGCCACTTCAAGTAATTCTCTTGAAAAGCAAACCAAAAGAGCAAAAAGAAAGAATAAGATAGGGAGAACGGCTGAAGGCCTAAGAAAAGAGAAAGAAATGGAGAACAAATGGCCAATAACAATCCAACGTGAGAAAAAGAAGGCAAAAGGCAAATGGTCAAACTCTATCCAACATTTACTATTCAATTTAATGCCACTTACCAAATTAATTACATGCTTATCTCTTTCCATAACATAAGCTTAACTCATGCCATGTGTCCAAACCCTACGATGCCACTTGTCAACCTCCTACGCCGCCATGTGTCACTCCCTTATAATGACACTTGGCACACTCTTACGATGCCACTTGTCACTCTCATATGCCGCCACTTGTCACTCTTCTACAATGACACTTGTCACTCTTCTATGATGACAATTGTCACTCTTCTATGATACCATGTGTCAACTCCCTACAACTCCAAGTCTCTTAGTCCCACTTATGCACACATCTCGCGAGGGGGTTCTGTCGCGCTCGCAACAGAACGCTCACGCCCGCACCAACCAGCTGAAGTTCAAAAATTGCTGGAGGGCTCTGTCGCGCCGGCGACACTTGTCACGCTCGCGACAAAACTCTCGCACATAAAATTTACCTTTTTCGAACCAATAACTCTGTAATTCTTCTAGGGCCATTTTGGGGTGTTACATGGGCGCCATGGCTGAACGGATTGCTCATCCTCCTGCTCCCCAGGCACCTGCTGCTCCACAGCCACCTATCGCTCCACAACTACCGGCAGTCCCTCCTCGGGAGCAAGCCAAACTACCTACCGGTGGGGAGGCTCCTCTCGTTGGAGCTGCTGCCCGTCAACCTATCAATGAGCACAGAGCTGCTGCGCCCATCGAGCCAAGAAGGGAAAGGGTCCCTAACCCCATTGATGATTTTGTGATGTAAGAGGAAGATGACGAGCCAATAGTCCACCAAGCTGTGAGGCCCAGAGCACCCAGGGTAGAGGATGAGGCTTTAAGAGGGATGAGACAGCAGATTGAGGCTATCACCCGCTTATTGTCAACCCGGAAGGGGATCAACCCGGAAGATAGAGATTTGGGGGATGAAGAGCTGCTGCCCCAAAGATTTAAGATGCCCGAGCTATCGAAGTTCGATGGTACTTCGGACCCATCCGTGCACATCAAGCAGTATACCCTAGTAATAAAAGGCACAGGGTTGAGCAAGAAGCAGAAGGTGGAATATTTTTGCCTTAGTCTGGTGGGTCCGACAGTAGACTGGTAACACGGGTTGGACAGGAGGTCCAAGGAGGACTGAGACATTTTGACTGAGAAATTCATGAAGCAGTATGACTGCAGTACCAAGATGGAGGTCACCCTAAAGGACCTTAAGCTCTTACAGCAAAGGAGCGATGAGTCATTCCACGAATACCTCACTAGGTGGAGGAATAGGGTCATGGAGATGAAGAGAAAGCCTGACACCGCTGACCAAATCAGGTTATTTATCAGGAACTCCTGCCCTTATTTAAGGGATTTGCTCAGCTTTAAGGGGCTCAGAGATTGGGAGTCACTTAAAGACATTACTGTAGAGGCTGAGGCGGCTTACCTAGCAAAGAAAGCAAGCCAAAATAGCTTTGTTAGGAAAGGTTATGGGAACCAGTCAGGGCATAAATCAGGTGGTGCCGGGAGCAGAAATGGCAAGACAGTAGAAGTTTCAGCTACTGGAGTTGGGCAGGGCCAGAGGTACTACTCCAATTTAGGCCGCTCTCTATCCTGGGTTCTGGAGAGGTTGATGAAAGAGGGCAAGCTGCGACCTTTGATGCCTAGACCAGCCATGAATCAAGGACAGCTAAGGCACAGAGATGACCAGTACTGTGCCTACCATCAGCACACTGGGCACCTAACGGATTACTGCCGAACTTTGAGGAATAAGATCCAAGATCTTATTGACACCAATCAGATCACGGATCCTGAGAAGAGAGAGAAAAAGAAGAAGGCAGGCTACAATGCAGTCCCTCCACAATGAATATGATCGGGTCTTCTCAATCCACTAGTGAGAGTGGAGAAAAAGATAGTTTTTCATAGATGCTTGTTTCTTTTTATTTCAAGAACTTTTTATGACATAGTTTGCAGTTTGCAATAAAATGAATAATTTTTTCTTATTTGTATAGTGTTTTTAATGATTTCATTTCACATGATCATGATACATTCATTTTTGACATTAATTCAACTAATATAGCTGCATTTAATCTTGAAATTTTGAAAAATCCAAAGAAAATCTTGATAGCATCTGATGAAACTCCTGAAGAAAGGAAATTTCTGAGAGATAATGTCAAAAAAAAAAAAGAAAAATGAAAAAAAAAGCCTTTGTCTGGACCTGGAATGACATTCTAGCAATGGACAAGGACATTGTGGGGGCGATGCTGCTTCAATATGCCAATATGATGGCGAGCAGAATTTCAAAAGCCAATTATCCTCCTCAACATCTAAGACATATGCAGTGCAGCCAAACAAAATCAAACTCCAAGGGCTTCATCAGGAGTTAGACAAGTGAGACCTTAGACCTTCATAAGAAATATATACCTCATTAGATCCCAGCTCTTAGGAGTCCTTTCCTCACAACCTTTTGAGATGTTTACCCCAAAACCAATCAAGACCGACCTTTAATCATATGAGACCAACATGAGTAAAGCAGGGACCCTTATAACCAAACTTAGGAGGACAGCTCATTACCTCTAAAAAAAACAACCAAAGTCCTGTCCTACACCATAGTTCTGTCCTGAACCATTTGAGGCCAACGTACAACTCCATCCCAACCATTAAAGGTTACGTCAGAAATCGAGCCACCAAAGCCAATAAAAAGAAGATACAAACTTTCACGGCCAAGATCCAAGCAAAGAAACTCACTACCTCAGCCCGTTTGCACAAGTGCTAAGGAAAAGCCTTTGGTGCTAAAAGAGAAGCATTATCAGAAGAAGTATTATCAGAAGGAGCAGCCGTCTCGACTGGCAAGGATGAAAGAGAATTAAAAGATGCCAATCGATACCGACAAACTGAAGGAGGTTCCCTGGCAAAGGCTAAAAAAAAGAGAAAAATAAATAATAAATACCCCCCGGGTCGAAAACCGAAAAAAGGCAATCTTGCTAAAATTTGGTGCCCTGCCAGAAAAAAAAAGGAAAAAAAAACATTCTGGGCAAAAATTAAGGGTTGAGAGAAAATTTTCAATCATGAAAACCCGAGAGGGCTGATTGATAACAGGAGTTTGATGCTCACAGGATCTATCCCGAGATTAGATGAGGTCTTGTATTTTTTGAGATTAATGCCGAACAATGATCATGTTTAATGAAATCAAATTGAAACACATGCATTTATGCAATGGTATATTGATGTGATCAGAACAGTTCATTTTGTGTGATCAAAGTCATCTATTGTCTACCCTTTGCTACTTTCACCACTCAGGTCCTTCAGCCAACTTATTTTATTATCAACTGCAAAGGCAATTCTACAGCACCATCATTAGAAGAATCAAGCTCAGACAGCCACGACATGGGCATAAGTACATGCTGATCACCCTAGAAGGATCTTTGGCAACAGCTTCAACCTCTTTGCAAAAAAAAAGAAGCCGTTAGAGATGAAAATCGTAATTGGCGCTCTAAGCAAAAGTTAGGCAAAAGGATAAGGTGAAAACCTGGAAACAGGCAGTCTGTCCTAAAAAAAAAAAAGCCGCTGGATTGGGTTGGGTCCACTCCAGACAAAAATAAGGTATAGGGTTATGTGAAAATCCGCAAAGGACGCATTTTCCTCTAAGAAAAGCTAGTGTGAAAAATCCACAAGGGACGCACTACCTTCAAAAAATGACTACAGGTATCAGATGAAAACCTCGCAACCCCAAAAGGCATGAAATTCGAAAGCAATTCTAAAGAGCATCGATCCTACAACAAGTTGAGCCCAGCCCGACTATCGCCTCCAAACTTACTTAGATGAATTCTTATCCTGCATTTCTGCATGACACATACATTTCAAGTCCATGCTCACTAGTTTTCCTGCATATTTGGTTTTCCAGTTTTGCAGTGAGAGAGATATTCGATGTGGACACCGACAAAAGCCAAGTGATGACATCAGTCAAAACATCACTTCAGACATCAATCCAAGCATCAACCAAAGACCTCTCAGGGGGCAACCAACCAAAACGACATCAATCCAAGCATTAACCAAAGACCTCTCAAGGGGCAACCAACCAAACCGACATCAATCCAGACATCGGTTCAAGCATCAATCCAAGCATCAACGAAAGACTTCTCAGGGAACAATCAACCAAAGGGCTCACAGACAGCATCACTTCAAATCTCAGAAGGGTTTGCACGATGACGACATTACCACTCCATGGAGGGTTTGCACAATCATGGCACTACTGCTTTAAATCTCAGGAGGGTTTGCACGATGGTGGCACTACCATTCTATGGAAGGTTTGCACGACCATGGCACTACCACTTCAAAAGGGTTTGCACGATGACGACACTACCACTCCACGGAGAGTTTGCACGATTACGACAGTACTGCTTCAAATCTCAGGAGGGTTTGCATGATGGCGGCACTACCATTCTTAGGAAGGTTTGCACGATCATGGCACTACCACTTCAGAAGGGTTTGCACGATGACGACACTATCACTCCACAAAGGGTTTGCACGATCACGGCACTACTGCTTCACAAACTCAGAAGGGTTAGCACGATGGCGTAACTATCATTCTACGGAAGGTTAGCACGACCACGATACTACCACTTCAGAAGGGTTAGTACGATGACGGCACTACCACTCCACGACACTACCACTTCACAAACTCAAAAGGGTTAGCATGATGGCGGTACTACCATTTTACGGAAGGTTAGCACAACCACGACACTATCACTTCAGAAGGGTTAGTACGATGACGGCACTACCACTCCACTGAGGGTTAGCACGATCACGGTACTACCGCTTCACAACTCAAAAGGGTTAGCACGATGGCGACACTACCATTCTACGGAAGGTTAGCACGACCACGGTACTACCACTTCAGAAGGGTTAGCACGATGACGGCACTACCACTCTACGGAGGATTAGCACGATCACGACACTACCGCTTCAACAAAGGATAACACGCCGACAACATGGCGACAGCCACCATAACAGCATCACCCAGTTCGAAAAGATAACTGTCTCAGGTACGTGTCTATTTCCTTCTTTTCTTTGAGTTTAGGCTCACCTAAACACTAGTGTACTAGCTTCCCCTAAATTGGGGGCAACTGTAGACACCGGGTCCTGAGTCGGCCTAAATCGGAGTTATCCAATGATGATAAATTGCCTATTCACGGGCAAAGGTGTTGAAAGTGATGATTTTCTTGTTAAATTTGCATTTAAAATGAAAAAATAAAAAATAATAAAAATATTTTAAAAATTAGTTTTAAAAAATGAAGTTTGAAAATTTTAGTGTTTTTTTAGTTATATTTAAAAATAAAAACAAAAATAAAAATAAAAATCGGATGTCGACGTGCGGCAGTGCGTAGCGCGGCAGCGCGCGGGCGACGCCCGTCGGGCGCACCGACGGGGGTCGGTCGGCCCAGATCCGCCGCAAACGGGGTTTTTTTCCCCTTTTTCCGATTTTTCTTCATTTTTCTTGATTCTTTCACCATTTTTTTCGGGTTATTAATGATTTTTCCCTTTTTACACCCAAATTAAGGGAAATTAGCTAAAAATCCTATTTTCTTCCCTAATTAATTATTTTTTCCATTTTTATTCATTTAAGTTGAAAATTTGAAGGGGAATTGGGGGAATTCATTTTGACATCAATTGGAATTATTTCTTTTTCTCTTATTCTTCAAGAATTTTCTCTTCACATTTTTTTTTACATCTTTTTTTCAAAATAAAATTTTTAGACAAAGAAAAATCATTCTTTGTTCTTGAGATTTAGATTCTTTTCTTTGTCAATTATAATTTTTGAGGCAAAAAAAATAGTTCTTTGATCTTGAAAATTAAATTTCTTTTCTTCCTTTTTTTTTGAAACAATTTTCATCAATAATTATTCTTAAAACAAAGAAATCAATTCTTTGTTCTTAAAAATTAATTTTTTTCTTCTATTATTTTTTAAACAATTTTCTCTTGAAATAAAATTTCAATTTTTATTATTTTTATTTCTATTTTGTGAATCAAATCAAGGAAATCAATCATTTTCCTCATCAACCGAATCCGAAATCTGAGAGTAAACATTCTAGATTCAATCTTTTAATTTTATTTTTCTTTTATTTTGTTCATATTTGATTAGTAATAATGTAGATTTTTATATTTATTGTGTTTTTATTTATTTTATGTGATTTTGTATATAGATTTAACATTTTTAATATTTTTTTTACTTTTTTTTATTTAATTGTTATTCTTCATTTCTATTATTATTATTATTATTATTATTATTATTATTATTATTATTATTATTATTATTATTATTATTATTATTATTTTGTTAATATGTTAATCTATTTATTTTAATATGTTATTTAATTTATTTGTCTTGCATAATGCATATTTTATTTATTCTAATCTATTATTTATTGTTTTATGTGTTTAATTGATTTTCTTGATTTAATTACTAATATCAATTTTATTTGTGCTTGTTTTTGGTTTCAAATCCTTATTTTTCCTTATTTGAGCATCCATGCGAGCGAATGACGAAATCCAGAGATTTATTTTTATTGTATTTAATTTTTTACTTTATTTGTATTTTGATTTATTTGTTATGTAATTATTAATAAAATTATTTATTTTATGCACGCTTAATTAAAAATCACACAAAAATATTTTTATAAATAAATTATTATTTTTTTAATAAAATGGGACCAATGTCCTAATTTTTTATCCAAATAAATTGTCACTTTAAAATTATTTTCTTTAACTATGCATGAGAGGAACAATGTCCTCATCTTTAATAAATAACCCGTTTTATGTATGATTTATATTTTATTTACGATGGGGTTGTATTCCACCCCTAGTTTTGTTGTAATTTATTTTTATACACTTTATTTTAATTATGCTTTCATTTACTTTTTTTCGTGGATGACCAACTTGCGCTCTAATTATTGCATCAAAACGTATGAGAAAATGGATGAAAACTTAAATTCAAAACTCGATTTTAACTTAACGCAGGTATGAATAAATGAGAAGTCCCGAACCATCTCTAGTCTTTGGGCTCAACGAGGTGAGAGGGCCATCTCAATGTTCTATTGGGATGGGGCCTCCAAGACACCTCTTGTGTCCCGTAAAAAGGCTCAATTTACACAGTCCTAGGCGCCACGAGACGAGAGGGCCATCCTAATGTTCTATTAGGGTGGGGCCCCCAAGACACTTCTGGTTTGCCCAAGCGCGAGGCCGAGAGGGCCACCCTAATGTTAGGATAGGGCCTCCAAGACACCTCCGTCTTGCCTATGATGGACATAGCTGCACTGTCTTAGGCTCACTGAGGCTAGACGAACTTTTCTAATGTTCTATTGGGTGGCGACTTTAAGAAACCTCCTTCTTGCCCAAAATAGACGCCCTTGCAATTTCACTTGCAAGTTTTCATGAACCTCTCTTTTCTCGAGAGCCCTAAAAGCGGGTCCTTGGGGCCTCCCAGGATTCGACGCGCATCACAGTGTGTCAAAGATTTATGAAGTTAGCATTTTTTTTATTTTAATAAGACTTATGTTTCTTATTATTTTTGACATGAATGTCATATTTTGAATTATTGGATTTTATATATTGGTTGAATGAATGCATTTATTTATTATGTTGGCTTTTAATTTTATAATAAATGTGTTTATTTAACTATTAATTACCTTGCATTATTTTATTAATAAAATGATTGCATGTTTATTAAGTAGAGACTTAATAAATTTAAACCAATATGATTGCCCTCTTAAGTTCGAGTACTTCACAATCGAATAATTCAGATTTACTATGTATGAAATTTTAACTTGTAGGGATGGATATTAGGACTTATAGAGTAATTGGATACTATTAGTAGCCTTTTCGAATTGAAGCCTAATAGAAAACTTTACTAGATTTTTATTTCAGATACATAGTAAATAGCATGTATTACCTAATTTCTATTAATTTCGTGTAATTTTTATTCCATTAGAGATCTAAGGATCCAAATGGCTATTGGTTTCAAATCCATTATCGTCGAGCTGAACAAAGACTTGAAATTGAATGGCAAAAATTATGAAATCTGGAGTATGAAAATCCAGTATGTGCTTGAGGAGCAAGAGGCCCTTGAAACCTTAAGTTCGGTCATGGCTGAACCTGAGGATGGCAATATGGCCCAACATAAGCTGGACTGAGATGCCTATGTGGCATGGAAGAAAAAGAATTTCACTGCTCGTATCATCCTGCTGAGTGCTATGGAAGATGATCTCACTAAGTAATTTTGCAAGTATCAGAATGCAATGGATCTGTGGATTGCATTGCGGGAGAAATTCACAGGTCTGACTCTGACTAAACTCCGATCGCTGACGATCAAATTTGATACCTATCAGAAAAAGTCCGATCACCCTATGCGAAAACATCTAAGAGAAATGGAGAATATGATAAGTAAGCTTAGTGAATATAGTCATAAGTTGACCAACAAGCAGTAGGTCCAAACTATCATCCGTTCCTTATCAAAGAGTTAGGAGCATATGAAGATGCAACTAACTCACATGGACAGCATTAAGACATTTGAGGATGTCTCTCGTCATCTGGAGTTTGAAGAAGATAGACTGGCATCGATCATAGTCAATGCTGAACTGCATATAGCACAGTCCCATTCTGGTGGAATGAGTTCAAACCAGAATAAGAGAAAAAACTTCAAAGGTCGAGGTAAGGAACAGACCAAGAAAAATAAGTGGCAAAAGAAAGAGCAGAATTCAAAGAAGTCCAAAGGCAAAAAGAAAGTGAACATTTCAACAGTGAAATGTTCTAATTGCCAACAGAAGGGTCACTATGCAAAAGACTACACTGTGCCTGAAAAGGTACACTATTCTAACCCAAGAGTGAGTGAAATTTGTATATCTAGTTCTGTGTTATTAACTGAATTTCATCCTTTGTGGGTGGTAGATTCAGGAGCAACGGACCATGTAACAAAGGATTGATATGCTTTTGTTGAATTCCAACGAATATCCAGTGGAGCAAAATGGATTTATGTAGGAAACGATGCCAGAGTGGCAGTACAAGGGATTGGCACATGTAGATTAGTTTTGCATAATGGCTGAACCCTACTTCTACATAATGTGCTCTACGCCCCAGACATTCAAACGAATTTAGTTTTTGTTCTTGTTTTAATGAATCTTGGTTTTGATTTACATTTGAAGGATGACAATGTAATTTTATGTTTGGATGGCGTTCTTTATGGTTATGGTTTTATTTCAAACAGTTTGCTAGTTTTGGATATTGATCCTGACTTTATGAATAAATCTATTTTTTCATTTATATCTTCTACTTCACATAGTTATGAGAATCATGTGAAATTATGGCATGCTAGATTAAACCACATAGGGCAAGATCGAATGAGTCGGTTAGCCAAAACAGGTTTACTTGGTGATTTAAATAAGGTTGAATTACCTACGTGTGAGCACTGCTTAAAAGGAAAATTAGTTAGAAAACCGTTCGGAAAAGGAACTAGAGCCGTAATTCTATTGGAATTAGTTCATTTTGACATATGTGGTCCGATGAATATGAGGGCAAGGCATGGGGCCTTTTATTTCATCACATTTATAGATGACTATACTAAGTATGGTCATATCTATTTGATTTCTCATAAGTAAGAAGCATTGGGTTGCTTCAAGACTTATATGAATTTTGTTGAGAATCAATTAGACAAAAGGATTAAAGCTTTGAGAACTGACAGAGGTCGGGAATATCTTTCAGATGAATTTAAAGCTTTATGTGATGAAAAAGGGATTGAGCATCAGTTGTCCATTCCCAGAACTCCACAATAAAATGGTGTTGTGGAAAGGAGAAACATGACTCTCCTTGAAATGGTTAGATCTATGATGGCAGAGGCAAACTTGTCGTTCTCCTATTGGAGAGATGCTCTATTAACTGCTACATATGTTCTAAACCGCGTGCCCGCCAAATTTGTCACATCCACGCCTTATGAGATGTGGACTGGTCAACAACTTGATCTAAGCCATTTACGACCTTGGGGTTGTGCTGCTTATGTCCATGATACCTCAAGTAAATTTGATAAATTGGGACCAAGAGGTAAAAAGAGTATCTTTGTGCGATATTCTGAAGTATCAAAATGATACGTTTTCATGGGTGAACAGGAAAATGGTACAGTGACAGAATTTGAATCACGAGATGTCATATTCTTAGAGGATGAATTTCCAAAATTGGGTGAAGTGCATCAAGATTTCACTTTTTATGAAACACAGGAAGAATAAGAACCATCAGGATCACTCAATCCGAGTGGGAGGGAATTAGAGGAAGAGGGTCAAGACCTTTTCCACCAAATGATCCAGATTTTCAAGACCCTGATTTCAATGGGAGTATTCCTGACTCCAATGGGAGTATGGAATAAGGCCCCAGTGGGAGCATTCCAAATTATAATGAATATATGAGACATGTTTATCAAGATTCAGAATTGCACAAATCTAAAAGGAGACGATTTGAGATCGAAGGCTCGAACAAAACTCTTTTAATAACCCCACAAGATGAGGAAGAGCCTAAAAATGTTCAAGAAGCTCTTTTATGCCTATCTAAAGAAAAGTGGATTAAATCAATGGAGGAAGAAATGGCATCTATGAGATCAAATTATGTTTGGGAACTGGTTGATCTACTTGAAGGACGCAAACCAATTGGGAATAAGTGGATTCTCAAGGTGAAGCGAAAAGCTGATGGTAGTATCAAAAGATACAAGGCTAGGCTTGTCGCTAAGGGGTTTACACAATAAGAAGGGATTGACTACGAGGAGACTTTCTCACCAGTTATAAGATTTACTTCCATAAGGTTAATTCTGGCCATAGTGGCAAGTTTAGACCTAGAGCTACATCAAATGGATGTAAAGACTGCTTTTCTCAATGGAGAATTATATGAAAAAATTTACATGGATCAACCTGTAGGTTTCATTGAAAAAGGCAGCAAACATAAGGTTTGCAGATTGAAGAGATCGATCTATGGCCTCAAGCAGTCTTCAAGACAATGGTATTAAGATTTCATGAGACAATCATGTCGAATGGGTTCAATATGATTGATCAAGACCACTGTGTCTATAATAAAAGCTATGAAAGTAATTTTGTCATTTTAACATTGTATGTAGACGGCATACTAATAACTGGATATGACAAAAAGTACGTAAATAAAATCAAAGGATGGTTATTGTCCAACTTTGAGATGAAAGATATGGGCAATGCAGACTATATTCTTGGAGTTAAGATTTCAAGAGATCGTTCAAGAAGGTTGTTATCTCTTTCTCAAGAGACATATATCAACAAAGTCCTTGAACAATTCAATATGCATAACTGTAAGCCCATTGATACCCCTATTGCTAAGAATCAGTTTCTCAGCAAAGAGATGTGTCCTAAGATGCCAAATGAGATAGAATGTATGAAGAACGTTTCATATGCCAACGCCGTGGGTAGTCTTATGTACGCTATGTTGTGTACAAGACCTGATATATGCTATGCTATGGGCATGGTAAGTAGATATGAATCTAACCCAGGCGAAGCACATTGGAGAGCAGTTAAGAGGATACTTAGATACCTCAAAAGTACAGCAGATTATTCTCTATGCTATCAAGGTAAGGATCTGCATTTGAGAGGATATACAGATGCTAATTGGGCAGGAGATGTGGATGATAGAAAATCCACTTCAGGATACATATTCTTACTTGGCAAGTGTCATCTCGTGGAGTAGCAAGAAATAAACCTGTGTGGCCCTATCAACGATGGAAGCTGAATTTGTCGCTTCTGCAGCTGCAGTACAAGAGGCAGTTTGGTTAAAACGGTTTATGGACCAACTAAGAGTAACTGCCTTGGAGGAATCGATGACCGTCTATAGTGATAGTCAATCATCGATAGCTTATACGAAAGATCCAAAATTTCATAGTAGGACCAAGCATATCGATATTAAGTATCAATTTATAAAAGACATTGTTGCACAAGAAGATGTGAACCTACAGTACATTATTACACATGATATGATAGCAGATCCGTTAACTAAACCCATAGCTAGAGATGTGTTTATGAGGCACATTAGATCTCAGGGTTTACGTAGAAATTGAGTAGTACTATTTTTTTTTAATCCCTTAAAATTATTATTTATGAATAATAATCAAGTTCATTAGTGGCAATATATGAGTGTGAATGTTTATGGGTAAATATTTACTATTATCTATTTGAGATTGAGCATGTCAGACAGAGAAGTAGCCCACTCACAAGGGTGTTTACCTTAGTTTTGCCAATGAGGCAACAAAAATTAAGATGAGGCGAATTTTGAACATATAAGATTGCTCGAGAGCCTGTTCAAAATGAAAGTGCCGTCTTAAAGAAATTATAAGATTTATCTTATTAAGGTGCTAGATAGAGACATACATAAAGTTGTAGGCTTTGAATTGAGATCAAAATAAAGATTGTATGAAATCCGATGGTAAGATATATGTAACTACCATGTTCTGTCTAAAAACGCCAGAAGTAGTCCTTAAGTAAGTGGACTAAAGTTGGATGTTTCGGTGCATCGCAACCTTACGCTTCTGTATGGTGTTATATATATACATTTTAAATGTAAGACATGCGCTCCTTTAAGGGAAGGAATGAACACCATAACACATGTTTTATACTATGTGTGCTTATGTGACCAAGGGATGGGAAGTCAATATTATTGATCTTAACTTTCCCTATTGTGAGACCCTACTATTTTTGACCCTTTGAACCCTTAACTTAACCCTGAAGTATGGTTCAGTGTGGCTAACTTAGTTAGTCTCCAAGAGGCCATGGAATAACTTCAGCCTAGCGGACCTAGCTAGAAAAACGAGCTGAATCTTGATGGATGGCATATAGTAAGAGGGGAAGATAGCTTTTAGAATACATTTAATTGTTTCGTGGTTCACCGGCTAGCCTATTATGGTCTTTATCAGTAGAGACATAATAGTGAATGTTGAGCATTTTCTATAGATGCTAATTATACCGCAAGTATACGGTGTACCGCAATAGTACTTAAGAATGTCGATCCCACGAGGAACGTTTTTACACACTATTACTAATTGATTTTAATCTTGTTTACAATGATTAATTAATGGTAGAGTTGGTTTTAATCTAATCTAACATGTAAACTAAATATACCTAGTTAATGATAGTCAAAAGAAGATAAAATAAATTATGAAGAATTAAAAACAATGAACTTGATTCCATCAATTTATTAACATCTTTCATCTTTTTATGCAAGCCAAGTTAGAATAAACTTTTAACTCACTCTCTTGACATGAATTAAAATGCCTAAAACATATAATTAAAATTCTAACTCACAATTTTCATTAATGAATTAGAGGTTTCTAATTACATATTTTAAGAATAAATACTAACCTATATCAATTATCTCAATACACCGATTTCTAAAAATATACCTTGATAATGAATCTCTATTAAATGTCAGATAAAGCAATCTCTCGAATTACTTTAACTTGTAAAGATCATGCAAAAGATATTAATAAAGAATCTACAATGAAAGACTATGAAAGTAGATAGAAATAGAAAGAATTATAATATGCAAATTCATTAAAATGATATTCATAAAAATATTGGAGAAGAATTAAAAATAAGAGAATAAGATAGAAGCCTTTCAACCCTTTTCTCAATCTCTTGAAAATAAATTTTCCTTCTCCTTGATCTTCTTCTTCAAACCATAAAACTAAATAGAAATTTAACTAAGAAAAATCTATCTTGCAAAATACAGAAAAATTACTTAACTAAAAAAATTCATCATCCTAAAATTACAGTTAAACTACCTATTTATAGATAATAATTTAAAGATTGTGTCCCTTGAAGATGTCTCTTGGGAATGGTTGCAAAATTTGGTGAAATAAGATGACTTTTCATGTGACTTTTGGCCCAAAACTGTCCATCGGTCGTCTCTGTTGCGCTCGCAACGGTATTGCGATCGCGACAGAACACGCTTGCCCATTTTCTTCTTTCTTTCTTTCTTTCGGTTTTCTCTTCCCTCTCTGGCCAGTCACGGGACGTTACCTCCCATCACGGCGTGACTCTTCGCGTGTACTTGGCGTGACTGGCGCTCACGTCTCGCCTCGTCGACTCCTTTCTCTTCTCTTCTTCTCTCTTTCCCTTCTTTCCTGGCCTCTCTCACGCGTCACGAGTCGCCACCTACGCTCACGTCGCGTGACGCTTCTCTCTCAGCTTCTTTTCTTCTTTTCTTTCTCTTTTTCTTCTTTCTCTTCTTTCTCTTCTCCAGTCACGTCGCGTGA
Source organism: Excoecaria cochinchinensis (assembly GCA_947683425.1). NCBI lineage: Eukaryota > Viridiplantae > Streptophyta > Magnoliopsida > Malpighiales > Euphorbiaceae > Excoecaria > Excoecaria cochinchinensis. The sequence continues at coordinate 8,362,343 of CANTUQ010000050.1, forward strand.
CTCCTTGTGTGTGGCGTGACTTGCTCCTCTCTCGTGACTTGCTCGTTCTATTTACTCTTCTCTTCATTTCTTCACCTAAAAGCACATATAATCAACATAAAAACTCAACTGATACAAATAAACATAATCTAACACATCACATTAAATTTTACAAACAATTACATGATTAATTACATAAACTCACACAAAATAAATACTAAATTATACTTCAATTTAGCTCCTATCAAATTCCCCCACACTAAACCCTTGCTTGTCCTCAAGCAAGAGAAAAGAAATAAACAAATTCAATAGTCAGTAAATATCATTACAAAATACTGTTCATTTAGCTATGTATACTAAAATTGTAAAGCTCAACTATCTCAAACACTCACACATATCAGTAAATCAAAATTCAAATTATGCATTGAAAATTCATCAAGTTTCCTAACTTTACTACTTCCAACATAAAGAATATAAAGTCTCAAAAACTAAACATGAATCAAAGAGAGAAAATTGATCATAAAAGTTAAAAATCTAAGATTGCTAGTCACCTTTTAGGACAATTGAAGCTCACTTACCCTTAATCAAATCTCATGGCATTTTTAGACTCTTTTTCTTTTTTTTTTTTTATATTCTTTTTTACATGGATATATATATTTTTCATTTAATTCCATGTATAGCAAGAGAAGTTAATATGGGTGCGTTTTACGCTCCATCCCATATTTTTGAAATTTTAAATGTACATCTTGCTATTTTCTCTTCTTTTTTTTTTTTATATTTGGTGGGTGCATTTTATGCTCCATTCCACTTATCTTTATTTTTCTTTTCTTTTTGAGTCCTCATCCATTATTGAAAAGATAACAAGTAAGTATTATGGCTATAGTTTCCATAGGCAACTAGAAACTTAAAATTTTAAACAAAATGAGCAAATTCTAACTTTAAAAACATGGTAGGTAAAGAGACTAAATAATCTATAATGTTGAAATAAGTAAAACCAAATAACTTGAAAAACTTAAAACACATCCCAAAAATTTTAAAAAACTGAGAAAAATGAGTATAAAAGATAATGGACTTAACAACCTATACAATATACCAAATAAATAATGCTTTATAATAAAGCTTACTTAAAAGCCTAATTGAAATATTAAAACACACAACAAACATGCAAATAACATATACAAAACATATAAAACAATAATCAAACAAAACTAACTCACTCCCCCACACTTAGAACCAACATTGTCCTCAATGTGTAGGAATGACACACAAAAACAAGTAAAAGAAACAAATAAAATGAATAAAAAGAAAACTCCCCTATCATGGTGAAGGTGGAGGCGATGGAACCACAAAATCCGCTTGGATCATGAAATTATCAAACTTGTACTCCAGCCTCCTTTGACGTCGCTCAATGGAAGATAATTGCTCTTGCATATTAGATAACATTGATGGGATATTATGGCTGGATGAGCCAATATCAGGAGCAGTAGCCACATCTGCTAGAATATCAGGCATCACTTCATCATCACTTGCCTCCTCCTCACCTTCTTCTTCTTGTGCCTCTACTTGTGGCTCAGAAGTTCCAGCAATATCCCTCCAACATGATCGAGCACGTGCCGGAATTTCCTGAAAATTATTACCAACAACCTCTCCACGAACTAACATATTCTTATTAAAATAATGGCAAGGAAAAACTCTATAGTAGGCATCAAGATCCACATTTAGATTGCTTGCAATACTAGAAATAACATGCCCATGTGTTAAAGGTGAATCATGCTTGTTTACACATTGCAATAATTGACTTACTATCCAAAAAGGCCAACATACGTCCTTGCGTTTATGTACACACCACATCAAAAACAACTCATTATATAAAACTCTGTTAAATTCAGACCTATTAAAAATTAGAGAAGCTAAAACTCTATGCAAAATCCAATATCTCAAATCTTTAATAAACATAGATTTAGCATCCCTAGCCCTATAATGAGTTTGCAAATCAGTTAAAAATGTCCAAAATTTATGTGGCTTAAAAGATTTAGGTGGCTCAGTTAAACCAGTTTGAGAAAATCTAAACATCCTATTCATCATAAAATAGGTTAAAGTATAAGGTTTTCCAGCCATCCTAAAATCTAACCAATTCTCATTATCATCATTCTTTTTTAAAGTGGTGTAAAATTCTAAAACCAAATCAGGACGAACATCTTCATGCATAGATGCAAATTTAAATAACCCACAAAATCTTAACATTGCATTCACTACATTTAGCATGCCAATTTGATTAAGTAAAGAGTCAGGAAAATACTTACATTGCATCAAATGCCTACCACGAAGGGTTAAAAACCTACTGCCTTCATCAACCGAAAAGATAGGAAATAACGCACCATAATGAGTAGCAATGTTAACCTCTTCAGCTTCCTGCTCAACCCTTGAAGATGATGGGTTTTTTGTTCTAACCATTTCTGAATGTGTTGACAATATATGTAAACTATAGAGAAGGAAATCTGAAGACAATGGAAGAATATTAACAAATCCAAATACACGAAAGGAAATCAGAAAAGATAAAAGAAAAAAGAAAAAAGTAATGTAAACAGAGAATAATTACAAACAAAATGTGACTTAGTTATGCAAATACCGAAATTAAATGTGTTAGGGGAAAGAAGAAATGAAAAAGAAAAATGAAAATAAACTGACAAACCTTGAAATAGAATGCAAATCCCGTAATCCCTAAGAAGATTGAAGAAAAGAAATAGAAATAGAATGCTAAAATGGAGAACGAGAAAAACGAGAGGAAAAACAGGGTATGGAAGTTCGAAATTTCTCTGTAGAAGAATAAAGAAGAAATGAAAAATGGTTACTGAAGGTCTGTAACTCGTGACCGGCGCTAGGCAAAATAAAACTAAGAGAAAAATGAAGTAAAAGATGAATAACATGAAAGGTCACGACGTTAGGGTTTTAAATTTAAGTTCCCGCTTTTAGTTTTTATTTTTCTGTGTTTTAATGCTTAAATGGTAAAATTAAGTTAATATAATTGAAATTAAATCTTCTAAATCAGAAAAGAAAACAAAACAAAACCAAATAAATAGAAAAATAATAAGTAAAATAAGAAAATAAAAGAAAAGAAAAGAGAAAAAAAAAATTAAAACGTACCTGATTCTCCACATCACGCGTCATGAGTCGTGAGGCAACGTCACGACTCGTGACGCTCTTCACTTACCTGGGAGAAGAGAGTCAAGTGAAATCCTCAGACCGTCACGTCGCGTGAAGCAACATCACGAGACGCGAGCCCTGCCACAATCGCGTTCTGTCGCGATCGCAATACTTGCCGCGATCGCGACAGAAGCAACGTTTGCAAAACATTTTTTTTTATTTTATTTTTCTATTTAATTTTTTTATATATTTATTAAACAAATATAATCTTACTAAATTAGTTAAAAATTTAAAAACAATTGTGTTATTAGCATTAAAATCTAAACTATAAAAAATAAAATTATATAAGCAAATTTAGAACAAAGTATAAAACATAAATAAAAATAATATAACTAAGTAACCTAAATAAAAGAACTAGACATATCATGGCTTAATGTGCTCCCTAGAATTCTCCTCAGTATTACTTGGAAGGCACCCTAAATTTCTAGAAGGTAGGGAATTAGCAAGTTGACCTATTTGAACCTCAAGATTATGAATAGTGGCAGCATGATTTTTAGCAATTTGATCAAATTTTTCTTCAAGTTTCTTTTGACTTTCATCTTGAGAATGCATCTTATAATTAATTTCTTCAATAAACTTATCAATTTTAACCTCAAAAGCCCCAAACCTATCTTGTGGCTATTGGTATCCTACACCTCTATTTTGGTTGTTAACATTATTATTCCCCCATGAAAGGTTAGGATGGTTTCTCCAACCAGGGTTATAGGTGTTAGAATAAGGATTTCCACGACCTTGGCTTTGAAGAAAATTAACTTGTTCTTCCTTATTAACCATGCCTAAATTACAATTATCACTCTTATGTCCTTGTTGACCACAAACATTGCATGCATTTGATGAATTACCACCCACACTTAGACTATTTACTCTATGATTCAATGCTTCAATTTGGGCTTGTAATGCAACCATAGAATCTACTGAATGTACCCCCCTAGCATTAGAATTATTATACTCCCTTACTCTTTCAGGAGGCCACATACAGTTGTTCATTGCGATCTCTTGCAATAGCTCATATGCTGCATCAATTGTTTTTCTCATTAAAGATCCACCAGCTGCAGCATCTATAGTCCCTCTTGTAGTTGGATTTACACCATTATAAAAAGTTTGCATCAAAAGCTCCCTTGGAAGGTTGTGGTGTGGACACATCCTTTGCAATTCCTTGAATCTTTCCCAAGCCTCATATAATGATTCATTATCATTTTGAAAAAATGTAGTAATATCCTTTATGATTTTTGCAGTTTTGGCCAATGGAAAATATTTTGATAAAAATGCTTGGGCCAATTGATCCCAAGTAGTTATAGATCCTCTTGTTAGGGAATTAAACCAAGCTTTTGCTTTATCCTTCAAAGTGAATGGAAAAAGCCTAAGCTTGATTGCATCAGCCGAAACCCCATTTATCTTAAAGGTATCACATATTTCAAGGAAGTTGGCTAAATGAGCATTTGGATCCTCATTTGCCAAACCATAGAATTGAATACTATTTTGAATCATTTGTAATAATGAAGGCTTAATTTCAAATTGATTGGCATTTACCGTGGGTCTTACCACTCCTTGTTGAGCACCACTCAAAGCAGGTGTGGCAAAGTCCATCAATTTTGGTGGATTTTCTTCAGCCATGATAATTGATCTCCTGTTTTTGTTCTTCTTTCTATTTGACTTCCGGTTACTTGACAAGAATCTTTCAATTTCAGGATTTAAAGGCTCAAGTTCTTCTAAAGAACTCCTTGTACTAGGCATGAACTTTCAAAATCCTGTAAAATCAAAAACAAAACACAAAATTAATTTAAACACACAAACAAATTAAAATAAAATAAAATATTGTAATCCAAAATCATAAATCAATTTTTATAATGGCAAACAACCGTTCCCCGGCAACGGCGCCAAAAACTTGTTGAGCATTTTCTATAGATGCTAATTATACCGCAAGTATACGGTGTACCGCAATAGTAGTTAAGAATGTCGATCCCACGAGGAACGTTTTTACACACTATTACTAATTGATTTTAATCTTGTTTACAATGATTAATTAATGGTAGAGTTGGTTTTAATCTAATCTAACATGTAAACTAAATATACCTAGTTAATGATAGTCAAAAGAAGATAAAATAAATCATGAAGAATTAAAAACAATGAACTTGATTCCATCAATTTATTAACATCTTTCATCTTTTTATGCAAGCCAAGTTAGAATAAACTTTTAACTCACTCTCTCGACATGAATTAAAATGCCTAAAACATATAATTAAAATTCTAACTCACAATTTTCATTAATGAATTAGAGGTTTCTAATTACATATTTTAAGAATAAATACTAACCTATAGCAATCATCTCAATACACCGATTTCTCAAAATATACCTTGATAATGAATCTCTATTAAATGTCAGATAAAGCAATCTCTCGAATTACTTTAACTTGTAAAGATCATGCAAAAGATATTAATAGAGAATCTACAATGAAAGACTATGAAAGTAGATAGAAATAGAAAGAATTATAATATGCAAATTCATTAAAATGATATTCATAAAAATATTGGAGAAGAATTAAAAATAAGAGAATAAAGTAGAAGCCTTTCAACCCTTTTCTCAATCTCTTGAAAATAAATTTTCCTTCTCCTTGATCTTCTTCTTCAAACCATAAAACTAAATAGAAATTTAACTAAGAAAAATCTATCTTGCAAAATACAGAAAAATTACTTAACTAAAAAAATTCATCATCCTAAAATTATAGTTAAACTACCTATTTATAGATAATAATTTAAAGATTGTGTCCCTTGAAGATGTCTCTTGGGAATGGTTGCAAAATTTGGTGAAATAAGATGACTTTTCATGTGACTTTTGGCCCAAAACTGTCCATCGGTCGTCTCTGTCGCGCTCGCAACGGTGTCGCGATCGCGACAGAACACGCTTGCCCATTTTCTTCTTTCTTTCTTTCTTTCGGTTTTCTCTTCCCTCTCTGGCCAGTCACGGGACGTTACCTCTCATCACGGCGTGACTCTTCGCGTGTACTTGGCATGACTGGCGCTCACGTCTCGCCTCGTCGACTCCTTTCTCTTCTCTTCTTCTCTCTTTCCCTTCTTTCCTGGCCTCTCTCACGCGTCACGAGTCGCCACCTACGCTCACGTCGCGTGACGCTTCTCTCTCAGCTTCTTTTCTTCTTTTCTTTCTCTTTTTCTTCTTTCTCTTCTTTCTCTTCTCCAGTCACGTCTCGTTACCTACGGTCACGTCGCGTGACTCATTGTGTGTGGCGTGACTTGCTCCTCTCTCGTGACTTGCTCGTTCTATTTACTCTTCTCTTCATTTCTTCACCTAAAAGCACAGATAATCAACATAAAAACTCAACTGATACAAATAAACATAATCTAACACATCACATTAAATTTTACAAACAATTACATGATTAATTACATAAACTCACACAAAATAAATACTAAATTATACTTCAATTTAGCTTCTATCTCCCTGTATAATTGGAGAACTCGAATGAAAATCGTTCCGTCATGTGCGAGTGGGAGATGTTGGAGTCCGGATGCACTCATGACTCCCGAGATGGACCCGAATCCATATATGTCCGAGAATTCCACAAATATGGAAAGAGTTCCATATCTTATTTTAATTAAGGGATTATATCCCTTACTATTGTAACTTCCCTCATAATGCAAAAGGGAAGTTACATCTTCCCCCTTAATTAACATTAAAAGGGGTAACTGCAATAATAGGAGTTAATATTCCCATTATGGAGCATTCATCTCTTTTGGGAGATGAATCTCTATAAATAGTATAGTTTTCTTATGAGAAAACAATAGAGAGAATTTTCATATACCGAAACTCTGTCGGTTTTACCCTTCGCTATTTTCACTCCAAGTAGTTTTTAGACCGTGATCAAGCTGCTGTCATCCCGCTTGTGGATATCAGACAGACCAGTGACGCCAGAAGGGATCTTTATTGAAGCTTCCGCTATTTATTTGCGCTATAAGAGGTAGATAGTATATAACCCGATTATGTTACCCCCATATGTGCATGTGGCATATTATTATTTTTCCTTCAGTTTGTGTAGTATTAGTATGTATAGTATTAACCTGTAGTATTATAGTATACAGTGCTTGTTATAACATTGTATTAGGTTGTAATATTTTATATTGTGTACAATGGTGTACTGTATTATTTTTAAATAAAATTAAAAAAATGCAAAATTAAATTATTTTTAATATTAACAATTTAGACAAAAGAAAATTGATTGTAAAATACAATTTTCTTTTTCATACATACATCACATTTTTTTAAAAGAAAATGAACAAATTTCTTGAAACATGAATATATATTAGTAGATATTTGTTTCTTTAGAAACACGTGGAATATTTACTACAAATAGACATTAAGATCTTTTTCAGAATTAACACTTAAAGATATTAATTAAAAATCTTATTAAACAACATCAATAAACAAAATAATTTATTTAATAATTAATATATATTTCTAAGTTCTAACTCTAATAAATATAAAGTAATTTCTATTTTACACTTTCTACCATTAATATAAAAAATATTTATGTTAATTTTATCTCGCGCTGGATAAATATGAAAAACTATTGTCTAAAAAGAAAAAAGATCAAAAATAAATAAATTATATTATTAAAGAGATAATTTTGTTTATTTGACTCTAAGATAGTTTTGTAATCTTAATTAATATATTTTCAGAATATTTAAAAGCATTAAGTGCAATTTATCTTCAACAATGTGAAATATAATCCTTTAATTTTATTTAAGAGAATAATACTTACACAGGTTGGGGATGCAACACACAATTCCAATCCCACGAATTGATACAGGGGCGTAGTTGCCCTTAATTGACTCCACTCAACTAAAAAAATTACAAATTTTTTTTTATAAAATTGATCCATTGAAAAAAATTAAAAATAACTTTGTAAGTTAAATTTTTTTAAAATTGACTACATTAAAATATTAAAATAATTTATTTTTATTTTTGACTCCTCTGGACTCGATTTCTGGCTACACAAGAGTGTTGAGTTGGTGAAATGGAAGAAATAGAGAAGCATAGAAATAGTAATTTTCTAATTGATCCATATCATAGCAAAAAATAAAGAGTTTAGTAACTCAGCCTGTTGAGGAATTACGCATCACGGTATCTCATTGACAGCAATCCACACAATGAATCTATACGTTCCATAAGGGCATTTCTCTCGTAATCCAAATAGCCAATACATCTCCATAACAGGGGTCAATTTCACTCATGGTCACTCAACTTATCACTTATCGCGCAAAAGTAACCGACTTTTTTTTTCTTACTTAAATGTCACTGAAGTTTTAACATTATTGCATAAAAGTCATGTTGACCGGAATCCGGCGACGACCCTTGCCGGATTGATGACTTTTTTGCAAAAATGTTAAAAGTTCAGTAACATTTAAGTTGAAAAAAAAAAGTTAATTACTTTTGCGAGATAAATGATAAGTCTAGTGACCGTGAGTGAAATTAATTTAAATGTAGCATTTGTTGAACTTATCAATCCGGCAAGAGTCGTCGCCGGATTCCGGTCAACATGACTTTTGTGCAATAATGTTAAAAGTTCAGTGACATTTAAGTAAGAAAAAAAAAGTCGGTTACTTTTGCGCGATAAGTGATAAGTTGAGTGACCATGGGTGAAATCAACCCCCATAACAGTATTCCTATTATTTCTAGCTACCAATCTTGACCTTTTTATAGCCATACATCCAGCCATCCGCCTTCTCCTTCACGTCTCCTTCACGCGAACAAAATTTCTTTTCTTTCAATTATTTCAATTTCACTTTGCTTTCAATGCAATACACAATTCTAAATCCAATCAACACAGCCTATTTGCACTAATGGATGGAAAAGTTTTATCCACATCACATTTATTAATTATTTTATTCTCCAATCTAAATATAAATTACCATCTATAAATAGTATATTGTTCCATTAAATTTTCACTTATTATACATGATGGGAAATTATACATATATAATTAACATGCGGATGTAACATTAAATAAATGTACCTACCTCTTGTAGAGCAGAAACTCGTTGCGGAAGCGTCTACCAAGATCCCGTTTGTTTTTTGTCACTGGTCTGGCTTTTACCCACTCGGGGTAAGAGCAGCTAGATCACAATCTAAATGCCCCTGAAAATAAGACAAAAAACTGTGAGTGGGAACGAGTAGTCTTGCGGCATGTACGTTTTCTCGTTACCAAATTATGAGGACCTCACCTCTATTTATAGAGGTCCTAATGGCTAGAGACCTAACTCTAGTTTAACTCAAACTCTTTCTGAGATAATATTTGGTAATTTAATTTAGATTAAATAACTTAATTTAATCTAGATAGGAACTCAATCCTTTATAGAGTCATGGGCGTATCCCAACTCTATCATCTCCCACTCTCACATGACGGAACGCATTCCAGTCTTAATCTTCAGTTATACTGGCAAATAGATTGTGTGACCAGCATACCTCGAGAGCACTAGTGCTATACACCTGTTAGGGATATATAGCATCTCGGAAAACAAGATCCTCTTCTTCACGTATGCCTAACCCTAGATTGCCTTCTCACATTCACTGTTTTAACTCATGATCTCATAAAACAATTTTCGTGTTCACTATTATATTTCTACTCATAGAAACTATAATAGACCGGCCAGTGAACCATGAAACCTTATGAAAGTGATCAGAAGGCTATCTTCCCCTCTTACTATATGCCATCCATCATGATTCAACTCGCTTTTCTAGTTAGATCCGCCAGGCCTAAATTTTTCCCGGACCTCTTGAAAACTAACTAAGCTAGCCACATTGAACCATACTTCAGGGATAAGTTAAGGGTTCTAAGGGTCAAAATATAAATAGGGTCTCACAATAGGAAAAGTTGAGATCAATTATATTATTAAATTCCCATCCCTGTGGTCACATAAGCACACACGGTATAAAACATGTGTTATGGTGTTCTTTCCTTCCCTTAAAGGAGCGCATGTCTCACATTTCTATAATGTGTATATTAAAACACCATACAGAAGCGTAAGGTTGCGATGCACCGAAGCACCCAACTTTAGTCCGCTTACTTAAGGACTACTTCTGGCTTTTTAGACATAATATGGTAGTTACATTTAACTTACCATCGGATTTCGTATAATCCTTTATTTGGATCTCAATCCAAAGCATACAACTTTATGTATGTCTTTATCTCACACCTTAACAAGACTCATTTTGTAATTTCTGCTAGACGGCACTTTTATTTTGAACAGGCTCTCGAGCTTTCTCATATGTTCAAAAATCGCCTCATCTTAGTCTTTGCCAACTCATTGACAAAACTAAGGTAAACACCCTTGTGAGTGGGCTACTTCTCTGTCCGACATGCTCAAACTCATATCAATAACAGTAAATGTTTACACATAAACATTCACACTCATGTATTGTCATCAATAAACTTTAGTTATTATTCGCAAATAATAACGTTAAGGGATTATATAAAAAATAATAGTACCAATTAGATTCTACGCAAACCTCGAGATCTAATGTGTTTCTCAAAACACATCTCTCATTACAGGTTTACTCAACGGATCTGCATGCGTAGAAACGTATCGTAAGTTCACTTCTCCTCGTGCAATAATATCTCTCGATACTTAATGTCGATATGCTTAGCTCCACTATAAGCTATCAACGACTGACTGTCACTAAAGACTGTCATTAATACCTCTAAGACAGTTACTCTTAAATGGCTCACAAACCATTTCAGCCAAACTATCTCTTGAACTGCAATTGAGGAAGTGACAAATTCAACTTCCACTATTGATAGGGCTACACGGGTTTAATTCTTGTTACTCCTCGAGATGGCACTCTTGCCAAACAAGAATATAAACTTAAGGCGGATTTCCTCTCATCCTTACCTCCTACCCAATCAACATCTCTGTATTCTCTCAATGCAGATCATTTTCTTAATAATAGAGAGAATAGGCTGCAGTACCTCTAAGGTATATAAGCATCCTTTCAATTGCTTCCAATGTGCTTTGCCTGGGTTAGATTGATATCTATTTACCATGCCGACTGCATAGCATATATCATGTCTTGTATACAACACTGCATACATAAGACTACCCATGGCACTGTCATATCGAACTTTCTTCATACGTTCAATTTTCCTGACCTCATAGGACACACATCTTTGCTAAGAAACTGATTCTTGGCAATGGGGTAATCTATGAGTTTGCAGTTTTGCATATTAAATCGCTCAAGGTTTTTTGTTGATATATTTCTCTCAAGAAATAGACAATAATCTTCTTGAATGATCTCTTGAAATCTTAACTTCAAGAATGTAATATGCACAACTCATATTATTAGTCTCAAAGTTGGACGATAACTAATCTTTGATTTTATTTACGTACCATTTATCATTTTCAGCTTTCAGTATGTCGTCTACATACAATGCCAAAATGATGAATTCATTTTCAGAGCTTTTACTTTAAACACAATGATCTTCATCAATCATGTTGAACACGTTCGACATGACTGTATGATGAAGTCTCAAGCACCATTGTGTTGTAGACTGTTTAAGGCCATAGATTGAACACATCAATCAGCAAACCTTATGTTTGCTGCCTTTTCCGATGAAACGTATAGATTGTTTCATCCATTTCTCCATTGAGAAAAGCAGTCTATTCATCCACTTGATGAAGCTCTACATTCAAATTCGCCACTGTGGCTAGAATGAACCTTATGGACGTAAATTTTACAACAGATGAGAAAGTCTACTCATAGTCAATCTCTTTCTATTGTATGAACCCCTTAGCGACTAGCCGAGCCTTATATCTTTCGATACCTCTTTCAGCCTTTCACTTTACTTTGAGAATACATTTATTCTCAATTTGTGTCCTTCCAGTAGATCAACCAGTTCTCAAACATGGTTTGATCTCATGGATGCCAATTTCCTTTTCCATTGCTTTAGTCCATTTTTCTCTTAAATGGGCATGAAAGAGCTTTTTGAATAGGTTTTATGCTCTTTCTAGTCTTATGGGATAACCAAAAGGGTTTCGTTCAGGCCTTCAATTTTAAATTGTCGGCATGAAACACTTATCCTTTTAGATTTTTTGCAGTTCTGAATATTGATAAACATGTCTCATATATTTATCGTGATTCACAATGCTCCCACTGGGATCATGTTCCATACTCCCACTGGAGTTAGGAATACTATATTCTTTCCTCCCACTGGAGTCAAGAATGCTCCCATTCGAATCAGGTCTCGAACATTCGGATCGTTTGGAGGATGAAGGTCTTAACCTTCTTCCTCTAACTCCCTCCCACTCGGATGGAGTGATCCTGATCGTTCCTCTACCTGAAATTAATATAAAGTGAAATCTCAATTCACTTCGCCCAACTTAGAAAATGCATTCTCTTTAGAATGTGACGTCTAGTGATTCAAATTTTATCATTATGCCATTTTCTTACTGACCCATGAAAATGTATCCTTTTGATACTTCAGAATATCTCACATAGATACTCTTCTGCCTCTTGGTCTCAAATTTACCAAATTGAGGTATCATGGACGTAAGCATTATAACCCAAAAGTTATAAATGGCTTAGGTCAACTTGTCGACCATTTCACAACTCATAAGTTGTGGTAATGACAGATTTGGAGGGCATACAGTTCAGAACATATGTGGCAGTCAACAAAGCATCTCCCCAATAGGAGATAGGCAAATTTGCCTCTGCCATCATAGATCTAACCATATATATAGGAGAGTCTTATTTCTCCTTTCCTTAACACTGTTTTGTTGTGGATTTCAAGGAATGAACAACTGATATTCAATCCTTTTTCATCATATGAAACTTTAAGTTTATATGTAAGATTTTACTGACCTTTGTCAGTTCTTAAAGCTTTGATCTTTTTATCTAATTGATTCTCAGCTATACTCATATAAGTCGTGAAGCAACACAATGCTTCTGACTTGTGAGAATTCAAATAGACATGACCATACCTAGTATAGTCATATATTAACGTGATGAAATAGTAGGCCCCATGCCTTACCCTCACATTCATTTGACCACATTCGTCAGAATGGACTAACTGCAATGGAAATTCGCTTTAGTTCCTTATTCGAATGATTTTCTAACTAGTTTTTCCTTTTAGGCAATGCTTACATGTAGGTAATTCAAACTTATTTAAATCGCCTACTAAACCTTCTTTGACTAACCGACTCATTCGGTTTTGTCCAATATGGTTTAATTTAGCATGCCATAATTTCACATTGTCCTCATAACTATGTGAAGAGTAAGAATCATTTAAAGGAAAAATTAGTTTTACTTAAATAGTTATGGTCCACATCCATAACAATAAAATCATTCAAGCATAAGTATACACTGTTATCCTCAAAAATAAATTGAAAACAAATTTCAATAAATCAAGAACAGAACCTAAATTTCATAACAAAGGTATCTCGATCCCTTGTTATATAGTCCATTGGTTCTAAATCTATCACCCACAAAGGATAAAATTTAGAACTAGATACATAAATTCCACTCACTCTTGAGTCAGAATAGTGTATCTTTAAAGACACAATGCAGTCTCTTTGCATAGTATCCTTTTAGGCAATTGAAACATTTCACTCTTGAATTGTTTACCACCCATTTGCCTTTGGACCTTTTGTGATTCTATTCATTTTGCTTTTCAAGCTCTCAAGCCTTTTTCTTACCTCTATTGTTGAAGCTTATTTTATTGTTCTAATGAGAACTCATTCTATTAGAACAGGACTGTGCCATATGCACTATGACATTGACCTTAATCATTGTCAGACAGTCCCTTTTAAGCTTCAAATGACAAGCAACATCCTCAAATGTCTTTATGCTTATCTATGTGAGTTAGTTGCATCCTCACATGCTACCAACTCTTGGGTAAAGAACGGACAACAGTTTGGACCTTCTACTTATCAGTCACTTATGACTACTAAGCTCACTTTGCTCACTTTTCTTTTTCATCTCTTTTAGATGTTTTCGCATCGAATAATCAGAATTTTCTGATATGTATCAAATTTGATTTACAATGATCGGAGTTTATTCAGAGTCACATATCTGAACTTCTCCTGCAAAATGATCCACAGATCAATTGCATTTTGATACTTACGAAATTGCTTAGTGATGTGATGCGACATAGGCATCTTGGTCCTGCTTATGCTGGGTTATATTGTCATCCTCAGGTTCAGCCATAACCGAACTTGAGGGTTCAAGAGCCTTTTGCTCTTTAAGCACATACTAGATCTTTGTATTCCAGTTTTCATAATTATAACTTGGAAGCAGCATCCATTAGGATCCTCTGATCTCAAATGGATCAATATTGCACATTTTTAAAAGAGATAAGGCAACACATGCAATTTATTATGCACCTGAAATAGTAACATAGTAAAATTTTCTATTAGGCTCAAATTCGAAAATGCTACTTATAGTATCCAATTACCCTCTAAGTCCTAATGCCCAACCTTATAGGTTAAGATTTCATGCATAATAAATCTAAATTATTGGATTATCAAGTTCTCAAACTTATGAGGGGATCTTTATTAAGTCTTTACTTAATAAGCATGCAATAATTTTACTCATAAAATATCGCAAGGCAATTAACAATTAAAATAAACTCATTTATTATAAAGTTAAATGCCATCATAATAAGTAAATAAACACATTTATTTAACCAATAATTAAAATCCAATAATTCCAAAATAAGACACTCATGTCAAATATTAATAGAAAACATAAATCCTATTTTAATAATAACAAATGCCAACTCAAATTGACACTTATGTCAACTATTATTGAAGTCCAGATTTCATTAAATCTTTTACTTATTAGGATTATTTCTCTGACCAATTTTATACTTCATCAAGCGACTCATAAGTCCATTGATGAAACCATGGAAAATGCACATTCCGTCCATTTCTCAACACCATCACAGAATTTTTAGTGTTACTTCTCAACACTTTTCTTTTGGTAACTCTAACCAAAACTCAGACCACTTATTCAAGTGCACTCTTGCATTTGTTCTCACATATTTACTTTATGATGCACTATTGCATCAATGCTATCAGCTCAAATCTTCCTTTGCATTATCATGTTGCTTATTAATTGCACTCTTTCAATTCTCAAAGCAACTTATGCGTTTCTAAAGGAAGAACTGGTGCCCTTATTTAACATTTCTGTAACATATTATAGGAAAAAATTATACACTCATGTATAAATACACATGATTGAAATGCATTTCAATCAATAAATAAGGACAGAATCTCAAAAAAAATTTCAAAATATTTTTAAAAATTTCCGAAAGCAGAAAACACATTTTCTACAAATTTTTAATATTTTATTTTTGAAATTAAACACATTTAAATATCAAAAATTACAAAATATATTTTCTGGTCATCAAAAAATTTTGAAAACAAGACCAAAAAATCAGAAATAATTTGAAAAATAAATTTGACAAAAATCAGAGCGTAAAATGGTGGTCGGAAGACACCGCACGCGCCCACACGCGCCGACCAGAGGGAGATTGACGCGCCCACGCGCCCCATGCGCGGCCTCCCACTCGACCAGACACGTGTCACAGCCACAGCGTGCCACATGTCTTCATCCAGTCACGCCACGTGTCTGAAAGCTATTGGTCCAACTGGTGCCACGTGGCGGTGTCTCATTGGTCCACGTTTCACGCATGACACGTCAGCATTGCCACGTGGCAGACCTCGGTCTGACACGTGGCGACCCCTGATTGGGCCACGTGTCATTGATGCCACGTCATCAATAACACATGGCATGACACGTGGCACCGCCTCATTGGTCCACGTGTCACTCCTTGGTTGGGCCACGTGTCAGCTGTATGACACGTGGCACGACCTCGGTCAGCCACGTGTCGTCCTCTAATTTGCCCACGTGTCCGCCCCACGTTGTGCCACGTGGCATGGCCTCTGCCATCCACGTGGAGCTCGGCCATTGGGCTACGTGTCAACAGTGACGCAATACTGCTGACACGTGGCACGCGCGTGTGGGCCACCGCCCACGCTCACGCGCCGAACGAGTTGCGGCGCGTGTTGTCCACGCGCCGCCTTGCCGACCGATTCTGACTCTCCGGTTCCGGCCGGTGGGGGGTTTTCAGGGTCTGTGAGTTCAATGGTGAGGTCAAAAATAAAAAATTCCGACTTCTAGTTATCCGTTTAGAACACTCATGTTCATCCCCTCGGGTTTCGGTGTACACATACACGGAATCGAGCCGAAATATATACGCATACATATTTTTCACACAAAAATTAAATTTTTGTTGTGTTCTATGCATCCCAGATCTAATAATTTTACACATAAAATTTTAGATCTGTTTAGCCACATGCCAGGACGCAAAAACGACGGCTCTGATACGAATGATGGAAAATTATACATATATAATTAACATGCGGAGGTAACATTAAATAAATGTACCTACCTCTTGTAGAGCAGAAACTCGTTGCGGAAGCGTCTACCAAGATCCCGTTTGTTTTTGGTCACTGGTCTGGCTTTTACCCACTCGGGGTAAGAGCAGCTAGATCACAATCTAAATGCCCCTGAAAATAAGACAAAAAACTGTGAGTGGGAACGAGCAGCCTTGCGGCATGTACGTTTTCTCGTTACCAAATTATGAGGACCTCACCTCTATTTATAGAGGTCCTAATGGCTAGAGACCTAACTCTAGTTTAACTCAGACTCTTTCTGAGATAATATTTGGTAATTTAATTTAGATTAAATAACTTAATTTAATTTAGATAGGAACTCAATCCTTTATAGAGTCATGGGCGTATCCCAACTCTATCAATACAAATCACTAGAATTAAGATAATCATTGGTTTCGCTGATTTTTGTGAAAATTTATATTGAATAGATTAAAATGTTTTTTCTTAATTTAGTCTATTATAATAAAGTGCGTGGAAAAACAAAAATATTAATTAAATTATTAAATATTTTGTTGAAATTATACAAATCACTAGGATTAAGATAATCATTGGTTTTGCTAATTTTTGTGAAAATTTATATTGAATTTCTTAATTTAGTCTATCATAATAAAGTGCATGGAAAAAAGAAAAATATTAATTAAATTATTAAATGTTTTGTTGAAATTATATGAATTGACAAAATTGAAAAGTATGCATTAAATCGTATTTTAAATTTACCAAAGTCACAATTTGGTAGAATAAATTTTATTTTTTAAAAAAAGTGATAATTTGATGGGACGGATAAATTTTGATTAGCCAACCATTCTACCCTTTCATTACGGCAAAACAAAATTTTCTTTCTTACAATTCTCTCACTTACTTTAATTCCACTAGTCAACAACTAGTTTTTATTATAGAGCGAATGTATAATTATCTCCCTTCTTCTTTAAATAGTCGGTATCAAAATTTTACTGTGTTTCATTTTAACTGTCTTTTTAAAAAATTCAGATAATACTAATTGTATTTAATGTCATTTAAATATCTCTTATCATACTTTTTTTAATAAGAAAATTTATGAGAAAGATGAACCGAATGGATAATACACAATTATGAAGCAATCACTTGTTTCACACTTAGAGTCCGTCTAGTTTAATGATTCATGCTAACTGGTAGCTGGTTATTAATTGCTACCAATTGCTAATAGAAAAAAATATTATAAGTAATTGGTAAAAATTTATATATATAATATTATATGTATACATATACCTATTTGATTCATGATAACTGTTAGCTGGTTATTAATTAATGATACCAATTGCTTCTAAAAATATATATATTATAAGTGTTTGATAAAAATTTATATATATAATATTATATGTGTAGTGGGTACATACACATATATATTTTATTTGTTCTTATTATTGTTATTATTAATTGAATAGCTTATGGTTCGATTTTCAATTTCAGTGTGAATTTTAGTCGTAACTATGATCCGAGAGCCGATCTAAACCCATCCGAAAAAATAAATAACTCGAAAAATGACGACACGAAAAATTCAAAATTGAAAAGAACTAATCTTAAGTGATCAAATTAGCCGAATCCGACCGATCCAATTACCATTTATAATTACATTACTTAATTCAACTAGTCGCCAATTATTTTTTATTATGGAGGGAACGTAAATATTTGTTCTTCTTTAAATGGTCAGTGTCAAAATTTTAAAGTGTTTCATTTTAACTGTTTTTTAAAAAAATTAAGAGAATATTAATTATATTTTTTTCAATTTACCCCTTCTTCTTCTCGATATTTTAATTGCATCTAAACATCTCTTATCGTATCATATTTTTATTAATTATTAAGAAAATTATGAGAAAGATAAACCGAGGGAGTAATATCAAAGGACTTATTAATATAAGCATGAGTAATTCTTATAGCAAAAATGAATAATTACTAAATATCAAAACTCCCATCCTTTTCTTTCAACAAGTCAAGTCTCCTATTGAAGGCCAAAAAAAGAAAAAAGAAAAAAGAAAAAGAAAAACAAGTCAAGTCTCCTATTTAAAAGGAAATGGAAAATGAAAAACTCTAATTTGCATGAGGTCTATGAGAAAATTAGTAAAATGCCACTTTGGAAAAAATTCATCATCTAAGTTATGAATTTCAAATAATGATAATGGAGTAAATTATATAATATAATTATAATCAATAATTAATTAATTTTTTTTTTCTTTCTAAACAGACAGCCATACATCCAACTAAACCACCAAAAAAACATTCAGTAAGGAACTGAATCCCAAAGTTTAATAAGGAGCATATAAACTAAAAGTTTTTGCAAGAACATGAGTTTCTACATTAGCTCCTCTACAAATCCATTGCAAAGAAACATCTTTCCTTTGAGATAAGATATTTTTAATATCAAGAATAATGCCTCCAAATTCGGATTCATCCATATAATTAATCTGCAGTAACAGCAGAAACAACCCACTGGGCATCCGAGGCTAACACACCCGGATCTAGCAAGTGCACATCCATCCACTCCAAAGCTATCCTAATCGCAACCGCCTCGATCTTGTGAGCCTGTAAGATCCCTGACAATGTACCCGAAATAGCCTTAACAAAAGCCTCATCCTTACTCATAGTCACAGCCCCAAACCCATAGCAGTGCTAATTAATTAATTGATTAAAAAAATTATAAAATTACTTCAATCGATTTAATTTGATTTTTTCTGTTTTAGACCAATGGATTTTTTTTCTTGAGCTTTTTAATTTTTTTTTACTCCGGTATATATTTTTTAATAACAAAATCATAATAAGACCCCTAATATTAATAACCTTATCAAATAGCGTACATGGTCCGGTATAATTTAAAAATTTGCAAATCTTCGTATTTTCTTAAAATTTTTGAAATTTTCAAAATTAAGTATTGTTATTGGAACAATTCGGTATAGTTCTTTCAATAATTCGGGACATTTCGCTTCACTTTTTCGATTCTTTAGTACTAAATAATACAGTACAAGACTGATAAAATTGGAATACGCTCATAACTCTAATATGGATGGAGTTGCATATCAAGATAAAATTGAGAAATTTAATATGAATGAGATTATCTGATCCTATCTAAAAAATATTCTGAGTTATACTAGAAATAGTTCTATAACTTTTAACATCTCTATAAATAGATGGAAAATCTCAGACTTTAGTAACGAGAACACGTTAACGTCGTAAGACTGCTCGTTCATACTCACGGTCGTTTTTCTTAATCTTCTAGCGGCTTTAAGATTGTGGAATAACTACTATTATCCTACACGTGGGTAAAAACCAAATCAGTGACCAAAAAGAAAGGCGATCCTTGTAAACGCTTATGCAACGTTTCTGCACTACGACAAAAGAGGTAGGTATTATTATTTAATGTTACCTCCTGTGTATATGTATTATTTTCCTTTCATTGGTACTAGAACTATCGTTTTTGCGTCCTGGCATGTGGTTAAAATTTGATCTAAAATTTTATGTGTAAAATTATTAGATTTAGGATGTATGAAACACAACAAAAATTTATTTTTTGTGTGAATAAATATATATTTGTATATATTTTGGCTCGAAAATTATTTACGTGTACACCGCGATTTGAACGAACATGAGTGTTTAAAATGCAAAACTAGAAGTAGGAATTTTTTATTTTTGACCCCACCATTAGATTCATAGACCCCAAAAACCCTCCACCAGCAGAAATTCGGACACTTGAATCCGCCGGGAAGGCTGCGCGTGGCATGCACACGTTGCCACACGTTAGGCACGTGCGTGTGGGCATTGGCCCATATGCGCGAAAACATGTGTCAATAAAGATACGTCGTTATTGACACGTGGCCCAATCATATCACGCTACGTGGATGACAGTGGTCATGGCACATGGCAGTAAGGTGTCATCTGTGCGCCACATAGACCAATGACACGTGGATGGCTGTGGTCTGGCCACGTGTGAATAATGGTGTGTCAGTTTTGATACGTGGCTGAATAGGAAAGCGCATAGTGCCACATGGGCGCCAAATAGGCCAGTAGTACCACAACACGCGTCTTAACTGATGTGTCGCCACGTGGCATAATGTGGTGTTGAAGTCGCACGAGACCGCTCATAGGCTCATCCATCCTTCCTCTATCGGCGAATGATGGCGCGTGCGACTCTTTTCGACCACTAAATTAACTTTGATTTTTGACAAATAATTTTTTCAAATTTTTTTATGATTTTTTTGTCATTTTTCCAAAACTTTTTATGATCATAATATTTTTTTATTTCATTATTAAAAGAAATGTTATAAAAAATGTAGAAAATGTGTTTTCTTCTTTGAATAACTTTAAAAATGTTTTGAATTTTTTTTTTTGTGATTTTGTCCTTATTTATTAATTGAAATATATTTCAATCATGTATATTTATATATGAGTGTATTAATCACTTAAATTTTTATAATGTGTTTCAAAAATATTGATAATAACACCTATGCTTCCTAGAACCCCCATATGGGATTACTTTAAGAAATGCAAGAGTGTGTTTACTAAGCAATATAAGAATGCAAAAGAAGATCCGAGTTGGTGACATTGATGCAATAGTGCATCACATAGTGCTTATGCAAGAAGAAATGCATGAGTGCATTTGAATAGTTGGTTTAAGTATAGGAATGGATGATAAAGTCTTGATCAACGCATTGACTAAATCTTTTTAATATCATACAGCACTCAAGGAGTTATTGGAAACTATCTGGTACATAGAAGATAGAATTTATAGGAAATCTGTTGTCCACTTTTTGGCTAGAGTTGCCAAAAGAGTAGTGTTGAGGAGCAACATTTCATCTATGATGAAATTGAGAAGTGAATATAGTGTGCATCATTCATGTTTTTATCAGCGAACTTATAAGTTGCCTGATGAATTGAAAAGGATGGTCAAAAAAATAGTCCCAGTGTCTAAGAAGATTTTGTGGAAATCTAGACTTGTAGAATAGTTAACATGAGTGTCAATTTGAGTTAGCGTTTGTTTTTATTAAATAGGATTTATGTTTTCTATTATTATTTGACATGAGTGTCTTATTTTTAGATTATTGAATTTATTTATTGGTTGAATAAATGCATTTATTTTTTGGCATTTAACTTTTAATAAATGTGTTTATTTATTGTTAATTGCCTTGCAATATTTTATGAGTAAAATAATTGCATATTTATTAAGTAGAGACTTAATAAAATAAAACCAATAAATCTCTTCTTTTAAGTTTGAGAACTTAATAATCCAATAATTCAGATTTATTATGCGTGAAATTTTAACTTGTAAAGTTGGACATTGGAACTTTGAGTATGATTGGATACTGCCAGTAGCCTTTTCGAATTTAAGCCTAATAGAAAACTTTACTAGGTTATTATTTCAGGTGCATAGTAAATTGCATGTATTGCCTTATCTCCTTTTTAATAATATGCAACTTTGTTCAATTTGAAATCAAAAGATACAAATGGCTACTGCATCGAAATCAATAATCGCCAAGCTAAATAAAGACTTGAAATAGAATGGCAAAAATTATAAAATCTGGAGTATAAAAATTTAGTATGTGCTTGAGGAGCAAGAGACTCTTGAAACCTTACATTCGGTTATGGCTGAACCTGAGGATGGCAATACAGCCCAGCATAGGCGCGACCGAGATGCGTATATGGCATGGAAGAAGAAGAATTCTACTATTCGTATCATCTTGCTAAGTGCGATGGAAGATGATATCTCTAAACAATTCCACAAGTATCAAAATGTAATGAATCTGTGGATCGCTTTGCGAGAGAAGTTTGGAGGTATGACTCTGACTAAGCTCTGATCCTTAAAGATCAAATTTGATACTATCAGAAAAAGTTTGATCATTTGATGTAGAAACATCTAAGAGAGATAGAGAACATGATAAGCGAGCTCAGTGAATATGGTCATAAGTTGACCAACGAGCAGCAGGTTCAAGCAGTCATCTGTTCCTTACCCAAGAGTTGGGAGCATATAAAGATGCAACTAACTCACATGGACAGCGTTAACACATTTGAGGATTTCGCTCGTCATTTGGAGGTTAAACAAGACAGACTGACAGTGATTAAGGTCAATTTCGAAGTGCATGTGGCAGAGTCCCATTTTGGTGGAATGAGTTCAAACCATAACAAGAAGAAAATAAAAGGAAAAAGAAGGAATAGAACTGTAAAAGGTCCAAAGGCAAGAAAAAGGTGGATGTTTCAAAAGTGAAATGTTTTAATTGCCAACAGAAAGGACAATATGCAAGAGACTACACCGTGCCTAAGCAGGTACACTATTCTGACTCAAGATTGAGTGAAATTTGTGTATCCAGCTCTGTATTACTAACTGAATTTCATCCTTTGTGGCTGATAGATTTAGGAGCAATAGACCAAGTAACAAAGGAATAAGATGCCTTTATTGAATTTTGACGAATACAAAATGGAGCAAAAATGGACATATGTTGGAAATGATGCCAAAATGGCAGTTCGATAGTCTTGCGTAAAAGCCAAACCCTATTCTAACGTGATGTCCTCTATGCCCCAGATATTCGTAGAAATTTAGTTTCTATTTGTGTTTTATTAAAACTTGGTTTCAATTTTCATTTTAAGGATGACGGTGTGTATGCTTATGTTTGAATGATGTTTATTATGGTTCTAGTTTTATTTCAAATAATTTTATTGTTATGGATATCGATCCTAACTATATGAATAAAACTAGTTTTTGTTTAATTTTTTTCTACTTCATATAGTTATGAGAATCATGTGAATTATGGCATGCTAGATTAAACCATATTGGGCAAGATTGAATGAGTCGGTTAGCCAAAGCAGGTTTACTACATGATTTGAATGAGGTTAAATTGCCTACGCGTGAGTATTGCCTAAAAGGAAAACTAGTTAGAAAACCATTGGAAAAATGAACTAGAGCTAAATTTCCGTTGTAGTTAGTTCATTTTAACATATGTGGTCCAATGAACGTAAGGGCAAGGCATGGGGCAAACTACTTCATCTTATTTATAGATGACTATACTAGGTATGGTCATATTTATTTTATTTCTCACAAGTTAGAAGCATTGAGTTGTTTCAAGATGTATATGAATTTAGTTGAGAATCAATTAGACAAAGTGATTAAATATTTAAGAACTAACCGAGGTCGGGAGTATCTTTCAAATAAATTTAAAGATTTATGTGATGAAAAAAGGATTGACCATCAGTTATCCATTCCCAAAACACCACAACAAAATAGTGTTGCGAAATGGATAAATAGGACTCTCCTTGACATGGTTCGATCTATGATGATAGAGGCAAATTTGTCAATCTCTTATTGGGGAGATGCATTATTGACTGGCACATATGTTTTAAACTAAATATCCTCTAAATCTATCACACCCACACCTTATAAGTTATAGACTGGTCGACAACCTGACCTGAGCCATTTGTAACCTTGGAGTTGTGCAGCTTACGTCTATGATACCTTAAATAAATTTGGTAAATTGGGACCAAAAGGTAAAAAGAGTATCTTTGTGAGATATTCTGAAGTATTTAAGGATACGGTTTCATGGGTGAATAAGAGAATGGTATAGTGACAAAATTTAAATCACGAGATGTCATATTCTTAGAGAATGAATTTTCAAAGTTGGGCGAAGTGGATCAAGATTTCACTTTTTATGAAACACAGGAAAAGAAACTGTCAAGATCACTTGATCCAAGTGGGAGGGAGTTAAAGGAAGAAGGTTGAGACCTTCATTCTCCAAATGATCCGGATGTTTGAGACCCTGATTTGAGTGGGAGTATTCCCGACTCCAGTGGGAGTATCAAAAGATATAAGGCTCGGCTAGTCTCTAAGGGGTTTACATAATAGGAAGGGATTAATTATGAGGGGACTTTCTCGCCTATTATAAGATTTACGTCCATAAGGTTAATTCTTACCATAGTGGTGAGTTTAGACCTAGAGATACATCAAATGGATATAAAGACTACTTTTCTCAATAGAGAATTGGACAAAAAAACTCTATAGAACAACCTATAAATTTCATTGAAAAAAGCAGCGAATATAAGGTTTGTCAATTGACAAGATCAATTTATGGCCTTAGACAGTCTTCAAGACAATGGTATTTGAGATTTCATGATACAATCATGTAAAATGGGTTCAACATGATTGATGAAAACCATTGTGTTTATAACAAAAACTCTAAAAATAATTTTTTTTTTTCGACATTGTATGTAGACGGCATACTAATAGCTAGAAATGATAAAAGATATGTAAATCAAATCAAAAATTGGTTATCATCCAACTTTGAGATAAAAGATATAGGTTAATCGAACTACATTCTTGGAGTTAAGATTTCAAGAGATCGTTCGAGAAGGTTGTTGTCTCTTTCTCAAGAGACATCTATCAATAAAATCCTTGCACGATTTAATATGCACAACTGCAAACCTATTTATAACCACATTACCAAAAATCAGTTTCTTAGCAAAGAGATATGTCCTAAGATGTCAGATGAAATAGAACATATGAGAAACATTCCATATGCCAGTGTGGGTAGTCTTATGTATGCAATATTGTGTAAAAGACCTGATATATGCTATGCAGTGGGCATAGTAAGTAGATATCAATTTAAACTAGGCGAAGCATATTAGAAACCAGTTAAGAGAATACTTAGATACCTCAAAGGTACAATAGACTATTATTTTTGTTATCAAGGCAAGAATCTGCAATTGAGAGGATACACTGATATTGATTGGTCAAGAGATGTGGATGAGAGAAAATCCACTTCAAGTTTCATATTCTTTGTTGGCGAAGGTGCCATCTCTAAAGTAGCAAGAAACAGACCTGTGTAGCCTTATCAAATAATAGAAGCTGAATTTGTCACTTCTGTAGCTGTAGTACAAGAGGCAATTTGACTGAAATAGTTTATGGACCATTTAAGAGTAACTACCTAGAGGAACCAGTGACTGTTTATAGTGATAGTAAATCGTCAATAGCTTACATGAAAGATCCAAAATTTCATAGTAGGACTAAGTATATTGATATTAAGTATCAATATACAAGAGATGTTGTTGTACGAGAAGATGTGAACTTACAGTACATTTTTACGCACGAAATTATTGCAGATCTATTGACTAAACCTGTAATGAGAGATGTGCTTGAGAGGCACATTAGATCTTATGGCTTACGTAGATTTTGATTATACTGTTTTATTTTTTTAATCCCTTAACATTATTATTTATGAGTAATAATCAAGTTCATTGTTGGCAATACAAGAGTGTGAATGTTTAATAAATGAACATCTATTGTTATTTGTTTGAGTTTGAGCATGTTAGACAGAGAAGTAGTCCATTCAAAAGGTGTTTACCTTAATTTTGTCAATGAGTGGGCAAAAACTAAGATGAGATGAATTTTAAACATATGAGATTGCTTGAGAGCCTGTTCAAAATAAAAGTACCATCTTGCAAAAATTACACTATGAGTCTTGTTAAGGTGCGAAATAAAGACATACATAAAATTATATGCTTTGTATTAAAGTCCAAATAAGGATTGTGTGGAATTTGATGGTATGTTATATGTAACTACTATGTTTTATCTAAAAAGCCATAAATAATCTTTAAGTAAGCGAACTAAAGTTGGGTGCTTCAGTGCATCGCAACCTGGTGCTATATACATTTTTTTTAATGTGAGACATGCTCTCCTTTAAAGGAAGGAAAGAACACTATAATACATGTTTTATATCGTGTGTGCTTATGTGACTAAAGGGATAATAACTTAATATTATTGATCTCAACTTTCCTTATTGTGAGTCCCTATTTATATTTTGACCCTCAAAGCCTTTAACTTATCCCTGAAGTATGGTTCGATGTGGCTAGCTTAGTTAGTCTTTAAGAGGTCTGGAAAAAATTTAGGACTGGCGGATCTAGTTAGAAAAGCGAGTTGAACCATGATGCATGGCATACAGTAAGAGAAAAAGATAACCTTTTGATCACAGTGGTTCACCGACATGTCTATTATGGTTTCTATAAGTAGAAACATAATAGTGAACACGAATGATGTTTTATGAGATCATGAGTTAAAACAGTGATTGTGATAAAACCTTCTAGGATGTGGCATACGTAGAAATGGAGGATCTCAATTTTTGAGACGTTATATATCCTTAACCGGTGTATAGCACTAGTGCTCTTGAGATATGCTGGTCACACAATTTATCTGCATAATAATTGGATACTATGACTAAAAATCATTCTGTCATGTGCGAGTGGGAGATGATAGAGTTGGGATACGATCATAACTCTAATATGGATGGAGTTTATATCCAGATAGAATTGAGTAATTCAATCTGACTGAGATTACCCGATCCTATCTTAGATAGAGTCTGAGTTATACTAGAGATAAATTTCTAACTTTTAAGATTTTTATAAATAGATAAGAGATCTCAGACTCTGGTAATAAGAAAATGTTATTGCCGTAAGGATGGGTGTTCATACTCACATTCGTTCATTTTTTTTGATATTCCAGCTTTTAGATTGTAGAATAGCTGCTATTATCCCGCACGTGGATAAAAGTCAGACCAGTGACCAAGAAAAAAGGTGATCCTTGTAGACACTTCTATAAGTAAGTACCATTATTTAATTTTACCTGCTGTATATATGTATTATTTTCCCTTCATGAACATTTTTTAATTACCTCAATATTTTTTATCCCATGTCTTTTTAAGCAACTCCTTTATGGCCATTTCGTAAGGAGCATTTGCTCTCACAAAGGCAATTCTTTTGAGACTATAATATCCATCACTTTCACTTCATTAAACATTGTGCCAAACCTAAATACTGAATCGATTTATTAAGAATAAATGTAACTAAAAATTATATAAAAAAATAATAAATTGAAATGGACCTATCAATCATTGTCGTAGTTTCATGCAGTTCAATATTATAACATATTGATAATAGTTGGATTTCTTGAAGCGTCTCCTCGGATTGATCACCTGAAAAGCTTAACAAAATCGACGGGTTTCCGATGATGGAAGCTCCGACGATCAAGTTAGTTAATTGACTAAAAATAGGGATTCTGTGTAGAAAGGATTCAGAGGAAGATAAATGTACCTGTTGGTTTCCTTTATATAGAGCTCTTTTTCTAGGTCAAATAGGAAATAAGACCCCAAATAGGAGAAAATCACCTTAATCTCTTGATTGGTGCTTGATTCCTAATTTGTGAGGATTTGTTGAGTGATTCTTGGTACTTTCAATCATTAAGAGATCAGAATCTGCACAATATCTGGAAAATACCCGTGGATGATGACTTTTCATATTCTGATACCGAGCTGTTATTGTAACCGAACTATTGATATGACAGATATCCGAATGGGCCTGGTTACCTGACTCTTCGAATGAGAGTTCGGTTCGCGACACGTGCTCGGAGGGACACTGCCGATCTCCTGTTCAAAAAGTCCGGTTATCATAAATACCCCCCTCAGGTGATGACATTCATGTCATTAGAGCGTTGATCTGACACTCAAAGAGAGCGCTTGGGTATCAACTTATGACGCTTTGGAGACAGTTGTGCGCGTGACCCTTAAAAAGCGTGGATAAGCGCTTCGTTCACTGTGATACGATGGCTGTGTCAGGCACTAAAATGATGGCTTCTCTTCGACAACCGCGCAAGGAGTAATTACTGCCAGATCATCCAATCAGCGCTTGCCATCTGTCCGCGTTTGATTGGCTTAGTTTTCCTATAAATATCAGTCCCTTCTCCTCTCTTCTACTTTCATTTTTCTTAGAGATTTTGATTTTTCTTGCCTTATTCTCTTCACTTCTCTCTTGTGCGATTTCAACAGCTTCTGGCCTCCATTTAGGTCTCTGATTGTGCATTTTCTGTAGCTTCCATTATTCCCTTCCGATTTAAGGTTAGTATCTTGCCTTCTTTCTTCTTCCTTATGATAAGTGCTTCAGAGAGTTCACCTGAGAGGGTGAGAGTGGAAGAGGGTCTTCTACACAATGATATCCCAGAGCCTCCTGGTACCAGCCAGTCAGATCCACCGAAGAAGAAGGAACCCAGGAGGAATCCCTGAATAGGAAGCATCAGCTCGGTCGTAAAGAGCAGCGAGATGGTAGAGCTGCACGAGAGCTTGGGGATTCCTGAAAGCTATAAGATTCGAGTACCTAGGGCCAGCATCCGAGCTAACGCAAAGTTTTCGGGCAAAAAGACCATAGTCGTTTATGAGGCTGACTTTGAGGCTGGAATGAGCCTTCCCCCGATAGATTTTGAAGTTGAACTGATGAATTACTATGGTTTAACCATGGGCCAAATTCATCCAAATGCTTGGCGAACTATATCCGCCTTGCAAATGTGGGCAGTGGACAATGACATCGACTTGACAGTTCGGCTCTTTCAGGCTACCCACGTGGTTGGGTTCCGAGTCATTACAGAGGATCACAACTATATCCAGGCCCGAGCTGGTTATGGGGTCTTCAAGGGAAACCCAGAATCTCTGAAGAATTGGAAGAACCGATTCTTCGTTGTTGAGAGCGACAATAATTTCAGTTTCTGAACAACCTGGGGTCGGTATGTAAATAAGAACGACAACCCCCTTCTTCTCACCGATGAGGAAGAGCAAACTCTAACCCGATGGAGGGCTCTGGCTGCGAACAAGGTCGATATAAGGGATCAGCTCATGTTCGGCTTGGACCGAATAGAATCATCTCGACGTCATAGAAGAGGTATTTTCCTTTATCAATTCTTCTATTCTTATACTTTCTCATTGTTCGGTTTCTTGCAGAAATGAAGAGGACTGAGATACCGAGCATGGTGGAGATGATGAAGTCCATGAGGAAGAAAACACATGCCTACCCAATGCCTACCGAGGTTCCGCAGGAGACCCCTACAGCGGCCTCCTCCCATAGCCCCATCACGTCAGCCTCGGCCTCTAGCTCGGTGCCAATTGACTTGCCAGATGATACTCCCTCCTCGGACCAAGCAATGGCTGCTCCTTCAGCTGAACATTAGACAACTTTCGGGCCTCTATCCCCTGAGGACAACGCAAGAGAAGGGGCATCAGGCACCAAGCCCAGAAAAAGAAATGTGTGAGCCCTCGCCAATGATATGTGTGACATATGGGCTGCGAGCCCTCGCCAATGATATATGTGATATATGGGCGGAGGAAGGGGACGATTACTCCCACAACAACCCCACCTATTACAATTTTGTACATCAAATTGCCTGTCCTTCGAAGGGGATTTCACCATTAATGCGCTGCAATACCAAGCATTTGAGCGCTGTTATCAAGAGGCACCAGATTGAGGTGAGCTACTTTTCTCAGCTTGTGCTTTGGCTTGTTTCGATTATCATACCAAATGTTCTGAGGTCCCGACTGTTCCCTCAAAGGTTCAATGATTGGCGGAGCCGTCATTGCGAAGATGAATAAGCTGATTATGGCCTGGAAGAAGAAGATGCAGTCTGTGGCCGGGCAAAGATTTCAAGCTAATGCCGCCGAGGCTAAGTTGAAGGATAGTGAGAACCGGGCTATGGAGGCCGAGGTCAAAGCCACCAATGCACTGCAAAAGGTTGCAGAAGCCGAGGAAAAGGCAGCTGTGAGCGAGTAAGGAAGCGCTGAGGCAGAGGCCAAGCTGAAGAAAGTTCAGATAGAGCTCGAGGAGGCTAACAAGGCGAAGGCCGAGCTAGAAAAAAAATACTCTGAGCTGAATTATAAGTCGTTGGAGTTAGCCGTTGACAAGTGTCTTGTGTATAGTCAGAAACTTTCCAATGCTGTCAAAGGGCGATATCCCGATATGGACCGATCTTGGTTGGACGAAGTATATCCGGATGAATAGACCAGCTTGTATTGTTTTCGACTTAATAAAATCTGAATTTTCTTTTATTGCCGATCTCTTTAAACTTTTATCGTAAATAACCGTACTGTATAATCAATTTAACATCCATGTGCGAATAAAATAGTAGGCTTTGTGTTTATCCGAACTATAATGCGGAATGAATAATGATCACAGCCGAGCGATTATTAAGTACTTTTATTTTGATAACGTCATCATTGCTAATAAAGTCAATTGATAATTGAACCGATGCTCATGTGGCGATAACGCCGAGTGAGCTCTTCGAGAAATGCTAAAGCAAATATTATGATATCGATATAACCGAGGTTTGCAATAAGTTACAGAAATTAACGGCTTTCATGGCATTGTAGCCGAGCTTATTGAAAAACAATACTTAGCCAAAAAAAATGCTCGATGGCGTTATAGCCGAGTGAGCGATATAGACGATCTTATAGCTGAATATGAGGATGTATGCCCTAACGACGGTATAAATTGATGTTGTTATTGTAATAACATTTGGTTACTCAATGGCGAAATTGCCGAGTTAGAGCAACCATATTGCATAAAAGACATAATTTTTCCATGAATATACCTCTTTTATTGGTATTTTAGCTAGTACAATTGCTTTTATGGCGATAAAGCCGAGCTAAGCGAAATACAATACTAGACAAAAATGCTCAATGGCGTAATAGCCGAGTAAGCGATAAGAGTATAAAGCCGAGCTGCAAATCCGAGATTATTGATAATAGCTCTTCAAATTTGAAACGTTCCATAAATGAGGAAGTATCCACAAATTTGAACCACATAGCCTAATGACGCCTAAAGGCAACTTTGAGGTATTTGGAGTCGCCACCCAATTTGCGAGAAATTGGGAAAAGTCTCTCACCTCTAACGGTCTAAACCAGAGATTCGGTGTTCGGAAACTCCCTTTTATTTATGTTTTGGTTAATTATAAATGGGTTTTTAACTTCTTAAGATTATATCTCTCATCTCACATGCTTAATGCATTAAAAATAAAAGCGCATCATAAGCATTCAAAAAGCGATAAAATGAAAGCGGTAAACACACAAGCACGCAATTATAAGAGAAACAAGGGGCGGAATACAACCCCAAAAAAAGGAGATTAAAGATGTGAATGGGGACGGAATACAATCCCCAAAAATAAATAAAGTTGCCCCAAAATTAATTATAAGGGCCCAAAAAAAGGAAAATGAATATAAATTTAAAACACTCACACAAGATCAAAATAAAAGGACATACATAAATCGGGGTATTTATTTTAGGAACATTGGTTCCTTTGCGCTTATGGAAGGTTTAGGAACATTGGTTCCTTTGCATTTATTTGAAGACGGTCCGAAAAGTCATTTTTAATTGTTTGAATTGGAAAACCGGGATGAATGATCCCATTTTCTGGAGAAAATTGATTCTTCGTTTTAATTGTGATATTTTTATTTTTTGGCTAAAATGAGGGACATTGGTCCCAATTTGATTAGTAGAAATTCTAATTTAATTATAGAAATATTTTTGTAATTTTTTATCACACGCGTGCACAAATAAAATAATTATTTACAAATAACACAACATAAAGAGAGAATTGAGAAAGATCTCACCAAAACCGGTGTGACCCTCCACGCGTCGCGACCCATCCGGGGAGTCGCGAGAATGCTCAAATAACCCGACTCAAGTTAAATCTCAGACAAAAATTAACATAAAAAATATTAGTAATAATTCTAGAAATTAATCAAATAAATACGAGATAATGGAAATAATAAAAATTATAGTGATGGTAACAACAAATAATCATAGCATAGTAACGATAGTAATATAATAATAACAATAACAATAATAATAATGATAATAATAATAATAACAATAGCACAATAGTAATAATAAGAATAATGATGATAATAATAGTAATAATAATATAGTAATAGTAATAATAATGAGATAACAGTGGGCACAAATAATAATAATAATAATAATAATAATAATAACAACAATAATAATGAATGAGCATGAAAATCAAAGCAAACAAATGACATATTGATAGTGATATTAACACATTAAAATACTAAAAATAAACAATAGATGTGGTAATAATGGCAAAAATAATATTAACAACAATAAATAATATACAAAAAAATAAATGAGAACGAGTCCAAAAATGTTTACCCTCATAATTTTTAGATCGGAAATAGGATGTCTCAATCCGTTCCCCTTGTCGATTTTTTATGACAATAATATTCTAAAACAAGTATAAAAATCTGTGTTTTAAATAAATTAGTTTAAGAAAATATTTTTGGTGAGATGAATAAGCTAAGAAAATTGATTTCTCTTACTCAAATCAAACCCAAGATTAAGTATTTTAGAGCAATAAAAACTAAAACTTGAGAAGAAAAACTCAAAGATTTTTGAAGAATAATTTTTGAAGAAGAAGATTGCTTCCTGGAGAGTAAAAATGCTAGAGAGAAAAGCCAAAAGATCGATCTTTTGAATGTTGTCGTCCTCCATCAAAATGAAGGGAAATTTCCCTTTAATGTTCAGTTTTGGCCAAAAATAGGAAGGGACAAAATAGCTTTAATTTTTAGTTAATTAAAAATAGCATGAAAAGGTGAAAAAACTGAAGAAAACGGACTGGAAAACAGGCTGAAAACACAGGAAAATGACGCGTCAAGGGAAACTGGGCACGCATGCCCGCGCGTTCCCTCGGCACCGCGCGTGCTGCCCTCGGCAGCGCGCGAGAGCACTTCCCCTCGCGCGATGCTGCGCGCACGGAGACCTCCTCCGCGCGCGCAGTATATCTGTGCGCACTGCACGGCACAGCTGTCCGCGCAGCACAGCTGTGCGCGCAACACAGCTGTGCACGCACGACTGTGTGCTGTGCACACCGACTTGCCGTACGCGAAATTTCGTGCCCAGCGGGACCCGCCCGCATGCGAAAACAGACAAAAATAAAAACAAAATAAAATAAAACAGAAAAAAATAAATAGATAAACAAATAAAAGTAGATGACTAAATAAAATAAATAAAAAACGACATCAAAAATAAAAATAAAACAAAGGAAGTTCTCGACAAGGGGAGCGTTTTTCTGACACTTTCACTGGCAAGTATCGCTTTCATCATTTGATAATTCTGATCGTGGACCGCCTCGGGACCCGGTATCTACAGTAGGCTTTTGATGATTCAGATTGCCGAACCGTTGGCACTTATCACACTTTCGGACTAGTTCTTTTGCATCCTTCTCCATGTTTGGCTAATAATACCCCTGCAGCAAGGCTTTTCGAGCTACCGTTTGTGCTCCCTCATGTGCTCCGCAGATGCTTTCATGGATCTCTCTCAATACATAATCACCTTCTTCCGTGCTCAAGCATCTTGCCCAAGGAGCTGAGAAAGATCGTCTGCACAGCTGATCATCTAGAATTGCGTAACAGCTAGATCGCCGAACTACCTTCCGAGCTTGAACTTGATCCTTTAGAAGAGATCCGATACTCAAATACTGGTAAATTGGGAGCCGCCATCCATCCATCGGTTCTTGCAAATGGACCTTATATGTTTCGTGAGTTGGGGCCAATAGAATAGACCAGATAATATCTGAAACAGATGCCTGGTTCTGGAGACATGCCTGCTTAGCTAAAGCGTCTGCCTCCTCATTCTCTGCCCGAGGTATCTGCTCGATAGCCCACGCACATCCCAGTTTCTCTAGTTGGGAGAGGAGTGCAGCCGTTAACTCTTTATATCTGATCATTGTCTGGTCCTTTGCTTCAAATTTGCCAAGTATCTAGCTAACCACCAGCTGTGAATCAGAGAAAATAGTTAGTGAGTCCGGTTTTACCTCGATGGCGAGCTGCATGCCAAAGCTAAGGGCTTCATATTTCACAATATTGTTGGTTGCCTGAAAGGCTATGTGAGCCATCCCCCGGATTATTATCTTCCCTGGTCCAATTAGGATCACCTCGGCTTCAACACCCGTGGATGAGGATGCTCCGTCTATGTACAACTTCCAAGAGCATGGGCTTGGCTCCTGCGGGGGTGCATGCAACTTTGCTATGAAGTCAGCTAAGACTTGGCCCTTCATTGATGGACGTGCTTCATACTGGACATCAAACTCTCCTAACCGAGCCGCCCATTCAATAATCCTACCATATGCTTCCTGTTTCTGTAGCACTTTTCTAAGGTTTGAGTTTGTCCTGACTGTCATAATGTGTGCCTAAAAGTATAGACGCAGTTTAATGATAGATGTTACCAATGCAAAGGAAAGCTATTCAAGTATGAAGTATCGCAGCTCGGCGCCTCTCAAAACCTTACTGGTGTAATAGATGGGGAACTGTTGGCTATCCTCTTCTCTTATTAGAACTGAACCCAAAACTCCAGATGAAACTGCGAGGTACATATACAGGGTTTCTCCCGGCTGTGGCCGACTCAGCAGAGGTGGGGTGGTAAGAAAGTGCTTCATCTCCTCAAACGCTTTCTAACAATCTGGAGTCCACTCAAAACCCTTCACCTTCTTGAGAGTGTTATAAAAGGGTAGGCACCTTTTAGCCGAATAGGAAATGAATCTGCCCAGAGCTGTTACCCTTCCGTTGAGTTTCTGAACTTCCCTTATCGACTTCGGTGGTTCTATCTCCAGAATGGCTTGGATCTTTGTCGGGTTAGCCTCTATTCCCCTTTTCGAAATCATATACCCCAGGAATTTTCCGGACTGCACCCCGAAAGCACACTTTTCTGGGTTTAGCTTTAGACCGAACTTCCTCTAAATCCCGAAAGTCTCTGCGAGCTCGATTGGTAAGCTTTCGACTGTCTTGCTTTTGACGATCATGTCATCCACATAGACTTCTACATTCTTCCCCAGCTGACCCGCGAATATCCTGTTCATTAATCTTTGGTATGTGGCCCCAACATTCTTCAGCCCAAACGGCATAACCCGATAGTAATAAGTAGCCCGGTGTGTGACAAAAGCGATTTTCTCTTCATCGCTCTTATTCATAGGTATTTGGTGATATCCCGCAGAGGCATCCAAAAAGGCATATTCGTCGAATCCCGAAGTGGAGTCAACCAGGAGGTTAATGTTGGGTAGCGGGTAGCAATCTTTGGGACATGCCTTGTTCAGGTCTGTAAAATCAATACACATCCTCCACTTTCCATTGGATTTCTTTACTAACACCACATTTGATAGCCAATCCGGGTAGAGCACCTCCCTTATGAAACCATTTTTCAATAACGTGTCAACCTCCTCCGGCATCGCCAACTGCCTCTCGGGAGCATGATTTCTCTTCTTCTGCTTAATAGGCTTACAGTTAGGTTGCACATTAAGAGTGTGATTTATTACCTCGGAAGAAACTCACTTGATGTCCGAAGGTTGCCAGGCGAACACATCTTCATATTCTGATAACACTGCTACCAATGCCTCTTTCTTCTTGCCTGTTTTACTGGCAGTGATCTTGACCACCTTTCCCGGCGAGAGCTCCACCTCCTGAAGTGAATCGATAGGTTCGACATTCCTCGTTGTTGGGACATCCAGTGCATCCAATGGTAAAACCAGATCTACCTCTTTTAACATGGTAACATAAGTTTCCCGGGCTGCCTTCTGATTACCTCGAAGTATGGCCACACCTCCGGGGATAGGTATCTTCACAAGCAGCTTACGCATAGAGACGTAAGCATCCACACCAACTAAAAGAGGTCATCCAATGATCACATTATAGGCGAGTGGTATATCGACTACCATGAAACAGCTCCTGCAATTGCACACACTATCCTCATCCCCGAACTGCAACTCTAACATGGCCGATCCTTCTACTTTGACCGGTTGCCTAGATATGCCGATTAGCGGAGCTAACACGGCTTCTAACTTATTGGCTGACATCCCCAATGCTTTGTAGGCTTGCAAGGTGATAAGATTCACCGCATTCCCTGTATCTACCACGATCCTCTGGACTAAATAATCTTGTATCAGGGCATCAACAACCAATGAATCAGTGTGAGGCGTCCGAACATGGGCTTCATCTGCCTCAAAAAATGTTACCTTATAGCCCCCTGTGCTATGGCTCGCCCCCATGGAAATGCCTCCTTTTCCTTTCGCTTCCTGGACTCCTCGAACACATCGTAATGCTTGCCCCCTACAATGACGTGGATCACCCCGGTTAGAGCCTTTTTACTTGAACTAGCTCCATTACCTTGCCTTTGCGGTGATAGAGACCTATCTTGCCCGCTCCTTCCTTTACCCTTTATGAACTGTTCGAGCTTGCCTTTTCAGACTAAATGCTCGATTTCTCACTTCAGTTGGCGGCAATCATTCATCTGATGGCCTTTGTCCCTGTGAAAGGAGCAGTAAAGGCTTTGGTCTCTACTAGGATCGTCTCTCATAGGGTGCGGCTAGTTAACCCACTCATTCTCCTTCATCCAGGCCAGAATTTAGGACCTCGAGGGTATCAAGGGTGTGAACCACTCATCTTGTTTGTCGCTAGAGGTCGGCTTTATGACAAAGAAGGCTCGGTTGGAGTTGCCGGGCCTTCTACCTCTGCCATTGTCTCGGGAACCATTGTTCTTATCCCGACCCATGTGGAATGCTCTATCCGAGTCTCTGACCTATGAATTATACCTGAGGTGACGAGCTTTATCCATTCGGATATATTTGTGAGCCCGGGACATGAGCTCGGTGAAGTCGCCTGGTGGCTTCTTGCTGAGGGAGTCACTAAAGTCTTGGCACCTGGTATTGCGGATGAGAGCATTAATAGCCACCTCTAGGTTTAAGTTCTAGATGTCCATAGCCACCGCATTAAATTTTTCCACATAGGCATGGAGTGCTTCTCCCTTCTCTTGGTGAACCATCGTGAGGTCGGCCGAGACTTTTGCTGGCCTTATGGCAGCAATGAATTTTGCGATGAACATATCGCTGAACTGCTCAAAGCTATAAATAGAGTTCTCGGGGAGATTGCGAAACCAAATTTATGCAGAGTCGGTTAGAGTTTGGGGAAAATTCTTGCACAAAGTTGCATCCTCCGTGGTGTGCACAGTATGGTGTGGTGAAATTCATCCAAATGAGCTCTGGGGTCCGTGCTGCCGCTATACTTTGGCAAATTTGGCAATCTTATCTGTGGGAAAGGGGCGGCCAGGATATCCCTAGATAGCGGAGATCGAAAACTGCCCTGATGCTGCAAAGTACTACGGTTCTGGAACTTTTGCATTCTCTCTTCGAACATTCTTTCAAACTGTTCGGCCGTCATAGTTATTGTTGTGCTAGAAGCCAGTGTGCTCGGTAACGGTGGTGGTGTTTGGGCAGGGAATTGTGTTTTTACGGGTATTTGTGTGAGGTGTGTTGTCATGGGGGTGTTTGTAGGTACTGCTGGTGGTACGTAAGCCGCCATAACTGACAGGGCAGTCAGGAGAGTTTGGGCTGCTTGAGGGGTTAAGCCTGGAATTGTGGGGATGTTTATGGGTGCTTGTGGTGTTGCGGGCATATGGACTTGTGTTTGGGGGAAAAGTTGTCGTACTGGGAGTGGGAAAATTTGCTCTGATTGAGCTGGTTGCAAGTTTTGGAGGAGCTGGCCAAGAAGGTTGGCCGGAGGCTGGGCTGCAGCATTAAGCTGGTTGGCTGATGGGGCAGCAGAGACAGGCAAATTGGGAAAAAGATCCATTGCTGACTGAAATCTTTGGAGAATTTCACGCTCACCGCACCAAATGATAATAGTTGAATTTCTCAAAGTGTCTCCTCGGATTGATCACCTGAAAAGCTTAACAAAATCGACGGGGTTTTCGATGATGGAAGTTCCAATGATCAAGTCAGTGAATTGACTAAAAATAGGGATTTTGTGTAGAAAGAATTCAGAGAGAGATAAATGTACCTATTGGTTTCCTTTATATAGAGCTCTTTTCTAGGCCAAATAGGAAATCAGACCCCGAATAGGAGAAAATCACCTTAATCTCTTGATTGGTGCTTGATTCATAATTTGTGAGGATTTGTTGAGTAATTCTTGGTACTTTCCATCATTAAGAGATCAGAATCTGCACAATATCTGGAAAATACCCGTGAATGATGACTTTCTATATTCTGATACCGAGCTGTTATGGTAACCGAACTATTGATATGACAGATATCCGAATTGACCTGGTTACCTAACTCTTCGAATGAGAGTCCGGTTGGCGACACGTGCTCGGAGGGACGCTGCCGATCTCCTGTTCAAAGAGTTCGGTTATCACATATACGTGTGGTTCCCATTGTTGAAAATTCAATTCCACTTATTTTAAATTGGTTTTTATGTTGTTTTAATTTAAATAAAAAATAAAACTACAAATGAATTGAAAATCATAATAAATATTAATTTCTCATTAATAAATTAATAGATTATTTTATAATAAAAAAGAGTAATGTAGAAAGGCTAGAACTAAAATCATAATTAATTAAATAAATTAGCTTAGATTTGTTAGAGTAGAACGTAACAAACCATAAACATAAATAAAATTAAAAAGAGGGAGATTGATGTTGCTCAACCTTTTTATTATAAAAATTATTTTTCCTTCATCGAATTTTCGTGTACAAAATCCTAGTATGAATAATATAAATAATAACGCTTTTCTTAGCAGTGGAAAATCAATAGCTTCGATAATTATATTCGTAATTAACAGGTTATTATCATGTAATAATAAATTAATTTTAAAAATTATAATTAAAAATAAGAAATTAACTTACTTGATAGATTCTGCATAATCAAAAGATAGAGAGAGGCTACTATAGCTAGGGCTGTGCAAAACCGAACCGGAACCGAAAACCGAACCGAACCGAATGAATTTTGGTCCATTTGGTTCGGTTTCTTCGGTTTTCGGTTTGTTCGGTTCTAAACCGAAATTAAATTTTGGTTATTTCGGTTCGGTTGTTAAAATTGTAAAACCGAAAGAACCGAACCGACCGAAGTTTTTAAAATTCACTATTTTGCTTATATATATATATACATAACCTAAATCTAAATATACACTATAGTTATATTTATTTACATATATGTTTTTTTTAATTGAAGTATATTAAATATATTATTAATAAGAACTTATATTGTATTTATTTTTAATATATTTTTTTAGTGTAATTTTGTTAATTTATTAGGAAAATAATATGAAAAATTTGTGTATAATTTTTTTAGTTATTTTAAATGGTTTTATTTTGTTGAATATAAGTTAATTTAATTTATGGATCCATCTAAGTTAAAAAAATTTTAAAAAAAATCTATATTTGTGAAGAACCGATTGGACCGAACCGAACCGACCAAAATTATTTCGGTTTATTCGGTTTCGGTTCTAAAAATTTCGGTCCGCGGTTCGGTTCTAAAAATTCCTCAATTTCGATTTTCAGTTTGTTCGGTTCGGTCCAAAACCGAACCGAACCGACCATTTGCACACCCCTAACTATGGCATAGAAATGAGGCCGATCAAATTAGCGTTGCTTTGTTCCTGCAAGAGAGTGTGCCCGATCGGACTAGGAATTAACACTGCAAAACTTAAGTCAGTAGTATTTTAGAGAGAGAAAGTAGTGAGAGAATATCTCAAAAACTTGTGTTGAGCACAGAATGACCTGGTATTTATATGGGCGAGATAACCCACTTGAGTGGTCAACCCTGGTGTCAAAGTAAGTTTACAGCGATGTGACACGAAGCAGGTGCCGGATAGGCTGGAGGTGTATGTTAGTGGACCATCGAATGGCATGCTTTGTCAGTCCGATCAGACAACTTGAGTGCCTTGTTCCTTTGGTTCCTGCGTACGTCTGTTCAATCACAAGCCAAGCCTCAGAGGCACTGGGCTCAGGCGACATTGGGCCTTGCTCTTTGGTGATCTTTGGGCCTTGGGCCAAACTTTGGCTTAGGTCCAGCAAAAGATAATATTGAGTATTATCATTTGTTCCGCTTCGAATGGACTAAATCGGATCAAGGTAAGGGACAACAATCAGGAGCCTCTAGCTGCTCATCATTTCAGTTTTCCAACTAAAGTGGCTTACGCACTCAGCATATTAATGGGGTGACGTTTCATCATCCGTGTTTATTAATGGTGATGCTTTATTTTCAGAACGTTCTTAAGTTGGCGCATTAATGTGTTAGTGGTTATGCCCTAGGCCAAACATTTGGACCTTGATGTAATCATTACATTTTCATTTATATAATGGTTTTCTTCGCATTAATATTATTGGCATGTTACATTATTGTAATGTTTATGAATAATAATGTTATTCATGTTGTCCCTAGTCATTATCAATAAAGGGCATAAAGATAAATTAAGACTAGTATAGATTTGCATTGATAATCATGGGATGATTATATATGTTGATATAAATCAAATCTATAGGTATTTGCTACAGAACAAAGTACTGGATAGACCCACTATAAGATCACTTCATGATATAGTGTCATAAGTGATCTTATAATAGATATGTTATTGAATCATTTGACCTGAGGTTATCATAGTTTCCTACATAAGGATCATTATGTTTTGACATAATCAAACATTATCTTTAATCGGATAATTATAAAGTTTATGATCGGATATACTGAGAATTATGCGGAGGAAAGTGAATAATCAAGATGGAATTTGTCCCTCTCTAATGAGAGAGATATCTATTGGGCCCCTCGATAAGTAGGACTGTAAAATGTATGGCCGTGCTCGAATGAATTGATAGTGTCATCAATGTCATTTGAATTTATCAGTCTGCTTAGTGAACAAGAAATTATATGTTTGAATAATTTAAGTTTGACATGAACCATGACTTATGTTCAAACAAGATATCGTGTGACAAAAGGATAATGAAATGTTCTATTGTCAGGTTAAAATCGGACTAACGACATTTATATTATTTGGGTAGTCATAATGTCTTGCTAGAGACCAATTATGACTTGTGGGCTTATTTGGGATAAGCCCCACTGCCAACATAATATAAACCTATTGGGTCACACACCAAGACCAAAATGAACAATATGGATTTTATTGGGTTATTTCGAAATAATATATAAATATAGGTATTTATATAGTTAATTTTGAAATTACTTATTTATTTATTTATGTACATATACATATATCTCTAATTTTGAATATGAGATAATAGTATGTATTAATATTTCTTATTATTTTGAATAAGAAATAAATAAATAAATATATATATATATATATATATATATATAAGGTAGATATCTCTTGTTTTGAATTAAGAGATAATATCCTTAATTATCTTTTCCTAAGAGAAAAAGGATTTGAAATATATATACATATATATATACAGATATATGTATGGGATATAAGTTAATAAAAGGTTATTAACTCTTATCAAAACTCAATTCTCGTTTTTCAAAAGGAATAAGAGTTTTAAAGTGGTTAAAACATAGGATACCAACATTGGATACCCTAGCTAGCATAACTTCTTATTGAGAAGAAGAAAAGAAAACTCTAGCTATTTTTTCTGAAAAGAAAAAATACAGCCACCATTGTTCTTCCTAGGGGTGTGCAAAAACCGAACCGACCTGAATAACCCGAACCGAAATATAAATTCGGGTGAGGTTATTCGGATAATTCGGTTCGGTTCGGGTGGGGGAATATGGGAAATTTCGGGTTCGGGTCGGTTCGGGTGAAAATGAAGGTAAACCCGAACCGCCCGAACCAACTGAAATATAACCTCTCTTTAAACCCGGTCTGGGTCTGTCCCTCATATTCTCATTTTCCCCTTTTCGTTTTGATAACTAAATCCCTAAAATCCCCCCGTCGCTCCTCTTCTCCATTGCTCGTCGCCGCTCGTCCCCTTCCTTGCTGTTGCCGGTCTTCGTCGCCACTTCTCTTCACCGCCGGTAGCCTCCACGAAGGTAACTTCTTCTTC
This sequence comes from Excoecaria cochinchinensis, assembly GCA_947683425.1. Taxonomy (NCBI): domain Eukaryota; kingdom Viridiplantae; phylum Streptophyta; class Magnoliopsida; order Malpighiales; family Euphorbiaceae; genus Excoecaria; species Excoecaria cochinchinensis. The sequence goes on from CANTUQ010000050.1 coordinate 8,404,644, forward strand.
TTCTTCTTCTTCTTCTTCTTCTTCTTCTTCGGATAGTAATTCTGATTTGGTCACTGGTCGATGGAAGATGTAATTCAACTCTCAGTCTCAATTAACTGACCATTAACTTTATGGATTTGAATTGTACAATATAATCAAGAAATGAAATTATCTTTATAGGCAAAATTGCTACCGGAGCGCTGTGTTCCAATATTCCCAGGTCTGTCTTAATGCTCTGTTGTACAATACCATGTAATTTGTATATTTATAGTAGCCTAGTTTGAATTCCCAGTAAGAAATGAAAGAGTCTGGGAAGAAATAGTTAGATCTAACAAAAACAATCGGTGAAGAAGATGCCAAAAATGTAAATGAATAGGGTAATTGGTTACAACAATCATCATGAGTAGTAGACTATGTTAATGGGAGACATCAGCCCATATAGAAGAGATTTTTGTAGTTACTGGTACAGTGTTGTATTCTCATTCTTCTGCTGATGGATTTTGGGAGAGATTTTGTTGTTTTTATTTTTCAGTTAGTGATTTTTTTATTGTCTGTGGGAGTTGGCCAGTTGTTAAATTGTGTTACATTTTCCTGTTTAATTTATTTTAATATCCTTAATGAATTTCATCGTTTCTGTAAATGTATTTTTTTTCTTGGCCGAGAAAAAGAGTAAATCAATACACTAGTATATATCTCAAATCTAGTGTATCAACATAAAATTGGTTCTCATTGTAAGGTATAACAAGTTTATAAAGGTCTAAATAAGATGATATTCCACAGTCCATACATTCCAAATCATGGAAATAATTAAAAGTTCGATCTTTGGACGCATGATTCCCAAGCCTTTAGATTAGGTCAAGAACTAAGCACCATCTATCAGTAGTCTTCCATACATAGAAGTTTATAGAATAGAGCTGCTAAATTGGAACGAGGCATTTCATATATTGGGTTGGGCGAACAAATGTATTTGGGAAATAATGACTATTCAAGAATTCACTTTGTTCCATTAAATGAGATAATTTGTACTTTTTCTATTTCGCTTTATATGATTATTTTGAGCAAAATTGGCGGATTAGATATTCAATATGTTATGTTAATTATGTATTTAATAGTTTATAATTAGGTTTAATAAAAAAAATAAAATAAAATTCGGGTAATTCGGGTTATTCGGTTCGGGCCCCGAAATATTTCGGGTTATTCGGTTCGGGGCCCTATAAGAAGTTAGGGTCGGTTCGGGTGTATAATTTCATGTAAAATCGGGTTTCGGGTTATTCGGGTTCGGGTCGGGTTGACCCGAACCCGACCGATGCACACCCCTAGTTCTTCCTTGAGAAGGAAAGAAAATCGTAAAATCCATTCGCATCTAAAGGGAACTAGCAACCCTGCGACTTCGGTTCATTTTGTTCGTGCGCGTGGATACCAGTAGAGGACGTTCGTGTTAAAGACATCGTCTTCAGTTCGATTTAAAGGTGTTTAATTTGAATTCCCACATTGAAAAAGGTTAGTAAATCTTATCACTTTCTTTTGGATCAATCAAAATACATGGATCCTGTTTTCGGGTTTCGATTTGTTTCCGCTGCGTTAATGTTGAATTAATCCGACGAAACCCAACATAATGGTAGCTGCTTCATTGGACGTGCTCATTATGGCGACTGTTTATTATTCACATTTTGTATTCTCAGCCTCTCCTATTACTGCCATGTTGCTTAAGCCATTTTAGCTTCTTGGCTTAAAAAATAAGTTTCCATCCTGTAAATAGGTGACTTCGCCTGTTGTTTCACTTCGCAAGTATTTTTAAACTTTTCTTTTCTTGTTTCTGTAATGCTTTCTCATAGAGCTGTTTAAGCATCTAAAAATTTTTCTGCCTTTATTTTTCCCAACTTTTCGCCATTTTAGGAAGATAAATGAATTTTACTCCCTCAATAGAGGAGGGTACGAGCCCCTAATCACAGTGCTTCTTTGTGTTAGATGAAATGGAAACTGAAACAGGGTGCTCTTTTCTCGCCAATCTATACTTTCTTTTCCATTTTCTTGATTTCCCTCTCCATTCCCCCTTTTTTCTTCTATACTTTGCATTTTTTCACAACTAGGAAAATTTGGAAAGATAGTGATTCGAAAATGAGGAGGAAAATGATTACAGGTTCTAGGTCATTGCAAGTGGAGAGTTGCATTTTGTGAAGAGATGCAGAAGCGAGTAGACTGGATATTTTTGGAACATATTGGTAAGCGTGGTTCCCCATTTCAGAAGCATTGTATCCAATTGGCATCAAACTGTTAGATTGGATATTTTCCCTTGTATTTCTCCTGTATTTTGAAATTTTAATAGAATTCCCAATTTCTAATTCACTGTTATTGTTTCTCTACTTCTTTATCGTATTGCAATAGTAAGCCAATCGAAATGCACATATATGTATTATTTTTTTAAGTTTAATCAAGCTAATAACCCGATCAAAAAACATGATCAATTTTGCTAATTAACTTGGGAATTGAGACAGATAATCGAAATAATAATTTCTAAAGTGAATCAATCGGATAACCATGATAGATGTAGACAGATTATCATTAAAAATTGAAGTGAATTGATTGGATAATTATGATCGATGCAAACATCAACTAAAACAGATAATCCTTTATAGATTTCTGAAATTGAATTGGGAATAATTAGATCTTTAGACCCTTTGGGCAGATATCTAAATCAAATATAGTTTTCACTTATCTGACTTAGGATGGCATTAAGTTTTTGAAATACATCCTTTGAAACGGGTCTTCTCCTTTTAGGAAGATTTCGATTGGTTGATTTTTAGGAATCTTTTTGACTCTCTAAAGGTTCTTTTTGACTCTCTAAAGTGAACCTTCCCGATCGAATTCATTTTTCTTGGGCAAATTTCTTCTACTTGTTCGTGTAATTCGAAAGGTGTTTTTGGTTTGGTCCATTCTTTCAGACGTTTTTGACTTTCAGGAGTCTGTTAACTTTTGCGAAGCATATTTTGAGTTATAAATAGTTTTCCTTGTCTTGAAAATATCACAATCCCTCAGGGGTTTATGAACCACTTATGCAGTGGGTTTTTTAGGGTTTTTCTGTGGTCTGTGGACCGCTTTAGTGTGACCATGTCAATAAATGTAACACCCCTTATAACTCCTAAGAGAATAAGTATGTAATAGAAAATATTCAAGTTTGAAAAATCAGGAATATAAAACTTCAACATTTACTCAGCCTATACATACTGACTATTCAAATATCTTCAACATAATCCATAATAATTTATAATACTAAAAGTTATCTCAGATACATACATGTATTTATACAGTACAAAGATAAATAATTTAGTTACTCTTGGATAATTATTTGAATTGAGGAAGCTAAATTTAGGTGGGTTTACAGGTGAGAGGAGGCTATCTTAGAGAGAGTCTCGGTTAGGTCCTTTTTTTCCCAAAGCCAGCTGAAATTCATGGCTTATAAAGCCATGAAATCTATTCTAAATTCTAGAGGGAAATGTGTTGAATTTTAATTGGCTTAACTTACATCTTTACCAATTAATCCCTTTTTTTCCTTACTCCATACATTCAACTCTCAATTAAATACAATTATACATCGACCTATCTAATAAATTTAATTCTTGCAATTTAATCCTCACATAGAAAATTATCAAAATTACCAATTTAATTCCCCAACGATTAAAATAAATTCTAGTTATATCCATAACTTGATAACTCAATTATTCTCATTTACCTACTAATTTATTACCAACTCCGGGTTAGTGAAGAGAAAGTTTCATTCAGCAACGGTTAAAGCTGCCGGTGATCGACATAAATCATATGCTGATTTGATTTTTTGACTTTCAGAAGCCCATGACTTCTCTGAAGTGAATAGAGGAAATTTTATTCCTTTTAGAATAAGTCCATCTTTCAGGACTCTATTTAACTTCTCTAAAGTAGATGGAGGAAATTTTATTCCTTTTAGAATAAGTCCATCTTTTCAGGAGTCTATTTGACTTCTCTGAAGTGGATAGATTTGCCAATTGAGCAAAACTTGCTACTTTATATGCGTGATCATTTCGATCAAAATACAATGCTTTGTACGAAATTTTGTAAAAGACCTTGGGAATTCTTTAAGGTTTCTTGTAATATTTCCATATTTTAAGAGTCTAAGACTTCTCTAAAGTGGACTATCTTCTTTTATAAATGTGTAAGAAAGGTCCGATCTCTTTGTGATCCGTTGACCTTTCTAGAGTCCATTTCCATGTGAGGAAGTGGTCATCAAGTGAAAAAGGCAAATAATGCAAATTCCCCATTTAACTTGGAGGTGTTATTAAGATGTACCAACAAATCAAAAATTTGTTATGTTACATAATCAATTGAAATGTAACAAAGAAATAAGTACCTTTTTAGGCCTGTTGACAACCTGTCGCAATCTTTTATGCGTGAGGGCGTATGTGGCATGCTCTGACATTGTTTTGGGTCACGATCTTATCAAGTTGACCTTAGCTCTGAGGGGTCTTTGGTTTTTTGGAGTAAATGTTCGAGGCGTAGAGCCATATCATGGCTTTGCCTATCGCATTGTGCACAATCGATTAAGGTTCCTATTGCAGCGTGTGCGAGAGAGTTTGATGAGAATTACTGTATTCCCGATCGATTAGATTTTCCACTTGAATCACATTGTCTTTTCTTCACCTGTCCTGAATCGTCGTAGATTCATGCATAAGAGGAGCTTCCAGGTTGATATCTGGGATATTTCTGGTCATTAAGCAAAGAAATCCGGATCGGTAAAAAATATTTACAGCATTCCGTTCAACCTATCTTGTCCTGAATGGAGCCTCTCCATTCTCAAGGCATTTTTCTTCTTCTTTTAAGTCATTTCTTAAACTGAAAGAATTTCATCAATCCCATTATCCGAATGTGATCATTTGACGATTCTGATCGGTGTGGGGGTATTCATGTTGATGCTTCTCTTCTACCTTTTCCAGCACACATTTTCTATTGGATGGGGACGATTAGCCTTCTAGTGTTTTTGGAAGTTTTGCTCGTCAAGACAATCGTTAGCACATAGCACGGTTCGTTTCATCTTAGCTTGGGACGAGCGTGTATTTTTTCGTCTGAACTTGGAATGAGAAGGGTTTTGAGATCCCGCCGGCATTCCTAGGCAGAGTGTGTTCTCTTACCTTCTAAGTTTAATGAGAGTATACTTTCCCTGCTGCTTTTCTTTTCTTTCTGTTGGTTGGTTCTGAGCGGATGGAAAGAGTGGCAACTTTTATGGCCTTCTCCGGTGTTTCTTCCGATAGGGGAATACTGGGAGGTTCTTATGTCGATATTTATTTGTAATTTGTTAGCTAAGAGCTAATTTACTTCCACGTACTAGGGGAAATGAGTTTTTCCTATTGTCTTTCTTCCAGATTGATAGGTTTATTCCTCTGATCGGATATTACAATAGGATTTTGGAGGTTCTTCAAGCATTTATGCAGAGATGATTTCATATGTCAAAATAGTCCTCCTCTAATGAGGGATATTTCACCTCCTAGTCTAAAAGGGTTCTTTATAATTTGAGGATGGATTACTCATCTCCTAGTCTGAAAGGGTTTTGCATGATTTGAGGAGGGATTATTTGACTTCTAGTCTAAAAGGGTTCTGTGTGTTTTGAGGAGGGATTATTCGTCTCTTAGTCTAAAAGGGTTCTGTGCGATTCATGGAGGGATTATTCATCTCCTAGTCTGACAGGTCTAATTCTTTGGTAGGAGGTTCACCAAGGTTCCGCCATTTTTCTTTCTCAAAATTTTCCAGGGAACCCCTCTTGTAAGAGTCTCTCTATTTCATCTCTCGGGGAGTTATATTCATCAGTCAAATGACCAACGTCCCTGTGGAACTTGCAATATTTTCTCTTGTCTCTAAGAGCGTATGTTCGGCCAGGCAATCTCTTTGGCCAGCTGACGTGGTGCCTGTCTTTTATCCATTGGAGAACTTCAACGGGTTGGCATTAAGAGTGGTATGGTTTTTAGCCGGATTTTTATCGTGGCTTTCTAACCTTCTTCTTTTGTATTTTGCTTATTTAGGCCTCTCTGACCATTAGCTCGGGTGCTTCGGCCTTATTGTCATGTCGAGTGAAAACCACAACTAATCTTCCTAACCGGTGGCAATTGTAAACTATCGAGTACACTCGCAGGGGGCTGCAGCCGATCAACCATGCTGGGCGAGAACTACAGCCTTTCAATCAATGCTTGTTTTCTCCTATAGCTTTAATGCCCTCGTCTAAGAGGATGTATGTTCAACTCTATCCATTAAGTCAATAATATCAGCCGACGTTTTGGTTTTGATGGATTCAGACAAGGGCCAACTTCAGGTGTTTTTTCTCATAATCTCTGCCACCTTCTCAAAGGGCACATTTTCGATCTCTATGATCACCGTTCAGAACCTTTCTATCTAATCTCAGAGGCTTTCATGGGGTCTATGGATCAGGCTATACAAGTCGTCAACCATTTTCACCGTTCGAGCTTGTGCAAATCTTGCTGTGAAAAGATCAAGAATTTTTTTGAAGGTGAAGGTTGTGCTTTAGGGAAGGTTGTTGAACCAATCCAAAGTGATGTCAGTCAATGTTGTAGGGAAAACTCTAAAAAAAATTCGATCATTATAAGAGTACAATTGAATTTGTGACAAGTACTCAGAGATGTGGGTCTTCATTTGCCTGTATATTTTAGCATCTATACTTTCCTGAGCTTGGGGGGTAATTCAGTGGCTCTAATTTTCTCATAGAGAGACAAGACGGCATCATTGCCAGACAAGCTTCCCTAAACTAAGTTCCATGCATGGGACGCGGTGTTTCCTCAAAGAAGCGGAGGTGCTCCTGAACGTCTTGGTTTGTAAGGGGAATCATATGTGTGGAAAGTAATGTTTTCACCTGAAGAGAACATTTTTTTATTTTCCTTTGTTTTTTTTGCTCAACTCATAAGCGTTGAAGTGAGTGTCGAATTTTCCACGACCCCTATTCCCTGATTCTCATATTACAATCCTTTGGTTTTTTTGTTTCTTTTCCCCTTTTATTTTAACATCAACCTTAAAGCCCCTTGTTGAGGTCCAAGGTTGCTTGCCCTTCTAAACATATTGCATTATGCTCCTACTAAAGTCATAAAAAATGGCTCTTATGTCACCCATAGTGACTAGAGCATGACGTGGTTGTGCCATAAGCTCCCTATTGAGCCTGGAGGCTGGGTTATTGGGAATGGGGGATCCCAGAGGTTCATCCTGTCCTTTGGTAGGCCTTGGTCTAGCTCGATTGCTATTTAGTTGGTCATCTCTCTATGCTCTAGAGTGTCTAGATTTTGCCATTTGCTCTCAATGAAAGCACCAAATGATAGATTCTGAGAAATCAAAAGATAGAGAGAGGTTGCTATAGCATAGAAACGAGGCCGATCGAATTAGTGTTACTCTGTTCCTACAAGAGAGTATACCCGGTCGAAACTAAATATTAACACTCCGAAACTTAAGTCAGTGGTATTTTAGAGAGAGAATATAGTGAGAGAATATCTCAAAACTTGTGTTACCTGAGCACAGAATGACATGGTATTTATATGGGTGAGATAACCCACTTGAGTGGTCTACCTTGGTGTTAGAGTAGGTTTGCAGTGATGTCAAACGAAGCAGGTGACGAATAGGCTGGAGGCTTGTGTCAGTGGACCATCGAAGGGTGTACCTTGTCAGTCTGATCGAACAGCTTAAGTGCCTTATTCCTTTGGTTCCTACTCGTGTATGTTTAATCACGCGTCAGGCCTTAAAGGTACTAGGCTCAAGCGAAATTGGGCCTTGCTCTTTGGTGATCTTTTTGGCTCAGGCCCAGCAAAAGATAATATTGAGTATTATCATTACTCATTCATGATTATTTCAATCTTTCTTTTCTTAGTCACCAAATTTTCAATTTCAGACAAACAACCTATGATATTTTCCATCGCAATAATAAAACATTAAACATTTTAGATCATTCAACATTGATAGAAATAATTATACTAATTTAATTTTATAAAAAATCATATTTGTGAGAACTTTATTATTATAGCATGCATTATATATCTAAATTACACAAATAATCCAGTTCACGCTTACAGCTCAATTCATATCAATTGTTGATGAGATTATGGTTTCTAAATCACATAAATAATCCTTAATTTGAAAAAAAATAAAAAAAAAAAAACTTAGGCTAAACACATAAGATGATACTCAAACTTGGCAATGAATTTCATTTAAACACACCAACTAAGTGGTCAAATAAATACTTCAACTCAAAAAATGACATATTTTTATGTGGGCTGACCTAACACAAAGCATGAAATTTATGCACCAATGATCACGTAATAGGTTGTACCCTCTGTATGCTTTTAATTTCAGTTAACGTTCACTTTTTATCCATAAATAACCTCTTCTCTTTCATTCTAAACATTTTTATCCCTCTTTTTCTCTCTATTCTTCTGAAAATTAAATTCAACTTTTCCATTATGCAATTGGCTCTGTAAATCTCGAAATACCAAGGGCAAAATCTTCATTTAGGTTTCTACTCACTTCAATGCGCTATGAATCAACAAAGTTATGTGGTTTGTTGTTATAGGTATCAACTTATTGTTAAAATAGCATGACCAAAGAAAATGCAGGAAGAAGTTTTTTTTGTTGCAAATTACCTAATGTTTGTTTAAAAGTGAGTATTTTTTCTCCACAACAATTGATTGATTATTATGTTGGATAATTGATTATATTAATTGATTATAGGAGCTTAGAGGGTGTAAATATTTTCATGGTTGGATGATGAATTTCCTGAACAAGCAAAAGGGGTTGTTTGGAGATTGTTGTACAGAGTGAAGGAATATGAAGAGAGAGAAAGAAAGGAAATGAAGAATGTTAAATTTAGGCACTTATGCATTTTATCGTTGTTTAAAGTGGTTTGTTATTCTATTATTTTTAATTGGAATGTGGATAATGGTTATGTAATTGTGATTTTGTTTATTTTCATTGTCTAGGTTTGTTGTTTGGATTGAATGAGATTCATTAAGAGATGCTTCTTGTAATGACATTTTTTTTTGGTTCTATATGATCATGGAGAAAATTTTGTTATATTAAGATCTGATTGCAATAAGTTACTGTTTTATATTGATAGATAAAGCATATATAAATGAAGTTGACATTAACAAGATATAATCAATTCTTAATAGTTTAATATCCAGAACAAGTAAAATATGCATAAATAGAAAATATGTTCAAAAAATCAGCTGACAAAACCAATTATAACATTAATAAACCTATTCAAATTAAGGATAGCATCAAAAAAATAGTAGCAAGCGAGATAATTTCTAAAGAACTTGCTTAACTACACCAAAATACCAGTGTTATGAAAATCGGATCAAATAAAGAACTAGGGAGATAAAGGGGTCGTGGTTCGATTGGATTCAACCAGGTTTTTGTTAAATAATATTATTTTTAAAATTTTATATAAACTTTATGAGTATATCACTGTGATGTGCGCCGAACCCCGGGGTGCCCCGAAAACCCACTTTTAGGGCTTTCAAGAGAGGTTCATTAAAACTTGTAACGAATTACAAGTGCGTTTATGTTGGGCAACAAGAAGGTTTCTTGGAGTCGCCACCCAATAGAATATTAGGACAGATCGTCTAGTCTCAGTGAGCCTAAGACGACGCATATATATCCATTTTGGGCAAGCCAAAGGGATTTTGGAGACCTCATCCCAATAGAATATTGGAATAATCCTCTAACCCCGTGGAGCCTAAGGTTATTCGAGTTGGGCTTTTTGGTGGGCCACAAGAGATATTTTGGAGGCCTCATCCTAATGAAATATTGAGATGGTCCTCTAACCTCGTTGAGCCTAAGACCAGAGTGGGTTCGGGACTTTCCATTTATTCATACCTTTGTTAAGTTTATAATTGAACTTTGAATTTAGAGTTTCATTCCATTTCTCATTCATTTTAATGCAGTTTAATTAAGGCGCATGTCATCCATTCAAGGGAAAGCGATAAATAAAAGCGCAAAGTAAAGCACATGAAAGTAAATACAACAAAACTAGGGGCGAAATACAACCCTCATTGTAAATAAAATACAAATCATGAATAAATCGGGATATTCATTAATGGTGAGGACATTGGCCCTCGCATGCATATTTATTATGAAACAGTTTTGATGTGATGATTTTGTTTTGGAGAAAATTGAGACATTGGTCCCATTTTTATTAGGAAAGATTCCAAGTTAATTAATAAAAAAAATGGTTTGGTGATTTTATTTCTAGCGGGCCTAAATAAACAATTTTACAAGAAAATTACATGGCAAAATAAATGGAAAAATCAAATAAATAAAATATTACAAATGAAATAAATAAATACTTAATCCCAAACGAGCCTTCTGGATCTCCCCGTGTGCTCGCAAAAATTGCCTAAGAGGGAAAATGAGATGTGAAATAATCATAAAATACAAATAAAATAATGTTAGTAATTGAATCAATTAAAATCAATTAAATATAAAATAAATGACAAATTAAAATAAAACAAGGTGGTGTGAAAGAATGATAATTGAATCAAAATGTTAACAAATCAAAATAAATGAAAATATACATTAAATGATAAAAGAATTGAATGATTTAACTGGAATAAATAAAATATGTTAATGAGTTAATATGTAAAAATATGAACATGATAATAATGATGATGAATAATGAAAATAAATAAATGAATGAATAAATAGCAATGACAATGATAAAAGAATGATAAAAAATGAATAACAAAATAACGATAGCAATTAAATGAATGACATGGTTAATCAATATAATCACAATTAATTTAAAACATTTACATGGTAAAAATATCAATTAAAATGAATTTATTAATTATATTTTAAAAATAATGGGAAATCAAAGCAAAATAAATTAATTACATGTTAGGAATTAAAAGAAATCAATATTCACATGAACGAGAATAAAATAATGTATAAACATATTAAATAAAACAAATATAAAATAAATAAAATACATAAATAAATGAAGATAATAAAAATATACATGAATAAATTAAATATGAACAAAAATAATAAAAGAGGAAGATTGAGTCCATAATGTTTACCCTCAGAATTTCGGATTCGATGAAGGTAAAAATGATGATTGATTTTCTTGTTTGTGATTTGCAAGATTAGAATTGAAATATAAAAATGATGAAATTTTATTTCAAGAAAAAAGATAAAAAAAAATGATCAAAAATTATTCAAAAACAAAGAATTAATTTCTTTGCCTAAAGAAATACTATTGATCAAAAAAAGATTTTTATTGATTAAAAAAAATAAAAAATGATCCCAACAACAAACAATTATTTGTTTGTCTTAAGAAATAAAACATAAAAAAATCTTATTTTTAGAAAATCAAATGAAAAAATTGATTTTGATAACAAACAATTATTTTGTTTGTTTCAAAATTAACTTTTCATCAAGAAGGGATTCAAAAGAAAATCAATGGAAAAAAATTTATTGAACACAAATAAAAAGTTAAAAAAGAATTTTGAGAACAAATAATTGTTGTATTTGTCTCAAAAATTTAATCAAATAACAAAACTCCTTCTAAATATATGTTTAAAAGAAATTACGTTGTAAAAAAAATGAAAGATGAACTGAATTTTTGTTATTTTTGGTGGGGAAAAAAAATCTGGAATTTTTTTAGAGAGAAATTGAGAGGAAGAAAAAGAGAAAAGATGAAGAAAAAACCCTAAAAAAAATTCCCCCTCTTCTCTTTCCATATTTTTCTTTTTATATGAAGAAAAAATAAAAACCTCATCAATTAATGAAAAAATATTAATTAAATCAGATATAAATTATTTTAAATTTTAAAAAATTGAAAAAAGACTTTAAAAACCCAAAAAAAAGGGATAAAAAATGAATTTTTGGGTGAAAAATTGGAAAAAAATGATTTTGGGGCCAAATTTGCGATTTGCGGCGGAACAGGGGCTACGGGCGCGCGCGACGAGTGTCCATAGCGCACGTTGGGCGAGAGCGCTCGCCGACGATCGCGCGTCGCGCACGACGTAGCCTCACGAGCGCTGCCACGCGGCCGACGCTCCGAAAATTTCTCTTTTTTTTTTTAATTTTTATTTTTCAATTAAACTAAAAATATTGTAATTTCTAAATCTAATTTTTAAAATATTTTTTATTATTTTTCAATTTTTCACTCTAAAATGCAAATTTTACAAGGAAATCATCACTTTTAACCTTTTTGCCTGTGAAAATGCATCTTATCATCATTGGATAACTCTGATTTGAGCTGTTTCAGGACCCGGTGTCTACAATCACTATATTAAAAAATAAAAAATAATTTAAAAAAATACATTCATCATCAAGTATTAATTATAAGACATTATTTCCAAGTCAGTCAATATTTATAGCAAAAATTTAAGATAAATATAATAAAAAATCAGAAAAATTCAAAAATTCATCAAATGTAAATTATATTTTTATTTTGCTTATAAAAAATTCATCAAAATTTCCTAAATTCCAATTATTTTGTATTTATACTTTAATTTTATTATTTTTCTAGCCAAAAACAATGTTGTATGTGATGAAAATAAGGTTATGAAAGAATTAGACTTAAGAAAAATATTAGAGCAGAATAGTGCTATATTTTCTATATAATTAACAGACCAAAATACATATATAAATATACAAAGAATTCTACAAAAAAGGAATGAAAATAACTATTACACATTTTGACTAAACATATAAGCAATGTGATCTGTTAAGGAATGTTGATGTGATCTGATCTGATTTTTCTTTGATTACTATTGCTGCCTTTTCTAATAATCAGAAAAATATTTCTTAATCTAAATTTTATCCTTTACACCCTCCTTTAAGATGGAGTTGGAGTGACCATGAAGACCCAGATTGGCAATTAAAGTAGAACAAACTGATTTGGCCAATGGCTTGGTAAAAACGTCTGCCAATTGTAAGGAGGAAGAAATAAATTGAGTATTTAAATGTCCAGAGGCAACCTTTTCACAAATAAAATAGTAGTCTAGTTCAATATACTTTGTCCAAGCATGAAAAACATGATTGATTGTGAGATGTAGGGCACTAATATTGTCACAAAAGAGCTTTGGATGATCATGTAAAGAAATCCCAATATCACGAAAAAGAAATAAAATCTAAGTGAGTTTAACAGTGGTGACAGCCATGGCCTGATATTCTGCCTCAAAGCTGGAATGGGCAACTATTGATTGCTTTTTCAAATACCAAGAAATACAATTTGCTCCAAGAAAGAAAAAAACCCATGGTACTTCATATAGTCTTTTTGCACCCAACCCAATCTGAATCGGAGAAACCATATAAACTAACCGGACTTAATGAGATATACTGAAGTCTAAAAGATTCAGTTCCTTTAAGATAATGAAGGATGCATTTAGCAGATCTGAAATGGCTCATTGTAGGATCATAAAGATGCTGATAGACTTTATTAATAGCATAAACAATATTAGGTTGACTAAAAGTGAGGTATTGTAGAGTTCTAACAACACTTCGAAAGATAAAAAAATCAACTAGTTCATCATCGTGAGAAAGAGAAACTTCTTTAGCAACAATGGGAGTTTTGACAAGAGCACAATTTACCACTCCAATCCTTTGAAGAAGATCATTGATGTATTTCTTTTGAGAAAGAATTAAACCACCGAAAACATAAAAGGTCTCAATGCCAAGAAAATAATGAAGATGACCCAGCTCCTTCAAAGAAAATTCTTTAGCCAAATCAGTTAGCAAACTTTGAAAAAAAAATCATAATTATTTCTAATAACCAAAATATCATCCACGTAGACCAAAAATAACACAACAAGACCCTCATTTTTTTAGACAAAAAGAGAGCAATCAATTGTGCTACATATAAAACCAAGACCGAGCAAAAATTGAGAAAGACTATCAAACCATACACGTGGTGCTTATTTTAGTCCATAGAGAGACCTTTGAAACTTGCAAACATATGATGGAAAAGATAAGTCTATAGATCTTGTTGGTTGTTCCATATTCACCGTTTCCTTTAGATTACCATGTAAAAAGGCATTTTTCATATCTAGTTGTCTAATTTTCCAACCAAGAGAAGTGGCAAGAGATATTACCAACTAAATGGTGGTATGTTTGAGTGTGGGACTGAATGTCTCATCATAATCCACTCCTGGAATTAGAAAGTACCCTTGTGCTACTAGACATGCCTTATATCGATGTACAATTCCATCTTATTTATATTTAATGCGAAAGATCCATTTTGATCTCACCACATTTATATTTGGAAGCCGTGGGACAGGAACCCATGTTTCATTTGAGTGAAAATTTGCAAGTTTCTCTTTCATTGCTGCTTTCCAACAATCTTCTTTAATGGCTAATTTCCAAGTTTTGTGTTCACCAATTATTATATAAGCATGAAATAAGTCCGGTGGTTTAAGACTTGGATTGTTCCCAATCATCCTTTTAGTGATCATGTGGTGTGTGTGACTAGAATTATTTGATGTAGTTGGTGGTAAGACCACTTCTAATTCTCTTGGAAGACCATCAGAACTAAAGAAGGAAACATCAATTTCAAGATGGAGAAAGACTTACCTTTTTTGATAAAGATTTCTAATCTATAATTTGTTTTGATTCAGGTGGTGCTCTAATTAGGTGCTCTACTGGTGTCTCGTGCTCTATTTGACCGGTGTTTTGCTCTAGTTTTGGTGTTTCTAGTTCAGATGGTGTTCTAGTCAGGTGCTTTACTGATATTTTATGCTATTATTTGACTGATATTCTGCTCTAATTCTGCTGTTCTAGTCCGATGCTCTACCGGTGTCTCATGCTCTAATTGACCTATACTCTGCTCAATCATAATCTGCTACTTTTCTACTATAGCCTTATTTTATTATGGAGACATATGCTCTACTGATTGCTGCAGATCTCTTTGTGCAGAATTAAGAGATACACATGGTAAAAACAGATTTGATGTATTTGCAAAAGTTGATGAACTCATTTTTCTTGGCATCCATTTATCAAAATCTAGAAAATTAGTTCGAGCAAGAGATGAAGCCTCAATGTGAGAATCATGACCATGATTAAATGAAAAATAAGAATCATAAAAAACAACATGCATGGCGAGAGAGAAAAACTTGTTTATAGTAGGCTCCAAACACCGATACCCTTTATGAATAGGTTGTATCATTTTGAAATTTATTTTGAGTGGAATGTAGTAAGGATGGAAAGCAACGACAATCAATGACTCTCAAACTTGCATAAGAAGGTAATATTCCAAAAAGTTTGTGATATGAACTTTGTTTATCGAGTTTTATTGAAGGTAGCCAATTTATCAGATAAACTGGGGTAAGAAAAATATCAACCCAAAGCTGCTAAGGAACATTAGCATGGAAAATTATAGTGACAGCTGATCCTACAATATGTATGTGCTTCCATTCTACAACACCATTTTTCTCAGGTGTTCCTGCACAAGAAACTTGCAATTGAATGCCATAATTTGAAAGATAATTCAAAAACATTTTTTATGAGTACTCGCCAGCACCATCACATTGGAAAATTTTAATTTTTCTGTCAAATTGATTTTCCACCATTTTCTGAAAAATTGAGCAAACACTTAAAAAAATCAGCTTTGCACTTCAAGGGATATATCCAATAGTATCTAGAGTAATTATCCATAAATAGAGCATAATATCTGAAATGTTGAACAAATTGGATAGGAGCTAGTGCCCATTAATCATTATGGATTTTATTCAAAGGAAATGAAGTTTTATTGGATGTAGATAAAAGGCAGTTTACAACTTTTTCCCATTTGACAACTAGCACAAACAGAGAAATTTTGTGCCCAATTAATAACATCCAACATTTTATTATTTTTCATAAGGAATAAAGTTTTTGAATTGATATATATGTGCTAACCGATCATGCCAAATAGTTGAAGAAACTCCATTTTTTATAGCACTTAAGGCTTTATAAACATCATCTCCCAAAGCATATAATTGCTCCTTCTTAGTTCCTCATGCTATAATCCTACCCATGTGATCCTTAACAACAAAACCATTGGACGAGCACTCAAAAGTGCAATTTTGATCAGATGTGAGTTTTCCAATGGAGAGCAAATTTTTTTGTTAATCAGGTACTATAAAAACATCATTTAAATGCAAATTTCCTCTACTGGTTTTAATATAAGCATCTCTAACATGAAAAATAGGGAGTTGATTTCTATTACCAACATATATCACATCATTTCTTGAATAAGGATAAGCCTTAAAAAGGTTACCTGAATTGTTGGTCATATGGTCGGTGGCACCAGAATCAACAAAAAAATTATCATTATGAAAATCGACAATAGCTTTAGTGATAAGTGCTTCAGGAATATCCTCTGCTTGATGAGAGTAATCAAATTTCTATTTAAAACCGTCTAAGTTCCGATTTTGTGATAAAATGAAATCAAAATAAGTAAGAATGAGCAACATTTGATTATAATTAAAAATTGAATTAAATTAATTCATCAATCTGTTAGTTTTCAATTTGTGACTTTTTATAAAAAGTCGATTTTCGGTGACAAAATTTTTTAAAATCGAACTTTTACAAAACGAGGTAATTTTACTTAACAAAATTATTTAAATTTCCAATTTATTCGGTTTTCAATTGGTGAAATTTTAAAAAAAAAAACTATAATGGATTTAGTTCAATTATGTATAAAACAATGCCTAATATTTCCTTTTTAATGGTGGAATAGTTCTTTTAAGTAGAATTCAAACTTTCAGAGTAAAATCGCATTAATTCTTCCTTTCTTCTTTTCTCTTTTATTTAAAAATATCTCCACATCCTATATTACTAGCATTTATTTCAACTATTAAGAATGCTTCAGGGTGAGGAATACCGAAGCAAGGGAGGTTCTTAACTTTTTATTTTATCTGTTTAACCATCTCAGTATATTCTTCTGTCTAGGGTTCTGGATTCTTTTTTAGCCTGTTATATAATGGTTTACATAATTTTCCTAAATCTTGGAAAATATCATGAATATGATTTAAGCAACCCAAAAACCTTTGCAACTATTTCTTATCTTTAATTTCGTTGGGGATTTTACTAGTGAATTTTAGACTTCTATTAATTGGCCTAATTGCTCCTTGATCTATCTCATGTCCTAAAAACCTTACTTTTGTTTGGAAAAATTTCATTTTGGTAGCTGATACTACTAGTCCACTTGAATGAATAACATTATAAAATCTTTTTAAATGACTAATGTGTTGATCAATAGAATTTGAAAATATCAGTACATCATCAATATTATACTATAGAAAATCCATTTGATACAAAAACATATTTAAAAGGTAAATGTGCATCATTTTCCATATTTTATGGATAAATTTGCCTCAAAATATATTTAAAAGACAAATATGCGCCAATTTCAATATTTTAGTGACATATTTGCTATTGATTTAAATTTGAAATATAGTGTTTATGAAGGGCTATGGCTAATTACTAAATAATAGATTAATACTTTATATAATTATGTGTACTTTTGTTAATTTATATACGTTTTGCATGTGTATGTGTTATTGATATAAGAAATCCTGAGATAAATTATTATCGAAAGCATAGTGACACTTATTTAAATGTGGTTAGTAATTACCTGTGTTTTTGTTGGAGATTTTTCTTGTCATAAATAGCATCATATATGAATAATTATATAATTAAAAAATTTATAAATTAAAAGTTTAAATTATTCCCTTTCTTTTTTTATAGAAAATTATGTCCTCTTACTACGCCATTAACAGCTTTTTATTAATTAGTTGTGTTCAAAAAACAGTTGGATCTGGTATTATTACAAGTGTATGAAATTAAAAACCCCTTAAAGTTGAAGTTCAATTTGTAATTTATCCATTAAATTAAATTACTTTAAAAAATAAAAAAAGGTTCAAATTTCAGTTTAAAACCTATAGGTTCCGGTTTTGTGATAAATTGGAATCGAAATAAGTAAGAATGAGTACCATTTGATTATAATTAAAAATTGAATTAAATTAATTCTGTTGTAAATAAATAAGTTGTGAATGTCCTTCCTACTCTCCAACTCTCCAACTCTTCAAGTTTCCAACCCTCCAAATTTCACAACTCTTCAACTTATGTAACTCAAGCATTTAGTTTGTAACTTGTATATTTATGTTTTCTTATGTAATTTATGTCCCTAAAGCCTATAAATAGAGGCATCTTTCATGTAATAATATGATGGTTGAGTTGGGATAGAATACTTACTTTTCTCTCATTTTCTCTAAACTCATTCTATTGCCTTTATTTATATAATTTATTCATATACTACTATATATAGTTTTTCATATTTTATAACACGTTATCAGCACGATTTCGCTCCACGGTTCGTAGTAAAATATTTTCTCCTTTATTTCTTTCCAATTTGCAATATGTCAAATATTACTAAACTTGAGTTTGAGGCTCTTGACATTACTGGCAAAAATTATTTGCCATGGGTTCTCGATGCTGAAATTCATCTTGATGCTAAAGGGCTTGGGAATACAATTTTAACTGGAAATGAAGCATCCAATCAAGACAAAGCAAGGGCGATGATATTTCTTCGTCATCATCTACATGAAGGTTTAAAAGCTGAATATCTGACAGTGAAAGATCCACTTGAATTGTGGGATAATTTAAAAGAGCGATATGACCACCAACGAACGGTAATATTACCTAAAGCTCGTTATGAATGGATACACTTGCGATTTCAAGATTTTAAAACTGTAAGTGAATATAATTCTGTTGTTTTTAGAATTAGTTCTCAGTTAAAGCTATGAGGAGAAAAGATTACTGATGAGGACTTATTAGAGAAAACTTTTTCAACCTTTCATGCTTCAAATGTGCTCCTGCAGCAGCAATATAGAGAAAAGGGTTTCAAAAAGTATTCTGAATTAATCTCATGCTTACTAGTAGCAGAACAAAATAATGAGCTATTAATGAAAAATCATGAGATTCGTCCTACAGGATACGCTCCAGTCCCTGAAGTGAATGTAGCAAAACATAACCATAGCCATGGCCGCGGTCGTGGTCGCGGTCGTAGTCGTGGTAGAGGAAGAGGACGTGGACGAAATAATTACCGTTATTATAGTGGCAATAATGACAATAATTTTTCCCACCACCTAAAGTGGAACAATAATAGAGAAAAAGGGAAAAATAAGATCGACCATAATAGCTCTTCAAAAACTAAAGAAAATTCATGTTATCGATATGGAATGAAAGGTCATTGGTCCCGTACCTGTCGTACAGCTGACCATCTTGTTAAACTTTATCAAGCCTCCATTAAAAGAAAAGGGAAAAATGTGGAAATAAATTCAGTTGACCAAAATAATGATGTTGAGGCAAATTTGGCTTATAATGATGATGATGATTTTGGAGATCTTGCGGATATTACTCATTTGGATGCTTCAGATTTTCTCCAAGAGTCATGAAGAATAATGAAGAAAATAAAAGATAAGAAAGTTTAAAATTATTGTCTTATTTCTATATTTCAATAGTGTGTTTACTTTATTTCTATATTTCAATAGTGTGTTTACTTAAGTATTTTATTTTAGTTTTTTTTTCTTATTTGAGTGGTTATATATAGATATTTAAGTATTTGCCATATTCTAATTATATGTTATGTTTTTTTTTTTATTTTATTTTTAATGAAGGAATGGATGTTTCAAATTCTTTATTTGGGCCGATACTCAATAATGAAGATGTTTGCCTTGTTGATAGTGCTGCAACACATACCATACTCAAACATAAAAAATATTTCTATCATTTGATATTAAAAGATGCAAATGTTAATACAATATCGGGTAATACAAAGTTAATTCAAGGCTCTGGAAGAGCTACTATATTATTACCTGAAGGAACAAAACTTACTATAAATGATGCATTATTTTCTTCCAAGTCTCGAAGAAATTTGTTAAGTTTTAAAGATATTCGTTCCAATGGATATCATGTTGAGACTGGAAATGAGAATGATATTGAATATTTGTATATTACAAATAATGCATCAGGTAATAAACGTATTTTAGAGAGATTGCCAACATTATCCTCTGGCTTGTATTATACAAAAATTAATACAATTGAGACATATGCTACAGTAAACCAGAAGTTTACTGATCCAAAAATATTTATAATTTGGCATGACCGATTAGGCCATCCCGGTTCAATAATGATGCGTAAAATTATTGAGAATTCACATGGACATTCATTGAAGAACCAAAAGATTTCTCAATTCAAAGAATTCTCATGTGCTGCTTGTTCTCAAGGAAAATTGATTATTAGACCATCACCAGCTAAAATTGGAATTGAATCCCCCGCATTCTTAGAACGTATTCAGGGTGATATTTGCGGGCCTATTCATCCACCATGTGGACCATTTAAGTATTTTATGGTATTAATTGATGCATCTACAAGATGGTCGCATGTGTGTTTATTATCAACCCGCAACTTGGCATTTGCAAGATTGCTTGCTCAAATAATTCGATTGAGAGCACAGTTTCCAGATTACACAATCAAGTCAATTCGTCTTGATAATGCTGGTGAATTTATGTCTCAGGCTTTTTCTAATTATTGCATGTCAATTGGAATAACAATTGAAAGGCCTGTTGCACATGTTCATACACAAAATGGTTTAGCAGAATCATTTATTAAACGCCTACAGTTAATAGCTAGACCATTACTTATGAGAACAAAACTCCATATTTCTGCTTGGGGGCATGCTATTCTTCATGCAGCAGCACTTGTGCGCATTAGGCCAACAAGTTATCATAAATTCTCTCCATTACAATTAGCTTTTGGTCAAGAACCTAATATTGCTCATCTTAGAATTTTTGGTTGTGCAGTATATGTGCCAATTGCTCCACCACAACGCACAAAGATGGGTCCTCAAAGGAGGTTAGGAATATATGTTGGGTATGAATCTCCTTCAATAATTAAATATCTTGAACCATTAACTGGAGATTTATTTACGGCAAGATTTGCTGATTGCCATTTTGATGAAACAATTTTCCCAACATTAGGGGGAGAGAATAAACAGCTGGAAAAAACAGTTACTTGGAATGCATTATCACTATCTCATTTAGATCCTCGAACAAAACAGTGTGAACTGGAAGTTCAAAAGATAGTACATTTGCAAAATATTGCAAATCAACTGCCAGATGCATTCACTGATTTAAGAAGAGTTACTAAATCTCATATACCAGCTGTAAATGCTCCTATTCGAATTGATGTTCCTGTAAGACAATCTAATACTACAAATACTAGCAACCCACGCCTGAAGCGTGGTAGACCGGTCGGTTCCAAAGATAAAAATCCTCGAAAAAGGAAAGGAGCAAATAATCAAGATGGTCATATCGTAGAGGCGAACACTCCTGAAGAGACACAAGACATAACTAATCATAAAACCCCAGAAGAGGTCCAGGTACCTGAAAATAATAATGAAGAGATCTCCATATGTTATGTCCATATAGGAAAAAGATGGAACCGAAAAGATATAGTTGTCGACAACATTTTTGCATATAATGTTGCTAGTGATATTTTAAAAGAAAATGAGGATCTTGAACCTACATCTGTTGAAGAATGTAGACAGAAAAATGATTGGCCAAAATGGAAAGATGCAATTCAAGCAAAATTGAACTCACTTTCAAAACGTGAAGTATTTGGACCTGTAGTCCGAACACCTAAAGGAGTAATGCCAGTGGGGTACAAATGGGCATTTGTGCGAAAAAGAAATAAGAAAAATGAAATTGTAAGATATAAGGCACGATTGGTTGCACAAGGATTTTCGCAAAGACCTGACATTGATTATGAAGAAACATATTCTCCAGTAATGGATGCAATTACTTTTAGATATCTAATTAACCTGGCAGTTTGTGAAAAGCTTGACATGCGTCTAATGGATGTTGTTACAGCCTATTTATATGGCTCACTTGATAGTGAAATTCATATGAAAATCCCTGAAGGATTTAAAATGCCTGAAGCGTATAAAGATTCTCGAGAAATTTGTTCAATAAAATTACAAAAATCATTATATGGATTAAAGCAATCTGGACGAATGTGGTATAATCGTCTTAGTGAATATTTGTTAAAGGAAGGATATATTAATGATCCAATTTGTCCATGTGTATTTATAAAAAGATCAGGATCAGAATTTGTCATAATTGCTGTATATGTTGATGATTTAAATATCATTGGAACTCCTGAAGAGCTTAGAAAAGCAGTAGGTTATTTAAAGAAAGAATTCGAAATGAAAGATCTTGGAAAAACAAAATATTGTCTTGGCCTGCAAATCGAGCATTTAAAGGATGGAATTTTTATTCACCAATCAACTTATACGAAAAAGATCTTAAAGCGATTTTATATGGACAAAGCACATCCATTGAGTACTCCAATGGTTGTAAGATCATTAGAAGTTAATAAAGATCCATTTCGTCCCCGAGAGAATGAAGAAGAACTTCTTGGTCCTGAAGTACCATATCTAAGTGCTATAGGTGCATTGATGTATCTTGCTAATAATACAAGACCAGATATAGCATTTGCTGTAAATCTACTGGCAAGATTTAGCTCTTCTCCAACAAGAAGACATTGGAATGGAATTAAGCATGTTTTTCGATATCTCCAGGGAACAATTGATATGGGTTTATTTTACTCTAATAAATCCAAATCACATTTAATTGGATATGCAGATGCAGGATATTTATCTGACCCACATAAAGCTCGATCACAAACAGGCTATCTATTCACTTATGGAAGTACGGCCATATCATGGCGATCTACAAAGCAAACTTTAGTTGCTACTTCCTCAAATCATGCAGAAATAATTGCAATGCATGAAGCAAGTCTAGAGTGTGTTTGGCTAAGATCATTGATTCACCATATCCAAAAGATGTGCGGCTTGCATTTTAAAGAAAACATTCCAACAATACTGTATGAAGATAATGCAGCATGCATATCTCAATTAAAAGGTGGGTTCATCAAAGTAGATAGAACAAAACACATTTCACCAAAATTTTTCTTCACTCATGATCTTCAAAAGAAAGGTGAAATAGATATTCAGCAAATTCGTTCAAGTGAGAATTTGGCAGATTTATTTACCAAAACATTACCCACTACAACATTCGAAAAGTTGAGATACGGTATTGGAATGCGCAGACTTAAAGATATGTCTGTATGAGGGGGAGTAATATACATTGCGCTGTTCTCTTTTCCTTTAGCAAAAGTTTTATCCCACTGGGTTTTCTTGGCAAGGTTTTTAGTGAGGCAGTTTACTATGTATATTATAAATATTGTGTACTCTTTTTCCTTCACTGGGTTTTTATCCCATTGGGTTTTTCCTAGTAAGGTTTTATCGAGGCACAATTTCTCAATTTTTAGCTTTACGGACATTCAAGGGGGAGTGTTGTAAATAAATAAGTTGTGAATGTCCTTGCTACTCTCCAACTCTCCAACTCTTCAAGTTTCCAACCCTCCAAATTTCACAACTCTTCAACTTATGTAACTCAAGCATTTAGTTTGTAACTTGTATATTTATGTTTCTTATGTAATTTATGTCCCTAAAGCCTATAAATAGAGGCATCTTTCATGGAATAATATGATGGTTGAGTTGGGATAGAATACTTACTTTTCTCTCATTTTCTCTAAACTCATTCTATTGTCTTTATTCATATAATTTATTCATATACTACTCTATATAGTTTTTCATATTTTATAACAAATTCAATTAATATGTTGGTTTTCAATTTATGATTTTTTATTAAAAAGCTGATTTTCGGTTACAAAATTTTTTAAAATAGAGCTTTCACAAAACCAGGTAATTTTACTTAACAAAATTATTTAAATTCCCAATTTATTCGGTTTTCAATTGGTGAAAAAAAAAAAAAAAACTATAATTAGTTCTTAGTAAAATGTTTCCGTTTGATTTACCAAATTCCAATTTTGGGTTATTTTAGAAATCAGGGTTGGGTTTTAGTCTCGAGAATAACCGACGGTTCTGAAAACCTGATCACGGCTCCATTGAGAAATCACGGTGACGTGTCATGTGAGAGTATCCTGCTGCGCCTCGGAAGAGAAGCCCCTGCGGCTGAGGGCTGCGACTGATAATTGGACCGAGAGCGTCGACTGATAATTGGACCCCAATTGCTTTAATTACTTGTTAGAATGGAGAATCCTGAGGCTGCTGAAGCGAAGGTAAGTCAGTGATTTTTTTTGGGCTCTGCACTTCTCATCTTCTTATTGGCTTCCAATTTTATCTATGGAAACTTTATTTATAAGGATCAAGCAACTGTTGCTGCTGTGGTTGATAAATACAATGTCGAAGCTGCAGAAATTTTAGCCAATACTGCCCAGGTTTGAGCTTGTGATTAGTTTCAGTTGTTTTTGTTGTACTTTTTTCCCCTCTCTTTGGAAAGTTCGTTATTATCTAAATTAATCTCTATCTCTTTCTCTTTCTTGCATTTTCCAAATTTCAGCATTTGCCTATTGTCCAGGCAGCGCCCATTTATGAGCAACTCTTGTCATTGTTTCCTACAGCTGTGAGTTCCTTTAGTAAACTAGTTTTATGTTCTTTCTGAGTCAATGTTCACAAAATCACTTTTTTTTTTCGCTTTTCTTGTTACAGGACTGTGTTGTAACATTAATCATATCCTGTGACATTTTTTAAATATTGTATACCTTTGAGAATCTAAGCTACTCTCCCCCCTTCTTTCCAGGCGAAATTTTGGAAGCAATATGTGGAGGCATATATGGCTGTGAATAATGATGATGCTACAAAGCAAATATTTAGCCGGTGTTTATTGAATTGTCTTCAAGTTCCTCTTTGGTATTTTCTCTTTCTTGTATGTTAATATTTAACTGTTGAATATTTTCAATTGATTTTATATGGACCTTGTTTAAGTCTTGTTTCCTCTAGTTATTAGCGCAAAAATCTGAAATTATATTTAAATCCTGTGTACCTGCCTTGGTTCTGCACCCAACATCACTCCCCTACCTGTAGCTTTCCTCCTAGGTAAAATAAACGAAACACTTTGATCTAGGCTGATGCTTTTTCAGTTTTCAGGGAATCCTCTAACATCCGGAATAATAATCATAAAGTCATGTTGACCTCAAACTCTTAGCAGTTCATCATATGTTTTGTTTATGATTTTTGCATGATAAGCCAAACCATTGCAATGTTTCAAGTTTAAATGAATGGGTGCCAAAGGTATCCTGCTAAATTTCATTTTCTCAAACCAATATCTGCAAGATCTATAGAAAAGGATTTGGCTCTGGTTGGCAACTTGCATAATAAATTGAATAAACTTTAGCTAAAGTGGAATTGGGAAAACAAAGGAAATCAAGTAGCCAATCTGACTTGATGGTACAAAAGCAGCCAGGCCAAGAATAGGAAATAAGTGGGAAATTAAAGCAGCAGAAAGAACAAAGAGCTTTATGGAACCATCCAGCAGTGAGGAGGAGGAGTAAAAATTTATCCATGATGATAGAAGTATGGGAAAGGGGTTGTTAAGGGGCTTAATTCCCAGCTGTTCACAAAAGGCACATTACTTTTTCCACTTCCTACTACTTTTAAGGCACTAAAGAAAACACTTTGTTTCTCTTGACAATTGTTTGTTGTCAAATAATAATTGAACTGATAAAGCTTGTATGTTTGTGCTTTCCTTTTATTTTTTTGCTGCATCATTTGCTAGCCTTGATCTGCCTTTATCGGCAAACTACATTGCATTATTCTTATTTATTTTATTTTTGGTTTTTCACCAGAGAGAAGAGAGTTGCTAAGATTTTAAGTCAGTGTGGACTTACTATAGAAAGAGGAATAAATTGGTTGTTAATTGTCTTTCTTATGCATATTTGCTTTAGAGGCCTTAATGGGATGTCTACAGTGGACACACAATAGACTAGAGAGCTTTGGCTATGAGATTACTTGTGGTTTTAGGTTATTTGTGTTATATTGAGAGAAGGTGTCTCACCTTCTTCTTTGTAACTTTCTTTTCAGTTGATACATAAACACTTAAAATAAAAAAAAAAGTTGTCCACTTTTGTAGGCGGTGCTATATTCGATTCATTAGAAAGGTCAACGAAAAAAAGGGCATAGAGGGCCATGAAGAAACAAGAAAAGCTTTTGATTTTATGCTTGGTTATGTAGGTATGTTTTCTCACTTTTGATGTTATCTGAAGATTTTTGTTTTGGCATTTTATTTTTAGCATAATGAAATCTTTTGTTCAGCTTGAAGTAGGATATGCTGTAGATACCCTATTAAAAACATTCCATTTTTTTGCGGCAAAATATTTTTCAATTGTAATAGTGGAATTAATGCAAAAACTAGATTTCATTTCCAAATGGACTCTAATTTAAATTATTAAAATTTCATTAACATTTTGAATTCCTTGGATACCCAGTAAGAAAATGGAACCTAATCCAATTCCAAGCAATTGTATTTGATCTCTATTTCCAAGAGCAACCCAAATATGTCTAAAGATCTGAAATATAATTCTATACCCAACGCATATTTAGAATTTTCGATTTACTAAACAGGTTAACTGAAGATCTTGATCTTCATTGTGCATATGAACTTGGAACAGATCTTAAGAACTGAAGTTCAAGTTTCTTGAATTTATGCTTGTTTTCCATCTGGGAATACCTTTGTATGTACCAACGTAATTTAAATGGAATTATGTGACAAACCTGCTTGATATTCCCTCTCCTCTTGAACAGCAGAGTAAACCTGGGTGGCAGTGCTCTAATAGGTCTTTATTTATAATGCATGTGCTAACAGGAGCAGATATAGCATCAGGGCCTGTATGGATGGAGTACATAACCTTTCTAAAGTCACTGCCGGTTTGTCGAATTCTGCTCTATGTTTCATCCTTTTATTTTGGGCTATATAAAGATGATTGGGGTGGCATTCTACTGTTGTATAACCTTTTCTTATATAGCAGATTTTAATTTTATGAATGATCATCATTAATCATTCCTTTTGGTGTGAAATGATGTTGCAGGCACAAAATGCACAAGAAGAGTCTCAACGTATGACTGCGATACGGAAAGTTTACCAAAGAGCCATTGTCACTCCTACCCATCATGTTGAGCAATTATGGAAGGATTATGAAAGTTTTGAAAACTCTGTCAGTAGGCAATTGGTACTATTTTGGTTTCTGCAATGCATTTTCAAAGCAAAGCAAAGCATTTCATGATAAATTCTAGATACATGTGTATTGTTACATGTGTGCATGCTTGCTGCATTACTGTGATCTGATTATTTGTCTTAACCAGGCCAAGGGATTGATATCTGAATATCAACCAAAATATAACAGTGCCAGGGCTGTCTACAGGGAGCGGAAGAAATATGTTGATGAAATTGATTGGAACGTGCTTGCTGTACCACCAACTGGCTCTTACAAGGCAATTTCTTAATGCTCTTTGAATATTCTGAAATATTTTTTTCCTTGATTCTGTTGTTATTGGTTCCATGGTTTTGTATAAATTTACTACTGGTTATTAACTCACTGATGGTATGTGCATAGGTAATATGAAGCGTTTCATTTTATTTACTTATATTCTAGTGTTATCTCTAATATTCTGCTTAACCTCTTTTACTAACATTTGGGTAACTTCAAGGGTGGTTGGTGGGAATTAATGTTATCAAGAATGATGAAATTTTGAGTTTACACTTTGTTTGGAACTAACTTGATAAAGGAATTGGTTTTCATTTATTTACTGGGTAATTGTTCCATGAGATTTCGATTTTAAATTAATAAATAAATTGAAATCATCTTCATCTGATAAGCTTGGAGTGTGTATTTTTGTTTCTAATATAAAAAATTATTTTTTGAACTTTTGCCTCAAATCATCTAATGGCTCTGCTGGAAAAGCATCCCACAGTTGGAGATCCTATGTTGTTCAAACCTATAAAACTCTTTGTATTGCATGAGAGGCCAACTTGAGAATTGATTCATTTTTTTTCCTTTTAAATTCTGATTTCCTTGGTTAAATCCTTTTGGACAACAAGTAATCTATTTTCCTGGTTTTACAGGAAGAACTGCAATGGATGGCTTGGAAAAGATTTTTAGCTTTTGAAAAGTAATGACTATGGCCTTTTCTTTTCTAGTTTGAATATATTTTTTTTTAATTCTCATTGTGTTGATCAACTACCTTTGGCCCCTATTCTGCTTCTCTTGCCACTTTGGGAGAGAGAAAATCACATTGATAATAAAATGGGCACAATAAGCAAAACAGCTCTTAAGCTTTCCGGCAATAGCCAATTTACTCACAAATTAACTTTTCAGCCAAATGAATAAGCAGTTTTCTAATTACAGCCATTATTATGCTTCATTTATTCCCTAAAAACTTTTTTTTTTAAATTTTCTATAAACAAAATCCTTATCTACCATGAATTTTGTTGCAATTTTACATTGCATGGTGAAAAAGAAAAAGAGAATGAAAACAATTTTTTTTTTTTTTTTTCATTGCAGGTGTTTGTGATATTCAGCCTAATATTATTTCTCTACATACACAACTTGCAAAATATAATTTACTTATGTCTCTACACACAACTTGCTGGACCAAAATATAATTTACTTATGTCTCTACACACAACTTGCTGGACCAAAATATAATTTACTTATGTCTCTACATACACAACTTGCTGGACCAAAATATAATTTACATGTTAATTTAGTGGGCTAGAATGGAGAAGCTTAATTACACTACTTGTCTTTATTTCTTTTGCTGGAGGTGGTTTTATAGCTGAACCATGTTACTCCTCCGCGGTGGATATACAATGTGGTATTTATTTTATGAAGAATTGGTACCTAAACTGACGTGATTTTAATTGGAACAATTAAACATAATTGGGTTTAAAGAAAAACTTTGAGATATAATTCTGAATTGAACATAAAATGATACATAAACTGAATAAAGCTGTCCTATTTATACTAGTTAGGGAGAAATTCTAATTCTAGAAGGAAAATCAAAATACTTGAGTAAATAAAAATCGTAAATGAAGAAGGAAAGCTGAAAATTAATCTTAAATAAACATGAAAAAATGAAAATTAAAGGAAAACTATGGACTCATGCTAAAATCCTAAACTAAATTGGCATCCTAATTTGAGTAAGAAGGGTACATAAATGCTAGCTGCATCATTCTCCCCAGGTCAGAAAAAATTTGGCTCCAACGAGTTGGCCTACCGGTGGCACATAAAATAGTTGAGCCAAAATGCTGGAGACAACATTCTCCAAGACTTTCACAATGGTCCCACTTCTTAATACTTTCAATTGCAAAATTTCCAGCACTCATATACCCAATTGTTTTATTAGTTGAAGAACTCTTAGTTGCCCATTGCTTTACTTCTTCCTTAATAGGATAGAGAGCGTACTTTTTATTGTCTTTGTAGAAAGAGTAAGTATTATGCTTGGTCTTATGGACCATATCACAAACTAGCAAAGGCCCTCCAACCAGAAGATGCCCAACATCCATTGGTAAAACATCAGGCTTCCTCTTCCAAATTTCCTTCCATGGTGAATTTCACCAAACATTGAGAAGTTACCGTTTTTTCATGCCCCATCTTTAGCCAACCCACCTTGTATGGATGAGGATGTTTTATGGTAGGAAGCTTTAATTTGTCCACAACCTCCTTAGGTACAACATTTTCTGTGCTTCCTCCATCTGTGACAAGATTACAAACCTTACCTCCACAAACAACACGCGTATGAAAAATATTGAGAATGTGAGAATTATTCTGATTGATCATTGCGTTGCTAGGTTTAAGAACTAGAAAAGCCTTGTTTCACTTTTTCATACAGGACTTGGCGCCTTTATGCATGAAAAAATGCTATTTGATTTGTGGTTTTTATACTACAAAAAAATTCAACGATTAAATAAAATATTCTTAAGAAAAAGTATTCTTTTATTGCTGTTTCTATTAAAAACTTGTAAGTTGTAGATTCTGTACATGTCATGCTGTTGCAGAGTGAAGTCTCAATTTGATCTCATGGATTTATTTCCAAATGGAGATGTGTTATAAATGTTAAATGAGAAAATTTTAAGGGCTCAGATATTGTGACATGTTTGGTTATTTACCTTTGCTGCATGTTTCACTACTCAGTCTGTAGCTGTAATGTTCAGATTAGTTTTTCTTTTTTTCCTGCCCAATTAATGTTTTAATTAATTTAATGTACCTTTTATTTTAGAGGAAACCCACAAAGGATAGACAGTGTGTCCTCCAATAAGCGAATTGTATTCACCTATGAGCAG
This sequence comes from Excoecaria cochinchinensis, assembly GCA_947683425.1. NCBI lineage: Eukaryota > Viridiplantae > Streptophyta > Magnoliopsida > Malpighiales > Euphorbiaceae > Excoecaria > Excoecaria cochinchinensis. The sequence continues at coordinate 8,434,886 of CANTUQ010000050.1, forward strand.
GTAACTAGGTCTTTATGTTTTCTGTGTCTGTCAACTAACTTGTGCTTTCTGCCATCTCAATGAAGCAAGTACATACAAGTGCCCACATACATATGCATGTATATATTCTTTGTTCAAAGTTTATTAGCGCCTTTTAACTGCACAGATATCATTTACTTGTGTATTAGTAGTCTTTGTTGATGCACTAGGCAAACATGTATAATATACTTTTCCAGTGATTGTCTAATAGAATTTGAATGTAAGCAGGATATCTTTTGTCGCTTTGTTGATAGCAAATATTTTTATGATATCTTTTGTTGCTTTGTTGATAGCAAATATTTTTATGGGGAGTGCTGCGTTGCTTGACATCTAATAGTTTTTCATATTACCATGTGACCCACATATCCGTGTTGTGTAGGGTCGTTGACTGATGGATATTCTGTGGAAGAAGGTTTGAAAGCAATATAGTAGAAGACACTTTAGGCTTCATAAGAAGTCACTCTTTGTTGTATTGCTGAAAGCTCTTCTTGCTGAAAGTCATCGTCACTGTAGTCATTATTTCTGTATTGACAATTCCTGGCAATTTGGATTCTTTAGAAATGTCATTTCTGTATAACACTACTGTTTTTGCAAGTGTTAAATTAAACCTTTTCGAATCAATGGCGAAACACGTGAACTTTCCTCTGTCAGTATGTGTGTGTAACTTGATGCCACATCAGAAAAGGGTTCCTACTACTTGAGTTGATAGCAAACTGGGTAACCATAGTTTCATATAATGAGATGATAAACGTTTTAATACATCTTCTGAAGCCATGATTTTACTACAAAATTAAGCATTACACCCATTCCAGAAAAAAAAATTTAGTTTATGTCAAGCTCCACTGTTTCCTGTTCAGTCGCTTCAATGATGATTGCTTAATTATTGGTATCCAGTGCCTGATGTATCTGTATCATTATCCTGATATATGGTACGACTATGCTACTTGGCATGAAAAAAGTGGCTCTATAGATGCTGCAATCAAGGTATTTCAGCGGGCTTTGAAGGCCCTTCCAGGTAAATTTATTTCCTCTCTTTTCCTTTTAAGAAAGTTTTAGGACTTTTATAGTCTATCTTTTAGTGCCTGTTTCTTTCTCATTCAGAGTTTGGATTGATTCTCTACGAGTATGGAAACCTAGAATTTCTTATGTGCTTGAGGATGGTTTTTTGTCTTCCTTTCTTTACCCCTTTTTGTTTGTATCCTGGACTGAAGCAATTTATTCTCCCTCGCCACCAGATTCAGAGATGCTGAAGTATGCTTATGCTGAGTTGGAGGAATCCCGTGGGGCAATCCAGGTAGTTTTCATTTTTCTCCTGTAATTTTCCTGATGCTTTGGTTCTTTGTTGAAGTAAGCTCCTCTTTTGTTCAGCCTGCCAAGAAAATATATGAAAGTCTTTTGGGCGATGGTGTTGATGCTACAGCACTAGCACACATACAAGTAAGGGCTTTCTTTAAGTATAGTTTTTCATATTTCATTGATCATCTTGTTGTTTCCATATCAAAGCTGGAACTTTTATTTGTATGCCATAATATAAAATTTGGGGTGATGAATGTCAGTAGAAGTTGCTGATTGCACGGTCCATTAAGGACAATCAAATTATTGAATAGAGTTTACTACAGTAAAATGCATGCCATATGATTTACAATATTTGCAGATTTTATAGCCTACGTTGGTAAATAATAACCAATTGAGCTGTGCCCATGAAAGTAGCAACAATATCATTCAAAGAGTTCAAATATGTGAAAGAGTTATATGCAACTTTTTTTCTATACATGTCTCAAGAGTTTGAACATTAAAATTATGAATTTGGCAACTAATAATCTAGAATGATCCATTAACGTACCAGTAAACTATGGAGACTAGGGGGACTTCTATCCGTCAATCTTTATGCATGTTGATATGGGTGATGGTAGTTTTACCCTCTTTAGGAATGAGTAGAGTGGTATTTCTTTTAAGGGACAATGTTGTTTATCATATCTTTTAGCTTCTTAATTTTTTTTTCTTCATCAAGTTGGAACTTGAGACTTCAAAGGAAGTCCTCATTTTGTATACTTTATACTTGATGTATTTTTGCTATTTCCATTTTTGATAGGCTGTTATTTTTTATGGTCCCTGATGCAGTATATTCGCTTTCTACGAAGGAATGAAGGGGTAGAAGCAGCACGCAAGTACTTCCTAGATGCTCGCAAATCCGCAAACTGCACTTATCATGTGTATGTTGCATATGCCCTAATGGCATTTTGTCTGGATAAAGATCCAAAGGTATGTTTATTGGAAAGCGGAAAATGTTAAAACTTTGTGCCTCATTTTGTTGTTTGTTGCTTATAACCGTAGTTTGAACTTTTTAGTTCTAGCAACTAAATCAAAATTGATAGGTTAATCATAGCAATCTTTGAACTTCTGCTAAATGATTTGTTTTTTCAGCTATGGCTGAGTTTTGGAGCAGTCTCTCTATTCAATATTCTATGTGATTGTAGGGTCCTAATTTCTTGGTCCTGTTTATTTGATGTGTTGTTCTTTCTTTGGGAGGAGGATATCTTCTACACTGATTTGTTGTTTCTTGACTTTGTAAAGATGCTCTAATATTGAAACAAAGAAAAGCCAAGGTGCAGATAATAAGTTGAAATTGTCTTTTGTTGCACATTTATGCAGATGGCACACAATGTTTTTGAAGCAGGATTGAAACGATTTATGCATGAACCTGTATATATTCTCGAGTGAGTTCAGTTCTTGTCTTAAAGCTACATATGTGCATTGCTAGTGAGTTCAGTTCTTGTCCTAGAACTACATATGTGCATTGCTAAACCATCACGTGGGATGGGGTATTATTTTAATGTGAAGATCAGAAAGAGTCATCGAGATGAAATCATACCCATTCAGGACTAAAGGCAACTTTTTAAGGATTACTTGTCTCTCTGTTCTCTCTCTCTCTCTCTCTCTCGTTTTTTTTCTCCCTCTCTGATTGTAGATTCAGAGCTCTATTTATGTGATTGTTGAGCCATGCAGACCTAATACTCGCATATGGGATGCTTGTCAAATGAAGTTGGGTAGTCATTCCATATTTTCTAAATGTCAGTATGATTTCTGATTTAGAGGATATACCAGGGATCGTGCTTCAAAACCGACAGAGGGGAGGGGGGGTTATTGGGAGGGGGGATCACTGTTGAGGGATGTATCTGTATCCATGTGGATCTGAATTTACATGCTGACATGGAAGGGTTGACTAACATGGACTACAAGAAATGGATGAGGCTTTCAAGATGCTCGCAAACCCAATATACATTGCAGTTCTGAAACATGTAGGCCACTCATTAGTTTTAATCTTAGCAAATCTTAATAGCGGATTGAGTGGCATATGGGACTGCTTATTAATCATAATCCCAAGAAGTTAGTCCCTCCATATCAGTATGCCAAGTCTAAGTGCCTCATCAATATATTTGCATGCCTTGGTCATTGTTTCGACTCCCTTGGCTTCAACTGCTACCATATATGAATTATGCATTGAATTGATAAAACACAAACAATTGGATAGAATGGAAAATCGTTGTAAGGTTTGAACATTATGGTTTTTTTGGAACAGTCAAACACAGAAATTGGAAATGGATTTTCATTAGAATTCAGAATATTAACAGGTTAGGTATGGCTTTAGAAATGAGGGCCTTTTCCTTCTGGCATATATTCATGTCATGCGGAGTCATTTATTTAGTTATGGAGGATTTACTATACTTGGAAATACTTGGGTGTTCCATTACATGCTATTCATCATAATGTGTCTCAAATGCCATTTCTTTTTCTCTTAATGCTGCAGATATGCAGATTTCTTGTCCCGTCTGAATGATGACAGAAACATCCGGGCTTTATTTGAGAGGGCATTGAGCTCACTGCCACCAGAGGAATCTGTTGAGGTTCAGTATCTCTATTTAATTTTTTTAAGTAAAATTCTAGAAGTGATACTACTTTTTGTTTAATTCAAACTAGGTGTCATAATGAAGGGAACTTTGGGTGTGATAAGCATGATGCTTGTATACTTTTTATGTTTCATTTTTCTACATTTCTTCTTCTTCTCCTTCTCCTTCTATAGGTATTCAATTTTGTTTCTTAAATGGATCCCTATGCAAGCCCTGATTCTCCACCTAAGTTTTTACCAATTTTAGTTTCTAGATAGACCAAACCCAGAGTGAAACAGTAAGCCCCAGAAGCTGTCTGACATCAGGAGAGTAAATTGAAGGTTGGTCAAGTAGTTGCTGAATAAAGTATGTAATCATTGGTGTTGGTCTATGTAGAAAAAAATTAGATCTTTTACATGGACTGATAATGTATACTAATGCAGAAGGTGGATTTTGGTTTAGGATTACTGAAATCTACAGTTACATTTTCCTATAATGCTTTAATGTTTCAGTTAATGATCAACAATTTTATAGAATAGAAGCTTTCTTGCTCCCAATGGTGATTTTTAGATTCTAGATGTTTATTAACAAGAACTTGGGTGCCATGCTACAGGAATTCTAAGCTTGAAAAGCTTGCAATCTCATATCTTTCCTTTGATTTTATAAGTAAGTTCATTCAAATTTTTGAGACTTGATGTTCTCTATTAAAGACTTCAAAATCAAATCTATAAACCCCTGGATGAAGAAATACTGTGTACACTAAGCCCAACCAGTATAACAAATGACAAAGAGCGAGCCAAAATTAACATTTCATTTATAAACGAGTTGAATTATATCATGTTCAAAGCTCAACTCATATTATATCATGTTCAAAGCTTAACTCATATTTATTACCATTATTTGGAACCGTGCTCATGTCCACGCAATGTACTAATGGGGATAATTGCAAAATATTAGCAAGTTCTTTAATTATCTATACTATATAAAATACTGTGGTGTGGGGTAGGGAAAATGTGAACTGACAAAATTGCTAGTACGATTTTTTATTTTATTTATTATTTTTTTTTGTGTGGATAATTTTGGCCATGCAATTAGTTTTGTCCATATTATATTCATATTGTAATGTTTTTTAATTATTAATATTTTTAATGTTAAACTAAAACTTCTTTAGTGAATGTGGTTGCAAAGCTATGTAGGAAAAAGAAAATTGTTAAGTTATAATGGAGAATGATATAACTTTTATAGAGCAATTAGCTAAAGTTTAATTTTATAATTATAAAGTGTGGGAGAAACTAAGATAATACTATTTTATGATAACCTTTGCCAACCCTACAATTTTGTAATATTAAGTTTAAAAAAAGAAAGAGGAACTTGAAAGAATCATGAATTAAATATGACATAATGTTATTAACATTAATTAGTTTGATTAATTTAGACAAGAAAAAGATGAATTTGATTAATTTAAATAATATTATTCATTCTATTGTCACCTGGGGATAACTGATAGAACTTTTGTTGTAATGATTTGACTTAGAAGTATATTTTCTTCCCTATAGTTGGATCAACACTTGAGGAATTTTGTTACAATATTTCTGTAAATGCACTAAAATCATTACAGGAAATAAGAGACCTGAAATTCTCAAATGAGTGCTCTTATAATGTGCAACGTATGAGTCCTTAAATAAATTTTAATCTATTTGCAAAGTATTGATCAAAAAACTAGTTATCTATAAATTGCATTAGTTACTACCACGTTGATTTATTTTGAATTGTTTGTGGGTGACGTTCTTATAAATTCATGTGCAGGTTTGGAAACGATTCACTCAGTTTGAGCAAACATATGGAGATCTAGCTAGCATGTTGAAGGTAAGGTTTTATTTTCTATTTGCGGTATGAGAATAGGAACTTCTAAGAGAATCGAATTCTTTTTTAATTTTTTACCACAGAAACCATCTTCCCAAATTTTCTACCATCGCTAATTTCTTCCTAAGTTTTCTAGCACAACAAACTTACATCTCAAATTTTTACAATAAGAAACTTGGTTTCATGGATTGACAACAGCCAATCAGGTAGCTCACCCTCTTTTCAGTTTTTATCTACTCTTTAAATGTATAAAGTAGTCCATGACCTTAGTAAGTGGAATTTTGATTCGTCGATATTCTTTAGTCGATCATCAAAAGGAACTGTTATTAATCATTTAAACATTTTCACCTTCTACATCCTTCGTTCTTGTTTTCTACTTCCGAACTACAATTTATAGACTTCCTTCAACTGGATCCTTTTGTGCCATATCTATCTCACATTCTACCGACTTCTCTTATCAGTAAATAATTTAGTGGATTGCTTATTTACATTTATTCTACAATTTTGCTTGTAATTTTTCTGTAGTTACTTGGTGTTTGTCTTACATGCAACCAAACCATCAAACATAAGATGCATTATTCATGTGACTGCATTAAGTTCTTTCTGCCTTCACCACTATCATCTTGTGGACCAGCCAGGAAAAAAAAAATATCAAACTCATAAAGTGCATGGCTGAAACTGGCCAAAACTAGGCAAACCCTGTCAGCATATTCATAACTCCTAGCAGGATAAATAATTTTTAACAAAATTCATTTTTAAATTTGAACCATTCCTGCAAAAAGTTGTTGAAGGATTGGTGTTTTTTTAAGGGAGGAGGTTTCGTTATCCACTCTCCCATGAAACAACGGAGATGTGGACTTAAACTGCTGCAGACACGAAAAACAAACTCGTATCAGCAACGTATGCCCAAAAAAAAAAAAAGGAAATAAAAACAAAAAGATAATTGCACAAAGCATATCACTTTAGAAATATAATGCTGTATATATGAACCTTAATATTGTATCTATAATTTAGGTTGAACAAAGAAGAAAAGAGGCTCTTTCAAGGACATGTGAAGATGGAGCATCTGCATTAGAGAATTCATTGAAAGATGTTGTCTCACGGTATAGTTTCATGGATCTATGGCCGTGCTCTTCCAAGGAGTTGGATCATTTAGCCCGTCAAGAGGTACCTTTGTTTTTATTTTTGGGTTGATTTTCGAAATTCCCAACTTTTCACCTTATTTCAATTAGGCCCCAACCTAAAAATTAGAATAAATGGAACCTTAATCTATGATCAATATTTCAATTGGACCTTTTTGTTAGTTTTGGTATTCAAAATGAATGAAAATTTTCGTTTTTTTTTTTCAAAAAAAAAAAATAGGGTAACTACATTGTCGATTCAAGATGAATTAATTGAGTCCTATTCTATCATTAATGTTTCATAGAATCCTAACCTATCACTAAGGTTTCAATTACAAATTTCTTTGCCATGTCATCTTAGTTGGATGCCAAAACTAACGGAGTCGTCTAATTGAAACATTAATCATAGATTGGGGTTCAGTTTATTCTAATTTTAGGCTTGGGTCTAATTGAGATTTAAGTGAAAGATTGAGGGTATTTTGGGAAATAATCCTTTATGTTTTACTCTTCTGTATACTCTCTCACACACACACATAAGAAAGGTGTTTAAGAAGGTCTTTACACTATCAACAAGTGTTGTATTTGAAAATTCAAATTGATCTGTATCTGACATAGAGTAGCTATATATTTGGTAATGGATCATGATATATGCTTGTTAATCTAGATATACAAAGCTTTTTAATGAGACATTTCCAACATTTAAATGTGTCAAAATTAAAGATAAAATATGTTTTCTGTACAAAGTTTTGAGTACTTTTCCTTTTGGTTACAAGCAGTCTTCTTTCTTACGTTCACTATTTAAATAATCTCTATGCACTTCTTCCAACTGTAATTGTTTAAAACATCTTAAATTACCATTGGACTTCTATTCAAACATGAGTAATATTGTTAAAATTGATATCAAAGTCAGTAAATTGGTTAAAACTGAAAATGCACCAATGTTTGTGATTTTCTTTCGTCAATTGATTGAATTTAATATCAAAAAGAAAGTTTTAGGTATAAACAATAAAATTAAAAGATTGAATGAAACTAAAATTCCATTTTAATGTTTGGATTATTTTTGTCCTTAAGTTGTTATTTATTACTTCTTTAGTCCCACTTTAAGGTATCAATCTCACCATTTAACTTTGTCTCACTTTAAGTGTCTTTTTTATAAATTTGAGAGAAAAGTTTTGCATGTTTGCCTATATTTATTATGCACCATTACATTTAATAGAGGGGATGATATAGGATGTGCTTGCACATGTGGTGTGCGCACATTTGGGCCGTTGTATTGAATGGACTCATGTGATCCAACGGTTCAATGCCCATGCATACTGGATTACTACTCTTAATAAAGTGATAAATTTAGTTTTAATAATTTAAAAATTAAATGGAGCGCTTGGAATTAAAAAAGTGCAACTTAGTTAAGTGCTAATACATTTTTATAAAATCAAGGTTTTTCAATCATTTCCTTAATTCCTGTGTTAAGATGAGATTGATTACTTAAAGTGAGACAGATGGAGTATTGTTAAAGGTGAAATGTAATGTCAGAATAATGTTGCAATATGTTTGTTACTACAAATAGAATCCATCTACCACTAGTATAATATATCTCATGCCTAGCAAAAATAAAAGATCAAGGTTCATCTGGTTTATGGTCATCTGCTAACTTCTTGACAAATTTCAATAACATCTGTAAACTTCAATCTGCATCAAGAAGATCACTTGATCATTTTTTCTCAAATAAATTTATTGTGACTAATAGTTTGAAGAACTTCTATTAAGTTCCGTGATTATAAGTGAAGTTAACCATTAAGAATCACTAAAGTACTCTTCATAGTTATAGCTAAAGAGAGACCACATGGATTAACTCCTAATAAGAGAATTAATTTTGACTTGTCTCATTCATGTCCCAAAGGTCAAGATTGCGTATAGTGTTTTTTTAAGGTTATTACATGCGCTTTCTCAAAGCATTGGCTTAGATGCATTGCTGGTAGTAGCAAATGATATGGCCAATAGAAAAAAGCAATTTTGGCTGCTTTAATTTTGAAGCATCTAAGGATTTGATTTTAGAGCAAATTACTAGCACCCTTTTGACATTTGGTGATATCCACAGTTAGATCCCTGGTTTTTGAAAAGTTGATTAAATAGTTATTGACATTTAGTTCCAGCGGTGATTTAGTAATTTGACTAAAGGAATTCGAATAAAGGACTATATCGCTAACAAAAATAATTATGAAGGAATTTTAACTGACTTTTGAGGAAATAGGAGCACAAGTTTTTAATATTGCTAAATGTCAGAGTTTTGTAATCTAACAAAAGGACTAAATCGTTGATGGAATTACATGTCAAGGTCTATTTAATTGATTTTAAAAAAACCAGGGACCTAAGTGTGAATATCACCAAATGTCCTTGGGATTTTAGTAATCTGCTGTAGGTAAACCCCTTGGATGCTTCAATTGACTTTTGAATAAATAGGGGTGCAAGTGTGAATATAGTCAAATATCTTCGTGTTTTGGTAATTCTAAAATAAAACACTGACAGAAGACTATGTCTTTAATGGGATTAATGTTAAAGATTATTCTATTGACTTTTGGAAAAGCGAGGATGAAAAAGATGACCAATTTTAGTGGTGTTTTAGTAATTTGCTCTTGATTTTTTTCTAATTGAATTTTTTTCTTGAGGTGTAACCTTTATTTATACAAGCATAATTTTTCATTTTAAAAGTACTGACAAATAGATGCAGGGAAATTCTAAATTTTGCACGTTCATCTTGAATCTTTAATATGGTTTTTCAGTGGCTTGCTAAAAATATTAGTAAGAAAATGGAGAAGTCTGCAGTTTCTAATGGACTTGGAATCATAGGTACTGATTGGATTTTTTCCCTACAGCTTACTTAGTTACTTTTTTTTTTTTCTTATATTTCTTTCTTTTCGAATTATTGCTTGCAGTTTTTTTCCTTCACTGGCTTAGTTTTTGTTATCCCTTTATGCAGATAAGGGCAGTATTGGTCTGACAAGCAATTCAAGTGCATCTGCAAAAGTTATTTATCCAGACACTTCTTGTATGGTTATTTATGAACCAAGGCAAAAGCATGGTATGCATCTTTTTGAATTTATCATATTTCTTCAAGCAATCTTCATCTCATCATTTGTCTATTTGAATGTTACAATTCACATTGGGGCTTGTGGTTTAGTTTGCTTACTGAAGGATGAATAACTCTTATGTAATTTTATTTAGTTCCAAAAGGAATTTTCTATGCAATTATGAATTTCTAAATGGTCTAAATTGTAGGGATTCTGTGGTAAGATATCTCAAACAGATTTATCAGATCTTTGTTGTGGCATATATTTGGGATAGCTAGGTTTTTTCATATTTTTAGGAGTCATGCTATGGTAAAATGTCTTTGATGTTCCATTTTGATTGCCTCAAAATAATAGATATTGCAGCATTCTATGATTTTTTTTTTCTCAAGTTCCGAACTATTGGGATTGTGTGTGCATATCAACTTTATTTAACTGTATACTTTTCGACTGCAGAGACTGGAATCTCTCTGAGCACAACAGCTCCTGTATTTGGGACTGCTTCCAACCCATTGTCTAACACCATTGTTGGCTTGGTGGGTTCTGGAGCAACTAATGCATTTGATGAAGTACTGAAAGCAACACCACCTGCTTTGATAGCATTTTTATCGAACTTGCCTACAATTGAAGGTAGATTCACAAATTTCAATGTCTATCCTGCCTAAATTTTATATTTGAATGTTTGTCATGGAAACTAGAGTGAGGTGACCTACCTTTGCATTTGTTGTCAATAAAATAAGCACGTTTTTGCATTTCTTTGTAATGAATCTACTCGTATTTCTGTTAGCTTGGACAAGCTCTAGTAATATAACAGTGTATAATCTTGCGATGCATAACATGTGAAAAAGCTATGCTTTTCAATCCTTTTTAGCTTATTGCTGTATTCTACGTTTTTATGTTGTATATTTCCATATATTTTCGATCTTCTACCTTCACTTAATTGCATAATGCATTGAGCTATATTTTCAAACTAGGGTTGCCGTCCTCCTATCACAGCTCAGTTCTTAGGAAGTGATAGCTATTGTTTATGGGCATGAAAACCACAGTTGCAAAGTTCTGCGTCTGCAGTAAATTTACTATTTTTGCTGCTAATTATTATTATTGTTATTGTTATTATTATTTTCTTTTTTGGTGAAAGCTGCTGCAGTAAATTTACTATTTTTGCTGCTAATTATTATTATTATTATTTTTGTGAAAGCTGCTGCTAATTATTTGTTTAATATTTTTAGGTCCAACACCAAATGTGGATATTGTATTATCAATTTGTTTGCAGAGTGACCTACCAAATGGGCAGATGGGAAAAATGGGGACAGTACCAACCGGTCCGGCCCCTGCTACGAGTGACCTTTCTGGTTCAAGCAAGTCCCGTCCTGTTTCTAGCAGTTTCAAACCATCAAGGGATAAACAATCTGGAAAAAGGAAAGACTTAGACAGTATGTTTTTCCTCTTTCTTCAAAGCTGGTTGATTCTATTCAAACATCAATTTTTGAAACACAGCACACATAACCTGTTATGCATTTTAGGAAAATATTTCTGTTATAAATGAAATTTTTATAGTTTTGATGTTGACATGATTTACTTCTATGTTATTTATTATGAAAGCAATCTGGCTTTAATACTTCTACAAACACTTGAAGTTAGCTTTATAATTCATTTGAACACTTAAACTGTATCAATAATCTATTGAGCACTTGTACTTGTCTGGAATAATAACCACAAATTCATACTTTTTGAAAAATTAAAGTACTTGACATTCAACCGCTTTGACGTTGTGAAATTAACAAGAAAAACACATCAAAATCAATGAAGTAAAAAAAACAATCTGTTCCATTTTTAATTTTTGCCAATTTTATTGTGCATGTAGGGATCATGTATTTATCACAATGGTTCAAATGCTATATTTGTTCAATTGAGTGTCATGAACTTCAGTTTTTCATAAAAAATGAATTTGTGATTATTATTAGCTAAATTGATAGGTACTGGTGCTTAATAGGTCATTTTTAAAGTTTGATGGGTCATTTTTAAAGTTTGAGTGTTTCCTATACGGTATTATGCCAAGCAGTTTTGTATTTGAATGGTATGATGTTGGTGTTGTAGGGCAAGAGGAAGAAGAAACTGCAAGTGTACAGAGCCAACCCCTACCTAGAGATGTTTTCAGAATAAGACAGATTCAAAAATCACGAGTGGGTTCTACTTCACAAACCGGATCAGCATCATACGGAAGTGCTCTTTCTGGTGATCTATCTGGTAGCACTGTCTAATGCCAAAATTTCAATAATATATATTTTATTTACTTTTACATCTGTAAATGGCTTTTTAGTATGTAATTTTTTTTCCCATTTGAATAAAAGTATTTATTTCAAATTCTTTTTTTTTAGAGTATTTTACTAAGCTAGGATGCTACTGTAATATTTATTTAAGGAAAAACGCATTATGGAATTTTTGAATTTTGACGTGTTTCTACGTTATATCCCTATATTTTAAAAAGTTGAAATTAGATTTTTGTACTTTTCATATTGATCACATTAGGTTCAATTTAGATGGAATTGGTAAAATTGAAATTCACATTATGTTAATGTCGCATGAGGTCATTATGAAATGATTGTGGGATATACAAAAACATATATAAAAAAATTAAGTCATATACAATCATTTCAGTTATGCAAAAAGTTATGAGTTGATTTTTTCTTTAACGTTTTACATTTTATTTACGGTCAGTTTAAATTGATTTTATGTGAGATTAAGATATTAAACTAGTTGATTTTAAGTGAGATTAAGATATAAAAGTTTAATGTGAATTTTTATAAATATAAGGAACTAATCTAAAAAAAAGAGTTAATAGTTCAAAAAGCCCAGATGTGTTTCTTTTTCCTTTATTTAATATGCAGGAATATGATAATATGCAATATGTTCAATTCCAATTCTAAAGTTCTTATTACTTCTGAAACTTCCACTAGTTTGCATTACAAGCACAACGAACAAAATTATGTTGATGAGATTAATTGCAGAATTTATTTGTAAATGGATTTTGTCTTTAATAGAATTATTTTTAAGGAATTAATAATGGGATTGAATTTAAGAATATATATATATATAATGGTAGAATAATTTTTTTTTTTTCAAGAATGGTAGATGTGTTTAAGTTTCAAGATATAAATATATATAGAATCATCTTTAGTTATCATTTTAATGTATTGATATATCAAAATGGTACCAAATTATCACACCAATTCTCAAAGTTCTATTCATCATTCCCATGACACATTTGCCATAATCCTTGAGCAATTTTTCACCTGCATTTTAACATAGAAAAACATTCTCAATGCTCCACATTAGCTTACAATCATTGTGTCGTTTATTCAAAATGATTTTCTCAAAAAAACATTCTGAATGTTCGAGATTAGCTTGCAATCTTTGTGTCTTTTATCCATTGGTTTCTGAACCAATTTCTTAAGCAAATAACAGACAGACAACAAAATTTCAACATTGGAGCTCCCACGAGAGGATTAATATTTAAAATTTGATTATGGTGAGGAGGGGATTTTATACCTTAATTCTCTTATTCAAAAATTAATTTTGTAGCATTCAAAAAAAATAGTATCACGAGAGAATATGATCGCTAAAAGAAAAAAAAAACTGTAATTTGAAAGAATATGCTCGCCAAAAGAGGGAAAAAAAAAGAGACAGAATATGAAGTTTTGTTTATAATAATAATTTGCAGTTTAAAATTGTTCTAAGATACTTAGATCTTGTTTACTTTATAATTTCAATCCAATATTATTTTTGTAGTAAAGTTGCAACATAAAATGTAATATTTTATAGAATTTTGTATTTTTATCTTTAATTTCTTAAGTCCAAGTTTTTTTTTTTAAAAAAAATATGAAAATGTGCATTATTTTGATATTTTTATAATTCCTTTTAAATTGTAACCAGATATGAGTTTGGATAGGTTCAAAATCTAATCGGGTTGAGAGATTGAAAAATCCTTTTAAGGAAGAAATACCTAAATTAAAGAGAAATTAATTGTCCGAAGTTATTCTAAAAGAAATACTCCGATGCTTAACGTAGAGCTAGAGTGCATCGAGGGAGAAAGTAGAGGTAGAAGCTCTTTTGAGCCTCATAAGCTTAGTTTGATTAGCTATGAGCACCTACAATGGTGAGGGACAAGTCCCATTTTTTAGTGGTCCATTATAGCGCCGTATAAGTGTCACATCATACAAAGTGAAATTTTTAAAAAGATATAATTTTCTCGTGCTATAATAAATCCTATTTATAGTTTCACATAATTTTTTTATTAATATGATTTATCACATGGTAACTATTTGTTGAACAAAAATAGAATAAGATCTCTTTTCGATAGGGCTAATCCCATTATGTTTCAACTCTCCAATAAAAAGAAAAAAGTTAAAGGTGCATTTTTGCCTCTATTGCTTGCCAAAATGGACAAATTTACTCTCAACGTTTATTTTGGCCAAATTTGCCCCTAACGTTTGGAAAATTAGAGATTTTTGCCCCCGCCGTCAGCGGTCAAGTAACTTATTAACGGTCAAAGTTACCGGTAATTGACGGGAGGGGCAAAAATCTCCTATTTTACAAATATTAGGACCAAATTTGCAAGTTTGAAAAAATATTAGGGGCAAAAATACACGTTTATCACCCAAACGTTTGATCCACTTGTCCAATGAATGTATGACACGTGTCCCACTAACATACAAATTTATCTCAAAATAAACGTTAGGCGTAAATTTACCCATTTTAACAAATAACAGGAACAAAAATGCAGCTTTAGCCAAAGAAAAAAGTGAGACATCCCCTTCCTGCAAAGGTGAGACCAAATCCCATTTCTTTGTTTCATTGAAGATGCTCTTAGGCCACGGGTCTTAAATATAAGTTTTGTCAATAACTATTTTAAATCATGTAATAAAAAGAGCAAGTATATTTTACATAATGTTTGAGCAAATTTGAAAATAACAACTCAACCGAAGTTTTCTTTTTTCTTCCATCGAAGATGCTTTTAGGCCATGGGTCTTAAAGACTTTAGGGAAAGGGTAGAAAAATGAGATTTATTACGAGACATACAATGCATTATAGATATATAATAATTCAATCGGATTATTCTATTCCATCTTCTAAAAAAAGAAAGAAAAAAAAAAACTTGAATCAAAATGCTTAAAAAAATGCATTATGGAGTCCCTAGTCTTTAATGTTTTTTTATATTAGGTCCATTATTTTCAAAAGTTGAAATTAGATTCTTATACTTTTTAGATCACTTATATTAAATTCAATTTAAATGAAATTAGCGAAATTGAAAGGCACACTCTGTTACTCTTACCTGATGATAGCTTAATATGACTATGTGACTCACCAAAATATGAAATATATATATATATATATATATATATATATATACTAGCATTTTTTGACATATAAAAGGTGATTAGTTAATATTTTTCATTTTTTTTTTATATTTTGATGGGTTTTATAATCATTTTAAATTAATTTCACGTAAAATTAACAAGGCGTGTGTTTCAATTTTATCGAAATTTTCTAAAATGAACTTAAAATAAGTGATAAAAAAATACATAATCTAATTTCAACTTATGAAAGTACAATTTTTTCTTATAGTTATACAAGTGTTGTCAATAATGATTGTGAATGATTTAATAAAAAGAGTACGACAGTATATTTTTATAATGTTCGAGTAAATCTAAAATTAAATCAAAGAATAAGATGAAAAATGTTTCAAATATTAAAATAAACAGTACCTTTACTCAAATAGCAAATAATAAATATACTCCAACCAGCCTCAAAGTTTCAATTTTTTTCTTTTTAAATTTTCATTTTCATTAAAAATTATTCTTTCGATCAAATAGTTTAAAAATAGTTACAAATAATATAAAATAATTATGAATTAACTAATTATATAAATTATGAGAATAAGTTGATTTGATCAGTCAATTTTTGGGACGGTAGCAGAGCTGGTATCTTTGAAAATTGTAAGATCTATTACTAAATCCGCTTAATTTTATTATATTCATACTCATTTCAAACCCGTTTAAATTTATCATTTTACTATTCATAATCATCCTAAATCGGTTTATCAATACCCGCTAATATCCGTACCATATAATTATCCATTTAACTTATACATGAATTTATATTAAAAAAATTAAATTTTAGTAAAATTGAAACTTATAAACCTTAATTTAATAAATTTTTAAATAAATATCTAGGTAAAAATTTACATAAACTATTTATAAATTAAAAATTATACATAAATGTCACATAAAATTGGAGTAATATTTTCAAATTAAAAAAAAAAAAAAGAAAATATAAGTGCATAGTTGAAATTCAATAATTTTAAACTCTAAATCTCCTATTGGAACAAATGAATTAAAATTATAAAATTCATTTACAAATAAATTCCACTTGAAATTCATTTGTAAATGAATCCCTATGCTTTGGAATAAAATTACTAAAATATAGAATTAAAAATGATTTTTTTTACTTTTATACTTGGAATAAATGAATAAAAAAATTTATTTCTATTTTATTTTCTAAAATATACTCAATACCAATTTTGATATCTTATTCTAATTATTTACAAAAAAAATTAACAAATATTAATCATTATTTTAAAATTTTCGACAAATACTGAATCAATAATAACATAATTTAAAAAAAAAAGTTATGTTGGCTCAAGGCTACATTGAAAAATTGGTGAAGAAAATTTATGGGTCAATGGGCAACGTTGCAGCAAACAGCTTCGTTATTCATCGTGGGAAAAGAAATTTCAAATATCTCTGAGTTTACTCTCTATCAGGTATTTTTTTAATTAGAAACTCAGTGTTTTGAACACTATTTTTGTTGTTGAGTTTGCTTTGAAAACATTTGTTGCTTTTTGTTTCAATATTACGCTAAACATGTTTTTATCTCTTCCCTTTTGATGATGACAAAAAGGGGGAGAAAAATTGATATATTTTTGAGAAATTTTTGGGGTTAAATTTTTTATTGAATTGATATTTTTATATTTTTGAGGTTATATTTTTGATTGGGATATGATTTATTGGCTAAATATATGTGATATATTGAGTTGACATATTAATTGCATTTTGTTAGAGAAAAATTGTTGAAGAAAAAATTGAAAAGGGAATACATCAAAAATTGAAAAATTGGGATATGCTGATATATGTTGATATATTGAGTTAAAATGTTGATATATTGTGCTAATATGTTTTGTGATCAATTAATTTGCAAATCTGATACAGATATGATACGTTTTTATGGATATTTATGTGATATGTTGAATTTTATTGGTAGAAAAAATGGTTTACATGCTGATACATTGAGCTGATATATTCTTTTGTGTTGTTAAACTAAATTGCAAATTGAATTAATATGTTTACCTCTAATTAATTGCACATCTGTTACGCTTATGTGAAAATCTATGTGGTATGTTGAATTTTATTGATAAAATTTTTACAGTTATAGATTTAGTATCTGTTGCAAATCTGGTTGTAAACAATATTTTGTGGTCTGATATATTATTATAGAACTGCTTTATTGTTGACAGTTCTGTTAACTGTTATATTGATAACATAACTGCTTTTGTTGATAACAGTTCTGTTCTTTTTTGTATATACATTTACAGGGATTATACTTGTATATATCCCCCTGGCATATAGTAAGGGGAAGCATACTCATACTAATCAAGATAGACTTTTAGCCAAGTTTATCAAGGTTTTGTCATCATCAAAAAGGGGGAGATTGTTGGCTCAAGGCTACATTTCAATTTTGATGATAATCAAAGCTTGTATAAACTTTGTAAAAATTCTATTTATTTATTTCTATTTCAGCTCAAACTCCACAAATATGTGCAAGATCAAATTAAGGAAGCAAGCCAAATGCATGAAGTACTTTGAGTTGTCAAGCTCTATTGGAAGTTAGGGTATTATTTTTGTAAAATCTTTTGAGGAGCTTTATTTATCTGTTCATGCATCTTAAAAATCTTTTTGTGCATAAAAACAAATTTTAGATGCATTAAAATGTGTTATAAATGAGTTCTGTTAAAAAGAGAAAATGTGTTCTGATTGAAAATAGAATATGTGTTCTGCTGTAAGCAGAAAAGTTGTTTTACCATAAACAGAAAACATGCTTTAAAAAGTTATTCTAAAATGATCTTCTGAAATATGTCAAACATTCTTTTAGAAAGACTGTTGAAAAGTAACTTAAAAAGACAAGCAGAAAGTATACTAGAAAATTTCTTCAAAAAGTTTTATGTTCTGTTGTACCAGAACAGTTAAACAGAACAGCAGTTCTGCTTTTCACTAAAAGACAAAATAACGGCTAGTTTTTTATTTTAACAATCTGTCTTTTATGTAACGGCTACTTTTTAAACTCCAACAGCTATATTGAGTGTTTGGCTATAAATTGAAGTTGTTTTTGGTTCCAAAAGGGTTAGAGAAGTTGGAAAACATTTATATCTCTTGAGATTCAAGCTTTCATTTTATTCAAACTATTTTCCACATCTTGTACTTCATTCATTATCATTCTCCTCAACTAGATTATAGCATTTTTGTTGTAATTCTTGTGTGAGGTATCTTTATAAAGGATTGTGAGAAAGGGTTGGCTAGAACCTTAGGAATTCTAGTAAGTGTTTAAATCTTTTACTTGGGAAAAAGATTGTGGGTAGAAAAATATACTAGGTTTATATATTGACTTTAACTCTTGCCCATTGAAAAGAGTTGATAGTGGAGAGAAAAGCTCAAGACGGTGTCTTGGGGAGTGGACGTAGGCAGCTAGGCCGAACCACTATAAATCACTTGTGTTGATCTAATTCTTCTCTTCTCTTCTTCTGTTCTGTTGGTAAAAGATTTCTTCTATTTTGTCCTCAATAAATTTTATATTGTTTTAAAAGAAATCTTTTAAAATCAATTATGTTATTTACCATTGATTTATTGCAAGGTTCAAATATGTTTTATAAAGGATTTATTACTTATTCTGTTCTCCATTAATTTTCACATTCATCCATAGCATATTCATCTGTTCTGCCCATACCAAAAAATTTCACCAGAACACTTCCGTTCCGTTCTGTCAAAAATTAAGTCAAAATTTTAAAACACCCAATTCACCCCCCTCTTGTGTGTCATCGGGACCAATAATTGGTATTAGAGCAGGTCTCAGTATCCTAAGATCTAACAATCTTGAGTGATCTGTTAGATGGCATCAAGTTCTGGAAATCCTCCTGTGGCTACTCCATTTAAAGAATGTCATTCTGTCCGCAGACCACCCATGTTCTGTGGAGATAACTATTCATTCTGGAAAGTAGTAATGCGACATTTTATCAAATCTCAAGACATGGATTGTTGGGAAATAATCGAAGAAGGATATCAAGCTCCAACAAAAATAGTTGAACAAGCTGGAGGAACAAGCATCACTGTCCAAAAAATCAGAAAAGAGCTTACTGAAGACGAAAAGAAAAGAGTTCAACTAAACTCTAAAGCAATGAGTATTCTATTCTGTTCTTTACGTACTAATGAATTTAATAGAGTCTCTGGTTGTGATACAACAAAGAAAATATGGGACAAACTTGAAGCTACGTATGATGGAACCCATAAAGTAAAGGGATCAAGACTACATGTGCTAATGGTAGATTACGAAGCTTTCAAAATGAAGCCAGAAGAGACTGTGGCTGAGGTAATTAACAGGTATGTTAAGTTAACAAATGAAATTAAAGCTCTTGGTCACAAACTTATTGAAGAAAATAAAATTGCTAAACTTGTTAGGGGTCTAACTCCTAGATGGGAAGCTAAAGCTTCTATTCTATTAGACAAAGATCCTAGCACTCTTAATTTTGATACTGTTTGTGGCTCACTTATTTCTCATGAGCTTTATATTAAGTCTCAAGATGCTGAAAAAGAGAAAGAAAGGAAATTAAAGTCTCTTGCTCTCAAAGCTGAGTATGGAAGTGATTACTCAACTGGTGATGATGAGATAACACTTATTACAAAGAAGTTTAAAAAACTGTATCGAAAAGGTAAAAAATTCAACAAAAAGCAGCAGCAGCAAAAATACTCTCACCAGAAGGCAGATAACAGCTCCAGATCTGCTGGAGATGTTGTGTGTTATGAGTGTAAGAAGCCTGGACACATTAAATCTAAATGTCCAAATTTGAAGAAAAGGGAGAAAAAGTATAAGAAAAAGGCTATGAAAGCTACATGGAGTAACAGTGAAGATTCCAGCAACAGCACTGAGGAATCAGATGGAGATTCAGATGAAGCTGGTCTAATGGCAGTCTCTGATCGTGAGGAACAACATGACTATGCTAAGATAGATCAAAAAAATCAAAACTCTGATAAACAGAACAAAGATCAGACAGATAACGAAAATGACAAAGAAGAGGTAACGTGTTCTGACTCTGACTCTAGTTCTGATGCAAATTGAGATGAGTATGAAAACATGCTTATATGCTTAGAAAAAGTGCATCATAAATATCGCATGCTTAAAACGAATCATATTGCATTAAGAAAACAACATGATGCATTAAGACAAGAAATTGAGCATGTAAAGCAAAAAGAAAGTGACGTGAAAAATGAACTTTCAGATTTAGAAAAGAAATACATCGCATTACAAGAAAAATTTAATGACAAAGGAAAAAAAGTTTGTTTATGTGATGAAAAAGAAAAACAAAATAAAGAGATGCATGCTAGCACATCGAAATATTATTATAACTATAAAAAGATGCATTTTCATAAGAAGGAATATAAAAATTATTACATGAACAATTTTTCCAGCAACTCTGTCGCTTGCTTTTACTGCAGCAGAAAATGATATATATCTAAATTCTGTTATTATAAGAAAAATGTCAATTCTAGAAAACAGATATGGGTTGTTAAAAATAATGTGCATGTTATCACTAACCCACAAGGACCCAAGAAAGATTGGGTACCTAAATCTGTATGATTTCCTTGCAGATCTGCCTTAGGAGCTCTAGATCAGAAAAATGGTATTTGGATAGTGGATGCTCCAGGCACATGACTGGGAACAGATCAAAGTTTACAAAATTAACCATGAGAGATGGTGGAAAAGTCAGTTTTGGTGATAATAGAAAAGGAAAAATTATTGGAATAGGAGCTATTGGTTCTAATCCTAATATAGAAGATGTATCACTTGTTGATGGTTTAAAGTTCAACTTATTGAGTATCAGCCAAATCTGTGATAGAAACAAAAGAGTGATTTTTGAAAAAGATCACTGCAGAGTAGAAGATGTTGAAACATATCAGTCCGTTCTGACAGGGCACAGATCTGAAAATATTTATCAGGTCAATATAGAAGAGCTTCAAGAAAGTAATCTAAAGTGCTTAATAACACAAGAAAATTTAAGTGTACTTTGGCACAAGAAGCTTGGACATGCTAGCATCCATACTATAGAAAAGCTTGCTAGGAAAAATCTTGTTAAAAGGCTGCCAAAGATGAACTTTGAAAGAGATTATGTGTGTAAAGCATGTCAACTAGGGAAACAGACCAGAACTTCCCACAAGCTAAAAGGTGAAGTCTCATCCAAGAAAGCATTGGAACTTTTACACTTAGATTTATTTGGACCAATAAGTCCTTCAAGCATTAGTGGAAAAGTTTATGTATTTGTTATAGTGGATGATTATACAAGATATACATGGATAATATTTCTTGCTCACAAAAGTGAAGCATTCAAGGCTTTTTTAAAAAATTAAGCAAGAAATTACAAAATGAGAAAAGGTATATGATCACAAGTATAAGGAGTGATCATGGAAGAGAATTCGAGAATAACTGGAATTCATCATAGTTTTTCAGCTGCCAGAACACCTCAACAGAACGGCATAGTAGAAAGGAAGAATAGAATACTTCAGGAGATGGGCAGAACAATGATCAATGAAAATAATCTTCCAAAGTACTTCTGGGCAGAAGCAGTAAGTACTGCTTGTTATATCCTGAACAGAACACTTGTTAGATCAGTCCTAAACAAGACTCCATATGAGCTTTGGAAGAACAGAAAGCCAAATATCAGCTATTTTTAACCATTCGGCTATAAGTGCTTTATTTTTAATGATAAAAGTAATCTGGGTAAATTTGACGCAAAATCTGATGAAGGTATTTTTCTTGGATATTCTTTAAATAGTAAAGCATATAGAGTCTTTAATAGAAGAACATTAGTTGTAGAAGAGTCTATAAATGTGAAATTTGATTATGCTGACATCTACACTAGAGAAAGGAGTTTTTCTGATGTTGATACAGATGAAGAAGTGGTTAAAATAAATAAAAAGACAGAAGAGAAAATTCAGATAGAAAAGTCATCAGATCAGCAAGCAGATCAAGATGATAGATCAGGAAATTCGTCTGAAAAACGAGAAGCAAATCAGCCAACAGAAAGGCAGGCAGATCAATATCAAGAAAACCAGACAGAACAGTTAGCAGATTAACAGAATATAGAATAACCAGCAGAACTACCTAAGGACTGGAAGTTTCACAGGTATCATTCAAAAGAAAACCTACTAACAGATCCATCAGAAAGAATGATGACCAGAAGAGCCATGCGAGAATACTGTGGTAATGTAGCTTTTGTTTCTCAACTAAAACCCAAAAATTTAATTGATGCTCAAAATGATGAGAGTTGGATTCTTGCTATGCAAGAAGAATTAAATTAGTTTGAAAGAAATAAAGTCTAGTATCTAGTTCCCAAACCGTCAAATTGTTATATTATTGGTACTAAGTGGATCTTTAGAAACAAACTTGATGAGCAAGGAAACGTAGTAAGAAATAAAGCAAGATTAGTTGCTCAAGGCTACAACCAAGAAGAAGGTATTAATTTCGATGAAACTTTTGCACCAGTAGCTAGATTAGAAGCAATTAGAATTTTGTGTGCATATGCATGTTTCAAGAATTTTAAACTTTATCAAATGGATGTGAAGAGTGCATTTTTAAATGGATTCTTAAATGAAGAAGTTTATGTAGCTCAACCTCCTGGTTTTGAAAATACAGAACATCCAGAATATGTTTACAAACTCAAAAAGACTTTATATGGTTTAAAATAAGCTCTTAGAGCTTGGTATGAAAGATTGAGTTGTTTTCTTCTTGGTCATAGTTTTAACAGAGGAAAAGTTGACAATACGCTCTTTACAAAACATGATTCATCTCATATGTTATTAGTACAAATTTATGTTGATGATATTGTTTTTGGTTCTACTAATGTTTCTATGTGCAAAGATTTTGAGACTATTATGAAGCAGGAATTTGAGATGAGTTTAATGGGAGAACTCACATTCTTTCTAGGATTGCAAATTAAACAATGCAAAAGTGAAATTTTTATAAGTCAGGTGAAATATACAAAAGAGATTATAAAGAAGTTCAAAATGACAGAAGTAAAGTCTGCCAGTACACCTATGAGTCCCACAATCAAGTTGGAAAAGGATGAAAAAGGCAAGCGTATTGATGAGAGAATTTATAGAGGCATGATCGGATCACTGCTCTACTTGACAGCAAGCAGACCAGATATTCACTTCAGTGTGTGTCTGTGTGCTAGGTTCCAATCTGCTCCAAAAGAGTCACACTTGTCTGCAGTAAAGAAAATTCTACGTTATCTGGTTGGAACACCAGAACTAGGATTATAGTATTCAAAAAATGATTTTCTTGATCTAATTGGATATTCTGATGCAGACTACGCTGGATGCAGAGTTGACAGAAAAAGCACTTCTGGTGCCTGTCACTTTCTTGGCAATTCTCTAATTACTTGGTCCAGCAGAAAACAAAACTCTGTGGCTCTATCAACAGCAGAAGCGAAATACATTGCATCTGGAGGAAGTGTTGCACAAGTTCTCTGGATCAGACAACAATTAAAGGATTATGGAATTGAGTTTGATCAAGTTCCAATATTCTGTGACAACACCAGTGCAATCAATCTTAACTAAAATCCAATCCTGCATTCTAGAACCAAACACATAGAAATCAGACACCACTTTATCAGAGACCATGTTCAACGTGGAGATATTGTGCTAGAATTTGTTCCTATAGATCAACAATTAGCTGATATTTTCACCAAACCTTTAAAAGAAGATCAATTCTGCCAAATCAGAAGAAAATTGGGCATGGGTACTGCTGTAGAGTAAAGTTCTCTAATGAGGTAAACTTCTGTTCTATTAAATCAGAAATATTTTAATTATGTGTTCTGATATATTTTTTGTTGCAAGCAGAACAATTATCTGTTCTGTTATGTTTTCTGTTAAGATAGATAGTAATATCACGTGTTCTTATATATCTCTTACTTTATTAGAAAAAGTAATATGACTTTCTAAGCTATTACTTTATTAAGTTTAAATTTTTATATTTGTCAAAACGTGAACGTTTAGGGCATATCTTATTATATTATTTTTTTAAGATAAAATAGTCTTTTTATTCTCTCTCTGCTTTTTCAAAGTTGTCAGACAAAAAAAATCATTTCTTCCCCGTTTAAAACCCAGCTCCTGCAATTTATTCATTTGGTTTATTCTAATTATTAGTCTGTTTATGAAAGGTGTGAGAGCAATTTTAATTTTAAGCTTAAAGTTGATGCTTATCTCTTTGGAAAGGTAAATTACTTTTTGTGTATTGTCTATTCAAATGACTTGTCAAATAACTTTTCATTTAATGCAAGATAATTTTACACTCCACCTTTTTTAACTTTATTTGAAAGCAATTTGCTCTCTCTTCTTCTTCTTCTTCCCGTCATTCTCTTTTTATCTTTGTAAAATCCATCTTTCTCATACTCAAATGGCTTTGATTTAAGTCAAAATCAAATCTTCCTAAACCCAACACCACCCAAATCAAAAGCCAAGCAACCTATGGTGATAAAATCCAAAATTAAAACCCACACCCAAAACCTAATTTATGTTTATTCCATTCAAAAATGATCGATTGGACACTAAATTGGAATTTGCTCCGAAATTAGTTTCATGAATGGATTTCCAAGGGTGGAGATCATGTCTAACCTATATGAGTAGCGTATTTTACCCAAATTTGGTGAAGAAAATTTATGGGTCAATGGGCAACATTGCAGCAAACAAGTTCGTTATTCATCGTGGGAAAAGAAATTTCAAATATCTCTGAGTTTTCTCTCTATCAGGTATTTTTTTAATTAGAAACTTAGTGTTTTGAACACTATTTTTGTTGTTGAGTTTGCTTTGAAAACATTTGTTGCTTTTTATTTCAATATTACGCTAAACACGTTTTTACCTCTTCCCTTTTGATGATGACAAAAAGGGGGAGAAAAATTGATATATTTTTGAGAAATTTTTGGGGTTAAATTTTTTATTGAATTGATATTTTTATATTTTTGAGGTTATATTTTTGATTGAGATATGATTTATTGGCTAAATATAAGTGATATATTGAGTTGACATATTAACTGCATTTTGTTAGAGAAAAATTGTTGAAGAAAAAATTGAAAAGGGAATACATCAAAAATTGAAAAATTGGGATATGTTGATATATGTTGATATATTGAGTTAAAATGTTGATATATTGTGCTAATATGTTTTGTGATCAATTAATTTGCAAATCTGATACAGATATGATACGTTTTTATGGATATTTATGTGATATGTTGAATTTTATTGGTAGAAAAAATGGTTTACATGCTGATACATTGAGCTGATATATTCTTTTGTGTTGTTAAACTAAATTGCAAATTGAATTAATATGTTTACCTCTAATTAATTGCACGTCTGATACGCTTATGTGAAAATCTATGTGATATGTTGAATTTTATTGATAAATTTTTTACAGTTATAGATTTAGTATCTGTTATGACAGCTGCAAATCTGGTTGTAAACAATATTTTGTGGTCTGATATATTATTATAGAACTGCTTTATTGTTGACAGTTCTGTTAACTGTTATATTGCTAACAGAACTGCTTTTGTTGATAACAGTTCTGTTCTTTTTTATATATACATTTACAGGGATTATACTTGTATATATCCCCCTGGCATATAGTAAGGGGGAGCATACTCATACTAATCAAGGTAGACTTTTAGCCAAGTTTATCAAGGTTTTGTCATCATAAAAAAGGAGGAGATTGTTGGCTCAAGACTATATCTCAATTTTGATGATAATCAAAGCTTGTATAAACTTTGTAAAAATTCTATTTATTTGTTTCTATTTTAGCTCAAACTCCACAAATATGTGCAAGATCAAATTAAGGAAGCAAGCCAAATGCATGAAGTACTTTGAGTTGTCAAGCTCTATTGGAAGTTAGGGTATTATTTTTGTAAAATCTTTTGAGGAGCTTTATTTATCTGTTCATGCATCTTAAAAATCTTTTTGTGCATAAAAACAAATTTTACATGCATTAAAATGTGTTATAAATGAGTTCTGTTAAAAAGAGAAAATGTGTTCTGATTGAAAACAGAATATGTGTTCTGCTGTAAGCAGAAAAGTTGTTTTACCATAAACAGAAAACATGCTTTAAAAAGTTATTCTAAAATGATCTTCTGAAATATGTCAAACATTCTTTTACAAAGGCTGTTGAAAAGTAACTTAAAAAGACAAGCAGATAGTATACTAGAAAATGTCTTCAAAAAATTTTCTGTTCTGTTATACCATAACAGTTGAACAGAACAGCAGTTCTGCTTTTAACTAAAAGACAAAATAACGGCTAGTTTTTTTATTTTAACAATGTGTCTTTTATGTAACGGCTACTTTTTAAACTCCAACAGCTATATTGAGTGTTTGGCTATAAATTGAAGTTGTTTTTTGTTCCAAAAGGGTTAGAGAAGTTGGAAAACATTTATATCTCTTGAGATTCAAGCTTTCATTTTATTCAAACTATTTTT
Source organism: Excoecaria cochinchinensis (assembly GCA_947683425.1). NCBI lineage: Eukaryota > Viridiplantae > Streptophyta > Magnoliopsida > Malpighiales > Euphorbiaceae > Excoecaria > Excoecaria cochinchinensis. The sequence goes on from CANTUQ010000050.1 coordinate 8,461,680, forward strand.
CACATCTTGCACTTCATCCATTATCATTCTCCTCAACTAGATTATAGCATTTTTATTGTAATTTTTGTGTGAGGTATCTTTATAAAGGATTGTGAGAAAGGGTTGGCTAGAACCTTAGGAATTCTAGTAAGTGTTTAGATCTTTTACTTGAGAAAAAGATCGTGGGTAGAAAGATATACTAGGTTTGTATATTGGCTTTAACTCTTGCCCATTGAAAAGAGTTGATAGTGGAGAGAAAAGCTCAAGACGATGTCTTGGGGAGTGGACGTAGGCAGCTAGCTAGGCCGAACCACTATAAATCACTTGTGTTGATCTAATTCTTCTCTTCTCTTCTTCTGTTCTGTTGGTAAAAGATTTCTTCTGTTCTTTCCTCACTAAATTTTATATTGTTTTAAAAGAAATCTTTTAAAATCAATTCTGTTATTTACTATTGATTTATTGCAAGGTTCAAATCTGTTTTACAAAGGATTTATTACTTATTCTGTTCTCCATTAATTTTCACATTCATCCATAGCATATTCATCTGTTCTGCCCATACCAGAAAACTTCACTAGAACACTTCCGTTCTGTTCTGTCAAAAATTAAGTCAAAATTTTAAAACACCCAATTCACCCCCACTCTTGTGTGTCATCGGGACCAACAAGTCATATATATATATATATTAACATTCAGTACAGAACAGTGGTATAAGATGGAGATGAACAGTGGTGGTAAAGGAATAAAGACAGATTAGGTTAGCTGGATAAAGATAATTTATTTTTAACAAATGATCAAAAGCGTATTATAGTTTTTTTAAATTTAACCCTTAAAAATATGGAATTTATTTGCAAATTTCACTTATTTTAGTGGAATTTGGTGAAAGTATGATGAATTGCATGGAATTTGATTCATAAAATCAATTCCTATTTATTTTTTTGCATTCCAAGTATAAAAAATAGGAATTACAAATGAATTTTATAAAATTTTATGAAATTTATTTATTTTAAGCGGAGTCTAAACTTCTAAATTTTCAAAAGTTCAAATTCTTACTTTACACTTGTAATTTTAGATTATTTTTCAAATAAATAGATTTAACCAGAGTGGTTATGCGTGAATACCAACGACTAAAAATATAAATGGATTTGGATAGCGAGTATCCGATGTATTAAATCCATATTCGATTCAAACTCATCATGATGAATTTTATTTTTAATACCCGTACCAAACCTATTTATAAAAATCCCATATCCTCAATAAATAGGACAAAGTGGGCCAGATACCCTATAAAACTCAACCCACTGCCATCTCTAGCCCATTTGCATAACTGTATTGAATTATAAAATTTTTGAAAAAAAAATTGAATTATAAAATAATTGTTTATGAATTCAATCAAATTTAAATTTGAATTTTTTTAATAGATAAATCGGTTCAAAGTTTGGTCCCATTAATTACATATTTTTTAATGATTAAGATAATCCTTCTAGAATCTATATTTAAATTTAAGAACAATACGTCCATTAAAGTGGGATTGAGATTAGAAGAAATCAAAGTCGATTTGCAAGACTAGACAAAAACAAAGGATAATTAATAATATTTGCATCTAAAAGAAAAGAAGAAAACAATTATAGTTTGACTTTGAGCAATAAACAGTATGAAAGTTAGTTGGCGGAAAATTCCAACCCAAAACAAACATGCAATTTTGAACGTTTTAAGGAAACTTAATAATATTATATTAGAGGAAAAAAATATCACTAAATCCCTAAATTTGTTATATTTTTGCAATTAAATATATATATATTTTTATTTTACAACATTAAATTTTAAAACTTTTATCTTTTTACCCATTAAATTTTCAGTGGATGAAAAGCATAAAGTTAAATAATACACCCCGTTTCATGCACATTTATTTAGTATATGTACCTCAATTTCAATTTAATATATCGTAATTAATACTTTTATTAATTTAAAACTAAAATACTAATTAAAAATATTAATTAACTTAAAATTTTTAAACTTTTATCTTTTTACGCATTAAACATTCAGTTGATAGAAAGCATAAAATTAAATAATACGTCTTGTTTCATGTACTTTTATTTAGTATATGCACCTCAATTTTAATTTATTATGTCATAATTAATATTTTTATCAATTTAAAGTTGAAGTACTAATTGAAAATACTGATTAACTTAAAATTAATAATAAATATGCAAAAGAAATTAAATTGAATTTCAAATCCAATTACTAAAGGCATGCTCAATTTTGCATTTTCTACCTAACGAGAGTTTAATGCGTAAAGAAATAAAAATAAATTTAATGTTGCAAAATAAGAATATGGAAATTTAATAGTAAAATTTTAAAAATTTAGGGATTTTAGTAAAAATTTTAAGAATTTAGGGATTTTGGTGATATTTTTTATTTTCCTTATATTAGTATTATATTACCTTTTACTTTTCCTTTTTCAAAAAAAAAAAAAAAAAGATGTCAGCAAAATATAAAACTTAAATAATTTATAGTTGATTCAGATTTGAGCGTGTCTGTTTTGAGTTTGAATAAAGTTTTCAAACAATTTCGTTTCTTTTTCTTTCCTTTCCTTTCCTTTCGTTTCTTGGTTTCCGGCCGCCGTTGTTGGCGATATCTCCGGGGGGAGGCACAGTTCTTTTTCTTTTCTCGATATATAGAGAGGTTAAAGGTAAAGTAGCTATTGGATTGTTCTTCTAAGCCCTAGATGCTTATAACTATTTCTCCTTTCAGTTTGATTTCATTGTTTATTTAATTACTTGTTTTATTTAGCTTACTGTATTCCTTTTATGAACTGATTTTTTTTTTTCTATTTTTAGTCTGAAGTTTTTTAAGTAATTAGCAAGTCTATTTCTTGGGTTGTTGGTTTTTTTTTTTATTATTATTTTTTTTTTCTGCTCAGTATTCCAAGTTGTTATCTATCATGTGATTCTTACACAAATTTTTGTATTTTGCGAGGAAATTTGGTAACATAATAGTTTCTCTTGTGAAAGATTGGATAGGAAATAGAAATTTGAATGATATACGCCACAGCTTTGCTTTTGCTAGAATCATGTAAAATCCCCCTCCAATCCTCAAAAGAGCGAAAAAGAAATATTGGGTTCTTGCAATTTTTATTATTATTATTATTATTAATTTTTTTTTTTTGAGCCGTATATGTTGATATGTTATAGATTTTGATTCTAAAATGATTTTCTATTAAAGGTAAGTCTCTGGAGATCTTAATAAGCTTGAGATGCCAGAGAGCTCTGAGGAGTCAAGGAAAGAAGATGCAAGTTCTGACAATCATGTATATGTGAGGGATGACAGTGAATATGTTAGGCTTGTTGTACCCATTGAACCAAGGGTACCACAACAAACTCATATCTTGCAGGCTGAAGCAGAATCATCCTCTAAATCTTTCACTTGGTGGACCAAAGCTCTTGCGTTTTGCATCCTCACTATTATCTTCCTTCTCATTTTCTTGAAATGGGGAGTACCATTTCTTTTTGAGAAGGTAATTTCTAATTTCTGTAAATCAATTGACACATTACTCACCTTTTCATTTTCTGTGCTTTAAAATTGTATATGGTTTTGAGTTTGATACAATGGCACTTTACTTGACATTCTCTTTGGTTTTCTTGATGCGCATGTTAATACTTGAATGATGCATTGATCACAAGTGCTGATTCATTTCCATGGCAATTTTGAATGATGATGTGCCTTTACACTGCCATATGGCAAGCATTCAGTGGATTGCATATTTAATCTTAAATTGCTTAGAGCATCCTTAGAATAACATAAACACGTGCAAACTTGTATGCAGATTTTTGAAATGAGACTGTCCTAAATTTATGCCAATCTAATTGGTCTTGCTATAGGTTCTGTTCCCCATCATGCAATGGGAAGCAACTGCCTTTGGCCGACCAGTCCTTGCCCTTGTGCTTGTTGCTTCTTTGGCCTTGTTCCCTGTGTTCTTAATACCTTCAGGACCTTCTATGTGGTTGGCTGGTATGATTTTTGGCTATGGCCTTGGCTTTGTGATAATCATGGTTGGAACAACTATTGGAATGATCCTACCATATTTGATTGGGCTACTGTTTCGTGATCGAATCCATGTAAGATGATTATTTAATAGATTTTCTTTTCCCCAACCAGACAACTTACTATTGATACCTTATTTTCTGTCTTTCTGCATTAAATATCTGAGAATTATGTCCCTCAAATGTCCAGCAATGGTTAAAGAGATGGCCTCAGAAAGCTGCTATGATCAGACTCGCTGGTGAAGGGAGTTGGTTTCATCAATTTCGAGTGGTTGCTCTCTTTAGGGTTTCTCCATTTCCATACACAATTTTCAATTATGCAATAGTCGTAACAAGTATGAGATTTTGGCCCTACTTATGTGGTTCAGTTGCTGGAATGGTACCAGAAGCTTTTATCTACATCTATGGGTCAGTTTCTCTTGGTTTCTTTTAGCTGTTCATGCTGCAATTTCAGTTCTCCTTATCACTTGCGTGTGTGTATTTCTCTAAAAATGCTTATCTAGACACAATTCCACAAATGGTATTCAGCTTAAAAAGCCAATTCCCTTTCTTTCCCGCCTCCCTAAACTGGGTGCTATACTTTGATGCAGTGGCCGGTTGATAAGGACATTTGGTGATGTGCAGTATGGAAATTATCACATGACAACTGTGGAAATAGTATACAATGTCATCTCCTTCATTATAGCTATTGTTACCACAGTTGCTTTCACTGTATATGCAAAAAGAGCCTTGAAAGAGCTTGAAGGGAAAGAGACTACTGAAGAACTCCCTGTCTCCGACCAACACAGTTACCAGATGGGAAAGCTTCCACTTGAAAGCCACAACAATGTAAGTTTGTCATCTCATTCACAATAGTCTAGACACTTCAGAGGAAAATATTTACCTGTAAAAAATGAAAAAAAAAAAGAATAGAGGGTCTTGGATTCCTTGATATTTGCAAGGTTCTCCTGTTATTTCTTAGGTTGGCCCCAGCCCATGTAATTACGAGCACACTTCACAAAGAAGAAAATGATTGATTATGTTTTGTAAAATGTTAAGACTTTCAGGACCATAGTTTTAATGTGTATCCTTACACATAATTTCATCTAACCACTTACCTTATTTGGTCTTGAAAAATTTGCTAAAATCCCTTGGCTTATGAAATAGTATATGTGAATATGGGATTGGCCCTTTGTCTTAAATTAGCAAGCTTAATTCTTACACCAGTATTTAGCAAAAATATAATTATTTAAACATTAAGAGACTGTAAGTGTTAATTGTTATATATATATATATATATATATATATATATATATATATATATATATATATATATATAATGTGCGCTTTTTCTATTTAGTGAGAATTTTTTTTTTTAAAAAAGAAAAAAGAAATTAGCTATTTTGGCTAGAAATGTAAATTTACATTTATTTTTTCTATTACATCCTTGCGTTAGTATGAGATATATTTATTAATCTATTGCTCCATCCGTTTTTTTTTTATCTGTCACTTTTGAGTAAAATTTAAAATTTATTTATCTGTTACTTTTAAATTTTTAATAAAATTTAATTTTTTTTTTCAATAAAAGTTGACCAATTAAATTTAAGTTTGTACATTTAATCACTCAAATTTATCTTTAAATTTAAGTATAATTAATATTTGTTAATTTTAGTAAAGATAATAAAAATGACAAATAATAAGAAACAGAGAACGTATTGATTTCTTGCATCAATCAAGATTAATTAATTATACCTCATAAATCTATTATTGACTTCTTGCATCAATCAAGAATAATTAATTGAGGTGGGTTAATATGCATTGAAAATTACCAAACTTAATAAATATAACTATCAATTTTATTTAGGCTTTGTAAGTTAGACAATGACTGACATAAATTCAATTTAGCTTTTGAAAAACTAATTGAAAAAGTATTTTTATTAAATAACATTAAATATGGGTATAATAAAGATTTGACATGTTAGCTAATATATTAAAATGGTAAGTGAAAACAAATGAAAAGATGAAAGTGTTTGTTTTTTTGGTAGGCAAAGAATTCTAATTATACTGTCTTCATTATATTAAGAAATTGTAGTTAATATGGTTAGTATATATATATATATATATAAACTTTCTTATTGTACCCATTTCAAATATAGGATTTAGCATAAATAATTAAATATTATTGAAACTATAAACATCATAGTTAATAATATAATATGAAAATTTAAATTGCAATTAATAAAATAATATTAAATATGGTTATAATAGATAATTTATAAATTAACCATAATGTAAAAAAGGTAAGTAGATAATATTTTGGGACATATTAAAAAGAAAAGGTGAACAAGTAATATTATATGAATTGATTTAGGGATAAGGGCTAAATTTGCCCCTAAAGTATTGAAAATTGTGCATAATTTGCCCTTTAAGTATGTTTTTGGGCTTTCTTTAAAAAAAAAAAAAAAGTATGTTTTGGGCTAAATTTGTTTTTAAAGTAATAAAAATGGTACGTATGTGCACTTTAAGTTTATTTTGTAACCAAAATTATTCTCTGTATTACGCAATTCGCAAAAATATTTCATTGAAATTTGTAGAATTATAGGTAAACAAACAAAAATACATATGTTAAGCTAATTAAAGTGATCTATATTTGCCACAAGTGTCCCGTAAATTATTATCCTATTTTAACTTTAGAAAAAATGTTAAAATTTTTTATCATTAGACAATTTTTATTTGTTTATCTATAGTCCGGTTATTTTAACAAGTTTAACATTGACACGGGCAAAATAAACTAAATTCTAAGAGCAAGAGTACTCGGTCGTGCAAGTAGTAAATAACAGTTAGTCCAAATATCGTCCTCAGAAAATAACTCAACAAGTACTAAAACTTTTGAATTTTTATGTTATTTAGACAATTAATTTTTAATGTGAAACATAAAATAAAATAAAATTATACTAACAAATGACAAAAATAATCAAAGACTAATTTTAAAAGAATTAACAATTATGATAAATATTTGGACTTGGTTTTCACTTAACTTCTTAACTATGCAATTTTTCATATTTTTATACAAAATAATGATAATTCACATGAGATTGTGATTTTTCCCTAAATTAATCAAAATCCAATGATCATGATATTTTAACTCTAATCTTAATTTAATTATTTCAATTGATCAAGTAAAATAATTGAAATGTGAAAGTGTTAAGTTCAATGAAAAAATCTTGATTAAAAATAAAAAATATAAGGACAAAAATAAGTTTGATCATTCATATTTTTAATCCAGATTATGCTAACATTTGATCCACCAATTAATTCAATTGATCAAATAATTTAATTGTTAAACTCATGTTGATTTGATCAATTCAACAAATATTAATTTCAATAAAAGCATAATCTCAAATAAGAATATCAATCATGTGCATAAAATTCAAAATAAATTACATAATCTCAAAGTTAAGATCCATCATAACCCTAATTATGAAATTAGTTCATAATAAAATTAAAACCGAAATCAAAACTAAAATCTATCAAATTCATCATAATAGCAAAAGAAAATAAAACAAGGGAAAGAAGAAGAACACGATCAGAGATAGACTAAAGGAAGATGGAGCAGAACGTGATGAAGAACACCAGCAGATTCACAATATGAGGAAGAGGAAGAACGATATGCAGTTGGCCACAATATATCACCTCTTGCTTTCTTTGGCTGCTGCATTTTCTTCCCACGATCGATGTCTTTTTTGTGTTTTTCTCCTCTCAAAATTAGGTTAAGAGATGTTCTTTTTAATAGTGCAACCGTCCCCTTTAACGTCCCTTCTTAAGAGTTCTCCTTAAAAAAGGAAGTCCGTCAAAAATAAGAAATTAAAATCCATCATGTCACGGACCAAAACTGCGACCAAAACTGAGACTTGTTTTGGTCTCAATTTTGGTAAGTTATTTTCTCTCTACTAAAACTGAACCTTACTTTGGTTTCATCTTTTGTCCCATTTTTAGTAAGCTACTGCCCATCTCTTCAATTCTTTCCTCAAAAATTATTCTCTATCAAAACTGGACCTTACTTGGGTTGTAAGTTTGGTCACAGTTTTAGTAAGCTATTGTCCCCTTAAGCACATTTTATTATAAAAATTGTTTTAAATCACCCAAATCTAACACAAAAACACATAATTAATACAAGAGAATAATAATTCAAATAAATGCAAAAAATAAGAAAAACTTACATTAAATCAATAGAATAACATTTAACTTAAACCAAAACAAGCTAAACATATTATAAAATCACAATCTATCGAGCATCATAAATCTTAACAAATTTTTTGAGAAGTAATCAATTATAATGTACATGTGATAAGTTTATGTGGCTTCAATCAATCTGTTATGTATTTTTCAATTTGTTTACTTAAAATTTCATTATTTTCAGTGGCAAATTTGAGTTAGATATATAATAATGGGACAGTTTTGATACAAAAACATATTTAAGAGGTAAATGGGCATCATTTTCCATAATTTGGTGGCAAATTTGCCTCAAAATATACTTAAAAGACAAATATGCGCCAATTTCAATATTTTAGTGCCATATTTGCTATTGATTTAAATTTGAAATATAGTGTTTATGAAGGGCTATGGCTAATTACTAAATAATAGATAAATACTTTATATAATTATGTGTACTTTTGTTAATTTATATACGTTTTGCATGTGTATGTGTTATTGATATAAGAAATCCTGAGATAAATTATTACCGAAAGCATAGTGACACTTATTTAAATGTGGTTAGTAATTACCTGTGTTTTTGTTGGAGATTTTTCTTGTCATAAATAGCATCATATATGAATAATTATATAATTAAAAAATTTATAAATTAAAAGTTTAAATTATTCCCTTTCTTTTTTTTATAGAAAATTATGTCCTCTTACTACGCCATTAACAGCTTTTTATTAGGTGTGTTCAAAAAACAATTGGATCTAGTTAATCGAGAAATCGAACCGAAATCGATTTGAAAAATATATTAACCGAACCGATTTTTATAATTAATGGTTAGTATTTTAAAAAATTAATATTAATGGACTGATTTTTTTGGCTTATGAACTGATTAACCGAACCGGTAACCGATATATGAACATTCTTATAGTTTATTAACATTATTTCATTATTTCTTTCTTTCTTTTTATTACAATTTTTTTTATTTCATTATTTTCATATTTAATTATTTATATTCCTTTAATTTTCATTTACTTTAAAATATAATTCAATTTTATTTTAGTTTTTTTTTAAAAATATTTTAGTTAATTTGTTAATTTTCAATATGTTTAATTTATTAATTGTTCAATATGTTCATATTTAGTATTTCTTATTATTTTTTGATTTATTAATTTTTTATTAATAAAAATCAAAATATATTCGAAAAGTTATATAACATTAATATATTAATAAAAAATTTCAATAATTTAAAAACACCTAAAATTTTTAATATATATGAAAGTAATGTGTGTCAAGTTAAAAAAAATAAAGGAAAAAAGTTGTTAACATTAAATAAATTTATTTTAATAATTTTGCATTAATGTCTAAAGGCCCGAAAGGTCAAATAGATTCTTTAAGTTTATCTCGATAGATAAGCAAATTTTTTATATTTTAAAAAATTGAAATTTATCTTTAAAAAATTAAAATCTGACCATTTAGTTTAACTAATGAAATACTTTAATTGAAGTTGTAAGATATTAAAATAACCAGTTAGGAGGAAAAAATTACAATATAATAAGTTAATGTGAAAGAAATAGTGAGCATTTTATCTAAATAAAAATCTATTTACTCAATTTTAATTTTTTGAATACTTATTTAACTTTATTTTAATTTTTGTGGTAAAATTGGCCCATCAAAAATATAAAGAGTTTAATTGATTATTGAAATAAATTTAAGAGACTTATTTGAACTTAATCCTTTCTAAAGTTGTCTCCTTCAAATTAATTTCTGTCACATGTAAATGGTATTCCTTTACTTCCACTCAATACAATAATTTTCAGTGATTTTTTTTTTGTTTTATTAAATGTAAAAATTTTCAAATTTTAAAAAATATTAATTATATAATTCGTATTTTATTCTTTATGTGTACACAAAAATAGAAATAATTAATAAAGTGAAATTATATAACTATATACAATTAACAAAACGATATTTTAATAAATTATAATAAAAAAAGTCAAAATTTATTGTATTAAATGAAACAAAGAGAGTAATAATTTTGTTAATGAATTTCTATGACTTAACGTTAAAACTATACATGACATTTAAGTCTTGAATTAAAAGCAAAAAAGAAATATAATCTACCTTAAAATATAATATCAATTTACTTTTGTTTCACTCACAAGATTTGAACCACCTGATATGGACAGCTCAACTAACTTCAGCCAACATGTAAAAGGAATAAAATAAAAATAAAGCATTGATATTACAAAGAATTAAAGCTCAGTAATTGATTCTGTATTTGGTTGAATAACAAGCATTTCTTGTAAATTAGGTTGAGAAGGTTCTGTAATAAATCTATCAGCATGATTCTCATCAGTTGGCCTCTTTGCCCATCTACTTATCAATGATTGCACATGTTCACGAAATATGCTTTTCTTGAAGTTGCTTCCCATCTTTACTCATCATAAACAAAAACATAAAAGTTACCAAACTCTTATCATTTATTTCTAAGAGAAGAAAGCAATTAAAATGATGGCGGAATACGTAAATTTGCCTTAATATTTGATAAAAAAATATAATTTTATTTTTAATATTTTGAAGTTTTTAAAATCGTGGAAATTTTACTTTTTTTTTTAACAGTCTCACGTGGCATTCAAAACAGATACGTGAAATATTACGGTATAAGAGAATAATATTTCACCAATTGAAATATTAAAAGTAAAATAAAAGTGCAATTTAAACCAAAAATAATTGATTACTAACCTGGGACACTAAAGCATAGAGAGGCAAGGTGCTGTAACTGCACAGCACTTGAACAAGCACACTGCATCAAATTTTATCATTCATAACCATTTCATAATCAAGTGGTGCTAAAAATCAAAATTATTCATGTTTGTGTTCTTATGTTCATTACCCCATAATAAGTCTTGGGATGATGTACCCCAGTTTCTCCATGATGCATGACTCGAATCCGTACGTGCACTGTGACAAATCATTATTTCAAACTTGTGATATCAAACGACGATTTTTGTAAGTTTTTTTATTCAATTAAAAGTGACAATTAATGATTTTCTTGGTCTGTGTAAAAAACTGGAAGCTATCGCGCTGAGAAGAACGGAGGAAGTAGAGTAGAGTAAATTGGCATACCCAAATCCAAAAGAAGAAGGCAATCTCAAATGCATTCTGAAAGAGAATGAAGTGAATCAAGTGGAGAATGATGACAGGTCTGTGGAACCAAAAATGGTCATCTGAAGGCGTCACTTGCTTGTTGTGCATTCTCGCATCAGCTTCCTGAGCCATACGTGCAATTATGTGTTCTAGCTTTGCCCCCACCAGCAGTAGAAGCTGCCAATTCCACCAAACTCAACATCAATATTTGTTTATAATTTTGCTGTGTCTAGTCCCACCACAAACACTCTACATTCAAACTTACGATTAAAGGCAAAAAGGCTAGCCAAAAATATGTGTGCCATCCTGCATCCATTAATTTTATTTTCTTGTTATCAAAGTCCTAGAAAATACTAATGAGGAAAACACATAAAGTCCTAGAAAATACTAATAAGAAAAACACATTTTGGATTGGCTGAATTTTAACGTTTTTCTATATTAAACTTAGGTACTTTTAAAAGTTGACATTAAATTTTTGTATTTTCAGATTATTCATATTAGATCCAATTTAAAAAAAATTATTAGAATTGAAAGACACGCTCTGTTAAACTCTTGTGGAGTAAGATTAAAATAACTATCGAACCCACAAAATATAAAAAAAAAATTGAAGAAATATACAATTTAAATCATACAAAAGGTGATAAATTGATTTCTTCTTCAATTTTTTATTTTTCAGTAAATTTTATAGTTATTTTAAGTTAATATGATGTTATACTAACAAAATTTTATAGTCATCTTAAGTTGATATGGTATAATACTAATAAAGCGCGTGTCTTAATTCTACCAGTTTTTTTTTTTTTTTAAATTGGACCTAATATGAGTAATCTAAAATATATATAAATTCAATGTCAATTTTTGAAGGTATATAAATTTAATGTAGAAAATAGTTAAAGTTTAGGAATACCAGAATGTGCTTTTCCTACGATTAATGGTATGCTTTTATCGAAGTTTGATGTAATATTTACCTTCCACATTCAGCAGCAAAAAGATTACAACAAAAAGCCACAGGTACCAGCTGTTTGGAATGTTAACTATTAGTTGGTATTCTAGTGGCTGAAACCAAACCTTGATTGTTAATTACTTACCTTATTCCACAAATTTTTCTGTAATCAGTTTCAAGTGTCCGCATTATGTAATTGTGAAAATCAAATTGAGGCACATGAGGACAATGAGTCTGTATAAAACATGTCGAAAAGTGTCACGAAAATGGCAACCCTGAAGCAATGCTGTTGTGAAAAATGATCATGAAATCAATACTTGACCTGGATAAAACCGTGTCGAAGCGCAATGTAGTCTGACTTGGTAATAGAGCCAGAGAAATGCTTGAAGAATGAAATCTGTACATGAACACTAAGAGCTCTGAATAATTGGACTCCAAAGCGTGAAGAAAACTAAAATGGCTTCAGACTTACCAACCAACTCACAACATTTGCCTTTTTCCAATGACCTTTCGCATGTTTTTGAAGGAACAAGTGATGATGATGTTCATGGGTAGGCTTAGCTTGACCTGCAAAACATGTCAGTTTCATTCATAGAATCTCTAATAACTAATTGTTTCAGCATAATTACAGTGAAAGTCGTCTCAAAATGTGAACTCCCACAACCTTCTGACATTGATGCATCCCTAATTGAATCTTCCCAAGCCTTCCATTGCCGTATCTACATAAAATTATGCATGAATTTGAGCAAAAACTTTGAAAGAATGCACAAAAGAAACACATTAAATTTTACTATTATGTAGCAAAATCTAAATTTTGGAGGCAGTGATGTGATATGTTACCCTCGCCGCTCCAAGAACCATTGTAGTGGCACAGAATATCACTTGCGTAACTGCCAAAACAAAAATGAAAATATGCAACTGGTGCAGTGCTTCCAATGAAAACAGTTGAACCTTGCCCTGTGCATAGAAATTTTAGGACCAAATAAGTTTGGAATATAAACGCTTATAAACATGTCGGCGTTCCTAGAATCTATTTTATAGCCATCATCCTGGTCTTGCATGAGACGTTCACTAGAGAATAGATTACTATTTAAACATTTAAAGCTGAGCTTGCTGTGTATGGCTTCATATTTTAGTGCCTTTTGCCTCCCTAAAATTGAATAATGGAGTACCTTTTTTGAAGTAATCGAGAAGGTTTCAGAAAAAGAAAACTTGTAAGATGATACCTCATGAACACAGTGAGCTGCATTACTGCTTGCAGATAATAAATGTCGTTGTCTGTTCGTAGGCTGATGAAAATATTTTCCATGACCACTGCTCTCAGTTTCTTTCTTGCAAGGAAGCATGTGAGTTGCTAGCTGAGGTGGAATACATATGCGGCTAATTGAATTTTGAGTGACTGTAAGTAGAAGGGAGATGAACCCCAAAAGCATCAATTCTGTTGAAAATTATCAGAACTTTCGTTAGGCTTCATAACCAATTCAATGAAACCTGTTTTCGGATAAATCATATCTTAGAACAAATGTGTGCCATTTTGGTCCAAGCAACAATAATTTTTGTAGGACATTATCATTCAAAACCAATATGCTACTGAAAAACAGTGTGTCATATGATGAGTCTAATGCACCAGAAGTCCCGAAAGGATTAAGACCATCACTGCCATGCACTTCATATATTAATATATAGCATTTGTATCCATTTTTCTGATCAATAGTGAAAATGAAAAATTACAACTACTAAATAAAGAAGGTTATCATGACATGTCAACAGCATTGTCTATAAAAGGTCCAGGAAGAAAGGGTAGTGACGGTAACATCAAACCTTCTTTTAATTTTTGGAGAGCCTCAAAGAGTGCTTCTTGTTTCTTTTTCTTCAATAACTGGAACAGAACAATCGAGCATTTACTTAGAATCTCCACTTAACACTTCATTACTTATAAACACAGAGGAAAACTATATTGCATGATAAGCCCATAGCATCTGTTCTATATTAGTACATGTTTAAAGAAGCGATGCCGAAGACAGATAACCAATATGAAAAGAAAAAACTTAGCCCCCTTACTTTGGAAGCACTTTCTTCTTGCATAACAGTTCAGAATATAATTGGCTGATGCAAAACAGCCTTTAGACTAATTAAACATGATTCTTTAGAAACAGAAAATAAAAAATAAAAAAATGGACGTGCTTTGAAAAGCTGACCAGTGCTTTGAAAAGGAACATAGATGCAGGTATATAAATTGAAGAAATTGGATTGATTAGCTTCTTTTATTGATCAGTGTGTGATCAAAGTACCTACTTCCAGTGCACTCTATACCATTTTCTGCATTTGCTTATATATAATATTAATGACATCGCTGCAGCCTTATTGCTTGAAAAGCTGTTCCTCCTATTATACTCTACATTTTTGGATAAAATAGTGCGATTCTAAGTTTTGAAAAGAAGGGGAAGAATATTGTGCAGGTAGATCAAAAAGATATCATAATAAATAAATGCATTGTACCTTTCCCAGTTTATGAAGAGCACGTTCTGCTAAAAGAGACATCAGAACGATGACAAAACAGACAACAGCAACTACCCATGTTGGTGTGAACTGCAAAGAGTTAGAATCCTCCTCCATCTGTTAAAGCACTCAGTTTTTCCCTAATCCCTACAATCATTAAGAATTATAAAGCAAAGAGAGCTGAGAGAATGGCCAAGAATAAGCAAAGTAAAAGCAAAAGGTAAAGAATATAATGTGCAGTGCCTAAAAGAGAAAATCAAGAGCTACCAACTCAAGGAAAGCACACAATTTACCATGAGAGACAGGAAAAGAACCAAATTTTAAACAAAGGACAGAGAAAAGAACTGCTGAAAAGAATCCCTTAAACTTTACATCTCATGTTCCTTTTCTTCATTCAGAAAACAGAAACGCGTATCATAATTTTGATGAATAAGAACTCAAACAGATCTTTGTAACAGTTTCGTGCTCAACTGAAAAGTCAATCCAACAGTAGTTACACCATAAGTTTATATAAATATCAGCTTGCACATTTTTTGGCATCACAACATTTGTAAGCAATGCTATTAGTGGTGCCTAAATTGCATGTCTATCAAAACAAAAAGGCTGCTTCTTCCCCTCCCCAGGCACTGCTGCTAGTAGATTGAACCCAAGGAATTGATCAAGAACAGATTGTTGAAGCGTGAAACACCTGTCATATGGTTTTTCATCTGTAAGCGGAAAGAAAGAGAATTTGGTGGCATATTTCCACAAATGCACATGTACCACAAAATAGACACTACTTGAGTAAAATATGAATAAATGAATGGAATATAAATTCAGCCAGTAATAAGATATCTGTTACATTGAATTGAAGTTTATTGTGCATCAATTTTGTTCAGATTCACATGTTTCAAAAAATACAAGATTGGTATCATACACATTATACTACGTATATCACAAAATCCAAACAAAGACACATTTCGTGATACAAAATATCAATATCTTAATGCTTGTCAGAGTCCACCAGTCTTCGATCAGCTATCTTCACTACCAATGTCCACTGCATTCTTTCATATCCACCAGGACCTCCCCTCAAATTGCAGTATCATTAACATTTTAAAGGGATCTAAACTTGCAAGATTTGTTGCTGCTAAATTATCTACCCATAAGTCACACAAGACATATTTTGAAACTGGAGTCATAGTGGCTTATGGTTTCCAGGGTGCTGGAGGTGGTGGTGGAGTGGGAAACATCGGAGGCACAGCAGAGAAAATAGTGTTCTTGTCAATTCTAGTACTCTTTTCACCAGACAAAGCCACAAGTGCTGCAACTAAACCTGCATTGCCAGCAAGAGTTGGCTCCGTGTAATTGTAGTTAGTACGAACATCATGGAAACCATCACGCTTGTCAGGGCCAGCAACCATGGCTCCGACAATTGTATTAGGGTTTGGCTTCGAAGAGTCCCTCCACTTCCATCCTCCTTTACAGTTATACTTGATTTTATCCTTACGAATTGACGCACCACGATGATGCACATGTTTTGGGTAATGATTACCAAAACCCACAACATAGCTCATTTTCCGAGGATTTTTGCCCAGGATGTAATCAATCTGCCAAAATGACAGAACAAATAATTAAGTTACATCGATCAAAAAGTTCTGGTAGAACATTTTTCCTGCACCCTGATAGACCAATTTACTAAAAAAACAATAAATGACATACCTGGGTCTTGGCAAAGTCACGCAAAACATCAGTTGAGTAGAAATTTGGTCCACAGTACCATCCAGGTGTATCTGCAGCTTCAAGATAATCACTATATAAGGTGGCTAGGAAGGCTGCATTAACAACATATTGAAGAGGCTGAGGTGCTCCATGGTTTAACTGGATCAATCCTCCTGCATGACATTGCCAAACAATTACAGTGAGATCCCAACAATAAATTAAACATGAGCAATGGTAGGTCAGACAAATAAGAGAGAATTCACCTCTGGTTCGGTTAAAGCTTCTGAAAATTGGTAGGAAAGAACACATAATTATACTGGTCTGATTGTGAAATGTCCTTAATATTTCTTCATATGGATAGCCAGGGCTCAAGAACAATCTCAAACGACTCAGAAGCACCTGATTACACATTGACAAAATTTATATCCAGTAAGACGGATATGATGTCTTGATAGAAATTTATATGCTCATGAAACACTAACTACTAACTGGTAACTAGAAAATAATCCAAGACCATCTTGGTTTGCTTGCTGGCATGCATACGTAGAATCAGAAAACAAAAATAAGTAAATGTACCAAGACACAAGCTTCATGGCCATCCCAACAAATGTGGCAGTAATTTCATAAGTAGATGGCATTGATGCAATTTGAAAATATAAGCCATGAAACAGTAATAACAACAATAAAAACATAGAGACGAGAAAAGGAGAAAACAAAATAAGAGGTAATTTAAATAAAGGAAAGCATAAATTCTGAAAAGGATTCCAAAACTTGGGAACGAAAAACACATTGGCCAGGTAACATCTTGTTCGAAATAAAATTTTCAGAAGAAAATATCATTTCATCTACAGCACGATTTGTAAGCAGATCAAACTCATTATTTCATCACGGCACAAATACCAACATAAAACCTAAACATCTCTGTACCTACTAAAGATGTTTCTCCTGCATATACACTGAAAGACAATAATAGAGCATGCACATAAACATTGAAAGAATTGCCTACCAGACATGAATTGCAGAGTTAGAAAATACTGATAAAGCAGGGAATCAGAAACTTCAATAACAAACCTGAGCACCAGCAAGCTTGTTATCCCAGCTAAGCACGCCATAGAAAGGACCTCCCCAAAAAGCTCCGGCATGCTTAGCAATACCAGGAGTAGTAGCAAGTTGAAGATAGGAAGAATTGCCAGTAGCGTAGTAGAGCCAGGCACCACCCCAAATGAACTCATCCCAGTAGCCAGTTGAATTATAGAAAATGGCAGCTTCTGTACCCACACTGTATCGGCCCCGCTGTTCTCTTGAGAATTTGAAGAGAGTTTTAGCACCATGGACAAGTTTTTGTGAATAGGCCTTGTTATCTTTAAAAACAATGGAAGCAGAAGCCAAGGCTGCAGCCATTTCCGCAGCAAGATCTGAACAACTACTGCATTCAGTAACAGGCCGTTTATAATCAATGTCCTCAGGTCGCATCCAACAATAATGATCATTAGCTTCAGTACTTCCTCCTGAAGTATCCCCTTTACCCACCTATTGAATATGGGGCAATATATACAAATCAGATCCCAAATCATGGGCAGGATTTTACAAAGTAGTAATCTTTATGAACCAAAGAAGAACAATTGTAATCTAGTAATCTTTATGAACCAAAGAAGAACAATTGTAATCAATCATCATATCCATCATTAAAATTAAAAACTTTTCTGTAAAAAGACATATAATTCTTTTCAGTATACACATATAAAAACGTAGGAAATAGAGAATTACCTGAGCAGCAATAGTGCTGATACTATCAGCAGTATGATTGAAGCACTTAAGAAGATAATCAGTACCCCATTTAATAATTTCTTTAACATGAGCAAGCTCTCCAGCCGCTTCATACTTGGCGCTATATTCAATAACACTCCAGCTCAACATAGTCAGAGCAAAAGATTGAGGAAAATTGAACTTAATAGCATCTCCAGCATCATAATATCCACCGGCCAGATCTTTAAAAATAGAACCAGTATCCCCTTTGCCATCATTAGCACACGAATTACCTCTCCACGAAACATTATTATGCTTCGGAAGCTTTCCAGCTGGAAACAAATCAAAGAAATGAGATCAAATCAGATCAGATCAGATCCGATCCAATTACAGAAACAGAAGGACAAAAGAGGATGAAGAAGATTACATCTTTGTGCATTGAAGAACATTAGAGCTTTATGGAGGGCAAGAGTATAATTATCCGGCGGAGATTTGGAGTGGTGATGGCGAGGCACAGTCTTGACAATGAGAGTAATGAATCCGGCCAAAAAGGCGGATACAACTAGTGCACCGACAGTCCAGACAAAGATCTTGCGGCTAACGATGATGCAACCAAGATCAACATACTTCTTCTTCTTCTTCTGCTCAGTTGGGCCAAGAAGCCAGCTCTGCTGAGTCTCATCCAACGGACGGGAAAGGGCAGCTCTGTCGAGGTCTTGGAGATTCCGACTCCTATCATCGTCGGTGGCCGAATCGGCGGTGTTTATCTCCAGTGGGCCACCCCACGGATCTCTCCCATACATACTCATCTCGGTGGCTGTTTAAGCTCAATTCAGGAGCTTTTTTGAACTGAATTGGAAAACCCAGAAACCACGGCCGCCACCGACGGCGGAGACTGAAAATGAGTGATTTTAGAAATGAATTGAGAGAAACAGTGGTGGAAGTGGGAGTAGGAGAATAAAGGTGTAGGCTTTGCTTGATTAAAAGTAAAAAAGAGAGAGAGAGAGAGAAGACTGGTGACGGTGGCCAGTCAATACTCAATAATAATAATACTAATTAAGTAATGATATTAAATTAATTATTTTATATTTATAATTATTATTATTATTATTTTATATTATAACTTATGAATATAAAATTACAACTAATGTAATGTGACATGTGATTTGATTTGGGTTGGAGGATTCTTTCTCTTAACGTTACAATTATATGCATTTCTTACCAAAAAAAATTGCAATTAGGTACATATTTCAATTGGACTTAATTGAATAATAATTTTCATGACACTAATAAGTCCAATAATAATAGATATCTTAACGTTACAATTATATTAAATTTCTTAAAAAATATTTACAATTAGGTACATATTTCAATTGGACTTAATTGAATAATAATTTTCATGACACTGACAAGTCCACTAATAGACGAGGACACCCTGTCTAACTCTGTCTTGTCATCTAACCATACACTCATAAACATTGTCGTATCAATTTACAATTCAGTCCTCGTATTTTTTGTTTTTTTTAATAATACTTATCCTACCATCAATTTTCGAATTAAATTAGTCCTCGTTTTTCTTTTTTTTTTCTCCTTCTAAAAATTGCTTTTTTATTTTTTATCATTTTGTCTTTATTTTCTCACTACATCAATTATTAAAAATCAAATAAAATTTAAAAAATATATCTTTAGGATAAAAATGACTATAACTTAGATTATAAGTTAGTATTAATTAATTTTAAACAAAAAGAACTTACAATTTTTGAGTTTTTTCTAATAAAATTTCGTATAATTATTTTTACAATATTGAGCTTTTAAATTTTTATTTTTTCTATACATTAAACTCTAAGTTGATGCAAAATGTAAAATTAAATAATACTTCTTGTTTCATGCTCTTTTAATATATACACTTCAACTTCAAAATGTGCTACCATTAATACTCTTGTGAATTTGAAGTTAAAACATTAACAGAAAATTGTGATTAACTTAATAATGATAAAAATACATAGCGGTAGATCAAATTAAGGTTGAAATGCATATACTAAAGACAGTAAAATGGAACATGGATTTAATTTTGCATTTTTATCCGCTAAAATCTTAATATATAAAAAAATAAAAATTTAAAAATCAATATTACAAAATAAATGTTAAAAAACTTAATTGCAAAAACTATGGTTTGCTTCTGTTTCACTTGTTGTTTGTTTTATAATTTATTATTACTACAGTTACAAGCTTGAAAGATCCATTCCAACCAATGGAAGGTAACTTCAATATAATCCTTTTTCTTTTTAATATCTTCCTTCTAACTTTCACTTATATAATTAATTACATTTCACTTGAATAGTAATAAATTTTTTTCATCACCCTTAACTTTTCACTTTATTTTTTTAAATTTATAAAATCGATTAATATAAAATTATATAATATTATATTTATAATTAAAATAATAATTTTAATGATATATGTTTAATGTATGAAATAAGTGTTAATTTTTTTTAATTAGATATTTTGAATTCGAATTTTTTATATAAATTATTTTTAAAATTTTGAAAATCTATTCATAGCAATTCCAATTAATGGGGTAAGTAAATTTTAAATTTAATTATTAATATATGTTATAAAAAAAAATTGTAAGAAAGGTAATCCTATGTAGAAGAGAAAATCTATTAGTTACATATAAATAATAAATACAACAAGACACAAAGTAAAACTCAGATTTATTGAAAATCTAGTTGAAAAGTAAATTTATATATATATAGATTGGTAATAGTTAAAAAAAAAAAAGAAAAAACAAAAAGAAGGGGAAATGCAAAAGCAGCGGTAGCTGAGCTGTCATCCACTCTGTTCTTTATTATCAACCAAACATTTTCCACTTTGCCGACACTCTAAGATAGCCCATTCTTTCTATTCCAAACATTTAAAAAAAAAATCCTCTATTTATCTCTTCATTTGATTTCTTAATTTCGATTTATGACGTTTTATATTCGATTTAATTTTTTTAAAATTTATGAAATATGTTAATCTAATATTGGATTTTATTAGATTTAAAATTAAAGATAATTCTTTTAACGGACAATTATTATTCATAAAATTAGGCATATGAATATTTCCAATTATTATGACATAAAATTGCCAAATAAAAATTATATTATTTTCGTAAATAAATGCACCGACAAAAGGAACTGGGATCTGCCACATCAGGTCAGTAATCAACACTCTTTTCATGCTAAATATAATATTAACAAAATGCCCAGCTGTAGGAGGAATGGGATATACCTAATATAGTAAGTGTGCATTTTGTTTAGCATGTTGTGCCCTGGTTATTACCTTTAAAAAACACGTTTTTATGCTTTTATGCTCTATAAAAAAAAAAAAGAAAAATATTTTTATTTTTAAAAACATTAATAATCCACTCTAAAACGCTTAAAAATGATTGAAAATAATATCACTTTATTCATGAGTTTTAAAAATACATTTTTCTCTTTTTTTTTTTGTTTTGAATATACGTATTTTTAAAATTATTTTTTTTTCAAAAATATCACTTTTTTCTAGTTTATTGTTTACTTATTACTAGATTCTGTTTATTAATTTCCATATATAAAAAGTGGTAATCAAATTCATATTAATTCAAAAAATTAAAAAAAAACATCAAAATGTCATAGAATTCACGCGGGGGATATAAATTGTTTCCTTGAAATCAATTTTTTAATTTGTCAAAATCCTTCTCTTTTTACAAATCCATTTTCGCCGGAGACCAAAATGATTTTTTGTGCTACTGGTGGTGTTTGTTGTTAACGGCAACACCGATCGCTTGCATTCTACCCATACTAATTGGTATATGAAATTACGATAATGATAAATTCATAAATTCTAGCATGGTATACCTTCATATATCTATATATATGCATATTGATATATAAAACTGGACTATTGCAATAAATGTAACACTTTTATATCCACATGTTTAGAAATAAGCACCAAGCATTACAAAGGCGGTTTCCTTAATTATTCCTCAATTATTCTTAACCATATCAATATTATGTTATATATTTGGTGGTGAGAAGTTATTTTCTTTTTTATTATTTATCATCGCCCTGTAATAATTGATTATTTTAACGTGTAGTTATTATTTATTTGATAAATTTTTGGGCGGTATAACAGTTACAATTATTCCTATCCCTCCTGTGCATTCAAGTTTAACACTTTCAACGTATCCCTAACCATTCCAACCTCCATTAACTCAACAATTGGACATCTCAACACATACACTTCTATTTTTCATTCACATTTTCATATGTAACAAAATCATCAAACATTCATGCTATATAATTACATATAAATTATAATAATATTTTTCATAATCACACAAACATTCACACAAATAAATTATATCACATGTATACATATAGAAATATAAAATTCAAATTCAATAATTAAATATTCAAATAAATACATTTACTCACATATTATTATAATTTTAAATACCATATATGTTATCGAGTATAAATAATTCATTTAAATCGTCATTAATTTTTTTTTTCCCAAATTTTCTTACCATTAATTACCATTTTGCATTAATTTTTTTTTTATTTTGCCTTATTTATTATTGCCTTGCATCAAAATTACCATTTTCCCTCTTGTATTACCTAGTGTAAACCCAACGAACCATATATGCGGGATAAAGACCACAAAGGTCCAAAACTGCCGGGACAAATATTTGACTAGGATTATTTAAAAAAATATTTACACAAATAGAATTGTTTGGGAAATAATTTCGGGGGTGGGGTTGCGTCAGAAGCCGCAGCTGACACCTGCGGCTTCTGACGGTGGGACCCACGTAGTGGGTCCCTTTTTGTTGAAGGATGCCGCAGCTCTTAGGGGCAGCACTGCGGCATCCATAGGGGCAGCATTGTGCTGCCACTTTATTATATATATATATATATATATTTCTAAAATAATAATTTAATAATAAATAATATTAATATTATAATAAAATAGAATCATAATAGAGATAAAATAAATATAATTATAATAGAATAATATTTAAATAATATACAAAATGATAGGGGTGAGCATGGTCGGTTAACCGGTCCATTAGCCCCAATCCATTAATCAGTCCATTAATATCGGTTTTTTGAAATTTCAGTCCATTAACCAGTGCATTACCATTGGTTAACCAGTCCATCGATTTCAGATTTTCGGATCGGTTACCCAATATTTTTCGGTTAACCACTATAATTATAAATATATTTATAAATAAAATTAAAATGTTGAAGGTACTTAAAAATTAAAATTTTTCGCTATAATATAACATTATTGTTGTTAAAATAAAAAATTTTGGTGGATATAAGCAAATTTGTTTTTAAAAATTAATATTTAATAAGTAAATATATTAACTGGTTCATAATTACTTTTAATTAGATAAATTGTTATACCTACTAATATCCAATTAAAAAAATTTAAAAGTTTAAAATAATTAGTATAATGAAAAAAAAGTATACGATCACTTTTAATTAGGATAAATTGTTATAAATTATTAATAAATTAACTAAAAATTCGGTTTCGATTCGGTTAACCAGTTACATGAGTCAAAAACCATTAACCAGTCCATTAATATCGGTTTTTTCAAAACACTAACCATTAACCAGTCTATTACAATCGATTAACCAGTCCATCAGTTCGGTTTTCGGATTTTTTTTCGGTTAACCAAGTCCATCGGTTTTTTTGCTCACCCCTACAAAATGAAACGTTATTTTTTAATTGTCTAATTATAAATTTTACAAAAATATTAAAATTTCATAAAGTTATAACATTTTTCTTGTATTTTTATTTTTTATGTGTAAGGTAGAAAATTTATAGATAGTATAATATAAAGATTTTATAAGTAACTAAAACAAACAATTTAGTGCAAAAAAATAATTAAAAAATATAAATTTTCATAAATACATGAAACAATTACCATATGCTATGTATATGTATTAATTAAAAAAAAAATAATAACATATATTTTTAAAAAAGATACTAATAGTGATAAAAAAAATTATGTAATATATATTACATATTATTTAAATATTATTATATTATAATTATATTTATTTTATCTCTATTATAATTCTATTTTATTATAATATTAATATTATTTATTATTAAATTATTATTTTAGAAATATATATATATATATATATATATATATATATATATATATATATATATATATAATAAAGGGGCAGCAGGCGGCAGGTTTGCCTGCTGCCCCTTTACTTAAATTAAGGGGCAGCTTTGGATGCCACAGCTAAGAGCTGCGGCATGCTTCAACAAAAAGGGACCCACGTAGTCAGAAGCCGCAGGTGTCAGCTGCGGCTTCTGACGCAACCCCACCCCCGGAATTATTTCCCAAACAACCCTATTTGTGTAAATATTTTTTTAAATAACCCTAGTCAAATCTTTGTCCCAAAACTGTCAAAGTGACCACTTGGGGTCAAACACTTTGACTAACTGCATAATGCCAATTGTATGACTATAAAGATCACCATTGACTCGGTATCGTGATATATGACTTTATGGCTAGCCAATTATATCCTATACTTCTGATTTCACTACTAGTTACTAAGGATAAAATAATTCCATCAATTTTTTTCCTTTAGTTATGTCACGTGCTCATTTTCATTATGGCATTACATTACGTCTCAATACATAATCCATGTTCATAGTTCTCAGTGTTACATATATTTTCTCATATATTCACATAAACTTAATTATTCTTTAATCAAATTCATGCATAAGTTCTTCTTTTCATCAAATGCCCACCAATTTGCCATCTTTCATCACATTTATTTTCTCAAAGCCACATATCATCATATATACATGTACTTATTAATTTTCTTTCTGCACAAATCAAAATTCACATCATTTACATTATTCTTCAAGAATGAAAATGACATATCCCACATAGATAGAATTTAGCCAAGTCACTCAATACTACTATTGAAGTTGCATTCTTAAATTCATGTTAATTACTCATTAATCATGACAATATTAGCTTAAATGTGCAAAAATATCCCCCATACCTACTCTATGTTCAATTTAGCCAAGGTATGTTATGCCCTAAAGTTCTCTTTTTCTTTCATTAATTGTTTTAATCAAGTTCTTATAGCATTCATTACAAATTTATCACACCAATTTACCAAGTTTTCATGCACATTGAAATCTCAAGTTCTTACATAATGTGTGCAATAGTGTGAACTAACAATTTAGGCACCTTAACATCAAATTAAGCATACCATTCATCTCATTTAACTTTCATAACATCAATATCAATTAAATACATCACTTAACTCAAAGTTGCACACATACATATTCAAACATATCATGAAAAATGAAAGTATTAGTATTCACAAACTTTATTTCCTTAGCTCCTCTTTTTATTCTTCTCTTTTCCTTTCTTCTTTCTTCTTTCTTCCTTATTCTTTTTGTTCTTCACCTCACTAAATTCCATGGACAAAAAGTCCACTTAATATTCTTCCAATTTCATCAAAATCCACTTACATACTAATTATGTACACTAAAAATTACACCAAACTTTAAAAATTCAAACTCTTTACTTGATGTATTTACACTTCACTTATTCTTCATCATTTCCTTAACATTTCCTTCACTTCGCATGTTCACATGGATAGATGGGAGACTAGGATTGAATATAAGGTTGAAATTATGGTAGAAATCAACTTAATTTAGGTGAAAATTGAAACAAAATTGGAGGAGAATTTGGGGGATATGTTCCGGACAAGATGGGAAGAAGATGGAGTGTGTGTGTTTTAGAAAATTCCACGCACTTCTCTCCTTTTATTTATGCCAAAATGGATAGCTAGGATTAATTCCTTTACTATTTAATCTAAGGGTCCATATTGTGCCACATGTCTTCTTTCCATTGGTTCCATATTTTTTATTTAATTTCCATAAAAATATGTCTATAAAGATAGAAAACTATTCTTTGAATGTGTACAAATTTTTGGATCAAAACTATATCGTTTTGGTAATTTTTCGGTCCGGTGATAAATATACTGATTCGATAATTCACTTTTTTTGGCTCAATTTTATTTCCACTTTTCTATATTAAAATTACCATTCTATCATATAAAATAGATTTTCATGGCTGGATTAGTTTTTCGAGGTCTCTAATCAATTTTTAGCCTTGGTCAAATCCCGAATCAAAGTGTGCACTATTCATATCGAATTTGCTACTTATTTTTATCTTTGACTTTTGATGTCTTATTTAATCTCGATTTTACCTCAAATTATATTCTCGGACTTGTCATTGTACTTTTTAATATTCAGAAAAAGTGCATTATATTCTCGAATGGTACTATTCATCTTGGGTGACATGTGATAGAGTTTATTCGTGTGAACATTCGTGTGATTATTAAAATGTTAGTATAGTATACACCACTAGACATGAAATGCTTAGTGCATAGTTTGTTA
Source organism: Excoecaria cochinchinensis (assembly GCA_947683425.1). Taxonomy (NCBI): domain Eukaryota; kingdom Viridiplantae; phylum Streptophyta; class Magnoliopsida; order Malpighiales; family Euphorbiaceae; genus Excoecaria; species Excoecaria cochinchinensis. The sequence continues at coordinate 8,488,389 of CANTUQ010000050.1, forward strand.
CTTTGCATAGGTACTATATGAGCTGATAGTAGTTTTGGAAGGGACAGGGCAATTGGTGCAATTGGAGCCTTAATGTTTGAAGTGATATATTTTGATTTTATATATGACTTATATATGTATATGACCTTATATGCATAAAAAGGAATATTATGTATGCAATTATATAGTTTTTAAGTTAAAGAAATTTAAGTAATATTTTAGAGGAAAGATAATGGTTAATTATGTTTGAATGTTTGAATGTTTGATGCTTTATGATTTTGTTACATATGAAAATGTGAATGAGAAATAGAAGTGTATGTGTTGAGATGTTGTCCAATTATTGAGTTAATGGAGGGTGGGATGGTTATGTATATATTGGGAGTGTTAAATTTGAATGTGCAAGAGGGATAGGAATAACTGATGTTGTTATGCCAACAAAAAATTTACCAAATGAATAGTAACTATGCATTAAAGTAGTTAATTATTGCACGAAGATGATAAATAATAATAAAAAATAAATTTCTCAACACCAAATACATAAGGAACATAATATTGATATGGCTAAGAATAACTGAGTAAACCGTTTTTGTATACCTGGTGCTCGTTTCTAAAATATTTGAGTATAGGGTGTTACATTTAGTGGTATTAGAGCAGGTTTAAGCGATTCTAAGATTTGAAGGTATATCGATATGGATTAAGTGATTACATATACGTGCCATGAATGAATATTTGTGATTAAAGTGATTATAGGAATTAATGCATACTTGTCTTTTTTTTTGTTTTATAGTTAAAAAATGACGTCTAGTTCGCGACAACAGTTGGATGAGGAAGTAAAAAGTAGAACTTTAGCTAGTGTTGGAGATAAAGGTGTCGCAGACCATCATGGCTAGCCTATGCCACCACCTACAAAACTGGTACTACTACAATTGAATTTATTGCAGGTTATATTCATTAGAGGATGCAGGCTGAGCAGGGGTCAGTAGCCCCAGCCCCAGCAACAACTGCCTCCTTTTCCACTAAAGCAACATATATTGGAGCGGCTTAAAAATTTGGGAGCTGAGGATTTCTATGGTAAGGATCAAACTATTGCTACTGAAGCTAAAAAATGGCTTCACAAGATGAAGAAGTTGTTTGAGATTACCATAGTCCACTAGAAAAGATGCTGGAAGGAGTAGTAGCTTTATTTCAGAGCCCTGCATTCACATGGTGGGAGATTGTAAAGAAACATACTATTGCAGTGGAACCTACTTAGGAGTACTTTTTGAAATAATTTAAAGACATGTACATTGGAGTACAATACAAAAATGCCATACAAAATGCCTTCTAGAGGCCGAGATAAGGGAACAAGATAGTGGCCGAAATATGAGAAAGAATTTAAGAGGCTTAACACTTATATGGATGACTACCACCTGACAGAAACAAAGTTATGTCAGTTGTTTGAGCAAGGCTTTCACAACAAGATCTAAGAATCCATAACTACCTAAAAGTACATAGACATAAGGACTCTTGTGAAAGCAGCCATGAAGGCTGAGGCAATCAAGCAAGATAAGGCCAATAGATAGGCGCGAACCTAGCAGAAGAAGAGGACAGAACCGTTCGATCCCTCTAGAAGCATTAGCAAAAAATCCAGAGGCCCTCATACACAATCTTAGGCTCCTCCCCAAGCTCCAACCTAGAGTCAAAAATCAACTACTAGTACGGATTTACCAGCGGCTTCAGTGGCCAGTACACTTATAAGGGTAGGTAGAGGGACCTACCTTACATGTGATCACTGTGGTAGGAAACACTAGGAGATTTTTAGAGGTTGACAAGGGCATGCCTTCAGTGTGGGTCCAAAGATCACTTAGAGAAGGATTGTGCCAAAGCACCAAAGGCTGATAAATCACATGCTACATCACAGAGAGGCAAAGGTAGAGGTGATGCCATTAGGACATCTGCATAGAGGGAAGTTGTGCAAGCAGTATGACCTCTAGCTTGTATTTATGCTTTTCGGGCCAAAGAAGAACGAGATGCTCCTGATGTCATTGTTGGTAAATTCCTACTCTTTAATGATTATGTTTATGCACTAGTAGATCCAAGATCCACACACTCCTACATAAACACCATAGTAACACAGGGGAAGGGTTTGCATACTTCACAATTAGAGGAGATATTTTAGTGAGCAATCCAATAGGACATATTGTAATGGCGAACAAAGTATATTAGAATTGTCTTATCCAAGTACAAGACTTTACCTTCCCTACAAACCTTATTGAACTTTCATTCCATGAGTTTGATGTAATCTTAGGTATGGATTGGTTATATGAACATCAAGTCATGGTTGATTGTTGACTTAAACGGGTCATCTTGAGAACAACAGATAGGAAGATAGTTACATTGGTGGGTGAGAGATCCAATTTCTTATCGAATGTGATATTAACTACAGCAGCTATTCAGTGTTTGGTAAGCGTACCAACTTGACAAGTAATATAACGAGTAAAATTGTGACGCACAAATATCATATCCAAGGGAAAGGGAACCAAGATTGAGGTTGTTAAATCTATGCTAAAGAATTCCTAAAGTTTTTATGAGTTTTTGGCTTAATTAAACTAGGAACAAATTAAATAAAGCTGAACTAAGAATTAAATGATTAAACTAAGGAAATGAATAAAGATATAAATACTACATTTAATGGGAAAACAAAGTTTAAATCAAATTAATGAAAATCTTGCCAAGGAATACCTATTCTCCCCATACTACCATGCAATCACTCTCATAAATAGGGGTGGGCAAATGTCGGGTTCGGGTCAACCCGACCCGAACCCGAATAACTCGAAAATCGAAATATAGTAAATTTTATCACCCGAACCGACCCTAAATTACAATAGGGCCCCGAACCGAATAACCCGAAAAATTTCGGGTCCCGAACCGAATAACCCGAATTTCAATTCCTTTTTTTTTTTAAGTTAAAACTAATTAAACAATAATATTAAAACTATTCAATACCTAATTATCATATAATATGAACAATACTAATTAAATACCTAATTAACTTGTTCACCATCATAAAATGTCTAAAAATTACAACAAATTAATAACATTCTTAATGTTTAATTAACAACAACATTAAAATTAAATTGTCCACAAAATGCCACCATCTTTGATCTTTAGTTGCTCCACAATCTCTTCCTCTAATTCAATTTCATTTGACGAAGACATCTACATGTTCATGAAAATAAAATTTCAGTATGCTTAAACTAAAAAAAAAAAAATATAATGGCAAATAAAATTTTTGCAACCTAATAGAGAACAAGCTTGTAATGGTGTAAATTAAATGAACAAGCTTCAAAGTTAATAAGTTAATATATAAGTTAATAACATTTTTATTGGTTTATAAGTTAATATATAATATACTAAAAGTTAAGAAGGTAAAGTGATTTAACGACACAAAATTCTTAACGTTTCAATTTGGGACTAAAGTATAAAATTCACTTTAATTTGTTATTAAGACTTTTACATTAAGCATATCTAAATATTGCAAGCCATTATTATATATCTAATTTTTTTTTAAAAAGGCACACTTTATTGAAGAAGAATAAAATAATATATAAATAATATAAAATTGAAAACTCCAATTTGTTGACAATTTTATGGATTACAAACAGGACAGTAGAGCAGAATAGAACATAAAAAATAACAATATCAGAATAAATTATAAACCCAGATAAGAGGGGGTTGTAAGCACATATTAAAATGGTAATCTTTGTGGAACAAAAGGATTCACATTCTGCAGAAACTTCAAAACAAATGCAAAAACACGGTGGTCAATTTCATCCTCTCATGCTTCAAACCAACATCTCTTTGGTGAAACAATGCACAAAACTCATGCAATTGTTGAATGAAATAAGGTGTTTATCAAGATTCTAAAATAATTTTTTCAAATCTTGGATAGTCTAAAACAAATATTCATGATGACTACAGTTAGTGTTCCAGTCAATACATCCTTAAATATCTTAAGTCATTATATGCAAGCTAAGATGATTATCTCCTTCGGCATGCAAAAACCCTTTTAGATTCTGATTTCTTTCTTATTTTTATGGCAAATATGTCATTCCTTAATTTAATAACCTAAATGTTGATACTTCCACAGAAATTAAAACATTCATTGCACCGTTTCAGAAAATAAAAATAGACAAATGCTTATGGATTAGCAATATTGGAACATCTGCACCCAAACAAGAAAAGATTATTGAAAAGTTTTCAACAAATTGGAGTTTTCAACAAATTTAGATAACATTCCAGCTTTAATTTATTTCTTTTCTCTTAAACTGTCAACTAAAACTTACAAATTAACCAATTAAAACTATCCTACTTACGCAAGGTGCAAGGATCTAAAACAAAATATAAAGAAACAGAGCATAAAGATAGCAAAAGAAGATAGCAGAAGAAGAAGAAGAAGAAGAAGAAGAAGAAGAAGAAGAAGAACTTACTTTCGTTGAGGCTACCGGCGGCGAATACAAGTGGCGACAGCGACGAAGGAGCTGAGCGGCGACGGCTGTGGAGGAGAAGAGTGGCATGGCAGAAGAAGAAATGGATTCTAGGGATTTAGTGCGTGAAGGTGAAACTGAAAGGGATAAATGATGGCCAAACCGGGTTTTTTTCTTCTGAGGGTGGGTGAAAGTCGGGTGGTTCGGTTTTATCTTATTTTTACCCGAACCGACCCGAACCCGAAATTTGCCAAATCTTTCAATCCGAACAGAACCGAATTATCCGAATTAACATTTCGGTTCGGATTATTCAGGTTATTCGGGTCGGTTCGGTTTTTGCCCACCCCTACTCATAAACATAACACGTGCTAGCAGTGGACCACCCTTTTATATCTAAGCCTACCATCCCGGACTCAGCTATTCTTATCAACAACCTACTATTTTGGACTTAGTTCATTGATTAACATCAGTTCAAGTTACCAAATCCTAGACTCGATATAACCTATAATTTTGGACTCAGTTATCTACAGACCCATTTATATTTCACCCTTCTGAACCTCTTAACATCAACAGATATAAACCCAACCTACCATTCCGGACTCAGTTAAATAAATAAATGCAGATTTTAAAAGAACAGAGCATATATATGAGATAATCATCAAATAAATCCATTCAGATCATCATTTCGAACTAAATCTAACTAAACCATTTGAATCATATTCATGCATAGATAAGCAAGAAAGATAAAACTATAACACATGCATAATTCATCAAGAACAGAGTATTTATATGGGGTATGGGGATTTAAGGAATCCCTTAACAAATAAAGGATTACTCACTCATTATTGAAGTCAAACATAAAATAAATGAAATAAATGTAAAATACTCCATTAAAATTTCAACTCCGAAAGGTCTTATAGAATCCAAGTGCTCTTTACTGAAGAATCAAAAGTTGTAGAAAATAAATCTAATAACAAAGATGAAATAAAGAGCTAAAACTAATTGAAAATCAATAAAACCTATTCTAAAATACCCAAAACTAAAACTTCAGATCTGGAAAAATGAGAAAAAAAGATAAAAATAAAGTCTGTTGAGAAAAAGAATCCAGATGCAAAAATGGAATTCCAGGCTTAAATAGCAAACAGACTAGATGGCGGTCAGGAATTTCTGCCCGCCGTGTAAAAGTAGTTACAATTGAGATTTCTGGGTTATACAGCGAGGAAACATTTCTGCCCGCTGTGAAAATGCTTCTTGATAACATCCTTTATAAACTTTCAATCTACACGATGGGGAAGATTCTTTTCCCGCCGTGTAAGCCATCTACAGCAACTGCATCACCATGATTACACGGTGGGCAGAAATCCTTGCATACCATCTGTAAACACCGAATACCGAGGCAGCTCAGATCAGAGTTACCCGATGAAAATATCGGTACCCGTTCCATGGGATAGGGAGTGAAGTCATAAGATGTAACCCTTGAAATTCGCAAGTTTTAGTGATATTCGTGGCTAAAATGCTTAAAGTTTTTCTCTTTTTGCTTCGAAAAGGGCTTTTTCTGTTTAATTTTTTTGCCACTGAAGCCCGTCGCTCGCGCCTGTCCTTCACGCGAGAGATGCCAGTCTCTCACACTTGAAGGGAACCTGTCCCTCGCACGAGCGACGCCCATCGCTCGAGCTCAAGGGCACTCGTCCCTCTTGCGAGCGATGCCCATCGCTGGTGTCCGTCCCTCATCTGGATGCCTACCGCTCAAGGTCAATTGTGCCCTTCTGACCGATGCCCCTTGGTGTGCCGATAAACGCCCGTCGATCGGGTCCTATGGGTTTTGCAGATTTTTTGGTTTTAAATCATTTGATTTTATTTCCTAAGTCTTATTTAATTTTGAAAGATTTGATTTGATTTCTAAATCTTATTTAAATTTGGAAATGATTTGATTTCTAAATCTTATTTGATTTTGAATGATTTGATTTGATTTGATTTTCTAAACCTTATTTGAATTCAAAAAGTTTTTAATTCTTTCTTCTTCAGCCTATAAATAGCAGGTTGAGTTTTGAGGTCAGGGGTAGAGATTTTTCTCAGAAATGGAGGTTAGCAATTTTTGGGTTAGAAAATTTTCATAAGCAAAGGGTTTTCTTTCCATCTTTTTCTTTCAAAGATTCTTGGAAAAGGAATTAGGAAGAACTCGAGAAAGGAAAAATAATTTTCTCTCCTCGGTCTATTATTATCAAGTCCGAAATCTCTTACAAAAGAAAAGAGCAATCAAGATCAAGAAACAAATTCTTCTCGCTTGGTTTATCTTCCAAAAGTTCTGATTTATTTGCAAAGAATGATTTTTGCAAAGAAAAATTATCTTTAAACCATTGTCACTAGTCACTGGCCCTTGTAGAACTCAAGGGAATTTCACGTGACTTCTACTTTCCGAAAATCAACATTCTGAGGGTAAACATTATAGATTAGTCCCTTTATAGCTCGAGTTAATTTATTTTAATTAATCCATTTTAACACCTTATTTGCTTTATTGCTGATTAATTGCTTAAAAAGGGGGTTTTAATTGTGAAATGTTGGATTAAAATTATTTTTTTTTTCATTTTTTTGGTCTGGAGTTGACCGACGGGCTGAAGGCCCCACCGATGGCCGTCACTTAAGTGAGTGACGGGCTGTCACAGGAATTCTTTCTGCCCGTCGGTTGCCTCATGGTCGGCCATCGCTCATGGCGATCTGGCCATCCCTGGGCCTTCTTCCTCCCTTTTTTTGTCATTCTTTTACTGATTTCCTTGACCCTTTTTTTTACTCATTTTGGGCAATTTATTTTCGTCTTATTATTCTATTTATTTGTTTTATTTTTGACATTTTCTTTTGTTTATTTTATTTATTAATTTGCTAATGTGTTATTTGTATTTTGTGAGTTTTATTATTTTGTTGAATGTTGGGTAACGAAAAAGGAAACTAGTTAGAACGACGCAGAGGCATCAATATGGTTCATTCCTTCTACCCTATTCTCTCTCCCTTATTTTTCTTAATCTTTATTTGTTGTAAATATTGCTTCTTACGCACATTAATATAAAAGTGACAAATGATTTCTACAAATTAGTTGGGTTTTTCGTAATAAAATGGGACGAAAGTCCTTATTTATCAACCAAATAAATTGTCACCTTTGATGCCATTTCTTAACGCATGCATGCAAAGACCAATGTCTTCATCTCTAATGAATATCCTGATTTATGCATGATTCACATTTCCTTTATATTAAAGGTTGTATTCTGCCTCTAGTTTTATTGTAATTAATGTACTTTTATGTAATTTATTTTATTTTATTCTTGCTTTTATTTATTGCTTTTATTATGTGATTGATATGCACTCTAATTACTGCATTTAAACGAATGAGAAGAGGAATGAAATTTTAATTACATAACTCAATTATGCTTTAACCAAGGTATGAATAAGAGTGAAGTCCTTAACTCTCTCTAGTCTTAGGGTTCACGAGGTTAGATTAACCTTTCCAATGTTTTATTGGAAAGGGGATTCCAAAATATCCTATGTTGCTCAAAATAGACTCATACGCTTTGTCTTAGGCTTTATTAAGTTAAATGAAACTTTTCAGTGTTCTATTGGAAATGGTATTCCAAAATATCTGTTATTACCCAAAATAGACATATACGCATTATCTTAGGCTCAGTGAGGCTAGATGAACTTTCCCAATGTTTTATTGGGTGGTAACTCCAAAATATCTCATGTTACCCAAAATAGACTCCTTTATAATCATTACAATTTCTATGAACTTCTCCCGAATACCCTAAAAGCAGGTTTTCGAGGCTCTTAGGGTTCAATGCCCGTCATAGTGGCTACTCCACTGGGAAATACTGAGACTTCGCTTCAAAAGTACCTTGGTTAAAATATATAATTGAGTTTTAATTTAAAAATTTCATCCCTCTTTGATAATGCATAACATTTTATTAGAGCCTTAGATCTATGCTAGTTTGGTCCCTCTCTTAACCTCGATGTATTTCCAAAGCACAACCCTATGTTCACTTAATGTGGGAAACTGTTAGTAATAATCACCAGCCCGAGTCTAGTACCATTTGGTATATCAAATGATGATCCGACCGGTCGCTATGCCCATGACGAGCTAGACCTATTGGCAGGGATCATGCTTGAGTAGCCCAAAAGTATTATCGCCCTGACTAAAGCTCATATAATGAAAGTAGATACTTACCCTATGCGGTATGAACCTTAATACATGCTTTCTATATGGATCATTTTGTATTGGATAGACCCAGATAAATTGGATGGTCGCTTAATCAAAAGGCTTTTATGCCCCGATAGGCCCATATTGATTTATTTAGATTGCCTAAATACACAATGATCAAAAGCCATGCACTTGCACTTTAAATTAAGAGTTATTATGCTGCCGATTTTTTACCGTGCACCATACTTATCCAGTGGGTTCCTCGGTAACCCATGGATCAAGCCCACTTAAGAAAGAGACCGCACGACCTCGTGTGTGTGAGTGATAAGGCTAGAAGGATCTATCTTGCTTGCATGTGGTTGTGGATGTTGCACAGCATGCTCATGCATTACATGTCATTCATGCACGTAAAAAAAAGAAAAAAGAAAAAAAAACATGTATATTTCATTTCGTGTGCGTGCATTCTATTATGTGCATATAATTTTCACATGTATATGTCGTCTTGTGCATAAGTTCACTCCATGCATCACATGTATCATTCTTATTTTTTGACTTTTAGCCATCGTATACTATTTACCTGGGAGGTTTTGGGACCTTGATAGTTGCCTAAAGGGCAATCATAGTCCGAGTTGGTTGACAGAGATTTGGCATCCTTTATAGAACATTCGCAGTCATTAGAAATGGCTGACCCTTTGCAACAGACTGAAGAGACTCGTGCCCTAATTGCCTAAGAGATAGACAGAAGGTTTGAAGAGTTTGAAAAAAGGCTATTGGCTATGATTAAGGAAAGAATGGATGCCATGGCGCTCGTTCTTCAAGCTCAGCTTATGGCGACTGCTTTTAACCAAGTTAAACCAACCACGGTCAGGAAGGCTCATACAGCAACGACCATAGTGCTTCCATTTCCTTTCGAGACCAGAGGCAAAGTGCTTCTTGATTCGCCAGTTGAGCAAGGAGGAAATAGGAGGCGTACTCTAGAACATAACATTGTGCCTGAAGAGGGTGGAAACCCAGCGATGATGCATACTCTGGAAGATGGAAGCATAGGTAGCCACAACAATAGTAAGGGCAATGTTAGGGCAACAGAAGTCTCAGCCACTAGAACAACTCAGCGTCACCATACCATCATAGGTAAATCACTGTCTTGGCACCTCACCCGTTTCGTCAAGGAAGGGAAGTTACAACTATTGCCAATAGGGCCTGCCCCAAGCCAAACATAGCCTAGACATATAACAGATTAGTATTGTGCATATCACCAACATACAGGGCATAAAAAAGACCACTGTCATCCCCTAAAAGACCGTATTCAAGAATTAATATCGGACCCAGAAAAAGAAAAGATAGCAGAGGTGCCAACTACAAAAGTGAATCAAAGGCACTATTCTAATTTAGGTAGATCCTTGTCTTGGGTCCTTGTGAAGCTGATAAAGGAGGGGGTGTTATAGCCATTGCCGGCTAGGCCTACCAGAAATCAAGGGCAGCCTAATCACAAGGCAGATCAAGATTGTGCTTTCCACCAGCACATCGGGCATTTGATAAATCATTGTCAGACTTTGAGGGATCGGGTTTAAAACCTTATTGACAATAAGCAGATCTCTAACCTAAAAAAGTGAAAGCGAAAGAGTAAGATAGATTAAGTGCCTAAGTCGGAAAGGAAGTTTTTGAAGCCATGCATATAGAGTGGAGAAGTCTCGGCCACAACACCTCCACCGCTAAGAATAAAAGAAGTGGCCTTAGCAGATGGGCTTAAAGATTTCTTTTAATGTGTTTTTGAACTATGTTATGCACTTGTTTCTCTAACTATATTAATAGTATGGGCTTTTCTTATGTATGCATAGTCATATCTTATTGCATCATGCATAGTAATAATAATGATCAAGGCATTGGTTTAATAAACATTGTCTCATTTAGTTTCAAAAAATAATAATCTTAGTTGCGTCCAATCTAACTCCTGAAGCGAGATAAAATTTGAGAGATAAAAAAAATGAAAAATAAAAAAATCTAAAAAATAAAAAGAAAAAATGGCCTTTGCCTGGACCAGGAATGACATACTAGGACAACTTGCTTCAATTTGTCAACCTAGCAACAATCAGAATTTTCAAAAGCCATTCCTTTACTTCTTCAGCATCTAGGACTCATACAATGCAACCAAACGAAGCTAAGCTCCAATCTTAAAGTGCTACCTCAGGAACTAGACTATCAAATTCATGACGAATAAAGGTTTAGGCCTTACAAAAAAACAAAAAAAAACAAAAAAAAAAGAAAAGAAAGAAAAGAAAAGGAAAAGTCAAAAGAAAAAAAATAGAAAGAAAAGAAAAGAAAGGAGGAAAAAGAAAAGTGGCCAAAAATATCTGAGGCCACCTGCAACCCAATCCCAACCATTGAGAGCTACCTAAAAAATTGAGTGACCAAAATAAAAAAAAGGAAAAAATGCGAGCTTTCACAGTTAAGTTGCAAAAGGAGAGCTCGTCGACTCAGCTAGTTTGCACAAAGGTCAAGATTAAGCCTTTTGTGCTGAAAAGCCATTGTCGGAAGACGAATTGTCATCAACCGTCCCAGCTAAAACAATGATGGGGGATTCAAGAGTTCAAGCAATGCCAATAGAATGAAGAAGGTCCCATGGCAAAGGCAATAAAGAAAAAGAGAAAAGAAATAAAAAAAAAAAGAAAAGAGAGTAAAAGCCCTGCAGGTCAAAAACCAAAAATAGTCGACTTTGCTAAAATTGAGCACCCCGCTAAGGTGAAAGCTGAAAAGATGTCCTAGGCAAAAATTAGGGGCTGAGAGAAAATATTCAAACATGAAAACCCAAAAGAGCTGATTAATAATAGGAGTCGAATGCGCCCAAGGTATTACTCCCTGAGATTGAATAAAACTTATGTTTGTGCATCACATGTCTAGACATGCTTATTGTTATTGCTATATGGTGCAGATAAATAGGAATGCATGCATAAGCTGGGCATAAACGTGCGATTGGATGGTCAAGAGAAACCCGCGGCATGCATAAGGACATATGCTAGAACAAGCTTCATTCAGGGCGATAATGATAAAACTTCATTTGACAAATGCTTCTCCTCCTACCCTTCAAAAAACAAATAATAACAAAAAAAAAAAAAAAAAGAGAAAGGCGGGCTTTGTGACCCTTGAAATTCACAAGTTTTAGTGATATTGGTGGCTAAAATACTTAAAGTTTTTCTCTTTTTGCTTCGAAAAGGGCTTTGTATATATCTCGCATATGCAATTCTTTACCCACATTCCGTGTACATAATTTCTAAATACATGTAACACAATTATTTGCACATGTTTAGCATGCATCATGTGCATTTAATCCTTTACACATACAGTTGTGTGCATATAATTTTTGTACATAATCCTTTGCACGTGTTTCGTGTATATAGCTTTGTGTATATCTTTCACACATATAATTCCATACGCACACACAATCTTTTGTATACATTGCTGTGTATATGACTTAGAAGGAAATGTTCGAATAGACCTCATGCACAAAGATGAACTAAGAGATGGATTCGGCTCAACATTATCGGCCACTGTATTCGGCATAAAATCATATGGGTCTGTACGAAGGAGGAACACCCAGAAGAACAAGTCTATTCGGTCACCCCATGCTGAGGGCAATCAAAAATCATACAAATCTATAGAAAAGAAGACCTTTCGAGAAGCTGGACTGCCCACACGTACCTTGGTTGCCGGTAATTAGGTACAACTTTAGCTCAATGTCAGTGCTCATCTATGCTGGACAATCAGATTAAGATAAAGTCCTCACAGAAAAGGAATCCCGCGGACTCGTGCCAAAGAGGACATTTAAAAGAGCAAGCCTATTCAAGCACACCATGCTGGGGGCAATTGGGTAAGTTTTTTTTATCATAAAATATAAAGGTTGGAAAAAACACTTAAAATGTAAGGTTCAGCCAAGTGCAGATTCAAGATCCATCCAAAAATTGCAAAAATGCAGAATGCACCTGAGGTGTAAATTCACATGAAAAAATACCTCAGTTGTAAAGATTAAAAAAAAATCCAAGACTTTTTTAAAAAAAAAAAATCACAAAAACATCAAGACTAAAATCCTCTTAAAAAACACTGAAAATTCTAAAATCTATCCGCTTACATGCAAGCATCGAAATGCCAAATCTAATTTTCTCTCAGAAGGCTCAAAATCTAAGTCTCTAAATGAGCATCTAAGCCTCTCAGTGAGCATCTAAGTCTCTCAGTGAGCATAAATTTTTGAAGTCTCCCTGCGAGCACAAAGCCCTCTTAAGAGGTATATAGGTTTTTTTTTCAATAAGGAGTCTCCGATTAGAGGTGATAGAGGAATCGATATCTAGTATATAACAGTCGGTAAGGGATCTCTAAGAGGATGACATTCGCACTTTGGAGGTCTAGAAAATGACTCTGTGCAATCCAAGAGGATGATATCTGCACTTGGGAGGTCTAGAAAATGACTCGGTGCAATCAAGAGGATGATATACGTACTTCATAAGTTTAGAAATGACTCAATGCAATCCAAGAGGATGATATACGCACTTTGAAAGTCTGGAAAAGACTCGATGCAATCCAAGGGGATGATACCTACACTTTGGAAGTCTAGAAAATGACTCGGCACAATCCAAGAGGATGATGTTCATATTTTGCAAACCGTTCTCCAAGGAATAACCAACCGTCCTTCAGGGGACAACCGTCTGACATCGACCCCAACAGGTGCGTATTGCCACAGGTACGCATCTCTTTCCTATGCCCTACATATTTGTTTTGCCTATTTTTATAGGAAAAAAGGTTTAGGATGAGCACTAGCAAAAACAAAAATAATCACATGCCATTGCTACCCGGAGGTGGTCAGCAATATAAATGCGGTATATCAACGAGTTATAGTAGAGTATACTACAACTCAACGGCGATCATATGCCGTGCAGGCCTGGAGGTGGTTAGCAAGATAAATGTGGTATATCAAATGAGTCATAGTAGAATGCACTACAACTCAGCGGCGACAATCATATGCCATGCAAACTGGATGCTGGTTATCATGAACATGCCATGCGGACCCGGATGTGGTTAGCAAAACAATTGCAGTATATCAAACGGGTCGTAGTAGAATATGTTATAACTCAGTGGCGACAAACCACGACCTTCAACACAATAAAAAGGTAAGGACTGCCTTAGGTGCGCACTTATTTCCTTCTTCTCTGAATCTTGGCTCATCTAGACGCTAGTGCACTAATTTTCCTAAAATTGGGGGCAACTATAGACACTGGGTTCGGAGGCAGCCCAGATCAGAGTTACACGATGAAGATACAGGTACCCATTCCACGAGATAGGGAGTGAAGTCATAAGACGTGACCCTTGAAATTCGCAAGTTTTAGTGATATTGGCTAAAATACTTAAAGTTTTTATCTTTTTGCTTTGGAAAGGGCTTTTTCTGTTTAAATTTCTTTTTTTGCCGACCAACGCCCGTTGCTCGCTCCTGAGGGGCGCCTGTCCCTCATGTGAGGGGCGCTTGTCTCTCACGCTTGAGGGGCGCCTGTCACTCACGCTAGCAATGCCTGTCGCTTGCGCTCGAGTGTACCCGTCCCTCGCGCGAGCGACGCCCATCACTGGTGTTTGTCCCTTGGGTGGATGCCCGCCGCTCAAGGTCAATTGTGCCCTCATTACCGACGCCCGTCGGTGGGGTCCTATCGCCGTTTTGTGGACTTTTTGGTTTTAAATCATTTGATTTTATTTCCTAAATCTTCTTTGATTTTGAATGATTTGATTTAATCTCTAAATCTTATTTAAATTTGGAAATGATATGATTTCTAAATCTTATTTGATTTTGAATGATTTGATTTGATTTTCTAAATCTTATTTGAATTTAAAAAGTTTTGAATTCTTTCTTCTTCAGCCTATAAATAGTAAGCTGAGTTTCGAGGTCAGGGGTTAGAGATTTTTCTCAAAAAAGGAGGTTAGCAATTTTTAGGTTAGAAAATTTTCATAAGCAAAGGGTTTTCTTTCCATCTTTTTCTTTCAAAGATTCTTGGAAAAGGAATTAGGAAGAACTCAAGAAAGGAAAAATAATTTTCTCTCCTTAGTCTATCCTTATCAGGTCCGAAATCTATTACAAAAGAAAAGAGAAATCAAGATCAAGAACAAATTATTCTCTCTTGATTTTTCTTCCAAAAGTTCTCATTTATTTGCAAAGAACGATTTTTGCAAAGAAAAATTATCTTTAAACCATTGTCACTAGTCACTGGTCCTTATAGAACTCAAGGGAACTTCATGCGACTTCTACCTTTCGAAAATCAACATTCCGAGAGTAAACATTCTGGATTAGTCCCTTCATAGCATGAGTTAATTTATTTTAATTAATCAATTTTATCATGCTATTTGCTTTATTGCTAATTAATTGCTTAAGTAGGGGGTTTTGATTGTGAAATATTAGATTAAAATTATTTTTTTCATTTTTTTGATCTGGAGTTGACCGACGGGCTGCAGGCCCCGTCGACGGCTCATCGCTCAAGCCGTCGCGAGAATTCTTTCTGC
Source organism: Excoecaria cochinchinensis (assembly GCA_947683425.1). Lineage (NCBI taxonomy): Eukaryota > Viridiplantae > Streptophyta > Magnoliopsida > Malpighiales > Euphorbiaceae > Excoecaria > Excoecaria cochinchinensis. The sequence goes on from CANTUQ010000050.1 coordinate 8,503,545, forward strand.
CCATTGGTCGCCCCATGGACGGCCGTCGCTCATGGCGATCTAGCCATCCCTGGGCCTTCTCCATCATTTTCTTTGTCATTCTTTTACTGATTTCCTTTTTTTTACTCATTTTTATTATTTTGTTTATTCGTTTTATTTTGACATTTCCTTTTGTTTATTTTATTTATTAATTTGCTAACGTGTTATTTGTATTTTATGAGTTTTATTATTTTATTGAATGTTGGGTGCCTGAAAAGGAAACTAGTTGGAACAACGCAAAGGCGTCACTATGGTTCATTCCTTCTACCTTATTCTCTCTCCCTTATTTATCTTAATCTTTATTTGTTGTAAATATTGTTTCTTACACGCATTAATATCAAAGTGACAAATGATTTCTACAAATAAGCTGGGTTTTCCTTAATAAAATGGGACCAAAGTCCTTATTTATCAACCAAATAAATTGTCACCCTTGATGCCATTTCTTAAAGCATGCATGCGAAGACCAATGTCTTCATCCCTAATGAATATCCCGCTTTATGCATGATTCACATTTCCTTTATATTGGAGGTTGTATTCCGCCTCTAGTTTTATTGTAATTAATGTACTTTTATGTAATTTATTTTATTTTATTCTTGCTTTTATTTATAGCTTTCATTATGTAATTGATATGCGATCTAATTACTGCATTTAAACGAATGAGAATAGGAATGAAATTTTAATTATAAAACTCAATTACACTTTAACCAAGGTATGAATAAGAGTGGAGTCTCGAACTCTCTCTGGTCTTAGGTTTCACAAGATTAGATTAACCTTTCCAATGTTTTATTAGAAAGGGAATTCCAAAATATCTCCTGTTACCCAAAATAGACTCATACGCTTTGTCTTAGGTTTCATGAGATTAGATGAACATTTCCAGTGTTCTATTGGAAAGAGAATTTCAAAATATCTCTTGTTACCCAAAATAGACATATACACATTGTCTTAGGCTTAATGAGACTAGATGAACTTTCCCAATATTTTATTGGGTGGCGACTTCGAAACACCTCATGTTGCCCAAAATAGATGCCCTTATAATAATTATAAGTTCTATAAACCTCTCTCGAATACCCTAAAAGTGGGTTTTCGGGGCCCCCAAGGTTCGGCGCGCATTACACCGTATGAAACTCAATACTTTCACAAATCTTACTACCCTCGAACACACAGTAGGCAAAAAATCTTGTCCAGCTTGTGAAATATCAAAAACTGGTAAAATAAGCCAAAATTCACTCCAATTAAAGCTCACAAAAATCTAAGATTATTCAAAGCTAAAATAAATTAAATTAACAACTCAAAGACTACAAAATCAACTAAAAAAAACATAAAGAAAAACATTAATTTGAACTTATCAACAACCCTATACTTAGCTTTTGCTTGCCCTCAAGCAAAATGAATAAACCACCAATTCCAAATTTCTCAAAATTTTCAACCCAGAATTCAACAGTTCAAAAATAGAAAAGCAACATTCAGCAAGTTCCACTTTACAGAAATCCCATTCCAACAAAGTCTCCAAACAAAAGAATATGAATAAATTTCCTAATGTGTGCGCGTAAAGGCCAAAACCAATTATCACCAATTTCAAAATTAAAATATCCAATACAATTCAACCAATAACCAATCAAATCAGTGCACGAATGCACTTCTGGTTTCTCGCTTGAAACTCTAGAAACACCATATGCCTCTCCTTTAGTACTGGAACCCGAAAGTCATCTCCACTAATGCAAATCAAGACATAAACTAAGATTAATAGGTCTTAAATAGGTTTTAATGAGAGGCTAGAGTACGGGCTAACAAAGAAGAATCAAGTCAATAAATAGAAAATAGCCACATTCTACCCAACCTAGTCACTACAACTCTCTTCCAAAATATAAACTCTTCCTACTCCCATTTTTTTTCAAAAGCTAGTTTGAATTCTTTTTTAATTATGAAGATAAAACTAAGTTGAGATGAAGATCAAAAAATTTCCTCTTAAAAATCAAAACAGTTAATTAATTTTTTTTATTTTTATTTTTTAAATGTAAAATAAGATAAGCGAATTACCCCACACTTGAATGTTGCAGCAGCTTGTTGATTATAGAACTAGCTAAACCATAATTAGAACAAAACTAGCAAGCTATTATAATAAAAGGTGACTCCCCAAATTATTTTTCATGTATCTTAAAGCTTCACTAAATAATTTAGTCTTTATAAACCTCTAAAGTACAGAAAAATATTCCCCTTATATTTGAAAATTAAAGCACAACTTCTCTCACACAACCCATTCTTGAAACTAATTCACCAAAAATTCCCTAAAGCAATAACCCCACATTCCTAGAATGGCCAACTCTCCTAAAAAATAAGCTAAAGCATTTTAAGGCTAGAGGGTATCATATAAGTTGTGTAAATAAAGAAATAATAGAGTACATATTTAGCATACTCACTAAGCTCAAAAGGGCTAACAAGGGAAAATAAATTACAATAAGTAGGGAAAAGTCTTTTTAAAGTAGCTATTCAAAGAAAATTGCCTAAATCATGTCAAAATTCATGCCTCAATTGCAAACGCGTTGAAGGGTAATGAGGAAGGTTCTAGTACTCTAAAGATTTTCTTGATCAAAGGTTTACATGCACTAGTTTTTTATATCAACTTTTAAACCTGGCCTATATACAAAGTATAAAGGAAATTTAAATGTATACATCAAATTTGAAAACTAAGTTAGAAAGGATAACCTTCAATAGTAACTTACTCCCTTGCTATCTAAAAGTTCTAAATAGCTAATTCAAAATTGAAAGTTTGAAAAATTATTCAAATCGGAACGACAATTTAAGGGTTAACTAAGCTAAGCATAGCAATTGATAAATTCAAAAAAGAAAATAACAACTAAACAGAAAAGAAAATCAACAACTTATAAAAATAAAGCACAAAAACAATAAGAAAAAACTAAGATTACTAACTAAAACAAAAGAATAGAGTTAAAAGATAAAATAAAATGACAGTATTTAAAAACTAGAATAAGCTAAAACAAACTAAACAGACTTGGCTAAATAAATTTCACAAAATATGTCCTTACCCCACACTTAAGAAATTTTTATCCCCATCAATCAATTAGTTTATCAATTAAACAAAAGATAACTGAAACGACAAAAATTTTGATAGAAACACTCCCGAAAATCACTCATGTGGAGGAGAGGGTGGTGGATATCTCTCCAAAATACTCCTATAGAATGCTCGGTTTCCTACCTAATAAGATTTAAAGATCTCTCCATATGCTCAAACTGCTGATCGAAAAGGCCAAGTCTCTAGTCTTGTATATCTATCCTGGCCACAACCTGATCTATGTTGGAATGAAGTTGAGCTTGGCCTGTAGATAAGATTTTCATCTGAGATATAAGCTCTGAATAACCCTGTGAAGTGGGTGGTGTGGCAGCTTCTTCCCTCTCATCAGCACCCTCAGCTGGCTCAACCTGAGCAGCAGGCAATTCAATCCTTCCCCTCTCTACCAATCTCAGGTACTTATCACACGTAGTCAACCGCATCCTCCAACTATGAACATTAGACTTAATGGCTATACGGAGATTCTTCAACATTCGGAAGTCCATGGTGGGGTAAGGTCTCGCATCTGGACCCAATGGAGTGTGGCCTACCTTCTTGGCGAAAACAGTGACAATCCAGCCAATTGAAATTTTTCTCACCTTTGTAGGATTGCCCTACAAATCCTCAAACTTTTTCCATAAAAAGTAAGCTCTATTCAACCTCATCCTAGCTACATACAATGTAAAACTAAGGCCTCAGCCTGGTTAACAGCTTTAAATGACTCAATATGGCCACAGAAGGATAGTGCCAAAAATCGGTGATTCCTAAAATAGTAGGCCTTTGACTGCCCAGTAACGTACTGTGTGGGTGAAATGGGGTCACAAATGGATGCCCAAGTATTGTGCCTATTGGCATCTAGAAGATGCCTTGCTCCATCAATAGGGAAACTAAGGGCTTCACTGAAGTCATTAAAAGTTATCCTATAGGGTTTCTTGTTAAGCCAAAATGTGACATGCCTTAGATCCTCTATATTATCCTTGTCCACTTTGCAATTCACTGTGGCAAGGAAATCTCTAGATAGTTGTGGGTGTACCCTCTCCTCCCTCTTGAAAAATTATGTCAAGCCAGTTGCAGTAATAAGTTCCTCCACCTCTTGCCGAATTTCCAATTGGCCTAGTGTGTAAAAATCAATGAATATGGAAGGCAGGTACTGAGCTTCAGAAAAACATTTGTAGTTGTGCCTAAAAATTTGAGGAACCCAAGAAGGTACAACAGGGTCCCTCTCCTATTGTGATGAACCAGATCCCTTCGAAGAGGAAGCTTGGTCAGGATGAGGTCTCTTTAGAGCCACTACAAACAGAGAAATCAAGAAATGTTAAGTCAATGCAACTAAAAAGGCTCAAATTGATATTGATTAAACAATGCTTAAACGAAAATTTGCCTTTATGTAGTAGTGCTTAAAAATTCAATTAACATGTAGAAGATAGAATATTTGGCCTTGCTCGTGAATTGTATAATAGCATGCATCAAACTGAGCTCTTAATGGAATGAAAGCTACGAGTTTGTGAAAACATAGCAATGTTGCCAATTTAAAATAGGTTGGAAGATGCATAAAAAAACATCAACTAAGCTAGCAAAATAAAAATCTAATATCGACCAACTTGAGTAAGCATGTAACACAGTACAATCCATTGTGCATTTACAAAATAATAAGCAATTAAAGTCCAAAAGTCCTTCTCAACATTTAACACACAAACCAAAAGTGGCTTAGGCATTTTATCGAGCATGTTGTATACAAGGAGAAACTTTAAGAATGTTTGTTGCATTTCAGAGCAAAAAATCCATATTAAGGCAACACACATTAATCAAATCAAAATTTTACGAACTCAAGCAAGCGCATTTCGCTTTTAAATGAAAAAGAAGAAAAGAAAACCTAATAATAGAGAAAAAACAAACAGGAAGCATGGATGAACAAAACAAAATAATTGCAAAAACAAATTATAAGGAAATAATAAATAAAGACAAAATCGCAAAGAGAATAGAGAGAAAAAGACTTACTTGGTCATAAAATATAGAGAAGAAGATTAGCAAAGTCGCGATAGAGGAAAGAGAAAGAGCGATGGTTACCAAAAATGAAAAAGGGAAACTAGAGAGAAAATGGAATATGAAAGGATGCAAAATACAGGCTATTTAAATTCTATAACTGAAGTTTACACGGCGGTCAAACATTTCTGCCCGTCGTGTAAAATAATTATATTTTGATACATTTTAAGTTACATGGCAGTCTGCCCACCGTGTAAATCGATTTTGTCTGAATATTTTAAAAGTTACACGGCGGCCAGACATTCCTGCCCGCCGTGTAAATTTATTCTCTTTTGCAAGTCAAAAAGTTACACAGTGAGGAGACATTTCTGCCCGCTGTGTAAAATGCTACTGGAATGCTAAATGGCAAGCACACGGCGGTCAGGCTTTCCTGCCCGCCGTGTAAAATAATTATGGATTGGAATGCACAAAGTTACACGGCGGTCAAGCTTTTAAGCCCGCCATGTAAGATGTTCACATGGCGGTTCTTTGCCTGATGTGTAGAACGATTCTAGAATGCTATTTAGCACATGACATGAAGGTCAAACTTCTTTGCACGCCGTGTAAACATAAAAATTCCAGAAAAACACAATTTAAAGCCAACTAAACCTATACAATTTAAAATCCCTTTTTATTTAACACTTCCTCAAATTAATTGAGCCTCTTGAAAGCAATCTAGCCACTCATTTCAAAACACAAACACACTAAAAATTGGACAATTAATTATAACTAACTAAGATCAAAACAAAAATAACAAAAGGGTTAGTTCTAATTTTTCAATTCTCAGATAGACTTTAAGAGGGAACTTACTTATCGTCCAAAGTAATGACCACCATTGCAATTTCAGTGTGGTATTCAAAGTATGGTTTCAATCGGTATCCATTTACCTTAAACTCTCTCATATTATATGACTTCTGAATTGTCACAACTCCAAAGTCAATTGTGTCCACAACCTCAAATGGTCCAATCCATCTTGATTTTAACTGACATGGAAATAAGTGCAACCGACTGTCATACAATAGCACTCTCATCCCTGGGACAAACTCCTTTCTGATCAGCTTCTTCTCATGCCAAAACTTTGCCTTCTCTTTATATTTCTCAGCTCTTTGGTACGACCAAAAGCGGATGTCCTCCAATTCATTTACCCGCAACAATCTTTTTTCTCTTGCACTTTTCATGTCAAAATTTAAAAATTTAGTAGCCTAATAAGCTTTGTGAAGTTCAACTGGCAAGTGACATGCTTTCCCATAAACAAGCCTAAATGGTGACATACCTATAGGCATTTTAAAAGTTATTCGATAAGCCCATAAAGCCTCATCTAACTTCAGGAACCAATCATTTCTTGAAGAATTAACTGTTTTTTCTAAGATGGCCTTAAGTTCTCTATTTGAAATTTCTACTTGACCATTGGCTTAAGCATGATATGGGGTAGTGATCTTGTGCCTAACACCAAACTTTTTAAGCAAAGCTTTGAATTGATGATTGACAAAATGCTTGCCACAATCACTAATAATCACTCTTGGTGCTCCAAATCTAGTGAATATATATTTCCTAAGAAACTTAAGAATAACTCTAAAATCACAAGTCCTAGTGGCAGCTATTTCTACCCATTTGCTCACATAGTCTACAACCACTAAGATATATTCATGCCCAAAATAAATTGGAAATGGCCCCATGAAATCTATCCCCCTTAAATCAAAATAATTCTACCTTCAACACGTTATTTAAAGGCATCTCATCTTTTCTAAAAATTTTTCCTACCTTTGACAACGATCGCATGACATGGTAAGCAACTTTACATCATTGAAAAGTGTAGGCCAAAAGAAACTTGATTAGAGAATTTTAGCTACAGTTTTGTTTGGTCCTTGGTGTCTTCCTTCTTTTCCTGAATGACAACTCCTTATAATTCCTTCTTGCTCTTCCTTAGGTACGTATCTCCTCAAGATTTGATCCGGGCACATTTTGAACAAATAAGGATCCTCCCAAATGTAGTGCCTTGCATCAGAAATGAACTTCTTTCTTTGCTGATATGTGGAATCTTTATGAATGTACCCTTATGTAAGAAAGTTAACTAGATTAGCAAACCATGGAGTTGCTATTTCACACATAAAAATAGAACAAATATTTTTATCCAGAAACAAGTTAGATATTTCTCCTATTTCCACACTCTCATGCTCCATTTGAGACAAGTGATCGACCATAAAATTCTCAACGCCCTTCTTATCCTTGATTTTCAAATTAAATTCTTGAAGAAGAAGCACCCATATAATCAAACGAGGCTTTGAGTCATTCTTCGCAAATAAATAGCGAAGGACCGAGTGATCCATCCAAACAATAACTTTTACTCCTAAAAGATAAGACCTAAATTTCTAAAATGAGTACACAATCGCCAGTAATTCTTTCTTCATGGTGGTGTAGTTGAGCTAGGCTCCGGTAAGAGTATGGCTTGCATATTAGATTGCATGAAACACCTTGTCCTTCCATTGTCCTAACATAGCCCCTACTGCAAAATCGTTGGCATCACACATAAGTTCAAACGGCAAAATCCAATTCGGTGATATAATAACTAGAGCTGAAATAAGCCTTTGTTTTAATAGCTTAAATGCCTGCAAACACCAGAAAAAAGTCAAATACAACATCTTTCATCAAAAGATTAGACAAGAGCTTTACAATTTTCAAAAAATCCTTTGTAAATCTACGATAAAAACCTGTATGCCCTAAGAAACTCCTTACTCCTTTCACACTTATGGGGGTGGAATTTTTTCTATAACATCGACCTTTGCTTTAACCACCTCAATCCCTTTTCAGAGACTTTGTGCCCCAAAACAATGCCATCTTTTACCATTAAATGGTACTTTTTCCAATTTAAAACAAGGTTTGTTTCCTCACACCTTCTAAGAACTAATGCTAAATCAGCTAGACAAGTCTCAAACTCATGCCTATAAATAGTGAAATCATTCATGAATACTTCCATAAATTTTTCAATAAAATCATGGAAGATGGCCATCCTACATCGTTGAAATGTGGCTAGTGCATTACATAATCCAAATGGCATTCTCCTAAATGCAAAGGTATTATAAGGACAAGTGAAAGTGGTTTTCTCTTGATTCTCCGGTGCAATTGAAATTTGAAGGTAACTAAAGTAACCATCTAGAAAATAATAAAACTTATTTCCTACTAGCCTCTCAAGCATTTGATCAATAAATGGTAATGGGAAATGATATTTTGGGGTGGCATTGTTGAGTCTCCTATAGTCTATATAAACTCTCCAGCCCATTACCGTCCTAGTAGGAATTAACTCATTATTCTCATTCTTAATTATCATCATTCCCCCTTCTTAGGTACACACTTGACAGGACTAACCCACTCATTATCAGATATAGGGTAGATTATACCTGCATCAACTAGTCTTAGTACCTCTTTCTTTATCACTCTTGCATTGTTGGATTTAATCGTCTTTGAGGTTGCACGACCAATTTAAAATCTTCCTTCATTGGAATTCTGTGCATATAAAGGCTGGACCTGATGCCCTTTAAATCTAATGTTTCCCATCCTATTGCCTTTTTGTGCTTCCTTAAAATAGAAATCAACATTTCTTCTTCATTTCCTGTCAAAACAGAAGAAATAATTACAGGTTTGGCATCATTCTCTAAAAATACATATTTTAAATTTTCAGGTAAAGATTTAAGGTCAGAAAATTTATTCTTTTTAGGAGGAGAAAGAACATCCTTCTTTTCTCCTTCCTCATATTCAAGATCACAGTCCATCTCTTCACTCAACATTTTGCTCTCCTTATTTGCATTTTTCTCTCCCATGGAATGCATCAAATGGCTTTTCAAGGGATCATCTAAAATGATTTCTTCTTACTTTTCCTCTGCATTTTTGAATACAATCTATAAAAAACAAAGACTCTTCAAAGTTAGCAGAAGGGTGTTTCATTACCTTGTACACATCGAAGTTCATCTCTTCATCATTAAATTGAAGGGTGACTTTTTGTCCATGAACATCTATGTTGAGCATTTTCTATAGATGCTAATTATACCGCAAGTATACGGTGTACCGCAATAGTACTTAAGATGTCGATCCCATGAGGAACGTTTTTACACACTATTACTAATTGATTTTAATCTTGTTTACAATGATTAAATGATGGGAAAGTGATTCTAAACTAATCTAACATGTAAACTAATTAAACCGAATTTATGAGAATCCAAGAAGATAGAAAAGATTAATGATGCTAAGTATGAAAATGGAATTTGAATTAATTGTTCTTAATGATTTTAACATTCTTATCTTGCAAGCCAAGTTGAATAAATTTCCTACTTACTTTCTCAATATAAATAGGACTGCCTAAAACATACACTTATAAGTCTAATTCCAAACTTTCATTTAAGAACTAGATTATTATACATGCAAATCTTAGGAATAGAGCACAACCTATAACAATCATTTCAATATTATGATTTCTCAAACAATATCTTGATGATGAATTTCCAATTAGATATAAGAATGAATTTATTTCTCAATTAAACTCAAACTTATAATGATCATAAATAATGTACTAATGAGGAATTCTACAAGTAAGAACACTTAAATTAATATGAACAATAAAATACTTGATATTAAGAACTCAAATTCAGAATTTACATCACAAAAGTTACAAAGAAGAATTTAAAGATAAGAAGTGAAGAAGGAGATTTCTCAACCCTTTTCAAGTCACCAATTATAGTCTTCTTCTTTGTATGCTATCTTCTCTTCAACACATAAACTTAACTTAAGTAAAACCAAAGAAAACTATTCTAACTTACAGAAAATTACTCAAAATGTTCAATTCTTTATTTTCTATATGTAAATTATAGTTAAAAATAGTATTTATAATATCAGCTCATGCCCCTTCAGATGCCCTTCTACAAAGGTTGAAATAGTTGGTGGAAAGGTGCAATTCTTAAAGTTCAAATTTGAACTTTAGTGTCTAACGGATCCCTCTGTCGCGATCGCGACAGAGCACGCCTTCATTTTCGCTCGCCTTTCCTCGCGTGTGCCTTCTCCGCGCCCTGTCGCGACCTCGCGACGCCTTCACTTGGTCGCGACAGCTTCTCTTCTCTTCTTTTTCTCTTCTTCCCTTAGCGCGCTCTGTTGCGCTCGCGCCGCCTATCGCGATCGCGACAGAGGTTTTTCTGCCTTGGCTCATTTCTTTTTCTTTTCTCCATTTACTCCATATTTTCTCCATTGGCCTCCTACATACAAAACTTAACAAAACACATAAAACATACCTAATTCCAACAAATAAAAACACTCAAAACATTATTTATAACCACAAAATATAGTTTAATTATGAGCTATTTAAGCTCATATCAAACCCCCACACTTAAACATTTGCTTGTCCCCAAGCAAAACACTTAAACAACACAAAAACAAAATACACAATAAACACAATACTTTGGAGCTCACTTAGACATTTGACAATTATTTGAAAACACCATGCATAGACTTATCCTTCTACACACTAGCCAAAATATGCAACCATTTAAACATTCCCATCATTCATTAAACTTTAACCTCTATGCACATTTGGAAAACCATGAAATGACAAAACACAATGATGTTTGATCTCAAGAAATCAAATATCTTAATACATGTAGAGATTATTTCACACAAAGCATTGCCTAAGATAATTTTCACTCAACACTTATTTTGATAAACACTCAATCACTCAAGTATATAAAGGTTAGTGTTTTCCCTCATTCCTTGATTATGCCATTACATACCATAAGCTTGTAAGTAGTAAAAATCTCCACTACTAGTATAAGGTAGTAAAGAGGATCAAAGGGTCTTAAAAAGGGTTGTAATGTGGCTTGGGTTAGGGTAAGAAACTTTTGGATTTAAGTAGCTAGTATTGTGTAGAGAAAAGCATCAATACAACATAGGAGAATTAACCAAATCAGAATATTAGCAAGCATGAACAAAAATAGTCTAATTCCCTTCTTAAGACTACAAATTTTCTGCTAGCTCTTAATTTCTTTTTCTTCTTTTTTTTTTTATAGTTTTCTAGGATAGCAAGAGAATTTAGTATGGGTGCGTTTTACGCTCCATCCCACACATAAGCAATTTTATATGTACATCTTGCTATTCCCATTTTTTTTCTTTTCATTTTCTTTTATTTTTTTTTCACTAGCATTTGTAACTCTAAATTTGAAAATAAGGGAATTTCAATTGCAAAGCTGTACTAATTTCATGCTTACTAACTTCATGCTTTTAATAACAAATATATCTCCCATGCTATATCAATCCTAATCCCTCCACAATAGGGTAATTAACAAGAAAGAAGGCCTTGTTTAAGCAAAAAAATTGGGTTATTTATATGTTTAAACAAGAAAAACAGGATATAGGCTCAAAGTTGGCTACCTAAAGTCAAAAGGTAAGGAATTAAAAAGTAAGCCAAAAATAGTTTATTCTAAGTGCCCTTATCATATCCTGTGTACATCCCATACTAAAATGCAGTCTCGAAATTTACCAAAAACAAGTTCTAGAGGATATGGCATAATAAGGCTCTCATACAAAGAAAAATTAGTGTATAAGGCTTCAAAAGCTCACATGGCTATAGGTCAAACTATCATAGGCAATAAATTGGCAAAACAATCTATATTTACATATAAAAAGATATTTAACTTAAAAAAAACCTACACCAAAGTGTTTTGCTAAGTCATACCCTTCACTATGTACAACAGAGTGCTAAAGTAAAACAAATAATGAAAATGGTCAAAAAGTTACTATCTAGGCTAATGTCAAAAAGATAAAACCTATACATGCTCTAATTCCCAAATAAATATCAAATGCAAAGCTCCAAAACAGAATGTTATTGTAAAACAACCTAAAACAATCTAAAACAATACATACCTAAATCTAGCAATTCATGCAAAACACAAGCTATACTGCTCATTTATAAACAAATATAACCATACAAACATACATGAAAAACAAAATCAAAACACAAAACTCCCCCCACACTTGAAGGACACAATGTCCCCATTGTGTAAAAAGGAATAAACTAAAATAACAAACGAACATATAAACACAAAAGAAAACAAAAACAAACAAAACTAAGAAAAACTAAAGGAGACAAACTCAAAAACTCCCACTAGGGGAGCTTGGTGGAGTTGGAGAAAGATCCACATTCTGCTTGCGAAAAAAACTGAGGAGCTTGCGACCCATACTCTTCTGATTTTTAAGCACAGTCCGCACATCAGATTCCAGCACATCCATTCGCGCTGCCATACTTTGATTGGCGGCCTCAATACCATCCAATCTTTGCAAAACGGGCTCCAAATCAATAGCAGCTCCACTAGCAGTTCTCCTCTCATCATCATCAGCACCAGCAGCCGCCTCGTCCTCACCCGAGGAGTCATGAGCATCAGCTGCTGAGGCTGATTCACGTGCCCTTTCACGTGGCGCACTCGGTCCAGCCATACTTGGTTCAGCCCCACTAGGTCCACCTGCACAACGATCAACAAACCTTGGGGGCCAAGCTCCCTTGGTTAAAATATTAGCTCTCCGCAAATAGACAACATCCAGCAAAGGAATTGATTCATTTTCATCCATTGCAAAATTATTTAAATCGCCCATACACCCTAAAATAATACCCGTCACCATATGGCACATCCCCACTAATTTACTACGAGCAATAGAGGCATGATAATGACCATCTAAAATGAAATCAATGGAGTCAGGGGTTTTATGGGATTGCAATAAGTCTAAAACAAATAAATCCTTTGTTTGCACCTTAGTACTCTCTACCCTCCCATACATAGCATGACAAAGAAATTTGTGAAAAAGCATCAATGCATTATCTTTGATTTGCCTGTTAGTGGAATTTTTATTATTAAAACGTTCTAATCTAGAAATTCTATTCTAAACAGGTGAAGGTTGAAATATATGAGAATCAAATCGTTTTCCATTTAATGGGAAACCAAACCAAGAATGCAAATCATCATAGCTAAAAGTATGACTTATGCCCTGATGTCTAAATTTTATGGAATCCCTACGTTTATCCACATATTCCAGGGTGACAAAAAATTCTACTGCCCAATCTTTCCTTACAGGTAATGAGAAAGTAATAAATTTACCCCATTTCATATATTGAAGAAAACTATTAATTTGATCCTGCAAGCCCATCGTATTTAAAATTGCAAAATCAAGAGCCCACATACCCACATACGTTTTCTTAGCAAAATATAGAAATTTTTCACCCTCCTCATCAGAAAAAATTGGGAAAGGGCAATCATACCTGTTTTGATAAACGAGTGAAGCAGGAGTGGGTTCCTCTTCCTGATTGCTGGATTCCCCCATAGGTCGCTTCCCCTTACTCTTGTCTCCAACGTGCTTTGTTCTTACCATCTTAAATCCGTTTGACCACTTGATGATCAAAATAAGAATAAAAAGAAATAAAAGAAGAAGAACAAGAAACTAGATAAGAAGAACTACGTGATTTGCGTGAGAGAGAATCGTGATGAAGATTTTGGAGAGAGAACGGAGAAATTAAGTATAAGAAAACCGAAGAGGCAAGAGAAATTAGAAAGAAAGAGTAATTAGGGTAGATAAAAGGGGAGTTAAAGAAATAAATGAGATCTCAACGGTTGGTTTGACCAAAAATTTCAAATTTCGCGTTCTGTCGCGACAGAAGCAAAATGAAAAATTTTGAACATCGCGCTATACGTCGCGTCATCGCGACAATTTATTCCCGCTCTCCATCGCGACCTCGCGACAATGTCGCGATCGCGACAGAAAGGAATTTTGTAAAATCTAAAATAAACTGTCGCGATTACACTACCCGTCGTGCCGTCGCGATGAAGTCTAAAATACGCTTGCCTCTTTCTGTCGCGCTCGCGACAGAAAGGAATTTTGAAAAATCTCATTTTCTTCTCCTTCCAAAAACGTCACAAAAAGGTACAGAAAATAAACTTACATATTAAAAACATCTGTGGAACAAAAAGAATGACATTAGTACATATAAATATTACATATATAATATAACAATTAATTAAAAAGAAAAATGAACTAAGTAACCATCAAACCATTTTTAAGGAAAGAAATGAAACCTCCCTTCCATGAAATGTTTCCTCCAAATACACTTTACATCTTTGACCATTGGCTTTAAATAACTCCCCTTTTCCATTTTTTAGCTCTAAAAACCCTTGATCAAAAACTTGGGTGACTTCAAAGGGTCCACTCCATCTAGATCTTAATTTTCCCGGGAAGAGTTTCAATATAGAATTATACAATAAAACCTTGTCCCCAATATTAAAATTTTTAATCCGTATATGTGCATCATGCCATTTTTTAGTCCTTTCTTTATAGATTTTAGCATTTTCAAATGCAAGAAGTCTCAATTCATCTAGCTCATTTAATTGTAAACATCTTTTGACACTTGCATCTTTAAGATCATAATTTAAAGTTTTAATGGCCCAATATGCTTTGTGCTCTAACTCCACAGGTAAATGACATGCTTTTCCATAAACCATCCTATATGGTGTCATACCAATTGGGGCTTTGAATGCAGTGCGATATGCCCACAAAGCATTATCTAATTTATGTGCCCAATTCTTTCTAGAAGTAGAGACTGTTTTTTCTAATATCCACTTTAACTCCCTATTGGACACTTCCACTTGACCACTTGTTTGTGGGTGATATGGTGTAGCTACCCTATGATGAACACCATATTTATGTAATAATGAATCAAAAGAACGGTTTATGAAATGCTTACCTCTATCACTTATGATGGCTCTTGGCACTCCAAATCTTGAGAAAGCTTCTTCAAAAATTTTATCACCACCTTTGAATCATTGGTAGGTATGGCTTTGGCTTCAACCCATTTTGATACATAATCAACTCCAACCAAAATGTAGTTTTGACCAAAAGAAGTAGGGAAGGGACCCATGAAGTCAATCCCCCACACATCAAACACTTCAACTTCCAATATGTTATTCAAAGGCATCTCATCTCTTTTCCCAATATTACCAGCTCTTTGACATTTATCACATTTGGCTACATATATCTTTGCATCATGAAATAAAGTTGGCCAAAAGAATCCACATTCAAGCACTCTAGATGCAGTTTTATTGGCACCATTATGACCCGAATACAATGCAGCATGATAATGCATTAAGATGTTTTGATAATCCCCCTCACTTACACAACGACGAATTATACTATCCCCACCTATCTTAAACAAGTAAGGTTCTTCCCAAAGATAGTTTTTAACATCACTAAAGAATTTCTTCTTTTGTTACCATGTCAAATTTTCAGGTACAATTCCAGCAGCAAGATAGTTAGCAAAATCAGCATACCAAGGTACATGCATATTCAAAATTGACATCAATGCTTCATCCGGAAATGATTCATTAATTTCAATACCATCACCTAAAGTTTGTTTATTATTTTCTAACCTAGACAAATGGTCAGCAACAAGATTTTCACTTCCCTTTTTGTCTTTAATTACAAGGTCAAATTCTTGCAATAACAATACCCAACGAATCAACCTAGGTTTAGCATCTTTCTTTGCAAATAAATACCTCAATGCAGCATGATCAGTATAGATTATGACTTTAGATCCCAACAAGTAAGATCTAAACTTGTCACATGCATAAACCACAGCTAACATTTCTTTTTCAGTTGTTGTATAATTAACTTGAGGAGGAGACAAAGTATGACTAGCATAATAAATTACATGCAAATTCTTACCATGTCTTTGACCTAATACACAACCCACAGCAAGATCGCTTGCATCACACATAATCTCAAATGGCAATTCCCAATTAGGAGCAGCAATAATAGGAGCACTTATAAGGGCCTTCTTCAAAGTATCAAAAGCATGCATACATTCTTTAGAAAATTTAAAAGAAACATCCTTAACTAGCAAATTAGTTAAAGGTTTAGCAATTAAAGAAAAATCCTTTATAAATCTTCTATAAAATCCAACATGTCCAAGAAAAGATCTTACCCCCTTAAGTGTAGTTGGTGGAGGTAACTTCTCAATTAATTCTGTTTTTGCTCTATCAACCTCAATACCCCTACTTGAAATTTTGTGCCCTAAAACTATCACTTCATCTACCATAAAATGGCATTTCTCCCAATTAAGAACCAAGTTAGTTTCTTCACACCTAGCCAATACTTTGTCTAAATTTTGTAAACAAAGCTCAAATGAATCCCCATATACAGAAAAGTCATCCATAAAGACTTCCATTATATCCTCTATCATGTCTCCCAAAATTGAAGTCATACATTTTTGAAATGTGGTTGGGGCATTACAAAGCCCAAAAGGCATTCGCCTATAAGCAAAAGTTCCATAAGGACAAGTAAATGTGGTTTTCTCTTGGTCACTAGGGTAGATAAAAATTTGGAAATACCCTGAATATCCATCAAGAAAACAGTAATGAGAATGGCCAGCAATTCTTTCTAGCATTTGGTTAATGAATGGTAAAGGAAAATGATCCTTTCTAGTGGCCAAATTAAGCTTCCTATAATCTATACACACCCTCCATCCTATGGTGGTTCTAGTTGGAATTAAATCTCCATTCTCATTCCTTACTACTGTCATACCCCCCTTCTTTGGAACACAATGTATTGGACTCACTCAATCACTATCTGAAATGGGATAAATGATTCCAGCATCAAGCAATTTAATAACTTCTTTTTTCACTACCTCTTTCATATGAGGGTTAAGCCTCCTTTGTCTATCAGCCTTTGGTTGATAGTCATCTTCCATATTTATCCTATGCATAACAACATTAGGATTAATACCTTTCAAATTCGATATTTGCCATCCAATGCTTTTTATCCGTTTTCTAACAACTTCTAATAATACATGCTCTTGTTCTTTATTGAGTTTATTAGAAATAATAATAGGCAAAGTATGATTAGATCCAAGAAAGGCGTACCTCAAATGATTCGGTAGCTCCTTTAGATCAACATTTGGAGGACTTTCAATTGAAGGTGGCAAAGGTGCTTCATTACAATAAAGAGGTTCACTTCTAAAGCTTTCTTGCTCCCCCTCTTCATGAACTTCATCTTCCATTTGGTCTTCCTCTTCATCTGCATTTTCTAATACTTCCACAACACATACATCAATGATATCTATTTTCATGCACACATTTTCATCCATTGGGTATTTTAGGGCCTTATCCATTTGATATTCAACACTATCATCCCCTACTCTTAAGACTAATGTGCCCTCATAGACATCAACTAAAGCCCTACCAGTCCTCATGAAAGGTCTACCCAATATTAAGGGACATTTCTCATCATATGCAAAATCTAAAATAACAAAATCAGCAGGCAAAATAAATTTATCCACTTTTACAAGAACATCTTCAACTATTCCATATGGTTTCTTAATAGATTGATCAGCTAATTGCAAAACCATGGAAGTAGGTTTAACATAATCTAAACCTAACTTTTTAAAGATAGAATAAGGCATGAGATTAATACTTGCCCCCAAATCACATAAACACTTAGGAAACTCTTTATCCCCTAAGGTACATGGAATAGTGAAACTACCATTATCTTTAAGTTTTGTAGGCAAATTATTTGTGATTATAGAACTACATGCTTCAGTCAATACAATAGTGGATATATCTTCCCAACTTCTTTTCTTAGAAATTAATTCTTTAAGAAATTTTGCATAGTTAGGAATTTGTGATATGGCCTCAATAAAATTCAAATTTATGTGCAAATGCTTCAATTTATCAATAAAAGATTGAAATTACTTATCTTGGTTTTGTCTCTTTAGGCGTTGAGGAAACGGTGGGCAAGGTTGAAATGCCTTAGGAACATTTTCCTTAGAAGCCCCTTCTGTCGCGACAAGCGACTGAAGGCTCTCCTCCTGCTGTCGCGACAGTGTCTGGTGTCGCGCCTGCAACATTAGTCGGCTTCTCCTCTGTCGTGACCGCGACAGGTGTCGCGCTCGCGACAGAAGAGTCATTCTTCTTTTTATTGGCCTGAAATTCTCCATTCTTGTTAGTAATAACAAATTCATTTGTGTAAGATTTACCTGACCTCAAATTGATGGCTTTTAGATGTTCCCTTGGGTTCTCCTCCGTATTACTTGGTAAAGTACCTTATAATCTTGAGGGTAAAGCCTTTGTTAATTGCCCAATTTGTACTTCTAAGTTGTGAATGGATGAGGCTTGATTCTTTGTGATTTGATCAAACTTATTTTCCATCCTCTTTTGGTTCTCTTCTTGTGAGTTAAATTTCATATTAATCCCTTCTAAGAACCTATCCATTTTAACCTCCAAGGCCCCAAACCTATCTTGAGATGGTTGAAAACTTACTCCTTTATTTTGATTACTACTATTCCCCCATGAAAAATTTGGATGGTTCCTCCATCCAGGGTTATATGTATTGGAAACTGGGTTACCTCTTCCTTGCCCTTGGATAAAACTAACTTGCTCCTCCATACTATTTATGCCCAAATTACATACCTCACTTGGATGTCCTTGTTGTCCACAAATATTGCATCTATTTGATTGACCACTTCCCATACCCATATTATTGAGTTTGTGAGTCAATGCTTCCACTTGAGCTTGCAATGCAACCACTGAATCAAGTGCATGAACTCCTCTCACATTAGTAGAATTTGAATCTCTACTGCTCTCGGTAGGCCACATGCAGTTGTTCATGGACATCTCCTTCAACAATTCAAACGCCGCTTCAGTAGTTTTTCTCATCAAAGAACCTCCAGCAGCAGCATCAATAGTTCCTCTTGTCGTAGGATTAACTCCATTATAGAATGTTTGCATCAACAGTTTTCTTGGCAAATTATGATGTGGACACATCCTTTGCAATTCCTTAAATCTTTCCCAAGCCTCATATAATGATTCATTATCATTTTGAACAAATGTAGTAATATCCTTTATGATTTTTGCAGTTTTGGCCAATGGAAAATATTTTGATAAGAATGCTTGAGCCAATTGGTCTTAAGTAGTTATAGATCCCCTTGTTAGGGAATTCAACCAAGCTTTTGCTTTATCCTTCAAAGTGAATGGAAAAAGCCTAAGCTTGATTGCATCAGCCGAAACCCCATTTATCTTAAAGGTATCACATATCTCAAGAAAGTTGGCCAAATGAGCATTTGGATCCTCATTTGCCAAACCATAGAATTGAATACTATTTTAAATCATTTGTAAAAATGAAGGCTTAATCTCAAATTGATTTGCATTTACCGTTGGTCTTACCACTCCTTGTTGAGCACCACTCAAAGCAGGTGTGGCAAAGTCCATGAGTCTTGGTGGGTTATCTTCAGCCATGATAATTGATCTCCTATTTTTGTTCTTCTTTCTATTGGATTTCCGGTTACTTGACAAGAATCTTTCAATTTCAGGATTTAAGGGTTCAAGCTCTTCTAAAGAACTCCTTGTACTAGGCATGAACTTCTAAATCCTGTAAAACCAAAAACAAAACACAAAGTTAAATTAAACATACAAACAAAATAAAACAAAACAAAATATTGTAATCCAAAATCATAAATCAATTTTCATAATGGCAAACAACCGCTCCCCGGCAACGGCGCCAAAAACTTGTTGAGCATTTTCTATAGATGCTAATTATACCGCAAGTATACGGTGTACCGCAATAGTACTTAAGATGTCGATCCCACGAGGAACGTTTTTACACACTATTACTAATTGATTTTAATCTTGTTTACAATTATTAAATGATGGGAAAGTGATTCTAAACTAATCTAACATGTAAACTAATTAAACCGAATTTATGAGAATCCAAGAAGATAGAAAAGATTAATGATGCTAAGTATGAAAATGGAATTTGAATTAATTGTTCTTAATGATTTTAACATTCTTATCTTGCAAGCCAAGTTGAATAAATTTCCTACTTACTTTCTCAATATAAATAGGACTGCCTAAAACATACACTTATAAGTCTAATTCCAAACTTTCATTTAAGAACTAGATTATTATACATGTAAATCTTAGGATATAGAGCACAACCTATAACAATCATTTCAATATTATGATTTCTCAAACAATATCTTGATGATGAATTTCTAATTAGATATAAGAATGAATTTATTTCTCAATTAAACTCAAACTTATAATGATCACAAATAATGTACTAATGAGGAATTCTACAAGTAAGAACACTTAAATTAATATGAATAATAAAATACTTGATATTAAGAACTCAAATTCAGAATTTACATCACAAAAGTTACAAAGAAGAATTTAAAGATAAGAAGTGAAGAAGGAGATTTCTCAACCCTTTTCAAGTCACCAATTGTAGTCTTCTTCTTTGTATGCTATCTTCTCTTCAACACATAAACTTAACTTAAGTAAAACCAAAGAAAACTATTCTAACTTACAGAAAATTACTCAAAATGTTCAATTCTTTATTTTCTATATGTAAATTATAGCTAAAAATAGTTTTTATAATATCAGCTCATGCCCCTTCAGATGCCCTTCTACAAAGGTTGTAATAGTTGGTGGAAAGGTGCAACTCTTAAAGTTCAAATTTGAACTTTAGTGTCTAACGGATCCCTCTGTCGCGATCGCGACAGAGCACGCCTTCATTTTCGCTCGCCTTTCCTCGCGTGTGCCTTCTCCACGCCCTGTCGCGAACTCGCGACGCCTTCCCTTGGTCGCGATAGCTTCTCTTCTCTTCTTTTTCTCTTCTTCCCTTAGCGCGCTCGCGCCGCCTATCGCGATCGCGACAGAGGTTTTTCTGCCTTGGCTCATTTCTTTTTCTTTTCTCCATTTACTCCATATTTTCTCCATTGGCCTCCTACATACAAAACTTAACAAAACACATAAAACATACCTAATTCCAACAAATAAAAACACTCAAAACATTATTTATAACCACAAAATATAGTTTAATTATGAGCTATTTAAGCTCATATCAATCTATAAGTGCTCTTGCTGTGTTAAGAAAAAGTCTTCCAACGATAAGAGGAACTTTGCAATCCTCTTCTATATCCATCACTACAAAGTCATTCGAAAAGATAAAGCTTCCAACTTTAACTAACAAATCTTCAATTATGCCTATTGGTTGCTTCACAGTCCTATCAACTAGCTGTAAAGTCATCCTTGTTTCTTTGATATCTCCCAACTTTGATTTTTTGTACAGAGAATAAGGCATCAAATTAATGCTAACACCTAAATCACATAATGCGTGACCAACAAAATTCCCTCTTAACTCACATGGTAATGTAAAACTACAAGAATGCTCTAATTTAGCTGGAATTTTGTTCAAAATTATTGCACTACAATTCTCAGACAATTGTACAGTACCATAGCCTTCTAGTTTCTTTTTATTGGGACATAACTCCTTCATGAATTTTGCATACTTAGGCTTAAGAAGCAAAGTTTTAGCAAAAGGTAAGTTCACATGCAATTTCTTGAACATTTCAATGAATTTGGAGAATTGTTCATTGTTCTTTTCCTTTTTAGCTAATGAGGGATAAGGTAATATTTTCTCATCTATTTCATGCATCACTTTCTTACCTTTATCCATGATTTTTGGTGTATTCTTTACTAGAATAGGATCCAAAATTCTTACCTCTATCGTCAATTCCACCTCATTTAGAGCTGTCTCCTTAACTTTGCTCTCTCAATCTCCTTTCCACCCCTCAATGTGACTGACTTAGCTTCTTCTTTAGGATTCCTATCTACAATAGAAAAAAACGTTCCTTGAGTTCTGTTGGCAACTGAATTTGTAAGTTGTTTTACTTGAGTTTCAAGATTTTTGATAGAGGCATCCTAATTTCTCATCCAAATATCTTGGGATTTCCACTATGCATCTTAATTAGCCATGAAAGTGGACTAAGTTGACATGAAACTTACAAACATATCTTCTAAATTTGGCTTTTTTTTTTCTTGTGAGAGAGGAAGTCTAGGTTGGAAACCAGGTGGTTGATAACTTTGGTTAGAATGTGTGTTTTGTATGGTTGTTGGTAATGTGTATGGGACTGAGTGTGGGTGCCTTGGTGATGGTTCAAATTATGTGGTGGTGGCTAATATGGGGCTACTTGTGGTCTTGCTTCGTTAGAGGTGGAAGCTTGCCCTTGGTTCCCATTTCTCTATGAGAAATTTGGGTGGTTTCTCCAGCCTGGATTATAGTTGTTCTTATAAGGATAATTTCTTCTAAAATCACTTACTGCATTGACATCAACTAACTCTTGATTGCTAAGATCTTTACCTCTATCTCCACTTATATTTACATTTCCTTCAAAGGCTGACCCCTCTTGTGCTACAGCAGAAACATTTTGTAATTTTAGCTTGCTATTCTCCTTCATGAGCTCCAATTGAGCCTTAGGTATTGATACCTCATCTATATAATGTACTCTCTATCTTTTTTGTATATCTATCGTGCTTACCCATTATGCATCATTAGTTGCCATCTCATCCAGGAGCAAAAATGCCTCTTCCGAAATTTTGTTCATGAAGCTCCCTCCTGATGCAATAACTAACGAGGATCTTGTTGATGAATTTTGTAATGCCTCAAAATCTCGAACTACATGAATATTATTTTTTGCTCGGTGAATAGTGCTATCGAGGTAAATAGTGATACCCGTGGCCCACATATACTTTTATGGACCATCAGAAAGTACAATTCATGGGAAGTTAGGGGATAAAACTTGAGGTAAAAACGAGGTCAAATAGGGTCTCAAAAGTCAAAAATAAAATTAGGTAGCGGATCTATGTAAATAGTAACCTAGCATGACCTGACTTTGACCAAACTTAAAAAAATTATTCTAGATATCAGAAAATTATTCTGAGCCCGAAAACCTATTGGAAATATTTAATATGAGTATTTGAAAGTGTTAGATTGAAATAAAGTAGACATAGAAAAATTAATTTTCAGATCGGTAAAGGAACTCCCGAACTGGAAAAAGTTATCGAAACGACTTCATTTTGATCTGAAATTTTAGACACACCTTAATAAATAATTTTTCATATTTTTGGACTCATTTTGGTGGAAATTTAATAAGGAAATATTAAAGCCAATGGAAATTTGACATTTGGCTAAATATTAGCCATTAGATTGAATAGTAGCAAGGTTGATTATGGCCATCCATTAGGGAGTATAAATAAGCCCTAAAAGTCTGCATTTTTCGAAATTTTGTATACACTATTCTCCTTTCCTTTATGGCTGCTGAAATGCTTTCCCGTTCTTCTCTTATATTTTTCTCATTTTCCACTTAAAAATTCCATCATTTTCTACCTATATTTGCACCTTGAATTAGTTAATTGGCCTCATTTCCATCAAGTTTAAGTCATTAGTGAAGTTAAGAACTTGAATTTTTAGCGAAATTGTGAAGGGGAAAATACATCAAGTGAATTTTTAACTTATGCTTTAAATTAGTGGGATTTGGATAGAATTAGATAAATTAATGTGTAATTAGATGAAAGCATAAAGTAAATTGATGAATTGCCTTATTGATGGATTCGGCTGGGACAATAAGAAGAAGAAAAAGAAAAGAAACATGAAGGAAAAGCCAAGGAAAGAGTGGAATAAAGTTGGAGGAGGAAGAAAAAGATGTTAGTGGAAATTCTACTAATTTATTTAAAATTAATGGATTATGTAAGTTAAGAAATTTGCATGTGATGTGTGTGTAAATCTTAAATTGATGATAGATTAATGGAATTAGACCCAAAATAAATGAAATAAAGTAAATTAATTGAAGAAAACTTGTTGGTAATTGAAGGGAACCATTTGGTCAACATAGGAAAAAATTAAAAAGGATAAGTATATTTTGAATTTAATTGAAATAATAGTATAAACATGTTTAATTAGTGATGTAAATGAGTGATGAACTAGGTACAATAAGAAAAAGGGTTAAGAAGGATGTAAATCCTTGTTGGCCGAATGGGAGGTTTGGGTTAATTGAAGAATACTTTAAAGGATAATAAATTAAAATGCTTTTATTAGTTAGTTAAGCATGTTTAAAATTTAGGTGCAATGAAAAGTTAATTATGGCCTAACATATGTATGTGGCCGAAAGTTATACTAAGTGTATACCTAGGTAAGTTGATTGAATATAAGTAAAATTACATGAGAAAAGTTTAATGGCATGATTAAAATTAAAATTAAATGATAAAAGTATGAAGATGGCATGCGTGCATGACGTGGCCGAATGGAATATAAGTAATTGTGTGAGTATATGTGATAAGAAATTGATAAATTATGATATGGTATTATATTATATATGTATATTGCAAAGAAATATTATGAGAATGCCATTATGTGGTCATATGGTGGAAGGCATTAATATTGAATGAGAACATGTGAATAAATAACTTATTATTTTTGCCCTTAGTAACTAGTGGAGAAACCGATTATGTGATGTAGTTTGCTAGCCATAGGGACACCATTTATTATGCCACAATAGCAACTCATAGTGACTTGCATAGTGGACCAAAGGAAGTTCCACACTGAAAAAGTAAAGAAAAAGTATGTGGAAAAATGCCTATTTCGGACTACGGAGTCCATAGTCCCGCATATCCATATTGTTTGTGTGGTCTCCACTAGAATACTAGGAGCAAAATGATGAAAATGGTAGAATGTGGAATTAAATATATAATTTGGCTATATTATATAATTGTTAAATATTTGGAGGACTAAATTGTAATTATGTGGAAAAAAATTATGATATAAAGCGTAAGAATGGCATATTAGGTAATAAGTGGCAAATTGGAGGGCTAAATTGGTAATTTAAAAAATGGGGGTAAATTCATAAATAAAATGAACATTAAGGACTAAATAGTAAATTAGATAAAGAATGTATATAAAAAGGATAAAATTGGCTTTTGACAAAAGACTGTGGTTTAATTAAACAAAATTAGCAATTTTAAGGGAAAATAAGTTAAAATGAAATAAAAAGAAGTATTAATGATTAATGATATTTTAAGTGAATATAAATATGAAAATTGTGAATAAAATGCGATAAATTATTGGAATAATTAATAAACAAGAAAATTCAGGATATATAATTAATATGTATTAATGTGTGTGTGTGTGTGTGTGTGTGTAGGGGTGAGCAAAAAAACCGATGGACTTGGTTAACCGAAAAAAAAATTCGAAACCGAACCGATGGACTGGTTAACCGATTGTAATGGACTGGTTAATGGTTAGTGTTTTGAAAAAACCGATATTAATGGACTGGTTAATGGTTTTTGACTCATATGACTGGTTAACCGAACCGAAACCGAATTTTTAGTTAATTTATTAATTTTTTAATAATTTATAACAATTTATCCTAATTAAAGGTGATCATGTATTTTTTTCATTATACTAATTATTTTTAAATTTTTAAATTTTTTTAATTAGCTATTAGTAAGTACAACAATTTATCTAATTAAAAGTGATTATGGGCCGGTTAATATATTTACTTATTAAATATTAATTTTTAAAAACAAATTTGCTTATATCCACCAAATATTTTTATTTTAACAACAATAATATTATATTATAGTGAAAAAATTTTAATTTTTAAGTATTTTGAACATTTTAATTTTATTTATGAATATTTTTATAATTATAGTGGTTAACCGAAAAATATTGGGTAACCGATCCGAAAATCCGAAACCGATGGACTGGTTAACCGATGGTAATGGACTGGTTAATGGACTGAAATTTCAAAAAACCGATTTAATGGACTGGTTAATGGACTGAGGCTCATGGACTGGTTAACCGACCATGCTCACCCCTATGTGTGTGTATATATATATATATAAATCGGTGTGTGTTTGTATGCAAATGGGGAATATTTTAGTGGGATTACCACCACTAAGCAATATAACTCAGCGCATAGTTTATTTTACTGCACTTAGGGGATAGGTACAAGGTGGCAAGTGAAAAATTTTGGAGATGATGAGTGGCTTGGCATATACAACGGCAGCTGCTTTTAAGGGAAAGATTTTGGCATATATCTTTTTGAATGTATATAAAAATATTTATATTTTGTAATTATAATTTCTCTAGATAATGTATGTAAATTATAAGAGACTTGAATTTATGAGGTATGAATGGGTGTGATGATTTGTATGGTTGATGGATGTGGTTACACTTATAGCACGAATAATTATAGAAGTGTCCGTGATTGTGTTGGAAGTTTTGGGAGGAAAAGGATTGTTGTTTGGAAGTGTAAATTCTGAATCTTAGCATGAGGGCAATTTTAATGTTCAATTGTTATACTGCCCAAATTTCTGTAAACTACCGTTAAATTGACCAACTCATTGCGCATATGCCATAAATTGAATATAAATTGACTTAAAGAATATGAGTTAGTGTATGAAGTTAATAAGGCATATATGGTGTTTAATTAAGTAAGGATCATCGCCTAAAAATTATTTAAGATATGCCATTGTCCAATAGGATATTTCGGTATTCGAACCAATGTCCGGGTATTGGGTGTTACAAATTTACTGCTGCATAAAAGGTGGACATGAGGTGATGCATCGCTATCTCATGATGCTGAAAGCTCTTCAAAAGGCTTTAGAATCTTTCCCATGCCTACAGCTGCTGGAAATTATAGATGTTATTTCAGATGTTAGCTGTCTTTATTAGAGGGAAAAATCTTACCAGAAACTTCTCTTGTATTTGCACTCATGGACATGTGGATTGATTCGGCATCATCTGCAACCAATCCCTTGCTTAGCCTATAAAGGTAAAAGGAAAAAATTTTAGTCTAATGGCATCTATAGAAACACTAGGTATTTGCACAGTATCAGAAATTTCAAAGAATATGTCTAGATGTTGAGCTGGACCCTCTATTTCAGATTCTGAAAATTGATTTCTCTGAACTATTGTAATGGTTGTTGGTTTAAGCTCGAACTGAGTAACATGAGGCAGTAAAATTGTCCTGTGCTCCTCATTCCAACGTGTAATGTAATCTCTGATAGTTCGTGGACAATAATCAGCTTCTCTGTTTTGATTTACTGGTACACCAAGTTTTTGTTCATTATTTGGAGGCACTCTATCCTACGGCTCTATGTTTAATTGCTGTTGTCTCTTACGCTGATGAAGTGTTCTCTCTATTTCAAGGTTGTACGATGCAAGTTGATCAAATTGTTGTCGTCTGATGCACTATTAACACCTTAAAAAGAATGCAAAAAGAAAAAAAAATAAGAAAACAAAAACACATAAAAAACAAACAAAATCTCAACAACTCCTATCCCCGGCAACGACGCCAAAAACTTGTTTAGCGTTTGGTAGGCATACCAAATCGACAAGTAATACAGCGAGTAAAATTGTGACCCATAAATATCTTACCTAAGGGAAAGGGAACTGAGATTGAGGTTGTTAAATCTATGCTAAAGAATTCCCAAAGTTTTTTATGAGCTTTTGGCTTAATTAAACTAGGAACAAATTAAATAAACCTGAACCAAGAATTAAACGATTGAACTAAGGAAACGAATAAAGATATAAATACTAGATTTAATGGCAAAACGGAGTTTAAATCAGATTAATGAAAACCTTGCCAAGGAATACACATTCTCCCCATCCTACCATGCAATCACTCTCATAAACATAACACGTGCTAGCAGTGGACCACCCTTCTATACCTAAGTCTACCATTCTAGACTCAGCTATTCTAATCAACAACCTACCATTTCCAACTCATTTCATTGATTAGCATCAGTTTGAGTTACCAAATCCTAGACCCAAGACAACCTACCATTTCGAACTCAGTTATCTACAGACCATTTATCTTTCACCTTTCTGAACCTCCTAACATCAATAGATATAAACCCAACCTACCATTCCAGACTCAGTTAGATAAATAAATATAGATCTTAAAAGAACAAAGCATATATATGAGATAATCATCAAATAAATCCATTCAGATCATCATTCCGAACTAAAGCTAAGTAAACCATTTGAATCATATTCATACAGAGATAAGCAAGAAAGATAAAACTGTAACACATGTATAAATCATCAAAAACAGAGTATATACACGGGTATAGGGATTCAAGAAATCCCTTAACAAGTAAAGGATTACTCACTTATTATTGAAGCCAAATATAAAATAAATGAAATAAATGTAAAATACTCCATTAAATTTTCAACTCTGAAAGGTCTTATAGAATCCAAGTGCACTTTACTAAAGAATCAAAAGCTGTAGAAAATAAATCTAATAACAAAGATGAAATAAAGAGCTAAAACTAATTGAAAATAATAAAACCTATTCTAAAATACTTAAAACTAAAGGTTCAAATCTTGAAAAATGAGAGAAAAAAGATAAAAACAAAGTCTATTGAGAAAAAAAAATCCAAATCCCTGCAAAAATGGAATTCTAGGCTTAAATAACAAACAGACTACACGGCGTGTAGAAGAAGTTACAACTGAAATTTTTGGGTTTCACGGTAGGGAAACATTTTTGCCAGCAGTGCAAAATGCTTCTAGATAGCATCTTTTATATTCTTTCAACCTAAATGACATGAAATTCTTTGCCCATTGTGTAAGCCATCTACAACAACTGCATCGCCATGATCACACGATGGGCAATTCCTTGCTCGTCATGTGAAACTCAATACTTGCACAAATCTGACCGCCCTCAATCACACGGTGGGAAAAAAATATTGCTTGCCATGTGAAATACCAAAAACCTGTAAAATAAGCCAAAATTCACTCCAATTAAAACTCATAAGAATCTAATATTATTCAAAGCTAAAATAAAAACTCAAAGACTACAAAATCAACTAAAAACAACATAAAATAAAACATTAATTTGAACTTATCAGTAGCTAAAAGGTTGATTAGGAAGGGTTTTGAGACCTACCTAGCTTGTGTACTTGAAGCTAGGAAGGAGAGCCCAAAATTAGTGATATCCCCATAGTGTGTGAATTTTCATATGTCTTCCCTGATAATTTACCGAGGTTACCACCTGATATGGAGGTTGAGTTCACCATTGATGTTGTCCCTAGGACAATACCCATTTCTATTGCTCTTTATAGAATGGCAACAGTAGAACTTAAAATACAATTGCAAGAACTGCTTGACAAGGGTTTGGTTCACCTTAGTGTGTCACCATAAGGAGTACCGGCTTTATTTGTTAAGAAGAAAGATAGATCACTTGGACTCTGCATTGCATACAAGTAGTTGAATAAAGTGACCACAAAGAATAAGTATCCATTATTGAGAATTGATAACCTTTTTGATCAATTGAAAGGAGCAAGCATATTCTTGAAAATTGACTTGAAATCAAGATACTATCAGCTTAAAGTAAAAGAAACAGATGCTCCTAAGACTGCTTTTCATACCAGATATGGGCATTATGAGTTCTTAGTCATGCCATTTAGACTCACCAATGCACCAACAGCCTTTATGGATATGATGAACTGAAACTTCCACCTATATTTAGACCAGTTTGTGGTGGCTTTCATTGATGATATTCTAGTATACTACAAAAATTAAGAAGATCATGATAAACATCTCAAGATAGTTTTGCAAACTTAGAGGGATAAGCAATTTTATGCCAAGTTCAGCAAGTGTGAATTTTGGCTTAATGAATTCTCATTTCTTGGCCATGTGGTATCAATTGAAGGAATTTGTAACAAATTTTGAGCTAGTCAAATCGTAACTTTTAGACAGAAAATAATACTAAGGAAGAAATTTATTAAAAAAAGTGTTTATAAATTTTGAGCTAGTCAAATCGTAACTTTTAGACAGAAAATAATACTAATGAAGAAATTTATTAAAAAAAGTGTTGATATTATTTTCGGGTTTTTGAACTAATATTTCCAACAAATGAATTATATACATAAGTAATCAAATTAAAATAAATAAATATATTTAAGCAAATAATAAGTGAAATTTTTGCTTAAGTCCTAGATTTTTTCTAGAAAGATAATAATAATAATAAGAGAAGGCAGAAAACGAAGAAGAGGGAACCCAAAAGAGAGAGATAGAGAGGAGGCCAATGACCAGCTTCACCAGCGCCGATGATAAGCTAACAGCGAACCGAACCAGCCATGCCACTGTCCGCCTCTCTCCTTTGCCATCTCTACCTTCATTTTGAGCAATTTCTCTCTCCTCTCAAACTGAAGACATTTCTCCATTTTTTGGCCATTCTCAATATTGGATGGAGACACAGACCATATTGATGAGTTCTTGAAAGTGAGATGAATCTTAATATACCTACTGATTATCCCCACTTGCCGCCAACAAGGAGATTGGAGCTGAGGAGACCGTGAGCTTCCGACGACGATTCTGGCCGGACTACGGAGCTTTTGGGCGCGTGACCACCAGCAACTGGTCCCAAATGCTCCGAGCTTCATTTTGGTAGTGGCGGTGTCGTCACCGACAAGGCTCTGGTGAGGCAAAATGTGGATCTTGGTGATTCGAACAAAATATGAAGGATTGGCATCGATTTTGGTATGTGTTCATGCAAATTATTTTTTCCTAAATTTTATGTGTGTGTAGTTTAGGATTTTCGATGAAAAATTGAGAATTTTTAAAATTGGTGTTATAAATATTTAATTATGGACTAAATATGATGTTTGACATGTTTGTTTAACTTCAGAAGATGCAAATGATTAATTAATACTTGTACATGCATTATGTGTGATCTTAAAATTTTAGGATTTATAATTGTGAATTTGGGGATAAAAAGAACTTAATTAAGATATTAAGTTGAATTAAAAGGGAATATTAAGTTTGGAAGCTGGGTTGGCTGAATTGCGTAGGGTATTGTATACTAAGTTTGGTTTGAATTTTTGATTAATTATAAATTTAATTTATGTGATTGGCAATATAAGAATTAATGTGATATGAATTTTATGAAAATTCTTAGTCTTGAGAAATGATGAGATTATAAAAAAAGGTGTGAGCTATATGATGATTAATTTAAGTAGGAGACGAATAAAACAAGCAATGAATATATAAATGAGGTAGATTTTGCCAAGTGTGCTTAGTAAAATATGTGCTTGAATTTGCATATAACTAACTAAATAAAAATAGTAGAGGCAATATGCATATGAGGTATGTCATTATGTTTAGGTATAAATTAAGAAATACATGTGCAATTTGATGAATTAAATATAGCAATGATTGAATTGCACTCGGGAACATATTGAGATGAGTTATAACATGAAACATGAAAATTTTTATTGAAATCTTATAATGGTCGTATGACATATATGGGAATAATTGTAAGTATTCGATGGAAAATGATAAAATATGATAAAAGGATGATGTAAATTATAATTTGGGTTAGGTACATGGATTATATACCACTAAATGATGAGAAAAATGTGAAGAATGTGAAAGCTATGGCATAAAGAAAAA
This sequence comes from Excoecaria cochinchinensis, assembly GCA_947683425.1. Classification (NCBI taxonomy): domain Eukaryota; kingdom Viridiplantae; phylum Streptophyta; class Magnoliopsida; order Malpighiales; family Euphorbiaceae; genus Excoecaria; species Excoecaria cochinchinensis. The sequence goes on from CANTUQ010000050.1 coordinate 8,534,956, forward strand.
AATATAATGATGGAATTATTTGCCCTTAGTACTAGTGTTTAAAACAGAAGTATGAGATATGGTTGGCTAGCCATAGGGACTTAGTATGGTGTTATTTAATTAGAAAAGTTTGTTTGGTCGGAGCGTTGGTCACGCCAAGTGGTCACTTCGATAGATTTTGGACCGTTAGCCACATATCCGGTTCGAGGGTTGCCACCGGTATATACTAGGGGAAAAATAGTAATTAATCGATAAAATTGATTAAATAGTGGCATAATGGTAAATAATAGAACAAAAGGATAAATGAATGCATAGAATAATAGTATGAATATGTCAATACGGTACGTTTATTAAGATAATTGAGTAAATACAAAATTTAAGTAAGAATAATATATGTATGACTTATTATTTGATTCTGCGTAATATTTGAATGTGAATACTACGTTTGGGTTGTGGAAATGTCATGATAATGTATGATATCGAGAAATGTTCATAACTATCATGGTAAATATTTACTTAATATAAAAAAAAAGAAATAGATGTACACATGTGTGATGGTATAATATATTTTGTGAGATTATATATAGTTCAACTCCATTTTTCTCTTAAAAAAAGCCTAATCGTAATCCGTTTAACCCATTTTTGAACACATATTTCTTAACGGTAAATATGTGTACAGTTGCAAAAATAGAGTTACACAATCTGAGTACCAGCTTACCTCATAAACAGAGTTAGTGTTGTAATTCTTATAGTACAATGCTTGTTCCCCCAAGCTAGATCGAATTCTCTCGTTCTCATTATTTTACTTTTTGGAACCTAAATGGGCTATTGGCTGCTAGAAATTCAAAATTCCAATTTTTGCTCTTCTTAGCAGATTGTTAGTAAATGTATATCACATTTTGTTGAGAATGAGTCAATTGAAAATTAATAAAGATTAAGTCAAAAATTGAAGTAGGAGAGTTAGGATTTTGATATTTAAATTTAAATTTGATTTTGATTTTATTGTTTCATATTCATATTTTTTAGGAATCATTTTGATTATTTTTTTTTTTGAAATTTTACTATAAATATGTAAATCCTATGAATTGCTAATTTTTAAGTAATAGAATTATGTCTTGCTATACTTTTCTTTCTTTCTCTCCTAAATAAATAAAAAATCAACAATAGTTGTATGAGAACCTTCTTTCTTGAGGATTAAAAAATTAAAAACACACACACACACACACACAAATCTACACATGGAAGGGCAAATAAATTTTTCACAAATGCAACCACCAAAATTTGATGAAACAAACTTTCAAATTTGTGCAGTACAAATAACAATCTATCTTGAAGCTTTGGATATTTGGGATGCTGTAGAAGAGGATTATGAAATTCTTCCACTAGGAGCCAATCCAATAGTAGCTCAAATCAAAACGCACAAAGAAAAAAAGACATAGAAAGCTAGAGCCAAAGCATGCCTATACTCAGTCATTTTACCTTCAATTCTTTCCAAAATTATACAACTTGAGTCCATTACAAAAATTTAGAAGTATTTTGAAAAATAATATCAAGCAAATGAGAGGGTAAAACACATGCGGGTGATAAATTTATTACACAAGTTTGGAATGCAAAAAAATGAAAGACTGTGAGATAATCAAAGAGTACGTTGACAACCTCCTTAGCATAGTAGACAATATGAGATTATTTGGTAAGAAATTTTTTGAAGAAATGATAGTTGAAAAAATATTTGTTACATTGCTTGAAAAATATGAAATTATAATTTCTACTTTAGAAAATACTAAAGATTTGTCAAGTATTACTTTGTCAGAACTTTTAAATGCATTATAGGCATTTGAACAAAGAAAATCTATGGAGAAGAATGTGTTGTGGAAGGAGCTTTTCAAGTAATGTCAATGAAGAAAAGAAATAATCAGGGAAACCTTGTCCTCACTGCAAGAAGAAAAATCACCCACAATACAAGTGTTGGTGGAGACCAGATATCAAATGCAACTAATGTGGCCAAATAGGTCATATAGAGAAAATATGCAAAAATAAACAAGAAAATGAAGCCGAAATTATAGTGAATGAGAAACAGGAGGAGGATCGCTTATTTTTTTTAAAAAAATGCTTATGAAATGAATATATATATATATATATATATATATATATATATATACACACACACACATATACATATACATACATATATGTCATGCCTATGGCCTACAACAACAAAAATATGCCATGTCCATGTCTCCACAATTATGAACCATAAGAAATCATAAGCCATGTATATTCCCCAAAACCATGAACAATGAAAACCTATATGTATTTCAAGTCATGTCAAAAAAAGAAGAAGCATTTGCAGCAATTGACTTAAAAAGGAGTGTTGAGAATGAGTCAATTGAAGATCAATAAAGATTAAGTTAAAGATTGAAGTAGGAGAGTTAGAATTTTTATATTTAAATTTGATTTTGATTTTATTATTTCATATTCTTATTTTTAGGAATCATTTTAATTACTTTTTTTTATAAAATTTTACTGTAAATATGTAAATCCTATGAATAAATATATATACCAAGCTTTGAGTAATAAAATTATGTCTTGCTACACTTTTGTTTCTATCTCTCTTAAATAAATAAAAAATCGACAACACATTTTTTCTTTAGGAAAAAGTGATTATGAACTACAAGCACAAGTTAAAGAATAATGCATAAAATAGAAAGCGAAAAATGAAAGCCAAGTAGCACATGAATATGCTTAAAAGCATGATGGAGCCTAAGAGAAGCCTAAGCAATTAGTAAAATGGAAGAGATGTCCATATTGAGGTAGCAAAAATGATTTATTATAGGTAAGATATGCCAACAAATAGTCATTAATCTTATGCTTATGGAGTGTTGTGCACCAAAAAATAAGGACCACATTGGCATTTTAGCAATGGTATAAGCAATACAACTAAAGTGGTAATCAATGCTCGAGCAATAAGACAATAATTTAACAAGATTCTAATGCCTGACATTCTTTAACACTCAGCATTTAGCCATTAAGCTCTTGAAAGCATCTTTTTGCTTGAATTTGAGGACTTCAATAGCTACTAGCTTTTCTATTTGCCTAAGATAACCTTCGTATAAAGAACCAAAGCTTCCATATCATATCAATTTTTTTGCAAAGAATGCATTAGTTGTATGATGAAGATCCTGATAAGAAACCTTAACATGGGGATCCATCAATGATGGTGTAGCAGATGGCCCCCTTATCGATTTCTTTTTGCGATAAGTAAGGAGAAGAAGAGCTAGAATGAAAAGGTCTCTAAGAATCACACAAGTTATTATCACCGCTATTTTCCAAGCATGAGGCTTTCCTTTCTTTATAATTTTGGGGGCATTTTGGCAGAAGGAGTTCCGGTATACCACCACAAACTTTAGGATTGCTAATCAACGATAATGCAGTTGCATTTGCAAAGACTCCTTTAATTGGAACTTCACCTTTGAGGTAATTGAAAGAAAGATTTAAAAATTATAAGAAATGAAGAGTCTGCAAATATTTTGGAATTTCTTCTATCAAGTTATTTCTTGAAAGATCTAAATGTTCAAGGCCTCCCAAAAAAGCCAAGGATGAAGCAATGGCTCCTTGGAAAGAATTTCCTTGCATAAAAAGATACATGATGCTTTGACGATCTCTAATAATTGATAGTATTTCTGCTGAAAGCTTGTTTTCTAATACATCCAAATTGTATATGTTTTTCAGCTTCCCAAATTTGTGCAGGTATACTTCTTATTAACGAGTTATATGATAAGCTAAGTAATATTGATAAGGAAGGCAAGTCTGTAAACAACTAAGGTATTCAGCCTTCAAACTCGTTCTATGAAAAACTTAGGGAATCAAACTTGTACTATCTCCAATTCTTAAGGGAATGTTAGCATTAGCTGCATATGGGTATAGTTTAGTTTATTCCTTTAATTAATCCCAAGAATTAGGTAATTAATCTCAAAAATCAAGTTATCAAATCTGGGTTATAAATATAGGAAAGTTGCCTAGTTTTCGTATAGAGTTTTTTTTTTCCTTGTATAGTTTTGTAATTGTATTGTTTTAAGCCTCCATTATTGGAGAAGAATACAACTGAAGTGAAAATATTTTAGAACCATTGTTTGACATGGTATCAGAGCACATTCGATCCTAAGGAACTCTGAAATAATCCAACTTGTATTCCGAACATCACCACTGTAAACCCGTTGTGAATCACATGGCTATCACCACCGACGCCTCAACCGAATCAATTTTAATACTAGCACTGCAGATTATTGTTCATCAAGACAATTCTGCATTTCCTACTGGCATCACACTAGACGAAACTAATTACTCATTATTGTCCCAACTCATGGAGATGCGTATTGGTGCTCACAATAAAGCTGGAAATCTCACCGGAGAAACGAAGAAACCTGCACTCGAAGACCCCAATCTTGGAACATGGATTACCGTAAACTACAAAGTTAAAAGTTGGCTTATTGACTCAATGAGTCCATAGCTGATGCAGCGGTTTATTCGTCTTCCTATAGCTAAGGAGAAATGGGATGCGGTATCTAAAACCTTTTATGATGGATGTGATGAAACTTGTATCTTTGAATTAAACCAAAGATCATTTTCTACAACTCAAAATGATCGACCATTGTCAACATACTATAATGAACTTATTGCTATTTTTCAGGAAATCGATCATAGGACTATTTCTGAGGAAGGTACTATTGAAGGGGTGGTCCAGTCGCATTCCGTGATAGCTAGGCTTCGCATTCATATTTTTCTCAGCGGACTTGACTCCGAATTTGATCAGGTCCGTAGAGAGATCCTATGCAAAGACCCAAAACTTGATTTGGAGAACTCGTATGCATATGTTAGGAGAGAATATCAACAAAGACAGACAATGGGAGTCTTTCATACAATCTCTGAAAGCTCGGCTATGGTTGGTGATAGGTGTATAATTGAAGTATTATTTAGTATATATTTTGTGTAAACTATAAAGTTAAATATGGAATTATTTATATTTTTCATGTTATTTGTGTTAGTTTATGTGTTTATGTGCTTTATAGGTTAATTTATGTGAAAAAGGAAGAAAATGGATTAACTGGAGCAGAGGTAGAACAAGGCAGAACAGGACTCAAGCAAGAGTCACGACTAGTGCAAGTAGATCACGAGTCATGAAGGTGTAGGTACGGAGTGAGATGTGAAGATAGCAGAGAAGAAGGAGAAAAGAGGAGTAGGGTCATGAGTCGTGAAACTCAATCACGACTCGTGACGATGCAGAGAGACCAGCGTAGCTAAGCAAGAAAAGAGAAGAGTGAAGGAGCATGATTCACGACTCGTGAGAAGTGATCACGAGTCATGAATGGACAGGAAGAAAACAGCGAAAAAGGAAAAGGGAAAAAGAAAGAAGAATAAGCGAAAGTCACGAGACGTGAGCCCAACTCACGACTCACACGCAGGATCACGACTCGTGAAAGGGGATCACGAGTCGTGAATGGCCAGAGAGAAGAGGAGAAGAAAGGAAGAAAAGAAAAGGAGAGAAAGGGCATCCGTGTTCTACCGCGAGCGCGACAGTGATCGCGAGCGCGATAGAACTATCTGTTGGGACAATTATCCCTGAAAAGTCATCTGAAAAGGCGCCTCTTTCTCCCAACAATTGCAACCATTTGAATGGACATTTCCAAAGGACACAATCTTTAGAATTTTATAAATATCAACGTCAACTGTAATTTTAATATGATGTAATTTAGAGAATTATTTTCATTACAAGTTAAATTTTATTTTCTGTAAAAGTTCTTAGTTAGTTTTTCATGTTTTGAAGAAGAAGACCAAAGAGAAGAAGAATTTTTACAAGGGTTTGAGTAAAGGGTTGAAAGATTTCTTTCTCATACTCTTATCTATTATTTCTTCTCTGTAAATCAAATGAATATTATTGGAGAACTTGAATATTATTGTTATTTTCTATTTCCATATGAATTAGTAGTCTTTTAATGTAGAATTTTCTATTAGTATTTTTATGCATGATTATTATAAGTATGAGTTTAATTGAAAGATAAATTCTTACTTACATCTAATAGAAGTTCACCATTGAAGCATTATTTGAGAGATCATAATGTTAGATGATTGTTATAGGTTAGTGATTATTCCTGAAATTTGCATGTATAAATCTCTAATTCATTAATGAAAATTGTGAGTTAGAATTATAAATGCATGTTTTAGGCACTCTAATTTATGCTGAAAGAGTAAATTGGAATTATATTCCAACGTGGCTTGCTTAAGAGATTAAAATTATAATTATATGATGGAATCAAGTTTTATAATTATTAATTTTTCATTATATGTTTTGTCTTCTTTGATTAACATGAACTAGGTTTAATTAGTTTTTATAATAGAGTAGTTTAGATTTAACTCACAAATTTATGATCATTGTAAACAAGATTAAAATTGAGTAGTAATGGTGTGTAATAATTAGCACATTCCTCGTGGGATCGACATCTTTTATACTATTTCGGTACACCGTATGCTTGCGGAATTAGCACATATAAAATAGGCTAACAAGTTTTTGGCGCCTTTGCAAGGGAATGATGTTTTATTTATTGCCATTGTGAAACTTGATTTATGATTTTGGATTACAATATTTATTTATTTTATTTTTTTTGTTTGTTTAATTGACTTAATTTTTATTTTGTGTTGTTTTTACAGTATTTGATAAGTTCATGCCTAGTACAAGAAGTTCTCAAGAAGAGCTTGAACCTTTGAATCTTGAAATAGAGAGATATTTGTCAAGTAACTGAAAATCAAATAAAAAGAAGAATAAGAATAAGAGACCAATAATGGCTGAAGAGGAAAATTCACCAGGGTTGATGGATTTTGCTACACCCGCATTGAGTGGTGCTCAACAAGGTGTGGTAAGGCCTATGGTAAATGCTAACCAATTTGAAATTAAACCTTCTCTTTTACAAATGATACAAAATAGCATTCAGTTTTACGGTTTGGCAAATGAGAATCCTAATGCTCATTTGGCAAATTTTCTAGAGATATGTGATACTTTTAAAATTAATGGAGTTTCTAATTATGCAATTAAGCTTAGACTTTTTCCTTTCACTTTGAAGGATAAAGCCAAGGCTTGGTTGAATTCATTATTTAGAGGATCAATAACCACTTGGGACCAATTAGCCCAAGCATTTTTATCCAAGTACTTCCCTCTAGCCAAAACTGCCAAAATCATTAAAGATATCATAACTTTTGTGCAATTTGATAATGAGTCTTTATATGAAGCATGGGAAAGATTTAAGGAATTGCAGCGAATGTGTCCACATCACTACCTTCCAAGGGAGCTATTGATGCAAACTTTCTACAATGGGGTGAATCCTACCACAAGAGGTAACATAGATGCTGCAGCTGGAGGTTCCCTTATGAGGAAAACAACTGAAGCAGCATTTGAGCTATTGGAAGAAATGTGCATGAATAATTGTATGTGGCCCACTGAAAGAGTAAGAGAATCTAATTCTAATGCTAGGGGGGTTCATGCCATAGATTCTGTTGTAGCCTTACAAGCTCAAATTGAGGTATTGACTCATAAGGTTAATAGCCTAAGTATGAGAGGTAATTTATCAAATGCATGCAATGTTTGTGGTCAACATGGGCATATGAGTGATAATTGCAATTTAGGAATAGCTAATAAGGAGAAACAAGTTAATTTTGTCCAAGGACAAAGGCGTGGGAACCCACATTCTAACACCTTTAATCCTGGTTGGAGGAGCAATCCTAATTTGTCATGGAGAAATAATAACAATAACTAAAATAGGGGTGTAGGATACCAACAACCACAAGATAGGTTTGGAGCATTTGAGGTCAAAATTGATAAATTTATTGAGGAGAGAAATTTTAAAATGAGTTCTCAAGATGAAAATCAAAAGCAACTTGAAGCAAAAGTTGACCAAATCACTAAAAATAATGCTTCGTCTATTCATAATCTTGAGGTTCAATTGGGCCAATTAGCTAGTTCTTTACCATCTAGAAATCTAGGATGTCTTCCAAGTAACACAGAGGAAAATCCTAGGGAGCACATGAAGCCATAAAATTTTCTACTCTTTTATTTAGGTTACTTAATTAGGTTTTTTTTTTATATGTATTTGTTGTTGTTCTAGACTAGTTTGTGCAAATTTGTTAATTAATGTTTTCATATTTAGAATTTTAATAATCTAACAAAGTTTATTGTTGCTTTACAGGTAAATTTAGTTAAATTATGTGTTTTGTTATTTATTTTATTAAAAAAAATGTTAACATGAAGTTGGTTGCTGTCGCGAGCATGACGAACATTGCAATCGCGACAAAGGGCAATGCTTTGCGTGAGAGCGAGGCGATGGTTCTGTCGCAAGCGCGATGTGCATCGCACTCGCGACAGAATGTTCTGCTTCCCAGTATCGCACGACTCGTGTTTGCAGTTCACGAGTCGTGCAAATTTGGCTACGCAAGGCAAGGCTTCATCAAAGTGGCACTTCACAAGTCGTGAATATGAATCACGACTCGTGAAGCAAATAGCCTCGATTTTTCAGCACGTTCATTTCTTTTCTTTTCTTATTATTTTTTTCTACTAATTTGTTTAATCTTCTTTTTCCTCAGATTAATTTGCCTTAATTTCAATTAACTTAAATTAATCTAACCCTAAATCATTAAACCACAAATTTAGCAACTAAAGAGGGAAATTTTAATTTCAAAACCCTAAAACATCGAGACTTTTCGTATTCTTCCCTCTTCTTTTTATTTCACTTAACGTTTCACTCACTTGGTTCCCTCCTCTTTATTTTTCACTTTTCACTTGATGTAGTGCCTTTTCGTATTCACAAAACGTTTCATTTTTACCCATCATTTTCAGTTCACTTAACTTTTCACATTTTCCTCTTCTTTTTATACTTTCCAGTTTCGGGTTATAATTTCACGACTCTAGTTCTTCACTTTAGTATCGGGTTACACTCTAGTTCACGAGTCGCAACCTTCATTTTCAGCCCCTTATCTGTTTCTTCTTCCTCTGTTTACATTCCTCTTTCTTCTATCTATTCGGTTTTTCTTTCGTGCGTTTGGATTTGTTTATTTCTCTTCCTAGTAGTATTCTGTTTCACTTCATTATCTTTCTTTCACTCACATAATGGTTAAAACCAAGAACCATCTTCTTCAAGAATTGAACAAGCCAGACAGGAGGCTGAAGAAGGAGATATCTCTGCCACATTTGGTGCTGGATTTTTAATATTTTTTGTGGATGAAGATAGCAAATTTCTTGCCCTTTATGACAGACCATTTTGGCAATGTAAATATTTTCCATTAGATTTGTTAGAACAGGTAGGCATGCTAGATACTGTGAATGAAATGTTGTCTAGCTGTGGTTTTCTTAGATTTGCCAATATGCATGAGAATATTTATCCTGATTTAATGCTTGAATTTTATACAACTTTGCAAAGGAACGAGAATAATGAATATTGGTTAGATTTTCGATTGGATGGAAAAGCCCATACTCTGACTTATTTTATGATGAATCGCATGTTTGGATTTTCTCAATCTGGTTTATTTGATCCACCAAAGTCTTTTAAACCTAATATATTTTGGTCCTTTTTTTCTGGTTTGCAAACACCATATAGAGCTAGAGATGCTAAATCTACGTTTATTAAGGATTTAAAATATTGGATTTTGCATAAAATTTTTGCTTCTTTGATTTTCAATAGGTCTGAATTTAATCGAGTTTCTTTACATGAACTATTTTTGATGCGGTGTGTACATAAGAGAAAGGATGTTTGTTGGTCCTATTGGGTCGTAAATCAATTGTTGTATTGTGTTAGTAGAAATAAATCTCCTATCACACATGGGCATATTATTACTATACTTGCTAGAAAATTTGATATCAATCTTAGTGCCTATAACAGAGAACATCCTTGTATTTATTTCACAAAGAATTTATTTGTGCGTGGAGAGGTTATTAGTAGTAATTTTCAGGAAATTCCACCACAATCAAGGTCTTGTTGGAGGGATATTCCAGGATCATCTGCTCCACAAGATGAGGAGGTTGCAGCTAAGGGTAGTGATGATGCTATGCATGATGTTCCAGCTGATGTGCTTGCTGCACCTGTTGATGTGGGGACTTCTTCAAACAATATATCAGCCATGTTTGAGCAAATTTTGTAGAATCAGCATTCCATGCAAAGTCAGCTTTCTTCTATTGCTAGAAGACAAAGGCGATTGGAGTATAGGATGGATAACTTTATTGCTCAATTTGGATTTGTGATTCCATCACCTCCACCTTCACCGTGATTAGGGGAGTTCTTTTCACTTTTGTTCTTTTGTTTACTCTTTTTCTTTGTGGTTTATTATTATCTCATTTCTCCACATTGAGGACAATGTTGGTTCTAAGTGTGGGGGAGTGAGTATGTTTATAAGTTTGTTTGTGTTTGATGAGTTTTTGTTAGTATGTTTTATATGTTAGTTGTTTGTGTGATTTTATTTTTCAATTAGGCTTCTTAGTGAGTTTTATTATAGAGCATTATTTAATTGGTATATTATATAGCTTGTTAATTCATTTATCTTTTATGCTCATTTTACTAGTTTTTCACAATTTTTAGCATGTGCTTTAAGTTTTTCAAGTTTTTTTCTTTTACTTTTTGCAACATTATAGATTATTTAGTCTTTTTACTAACTATGTTTTTTAAGTTAGAATTTGCTCATTTAATTTAAAATTTTTTAAGTTTCTAGTTGCCTATGAAAACTATAGCCATAATACTTACCCTTTTGTCTTTTCAATAATGGATGAGGACTTAAAAAAAATAAAAGAAAAAATGAAGTGGGATGGAGCATAAAATGCACCCACAGTGTTCATAAAAAGAAAAGAATGCAAGATGTACATCCAAAATTGAAAAAGTATGGGATGGGGCATAAAACGCACCCATACTACATTCTCTTGCTCTATATGGGATAAAAATAAAAAATATACCCATGAATCAAAACAAAAAGAAAAATCAAAAGAAAAGAAAAAGAAAAGTCCAAAAATGCCATGAGATTAGATTAAGGGTAAGAGTGCTTATAAATTGTCCTAAAAAGCAGCTAGTAACTTTAGAATTTTAAAGTTTATGATCAAATATTCTCTCTTTGAGGCATGTTGAGTTTTGGGACTCTATAATCTTGATGTTGGAATGAGTAAAATTTGGTGACTTGTTTAATTTTCAATATCTGTTTTAAATTTTGATTTGCTGATATTATGAGTATGTGAGCTATTTGATTTCTTTTGTGATATGCCTAATGAACAATGCTGTATAATAAGATTTCTGTAGTGTATTGGTTTTAAAATTTTCTTACTCTTTTGTCTTGCTTGAGGACAAGCAAGGTTTAAGTGTGGGGAAATTTGATAGGTGTATAATTGAAGTATTATTTAGTATATATTTTGTATAAACTATAAAGTTAAATATGGAATTATTTATATTTTTCATGTTATTTGTGTTAGTTTATGTGTTTATGTGCTTTGTACGTTAATTTATGTGAAAAAGGAAGAAAATGGATTAACTGGAGCAGAGGCAGAACAAGGTAGAACAAGACTCAAGCAAGAGTCACGACTAGTGCAAGTAGATCACGAGTCGTGAAGGTGCAGGTACGGAGTGAGATGTGAAGATAGCAGAGAAGAAGTAGAAAAGAGGAGTAGGGTCACGAGTCGTGAAACTCAATCACGACTCGTGACGATGCAGAGAGACCAGCGTAGCTAAGCAAGAAAAGAGAGGAGTGAAGAAGCATGATTCACGACTCGTGACAAGTGATCACGAGTCATGAATGGACAGGAAGAAAACAGCAAAAAAGGAAAAGGGAAAAAGAAAGAAGAATAAGCGGAAGTCACGAGACGTGAGCCCAGCTCACGACTCACACGCAGGATCACGACTCGTGAAACGGGATCACGAGTCGTGAATGGATAGAGAGAAGACGAGAAGAAAGGAAGAAAAGAAAAGGAAAGAAAGGGCATCCGTGTTCTGTCGCGAGCGCGACAGAACTATCCATTGGGACAGTTATCCCTGAAAAGTCATCTGAAAAGGCACCTCTTTCTCCCAACAATTGCAACCATTTGAAGGGACATTTCCAAAGGACACAATCTTTAGAATTTTATAAATATCAACGTCAACTGTAATTTTAATATGATGTAATTTAGAGGATTATTTTCATTACAAGTTAAATTTTATTTTCTGTAAAAGTTCTTAGTTAGTTTTTCATGTTTTGAAGAAGAAGACCAAGGAGAAGAAGAATTTTTACAAGGGTTTGAGTAAAGGGTTGAAAGATTTCTTTCTCATACTCTTATTTATTATTTCTTCTCTGTAAATCAAATGAATATTATTGGAGAACTTAAATATTATTGTTATTTTCTATTTCCATCTAAATTAGTAGTCTTTTAATGTAGAATTTTTTATTAGTATTTTTATGCATGATTATTATAAGTATGAGTTTAATTGAAAGATAAATTCTTACTTACATCTAATAGAAGTTTATCATTGAAGCATTATTTGAGAGATCGTAATGTTAGATGGTTGTTATAGGTTGGTGATTATTCCTGAAATTTGCATGTATAAATCTCTAATTCATTAATGAAAATTGTGAGTTAGAATTATAAATGCATGTTTTAGGCACTCTAATTTATGTTGAAAGACTAAATTGGAATTATATTCCAACTTGGCTTGCTTAAGAGATTAAAATTATAATTATATGATGGAATCAAGTTTTATAATTATTAATTTTTCATTATATGTTTTGTCTTCTTTGATTAACATGAACTAGGTTTAATTAGTTTTTATAATAGAGTAGTTTATATTTAACTCACAAATTTATGATCATTGTAAACAAGATTAAAATTGAGTAGTAATAGTGTGTAATAATTAGCACATTTCTCGTGGGATCGACATCTTTTGTACTATTTCGGTACATCGTATGCTTGCGGAATTAGCACATATAAAATAGGCTAACAGTTGGAAATAAAAAAGGATCATAGTCTGGCTCGTCAAAAAATTGAAAAAATCACTCAACTGGAAAGTCTGGAGGTCTGGTATGTACTCATTGTGGTGAAATAGGTCATTCAAAGCAGCGATGTTATGAAATCATTGGCTATCCTGAGTGGTGGAATTTCACAAAGAAACATCGAAAGAAAATAGCAGCAAAAGCTATGGTGACAGCTACAGAGGAAGATCCATCACCACCTATAGCAAATGTTACCCAACCAGGTACTGTTGGTAAGACATCTATTTTTTTTTTGCAACTTCTAAGAATAATACTTGGATTATTGATACAGGTGCAACCGATCATATGACTAGGGACTCCAGTAAGTTACAATCCGTTCTTCCTTCCTCTTAATCTATTATCTCCACAGCTAATGGTAATGCCTCTCCTATTACTAGAGAGGGATCTGTTATCTTGTCCAATAATCTCACTTTAGATACTATTCTTATTGTTCCATCCCTTGAATATAATCTTTTGTTTGTTAGCCAAATTACTTCTACTCTTGCTTGCACTGTAACTTTTTGGCCATCATTTTGTGTCTTCCAGGACATTCTAACTCGAAAGATTCTTGGTTATGGTGTTAGAAGGGGCAAAATCTACTACCTAGAGCTAACAAAAAATGGGGGACCGAAGTTCAGTCAAGCTAATCACACTAGTAGTGAAGACAAAGCTCGAGCAATTGCATGGTTATGGCACTGGAGACTAGGACAACTTTCTTTTGGTTATCTTAGAAAATTAAAACCACATCTTTTTTCAGTATTGAATGATTTGGATTTTCATTGTGAAACTTGTGAACTGGCTAAAAGCCATCGTATTTCTCATTTACCAAATGTGAATAAAAGTTCAGAACCTTTTATGGTTATTTACTCTGATGTTTGGGGTCCAGCAAAAATCCCTTCTATTTCTAGAGCTCATTACTTTGTCACATTTATTGATGAATGCACTAGAATGAAGTGGGTGGCTCCTCTTCACAAAAAAATGATGTATGTACAGCATTTCAGGAATTTCTTAAAATGGTGAGCACTTAATACCAAAAGCAGATTCGTGTTTTATAATCCAACAATGATACTGAGTTCGTAGATACGTTCTTTGGAAAGTTTTTGAGTCACCATAAGATTCATCACCAGACCTCTTGCACCTATACTCCACAACAGAATGGCTTAGTGAAAAGGAAGAATAGACAGTTATTAGAAGTGGTTCATGCCTCTCTCTTTGGCATGAATATGCCTTGGTTTTATTGGGGAGAGGCTGTCAAATCTGGTGCTTACCTCATCAATCGAACACCCTCTTGTGTGATAGACTTTCAAACCCCCCAACAAAAGCTGCAATCCTTACTTCCAGTTCCTCACCTTCCAAATCATAAACCACGTGTCTTTGGTTGTACTGTATATGTTCACATTCCTAAAAATATGTGAAGTAAACTTGATCCATGTGCAAAACGGTGTGTCTTTGTTGGCTATTTTGAATTTCAGAAAGGATATAGGTGTTATGACCCTCAAACCCAAAAATTACATGTAACTTTGGTTGCTTCTTTTCGTGAATTAGAGTCGTATTTTCAAGGGGAGTCTCTGGGTCTTCTCTTCAGGGGGAGAGCTATACTGAAGAGAATGTGTTACAAGAAAGTAGAAGGGGAGATGAGTTTATAGAGTTAGAAGAAGTGAATGAAAAGCAAAGTACTAAGCAGTAAAGTACTGGAAGTGAATTGCATTTTGGGTAACCCGCCGTCGACATGTCCTCACCAGCTCCCGATGCCAGCACTGCAGAATCACTAGAGTTGCCTATGTCTACACTACAAACTGACGAATCAACCCAAAATGTTCTTCCTCAGGTAATTTCGAATCCCAAATCTGATGAGTCTAATGAAATTATTATTCTTGCAGAAAATATAATTCCTAAATATCCACAAAGATCAAATAAAAGAGTCCCAAAGAAACAATATAAACCCGATCCTAAAGCTAATTCCAAGTACCCAATTAGTAACCATGTGTCCTCCCATAGATTATTTGAATTGTATGCATTTACTGTTAATTAATTATCCAATGTATCTCTTCCTAGTAGTGTACAGGATGCTTTGGCAGATCCAAAATGGACAAAAGCGATGAACAAAGAGATGGAGGCTTTGCAAAAGAATGATACTTGGGAGTTTGTTTCATTACCCAAAGGTAATAGGACAGTTGGATATAGATGGGTGATGAAACTCAAAAGAGATGGCAGTACCAATAGATATAAAGCAAGGTTAGTAGCAAAGGGGTATACGTAGAGGTATGGAGTGGATCCATGTGAAATGAAAGCATTACAGGAATATTTGGCTGCTAAATTTGAAATGAATAATCTTGGGCAACTTAAATATTTCTTGGGAATTGAGGTTGCAAGATTGAAACATGGGATTTTTCTTTCACAATAGAAATATGTGCTAGACTTTTAACCGAAATTGGAATTCTTGCTTGCAAAACCAGCGGAAACACCCATAGAGATGAATCATAAGCTCGAAGTCATTCTAGGTCAAGCTCCAACAGATAAGAGTCTTTACTTGCGGTTGGTTGGGAGGTTAACAAATTTGTCTCACACAAGGCCGGATATAGCTTATCCAATGAGTGTCGTAAGTTAGTTCATGCATGCACCTAGTGAAGAGCATATGAATGCGGTATATCGAATCTTAAAATACTTGAAAAATGCTCTAGGCAAAGGTTTATTGTTTTCAAAATATAGTGTCTCTAACATTGAAGGATACACGAATTCTCATTAAGCAGGTGATCAAACTGACAGAAGGTCCACATGTGGTTATTTTACTTTCGTGGAAGGTAATCTCGTTACTTGGATGAGTAAGAAGCAGAAGGTTGTGGCGAGATCAAGTGCAAAAGTCGAATTTCGTGGTATGTCTCATGGTGTATGTGAATTGTTATGGATTAGGAGTGTACTAAAGGATTTGGGAATTGAATATGCAAAACCTATGAATCTTCAATGTCATAATAAGGCAGCCATTGAGATTGCACAGAATCCTATAAAGCATGACCGCACGAAACATGTTGAAGTTGATTGACATTTCATCAAGGAGAAACTTGATCAAAAGATTATACAATTTCTATTTGTTCAGTCAGAAAGTCAGTTAGCTGATATACTCACAAAAATAGTTTCAGGAAAGGCGTTCCATGATATAATTGACAAGTTAGGCATGATAGATATCTATGCTCCAACTTGAGGAGGAGTGTTGGCATTAGCTGTATATGGGTGTAGTTTAGTTTATTCCTTTAATTAATCCTAAGAATCAGGTAATTAATCCCAAATATCAAGTTACCAAATCTAGGTTGTAAATATAGGAAAGTTGCCTAGTTTCCGTATATAGTATTTTTTCTTTTCCTTGTATAGTTTTGAAATTGTATCCTTTTAAGCCTCTATTATTGGAGAAGAATATAACTGAAGTCAAAATATTTCAGAACCATTGTTTGATAGGGAATGCGTCATTTCAGTTTGTTTTGTGACAAATTAATTATAGATAAATGACTGGGATTGCTTAAGGAGGGAGGAATTTGACCTGATAATCTATTTTCCCATAAAGTAAATCTTTGCAGCTTGTGAAACTTGCCAAAATATGATGGAATGGAACCTATGAATAAGTTAATCTTTTATTGCCAGCTCAATCAAGTTGATGAGATTTTGTAATCCAGCTCAAAATTATTCCTGTGAATTAATTACCACTAAAATACAGGCTATTTAGATTAACCGACAAATTGGCTATAGAATTTGGTAAAACACCTCCAAAATTGTTAGTATTGAGATCTAAGATTTGCAAATTGGTAGAGTTCTTCAAAGATACTAAGAACATAAAGTCATTAGAGGAATAGGTTCCTAGACTATTCTCGGAAACGTCTAGCCACGAAAGGTTAGGGATCTCCTAGATTTGGAACTTGCTTTTCAAATTTACTTTCAGAAATATCAAAACCTTGCAAGCTAGAAAGATTGGATAAGGAATTTGGAATAGACCTAGAGAATTTGTTTCCACCCAAAAATCAATTTGGAGATATGGTAAAATGAGGCCTATGGTTTCTGGTATACTCCTATTCAGGTGGTTGCTTGCAGTTGAAATGAAGACAAGATTAGTGATGTTAAAAAGTGATTGAGGAATAATATATACCAGATAGATTATTGGCTACAACAGTGAAGAAAGTTAAGCTTTTTAATATGCCTATATTTCCCATATGGTTTGTAGCAATAGAAAAATCTGTGAGCGATGAAAGGTTGGCAATTGAAGGTGGAATTTCTCCTCCAAGTTCGTTTGCCCCAAGGAAAATAATCTCAAGCTTCGGCAAACTACCAACCTCTAAAAGAATTCTTCATTCAACTTGTTTATAGTTTAGATCAATAATTTGGAGCTAGTGACACTAACTTAAGTTGCTTGGAATTTCCCTTGCTAAAGAATTGTTGCAAGAGAGAGAGGATGCTAAGTTCTTGAGGAATATGGCCATGGAAGCTGTTGCCTTACAGTTCAAGAATCCTGAGAAAGTTGAGGTTGCCATTGAAGGGTGAGATTGATCCAATCAAACTGCGGTCATGTAAGATCATAGATATGACTCCCTGGTGGCATTAACCGCAAGTGATTCTAGACCAGTTGCAGAAATGTGAAGAATCATTCTAAGAGTTGAGGAGATAATTAGGATTAGTGGTAATGCTTTTTCTGAATTTGAGAATAGCAAAACGATGAGTTTCATTTCCAGAAGCATGGTGTTGTTGCTGCCATGGGAAACTGAAAGATAAGAAAAGAAGTATAATTGGAAGTGAAAAGCAGTTGCAAAGCTTCGTTTTGGTTTCTAATGGAAAGATGTAAATTAGTTAGAATTCTGACAATATTACAGTGCATGAAGTATATGGTATTGTAAAGGCAAGTACAAAATGGCAGGCTATAGATTTAGATTTGTATTTAATAATTGACATAACTATACTCCAATTATTTTCAATTTCTAAAATTCATAGGTGCACGATAGGATGAGAGTCAGAAATTATATCTTGTTCCCGATAAAATGACAGTTTTTGGCTCAACAAAAAGGACTGTAAGGTTGTAATCAATGAATACTTAATAGTAGAGGTGACCATGTACCAATTAATCAATGAATTAATAATTTTATTAATTAATCCATTAATTTTGGTTAACTGCTAATATTGGATTAGTTTATTGGTTAACCAATAAAAAATTTTAACTTATGAGTTTAATAAATCATACAATTTATAGTGTTTTTAATAGTTAAAAATGCTTCAAAAATGAAAAATGAAAATCTAACATAATATCCATTAAAAAATAAAAAAATATTATTAATTATAAGAATGATTATATTCAATATAAAACTAACATTAGAGTGCTAATTATGAACATATAATGAATAAATGATTGTAATAAAAAGATAATTTTAATGTTTATTTACTAAAATATGTATTCTAATAATTTTTTAGAAAGTCATTTATTATAATATTTATAAATTGCAAAAATATCATAAAATTTAAGTGTAAATTAACATATAAAATATATATAAACTGGTTAATTGTTAACTAACTAAAAGTAAAAACCATAATCCTAAATTTTCGATTCAAGTAACCTAAAATTGGTTCGTTAGATTTAGATTAGATTCAGAATCTTTTAGAATTTGCATGAAGATTTGTATCAATAGACTATTGAATCGTATCGAATCATAAGATACCGATAACTAGGGTTGTACAAGCGCTGGTACAATCCAGAAATTTGCAAATCTCTGTGTTGTTTTGAAACTTTGGGTATTTTAAAAATTAAGTATTGTTATTGTCTTGAAAATTTAGGACAATTCAATATAATACTTTCAAAAATTCAGGACAATTCGATTTAATTCTTCGATTCTTTCGGTTCTAAACAATACAGTACAAGACAATCCGATATTTTAAATAATTCAATATTTTTAAAAATTTCCAAAATAAATAAATACACACAATAATAAATACAAATTCAATTAAAATATTTCAATAAGTACAATTAAAATTAGATTAATTACAATTTTATGCCTGAACTATAGGGTACTTTTTAATGTTTTCAGCAACATTTGAAACTTTACAATGTCAGTCCCCTTTCAATTCAGTGGCTCCGTCAACAAATTCATTAAATGCTAATGGATTTGTTGATTCAGCTTACTAATAGGTATCACATTTGCCCATTAGGATGCCAACTCAACCATCTTCTTCTTCTTCTTTCTCTTTTCTCTCTAGATCCTCCCGTCATCCTCTGAAAATATCAATTTGATAATTTCTTCATCATCATTAGATAAGGTTGGTATTGTGGTGACAATGGGGGCAATAATTGTGGACGATCAATTCTACATCTTGAATAATGTATCAAGTTAAAAGCTTGGCTTGGATACAACAAACGCCTCGAAGCAAATACTGCTACCATGGCTAGAACTCCACGCTCCAGTGCAAATTGAATCTGGTTCTCATGGACATTTTTTGGAGCTATTTGCAACACCACAATCAATGTCTAAGGCAACTTAGGTTCATTGGCCAAATGCAGTATTAAGAACCATCTTCATATTACAATTAACAGAATAATCAAGATAATGCTGATAAAATGATAGTAAAAATACAAAACAAACTAGCAATCCAATCCGTTTCCTTGTTCAGGCAATGCCTTTCGAATTTTTCCATACCACCAGTTAAATTCAACCTTTTAATCTCCTCTAAATTATTCTCTTCACACACCTTATATTTCTCATACTTAACTTTAATTTGAGTATTTTCTTCCCTTTTTTCTTCTTTGCCACTGCTTAAATTGTTCAGTTCTTCAATGACACTGGAATTAAAATACCCAATTTCAAACTCCATTGTTATGGTCCCAGTGTCATCCACTATCCTAATCCTTGGTTCCACCTTGATCTCCGGAGGCGGTTGACATTGACAAAGACGATGATTAGAGGTTTTGGGGGTGGAGGGTGGGGAGAGCAAGGTAGAGTTATCGGCGACAGTAGTGGTGAAAGATGAGTGAGCCAAAATAAGGGAAGGAATGGATGGGATATGGTAGAAGAGAGCGATTAAAGAGGAGGGGAGAAGGAAAATGGATCTGGAGTGAAAAGAGGAAGAAGAAGAAGAAGAAGAAGGAGAATAATAATAAGAAGAAGAAGATGGCTGAGTTGGCATCTTAATGGGCAAAGGAGGGGCCCACAACTAAGCTGAATCAGCAGATCCATTAGCATTTAATGGATTTGTTAATAAAGTCCTTTAATTGAAAAGTGATTGAAAAATAGGAACTGATATTGTAAAGTTTCAAACATTGAAAAGTACCCTATAATTCAGGCCTAAAATTGTATTTAATCCATTAAAATTTAAGTTAAAGTACAAAATTTGAAAATTAGCATTTATGGTCTTTCTCTGCATTATATTTGCACTTATTTGAGAATTTTAAGCAATATCTAAAACAACATAACAAAAAAATTAGATAATTATACCATAAAAAAATCTAAGAATTAAATAAACAATTTAAGGATTTATGTGAATATAATAATTACTTGATTCAAATTTTTCAAAGTTCTTCAAATTATGCCTCTGAAGTAAAAAAAATGTAGCCTATTTCAACTAATTTTGGCAACAATTAAAAATTTCAGCTGTAATCAGGGTTAAATAACTTCTAAACTTGTTTAAAGTCCTCCCTCTAATGCTAATGTTAATGAGTACTAATTGAATGATATTAAAAGTAAATGAAATTAATTGGTAAAGTAAATATATATTCATATAATTATATTAATTGGTAAATTTTCATTATATATAATAACTATATATAATTATATTATGAATTTTACATACTCATATAGGTATTGTGCCAAAAATAGATGGGTACTAACTGAACAATACTAAAAGTCATTGAAATTAATTGAAAAGTTATTATTTACTTATATAATTACATTAACTTATAAAATTTCATTATATATAATAACTATATATAATTACATTATTAATTTTACATACTAATATAGATATTGTGCCAAAAGTAGACGAGTACTAGTTAAGTGACACTAAAAGTAAATGAAATTAATTAGTAAAATAATTATATATTCATATAATTATATTAATTGGTAAAATTTCATTATATATAACAACTATATATAATTATATTATTAATTTACATACTCATATATGTATTGTGCCAAAAATAGATGATTATTAGTTGAGTAATACTAAAAGTAAATGAAATTAATTATTAAGATGATAAAATTATAAATTGCATAAGTTTATATACCTCTACAAATATTTGTTTAAAAAAATTAAGTAGTAGTTAAGTAATATTGAAGTAAATTAAATTAAATTAAATACAAATTACTTTAATTACATATTCATAGTAATATAGATATAATAATAATTATTATAATAATTAAATTTATCTTATTAATAGTTAAAATATTCAATTTAATTTATTAACTAATTGTTATCTTAATTTTGTGCATTAAAATATTTAATATAAATTGTTATGACATTAAGTTTATATAATAAATGTAGAATATAAATTATAAATAATATTTGTATATAAATTATTAGTATTAAATATAATAATTAAAAAATATCGGTTCTTTCGGTCCAATTCGGTTCCAAAATAGTTCGATTCAGTTAAATACAGTTTCAATCCGATTCTAGATAAAATATCCAGATTCGTTCCAAATAAAGTCAACGGTACAATTCGTTCGGTTCTAGTCAAAAAGTTAATAGTACAATTCGGTAGAATCTTTTTTTTCGATAATTCTGTTGACCAAAAAGATCCAAACCCACGTATGCCCCTACCGATAACTATGCTATTATTAATGTATACATATAAATTACTAAATATGTTGGGAATAATCATAACAATTAATGAATGGAGATTTCTAAGTAAGAAACCCAGAGGAAATCAGAGAGGAATTAGGAGAAAAAAGAGAAATAAGATAAGACAAAAGGGAGATTTGAGAGAGAAGAAGGAGAAAGGAATATTCAGAAATTGTATTACAATCATTAGTGGTCCCAAAAGAAAACGTTACAATGATATAGGGAGAAAAAAGGAGGATATCTATGCTAAAGGACAAGGACAATTGCAGTCCTGCCTATAAAATCTATCCCATAACTAACTTCTTTGCTGACAAATAACAGAATTAACTACTGCATCTAATTGAAAATTCTACCCTTTCTTTGATACTTAATAATACTCCCCCTTTAAGAAACTTTTTGTCCTCAAGAAGTAAAAAATTCTTGAAATTGATTATGAATGTAGTCAGCATTCTCCCAAATAGAATCAGTTGATGGTAGTTCTTGCCATTTGATGAGAACCTGACGGATGTGAGTGTCCCCAACTAGGATGGTTCTAGAATTCAAAATTTTTTCAGATGTCATAGAGAATTCACCATCAATAAGTGGTGGAAGGGTGGGTGGGGATGTAATGTTTTGGTCAATTTTCTTCTTGAGGAGGGAAACATGAAATACAGGATGTATTTTGCAAGCAAGAGGATGGTCTAATTTGTAAGCAATAGGGCCAATTTTAGCAACTACTGGAAAAAGGACCATAATACTTAGCTATTAGCATGAGAGATTTTCAGACTGCTAGTGTCAGTTGTCTGTAAGGTTGAATTTTGAGATAGACCAAATTTCCTGCAACACGCTTTATCCGTATGTAGTAAACCGTATTATAATATAACCAGTTCACAACGACAAGTGAAGTAGGCTACCGAATAGAGCACACTTACCTTAAAAACAAATACCAAAATTAGTAATATAAAATTTATTTTCATATAAATACATTGTTCCGAGTATATAATTTACAAATTCCATAATTTAACTTTACATATAACAGTATTCACATGTAACATTACACTTTCAGAAACCATTTTTCATTACATTATAGTCATAATACATAGTTAAATCATATTTTTACAATATAAGCTTACAACACATTATTATACATAATACAAAGCCCACACAAAAACTCCTATAAACCTGTTGGCCCTGGAAGACGCAGAATGTCCTGAACACTACTCCTCTCTTCGATACCTGCACGGATGAAACACCCGTGCTAAACTTATAGCTTAATGGGGAACACGCGTAATGTGGATGACCACTCACAGCAATTGTCGACAATACACACAAATGGTTGTATAAAATTATTCATATTCATAATACTTAAGCATATTAAAAAGCATACATTAAACATATACAAATGCTTATGCAATTCATTAATCATACATACTTACTTCATAGAATAAACATTTATAAGCCACAATATTGCTTTTATTAACACATTTTATTTAGATTTAGTTTATGCACTCATCTTATATACCGTTTTATGTTCACATATCTATATCTTTTATATTTTAACATATTCCACTTATAAACAATATAAGAATATTCATATATATCCAATGTATATGGGTTTGCTTTCAAAACATATTTACATTTAATCATCTATATTTAAAGAGTTACTAATACATATTCATGAAAAGTAATCCTTATTAACTTTAAGCTTTCATAGAATGATAATATATCAACATTTTCCACCTACTTATCGAAAAATACATGTACAAGTAATATTATGAAGTCATCTCTTTGTAAGTGTGTACATTAATGTCAATACACATTCCTTATCTTATTATCAAATTGGAACGCTTAACTTTATTCACAATTCAATCTAAGAATACTAAACATAGACTATATTTCATTACTGTCATTATCATTGTTATTACCATAAGCTCATGACGCACATGTACAGAATAATACAACTACAACAAATAACCGTTAATGCTTATTTCCATATTTCTTTTCACTACCTAAGTCTTTATAAGCATCAAAGAATCATTCAGGTATAATTGTAATGCCTTGAAATCTACCCTAGTAGTAATTTATATAATTAAGGTAATTAGAGAAGCATGATTATAGATTCATTGTGACAAAAGGGCACAATTGGAAGTTAATTTGATTAAAGTAGTAAATTAGTGAAGTAATAAAATATGATTCACATGTATAATTTGAATTGGGGGCCTAATTGAATAGGAAAGATAAGATGTATGTTGATTGAGGATTAAAATAAATTTAGGGATTTAAGTGAGATTATCCTACTTATATATATGAGCATGCAAAATATGCGAGTGACACTTAGCAATCAAAAAGAAATTCGTGGAGAAGTTGTTATCGGTGGAAAGAACTCAAGAAGTCTGAAATTTTTGTTCTACTTCCTTCTCTTTCTCACAGATTTTGGTGGAAGAAATTAATAGGAAATTAAGCATGTTAGGCTGAAAATCTGAGTACATAATCAAATTGGTAAGCTATCTCTTCTCCTCATCTCTTCTTCTCTTAATGAGTTAAAAATATGCAAAGATAATTTGAGGAGATTGTTAATATAGGGCTTTGATTGAGCATTTGTTGAGGGAATCATCAAGAAGAAGAAAAGGGGAAAGAGAAAGATTCGATTTGAAACAAGTTGGATTGAGGGAGATTTGCTCAAAAATCAAGTTTGGGAATTTTAGAGTTTTTCTATGTATATATTTGATGTTTTTGAATTGATTTATAATATGTGTTAAGTATGTATATGATGTAAAAATATTGGATTAAAGATAAATAGGACGGATTTGAGTGTTTATGCTTGTCGGTAGTGTTTTGATGAATTCTGGATTGGATTTAATAGAACTAGTTTTGGTATTTTGATCATAATTTGAGCTACAGGCCTTCAATTGATGTAATTTTAGTTGAAAAATGACCTTAATAAATAGATATATAATTGTTATGAAGAACTCATGAATTGATTTGGCTTGTAGGTAGCTTGAATTTAGCTTTGAATTTGTACAACTGATTCTACTGAGCCATTGGGAGCAATTGGTGTTCTTAATGGTACATCTCACAATTTTGATGTCCAAATTAGGTGATTTTTAAGCTATTAGAAACTTAAGACATAGGGAAACAAATTTCTAGAAGAAAGTTATGCCGAGAAATACTTCTAGCTAGGTGAAAATCCCTACACAAAATCAGACCCCGAATCTGCCCGGTTTACACGATGATAAGGAATTCCTCACCGCCGTGTAAAAGAATTATGTCCGGGAAAGAATATATGCCCGCCATGTGACCTCAATTTACAGCCTATATTGTGCATTTTTCTTCCTGAATTGAACCTAAACTTTACCGAAAGTACCCGAGACTTGTCCGACACGTTCTAGCATTAAATTATGAATATATATGTGAATGTTCAATGAAAATACAAGTGAATTTCCATGTCAAAATGATTATTTAATTACGGAAATGCATGTTTAATGTTATAAAATGAATATACAAAGGAAATTATATGAATATACAACTATGTGCAAGGTTCAATTATAGGGAATTATTATGAACATAGGTTAATCGGGAGAAGAAAGCTTATGAAATCTTAAAGGAATACACATATAATAATATACATGAAAAGCCATGAATGTAAAATTAGTATAAGACTACAAATGAACCTAAGGGCATGTCATAAATATCTATGATAAGAGAAAGAACAATAATTGGATGTGTTTATGAATATAGACTTGTCAACATAACGTGGCTCTTAAATATTAGTAAGTGAATTATTCTCGTTTTGAAATATGTGAAAGAAACGTGTGTGTGTATATATATAATTGTAAATGGATACTCTTATTTATTATTATGTTATGGTTTTTGAATGTTATTAACATACTCTGAAATATATAGTACATATATATATGTACGTAAATATATTCATGCTATCCACAACAATATGACCTTTAGCTGTTATCAACATGTCTTGAAAATATGAAATATGGCCTCTGAATGTTTGAAAGTGAATTGTTCCAACTCTGGAATGTATGCTTTAACTTGTAATCCGAATATATGAAATACAAATGACACATGAATATGATATAATTGAACTTGACTCTGATTTGTTAGAGAGCCTGCTAGTCAGTCTAGGTTGTGGATAGATAGGCATGCCTATAGGGGGCTTGAGCAGCTTCTACTTGTTTCTTCCCTTCGAGGATGCTTGAATTCTTCCCTGCAGGGATATTTGACTATTTATATACAACACATTCCTTCGGAGAACAACTTGTTATGATATCTTCCCTTTGGGAATGCTTAATTTATTACCCGTCATCCACACCCTTAGGAAGGCAGGCAATACTTTTCGGTATAAGTGATTTGTATATGAAATGTGGTTATATGACTCTGATAGCTGATCTGAAAATGGTTAAAATATGTAATTAATTCTATATTTGATATTATCTTATGATTCTTGTCACTTGTCATATAATAAAGTATATGTGTATGAAGTCTAGTAGCTGATCTATTATGCAATATGCTAAATATACCATGATATAACCTTTTCAAAAACATGACAATCTAAAATATGAGAAGTGCGTTGAACTAAGTGTATGATGACATGATTTTCTATCTATCTGAAGTGATGTAAATGAGTAAATTATATAGGATGCTCATTATATGTATGATAATGGAATGAATTGGTGTTATTTTATCCGTACTCATATAACTGTATGCAATTTAACATTGTTTACTTAAAATACCTATTTATTCATCTGCATAAGCATAAATATATGTAATTTCAAAATGGTATCTGTAATTCTTGGTTCGTTTATGTCATATGTATATTTTGCATTGGTGATTCCTATGAGGAGTCATCCATTATCATTTTTGAATCCCCACTAAGCTTTATACTTAGCACGGATTTCTCTTTTAATCCATGTAGGTTCTAGTGCTAGCTCAGTACTTAAGGAGATTCTGCAGGGTCAGGAGGAACAAAAGTATAAGGTTGAAGGAAGTTTAATTGATGCAGATTTATCCTTTGATTTAGAAGTTTTGTAGTATTATAAGTTTCCTTTGTATAATTTTGATATTGTATGTATAGTTAATAATTAGCAGTTTATAAATATTCAATTAATAGGCTAAATTTTCTTTAGTTCGTTTGCATGTTTTAACTTTGCATTAACGTTTAATTTTGTTAAGATTTATTGATAAAGGATCTGCCAGTTTAAGATTGGCTAGTTTTTCTTATATTGCACTCTATTATCCTCTCATAGGGAAGTAGGGGTGTTACAACAACAAATTACAAAAACATTTCTCACAATTTGCATTTAAGGTCCATACATATAAGTACATTCATTTGTTAATAAATATTCCATGTTACTCATTTAGTTTTATTTTATTCGATTGTTGTCTGCATTTCCAAAGTAGTGGATAACGGGATAAAACGAAACGCATAGGTACCTGAGGGTACTTTCATATTAATAACACATAAGCATAGGTTCATATTAATAACACATAAGCATAGAGATCCAAACGGGATCCAATAACACATAGGGATCCAAATAGGATCCAATAATACATAGGCTACAGCAACAAAAGTCCTTATAAACATGCTTATCTATCTACGACTCGGTTAACGCAGGCTTATATTTACGTTCATACTTATAACTCTTATATCTTTATAATACTCATCATCTTCACAAATATTTATTATGATCATATAATGATCATATATACTTACAAAATCATAGTATAGGATCAACAGATAACATTCTTTAAGATCCAACACATGAACAAAAGATTCACTCATGTTATCTTTGGGTCATTTTAGTACTCTATATAACTTCATAGGATATATTTGCATAAACTCATTGAACATCATGTAACAATGTTAAATGAACACCATAATCATTTCAATCACATTTAAGCTCTTATTAACGATGCTAGCATCACAAGTTTATTTAACATTTACACAATCACATATCATCATCTCACATAACATTATCATATGCATAAAGATTCATACCATTATCATATAGGTCAATACATAATCACACAAAATCCATGTCTATAGTTATCATGAATACGTGTGTTTACTTTCTTATACTATTCATAGCATGCTTGTAAATTCTAATATAATTCATTCATATTCATTTACATATAGTGTTCATGGTTAATTCCTATACAATTTATCAATGATTATAACAATTATATGCAATTCCTCTTATAATTTAATTATATTTATTTTTCATATTTCAATTAGAATAACTTTTATTCATATTCAAGCACAATTGTTGTTAAACAGTTGTACAAACATTAATTCACAAGAAATGCTTTCAATTCACGACATGCCAAATTATACATGTACTTACTTTCATATTGGTTATGTCCATACAAATATCATCCATATTATGTTCAATATCATTGAACAAACCTATTCAATTATATTATCATACGTAATCCAAAATTCATGCCATTTCAATGACATACACAATATTTACTTCCATGCACTCTATGACACACACACAATATTTAGTTTTTTGTAATTTCTACATTTAAAGTATAATAACTTTTAATTGTTTTACCTTGTTTTTAAGTCTTATAGATTCATTTTTAACTATTCTATGCTTTGGAAATGCATTAGAACACTTTAGGATGAAAAATATTCATAAAGAACAAAGGTAGGTAGATTTGTGCGTGCGTCGAGTCGGCACAGTGGTGCCAAGTCGTAACAAGAGCAAAGGTGCCGAGTCAGATCCTACCTCCAACTTGTGGTACAATTTTCAGATAGTAAACATCATTTTCAGCCAAAATGGTCTTCTAAGAAAATGAGTCCCTAGATCTTAACTTTCTAATGACATAATTTCATATCATTTGGACTTATATCCTAGTAGTTATGGCCTTAACATTACAGACTATTCTAGAGCAACTTCTAGGGATAGAATTTTGTCCCAACTTTGAAAAATTATTGGGAACGAAAGAGACATAATTTGACCATACTTTATTCATGAAAGTTGTTCTCTTCGATGTATAGTTTAAGTATAATTTTGATTCATAACATTTCAATCACTATAACTCCATAAATGGCCTTGGCAACCTAACCTTCTCCCATTATCCGGGCGAAACAGATACACTAACTTTGGGCTCAATTTCAAGGCTCTTCAATCTAGATTTAGCTCTTGACCTCTCCTAGACATATTTAGGTATAAGTCTTAAAGTTCACCTCCAGCTAGAAGAATCCAATTTGGAGGCCTCTACACCAAATGATAGCCAAAACACTGTCTTGGGGTCAAGTGACACTTTGGACATAATTTTCCCTATAAACTCTACATACCATTAATCATCATTCCAATCAATTCAACAACCACAAAAATATTCACTTCAACATTTATCATCAATATACACTAAAATCTTCACGAATCATCATCAAAACATGCAAATAAAAGTTAAGTTCCCAAACCTCTTCCATATGCCTCATTTGCTCTCACTACTTCTTTTCCTTTGCTTTATCCAATTTCCTCAGCCATATACATCAAAAATTCAACATCATAATCATTTTCATCCTCACAATTTCAACTCTAAGATAATAGAAGAGGAGATGATGAAGAAGAGAACTTTAATTTTACCTTTTTCTACACAAACTTGCTCCCACTTAGCTTGTATCCACGGAATCAATAAATTTGCATTTTGGTGTGTGTGGGGTTAGCATGAGAAGAGGATAGGAATTCTGAATTTCCTTCTTTTATAGCCAACATACACCCTTTTATACCCAAAAATTTCTTTGAATTATCTAGAATGCAAGGTGTCAATTTTCTATTGGTCCCCTTTTGATTTTTATGCCAATTTTCACTTTGATCCTCACTAATTTTCTTAATCTTACATTGACTTGTAATTAGTTCATATTCATACATTGGCCCGTTAAAGATATCTTACTTATACATACAAGTCTCATTTTATCAATTTACAAATTTGCCGCACTTGCCAAAACTTTTGACTTAATAACGGTTTCGTCCTTTCGACTCAACCGTCGCTTCATCATGCACTTTTGATTTCCATTTCACTCTAAACATGCCTTATTACTGCTATCGTGCATTTTGGGTCCTTACAACTCGAACTTGAAACTCCCTTTCAGATCTCTTTTGATCAGCATATTGTTTCATTTTGTTCTTAAAAGCAGGTAGTTGTTCCTTGATGAAAGAGTTCATAGTTTATCTGCTTTTGCATGTACTCTTCAACTACTACCATTGAAGCAAGAAGAGAAGGGACAACATGCAAGGGAGGTGGTTGGCCATAAACAGCTTGATAGGGGCTCATTTTAATGGCTGATGGAAGCTTGTGTCATACCAGGACTCTACTAAACTGAGCCACTTGAGCCATTTGATTGGTTTGTGGAACAGAAGCTTGTGTTGTACTAGTACTCTGTTAGGCTGAGCCAGCCACTTGAGCCATTTGGTTGGTTTGTGGAAGGTCTTACATCTTAAGTACCCATCTAGGCTTCTGTTAATTCTCTCTGTTTGGCCATCAAATTAGGGATGATAGGTTGTAGAAAACTGAAGTTCCTGCCAAAAACCACCGGTAAAAATCCTATCCTTGTCATAAATAATTGATGTAGGCATGCCATGAAGCTTGAAAATATGATCTAAAAAGGCCTAAGCAACTGTTGCTGCATTAAAAGGATGAGACAATGGAATGAAATGTCCCATCTTGGAGAATCTGTTAACAACCACTAGGATAGTGTCACATCCTCCTGACGTTGGTAGCCTTTTAATGAAATATAAGGAGATGTCAACCCAAGCCTGAGTAGGTATAGGCAGGGGCTGAAGCAATCCTAGGGCTGCCATTGATTCAGACTTGCATCTCTGGCAAATATCATATTTAGTAACCCAATCAATTACTTGTTTTTGCATAGCAAGCCAGTAGAATGTTTGTTGAAGCCTACGTTGTGTTACCCTTATGCCAAAGTGGCCCCCAAAAGGTGAGTCATGGTTGACAATAAGTTACTATTGCTTAAGAGTAGTGTTGGAGCCAATGTATAGCCTGCCCTTATACCGAACTAAGCCTCTATTAAGGTGTGATTTGGTAGGCTGGAAAGGGAGATGGATAACTGTTGTATAAGGGACTGTAACTTGCCATCAGCAAAGTATGAGAGGAGAACATCCTCAATCTAAGTAGGGGGAATGACTAAGATGGCAAGGAGATTAGGGGAAGGGGGTCCTTCAAACTTCTTTAAGAGGGCATCAGCAACTTTGTTATGAATCCCCTTTTGTAATGGATGGTATAATCAAGACCTAGCAGCTTAGTAATGTCCTTTATCCGGATGTAATTATGCAGCATCTATTCTAGAAGAGGCTTGATGCTCTCATGGTCAGTCTAGATGGTGAAGGGACCTTGTTCAAGGTAATGCCTCCATTTAGTGACTGTATAAGTCATGGCCAGTAGCTCCTTATCATAAGCAGAGAGTTGTTGAGTTCTAAGGCCAAGGGGTTTAGAGAGA
This sequence comes from Excoecaria cochinchinensis, assembly GCA_947683425.1. Taxonomy (NCBI): domain Eukaryota; kingdom Viridiplantae; phylum Streptophyta; class Magnoliopsida; order Malpighiales; family Euphorbiaceae; genus Excoecaria; species Excoecaria cochinchinensis. Next base: position 8,566,205 of record CANTUQ010000050.1, read on the forward strand.
AAGGCAATTGGTCGGTCCTGTTGTAAGAGTACAACAACTATTGCTTGAGTTACTTGCATCACATACCAATGTGAATGGTTGCTGGAAATTAGGTAGAGCAAGAATAGGAGCTTGTGTCATCAACCCCTTTAATTGATCAAATCCTACTTTAAGTCCCTATTGGAAGTTGTCTTTCTTTAATAATTCAATGAGTGGTTTATTGACTATGCCATATCCCTGAATGAATCTCCTATAATAGCTAGTGAGACCTAAGAATCCTCTAAGGCTCTTTAAGTTTTGAGGAGGGGGCTAAGCGACCATTGCTTCAATCTTGCTTGGGTCAGTGGCAACCCTGAATCCAAAGATGATGTGACCCAAATAGGATATTTATGCTACCCTATTTCACACTTAGATTCCTTGGCATATAGCTGATGGTCCCTTAGGAGCTTAAATACAATCTGAAGATGGGGCAAATGCTGGAATGTTGTGGGGCTATAAACAAGTATGTCATCAAAAAACACTAGGGCAAACTTCCTTAAGTGTGGTTTAAAAATGATGTTCATGAGGGACTAAAATGTGGCAGGGGCATTGGTGAGCCCAAAAGGCATAACCAGAAATTCATAGTGCCTAGAGTGTGTTTTGAAAGCTATTTTGTGCATATCATGCTCATGCATTATGATTTAATGCTATCCAGACATTAGATCCAGCTTAGTGAAGATAATGGCCTCATGTAATTCATCCATTAAATCATATACCAAGGGAATAGGGAATTTGTCTTTAACTATCACCTTGTTAAGCTCCCTGCAATTTATACAAAACCTCCAGGTTCTATCCTTCTTCTTGAGCAAGAGGACTAGAGATGCAAAAGAGTTGTAGCTTGGCTGGATTATGGAATTTGCTACCATTTCACCAACCCAGCTCTTTATTTCATTCTTCTAGTGGTGTGAATACCTGTAAGGCCTAATATTAACAGGTTGAGTGTTTGGTTTAAGTGGAATGGAGTGGTCATGTGTTCTTAGGGCCGGTAGAGTTGTTGGTATACTGAAAACATCTTGGTAGTAAGGAGTGTTGAATTACTATTGGAAGAGGTGAGGCAGGAACGGTTGGTCCTACTGGAACAGCTTGGTGTGCAATGACGAAGAAAAAAAATTCAAAGTGAAGTCTTGCCATCCATTCCACATAAGCTTGTTAACAGACTTATGAGAAATCATCTTGAGTACGGCTTGCTCATTAAGTCCTTTCAGTTCAAGGGGCTATCCATCCATGAGGATGGTCAGGGTTGGCTTAGCAAAGTCAAAGGTCATTGAATTGTAGCCCTTCATCCAATCCACTCCTAGGATGATGTCATAATCTCCCAGTTCAAAGACCCTGAAATCGAATGGAATTGGCACCCTTGCATTGCCAAGTGCAATGGTTGCATTTGTCCTGGATTGAAATTCTCGTTCCATCTGCTACAGTGACAATAATAGGAAAAACCGTGGTAATTGGCAGCTGAAGGTCCTTGACCAACTTGGAGTTGACAACGTTGTGTGTGCTCCTATTATTTATCAACATCATAATAATATCCAAACCTCAAATACAGAGCACCTGAAAATTCTTCTCAAGTAACCCCCTCATTATTTCTACCCAATTCAGATACCAGGCCTTAGCCTTACCAAGCAATAAGAGGCTAACAAGATCCACTTGTCTATCAGCCTGCACTTCATAAATCTGGAAGTATTTCCTGCACTTACTAACCCAGGATCTAGTATCTCCTCCTTCAAACGTGGGTAAATCACACTTAGGAAGAAGTTTATTGAAATATGTCCTCCCTAATCCCACTAACTCTCCCCCTTCTTTGTCTACTGGTCTGGGTAATAAACCCCTTCCTAAATTAGGTGCATCTAGAAATAGAGTTTGAGTTTCTTTACCTCTAGCACGACTGTTAGCAAGTGAGAATTGGTTAATAGAAGAGGCAGAGGTTGTGTGGGTTGTAGGATTTCCTTGAATGAGCTAGGCCAAGTAGGCTACAATCCTTTGATTCTCCAGTCTGAGCTCCTCATAGTGAATCTGGTGCTTCTTCTGATCTGCCCTCAGGTTGATATGCTCCTGTTGCATCTCCTGGAGCTTGAAGTCTAGAGACCCAAACTTAGATTCCAGCTGCTAAAGGTAGAAGCCTCCTTGTTCTTCCAGTTTAGAGTTCAAATATCTCAAATGTTCCTCCATTTCTTTCATAGAAGCTGCAGATTCTTCAGAGGCTCCTTCTTTAGCCTTCTTGGTAGTGGTGTTCTTACCCATATTTCCAATGGTTCGTTACTGCCATGATACAAATTGTTAGGAATAATCCTAATAATTAATGAATGGAGATTTTTGGGTAAGAAAGACAAAAGAAATCAAAGAGGAATTAAGAGAAAAAGGAGAAATAAGATAAGACAAAAGAAAGATTTTAGAGAGAGGAGAGATAAGGAGAGAAATATTCAGAAATTGTATTGCAATCATTAGTGGTTCCAAAATGGAACGTTACAATGATATAGGGAGAAAAAAGGATGACAGTTGTGCTAAAGAACAAATACACATGCAGTCCTACCAACAGAATATGTCTCCTAACTAACTTCTTTGCTAACAAATAACATAATTAACTACTGGATCTAATTGACAATTCACCTCTCCCTTGATACTTAACAAAATCAACATCTGATTAGCATAATCATAAAAAGCTCAAAAATCAAAATTGCAGGAAAAGACAAAACAATAGTTCCTTCCCCATAAAAATTGTGGGGGAATTAATTAATCATTAAACATCTCAATGTGGGCGTCAAAGTTGTTAACTTTGTATCAGTCATTGGCTCACATTAGAAAAAACATTTTATAAGGAAAATGTGGAAAAACACAGAGAATTGAATTTAATTAATTAAAACCTTAGATTACACTACATATTTATACAATACTCAATTCCTTAATTAGCTCCTTAATTTGCTCTACCTACTACTAACTTTACAGCTACCTACTACCTACTTACTACCACTAACACTCCCCCTCAAGCTAGAGTATAGATATTAATCATACCCAGCTTGTTACACAGATATTCCACCCGAGTCCCATTCAAAGCTTTTGTGAATAAATTACCTAATTGCTCTCCTATTTTCACGTAACCAGTAGAAATCAGATTTTTTTCAATCTTTTCACGAATAAAGTGACAATCAACCTCGATGTGGATGGTTCTTTCATGATATACTGGATTCGAGGCAATATGAATAGCAGCTTGATTATCACACCAGAGTTTTGCAGGTGACGAATACTTCAACCCAATTTCAGCCAAGAGATGTTAGATCCACACTATTTCACATGTGGATTGTGCCATGGCTCTATACTCGGATTCTGCACTGGACCGAGATACAACCCCTTGCTTCTTGCTTTTCCATGACACAAAGTTTCCACCAACAAAGACACAATAGCCAGTAGTAGACCTTCTATCAATTTTAGATCCAGCCCAATCAGCATCTACAAAACATTTAATGTGAGTGTGCCCATGATCGCTATACAATATGCCACGTCCTGGAGCTCATTTCAAGTAGCGCAATATTTATTCCAGAGCTGTCCAATGTTTGACTGTAGGAGCAGACATAAACTGACTAACAATACTGACTGCAAAAGAAATATCTGGACGAGTCACTGTGAGGTAGTTTAGTTTTCCAACTAACCTCCTGTACATCTCTGGATCATCAAAGAGGTCCCCATCATCTTTTGTAAGACGTGCATTAGCATCCATCGGCATGCTGTATGGCTTGGTTCCTATCTTTCCAGTTTCCTTAAGTAGATCCAAAACATACTTCCTTTGAGATAGGAAAATTCCTTTCTTGCTTCTCATCACTTCTATTCCCAAGAAATATTTCAGTTCGCCCGAGTCTTTTGTATAAAACTTGGCATGTAGAAATGACTTAAGAGATGCAATACCTGTATTGTCGTCTCCAGTAATAATAATATCATCAACATAAACAATAAGAAGAACGATACCTGTTGATGATTATCTGTAAAAGACTGAGTGATCACACTTGCTTTTATTCAGTCCAAATTCTTGAACTGCCATACTAAACTTGCCAAACTAAGCACGGGGACTTTGCTTCAAACCATATAAAGATTTCTTCAAAAGACAAACTTTCCCATACTCCCCCTGAGCAACAAACCCAGGTGGTTGCTCCATATACACTTCTTCCTGAAGGTCTCCATGAAGAAAAGCATTCTTAATGTCCAACTGATATAAGGTCAGTGCTGCGAAGCAGCTATAGAGATAAACAATCTAACAGAAGTAAATTTAGCCACTGGAGAGAAGGTTTCTGAATAATCCACCCCATATGTTTGAGCATAACCTTTTGCAACAAGCCTGGCTTTAAGTCTAGCTACAGAACCATCTGGATTAACTTTAACGGAAAAAACCCATTTGCATCCCACAACCTTCTTCCCTTTAGGCAGATCAACCAAATTCCAAGTGTGATTTCCATCCAAAGCATTTGGTTCCTCTATCATTGCATTACACCAACCAGGGTGAGACAGTGCTTCTTTAATAGTTCGAGGAATAGAGATCGAGTCAAAAGAAGCAATAAAAGAACATGTAGATTGAGATAAATTATTATAGGAGACAAAGTTGCTAATAGGATAAGCACACTGGCATTTGCCTTTCCGTAAGGCAATGGGAATATCAAGATCACTTACAACTGGATCTAATGATGAATCCGATTCAGGCATTGTACTAAAGGTTCCATGTTTCCGAGAATAGACCTGTACAATAGGTGGCTTTGCTGGAGCCAGATCGGAGGCAGGTGGAGCTAAATCATCTGAAATAGGAACAAGATCACTTGGAGTAGGGGGAACAGAATCGCTTGGCATAATAGGAACGGGATCATTTGATGGTCTTGTAGTAACATTGTAGACTAACCAATAATCATCCTCCCCCTGGCTTGTAGAATCAGAAGCTGGGAAGAATGGTTTATGTTCCCAGAAAGTAACATCAATAGACACAAGATACCTGTTAAGTTCTGGGCAATAGCATCTGTACCCCTTTTGCAAACGAGAATACTCCAAGAAGACACACTTCAGTGACTTTGGATCTAATTTAGTGATATGAGGCCGTACATCACGAACAAAACAAGTGCTCCCAAATATTCGTGATTATATAGGAAACAACGATTTAGATGAAAAAAGAACAGAGTAGGGAGTCTTACCAGCAAGCACTGACGAGGGCATGCGATTAATCAGAAAACAAACAGTAGATACCGCATCGGCCCAAAATTGTTTAGGAACTTTCGTCTGAAATAAAAGGGCTCGTGCTGTCTCCAGCAAATGTCTGTTTTTCCTCTTAGCAACTCCATTTTGGGACGGTGTGTCTATACATGATGATTGATGAACTATACCATTTTGAGTCATGTATGTCTGAAAAGTATCTAAAAAATATTCTTTTGCATTATCACTTCTCAAAATGCGAACAAAAGCATTAAATTGAGTTTTGACCTCAGCACAAAAAGCACAAAAATGAGTGAATAATTCAGACCGACTTTTCATAAAATATGTTCGAGTCAGACGGGAGTAACCATACACAAATGTTATAAAATACCTGAACCAAGGTTTGGCTGTCACAGAACACGGTCCCCAAATATCTGAATGAACCAATTCAAATGCAGAGTCAGCTCGTTTATTAATCCGATGACTTAAAGAGCCACGGTGGTACTTGGCATACTGACATGATTCACAATCAAGAGAAGAAATATCAGAAAATTAAGGACAAAGCTTCTTCAGAGTCGGCAAAGAAGGATGTCCCAACCGACAGTGTGCTTCAAAAGGGGACAAAACACTAGAACAAGCAATTGGCCTTGGTATCTTTCTATCAAGAATATAAAGACCTCCTGAGACGTAACCTTCACCAATGATTTGTTTTGTTACAAGATCTTGAAAGACACAATGATCAGGGAAGAAGAAAATACAACAATTAAGATCACGTGTAAGTTTACTTACAAAAACCAAGTTAAAATCAAGTTTCGGTATATGTAGAACTAATTGACGAAGTTAGGTTAACGGTACCAAAACCGTTTACATGAGAGAGTGATCCATCTGCCATTGTAACTGTAGAAGAAGATGCATGAGACTGACAAGTAGAAAATACATTTCGATTGCCTGTCATATGATCTGTAGCACCAGAATCAATGACCCACTGAGATGAGGAAGAAAAAAGACATGTATTTGGATTCTTTACCCCAGTAATAGTTGTGGTGGAAGAAATTTTCAAAGAATTCCGATACTGGATAAATTTTGCATACTTATCTGCAGAAATCACAACATACTTTTCAGGGGTACTGGTCGTAGCAATGTTTGCTAATTTGGGCTTTTGGTTATGTAATTTTCTACAAAACCTTTTTATATGACCAAGTTTATGGCAATAATAGCAGATCATATTTTTGTTCCAACTCATATTAAATAATACCGAGTGAAAAAGAATATCACCTCACAAATATTCAAACAGCAAACCAATACACAAGTACTGTTGGCAATAACAACCACCCGCAAGCAAAGAATAATTCTTTTTCTAAATAAATCCAACCAAGCAGCAACTTAATATCTTAATTATTAAAACAGCCACCAAGCCTTAATTGCAGTAGCACCTCAACATAAACTCCCAACACTTCTAATGCCAAAACACCCAAATATTTTCCTTATATAACATACACAGCAACTAAAGAGAGGTAAGGACAGAACCTTTTGTGAAGAGAACAAATTCAACCAAGAGGGTGACAAACTCATCTATTCCCTGAAGAACAGAGAACAGAGTCTGAAGATCGGAACTTGAAGAACCATCAACAAAGGAAACCACCTCAAGAGGACACCGGCACCTGACCGGAAATGACAGGGCGACGTCGGAGAAGGGGTTAGAGGTCCAACGGAAAATGGACAAAGAGCAGAATTTGGAGAACAGGGGCTGATGAAGAATTCCAGAGGATCAAACGCCATCAACCAGAGGAAATCGCCACACGAAGACACCGGATACTGACCGGAGATGACAAGGCGACGCCGGAGACAGAATTGGAAGACTGTCGGACGCTGGACGCACTCCCACGCGCCGGCGCGTGAGGAATAGCGGTGAGATCGGAGCGGTGCGTGAGGCTCACTCGCGGCTCCGATGGTCGCCGGAATAAGGTGGAATGGCCGGTCTGATGGAGGCGCTCCTCCCTGTGGTGGCGGTGAGACAAACGGAAAGTCACAAGCTGGTGACCCAAACTCCTTCACATTACTGACCAACGGGATGCCGCAAACAGTGATCCAAACCAGGAAATAAACAAGAGAAATGCAACCCTTAGACAGAAAAAAAGAATCCAGAAAAGAGCTCAAGGCTCTGATACCATGTGGAAAAACATAGAGAATTGAATTTAATTGTATTCAATTAATTAAAACCTTAGATTACACTACATATTTATACAATACTTAATTCTTTAATTAGCTCCTTAATTTGCTCTACCTACTACTAACTTTACAGCTACCTGCTACCTACTGTCTACTTACTACCACTAACAGAAAAAATTTAGAATTAAAAATTGAAGTTGTGGCTGTTGTAATGGAAGATTGATCCGTTTCTTCTTCTTCCCAAACTACGTGACCTGCACTCTCTAGCTACACTTGATTGGAGTGCTGAAGGGCCACAAACAATCACACAAATATCAGTCCCAGCCCAGCATTCTGACCTCTCTTCAAAAATTTCTGCACCAAAACCAAATAACATGAACCTGGAATATATTGCTAGCCTATACATTTGTATATTCAATTTCATTCTAATGATAAAGCTCCAAATTTCAGCAGTCATGGTGATATCAGTATTGATATATGTGCAATACGGTTCAAACTATAACGTTTTTCCACATTAGATTCGCATACTTTTACCATATGACATTAAATTCTTGTATTTTTTGAACATAACTGGCGAAATTGAAATGCATCTCTATTAATCTTGCACTAAGTTAATTTAAAATGATCATGTGACCCATAAAAAAAAAAACTTATCACCTTTTGTATGTCTGAAATAATTATATATTTTTTCAAATTTTTTACGTTTTGGTAGATCCCACAGACATTTTATGCAAATGTCATACAAAAATATCAAATCATGCATTTCAATTCTGCCAGTTTTGTTTAAATTGAACCTAATACATGTGATCCAAAAATTATATGAATTTAATAACTTTTAAAAATACAAGGACCTAATGTTGAAAAGAGTTAAATTCAAGAATTCTAGAATGCATTTTTCCTATATTAAAATAGCAGAAACATACCTTTGAAGTCTGGCCTGTAGCCATACTGAATGGTAGATAAGCTTGTGAGAGTTTCCAAAGGTATCATCTTCGACGAAACTGTACCATTTTTTTGGCTTCCCTCATTTGCTAAACTCTTCTTTCCACAGTAATACCACATAACGACCACGGGACCGCCAAAGATGAACACACTTGCAGCCATGCATGCCAAAACCATCAAACCTTTATACCACCTACTTGATATATTGAAAGGGTTTATGTAGTATGCGTCCAAAATGCCCAAACAAATAACAAAACCAATTGAAGATGCAAAAACATAAGCTCCACACCATATCTTGTTTCCTGTTCCAACCAGAACTGATATGCTACCTTCTTCGGTGGATGAAGAAACAGAATAACTTTTTACCTTCAGAACCTCACCACCTTCCTGCAATTAGAATCAGTTAGATAACAGCATTAAGACATATGTGCACAGATCAACAAAATTCATTGAGAGGGTACAAAACTTAAAGACCTACCAACACTGGCCCGGGTTCAAGAGTGACAAATGTTTGAATTTCAACACTCAGTTCATGAGATAAAGGTGGAATGATGGCCTCCAAGTCAGAAAGAAGAGTAGTCTGACTTGATCTTTTCACTGCCCAGACAATTAAAATATTCCTCGGAAAAGCAGGGCCTCCCCCCTTAACACGGTTGAAGACATCGCTTAAAATAGCAAAGAAAGGGGAGATCCCACTTCCTCCTGCTACCAATATGAGGTTTTTATACCTAAGAACTCAACAAATGCGCAGTTAGTCCAGAAATTTATGCTTGGGAGAACACGAACTAGTATCTCCCAAATCAAGTGCATTTAACCATCCATCTTATATTTCTTGCCATAGAGAGTGGAAGGAATGAGTGTATAATAATTTCTTGCCAAAAGCATAAATAAAACTTCTTAAAATTTCAGGTATGGCTAAAAAGCACCATGCATTTTATAATCAACTGAATCTTGCAATTAAAATGTGGCTTGCTGTTAAACATTCAAAGTCTCCCCTCAATAAAGAATAAAAAATATGTAGCCCCCTTCATATCAATGAGTACATCATTAATTCTTTTGTCTTGACACGAGATTGATAATAATTTCAAGACATATGCAGGTAACATGAAGAAGAAAAGGCACACCTTAAATAGTAAGGCAATTCATGCCCATAAGGCCCCTCTACAAATGCTGATATTCTGGAATAAGGTAGAAAAGGTATCTCCATATGAGATTCTGCCGCAAGTGCATTTGAGACATTTTGTTTAAGCCGGGACGTCCAGCTGCCAACGGCTTTTACAAGGATAGAAATATGACATTTACCATCCAGGGGACTGGATGACACACTAAAAGGATGCCATTGCAGCCAGGAGATTTCCCCAACTTTAAGGAAAATAAAGCTGAGGGCACTATACTGCATGTCTACATTGTCAAAGGACATAATGACTCAAGGCTGCAAGAAAATTCAAGTAAAAGATGAATATTTGAACAAATAGTCTTACTGCTAGGTTTTGAAAGCACTAACTTCAGTGATCCACAAGGAAAGATAGTTGCCGAAATTATGTTGACAGCTCTCCTTGACTGGCAAAACCTTAGAAAACGATCAAGCATAAAAAGGAATATTCCTTCTATAGCTTTGCTAAATACGGTATCACCAACATGCAATGCAAAGAAGACGATAAACATGACATAAAGTTGATGAGTATAGAAGAAGAGCTCAAAACATCGCTTTTTCACAACTGGAAGTGTTGTCACCCATATTAACAGACCAAATGCATAGCTGATAACCCCAGCAAAATTTGCACCAGTATCACTTTTCCACTCCACTATCTGCACAGAAAAGAATTACAAAAGTTTCAGGATCTTCATTTGATTTTGTTGTTTCTCTAAAGGCCCTAGAGACATAAAATAATTCTTGTCATCTTAGGAGCAGAGTGGTGAAAGATGATAATGAGAATCAACATGACTTCAATAAAGAAGCAATTTATGCCAGTTCTCTTAATCTTCATGTTCTTCAGCTGATCAAGGTGACCTTTTCAATTGTTATTTAACAGAGATGAATTTGATCATTTTAATTGTTACCAAAAACATAATGGGCAATAACATGTCAAACTTACATCTGAATGCATATGAAAGGCCTTCACAGGTTATTGGAGTACAGAAATGTGGAGTTGATTAATGATTAAAGACAATGGTTTTTTGTCCCTTTTTATGGATATAATTCATTTGGAATGTTGTAATAGAGTCGCCTAGGTAGTTTCTTTTTGAATCTGCAAATTCATCTTTTAGATCATTAACTGTGAAAGGCCATTGTATTCCACCAAATGTAGTTGACACATGCACATTAAAATACACACAGTATGTGGATTTAAAAGCAAGAATTCTAGTAGAACTCACAGATGATAGTAGGGTGCCTCGAATTATCCATACAAGCACATAGCCTAGTCCATGAAGGGTAAGAAGAAACATAGTGAGATGTCCCAACAATGCATGATATCTTGTGGCATGTTCAAAAGGTATATCAACTAGACGAAGAAGAATTGATCCCCTTGCAACTGGGAGAAAGAGAAAAGCCATGATAGATAGGGCAATCAAACCAAAGCAATACGCTGACATCTGCAGCAGTTGTACCCTAGAAAGTGCATAGAGTTGAAAAGTTGGCAATGAAATTAACTTCAACAAAGGAAAATTTCTAATGAATCTCTAAAGTATTGAATGATCTTTTCTTGTACATGTAACTATAACAAACATAATGTGTATATGCATCCGTAAACAAGGAAATGAAAACAAGGGAAATGAGAATGTCATTAAATGCTTCTTTTAACTTGAGTCATTATATATGGACCTTGCCTTTTGATGAGTTGAATGCAACTATGTTGGGGTGTGAATGTATCATGAAAACAAGAGGGGCAAAAAATTCAGCAGAAAATAGGTGAAATTTGATATATATACAGATGCCGTAATACCAATAGCTGTATATAGAAGGAAGATTAATCTTTGAAGATTTGAAATGATACAAAAGAGAGCATTAATAAGTAGCCCAAGCGAGTCTGACTTTGAAGTTTGCCAAAGAACTCAAGTGCAACATCCAAAAGAGATATAATGCTAATAAAATATATGCAAAAAACGAAAATGAAGCCCACCACAGGAGCATACCTTCTCTCTTCAGGCGTCAAACTGCCATAGGTAGGTAGTAGCTCAATATTTATCATGGTATAAGAATAAGCAGCCCAGAGAACAAACACAAGAAAGATAAAGATACCAATTAATTCAGCTGCAGAGACAATTCCAAGTGGTCCATCAACCAGAACAGGAAAAGTCCACAAGCGGAATCTTGGAGTTCCATTCCTAAAAAAAGAAGTAAAAAAAAAAAAAAAGTAAAAATTGACCTTTCACATAAGAATATAAACAAGCACTTCATTGGCACAAATAGTCCATGAAGTGATGAAATAGCATACCCATGATAGTTTTGCTGATCCAGCTCTATCCTAGAAACAGCAAGATACGGGATAGCAAGAAGTGCAACGATAAAGATTGGACCATTGTATATCAACAAAGCACTTCCTGTCAATATATAAGAACAAAATCTAGCAATAAAAAAGCGAACTTTAGAGGATATACATTAGATATTTATACAAAAAAATAGCGTACCAGTCTCTCCAAAGATAGTTGTACCAGTAGAGGCAACCCAATTATTGTAGAGTTGAGCTCCAAAATCGGAGGGAACAAGAAAGAAGAGAGCAACCCATGAAAGAAACAAAACCCACATCGTGGATTGGAGAAACCATTTCACCAAAGAGGCAAAGGAAAAGTATGGGGTGTTTTTGAGGGCAGACCCAAGAAATGGGTATTGTAACTCGGAGATGGTAGCCATTTGAGCTTCTGAGTCAATGTCTGATTCCTCAGAAGTTAATAACCAAAATTTCAAAATAACAGAAATTTCTTAATTTCTTAACTCCCCATTTGGTTTCATACATTATCGATACGTTGCAGTATGATTATAATAATATATGATATTTAAAAAGACACTATAATATTTTATAATTTTATAATATTTTTTATTTAATTTAATTATATTAAATTATACAATTTTATTATAAAAATGAGTTAACTATTCTTTAATTTATAAAAATATTACTTATTTTTATAATTTTTAATATTTTAAGATGGTATTAATATTTTTAAAATTTTAAGATTTGCATGACATTGAGATAACACAAAATTCACATGCTCGAAAAGTATAAACACTGTGGAACATAAACTAAAAGGAGAATTCAATGTCACAGGAACAACAATTAAAAAGTCTAAATTGACAATAACAACTAACTAAAAAGTAAAATAATAATAATAATAATAATAATGAAAAATAGTTGAAAAAGACTGTATAAAAAAATACATATACAAAATGAAAGACATTATTTTTTAAAAATCATACCTTGCAATGTGAGAAATGAACCTGACATAAAAATCACAAAATATAAATTAAAAACATAATAATATCTATTAAATCTTTACCTAAAAAAAAAAAAAAGAGAGAGGAAGAGGAGAATACCTGAGTGCAGAAATGGCAAAATGGCTTTGAATGGGTGCATAATTTGGTTTTAAATGAGCATGAGCAAATTGGTAGATAATTAATTAATGACTAGCAGGTAAATAATTAATGTGAGTTCTGAAAAAATTATTTTGGTAGGTGATTAATTAATGTTAGTTGTTAAGAAATTAAATAATGCGATAAAAAGTAAAAGTTATAAAGTTAGAACAATAAAAATAGTTTCAGAAAATTATGAAAAATCACCAAATCGGTAATTTTCAAAGTAAGCTATTTTCACGATTTAAAAATCATGGATAAAAATTATACACTATGATACAAAAAATAGAATCATCAAAACATATATCGTAATGCAGAGAACAATACATTAATAAATCAAGCCATATCACAAACCAAATAAAACCTAAAACAACCTCATTTTATTTCATAAAATTTTCTAAATTTAAAATCGGTTGAATCTTAATTGGTAAAATGAAAAAAATATATATATATAGTTTTCTGATGGATTCTATTAGTATATAAATTCAATTCAATTTCAATTTTTGATTTGAACGAAAATTCAATTTTCGATTATTTTAATTCAGTTCATTTATAATGAAAAACAGAATCATGTCCATCCCTTCATATATTTTTACTATTAAATTTAATTTCACTTTTAATATTTTAAAATTAAAAAAAAAATTATCACTCATATACGTGTTTGTTTATTTGAATGTCACGCACAAAAAAGATTAAAAGATGGATAAAATTTTTAATTTTAAAATATAAAAAATAATATTATATTAATTTAAACGTTACAAGTAAAATTGAAGATTTTTCATGAAACATTGAGGCAAATTTACACTTCGTCTAAAATCTTAAAACTATTATTGTATCATACTGCATTGAATCTTTAAATTTTCATTGACTTTCATTTTCATGCATATTAAATTCGAATAAAGATTTAAAATAAATAAATAAATAAAAATTTAATATATCTTAAAATAATACTATCATTTTATTCAATTTTTTAAAAAATAACAAGATTAGATTTAACGTATTAAAAGGTTGAGATTCCTAATCTTTTTTTTTCATTTAATTGAAGTATTGCTAGCTAATTATTTTTTTTTTTCAAATTTTTTTTAACCTTCTCTTTGAACTTTTATTTTAATGAAATAAGTACATCGATCCATTAACTTTTCTTGATAATATGTAAAAAAATTAAAAAATTTAGTATCATGAAACCCATGCAAAAGAATGAAAAGATTCTTTCGGGATTTAGTCGCTCACACGTGGCATCATTCCAAAAATTTGGGGTGCCTAATGACGTTATACGGGTCAGTTGCAAGTAACTTAGAAATATCATGTTGAATTTAGAGAAAATAGATAAGGTATTACACGTAAATTATACACACCAAATATACAGTAATAAGGCAACTTCCTATATATTACAATAGAACTAGAGACTTTTTTTCTTTTTATATATATATATATATATATATATATATATATAATTACATCATTACAAACAGAGAAAAATGAAATTTAAACTCTAGTCAACTAGAGGAGTACCTAGACTTTGAACTATTTGAATTATAAGTGATTCTCTGAAAAGTAGAACTACGGTAGAATTAGAGACTAATAGATAAGGAACCTAAAACTTATACATGTGAGTTTACATATACAATATAAGTTACAGCTATAAATACAAGAAAAGCCTATAAATCAAAGCTATGGCTGTTAAAGTGGAAAATTGGGTCATGGGATTCTCTCTTGACATTTTGAGACCTGATTTCTCTTGCAACACTGGTCTGAAGAGTTGGTGGACCACAAACAATCACACCTACATCAACATGCCCCCATGGCTTCGATACATTTCCAAAAATTTCTGCAATGGATACAGAAAGAATGAAGAAAATTCAGGCTTTCACAATAGACATAGAATATATATATATATATATATAGTTTACAAGGAAATTAAGCATACAACAAATATTGAAAATGATCAACAAAAAAGCTAAACATTTCAAGAAAAGAAAAATCCAATATGTAAGTATTTTCCAAGGTGATAATAGAGAAGTTAAGAATCTTGCAGCAAATTATTTATGTTGAAACAGATGTCAAATGCATGAAGAATTTCAAACTGCAGAATAGAGATAAGCCCAAAATGTAGTCATGTATACCTTTGAAGTCTGGTCTACAACCATATTGTATAATCGTAGAACTTGGATACAAATTCTTGTTTGCTGTAATTCCATTATGCTGCACCTTGTGAGACTGTGTACCATCCTCCACATATTCCTCCCTAGCTGAAGTTTTCTTTTCCCACAGATGCCAAAAACTAACCACGCAACCCCCAAAAATGAAAATACTTGCAACCATACATGCTATAAAAAGAAGTCCTTTGTACCACCATGACTCTATGCCATACCGGTTTATATAATACACATCTAGCAATCCTAATAAAATAACAAAGCCCACTGTAGATGCAACCATGTAAAGTCCAGACCATATATTATGGCCTGTTCCAACTAAAGCTGACATACCACATCCCCTGGATGGTTTGAAGACAGAAGAATGTGTAGGATTGAGTGCTATTCCCTCTTCCTGTAGATCATTTTTTAAATGCACAAAATATATAATTTGAATATGAAAGAGACAAACAAATTAAGGCAATATCACAAGCTTTCAAATGGAAATTTGGACCTACCAACTGGGGATCTGCTTCGCGTGTAACATAAATATGAACCTCCAAGTTAAGTTTGTCAGAGAAGTATGGACAAATTGCCTCCATATCAATGGTTGAAAGAAGAGGAATCTCATTCGATTTCTTCACAGCCCAAGTAACCAATATATTTTTTGGTAAACATGGACTGCCTTCATTAATACGGTGGAGAATATCACTCAAGATTGCAAGGAAAGGAGAAATGCCTATGCCACCTGCTACTAATATGAGGTTCTCATACCTAAACGCAATGGTCTATATTAGTTCATCAGCAGAAGATACTTAAAGTTAGCAAAATGTATTGTAATTTTGACCTCATTAAGTTTTTCAAAGCAATCACAAAAGATTTTTTGTTAGATACAAGCTTTATTAGCTTCTTGAACATGCTTAGTTGAATTGCTTCAAACAATAGCTACATTGAAACCAGAACATTTAATGAATAATTATGGTTTTAAATTATCATCAAGACCAAAGATTTGTGACTTTTCATTTAATTTCTACTTTCAAGGCAGTCAATATATCAAATATCATAATTGGTACACAACTATGGGATTTAAAGATCAGGGTACATACATCAAGTGGTATGGTACTTCATGCCCATATGGCCCCTCAACAGAAGCTGTTATCTTGAAATGAGGCAGTGAAGATTGGTTCTTAAGGTCTGTTGCTTCTGTCTTAGATATGTTCATGACATTTCCTCTAAGCTTCTCTGTCCACTTCCCTAGGACCTTTATAAGAATGGCTAGATGATTTTTACCATCCAAAGGACTAGATGAAACGCTGAAAGGATGCCATTGCAACCATGATAATTCCCGGATTTGAAGAAAAATGAAACTAAGAGCATTGTATCGCAAATCTGCATTGTCAAAGAGGAAAATGTAATGTGAAATGCTTGCAACTATATAGATGTGCTAGGTAACAAAAGACCAGAGAAAGAATATCATTACTTGCAGGTTTTGAAAAGACCAATTCAACCGTTCCACAGGGAAGGCACTTGGCTGAAAGTACATCAACAGTCCTTCGTGATTGGCAAAATCTCAAAAACCGATCAAGCATGAAAAGAAATATTCCACCAGCAGCAATGCTGAATAAAAAATCACCAACATGGAATGCCAAGAATAGGACAAAGACCACATATAGTTGATGGGTGTAAAAGAACAATTCAAAATTCCACTTTCTCACACCAGGAAGTGATGTCACCCACATAAAAAGTCCAGCTATAAGGCTGATGACTCCTGCAAGATTGGCAATGCCAACATTTTTCCACTCCATTATCTGCAAGAAAGAGCATCTAACACTTTATAAGAAGAGAAGGAAAAAGAGTTCCACATTCAGCTCTCCAATCTAGCTATTCCATCTCTATAAACCATGCTCATAAGGTAAACACAACCCTAACTAATGCTTTCAATAATTTATGATATGACGAAGGGTGAATTAGATGTAGTTTCAAAAAATAAATTTCCTAGGTATAGCTAAACCCAATCATTCTGCTCTCTATTACAAGAAAATTGTTGCATCAATGAGTTTTCCAGCAAACATCTGCAAATAGTAAATGGATAATAGGCAAGCGGCCAATGCCAATATACATATGCTTAAGCCATAAATGAAGAAGTTGTGTCCTATAATTACATGCTTAAGCCATACATGTTCCATAATAATTCACTCAAGATTTCATTTTTGTATCTCTTTCTTACTTTTTTGAATTTATGGTTTATATTAATACCGCGCATTGCGCATCCCTATGACTAGAAACTATAAAAGCATAAGGGAAATGGCAGGTCAGCATGAGGACTTACTTCATGAAGGAGGTTGCCCTGCATTGCCCATACAATCACATAAAATAGCCCATGGAGGGTAAAGAGCAGCATCGTTAAGTGTCCCAACCATACATGGTATTTTGTAGCATGCTCAAAAGGAATATCAATAAGGCGAAGAAGAACTGATCCTCTTGCTACTGGAAGAAACAAAAATGCCAAGCAAAATAATCCAATCATGCCAAGCCGCAGTCCTGTCAATTCTAACAGCCAAATGCTGAAAATATTCGAGTCAGAATGGATACTCGGCAAATTGTATCAGCATTCAGAAGAAAAAGAATTAGAAAGTGCACTAATTACTTGTGCATCATGAATTATCCAAGACAATACAGTTAATTATTGAAGGGGATACAGTTAATTATTGAAGGTTCAACTAACGATGCCATGTCTTATTGCTACACTTAACAATTTTGTTCTAGCGTGTAAGCTTTTCTCTATTTATACATCTCTCGTTTCCTATTATTAATGGAGAAAGGCAGATATAGGATAGAGAACAAATGATGCATATAGAGAACAAATGATGCATTCTTCAGAAAAAAAAGGAAAAAAAATTAGTTCAGTGTGAACATCTATCAATGGCATTGTGACTAGAGGGAGAGAGAGAGAGTTGACTGAGGTAAATGGTCCAAAAATTTTGTAACTGAAGTTCAGTAGAACTCATTTGGAAATCCTACCTATTTTAATAGAATTTGCGAAAATTAAGTTCAATTCTATAGAATTCAAATCATGGAATTGAAATCTCTAACTTCTTAATTCCAAACAAAAACTTTTGGATTTGAAAATGAATTCCATAATTCCAAACACCATAATGGAGAAGAAGGAATCGGTGGGCTCAAGAGAAGTTCTATTCTAAGAATATTTTCTCATTTATTTATATTCTTGGTTGCTCTGTCCCAAAATTTCTCATGGGATTTAATCTAACTTTTGGGGTTTTATCCTCTACAAATTCACCCTCAAATTAAAAGCAAAATTTTTTTTTCTTGGAGCTTCATTTCTATAAAAATTTGCAGCAAGCAGAAGGATGCCCAAAGCATGCCAATAAAAAAAAATAAACAAAATAAAAATAAAAAAGAAAAATTCTCAAAAACAAAATATAACAGCAGCTCTAACAATGTCATATTTATCAAGAAACCAAAACCAATTAACAATTGTTGTCTATCTTTCTGGAGGAAGGTCTATACGTCTCTCTTGATACTCCTGATCAAGTATAAATTGGTTAAGAATTAATTTGACTGACCATGGATGTTCTAGAGTATGTTATTTTTCATTTTTGACCTCTATCACATCTCTAAAAAAAATAAATAAATAAATAAACAAAGAAAGCAAGGGCTTCAACAGAGAAGAGAGAACTAAGAAGAATATAATAACAATAAAGACAAGTAGCATGGAGTGAAAAAGACAAAATCTTTACAATAAAAAAAAAAATGCAACATCAGACTAGTATGATTATTTTTAATTACATATTGAGTCAAAAAGCAGAAGACAAATGTAGTACCTTCTCTCCTGAAAGTTCAATTGCCACTGAGATAGAAGGCTGAGATTCCTGATTGTATAAGCATAAACAGCCCAAAAAATATACACAGCAAAGAGGAGAATCCCAATGACCTCAGCAGCAGAAACAACCCCAAATGGTCCATCCACAAGAACTGGAAATGTCCATAACCTCACACTTGGGTACTTTGTGCTCTTCTTCCTAAACCAAAATATCGTATATTATATTTCATTCAAAATAAAACAAGTAAAAGAATTTTCCCAGTTAAGAAGTCACATACTGATGGAACTTCTCTTCTCCAGAAATGATAAGACGTGCAATGGCTAGAATGGCAATGACAAGAATTGGCCCACTCACTAACAGAAATATGCTTCCTGTAATTTGCAATTGGCAAAATTCAAGTTTGAGAACAAAACATCAAAATAATCATCAGATAAAAGGGAAAAAAATAGGAAATAAAGGGGTTGATTGAACCTGAAAGACCAAAAGGAGTTGCAGAGGTGGCACGAATCCATTTCTCAAACAACTGATTCCCAAATTCAGTTGGATAGAGAAAAATAAAAGCAATCCATGAAATTAGAATCACCCACATCAAAATCCTGAGAGCCCATTTCACTGATAATACAAAAACACTTGTCTTCTTAATTCCAGGCTTCAAAAGAAGAGGTTCCTGAGCTGTTGAGTATCGATCCATACCGAAATTTGCTTCACTCCTTTCTCAAATAAGCTAGTGAATATGCACAAATTATCATCTCCAGATTCTCCACATATATAAAGAAACTCAAACAGTAAAACCAAAATTTGTGGAACCCATCATTACCGCATCATACATGAAAATTGAAAAATCACAGCCACTCGAGAAAAATTATCTGATCTTAATGAATTTCCATCCAGAAATATTAAAAAACAAAGACACAAATCAGCCAGGGATTTACACTCCGATGATGAATTATTTTTTTTGTTTTCTTGTTAAACTAGGATGGTGAAATTGAATTGATGGGAGGTTCAATAATGGCCACTCCTACCTTTTCAAAGGAAAATACAAGGAGTGAAGCTAAAGAAATCATTAGCATTTATGATGAAAAATTCAGAAACCAATAGAAAGCGACTAAAGTTAAACTATTCAAAAACAAAAAAAGAAAATGCAAAAATTAGGAGAAATAATAATAATAAAGAAGGCACATACAGTTTTAAAGAACCTGGATCATCCTTGTATTGACATTGACAGAACATAACCTCTTCCTCCTCCTCCCCTTCTTCTCCCTCTTCTTCTTCTTCTTCTTCTTCTTCTTCAACATCTCTACAAAATGCAAAAATGGTATTTTACGCTAGCCATGTTTGGTGCAACTAAATTTAAAAATGGGGGAATTTTTTTAAAAAAATATTAGAAATTTAGTGTTTGTCATAAATTGATATTTTTTAAAAAATGTAACGAATCTTTGCATTTTTAGAAATGGGATCCACATTTCGGAGGTCTGACACCGAGACTGACTTATATATAATATATTTAACATAAAATTCAGACATTCATTTTGTTCTAGTGGTACAAAACGCGATTTCACACGTCACTGGCTCAGGCTCGATTCTTAAAGAAAGGTACAAAGTTTTTTCATTTTTTTAAATATTAAATATATTAAATTACATAAAATATAATTCCCAAATTGAATCTTTTGTCCAAGTGGTACTAATGCTCTACTCTTTGCTTCATTTTCCAAATTGCTGCGGGTTTGAATCCTACTGCCCATGTTTTTCTATTAATTTATTTTTTTCATATTTTAATTAATTAAAGTTTATAACTAATTTTTTTGTATTATTTTTATATTTAAATTCAAAATGGTAAAATTTACACTCGATAAATATTTTATATATTAAAAATTTAACAGTTCGATAACCTGTTGAGATATGAAAAAATGAAATTATATTTATACTAGTAGGACACAATTAATATTTGTAACTTATATTCAATATTATATATATATACATATGAAACCGCCATATTTTGTTTGCAAATAAACATATGATATATACTTTTTTTTATTCCAATTAATTTACATATGAGCTATATTGTAATACCCCCTACCTATACGTAGGCAATCGCATCTGATAAGAAGTGAAATGCCGTATGGGTAAAGGTGTCACCACACAGATACAGGATAAATATACATTCATACACGAACATACATACCGAATTACAGGGTAATTAAAATTTTACAAAACTATTCATGAAAGAAGCTGATCATGCATTAATATAACGGAAAACATTACATTACTGTTTGATCAACCCAAAGATACAAAAGATAGTTACATATCCAAAAATATACATATACATATGCGGAAGCTATTACAAAACTAACATAAGAGAGTTCTATACAAAAAGAATCATCAAGCTACGAAATTAAGCCCTACACTAAAAACCCAGCTATGTTGGCTTGGCTGCGGCGACTCTCTCAAGGCAAAATTCCTTCCGCACCTGCACGGGTAAACACATCGTGCTAAGCGATAAACGCTTAGTGGGGAAACACACACGTGAAAAAGAACGGCCATTTACAATGGTCGTCAAACAAAACACATTCAAGTGGCATAATCAGCAATACACATTAGATGTAAATATAAACATGCGAACACAAATAGTCATACATTTGATAATACCTAATTGCATTCATATTAACTCATCATGGTACACATTCGGATAATTATCAAAACAGTTCAAAGCAATTAAGCACCTGCTGACTCAAGGTAGTGGATAACGACTGAACGGACAGTACTATACGGGTACGAATCGATTACTGACAGTACCTTACGGGTATGAATCGCAAACCATATTACTTTGTCATTTATAAAACATTTTATTAAGGGACCTTAAACAAGATCCAAACACATTAAAGGGTTCACGAGGAACCAAACGGGGACCTGATCGGGGTCCAAACTGAATTGAGGCTGCAGTTATAAGACTCTATTAGGCATGCCTAACTATCCACTATACTGACTCTAGCAGGTTATGCATAAACCATTCAATCCAATTCATAAGATTCAAAGTCTCATTCATATATCACTCATAATTACTCATTCATATAATTCTCATTCATATAATTCGTAACATTAATCTCGCATGTAATCCAAAAACATCATCATTCAAAGATTCACACACAAGCATGCAAGAGGAGAAACCTAAATGGGCAGCAGAGCTGTCGTGCTCGCGACAGGAGCTAAGCTCCCGTGCGCCGCGCCCACGACAGACCTTGCAATCGCGAGAAGGAACGTGTAGCCGGCTCTGTCGCGCTCGCGACGTTGTCGCGATCACGACAGAGAGCTCTCTTCGCTATCACAGGCTTGCAACAGGTCGCGTGCTCGCGATAGCGCGAGCTAGCAGTGCAGCCACCAGCGCTCTATCGCGATCGCGACGGTGTCGCACTCGCGACAGAGAGCGGTGTCACGCCACAAAGATCGCTACAGGACGAAGGCTGGAACACCGGCCTCTGTTGCGCTCGTGACGCTTTCGCGATCACGACAGATGCGGGTTTTCCAAAATCTGCAGAATTCTGCAGATTTCCTTCTTCTCCAAAATCACACACAAACACATAAATCACTCCACTTGATCTCTTACCTCAATTCCAGCCATCCAGCACCCACAACAAACACAATATAACATATACCACAACATATATAACAAGAATTCCAACTACATCATGCCAATAACAACATCAATTTACCTAATTTAAAATATCAACACTATTCATCATCTTCATATTCAAGATCACAATTAAATTCATTAACCCATAATTGAACTTCCTTAGCACATCTAAAGCAAAATCCATAACATTGGAACCACAAAACACATCAAGATCACCATAATTTCCAGGAATTCATCAAGAACGCATATGGACATTTTCACATTTAAGAGCAGAAAATTTCCAAACCTTGAAATCCTTTGCTCCTAATGCTTAGATCCACTAGATCCAACCTTCTCTTTACCCTTTGGCTCACGAGGAGGCTCAACTAAGTATCAAACCACGAGAACACACAAAACATAACCCTAAATTAAAAACCCAAACCAGTTAGAAGAAGAAAAGATGAAGAAGAGGAAGAACAAGATGGAAAATGCGGAAAACTTACTAATTAAATGCAAGATGTGATCAATTCCCACTACCAAGAGCTTGAATCCAAGCTAGGGCAAACTAAAGAGTGAAGAAGAGGAAGAAGAGCAGTAGAGGGAGGAGAGGAACGGGAAAAGAGATATGAAAAATCTGATTTCCTTTTTTCCTTTCCTCCTTTTACTTACTCTTATTCAACCCTAGACACATGGCATCTCTCTAGTGGTGGAAATTAACCACTCACACACTACATGTATATATCACACACACACAAAGATTTCCCACTTAGACATACTCTACTATGAGATATTTATGCATATGTAATCACACCCAACTCACTCACACCCTACAACCATGCATCACATACACCCAAAACTCTCCCAACTAATAACACCCTACAAGTGTGTGAGCGCGCACACACACACAAGCACAACCCTAAAAACACACTCTAACACCATACATGCATCCACATGCTAACAAAACTCTTAAAATATACTTTTCTAACCAAAATGCCCTTTATATATGTCAAAACTCATACAATGCACATGCACAAACATGGCTCATACTACTAGGGGGCAAACGGGGTGTGACATATATAATCTACAAATTTCAGATAATTCAAATGCAGCCTATATATAAAGTTATAAATATTATAGGCATTAAGATTTTCCATTACGTACGTATAAATTCCGTAAATTTTTTTTATTGTCCTTCACCAATCCATGAAAAATCACCTTAATTAAAACAAAGGTTATAATTAGTTACGTGAGGAAAAATATTATTTTAAAAAATTACCGTTCTTATTAATTGTTCTATTATTTTATCAACTTTGTTTATGAAATTGATATCATAATTTGATTTAAAAAATAAATTAATACGCATGCCCTATGAATATATAATTATTTAATTGGTTTGAATATTATTGATTAATTTCAAATAACATAATATTTTAAACAGAATTCACAAATTGATATTTTGAGTATTATATTATAAGTTTCTAATATTATTCTCCATGAAAAAATAAAGCTCTTAATAGTATACTTAGCAATAAATATAAAAATCAATTTACTGTTCTTTATAGTATACTTAACAGATAAAAATAAAAATCAATTTACTATGAGAAAAAATTATGAAGAAACCCAACCACTTACCTTTACCTCTAAGAAGAACAATGAAAAATTAAAAAAAAAAGGTGGGTGCAAAAAATCGAACTCGCAGCAATTTGGGAAAGAGGTGCGCATATGTGCCACTTGGACAAAAGCTTCACATTGAGATATATGTTTTTTATAATTTTGATATATTTAATATATAAAAAATCAAAAAAATATTTTTGGTGGCCTTTAATATTCGAGCCGGTGATGTATTATGAAGATGTAATTGTATGTATACCACTGGGGCAAAATTACCATATAGATTTTATATTAAATATATTATATATATAAGTAATTGTTGGTTTGCGTTTTCAGGTCTAACACTGTCACAATGTCACATCAAATCACTCCATCCGAAATGTGGGTCCCGTTTTTGAAAACGCATATAGTCGTTGCGTTTTTGTCAAAAACTTCATTTCTCCAAATATTTTCTGACAAACACCAAATTTCTAATATTTTTTTAGAAAAACATTATTTAAAAAAATTTCCCTTAAAAATGCACCTATTATATAAAACTTTTGTAGGAAAAACCATAATTTAATTCCTATAAATTATGAACTTTAATATTTGCAGACCTTAAGTTTCTTAAGTTTATGTATTTTAAAAACTGTAAATTTAATTTTTAATTTACATATTAAATCTCTATACTTTTAAAATTATATATTGAATCTCCGAACTTATCTATTAAAACACATTAGGTCCGAACAGACGGTAAAAATAATAGTGTTCCATTAAAATACAAGCGATTTTAACCGCGTTTGTATTACACTGTCATTTGCGTTGTCTATTTTAAACTTAATGTGTTTCCCTAAAAAAAATTCATGGATTTTTTTAACTTTTATATTGTGAAATATTCTTATTTTGATTTTTTTTATAAATTTATTTATTTTTTATACAGGGTTAGTTTTCTTATATGAATTTGTTGTAAATAAATAAGTTTATAAATGTCCATAAATCATGGGAATTATACTGGTATAAAAAATGTTACATATCAGATCCTTTAATTAAGAGTTTTTTCTCTTAATTAAATGAATTAAATAAGAGACGTTACATATTAATTGCTTAATTAATAGTTGTAACTGTCCATTTAATTCTCATTAATTTTGTAACTTCAATTTCTTGTTAATTACCTTAATTAATAGAGCTCCTAATTAAGAGTATAAGGTTCTCTATAAATAGGGCAAAGGTAAAGATAAAATTAGATAATAAGAGAATACTTACTTTCTCCCCATTCCTCTCTAAAACTCATTCTATTGTCTTTATTCTTATAATTCGTTCTTATAATATTCCACATAATTCTCGTATTTTATAATACGTTATCGGCACGAATTCGCTCCACGGTTCATAGTAAAATATTTTTCTTTATTTCTTTCCAATTTACATTATGTCAAATATTACTAAACTTGAGTTTGAGCCTCTTGACATAACTAGCAAAAATTATTTGCCATGAGTTCTCGACGCTGAAATTCATCTTGATACTAAAGGGCTTGGAAATACAATTTTAATTGGAAATGAAGCATCCAACCAAGACAAAGTAAGGGTGATGATATTCCTTCGTCATCATCTACATGAAGGGTTAAAAACTGAATATCTAATAGTGAAAGATCTGCTTGAATTGTGGACTAATTTAAAAAAGCGATATGACCACCAACGAACGGTAATATTAACTAAAGCTCGTTATGAATGGATGCACTTGTGATTTCAAGATTTTAAAACTGTAAATGAACATAATTCTATTGTTTTTAGAATTAGTTCTCAGTTAAAGTAATGCGGTGAAAAGATTATTGATGAGGACTTATTAGGGAAAATTTTTTCAACCTTGCATGCTTCAAATGTGCTCTTGCAGCAGCAATATAGAGAAAAGGGTTTCAAAAAATATTCTGAATTAATCTCATGCTTACTGGTAGCTGAACAAAATAATGAGCTATTAATGAAAAATCACGAGACTCGTCCTACAGGATCTGCTCTATTCCTTGAAGTGAATGTAGCAAAACACAGTCATAACTATGGCCGCAGTCGCGGTCGTGGTCGTAGTTGTAGTCGCGGTAGAGGAAGAGGACGAGAACGAAATAATTATCCTTATTATAGTGGCAATAATGACAATAATTTTTCCCACCACCTGAAGTGGAACAATAATAGAGAAAAAAGAAAAAATAAAGTCGACCATAATAGCTCTTTAAAAACTAAAGAAAATTCATGTTATCGATGTGAAATGAAAAGCACGTACCTATCGTACGGCTGACCATTTTGTTAAACTTTATCAAGCCTCCATTAAAAGAAAAGGAAAAAATGTGGAAACAAATTAAGTTGACCAAAATGATGATGTTGAGGCAAATTTGGCTTATAATGATGATGACGGTTATGGAGACCTTGCAGATATTACTCATTTGGATCTTCAGATTTTTTTCAAGAGTCATAAAGAATAATGAAGAAAATAAAAGATAAGAAAGTTTAAAATTATTATCTTATTTCTATATTTCAATTGTGTTTGTTTAAGTGTTTTATTTAAGTTTTTTTCCCTTATTTGAGTAGTTATATATATATATTTAAATATTTTCCATATTCTAATTATATGTTATGTTTATTTTTTTTTCATTTATTTTCAATGAAGGAATGGATGTTTCACATTCTTTATTTGGGCTCATACTCAATAATGAAGATGTTTGCCTTGTTGATAGTGCTACAACACATACCATACTAAAAAATAAAAAATATTTCTATCATTTGACATTAAAAGATGCTAATGTTAATACTATATTGGGTAATACAAAGTTAATTGAAGGCTCTGAAAGAGCTACTATATTATTACCTGAAGGAACAAAACTTAGCATAAATGATGCATTATTTTCTTCCAAATCTCGAAGAAATTTGCTAAGTTTTAAAGATATTCGTTCCAATGGATATCATGTTTAGACTGAAAATGAAAATGAT
Organism: Excoecaria cochinchinensis; assembly: GCA_947683425.1. NCBI lineage: Eukaryota > Viridiplantae > Streptophyta > Magnoliopsida > Malpighiales > Euphorbiaceae > Excoecaria > Excoecaria cochinchinensis. The sequence continues at coordinate 8,593,202 of CANTUQ010000050.1, forward strand.
ATTGAATATTTGTATATTACAAATAATCAATCAGGTAACAAACGTATTTTAGAAAGATTGCCAACATTCTCTTCTGGCTTGTATTATACAAAAATTAGTACAATTGAGACATATGCTACAGTAAACCAGAAGTTTACTGATCCAAAAATATTCATAATTTGGCATGACCGGTTAGACCATCCCGGTTCAATAATGATGCGCAAAATTATTGAGAATTCACATGGACATCCATTGAAGAACTAGAAGATTCTTCAATTCAAAAACTTATCATGTACTGCTTGTTCTCAAGGAAAATTGATTATTAGACGATCACCAGCTAAAATTGGAACTGAATCCCCTGCATTCTTAGAACGTATTCAGGGTGATATTTGTGGGCCCATTCATCCACCATGCGACCATTTAAGTATTTTATGGTATTAATTGATGCATCTATAAGATGGTCACATGTGTGTTTATTATCAACTCGTAACCTGGCATTTGCAAGATTGCTTGCTCAAATAATCAGATTGAGAGCACAATTTCCAGATTACACAATCAAGTCAATTCGTCTTGATAATACTGGTGAATTTATGTCTCAGGCTTTTAATAATTATTGCATGTCAATTAGAATAACAATTGAAAGGCCTGTTGCACATGTTCATACACAAAATGGTTTAGTAGAATCATTTATTAAATGCCTCCAGTTAACAGCTAGACCATTGCTTATGAGAACAAAACTCCCCATTTCTGCTTGGGGACATGCTATTTTACATGCAGCAGCACTTGTGCGCATTAGGCTAACAAGTTATCATAAATTCTCCCCATTACAATTAGCTTTTGGTCAAGAACCTAATATTGCTCATCTTAGAATTTTTGGTTGTGCAGTATATGTGCCAATTACTCCACCACAACGCACAAAGATGGGTCCTCAAAGGAGGTTAGGAATATATGTTGGGTATGAATCTCCTTCAATAATTAAATATCTTGAACCACTAACTGGAGATTTATTTAAGGCAAGATTTGTCGATTGCCATTTTGACGAAATAATTTTCCCAACATTAGGGGGAGAGAATAAATAGCTAAAAAAAGAAGTTACTTGGAATGCATTATCACTATTTCATTTAGATCCTCAAACAAAACAATGTGAACTAGAAGTTAAAAAGATAATACATTTGCAAAATATTGCAAATCAACTGCCAGATGCATTCACTGATTTAAAAAAAAAGAGTTACTAAATCTCATATACCAGCTGAAAATGCTCCTTTTCGAATTGATGTCCCTGTACGACAATCTAATACTACAAACACTAGCAACCCACACCTGAAGCATGGTAGACCAGTCGGTTCCAAAGATAAAAATTCTCGAAAAAAGAAAGGAGAAAATAACCAAGATGGTCATATTATAGAGGCGGACACTCCTGAAGAGACTCAAGACATAACTAATCATAAAACCCCAAAAGAGGTCCAGGTACCTGAAAATAATAATAATGAAGAGATCTCCATAAGTTATGTCAACATAGGAAAAAGATGGAACCGAAAAGATATAGTTGTCGATAATATTTTTGCATATAATGTTGCTAGTGATATTTTAAAAGAAAATGAGGATTTTGAACCTACATCTGTTGAAGAATGTAGAAATAAAAATGATTGGCCAAAATGGAAAGATTCAATTCAAGCAAAATTGAATTCACTTTCAAAACGTGAAGTATTTGGACCTGTAGTCCGAACACCTAAAGGTGTAATGCCAGTGGGGTACAAATAGGTATTTGTGCGAAAACGAAATGAGAAAAATGAAATTGTAAGATACAAGGCGTGATTGGTTGCACAAGAATTTTCGCAAAGACCTGACATTGATTATGGAGAAACATATTCTCCAGTAATGGATGCAATTACTTTTAGATATCTAATTAATTAGGCAGTTTGTGAAAAGCTTGACATGCATCTAATGGATGTTGTTATAGCCTATTTATATGACTCGCTTAATAGTGAAATTCATATGAAAATCCCTGAAGGATTTAAAATGCCTGAAGCATATAAAGATTTTCGAGAAATTTGTTCAATAAAATTACAAAAATTATTATATGGATTAAAGTAATATGGACGAATGTGGTATAATTGTCTTAGTGAATATTTTTTAAAGGAAGGATATAATAATGATCCAATTTGTCCATGTGTATTTATAAAAAGATCAGGATCAGAATTCATCATAATCGCTGTATATGTTGATGATTTAAATATTATTGGAACTCCTAAAAAGCTTAAAAAAACAATAGATTATTTAAAGAAAGAATTCGAAATGAAAGATCTTGGAAAGACAAAATATTGTCTTGGCCTGCAAATCGAGCATTTAAAATATGGAATTTTTATTCATCAATCAACTTATATGAAAAGGATCCTAAAACGATTTTATATGGACAAAGCACATCCATTGAGTACCCCAATGGTTGTAAGATCATTAGAAGTAAATAAAAAACTATTTCATCCTCAAGAGAATGAAGAAGAATTTCTTGGTCCTGAAGTACCATGTTTAAGTGCTATAGGTGCATTAATGTATCTTGCTAATAATACAAGACCAGATATAGCATTTACTGTAAATCTATTGGAGAGATTTAGTTCTTCTCACAAGAAGACATTGGAATGGAATTAAGCATGTTTTTCGATATCTCCAGGGAACAATTGATATGGGTTTATTTTATTCTAATAAATTCAAATCACATTTAGTTGGTTATGCATATGCATGATATTTATCTGATCCACATAAAACTCGATCACAAACAGGCTATCTATTTACTTATGGAAGCACAACCATATCATGGCGGTCTATAAAGCAAACTTTAGTTGCTATTTCTTCAAATCACGTAAAAATAGTTGCAATGCATGAAGCAAGTCGAGAATGTGTTTGGCTAAGGTCATTGATTCATCATATCTAGAAGATGTACGGCTTGCATTTTGGAGAAAATATTCCAATAATACTATATGAAGATAATGCAGCATGCATAGCTCAATTAAAGGAATGGTTCATCAAATGTGATAGAACGAAACACATTTTACCAAAATTTTTCTTCACTCGTGATCTTAAAAAAAAGGTGAAATAGATATTCAACAAATTCGCTCAAGGTAGAATTTAGCAGATTTCATTACAAAAAAATCATGAATTAGCGACTAAAATTAGCGACGGCATATTTTTAGTCGCTAATTAGCGACGGATTAGCGACCATTTTCTGAATTTGTCGTGAAAATGTATATTTTCAATTTGGTGCTGAGTTTAGCGACTAAATAGTGACGAAAAAATAAACCGTCGCTAAATTTTAGCGGCAATTAATGGTGCTCTTTTTTTGCGACTAAATTAGCGACGGTTTTGTTTGTCGCTAAAAACTATTCAATTTGTCAATAATTTTGCGACTGTGTAGCAGTCGCTAAAAAGTTAGTGACTAAATAGCGATGAAAATAGTGGTCGCTAAATTTGGAAAAGCTTGGTTTGCGACGGTTTAGCGACCAAATTTTTCGTCGCTAATATAGCTATAAAAATTCTACCCTAGACTCGCCCAAAACTACGTCGTTTTGACCTTTTTATTTTCTTTTTTCTCTTTCATTTCTTTTCTTCTTCTTCTCTTCCCTCTCGTGGTCTCTGCCCCGATCTCTCCCTTTTTTCCAGCCGCCCCCGTCTGCTTCTTCTTCCTTCACCATCATTCCAGCCATCTCCCCTCGCTGTCTCCACCATCTTCGCCCTCCCCTCCGTTCACTACAGCTATCGCCGGCCTTTCTCTCATTCTGTTCCTCTTTGCACGCGATGACAGCCCTATTTCTTCCCTCCATTTACTGCATTTTGCTTCGGGTTTGCAGCTCCATTCCGACGTCTTCTTGCCGCCGCCGACCACCGGTCACACTACTAGCCCCCTTCTCTTCAAACGGCAGATGTAAGGTGAGCTTTAATCTGAAATTTTTGGGAGATTTGAGAGAGTGGCGGATTTATCTAAATTAAGGATTTAGATTTTAAGTTTAATTTTCTTAGGGTAAGAGATTGGGTAAGTTAAATTCATCCTTCTAGGCATTAATTGTTCATTTAAATGACATTATTTTTGAGTTTTGTTAGATTAATGATGAAATTAGGGATCCTGCTTTGTTGTTGCCCATTTTGATGATCTAACCCATGTTAAGAAAATATATAGTGCTCGAATATTCTCATCTAGCTCTGTTGCTGTGTAAACATTTGTTGGCTTAAATTTTAATTGGCATGAGATTAGCAGATCTTATATCATGGCTAGACAAATACGACCTACGTAGTGATCATAAAGGATAAATATGCACAACAGAGTTTTCTAAGATGGAGCTAGCAAGAGTTTTTCCATGAAGGGAACTGCCTGAATTATCAGATATTTCATGACAGTGACTGTTGTATCTCACTGGAACCAATTTGAATTTTTATTTTTTTATTATTTATTTTTTTTCTGCTGACTTTGTGATGGGCAGTTTAGAGCTGAATGTAGGAAAATAAGAACTTGGCAACTTGTAATGGTGTTTTGAGGTTTAGCTGCCTTCGGTTCTGACTTTTTGATTGGTAGTTAATATCACTACCATGTTCTGTTGTATTTTGTTAGCTTTAATTGTGAACAATCCATGATTGAGTTGACTATAAGCTAACTTACCTGATTTTGTCTCCTTAAAGAGGTGATGCAATTGAGCTTATTTCAAAAATTCAACTGCTTCAATATGAAATTGCTTTTATTGTAGAGAGAATATTTGTTCTTACTTGTAATTCATATGGCTTTACTTTTGTACTATTTCTGCTGCTGCATTATGCGTAGGACAAAGTTAGCTTATAGAGTTTTGCTCTTTGTTTCTTCTTCTTCTTTTAATGGTTAAAAGTGGAAGTGGACTTGAATATATTGAATATATTTGAATTTAGCTTTGAGTTTGTGATAAGTATTAGACTGAAAACAAGATTATGTTGTCACTGGTTTATTTAAATTCTCTTAATTAACTATAGTATTTTTAAATTATTCATTACTTTTGGATTACTGTCCAAATTCTTACTGTTTGGCCATTGTTAATTTTTTTTCCTTTCATATTTAAAGTATATCTTGCATCCTCCCATGGTAATACCGAATGGTTCACACTAATATACATACGTACATTTCAGCATATATACTTATTTTAATTGCACCATAAAGAACTGAACTTTTAATATTTTTTCATTAGGAGGCAAACACTCAACTGACTATTAGACCCTTAGAAAAATAGTTATATATATATACCCTTTTAATTATCACAGTTAATATCCCAAAATCTATATTTGAAAAAGAAAATGGGAGGATTAGATGAATACAAGCCTGCAATGGCTATGTTTGGGCTACAATTCTCATATGCAGGTGTTTCTCTTATCACTAGAACTGCTCTTGTACATGGAATGAGTCCCAGGGTTTTTATTGTCTACAAACAAGCATATAACACATTTAGAATATGGTGAATGAATGTGTGATTTTAAAAGTGTAAAAGACTTTCTTTTTACATGGAGATAGGCAATATTATGGAGGGAATTCTGCCGGAATTTCAGTAAAATTAAATGACACATTAAGTTAGAGTCACATTTTATTAGTTTCATTAGAAAGCATGTATTCCAATTATTTTTATTTCGTTTAATTATTATTAATTTTTTAATTACATGTTAAAAGTATCATATTAACTTTTAAGGGATAATAAAGTTTGTAGGTTTGTTTACACTTATTTTATTGGTTGCAGGATTTGTTTAGTTGCTGGACTAAAAGGAGTATGCAAAAAGTCAAATCTATTTTGAAAAAGAAATAGAAGCATAAGATATATAAAAGAAAAATCGGTTGAATTGTTAGTTTGTATGATGAGTAATTTTAATATTTTATTTTTGTAAGTACTTTTTAAGTACTATAAAATTTAATGTACTTTTATTATATCATATTTTTTAAAATAATACTATTGGAGAATTGCTATTTATATAAATTAAATTTTGAAGGTTACAATAATAATAATAATAATATAAAATTTAATTGCAAATAATAATAAAATTAAATTGAAAAATAATAATAATAATAATATAAAATTAAATTGCAAATAATAATAATAATAATAATAATAATATTAAATTGCAAAAAAAAAATAATAAATATTAAAATTAAATTAGCGACGGATTAACGACTAAAATATCCGTCGCTAATATTTTTTAATTCTACTGGTGACTACTTTTGGGGGTTAATTAGTGACGATTTTTTCGTCGCTAACTTTAGCGATTGTTTTTTGTTTTAGTCGTAAATTTTCTTACGATGGCCGAAATAGCGACAGATCGTCTTCTTGTTGCTAAAAGGAATTAGCGATGGAATTCTCTCAATTAGCGACGGAATTTTTCGTCGCTAATTTCTTGTTTTTTTGTAGTGTTTATTCACCAAAACATTACTCACTACAACATTAGAAAAATTGAGATACAGTATTGTAATGCGCAGATTTAAAGATATATCTTCATGAGGGGGAGTAAAATACACTGTGCTGTACTTTTTTTCTCTTAGCCAAAGTTTTATCCTACTGGGTTTTCTTGGCAAGGTTTTTAATGAGGCACTTATTATGTATATTGTAAATATTGTGTACTTTTTTTCTTTCACTAGGTTTTTATCCCATTGGTTTCTTCCTAGTAAGGTTTTAACGAGGTACAATTTTTTAATTTTAATTTTTATGGATACTCAAGGGAGAGTATTGTAAATAAATAAGTTTATGAATGTCCATAAATCATGGGAATTACATAAGTATAGAAAAGGTTCCATATCAACTCCTTTAATTAAGGATTTTTTCTCTTAATTTAATGAATTAAATAAGTGACGTTACATATTAATTACTTAATTAATAGTCGTAACTGCCCATTTAATTCTTATTAATTTTGTAACTTCCATTTCTTATTAATTATCTTAATTAATAGCCCTCCTAATTAAGAGTATAAGGTTCTCTATAAATAGGACAAATATAAAGATAAAATTAGATGATAAGAGAATACTTACTTTCTCCCCATTCCTCTCTAAAACTCATTTTATTGTCTTTATTCTTATAATTTGTTCTTATAATATTTCATATAATTTTCGTATTTTATAATAAGTTTTTGTATTTATAAATATTTTAAATATGAAAAAATATTAGAGAATATATATTTTTTATATTTCTATTTTAATTTTATAATATATTATCACGCGAATAAGTCTCAATTGCAAGTTTGATAGTAGGATAGTACGTGGTTTGCTACAACCAAGGAATTGAAGGTTTTAATTTTGAAAAATTAAAAAGTAAATCGTATTGTAATTTTACATGATAACACAGCAAATATCATCTGCCTTCAGGCCTATGAAGTCGGCCCAAACATTGGCAAGGCCCAAGGTCCACAAGGCGAAGCAAACAGGCACGAGCCCCAAGGAGGACCGATCGGACAACGTGACATCCCGTCCCATCAGCCACCTGACAAAAGGCAGTGCTCACCTCAACCTCCTGCTCGCTGTCACTTCGTCGGATACCTACCCTGACAGCAAGAGATCACCCCCCAGGCACTCAAGTGCCCCTCAACATCTCTTATAAATAGCCCAGCCAGCGATGGCCTCAGGTATTGACCCTTGAGCACTCTCTCTATACGCTTTCTCTCTCAAGTTACTGATTTAAGTTTCGGAGTGCTTACGCCCGGTCCGACCGGGCATTCTTCCTTTCAGGTCGCTCTCACTCGATCGGTCGTTTCCTCCCTCTCCAGATAAAGATAATTCAGGCTTTATCATTTGGTGCTTTCGTTGAGAGGCATGGCGAGCTCCAGATCAAATGAAGACGCGACCCCCATGAATTTCGACCATGATGATGATGACCGTGCCAACCCAAGCACCTCCCAAGGCGGAGAAAGGGCCATTGGCTTCCCAATTGAGACCACCCCCCTTCCCGAAGCGAGCGATGCCGCCTTCGAGTATTCAGAGGACTCGCTTGTTACTGTCCGCGACATGCGCGCGATACTTGACGACTACACCAAGAATATAGTTCAAAAGCTTAAAAAAGGCGAAATGCGTGAGGTTTTCGAAAGAGCCCGCGGGGATTACCCCATGGACGAAGACTTCGGACAAAGAAGAAACAAGGGAATCACCATCGGCGAGCCAAGAGCTCGAAGCGGAGACAAACGCCGCATGGAGATAATAAGACGCTATGACAAAGGTAAAGGAGTAGCGTCCTCGGGAAAAGACTCTTCTCACCACCCCTCAGAGTCCTCCGCTTCCAGCGACGAGAACGATTCGTCTTTCTTGCGTACACCTAGCCGCTCTGCTCCCAGGAGTTCCCGTTAGGACCTCAGCTCAGCCCTCCTGAGCAAGGGAGACAAGTGGCTAAAACGGAAGCTGGAGCAGTTTGGGTTTACGGGTTTTAAAAGGAGCGAGCCTGAAGGAAGGGCCCCCAAAAGCAAGGCCTCCCCATTCTGCAAAGAAATCATGGAGTTCGAGATGCCCCCCAAATGGAGAAAGTTCCGCATGGGTAAGTATACAGGTAACACCGACCCCACCGTCCACATAGCTAAATATTTGCTAAAAGTGCAGGCATGTAGCCGCGATGAAAGGGCCATGTGACGAATCTTCCCCAACACGATTGGGGGGGAGAGCAGCGAGATAGTTTTGGCAGCTCCCCGAGGGGTCGGTGACCTCTATATGGTAAATTAAAGAGCTTATGGCTGCACAATTCGGGACTGCTGCGCGAGCATCCGAGTCGGCTGTCGATAGGGACGGCTCTCACAGATGAGCCGATGAGGGCTTAAAAGATTATGTGGATCGGCTCCAGGCCACTGTTGCAGAGATAAAGAGTTTAAGTGAGCGAGTGGCGATGACCGCCCGTGAAAAATGCTCTCCTGAATGCCCCTCACCTCAGTGTGCACCAACACCAACTCCACTGGATTTCTATGATCTGATGGATTGGGCCGAGCGGAATGCCCGAAAGGAGGAAGCTAGGAGAACAGGCAGAGCCAGACTAGTTAGTATAATGAGCAGGCTCCAGTATCCGGACGAACGCCCGTTTACAAGAGAGAGAGTAGCTGATCGGCTCGGAAGTTCGCGATGCGGAAGCAGGGGGAAGAGAACAGAAAGCGGATCTTCAGAAAGGACGAGGGATCTAACGCCTTGAGGCTTCACCCCACTAAATACAAGGCCCTCCCGAGTGCTGGCGTGGATGGAAAAGAACCACTATACAATTAACTGGCCTAGGAAGAGTTCAAACCGGAGCAGATACAGGAGAAACGAAAGTCTGTACTGTGAATTCCACAAAGACGTTGGTCATCCCACCGATGAGTGTAACTCACTACTGAAAGAAATCGAGTACCTAATACAAAAAGGCGCTCTTCAGAGATTCGTTCGACCGGTCAGAGGGGCAAGTCCCTGTAGATGACAGAACCCCGCGCCCCGATATAGCTCAGACGAGGATGAGGATGAGGAACGACGGAACCCCCGAAGCGCCGGCCCGAGTAGGACGAATGCAGGTACGATATTCGTTATTTCAGGAGGATCGGCCTACGCGGAGGAGCTCCATAAAAAGAAGAGGGGGAGGGGAGTATACCTCTCCCAGGTAGCTGAGCAGTCCATGCCCGTTACAGTGTCTAGCGAGGACGCCAGGGACGTTGCGTTTCCCCACGAGGACGCACTCGTCATCAGGGCACGCATCAACAACTTTGATGTTAGGTGGATCCTGGTAGACAGCGGCAGCGCCATGAACGTGCTCACCCTGCATGCATACAAGGCAATGGGACTGCTGATCGAAGAGCTAAAGCCGAACGCCACACCGCTGATCGGCCTAGGCAACGCCACCGTCCCTGTAGTTGGATCGGCCAAGTTCTTCGTTGAGCTCGGACAGGAGGCGACGGTCCACACTTGCAAGGTAAACTTTATGGTAATTGATTTAATATTTGCCTATAATGCCATCTTTGGTAGGCCCTTGCTCGTGCAAACAGGAGCCGTCACCAGTGTTCGATACATGGTGATGAAGATCCCATCAGGGAATGGTGTTGCCATCGTGAGAGGGGACCAAAAAGTGTCCCAAGAAGCCTACGTCACGATGATCAAGTAGCAAAAAGAAGCTTGTTAATCAAGCCTTAGGGGTTAGAGGGCCGATGCGCCCCTAGACGACCCAAAGAGGATAAGCACTATATAAGCGCGTACCCCCGGATAGACATAGCCTAAAGGCACACGTCTCCGGCTGCGAGAGCCCTCTCAGTCTTTGTAATATTATATCGGTCTCTCTCTCTTCATCAATAAAAGAATTCTTTCATGGAATCTTCTTATTGTAAAGGCATCATATGCCATGACTATTACGCTAGCCTCGATGCACATTCCGAGCTGAAAATGCGAAAGTCAAACTGTCTTAATCGAATTCGATATGTGTTAACACCTCAGAGCAGTAAGCTCATTGCGCACCCCGACGACCCATCCGATCTGGATTGCTGAAATGGTCGATCGGGTACGCACGGATCGATGAGATTTTGATCCGGCGCCGCTAATCTGGTCAATGGCAGACCACTTGCTTTTCGTTCGGATCCTTCGAGGGGTACAGCAATGCTCGATCTTCTCCCAAGCTTACACACTGTGTCTAGCCAAAGGTAGGCCACCGCCCCCCGTTCGGATCTATCGACGGGTGCGGCAATACTACGCGAGGCAGATACTCACGCAGCGACCCCAGGCCACCATGCAATTTATGCAAAAGCCATGGTCAGGCCACCATACAGTTTTATGCAAAGGCCATGGGTCAGTATGCGGTACCTACGCAGCGGTCCCAGGCCAATATGCAATTTTATGCAGCGGCCACGGACCAACATGCAAATGAAGACCATGGCATCGGACCTCGGGATTCTCGATTGATTCGCCGACTACCTGACCCTTCCAGATTCAGGAAGTATACAAGGCTAGATTCTGGCCTCTTACAATTCAGGAATTATGTGCGAATTACACAAGTTATTTCCAAATTAATGCCCTTAAGTCTATGTGCTTGATTATACTAACCACTCGGACATGCCATGGTTGCAAAAAAAAAAAAACAACAAACAAACACAAACGAGCACAGGAAGAAGAAAGAAGGGGAGAGACTCTATTGAAAAAAGCTTCAAGTATATATATACAATTTACAAAAATAATTACAGGAAGAGTTGCGAAGAAAAGAAAAAACTAGCAAGAAACTCCTACGTCTCTATGACTACAAAATCTTCACAGCCAGGAGGATTGGCAATCTGTACAACGTCCCTCTTGACAGCGGCTTGAGAAGGGTTGGAGGCAAGGATAGCAGCTCCCATTCCCCCTTTAGAGACAGGCCCCCCTGAAGGAAGGACCGTCGGATCGGAGGCAGGCCCCTTGGAAGGAAGCTCACCATACTCGTCCCCGGGCGGCGGCGGGACAAAAGGATCAGTCTCGGGTGGAGGAGGGACCTCTGAACTAGCCCCAGGAGGAGAGAGCCCCGTGCTTGGGCCTTCGGAGGTTACACCATCTTCAGGAGCATCGTCCTCTTCGTCACTTACTGGCGGATCGGGCAGTGCAGCTGGGTTATTCATCCATCCAAAGTCGACGTCCGGAAAATGCCTCTCAGCTTCATAAACCAGATGCCCGAGCACCTGCACCTGAGCCTCAGCAAGTTCGTCAAGTAGATGCTCCCTCTGATCGGCAACTTCCTCTTCAAGCTTTCTAGCCCAGGAATTCTCTTTCTCCCCCAAGGAAAGCTTCAAAGACTCCACCTCCCCGCGCGTCTGATCGGCCTCTGATTCCAACCCGGTGTTCTAGGCAGCCAGATCCTTACACTCAACATCTAATCTGGTTGTGTCCGCCTCGAAGCGCTGGTATTAATCAACCTCAGCAGTCAGGCGTGCGGTCTCCCCCTTTAGTTTGTCCACCTCCCCCTGACGAGCCTTCAGCTCTTGGGACTTCTGGTGGACCTCCTTCCTCAAGGCCACTGTCTCTGAGTGGGAAGCTTCAGACCGCTTCCTCACCTCCAGCACCTCATCACGGAGGGAGGAGACCTCTTCTTGGGCAGCCCAGACCGCCTCACGTTGGGCAAGAGCCTCCGCCCTAGCATCGGCTTTCGCCCGCCAAGTGTCGGCCATCAGGGCAACCAGTTGGGACCTCTTGGACACCTGGAAAGAGGGAATGAGAGGAAATGTAAGGGACGCTGAGAAAAGAGGAGATCCGAAAAGACAGAAGAGGGGAAAGATGAGGCCTTACGTCCATTAGCTGGTGGCTTATGGCCTGCATCTCTCGGTAGAGTTGGCGGACATCCCCAACCTCCCTACGGTCTTCATCCTGAAGGAGACCCCGACAAATGGGACCGGCCACTTGGTTGAGCGACCAATCGTCGCTGAAGTTTTCCCTCAGGAAGTCCCCGAAGAGAGAGGAATGCCTACCGGACCGCCTGGTCACGTCCCCTTATTGGGCGCCCTTTTCCCTAGAGGCCTCCCGAGTGTCCGTTTCTGCCACCAGCTCGGTCACCCTCAGCCTGGCCCTCTCTTGCAGCTGCTGCTGAGCAATCATGTCTAGGTGCGTCGCCCTCTCCTGAGACACCCGCCTCAACGCTTGAATATCGGGAGGACTCACTCTTCCAGGCACCTCCTCCTCCTCCTCGGGCTCGTCCCCCACTACATGCTCCCTACGAGAAACCCGAGCCCAAGGCCCTGGAATGATCGGAGTTTGGCTGGACAACGGAGCAAGAGGAGTGTGAGCCGATCCAGCAAGAGCAGCATGCATAGACGCGGCGGTGAGTGGGGCAGCGATAGTGGCAGGAGCTAAGGCCTCCCTCCGGGCCTCGATCTCGGCCTTTTTCCTAGCCGCGATCTCAGCCTTCTCCTTGGCTGTGGCCTCCTTCTGGGCTTGTGTCATGAGCTTCCTCCTCTTATGACCCGCCTTTGCCCCCTGAGCGTCCACCTGAGACCCGATCGGCTAGCTCCTGCGCGGCACTGCTTCCTCCAGCCATTTCGGCTGCAGCAAAAATACAAAAGATAAGTGCTCTTATTAAATACCTATTTTCAAATGATTAAATAAAATGCTTTATGCTTATAAAATTGTGGCCAGGCCAGTCCTAACGCTCACGTTCGGCAGCTGCCCCTACCTCGGCTTGGATCCCTTGGAGCGATTCCAATAGCTGCCTGGACTCGTAAGGACCTCCCTTCCGAGCCACCGCATCCATCAGCTTCTGGATGTCAGCATCTTAAAGCGATTGCCCGACAGCTTGGTCCTTCAAAAGCCTCATCCCAGCCGACCGGACGAGACTTACCCCGAAGCCGCCCTTCCTCCCCACCAAGAAGTACCTTTCGCGAAAACCCTTCATCGAGGTGGGGATGTTGATCAGCTTTTTCTTTAGTCGGTTGGTGAAGAAGCACTCTGACCCGTTACTCCGGCAGGAGATGTAAAAGAAATGTGTGAAAAGGTCGAGGGTCGGAGCCACTCACTCCAGGAGACACAGCACCTTAAAGCAACTCACCGACCGCCAGCCGTTTGGGTAAAGCTCGTAGGGGGCGAGACCGTATACTTCCATTACAGCAATCTCGAAGGCACCAAAGGTAAGTCGCATCCCGGCGTCGAGGCTCCATAAGTGGCAGATGAACCACTCGCTGTCATCCTCTATGAACGACCCCTCCCATACCTACATAGAATCTGGACAAGGTACCACCGATACATTCGTTAGAAAACCATACTTGGAAGGAACCTCGGCCACCTCTTCCGCTGTCAAGCGGGAGCACTGCTCAACCACAGATTGGTTCTGGTACTCGTCCAAGAAGGCTCTGCTCGGTATACTACTGCTGCTAGAAGCCATTTGGAGGAAAGGGAATGCAAGACAGGGAATAATAGAAGAATGGATGTGAAAAAGCTGAAGGTAGAAGGCAAAGGAGGAAGAAGGAACTTACTTACTTTGCAATGGAAGGTGTTTCTGCAAAAAAGAAACTAAAAAGGCGGTTCGCTACAGCTCAATGGAAGACGAGAGGAAATTTTGGCAGAACTTTGTTAAAAATTGAGAAAAGTGGGAAGAGAGAGGCTCAGAGAGAGCCTATTTATAGGCCTAGACCTCTGGAATGTGCTGACGACCTCGCCACTAAAACATTGCCAAGTGCCAAATGTATTATGGCTCTGTAGAGAACGAAGCGTCGCCCTCGGTGCACGCACGGCATTTAATAGGAAGACAGCTGTACGAACAAGCGCGTCTTTTCAACTGACCGCCCTTTCAAATTTCAAAGTCCCTCCAACGGACACCCTCGGGTCGGAACAACTCAAGCGGCGTTTCACCCGAACGGGATGGCAAAAGCAACCTAATGCCCAATCGGACCTATTGAGAGGGGGGACGAGTGATAACACAGCAAATATCATCTGCCTTCAGGCCCATGAAGTCGGCCCAAACATTAGCAAGGCCCAAGGTCCACAAGGCAAAGCAAACAGGCACGAGCCCCAAGGAGGACCGATCGGACAACGTGACATCCCGTCCCATCAGCCGCCTGACACAAGGCAGTGCTCACCTCAACCTCCTGCTCGCTGTCACTTCGCCGGATAGCTACCCTGACAGCTAGAGATCACCCCCCTAGGCACTCAAGTGCCCCTCAACATCTCTTATAAATAGCCCAGCCAGCGATGGCCTCAGGTATTGACCCTTGAGCACTCTCTCTCTATAAGCTTTCTCTCTCAAGTTACTGACTTAAGCTTCGGAGTGCTTACGCCCGGTCTGACCGGGCATTCTTCATTTCAGGTCGCTCTCACTCGATCGGTCGTTTCCTCCCTCTCCAGATAAAGATAATTCAGGCTTTATCACTTCCATTACAGCGATCTCGAAGGCACCAAAGGGAAGTCGCATCCCGGCGTCGAGGCTCCATAAGTGGCAGATGAACCACTCGCTGTCATCCTCTATGAACGGCCCCTCCCATACCGACATAGAATCTGGAAAAGGTACCACCGATACATCCGATAGAAAACCATACTTGGAAGGAACCTCGGCCACCTCTTCTGCCATCAAGCGGGAGCACTGCTCAACCACAGATTGGTTCTGGTACTCGTCCAAGAAGGCTCTGCTCGGTATACTACTGCTGCTAGAAGCCATTTGGAGGAAAGGGAATGCAAGACAGGGAATAATAGAAGAATTGATGTGAAAAAACTGAAGTAGAAGGCAAAGGAGGAAGAAGGAACTTACTTACTTGGCGATGGAAGGTGTTTCTGCAAAAAAGAAACTAAAAAGGGGGTTCGCTACAGCTCAATGGAAGACGAGAGGAAAATTTGGCAGAACTTCATTAAAAATTGCGAAAAGTGGGAAGAGAGTGGCTCAGAGAGAGGCTATTTATAGGCCTAGACCTCTGGAATGTGACGACGACCTCACCACTAAAACATTGCCACGTGCCAAATGTATTATGGCTCTGTAGAGAACGAAGCGTCGCCCTCGGTGCACGCACGACATTTAATGGGAAGACAGTTGTACGAACAAGCGCGCCTTTTCGACTGACCGCCCTTTCAAATTTCAAAGTCCCGCCAACGGACACCCTCGGGTCGAAACGACTCAAGCGGCGTTTCACCCGAATGGGACGGCAAAGGCAACCTAATGCCCGATCGGACCTATTGAGAGGGGGGACGAGTGATAACATAGCAAATATCGTCTGCCTTCAGGCCCATGAAGTCGGCCCAAACATTGGCAAGGCCCAAGGTCCACAAGGCAAAGCAAACAGGTATGAGCCCTAAGGAGGACCGATCGGACGACGTGACATCCCGTCCCATCAGCCGCCTGACACAAGGCAGTGCTCACCTCAATCTCCTGCTCGCTGTCACTTCGCCGGATACCTACCCTGACAGCCAGAGATCACCCCCCTAGGCACTCAAGTGCCCCTCAACATCTCTTATAAATAGCCCAGCCAGCGATGGCCTCAGGTATTGACTCTTGAGCACTCTCTCTCTATAAGCTTTCTCTCTCAAGTTACTGACTTAAGCTTCAGAGTGCTTACGCCCGGTCCGACGGGCATTCTTCCTTTCAGGTCGCTCTCACTCGATCGGTCGTTTCCTCCCTCTCCAGATAAAGATAATTCAGGCTTTATCATTACATATTATTATGCGGGTAATTATTATTTTAATTTATTTGCGCGTCATATTAAAATTTAAGTAAATTTCAAGCCTTTATGTAATTTTCACCTAACTTTCATTACAAATACATATGCCTTCACACGTTTTTGGTTGCTGTCATATGCATATTGACATATAATATGTAAGCATAATATATAATGTTTTTAAGCCATGGAATATCTTTTAGTCAAGGTTCATGAATATGAATATTTATCTACTTTTTGTATCAATATATTATTTTTATTTTTTTACCTTATAATTTGTTATTTTTTGATACTTTATTTATAGTCTAATTTTTCTATTTTTAATATAGTATCTTTACAATATCAAATCTCATCAAACTTGAATTTGTTGCCCTTACTATTTTTGAAAGAAATTATCTTTTATGGGTACTTGATTATAAGATTCACCTTAATGCTATGAATCTTAGAGATTCAATGAAAGAAAGAAATATAGCATTTGCTGCAAGATCGCACTAAGGCAATAATTTTTCTTTGACACCATTTACATGAAGAATTGAAAACTGAATACTTCATTATTAAAGACTCATTAGTATTTTTGGAATAATTTAAATGAGAGATATTAACACCAAAAAACAGTGATTCTCCATAAAACTCGATATGAATAGATGCACTTATGTTTGTAAGATACTAAAATTGTAAGTGAAATATTATTGATGAGAATATGTTAAAACAAAATATGTTCAACTTTTCACCCCTTGAATATGCTCCTACAACAGTATTATCGAGAGTTTAGATTCAAAAAATATTCTAAGCTAATCTTTTATTTACTTGCAGCTGAACAAAATAATGAGTTTTTAATGAAGAACCAACAATCTCGTCCAACTGGCTCATCCCTATTATTTGAAATCAATGTGCATTTTCTCAAGGTCGTGGTAAAAGAACTGGTTCCAATTCTTCTCCACATGCTGAAAACAAAGGTGATAATAAGAAATGGGTCAAAAGTGAGGAAAACACTAAAAAATGCAAAACGATGTCAATGTTTGCTTTAGATGTGGAACTCAAGGTCATTACTCATGTATATGTCGCATTTCCAAACATCTAGTTGATCTTTACAAGGCATTATTAAAGGGAAAAGGAAAATACGCTGAAGTGAATTTCTCAGAACCTATTGATCTTGCTAATAATAAAGAGATCCCTTTAGATGTTGATTTTGAAGTTTCTGATTTTTTCGAAGATGATAATGGTAAAATTGATTATTTGATTGGTGATGGAAATGTTAACTATTAAAATAAGTTTATTCTTGTTATGCGATTTTGCAATTTAAATAAAGACAACTATTTAACAAGTAATTCTTAAAGTATTAATATTTTTTGCTTATTTCTTGTTTGTTATTATTTTCCTTCTTATTATTAAATAAAAGTTTTGTGTTGCTAGATAATGCAATATAAGATGTTATGGAGGATGACATATGTTTAGTGGACAGTGGCATAACTCACACTATTATTTGTAACAAAAAGTATTTCTTACAATTAACATTAGCTAAAATTAATGTTAATGCAATATATCTTATTCAACAAATGTAGTTGAAAAATCTGGAAGAGTCCATCTTATGTTCCCAAATGGAACACCATTATACATTGATGATGTGTTATATTTTAGTAGATCCCAAAGAAATATACTAAGTTTTATAGGTATAAATTTCAGTTGTTATCATATTGAAACCACAAATGAGGGAACTGTTGAATATCTATATATAATTTCTGTAAAATTGAACCAGAAGATCATATTAGAGAAGTTTCCTAGTCTCTCAACTGGATTTTATTTTACCAAAATAAATATGGCTGAATCTAATTATATGCACTAGAAGTGCTCAAATTCTAAAAATTTTATTCTTTGGCATGATCGTCTTGGTTATCCAAGTTCAACCATTGATGCAACGTATTATCAAAAATATAAATGGATATAAATTAAAGGATCAGAAAATTCTTAGTATCTAATGATTTTTCTTATAATTATTGTATACAAGGTAAATTGATTGTAAGACATTCACCATCCAAATTACATTTGGACTCTCTTGTTTTTCTTCAAAGGATGCATGGAGATATTTGTGGCCCAATTCATTCATCTTATGGACCATTTCTATATTTTATGGTTATGATTGATGCTTCAACTCGATGGTCACATGTATGTTTACTTTCTACTTGCAATATTTCTTTTGCTAAACTTTTTTGCTCAAATTATAAACTTAAGGTTTAGTTTTCCCGATCATCTTATCAAGATAAGTCGTTTAGATAATGCATGCGAGTTTTCTTCAAAAGCATTTTATGATTTTTGTATGCCAGTTGGAATTAGTGTCGAGCATTTTGTTACAAATGTTCATACTCAAAATGGTTTAGCAAATCTTTAATTAAGCGATTACAATTAATTGTTAAACCTATGCTCATGAAGTCACAGCAGATGTATGTGACCATCTACATATCTTAAGTTTTCACCTTTGCAACTTGTTTTTGATCAACAACCCAATATATCTCATTCTAGGATTTTTGGTTGTGCTATTTATGTTCCCATTGCACCCCTTCAACAAACCAAAAAGGGTTCCCAATAATGTCTCGATATATATGTTGATTTTGATTCTTTATCAATCATTAGGTATCTAGATCATCTATCATTAGGTATTTAGAACCTTTAACTGGTGATCTCCTTAGAGCAAGATTTTTAAATTGTTAATTTGATGAATCAGTTTTCCCTCAATTAAGGGAAGATAAAGGGCCAAAAGCACGAGAAATTAGTTGGAACACTCCAACCTTGTCTAGTTATGATACATGCACAAATCAATGTGAACTTAAAGTTTAAAGAATAACTAATTTGCAGAATATTGCAAATCAATTGCTAAAAATCTTCACAAACACCAAAAATGTCATTAAATCCCATGTTTTGATTGCCAATGTACCTGCAAGATTGATTGTCCTTGCAAGACTTCCAATAGTTATAGGTAGCCAATGAATCTAACATACGCCAGAAGTATGGTAAACCTGTCGGTGCAAAGGATATTATTTCTCGAAAGAAGAAGGAATTGAAAAATATTCAATATGACGTTCTAGAGGTAAAAAAAATAACACAAGTCAACAACTTCATATTTTTAAAGAATCAATCCTAGAAATGGTTCAGGTGTCAAAAATTTATAAGATCTCATTAAAATCTGGAAATATGTGGGATAGAGAGAACATAGTTATTGATAATGTGTTTGTATATGTAGTTGCTTTTGAGATAATCAATAATAATAAGCCCAAACCTTAAAATGTAAAAGAATATCAATATTGAAGTGATTGGCTCAAATGAAAAGAAGCAATTCAAACTGAGCTAGATTCATTAGCTAAGTGTAAAGCATTTGGACTAATAGTTAAGACACCAGAAGATGTCAAACCTGTTGAATATAAATGGGTCTTTGTCCATAAGAGAAATTAAATTGTGACATACAAAACACGACTTGCTGTACAAGGTTTCTCATAGAGAGACCTGGTATAGATTATGAAGAAATGTGTTCTCCTGTTATAGATTATGAATGATTTAACATGGCTGAAGCATATAATTCAAAACCTTGACAAATTTACTCGATTAAACTCTAAATATCTTTGTATAGATTAATGCAATTTGGGCATATATATATATGTTACAATCACCTAAGTGAATACTTAATGAAAAATGGATGTGAGAATAATTCTATTTGTCTATGCATTTTTATCAAGAAGATAAATTCATGATCTGTTATAGTTGTAATTTATGTTGATGACTTAAAAATAGCAGGACTCCAGAAAAAATCTCTATTATTGAAGAATATTTGAAAAAAGAATATGAAATGAAAAATTTTAAAAAAATAAAAAATTTGTGTTGTATTTGCAAAAGGAATTCTTATGCATCAATCATCTTATTTAGAGAAAATCTTGAAACAATTTTATATGGATAAATTTTATCCATGAAGCATTCCAATGGTTATTCATTATCTTTATGTCAAGAAAAATCCTTTTCTTCCATAAGAAGATAACAAAGAGATTTTTAGTCCTGAAGTACCATAACTTAGTGAAATAGGTGCACTTTTATATCTTGCAAATAGTACTAGAATAAATATAGATTTTACAGTTAATTTGCTAGCAAGATTAAGTTATACACCAACTAGAAGGCACTGGAATGGTGTAAAACATGTTCTACTTTATCTTTGTGGCGCTTCTAACATGGGTTTGTTTTTCCTAAAAAGAGTAAAGTCAGAATTGGCAAGGTATGCTGATGTCGGTAACTATCAGATCCTCATAAAGCTCGCTCACAAACATGTTATGTCTTCACATATGGTTACACTGCTATTTGTTGGCGATCCGTGAAGCAAACAATCACTGCTACTTCCTCAAACCATTTAGAAATATTAGCCATTCATGAAATAAGTCATCAGTGTGTGTGGTTGAGAACCATGACCCAATGCATTAAAGAAGCAAATGGATTAGTGATGAAAAACAAGCTAACAACATTATATGAGGATAATGCGGCAGATATTTCACAACTCAAATGTGGCTATATCAAAAGAGATAAAACCAAACATATCCCACCAAAGTTCTTATACACTCATGAACTTAAGAAGGAAGGACAAATCGATGTTTGTAAAGTTCGCTCAAGTGACAATCCAGCAGATTTGTTCACAAAGGCACTACTGAGTTCAATTTTTAAAAAGCATGTATATAACATTGAAATGCATTAATTGAAAAATTTTGTGCAATTCATTCTATTTTACCTTTTATTTATAATATTTTATAAATTTTTAAATTTTAATTGAATATTTTCAAACTTTTAAAACATTTTAAAAGTTTAATTGGAATACATTCAGACTTTTTTTAGAAGTAAAATTTTGAAAAATTGTAATTAAATACATCAGGTGATAACTTAATTGTGGGTCAACATATGACCAAATCCATTTGGATCGAATTGAATCCATCCACGGATTAATTTTAATTAAATCCAATTTTTTTTTGTCATACTGATTTAATTATATATGAATTATTTATGGATGAAATCATATTTAGTTTGGAATACAAATTAATCCAAATCAACCTATGCATACTAAAAAAAATAATGATGCATTTATATCTGACATGTCATTGTCCAACTTGACCATTTTTTGGGTATAATTTTTAGTTATTCGAAACAAACAAGTTCCTACTATGGATACAAAAAAGTTTAAATGCCTAAAATTTCCTGAATTTTATCGTTTTTCAATATTTATTTTAATTGTGTGGTATAATTTGAAGTTGAGATTTTTAGTATATGATTTTCAGTATTCAATCAACTTCTTTTAAGTTTATGAGATCTACTAATCTAAAGCCAGAAAATATCAAATGCATAATTGGATATGACTCTTTAAATAGAATAAGCTCCATAGAGAGAAAAGGATTAAATTTGGGACAATGCTTAAGAGCCGAGCTACTTATCTATCGGACTAACATTCATTAGTAAGTTAAGATTTTATATTCAAAACTGTCATCCAGCGATTTAAGATTTTCTATATTTATCAACCAAAATTCAAAAAATTTATAAAACTTTAGTTCTCAAATGAGTATTGAAGCTTTTTTTTTCATAGAAAACACATTATGAGATCCTTGAATTATTCAAATTTTTTTTATTGGGTTTTTAAACTTTAAAAACTATATATTGGGTCATTGAATTTTGATTTTAAGTCTTATTAAGTCTCCACTTTTTTCCCAGGTTCTTTAAATTTCTAATTTTATGTCAATTCATTTTCATTTTTTCTTAAAACTTATTTTTCTTTTCAAAATACTCTCAGAACCTATAAAATCACTCCAAAATTTTCTACCTAGGCTCTGATACTATTCAAAGAGAGCATGCTTTATATTAGAAATTTTAATTCACATAGACAGAATTATACAGTTACTTAAAGATTTTTTTAAATTATTTTTGAGTCTTGATTTTATGGTTTCCAATTTCCCTCAATTTTTCGTTAAAGTATTAGAAACTCGCAACAAAATCCAACGGCTCTTTGTTCTTGAAAAAATAACTCTCAAACTCGCTCTGTCTTAGAGTCAATTCTTCTACACGACTTAAAAAACTTTTCATATAAAATTTAAACTTTTCAAAAGTTTCGTTTAAAGAATTAATATGATCTACAATAGTAATTAACAATCTTATGACTGGATCCTTATATACTCCGTGATCTAGATGGAAACAATCAGGGAATTGACAAGTTCTGGACATCAAAAATTATTTTGCACTAGCAATTCATCTAAGAATGCAATGATAATATTGAGCAAAGCCAAAGCTCTTATATGATCCCGAGCAATCACAATACTCATTATGATTAGCTACGTGTATTTTCTCTATCATTAGATACTAGTCCTCTGTTAAAGTATAATACTTGATTTCCATTGGTAAAATTTTTTAAACACAATCTTTCCACACACTATCAATATTATAAGACATATAATTACAAATGGTTAAACATATACCTTACTTGTGAACCGAGATCCACCAAAATTTTGCAAAGGCTAGAAGGTTTTTCTGTGTTACGGCTGCCTAATCTCACCTCTCACAGGCCTTACTGTAACATTCCTTTCCTTATAGATTGTTTTGGAGATATCAATGTATATGGTAGCAAAATATCTTTTAAGATGTAAAACTCATATAAAAAAATCAGATTTTATTTCTGATCTCCTCAAAACTGAGTAATAAAGGGTATTCATAGATACAATAGCTGGTGCCTCTAATACTATTTGCTAGATCAAAAGTAGAATAATAATTAAAAAGGATAAACTAACAACTAGTGTCTCTAGTCCCGTTATCTAGCTGAGTACAATACTTTATAAGATTCCTTATCTTATAAATAAGATAAGTAAAAAGTAATCTTTTAGCTCTATAAAATAAGATACGTTGCAAAGTGGATGCCACCTTATATCTTGCCTCAATTATTCATGCTGAGGTTGATATTATGAGTGACGTATCACTCCATTATTGCTTTCTGATTGGACATCGCAACTTAATTCATCATCTTCTTTTTCGACTATCCTCATATATATGATATGTATCGTACTTGTGATATTATAAAATGGTAAAAAGTATCTTCAAAAACCAAAAATTCCTTCGTTGAAAACGAATAAAATTAGCAAATGGAAAATTTGATCGGTAAAATAGTATTTTTAACGACAGGAAATGTTGAAAAGTGAATATAATTAACGAAAAAAAATTCGGTCGCTACAAAGTATCTTTAACGACCGAAAATCCTTTTGTTGAGAGTGAATATAATTAACGAAGGGAAAATTTGGTCACTAAAAGGTATTTTTAACGACCGAAAATCCCTTCGTTGAAAGTGAATATAATTAGCGAAGGGAAAATCCGGCCGTTAAAATATATTTTTAACGACTGAAAATCCCTTCGTTAAAAGTGAATATAATTAACGAAGGAAAAATCCGGTCGTTAAAAATCACTATTCAACGACCGGAAACATGCCGGTCGTTAAAAATTTTAACGACCGGATTCATTATCCGGTAGTCTATACCTTTAACGAAGGAGCTTTTACCGACCGGATTTTCCGGTCGTTAAAGGGTTTTAACGACCGGATTTTAACTTTTAACGACCGGATTTCCTTTCGTTAAAGAGCATTTTTCTTGTAGTGTATGTTTTTTTAAAGTGCTTTTCATAATTATTAGCCACCTTTTTCCAAATTTTGAAGGTTCTAAACTTGAAATCCAGGCCAGGACTCATCTCTTTTAGCCTCAGAAGTAATTCCTCTGCATTTTGTTTACTTTGAACCATTCTTTTGAATTTTTTTAGGACAAGAAAGATCTTTGTATTGGATAGTAACAAAAATTCTACCATCTCTAAGGATACATTGTTCTTAACATGGCACAGACTTAAAAAACTCAATCTATAGTCAAGGTATGGAAGGTAAATAGTATATGATAGAAAATAAAATGCATTTTAAGTGAAAAGCAGGAACAGAAAAATTTATGGTGATAGAATTTTGTGAATATACTTTAAGAATAGATAGTGATGAAAGTAAGTGACACAGAAAGTAAAGTATATAGAGGCGAATAAAGTATTTGGAATGTATGAGTTATATTATCATATAAGATTGAAATATATGAATGATAGTTAATATCATACACAATATGTGGACATGTGGTGTTAGAGAATTTCGAGGACGAAATTCTTTTAAGGGAAAAAGAAATGTAAGGGCCCAAAATACACCATAACAGTAATAAGCTATATTTAGGGTGGAATGGAAACCAAAAGTGCATGATGAAGGTTGAGTTGAAAGGACGAAACTGTAATTAAGTAAAAAGTTTTGGCAAGTACAACAAATTTGTAAATTGATAAATTGAGACTTTTATGTATAAGTAAGATATCTTTAGTGGGTCAATGTATAAATGTGATCTAATTACAAGTTAACGTGAGATTAAGAGAATTAGTAAGGATCAAATTGAAAATTTGCATAAAAATCAAAAGGGGACCAATTAGAGATGGGCACCTTGCATTCTAGAAAAGTAAGGAAAACTCATGAGGCATATAAGGAGTGTGGGACGGTTGGAAAGAAGCGAATTAATTCAGATTTTTCCACTCTTTTCCCACACCATTCTCACACATACAAAATGTCTAATTGGTGACTCCATGGATGCAAGCTAGATTTGAAGCAAATTTATGAAAGAAAAGGGAAGATTAAAGCTTTCCTTTCCATCATCATCTTTTCTATTATTTAAGAGATGAGAATATGTGATTGAAAATGGTTTTGGTGTTGGAATTTTGATGTATATGGCTGAGGAAATTGGATAAAATAAAAAAAAGAAGGTGGAGGGAGAGGAGAAGCAAAATTGAAGGAGAAAGGAGTCAAAATTGAGGTTTTGGAACTCTACCTCTTTTATGTATGTTTAGATGATGAATTGAAAGGTTTTTGGTTATAAATGTTTTATTGAACTTGATTATGGCTGTTAAATTGGTTGAGATGGTATATAATGGTCCTTGTTGAGTTTAGGTGAAATTCTGCCATAGGAACCATCTGCTGAGATAGTATTTTGGCAATAATTTGGTGTAAAATCTTCCAAATTTGATGATTCTAATTGATTATTAAACTTAAGATCCATACCTACAAATGTCTAGAAGAAGTTGGGACCTGAATTTGACTTTGGGATCTTTGAATTTAGGCTTTAAAATGAGGTACTAGTTTTGTACGGGGCAATGGGAGAAGTTTATATTCCCAGGGTCATATTTCCTAAGATATAAGTCCAAATTGCATGATTTTTATGTCATTGGAAACTTAAGATATAGGGGAACCATTGTTTAGAAGACACTTTTGACTAGATATGCTCTAACTAGGTGAAAAATCCCGTGCAAAAATCGGACCTCAAATCTGCCTTGTGCAGATTGAGGTAGAATAGGTTTACACGACTATCAGGGTTTCTTGCCGGCCGTTTAAAATTCCTAACAGCTGTGTAAAATAACATGATGAATTACCGAAGAAATATGTGTATATTTAGCTTAGTATTACCAAAAATAACATGGCATGCTTTATTGATTGAATACAATGAAAGTATGATTGCGTACAATGAATGTATGACTATGATTCTTGCCCAACATTGTTAAATGATACTTGATGAATGTGTGATCTAATATAACATGAAAATACATGAAACATTAAGAAAGGTCATAAAAGAACTTGCATGTTAATGTTATAGATTTGTTGATAATTTATGATAAGAACTTGACACGAACTCCGGATTATGTATAATTGGATATGACTAGAATGGCACTAGGGTTCACTATTATATGTTCAATAATGTGTAGCAATTATGCATGTGCATATATTATATGAAGTTTCATGAAAATACTTATGTGATTAAAACACAGTAAAAGCACATTATGCTTGTAAAAGAATGTCCATTTCACAACAATTGTTCGGAATTGTCTAATGTGAATTTGTATGCATATGATATGACCATGTATGAGTACATAGACCGATAATACAAGTTTATAATTGTATACTATGATTGATAGTAATGCTGAAATAGAATTAAAGCCTGCCTAGAAACCTAAGTTGTGGATAGATATGCATGCTTATAAGGAGCCTGATGTAGCTGCCTGAATTTGACACCCCGTTTGGTGTCTTTCTTAGAGACTACATGTCTCCTTATATTCTTCCTTACGAGGATGCCAGTTATACCTCCCTACGGGGATGCCATCTAGTCTTCCCTACGAAGATTCCAGATAGTCTTCTTTTCGTGGATGCCAGAACAAACATTCTCCCCGCTTATCCATGCTCTTAAGAAAGCAGGAAAATCTTGAACCGTGTGATATATTCCATTCTGAATGTGATAAGTATGTGAGATGGCCGTGAATTATATTTACAAACCTTAATTGAGTAAAATGTTATGTTCTGGATAGAATGAATATGCGATATGCTTATATGATATGTTCCTAAATTGTATCATATGACCTGTTCTAATTGTGATGAACATGTGATTTGATTTAGATTCGTATATGTGATTATGGAAATCACATATGACCATATGTATGGGCGTCTAATTGATGACTTCTGTGGGAGGTCATCCATGTCATGATATATTCCCTACTAAACTTTATACTTAGCACGAGTTTTTAATCTGTATAGGTACAAGCATCAGCGTCACCTCCAAGGATGATCTGCAATAGTTCGGGCCAACGCAGTCTAAGATAAAATTTTAATGTTGTTTTTTTTGGATTGTAAATTGTATTAACTAGTTGCAAACTTTTGTAATTGGACAATATGTATATGTGACTATTCATTTGTAACTTTGCATACGTAAAGAGATATAAACTATAAGGTGTTAGGATGCAAAATAGCATAGTTCTTTAAGATAGTTGTGCTTACTTTTTCTCAGTTTTATGCTTTTATTTGTTTGAATTTTACTTTGTTTTTAGTTGTTTTATCTTGCTTTTGTGTTTTGTAGGTTCTTTTTTTTTTTAATATATGCTTTAAAGTGCATTTGGATGCTTTAGAAGGAAGAATGGTATATGAGGAGGCACCTTTTCATTGCACCCTTTCACATTCACATCTATTTGGAAATGGCCTAAGTTGGGATGTTTTGAGGCACCCTTTCATTACACCCTTTCACATTCACACCTATTTGGAAAAGGCACAAGTTGGGATGTTTAGAGGCCTATAAATACATCAATATGACTTGGTTTAAGCCATGAAAAAATAGAAGAAAAAGTATGAAGAAAAGACATAACCAAAAGAATAGAAAGAAATCAAGAGGTCTAGTCAATATCAAGTAACTCCCTGAAGAGCATTGAAGAATTCATCAACCAAATCCTTTTCCTTTTCTCCAATTAGTTGAAGAATTCATCAACCAAATCCTTGAGATGGTGGCCATTAACCTTGAAAACTTTCCCCTTGTCATTAGCAATTTCAACTGATCCATAAGGATGAACTTTGATAACCTTGAAAGGACCCGACCATCTTGACTCCAACTTCCTGGGAAACAATTTTAGTCTTCAATTGTAAAGTAAAACAAATTCTTCCTCATGAAATTCCTTTTTCATTAAATGTTTATCATACCACAATTTGGTACTTATACAACTTTGCATTTTCATAAGCATTCATCCTGAATTCTTCCAATTCATTGAGTTAAAGTAGCCTTTTCCTACCTACTTTCTTCAAATCGAAATTCAAAGCCCTTGTTGCCCAATATGCCTTATTCTCAAGTTCCACGGGGTAAGTGATAAGACTTTCCATAGATCAATTGGTAGGGTGTAAGGCCAATTGGGCTCTTAAAAGCTGTTATATATGCCCATAAGGCATCATCTAGCTTTAATGCCCAATCCTTCCTTGAAGTATATATGCCCATAAGGCATCATCTAGCTTTAATGCCCAATCCTTCCTTGAAGAAGACACCATTTTCTCTAGAATCCATTTAATCTCTCTATTACTCACCTCAACCTTTCCATTTTGTTTATGGGTGATATGGAGTAGCAACCTTGTGTGTGACTCCATATTTCTTCAAAAGAGCTTCTATTACTTGATTATAAAAATGTGAACATCCATCACTAATTAATGCTCTAAGAGTTCCAAACCTGGAAAAAATTATTTTATTGAGCATCTTCTTAACCACCTTTGTATCATTAGTAATTGTAGTGTAGACACCGAGTCTCGAGACAGTTCAGATCAGAATTACTCAATGATAAAATTAATTGTGCCTGTTTATAGGCGAAAATGCAAGTTAAAATTGATGGTTTCCTTGTCAAAATTAATTTATTAAAAATAAATAAAAATATATTTTAAAAATATTTTAAAATTTTATTTTAAGATAAAAAAAATGAGTTTTGAAATTATAGTATTTTAGGAAAAATTTTTTAAAAAAAAATTGGCCGTCGACAGCTCACGAGCATCCCTCGCGCAGCGCAGGGCGATGCCCGCAATGCGCTCGTAGGGCGTCGCCTGCAGCGCTCGAGCGACGCGCTACGACGCCCGTCGCACACATCGACGGGCGTCGCTCGGCCCTGTCGACCCTCCAGCAGCCCTTTGGGCGTTTTTTAGCCTTTTTTGAATGTTTTTACTCATTTTTTTTTGTAGAATTTAATTTTAAAACCTTTTATCTTCTAAACCTTTAAAATTATTCAGTTTTTGTGATTATGGGAATTAAATTGATTTAATTTAATTCAACAAAAATCCGATTTTTTAGAAGGTATAAAATGATTTTTTTTTGAAGAGAAAAATGGGGATTTTTCTTAAGAAATATATTATTTTTTCTTTTTCTTCTTCTTCTTCTTTTTCAAAAAAAATTCTCCAAAAATTCCAATTAATTTTTCCAAGTTAATTTTTAAGGCAAAAAGAACAATTTTTGTTCTTGGAAATTTTTTTTTTTTATTATTTAACAAATTTTTTTCTTGAAACAAAAAAAGCTAATTTTTTGTTCTTGAGATAAAATTTCTCTTCAATATTTTATTTTTCTAATCTTATTCTTATAAAATAAGACAAAAAAATTGATCATTTACTTTCATTTATCAAATCAAATTTTGAGGATAAATATTGTATGCTCAATTTTTTATTTAATTTTTGTTTACAATTAAATAGTTATCATGTACATTTTTAAATCTTTTGTTGTTTTTTAAATTGTTTATCTGATTTAGTTATGTGATTTAATATTTTTAGCATATTTTATTTTATTCTTCCATATTTATTTGATTGTCCATCTTTTATTGTTATTATTATTATTATTATTATTATTATAATCATCATCATCATCATCATTACTTTTGTTCATATATTATTATTATTATTATTATTATTATTTAACATGTTTTAACATATTTTGTTATTTTATTTCTTGTTATTCTTACTTGCTTGATTGTTCATCTTCTTTATTGTTATTATTTATTGTTATTATTATTGTTATTGTTAATATTATTATTACTTCTGTTTTATTATTATTATTATTATTATTATTATTATTGCTACTTTTATTATTCTTGTTTATTGTTATTATTATTATTTATGTTTTTATGCATGTTGAATTATTAATATGTTAAGTTACGTATTTTTATTATGTCATTTAATTGATTTGTCATACATGATGCATTTTATTTTATTTACTTTAATTCATATGTTACATGTTTAAATTCATTTTTATTACTAACATCACTTTTATTTGTGTTTTTTTTTTTATTTCAATACTTATTTTTATGTGTGAGTTTTTCCAATGCCCAGTGGGAGCCCATAGAGATTTGAAAACACCATTTTGGTGGAATTTGTCCTTTTTAGCATTTTATTATTTTTCATTATTTTGGGTTTATTTGTTTTTATTATTTAATATATAATAAATTTATTTATTTTTATGCACGTTAATTAAAAGTCACAAAAAAATATTTTATATTAATAAAATTGATATTTTTTTCTAATAAAATGGGACCAATATCCTAATTTTAATCCTTAAAAACTCACTTTTTAAAAGAAGAGTTAATTTTCTCAAAAATGGGATCACTCATCCCGATTTTATCGATAATGCATAAAAATAACTCTTCGATTTTCTAAAGTGAACATGAAGGAACCAATGTTCCTATTTTAAATAATATCCCGATTTATGAATGTTTATTTATTCATTTGATTTTGCTATTTATTTATGTCATGTTTTGATTTTATTCAGGTGATTGTATTTTTGTCCCAAATTTTAATACCCTTTTTATTTTGGAGGATTGTATTTTGTCCCATTTTTTATCTTTCTTTAGACTTCTTTCTTTACTGCTTGATTTGTGCTTTATTTTTAATGCATGACCGTGTGAGAAGAGAGATGAAATTTTTAGAATTAAAAATCCATTTATAATTAACCAAGGCATTAATAAGAGTAAAGTTCCGAATCTTTCTCTGGGTTAGACCCCGAGGTTAGACGAACTTTTCCAATTTCTTGTAAATTGGATGGCGGCTCCAAAATATCTTAAAGGTGCCTAAATATTTTATGGAATTAGATGATCTTTTCAATGTTCTATTGGAAAGAGGTGTCCAAAATATCTCATGATTGCTCAAGATCAAAAGACGCAAATCCCTCTCGGGCCCTAAAAGCGGGTTTCCGGGAACGGGTCGGGTCCGCACGCGTCACAATGGCGACTCCGCTGGGAATCTTGAAACTTTGCTCCGAAACTGTCTTGGTTAATAATATAATTGAGTTTTTTATAAATTAAAATTCTATATCTTTTAAAAAAAATTGCATTGCATCCATGCTAGAGCCTTAGAACTATGCTAGTTTGGTCCCTCCCCTTTATCCCGGTGCGTTCCCGAAGCACGACCCTACATTCACTCAATGTGGGGAAGTGTTAAGGATAATCACCAGCCCAAACCTCGTACCTTATGGTATATCAAATGGAGAACCAATCGGTCGTTATGCTCACGATGAGTTATACCCATTGGCAGGGACCATGCTTGGGTAGACTTAAAATAACACCACCCTTGACCAAAGCTCATGTAATGGCAATAGAAACCTCCACTAGGTGATATGCACCCTAACAATGTGCTTGCTACATGGGCCCTTATATATTGAACAAATTCAAACATATTAATTGAACACTCATCAAAGGATTTCATGCCCCGGTGGGCCCATTTTTAGTCTGTTTGAAAAGTCCAAATACATAATGACCAAAACTCATACGTATGTGCTTTAAATTAAGAGTGTTATGCTGTTGGTTTCTCACCACGCACCATACGCACCCATTGGGTTTCCCACTGACCCATGGGTCAAACCCACCTAGGAAAGAGACTGCATGACCCCCTGTATGGGAGCAACAAGGTTGGAAGGATCTACCTGCTTGTATGTGATTGTCTATGCTGCATCAACACGATCATGCATTGTGTATATCATTCATGCATCATTCTAACAGTTCAAATCTTTTAGCCATCATAGATTTACCTAAGTGGACTAGAGGTTCTGACGGTCGGCTGGTGAGGATAGATCTGCCCCTTGGGTTAATAGAATTAGTGTCTGATTGGAATTTTGAGCCACTCTCAATGACCAAGGAATCATCCATAGAATCATCAATAGCAGAGGAGATCGGAGCTTTAACCACTTAAGACCTTGCTAAGAGACTGGAGGATTTTGAACGGAGAATGTTAGAAATGATGGGCGCTATGGCCGATAGGGTTGCTCATCCTCCTGCTACACAACCACCCACTGCTCCACAACCACCGATAGTCCATGCTGGGGGACAAGGTGAATTGCCTGCTCGCGAGGAGACTCCTCTTGTTGATAATGTTGTCCACCAACCCATCAATGATCATGGAGCTATAGTGCCAATTGAGCCAAGAAGGGCAAGGATCCCGAATACCGAGGAGGACTTTATAATGGAGGAAAGAGATCAGGAGGTAATAGCGCCTCAAGTTGTGAGGGGTAGAGCACCCAGGGAAGAAGATAAGGCAATGAGAGGGATAAAGCAATAGATTGAGGTAATCACCCGCATGCTATCAGCCAGAAAGGGGATCAACCTCGAAGATAGAGATTTGGAGGATGAAGAGTTGTTGCCCCAAAGGTTCAAAATGCCTGAGCTGCAGAAGTTCGATGGTACTCCGGATCTATCTACACATATTAAGCAGTATACCTTGGTGATAAAAGGCACAGGATTGACCAAGAAATAGAAGGTGAAATATTTTTACCTTAGTCTGGTGGGTCCGGCTGCGGACTGGTACCATGGGTTAGACAGGAGGTCCAAGGAAGATTGAAACCTTTTGACTGAGGAGTTTATGAAGCAGTACGACACTGCAGTACCAGAATGTAGGTCACCTTAAAGAACCTCGAGCTTTTACAGTAAAAGAATTATGAGTCATTCCTTGAATACCTTACAAGATGGAGAAATAGGGTCATGGAGATGAAGAGAAACCTTGACACTGCTGACCAAATCAGGCTATTTATCAGGAACTCTTGCCCTTACTTGAGAGACTTGCTCAGCTTTAAGGGGCTTAGAGACTGGAAGTCGCTTAAGGACATTGCTGTGGAGGCTGAGGGGGCTTACCTAGCAAAGAAAGCAAGCCAAAATAACTTCACTGGGAAAGGTTATGGCAACCAATCAGGGTACAAATCAGGCAGTACTGGAAGCAGTAATAATAAAAGTGGTAAGACGGCTGAGGTTTCAGCCATCGAGGTTGGACAGGGTCAGAGGTACTACTCTAATTTGGGCTGCTTTTTGTCTTGGGTATTGGAGAAATTGACAAAGGAAGGCAAGCTGAGACCATTGCCACCCAGGCCAGCCATGAATTAAGGAAAGCCGGGGCATAGAGATGATCAATACTGTGCTTACCATCAGCACACTGGACATTTAACAGATTACTGCCGAACTTTGAGGAACAAAATTTAAGATCTTATTAATTCCAAGGAGATCACTAACCCTGAGAAGAGAGACAAGAAGAAGAGGGCATAATGCAATCCCCCCACCATGAATGTGATCGGAGGAGAAGATTATGTTTTTTTTAGTTGCTTTTTATTCCAAGAACTTTTTATGAAAATATTTGTAATGTTTGTTATTTCAGTAAAATGAACAATCTTGCATATTTATATAGTGTCTCTAATGAATTCATTTCTCATGATTACGATGCATTCTTTTTTTGATATTAATTCAATTAATATGATTACATTTAATCTCAGAACTTTGAAAAACCCAAAGAAAATCTTTATAGCATCTGATATAACTCCTGAAGAGAAGAAAATTCTAAGAGTTGAAGAGAAAATAAAAATAGCAAATAGTGAAAAAAAACTAGTTGCAATTAGGGATTGGATGAAAACTCACTAAGAGTACTAGAACCTTTCTAATTACCCGTCAAAGCGATCCCTAGATAATACAGAACCTAGAAAATGATTTAGGCAGCCCTTCTTTGTATAGCTCTCTAAATGACTGTTTTCTACCTTTATTTCGCAATTGCTTGCTAGCCTGTTGAGCCTTTATGCTGGTGTGCTAAATGCGTGTCAATTTTGATATTACACATGTTGAAATTACCTTTCGCCTAAAATGATTTTTGCCTCCCCTTAGAAGAATGGCCGCTCTAGTAAGAATGGATGTATATCATGGATAATTTTTTGGGTTATCAAAAATTGCACTGATAAGGATAAGTTTACACTTCGGGAAGAAGGTTTAGTCATTCACAAACTCTGCATAGTCAGAGACAAAAGCAAAAAACAAAAAAAAAAAAGGAAAAAGAGAAAAAAGAAGTAGAGCTAAAGATAGTAACGCCTTGATGAGTTTCTGTGGTTATCTTTTTAACTTAATTGTTATTCTGAGCTTGATGAGCTAAAGTATTATCAAACCCAAATTCAAGAATACCTTTATAGTACGCAATTAAGCTTAGAATGGTCCTCCCATTAGTTGAGTAAATATTACGGCCATTTTTCTCTAGTAACCTGATCCTCCTTTGATAGCCATCTACCTAAGTCTAACATTACAACAAAAGTAAAACCTTTTGATTCTTGGTTCAGTCTTATCTAATTAGCGGAGATGACCTTCTAATAAGGTTCGGTACGTAGGAAGATGCATATGGTGTTTCTTGAGTTTCAAGCGGGGAACCACGAGTGCATTTATGCATTTGAGTTGAGTCTCATCCCCAACGTTGCATCTAGAATTTGTTTCAGAAAAAAAAAAAAAGAGAAAAAGAGCATCCTGGGCAAAAGTTAAGGGCAGAGAGAAAATTTTCAATCATGAAAACCCGAGAGGGCTAGTTGATAACAGGAGTTTGATGATTTCAAGATTTATCCCGAAATTAGATGAGGTCTTGTATTTTTTGAGTTGACGCCAAATAATGATCATGTGTTACGAAATCAAATTGAAACATATGCATTTATGCAATATTAATGTCGTCAAAGCAGTTCATTTTGCATACTCAAAGTTGTCTAGTTTCGACATGAAGGTAGCAATTGTTACTATCTGCCCTCTGCTTTTCTCGCTACTCGGGTCCTTTAGCTGATGCATTCTTCTGTCAACTGTGAAGCTAATGCTATAGCGCCTTCATGAGTAGGAATCAAGCTCATACGACTATGGTCTAAGGCAACTGCATGCCGATCATGCCTGAAAGATTTTTG
Source organism: Excoecaria cochinchinensis (assembly GCA_947683425.1). Taxonomy (NCBI): domain Eukaryota; kingdom Viridiplantae; phylum Streptophyta; class Magnoliopsida; order Malpighiales; family Euphorbiaceae; genus Excoecaria; species Excoecaria cochinchinensis. The sequence goes on from CANTUQ010000050.1 coordinate 8,627,788, forward strand.
GCAACAACTTCAACCTCTCTACAAAAAAAAAGGCCGTTAGAGATGAAACCATAATTGGCACTTTAAGAAAAAGTTAGGCAAAGGGATAGGGCGAAAACTTGAAAACAGGAAGTCTGTCCTTAAAAAAAACAAAAAAAAAAGCCGCTGGATTGGGTTGGGTCCTTTCCAGGCAAAAATAAGGCACGGGGTTATGTGAAAATCCGCAAAAGACGCATTTCCGGCTAAGAAAAGCTAGTGTGAAAATCCACAAGGGACACACTACCTTCAAAAAAATGACTACAGGTATCAGATGAGAACCTTGCAATCCCAAAGGCATGAAATTCAAAAGCAGCTTCAAAAGGCATCGATCCTATCGCAAATTACAGCCAGACCGGCTATCATCTCTAAGTCCACTTGGATGAATTCTTATCCTGCATTTCTGCATGACCCAAGCATTTCACGTGCATGCTCACTATTTTTCCTGCATATTTGGTTTTTCAATTTTGCAATGAGAGAGATTTGATGCGGACACCGACAAAAGGCGAGTGATGACATCAGTCAAAACACCAATCCAACAATCAACCAAAGACCTCTCAGGGGGCAATCAACCAAAGGGCTCACAGGGGGCACTACTTTAAATCTCAGAAGGGTTAGCACGATGGCGGCACTACCATTCTACGGAAGGTTAGCACGATCTCGGCACTATCGCTTCAAATCTCAAAAGGGTTAGCACGATGGCTGCACTACCATTCTACGGAAGGTTAGCACGACTGCGACACTATCACTTCACATCTCAGAAGGGTTAGCACGATGGCGGCACTACCATTCTACGGAAGGTTAGCATGACCATAGCACTATCACTTCAGAAGGGTTAGCACGATGATGATACTACCACTCCATGGAGGGTTAGCACGATCACGGCACTACTATTTCAAACCTCAGAAGGGTTAGCACGATGACGGCACTACCATTCTACGGAAAGTTAGCACGACCATGGCACTACCACTTCACATCTCATAAGGGTTAGCAAGATGGTGGCACTACCATTCTATGGAAGATTAGCATGACCACGGTACTACCACTTCAGAAGGGTTAGCACGATGACGGCACTACCACTCTACGAAGGGTTAGCACGATCACGGCACTACTGCTTCAAATCTCACAAGGGTTAACACAATGGCGGCACTACCATTCTACGGAAGGTTAGCACGATCACGGCACTACCACTTGAACAAAGATTTACACGCTGACGGTAAATACCACTTCAATGAGGATTTACAAGATCACGGTAACTCGCTTTATCAAAGAATAACATGCCGACAAGCAGGCAATAACCACCATAACAACATCATCCAGTCCGAAAAGATAGCCTCCTTAGGTACGCGCTTCTTTCCCTTTTTTGAATTTTGGTTCACTTAGACACCTGTGCACTAGCCTCCCCAAAATTGGGGGTAACTATAGACACTGGGTCCGAGGAAGCCTAAATCAGGATTACCCAATTATGAAACTAATTGTGCCTGTTTATAGGCGGAAATGAAAGTTGGAAGTGATAGTTTTTTTAACAAAATTGATTTATTAAAAATAAATAAAAATATGTTTTAAAAATATTTTAAAATTTTATTTTAAGATAAAAAAAGTGAGTTTTGAAATTATAGTGTTTTAGCAAAAATATTAAAAAAAAAAATTCGGCCGTCGGCAGAGCGCTGGGCGTGCGCTCGAGCATCCCTCGCTAGCGCGCAGTGCGCCTTCGCCCGCGCGCCTCGCGCAGTGCGGTGCGGGGCGGGGCGCGCGCTGGGCGAAGAATGCAGCGCGCTGCGACGCCCGTCACGTGAGCCAATGGGCGTCGCTCGGCCCTGTCGACCCTCCAGCAGCCCTTTGGGCATTTTTTGGACTTTTTGAGTGTTTTTACTCAATTTTTTTTCCAGAATTTAATTTTAAAACCTTTTGTCTTCTAAACCTTTAAAATTCTTTAGTTTTTGTGATTATGGGAATTAAATTGATTTAATTTAATTAAACAAAAATCTAATTTTTTAGAAGGTATAAAATGATTTTTTTTAAGAGAAAAGGGGGGATTTTTCTTAAGAAAAATATTTTTCTTCTTCTTCTTCTTCTTTAAGAAAAATTCTCCAAAAATTCCAATTAATTTTTCCAAGTTAATTCTTAAGGCAAAAACAACAATTTTTGTTCTTGAATTTTTTTTTCTTTTTATTTAACAGTTTTTTTTCTTGAAACAAAAAAGGCTAATTTTTTTTGTTCTTTAGATAAAATTTCTCTTCAATATTTTATTTTTCTAATCTTATTCTTATAAATTAAGACAAGGAAATTAATCATCTACCTTCATTTATCAAATCAAATTTTGAGAGTAAGCATTTTAGGCTCAATTTTTAATTTAATTTTTGTTTACAATTAAATAATCATCATGTAGATTTTTATATGTTTTGTTGTTTTTTAAATTGTTTATGTGATTTAGTTATGTGATTTAATATCTTTAGCATATTTTATTTTATTCTTGCATATTTATTTGATTGCTCATCTTTTGTTGTTATTGTTGTTGTTGTTGTTATTATTATTATTATTATTATTTAACATGCTTTAACATGTTTTGTTTATTTTATTTCTTGTTATTCTTGCTTGCTTGATTGTTAATCTTTTATTATTATTATTATTATTATTATTATTATTATTATTATTACTTCTGTTTTATTTTTATTACTATTGTGATTATTATTATTATTATTATTATTATTATTATTATTACCCTTGTTGTTACATTTATTATTATTATCTATTATTACTACTATCACTATTATTATTATTACTTTTATTATTCTTGTTTATTATTATTATTATTATTATTATTATTATTATTATTATTATTATTATTATTATTATTATTATTATTATTTATGTTTTCACGCGTGTTGAATTGTTAATATGTTAAGTTACTTATTTTTATTATGATACATTTTATTTTATTTACTTTAATTCATATGTTACATGTTTAAATTCATTTTTATTACTAACATCACTTTTATATGTGTTTTTTTATTTCAATACTTATTTTTATGTGTGAGCTTTTCTGATGTCAAGTGGGAGCCCATAGAGATTTGAAGACACCATTTTGGTGGAATTTGTCCTTTTTAGCATTTTATTATTTTTCATTATTTTGGGTTTATTTATTTTTATTATGTAATATGTAATAAATTTATTTATTTTTATGCACGTTAATTAAAAGTCACAAAAAAGTTTTATATTAATAAAATTGGGATCTTTTTCTAATAAAATGTGATCAATGTCTTAATTTTAACCCATAAAAACTCACTTTTTAAAAGAAGAGTTAATTTTCTAAAAAATAGGATCACTCATCCCGATTTTATCGATAATGCATAAAAATAACTCTTCGATTTTCTAAAGTGAACATGAAGGAACCAATGTTCCTATTTTAAATAGTGTCTCGATTTATGAATGTTTATTTATTCATTTGATTTTGCTATTTATTTATGTCATGTTTTCATTTTATTCAGGTGATTGAATTTTTGTCCCAAATTTTAATACTCTTTTTATTTTGAGGATTGTATTTTGTCCCATTTTTTTTCTTTCTTTACACTGCTTTCTTTACTACTTGATTTGCGCTTTATTTTTAAGGCATGACCGTGTGAAAAGAGAGATGAAATTTTTAGAATTAAAAACCCATTTATAATTATCCAAGGCATTAATAAGAGTAAAGTTCCGAATCTTTATCTGGTTTAGACCCCGAGATTAGATGAAGTTTCCCAATTTCTTATAAATTGGGTGGCGACTCCAAAATATCTCAAAGGTGCCTAAAGGTTTCATGAAATTAGATGACCTTTCCAATATTTTATTGAAAAGAGGTGTCTAAAATATCTCATGATTGCCCAAGATCAAAAGACGCAAACCCATCTCGAGCCCTAAAAGCGGGTTTCCGGGAACGGGTCGGGTCCGCGGGTATCACAGGTAAGTATTGCTTCCACCCACCCATTTGGAAACATAGTCGACCATAACCAAAATATACCTATAGCCTAAAGAACTAAGAAATGGACTTATAAAATCTATGCCCCAAACATCAAAAAGCTCAACTTCAAAAATTCCTTTCAAAGGCATCTCATATTTCCTAAAAATATAACCTATTCTTTGGCACCTATCATATGTAAGCACAAAATTTCTAACATCATTGAATAATGTAGGCCACTAAAAACCTTATTGAAGTACCTTAGATGCTATTTTTTATGCACCAAAGTGTCCACCTACATCCAAATAGTGATAATGTCTCAAAACATCTTAAATTTTCCTCCTAATAATAGAATTTACTATTATGTAAAAATTTTTTCCTTTGTCTATAATCCAACCCATAAGGAAGAACAACACTCACTAAATAATTTGCAATATCTGCAAACTATGGAATTTCCTCCGATGCCAAACTAAGAAGGTGTTCACCATAAAATGTCTCATTAATTGGCACACCATAATCATTTCTCTTTAATCCCTCTTGATCAAGCCTAGATAAATGATCCGCAATGAGGTTCTCACTTCCTTTTTTATCTCTCACTTCCCAATCAAACTCTTGAAATATTAAAATGCACCTTAAGAGACTAGGTTTTGCATCCTTCTTACTTAAAAGATACTTAAGGGTAGCATGGTCTGAATAAACAATCATTTTTTACCCTACAAGATATGCTCTAAATTTGTCAAATGCATAAATAATAGCAAGTAACTCCTTTTCCATAGTGGTGTAGTTGATTTGAGCATTATCAAGTAGTTTGCTAGTGTAATAAATCACATGAGGCTTGCCTTCCTTTCTTTAACCTAAAACAGCCCCCACCATAAAACTACTTGCATCACACATAATTTCAAATGGTTGCTCCAAATTAAGAGGTTGCAAAACAGGTGCTAAAATAAGAGCTCTCTTCAAAGTTTCAAATGCATTAAGACATGCCTCATCAAACTCAAAATCAACATCTTTAGCAAGCAATTTGCATAATGGCTTTGTTATCTTGAAAAAATACTTGATAAATCTTTTATGGAAACCAGCGGGAACAAGAAAGCTCCTTATAGTTACAATCGCTTTGGGGGTGGAAATTATCAATCGCTTCTATCTTCGCTCTATCAACCTCAATGCCTCTTCTTGATACCGAGTGCCCAAGAACAATTCCTTTTTGTGCCATAAAGTGATACTTTTCCCAATTAAGTACTAATCCATGCTTTATACACCTATCAAGAACCTTAGAAAGATTTTCTAGGCAATTTTCAAAGCTAGATCCATAGACATTAAAATCATCCATGAAAACCTCTACACATTCATCAATCAAGTCACTAAATATTAAAAACACGCATCTTTGAAAAGTTACAGAAGCATTACATAAATTAAAAGGCATACGCCTAAAGGCAAAAGTACCATATAGACATGTGAAAGTAGTCTTAGCTAGCTTGGTCCTCGGGGTGAATAAGAATTTGATAAAAACTACTAAGTCCATCTAAATAACAAAAATAAGAGAAATTGGTTAGTTTTTCAAGAACTTGATCAATAAAAGGTAATGGAAAATGACCATTCCTAGTTGCTTTATTCAACTTTCTATAATCTATACACATATGCCATCTTGTGATAGTTTTATGGGTATTAAATCATTAGACTCATTTTTAACAATGGTTAAGCCTCATTTCTTAGGGATAACTTGAACGAGGCTCACCCATTTACTATCACTAATGGAGTATATAATTTCATTGTCCAGCAACTTAATTACCTCTTTTCTCACCACTTTCTTACAAGTGGGATTTAGCCTCCTTTGACCTTAAATAGAAGGCTTAGCATTATCCTCTAATAGGATTCTATACATACATACATTTTGGCTAATACCCTTTAAATCATTTATATAATAACCAATGGCATCTCTATGACTAAGCAACACATCACGTAAAGCATTTACACTATTATTAGGCATAATTGTATTCACAATAAAAGGAAATTTAAAGTTAAAGTCAAGAAATGCATATCTTAGATTTAATGGTAAAGGCTTGAGCCCTAGCTTTACTTCTTCAATTGGTAAAGTAGACTTTAGATCATCATCCTACCTCAAAGATTCAAATCCTAAAGTCTTATGAGGAGAAAGGTATGAAGCTACACCTAAAAGTTTCACACTGGCTTCTTGCATTATGTATAGTTTAATAGGATCTTGCCTTAAACATTTATGTATCACTTCATCAATGCATTCATCAATAATATCAATTGAATTAATTTTGCTAACAACTTTCATTAATGAAGACTTCATCATCTTGAATACATCAAACTCCATACACTCATTATTTACTTCTAATGTAATCTTACCCCTCTTCAAGTCAATGATTGCACCTGCTATCACCAAAAATGGTCTCCTAAATAAAATTGGAATTTCAATATCTTCTTTCATATCCAAAATAATAAAATCGGCAGGTATAACAAATTTACCCACCTTAGTTGGCACATTTTCAAGAATGCAAGTGGATAAGTGATAGATTTATTTGCCATTGAAAAACACATATTTGTAGGCATAAGTTCTCCCAAGTCAAGCCTTTTATAAATGGAGTAAGGCATAAGACTAACATTAGCACAATATCACACAAAGATTTATCAAAATGAGTATCTGTGACGCGCACCGAACCCCGATAGGCCTCGAACACCCGCTTTTAGGGCATTCGGGAGAGGTTCATGGAACTTGCAAGAGATTGTAAGGGTGTTTATGTTGGGCAACAAGGAGATTTCTTGGAGTCGCCACCCAATAAAACATTAGAAAAGGTTGTCTAGCCTCAATGAGCCTAAAACAATGCATCTGTGTCTATTTTTGGCAAGTCAGAGATATTTTGGAATCTCTATCCCAATAGAATATTGAGATGGTACTGTAACCTCATGGAGCCTAAGACAATGTAAATTAGGCCTATTTTGGGCAACAAGAGATATTTTAGAGACCCCACCCCAATAGAACATTGAGATGGTCCTCTAATCTCGTTGAGCCTAAGGCCAGAGATGGTTCGGGACTTCTCATTTATTCATACCTTGATTAAATTACAATTGAGTTTTGAATTTAAGATTTCATCCATTTTCTCATTTATTTAAATATAGTAATTAGAGCGCATATCAGTCACATAATAAAAACGATAAATAAAAATAAGATTAAAATAAGATAAATAACAATATAATAAATTACAACAAAACTAGAGGTGGAATACAACCCCCAATATAAATGAAATGTAAATCATACATAAAATGAGGAATTTATTAAGTATGAGAACATTGGTCCTCGCATGCATAGTTAAAGAAAATAATTTTAAAGTGACAATTTATTTGGATGGAAAAACTAGGACATTGATCCCATTTTATTAGAAAAACCCAATTTATTTATAAAAATATTTTTTGTAATTTTTAACTAAGCGTGCATAAAATAAATGATTTTATTACTAATTACATGACAAATGAATTAAAAAGACAAATAAAGAAAAAATAATAAATACAATAAAAATGATAAATCTCCGGATCTCCTTTTTCGTTCACATGGATGCTCAAATAAGGAAAAACAAAGATTTGAAACAAAAAACAAGCACAAATAAAATTAATGTTATTAATTAAATCCAGAAAATCAATTAAACACATAAAATAATAAATAATAAATAAAAATATGCATTGTGGATGACAAATAAATTAACCAACATAATAAAAAAAATAAATTAGCATATTAACAAATTAACACAAATAAAAACACAAATTACGATGATAATAATAATAATAATAATAATAATAATAATAATAATAATAATAATAAAATCGATGATAAAAATGATAATAATAGTAGTAGAAGTAGTAGTAGTAGTAGTAGTAGAAAGGAAGAATAAACAATTAAATAAGATAAAGTAAAAAGAATATTAAAAATGTTAAATCTATATCTAAAATCACATAAAATATATAAATAAACGATAAATTAAAAGATATACATGATTACTAATTAAATATGAACAAAAATAAATAAAAGAAAAATAAAATTAAGAGATCGAGTTTAGGATGTTTACTCTCAGATTTCGGATTTAATAGAATGATGGAAGATGATTGATTTTCCTTGCTTCGATTCACAAAATATTAGATAAAAAATAATCTAAAAACTTTCAAAGAAAAATCATAGTAAAAATCATATTTTTACAAAATCAAATAAAAAATATGATTTTAAGAACAAAGAATTATTTTCTCTGTCTCAAAATCAATTTTTCTCCCAAAAAAATAATGTAAGTTTTTGGAAGAGAAAATTGATTAAAAAATAACAAGTGAGAAAATTGAATTTTTTAAGAACAAAGTATTATTTTTTTTATCTCAAAATCAATTATTTTTCAATAAAATTTAATCTAAAATGTTCAGAAGAAATTTTATTGAAGTAAAAAAGAAGAAAAATATTTGAAAAAGAAGAAAAAAATTGCAAAAACTCAAAAAGAAAAAAGAAAAAATGCCTCAAAAAAATTCTCCTTTTTCCTTCCAATAATTTTCTATTTATATCAACAAAAATAGAAAGTCTAATTAATTAAGGAAAAAAATTGAATTTTTATCAAATTCCCCTAAATTTGGGTTCAAAAAAGGAAAAAAAAAACATTAAAAATCCAGAAAAAAAATGGTGAAAAGTCAAAGAAAATACGAAAAAAGGGGTAAAAAAATCGCAATTTCGGCAGATCAAGGGCTATCGACGCCCGCCGGTGCGCACACCGGGCATCAGGCGCACGCCCCACGTGCCGCTCGCGGGCGGGAGACGCTCCGCCCATCATTCACGTGGCGCTGCGCGCCTGTAAGTTGCTGCGGCGCGCCGACACGGCCGAAGTCCTAATGTTTTTTTAAAATTTCAAATTTAAGTAAAAACACTATAATTTTAAACTCCATTTTTCAAATTTAATTTTTAATACATTTTTTATTATTTTTATATTTTTTATTCTAAAATACAAATTTAACAAGAAAATCATCACTTTCAACTTTTTTGCTTGTGAACAGGCATCTAATCATCATTGGGTAACTCTGATCTAGACTGACTCAGGAGCCGATGTCTACAGTACCACCAATTATACAAGAAACAGTAAAACAACTAGGACCCTTAAACTTTAGTGGAGATTTGGAATACATAGCTTTGGATTCTTCAATAAGAAAAACTATCCCATAATCCTCAAGCTTGCTTTTATGGTTAATGATATCCTTTAGAAACTTAATCCATACTGGCATATCTCTAATGGCATCCATAAATGGTATGGTAATGATGATTTCCTTAAGCTAATTGAGGAATTTGCCAAATTGCATATCCAAGCTACGTTTTATGAACCTTTAAAAAAAGGTAGTGTGTTAAAATCTACCTTTGGTTCATCATCTTTGGTTGGTATGGCATTTTTATTTTTATCCTTCTTTACACCTTCACTATTTTCCTTACTACTAACAACCATATAATCATTTCCCTTATTAACCTTAACCTCTACCCCATCATCATCATTAACCACTCTTTTACTCTTACTAGTAACTCTTTCAACCTCTTTACCACTCTTCAAAGTAATTTCTTGGCAAGTCTCTTTTGGTACAAACTCCTATTGGCTAGGGAGCTTTTTCGAAGGTTTAAAATTAGAAGAAAAGGCTTGTTGAGCAATTTGTGTTTCGAGGATGCAGTTATGAGTAGCAAGTTGTTCAAGCTTGGAGTTAAATTGCTTAAGTTACTCCTTATTTTATTTATTGATGGTTATTTATTGGTTAATGAATTGCTCCATGAGAGTTTCAAGGTTAGATTTCAGTTGTGAAGGGTTGAAAGCTTATTTTATAGGAAATCTTGGTGGGTTTTGTGGTTTGGTAATTGGGTTAAATGGGGGGGTTTAATTGAGAGGATGAATTTGACCATGAAAATCCAAGATGATTTCTCCATTGAGGGTTATAACCTCTCTTTGGTTGAAACCTCTTTGTACATAACTCGCATCCTCATTAGAACTCACATTACATTGAGAATATGAATGAGATCCTCCACATAACTCACAAACAACATTAGCACTTTCTAAAGATTTAATTTGAGATTTATTTACCAATTTAGTGAAAGCATCTACCTTAGCATTCAATAAATTGATGTTATCAAGCTCCAAAACTCCTTTTGCTTTTGCCATTATTGGTTCATCACCAATGTATCCTTGAGATGCAGGTTCTTCAAGAAAAGTAACAGCTTCCTTAGTCGTCTTATCCATCAATTTTCCACTAAAGGCTATATTGACAGTATTCTTGTTCTCATATGTCAACCTATTGTAGAAAATTTGAGGGATCATCCAATCTGGCAAACCATGATGTGGGCATTGCCTTTGAAGTTCCTTGAATCTTTCCTAAGCCACATAAATTATCCCATTTGCATTTAGCTTGAAAGTAGTGATCTCATTACAAAATTTAGCAGTCTTGTGTGGTGAAAAATATTTGTGGAGAAATGATTGCTTTAATTGGTCCCAAGTTGTAATTGATTCAATAGGCCAACTAGCAAGCCAAAGTTGTGCCTTCTCCTTGATTGAAAATGGAAAAAGTCTAAGCCTTATTACATCATCTGTCACACCATTGATCTTGAACATTGTGCACACATTAAGGAAAGCCAATATGTGAGCATATGGATCCTCTCTTGGTAAACCTCCCAACTGATTATTTTGCACCATTTTAATGATGCTTGGCTTGATTTCGAAATTATCATTAGTAATAGATGGAGCAACAATCCCTCCAAAACTACTTGTTATGTCGGGCATGGCAAAATTGCCTAATGTTCTTCTTTGTCTTTGTTTCATGCGCAAAGCACGTAATGTTTTTTCAATTTCATGATCAAATTGTAAAATATCACTAGCACTTCTACTATGCCTCATAAAAAAATAAAATCAAAATCAAATAATCACAATACAATAATTAAAAAACTATAAAAAATAATTATAAAATATTAAATTAAGGCCTAAAATAACCTTTCTCTACCCTAAACTATTAAAAATTCTAAACAAGATTCCTCAGCAATGGTGCCAAAAATTTGGTGTGGGTCAAATTTAATACCCTAGTCTTCAAGACTAAGTATAGAGCAAGTAGGATGTCAAATACTAGGGAATCTTGGAGCAATTTTATATTAATTGAGTAGATACTTAGATAGATAGACAAATAATATAAAAAAAGAAGTTGAAATGTTTTAACTTTCCTAAAATTACTAAGAATTACAATTACTCTAGTTAATCTAAGTGTAATAATAACGGATTCAAGCAATGTATATTAGAATTACAAATGAGAATTAATCAAGAATTATAATTATTCACAACACATAAGTACATGCAATAATTGGAGAATATAGCCGATTATCTTTAAAAGCAACTCTCATTATCAATTAAGGGTATTTTTCATTTAGAGTCTATAAGCATTCTCACGATATTGTAGAGATAAACAAAAACCATTAAGTTCAATACCAATTCTTAAACCCCTTAAAGTGGAATTCTTGTCTCCAAGTACTTTCCTAACCTTTAAGTAAATTCAATTGTATTTCCACCAAAATGCCCCAGCTCTTATTGTGAATATTTGATTAGCAAGTTATATATGGTGATCAAACATAGATAACACATTCCAAACTCAATTGAATTTAAATCATTCGTGCATTATAAAGATGTAGTTCTTTAGACCATTAAATGTAGCAAGGTATTGTTTTCATATCTTCTATTTTTATTTATTTTTGCTTTTGTTTGAACCACATTGTAGTATTAGTAGTATTTATGATATTAGTTGTGTTTATTTTACTTTTATTATTTAAATTTGTAATTATATTCTAACTGCACCACCATATGAGGGTGCCAGTGCTTATGCAAGTGGAGATTCACATATATGGGAGCAAATTTTGAAAAATCAAAAGGAAATGCAAAATCAATAGACTACGGTAGAAACTTGGAAACGACAACTTGATCGCTGGCAAAGGAAGATGGAGTATAAGATGAATTAATTCTTTGCCTTCTCTGGTTACACAATCGAGTCTCCTCTACCATCTTCGTCAGAGGATTAAGGGAGTTTCTCTTTCCCTTTCTTTCATGTTTGGGATTCACATTGAGGTAGATGTGAATTTTTAGATATGGGGGAAGGGATGGTAATAGTTGTTATTTAATTATATTTATGTTTATATGCATGTGTGTCTATTATACTTTTATGCTTTCATTTTAGCTTCTCTATATTTATGAGTAGTTTCTTTTCTAAGTTCATCTTGATTGTGATTGAGGTTATATTTTGATGCTATGTTAATAATTAACTTTTTTTGCTTAATTGGTAGAATTTTAAAGTTTCATTTAGCATAAGTTATAATTTTTTCTTTTTATCTCTTTTTATTATTTTCAAGGTCTATAGAATGTTTAGTCAACTTTCTAACTATGCTTATAGCTAGGATGGTAAGGATTTAAGTTTAGATTTTAAGAATTTAAGTAAGCTTAAGGAACCTATAGCCATAATATGAGTTACTCACTTTGCAATAATGGATGAGGACAAATTTAAAAAAAAAAGAAACAAATTGATGCTTGTTGACATGATGCATTTTGAGTAAATTATGTGTAAGTGAGTATGCTCCTTAGTTACATTCATTCGGAAAGAATGTGTGATGTCACAAGTAGGTAAATTAAAAAACAAAAGAAGAAGAAAAGAATGGGAAAACTAGTGGGATGGAGCATAAAATGCACCCATTATAAATAAAAAGAAGTGTCTAAAAATGCCATGAGAATTATGAGTTAGTGCATGTGCTTAAACCTTGTCCCAATGGCTGCTTTTGTTCTTAAAATTCCTAAACTTGAAGAATAAACATTTTGGCTAAATAGCTTGGTTAGCATCTTGACTTTATATCTTGATTTTGTTCTTAATAAATTGAGATTCTTTATTAAATTTATTGCGTATGCTATGCAACTTGTTTTCTCTATCATTATTGAGCATGGGAGACTTAATTAACTATCTTTTTCTTAACCCCTTTCATAATTAAGATGAATTATTGAGAAGACTGCATCTATTTTGGAGAAGATAAAGATTTTGTTAATTCTTTCACTTAGATTTTAGATTTCTTGCTTGAAGCAAGAAAGATTTAAGTGTGGAGGAATTTGTTAGGATGCAAAATAGCACAGTTCTTTAGGATAGTTGTGCTCAAGGTATAATGACTAATATCACATGTTATGTAATGTAAAGAGAATATTTTTAATAAGATGAGTAAATGTTCTATGTTATGTATTATAGTAATGATCAGGAAATAGTCCGGTTAATTGTTAATGAACCTCTGTACACCGTTGTGTGATACTCCACTACAGGCAATCGTGCAACGTATAATAGACTTTATATGTTGCCTGTAAGGGGGTGTTACACATACAATCAATAATATATGCCATGACATTTCTAGTTATATTCGATAATTTTATAATCAATATACATATATTATCCTCATTAACACATCATATTCATAATGCTAATTACATGTATTTTTGGGTGCTAATCATACATATAGTCATTTCATAATATTATAAGCGTATTGGACAAGTTTGGGGAACTTCCAGTGAAGTTTGGGGTCAAACCGGTAAGAAAAATTCACTTTATAAGCTGAAAACATCACGGTAATTAGATATTTTTACCCATCATATGGGCCAATTATTGGGCAATTTTAGGGTTCCAAAATGCATTTATAAGGCAGTTAAGAAGGTTACATAGTGTGTAGGAAGCCATGACAACCGTGTAACCCTAATCTGTTGCATTTTGTAGAAGATAGATTCCAGGTCCGATTTTGTACAGGATTTTTCACATAACTAGAGGCATTTCTGGACAAATGTTTCTTATAGACATTTGTTCCCTTATGTCTTAAGTTTTCAATGACAAAAAAAATGCAGTTTGGGCTTATATCCTAAGAGATATGGTATTACGAACACCAACTGCTCCCAATGCCGGGACAGATTCAGACCTATAATTTTAATCATAATTTCGAAGACCTTCGAAGCGGTATTGGGTTCTACTGTCTCCTTAATTTTTGAAGGTTTAGTTTCATCTATAACTATAATCAGTCTAATTGTAGGTCTATAGGCCAAGATATGGCCAAAACACAGTGAAGAGTTTAAGTGCATCCTAGGGCAGAACTTTCACCTAAACACATTATAGGCCAATTCATGGATTCATAACCAAGTTTAAGGCCATTACTCAATTTCAATCATCAACTCACAGTCAAGTTAACATTAAAATCATCTAAAATACATACATGTACATATACAAAGAAAAGTGACTTCCTAAACCTTGATTTGGAGTCACTTTCCTTTTCCTTGCTTCAATCTTGCTCTCCTTCTTTCCCCTCCTTTTTATTGGCTTTTCCTTCCAATTAACACCATAATTTCATGTTAAACAACCATAACACCTCATAGTTTCTAGCTCTATGAAATTATAAAAGAGAGGAGAAGAATTCAAGCTAATTTCCTTACCTTTCTAGTTTAAATTGCACTAGGATTTGTGCTCCTCCTTATAGAATCCTTTAGCATGAAATTAGATGTAATTTTAGGTGTGAATTTTGGGAGGAAATTATGCATTCTTCAGCCCCTCATTAGCCGACCAAATGGCATTAAATACTGCCTCCATGCCTTTTTCTGAAGTTTTCTAGAGTTGCTAGGTGTAAGAATCCTATTGGTCACTTTTTCCCCATTTCAATTTGGTCCCTCTTCTTTTATTTAATCATGCTTTTGACTTAAAATTATTTCTAAATTTTACACTGGCATAGTAAAATTCTCAATTTATGCATTTAAGTCATTAGTTGTCAAATTACCGATTTGTCCCTGATTTTTAACTTAATGACTATTACATCCTTTCAACACTTTAGTCACTTATTCACCCATATGTGGTTTCTATTACACCCTAATCATGCCTTATTACTAATAGGGTGTATTTTGGGTCCTTATAATTGCAATAGGTTATAGCAAACCTGATGGAACTTGATGTTCAGCCTTTACTTATAAACAGGACAAGCACCTTGTCACGAACTCTGTTGTGTCCTTCTTCATCCCATGCCACTAATAATGAGTTTGCAAATCTTGATACATTTTAATGCTGCCCGGATGCATGGCATCTGTTTCCTCAACCTTTCATCATTAGGAACGTTGATTCTATCTTTAGAGTATAAACAATCATCTTCTTTGATCATGAACACACCATCCTTCCCTTCTTAGACTTGTTTGAAGGTGGTAGCTTCATCATGCTTTTATGCCTCCTTGTCTTGTTGTAATAAAGTTGGCCTATGTAAGGCCCTAAAAACCCCCTAGAGGACAAAGGAGAGCTACACACATACAAACTATACAATTCAAATCAAATAAAAACTATAACTTATGCTTAGACAAATAATAACCAAAATATCATTATTAACAAGTCGTGCATGCATAGATAAACTTTAACTATTTATATTACTTAATAACATCTTCCATATATTACATGAATATTTTCTTTTAAAAAATACATTTACACTTAATATACATATAGCTTAATTACAAAATTCTTACATAATCACTATTCTAATCATTACAAAAAGAATCATATCATAAACAAAAAGAAACTTCAAGCTTCCATCCTAGTGGCTTGCAGATGCACAAATCTCTATACCGAATCTGCATACATACACGAGAAAACACATGTGCTGAGTGATGGCTCAGTGGGGAAAAATAAAAGCAAATAGGCTTCTAATGAAGTCACACATCAAGCAACCATGTATATCCATCAAGTACAATAATCACACGATAACATTCATTAATGGGCACTTTAAATGTACATGATATTAACGTATCTATATCATTTACACATCTCTAATTTTAGCAAATATCATATATGGTAAGTGATAACATATCACTACATCTAATATGTATTCATATACATGTAAATAAATCATTGCATTTCTTAAACAGTCATAAACATATAATAGCCTAAATTCACATCGATGGTGGATATGGGTACTCTAGATACTGATGAACAGTACCAAACATGTGGAGATCGAGGTCTCAAATCTCTACATACTAAAAGGTACCAAACTCTAGATACCAAAAGGTACCAAACTCTAAACACCAGAAGGTGCCACACTAGCGGCTGCAAAACTCTAACCCTTATAGGTATGCCTATCTATCCACTACTATGAATAATTCTGGCTTATCATAAAAACTTCATTCACTATTCCATATACTTTACATTTACTCGATTATCTTTTCAAACTGCTATACATCTAACTCAAATCATAAATTAACTATGCAAACCATGAACATACACACATATTTATTCTATTTGACATGCTCATATTCATTCAATATATTCGTTTAGCATATACAAATATCTTAAATTCTTGTTGCACACTAAGCATATCAAAACTCATCAAGCATATCATTCATATTCTAATACAATATTGCACACAAATTAGGACAACTAAATTGCATTCATGACTTTTAGCTATGTTGCGCTTGCGACAGACCGCAAATATCCTTTTGTCGTGCTTGCGGCAGAAGTCGCACTCGTGATAGAACACCCAAATGACTTCTGTCGTGCCAGCGATAATGCTTGTGCTCGCGACAAAACACGGTCTAGCAAACTTTGCCCTACGGAGCCCTCTGTCGCTCTCGCTACCCTTGTCGCTCTCGCAACAGAGCCTAAACTATATGTTCAAACTCCCAACTTCACATACCTTTTCAAGCACTTTCCTATACTCACTTTTATGACTTCTATCATCAACCAAACACCAATTCCAGCCAAAATGACCTTCTAACCAAGTAATCACACACGAGTAATTTCCTTATGCACAATTTGTAACAAACACATAATCATCAAACAAACAATCAAAACATAGTACAACTTCAAGTTGTCACTAAAACTTCATCTACTCAACAATATCATCCCATGTACAAATTAATATCTAAAAGAGTTATTGAACTCTTCAAAACCCATAATTTTCCCCAATTTATCAAAGATGCGTACATCTACTTAAGAATTATGAATATAATCTCAAAACTTAAAAAGAAGCTTGTTTAACTCCTCTTCTAGCTCAAATATTATCTTTGCCCTTATCTCTTCTCTTATCTGCAACTTCTTGCACAAAACCCAACAAAACACACTTAAACCATAACCAAAATAACTCAAAATCATACACAGAAATAAGTAAAAGAAGGAGATAACTTCAACTTCCAAACCCACACTTACCTTTCCAACTTGTCACTTAACCTCTTCAAACCAATCCAAAGCTCTTGAAGATTAAACAAGGAAGAAGAAGCAACTAAGAAATGAGGTAGAAGAAGGAAATAAGAGCTTGAAATGAAACTTAGGAAGTGAAACTTAGAGAGTGGCCGGCCATAATGCAATAAGAGACAAACTATGCCTCACAAGCCCCTTTATATATGCATGTGGCTCATAGGTGGCACTTCCACCTCATGCCACTTGTCAAGTCCTTGGCAAAATTCCTATTAATCCTTGGAAAACTCCCATTTAATCCCTCATTTAAATTCTTTCTTTTAACAACTTATATCTCTTTTCAATTACCTCCTCATTTATCCCTTAAACTCATACTTATACAATTACTCTTGTACCCTTATAATGCAATTAAAATTATAAATCCTTTTAGGGTACACTTTAGGTTATTACAGCCTAAGCCTTAGTTTAGCTACGATGGCTCCATCATTTGCTAATGTATTCTGATATTCATAGCTCTCAAAGCTACCATGAACTTTCTACTAAGTGCATCTGGTACCATATTCACCTTGCCTGGATAGTAATCATTGATATAATCATAATCCGTAATCAACTCTATCCATCTTTTTTTTATCTTAAATTCAACTCTTTTTGAGTAGGCAAATACTTAAGGCTTTAATGATCAGTGTAAATATAGTACTTTTCCCCATATAAGTAATACCTCTACACTTTTAGAGCAAACATAATAACTGCTGGCTTCAAAATCCTTTTCATGTGGTCTGAGTTGCCTAGATTCATAAGCAATCACCTTTTTATCTTGCATTAGAACACATCCTAGTCCATTATGCGAAGCATCACTCTATATTACAAAATCCTTTCCCGCTACTGGTTGAGTCAAAATGGGTGCCTCTATAAATATTGCCTTAAGCTTTTCAAAACTTTCTTGACATTTCTCAATCCAAATAAATTTGGAATTTTTTTAGAGTATCTTGGTTAAAGGAGCTGAAATTAATGAAAACCTTTGACAAATCTTCTCTAATAACTGGCTAAGCCTAAAAAGGTTCTAATCTTCGTGACATTTCTTGGCAATTTCCATTCAAAAATAGCTTTAATCTTCTTAGGATGCACCCTGATCCCTTCAGCTGGCACAATATGACTCAGGAAAGGTATTTTGCTTAGCTAAAATTTACATTTACTGAATTTAGCAAGTTGATCAATAAGATCATTAATTCTAGGCAACGAGTATTTATTTTTCACTGTGACTTCGTTAATTGTCTATAATCAATACACAATCTTAATGTCCTATCTTTTTTCTTGACAAAAAGTTTAGGTGCATCCCATGGAGACACACTTGGTTGAATGAAATCGTTTTTTAAAAAGCTCTTGTAATCGAATCTTCAATTTTTTGAGTTCAGTAGGTGCCATTCTATAAGGTGTAATAGTTGTTAGTACTATACCAGGCATCACATCAATGGAGAAGTCAACATCTCTCTTTGGTGGTAACTCTAGTAACTTTTCTGAAAATACATCCTGAAAGTCACACACTGTAGGAATATCCTCGATTTTGGCTTCTTCCTTTCTAGCTTCAAGAACATATGCTAAGTAGGCTTCACACTCTTTTCTCACCAACCTCCTTGTCCTAGTGGCAGACATCACATTGGAAAGGAAATTTGATCTCTCACCTACTATAGTGATCTTTTCATTATTAACAATTTTAAGTGTAATCCATTTAAGACAGCAATATACCCTCACTTGATATGCATACAACCAATCCATTCCAAGAATTATATCAAACTCATGAAAATGGTAATTCAATCAAGTTAGTTGGAAAAGTATGATTATGTGCTTAAACTGAACAATTCTTATATACTTTATCTACCAACATGTTATGCCCTAATGGATTAGTTACAAGGGTTTCATGTTCATGTTTTTCAACATTCCAACCCTTCCCATGTGTTACAATAGTGCATATATATGAATTCATGGAACTAGGGTCCACTAATGCATAAACATCATGATCAAAAGAGAGAATTTACAGACAATGACATCTAGTGCATCGTGCTCCTCACGAGCTCTAATAGCATAGGTGTGTGCTAAGGCTTTGGCATTTGATCCCACGACTGTCTGTGCAAATTTTCTCTAGGTAGCAACTCCTAAAGCACAACCTCTACCCTTGCCTCTACCTCAGCCTCCATAACTTCTCGAGACTGGGGAGCTATCGAAGTTTGAGATCTAAGACAATCTTTAGCAAAATGATCCTTAGTGCCGCACCCATAACAGGTTTTTATCAATTTTTACTGCCCAGCCAGATGTCACTTGCAATAATGCTCGCACGAAGAAATTACTTTACAAGTACCCTTTGGCTTACTGGCTATAGATGTGGTTTGCCAGCCTGAACTAGCTGAGCTTCTTTGACCTTGAAATTGTCTGTGACTGTGCTGCAAGCTGAAATCCCTTTGATCTCTTACTAGAATTAGTAGTTGAACCAGACTGCCCTTGACTTCTTTTGTGCTGACTCCTAATCCTTATATTCTTCTCTTCTGCTTTTAATTCTTCAATTTCAAGGGCTGCCTCAACCAACTCTCCAAGGTCTAAGAATTTATGTCCAACAAGACCCCGTCTAATCTTAGTATGCAACTTGTCCTTAAATCTCTATGGCTTCATTTCCTTAGTTGCTACAAGTTCTGGAGTGTAATGGCTTAATCTATTAAATTCTCTTATGTATTCAGTTACCATCTTGGTTCCCTGCCTAAGATGCAGAAAGGCTCTCTCCATGGCTTTCTTGTATTGAGCTCCGATGTATCTCTTCTCAAATTAGTCTAAAAAGAAGTCCCAAGTGGGACCCGGTTTTAATATATTAGAGATAGCCATCCACCATTCGTGAGCCTAAACTTGAAGTAAAAAGGTTATGCAATCCAATTTTTCTTCCGGTTAGATCTTCATATGATAAAAAATCCTTTTTACTTTTTGGAGCCATTCTTCTGCATTTTGTGGGGTGATAGATGTATCACCATAGAAATATGTAGCCCCTAACTTATTCATTCTTTCATAGTTACCCTTTTGTGGAGGAGGCGACGACTAAGGCTGCTAATCAAGCATAGCCTCCACCATTCTTTTCATTGCTTTAGTCATAACTTGGTAAAATTCCATTTGGGCTTGAGGAAATGATGGTACAGGAGGGGTCTCTGTTAAGGATTGGATCCTGGCAGTACCCTACTATCAGCTGAAAAAAGGATTAACCCTGATGATATGGAGTTAGGTGATGAGGAGTTGTTGCCCCAGAGGTTTAAGATGCCAGACTTGCCAAAATTTGATGGTACTTCGGACCCTTCTGCACATGTTAAGTAGTACACCCTGATCATGAAGGGTACAGGAATGATGAAGAAATAGAAGGTAGAGTATTTTTTCCTTAGTCTAATAGGTCCAACAGTCGATTGGTACCATGGGTTGGACAGAAGGTCTAAAGAGGATTGGAATTTGCTGACTGAAGAACTTCTTAAGCAATATGATTGCAGCACAGGAATAGAGGTCACTTTGAAAGACCTAGACCTATTGCAGCAGAGGCCCAAGGAGTCATTCCAGGAGTACCTCACTAGATGGAGAAACCGGGTCATGAAAATGAGGAGAAAACCTGATACCCCTGACCAGATAAGGTTGTTCATCAAGAATGCTAGCCCGTACCTAAGAGAGGCACTAAAGATGAAGGGACTCAAAGACTCGCTCAAAGATATAGCCATCGAAGCTGAGGTCGAACATCTGGAAATAGCTAAGCCTGCAAACATGGCCTTGGGCGAAAGCAAAGGAAGTAGCAGTGGTAACGGGAGCAAAGCTGGGGCAGCAGAAGTTTCAGCCACGGGAATGACTCGATGCCACCTCACTATCTGAGATAGGCCATTGTCTTGGCATTTCACCCATCTCATCAAGGAAGAGAAGTTACAACCCTTGCCAGTCGGGCCTACCCCAAGCCAATGACAGCCTAGACACAAAACAGACTGGTATTATGCATATCACCAGTACACAGGGCATAGAACAGACTATTGTCGTCCTATGAGAGATCATATTCAAGAATTAATGTCTAATCCAGAGAGCGAAAGAAGGGGAGGAAGATAAATTGAGTACCTAAGTGGAGAATGAAGGTGGTTCCCGCGGATGGTGATGAACCATTGGTCGAAACAACTGTGCTAGTGGAAACAGGAGGGTGTTAGCTATTCAGATGTTCTTTTTATTTTTGAACTATTTAATGACGATGTTTTAATTCTAATTTTTATGAAGTGGAATGAATGTTTTTATTTATTTGTGTGATGTTTCTTTTGATTTCACTATGCATAATCATGGCACATTTATATTTGACATTGATTCAACTAATGCCATTCCATTTAATCTCAGAACTTTGGAGAACCCAAAAAAAATCTTGATACCATCTGTTATGACTCCTGAAGAGAGATTAAAAGAGAGAAAATAAAAAAAATGAAATAAAAAGTCTTTGCTTGGACCTATGAAGACATGCCAGGAGATGATTATGAAGCCGCCGAACACGCTATGCCAGTATATCCCGATCATAAATCAGGCAGGTAAAAGCTCAGAAGATTTAAGCCAGAAGGGACAGGAAAGGTTAAAAGGGAGAATCCACAAGCAGAACCGGGGCTAAATTTTTTACTGAAGCACAATGCCCAACTAGGAGGATCAATGACATCCCCAATGGTTAAGAAGAGAAGTGCGCGTATGTGTAAACTATCAGGATTTGGACAAAGCTTGTTGGGGAGCGAGAAAAAAATGTACGCAAAAAAAAACAAAAAAAAAGAGCAAAAAAAAAAAAGAGAAAGAAAAAAGAATGCTCATTGACATGGGGAAAGGGGAAGTTACCTGGGGGCAAGCTTTGTTCAGATCCCCGTTGATCTACACATACCTGTGCTTTACCGTTCTTTTTGACTACTGAAATGGAATGAAAGATTGATTCATAAGCTATCCACCCAGTTCATCAGTATAGGAGGTGCGCAGTATAAGAGGTAAGCTGATGATATACGGCTAAGGTGCTTAAACAAGAAGAAGGCCAAGAAGGTTATGGAGGAGACCCATGCTGGGGTCTGCAGCCGAAACCCTTACAAGAGTCACGCTTTACTCCTTGATGCATGAGGCAAAAGCACTACTGCCCGTTGAAGCACGTCAAATCATTAAGGGGCAGTCATGGAAGCAACGGCTACAGCAGCTAAGCACGTTAAACGGAGATAGGTTTTGGGATTATTATCGCAATCAGATCTATCAAAAAATATCTTATCCGATCGTTTGGGAAGAAAGTCAGAAAGCACCCGCTGAAAGAGTGAGATTTGGTCTTCAAGCAAATAGGTCCGAGTGTTCCAGACGGACGAGGTAAATTCAGGCTAACGTATGAAAACCCATTTGTTCTTGAAAAGTTGTTATCCAAGGGAGCAACATTTCGACAAACAGCAAGGGAAGCAAGTTCAAAGAACCAGTCAGCATCAACAGACCCAAGAGGGTCCATGGCTAAAGACTAAAAATCAAAAGAAGAGAATAAATGCCCCGAGGGTTGAAAATCGAAAAAAGGCGGCCTTACTAAAATTAGGCGCCTCTCAAGGTGAAAACCGAAAAAAGACACTTTGGGAAAAAATTAGAGACTTGAGAGAAAATGTCCAATCAAGAAAACCCGAGAGGGCTTATTGGAAACAGGAGTCTGATGCTTACAAGATCCACTCTGAGATTAAATGTAATTTTGCATTCTGAATCTATGTTAAACGGTGATCATGTATGGAGAAATCATACTGAAATATACACAATTTTGCGAAAAAATATAAAACAAAAGCAGTTTAACTCATAATTTCCTAGTTCCTTTATAAAAAGAGAAACATCATTCATTACTGAATGCGTGAAATCTAAATGGCTATACTCTACTTCTGCTCCCACCGACCAGATGCCTAAGCCGATGGGTCCCATTATCTATAGCGGGGCTAAGTACCCTTCTCTTATATGCACTTATGGAAGCGGAGGCATAGTCTCTGATATGCAGGTAAGATAATTTTGCAAGCAGCCGTGCCCAGGGGCTATGGTATTCAGGGGGAAGGTCGAGGATAAGATGTTGCCTTAGAAAGATAGGGGATGCCTCATGACATCTTGAATCCCCCCGAACTGTCAAACGCACAGACGATGATACCGAAAGTGGTCTCAGGAAATCCACACAAGAGAACAGAAAGGAGAGCCGGGGGCACAGGGAGTTGACCTTTGTTCGCCACCTTACCCGATCAAGCAACACCTTCATCAGGGAAAGCTAGGGGAAATAATCATTGTTTAAAGGAAGATGTCTTATCGAATGATTGTCGATTGCTATATGAGGAGGCTCTGACAGCAGCTTCAATTTTTCATGAAGCCACGCCAAAAAAAAAGGCCGTTAGAGATAAAAATCGTAATTGGCGCTTTAAGCAAAAGTTAGGCCAAAGGGCATGGTTAAAACCTAGAAACAGACAGTCTGTCCTACAAAAAATGAAATGAATAAAAGCCGCTGAATTGTGTTGGGTCCATTCCAGGCAAAAAATAAGGCATAGGGTTATGTGAAAATCCGAAAAGGACGCGTTTCCCGCTAAGAAAAGCTAATGTGAAAATCCACAAGGGATGCACTACCTTAAAAGAATGACTACATGTATCAGATGAGAACCTCGTAATCCCCCAAGGGCATGAAATTCAAAAGCAATTCCAGAGGGCACCGATCCTACTGCAAATTTCGACCAAAGCGGCTATCGCCTCCAAATCCCCTCAGATAAATTCTTATTCTGCATTCATGCATGACACATACATTTCACGTGCATGTTCACAAATTTTCCTGCATATTCAGCTTTCCAGTTTTGCAGCAAGAGAGATTCGATGTGGACACCGACAAAAGGCGAGTGACGATATCAGTTAAAATACCAATACAATAACCAACCAAAGACCTCTCAGGGGGCACCAGCTCAGAAGGGTTAGCACGATGGCACCACTATCATTCTACGGAAGGTTAGCACGACCACGACACTACTACTTTAGAAAGGTTAGCACGATGATGGCACTACCATTCTACGGAGGGTTAGTACGATCACGGCACTACCACTTCAAAGCTCAGAAGGGTTAGCACGATGGCGGCACTACTATTCTATGGATGGTTAGCACGACCACGGCACTACTACTTCAGAAAGGTTAGCACGATAACGGCACTACCATTCTACGGAGGGCTAGCACGATCACGGCACTACCACTTCAAAGCTCAGAAAGGTTAGCACGATGGCGGCACTACTATTCTATGGAAAGTTAGCACGACCACTTCAGAAAGGTCAGCACGATGACGGCACTACCATTCTACGGAAGGTTAGCATGACCACGACACCACCACTTTACAAGGGTTAGCACGATGGCGGCACTACCATTTTACAGAAGGTTAGCACGACTGCGGCACTACCACTTCAGAAAGGGTTAGCACGATGACGGCACTACCATTCTACGAAGGGTTAGCACGAGCACGATGGCGGCACTACTATTCTACGAAAGGTTAGCACGACCACGGTACTACCACTTCGGAAAGGTTAGCACGATGACAGCACTACCATTCTACGGAGGGTTAACACAATCACGGCACTACCGCTTCAAAGCTGAGAAGGGTTAGCACGAGGGCAGCACTACTATTCTACAAAAGGTTAGCACGACCACGGCATTACCACTTCACAAAGGTTAGCACGATGCCGGCACTACCATTCTACAGAAGGTTAGCACGACCACGGCATTACCACTTCGAAACTCAGCATGGTTAGCACGATGACGGCACTACCACTCCACAGAGGATTAGCACGATCACGGCACTACCGCTTCAACAAAAGACAATACGCCGATAACTTGGCAACAACCACTCCAACAATACCATCCAGTCCGGAAAAGCGACCACCTCAGGTACGTGTCTCTTTCCTTCTTTTCTGAATTTTGGCTCACCCATGCACCTAAGTTCTAGTTTTCCAAAAATTGAGGGCAATTATAGACACCGGGTCCCGAGGCGGTCCAAAATCAGGATTATCCGATGATGAAAATGATACTTGCCACAAGAAAAGGTGTCGAAAATGATGTCATCTTTATCGCAAATCTCTTTTATTCCTCCAAAAATTTTAATTCAAAGATTCACACTTTTTACTCTTATTTTTATTCCTTTTATTTTTATTTTTGATTTTATTTTTATTATTTATTTTATTTTATTTTGTTTTTATTTTTGTTTGCGCTCCACGCATGCGGGCTGCACCCGCGCGGGAGCGGCATGCGCCTGCGGGCGTGCATGCCCGAGAGGAGCCGCGTGCTGCCGAGAGGACGCACGCCCGCTCGGGTGCGCCCCCCCTCGGGCGTGCGTCGCCGAGGGCGCGCCTCGATGGGCAACGTGCGCCCTCCTGGGGCGCGCCTCGCTGGGTGACGCATGCCCTCCGACCCTCTCCGGTGCGCGTCGTGTCCCTCCATCCGCGGGCATTTTTGCCCCTTCGCGTGTGGTTGCTTTTGTCTGCATTTTCTGGTCAAATTACAGTTCATTTTTTCTATTTTTTTTACAATTTGGTGCAATTTTCAGGTAATGAAAAATGAAAAGCATTTTTTGTGTCTTCCCATTTTGGAGACAAGACAGGAAAACAAAAGGATTCTTTGTTTTCACTAGAGGAGGGAGCTGCTGTGACGTGCACCGGAACCTAGCGAAGGCTCTCACTGAACCCGCTTTTAGGGCTCGAGGGATTTGGTTCGCGTCTTTTATGATCTTAGGCATTATGAGTCATTTTGAATGCCTCATTCCCAATAGAATATTGGAAAGGATCATCTAGCCTCACAACGCCTTTAGGAACCTTGAGATATTTTAGAGTCGACACCCAATTTACAAGAAATTGGGAAAGGTCTCTAACCTTTATTTGTCTAAGCCAGAGATAGTGTTCGGAACTTCACTTTTATTAATGACTTAAGTTAATTTTATAAATAAGTTTTTAAGAAATTAAAATTTCATCTCTCATCTCACGCGATTGTGCATTGAATTTAAAGCGCATTTGCAAGCATATTGAAAGCGATAAATAAAGCGGTAAATAAATAAGTAAATTACGAATGTAAATTGGGACAAAACAATCCCCCAAAAATGAACAAAAGATGGGACAGAACAATCTCCCAAAATAAGAAAGCATAAATAAATAAAATTCGCCCCAAAATTAAATACAAGGGCCCAAAAAAAGAAGCATAAAAATAATTAAAATGAATCATACATAAATCGGGTCATTTATTATTTTTAGGAACATTGGTTCCTTTTTTATTAACTTAAAAAAAATATAGAACTATTTTTTGGACATTGATTGAGAAAACTGGGATGAGTGATCCCATTTTATGAAAATTAGTTTTCTATTTGAAGGTAAAATTTTATTGGTTAAAATAGGACATTGGTCCATTTTATTAAGAAAAATTTCAAGTTATTAATTATTGTAAAAAGGCATGATTTTCTTCAATGCTGACGAATTTAAAATACATTTTTACATACAACATAAAAAATAATATACTAAATAAAGTACAGTAATTAAGAAATGCAAACCAAATTACAAGAGCTTTTAATTCCCGCTTGGGAATATCACTCAAGGTAAAAACATTGGGGTCATAAAAAGAATAATGAAATAAAATTGTTAGTCAATTAAATCAAGTAACATAAAAAAACAATTAAATAAATTAAACCATTTAAATAATCAATTACACAATCAACCAGAAAATATGGCAATCAATTAAGCTAATTAAATATAAACAATCAATTAAATACAAATGATTAATTAAATTAATTAAATGTAAACAGTAAAAATAAAAAAGGTTAAGCAATTAAAAAATAATATAAACAACCAATAAATAAATTAAACAATCAGTTAAACATTCCATTAAAGAAATTAAAGAAATTGATCCATCAATTAAATTAATTAAATATGAATAATCAAATAAAAATAATCAATATAATTAATTAAATGAAAACCAAAATTAACAGTTGCATTAATAGGAGAAAAAATGATCAATTAAGACAAAGGTTGCATGTTAAAACAACACAAAGCAAGGGAAGGAAACAGTATGAAAAACACAGCTGTGTTTTCCTAAGGAACATAGCTGTGTTCTTCAACAAATGAGTGCGAGCAGTGTGGAAACACAGTTGTGTTTCTCACGGAACACAGCTGTGTTTTTCACTCTGTCCGAAAAAACACGGATTTTACATCTAAAAAGCCAAAAAACAACAAACAAACATTACACTAATTTAAATTAAGCCCATATTAATTACAACAACAACAATAATAACAATAATAATACTAATAGTAATAGCAATAATAATTACAACAATAACAATAACACCCCAATGATAATAATAATAATAATAATAATAATAATAATAATAATAATAATAATAATAATAAAATGAACATAAAGTAAATAATATTAAAAATAATAATAAGGTAAAATAATAATAATACTAACAATAATAATACTAATGATAATAATAATAATAATAATCATAATGATAATAACAAATAATAATAATAATAAAAATAATAATAATAATAATAATAATAATAAAATGAACATAAAGTAAATAATATTAACAACAATAATAAGATAAAATAATAATAATACTAACAATAATAATACTAATGATAATAATAATAATAATATTAAACATAATGATAATAAGAATATTAAAACAAATAATAATAATAATAATAATAATAATAATAATAATAATAATAATAATAATAATGACAATAGGAATATTAATAGAAAATATCCTAATAATATAATAATAATTGTATAATAATAGTGAAAGTTAAAAAAATAATTAAGTAAATAAATGAAAAAACAAAAGCCATAATCAATTGAATTATCACGCAAAACAAAATGCTACCCACGTGAATGCAATTTACCAAGTGAGATAAAGTGGAAATGGGAAATGCAAAAGTGAAATGGGAAATGGGAAATGCAAAAGTGAAACGGGAAAGAAGTGCACGACTCGTGCATCCTTGCACGAGTCACACAAGGCCTTCACGACTCGTGCAAAAATGTACAAGTCGTGACGGCCGCTGAGAGGGGCGCGAGTCGTGCAGAAAACGCACGACTCGAACGGGTAATCGGACAATCGAACTCGACCCGAGCACGAAATGTAATTCGCAAATATAAATAATTTTGAGACAACAAAACAAAATAAATAAAATGCTAATAAAGTAAATTAAATAATTAATGAACAAATAAATTAATTGAATAAAATAAACAATTAATAGATCAATCGAATAATAATCAGTTAAACTAATTAAATATAAACAATTAAGTGAGTGGAAATAAATAGACATAAAATCGTTGCATTGAGGAAAATAAATTAAAATAAAGAAAATCATATTATATTGTATACATTACGCTCAGACGGTCGGACAAAACAGGGGAAAAGATCGAGCACTGCACGACTCGTGCATGCACTACACGAGTCGTACAGTCCAATCGGGGAAAAGCGACACGACTGAACGGGCAAAAACTAAGACATCGTCCGATCAGGGAACCAGTAATAAAATCCGATCGGAAGATTAAGGGCCGATCGTGAAAAAGAGAAAAAAGGACAGAAAACAGCCCGATCGGAAAGAAAAAGAAGAGAAAGCAAGATCACGACTCAAACACCCAGAAAAACAGAGATGAACAAAGGAAATGATGACAGACAAACAAACGCAATATCAGGCTATCAAAACATGCAAAATATCATGCGAACTAAAACAACAAACACACTTATTTAATCATGACAATAATAAACATGCAATAAACAAGTTAATAAGATCAAATAGGAAATATATATACAGTATGTACAATGAACAGAGTTTACAGGCTCAGCAAAACGAAGGAAAGAAGTAAGAAGAAAGAAAAGAAAAAAGAAGAAAAGAGAAGGAAGATAACAAGGAGAGGAGGCTAACCAGTATTTACCCTCAGAATGATATTTGATCTACAGATGATGAAGTTCTGGTTTCCTTTTTGCTTCTCTTTGAAAGTGATAAAACAGTGAATGATAAAAACTTTAAGATATAATTTATGTTAAGGAAAAAGATGAAAGATGTTTGATGATTGAGTCTCAAACTTCAAGAATTAATTTCCTGGATTCAAGAGTAATCTCAGAATGCTTCAAGAACAAAACTCACTTTCTTGCTCTCCAAGCTCTTCTCTCTGTTTTTTTCTTTCTGGGTTTTTTCCGTTGCTTTCCAAAAACCACACCCCTCCAATTTCTTTTTACTTTTTCTTTTTATATCTCAGAGGAGATTAAATATTTTCTTTCACCAAAAATCCAGCCATAAACCATCGTTTTTCAACCAAATTCCCGAAATAACGGAACAGGGAATGCTGGGGGCAATGGAGCACATGAGGCAGGTGAGATCTACCTCACGTTACCTCTCACCAAGGTGAGAGGGGCCTCACTGCATCTCACCAACGTGAGATGGGCCTCACGTTGTGAGGCTGCATCTCACCAACGTGAGCTGGGCCTCACAAACGTGAGGCTGCATCTCACGTGGGTGAGATGGGCCTCACACCACAGGCCCCTCCAAAAATACCCCTCTGCTCTATATTTCACTATTTTTTATTTATTAATTTTTTTCTAAAATTAAATTAAAAAAAACGAAAAACATATTTTTTTGAGGAAACCATCACTTCAATCTATTTTTTGCCCGTGAACAGACATCATTTTCATCATAGGGTAATTTCGGTCTGAGCTGATTCAGGACTCGGTGTCTACAGCTGCATTTTTTCAAAGGATGTTTCTCTTAAAAAAAAAACAAAGAGCAGCCGAAGGTTTTGAAAAGCAAAAAAAAAATATTCAGATTTTTTTTAAGTCTAGCCTTTTCTTCTTCTTTTTTTTTCTTCAAAAGATTTTTCATTCGGGGATTTATTTCAAGTAAGGAAAATCAATTTCCTTTGTTTTGTATTATCCCTCTAAAAAATAGTTTCTTGAGTTTTATTTGTTTAAAATTTGAATTTTTTTTTTCTCAAATATTCTTGTATTTATTATCGAAAAATCGACAAAAAGAATGGATCAAGACATTCTATTTTCTGATCTATAAACTCTGAGGGTAAACATTTTTGGACCCGTCCTCATTTGTTTTTATATATCATTTATTGTTGTTAATATTATTATTTTCCTGTATATATCATTTATAATTTATTTCTAGCATTTTTGATGTGATTATTATTATTGACATGTTAGGTGGTTTTCAATTTTCCTTTTTTGTTGTTCTAATTTTGTCACTATTGTCGCCAATTTTCTTCTCCTTATTATTATTATTATTATTATTATTATCTCATGGTGTTAATATTATTAGTATTATTATTCTATGTACATTTTATATTATCATTATTTGTCATTATGATTTTGTTTGTGTTGTTGTTATTATTATTATTATTATTATTATTTGAGGGTATTATCATTATTATTGTCTTGTCTTTATTATTATTATTATTATTATTATTATTATTATTATTATTATTATTTCATGGTATTATTATTATTAGTATTATTGTTTTATGTTTAGTTTATATTATCATTATTTATTGGCATGCTACTGTTATTATCATATCATTATCATTATCATTATTTGATTGGAGCTATTATGCCATGATTATTATTGTTATTATTGTTGTCGTAATTTTATTATTGTTCCGTCATTAACCTTAGGTTTTTGCATGATTTATTTTATTTCCTTCGCATGTGGATTATTTGTATACTAAATTAACATGTCTTGTGTTTATTTTATCTTTATTTGATCAATTTTTAGAATTATTACTAACATTTTAATATTATTTTTTTCTGTCTGAGATTTATTGTGACTCGCATTATGTGAGCGTTCTCGTGACCACACGGAAGGGTCACTACGCGTAGGAGACCGCGTTGTTTGGTGATATCTTCCCTATTCCCCCTCTTTATGTTGCGTTTGTTTGCAAATAAATATTTTATTTATGCACGCGTGAGATAAAAAAAATCACAAAATATTTTTATAATTAAATTGGAATCTTTATTAATAAAATTGGGACCAATGTCCCTCATTTTAGCCAAGAAATGTAAAATGTCACAATAAAACGAAGAGTTAAATTTTCTCAAAAAATGCGATCACTCATCCCGGTTTTCGATCTAACGATCAAAACAACTTTTCGAGTCATCTTTAAATAAGCGCGAAGGGACCAATGTTTCTAAACCAAACAAATGTCCCGATTTATATATGTTTTTCTTATGTTTGACTTCATTTGTTTATTTTAAATTTATATTCATGTATTTTCTTTTGGGCCCTTGAAATTAATTTTGGGACAACATTATTTAATTTGCATTTGGAATTGTATCTCGTCCCAATTTATATTTTTAACCTTCTTTTATTGGGATTGTATTCCGCCCCGATCTCCCTTGTAATTGTGTGCTTGGTGTGTTTACTGGTTTCCTTCATTGCTTTGTTTATCGCTTTTTTTATTGTTTTCCTTTATTGTGCTTGTAGTGCGCTTTAATTAAATGCATAAATCGTATGAGATAAGAGCTAGAATTTTAGAAAGTTAAAAATTCATTTATAATTAACCAAAGCATAAATAAGAGTTAAGTTCTGAACACCAATCTTTGGTCTAGACCGATAAGAGGTTAGAGACTTTTTTCAATTTCTCATAAATTGGGTGGCGACTTCAAAATACCTCAAAAGTACCTAAAGGTGCCGTGAGCGTAGATGATTCTTTCCAATGTTCTATTGGGAAGGAGGCATCCAAAATGTCTCATGACACCCAAGATCAAAAGACGCGAACCAATCTCTCGAATCCTAAAAGCGGGTTCAACGAGAGCTTTTGCCAGGTTCGGCGCGCGTCACAGTTATCGTTTATTACTAGTAACAAATCATGAATATAATTATAAAACTCCCCCTCTCTCAAATCTCCCTCATCGCTCTCAAATCTCCATCTCTCTGGAATGGAGTAATTGTTCAAATTCAGCTAGAGAAACCTGCAACTTCTCATAAATAACATCATATAAACTATTGTAGTTATGTCCATGGCTAATAAAGAAGACATTGATAACTTGATATGTCTTGTATTTGATCAATTCATTTAACCTAACAACAATGTAGAGGAAGCCATTAGATCAAAATAACAAATGTCCCTAGTCTTTAACCAACCCTCCGAATCCAATGTTTCAGTAGTTGCTTTATTTTCTCCTACATAACTTGCACAAATAAAATAACTTCACATTTCATTTTGAAGCAGAGCTAGGATAAATGCTCCTCTTGATAATATTATTGTTGTTGCCCCACCTCCTATCTCAGTCAACCCACACCCCTGTTCCAATACTGTTAAGAATATTTACACTGCAGATTAAAGTTGCTTTGAGTTTATGTTTTTACCTGGGAATGGCCAAATTGGGGGATTTTCCCTTGAATTTATCAGTAACCTCTTTCCCCAAAGGTGCATCACTGCATGTTAGATAAAACAAGGAGCTCAGATCATAATATGCAAATACACAAGGTTATGTAAATAACAGAATATTTGTTGCCTATTCAATTAGATCAAATAACAAACAACAAACCACCAAACAACAAATAGCAATGCAATGTCTGTATACAAAAATTCATTTTTCCCCTTTTTCTTTAGTTTTCGCCATTGCCATAGAACAGAGATACTTCATATCTCTCTCTCCCCTCTTCTACTATTTATAGAGGAGTTTTAACAAGTAATTAACAAAATTTCCAAATTCAACATTCATATTCAGAGTCAGAGAGAAGAAGAATTAAAAGGTAGGCAGAAGAATTCGGGTCTTAGTGATAATCCACGGGGTGATCCGAATCCTGATCCACTCTGCATGCCCCAGGAACTTGGATCGATTTTCATCT
Organism: Excoecaria cochinchinensis; assembly: GCA_947683425.1. Lineage (NCBI taxonomy): Eukaryota > Viridiplantae > Streptophyta > Magnoliopsida > Malpighiales > Euphorbiaceae > Excoecaria > Excoecaria cochinchinensis. The sequence goes on from CANTUQ010000050.1 coordinate 8,660,836, forward strand.
TTCCGATTTGCAAACCACGCATAGATGCTGCAATCTCGCTTATAGAGTTGAGTGACCCGCAAATAGCTTGAGGGCTACTCGGAGAAATAGGCGAGTCTGACGGAGGAGACATGGGCGGCGAAGTTAAAATTGAGGTAGGGAAAGAGGTGAAAGAACCAGCTTTAACCAAGTAAGAATCAAAATGGTGCCTCAAAGGTGACCCAATCTCCATTTCACCGGATCCAAATCCGCTTCCATTACCACTCGGCCTCTGTTGAGGCAAAACCCAGAGCTGATCGGGAGTATGAGCGAAGAAACAAACATGGGGCTGAGTCCGATAACATTTTTTGATCAGCAACAATGGTGATTCCGACGATGGTGAGACCGGCAGTGGTGAGGTGAGATCAAGCATAATGGATAGAGTTGAGGAAGAGGACAAAGATTGAAAGTGAAGCAGAATATTAGTTTTTTTTTTTTAGATTTAAGGGTTTTTTACTGACAGGTGTCGGTCATTTTCTATATGATTGTCATGTGTCGGTTCAATTTAGCGATTGGCTTTCACGCAATATACTCCTCCAAAATATCTTGAATTTTGTGTTTAAAAATATCACAATTTTCATGTTTAGGTGTTTATTCGATCATTATAAAAGTTTAGGTGTTAAAATGAAATTTGTGGATAAGTTTGAGTGCCTACAGATGAGTTTACCCTAAAAAATTTTAACACTTTAGTTAACCAATGAACAAAATAAATAATTTATACTTTTAAAAAATCTAAAAAATCTTTCAATACAATTATGTAGGAGAAAAAAAAAATTTGGGACATGAATAAAATTTATAATTTGTCATATATTCATATGAAAATAAAAATGGCATTTTAAAAAATTTCATTAAAAAAACTTGGTTTCTCTCGTTTTTAGAAAATAAATACTCTATCTTGACTTTTTCCAGAAGAGCTTTCCACAAATAAAAGCTATTTGAACAATTTTGCCAACACAGTTCCAAAAATGGCTTATAAACTTTGGTTAAAATGAATTTTTTCAATTTGATTGATTTTTCAATTTTTTCGGTTTGGTTGAGAGATTTCAGCAAAAATAGTTATTTTAGTTCGATTCTGTTCATTTTTGGAATGTGAAAACCGAATAAGAACCGACCCGACTGAATGGTATGCAAAACTACGTCGTTTGTATAAATGGTTAAAACCACACGGTTTTGCTAACACCTTTGCAGTATCCGCCATCATCGAATCTTCACTCTTCAGCTGTCCTAACACTATTTTCTCTCTACTCTCCAGCGCCACTTTCGCCGCGAACTAACCACTCCCTCCCTCCGATCGTCGGAGCTGTCTGTCACCGGTGGAAGGTTGCCACTTCAATCAGTGAAAGGTATCTCTAATTCTTCATTTCGATTTTATTTTTTCAGTTTTTTTTTCGTTTAAATCTACGGTTTCTTCGTTAAATCTGAATCTTCTTTCAGAAATTGTGTTTTTTCTCATTATTTTGACAAATTATTGATATTTGATTCACTGATTCTATTTTTTTTATTTCTTTTTTAGCTTCAGTTTTATGTTTTCCAATTAATGCACAGAACCGCAAATTTTTTTAGCAGGTTGCGAATCTTCATTTGTATTGTGTTACACATATGATACACCAATTCTATTGGGTTGTTGTGGCATGTAGAAGTTATGTTCTATTCTTGGTTTTGGCTGCCTGTATATGGAATACAGTGATGTGTTAGATTGTAGGGAGGATCAGAATACTATTTTAGTGGCTTGCAGGTTCAGATGCAGTTCTTTTAAAATGGAAAAGAATAATAAGAAATAGGACTTAAAAAAATGTATGAGATGGTTTCCTTGGCCATATTTTTAAAAAAGCTCATTTCTTATGTGGAGAAATCTCTTAAATATATTTTGCATGGAAGGTGTCACTGCAGATGAATCACTTTTTCTAATGATTTAGGAGGATGATAGTTTTGAACATTAAACATCTGTAATTGCTAGATCATTGATCCACTCTGGTGGCATTTATTTCTTACATCTTGAGTAATTGTTCCAAAGAAAAATGTCTTTATTTACTTCTCAGACCCACATGTTAATTTACTTCCGCTGACATTGTAATAGAATCTTTCATTTGTGTATTTGAATCAAGCAACTACATCTCATTTAAACTATAGTTGATAATATTTACTATTTGATCCTAACTATGAACTGGAGGAAGAAATGATCTTAATTTGAATTGCAACTTTAGCTTACACAAATTGATTTTGAGCTTTAATTCACAACTAATAGACAAATGTAAAATGGTAGTGATGGAAGGAGCTTGAGTGCTTCAACTTTTTGTCACCTCATACAGTTAAACAAATTTTAATGAATTGTATTGCAGTTTTCAAGTTAAATGCCGCTTCAATAGGCTTGCATGTGTTATTGTCATCACTTGGCTTAATTGAATTCCCAGTGCATTAGTCACCTCCAACTTTTAATTTTCACTTCTCTTATTCCATGAAAATGTTGTTAAAAGAGATTCTGGATTTTGCAGGGATCGATGGTGTTGGGCTGGGACCTGTTACGCAATATTATAGTCTTGGACAGTAAGTATCTTCTTCATGGCTTCATCTCATTTATGAGAATTTCTGAACTTGTTCATGTTATATTGTCTAATGTGCGATGGCAATTATTAATATCTGTTATTTTTATGGTTTGTGATGATTTGGGTTTTGGATAATTGGATTGAAGGTTGATGGAATGGATCTTGAATGAAGATGAAGAATTTGAAATGGATTTTGTTGGAATATGTATTCTGAGTTTAATTTTATTTTTCAACAGTATAATGTTAGATATTTGGGTTGTATCCTTAATTTGGATTTATATTTTTTTTCAATTCGGATGTTTTTATTTTAGTTTTATGATTTGTAATTTTGTACAATTTTTAGACACAATTTCTAGTTTTTTTTTATGACAATATTTAAATTTCAGTCAACCATATAATCGAACCGAATCAACCGAAAATTTCTGTTTGGTTTCAATTCGGCTATCATAGTATTTCGGTTCAGTTTAGTTTGTTAAAATTTCAATACTTAGGTTGATTTGGTTTGGTTAGTGAACCGAACTGATCGTTGCTCACCCCTACTGAATGTGGTCTAAAAGCCACTTTTGGCTTTCCAAAAGCCCAGCCAAACAGGGCCTTAGGACAGGAGTGAAGTTCAATTTATTTGTGTTGATTGTTCAGTATTTTGGTCTTAAAATGCCTTTTTTTTTAGTTCTTTGGTTCTGATTGGGTAGTGATTTAGTAGAGTTTTTATTAAGTTTCATGGGTCTCTTTTAATTAATTTTCTACTCTTCCTATTCTTGCTAGCATATTCTACTGCTCTCATGCTTGTAGGTGTTGAATCTTACTTAAATATGTTGAGTATGCATCATTGAAGAAACCTAGGTGTTTAAATTGTTCCAAATGCTCCTGAACTAATTTATGCTGACCAGTTGCTCGATGAAATGCAGGAAAGAGATTCTTTATGCGATTGTGCTTTTGTTTAGATGTGTTTGCATCTTGCCAGCATTTTTGTGCCTTCCATGCCTTTGTTGTTTGTTTTTGTTCTCTTGAACACTGTCCCATATGGGCTACTTGTCCTCAATTTTGATTGAGTTGCTTTTGATTTATTTGAATTCTTTTGTGCTCATATGGGATTGTTTGATTCTTATGATGCAGGAGCAATTATAAGGTTCTTCGGGTTTTTCGGGTTGGGGCCCGAAAATTTTCGTGTTAATCAAGGTTGGGGCTGATTCTAAATAGTGTTGGTTTGGATTGTTCGAAGCAGGTAGGGTTTTGACTCGACCCGTGCATAGCCCCAGGGGATAGCAATAAGTGCCCATTATAATTTTGATTTCAATAGAATTTTGATTTTAATCCGAGATATTTCGCCTCTATCACAAAAAGTTCCACTTTAGATATCATTGTAGATATTTGAAAAAAGATTTTAAAAAATAAGTCTAAAATTACAAGCAATTAGATTTAAATTATATTCGGTCTGGTCCGGCCCAATCTGACTCTATCCAATGCAATGGACTTAATGGGTCGCGTTGCTTAATAAGTAAATAATAATTCATATTTATCTTGAAATTCAACCTATGAGCACCCCCATTCATAGCCTCTCTTTTCTACTAAGAAATTGTGTTCGTCACAGTGCATTGTCTCCAGCCAAACAAATTCACGCCCAAATCTTTGTAAATAACTACCTTTCCAATGTTACCCTCCAAACTGATCTTGTGTTAGCCTATTCCAAATTTGGGGTTCTCCATCTTGCTCGCAAAGTATTTGACAGAATGCCTGAAAAAAATATGCATTCATGGAATATTTTGATTTTCTCGTATGTGCAAAATTCTCTTTATCCTGATGCTATTAGTGTTCTACGCGAGTTTGTAGAGATGGGTTTTATGCCGGATCACTATACCTTGCCTCCTTTGTTTAAGGCATCTCTAGGTATGGGAGATTATTGTCTGGGGTGTATGCTTCATGGATGGGTAACTAGACTTGGCTTTGAGGGATATGTAGTTGTGGGGAGTTCTATTTTGGACTTCTATTTGAAATGTGGAGGGTTGGTTGATGCACATAGAGTTTTTTCTCAAATGCTGTGGAAAGATACCGGTGTTTGGAATTTGATGATTTCAGGGTATGGGAAATCAGGTCTCTGTGCAGAGGCTTTGAGTTTGTGTAGTAATATGGTCGTGGAAGGGGTAAAGATTGATGCTTTCATTCTTCCCAGTATTTTAAATGCCTGTGGAGGGGCAGGTGACGTAATGAAAGGAGCAGAGGTTCATGGGCTAGTTCTAAAGAGTGCTTTATTTGATGGAGATGTTGCAGTTGGGAATTCACTTATTGATATGTATGCAAAATGTGGGTGCTTGGGAAATTCAGAGAAGGTTTTTCAGAATATGCAGAATTGGAATGTTGTTACATGGACTACAATGATATCTAGTTATGGAGTTCATGGGAAAGGAGAGAAAGCCTTAGCCATTTTTATGAAGATGAGGAATTATGGATATAAACCTAACCCTGTTACCCTAACTGCAATTTTAGCTAGCTGCAGTCATTCTGGTCTAATAGATGAAGGCCGCAAGATTTTCCATTCCATATGGTTAGATTATGGGTTTGAACCTAGCATAGAGCACTATGCTTGTATGGTGGACCTGTTGGGTCGTTGTGGACATATTGAGGAGGCACTTGGGTTGGTGGAGAATATGAAGGTACCAGCATCAGCAAATGTCTGGGGTGCCCTATTAGCTGGCTGTGTGATGCACAAGAATGTCAAGATTGGGGAAATAGCAGCTCACTGTCTCTTTCAAATGGAACCAAGAAACTCTAGCAATTATATAGCTTTATGTTATATTTATGAATATCATAGCATTTGGGATGGCATATCAAACATCAGAACAAAGATGAAAGAATTAGGTTTGGTGAAATGTCCTGGATGTAGCTGGGTAATTATTTCAGGAATAGTATATAAGTTCTATCAGGGGCATTCACATCCAATGGCAAACATGATGTGCAAAACATGGCATGATATGTTCAAGGTGCTGACTTTGCCTGATGCTTTTGAACAAGAAAACTAACTGTAAGTAACTAAATTCCCCCAAAAATTTAACTATATATTCTTTGCTGATTTCTCCATCTATTTAGAAGAATATAAGTCTGATTTGATTTTTTAGTAGGTTATTTTTCATGTGGTGATTCTTTTCCCATTATTGTTGCTCTTTGGCCCCTTTCCCATCTATTCTTTACTTTGTCTTAGGATGGTTCCCATTTATTATACCAGAAATTGATTCCTTGATTGTTTGCATTTTCTTGTGTGGATATTTTCCATTGAATGAATAATTATCCACAAAAAGAAATTTCTGAGGGTAACTGTTGGCCTGATGAGTGGTCTTTTGCTTGAAAATTGTTGGACAAGGTACATGAAAACATTCCTGAAGATTTTGGTTGGGTGGAACCTGGGGCCACAAAATCTGGGTTATGGTTAAAAACCATTTGCTATCTGATCTATCGATCATTCTTCAACAAATTCTTGGGGGAAGAAGAAGAAATCTAGAGAGAAAAAAGGTGCGTCTTCAACAAATTCTTTGGCCACATCAATTGTTGGTTGTTTAGTATAAAATGCGGCCATATATTTATCTAGAATTAGCCAGACTATGTCTTCTCAAATTTGATTTATATGTATGGAAGTTACATATAACAGAAACTAGTCAAACATGGAAAGTTCTCTAGAATTTGTTGCAAGTGATGTGCTTTGATAATTCCATAGGCTATGTGGTGGCCAACCTCTTGCTATTTAGAATTGAGCCTGTTTTTGCTGTATGGGATCAAATCTGGATCATGCTGCATTTTATCATTTATAATTTTCATGTGAGGCTCGAGTTGAGTTGACATTTTGATCCACTCAACTAGAGAATAATATCATAAATAAAATCAATAAAAAAACATTTTCATTCAATGAAGATTAAAACCATAGAAAGTAGTATTGAGAGGTGTAGCTTGAGTATATTTTCCTTCATCAGTCATATATGTTCTTATATTTTATCACCTTTTTTGTTTTTTTCCTTTAACCAGATTTCATCGCAAATATGTTCTGGACCTGCAGTGGTCGCCTGATTATGCATTACTGATCTCTGGATCAGTTTATAATTCATGCATCATATGGGATGCTAATAAAAGGCAAGAAAGACAAAAAAAACAAAATCCAACAGTTCACTTCGGATTAGGATGGTTGGTGGTTGCTTTCTGGTTCTTTTGTCTCTTAATGTCAGGGTCTGTTCATCATTTATTGGAGGATCATTTCCATCATGTGCAAGGAGTGGCCTGGGATCCATTGTCTAAGTGCATGACATCAATTAGTTCAGATATAACTTGCCGTGTTATGTTCAGAAACCTCAGACAAAAACCTAAGGTGTTGAGAAGATGAATTTATTTGTTGGCATGTCATCACAAAGGCAGAGAAACAGCTCATAGATGATTCTGAGGTCAGAGAATGGCATGATTATCACTGTTTGCTGCAGATTATATATTTATTTGTTGCATATTATAAGTCTCATCCATGTTTTGAGGTGCAGTCTTCAGAAAGCCATCTGTTTCGTAATGAAACATGTCCTTCATGGTCGCCTGATGGATCATTTTTAATTGTTCCAGCAGGTATGAACTTGGATATGTCTATTATCTAATGTTACTGAAGATACTTCACTGTCTTATCACTTGCCTTTTCTCATCATCTCTTTGTATTTTTTCTAATATCAACTTATGCTTCATTCCTTACCTTTCTTGGGAAGATAGACCTTATCCAAATTAGAACTTTGTTCTTTACAACTTTGTTCTGGTTGTAAACATAGAAAAATTGAGAACTTCGAGAAAAATCTTATGGCAAGGCCTGGTTCCTAGCCAGGTTAAACTAGCTGGCCTGCATGAATAAATTTTGGTGGAACTTAATTTTTGTGATTATAGTCATTACTATTATTTTTAGACCTTGGATTCATGGTGCAAGTATCTAAGTATTTTGTCTCTCTTCTAAAATCATCAAATTGTTATCTGATTATGCTGTCAGTCTCTGGCTTCTTCTTCTTCTTTGTTTTTTCCCTTCATTTGTGCAAATAAATTTGTTGTGATTAAATTTGCCATTTCAGGTTCGTACAAAGTTTCAGCTACATCAGAAACAGTTAATATTGCTTATGTATTTTCCAGATTCAAAGCAAGACATGCACTTGACCTTATTACTTCTCTGTATTGGTTCCCCACAAGATTAAGCTGTTCTTTCTTTCATCTATCAGGACACAAAGTCTAAAGTCTATTGGTGCATGATAAGCCAAAATATCTCTTATAACAAACTAAATTGTAATAAAATGTATCCTTTATCTTGCATCGAGAATTTACCAGCATTATTGCTGCCTGGCGCCAGTAAACCTATTGTAGCTGTTTCTTTCTGCCCTGTCACTTACAGCCTTAGTGGATCACATTCAGGTATTTGTTCTTTTGTTTTTGTGGAAGGCGTAGCAGACATAAGTCTGAGGATAATTGGTAAGCTAACTGTCTTTGTTCATCTGTTCAGCTGGGTTCTTCAAGCTTTCCTTATTGCCTAAGTTTTGCAGTGGCAACATTAAACTCATTGTATATCTACGATACGGAGAGTGCTTCTCCAATAGCAATATTGGCTGGTCTTCATTATGCAGCCACAACTGACATTGCATGGTAAGTTTGTGTCTTGTTTGTAGAGAGGCAACAATAAAATTTCAAAATAAAAGTTGTCGGAAACCATTAGATTAACAGTTACCTCTCATTTTACTGTAGAGGCTTGAAAGTATTGCTGTAAGATCTGTACTTGTCCCATTCTTTCCCCCAAGTCTAATAAGATCTGGAAAATCTTGATTCTGAGGTGCTGTGCTCATACAAAATGTTCACTTCTGTGGGATGATCATTATGCCCTATAATATGCTTCTGTCTTTCTGAATTGCCAGTTTTATATTTTTGCTTCAAGGTCACCCGGAGCACATTATTTGGCTGTCTGTTTGAAAAATTGTTACTGTACTTTTGTAGAATATGAAACTGGTGAATTGGGATTGCCAGTCTACTTAGCAGGTTCGCGCATTCGTTTGTCTTTCCATTTAATATTTTACCTCTTTTTGAACCATTTCTATGCCGTTTAAATCTATCGCACAACACAAGAATGATAATAGTTCACGAGATTGTTGAGATACCAGATGACAATATTGCTGACAATCCTACAGATGTTTCCGTATTGCCAGAAAGCAAAAAGACAGGTGTAGAGAAGAATGAAGGGAAGCAGGCATTACTTAGCTCAATTAGTACACCCATCTCAAATACGCCAGCCAAGGGGCGAGTCACTCCTATGGCAATTGATCCAAAATAATCATGAGTCCGTGTTCTAAAATTGTTTTTATAGCAACAATATAATGATCTTTCTCTATTAGTAATTTCAATTTTTCTTTTACCTTTTTTTATCCCTTGCCCCAAATATGAGATGTATGATATGTGGAATTACCTTTTAGGCTATAAGTTTTTCTTTTTACGTGTTCCCCTGGGGGGATGATTTTGAGTCCGGCTATATTATCTTTTGTTGTTCACAGCATTGATTAATATGTCCTTGTGTTAAACTATATTCATGTGATTTAGCATGCAACATTCTGTAGATAGCCGTACGTTTGGCAAGTGGAAAGTATTTTTTTATTTTATTTTACTTTTTTTTTTTATAGAACATATGAATTATGGTTTTGTTATATTATCGACAATATCCTGGACGAGTAATAGCATTTACCTTTTAATCATAGGAATTCCATCATTTGCCTGAGCCTGGTCAAAGTTGTCTAACCCTCTAAAATATTAGAAATTCTGGAGTCTGAGGGAGGAAAGACAGCCGAAGGCATTTCGAATGTTCGAGGCTAAGTATTAAGTAAAAGAATGTTCAAATCTGATTCAACTTGCAAGCTATTCAGTATGCAAATCAGTTTAGTATGCCATTCAGTTCTAGTCTGCATGGATATATAATGTTAAGCAGTTCTAGTTTGCATGGAGGCATGTCACATTAATTTGCTAGCTATTCAGCCTTAAATCCCTCTTCCTGGGTGTTTAATACGGATTCTAATTGGATTGGCATTGGTGTTATTTGGGCTTTATAATTGGGCTTACACATTTTATTGGGTTTTAATCCGATTACATGGTTATTGGGCTTAATTAATTCTTGGTTGAAATAATGGGAAAAATCATGGGCTTTCATCATAAATATACACAAAAAAATAAAAATAACAAAATAATAAAATAATAATACAAATATTACAGAAATAAAACATTTTAAACTTTTTATAACAATTTAAGCAAAAACTTTTACACAAATACCACTATTCCTTTTTTCACCCTAAGTTCAAAATTTCACTCTCGTTTTCTACCTATCGATTCCGTCCTCCTCCGATTTCTGCCCTAGCGATTCCCTCATCCTCCACCACCTACGATCAATTTAACGACCACCGCTAACCTCTGCCTCGACGAGCTTCGGTCTTGAAAGGATTCGATTTGCTTAAAGACCATCGACATTCTCATCTCCGTCAGTTTCCATCTTCGGTTAGTTTTGTTCACCCTTATAAATTTTTACTCCACTTTTCCGTCTATTTTATGGTTAAAATTATAAATTCTATTTGATTGATGAGAAAAATAATTTTGATTGATTTCCTTTTTGCTGAATTTTTTTTAGTTTGAAGTCGAATCAGTAAATAGTTTAGCGAGTCGTGTTTGCTGGATTTTTTTAGTTCGAAGTCGAATAAGTAAATTGCTGTATTCATTTACAGATCACATAACAAGTAAAATGGTACAAACTCGAACAAGCTCATCTCCTGCACCAAAGACAACGTCACAAATTATGAACAAGTTGAAGAAACCAATTCATGACACAGATATAGTAATCAGAGAGGAGACAAAGAGGAGGATAAACATTAAAGAAACACCAGAACATGACACTCAAATTCCAAAAAAATCAAAGGTATGATTTGAGAATGCATTTATGTTTAATATTCCGTGCATATATTATGTATGTCAATATGCTGGATTTTTTTATATATAACCATTTCTTTAAAAAGATTTTGAATGTAGTCTATTGCCCTTTATAATGTATAATTTGCTCATTTGCGTATAGTATCATTTTCCATTTTTATATTTTGCTATAGAAACAATTAGTGTGAAGTGTGGTAACCATAATGATGTGTGGTAACCATAATCAATTAGAGTCGCCACAATGCTGTCAACTTCTAACTGGACTAAAATTAATGTAACGAGTCGACACATATTTGACGACTCGTTTCAGACACTCATCGATACGACTGGCACCTTTGAGACGACTCTTGACACATAATAAAAAGTAGAATTCGTGAACTAGATGCCGACTCCTTACATATATGATTATGTGTATACTAAATGTATCTTGTGCGTTTACCTTATATTAGAATTAGAGAAAATTACATATATAATAGATGTATGTTAAACGTATGTTGCATGCCTATTAGACCTCTAATATACGTATATTATATGAATATTATTCTTATATTAGACGAATAATACAATTATATTAGGTGCATATTATATGAATATTAGACATATATTAGACTTATACTTCATGTACAATATACATATATAAGAAATATACTATATCAATGCTATATGTATACTAGTCTTATACCATGGTTATAATAAATGTATATTATACTTATATTATACATATGTTAGACGTATGCTGGACATATATTAGCCATATAGTAAATGTATACTAGGCATATACCAGACTTATACTGGACGTATACTAGACCTATACTAGACTTATACTGGATGTATATTAGACCTATACTAGATGTATACTAGTCATATACTATACCTATACTATGTGTATTAGACCTCTATTAGACTTATATTACACATATACTACACGTATCCAATACGAATACTATATGTATATTACTCATGTACTCTACATATAGTATATGTCTATTAGGCTTAGTCTATATGTATAATAAACTTGTACTGGACATATACTAGTAGTATACAATAATTATAGTAGATGTATACTAAACTTATACTATACATATATTACATGTATATTAGGCATATACTAGACGTAAACTGTGTGCATATTGAAATTATACTTGACTACTACTTGATGTATATTGTGTTCATTTGATGTATATTCTGTGTTTTTACAGGTTGGAGATTTTATTTTGAAACATGATGATTTCCAAAGTGTACGAGTCCAATTCTGCATGAACACTTCTGCAGTATCAATTATAAAAAGCAAGCTAACAGTTGATCAGTTGGACAAGTTCAGAAACAGTTGTTTTGGGTATTTCCTAGAACTACCTGAAATTATACTACATAATCAATTATTTTTTTGTATATTTCTAAGAGAAGTATATAGTGAAAATGTAAAAGAGTTTAGATTTAGATATGATGGAGTTGATTTGACCTTTGGATTAGAAGAATTTGCACTAGTAACTGGTTTGAAGTGCACCGGGACAAGAAAAAAGATCAACTCATCAAAAGAAAAAAGTATACTTTTGGAAAAGTATTTTGGTGACTGTAAAAAGATAACAAAGAATACTATTTTTAACTGTTTTATAAAAGCACATTTTGAGAATGATGATGATGCTGTGAAGTTAGCAGTGCTTTTTTTTTATTCATTGCTTTCTTCTAGCACATAACAACCATAAAGTTGTCAGTGAGGACGAAATAACATTCATAGATATTGGTTGTTATGATGATTACCCTTGGGGAATAGATGTATTCAATCTGACTATCGGAAGCTTGAAAGGGAAATTGATCAGAAAAAGAGGCAAGGCTGAGAAAAAAGAAGATAATGTGTCCATGTGTAAGATATATGGATTTGCTTATGCATTTCAAATTTGGTTTTATGAATGTTGCGGACACATCTCGGAATATTTGGATGTTGAGGCAACTACAAAGATTCCAAGGATCCTTAGATGGACAGAAAAAAAAGTAATTTTCAGCCTGAAGGAGCTCACAAACATGCTGTTTAGTGTGCCAGCAAGAAATGTAAGTTATCTTATTATATTTTCATTTATTATGTTTTATAATTATTGTAATATCCATAATATTTATTTGATTTCCAAATTTATTTGACGGAATATAAGGAATATTTATTTGAAATCTTCTATTTATTTTATTCTTTTTTATATTAGTTGAAATTGCAGAACATAATGCCTGATGAATCTGAGGTTCAAATCCTTCAATTGGATGGAATGTTTGATGCAATAGAAGGAATGAAAATTTCTGATGTACAATTACTAGACGATGAAATTTCACCTACTCTACCTCAATTTGAACCTGAACCTGTAAAAGAAAAAGAAGGCAAAACATACAAAAGAAAATCTGAAGAAGACAACTATGTCAGAGAAATAAAGTTGGTGAAAGAAGAAATTACAAGCCTGCGTCAATATGTAGAGTCTAGCCTTCACAAAATGCAAGGCTATTTTGATGTGAATTTTGAAAAAGTTAGCGACAGGCTTTCAGGGCTTTCTCAAAAGCTGGATTCTATCAATACCTCCCAGGTAAACATTAAAATGTTTTTATAATTTTGATCATTATAATATTTAATATATTATTATTTTATATGATTTTCAAATTATTTTTGATAATTCAACAATCACGCAACAATTTGTTCAATGAAGATAATGATTCTGAAGAAAAGCATTATGATGATGAAGTACTAGGAGAAGACCAGTACGCTGCTCTGGTCAGTTTAAATTTTTTAATTTCGATTTGCACTAAATTATTTATGAAAATTCTTTCATTCTGATTACTATTAACATATTATGAAAAATTGTGCACCTAATAACTTTAATATGAATAAAAATCAATCACTTATCATTTCTTTTATTGTTATCAGTTTGATGATACTGCGGAAGACAAACCTGAAAAATATGTCAAAGATGATTTGAAAACAAGAGATGAAACCTTACAAGATGAACCTACTGTTCAGAATGATAATGTTGGACATAAAGAGGTATGCCTATTATTGTTCTATCACATCTCAATTATATTTGTTAACATTTATCAAAATTGATTTGTGATTTTTTATTATAATACATGATACTATATTTTTAGGTTAAAACAACTTGTGGTATTACTGGTTCATCTATTTTAAAGTCTGACGAAATGGATAGCTCCTTATTTGATCAACTATACGAGGCTGCTATCAACAATGTATACTAGAAAAAGAAACACGTGCTAATTATTAAGTGTAAAATGATTAATTTCCATTCATATTTTAAGTTGTTTTTTAATATTTTCTTTGTTTTTATTGTATGAATAGGATTGTGAAAATTTTGTTGTTACTGGACGTGAGATTGTTCTATATAAAGAACAATCTGATGACATGACTCCAACTGTTGACAAAAGAGAAATTAAACCATCCTTTATGCTCATGTCTCCGTATGTCAACAATTTTGGTTCCAATGAACAACAAGAAAAGATCACTTGCTCCAAAACATTGGTGAAAGGTCTAGTGCCTCTTGACAACAATATTGGGGGAACACCTGATTATACATTGATTACAATTTTCAATGACTTTGTGCACGAAGGAATGATAACCAACAATAGGTAATAAACTCTTAACCTTCTAATGCTTTGTTTATGTTAATGTTTATTAATATGCCTTCACCCTATGATCATTTTTTTTCTTATCAGGAGAAAGGTGTATTCTCCAGAGCATGATATTCTCAATCTCTCCTTTGATTTTGAAATTGAAGAAATCACACAAAAGTCATGGTTCCATTACCTTTTATATGGCGGTCAACCTGTATCCTCAAGTGTATGTATATTTACTATATGTACATAATGACTTATGTGCTATTGTATATTTATATGACTTATGTGTATATTTACTGTCACGTGTGGTAACAATGGTGACGACTCGTGACAGACACTAATTATTTCGAGTCGCCACCATGCTGTCGATATGTAAATGGACTGAAAATACTGTAACGACTCGTCACTTATGTGACGACTCGTTATAGAAGCACATAGATACGACTCTCCAGATCTTAGCCAACTCGTTACATATATGATTGTGCCTATACTACTTGTAGATTCAGTGTATACTACATATATATTAGACTTATACAATATGTATATTAGACGTATACTGTATGTCATTATACTTATATTATACGTATATTAGATGTATATTAAACTTATAATAAACTTATAACAGATGTATATTAGATGTATATTACACATATATTAAACTTATATGTGATGTACACTATATATATATATAAGACGTATACTAGACGTGTAGCATACTTTTATTAGATGTATACTTGATGTATAATATCCGTATACTATATGTATACTAGACCTATATCAGCCGTATACATATACTACACGTAAACTAGGCATATACTATATTTATAATATGTGTATATTAGACGTATACTAGACTTATATTTTATGTATACTGGGCGTATATTGACCGTGTACTATCCGAATACTAGACATATATACTAGGCATATACTAGAGTCATACTATACGTATATTAGACTTATACTATGACTATACTACACATATGCTAGCTGTATACTAAGCGAATACTAGACATGCTATGCATATGTTAGACTTATAATATGCATATATTAAACGTATACTAGACTTATATTATTTGTATACTATATGTATACTATGCATATACTATGTATACTAGACTTTTACTATACGTATAAACAAATTTGGTATGAGCAAATGTTATCTGCCTTCATTCATGTGCATATACTTGATATATATTATCTATACTGTCTGTATACTAATTTTTTTTTTTTATGTACACATAATTAACTGCAGCATATGAATATCATCTTCTATTACTTGAGGAAAAAAGCTAAATATTTAAGTGGTATTTGTTTGAACTTCACCACAACAGACAACACTTTGACCAAGTTATCCAGAAATTTTATAAGAGATTCTTGAAAAAGGGAGAGGACCTGAGGTTAATAGAGAAGGAGGATACTATTGTTGGTTATATTCTAGGTCATTACCTGTACTGTAGCAGACCTTGGGCAGAAGTTGAACATATATTGTTCCCTATAAATGTTACAGGGAAGTACCATTGGATACTAGGACATTTGTCAATTCCAGAAAGAACAATATATGTTTATGATTCTCTCAGATCAGCTACATGTAAAGCATCTACACTCGAGACTGCTAAAGCTTATAATGTGATATTGCCCTTATTCTTGGAATTTATTGGGATATGTGAAACAAGAAGGGATCCTTTCAATATTGTATACATTGAAGATCTGCCAAGGCAAAGCAAGATGTAAGTTTTACAACAGGCTTTTTAAAAATATATACTTCATAATTGATATTTGATGCCGCAATTATTGGACCTTGAATACATTTATGGTTATTTTTTGTAGGGATTGTGGTCTATTTGTGGCATCGTTTGCAGAATATCTGATAGAAGGAAAATGAATTCCAACAAATACTTTTGATGTGGACTTGCATAGACTTAGGCTATCAGTATTACTATATTATCATGGACTCCAAAAGCAACAAAACAATATTGCAAGTGATGATGAAGCACCACCAAAAAGGAAATATCAAAAAACTATTTCTAAAAAGAAAGCTGACGTTGTTATTGACTGAGTGTATTGTACCTTGTAATATTGATACAACATTATTTTTGTATAGTATGTAGTTATGTAAATTTTGAATATGTCTAATATAAGTTCCATGTTCTACAATAAAAAAAAAACCTTGATCATATCAAAAAAATTGCTCTATCAAAATTAAATAGAATTAAAAAAAAAATTGATCTTACATGGAAATTATATTGGATAACAAAAAACATTTACTATAACATTTAACTTCAATCTTGTAGTATTGAGTGTATAATACATATATATTTCTTATATATTAGATGTATATTGTGCATATACTATATATATACTAAAAGAATATTGTTCATATTCTATATCTATAGTACAAGTATGTATACTAAACCAATATTGTGCGTCCCACATGGGACAATAAAATGGGGAAATGAACAATTACTGTGACTGCATTGCTGATACGTGACAAATGCTCACGAATTCAACTTGTCACTTAATTGCCCAGAAAATCCCCTCAAAACGCGTCTCGAGTCGTCACGTACGTGGCGACTCGTGACAGAAAGTATGGGTGCCGAGTCGTTATCTACGTGCCGACTTGTTACCTCTTCCTTCCTGTATTCGATTCGATTTTACTAAATTACCCTTTTCCAATCCCCCTTTTCAATCCCCTTTTTCAATTGTTTAAATTATTATGTCTTTTTCAACCCTTTTGTCTCTTCCCCTGCCCATCCCTTTCCTTCCTTTTTTAGGGTTCAAGCTTTTTCCCTTTGTCTTTTCTTCTCAATATCTTACCCCATAATTTTCCGTCGTTTTAACTCGAACTCCCTCCTTACTTTTTCCTTTTGGTTGTGTGTTTTTTTTCCTTCAATTTATTATTCTTTTACACCGTTTCTCTCAGTCCTCACTGTTAGGTTTCCCTTTTCCTTTCCATTTTTTAAACGTCATGGTGAGAACGAAAAATGCACCTTCTACAAGGCATGAAGAAGAATCACACATTGAGGAACAAAACTTTCAAGCCACTTACAAAACACCTTTTCCCATCTTCTCAGATGAAGAAGGAATACGGTTTCAAACTTTGATGGATGGGGACATTGTAGCATGTAAGTATTTTCCAACAACTTTGCTGGATCGTACTGGTATGCTAGACTCTGTTACAAAAATGTTAAGTTCATGTGGCCTACTGAAATTTGTATCGATGCATGAACATACATATCCACCATTACTAGTCGAGTTTTATACTACATTAGAAGTTAATTTTGAAAATTCTCGAATTCTGGAATATAGGTTGTGTGGGACAGAACATAAACTCACATACTTTTTCATACATAAATCCCTTGGTTTTTAACAAGACGGTTTGTGTGACCCCCCTTCTGCTTTTAAGTTGAATGAATTTTGGACATTCCTTACCGATTTACAAACTCCATTTCAGTCTAAGAGGGGGAAGGCCATGTTTATTAAGGATTTGAAGTATTGGTTATTGCACAAAATCATTGCCTGTGTTGTTTTCCACAAATCAGAAACAAATAGAGTTTCTGCACAAGAGTTATTTTTAATGTGGTGTGTCCATAATAAAAAGAAGGTTAGTTGGACCTATTGGATTTTTAATCAATTATTGGCCTGTTCAACACGAAAGGATGGTCCTTTAACCCATGGACATGTTATATCCATCATTGCTAAGAATCTCAACATTAACCTTGGTGATTATCATCCTGTCTTAGAATGTAGTTATTTCACCAAACAATTGTTAGTGCGTGGTGAGGTTTTTGATGCATCCTTTCGATTAATTCCTGCAAAGTCTAGATCTTGCTGGAGGGGTTTGGAACCCATTGAGAACCCTATTAAGGAGACTACTGGAGATGATTCTTCAAATTCTGATTCTCGAAATACTTCCTAGTTGCCTGCGGATGCTGGTGCGTCTTCCAGTCACAATACTCCCATTCTGGAGCAAATTTTACAGAATCATATAGCATTACAAAACCAGCTTACCAGCATGGCAGACCAGCTTTCTAACACATCATCTCTTAATCGTCAATTTGAACGCAGACATCGGAAGTTGGAGTACAAGATGAATCAATTTTTTGCTTTTTCGGGTTATCAGATTGAGTCTCCTCCACCATCACCTTCCGAATATTAAGGCGTGTTCTTTATTTTACAATTCTGTCTGTATTTATGTTTCAAAACAAGAATATAATATATACCTGCACATTACTACATCTCAATTTTTGATTGGGGTTATATGTTAAGGTTATGTTATTACTATAACATTTATTATATCTCTAAAAGCCTGTTGATTATGCTTGTATTTTATCCCATCTGCTGTAAACAACATGATTTACATAAGAGAATATAACTTAAAATTCGCAAAAGTCACCACAAAAGAAACGATCAAAAGTCACCACAAATGTATTTTAGACATATACAAGACGTATACTATATGCATATTATACTTATACTAGACGTATATTAATCTTATACTAGACGTATATTGCAATGAAATATATGTATACCATGTGTATACTATTAGGTGGGTACTATGTGTATATTATTCTTACACTAGATATATAACTTGGTGTACAATTGGCTAATATTGATATACTATGTGTACATTACACATATACTAGTCATATACTAAATATATATTGTGCGTATATTAGATGTATATTAAAGTTATATTATAGATATACTAGACGTATATTAACCGTGTATTAGCCAAATACTGGACATACATATATACTAGACTTAAACTATGCATGTATTAGACGTATAATAGACCTATATTACACGTATACTAGACCTATATTATCCGTATACTATTTGAATAGTAGACATACACTAGGCATATACTAGACTTATACAATATGTTATCCTTATATTATAAGTATACTATACATATACTATGTATATACTAGACTTATACTATGCTATACACTACAAGAAATCTGAGAAATAGAGACGGAAAATAGAGACGGAATTCCGTCTCTAATTGAAAATAGAGACGGAAATTTTCCGTCTCTATTTCGTCGGTCTCTAAAAATTAGAGACCAAAATGTTCCGTCTCTATTTTTAGAGACGGAACTATTTTTAGAGACGGAAGGAACGTTTCCGTCTCTAAAAATAGAGACGGAATAGTGCTTTCCGTCTCTATTTTTAGAGACGGAAAGAGCATTTCGGTCTCTAAAAATAGAGACGGAAAGAACGATTCCGTCTCTAAAAATAGAGACGGAAACTCAATTCCGTCTCTAAAAATAGAGACGGAATAAGTTTTTCCGTCTCTATTTTTAGAGACGGAAAATGAATTCCGTCTCTATTTTTTTGGAATTTTTTTAATATATTAAAATAAATAATATTAAATTTAAATATTCCTTAATTTTATATAATGAATTTTTGTCTCTAATTTATTGATTTTTTTTTATATATTAAAAATAAATAATATTAAATTTAAATTATTCTTAATTTTATATAATGAAAAAAAATTAAATAAACAATAAATAAATATGAAAATATTGTATTATTTAATGTATTAATATATAAAAAGTGTAGTGAGATTACAAATAAAAAAAAGATAAAAATTCTAAAAATAATAACTAAGATGGAGGAGAATGCGGACGACCAGCAGACGGTACTTGCGGGTCAACAGGTAATGTACGGCTAATGAAGTCCTCCAGCATATTGATACGATCCATTAGTACGCCGATCGTACCGCGTAGCTCAATGACCTCATTAGTACGCCGACCGTCTCCAACTTCTGTCCATATTACTCATTAATATTAAACTGTTTAGAAAAAATCATAAGGTCGAAGTTAGTATTTAATTTGAACTCAATTCTCTAGCCTACTATTTCGCTTTAATCCCTAATTAGTTTTACATAATGATTCATTTCCCTAAATTAAAACCATAAATATTTTGTAAAAAAACGGACAGAGTTTCCCCTATACGGGTCCCTATCCCCCTGTCAAACATTAGCAATTTTAACACTTCGGTAAAATATCAACCAATTGCAACTTCACAACAAACTCATTGTAATAAGAAATTTATCCATTCACATCAAACATCTAAATTTAACGGATAAAATCACCACCAGTTGTGAATTTATCCCTTAAAGTGATATTCCGTTAATACAGTATCGTTAATAATAGCATAGTCGTTACTATTGAATTACAACATGACTATGCATGACTTACACATTTTTATCTCATTAAAGCAACATATTTCAAACATATAGATGCAATTAAAAAAATTTTCGTACTATTGAAAAATAAATTATTAATACATAACACATTTACCTCGACGAAAGCGGCTGGAAAGCTGCGATTATTTGGTGCGTCCAACAGTTTAACGCCGATTCGGGTGTGGTTATGGTAGGTACATGCAATGACAAATAAAAAATAATTTATATATTTTACCTTATTCTTAAGTACACAATTGAAATATAAAAACTATAACAAAATCAAAATATATCACAACTCAATTACTACCTAATTGTATAATTATAGTTTCAATCATCTCAAATCATTATCCATCCTAAATTCCAAAATTCGAACATATTAACTCATTTGGACAACAATTGCATTTAATACAACCAAACTCTTTACATCCAAAATATATATATAGCTTAGCTTTTTTGAACAAACAGATTCAATTTAAGCAACCATTTATCTAATTAATTATTCCGAACCTTTTGCTCATCATATACTATTGTTACATTAACTTATAGCTATAATCTATGAGTTTATCTAACTCATTACCATAATAGTTTATCCATTTTCAATAGCTAGTTGTCCATGATTTGATAAATTCAATTTATGCAACTAATTACTCCATTAACGTAGCTAAATTTATCATTTAATTGAGTAACCATAACAACACTGCCAAAATTTCAACAAAAATCCACAACATATTGTTCACATTCTGTGTTCAGTAAAATCATTCTCAATGATTTTTAATTTATGAGAAAAATCACTTAGAAAAATAAGTTTGGTGGCCACATACCTATTTTCTGTATATTTTGGGTCTTTTCGCAGTCGCCGGAGCTCCACCGGAGTCACCAAGACCATCGGAAGGAAGCTCGACGCCTCGGGGTTCCTTTTCCGATGATCACGCGCCGAAAATGCCTTCCATTTCACCGAAATCTTCATCGGTAGGTTTGGTTTTCTTCTCCTCCGATCTACTCGTCGCCGGCGATTGAGGGAGATCCACGGCCACCGAAAGCTTCGCCTTGCCGCCATGAGTCCAGTCGCACTACTCGTGTCGCCTCTCGCCGTCGGAGCTCGTCGAAAAACGCAAGAGAAGCTCACGGTGCTTCTCTCGCTCTCCTGGAACGACGACGGCCACGGACAGGGAAAACGCCGAGAGCTGCGCTGCAGGGAACGTCGGCGATTCGTTGCCGGTATCGTCGCCGGCGCTGCCCCTCAGCCACTCCCTCTTCCCCTCTCCGATCTCTCTCTCTTTCCTTCGGTCTCTTCCCCGTTCTGCCTCCATACCCAGAGTTTCCTTTTCTTTTCCTATTTCTCATAATACCCACTAATTCTAACTAATTCTAACTTATTTAGGAGCGGCGCACAGTGGCGGGTAGGCCGGTCGTTGGACGGCGACGAGGAGAGGGCGGCGGTGGGAACAAACGCCGGATGGACGGCTCGGGCAACGGAGGGAGGAGGCAGCGAATACAGGGAGCAGAAAGGAGAGGGGAAAAGAAAGAGGGAAAAAAGAAAGGGAATTAGGTCTAAAAACCCGAAATTTAGAGACGGTATTAAATTCCGTCTCTATTTAGAGACGAAAATCGTCTTCCGTCTCTAAAAATAGAGACGGAA
This sequence comes from Excoecaria cochinchinensis, assembly GCA_947683425.1. Lineage (NCBI taxonomy): Eukaryota > Viridiplantae > Streptophyta > Magnoliopsida > Malpighiales > Euphorbiaceae > Excoecaria > Excoecaria cochinchinensis. The sequence continues at coordinate 8,682,773 of CANTUQ010000050.1, forward strand.
TGACTTTTCCGTCTCTATTTAGAGACGAAAAATTCATACCGTCTCTAAATAGAGACGGAAATATTATTCCGTCTCTATTTTTAGAGACGGTATGTATTTTCCATCTCTATTTAGAGACGGAAAAATCATTCCGTCTCTATTTAGAGACGGAAAAGTTATTCCGTCTCTATTTAGAGACGGAAAAACTATTCCGTCTCTAAATACCGTCTCCAATTTTGGCGGGAAAAAATCGCGCCATAATTAGCGACCAAATTTAGAGACGGAAAATGATTTCCGTCTCTATTTAGAGACGGAATTCATTCCGTCTCTATTTTTCCGTCTCTATTTTTGATTTTTCTTGTAGTGATATTAGACTTATATTATATGTATACTACACCTATATCAGACGTATACTTGCTGAATACTAGACTATACTAGGCATATAATAAAAATATACTATGCGTATATTATACGTATGTTATCCTTATATTATACGTATACTAGATGTATATTAGGCATATACTACACCTATACTATGTGTATATTTGATATATATTAGACTTATAACATACGTACATTAGATGTATATCAACTGTATATTATACATATACTATATGTATACTAGATGTATACTAAGCATATACTAGACTAATATACTAGACGTATATTAGATGTATATTAGACTTATATTATATGTATACTAGATATATACTATGTGTATACTATATTGCACTGAAATACACGTATAGCACGTGTATGCTATTAGGTGGGTACTATACAATAGATTTGTAACTTGGAGTACAATTGGCTAAATAATGTGCTAGAGAGTCTTAAAACAAAACAATGATCATGTCACGACTCGTCACCTAAGTGACGAGTCGTGACAGAGGGCAATCTTCACGAATACAATAGATGTGTAACTTGGAGTACAATTGGCTAAAATAATGAGCTAGAGAGTCTTAAAACAAAACAATGATCATGTCACGACTCGTCACCTATGTGACGAGTCATGACAGAGGGCAATCTTCACGAATCGCCACAAAAGTGACGATTCGTGACATACGACAACCTTCAAGAATCGCCACAAAAGTGAGGACTCGAGAAAGCTACCTACAAGCATAAATTACTCTGTTAACTGAATGTGCAAATTTTCATATAGGTGACAAATATTAAAGAATTATCGACACTCTTTAACAAAAATATCTAAAATTCTGTTGATTGTACTTGAATTTTCAACATTTGCTATAAATGATATGATTTATATAAAGAATGAAACAATCAAAAACATTGTAAAAAAAAAAAGTATCATCACTATGATGGAATATCTCTACATGTCTTTCGATTGTGCCCATATTTCTGACATTTGCTGCACCTAATTTTGATCTTTGGCTCCCACACTGCTTTGATCCTCCTCTTCTTAGGTCTTCCTGATTTCAATCTTCCTCTTGGTGGTAGTACAATTTCCTCACCAACGTACCTTGGAATATTCCAATACATTTGATTATCTATAGGATGCACGATTGCTTCATATGTTGCTAACATTGTCTCTTTGGTGTAGAAGCTTGAGCAGAACTCATAACAATCCATATTCTTATCATTTATTACTGCTAAAGCATGTGCACATGGTAATCCATCCAACTGAAACTTGTTGCAAGTGCATGCTCTTTCTTTCAAGTTTACATTGTATGCTTTTTCTTGAACTAATACGCTAAAAACCGGAAAAATATAAAATCCATTATATCCATAAACAAACAAAAATAGCAGATAAGAGATAACATAAAACATCATCATCAACAGAAACATTAAGCATAAATATCCACCTACAGCTACTGGAAATGATAAAAAATACAGCAGCATCACCAGCTAGCATAAAAGTCCAACAAAATCATCACACATAAAATCAGAGTTTCGTATAGTGTGTGTATATTACAATTATAATAAGTGTGAACTACTAGTATACTATATGTGTATTAGTTGAAAACTACGCTTTCACTAAAAGCATAAAATCTCATCCTTTTCCATACCAAAAATAATTTAATTATTCAATAGCCAAAATAAACTTCATATATAATAAAGAACTTATAAACATGTATCTCAAATATGAAAAAATATAAATAAATGACAACCAATGCCTTCTTTATTAACAAAAATAAATAGAAATAAAAGAAATAGAGATCAAACCTTCATTCTCATAGATGAAATGAAGTTTTTCTTCAACTGCTCTTCATACTTCTTAGTTAATTTTGTGAATGTTGACATGGCTATATTTCTATTTGCATAAGTCCATTCTTGAGTCAAGTTGTGCAGGTACTCAATTAAACCTATTATTGGTAAATTTCTAGCTGTTTTGATAGCAGCATTCATTGACTCCGCAATATTAGAAGTTATAGTTGAATACCTTTTATTCACAGAGTGCAACCTAGACCATTTCTCGAAACCAACCCCAAACAGATATTCCAGTATTTTACCATCAACCTTTTTCATTTCATTCATATAATAATCAAAATTCTCATTTGTGTATGATTCAGCAGCTTTAAACAATAAATCTTTCAGTTTCTTTGAGTTTTTCTTGAACTTTCTTTTCACATTATTCAACAAGTGATAAACACAAATGCAATGAGGAATACCAGGATATACACTTGCAGCTGCTATATGTATACTTTCATGCCTATCAGATATGATGCACATTTGATCTCTTGTCCCATATGTTTGCCTAAATTTACCAAAAAACCACTCCCAAGAAGCATCATTCTCTGAATCAACAATACAGAAAGTTAAGAGAAATATTTTTCCACCAGCATCTAGCGTCGAAACTGTTACTAAAGTGCCCCCATATATTGCCTTCAAAAAAGTACCATCTACAACTACAATTGGCAAGCAATATTTCCAACCTTTTACTGATGCATCTAAAGCAATGAACAGATATAAAAATGACAAGTTATCTTCAATCTCTAGATGAATTGCAGAACCAGGGTTTGTCTTTTGAAGCATATACAAATATCTTGGTAATAAAGAATATAAATCGCATGGTTTACCTCTAATGATATCCATAGCTCTTTCCATTGACCTCCAAGCTTTCATATAATTGATATTCACACCATGTTCATTTCTCATATCGCGTATTATGTCAGCTGGTGTGTACACAGTCTTCACATCCGCATATTTTGATTTGATCAACCTAGCAATAATAGATGATGTAGCACCTTTTACTGCTTAACCTTAGCTGCAAACTACAGGAGTGAGTACCTTTGAACACTCTAATTTTGAACATCCTAGTATTCCCTTGTTTTGAAGCTTTTAATTGCCATGGACATGCCTCATCTAAGCAACAAATCTCATACCTACAATCACATGATCTACAAACTTTGAATTGGAAATCATTATTTATTGCGAAAAGGCTTAATGTTGTTTTCAGCATATCCTTGTCTTTAAAAATCTGTCCAACCTCAATTCTTGAAACCACCGAATCTGTCATAAATTCTTCTTCATCTCCTTCTACCTCTTTACCTTCGTTATCCAAAATTTCAACAGTTTGTTTACTCACCAAACTAGCATAATTCATCATGTCTACAAATGCTACATCCTGGTTGACAGGTTGTACAACCTCATTCAACATTAAACTAGTTGCTTCAGGTTCAACTTCTATCATTCCAAGATCAATTGACACTGTTTTGGAGCTTTCACCTACAAAATAAAAATATTTAAATAATTAATTAAAAGAATAAAATTTATTGAATATTAAAAATTAGTAAAAAAAATAGATAGAGACCTAATAGAAACATCAAATATATTAAATGTATATTGTGCATATAGTATATATAAACTAAAAGAATATTGTTCATATGCTACATGTTCAAAAGCAAATGATTAACATACATCGATGATCATATAGAACACATATATATCAGACCATATATGTTAACAAAACAATCAAAAATCAAATGTCAACATACTAATTGCGAGTAACTATGAATTTCCTGAAATTCATTCAATAACAGCATCACAAAAATATTTAAAAATTAATAAAGGAAATTTCAGAAAATTACCAGGTTCACAGATATCCATTTTTGCAATGCATAATGGATATGATTTGAAACATTTTTCTTTGATCTTCAAAGACAAATAGAAGAGCAATGTCATATCATCTTTTATTTTAAGAGGAGGATGTCCATCTCCAATAACATATTTGATGTCCAATGTGCTATCTTCAATGCCTCGATACTGCTGTTTACTAATTAAATGCACAAAATTATCAAAGCTGCAATCTGATGGAATTAGTATTCCATCAACTTGAAATTCCTGATACTCAAATAGTTCACTCCATTTTCCATCATATTGCATCAAAACTAAAATTCCTCCATTTTCCATCATTGTAATATCCTGTATAAATTCAAATAAAAAACATAGTTAAAATCTAAAAATATTAAACTATAATTTTGCAGTATAATGACATAAAATAAACCAAAAATTTTAAAATTTAAGAGAAGTTGTAAATGCATTCAATCAACATAAAAAATACTATCACGAGTAATCACATTTGTGACGACTCGTGACAGAAACTAAACGTTACGATTCGCCAAAACCAGAAAATATGATTACTGCTGATATTTGATCCCAACTTCTCTTCAATTCGATTTCCAACTTCTCAAAACCAGAAACCAGAAATTCAATTTTCGACAGATAATGATCAAATTGATCAAAAGCTTCTGAAATTCAGAATCAACGATATCCAAAAACTAAAAATAACACTCCCGATTAAATACAGATACTAAAAATAAACAGATAGATTTTCCAAAAACAATAATCGAAACATATAACATTTGAAAAAATAAAAATCACAGAGAAAACATGAAATAATTTGAACACAATATACTATAACTCTAATACAACTTACTGGTTACAGTAGAACGATCATGATACTGATTTCGGACGGTGAATGACGATGAGATGAGCGATGGAATCTACAAACAGAAAGATCTTGCAAGAGAGAGAAATAAAGATGATAGATGGATAATATAAAGATTTCCAGCTCAAAATTGAAAACAATCTAGTAAAAGTATAAGAGAAAATAGAGAACGAAAGAGGAAACAAGGAAGACGATAGTCAAGACGGAATGAGTGAAAGAAAGAAGACATTTATGAAAATATAATATAAATAATATATAATTATGAAAGGAATTTTAAAAAAGTGGTATTTTTGAAATAAAATCTAAAAAACTGACATTTGGTGTAATTTCCTCAAAAATTATTGGGAAAGTAGCTAAAATAATGAATCTCGTGGAAAACGCAGGTAAGAGGACAGCACATTATCATGGGCAAAATTGAGGAAATAAGATAGAATCAGCCACAACTCATTCTACAACAACTTTCCAAATGACTTACTCTTAGTTTTTTTAGAAGTTTTTCGGTTTTTTAGATTAAATTAGCCTTGTAATTCAGTTTTTTCATTGGGACAAAGATATGTTTGGTGCTTTTTAAAAATTTATTTCTGATTTTGGAGTGCTTTTTAAAATATTTTCGAAATTGATGTTTTTTGGAAACCGCAGCTTTCAGCTGCGGTTTCTGACAATTAGTTTTTTTTTTTAAACTGAAGCTGTCGAACACTACAGCAAAATGCTACCTGTCTGGCAGCTTCTCAAAAAAGCAAAAGCAAATATTTTGTTTTTTTTTGTTTTTTGTTTTAAATGTTAAAGCCGCAGACATGCAGCTTTTAATTTTTTTAAAAATATTATTATTTTATTTTTTAATAAATAATAGTTAATAATTTTTTATTAAATATTAAATTTAAGAATTAATACAATCATAAAAAATTTATTTTAAATATATATTGACTTGATTTTTTAAAAACAATATTGACAAATCAAATTAATAAAAAATTTATTATATACACAAATTATTTTACAGATATTATATTTTTCAATGTGTTACTATAATTAATTTGTAAATATATTTATTTATTATACAATAAATCTTATTTTATCCAAACAACACAAAAGAGTATAATACTTTTTAATGCATAATTGCAGGGGAATCTAACATAAATTCCAAATTAATGTAATGGAATATAACTAAATTTGTGAAAAATATTTAAATTAGATTTAGCAATTTTTAATCCGATATGAACTTGTTAAAATAAATATATTTATTAATTGGGCTCATCAATCAATAATTTTGTCAAAATGATTGAAAAAATAAGATTATGAATTCAGTTGAATTTTAGATATTTTTGGATAAATTTTTCGAATTTCCTTCGAACTTGGATCATTATTTTGTACAAGTTCATATCGGATTAAAAATTGTTAAATCTAATTTAAATATTTTTCACAAATTTAGTTATATTCAATTGCATTAATTTGGAATTTATATTAGATTCCCTTCAATTATGTGTTAAAAAGTATTATACTCTTTTGTGTTGTTTGGATAAAATAAGATTTATTGCATAATAAATAAATATATTTACAAATTAATTATAGTAACACATTGAAAAATATAATACCTGTAAAATAATTTGTGTATATAATAATTTTTTTAATAATTTGATTTGTCAATATTTTTTAAAAAAAATCAAGTTAATATATATTTAAAATAAATTTTTTATGATTGTATTAATTCTTAAATTTAATATTTAATAAAAAAATTATTAACTATTATTTATTAAAAAATAAAATAATAATTTTTTTTTAAAAAAAATTAAAAGCTGTAGACTGCAGCTTTAACATTAAAAAAAAAAAAACAGGCAAAAGCAAATACTTTTGCTTATTTGAGAATCTACCGGACAGGCAGCATTTTGCTGCCGTGTCTGGCAGTTTCAGTTTAAAAAAAAATAATTGTCAGAAATCGCAGCTGACAGCTGCGGTTTCTGAAAAAACACAAATTCCGGAAATATTTCAAAAAGCACACCAAAATCAGAAATAAATTTTTTAAAAGCACCAAACATATCTTTGTCCCTTTTTCATTCAAGTTAGTATAACCTAGCTTTCATTCAATAGAGTTGCAATTTCGTTTTAGTGCATTTTTCAGAATTCCTTGAGCTTTCTGTCGAAGCAATTGTTTAGGAGAATTCAAATACTGATAGAAGTTAGATGCACATTAAATAGTTTGAGAACACCTTAATTTTTTGGCATGTTCGCAATCACATACGTATATTGTTGGATTCGCAAAAATGAACGAATAATATTTTTGGCACGACTAGTGGGACTTGTTCTGAAGATGCTGCCAAAAACTAAAAATTTATTGGAAAAAGACGTATCTGAGTCTCCGGACTTAGAAGGAGCTACTGCTGTTGCAGAGGCTGTAATATTTGCTCCACATGTATACGAGATGATAGAATAGATAGAGAGGGGTACCAATCCTTAGAACACACAGGCATTTTTTGTTGTGAGTGTTACTAGGGAACCTGTTCCTTAAAATGTACAGAATGTGGAAACTATTTTGTTTCAGGTTGTGAAAGCCAACATCGGGGAGTTAACACATACTTTTCACAAAATGGTTGGAGAGTTATCCAAGCTTCTGGAATACAAGGAATGATGAAGCTGACTCCTCAAGAGGTCAGCGTCCTCAGAGGGAACTCCGGGGGCAATAAATGGAGCATTCCTAGGGAAATGCAGACCATAATGGCACTGTAGAGGCTTACCAACCATCATTTTCATACAACCACTAACCCTATTGTTTATCCTTTTGTGTATAATACAGATGGTTTCAATGCTGCTTCAGCCCAGGGGGGAAATTTTGGCGTAAGAGGTTTTGCTCCTCAGATTCCCCAGAGTATGCCGGTCAATGCGGAAGCTCTTAGGGGGGTAGTGCAGGAGCTTTATGGACCTAGTTTCAGACAAATAGGCTTCCATAAGCCTTATCCTAATATGGTAGACAAAGAAAATCCTTACCCCAAAGGATACATAATTCCAGATTTTTTCATTATTCTCTTGAGAGAATGGCTAGTCCACTGTGGAACATGTTGCTAGGTTCACCATACAATGTGGGTTGGCTAATTATGAGAATTTTAACTTTTACAAACTTAGACTCTTTTATAATTCCTTCACGGGTGATGTATTCATTTGGTTTTCTACTTTTCCTAGAAACTCAGATCACTTTTGGTAAGAAATGGAAAGCCAATTTCATACTTAGTTTTTTAGGGCAGAATCGAAAGTTGTGTAGCAGAGTTGCCAACATTACAAGTAAATGTGAAAATAGCAACGAAAAAATAGCAACCGAATTTATTCCGTTGCTAAATTAGCAACGGAAACATAATTTCGTTGCTATTTAGCAACGAAAATCTGTTTCCGTTGCTAAAATTGGTTAAACTTTGCAGATTTAGTAACGGAAATATATTTGGTTATCTTCCGTCGCTAAAAGTGGAGGAAAATTTTAGCGCCAAAATTTAGCCATGGAAATTAACAACGGAATCACTGTACTGTTGCTAAATAATACGCTAACAGATGATGGAAAAATTTTGGAACGAGAAATAGCAACGAAAATTTTATTCCGTTGTTAAAATTGCAACCGAATTTAGTTTCTGTTGCTAAATAATAAGCCTTAAAAGAATTTGGTTCTAAAATAGCAATGAAATTATTATTCGGTTGCAATTTAGCAATGGAATAAAATTTTCTTTACTAAAATTGCAATCGAAATTAATTTCTGTTGATAAATAATAAGCCTTAAAAAAATTGGGTTCTAAAATAGCAACGAAATTATTATTCGGTTGCAATTTAGCAATGAAAATTATTTTTTATTGCTAAAATTGCAACCAAATTTAGTTTCCATTGCTAAATAATAAGCCTTAAAAAAATTGGGTTTTAAAATAGCAACGGAATTATTATTCGGTTGTAATTTTAGCAATGGAAATTAATTTTCGTTGCTAAAATTGCAACCGAATTTAGTTTCCGTTGCTAAATAATAAACTTTAAAAAATTGGATTCCAAAATAGCAACGGAATTATTATTCGGTTGCAATTTTGCAATGAAAATTAATTTTTGTTGCTAAAATTGCAACCGAATTTAGTTCCGTTGCTAAATATAGGGATGAGCAACCTTCTTATCTTCCTCAGTTTCCTCATTTCATTTTCATTTGCCAATTTCTCTTCCCCTCTCTGCCCTATCGCCGTCGTCGCCCTCTATTCTTCCTCACTCTCACTCGTTCTCTAATTGGGGTGCCAGGCGACACTCCGCCCCAGGCTCAAGCAGTGGAAGCTCCCTCAGCCGAACAACAGACTACTCCTAGGCCTCTATCTCTCGAAGGCACTGCTGGAGCAGGAACCTCAAATCCCATGGCCGGGACATCGGATATAAAAGCTCTTCCTGACAAGCTATCCGAATTCTGGAGGGGACAGGGGGACGCTTACTCCCGGGACAACCATTCCTTTAGCAACTTCATACATCAGTTGGCCCGCGTTCTGAAGGAGGTCGCCCCTCTGATGCGATTGAATGCTGATGAATTAAGTGTTGCTATCAAGAGGCATTAGATAGAGTTTGGTTCCCTTGTTCTATTTTCATGCTATCCTGTCTTGATAAATACTGTTTACATTATGAATCTTCATCTGTTCCATTGTAGGGGGCAATACTGGGCAGAGCTATCATTGCCAAAATGAACAGGCTGATTATGGCCTGGAAGAGGGAGATGCAATCTATGGTCGGGCAACATTTTTGAGCTAATTCCGTCGAGAGTAAGTTGAAGGACTGTGAGAAGAGGGCTCTGGAGATGGAGATCAAGGTAGCCGATGCACTGAATAAGGTTGCAGAAGCTAAGGAAAGAGCAGCTACTAATGAGAGGGGAAGAGCTGAAGCGGAGGCCGAGCTGGACAAGCTCAAAACCGAGCTCAAGGAGGCTAAGAAGGAGAAGGCCGACTTGGAGGAGAAATATTTCGATCTGGAGTATATGTCCTTAGAGTTGGCAGCTGATAAGTGTTTGGTTTTTAGTCAGAAGCTTTCTAAAGCTGTAAAAGGGCGATACCCAGATATGGATTGGTCATGGCTGGATGAAGTGTATCCAGATGAATAAGTCTCTTCGTGTTGTTTCTTTTATTGCATATCTATAAAAATTTCTTAATTTAATGAAATCAAAATTTATTTAATCTCCGAGCGCTTTGAACTGTTATCGTAAATAACTGCACTGTTCGAGCACTTTAATATCCATACGCGAATGGAAGAGTAATTTGATTGTGGATAACAAGTACTTGTTTGTTTACTCTACAAAAAAAAAAAAAAAGCAAATTAGCGACTGCACTATTTCAGTCGCTAATTAGCGACCGTTTTAAAAATTTGTCGCAAAAATTCATTTTTTCATTTTTGCGACTAATTTAGTAACGGAAAAAATAAACAGTCGCTAAATTTTGGCGGCAATTTCTCGCGTCTTTTTTGCAACTAATTTAGCGACTAAAAAATCCATCGCTAAATTTTGCGACTAAAAAATCCGTCACTAAAATAGCGACAGCAATATCAGTCGCTAAATTTAGAGGCAATTTTAGCGACTTTATTTGCGATGAATTTAGCGACTGAAATTATTGCCTCGAAACACACTTGAATTTGCAACGGAATAGCGACTGAAGTATCAGTCGCTAAAAAATTTTCAAATTTTTTTAAATATGAAAATAATTTTTGGAAATTAAAGTGATATTTTAGCGACAGAATAATTCGTCACTATTTCGTCGGTAAAATTGATTACAATATTAATAAAAGTATGCATAAATACTTATAGTTATTAATTATTTTTAATATTTTTGCTTTTCACATGAATTTTAATTTATCTAAAATAAATTTTTTTTATTCAATTATTTAAAAATTTAATGAAAATATTAGATGGATGAGCTAAAATTAATATTAATAAAAAATTTATTAAGGAATATTTATTGATATTATTTTTGGGTTTTGAATTAATAACTTTGACTAAATGATTAAATTAAAATACATAAATTAATATATGCATGTATATATTGCAACGCCCCAAAAATGAATAATTATACAAATTAATTAATTAAATTATAGGTTAATTTTGTTATTTTTTGAAAAATTAAGAATTTTTTGAAAATTTTTGATGCTATAAATAGTAATTCTATAGGTTAAAAATTACCAAATGTCAATTTTGATTCAAATGATCCGATTTTTTTTTTGAAATCTACAAAATTAAATATATTTAATTATAGCTAAATAAGTAACTAAATATGAGTGTGTGTGTGTGTATATATATATATATATAAAGAGCCAAATAACCAAAAAAATAATAATAATAAGAATAATAAAATAATAAAATAACTTAAGTTAAGAAAGAGTTATAAAACAAGAAAGAAAGGAAAGGGAAAACAGAGGAGGGAAGCGAGAGAGAGAGAGAAGCCGAAGCTTCTTTCCCCAGTTCCGGCGAACTTCGGCATCCAATGCGGCACGAACAGCACCGCTGGACTCCTGGCGAGCGGGCGCTCCTTCCGGTACCCACCAATCACCCTCAGCTGCCAAAAAATGGGAGATCGAAAAAGGGAAGTCGACGCTTTTCGACGGCGATTCCGACTAAATGGCATGGTGTTTGGGCGCGTGACCACCGACGATGGGTTTCGGGTGTCCTGCGCTTCATGTCGATAGTGGCAGTGTCTCTCCGGCGACTGGTGACGGGCAGAATGGAGCTAAAATTTTAGGAATCTCGCTTCAACTGGTATGTGTTTTGGATTTTATTGTATAATTGATAAAATTTTGTTCTTAGGAAATATATGACAATTCCTGTAGTGCATCCCTTGATCTGTGCTTTTGTTGAACTTTCATAGAACTGCAGATTTGTTTGTTTGTTATCAAGCCTATAGGGACAACTTAATTAGCTGTAATATTGGTTGAATAATTAGTGACTAACAAATTTCTTATAATTTTCAAGTTGGGGGGCAGTGTGTTGCTTTGAATGTTTGTTTTGATTTATGCTATATTATGAGTATATATAAGATTGATGATTTAGGAGTGTTGGGTTGTGATGTGCTAATTCTAAGATATCAATCTTACTGGTAAGATTCTTCATTATGCAACTGGCTTAATTCTCCGTTTATGTAAGATTACTTTCTGATTGTTGCATGGTTGGAAGAACTTGTACTTTTGGTTTGGAGAACACTGTAAAAACTCCTAATGCACAACCTGAGTTCCCAAAAATGATGCTTTTAATGAAAGAATATAACGGGAAGCTAACTAGTCATTAACACATCTCCACCCCCCTTCATTTTTTTTTGGATGCGTTTTAATTAAAAAACTTTGATTGAAACTTTAGTCTCTAAGTTGAAACTTTGATTGCTATGCATACACTTTAATCCTAAGATTTTATATTTTAAAATACGTTAATTCTTGAATTTGTTAGTATTTTGGTGCTGGATAGGTATGAATAGATGTTTGTGAAGTAGGGATGATACAACTTCAAATCTATTATTTCAATATAGTGTTGATGATGGCTCAGATATGTTTTTCAAATAATATTATAGGAATTCCATTTTCTTCCTTTATTTTGGTGCTTTGGAAGTTGAGGCACCAAAATAGATATTCCGTTTATGTAAGAATGGTGGTGAATATCTTATTCATTACTTCCATCTTATTACTGTAATTAGCTGTTAGGGTTTTTTGGAATCAATATGTTTAGCCTTTGAGGAGCTTTTGTGCGCTTTGGCAAATCTATGAGATTTATGTGTACGTGACCTTGAAAATCTAGCAAAATATTTCAATACTTAGTCTGAATTTGTTTATTTCCATCATTGCATCTTAAACAATATTCTTATCAGAACCATTCTGGTAATTCTTTTCAACAATTAATGATATGATGATAATGAGCATTTGCTCTCTATATTTATCTCAGTTTACTTATTTTGTGATGTTAAATACAACATCTTGCTGCTTTAATTTAATTTTATTTGCTATTTGTTATTAACTTTAATTTTATTTTTTCTCATAATTTATAAATTAGGTAGTTCGTGAAGAAATTAAAGATTGAAAATGGTGGCATTCCGTTGATGTTTCAAGATTTTATAATATGTTTTTTTGTTATAATTTTTAAATATTTTATGATTGTGAAAATGAGTGTTTGTATTATCTAATATGGTTTTAATTATATGTAAATTAATTTTTAATTTTATTTTATTAAAGAAATTTGGATATTTTGAGTGTATGATATTATATTTTTTAAATTAATAGTATTGTTAATAATATTTTATAATTATTATTTACATAAATTAAATTTTTGATCTAATAATAATAATAAAAAATTAAATTCAAAATAATAATAAAAAATTTAATATTTTTAGCGATGGATTTTTCGTCGCTAATAAACTTTTAATATTTCTGGCGACTAATTTAAGGGGGGTTATTTAGCGACTAAAATTTTATTTTTAGCGACAAAATTTTTTGTCACTATTTTTAGCGATATTTTTTCGTTTTAGTCGCAAATTTCTTGCGACGGATTAGTCGCGGCATCACTAAAGGTAATTAGCGACGAAAAATGCCATTTTAGCGACGGAAAGTTCCGTCGCTAATTTGCTTTTTCTTGTAGTGTTATCTGAGTGATGGCACATAATGAATGGCGATAAAGACGAGCAGTATAACGTATTGAGTTTTGATAGGAGTCTTCCTTTATTAATATAACTGATAATACTATTGCTTGAATGGCGATATAGTCGAACTGAGTGATGAACTATAGAATAAATGCTCAAATGGCCATATAGCCGAACTGAGTGATAAACAATAGAATAAATGCTCTGATGGTGATATTGTCGAGTGAGTGTTGTCATACGACGGGGTTGCTCAATAGCGAAACTGTCGATTTGAGCGACTGTTTACTGATAATACACTTAATAAAAACACCAATTTTTTCCATGAATATACCTCTTTATTAATAATTTAGCTAGTATAATTGCTTGAATGGCGATACAGCCGAGCTAAGTGAAATACAATACTAGCTAAAAATGCTTGAATGGCGATACAGCTGAGTGAGCGATAGAAATGAAAGTCGAAGTACTAATGAACAGTGATGCTCCTTATGACGAACTGTCGTGCTTTGGATGAGAGACTATTGATAATAGATCTTCAAGTTGGAGACGTTCCATGAATGAGGAAGTATTTTTCCAGAGAGATCTTTTAACTTGTAAGCTCCACCCCTGACTTCACGTTTCAAGTAAGGGCCTTCCCAGTTTGGATTTAGCTTTCCTACTCCTGCCACTAACTGGATGCAACCACCTTCTTGAGAATGACCTATCCAATTCTGAATGGCCTCGACTTGATATTTCAATCATGGTAGGATGACATTCTTTGCTAGTATGCTGCAGATTGCATTTGAGCGAACTCTCTTTGTTTCTCCAGTCTGTCTAGTTGACATAGTAGGCTTGCCTTATTTTTCTCTGCATCAAACCTTGAGGTTCAAATATTTGGGACACCAATCTCACATGGAATAACAGCTTCTGTCCTATATGTGAGGGAGAAAGGCATGACTCTGGTTGCAGATCTTAGTGAAGTTCGGTAGGCCTATAGAACATTGTACAGTCCGTCCACCCTAGAGGCCCTTGGTTGAATCAAGTCTTTTTTTTAGTCCTGTGAGTATGGTTCGATTAGTTACCTTGGTCATGCCATTTGATTGCAAGTGGTATATAGAGGTAAAGTAAAGCTGGATCTTCAACTCCAACCAGTAGTCCCTAAATGCCGCACAATCGAACTGTTTACCATTATCAGTGACGATTGTGTGTGGGATCCCTAACCTTGTGATGATAGACTTTTGAACAAACTTGATAATGTTTGCTAGGGTGATTGTGGCCATGGGTTCTGCTTCTACCCACTTGGTGAAAAGATTAACTGCCACAACTAAGAACTTCGACTGTCCAGTAGCCAAGGGAAAAGGGCCTAAAATGTCAATACCCCACTGAGCGAATGGCTAAGGACTGTGAATTGGAACATGAGAGGTAGGCTTCTGATGTGTCAAATTACCGAACCGTTGGCATTTTTCGCACTTCTGAATGAGCTCCTTAGCATCTTTCTCCATACTACGCCAATAATATCCCTGTAGCAAGGCCTTCCGAGCTATAGTTTGTGCCCTTTCATATGCACTACAGATGCCTTCATGGATTTCTCTCAGTACATAGTCACCATCTTTCGTACTCATGCATCTTGCCCAAGGGGCTGAAAAAGATAGCCTATATAATTGGTCGTCTATAATTGCATAGCGACTGGATCGCAGAACCACTTTTTGAGGTTGAACTTGATCCTCAAGAAGAACTCCAGTGCTCAATTATTGGTAAATCGGTAGTCGCATTCATCCATCGATTCCTGCAAATGAACCTTGTAGGTCTCATGAGTTGGAGCCGACAGGACTAACCAGATGATGTTCGCCGTAGATGTTTGGTTCTGGAGGCAAGCCTGCTTGGCCAAGTTATCCGCTTCGTCATTCTCTGACCGGGTTATGTATTGGATCGACCATGTACAACCCAATTTCTCCAGTTGAGAGAGGAGTGTGGCTGTCAACTTTTTGTATTAGACCATAGTCTGATCCTTGGCTTTAAACTTCTCGAGCAGCTGGCTAACAACTAGATGTGAGTCAGAGAAAATAGCCAATGAGTCTGGTTTTACCTCGATGGCGAGCTATAAACCAAAACTGAGAGCTTCATACTCTGTAACATTGTTAGAGGCCTGAAATGCTATGTGAGTCATTCCTTGGATTGTTATCTTTCCTAGCCCGATAAGGATCACTCCGACCCCAACACCTGTCGATGAAGATGCTCCATCCACAAACAACTACCAAGAACATGGGTTTGGCCCTAGTGGTGGGGTGTGTAATTCTGCTATAAAGTCAGCTAGAACCCGAGCTTTCATTGATGGGCGTGCTTCATACCGAACATTAAACTCCCCCAAGTGAGCTGCCCATTCGATAATTCTTCCAGATACTTCAGGCCTCTGGAGCACTTTTTTAAGATTTGAGTTTGTACAAACCACCATAGTGTGCCCCTGGAAGTATGGTCGGAGTTGTATGGCTGAAGTGACCAGGGTGAAGGCTAGTTACTCCAATATGGGGTATCTCAGCTCGGCGCCTTTCATTACCTTACTGGTATAATAGATTGGGAAATGTTGGCTACCTTCTTCTCTGATCAAAACCTACAGAGTTTCATCTAACTGAGGCCGACTTAACAATGGCGGCGTGCTAAGAAACAGTTTCAGTTCTTCAAATGCTTTCTGACAGTCTAGAGTCCACTCAAAATTTTTAACCCTTTGGAGAGCACTGTAAAAGGGGAGGCAGCGTTTAGCCGAACAGGAAATAAATCTTCCAAGTACTGTTACCTTACCATTGAGTTTCTGCACCTCCCGAACTGACTTTGGTGGTTCCATCTCCAGAATAGCTTGGATCTTTGCTGGGTTGACCTCTATTCCCTGTTTCGAAATCATGAACCCAAGGAATTTATCGGACTGTACCCTGAAAGCACATTTCTCTGGGTTGAGCTTGAGATCAAACTTTTTGAGGGTCGTGAAGGTCTCCATCAACTCGGTTGGTAGGCTCTCTGCTGTCTTACTCTTGACGATTATGTCATCTACATAGACTTCCATATTTCTCCCGAGCTGGTTAGTGAAGATCCTGTTTATTAGTCTCTGATAAGAGCACCGGCAGTTTTTAGCCCAAACGGCATAACTCGGTAATAGTATGCTGCCTAGTGAGTGATAAAGGCAGTTTTCTCTTCATCAACCTTATCCATTGGTATCTGGTGATAGCCAACAGATTCATCCAAAAAGGCGTATTCTTCAAATCCAAAAGTAGAATCAACCAAAGGATCTATATTGGGTAACGGGTAGCTATCCTTGGGGCAAGCCTTATTAAGATCCGTAAAATCAACGCACATTCTCCATTTTTCGTTGGATTTCTTCACCAATACCACATTTGACAGCCAGTCTGGGCATAAAACTTCCCTTATGAACCCATTCTTCAATAGGGTGTCCGCCTCCTCCGCCATTGCTAACTGCCACTCTAGAGCATGATTCCTCTTTTTCTGTTTGACAGGCTTACAGTTAGGTTATATGTTAAGTAAATGGCATATTACCTTAGAAGATATGCCCTTGATATCCGAGGGTTTCCAGGCGAACACATCCATGAACTCAGAGAGTACCGCTACCAGCACCTCTTTTCCCTTGCTCGTCTTATTGGCAATTATTTTGAAAATTTTCCCTAGTGCGAGCTCCACTTCCTGGAGTGAATCTAGGGGTTCAGCATTCCAAGATGTTGGGATATCCAGTGCATCCAAAGGTAAAGCTTGATCAGCCTCTTTTAGCATTGTGACATATATCTCCCGTGCTGCTTTTTGGTTTCCTCGAAGTACTACAATACCTCCTAAAATAGGGATCTTATTAGATAACGACAGATAACTTCCCTTATAATGAGATTAGAATCTTCTGAAGAGAAGTCACTTATGACTATCCAAATAAACGGCTCTCCATTTATGGCGAGGAATATCTTCAAATTGGAACCAAGATCCCGAAGTTGGTTGTCCTGTATGATGTGGTCTACTTTTTGCTTCATTATCAGATTCATCGGCATGATACTGATGAGTTGTTATGCTTTCATCAGAAGGATCTGCCATATAGATATATTGGTTCCGAGTTGTTTAGGTAACCGAGCTATTGACGTGGAGAATATCCGGAAGAGTCCGGTTACAGAACTCTATGATAAAGTGTCTGGCTATCAATATATATATATATATATATATATATATATATATATATATATATATATATACACACACACACATACATATAATGTGAAATTTTATAATTCATACTCATGCAATAACATTTCATCATACACCTTCCCAACGAGATATAAAAACATTTATACATATTCAAATAAGATTTATGCTTATATAAGAATATAAGCATAAATCTTACACAAGTATCTACACAAATAATAACCATAACAAGCTGAATTGCATATTTAACTCTATTATTAAAACCTTTCACAATTTTATAGTTTCTATGTTCACATAACGTATTTCATCTATGGATAATTTCCAATTTACACAATAGTGTACATTTTATACTCTAGATTATCATGCTTAATATTTCATCATTCATAACTTATTCAACACATAAGAGCATTCTTACATATTTAATGTAGACCAACAAATAACTATTTCTTTATTAACTTTTTTTTAAAAAAAAACATAAGCTTTGCAATTATCAAAGAATCATGCATATACAACAAATTTCATAGACATTTATCATAGTATGGCCACAAAGTCTATACGTATAAACGTATTCATTTATTCACTTATATTTCAGATTATTCCTTTAATATTCCTTTATTCAAATGTAGCTTGCATTCCCAAAGGGAATAACAGGATAAGAAACACATAGGTACTCGAGGGTACTTTCATATATTACACATAGGGATCTAAACGGGATCCAATAACATATAGTCTCATAACGCATATGTTTAGAATAAAACATCTATCACCAATGACTGTCATTAATACATACACTTGACAAGCTTTATTACCATGTTACTCAGTTAACATTCTTTTACACATCAATGCCTGCATTTTCAAAGTGGTGGATAACGGGTTAAAATGCATAGGCACTGTATGGTACAATTACATATAGGGATTCAATCCGGGATCTAGAAACACATAGGGACCCAAACAGGGTCCAAACACATAAGGATCCAAATGGAGTCCAAACACATAGGCTGCAGCGACAGAGGACCCTAGAGGCATGCCTATCTATCAACGACTCAATATTTGCAGGCTATTTATTCAATTAGAACAGTTTGCTCATATTGTAATACTAAGAGCATTCAGTCACCAAATATTTATCATTTAGGAACTAATCGCAATAAACCATTCAATTTCCACCATATCCAATAAAATTGCATATATAAATTCATAATATAATCACATGAATATTTTTAGTTTATGCAAATAATTCCACATTAAATTTATATTTAAAAATCATATAGCAAACTTATACAATAATCATGCATAATGTAAAAATTAGGCCACTTTATTAAATCATATTATTTACTTCATAAGTATTTCATATTAAATTACAATATTTATTAAATATATATATATATATATATATATATATATATATATATATATATTAAATTATAATATTTATTCCACACACATATATATTTAATGTCATACAAACTTACATTTTGTCTTATTCATGCATGAGAAATGCACTTGTGTACATTGGAATAACAAAAAAACATAAGGAACAAGAATAACAAAATGTGGCATTTGGGCTGTCATGAGTGACGACTTGTGACAGAGGTTGGCTATGCCGACTTGGGATAGCAACCTTAGTTGGCACACCAAGTCTGCATCTGGGCAGACTTTGACCCCCCACCTTGCGCAATAATAATGAGCTAGTAGATGGTATTTTCTGCCAAAGTAGTCTCTTAACAAATGTTCCTCTTGATATTAAGTTTCTAATGGCACAAATTTTGGGTCATTTGGACACGTAAAACTCCAGATATGACTCAAACAACCCAAACTGCTTCTATGACCTGGCTAGAGTTAGAACCCTAATGTTTTGGCCATTTTTGAAACACTTAAAGCCAAAATTATATCCTGATTCCTTCTAGACATTTTTATGTATGTGAATTTTCTTTCCAGCCCAACTAGAATCATACAATTTGGAGCTCTACAACTCCACTTATACCCAAAACAAGAAATAGTGGTCAGGCTAAAATTTGAGCAGAGTTTCCCTTTAAAACTCAACATACCCAAATTAGCCAATTGAATACTATAATCGCAACAATCTCAACTCAATTCAATCCAAATCAATCATACATACTTTAAACACAACAATTTATCATTATACACATAAAAACGTATTAATTTCCCAAACCTTATTTGATGTCCCCTTTTTCTTCACTTCTAGCTTTATATTGCTCCTTATGCACTTTCCCTCATCTTCTTTTTCAACTTCCAAAGCCAAAATCATCACAATATCTCATCAAAATCCATTCACATCACCAATTAGAATTCTTAAGCAAGAGAGAAGAAAATAGTAAGAAAAGAAGCTAAATTCTTACCTTTACTTACATAATCTTCCATCCAATATAAACTTGAAATTTATGGAATCTATGCGTCAATTTATATCTTGAGTTTGGAAGAGGAAAATGGTGTGAGGAAGAAGATGAAGAAATCTGATTTTTTTTTCCATTTCCATCTTTCTCTCTCTACACTTCCTTCACTTACCTTGAATGCAGGATGTCCAATTCCTATTGGTCCAATTTAGATTTTTATGCCAAATGTCCAATTTAATCCTTCATCTATTATTTTTTCATATATTTGACATATAATTAATTCATTCACGTACATTGGCCTACATGATTACTTAATTCACTCAATTAAGTCATAATTTAACAAATTACCAATATACCCTTGGCCTTTAACTTAATACTGATCATATCCTCCACTTCATTTTACTACTTTAGTAAACCCATTTTACATTTACCTTTTAATTAACTTTATTCTACTCATATTCATACCAAGTAGCTCCTTTATTTCCTTAAAGTCCATAAATATCAAATTATTAATTTATCCATAATTTTTTAATTAATATCGAATGCGTTTTCAACTATATTTAACCATTTTAGTTAGTCAATTACACATTTAGATCACTTTTGTACTCAAAACACATGTGAATTCTGTTAGGGTACATTTTGGGTCAATACACCTAGGAGTTTTCCAATTGAAAAAATCTCCATGGATTTTGAAATTTGATGGCTCCAATACAAAGAAAACTACCGGAGTAGATATTGTTATAACTTCTCCCATAGGTACCAAGATAACTTTTTCATTCAAATTGGGTTTTGATTACATTGACAATCAAACAAAATATAAGGCTTTAGTAATAGGTTTAGAAATCCTTGGAGAATTGGGAGTTGAGGAGATTACCATTATTGGGGATTCTCAATTTTTACGCAGATAATTTTCTGGTGAATACAGGTGCAATAGTGTGTTTCTTGCCCCATATTTCACTGCTATCATTTAAATGTTGAAGGAGTTCAAATAGGTATCTTTCTGTTATGTCCCCAAAGAAGCAAATTAGGAGGCTGATGAACTGGCCTAAATTGATTCTAGTTTGAGAATGTTCCATCACCTTATCTTGATGGAAAAGAGAACATAAAGAGAGGCATTCAATTGGAGACATTTAATACAATTATTGTGGCATCTATAGATTAGAGAGAGGAGTTAAAGAAATACCTAAATTGTCTTTCCATTAAAGTACCCTATGCAGTGAGCGTTCGTGCTTTACAGTATGTGCACTTTGGAAGAGATCTTTGCAAGAAAGGTTTTAATGGCTTACTCCTCAAATGTCTAAATTTTCGAAATGCTTTAGAGCTTATGAAATAGGTTCATGAAGGTATGTGTGGAGCTTACTAGTCTGGTGTGAAGATGAGGTGGCTGATAAGAAGACGTGGCTATTACTGGCCATCTATCTTAAAAGATTGCATTAGTTATGCCAAGAGTTGCCAGCAATGTCAGAAATATGGAGCTATTCAGAGGATTCCTGCTAGTGAATTGCATCTTATTATAAAGCCAGGGCTATTTAGAGGTTGGGTGATTGATCTTATTTGGAAAATATATCATGCTTCCTTAAAAGACCATAGTTTTATAATAGTAACTACTGACTACTTTACTAAGTAGGTTGAAGTAATTCCATTAAAGAAAGTGGAGCAGAAGGATGTAGTGCAATTCATAAAGGAGTATTTAATTCATATATTTTTTTACTGAATCTATTACCACTAATCAAGGCATTATGTTCACTGGGGATGAGGTGAAAACCTTTGTTGAGGATTATAAGATCAAGCCAATATATTGCACTCCATATTATCCTCAGAAAAATGGGCACGTAGAAGCGCCAAACAAGGTGCTCATCAATATCCTAGAGAAAATGTTGGAAGAAAACCCTAGAGATTAGCATAAAATACTATAAAAAATGTTATAGGCATATAAGATATCTACAAGAGAAGCTGCTGGGGTAAGTCCATTCACACTCACCTATGGTCACGATGTTTTGCTTCCAATGGAAGTAATGGTTCCTTCCTTGAGAATAGCCAAAACAATATGATTTGACACCTGAGAACTTCACATAAGCAATGGTCAACACCGACCACCAGCCAAACCCAAGGCAAAAACAACATTGAATAGAAAAAATATGAAGAAAAAAGGTCCTGTAACCTATAAATCCAGATAAGTTGACACCGGCTTGAGGGATGAAGCTACTGATGCTTTTGAAAATTCAAATCCACCATCTTCAGCACAAGAAGAGGACATTTCTGATGATCTATAACCTCCAAGGCCACATAAAAGAGCTAGTATGGGGAAAGGGAAAAGCCAGTTTCCCCCATCCACACATAAGCTTGAAGGCAATTTGGCATTTGTTGAGGAAAAGCATAAAAAAGGTATTGTACAGTCGAACACAAAACAATTTTCCCTGTAAAGTCAATTGATGAATCTATTTTACTTGCTTTGAATTTGCGTGATGAAGTATTTAATTTAATTGATGGAATAAATTGGAGGAAACTTTTTGTGCTACAATACCTTTTTTATGATGCTTGGTTAGAGAGTTTTATAGCATGTATTTTCTTTATCACCATGAAGATAATTTTTCGTTGACTGACCTTTTTGCAATCATTTTTAGATTGTTGGATTCTTTTAATTTTTTCTCTATCTCTTTTTTTAATAGTGCAATGGGATTTATTGATAAGGTATATTAAAAAACACATGAATGTCTTGATGTGATTTGTGATTATCCTAAGATTTTGATGGATATTGAGGTGTATAAAGAATTGATTTGTAGACCAAACATCATGTTTAGACTGGGAAAGTCTAAAGATAATTTGATAAAAAGTGTTGCCTTGAGATTCATACATCGATTTTTTAGCTTGTTGCTATTCTACTAGGAATGATGACACCACTATTATTACCAAAGCAGAGTTGTTATTTTTGTGGTGCATCTTACATGGAAAAAAGGTGAATTTGGGTTATTGACTTGCACTTAAATTTGAAAATTTGACTCTTAAGCTGAAAAAGTTAGGGTCATTAATTACTTGTTTAGTTGTACATGCGGGTACGATATATGTTGCAACAACCAAAATGCATGTAGCATGTGGTATGCCTCCTATTGATTTGCATTGTTTAGATATATTGCACTTATTAAGTTGCCAAAAGGTGGCTTCATTTCTTTTGTGAGTGCAGGTCACCTTGCTTTTTTTGATAAATGAGTCTTTCAAAAGGTGAAAAAGAAATTTGATCATGTCTCTTTTTCTATCAACCCTACCACATCTTCTTTCTAGTTTTTGGACTGGTTGGATAGATATGAAATGTCCCTTGCTGCCATTTCTAGCAAGGTACACCAAATGTAAGCAAATTTACTAAGCCATTTTTAGCATGTGGGGTGCCCTTTCTAATATTGATAGTAGCGATCACCCTCCTTTATGAGGGCAGTTTCTTATACTTTATTCTCTTATTTTTATTGCCTTTCATCACATGTTTGATTGATTATTCCGCATTAAGGACAATGCGAGGAGAAGTGTAAGGGAGGGGTTTGAAGTTAGAAGTGCTAATTTTCTTGAATTATGTTGAGTTTTGCTACTAATTATTCATTTAGTTGATTAGTCTTATGCATTTTAGGTGATGAGTACTTTTATGAATATATAAGAGGTTATGTTTCTATCGATATTTTGACATCTTCAAAATGTTTTAGTGTTATCTTGGTGCCGAATTTGTTCAAAATTGAGTAGAAAATTGATGTTGGATTTTTGAAAATTTTGGTTGGTTATTGATTTTTGGAAAATTTTGATTTAGGGAAAATTTTTAATTGGGTTTAACTACTAAAACTTGATGTTTGCTAATGCATCGGCACAATTTGTGAGTGATTTTCATGAGCTTAAGTTTGAACTATATGTACAAAATTTTTATGGCTTGATGTTCACCAGTTTTTACTGCATTTAGGTATTATGTTAGGTCTTAATAGTATGGCATTTTTTTATGTTTGCTTATTTGAAAAAATTTACACATGATATTTTGCATTTTTCTTGTCAATTAGCATTTTTTAAGTTGCATTTTCAACCTTAAGGAGAAGCATTTGTCTAAAAATGATATCTTGGCCATTTTGTTTTTTCTAGATGAGATGTTAGACAGATTTAAGTAGTCACTATAACATCTTACCCTTTTCTTTTCATACAATTTATGGTTTCTTCAATTATCCTTTGAATTAGAAAAATCGAGGCTTAATTTTAAAGGTAAAATATAATCTATGCTTGTCCTTAAATTGGAGTATTTGCTTATTAGAAACTTGCTAAAACCATTTTAGACACTAGAATTGGGTTGTGAAATTTGGTTGCCAGGAAAAAGAAAAAATAATAATAAAATGTGGTGAAATTTCAGTTTTATTCCCTTGTCCATTTGAAAAGTGGTTAAGAATAGAGCTAGAGCCACTTGAAACTATGTAGTTTGAGTAACCGGGTGCATCTATCAGAGAAATGGGTGTTCTCAAGTAAAAAGGATTTCTACGTTTCAAGTAAGTCTGAAAAAATCAGGTGTATACGAGTCGGATATCCTCATGTTGTATGTTAAGCTTGAATAATTTAATAAAATTCCTAGTTTCCTTGTTTCTTTAATCCATTAAAATGTGTGTGAGTATTGTGTTCGAATTGGTTTGATGATTTTTCTTTTGTGCATTGACTTAATACGTAAATGAAACTTAAAATTCTTGCTTGAATAATCACATTAATAGCCCTATTGTTTCTGGTTTAAAAAGTTAATTGAGTTACCTATATTGATGTTGTAATTTCTTTTGCCTTGCATTTCATTTTTGTCAAAACTTATGGAATGGATGTTATTTTGGTGGATGAACTTTTAACAGGGTTGTTTATGTGATTTAATTCATGCTTAAGGACAAGCATGGAACAAGTGAAAGGGAATTTGGTTATGCACATTTCCACACTTGATGTCATTTCCCTACACAAAAGAAAGGCAAATCAATCATTACTCATGCACAAAACTATAAAACTTTACCCATACAAATAGTTTGGCACAACACCTATATAGCTTTACTAACACTACAAGAAAAAAGCAAATTAGTGACGGATAGTAGCGATGGAATTCCGTCGTTAATTGAAGTTAGCGACGGAATTCCATTGACAGATTATTCACGCTGTTTCTAAATTTAGCGATGGAAGAAAGAGTACCGTCGCTAATTTCGAAAACCAAAAAATCATCAGACACCAACAATAGTGATTGAATATTGATTTCCGTCGCTATTTTTAGTGACAGAAACCTAATTTCCGTTGCTAAATGATAATTTTTTTTAATTTTTAAATATATATTAATATAAAAAAAATAATAATTAATAATGTAAAAATTGTAATTAATAATATAAATAACAATTAATAATATAATATATAATATAATAATATAAATAATATAAAAATTGTAATTGGAAAAATTAATATAATGAAAAAATTACTAATTAAAATAAGTAAATTTGACAATAAGACTAAACTTCCAAATTGATTTTATTAATCCATCTAATCTACAAACAAGAGTACAACACCTGAAATCAAGATAAGCCCAGCAGACAGTGTGAGCTTAGTTGACCTTTTTGTTCATAGGCATACAGGAGAAATGACGCTAAGAAAAAAAAAACATTAAACTGATTCCTATATGTGACGTGCACCGAACCCCATGGCGCCCCGAAAACCCGATTTTAGGGCGATCGAGAGAGGTTCGTGAAAACTTGTAAAAAATTACAAGTGCATCTATTTTGTGCAATAAAGAGGTTTATTGGAGTCGCCACCCAATAGAATATTGGGAAAAGTCATCTAGTTTCAGTGAGCCTAAGATATCGCATATGCATTCATTTTGGGCAAGACAGAGATATTTTGGAGGCCCCACCCCAATAGAACATTGGGATGGTCCTCTAACCTCGTGTAACCTAGAACTATGCAAATTGGGCCTATTTTGGCAACAAGAGATATTTTGGAGACCCCACCCCAATAGAACATTGAGATGGTCTTCTAACCTCGTTGAGCCTAAGACCAGAGATGGTTCGGGACTTCCCATTTATTCATACCTTGATTAAATTACTATTGACTTTTGAATTTAAGATTTCGTCCCTTTTCTCATTCATTTAAATGCAGTAATTTAACGAGCATGTCAATCACATAATAATAGTGGTAAATAAAATAAGATTAAAATAAAATAAATAAAAGTACAATAAATTACAATAAAATTAGGGGCGGAATATAACCCACATTATAAATAAAATATAAATCATACATAAAACGGGTTATTTATCAAGAATGAGGACATTGGTCCTCGCATGTATGGTTAAAGAAAATAATTTTAATGTGAAAATTTATTTTGGATGGAAAAGCTAGGACATTGGTCGCTTGCGCGCGGGCTCCGCTCTCTGGCGCTCCATGCGCCCACACGCCTACGAGCTGCCGCAGGGCGTCGCTACGGCCGATATCCGAATTTTTTTTTTTATTTCCAAATTTAACTAAAAATATTATAATTTTCAAACTACATTTTTCAAATTTAATTTTTTATACATTTTTTATTATTTTTTATTTTTTACTCTAAAATGCAAATTTGACAAGAAAATCATCACTTTCAGCTTTCTTTTTGCCTGTGAACAGGCATTTTATC
Source organism: Excoecaria cochinchinensis (assembly GCA_947683425.1). Classification (NCBI taxonomy): domain Eukaryota; kingdom Viridiplantae; phylum Streptophyta; class Magnoliopsida; order Malpighiales; family Euphorbiaceae; genus Excoecaria; species Excoecaria cochinchinensis. Next base: position 8,709,395 of record CANTUQ010000050.1, read on the forward strand.
ATAATTGGGTAACTCTAATCTGGTTTGTCTCAGGACCCGGTGTCTACACTATAATTTTTTTTTCATGATTCGGAGACTTCCCCTAAGAGTTTGAGTACGGTTTCTTTGGAGTGTAGAGCAGGGATGGCACATCTCTCTGTTACTATGGCAGCCCCGGAGGCATTTGCAAAGAGAAGAGCTTTTCTCAATCGCTTCTCATCCTGAACAAAAATTATTGAAGATCAGGTTTGATTTGGAATTCTTATAACAACTAAAACTTAGGCGATATGGATGTAACATTGATCTTATCATAATCAAAAGCAAACATCTCATATAGATTTCTCCTCATGCAAGGCTTCTAACTCCAAAAAGTTACCAATCATCAAGAACAAGGTAATTTCACATATGATATACTTTTGTATTAAGAAATTCACATATGACATTTGCAAAAGTTCATAACATAAGAAAATCCATAAATAGTTTGATCCATTACATTGTATAAAAGCATGGCATAAAGATTGACCTTGGTTCCTATATTATAAATTGAGTTGATTTCACCCATGGTCACTCAACTTATCACTTATCGCGCAAAAGTAACCGACTTTTTTTTTCTTACTTAAATGTCACTGAACTTTTAACATTATTGCACAAAAGTCATGTTGACCGGAATCCGGCGATGACTCTTGCCGGATTGATAAGTTCAACAAATACTACATTTAAATTAATTTCACTCACGGTCACTAGACTTATAATTTATCTCGCAAAAGTAATTAACTTGTTTTTTTTCAACTTAAATGTTACTGAACTTTTAACATTTTTGCAAAAAAATCATCAATCCGGCAAGAATCGTCGCCGGATTCCGGTCAACATGACTTTTGTGCAATAATGTTAAAAGTTCAGTGACATTTAAGTAAGAAAAAAAAAGTCGGTTACTTTTGCGCGATAAGTGATAAGTTGAGTGACCATAGGTGAAATCAACCCATTATAAATTCCAAAGAAAATAAGACACATATTTAAATGCAATACATATGGACCTGTCTTTATAGAGATGCTTAAATGAAACTATAGTTGTAAAAGTAATAATCAACTTTGTTTTGTTTTAAAATGTCAGCCAGCATGCAACCAAAATCCTAAGTGAATATCACACATCTCAGCAAATTTACATTAAATATATTCCCAAATGCATTTTAATTTATAGTATCTTAAAAGACCTAAAAGAGTTGAGGACCTGAGGCTTGAATTGCCCATCACCATAACAACAGTCCATCACCTTAAATATCCAATTCAAAAATTCAAGAGAAAATTTATTATAACTTTTAGAACATCAGCTAAAATCATACCCAATCTTCTTCAAAAGATGAAAAATAGAAAAAGAAAACCACTGTGTGCAAAAGCTAAATGCATACCATGACATTGTACAATTTAAATTCAAAAGAGAGTTTAATAGTTAAAGTTTTCAGTAGCAATCATGTTTTCAACTGAAAAGGCTAAATAGAACTACAGCAAGAACTACTCAAAAGAAAAAAGAAGAAGCAGGAACCAAAGGTATCAATGTCCACCAAAAGAGAACTTGTAGAAAAACTAAATACGGCAATATAAACAGAAGCAAACAATGCCCAGGTACCAATCCCACCGAATTCAAAAAAGTCAAACATAACAGAACACAATCAGGTTATAAAAGATGTAGCAAATATTATTTTTTGAACCATGATTTGAATGTGGAATTACTATTAAATTGATCATGGAGCTGCAGATCAAATTTACATGAAAATTTACCAATGCAAATATGAATGTTTCTAGTCAAATAACCAAACGGCAAAGTTTTAATATTTACTGCACTCATGTTAGGATCAGGGAGGTAAAAAGGGAAGTTATGAAGCAATATTGCAATGCACCTTCCCTATAAAAGCTGACGAACCACCTAATCTTGATATGCAAACAACCACAAATTTAAAAAAAATAAAAATATAATAACAATTATAATACAAAATATATACCCAAAATAATAAATATACAATAAATTTTAAAAATATAATATTTACTGTACAAACCATTCAAGCATAATACAGGTGCATTCTTTTCAAGAATCTACTACCCAATACGAAGAATTACGATTTGGCATGATTCACAGACATCAATTAGGGATAATAACTAATGTAGTAATAATAATAAGCGGAGTTCACACATTCACGATGCAAAATACCATATTCCCTGCTTTTAGTCTACTTTGAAATTATAAGATTGAGTCACTGCCTCCATGTATGGACTACAAACTAGATATCAATCTACTCTTAGTTTCATTTCTGCCCTTTCTGACACATGTGTGGCTTCACATGCGTATGCCTTAGTAGAGAGAGAAAAATAGAGGTTCTTTAATCTTGCAAATTAAGAAAATGCTCCATATTCATCAATTCAATTCTGCAGTTGTCAAAATCACAAAACAAGTAAAAATTACACAATTTGGTGAAAAATTAATATATGAAAGTAAAAAAAAAAAATCAAGTAATAACATGTAATTTTGACAACTTAACAAATTACTAAATACAATACATAGCTATGTTGTTGGAATTAATTTAAACTTTAGTTGAGGTTTTATAGAAAAAAAAAAAAAAAAAAAAAAAAAAAAAAAAAGAAAATGTATAGTTTGTCAACTATCTCAGAGTTATAATGATAACGGCGAGATGTACTTTGTGCCATTAGAAGTTCACACTTCTTTATGGTTCCTTAGGAGTATGTTTGTCTCTTTTGTGTTTGGTTGTGTGTATGTCTTCCATGCTTTTGTTTTGGTATTTGTGATTAAATTATGACTGTAAATTATTATGATCATGGGAAGTGTTTTCCTATGTAAAATATTAAAAATGGTATTCATTTGCCTTTTAAATATATTTTGGATCAATTTTTTTTTTAAATATTAAAAATGGTATACATTTATCCTTTATGTATATTTTTGTGGCAAAACTGCTTTTACTATGATTTTATTTTCTCAAATTTGCCATTGAAAATAACTAGATTTCAAGTAAGTAAATAGAAAAATACATAATAGGATAATTGAAGTCACATGAACTTGCCACATATGCACTTAGATTGACATATTTTTTTAACTCTCAACAAAATGGTTAAAATTTATGATGTTAATCTTGTCAAAATAACCAAACTCCATTAAGCAAATAGAAAATGTCTAATGGTAAGAAATTTATCTTTTTTCGAGACTTCAAACATTATATCAATCTATAATACATGTGTGATAAGTTTATGTGACTTTAATCAACCAACCATATATATTTTTGTCTGCTTACCTACAATCTTATTAGTTTCAGTGACAAATTTAATTTAATTATATAATAATAAGGGCAATTTTGGTCTAAAAATATACTGAATGGGCAAATATATATTATTTTTAATATTTCATTGGCAAATTTGGCTTAAAATATATTTAACTGAGCAAATATGTATTATTTTTAATATTTTAGTAGAAAATTTTGCTTTTTTTCCCCAAAACAAACATTCAAGACAAAATAAAACTTTACTCAAAAATGGCATTATCTATACTATACATAAATGTATAAAATTGGGTAAAAAAAAATTTTGGACTGAAATATTCATATATTTTTACAAGATTAACAAAAACAACAGTTTGCTTGCGTATCTTCCTTGATTAAAAGTAGCAAATAAATAGGAGTAGCTATGGTAAAGATCTAGCAAATGGGCGAGAGTACATAGTAATTAAGAGTTCTATTGAAATTTTCAATTAGTATTCTTAATATTCCTGTTGTTTAGATTTTATAATTAATTTATTTATGTGTAGAATCATTCTTTTGCTATAATTTTAGTTTAAGTCTTTACATCATATTGGTTAGATCCCATATTCTATATTATTTTTACTTTACCGAGAAAAAAAATCTATCTTAAAAGATAATTTTTTATTTATAAATATTTTTATACTTTATGTTAACATATTTTTATCAATTTATTGTTGAATTTAGATTTTCGTTTATGTTATAATACTTTTATTTTTTGTACCCATATTACATGCAATATTTATAAATTTGAACGCTTTATTTATGTTTGCAATTCCTCTGAATTTTTTTATTTATTTTTCTTTTAAAAATTTATAACTTAATATAATTTTTATGTTTTATACTTTCTGTATACTGTCAAAATGACTGCACAAGTTACCCACTTTGATAATCTCAACCATTATATAAGAATTGGAGTATTGATATCAGAGTTATTCGATAAGAAACACTTATATATTATTATAATCCCAAAAGAAATGGAAAATATTAAGAATGGAAATGAGATAATTATATTTTATAATTTTTTTTGTCTTATATTTATCATATATGATATAGTTTGGGTACGCACATAACTTGGACATATTTTCATTTCAAGATAAGATTAAATATCTTAATCTGATAATAATTATCTAATTTTATCTTAGAAAAAGTTTGAATTATACTAGAAATTGGTCTCTAATTTTATAATACTATAAATAGATAATGAGAAGTTAGATTGGTGATACTTAGTAACGCGTAACGCATAACGCATAGAGCGTAACACAAAAAGTGAAACACTCTAAACAAAAATTTCTAAGGGGCTTTTAGACTATTAAAAGCTGTCGTTATAGATAAAAGTCAGCCCAGTTACACAAAAAGAAATTCTTGTAATCGCTTTCGCAATAGTTCTGTCCAACAAGAGATAGATATCATATTGTATATTTTACCTTTAATTTTTCTTTTCATTGGTATTAGAGTTTTTATTTTTTGTTTCTTGGCATAAGTGTTCAAAAATATTAAACTAGAAGTTGTGTTTTGAAATTTTTGACCTCACTACTGGAGTCATAGATCCTAAAAACCCCCTAATGGTCGAAACCGGAACATCACACGTAGGGTGCGTGCACATGGCTGGTGGCCCACACGTGCAAGGACATGTGTCAATAATGATATGTGGAAAAGAGAGAGTAGCCGAGAGACCAAAAAACGAAAGAGTAGCTAAGAGACCAAGAAAGAGAGAGTAGAAAGAAAGAGAGAGAAGAAAGAAAGAAACTGAAAGCGAAGAGAGCCTTAAGTGCTTGATTTCCTTATCTCGAGTTCACAGGTACTGAAGGTAATATAAAAGCTTGACGTCGGGACAGTGTAAAAGCTTGGTTTTAGTATGTAAATATCCATGTTTTTAACCAATGTTATTAAAATTGGACCGGATAAAGAACCGACAAGGCTGAGGGTTCTTGGTTCGACCGGTTCAACCGGGTTCGACCGGATTTTTTTCTATTTTTTAAAATATTATTAATTAGTATAATTTTTATAAATATTACTACTCAAAGAAAAAAAAATCAATCAAAACATTTAATATATATCTCAAATATACTACTAATAATATTTTTTCACTTTTTATCATTTTTAAAATTATTACTTGATTAGATATTTTTCAATTGAAATATTTTATTTTATGAGTTTTAATTTAAAAAATAAATAATTCAATAATTGTAGGTGAAATTAAAAAAAGATACAAAATTATATTTAGGTTCACCAATTTTAATAATTTATTCAATTTTTATTCTATTGTATTTTATTAAATTATTAAACCATTATATTATTTTCATTAAGTTAAAATGTGATTAAATAGTAAAAATATCAATTATTTGTTAAATAAAATTTATTAGATTATTTATTTTTTAATTTTATGAAAAAAATATTTATTTTATTAATTATTTTAAATTAGGCCGGTTCTGGCCGGTTCAACCCGGTTCTGTCCGGTTCAACCCGGTTCTGGCCGGTTCAATCCGGTTCTGGCCGGTTTTTTCCCAAACTGGTTTTTTACAGTTGAACCAACCGGATAGGTAACCGGTTCGCGGTTCAACCGGTTGAACCGGCCGGTCCGGTCCGGTTTTAATAACCATGTTTTTAACTTAACTTTGATTTCGTTTATTTTGATTTTTGGTTGATAGCATAATAATTATTTGTTTCATCTCTTTGATCTACTTTGTGTTTGCAATTGCTTTTCAAGAATTAAAAAGCCAAAAACAAGGCAAACCAAAAATACTATTCATTGTCTTCTTCATCCCCTGTTTCTCTCTCTAGAATTCAAGTTTGTGTGATTTTCTTTATTTTTCTTCTAAATCAATTTTGTTTTTTGTAAATATGAGTTTTTAAATGATTTTTGACATAAATCATTCATTTAGTTTGTTTTTTAGCATTAAAAATGAAACCTGCATTTTTTTGTGAGAGAGTGAAAACACAGCTGTGTTTCCATGGGAAACACAGCTGTGCTTTTTGCATGTTAGAAAATTGTTAAATAAACAATAGCCCATAAATCGATCATGTCAAAACATTAAGAATAGAATAAATGCGGAAGCATACCTGAATCCATAGCCATTAAAATATGTTGAAGGTTTTAGGGTTTCTAGTTGACACAGAGATCTGAATTTTTCTCTGAAGCGATGGGATACTAAAGAGAAAATTAGGGTTAAGGTTACTCTGTGCAACCAGGACCATAACCTATTTATAGAATAACTTATTTACTAATTTGCCCATCATAAATTAGTTTTAAGTCCTTTAGGTTTCTACACATTAATAATATAACCTCCATATTTTAATAAAGACGACTATTAAGTCCAATTTGACTTTAACTTAATCAGATCACTTTTATTTGGACTAAAACTCTAATAGCTTATAATATACAATATTCACATATTTAATTTATATAAGTCCATAAATTCCAACAATCTCCCACTTGGACTTTATACATATAAATATGCGATAACCTCATTAGTTGTATATTATATAATACTTTATGAGCTCAAAAAATGCTATCATAACTGAAATCGTCTTTGACAATCCCGTTCATGAATTATATCAACATAGGATCAAAGAGATTTTCGTTACATTTATCGTAACTAAACCCAACAATGGTCACATATATTAATATAACCAACAACATGGATCAAATATGGATGTGTAGCATGGAAATATCATGTAATGTGATCTTTAACATGCCTATTTCCAACTGGTCCAACCTTATTGCTTAATGAGATCAAACAAAGTAGAGAGTGGAAACTGTATAACTGAATGATAAACTTTATGTACCCATAAAAATATCCATATGACATGTCAACCAAAATAAATTCAAGCATCTGTAAGTATAAACTCCCTCTAAATTGATATATCATCTAATAGTATAACACCCATGTGAGCAGTGTGCTCATGAAAGACCTTGGGTATTAATCCTTTAGTAAGCGGATCCGCAATCATGGAGTTTGTGCCAATATGCTTTATAGATATTTGACCACTCTGAACTCTTTCTTTAACAATCAGGAACTTAATGTCTATATGTTTAGACTTCGAAGAGCTCCTATTGTTGTTGGAATACAACACTGCTGATTTATTGTCACAAAATAACTTTAATGGTCTTTCAATACTATCCACAATTCGCAGCCCTGTGACAAAATTTTTCAACCATATCCCTTGATTTGATGCCTCATGACATGCTACAAATTCAGCTTCCATGGTGGAAGAAGCCGTGAGTGATTGTTTCACGCTTTTCCAAGAAATGGCTCCTCCAGCCAGCAAGTAAATGTAGCCTGAAGTGGATTTTCGACTGTCTTGGCATCCAGCAAAATCAGAGTCGGAATACCCAATGATCTCTAACTGATCCGATCTCTTATATGTGAGCATGTAATCTTTTGTTCTCTGTAGATACCGCATAACCCTTTTGGCTGCTTTCCAATGATCCATGCCTGGTTCACTTAAATATCTGCCTAATATTCCCACAATGTATGCAATATCCGGACGTGTACAAACTTGAGCATACATTAGACTTCCTATAGCTGAAGCATAAGGAATGTTTTGCATTTCCTTAGACTCGAGTTCATTCTTAGGGCACTGATTGCGACTAAGCTTATCTCCTTTAGCTACTGGGGTATCTCCTGGTTTACAATTTTGCATGCCAAACCTTTTGAGAATCTTTTCGATATAGCTCTTTTGTGATAATCCAAGAATGCCCTGAGAGCGATTCCGGTATATCTTAATTCCTAATACAAAAGAGGCGTCGCCAAGATCTTTCATTTCAAATTTCTTTGATAGAAATCTCTTGGTTTCGTGCAATATGCCTATATCATTGCTGGCAAGCAATATGTCATCAACATATAATACCAGAAAAATGTACTTACTCCCACTGAACTTGTGATATATACATTCATCAACTGCATTTATATGAAAACCGAAAGAAATGACAATTTGATGAAATTTGTGATACCACTGACGAGAAGCCTGTTTGAGTCCATAGATGGATTTCTTTAATTTACAAACCATTTGCTTTGAATGTTCTGAAACAAAGTTTTCTGGTTGTTCCATATAAATCGTTTCATCAATGTCGCCATTGAGAAACGCTGTCTTAACATCCATCTGATGCAACTCAAGGTCAAAATGTGCCACAAGTGCCATTATTATTCTAAAAGAGTCTTTCGATGAAACTGGAGAGAAAGTCTCTTTATAATCAATGCCTTCCTTTTGAGTAAAGCCTTTAGCAACAAGGCGAGCCTTATATCTCTCCACATTACCTTTTGAATCCCTCTTGGTTTTAAATATCCATTTACAACCAATAGGTTTCATACCTTCAGGCAATGGGACAAGATCCCAAACCTCGTTGTCTTTCATAGACTTTATTTCCTCATTCATGGCATTGATCCACTCTTGAGATTTTGAGCTTTCAATGGCCTGACGGAAGTTGATTGGATCATCTTCCATCATTTCATTGTCTACCTCATGCTCTTGGAGAAATACAATATAATCATCTGAAATTGCACTTCTCCTTTCTCTAGTGGATCTTCTTAATGGCATTTGTTCTTGAGGTTGTTGAGTTTGTTCTTCAGGAATAACCTGTTGAACAGGATCCAGGAGATTTTCGACATTGTCTTGTGGTTCTGGTGTTGCTTCTTGAACCGTGTCAGGAAGAAAATTTTGATCCTGATCATGGTCAATCACAACTGTAGGAAGAGAAATAAATTCCTCTTCAAAGACAAAGTTTCTAACCTTATCTCCCCCTCCAAATTCAACATCCTCAAAGAACTTAGCATTTCCCGTCTCAAAAAATGATCTTTTAGTGGGATCATAAAATTTGTACCCCCGAGACCTTTCAGAATATCCAACAAAATAGCTACTGACCGTTCTTGAGTCCAATTTTGTTTCATTTGGCCTATAAGGCCTTGCCTCAGTTGGACAACCCCAAATGTGTAAATATTTTAAGCTGGGTTTCTTACCCGTCCATAGTTCATAAGGGGTTTTGGTCGTTGCTTTAGTTGGAACTCTGTTAAGGATGTAAGCTGCAGTCTTTAATGCCTCTCCCCAGAGTGAATCTGGCAAAGTAGTATGACTGATCATACTCCTTACCATGTCCTTTAATGTCCTATTTCGTCTTTCAGCTACACCATTCATGTTAGGACTTCCTGGCATGGTGTACTGTGGGACGATTCCACATTCCTCTAGGAATTTAGCAAATGGCCCTGGACGTTGTTCACCTGATCCGTCATATCTACCATAGTATTCTCCACCACGGTCAGATCTAACTGTTTTAATCCTTTTATTTAGTTGATTTTCAACCTCAGCTTTAAAGGATTTGAACACATCCAAGGCTTGGGACTTCTCATGAATGAGATAAAGGTACCCAAAACGTGAATAATCGTCTATGAACGTAATAAAGTATCGTTGACCATTCCAAGAAGCAGTAGGGAATGGTCCACAGATGTCTGTATGTATTAGTTCTAAGACTTCTGTAGATCTGTTAGCACCTAATCTCCTTTTGTTTGTTTGTTTTCCTTTAATACACTCAATACAGATTTCAGAATCTGAAAAATCAAGTGAATCAAGAATTCCATTTGACACAAGCCTTTCAATTCTTTGTTTAGAAATGTGGCCTAATCTCTTGTGCCAAAGTGATACAGAATTCTCATTAGTTAATTTTCTTTTAGTACCCACATGCATGGTTTCATTATATGAAGCAATCGTATCAAGCAAATATAGGTTATCATTACTTGATAAAGAACCAGAACCAATAAGATTTAAACTTTGAAAAAGACTAAACTGACTGTTTCCAAAAGAACAACAATATCCTGATTTGTCCAATACAGAAACAGAAATTAAATTCCGCCTAAATGACGGTACAATAAAAGTCTCCTTCAAATCTAAATAAATTCCAGTCTTTAATAATAACCTAAAAGTGCCTATTGCCTCAACTTCAATTTGCTTGCCATTGCCTACATAGATGTATCTTTCATCATCACTCGGCTTTCGGCAGCTCAGGCAACCCTGCATAGATACACTTATGTGAGTAGTGGCACCTGAATCTATCCACCAAGTGTATCTAGGTACTGAAATTAAATTAACTTCAGAACAAACAAAAGCATGAAATGTACCTTTCTTTGCACGCCAAGCATGATATTTGGTACAATCCTTTTTCTTATGAGAAGTTCCTTTACAGAAGAAGCAACCAGATTGTTGAATTTTATCTTTATTTTCCTTACGTTGCTTCTTTTGTTCAGCAGCTTCTGTATCCTTCTTCCTTTTCTTATTGTAGCCCTTGGAAGATAATGCCAAGTGAGCACTTTCTGCTTTTCCAAGCTTTATCCTATCTTCCTCATTCACCAGATGAGAAATGAGCTCATTAAGAGTCCACTTCTCCCTTTGAGTATTATAACTCACCTGAACTTGACTGAATTGTGAAGGAAGAGAGATAAAAACTAAATGCACCAATAAATCCTCAGAAATTTCTAATTTTAGTGCCTTTAGCCTGGATGCAATCTGCTCCATTGCCAAAATATATTCCCTTATGCTCCCATTGCCCTTATACCTCATGGAAACAAGTTTGTTTATCAAACTGCTTGCTTCCGCCTTTTCGCTTTTAGCAAAGCGTTTTTCAAGGGTTTCAAGGAACGATTTGGCATTTTGATTTTCGGACGCAGTGTCCTTGAATGTATCTGGAATTGCACGCCTCATGATCATTAGACTTAAGCGATTTGAGCGCTCCCACTTCTCAAAGTTTTTCTTTTGTTCTGAGGAACTTTCAGCTGTAAGAGGAGCAGGAGGCTCAACCCGAAGCGCATAGTCTAGATCCATGCAACCTAGAACGATAGTAACGTTCTCTTTCCATTTCTTAAAATTTGTGCCATTCAGCATAGGAAGTGAATTAATATTTGCAGATATTGAACCAGTAGAGGTATTTTCTGAATTCAGAGAACAACAAAAAATATATCAAGCTCACAATTAATACTTTAAATTTCATAAAATAATAGATTCAAAAATAATGGCCAATCCCATCACAAGACACCTAACACAACATTGAAATTTAGTCTTTGGACAGAAAAATCAATTTGTAAGTGGTAATCTTGGTTCAGTAATCAAATATTGATAATAAATTCCTGTCAAATATCAAGCCTTTCTTTGGACCGACTCAACATTCACATGGAAACCCAAATAATTATCACATATTTATTACCACAAATATGTTCTAATTTTGGCCAGACAATAATAACCTTCCTTTGGGCCGGCTATTATCCGCATAAAATTTCGAACATAAATATATATTCATTCCTAATATTTTGATTTAATTAACCTACACAATAGAGGTTACTTTGGCAACATATTGCTTCAATTAAATAAATTAAAATATCAGTAATTAAAGCTTATGCCAAATTTGAATCTAAACTTTAATTATACAAATAAATATAAAAATATTAATCATAATACTAAATAATTAATATTTTCCATTAAAAATTTATGACACAAAATAATAATATCAGCAGAATTTATTCATAGCTATGAAAGTATAATAATTCATATGAATTATTGCCAAAAGAATTAAATAATGAATAAACACATAAAGTCTGTTACATGTTTCATTTTGAAACAAATTATAACACTTAAAAGAGTATAGCACAATGGATGGAGGCATGTCAAAAACAACTACTAATCCTGAGTTCAAAACGTAGCAATGTCAATCACCACCAATTTTATTAATTTTGAACCACAATGACGATTATGCCCCTAAAAGACCAAACAATTGCTAAAACCAAATTGTTCTTGTACAGTATATCTTTTAATATGCAAAGACAACATTATCCTTAATAAAATGACAATTATGCCATCATCTCCAACCTCACCTCTCTGTGCAGCGGGATTCCTTTTTTCTACTGAACCAGTTATTATTATTATTATTTTTTTTTTTATTAACAGAATACAATATCTGTTCCATGATACAAAAGCCAGCCAAATTCATGAAACCCGAATTAAAAGAATTTATGTGCCGTGAAATCCAAACACAAAACCGAAATAAAATAATTTGTTTGCCGAGAAATCCAAAATTAAAATAATATTCATCAAGCAATTTGATTATACTGGGAGATAAAAGAAAACAACGAAACCCAAAAGCAATCAAATTGCTAAACCCAAATTAAGCAAACTGAATCATTCGGCCATAAATAACAAAAATAATATTGAATAAAATCTTTAATCAATTTAAAAGAATTAAAACCCTAAAAATCAATTCTTGATGATTCAACACGAATTAGGCTCTGATACCAATTGTTAGAAAATTGTTAAATAAACAATAGCCCATAAATCGATCATGTCAAAACATTAAGAATAGAATAAATGCGGAAGCATACCTGAATCCATAGCCATTAAAATATGTTGAAGGTTTTAGGGTTTCTAGTTGACACAGAGATCTGAATTTTTCTCTGAAGCGATGGGATACTAAAGAGAAAATTAGGGTTAAGGTTATTCTGTGCAACCAGGACCATAACCTATTTATAGAATAACTTATTTACTAATTTGCCCATCATAAATTAGTTTTAAGTCCTTTAGGTTTCTACACATTAATAATATAACCTCCATATTTTAATAAAGACGACTATTAAGTCCAATTTGACTTTAACTTAATCAGATCACTTTTATTTGGACTAAAACTCTAATAGCTTATAATATACAATATTCACATATTTAATTTATATAAGTCCATAAATTCCAACATTGCACTGCTAAGTCATGGCCTGGGTGTGACTCACCTTCAGCCTGTGACCCTGTTGCCTCCTTTCGCCATTTGCTTGGCCATTGCATCCTTTTCTTCTTCTTTTCATTTTTGCATGTTTTCACATGCATTTTTCATTGTTCACTTTGGGCCATTGATACAGTGCTTTCACTTTTGGTTTTGCATGCCTTTTCCTTGTATATTTTTGCAAGCTTTCCCACATAATTGGTTTTTGCATGGTTTCTTTTCAATTGCTTGGCCAGTGCATTTGGAATTGTTTCTTTATTTTCACTTATTTTATTTTATTTTAGTTTTCTTCAGTTTATACGAATTCTACTTTGTTATTTTATTTTCATTTTTATTTTATGAATATATTTCTTGTATGCCATAATAATTTACTTGCGTTTTTATTATTATAATTTAATTATTTTTGCATGGTTTCCTTTTCCATATCCTGTTCATGTGAGGTGTTATGCAGGGACAAAGATTTGATTAGGATTATTTAAAAAAATATTTATGCAAATAGGGTCGTTTGGGAAATAATTCCGGGAGTGGGGTTGCGTCAGAAGCCGCAGCTGACACCTGCGGCTTTTGACGGTGGGACCCACATAGTGGGTCCCTTTTTATTGAAGGATGCCGCAGCTCTTAGCTGCGGCATCCATAGGGGCAGCACAAAGCTGCCCCTTAATTTGAGTAAAGGGGCAGCAGGCAAACCTGCCGCCTGCTGCCCCTTTATTATATATATATATATATATATATATATATATATATATATATATATATATATATTCTAAAAAATAAAATAAAAATTTTAATATTATAATAAAATAAAATTATAATAGAGATAAAATAAATATAATTATAATAGAATAATATTTAAATAATATGTAATATATATTACATAATTTTTTTTATCACTATTAGTACCTTTTTTAAAAATATATGTTATTATTTTTTATTTTTATTTTTTTTAATTAATACATATACATAATATATGATAATTGTTTCATGCATTTATGAAAATTTATATTTTTTAATTAATTTTTTGCACTAAATTGTTTGTTTTAGTTACTTATAAAATTTTTATATTATACTATCTATAAATTTTCTACCTTACGCATAAAAAATAAAAATATAAGAAAAATGTTAAAACTTTATGAAATTTTAATATTTTTGTAAAATTTATAATTAGAAAATTAAAAAATAACATTTCATTTTGTAGGGGTGAGCAAAAAAACCGATGGAGTTGGTTAACCGACAAAAATTCCGAAAATCGAACTGATAGACTGATTAATCGATTGTAATAGACTGATTAATAGTTAGTGTTTTGAAAAAACCGATATTAATGGACTGGTTAATGGTTTTTGACTCATGTGACTGGTTAACCGAATCGAAACCGAATTTTTAGTTAATTTATTAATAATTTATAACAATTTATCCTAATTAAAGGTGATCGTATATATACTTTTTTTTTCATTATACTAATTATTTTAAACTTTTAAAGTTTTTTAATTGGATATTAGTAGGTATAACAATTTATCTAATTAAAAGTAATTATGAACCAGTTAATATATTTACTTATTAAATATTAATTTTTAAAAATAAATTTGCTTATATCCACCAAAATTTTTTATTTTAACAACAATAATGTTATATTATAGCGAAAAATTTTAATTTTTAAGTACCATCAACATTTTAATTTTATTTATAAATATATTTATAATTATAATGGTTAACCGAAAAATATTGGGTAACCGATCCGAAAATCTGAAACCGATGGACTGGTTAACCAATGGTAATACACTGGTTAATGGACTGGAATTTCAAAAAATCGATATTAATGAACTCGAATTTCAAAAAATCGATATTATTCTATTATAATTATATTTATTTTATCTCTATTATAATTCTATTTTATTATAATATTAATATTATTTATTATTAAATTATTATTTTAGAATATATATATATATATAATAAAGGGGCAGCAGGCGGCAGGTTTGCCTGCTGCCCCTTTACTCAAATTAAGGGGCAGCACAAAGCTGCCCCTATGGATGCCGCAGCTAAGAGCTGCGGCATCCTTCAATAAAAAGGGACCCACTATGTGGGTCCCACCGTCAGAAGCCGCAGGTGTCAGCTGCGGCTTCTGACGCAACCCCACCCCCGGAATTATTTCCCAAACGACCCTATTTGCGTAAATATTTTTTTAAATAACCCTAATCAAATCTTTGTCCCTGTTATGCATGCATGGCCTTTTTTGCTTCTTTCTTTGACGTGCACTAACATGTCCATTTCATTTCTTTTGCCTATTTAGCTATTTAATGGGCTAGTTTATTTAATTTTAATATATTATTATTATTATTATTATTATTATTATTATTATTATTATTATTATTATTATTATTATTATTATTATTATTATTATTCGTGTTATTGCATTCAATTTAATCCATTTCATTTTCTATTTGTGTATTAATTTTATTTTATTGTTTCTTTATATTTATTTTTATTGCATTGTTAACTTCATATTTATTTATTTTGTTATTTATTGCATTACTGACTATTTGTCAATTAAATAAATCCATGCATGTGAATATTTCCCACCGAATGGAAATTTGGAGGCTAGGATACGAAATTAATTTTTCATCTAATAAAATTCGTTTAAACTTAAGAGTTTTTTTTTTATCAAAATAGGATTACTCATCCCGAATTTTTAAAATCATTCGTAAAACTTTTCGTTTTTGTAAATATGTATACAGGAACCAATGTTCTCACCTTAAATAAATGCTCCATTTTATGCATGGATTTTACTGGTTTATTTAATTTTCTATTTTTGGGGATTGTATTTTTGCCCCATTTTGTAATTTATTTTATTTACTTGTTATTTTATTTACCGCTTTCCTGTTTGCTTATAATGCGTTTTTATTTTACTTGCATAATCGCGTGAGATGAGAGTTGAAATTTTAATAGCTAAAAACTCACTTATAATTAACTAAGGTATAAATAAAAGTGACGTCTTGAACCGCTCTTTGGTTTAGACCTACAAGGTTAAACAAACTTTTCCAATATTTTGTTGGGTGGCGACTGCAAAATATCTCAAAGTGCCCAAAAATTTCATGGGATTAGATGAACTTTTCCAATATTTTATTAGGTAGGAATTTCAAAATATCTCATGATGCCCAAGATCAAGATGCAAACTCTCTCGGACCCTAAAAGCGGGTCTTCGGGAACCAAGCGGGTTCCGGCGTGGGTCACAGTGGCGACTCCACTAGGGAACTTTGAAACTTTACTTCGAAAGTGTCTTGGTTAAAATATATAATTGAGTTTTTAAAATTAAAATTCTATCTTTTTTCAAAAAATTGCATTGCATTTATGCTAGAATCTTAGAACTATGTTAGTTGGTCCCTTTATTACCCTAGTGCGTTCCCAAAGCACGACCCTACGTTCACTCAATGTAGGAAAATGTTAAAGATAATCACTAGCCCAAACCTCATACCATCATGGTATATTAAATGGAGACCTCATTGGTTGTTATGCTTGTGATGAGCTAAGCCTGTTGGTAGGGACCATGCTTGGATAGACCTAAAGTGTCATCACTTGACGAAAACTCATGTAATAACAATAGATATTTTACCGAGGTGATATGAACCATAATGCTTGATTGTTATGTGGGCCGTTACACATTGAACAAATTCAATCAAATTAGGTGGTCACTCATCAAACGCTATCATGCCCCGATGGGCCCATACTAATTCATTTGAATTGTTTGAATGAGAAAATGGTCATAACCCATACATATGCGCTTTACATAAGAGAGGTTATGCTGTCGATTTTCCACCGTGCACTATACGCGTCCATTGGGTTCCCCGATAACCCTTGGGCTAAGCCCACGTAGGAAAGAGACAGCACAACCTCCTGTGTGGGAGCAATAAGGTTGGAAGAATCTATTTGCTTACATATGATTGTGAATGTTGCACAACATGCTCATGGATTACTAGTCATTCATGCAAGTAAAAAAAATTCAATTATTATTATTATTAATTTTTCATGTGTGTACATCCTATTCTGTGAATATTATTTTCACATGTACATCCTGTGCATAAGTTTTTCCATGCATCACATGCATCATTCTAATCTCTTGATTTTTCACCCATTTTAGAACAAATCTTATGGTGGTTTAGGGGTCCCGACGGTCGGCTAATCAGAAATCCGTTCTTCAAGTTGCCAGAGTTAGATTTAGAAGGTACTTCAAGACTTACAAACTGTTCTTTTCCTGTAGCTTTGAGCGATGTAACACCCCCTTACCCGTACGAAACACACCGTATGATAACATAATCGGTGTACGACGACAAGTGAAGGATGCCACCAAGCGAAACTCAAGAGGAACAAAAACAAATAACAAAAACGGAATTATAAAATTTCATTCCATGCAAAACACTTTCACATATTACAACTACAAAGTTCACAATTTTACCTTGTACATACAATTAACAAATACAAAATCTATTTTAAGAATTCTTACAGACTAGTTGGCCTTAACCGATACGGATTATCCTTGTTGACACCTCTATTTCTAAAATCTGCACGGATAAAACACCCGTGCTAAGCTAATAGCTTAGTAGGGAAATACATAAGATGGATGACCACTCACAGTGGTTATCAATGCATTTTCACATACATAAAGCACAAATATAAACAAAATAGTTAATATACATGATATCTAATAAAATAATTATTATAATTTACTTATCAAATCATATTACTGAATACGCATATCACTTATTAAACATTTCATTTTCTTTAATTCACATATTGTCTTTAATTGCATGAAGTCTTTAATCACATTAAGCCTGCATTTTCAAAGTAGTGGATAACCGGTTGAAACGCATAGGTATCCGAAGGTACAATTCAATGACGCATAGGGATCCAATCCGGGATCCAAAACACATAGAGACCAAACTGCGGTCCAAACACATAGGCTGCAGCAATAGGCCCTATAGGCATGCCTATCTATCCACGACCCGACTCTACAGGCTAATAATCATTTAATTCACTTATTCACAATATTTCATCATATATCATTCGCATAATATACTTTATGTATCATTCACTTAACATTTCAATAAGTAATTTTAATCAGGTTGCATTGCTCATAAATAATTAATATAGCATGTCAATTCATTTTTAACTTTATTCGATAAGTTTTGATTAATTATACCATTAAATACTTCACTAATTACTCATGTTGATAACCTATTCACTTATGTTTCCAAGTAGTAACCACTTAAATATTTATTACATAGATCTAGACATATATTGGATAAGTTACAGAAAGTGCCGGTGAAATTCGGCTTCAATTCGAGATGAAAAAATGTACCATATAGTTAAAACAGGGGTGAGGGATGGCCACACCTGAAGAACAGGAATCCCACACCTAAGGGATGGGTGTCTCTTACTTGGCCTGCCCGTCCCTCATTAAAATGGCTTATGAGGGATGGGCTAACCCCAAAACTGCTCTTGTACCAACTCTATTTCACCAAAATAGATTGCAACCTCAACTTACACATCAAAATCATATAGCAAACGTCATTTTCAGATAAAATGGTATCATAAAATTAATTCTCAGGATGTCAACTTTCTAATGACACAAATTTCAAGTAATTTGGAGCTGCATCCAAAGAGTTATGCCAAAAAATGTCCATACTGCTCCAAAGCCGTACATGAAGAATTTAGCTACTATAATGGGCAATTTGAAGGGCCTTAAAGTCAAAAATAAATTATGGCTATTTCTACAAAATTTTTAGGCATCGATTTCCCGGTTCTAAACCAACTAGAATCATGAAATTTTGGTGTTCTAAATCTTGACTTATGATGAATCCAGTCAATAATGGTAAATCTAAACCTCTCGACAGAATTTACCATTCATGACTTATCAAGCTTTAATCTAACCAATTCAACGCATCCAGCCACCAAATCAATTCACAACATCACAACACATATATATACACTATGGAAAATGTAATTCATTAATTACGTAATTAAAACATATAAACTCCCAAACCTCTTTCTCCTTTGCTCCTATTTGCTCACTCGGTGCCTTCACCACTTTCTTCTTTCCTTTTCATGCACAAACCTTCTCCTGTATAACTCATTTCCAATTTTTAGAATTGAAATTAGAAATCAAAGTCCCAATTCAAATCATGAAGAGAAGAAGAAGAAAACTATACTAAAATCCTTAGCTATAACTTGCAAGCACACAAGCATAACTTATCTAACTTAAACTTCACTTAAGCAATACTTTAAGAAAGATTTGTTTGAACTAAGAAGATGAAGAAGAAAATGGAAAATGCGGAATTTCCCTTGAATTGGCCGGCCACCCTTCAAATGAACAAGCCAAATTCCACCTCTTCATACCTTTTATATGCATGTAAATGCTTAGGTGGCACAACCTCCATTTAACACATGTAATCTATTTACTCAAATACTAATCACATTTAGGTTTAATTAATTCTACTTAACTTAATTTAGTCCATTCTTAACTTTAATTAAATTGTCACTTATTATTTTATCTCACAAAATTCAATTCAATCCCTTAATTTATTTAATTTATACAATTAACTTCCTAAAAAATAGATTATGTCCCTCATTTTGTGCAATCAATTTGATCCTACAAATGACAAAATTAGCAAAAATGTTCTTCTAAACTTTTATTATTCTTACCTTAATTTGCTACTGGTAAAATTTTAGATCAATTGGAATTAAAACTTAGGAGTTATGGCCTTAGAGATACATATTGTTCCATGAACCTGGCTAAAGAAGATATGCTTCAATTTTGGCCAGTTTTGGTCCACTTAGAGCTAAAATTAGCTCACAACTATTTGTAAGATATTTGTAGAAATGAACGTCATGGTTAAAATTCCACTAGAATAATCCAGTTTGGATATTCCTAGACTAAGTTATGGCCTAAACCCCGAACCAGGGTCAAGAGTGAAATTGAGCAAAACTTTCCCTTACAACTTCAATATAACCAAGTTCATGTTTCCATTCAATTCCATGACAAACACAACCATAAATTAACTCAATTTCCATTTCATACATTAATCCACCATACTATTTCTTTTATACATATTTATCACACTTTGAAATAAACTATTGGCAAATTTCCACTCTTACCAAATCTTTCAAATTAATAACAGTTGTTTCCTTTTTGACACTTCCAACACTTTATCATCCACTTTCGGTTTCCATTTCACCCTAAGTATGCCTTATTACTGCTAGGGTATTTTTTGGGTCCTGTCCAGCGAGTCATCCTCTTCAGAATATTCTCTAGAGCTAGATATGGTCGACCCATTACAAGAGACTAATACGACCAGAGCTATAAGTGCTATGGAGATGGGCTGAAGGTTTGACGAGTTTGAGAGGAGAGCGTTGACAATGATTGCCACATTAGCACAGCTTGCTGGGCAATAGCCTACCACTCCTTCAGTGGGGCAAGCTGAACAGGACCTAGTCAGGGAGGCTCCCCCGAAAATAGTTGTAGTACATCTACCAGTTATTGATCCTAGAGCTGCAGTACATGTAAAATGGAGGAGGAACGGTGTTAATGGACCTAAGGATGATTTTGAGGAAGATAAAGAAGAGCCGGTAGTTGTAAGAGGCAAGGTGCCTAAAATGGAGGATATGATAATAAAGAAGATGAAAGTGAGGTTTGAGGCTATGACCCGGATGCTGACAGCAAAAAAAAGGATGAATATGGAGGATAGAGATTTGAATGGTGAGTATCTGCTTTTTCAAAGCTTTAAAATGCCCGACATCCCAAAGTTCGATGGCACTTTAGATCCATCTGTGCATGTTAGGCAATACACGTTGGTGATGAAGGGAACAACGTTAATAAGAAAGCAGAAGATAGAGTATTTCTGCCTCAACTTGACAGGCCCTGCAGTAAGCTGGTATCAGGGTATGGACATTGGGTCTAAAAAAGATTGAGACCTGTTGACGGAAGAGTTCTTGAAGCAATATGATTACAATACTAGAATAGAGGTTGCCCTCAAATACTTAGAGCTCGTGCGGCAGAAACTGGATGAGTCCTTCCACGAGTATCTCACTCGATGAAGGAATAGGGTCATGGAGATAAAGAGGAAACCTAACACCGTATATTAGATCAGGCTATTCATCAGGAACTCCTGCCCCTACTTAAGGGACATGCTTCGCTTTAAGGGACTCACAGATTGGGAATCTCTCAAAGACATATCCTTTGAAACTGAGGCCAAGCATCTGGCGAAAATGGCTAAATCTGCAAACCAGGCCTTTGGCAAGAATAAAGGGAGCAATAGTGGCAATGGAGGCAATGCTAGGGTAGCAGAAGTCTCAGCCACAGGAACGACTCGACGCCACTTTACTATTCGGGTAAGCCATTGTCTTGGCACTTCACTTGTCTCATCAAGGAAGGGAAGTTGCAACCATTGCCAGCAGGGCCTGCCCTAAGCCAAGGGCAGCTTAGGCATAAAACAGATTGGTATTGTACATATCACCCGTACACAGGGTATAGAATAGATTATTGCCATCCTCTAAGAGACCGCATTCAAGAATTCATGCTGGGTCGAGAGAAAGAATTAGAGTTATTACAATGCCATTTCATCACTAATGTCAATAAGATTCCTTTGATGATATAAAGTGTGCTTCTGAATTATCTTATGCACATGTTTCTCTAACTATGTTAATAATATGGGTTTATCTTATGTATACAATGTCATATCTTATCACATCATGCATGGCAATAATCATAATTAAGGCATTGGTTCAATAACACTGTTTCATTCAATCTAAGAAAATATCTTGGCTGTATACAACCTAACTCCTAAAGTGATATAAAATTTGAGAGATAAGCCTTTTCCTGGGCCTGAAAAGGACATGCTAAAAATTGACAAAGGCATTGCAAGGACAACGCTGCTTCAATGTGACAACATGATGACGAGCAAAATTTCAAAAGCCATTCCTTTGCTTCCTCAACATCTAGGACGCATACGATACAGCCAAACAAAACCAAGCTCCAATTATTAAGGGGCCGCATCAGAAGCTGGACTATCAAATTCAAGATGAATGAGGCCTTGGACCTTCAAAAAAAGAAAAGCCCATTGTTTTGTCCTAAACCATTTGCGGCTAACCTGTAACTCAATCTCAACCATTAAGGGTTACTTCAAAAATAGATCCACCAAATCCGACAAAAGGAAGGTACTGGCCAAACGAAGAGCTCACTGCCTCAACCAGTTTGACAAGGGCCAAGGTGAAACTTTTAGGGTTAAAAAAAAGCACTGTTAGAAGGAACAGCTGTCCCGGCTAATAATGATGAAAGTAAATTCAAAGGAACAAATAGACGCCGACGGGCTGAAGGAGGTCTCACAGTAAAGGCTAAAAAAAAGAGAGAAAAGGAAAAAAAAAAGGAGAAAAAAGAAGAGAATAAATGCCTCGCGGGTCGAAAATCGAAAAAAAAAAAAGCATTCTAGGCAAAAATTATGGATTGAGAGAAAATAATCAATCAAGAAAATCCGAAAGGGCTCATTGATAATAAGAATCGGATGCACACAAGTGTTACTCCCTAAGATTATGATCACTGCTATTGCTATGGTGCATATTTATAGGAACGCTTGCATAAATTAAGCATAAACATATGATTAACCAATCAAGAGAAACCTATGGCATACATGCTGGAACAAGCTTCCAAGGCAGTAATGACAACACTTCATTTGACAAATGTTTATCCTCTAAAAAAAGGGCCGTTAGAGATGAAAATTGGAAGTGGCTCTCTAAGCAAAAGTTATGTCAAAAGACAAGATGAAAAACTAAAAACAGGCAGTCTGTCCTTCAAAAAAAAGGAAGAAAAAAAAGAAAGTTGCTGGATTGGGTTAGGTCCATCCCAGGAAAAATAAGGCACAGGGTTATGTGAAAATAAAAAAAAAAAGAACGCATTTTTCGCAAATAAAAACTAGTGTGAAAATCCACAAGGGACGCATTATCTTCAAATAATGACTACCAATACCTGGAGCGATAAAGCGATGTAAGTCCGGTTAACCACCTTTCAAGCAGATGGTGTATGCAAGGCAGAGTCTCAGGGGGCAAAAGCATACACAAGTCAGTTCTCTCTAAAAGATTATAGGTCAGAGTTCCGAAGCCAAAGCGGCATTCTTTTGAATTCTTAGGGGATCATATAGTATGAATAGCCGAGCCGTACCCTCAACGAACCTTTTAACTGCCTGAGATATGGTCTATTCATGCAAACGTGCTTTTGCAAAATATTTGCATACAACGTCTCACGTGCATCTCATATGTACAATCTTTTGCATATTTCTTTGCACAACTTCATACGGGAATAACCTTTCATGGTGCCTTACATGCATTCACGCATGCATCCCACGTGCATACATGTCATGTACATAAGACGCACATTCGATGTATATAGCTTCTACATACATGTAACACATTTAGTCATCTACACATGTTTTGCACATATAGCCTTATGCATACATCTCATGCATATAATTCTTTTGCTTGCATGCCTTGGCACGCATTCTGCATACATAATCCTTTGTACATGTTTCGTGTATATGGCTTTATGCATATATTTCACACACGCATACACAATCCTTGTACATATTATTGTGCCAATAACTTTACAGGAAAAGGCTTAACCAAGGGTCAATTTCACCCCAATATTAGTACTCACTCGCGCTGGACAACCAGGTCAAGATGAAGTCCACACAAATTCAAATCATTCAAACACATAAAGAGGAAACATTAAAACCATTTTCAAGATATTTCAAGTCTTCTTCGAAGCATTTCAAGTCTTTTCGAAGCATAAAACCTTTTTCAAGGTATTTCAAGTCTTCTTCGAAACATTTCAAGTCTTTTTCAAAGTATAAAATCTTTTTCAAGGCATTTCAAGTCTTCTTTAAAGCATTACAAGTCTTTTCAAAGTATAAAACCTTTTTTAAGGTATTTCAAATCTTCTTCGAAACCTTTTTTAAGGTATTTCAAGTCTTCTTCGAAGCATTTCAAGTCTTTTCGAAGCATAAAACCTTTTTCAAGGTATTTCAAGTTTTTTTCGAAGCATTTCAAGTCTTTTTCAAAGTATAAAATCTTTTTCAAGCTATTTCAAGTCTTCTTCAAAGCATTACAAGTCTTTTCAAAGCATAAAACCTTTCTTAAGGTATTTCAAATCTTCTTTGAAGCATTTAAAGTCTTTTTAAAGCATAAAACCTTTTCAAGGTATTTCAAGTCTTCTTCGAAGCATTTCAAGTCTTTTTCAAAGTATAAAATCTTTTTCAAAGTATTTCAAGTCTTCTTTAAAGCATTACAAGTCTTTTCAAAGCATAAAACCTTTCTTAAAGTATGTCAAATCTTCTTTGAAGCATTTAAAGTCTTTTTAAAGCATAAAACCTTTTCAAGGTATTTCAAGTCTCTTCGAAGCACTAAAACCTTTTTTCATTTCAAGTCTTTTCGAAGCATAAAACTTTTTTCAAGGTATTTCAAGTCTTTTTTGAAGCATTTCAAGTATTTTTCGAAGCATAAAACCTTTTTCAAGATATTTCAAGTCTTCTTTAAAGCATTTCAACCCCAATATTAGTACTCACTCGCGCTGGACAACCAGGTCAAGATGAAGTCCACACAAATTCAAATCATTCAAAAAGATAAAGAGGAAACATTAAAACCTTTTTCAAGTTATTTCAAGTTTTCTTCGAAGCATTTCAAGTCTTTTCAAAGCATAAAACCTTTTTCAAGGTATTTCAAGTCTTTTCGAAGCATTTCAAGTCTTTTTCAAAGTATAAAATCTTTTTCAAGGTATTTCAAGTCTTCTTCAAAGCATTACAGGTCTTTTCAAAGCATAAAACCTTTTTTAAGGTATTTCAAATCTTTTTCGAAGCATTTAAAGTCTTTTTAAAGCATAAAACCATTTCAAGGTATTTCAAGTCTCTTCGAAACACTAAAACCTTTTCAAGGTATTTCAAGTCTCTTCGAAACACTAAAACCTTTTTTCATTTCAAGTCTTTTCGAAGCATAAAACCTTTTTTAAGGTATTTTAAGTCTTTTTTGAAGCATTTCAAGTCTTTTCAAAGCATAAAACCTTTTTTCAGGTATTTCAAGTCTTCTTTAAAGCATTTCAAGTCTTTTCAAAGCATAAAACCTTTTTAAGGTATTTTAAGTCTTCTTCAAAGCATTTCAAGTCTATTTGAAGCATTGAAACCTTTTTTCAAGGTATTTCAAGTCTTTTTGAGGCATTAAAATCTTTTTTGAGGTATTTCAAGTCTCTTCGAAGCATTAAATCTTTGCAAATCATTTTAAGTCTCTTCGCAGCATTAAATCTTTGCAAATCATTTCAAGTTTCTTCGGAGCACCAAGTTTTGTTTTTTTTTTTTCCAAAACATTCCAAGTCCCTTATACTACTCTGATGAAGGATTTACACGTTTACGGTAACAAATGTTTACATGATGATGGTAACTACTACTTCAACTAGGGATTTGCACATTCGGGATAATAAATGTTTACACGACGATGGTAACTACCACTTCAACGAAGGGTTTACACAATCTCGATAACAAATGTTTACACGATGACGGTAACTACCACTCTCAGGGGGCAACTGTTCCTCAGCAAATAGCCAATCCATCCTTTAGGGGGTAATCATTCTTCAAGGGACAACAAACCGTCCATCAAGGGGCAATCGTTCTTCAGGGAACAACAAACTATCATTCAGGGGGCATCCGTTCTTCTGGGAACAAAAAACCGTTCTCCAGGGAACAACAAACCGTCCTTCTGGGGGCAGTTGTTCTCTAGGGAACAACCATCCGTCCTTCAGCGAGGCAACCATCCTTCAAGGAATGACAAATCTAGTCCTTCAAGGGGCATTCCATCCAACATCAAATCAATGGTGGTTTAACACACCGACAAATCGACGTAAACCAATCACCAAACGTGATATAACACGTCAATAAGTCAGATTTAATCAAACTCACCACAACGCAGCAGGAAGGCGGCAGCCTCCATTTATTTACATATTTACCATCAAGTAAATTTTCTCACCTTTATTTGCTTACTTAGTGTACAATCCACCATTTAGTCCTCAGATTTTCATTCTAGTCCTTATTAGCTCATCACTTCACTCATTTAACTATCATTTTATACATTTAATCTCTTAAGTTCATGTTTTACCATTTTCATAATAATGGTATTCTTTTTACATTTCTCTACATTTTATACGTGTACATTTACATTTTAGTCCTTAAATCATTACTTCCATGTTTATTTTACATATTAGTTCATATTAAGCTTTCATTTTGCATTTAAACCCATTAGTTACTCATTTTATCATTTTTATTCATTTAACCTATTCTTTCATATACAAATTACCATTTAGTCCCTCTGTTATCTATTTTAGGACAAATTATATTTTTGCCCTTCTTTTAACTTTATTTACAGAATTGCCACTAGCTCATTTCTCTTTTCATTTTAAATTATTATTTAGCTTACAAATTATTATATATTAGTCCTTACATTATCACTTTCACGCCCTGCACTTTGGATTCTTTACATATTTGTCATTTTAATTTCACTTTTCATTTATATGTTACTTATTAATGTACTTTTGCATATAATTACGATTTTGCCCCTAAACTTTTAGTAAATTACAATTTGGTCCTTCCTTTAACGTTTACTTATAATTTGGTCCTTTATTTACTATATTTTCACATTTGTTCACTTCTTAGCTTATAATTTACCAATTAATCTCACGACTAATTATTTTTGCGGTAAATTACGTTTTGGTCCATAAACTTTTATTTTCTTTCATATGAGTCCTTTTTCATTTTATTTCTCATTTTCATTATACTTTTTATATTTTCAGGTCATTTTCATTATTATGACCCGATTGACTTATACTTCGAGGTAAATTACCGTTTTAACCCCAAACTTTCGTTTTCTTTCCATTTAGGTCATTTTTCATATAACTTCTTATTTTCATATTACTTTTCACATTTTCATGTCATTCTTCTTTTGACAGAATCGTATCATTTTATAATTCTGTTATTTTACACTTAGGCTTTTTATACATTATGCTTTTACATATTATGTCATATTACATAATGCGGTGTGACATTATGCCATTTAACTTTATATCATATTACTTTTGCATTTTTTTCAAATTATTTTACAATCATGCCCCTAGTACAATCTCAGCAGACAATCTGCAACCTGGATATACGGTACATAGGCCCCAAAGTCCCACTGCAATACACTGAGGAATGACCCAGAAGGGCCACTCTAACACTTTCGTATAACATATGACGTATGGCATGTAACATATAACAGAGGCTATGGGAGACCATGCGAATCTTGCCATAGCAAAATAAGTCGTCATGACTTGCACTGCGATATGGAGATCCTTATGGCTAGCCAAACATATTCTGAACTAAATTAAACCGCTAGACCACTAAGGGCAAACTTTCTCAATTATCTTATAAATTCACTTTTCACACTTTTAGCACTTTCATTTTACATATAATATATTACGTATGACTTATCAACTCATTTTCATTTCAATCACTTCATTTTCATTACTTTCACTTCATTATCATTTCAATACCCTAATCGATCATTATTCTGATCAATTAGGCACAATTCTCATAATATGCTTATTTTTCATAATAAGTATACGCAAGCCATTCAATAGCTATAAATTCATTTTATATTATTTCACTTTCAATTATTTCACTATTTTTCGTTATCTTCACTTTGAGTATAATGGAATATCATACTCAAAATATTCATAAATATCCCATAATTTCTAAATAAATTTATGGATACTTGTTTTCATGTTTAAATTCATTATAGTTCATTAACCTTCAATTATACACAAAATATATCCTAATACACACTAGGGTACCATTCGGCCAAGGTGAGCACTTAACCTTACAATTTTTTTTAGTTTCATTTTAGCATTTCACTTGTCAATTTAAAGGCTCTTATTCATGTTGCTAAGCTTATATTTAATTAAGCTTACATATAACATAATTTTCACTTAAATCAATCATTTCATTTTCATGGGTTTCTTTTCATTTAACTTTCTTTTTCACTTCTACGTCATTCCTTTATCAAATTTCTATCACATATGACATATAAATCATATAACCTACCATATCTCCTCACTTAAGCCATTCAGCCACCTTAGGGTTTGTCACTAACATTTTATTTTTCATCCATTTATCACTCATTTCACTAAATTAGGCCTCAATTCATGTGCATATACCATTTAATTTTATTAAATCACTAGGTATACTAATAATATACTTAATACTATTATGGTTTACTATAGCCAACACTTGCCATTGGTTTTCTTTCAACTAATCACTCTTATTAGCTTAGTTACCCTCCCTAAGCTCAATTATCACCTCAATTTCAATTACACATGCAAATCACACATAGTCATCATATAAACATAATATAAAACCCTAATTTTCCAAAGGAAATTCATAGATTAGGCAATCACAAATCTTATATCCATGCTATAGCCTTCACAAGCTCCTTAATTCTTGCCTTTAGCCCTTAAAAAGCCATTTTCCTCCATTTTCCTCAACATGGCCAAATATACACAAGAATATAACATCAATTAATTTTCTTCTTCTATCAAATCTAATCTCATAAACATACTCTAGACATCCTAGAGCACTCATATAAACCAGTAAATCAACTTAAAACACTCTAACTCTCTTACCTCCAATATGAGACATAACCTTGAATCTTTGATTTCTCCTACTTTTAACCCACCAAATAGACACTAGAGGTCGCTATGAACTCAAAGAGGGGCTGAATTACATCTAGGATGCTAGAATTAAGGGAAAGATCAAATAAAATTTGAAAAAAAATAGAAAGAAAAGAAAGAGAGAGGACTTCGGCCACTAAGGGAAGAAGAAGGGAGAAAGGAAATAAGGATAACACAGCTAAAAATCTGTCATTTAAGTACTTTTATAGTGGCTCAAATTGGTCCAACCAATGATCTAACTTATAAAACTTAACTGCACTTTTAGGCCCAATATGCAATCTTTTTATGGGTTTCTCACTTCCCAACTCCAAATAATTTCAAATTCAATTCTATAATTCATATCATGTAAAAACTAGGTTGTACACAAAATTTCAATCCAATCAGAATTCATTTCTGATCCGGTTCAATCAAATCGGTCCGGTTTAATAATTATCCGTGTTACGGAAAAATTTCCTTTTTACTACCAAAAAATTCTATACATCATTTAGAGCTCATCTAAAAATTCCTATAATTTTTGAAGATCGTTTACTATTTTTAAAGTTTCGGTCAAACCTCCGCTCAAACCTATTGCTATTCAAACCGAAATCATATATTTTTCCTTACTTTCTAAGGCCAGTTCCTCATAAAAATGACTCCAAAATTCTTAATATATATTCATTAGACTCTAATAATATTTTAGGGTCAATCGAAAATCATTTCTCGGTCCGTTAATTATTTACCAGTCCGATAATTCAATTTTTCAGTGTCACCAAAATCAATTTTTTATTATCATATGATTCTACTCATCACTACGAGTATATCCTTGTTTTCATATCATTTTTCTGAGGTGAGTAGCACTCTCTACAGTCCAATCAAACCCTAATCAACCTAATTACTATTCACACCGAAACCTCTATTTTTTCTAATTTTTGACTTTTAGAGGCCTATTTGACGTCGATTTCACTTTAAATTTTAATCTCGAACTAATTGTGACTTATATTTTTCACTAGTCAAATAAAATATTTTTTGACTCCTTGAGATACTATTCACTCCTGTGTCACTATCCACTATCGAAAAAAACTATTCCCGACTAATCTGATATTGGGGCCATTATATTAACACTTAAAAAAATTATAAAAATGAATAAAGAGACATTACAAACAATATATTATTTATTTATTACCATTTATTCATTACAGCCTTTAAAAATGCTCGCTATCTTTAGTTTGTTTATTTTTTTAACTTATTCTTCACATATGTTTAATTTTGAACTCCTTTGTAATGGACACATCATCATTTTACTTATAAATTTACTGTCTTAAAACTTGCCACAATATATTTGAAAAAGTTCTGGATTCATATTTATTATATTTATAGATAGATTCTTGCTAAGATTGGGCCTTTAAAATTCTTTTTGCTATAATTATTATTAATTTATTTACTATAGAATTATTAAAGGGGTCGAGTCATATAGGTTTAGATCAACCAGCATTGGGTCAGATCGATTTCGTATCATGCATTTAGATTGCGTCATTTTTTGGATTTGTACTGAACCAGATCCTCTAATCAATCCATTTTTTTATGAGAAAAATGTGTAAAAATTATTATTATTATATGTTTATTTTAATTTAATTGTGACTTTATAAAAAAATGACACTTGCATAAAGGCCCATCCAGTCGGCCCCGTCCATTGGCAAGGCCCAAGGCCTAAAGCAGAGAGTAGCGGGCAGGAGCTCCTAGGCAGCGCACGCGCCCGATCGGCTGATGTGACCGCCAGTCCCATCAGCTGTCTGACACAAGGCGGCGCCCATGCCCATCAACTGCTCCCTATCACTTCACCGCACACCTACTCTGACTGTCAGTTATCACATCCCAGGCACTCAAGTGCACCTCAACTGTCTCTTATAAATAGCCCAGCCAACGATGGTACCGGGTATTGAATCTCCAGCATTCTCTCTCTAAAAGCTACTAACTTAAACTTCGGAGTGCTTACGCCTGGTCCGACCGGGCACTTTCTCTTATAGGATTCGCCCATCCGACCGGATCTTCAGCTAACGGACAAGCCAGCTCTCCTTTTATTTTGGATAAAGACAATCTGAGCTTTATTATTTGGTGCTTTCGTTGAGAGACATAGCTAACTCAAGATCCAACGATAGTGCATCCCCCATGGAACATGATCACGATGGCAGCAGTCGCGCCAAATCAGGGACCTCCAGGAGGAGGGAGATATCTCCCAAGTCCCCAACCAGGGCTAACCTTCTTCCCAAATTCGATGATGCCATTCTGAGGCAACCGGAAGATACCCCTGTCACCGTTAAGGACATGCGTGCTCTTCTTAGTGACTTCACCAAGAGCAATGTCCAAATGCTCAAAAAAGGCAAGATGCCGAGAACCTCTGAAAGCGCCCATGAGGACTATCTCATGGGCGAAGACTTCAGATAGAGAAGGAGCAAGGGGATCTCCATCAATGAGCCACGAGCTCAAGACAGTCGAAAGGGCATCGTCAGGACCCCAGGAAGGTATGATAAATGGAAGAGAACAATGTCCACAAGTAGGGACTCCCCCTATTACCCCAGCAAGTCCTCCACTCCCTCCATAGGTGATGATTTGTCTTTTATGTGCACACCAAATCACAGCTACTCAAGAAAGGGCAAAGGCGAGTCTACTGCCACCGCTATGAGCAAAGAAGACCAATGGTTTAAACAGAAGCTCAGGCAGTTCGGCTTCACTGCCCCTAAAAAAGGCGCGTTTGAGGGGAACACATGCAGGAATACCACCTCCCGTTTTGCAGGGAGATCACAGACTCCGAGCTGCCTCCCAGGTGGAGAGACGTGGTGATTGACAAATACACAGGTAAAACTGATCCCACCACTCATTTAGCAAAATACCTTACTAAAGTACAGGTATACCTATGATGAGAGGGTAGCCTGCAGAATTTTCCCCACCACCTTGGGAGGAGACGCTCTTAATTGGTTCCACGAGCTGCCACAGGAATCAATTATCTCCTTCAAATAACTCAAGGAGCAGTTCACCATGAGGTTCATCGTGCAAATACAAGCACCGAAATCGGTGAGCAACTTGTGCAACCTCTATCAAAGATCCGATGAAAGTCTTTGAGACTACATCGACAGGTTTCAGGCCATCATGTCTGAAATAAGGAATGTCAGCGTAAAGATGGCGACTAACGCCTTAGTTGGGGGCACCGCTGACCGCCCTTTATTTGAATCAATAATAATAAAACCCCCAACCAGCTTTGCCGATCTGATGGAGAGGGCTAGGCAGCACATCCAATTGGATGACGCCCTAAGGTCCAGCAGGGGAAGAAGGACCAATGTAATGGATCGGCTACAGCACCTAGACGGTCGCTCATTCAATAGAGCTTCTGGATTTGAACGGAAAGCAAGAAGCCCGGATCGAGCTGCAACTTCAAGGAATCTGGGCAAGAGGAAGGAATCCGGATGAGGCAGGTCTGACCGCTCGGATGACCGCCCGCTCAGAACCTTCACCCCGCTTAACACCAACCTAACCACAGTGCTGATGTGGATCAAAGAAAAGCACAGCAAGGTCAACTGGCCTAGGGCGCTGTCCGAAAGAAGCAGAATTGGGAGGGACCCCAAGAAATATTACGAGTTTCACAGAGACGTCGGTCACCTGACTGATGAGTGCACCTCGCTGAAAAAGGAGATCGAAAGATTGATACGAAGGGGTTCCCTCAGAAAATTCATAGGCCCGGCTAGAGGGGATTGTCCCTATAGATAGTCAAAGCCTCGGAAGGATGATTCTGGTTCAGACGATGATAATGAGTACAGAAACCCGAGGAATGCCGACCCGCGCAGGCCGTACGCCGAGGTAAAAACCTGATCACCAGAGGATCATCCTACGGGGAAGACCTCTCCAGGAAAAGAAAGGGGAAAGGTGTTTACTTCTCCCACCAGGCCGAACAACCTGCCTCAGTCACCATATCCAGCGAAGACGCACGCGACGTCATGTTTTCATATGAAGACGCTCTCGTTGTAAAAGCTCGAATTAACAACTTCAACGTTAAAAGAATCCTCGTGAACAATTGCAGTGTTATCAATGTACTCACCCTTCAGGCCTACCGAGCTATGGGACTCCCGATCGGAGAGTTGAAACCAAACGCCACACCACTGATCGGGCTCGGCAATGCTACTGTCCCAGTGGTGGGATCCGTCGAACTCTTCATCGAACTAGGCCAAGAGGCAATCGCTCATGCTTGCAAGGTAACTTTTATGGAGATTGACATAACTTTTGCCTATAATGCTATTTTCGGCAGGCCGCTGCTTTTCCAAACCGGAGCTGTTACTAGCGTACGGTACATGGTGATGTAAATCCCAATAATAGGGGGCGTCGCCATCTTGAGAGGCAATCAAAAGGCGTCACGCGAAGCGTACGTCACTATGATAAAGCAGCAATGGGAGGCCATGATTGTGGAGGCGAGTTTTGAGCGATCTGAGCAGGTGAAAAGGCTAAGAATGGACCCTGCTGAAGAGGTAAAGGCAAGGGTGCTGTCAAAAGGAAAAAGCGTTCAAGCCGGGACCAACATGGACACAGAAACGAAAGACGTTATCATGCGGGTCTTGATGATAAACCAAGCGTCCTTCACCTGGAAGCCGGAGGATATTCCCGGTATAGATCCAAGAGTGATCACCCACAATTTAAATGTGGACCCAACTCATCCCCCGGTCAGGCAAAATCTTCGAAGGTATGTGCCCAATTGGAGGAAATTTATATCTGAAGAGGTGGATAGGCTACTCAAGACCGAAACAATCCAAGAGGTAGACTATCCCGAGTGGCTCGCTAATGTGGTCTTGGTAAAAAAGAAGTCAGGAAAGCTGCGGATGTGCGTAGACTTCACGGATCTCAATAAAACATGTCCCAAATACAACTACCCCTTGCCAAGTATAGACCAACTAATGGATGCCACTGCAGGCCATGCCATTTACTTCCTGCTCGACACATACGCTGGTTACCACCAGATCCTGATGTGGCTTTTAGATCAGGAAAAGACCAGTTTCATTACAGACGACAGAACCTTTTGCTATAGGGTGATGTCGTTCGGTCTAAAGAATGCTAGTGCCACGTATCAGCGTCTCATGAATAAAATTTTTAAAGACCAGATCGGGCAGAATGTAGAGGTATACGTAGACGACATGATCGTCAAAGGCAGGAGCCCTGAAAAACATCCCGCAGATCTGGCCAAAGTCTTGTGCACACTAAATAAGTTCCGGATGAAGCTCAACCCCGAAAAGTGCATCTTCGGAGTTCCCTCAGGAAAGTTTTTGGGCTTCATGGTTTCCTAGAGGGGGATTGAAGCCAATCCGGAGAAAATAAAAGCCATCCTCGAGATGCAACCCCCCAGGAACATAAAAGATGTCTAAAGGCTGAACGGGAGAATTATTGCCCTAGGACGATTCATCTCCTCCTCAGCCAAACAATGCACTCCTTTCTTCAAAAAGCTAAGGAAGAGTGAGACCTTTAAATGGGGGAAAGACTGCCAACAAGCCTTCAAAGAGTTAAAGAGATTCCTCACTAACCCACCACTGCTCAGCCGACCGAGGTGAAAACTTGTACCTTTATTTGTCCACCTCTGGTGAAGCCATCGTAAGTGTCCTGGTAAGAGAAGAAGGGACCCAACAACTGCCGGTGTACTATGTTAGCCAAGTACTCAGGGGTACGGACTTAAAAAAAGGACCGGTCGAGCAACTCATCATCGCCCTCATGATGTGTGCAAGAAAGCTAAGACAATACTTCGAAGCCCACACAATAGTGGTTCGATCGGGTAATCCGAGCAGGAAAATCCCTCAGACACCGGACCTGGAGGGCAAGATGGTGGGATGGACGATCAAGTTACAGTCATAGGATGTGAGGTACGACCCCAAAACGGCAATAAAGGCTCAAGCTTTGGCAGATTTTGTTGCTAAATTTGCCGGTGAAGAACCACAAGGTCGGCCCAAACACCCAAGTTGGGAAATGATAGTGGACGGCGCAAAAAACGACACTCAAGTAGGCGTGGACATAGTAAAAACAGGCCCCTTGGGAATTGTAATAAGGTATGCAATAAAACTTAATTTTAAAGCTTCTAATAACATAGCAGAGTATGAGGCTCTTCTTCAAGGATTGAGACTGCTCCATGCCATCTGGCTGGAGTCAGTAACCATTAAAAACGACTCTCACCTCGTGACAAGCCAAGTCTTGAGCACCTTCGAAGCTAGAGAAGCCAGCATGATCAAGTATTTGGCAAAAGTCAAGGCAGCCCAAAAATACTTGAAGAATCTGGGTCGGAATGGAACCTCCAGAAGGTGCCGAGAGATCAAACTTCTGAAGCCGATCGGCTTGCAAAAATGTCTTCTTCTGATCAAGGAATAATAAAAGAATATATCACTGTTACCGACCAAACATCCTCCTCCTTAGACGAACCGCAAATGATGGAGATCGATCAAGGGGAAGAAACCTGGATGAGCCCGATCAAGTAGTACCTGCAGACAGGACAGCTGCTGGAGGATAAAACCGAAGATTGAAAGGTATCACGCAAATCCCTCAATTACTCCATTATTAACGGTGACTTGTACAACAAAGCTTCCAGTCATCCCTGACTCAAATGCGTAACGGAGGAATATGGAGACTAGATCCTGAGGGAGGTTCATGAAGGCATCAACGGGGCACACGAGGCTAGCAGAGCCATGGCAAGGAAAGTACTCCAAACAGGATACTTTTGGCCAAGCATTTTCAAAGATGCTCAGGAGAAAGTAAGGAGATGCCCGCAATGCCAAGTCCATAGAAGGGTCATAAGACAGCACGGAGCAGACCAGCAGCCGATCGGAGTTGCGTGGCCATTTGATCAGTAGGGTTTGGATATCCTGGGACCTTTTCCCCAAGGCAAAAGGCAGATGAAGTTCCTCATTGTGGCGGTTGACCACTTCTCCAAATGGATCGAAGCAGGGCCCCTAGCAACGATCACGGCATAGAGGGTCAAGAGCTTCACATGGAGAAACATCATCTGTAGGTATGGCTTACCTAACTTTTTCATTACAGATAATGGCAAGCAGTTCGACAGCTCCATCTTCAGAGATTTTTGCCAAGACCTAAACATCAATTTGAGATTTACCTCAGTCACTCACCCTTAAAGCAACGAAATGACGGAGGTCTCCAACCGGACCATTCTGAAAGGGTTAAAGAAACGGCTAGGTGAGGCGAAAGGCAACTGAGCTGAAGAACTGCAGAGTATCCTGTGGTCTTATAGAACTTCACCAAGGACAGGCACTAAGCAAACACCATTCTCTCTTGTTTACGGCTCCGAAGCAATGATACCCGTAGAGGTCGGCCTCCCATCATACCGATCGGCATTCTATTCTGAACAATCGAACACCAAAGAAAGATGCCAAGATCTAGATCTCATAGAAGAAAGGAGGGAGGACGCCTATGTCAAGATCGCCACCTACAAACAAAGGATTGCCAGATATCACAACGCCAAAGTAAAGTCTAGAGCTTTCAACATCGGCGACTTGGTGCTCAGAAAGGCGGACATAGGTGCGGGAAATGCAGGAGTGGGCAAGTGTAGACACTGGATCCTGAGGCAGCTCAGACCAAAGTTACCCGATCATGAAAATTGTGCCTATTCGCGGGCAAGAGGCAAATGGAAGTGACGGTTTCCTCGAAAAAAAATATTTTTCTGTTTCTTTTAGTTGACAATATTTCTTTTTTTCTTTCTTTAAAAAAAATCTATATAAAATATATTTTCATTTTCTTTCTTTAAAATATATTTGTTCTATTTATTTAAAAAATATTTTTTTCTCTTAAAAAAAATTTGAAAAATGGTTTTGGGCTTGGGGAGTGAGGTCCTTCTCACTTTTGTGAGATGGACGTCAGGCCCATCTCACTAACGTGAGGCCCAGCCTCACTCATGTGAGGGAGCCTCACTCACCTGCCCTCTCTCTCTTTTAGTCATTTCTCTCCCTCTTTTCAGGGAGTTTGGTTTGAAAATGGGGTTTATGTGATGGATTTGGTAAGAAAAAAAGGGATCCTGTCATTCCACATTGAATGAGAGTGGAAAAAAGGGGAACAAAAAGGGAGGTCTACCGAAAAAAAAGAAATACACAGAAAAGAGAGAGAAGATTGGAGTGAGAAGAAAGGATTCTGAGATTATTTCGGGAGAGAAAAACAAGAACCAGAACATCTAAAAATCCAGCATTTTTAGCTCTTTTCATCCAAAGCTTTTTTCATTGAAGTTTTCTGTTCACGGTTGTGATTTCCATCTTAAGAAAAGCCAAGAGGAAACTAGGAACTTCATCATCTGCAAATGAAATATTACTCTGAGGGTAAATACTAAGCAGCTATCTCCCTTCTTTTCTTTCGTTCTTTCTTTCATTTTTTATTTATTTTCCTCTTTTGTTTGTTCCCTGTTGAGTAGGTATTTTTGCCCTTTGTATATATTATATATGTTGTATATATATTGCCTCCTTGTTTCTGTTAATAGGAGGACTGTGTGTTTGTGATTATCATGAGCATGTTGGCACTTTATTTGCTGCATCTTTGATCGTTACCCTTTTCTATCCTATTTTTAATCCTTCTTTTCCCCCTGTTCAATCTTTCCTTTTCTGTTGATTTTATATTTCATGTGTTTGGTTCACATTATGGTCTTTAAGGCTTTGGTTGTATGTTATTTCAGCTATATATGTGTTTGTTGGGGTTGGATTTCATTGTTTTGGCTTTTGAAAATCAAAAAATGGAGTTTTGGCGTAGAACAGGGGCTGATTTGCGTATCAGAGTAAAAGCATAGCTGTGCTTTATAAGAAGCACAGCTGTGCTTTTACATGGCACGCATTCTGTTTAATAAGCATAGCCGTGTTTTTGCGAAAACACAGCTGTGCTTTTTGCGTTTTCTTGCCCCAACGTTTTTTTTCTTTTCGTCCCGTGTTGCTCGGCGTCTCGTGGGGAAACACAACTGTGCTTCACCGAAAAGCACAGCTGTGTTTTACGTTCTTTTCTCTTTCTTTTCTTTTGTCATTTTCCTTGCCCGTTGTCTTGCCGTGAAAGCACAGCTGTGCTTTTGAACTAAGCACAGTTGTGCTTTCCTTCTTTTTGTTGATTATTCCGTTTTCTTGTCCCCTGCAAATGCATGTTTTTTTATTATTCATTCCATTTAATTAATTGTCCATACATGATTAATCATTTATTTATTACTTAAGTGATTTATTATCTGTTTTAATAATGTAATTTTTTTTCTTTCAATTAATTGCACATGATTATTTGATTTATTCTATATTATTTGATTAATTTATCTTATTGAATTAAGTTGATTTAATTTATTTATTCAATTTATATTAATTACTTAATTTAGTTTATTAACACTTCATTTTCTTTGGGTTTGTTTTATGGCTTCCAAAATAATTCATTTATTTGTGCGAGTTACACACTTGAGCTCGGGTTGGAGGTTCGGGAGATTAGAGGTCATCCATTTTAGAGTTTGCCCTTTTAATTTTTGTATTTATTATTTATTTTATTATTTTTATGTGTTGCATGTGAAAAATATTTTATTAATTGCTCGAATCATAGAAAATCATGTTTTTTTTATATAACTAATAACTTGTCAATTTTTATTAATAAAATGGACCAATGTCTTATTTTAGCCAATAAAATCTCACTTTCAAACGGAGAACTAAATTTTTATAAAATGGGATCACTCATCCCGGTTTTCCTCCAATAAATATCCTAAAAATAGTTCTTCAATTTTTCCTAATAAATAAAAAGGAACCAATGTTCCTAAAACTCATGACCCGATTTATGTATGTTGCATTTTAATTTCTTTCACGTGTTTATTTATTTGTTTATTTTCTATTTATTTATTTACTTTTATTTGGGATTGTTCTGTCCCAACTTTTATTTATTTATTTCCATTATTTATTTGGGGGATTGTTCTGTCCCACTTTATTTATTTTTGTAATTTATTTATTTATTTACTGCTTTATTTACCGCTTTCCAATGTGAATGGATGCGCTTTTAAAATTTGTTGCATAACCGCGTGAGATAAGAGATAGAATTTAGATTTCTTAATAACTGATTTATAAAACCTAAGTCATTAATAAGAGTGAAGTTCCGAACACCTTCTCTGGTTTAGACCAATAGAGGTTAAAGACCTCTCTCAATTTCTTGTAAATTGGGTGGTGACTCCAAAATACCTCAAAAGGTGCCTAAAGGCGTTATGGGTCTAGATCCTCCTTTCCAATGTTCTATTGGGAAGGAGGCATTCAAGATGGCTCATGATGCCTAAGATCATAAAGACGCGAACCGATCACTCGAGCCCCAAAAGGCGGGCTCAAAGAGGGCCTTGCTGGTTCCGGCGCACGTCACAGCAAGTTAATGCCAAATTAGGAAGGGCCTTATGAGGTCTCCAAAATCTTAAGCCCGAGCACTTACAGGCTCAAAACAATAGAAGGGCAAGACATCCCCAGGAGCTGGAACGTCGAAGTACTCAAAAAGTACCACTTGTAATGATATGTGCAAATCCAACAAATGTCCAATCAATAAAGAGGTTCCTTTTCATCCTTGTGTAAAGAGTTTCTTTTTCATTAAGTGACCTGCAAAGCATGTATATCATGACTTATATGCTAGGCTCGACGTTTGTCCCGAGCCAAAAATGCGAAAGTTGGAACTCACTTCTTTGCAGGAACAAAACAACTGTTAAGATCGATGTTATTCCCGATCCCAAGATACGGAGAAAGACAAGTACCCGATAGTTCGACCGTTAGGATCGACGAATGATGCGACCTCAGCAAGTGTACTGAATCGGCAAGTAATACAGTGGGGTAATTTTTAAGACCCCGAGTTATCGTACCCAAGGGACTGAATTGTGTAAGCGTTGATAAATAAATGTATGCTAAAGAATTCCCAATTGTTGAGAGTGATAAGTTATGTAATGCAAAATTAAGACAAATAACTGATGAAATAATTAATTCAACAACGTTAAAATAATCAATTTTAATAAAGATTTGATAAAATGATTAACAGATCTTGCTAAGGAATACCCATTCTCCCCATAATACCATGCAAATGCTTAAACATAATAATTTTATATGCAATTCAGTGAACAACCTAGCCTATACCCTAGCCTGCCTTTCGGATCCAGCTTCTCTAAAACATGTACCTACCATCCCGGATTCAGCACATAAATTAGTAATCAAAACAGGTCTTAAGTCCTGAGCTTAGATGGTCCTACCATCCCGGATTCAGACATCAAAACTCAATTATCTCCCACCATTCTGAATCTATTAAAATAGAAGTCCACAGATTTAACTACCATCCCGGATTCATCAAATCAATGAAAATCGATAGAAATAGAACAGAGTATGTGTAAGTTCATGAAACGAATTACAATTAAAGATTATCACGGTAGATCAATCTCAAACTTTCATTAATTTCAATAACATACAGATTAATTTAGAGAAGATAAAACTGAAGCATATGCATAAATCAATCCATACAAAGCATTCACATGGTTATTAGGGATTCAAAGCATCCCTTAACAAGAAAAGGAACTACTCATTCATGATTGAAATAAAAACTTAATTAAATAGAGAGAAATTGATATTACCCATTTGAGATCTGAAAATGAAATTCTTACAATAAACAAAAATGAAGTTCTTCAAACTGAATCAGCTAATAAGACTTCCAAAATGAATGATAAATTCTCCAATCCCCAAATTCTCCAGATCAATCCCCACTGAATAATTAATTGTAAAAATATATGGAAAATCTAAACTTAGGTTGCAAAGAAAAAATAATAATCCTCTGACTTCCATCCCAAAATATCCCCCTTAATGTCTAACTTTAGCCCCTATATAACAGTTAAAGTCAAACGGTGGCATGACAATCTTTGATTTTGTGCAGATTTTATTCACATGCATGATCTCCGGGTTACACGGCGGTATAAGAAGCTCTCACCACCGTGTAACTGCATGCTGGATAAAAGTTCTTTGAAATTTGTTGGTTTATACGGCGGTATAGAAGGTCCTTACCGCCATGTAAACGGCTTTTGGTCAGCCTCTTTGAATTTTTGCTCCCATGTATAGCGCCGTTAATCATGCTTCGCATGGCAGTGAAAGAAGTCCTTACCGCCGTGTAGCCTCCTACGTAACTCAACGTCCCGATGTACACGGCGGTAAGACAGCTCCTTACCGCCGTGTGATGTTCTTCTGCTGCCCTCTGATACTTTTGATCTTACACGGCGGTATGGAACTTTCTCATCGCCGTGTAAGCTACCTAAAACACCAAAAACAACATTAAACACTCACTTTAGTGTACCAAATAAAATCTAATAATACTTCAACAAAAACACAATGAAATAAGGGCTTCTAAACTCAAAAGTGAGCTGAAAATTCACATAAAAACAACATAGATTTGAACTTATCAAATACCCCACACTTAGCTTTTGCTCGGCCTCAAGTAAAATGCCTCTTCAATTCCAGTTTTCTCAATTTCCAAGCAAGAAAATAGAAATTCAAAACACAAAGAGAACACTTAGCAACTTCCACTTGAGAGAAATTCTTACTCAAACAAAATTCAAATGAAGATAATACAAATAAATTTCCAGCGTGTGTGTGTGCAAGGGCCAAAACCAAAGTTTTAATAATTTTCAAAATTAAAATTCCAGCACCAATCAATCAATGACCAAATAAGTTAGTGCACGAATGCACTTCTGGTTTCTCAATTGAATCACTAGAAACACCATAGGCCTCTCCTTTGGTACCGGAACCCGAAGGTCATCTCCACTAAACAATTCAAGACATAAATATGATCATTAGGTTTTCAACAGATTGTAATGCAAGGTTCAAGGTATGATAGCTATAAGAAAAATCAGAATGGTTCAATAACAAGAAAGCAGCCACTCCTACCCAATCCTTTCATGACATCTTTTATTCAAAGATAACAGAAAACTCCTCCTACGCTCTTCCCCTTTCAAAAGACGCAATACAAATTCCTTAAACTTTGATGAACAATTTCAAGATGAGAACAAGAAACACAATGATTAAATATATATATATATATATTTTTTATTTTTATTTTTTTAAATAGAGAATTAAATAGAGAACATAAACTACCCCACACTTGAATATTTCAATAACTTATAATCAGCTACAAATTCCATACCAAATCAACAAGGGCATTATCTTCATTTTCTTTTCTTTTAAACTTACTAAGACATTCAGTCTAACTTGTTCTCTTGACAATTAAAGTGACACTCATCCATACCACCACATGAAATTCAATCACCCAAACTTCCCAACAGCAACCCCCCGCAATCCTAGAGTGGCCAGCTCTCCTATAAGGGTAAGCTAAAGGCTTTTTAGGTTTAATGGTAACAATAAGTTATGCAAACAAGAAAGTTCTCGAAATACGCATTTAGCATACTCAATTAGGCTCAAAATTGGCTTACAAGGGTAATTAATTCCATAGGTAAGAGAAAGTTTATTTAAAGGGACATAACAAAAAAAATTGCCTAAATCATGTCAAAATTCATGCCTAAATCGTTATATCGTTTCGAAGGGCAATGAGGAAGGTTCTAGTGCTCTAAAGACTTTCTGATCAAAAGATTTCATGGCCGGTTTTTCTCGGCTTGTAAAAACTGGCCTAAGTGCAAAATATTGGAAATTTTAGTTGTATGCTCTTCTTTGAAAAATGTTAGGAGGAAAAACTCTTAAACAGAACTTACTTTCTTGCTAACTACATGCTTTAAATAACTTATTCAAGTTTGAAAATTAAACTGGAATAACACATTAAGGGTTTACTAAACTAATCATGAGAGAAATCAACCAGCTCAAACCAAACAACTCAAATAATTAAAACAAGAAACACGCATCATGACACAAGGCATAACTAAAGCAAAAATAAAGTGCGAAAGTGTAAATAAATCCAACACATATAACTAAAATACTAAAGTAATACTAAAGGTTAGACACATTCAGTTATAATTTCACAACAAGTTTTAATTCCCCACCCCACACTTAAGAACTTGCTGTCCCCAGCAAGCAATCAAACCAAAAAGAAATCAAAACTAAAAAGTACTGAAGTAACAAAATGTAAGATTAGAAAAACTCTTAGAAACTTTTTTTTTTCACTCTTGCGGAGGTGGTGGTGGAGGAAAGCGATCCATCATGGTCCGGTAAAATTGCTCCTGCTCTTGCCGAGAAATGTGTATAGAATGCCCAGCCTCACCAAACTCTGTGCTTGCATGGTTAACTGCTGCTCATGCATGTCCAAACGCCCCATAATGTGAACATGATCAGTATGGGTATCTTCCATAAAACTAGCCCACCGATCCAGTCGAGAATTAATTTGAGCTTGACCAGTCTGCAAGGCCTCTAACTGCTCAGTAATTTGCGATAAGTCATAGGCTGGCATTGCTGGGGCGGGTGCAGCAGCAGCACCCCCAGCCTCCTCTTGCTGCTCCTCCTCTTCTTCAGCTCCTTCTACCGGTAACTGGATTCGACCCCTTTTAATGAGTCTCAAGTACTCATCCCGGGTTGACAATCGGACTTGATGATGGAAATGATGGTCATCCACAATGAGCTTCAGATTTTTCAGCATCTTGTAGTCCATTAAATTGCTAGCTCCCAAATCTGATCCTAAAGAGGGGTGTCTTACTCCCTTAGCTAGAACAGTGACTATCCACCCTATTGCAATCTTTTTAACTTTCTTGGGATTTCCCTGCAGATCCTCAAACTTCTTCCATAGAAAATAAGCACCATTCAATCGAATCTGTGGATCATGCAGTGTAAAAATAAAGCCTCCGCCTGGTTCACCACTCCAGCTGCTTCTATATGTCCATAAAAAGAGAGGGCGAAAAATCTGTACAAGATCCTCAATGCATGGTCCCGAAGGTGATGTGCCTTGGACATGCCAGTGACATACTGAGTGGCTGTGACTGGATCTCGAATTGTGGCCCAAGTGGTCTGTTTATCCAAGTCTGGAATATGCCGGACACCATCCATCGGGAAACCAAGAGCATCTGAAAACTCATTAAAAGTCATCATATTTCTTCTTGTTCAACCAAAAAGTCACCTCCCCAGGGTCTTCCTCGTCTTCATTATCAATCTTGCAATTTACGGTTGCAAGGACATCCCGAGTCAA
This sequence comes from Excoecaria cochinchinensis, assembly GCA_947683425.1. Lineage (NCBI taxonomy): Eukaryota > Viridiplantae > Streptophyta > Magnoliopsida > Malpighiales > Euphorbiaceae > Excoecaria > Excoecaria cochinchinensis. The sequence goes on from CANTUQ010000050.1 coordinate 8,753,322, forward strand.
TTTCGGATAAACTCGCTCATTTTTTTGAAAAAATTCTGTCAACCCTATTCCAGCAATTAACTCATCAATTTCTTCCCTAATCCCCAGCTCCCTTAAGGATTCAAAATCTAGAAATGTGGAGGGAATATATGTTGCCGTTGTGAAGGCTTTGTAGGCAGTGTGACACCTAGTTGGGACCCAAGAGAGTACAGAGCTATCCCTCTCTTGAGAAGATGATGCTTGGTCTGTTCTAGAATGCTTAGGAGCCACTGCATCAGTAACTAAAACATAATTAGCATAAAGAAATTACTGTGGCTTTAATAGAAGCACCAGGGCAGCAAAGGTAACACAGAAAAATGCACAATTCAAGAGTTAACTATATTCTAAAACAAATGCATTGCATGGTACATGAAGGCCAAAAGACTCACCAATGTTGACAGCAAGATATGTGACTAAGAATAACAGAGAAAAATGAGATATATACTCATTCAGGCAATTCGTCGAACACCTGGTGGCCACAGATTTTTGCATATAAAACAAGCATCTCTTATGCAATTTTTACCCCCAATTTTTTTTTTCAGTTATCATCCAACACGCCACCAATTAAACAATAAAACACAAAATCTACTCATTGATTATAGAAAGAAAGAACCGAGCAAAGAGGGAGTTGAAAACACCTAATACCCATAACAGCAGGAAAAGAAAGAAAAGAAATAAAAAATAAAAAGAGAATTATCAATATTTATTATATTTATAGATAGATTCTTGCTAAGATCGGGCCTTTAAAATTCTTTTTGCTATAATTATTATTAATTTATTTACTATAGAATTATTAAAGGAGTCGAGTCATATAGGTTTGGATCAACCAGCATTGGGTCGGATCGATTTCGTATCATGCTTTTAGATTGCGTCACTTTTTGGATTTGTACTGAACCAGATCCTCTAATCAATCCATTTTTTTTATGAGAAAAATGTGTAAAAATATTATTATTATATGTTTATTTTAATTTAATTGTGACTTTATAAAAAAATTTCATCACCTGTAAATATAGGTGTTCAAAAAAACAGTTGGATCTGATTAACAAAAAAACCGAACAGAAAACAATTCAAAAAATAGGTTAACCTAACTGATTTTTATGCTAAATGGTTAGTATTTTTAAAAAATCGATATTAATTGACCGATTTTTTAAACTTATAGACTGATTAATTGAACCGATAACCGATACATGAATACCTCTATAGTTTATTAACTTTATTTCACTTTTTCTTTCTTTTTATTATAATTTTTTATTTCATAATTTTCATATTTAATTATTTATATTCGTTTAATTTTTATTTACTTTAAAATATATTTTTATTTCATTTAAATTTTTTTAAAAGATGTTTTAATTAATTTATTAATTGTTTAATGTATGCATATTTAGTATTACTTATTATTTCTTAATTTATCAAGTTTTCATTAATGAAAATTAAAATATATTTGAAAAGTTATATAATATTAATATATTAACTAAAACTTTCAATAATTTTTTTTAAAAAAATTAAAATTTTTAATATACGTGAAAATAATGTGTGTCAAGTTAAAAAAAATAAAGGAAAAAATTTTTTAGCAATTGTATTTTTTAATTATTTTTATTATGCTTTTTTTAATTATTCTAATTATTTTAAAATTTTTATTTTTTTAATTGGTGATTAACAAGTGTAAACTTTTATATAATTAGAGTGATCATAAACCGATTAATTTATTTACTTATTAAATTTTAATTTTTAAAAATAAAGTTACTTATATTCATTAAAAATTTTTATTTTAACAATAATAATATTATATTACCATGAAAAAGTTTAAATTTTTAATTATTTTGAATATTTTTATTTTATTTATAAATACATTTTATAATTGTAGTGGCTAACTGAAAAATATTAATTAACTAATTTAAAAAATTAAAATCAATAAAATGATTAACAGATTATAATAGATCGATTAATAGTTAATAATTTAAAAAATTAATATTAATAAATTCATTTTTTTTATATCGTGAATCGGCACGTAAACACCTGCACCGGTAACTTACATGAAAAAAATAAAAAATAATAATAATAATAAGAGAGAGAAAAGAAAACACAAACCCTTCTGGTTTTTCTTTGCCCTAATTCCCAAATTCAAAGTGATTACCGATTGTCATCCCCTTTGACAAAATAAAAAGCTCATCCTCATCAACTACTCAAGCAGCATACAGATTCCGATCGTCAGCGTCCGTTTCCGTCTCCGCCTTTACACTCCAATCTCCGCCCTGACCTTCCTTGGATTAATAACGGCGTGAGTTCCCCTCGTCTCTGTCTCCACTTTCCTTTAGATTTACCGTATTTTCTTAAAATCATCGTTATCATTTTAAACTCTCAGCTTTGAGCTTCTTCATTTTTATTTGTTTCTTTCTTTTTAACTTCAATATTAGTTTTTCTTTTTTATTTTCATTCAATTGATTAAAGCGCAGCTTAGAATAGACAATTAATATAATGTTTAGCATTTAGTTTTATGCATTTTTGATTTTTTTTTGTTGATAAATGTATTTATATTTGTGATTAGAGAATGCAACCAAAAACTTTTATTTAGCAACGATTTCTACATGAGAAATTTCTGCTGCTCACTCTAAAATAATGAATAATTTGAAGTGGGAAAGTTAAATATGTTGTTCTTTTACTGCTGTGTTTGTAGTTTTCTGCTGCTGTTGTTTTCTCCCCCCTAATGTCTAAATATCAAGGATGTTTGGATACATTCTTATGCTATTGAATTAACTTTTAAACTTTATGTTTTATGCTATTTCTTTTTCTTTTTCCTGAAAAGTGTACCAACAGTATGAAAATTGCAAAAGTTATTCTGTTGTATCTCCAGCTGCTGAGTTTATAGATCTATTGATTTCTTCAATTGTTATTTTCTTTCAATTCTAACTGCGAGGGTTTAAATAGGGTGTTCTATCCTTTTGTTTCCCTGTTTTGTTCACGTTCTTAGTACAGAGAAATGACAAAAGGGTATAGTTGGTTGTAGCGTAGCATATGGGTAGAGTCATTCTGTTTTGAGTATCCTACATGCTGCACCTACAGTTTTCACTATTATCTGGATAATAGGATTAGTTTATATGAAATAAAAATTATATGAAATCTACATACTTTTGAAGTCATTAAATATCTTCCAGCTCACTTTACATTTTTTCTTGGTTATTTTTATACGATCTTTTGAAAGACAGTCAGACTGAATGATTTGTTCATTCAGATGTCAAAAATAGAAAGGTGCCAAAATTATTCAAAAAATTAGACTGATACTTACATGTCATTTCCTTGTATTCATTATTGTCCTTTCTTTGTGCTTTCTCCCTCAGCTGTGCAGCTGGCAGATCTCAATTGAAGTGACTCAACAGCAAAAAAAAAAAAAGGATTCTGAATGAAAGGAACACGAGATGTCATTGCCGCGCCCCAATATCTTGAGTGATAAAGGATCTACTTCCATTAGTTTGAGTTCTTCTACTCTTAATACAGGTGGTCCTGATGCCATAGCTCTTAGGGTGTCAAGTGCACCAGGAGCACCATCTGCTTTGGATTTGGTTAAGGAACAGTTGCAGGACGCAATAGCATCAACCCTGGAATCAAATAGCTGCGGAGTTCCTGAGGCTACAGATAAGGGCTTGCAAAGTCAAAATAGCAATGCTAATGGTGACGGTAACATAAATGTTTCCTCTTCAGGTTTAGAGAATGAAGGCAATAGGCCCGCCAAGGATGAATGTGTCGTCCAGTTTAAGGTATCTTTACTACTAACTGTTTCACTGAAAATTTTGTACCCCTAAGCAAGTTAATTTGACTTATTCTTTTCCTTTATCGATCAGATTTACCATGAGATAGCATGAACTAGCCTGAATATTTTAGATATTCTTACTATGCACTGCAAGCACTGGAAATAATCTCCTACACTGGATGATTTAAATTCATAAGTCATCTCTTGGCACGAATATTTTATGTTAATGGCAAAAAGTAACGCACAAAAATAAGAGAAGGGTCATCCTGGATGGTGAGCATCTCCTTGCATGAAATTTTTTTATTACTTTTATTATTTTTTAAATTCTAGCAGTGCATTAATTTATCAATGAAATTATTTTAATGGTTAGCATTGCATTGTATTCTATTTCTATGACAGTAGATCAAGGAAGGATTTTGTTTTATATTCTCTAGCCCATGTGTGGAATTTGAATTATTGTCTATGAATGATGTGTATTTTGAGATTTATCTTCTGATTTCTAGACATTGCTTAAATACTGGTGGAAGATTGATTATTAGATAGATAACTTGATGACTTTTGCCGAGAAACAAAATAATAATGTTAATAGACATGGTGCTTACCCAGAGTTAGACAGCTAATTTTAGAGAATCTTCACCTTCTGCAGGATACATCAGCTTCGGTTCCACAGGCCAATGCTCCATCTTCTACTTCATTTTTATCTCAGTCTACTCCCTTGTTTCTTCATTCTCCTTCAATTTCTACAAGCACTTCATCATCTTCACAGTTATCTGCCACCCCTTCCTTTCTGCCTCCTGGACGAGCAGCAACACCTGGGACTGCTAGACCATCTGGATTAGCTCCAATGACTCTTCCATCTTCTGTTGTTGATTCTGCCTCATCTTCAGTTTTTCAGAGGCCTATCATGCCAACTGTTACTCCTGCTTCAAATTATGTAGTTCAGCAGCAAACATACCCTACCTATCCTGCTATAGCTGCTCAGCCTCAGGGGCATTGGTTTCAGCCCCCGCAGGTTGGGGGCATCCCTAGGCCACCGTATTTGCCATATCCTGCAGTTTTTCCCGGGTCCTTTCCTTTGCCCGTGCACAACATTTCTCGTCCTTCTATCCTACCACCTGATTTTCAACCTCTTGGTGTTAATACTTTTGGAACTACAGCTGCAAATCTGCCATCTGCTGCTGCTTCAGGTCATCAGTTAGCGGGCACTCCTGGGATGCAGAAAGAATTACCGCCTGGAATTGGTATGCTCAGGGTTTCATGATAGGTTACTGATAAACTTAAAATGTAAGAGTTGTTTATTCCTCAGTAAAGTTATATTGTATGAAATTTGGCATCAATATTACATTGGCCTTTGCAGATGACAAGAATCATAATCATGAATTAGGCACCCAGGACGTTGCTGCCATCAACGAACCATTAGATGCCTGGACTGCTCACAAGACTGAGGCAGGAGTTGTTTATTATTATAATTCTGTAACCAGAGTATCAACTTATGAGAAACCTCCTGGCTTTAGGGGTGAGGTATGGACAATTGCAGCTAGTTGTTACATACTGAATTGCTCAAATTTCTTTCTTCTGTCTCTTCATGAAAGTTTCTGAAATAAAATTGAGTTGTTTTTAACATCCTTGTTCTTTTTTGTGATAATATTGTATGTAGTCTTAAACAATAGCTGCATGTTTAGAGATTTCTTAAATCAATATCAACATAAATGAGCTTATAACATGCCAATAAACCCATTCAATGGGACGCCAATGAAATGTCCACCATCTCTTCCTCCTTTTGTCTTCTTCGCCTTCTCTAAGTAGAATTATGATGTAGATGCTGTATTCTTTTTGAGCCTCTTTCTCTTTTGGCTGGATCCTACATCTCTATTTTGTTTCTTATTTTGGTGGGTATCATATACTGATGTCTGAAATTTGGCTTAAACTGAAATTTGGCTTAAATTTTCTGTTTTGGTTATTGTGAATGACTTTGTGTTTATGTTAGCCACTGTCTTTACCATTTTGATGCTTTTGATCGACACTAGTTCTGTATTTTTGTATACTATGGATGCAGCCTGAGAAGGTTCCTGCACAGCCAACTCCAGTTTCAATGTAAGTTTTTGTTACTCGATATCTCTTGATATATTTCTTCTAATTTTGTTATCTGGATACAAATGTGCTTATATTGTAGCTTTTCTGTCTTGTTTCTTATGTCTTGGAGGCACAAAAAGTTATTCAAATGCAAAATTTTTGGTAACAGACTCTTTGTGATCTCGATGAAGATTTGTCAACCTCTATCATGCACAGATGCTTTCATTTGTGTGTTTCTATTAGAAAGTCCACTAAATAGGGTCAAATAAAACAAAAGTTGGCCCAGCCCAGTTATTTATCTTCCCCATCTTAACATTCTTTTCTGTCATTGCTGGTATCACCTTCTGTGTTGTTTGTGATGTCTTCTTCCTTCCTTTCTCTCTCTCTCTCTCTCTCTCTTTTTCCCCTTTCTGCAATCGTGCCATTATTACAATTGAAAAAAATATGGAACGTATAGTTTGTTATGGATGAAATGTGCCATCACAAGCTGAGATGCTGTGCTTTTGAAGATCCCCATTCCTTCTCGCTCTCTGATTTTTTGGCCAATTTTATGGTTTAGTCCAGCTGATATGGGGTGAGGCTTATTTAAAACTCTGCTTGTTATGTGCAAGTGGCCTAGGAGAATCCCTTATTAGGAGCCCAGAATAATGTGCATCCGCCTATGGACACTTGAAGCACTCTAGGAAGCCACCAAGCCTTGAAGGATTATCAAAAAACAGAAAAAAAAAGAAGAAGAAAGAACCTAGAACATCCATCTTAATCTACCTAGAATTAGGTGACATTTTCTGGACTTTTTTAGTTTTGTGCTTTGTTATTCTGCACCTCATTCCTCACATGGTTAAAAGGCTGGAAGAGTGTAGGAGGTCTAAGAGCACCTCGAGAGATTCTATTTTCAGCAATATAACATTAATAATGCATGAACTGGGAAACATTTATTGATAACTAATTCAAAAAGTATAATGTTACATACTATGATGCTTTTCCTTCTGCTTAGAATCAGATGTGAAATTTTGTGATGCTTTTATCCTATGTTTTCTTTTCTTTTTTTTTTTTTTTTTTTTTTTTTTCTGCACCACTATTCATGATAATTAAATTTCTCCATAATGCAGTTTTGTATTGTGAAAATAATAGACTATAAAATGTTATGTTCTATTGTTGTGGCAATTTATTGTTGTTTTACCCAGATTTCATTTGAGGGGGATAACCCATAGGAATGGCAGATGTCCTTGTTTGGAAGCTTTTTAGAGACTAGAGGAGAATGGATAAGGAGTAATTAGTAATTCCTTTGGACTCCTCTTTTTTATCCCTTCCTACAAGGATAGAAGAAGAATTCTTCCTGCCTCATGGATAGAATAAGAATTCTCTGTTATTCTTTTAATCAGTTCAAAAATAAATATGCTGGTCAATAATAAAACTCTATCTTTGAATTCAATGTCCTTTGCTGATTTAGTATGTTTGTGTTTGACCGTTATTTCAGCGTTGGGATTTTTTTTTCAAGTTGATTTAAAATCATAGTTACTATTTGGATTGTCTAAATGGTGCATTTATTTCTGTTGTAAAACAAATTATATGAAATGTTTTAGATATTTATCGATTCTTTATTTTTACTTAAGTTATAGTGTAATGATAGAAATATTTATAAGTTTAGAATAAAAAATTGCAAACCTAAACTTCTTAGTAATGTTAAGTCACACATGACAGCTTTAAAGGTTATAGAAACAAAGAAATCGATGTTACAGCAATATATTTTAACAGTTTCCTTTCTGTTCCCTTCTTTTAAACCAATCAAAGATTGAATTCTTTATTATAAAGATATATGTAGCTGTCCTTTTTTTTTGATCAAAATGTTATAGCTCACGACCTTTTCAGAGCTTCCAAAAAATAATTAATTATGTATTGTTTATTTTACTTTTATTTTCCTAATTCCATGGGATAATAGCTATTGTTTCCTTCCTTTTTCTCAAAGAAACTCCCAAACAGTGTGTGAATGTCGGAGGATACAATTTTTTGTAGTTAGACGTAAATTTTTTTGAAATTGAAGAGCTCTATGTCGGATTTATATCTATATCATATGTGGATTGCATAATTGCCTGAATACATTACTGCTTTTAACCTTTCCTTATCGCGGCTGACACACATGACAATGAGTTGGCATGTATTGTAGTTCAAAGATGTATGCTTAACTTTATTTAGCCATGTGCCTGCACTTTGTGTCAATGATCTTTAACACTTAGTGTGCCTATCACTGTTACAACGCTATTTGAAACTTATCATGACTTCTCCTTCAGTTTGTTAACGGCTAAAGTATATAATTTTTCATACTGTTCATATACATTGGTATTTATATTGTTGATGACATGGATTATTTCAATCTCTGTAGTGTTTTTACCATCTTTGAATAAATTATTTGTAAGTTTTTGGTCAATTAATGGTTACCTTTGGCTGATTGAGTTGTGCGTAAGTTCCGGTAATAGCTTACAATTCTCAACTCTTAAAGTAACTCAAGTATTTCTGTGCTTAGGGAGAATTTGGGTGGCACAGATTGGGCTTTAGTCACCACAAATGATGGCAAAAAATATTACTACAACAACAAAACTAAGGTATGGTAATTGATATCATGCAGTTTCATTAGATTATAGTAGATGAATATTGTGTATAAACTTTATGGCATGCAACTGTTAAGAATTTAATTGGCAATTTATGTACTTTTACAGTTTTATACTTTTATTAATTTAGGGGCAACTAATATCTGTGCAATGAGATATGTTTTATCATGAATGAATATATATGAATCCTACACACACGGACCAGTAGCCACACGCTTTATCTTGGTCATCTATGATGGAAAAGCATGACATTTTAAGAGATTGTCTGTTTGTGAAGCGCAGCCTTTTAAGCATCAAAATATTTTGGTAGTTTCAGTTTTAACATTTGGGAATTAGCTGAACTGGTTCTGTTGTCGATTGACATAATATGTGAAGCCTGCTGTAGCATAGAGTCTAAAATTCCTACTTGTGCAATCAATTGTTTTTTTCTTGAAACAATGATTTAAAGAACATTGAAAGAGGATATTTGTTGTTCCATACTTTAATAAACCTGCTAACAGGTCATTTAAAAAAAAAAATGCAATTGGGGTTGCTATTTGAACAATATGATTGAATTGGTTTGCCAGACTAGTTGTACCAGTTGTCTTTTCACTGTAATCTGGTTTGGATTGTAATTCATTTCTTAAAGTTCTATTTTTGCCTGAAATGATTCATTACTCCCTCTGTCTGAAAAGATAGGCTTACTTTTTTGTTCTTTCTTTTTCACTCAAACTAAGAAAAGTTAGTCTAAATGGTTGCGGTTGCTATTTGAACAATCAGATTGAATTGGTTTGCCAGACTAGTTGTACCAATTGTCTTTTCACTGTAATCTGGTTTGGATTGCAATTCATTTCTTAATGTTCTATTTTCACCTGAAAACCATTTGATTCATTACTCCCTCTGTCTGAAAAGATAAGCTTACTTTTTTGTTCTTGCTTTTTCACTCAAATTAAGAAAAGTTAGTCTAAATGGTTGGAATCATACATTTGTCCTAATACACTCCTTTTAGAAACGGTAATTCATATTTGATGATGAGCATATTTCTCAAGTTGAAACTCAAAATATGTATTGCAATCTTAATTTGATGATTTTATTGAACAAAATCATTTGATTTAGGATGTCTTTTGAAAATCCATTAGAAATGATAAATAATCACAAATTACTAGCAAATACTCGTATGAGAATGAAATAATTTAACAGAAGTCAAATGGCCAATGCAAAAGGTCATTTCAGGCGTTACTATACTAATTTAATAACAAATATTATTTAACTTCATATTATCAATAAGAGGCAGTTGATTATACTGATTTAATAACAGCTACTAAATAACTATGTATTTGTATTTTCAATCATATAGAGTTTTTCAACTGGACATTTAGGAGTTCCTTCTCAAATTTGACTTTTGTACATTCACTTTCCTTATGTTAGCTATCATAAAACAATCATTTGCATGATATTGGTACTCCCTTAATTATTTCCATAAGTAATAGCGGGTTTTGTTTATCTGTCTTGAGATACCAAGAAAATCGAAATGAACTAACTCAACTCTAAATAATAAATAAACTCTATTAATGTCTTTATCAACCGTAATTGTGTTCTTTTTGGGGGGGGGGGGGGGGGGTGTGGTGTGGAAGAAATAATTTTGAGCTGAGGACAGTTGATGAAGAGAGTGAGGAAGGAAGACTTGTAATAATAGGAAAAGGAAAAAATTGTCTATCCAAAATATTATCTGAAAAGTGCCCATTGTAAAGTTGAACAGAACAATCATATTTGAACCACAGATTATAAGATTCAATTATGATTCTATTCAATTTTTAGAAAGAAAAGATATGATTTGAATTGTGATTTTATCATTTTGATAAATTTCTTGATATGAATGAGCTTGTTTTAAATGTTGCCTGTATCTTTTGCTGGTGTTGGATTGTACTTCTCCTGAATATTTTTGGCTTCCAAAATTGATACTAGTTTGTTGCCTATACCTGTTTTGATTGTTTCTGAGAATTATCTGCCCAATTGATTTTTTTTTTTCCTGGATCTTAGAAATTATATGTGGCTTTGTGGTTGTTAATCTTTCTTTGAAAGACTAGTGGCATGGTGTTGAGAAGTTTTGCAATTTTTCTAAATGTTTATCAGCTAATTTATCATTTTTATTTGCTTGGTTATTTTTATGGCTATCTTTGACTTTCAATCTGATGCGTTTCTCGTTTCAAATGTTAATAATAGATATCTAAGACCATAATTCATTGAATAAGATTGCCAATTATAAGTTACCATCCTTATAGTCTTTATTGTCCCTTTCTTTCTTTATGTTTTCTCCACCAGTTGAGTAGCTGGCAGATCCCAAGTGAAGTGACAGAAATGAAGATGAAGCGGGATGCTGAACTGCAAGAACATGAAATGTCAGTGTTGCGGTCCAGTGACTTGGGTGAGAAAGGATCTACTCCTATTACTTTGAGTGCTGCTGCTTTCATCACCGGTGGACGTGATGCCATAGCTCTCAGAGCGTCAAGTACATCAGGAGCATCATCTGCATTGGATTTGATTAAGAAAAAGTTGCAGGACTCTGGAACTCCAGTTACATCTTCACCTGTTCCAGTTTCACTAGGAACATCAACAATGGAGTCAAATGGCTCAAGAGCTCCTGAGGCTACAGCGAAGGGCTTGCAAAGTGAGAATAGCAAAGAAAAGCCAAAGAATACTAATGGAGATGGTGATGTGTCTGACTCATCTTCAGATTCAGAGGATGAAGACAGTGGACCTACCAAGGAAGAGTGCATTATCCAATTTAAGGTATCTTATTAGTACAAACTTGTACATAAAAGTTAAATGGGCCGTTTTTGAATTTTTCAGTGTCCTTGATTTATTCTTAATTGCATTAAACTTGTACACAATGGCATCTTGTCGTATTATTTTTCTGTTAACTATTGCTGTTCTAAGTACTCTGACAAATGCAAATCTGTAGGTGATAAACTTGATGCTTGCAATAGGACTTACTTCATCTATCACGAGATGATAATTGTAAAGCTTGAACCAAAATATGATGAATCAGTCACTCACAACTTGGATAGTAACTAGTAAATCAATTGGTTTCCGATCTTGTTCTAACACTAGGAGTATCTTCAGTCTAGACAATATCCTTTCACATTCCATCCATAGCTGTTGCGGCACAATTTTGAGACTCATTGAAGAACTACCGAATCTTTTCTCCATATATTTCTATAGTTAAGCTAATGAAAGTATATTATAATGGTTTGGGTTTAAGCAAAGGCGATAAAGATCTATGTTGAGTCCTGGTGTTCCGAACTGTGTGCTAGTGGAATAAGAGCTTACAGGTTAGAAGAGGGCAAAACATAGATGTTTCAGTCTATCTAACTTATCCAAATCTTTGGAGAAAATGAATTTTTAATTTTTTAATTTTTTTGCATTTAGCATTTTTAGTTTTCTTATGTTCACTCTGAATTTGGTGTTTGAGAAACATTAGGTTCTGTACTTATAATGTCCCTGAATGTACAGGAGATGCTAAAGGAGCGCGGAGTAGCGCCGTTCTCAAAATGGGAGAAGGAGCTGCCGAAGATATTATTTGATCCTCGCTTTAAGGTTTGAGTCTAAAGACTTAAGAATTAGTTTGTTCGGGACTTAGGCAAATTCCCTAAAACAACCCCTTGAAACAGGTTTGTTGGATTCATATATCTGCCCAGTTGCAATGGGGGTGAACTTGTTTTTTGTTTTAATGTGCTTCTTGTTTTCTTATTAGCTTGCTCGCAACCTTATTATTTGTATCCTTTTATGAGGCTTTATTCTGGGGAAAAAGTCATTGTGTGGGTAACTCTAATGGTTCTTATATCTTGTTTCCAGGGTGTTTATAGTTTATGGCTTTGTTGAGTGGGCTAATAAAGCTACATATAACATTGCAGTAAAGTGAATCTAAAATTATGATTTCTTTTTTCGGGATAATCCTAATTTTGAAATTAACATTTCCATTTCAGAGTTTCATGTAATTTCTATTAAGGAAGGTGAGGTTTATTATCTGTTTAGGATTTTTTATCTTTTTGAATTTAAGACGACTTTTAAAGTAATATTCTTTCTATCTTTATAAATTGGTTCAGAACTATCCTTGTTTTGGGATTCCTATTTATTAATTGTAGTAGTCATTAGCCTATAACTACTTATCCATATTATTCTCTGCAGTCTATAGATTTGTTTGAATTGTTGATATCTCAATCAAATTTTAAGCTTAGCAAGTCCTTTTAGCTTGGTGCTTTTCTCTTTGCTTGTGTTTGATGTTTCATAAGAAGTGGGAAAACACAAAAAGCTAGAGGTTTGGTTTGGGGGCTAGGGCCTTCAAAAAGAGTTGTATCCCTCTAAAATCAAGGAGTTGAATCTTTTTGTGGTTTGATAAATGTCATGGATTTGGAAATGGGATTAGCTGTACTGCATTAAAAATTTGGTTTGGTGCATCTAAGGTATTACTTGGTCCCATTCAAGCACACCTTCCCAAATTGGCAACAGACTAACAAAAACATATGTCTATTAGAGCTCTGGATGTGGGAAGTGAAAAGTTCAGAACAAGTTCCAAAAAAGAACAACATTGACACAAGCAATTTGAATTCATGACATTCATTAGCAATTTCAATCAAACGGCATTAGTTCCAGAAATGGAAACTTAGTAAAATTGTTATGATTTTTCAAGTTGCTACTTGAGTGCATTTAGTGGAGGGTAACATAGTTTAAGTATGATCTGACAAGTAGCTGAGTTGAGTGTGGTTGTCAGTGAAGTTCTATTTAACATGCATGCTTTCGTTTTCTAGTATTGTGATCTCTGCAATAGCACATCAGTTTTCCTCATGATACACTAACACTAGTCTGAATTTGGATTCTGATGCAACACTATAAATTTCTTTGCTAATGATGATTTGCTTCTCTGATTGTATAAAATGGGTATCTTAGAGTGCTTTTCTTATTGTAAGGGTGTTATTCTGCTGCAGGCTATTCCAAGCCATTCTGCTAGAAGGTCCTTGTTTGAGCACTATGTTAAAACACGTGCAGAGGAGGAGCGCAAAGAGAAACGGGCAGCTAAGAAGGCTGCAATAGAGGGATTCAAGCAGTTACTGGATGAAGCAGCTGAGGTTGCTTGTGCTAAATTTATTTCAAATACTGCTTCTTTGGCTCTTAGGCTTTGAAATTGAGTACTGAAGATTGCTTATGTCCCGATTCTGATTTCAGGACATTGATCACCACACTGATTATCAAAGTTTCAGAAGGAAATGGGGTAATGATCCACGGTTTGAGGCGGTAGACCGGAAAGATAGAGAACATTTATTAAATGAAAGGTATCATTTGCTGAGAGCTTGGCTTTTAGATTTCAATTAGGACTGTATGTTATGATTGTTGTGCAATAAGTTGATCTTCACTTTGTATGGAACATTTATTGTTCTCCTTTTGTTTATATACTCCCTCCATTCCTTAAGCAAAATTCAAATTCTATTTATCTGGTAATTTTAGATTTACAATGCAATTTAGTTTTTTTTCCAATTGATGTTGACTTGTTTAAGTTTATGTATTAAATTATTCAATTTTATCTTAAATTTAAGTTTAATTAATAGTTTTTTAATTTTAGTAAAAACAATAAAAGTAACACATAAAATGAAATGGAGGGAGTATCTGCCAATTTGCCAATTAGGTTATGTTGATCACTGCAGTTAATGCCTTTAGTTGCTCTCTCTTCATCCATGGTAACATGGTGTTGCTCACATGAGGCCGGTAATTCATGCTCAACTCTCTTTGAGCCTCTATCTCAGTATTTGGAAAACATAAATGTATGATAGCTGATAGTTGTTTAATGAACCACATTTATTTTACACTTATATTGGCACATTATCAACAGCCGTTCATAATAAATATCTCCATTTGGAATGAAGAACTATTTAACTTGTAGTGTTTAGGCAGTGCATGGTTGTAACTTTTTTGTTGTCTTTGGTTTATTTGCACCTCTGAATTTAACATGTTTGAAGAATTTTGACATCTGTGTGTGCTGCTGTTAGTTGAAGTGGTTAGTGGCTTGCTCTTGTCAGAGTCACATTCTGTTGGAGCATCTGCAAACATATTTTGCAATTGACATGTCAGAGCTTTCTCTGCACATTTCTTTTACTCAGATTTTTAATTAGATTTACGTGAAATGTTTCCTAGACAGACAAAGTGATTTCTATTCAAATGCCTTGAAGGCTACATGTGTGAGCTGAGTAATAGGCTAGTGATCAGATTCTCATATTCAATTTGGTGTGTCCTTTAGCCCTTGGATCTCTCTTTCTATATGCATGAAAATGCTTATTGCTTTTGCATGTGGACTTTCTACCACACTTGTGAAATAATGATTTTGCTTCATCTACAGAGTTCTTTCTTTAAAAAGGGCAGCTCAAGAAAAGGCTCAGGCTGAACGTGCGGCTGCTGCTGCTAGTTTCAAGTCAATGCTTCAAGAAAAAGGCGATTTACCTGTTCATTCTCGTTGGTCCAAGGTATGTATTATGGATCATGTTGTATTACATATTTTTTGGCTTTTTAAATAACAGAAACATTCAAACTTGACATTTATGTTTCTGGAGTTGAATTACTGCCACAATGGTGAAGGGTGAGTTTTCTTAAAAAAACTACTGGAGTGACTAAAATCATAGTAAAACAAGAATTCGACTAAAAACCTTAGGGGACCTTTTCAATTGAATTATGAAAATAAAAGTACCATAAAGGTGATTGTATATGTATATTCAAACAAATTACTCCAACAACAAAATATCTTACAAGTTATGTAGAAGATCGAATTTTTACCTTATTTTACCTAAACCTCTTGTGCGATCATTGGTATTGGAAATATCTGGTTGAATATTAAGAAATATGTTACAGTTTGGAAAGAAAAGCAGAAGCAGAACTTGTGGGTGAAGTACCAGTCTGTTGGTAGCTAGTGTTTTTGGGAATTGTGTGGAATCAATGACTTGAATCCTCTTTTGTCACTGGCCTTTGAAGCCCTGATCTTTGATACTGGAATGAAGGGTGGTTGGCGTGTTAGATGTGAATTGGTGAAATGCTACAGTGATGGGTGTGTAATTTGAATGGATATAGCTTCTTTATGGAGGACTACTTGTTTTTGTTGGGAAAATGGGGGAAAAATTGCTTATAATGGAATATTATGGATGAAAGATGGGCAGACATATTAGTTGCACAGAAAGAAAGTATAGCCAACCAATGCAATGTTTATGCTCCTCTGCCAACATGGGTTATGATGCTGAGTTTTATCTGCACGTGGGGTATTAGGTATATTTAGGGTGCCTTAGGTGCATGCCTAGTCTGATTCTATGTTGCAAAAGAACTCAATTCATGGGTTATTTTAAACAACAGCTCTAAGTTTATGGTTGAATTTGAAGGAGAAAACATTTTTTTTTATTGCTAATTGCAGTATTTCAATTTTAGTGAAAGTGCAGAGTAGCTAAAAGAAAAAAGATTAGAAAATCCTTTTGGAATTTCGTTGACATCATATGCAGTTATACTTAGGTGCAAGTCCATGATACCTAGGGCTGAATTGCATCTCACACTGCTTTGCAGCCTAGTTCAAATTTTTATTAGTGGAAAAAGTGCTCCAGGGGCACTCAAAAGTTTAAAGTTAATTATTTGCATTGCACTTTTGGTCTTGATCATGGTTATCAAAAGTGGTATTGGTTGAATCTGAAATACCATGAACCATTTACCGTTTTGGTAAAGTAGATAGTAAAAAACCTTTTTTACTCGATACCATAAAAACCATTCATACTGCTGGTGAAACCGTGACTTGAAACCGGTTTACGGTTCAAAGACATGAGAAAGATTTATGCTTTTGTTTATTCTAACACCTAACTTTCAAAATAGTAATGATTTTTTTTCTTTTAAATACAATTTAGTAATTTTGAAACTTTATATCGTTTTTTTTTTTTAATTTTTCTTAGTATTGCTTATACGAAACATTTTTTTTATGTTAAATATTCAATTGACCTTAAGAAACAAATATGATAAGAATAGCGAGACTAAACTACTGGAAACAAATTTATTAGTTTTACCATCATTTGAACTATAATTTATAACTTATTATATTTAAATTATTCTTTTAAAATATGGTAAATATGTTAATGTAAACATTATTTATAACTATTAATTAGTATCTTGAAATATGTTAAAATTTATATTTTAGTGTTCTTTTTTGTTTTTTAAATACGGGTATGAAAACCTTGGTCTCGATTCATTGATTCGACTCTCTCTGGGTACTAAGAAAAATTTTCTACTGTCTGTTTGTAGAAAGCTAGGGTTATAAAAATGTACCTTTGTTCCGAATCTGTAAATTCTGGGATAAGCACAAGTTCAAAATATTATGATATCAATACCCTTCCCCCCCCCCCCCCCCCCCCCCCCCCCCCCCTCCTTTTTCTTTTTATAAATTCATTATAACATATTTTTTTAAATAAATTCCTCATAACATATATATTTTGGAGTTTTTTTGTTGTCTACATCACATAATCCCTCCCAATCCCAGCTATACTTTTACAAGAGTTAGGCTAAAAGAAAAGTCTTGATTATTTTAGTGTTATGATGATTGTGTTACATTATTTGAGAGAATGGTTGGAGGGAACCTTGGTCTTATAATGGATACATAATTTTATATAATTCTATGTAGCTAGGTAGTAATCGTGCCTCATTTTTCACATTTCTTGGAAGTTCCCTTAATTACTCTTTATGCTATTTTACTTGAGATGGAACTATAACATGCATCACTTCATGCCATATGCAAGTGGTTTTATCATGAGAAAATAGGAAAGGCAGGGCCATCACCTGAGAATAAACATGAGATGCCCTAATCTGTTAAATTGTTTTGTATGATAATGATTTTATGTTGCACTCTTTATAGGTTAAGGAAAGCCTGAGGGATGATCCTAGATACAAATCTGTCAAGCATGAAGATAGGGAGATGCTATTCAATGAGTATTTGTCTGAACTAAAGGCTGCAGAAGATGAAGTAGAACGAGAGTCAAAAGTCAAACGTGATGAGCTGGTGCATATACATGTTGCTATTTTTTCTTAGGAATATAATATTCCAAATATTTATCTGTACATTGTGCTGACATGTGGGCAAGTGCTCAAGTTTTTAAGCCATTTCTCTTTTGTACCAGGAAAAGTTGAAGGAGAGGGAGCGAGAGATGCGCAAGCGGAAGGAAAGAGAAGAACAAGAAATGGGAAGGGTGAAAGTGAAAGTTCGAAGAAAGGAGGCAGTTTCATCTTTTCAGGCCTTGCTTGTTGAAACAATTAAGGACCCTCAGGTATATTCTGATGACTAATGATTCAGTTATGCGTGCATCAGTCATGAAACTTTAAAGAATGCTTGATTGCGTCTTTCCGCACTATGAGTTTGCACAGAAGCAGGAACCTGCTGTGTGGTCTATTTCCATCAATGAGGTTGTTCACCCTGCTCAGTCTACTTCTATGTAATTTTTTAGGGTTAATTACAAAATCTGATCTAAACTATAGGTTAGTTTTCAATTTCAAGCCCAACAAAAAAAATTCTTGCAATGTTAGTCCCAAACTTCAATTGTCCTTTCAATTTAGGGACTCTGTTAGTTTTTTCATTAAAACTAATGGAAATTCAATTTTTTTTAAGAAAAATTATTTTTTTTTTCTGTTTTTTGTAGTAATTAATATTATTAAACATTAATAATAATTTTTTATTATTGTAATTAATGAATGTTTATAATAATTACCTAAAATGAATTAAATTAAAATTAATTGAAAAATATGACCATAAGTTTTTATTTTTTATTTTAAGCAGAATAAGATAAAATTATTTTTATTTTTGAAAATAACTCTTATGCAACCAAAAAAATTAAATTGTAGACAAAAATACAATTATTTTTAAAAAATATCAAATGATTTAGATGCATAGTAAAGTACAAACTATTTTGTGCATAATAGGGTGAATGAATTAGTGAAAGAACTAATAATAATTTTATAGAAAATCCTCAGTTTAAATTAAAAAACAATAAAATATCAAAATAATTTAATTATTCAAATATTATTAAAATAAAAAAACTCATATGGTCATAATTTTTAAATAATAATTTATTTATTCAAATATTATTCAAATGAAAAAACTCATATAGTCATAATTTTTAAATAATCTAAAAATAATAATTATTTTAATGTTAATTTAGTTTGTTTTAGGTAATTAAATTAACATTCATTAATTATAACAATAAAAATTATTATTAATTTTAAATAATCTTAATTACTAGAAAAAATTGAAAATAAATTCTTAAAAAAATGAATTTCTATTAGTTTAAACGGAAAAACTAACGGAGTTTCTAAATTGTAAGGGCAACTGAAATTTGGGACTGACATTGTAATTTTTTTTTGTTGGGTTTAAAATTGAAAACTACCTTATAGTTTAGGTTTGATTTTGTAATTAACTCAACTTTTTATCCACACTGAGCAGAATTGTCTTAATACATATTTTCTCCCGCAGACTTGGCAGGAAAAAAACTTTTTACACATTTAAACTTTGCAAGTTTGGTGTGACAAACCTATATTTGACAAAAATGCACCTATTGCCTCCCTTATGACAAATTACAAAGCAATTTTTATTTTTTTTACTTTATTAAAATAAAAGGCACCAAAGGTCATTTTTTTTCTATTTGTTTCTCATTCTTTTTCCATTTTTCCTTCATTAACCTTATCTCTTTCCATTTTTTTTTATTTCATTTCTTTCTCTTAACAACAATAAATTCAATAATTGATTAGAAGTATGTGTATTTTAAAACCCATATGGAGTGATATTTGGTTAATTAGGGGAGAAATAAGTATATTTTTGTAAAGTTTGGGTCTATAATAGGGTGCTTGCAAAGTTTAGGTGAAAGGTTTTTTTCTGCCAAGTTTGAATGGGAAAATATGTATTAAGCTGAGCAGAATTTGAATGCTCATTGAAATATTTGACACTTAATGAAACCCACTTGAAAAGCATCATTTAGTTGTTAACAGAAGTGCATAATTTATGACATTAATTAATAGTAGGTTTGTGTTAAGTCTTTTAAAATAGGATAGCGTCAGAGGGCAATTAACTACAAAATCCTGTTCAACTACCTTGGTTCTTCTTTTACCTTTTGTCCTTGTTTGAATTCTTAGGATGACCTATTTGAATATTAATTCAGCTTATCAAAGGGAGATTGAAACCTTGGACCTCATTAGAGAAGCTCCGATCGCTAGGGTTTGATAAATTCTGACTTCTTGTTTTATTAATTTAATTGCCTTATAAATAGGCAAGACTTATTGCAAAAGTAAGAGACCTATTTTAAAGGCCTGCCTAAAGTGAAATTACGTTAACTAGCTAACTCAAATAACCAAACAGCAACTAACAAACAATTAACTCAACTTATTAAAAATCAACCAAAAAATAACGATCAGCCCCACTAGGTCAGTGACCCCTTCGTGCATAGGTTTGACCCACAAAGACTTCCACAACATTCCCCCCCTCCCACGGATAAAGCTTATTTGCGAGCTTGAAGGAAGGAAACAGCTGCTAGAACTTGTCCAGTTCCTCCCATGTAAGCATCAGAGGTTGGCAACCCAACCCACTGAACCAGAACTTCGTTGGTACCCCAGTTCAAATGAGCACGAAGGACTGCTTTAGGAAGAGAAACAATCTGGCCATCTGCTATGGGAGGCAAATCGGTAATAGGAGGCAACACATCTCCCCTAAATGCCTTCAACAGTGACACATGAAAGATGTTGTGGATGCGTCTGTCGCGAGGGAGATCCAGCTCATAATCCACTTTGCCAATGCGATGTAACACGGGAAGTGGCCCAAAAATTTTGGGAGACAGCTTGTGGACTTGCAATTGAAGGGAATGCTGCCTATAGGGATGTAAATGAAGCCAAACCAAATCAGTAGGATTAAACTGCACATACTGATGACCCGGTCATAATACTTCATGCGTTGCTGAGCCAACTGAAGACGGCTTCAAATATCCCTCAAAACCTGATCGCAGTCCCCCGGAGCAGTGTTAACTGCATCAACCCAAGTAGACTCGGCTTTATAAGATAGCAACTGAGGAGGCTTGTGCCCATACACAACTTGAAAAGGAGTGGTTTGGAGGGCAGAATGGAAAGAGGTATTGTTGCAATATTCAGCCCATGCAACCCAAGCAACCCACCTCTGAGGATAATCCCCAACAAAACAATGGAGGTACATCTCCACAGTATGATTAACAACCTCCATTTGGCCATCCGTTTGTGGGTGATAAGCTGATAAAAATTGCAATTTAGTACCATATAAGCAAAACAGCTCCTTCCAAAATTGCTGTGAAGATTACATCCTGGTCACAAGTGATTGTTTCTGAAATCCCATGCAAGCGGACTATTTGCTCAAAGAAAACTTGAGCTGTGCGTGCAGCTGTATATGGATGAGCTAAGGGAATAAAATGGGCATATTTTGGGAATCTGTCCACCACCACAAACAGGACTGATTTGCCCCAAGACTTTGGCTGCCCATCGATGATATCCATTGAAATATCTGCCCAAATCTGAGTGGGCAACTGCAAGGGTTGTAACAAACCAGCTGGGCTTAGATGTTCCGATTTATTGCGTTGGCAAACCGGACATGCAGCCACATAAGTAGCAATATTTGTTTGCATTCCTTGCCAATAAAAATTCCCCCTGATCTGGTGTAAAGTCTTCTCAATCCCCTCATGAGCACTATCTGGTAAGCTGCCAATATGGTTGAGATCCATGTGGAATTTTTGGGAATATAAAGTCTGCCACTGAACAACAGTAACCCATTTTGGAGTTGCCAATCCGACCCAATTTCACTGCTTCTGACCTTGTCACATAAGGGCTGGAGATCTTCCAAACCCACCAAATCAGCTTGTAAAGATTCAATTAAGGAGCTATAGGGGCAGCTAATGGCAGAGGGAATTGGGCCAGCAGGAGAACGGCGGACAAAGCATCTGCTGCCTTATTGAGATACCCAGCTCTGTCACCACATAACATGGTTCCCAAACATCTGAATGAACTAATTCAAATGTAGAATTAACTCCTTTATTAATCTGAGGACTTAAAAGAGCTACGATGGTGTTTGGAAAACTGACATGACTAATAGTTAAGAGAAGAAACATTCAAAATTGAGGACATAGTATCTTTAGAGACGGCAAAGAAGGGTGCTCCAACCTACAGTGCGCTTCAAAGGGAGACAAAACACTAGAACAAGCAACGGGCCTCGGTATCTTTGTATCAAGAATATAAAGACTTCTTGCGACGTAACTTTTACCAATAGTCTGTTTCGTTACAAAATCTTGAAAGATGCACTGATTAGAGAAGAAGGAAATACAGCAATTAAGATCACATATGAGTTTACTTACATAAACTAAGTTAAAAGCAAGCTTCGGTATATTTAAAACTGATCCCAGAGAAATTGACGAAGTTGGGTTAACTGTGCCAACCCATTTACATGAAAACTTGATCCATCTGCCATTGTAACTAGAGAAGAAAATGCATTTGACTGAAAAGTAGAGAATATATTTCGGTTACTTGTCATATGATCTGTAGCACCAGAATCAATAATCCACTGGGATGAGAAAGATAAAAGGTATGTATTTGGATTTCCTACCCTAGTAATAGTAATGGTGGGTGAAGCTTTCAAAGAATTCTAATACCGAATGAATTTTGTATACTCATATGCAGAAATCATAATATACTTTCTAGAGCTACTAGTAGTAGCAATGTTTGCTAATATAGACTTCTGATTATGCAATTTTTCACATAAACATTTTGTATGACCAGGTTTATGGCAATAATAGCATACTATATTCTTGTTCCAACCTATATTAAATAATATCAAGCCGCAAAGAGCAAGTAACATAGCCAAGCAAAAACACTTCACAAACACCCAATCTCTACTAATAAAACTTCAACCACAAAATAAAGCCCACCAAAAAATCAAAACACGGCTGCTAAAAGAACCTGTAACCGAGAAGCAGCAGACCCGAAACAAAGAACATGGCACGTTGATGCTCCTGCTCAAGCTGAAACTCCTGCCGCTGCTAAGGAAGCTGCCGGAGATGAGGATGACTTGGATCTTTTCGGTAATTAGACAAGAAGGCAGCTGACAGAGCCTTTACTAGGAAATCCAAAATCGAGAGAGAACCAAGACAAATAGAGAAGAAACCTTTGCAGAGAGCACTGGACACACATTGGAGCACTAGAGAATGGCCGAAAATAATGAGTCGATGCCAGAGAGGAAGATCAGAGCTTCAACCTCCGACACACGAGCCTCCATGCGCCGGTGTGTGAGAAACGTCCAGAAACTTCAAACAGCGCGTGAGCTCCAAGCGCTAAGAATCCGGTCACTGTACTCTGAGAAATGGCCGATCGGGACCTCGTGCACCTCTCCTCCGGCTGTGAGACAAAACGGTCATCGGAAAATGTGACCCAAAAAGGATAGAATCCTCGCCTGAAAACAAAGAATGGCCAGAAAACAGTTTCCCACGAGAGCCTAAGGCTCTGATATCATGTAACAAAACACAAATGGAAGAAGGTTTTCTATATTTTCTTCTCAAGAATTACATTATATATATATATATATATATATATATATATATATATATATATATATATATATATATATATATATATACACATATATGATACTAATATCTTTGGAAATTAAATTTATTAGCCTAATTAGAAATATACCATATAAGGTAAGCTAATCTACATTCCAATTCTGTAACAGAATCATCTAACCAAGCCATGAATAATCCGACGTGCAAATGTTCCGGAATTAACTCATCAGCCCTTGCCAATTTCTCGTGGAACAGTCATTGGTCCAGTTCTACTGTTCCTGTTTGTCTGAATGTTACTAATTCCCTGATTGGATTATTACTTTCTGGTGGACCAAATCGTTGGAAGCAGAATTTTTTACAATCTGCCCATAGCATCTGACCCTTGGCTCTCTTCAACTAGTAACGCCACAATTGTGCTTCTCCTAATAAATGAAATCCAGCTAACCCAACCTTGTTATCTTCATGAGTTTGCTGATTTTCAAAGAATTGCTTGCAGCTGTGTGCCCATAATAAGGGATGTTCTGGCCCGTCATAGGTCAGAATTCGATTGGGGGTGCGGAATAACTATTTGCTCTCCTTTCTTGGGAGCAGCAACGACAGCTTTTTCCCTAGTCGACCCTGTGGAACTCGCATCCGAAATTGACTTCGATGTATCAACTCCGAGGACCTGCAACTGCGCTGCAATAGCCTGAACGATTCCGTCTCCAAGCTGCTGTTCCATTGCTGCCAGTTTGGAGTCCACATGGGTTCGTTCTTCCTGTAATGAGCTTCTAGTTCGTTGCCCATAATGATAGGCTCTGATACCAATTTGTTAAGTTTTTTAGAATAGCATCGAGTCACATGGCAATTAACTACAAAGTCCTGTTCAATTACCTTGTATCTTCTTTTACCTTTGTCCCTGTTCAAATTCCTAGGACGACCTATTTTGAATATTAATTCAGCTCATCAAAAGGAGGCTGAAACCTTGAATCTCATTAGAGAGAGCTTCGATCTCTAGTATTTGATAAATTCTGACTTGCCGTTTTTATTAATTTAATTGCCTTACAAATAGGCAAGATTTATAACAAAAGTAGGAGACCTATTTTAATAGCCTCCCTAGAGTGAAATAACGTTAATTAGCTAACTCAAATAACCAAACAACTAACAAACAACTAGCTCACCTAATTAAAAATCAACCAAAAAATAACGATCAGCCCCACTAGGTCAATGACCCCTTCGTGCATAGGTCTGACCCACAAAGGCACCCACAACAGTTTGTTATTATTTTTGAGGCAACTGAAGTGATAGCCGATTAATAGAATTTTTGTGAATTATTTATTGAACTGAAACTGAGTAATTTCGGTGGTTCAGTTTAGTTTTAATTGTAATTATATAGAAACAACCTTGAGTGGGAGAATGTCTTCTGGTTCTCATTCTTAAGCAGCACATTTATTGCTGCTCAGTTCTTGTTGATTTCCTGTTCTGGATCTTAGCACCTTAAGTTATTGGACATTACTTTGCTCTAATATAATATTTTAGTCCTCTTTTCAATTTTGACAAGTTCACACAGAGTCATAAAGGCACACATATACCTGTGCTGTCACTTCCTTGCTGTGGTTTACGATTCTCGGGTATCATGATTAGACTATACCAGTTGAGTCATACATTGTATTTACAATGGCTGATCACCATGCTGCCTTAGGGGCCTAGAATACAAATTTGCTAAGCACAACAATTCAGTTTGTGAATATAGCTAGTAGGTTAATGTTCATTTTCTATTCTACCTGTCTAACTTAGCAATCCATGTTGTTCAGATGGGACATATAAAATTTGAGATCCTTGAGAGCATCTGAAGATTGATGTTCTATGGTTGATTAGATTAATTACAAAGCATATTTAAGATTTGCATAATTTGGCAGATTAAGGTTTGATCTTATTGGAGATTTAAAGTTTGGAATTAAATTTAGGATGTTTCGGCTTGATTGATAGAGCTTTATCATCCTCTTACGGGGAATATGCACATTATGAATTAAGCTCTAAGATTTATCATAATTACTAATGGATGTTTATAGTTTTAGCATCTCTACCTAATGTTTAATTCCCTTTGCATATATAATTCTGTCAAAAAATTTTCTTTCAGCTGTTAAGTTGACCTGTCATTGCTAAAAGAGAATATTGTTTACTGTATATCCATTGGAAGTTGGATCGTACTGCTAGCATTTTTTAAAATGTTACTATGATATCTACAGGATTTAATTTTTACTAGTAAAACCCTAATGGAAGGATTATATATTAAATGAAATTAAACCCAGAGATGTCCTCATTTGATTTGTTTCAAGACAATAAGCGCTCTCTAGAAGTTGTGGTCAAAACTTCAAGGAACATATAGCAATGACTTCATCTGTTTTTATTTTGTTATGCACTAGGCATCTTGGACCGAGTCAAAACCCAGATTAGAGAAGGATCCACAAGGGCGTGCAACCAACCCTGATTTAGATCCCTCAGATACTGAGAAGCTCTTCCGGGATCATGTGAAGATGTTATTTGAGGTAATTCTGCATGAAGCATGTCTAATTTTTATATTGTTGAAAATTTTCAGTGGCTGTGACTTTTGTCGATTTATATGGTATGGTTTTTTATATGTCATAAATGTTACTTACAAATGTGATTTATTTCCCCAGCGATGTACACATGACTTCAAAGCTTTGTTAGCTGAAGTTATAACTGCTGAAGCAGCTGCCCAAAAGACTGAAGATGGTAAAACAGTACTGGATTCATGGTCAACAGCGAAACGTTTTCTGAAGCCTGATCCCAGGTATAACAAGATGCCCAGAAAAGAGCGGGAAATTTTGTGGCGTCGACATGCAGAGGACATGTTGAGGAAGCAGAAGACAGCAGTTGATCAAAAGGAAGATAAGCAAGCCGACCCAAAGACTAAAAGCTCTAATGATTCAGGAAGAAGTCTACCAGGATCAAGGCGAACACATGACTGGAGATAGCTTCAACTTCATTATCATTATTTTTGGTCGGAAAGTGTAGGCAATTTATAGAAGTCAACTACTAGCTTGATTGGCTGTAATCTCATTGTGTGCCAAAAAATGAAGGGATTAGTGTTTGGTTTTCTTTAATTATTGCCCTGATTAGTCTTCTAACTTTCAGGTAAGTGCTTATGGTGTATCAGTACTGTGAGCAATTTGGTTGATAATTGAGTCCTTTTTGTTGTTAAATTGGGATTATTTGGTGCACAAATAGGTAATCCTATTTCGGACTTATGGGAATTCCTCAATTTTATTATAGTTTTATTTTTAATTCTCATGGGTAGAATCCCAAAATAAGTTGATTAAATCAATTCGTCTGAATTTTATTTGTAATTTTTGATAATACATTTTTGGGAGGGATATAGAGATTCAAATTTTGATTAAATGCAAAAGGTATCAAATTTTCAATTGTATTTATATTGTTTATGAGGTTTTGCATATATGATGCACATACAAATGTTCTTCGCGTCTTCTCTTTATTAGATGAGTTTAATAACGAGCAAAGTAAATCTGATAAACAAAAATAAATTTAACGTAGGCAAAAGTTGAGAGTTAATTTAAATCTCAGTGTTACCAATAAAATGAATTGTGTCCTTTGTTAAATTTTCATAGTTAAAGTGAAAACCACCAACAAATTCTAAAAGACTGTTTATAAGAGAAAGCATTTAAATTTAAATTTAAATTTTTAACTTTGCAGTAATACTATTGGCTTTTATTGAGTACATCAGTTGAAAAATATAAAAATAAATTAAAGTTAATTATAATTTTTAATTTAAATAAGATAAAAGAATATATATTTTCTCACTTCAATTTTTAAAATAAGCTGTTATTTGTATACATTTTTTTTTAAAATTTTTTTTAGAAAGGGCATTTATTTGTTCTCAATATTTGCATCTAGACTAGAAGTTTATTTATTTCCAAAGATTCAGAATATGTACAAAACGTTTATTCATTTTATGTACCTTTTGGGTAAGAAAATTTTAAGGGCAAATAAATTTCTGGACCTAAATGTTGATGACAAATAACTAAATAAGTACTGTTTTGTTTTTTAAAAATCTAAATTCAAAGTAACTCTCAATTTTTTTTTATCATATTTATTATACTTATTAATTGTTTTAAATTCATCTACTAAGGAGTAAACTTGAAGAAAATAGTAGTAGAATATGGTAGGATGTGTATATATATATATGACTATCATCAAACTCTAAATAAGTTTTAGAGTAAGAAAATATAATTTTTAAAATATAAAAGAATACTCATTTGCCTATAAAAGTATATATATATTTTTTATTTTTTAATAATATTAAATATTATATTTCGTCAAAAAAAATATTAAATATTATATGATTTATGAAAAGGATAAAAATTCAGCATTAAACAAATCAGGACAATGGTATAAATAACGTGTTTTTAAAAACAATTTATAAGTCGGGGGTATTTTTTAAACTAATAATGGGATTGACGTTTGGTTTAAAATTGTAGTTGTCAGCTGTGATTTTAGATTTGATATTTTTCTTTTTTTTTTTTTTTTTTTAGCTGCAACTCCACAGCTGTTTCCATGTTTTTATCTTTTTAGGAAAAGCTACCGGTCTGCCATATCAGCAGCTATTCCATTTTTTTTTTTCATTTTGCTTTTAAACAAAATTAATAAAAAAAAATCTAAATTGTAAAATAAGAAAACGTGGGTAAGTGGGGGCAAGTAACAAGAAGTTCTTTGAGATGGGTCCCACATTTTATTTTATTTAATTTCTTAAATTACTTTTTTTAGGAAAATTTCTTAACATGTTTTATTAACTTGCAATACTTTATTTGAAATTTTATTTATTTTTTTTAAATTATTAATTTTTATATAAAACTGTTAGACCGGCAGCTTTCATAAGTTATAAAAATGGAAGATAATTAAAAAAAAACAAAT
This sequence comes from Excoecaria cochinchinensis, assembly GCA_947683425.1. NCBI lineage: Eukaryota > Viridiplantae > Streptophyta > Magnoliopsida > Malpighiales > Euphorbiaceae > Excoecaria > Excoecaria cochinchinensis. The sequence goes on from CANTUQ010000050.1 coordinate 8,781,293, forward strand.
GTGCTTAAAAAAATTAATTAGTTATAGAAATGAAAAAACCAAAAAGTAGAGATTATATTAAATAAAAAAATTTTAAAAAGGGCTTAATTTTTTAAATCTCTTATTGAATGGTAAGAAGGAAGAAATCAAAAAAACAAAAAGTTCTCAAGTAACATTATGTCTGATTTAGTTGAGATTGGCGAAATTAAAAAACATGTTTTATTAATTTCGCATGACGTGCACTTCAAGAAAATGTATTTTTAGCGATGGAATGATTTTCGACGCTAAATAGCAACGAAAAAGCCATACTGTTGCCATTTTTGTAGCAAATTTGTGTATTTAGCGACGAGGTACAAATTTCGTTGCTAAAAATAGAGAAAAATTTCTCCCGCCATTTTTAGCAACAGAGGTAATATTCTGTCGCTAAATAAGGCGCCAAAGGTGACCGCCAAATTTTACTACATATTTTAGCGATGAACATTTTGCTCCGTTGCTAAAATTAGCGACGGACATTGTGCTCCGTCCCTAAACTTAGTGACGGAAAGGAATGTCCGTCGCTAATTGTTTTGAAATATACGAACATGATATTTCTGTCGTTAAATATTGTTTTGCGACGGTATAGAAATGTCCATCGCTAAATTTAGCGACGGTCATGTGTGGCCCGTCGCAAGTTAGCGATGGATCATTTTGTCCAGTCGCAAATGAAAAAAAGGAATAGCGACGGAACATTTTTTTCATAGTTATTTGTGAGGGTATAAAACAATTTTTTCCCCTCCCACTCTCCTCCCTCTTCTCTCTCTCTCTCGGCGTGCCCCTTTCCCTTCCCCTCCCCCCCTCCCCCACCCACCCCACCGCATTCCAAATCTGGTGCCCTCGCTCTTCCGCCCGTCACTGCCGGTAGCTCCCCCGCCTCCGCCGCTGTACTTGGCCTGCGCAGCCACCAGTGTCCTCTCATGGTCTCTCTCTAGTTGATGTGCGTGGATCTCTTCTTGGTTGCCCTTCTGTCGCCGCCGCCTGCCATCCTGCCTCCGGTGTCCTCCTGTCGCTGCTCCCGCCGACGCTGTGAAGCTCCCCCGCCAGTTGCTTCACCCAACGGTCAGTTTTGGATTTTTTTTCATTTATTTTTTTATTAATTTTATTTTGTATATTATGTTTATTTTTATAATAATAAGTATATTAATTTTTTTGTTCAATTTTTTTTTATTTTTTGTATTATATTTGTCATTATATTTGTGTATATGTTTGTTATTTATGTATTTATTGTTTTGTGTATATATTTAGTATTGTAATTGTTATTATATTTTTTGTTAAATTTGTATTATATTTGTTATTATATTTATTATTGTTTTAATTTTGTATTATATTTGTGTATATATTTTGTATTATAATTGTTATTATATTTATATTTTTTTTAAATTTGTATTATATTTGTTATTATATGTATTATTGTTTTAATTTTGTATTATAATTGTTATTATATTTATTATTTTTTGAAATTTGTATTATATTTGTTATTATATTTATTATTTTTTAATTTTTTAATTATATTTGTGTATATATTTATCAATTTTGTAAGTGTATTATATTTGTTTTTATATTTATTATTTTTTTTAAAATTTGTATTATATTTGTTATTATATGTATTATATTTTGTATTTGTGTATATATTTATTATTTCTATAATTTTGTATTATATTTGTGTATATACTGTTAAGCAAAAAGAAATTAGAATTGCGCCATAAAGTTGACCTTTATATAAATATGAAGTTTGAATTACAGTGACAAATTAGTGCCTTAGAAACAGTAGTGCATTAGAAAATGCAAACACGTGATGGTCCTCATAGGAATTTCACAGTGATAAATCAATATTAATATTGCAAATCCAATAAGTAGTTCTTTTGTATTCATTTTTAAGTGTCAATTATCGCTTCTATTGGTATGTTATAATGATTTTCACATTATAGTTCATCAATGTAAATCTAGTTGTGTCTAACTATGTTATTTCTGTCATGGCATTATAGTGTAGCAATAATTAGTAACTTAAACAGAACTTGGATGTATAGAAGAATAACACCCGATGGTTACCTTAACCTTGAGTTTGTTGAAGGAGTTCAAGGTTTTATTGAATATGCAAGCTCTTAACCTATATACATGAATGGTTTAAAAATCAGATGTCCATGCAAAAAGTACAAACACAGGTATTATCTTTCTACTGATGAAGTGCATCTCCATTTGCTAAAAAAGGGGTTTGTACCCAATTATTTTAAGTGGATACGACATGAAGAACTAATAATTTTTAGCACGTCTATGAGTAATAAAGTTAGATTGTCAGTAAATGTAGCTGAATTTCAAAGCGGGGGGGGGGGGGGGGGGGGGGGGCAAATTTATGACAACCAATGATTGTGCAACTGAAAATCCCTATGCCCAAATGGTTTTTGATGCAGTAGGATATTCATTTTAGCCAAATTTACATAATGTCGAAGAAAAACCCAACCCAACTGCCAAAAAGTTCTTTGTCTTGCTCAATGCAGCTGAACAAAATTATGGTCAGGCTGTGATAATATGACCCAGTTAGGTTCTGTTGCTCGAATATTGAACATAAATCTGAATGTCATATTTCTGATCGTAGTTTAGATAAAATCCTGGTTTAGTACAATTAATCATTGCCCTTGGATCATAAAATGGTTGACAGTTTTTACAATATGAAAAAGCTTATTCGGGGCCTTGGTTTACCAGTAGAAAAAATTAATTGTTGTAGGCTGGGATGTATGCTATTATGGGGAGTTGAAGTTGAATTACAAGATTGCAAATTTTGTAATCAACCAAGGTTCAAACCAATAAATGCTAATAGGAAGCAAAACTTAGTACCATGGAAGCGGATGTATTATTTTTCGCTACCGAGACTTTAGAGACTATATGCCTCCGATGTTATTGCATCTCACATGAGATGGCATAATGAACATGAACAGTTGGATTGAATAATGAGCCATCCATCGGATGCAGTCGTACAAAAATATTTCAATAACATCCATCCCGACTTTGTTGCTGATAGTAGAAATGTGAGGCTGGGTTTAAGCATTGATGATTTTCAGCTTTTTGGGCAATCGAGCCAACAATATTCATTATGGCCAATCATAATAATTTCTTATTATTTGCCTTCATGGATGTGTATGAATGAGGCTTACATGTTCTTGACAGCGATTGTGCCTAGGCTGAAGAATCCAAAGCATAAAATTGATGTATTCATACAACCATTGATATCTAAATTGCAACAACTATGGGAATTCGGTGTGATAACATATAATGTGTCCCTTCAATAGAATTTTATGATGATAGTAGTTTTGATGTAGACGGTTAGTGATTTTCCTACCTATGTTATGTTGTCGGGATGGAGCACAATTGGGAAATTAGCTTGCTCTTATTGCGGTAATGATTCAAATGCTTTTTATCTTTCTAATGGGTGTAAAATATCTTGGTTTGACAATCACAGGAAATTTCTTCCTCCAGATCACCCATTTAGATGTAATAAATAAAGGTTTATTAAGAATAAAGTTGTTCAAGCACCTCCTTTACCTAATAGATCTGGGAAACAAATCTTGCAAGAGATTGATGAATTAGGATTGCTGAAAGTGACAGAAGTTGAAACTGAAGAAGTAAATAGCAGCATTTTAAAAAAAATTGGTTAGAGAAAATGTAGCATCTTCAGGGATTTGCCATATTCGAAATCGAATTTGATTCGTCATAATTTAGACGTGATGCATATAGAAAAAAATATTTTTGACAATGTCTTCAACACCATAATGAACATTAAAAGGAGGACAAAAGATAATGCAAAATTACGTGCTGATTTAAAATTTTTTTGAAAAAGAAATGAGGTAGACATAGATTCTTGAATGAAAAAATATTCAAAAACGTGTTATACTTTAGACAAGAGACATAAGGAAATTTTATGTGAATGGTTAAGAAGCCTAAAGTTTCCAGATGATTATGTTTCGAACGTAGCAAGGTGCGTGGACATGAGGAAGTATAAATTATTTCAAAAGAAAAGTCATGATTGCCATGCATTCATCAAATGCTAATGCCAGTTGCTTTTTGAAATTTTTTGCCTCCAAAGGTGTATGAAGCTATAACTGAGTTAAGTTTATTTTTTAAAACTTAACTTCATTTGAGATAAAGTTGGCTGACATGGAAAAGTTAAAATTAAAAATTCCAGTAATCCTGTGCAAATCCCTCCCAGTGTTTTTGATATTATGGAGCATTTACTTGTACATTTAGCAGATGAGGCATAACTGGCTGGACCAGTTTAATATAAATGGATGTATCCCTTTGAAGGTAATTACAAATGGCATTTACATGTATAAACTTATGGTTTGTTAATATTAGTAATTTGAAAAACACTTCCCGTGTAGGTATTTGTATCACTTGAAAAAATATGTTAAAAACAAAGCCAAAGTTAAAGGTTTAATATGCAATGCGTATTTGGTCGAGGAAGCAAGTACATTTTATTTCCATTTTTTTGAGTCGCATGTCCACACAAAACACCGAAAAGTTCCTCGTAATAACGACGGGGGTGAAACAAGTGGAAATGATAGAAACTTATCTACTTTCACCTACCTTGGTCGATTACATAGACGTTCAACCAGAAGAATGCTTACAGAAGAGAAATTAGAGGCTGTTCATGGTTGCATCTTGCTGAATTGCCAAGAGCTTCAACCTTTCGTGCAGTAAGTTTAACTTATTGTTTCAAATTGATCATTTTGTTTATGATATGAAGGCTGGTATGAACTTATATTATTGTTAGTTGTTATAGTTAATATAAGGACTGGTTATAGGAGCTAATGCTAGATGTAACACAAAATGACATCAATAAGGAAGTCGAAAAGTACTTTCATAAATGGTTCAAGACATATGTAAGTGTTGACTTCAAATTTATTATATGAAAGACCTAGTTTTTTAATCTCCATGTAAATGACATTAGACAATCTATTATGTAGGCGTCAGAAAATATAATTGAAAATAATTTTATCTCTAATCTTTCGAAAGAACCATTGTGAACTGTTATATCTTACCCGATGTATTTCGTCAATGGATATAAATTTCATATGTAATCTCATGGTCATAACAGGGCAACTATAAATAGTGGGGCATTCGGAGAGAATTGATGGATTATTATGGTAAAATTATAGAAATACTTGAAATTGAGTAGCCCGCATTGCTAATAAAACGTTGCGTGATATTTAAGTGTGAATGGTTTGATCCAACACTTAATGTCAGAACAAAAGTGCATAAAGATACAAAATTATTGAAATCAACCATAGAAGAAGATTTCCTAATTTTAAACCTTTTGTGCTGGCAATGCAAGCAATCCAAGTTTATTATGTCTCTTTTCCTAGCCTAAGATGAGATAAGATAGATTGGTTGGCAGTTTGGAAGGTAAAACCCAAAGACATTTTTGAAATGAAAGCAACAAGACAAAATAAATGAATTGAAAGGGAAGACTTTCAAGAAGAAGAAACGAAAGTTCATGAAATAAATGCAAGTCTGGCATATGAAGATAATGAACCTTTGAACAATCTAGATAATGAATATGTTGATATCGCATTGGAAGAGGAGGAGGAGTCTCCAGAGGGTGATACATCTGAAATGGAGCTTGAATTTGATTCTAATTATTTGAAAAATGAAGATGATTGTGATAATGATTTACAACTGAGTGATGATAGCGAATAATTCCTTGTATTCATTTTAGTTTAAGTGTCATTTATTGCTTTAATTGGTATCTTTTTGTAGCCAGATATTATCTTAATTTCATTACTTTAGCAATGTAATCTACTGATGTCTAACTATGTTTATCAAGATTTTCAAGTAAAAAAATGCATCATATAAGGAAGACTTCTAATACGCTACCTCCAAGGATGAGGTTGCCTCCATCAGCCTCCCCTACTGTGAGTCCAGCAGAGGGGTTAGTATCTCCTACATCTACCCCTTTAAATATGGGCACATATTCATTACCACAGATTTTCCCATGGCTTACATCTACTGCTGCTACTTCATCGACACAAGCTCCTGCAACAGACAATCCATCCATACCATCTCAGAGATCAGTGACAGAAATAGTTGAAGGTCCTATGCCTAGATGGATGAATATACATTGCCATTATTAAAAATCAGTGAGTTCTTAATATACAATTTTATATTACTTTTTAGTGCTTAATTTGAAAAGATTATGAAATGGCTTGTCTATTAGATTGTGCCCATCTGGAAACTGCTCCCACTTGATAACGGGTACATTCAAGGAGAAGATTGATTTTGATGGTTATTTATGGAAGAAAGTCTCTCAGGAAACAAAAAAATTTGTATTTTTAGAAGTTTCAGGTAAATAAAATAATTTATTTAATCTTAATTATTTAATCTAACTTCATATATTAATTACATTCTGAATGTAGTTTATAAATACTTACATTATGTTTACATTTTTTTGTTTTGTTTTGTTTTTATATCAGAAAGCTTTTTATTGGGATTCAGCAATTGATCACATTGTGTTTGGTGCATGGGAGAGTCGAGCCCATACATGTGATAAAGACTTTATGAGCAAGATACACAAGAAAGGTGAATGACGTCGTTTTATAAATGAAGAAACACGGGCAAACTGGCTGCAATACTGGACATCAACCGAGGCTCTCTCTATTACCAAGCGGAATTCTACTAATAGGCTGAGAAGATTGGATGGAGTAAATTTTTCATTACATACTGAAAGAACATTGTCCCACCGTGAGCATGCTGATAGACTTGTAAGTATTCAAATATCTGATTTTTTATGAGATTAAGAGTTTTATTTTATTGCAATAAATGCGACTCTTGATAATTCTCAAAATATTTGATTGAATAAAGCAGGATGGAAAAAATATTATGTAAAGAGTTTGAATTGGAGTTGGTTGGCAGGAAAATAGTAATATAGAAGTGCATTTGTGAATTTTATACTGGAGGTTTGCTACAAATTTAGGAAAAATTCTGCCAAAATTTTAGTAATTTATAAGTTGTTTGCAAGAAACATCTTTGGGTAGGAGACCTACACCACGTGAGGTGTTTTTGCACACCCATACAAGAAACCATGACGGTGTGATGTTCGTCAACAATTGAGTGTGATGCGCGTCGGACCCGCTTTAGTCCCAAGAGCCCGCTTTTAGGGGTCGAGAGGGTTCGCGTCTTTTGATCTTGGGCAACATGAGATATTTTGGAGTCCTTGCCTAATAGAACATTAGGGAAGTTCATATAATTCCATGAAACATTTAGGCACATTTGAGATATTTTGGAGTCGCCACCCAATTTACAATAAATTGGAAAAGTTCGTCTAATTTTGGGTTCTAAACCAGAGAGTAGTTCAGAACTTTACTCTTGTTAATGTCTCGGTTAATTATAAATGAGTTATTTAATTATTAAATTTCCATCTCTCATCTCCAACGATCATGCATTTAAGATAAATCGCAAATTCAATCAACGAGGAAAGTAGTAAAGAAAGCGATAAAATAAGTAAAATACAAAATAAATTACGAAATGAAATTGGGACAAAAATACAATATCCCAAATTCGAACAAACAAAAATAAATAAATTGGGACAAAAATACAATCTCCCAAAATAAGAAATTAAATAAACAAAATCAACTAACTAAATAACATTCATATATCAGGACATTTATTTAAAATAGGGACATCGGTTTCTTCATGTTCACTTAAAAAATTGAAAATTTTTTTTTTTGGTGAATATCGAGGACACAGGGTGTGAGTGATCACATTTTGAGAAAATTAACTTTTCTTTAAAAGTGAATTTTATTGGCTAAAAATTAGCACGTTGGTCCTATTTTATTAAGAAATATCCAGTTTAAAAATATTTTTTTTGTGATTTTCTTTGTAATGTACATAAAATAAAGTAAAATTTTTACAAATTATATAAATAAATAAAAAGTAAAATAATAAAAAATAATAAAAATGATAAAAAAATGACAAATCCAACCAAAAGGGGCTTTCGAATCTCGATGAATCCCCATTTGCCATTGTAAATACTCAAAAAAAAAAATAAACGAATTGATGACAATAAAAACAAAATAAAAACTAATGTTAGCAAATAACTCTAAAAAAACAATTAATCAACAAATAATAAAAATAATCATTATCACATAAAATAATAAAAATAAATATTGCATGATAAAATAAAATTAAAATCACACACAAAAATACATAACACTCAAATTATAGGTTGAAAAGCATAAAAAACGGAGTAAAATAAATTAAAGAAAAGGATAGAAGACAAAAAATGACAAAAAAGAGGGTGAGGGGCAGCCTAGCCACGAGGGGCAGGCTGGCCGCCCCTCACCTTCTACCTGCCCCTCGTTGGCAGGGACAAGGCGGGAGCAAAAAAACACACTTTTTCTCTAAAATCCTCAACAAAAAAAATAAATTTATTTAGTTTTACTTGATTCTATATCATATTCATGCAAAAAACATCTAAATTAACTTAAATCATAAACAAAGAAATAACAAATTCAATAAATTGATCACACAAAATATCCAAAATTTATGAACAAATGGAAGAATAAAAGATAAAAAATATAAAATTATACAATTAAACCTAAAAATTTACTGTCAAAATTATTTAATCTGAAAAGTAAGAATGCAAATTGATTTTCTTATCTATTATCTTGAAGAAAAAAAACAAATTCTTTTTTTTCTTTCCTCAAACAAAATCCCAGATCCCTTCTTTCAAAGAAGTACCCTCTTTTTCAGAATTGTCCCTCTTTTTAGGAAAAAATCACTCCCATTAAATTCAAAACTTTTATTTTGAAATGAAAACAAACGGTTTTGACACTCAAAATCCCCGAAAAAATATTAGAATTGAATTTAGAAATTAATTCTATTAATTCGGGGAGCAGAAACACTAGAGGGACGATGAGGGGCGGCCTCTCAACGAGGGGCGCCCTGCGTAGGTGCCCGTCCCTCGCTAAGGGGCGGCCTGATGACATCAGCACATTTTTTTTAAAAAACTTAAAAAGGAAATATCACTGACCACCTTTTCGCCTGTGAACAGCTATTAATTTTATCATTGTATAACTCTGATCTGGATTGACTCAGGAACCGGTGTCTGCACGAGTTAGAGAAGTCCATTTATGTTGATCTTACAATTTATTATTATTTTTATATGTCATCTTAGTTTAACTTTAGGACTAATTAACATTCGAATTAATTTTATGACAGGAGCAAGTACAGGAGAGTTTCAACATCAGACAGCGGATTCTGAGAATGTTGATCAGGCTCATGCATTTTATGAGGCAACTAGCAGTAGGGACCGCCATGGAAGGATTTTTGGCTTGGATTCTTTTGCGAACATTTGCTTTTCGCATTCCTCCTTATCCAATACAGATGCGACCAGTAGGCGGGCAGTAACCAGTGGTGATGTCATTGAGTTTCGTAACACAGTAGAAATATTGATGAACCGCATTTAATCACTTGGACGAGTTCATTAGTCAAAAATTACCTGATATGCTAGCGCAACAGTCTGATTGTCCAGATTTGCCCACTGCTTAGTTAGTGTTTTTTCTATTTGTAGTATGTTTAGTTAATACATTATTGTTACGTTCTTATCAAATTTACTTAGCTGTTGTATGTTAAGGTAATACATTATTGTTACATTTTTATCAAATTTACTTATTTTAATTAATATTTTTTTCATTTTAATAATTTTGTCAATTACAATTTTTATATTATTTATTATTATTTAATTTAAAATAAAAAAATAACATGCATTTAGTGACGAAAATCAAACTTCCGTCGCTAAATTAGTGACGAAACTTTAAGTCCCGTCACTAATACTTGTGTCGTAAATTCATTTCTGTCTTCAAATTTGTCGATAGAATTAAAAATTTTGCCTCTAAATTTAGCAACAATTGCAATCACTACAAGAAAATCAGCAATTACCGATGGAAAATTAACGATAGAAAATTTTTCGTCGTTAAATAGCAATGGAAAAGAGAGATCCGTAGCTAATTCCCGACGAAAAATAATTCTGTCGGGAATTAGAGATGAAAAAAATTTTCGTTGCTAATTTAGTGATGGAAAAATTGAACTGTTTATAAATATGGCACGTAAAAATCGTGGCATAAATTGATACGTAAATGAGCGACGAAATTTAATTTTCGTTGCTAATTCCCAACAAAATTTCTTTTCTGTCGGTAATTAGTGATGGAAAAAAAATTTCATCACAAAAAGATGAGGAAAATTTTCATCCACTTTTTCCACTGAAATTAGAGACGGAAATTAACGGAATTAAAATTTTGTCTCTAATTCCTAACGAAAATCTAATTTTGTCGGGAATTAGCAACAGAAAAAAATTTCCGGCGCTATTTATTTTCGTATCTAAAAAAATAAATACATTAATTAAAATATTTTTAGCTACGAAAATTGCTAAAATATATATATATAAAAAAAATTATTCTGATTTATTTTCTCTCTCTTCCTCCTTCCCTCCCTCCCTCCTTCTCCCCTTGCAGATCTGGTTCCCTCTGCCCCCCACCCCGCGCCGCTCCACTGGCCCCCTCCCCGGCGTAGATTCGCCCCCCAGTCTTCCCCCTCCGACGTCGCTCGCGCCGATCTCCCTCTACTTCCCTCTCGCACGATTCCACTCGCTTAGATCTGGTCTCGTGCTCTGCACCGGTCGCCGTCTCTAGCTCTGCCCCGCGCCGGTTGCTGTCTCAGCTCTCTTTGCACAATGTTGGCAATATTGTAATTTTGCTCTGTTCCTCTAATAAAAGATTTTTAAACCCATTTTATAAATATATATTTTGCAATTATAACTTTGTTTTGATGTAAGAATTGATTGTATTTGCTTTGGTTTGCTTGGTTTGGGGATCCATTTGAAGCCACACTACAAGAAAACTGGAAAATAGAGACCGAAAAATAGAGACCGAAATTTTTCGGTCTCTAAATAGAGACGGAAAACAGTTTTCGTCTCTAAATAGAGACGGAAAAATGTTTCCGTCTCTAAATAGAGACGGAAAAATTTGGTCTCTATTTTTCCGTCTCAAATTTTGGCGGGATGGCTTCCCTCCAAAATTTGAGACCGAAATTAGAGACGGAAAATTTTTTGGTCTCTAAATAGAGACCGAAATAATTTTCGGTCTCTATTTTAGAGACCGAAAATAATTCTCCGTCTCTATGTAGAGACGGAAAAAATTCGGTCTCTATTTAGAGACGGATTTTATTTTCCGTCTCTAAATTTAGAGACCGAAAACAATTTCCGTCTCTATTTAGAGACCGAAAATTATTTCCGTCTCTATTTAGAGACGGACTATTATTTCGGTCTCTATTTTAGAGACCGAAAAATTAGTTGGTCTCAAAAAATAGAGACGGTAATTGAATTCGGTCTCTATTTAGAGGAGAAATTTTAGTGCGGTTTCTAAATAGAGACGGAAAATTATATTCCGTCTCTATTTTAGGGATATTCCATTCTTTTCCTTCTCTCCTTCTTTTTATATATTATTTATTTCATACTTTGTTTTAGTTTGTTGTTAATTAATTATATAGTTTAATGTAGTTTAATATGTTGGTTAATTAGTTTAATGTAGTTTAATATGTTCCAATTTAATTTGTTTCAATTATATATATACTTTGTTGTATTTTAATATGTGAATTAATTATATTAATGTTTAATATGTTGGTTAATACAAATTAATATTTAATTAATTTATTCTAATAAAGAGTCTCTAATCTAGAAACCGATTATGAATATGGTCTCTAATCTAATTAGAGACCGAATATTTTTTCAGTCTCTAAATAGAGACAGAAAAAATATTCGGTCTCTAAAAATAGAGACCGAATATTTATTCGGTCTCTAATTAGAGACCGAAAAAATATTCGGTCTCTAAAATAGAGACCGAAAATTTATTCGGTCTCTAAAATAGAGACCGAAAATTTTTTCGGTCTCTAATTAGAGACCGAATAAATTTTCGGTCTCTAATTAGAGACCGAATTAATATTCGGTCTCTAATTTTCGGGATTTAATTTGTTCACTGTGCCCTCTTCTTTACAAAAACCCTTCTCTTTCATTTTCCCCTTCCCGCCCCCATCTCCGATTCGCCGCCTCCCCACTCCGGTGCCACAGGTGTCCGTCTTCCTGCCTCCGGCGTCGCCCAGCTCCGTCCGCCGCCTCCCCTCCCCTCCCCTCCCCTCCGGCCCCCCTCCGCCCCCCTCCTTCCTCCCTTCTCTCCTTCTTCCCCCTCCCTTTCTTCCCTGGGATCGTTGTGCTCCCTGCCGGAGCGCCGCTTCCTCCCCGCCGGCGGCCAGTCCTTCTTTCTCCCCCTTCGACGCCGCTGCTCCCCCCCGATGCCGTCGCCGGCCAGATCTGCCATTTGAGGTAAATTTTTTTCTGCCATTTTTTCTTAATTTCAATTTCTTATCAAATCTTCATATGAAATTAGGCTATTAGCTCTCTTTTTATTAGCAAAGTATACAATGCCCTCTTAAGAGATCACCTTTTGTTCTTAATGTCTCTCCCCACCAAACGCTCTGCTACTGCCAGTGCCACCGCGTCCAGCTCCTCCGCGAATTTCCCTCCGATGAAGAAGGCCAAGTCTCAGGCCGTCTCCGCTTGCTCTCCTCTTGACTCCTCCAATATAAACGGTCTCCACCACTTCAATCCAGCTTCTACTCCTGAGAACGATGTCGTTTTCGATCCCTCTTCCATGTCTCTCGATGACGATCCCAAGCTTGACGACCGCTCTCCTCCTCCTGCCGCTAATTTGTCTCGCAAAAAGGCCACGCCACCTCAGCCCGCTAAGAAACTCGTTATTAAGCTTCTGAAAGGTATAATTTCTTTTTTTTATTTTTTTAATTGCTGCCCATTTTGATAATTTCTTTCTCTGCCTGTGACTTTTGCATGATTAACAATTAAGGATTTTGCTCCTTTTTATAATAAAAAATTGGTTTGTAATTTGGGCATCAAGAGGTTTTATACTTGACTGAATTGATGTGTTTTGTTTGTGGAGCATAGAACTTGAATTTTGGGATCTGGATGTTACTTGAGTCGGCTGGTTGATTTAGTTTTCACTGTGAGTTAAGCTTTAATTTAGTATTTAGAGCTTAAATATTTGCACTTGCTGTCATTTTATTGGATCCGAGTCTTGGTGCTTGTATTGTTAATTGCTCTCCCTTGGCTTGGCTTCTCAGCTCTGTTTAGGTTTGGCAATGATCTTAGTTGGCAGAGGCAAAACTCTAGCAAAGTTAGGGCTTTTTAGTTGTTATGTTTCTTTTGTTCCTTTTACAAATATTAGGAGGGTTTTGGCATTTTGCTTCTATGCTGCTGGGAAAGTGCTGGCATAGCAATGCACAATAGTCTACACTGTTCTACTGAGTTTTTTTAATCTCTTTCTTTAAGTGATTGCTGTTCTGCTGCTCGGTTTTAGCATTAATCTTTGTGGTTCTATTCGAAAAGGGAGAAACCTGGACTTGAAATGTTAAATATCTATTTCCGTTCTCATTTTCTGTTATATTTAGTTATTGGATGTGCACATAGCAAGTGTAGCACCCTCAAGTATGCAATTTAATTTTGCATTTTGAACAATTGTTTATATACAAAAGACAGAAAAGTTGAATTGATTAATGGCATTTTATTAGGCTCCCTTTTTTGGTGTTGTAAGTCTCTCTCTTCTTGCTGTGTTTCAGTTGCATTTTTGAATCACTTTAATAATAATAGTATTGACTAGTTGGAGAGTGATGGGTTAGATGTGAATGTGTTGTTGCGACATCTATCATATTATTCTTCCATTTTTACATTAATTTTTCAATTGAATGGATAGATCGTCATGCATATACCTTCTTGGAACTTGAGAATTGGATTCTGAAGTTTCAGTGTATACTGAGAAATGTATTGCATATAATTAACTTTTAATATGAATGAAGCTAAACCTACACTGCCTACAAATTTTGAGGAGGATACATGGGCAAAACTGCAGTCAGCAATTAAAGCCATATTTTTGAAACAACCAGATTCCTGTGATTTGGAGAAGCTTTATCAGGTAGATCTTTCTTTCTGCATTCTGCCTTTTGTTCAGGAAAAATCAATTAACTGGATACCCTTTTATATGAATGCTTCCGATAGGCTGTCAATGATCTGTCTACACAAGATGGGTGGAAATCTTTATCAACGAATTGAAAAAGAATGTGAAGCACACATTTCTGCAGCATTACAATCCTTAGTTGGTCAGAGCCCAGATTTTGTTGTCTTCTTATCACTTGTTGAGAGATGCTGGCAGGATCTTTGTGACCAGATGTTGATGATCCGCAGACTCCTCCACCTTAGTTATTATTTCTGCACTTGTGTCTTTTTTTATTTGTAATGTCACAAATACTTTTTATATATTATTAATACATTATAAAATACAATATTTTTAAATCTATTTATTGTTTTTTAAATTTTTTTTCATTACATAAAATTAAGGAATTTTTAAATTTAACATTATTTATTCATTTTTGACATATTTAAAAAAAAAAAATTGTATTTTAAAATTAGAGACGGAAAACAATTTTCCGTCTCTAAAATTAGAGACGGAAAACTATATTCCGTCTCTAAAATTAGAGACCGAATAGAAATTTCCGTCTCTATTTTTAGAGACGGAAACCGTCTTTCCGTCTCTAAAAATAGAGACCGAAATATTCTTCCGTCTCTATTTTTAGAGACGGAAAACAGTTTTCCGTCTCTAAAAATAGAGACCGAACTGGTCTTCCGTCTCTATTTTTAGAGACGGAACGCGCGTTTCCGTCTCTAAAAATAGAGACGAAAAACAGTTTTCCGTCTCTAAAAATAGAGACGGAGCATTTTGGTCTCTAATTTTTAGAGACCGCCGAAATAGAGACGGAAATTTTCCGTCTCTATTTTCGATTAGAGACCGAATTCCGTTTCTATTTTTCGTCTCTATTTTGCTTTTTTCTTGTAGTGCCATTTGCTGTTTGTTTATTTTTTTTTTCTTGAAGTTGCTCATAGTTTCCGTTTATCAAATGTGTTTTATTTAATTTTTTATTAGCTTTTTTAAATTACCGACGGAATAGTGATGAAAAATTCCGTCGGTAAAATTAAAAAAAAATAAAAAAATTTGAAATTTTTCGACGGAGTAGTAATTTTCGTCGGGAATGTTTCGACGGAACAATATTTTCGTCGATAATTTTGCTTATGCTTCAAATGCCGACAGAATTGATTTCCTTTGGCAATTTAGTTTTCTGACGGAAAATCCTGACTTTCCATCGGGAAATCTAAGATTTCTTGTAGTTAATAGCAATGATAGTTCTCCGTAGCAAAATCCCATTGCTAATTCCTGTTAGTTACGGAATTCCGTCACTATTTTTTTTATCGCTATTCTACTTTTTTTCTTGTAATGGTCAACTTAAAATAATTATGGAATATACCAAAATGTAAAAAGACTGAAAAAATTTACAATCGTTCTAGATAGAGGTGTGCAAAACCTGATATGACCCGAACAACTCGACCTGAAGTTGACATTCGGGTAGGTTTGTTAGGGGTGTTATGTTCGGATCGGGTTGAATATTTTGGAAATCTTCAGGTTCGGGTCGAGTTGGGTTAAAACATTCCCCAATCCGACTCGACCCGACCGAAATACTATATATACTATATTTTCCCCCTTTTTTCACCTTCCTCTCTCTCTCTCTCTGTCTCTCTCTCTCGATGCTTCTTAGTTGCATTTCTCTGCCTCTCTCTCTCTATCTCTCTCACGCGTTGCTTCACCTTCCATCTCTCTGCTTCTCTCTCTCTCGCACGTGCGCGTTGTTTCACCTTCCATCTCTCTCTGTCTCTTTCTTTACTTCTCCTCCTCAGGTTGCCACCGACGATTAGTCGCCGTCCCCTAGTGAGAAGTAGACAGAGAGACAAAGAGAGAGGCAAAGAGATCTATGAGGAGAAGGAAAAAAAAGGAATGAAAACGAAAAAATCGAGGAGAAAAGAGATATGGGTTTTGCTTTATTGTTTTTTTTTTTTTTTTGTGTCTGAATATATGGATTTTTAGCCTGAGATTTGGTTTTTTGCCTGAGATATGTGTTTTTTTACCTGAGATTTGGTTTCTTTTTAATTTTCTTGGTTGTTGGTTGGATTTTTTGGGTTTTCTCGAGAAAGCAGATTTGCTTGTTTAAGAGTTTGATTTTATGGGTTTCAATTTCAAATTTTTCGGGTTGGGCCCTAATGAATTTTGAGTTTTATGGGTCGGACCCTTACTATAACTTAGAGTTGGTTCGGATTGAAATTTAGGGCATATTTCGAGTGTTGGGTTATTCGGGTTCGGTTCGGATTGACCCGAAGCACACCCTTAATTCTAGATATACAAAAGTTAAAGATGAGTTGGCTTTTCCTTTAATTTTTTTTTATATATATCTTGGTGGATTCTATAGTTATTTTTAAATTGATATTATGTGAGATTAAAAAAACATGTATTTCAATTTCGTCAGTTCCATAGAAATTAGAGTTAATGTGAGCAATTCAAAAAATACAAGTATCCAATATCGAATTTTTAAAGTACATTAATCTAATGTAAAAAAAAAAGGTTAAAATTTAGGGATAAACATTTTATGAAATTAATAGTAATATATAAAAGCATTATTCAAACATATTCATTTATTAATTTAAAATGATAATACACCACTAATATAATAAAGAGTAAACATATAAATAGACATATGAACTTTTAAAGTGACCAACTATTATATATTGTCTATTATATGAGAAATAAATACACATTCAAAGTGTTGTATAAGCTTTCTTTCTATCTCTCTTTACCACCGCGTGTGTCCCATGTACGTAAAATCCTTAAGAACTAAGTATTTGACTTCAAAATGTTCTTATGCATGCTATTCCGTTTAATTAATTAACTAAGTCTCTCCTTTTAGAGTGTTTTTGTCTTCTCTTATGAGACGTCCTACAAAATATTTTCTTAGAGTATCTCGATAGACAGTATCTTCTTATGGCTTCTCCCTCTAATAAAGGGAAGGAGGTGACTGAACTATATGCAGGGTTAAGGATTGCGGACGAGGATAAAGAAGGGTTAGTTCTAGACGAAGAGCAGGATGTTTCGAAGATCAAAGGTAAACAATATTTCATCATTGGCTATTTTCTAAATAACAAGCTAGTTCATTTTGACTCTATGAAAAATACTCTGGCATCGATATGGAGGCCAGTGAAAGGAGTGACTATAACAGAGACTGATAGGGTGGGTCGATATATATTTCAGTTCTATCATGAACTGGATATGGAGAGGGTACTCAATGATGGTCCATGGACATTTAACCAAAATGTCCTGATTATCAAACAATTGCTAGATACGGAACAGGAGGCACAAGTTGATCTAAATCTTCTCTTAATATGGGTCCAGATTATCAATTTGCCTATAGGGTTTCAGACAGAGGATACTTGCAAGGCCATTGAGAATAAGATAGGATAATTTGTGGAGGCAGACCCCAAGAACTTTAAAGGACCACAAAAAGGGTATCTGAGGATCAAAGTAGTTATTGATGTGCGTGCTCCAATTAAACGAGGTCAAAAGATAAGGAGGAGTGGAGGAGATTGGCTCTGGGTTAACTTTCGGTATGAGAGGCTTCCATCCTTTTATTTTTTCTGTGGAATTATAGGCCATGCAGACAAGTTCTGTAGTACCCTTTTTGATCTTGCTGAGCGCCCTACTGAACGTGTTTATGGAAGCTATCTGCGGGCTGCCGTTAGAAGAAACAATCTTCAAATTGGAAAAGCTTAGCTTCGGGAATCCATGGAAGACGAGGGAGGGGCAGGATGGGGAAATTCACATTCCAATATAGAAGTTGAAGATTGTGGTGATAATGCCCATGATCAACGGAAGATGGCCAAACAGCATGATTTACGTGGGTTACATAAGGGAGTTTCCATGCAAACAGTTAACGCAGATGGTGCAGTAAATGGCGATATGTTAACTGGCAGTGAGGAAGGAATAATTATGGATGCTAAGTGGGCTCGCATGGAAGACGGGCCTAGTGTGGTGGATCACAGAGTGCAGACACAAAATCCTTTATTGGCGGGACCTGGAGCCCAGGCCCGCCAGGGCCCATGAGTCTCCTAAGCTGGAACTGCCGTGGGCTGGGCAACTCACGGACAGTTAATGCATTAAAGGATATGATATCCTTAAGAAGGCCCATCATTGTCTTCCTTATGGAAACAATGATAAAAAGTGAAAAAGTGATGCAGGTTAGTAAAAAACTGGGTTTTGACTTCGGTTTGGCAGTAGATGGGGAAGGTCATGGAGGTGGACTGGCAGTGTTCTGGAAAAGTGAAGTGCAAATTCATGTGGCCTCTAGCTCACACAACTTTATAGATATGAGAGTTTCTATCCAGCAAGCTCCCCCGTGGCGTCTAATAGGTTTTTACGATTTTCCATAAAATGTCTTGGGATTTACTATGGTCCTTGGAAAATGGAACGAGAGGGCCATGGTGCTGTGTGGGGGATTTCAATGACATGTTAAGGGAAGCCGAAAAGAGAGGGGGGCAAAAACAGCCTGGGTGGCTCATTGATGGTTTTCGTGACGCTGTGAACGATTATGGGTTACTGGATTTGGACATGAGGGGTTATCCGTTTACATGGGAATCTGGCAGGGGCACTTCAAGATGGATTGAGGAAAGACTGGATAGAGTTATAGTGAATGCGGAGTGGATCGAATTATTTTCTAATTCTGTTCTCTATAATGTGCTCACCGTGTGTTCTGATCACACTGCTCTGTTCTTGAATCTTAAATTTTGGGTGAAGACTTCAACCAATAAAAGATTCAGGTTTGAGAATGCTTGGCTTAGAGACCAAAACTGCTTCTCAGTAGTTCAGGAGGCTTGGGAGAAAGTGGGATCAAGCTCCATTGCTGAAAAAATCCAATCTTGTGTGGGAGCTCTAATGCATTGGAGTCAGACTTTAGATGGGAATTTTAAGACTAAAATCCAGCAGTATCGTATTTTGTTGGAAAAATTTAGAGGCCGGAGAGATAAAGAAGCTATCCATCAGTATAAGGCAGCTTCAATCGCGTTAACACAAGTTCTAAAGCTACAAGAAGACTTCTGGAGACAGCGAGCAAAGCTTTTCTGGTTACAAGAAGGAGATGCCAATTCGAGATATTTTCATGCTTATGCTTCATCCAGAAGGAAGAGTAACAATATATCTCGACTTAAGAATTCTTCTGGAGACTGGTGCGAGTGGGGAACAGGTATAGAGCATGTTATTCTTGAATACTTTCAAAATATCTTCAAAAGCAATGGGTGTTTTGATTCAGAAGTTACCGATCTCATCAGCCCATGGGTTACAGAGGAGCAGAATGATGCTCTCACAGGTCAATTTAGTGATGAAGAGGTTAAAGAGGCCTGTTTTGCTATGCACCCAGATAAGAGTCCGGGATCAGATGGCCTAAACCCGGCTTTCTACCAGCATTTTTGGAATATAGTTGGCAAGGATGTTATTAAAGCTTGCTTATTTATTCTACAGCTATGCTCTATGCCGTCGAATTTGAATAATACACTTATTGTGTTGATTCCAAAGAAGCCAAATGCAGAGACAATCACAGATATGAGGTCTATAGCTCTCTGTAATGTGTTGTTCAAAATAGTTTCAAAAATGTTGGCCACCAGATTAAAAAGGATCCTTCCAACTATTATATCTGAAACTCAAAGTGCTTTCATTTCGGGGCATATGATCACCGATAATATTGTTGTGGCTATGAAGACATTCATAATCTGAGAAGCAGGAGACAAGGGAAGAGGGGTATGGCAGCCCTGAAACTAGACATGAGCAAAGCATATGACAGGATAGAGTGGGCCTTTCTAAAGAAAATGTTAGTTAAACTGGGTTTTGCTACTACTTGGGTAAAGTGGATAAACCTGTGTGTGGAGACGGTGTCGTACAAGATTGTCCATGGAGGGAGAGAATTGGGACCTATTATGCCTGAAAGGGGTCTTAGGCAGGGAGATCCCTTATCTCCCTACCTATTTATCATGTGTGCTGAAGGCCTTTCAGCTCTTTTGCGGGACAAAGAGCAAAAAGGGCTGATCCATGGTTGTAAAATAGCTCCTACGGCACCATCTGTTTCCCACTTATTTTTTGCTGATGATAGTTTCCTCTTTTTCAGAGCTAACCAACGGGAGGCTAATTGTGTACAAGGTTGTTTGAACAATTATGAGTTAGCTTCGGGACAACATGTTAATTTTCAGAAATCTTCTATCTTCTTCAGTTGTAATACAGGCTCTGTAGAGAAGGAGGCTTTCTGCAACATTCTAAATGTTCCTAGCACGGATGATCTTGGATTTTATCTAGGAGCTCCTGCGTTGGTGGGTAGGAAGAAGAATCAGGTCTTCAGCTTTCTTAAAGAGCGTATATGGAAGCGTATAAATGATTGGAAAGGGAAATTTTTGTCCAGAGCAGGGAAGGAGATTCTAATCAAATCTGTTTTACAGTCAATCCCTACTTATATCATGGGAATTTTTTTAATGCCTCTCCAGTTTTGTGAGGAAGTGAACTGTATGTTAAACAAGTTCTAGTGGAAGTCAAATGGAAACAATCCTTCGGGTATATGTTGGCAGAGATGGGAGAGGTTATGTATTCCTAAAGGGTGTGGGGTTATGGGGTTTAGAAGTATCCATGAATTTAATTTGGCTCTCCTCGCTAAGCAAGTCTGGCGTCTGATCCTGCAACCAGGGTCTCTTGCTGGTTCTGTTCTCAAAGCCCAATATTTTAGGTCTTTAGACATAATTCAGGCGGAGTTGGGACATAACCCATCCTATGTGTGGAGGAGCTTGCTCGCAGGGCGCACGGTTCTTCAACAGGGCCTTTCTCGCAAGATTGGCAATGGCAGAGCCACAAGTATTTGGAACGATTCTTGGCTTCCAGATCCTGCTAATCCAAAAGTGTCAACCACCAATTATCAATCTTACTCTATTTCTCAGGTAAATGATCTCTTCGATGTAGATGGGGGCTGGAATGTGAATCTGGTGGAGAGGGTATTTAACGAAAGGGATAAATCACTCATCTTATCCATTCCTAGAGAGCAGAAACTATGTAATGATAGTTGGTTCTGGCATTTTGATAAGAGGGGGTTGTTTACTGTGAGGAAAGCTTACTCCGAGCTGATGAAGTCGTCTTATCTTGGGTAGCAAGATACGATAACCATAAGATGGAACAAGCTGTGGCATTTGAAGATTCCACCAAAAATCAAAAACTGCATATGGAGAAGCCTATCGTTTTGTTTGCCTACTGTTAACAACCTTCTTTGCAAGAGATCTCAAATCTGTCCAGTTTGCCCCATTTGCCAAAACCAAGGAGAAGATGAGTCTCATGCATTTATTCATTGTGGATTCGCTCAACAGGTTTGGTTCCTTTTCTTTGGAGATTGGCGTATGAGTCGGGTAACATGTTTTAGAAACTGGTTTGCTGTGATGTTGGATTCTGCTCAGGGGGAAAATATCTCTGAGTTATGTTTCATCATCTGGAGCTTATGGAAGAACCGAAACTCAGTGCTGTGGAACAAAACGAGGGAAGCTCCAAATCAGGTTCTTCAACTGGCTCGGATGACTCTTTTCCAGTGGCAGACGGCACAGGCGCAGAAAGTTTGTGGTTCTTCAGGCCCTAGCTCTACTGAAATCAAGTGGAGTAGTCCAAAGGAAGGAGAGCTGGTCTGTAATGTTGATGCAGGCTGTTTCAATCAATCTGGTTATAGCTCCTATGGTTTTCTGGTTAGGAACTTCAAGGGCGATTGTATTGCAGCGAGGCATGGTGCTTTTAATGGGTGTTATGAAGCTCATATTTCGGAGGCTCTTGCGGTCAAAGAAGCTCTCAGCTGGTTGAAGGATAATAATTTCTCGAAAGTTTGCATCCAGACTGACTGTCTTATGGTCTCCAAGGCAGTGAATGAAGATTGTAATGTGGCCTCTTATTTTGCAGATATTATTGTAGATTGTAAAAAATTTTTAAAAGCTTTAACAGGTTGCTCTGTTGTTTTTGTTGGTCGAACAACAAACATGGCTGCTCATTATCTAGCTAAAGCAGTCAAGTCTAAGTCTGTTCATGGAGAGTGGGCTGGTCCTCCTCCCTTTCTTGTCGATTTCTTGTCTTTTGATTCCAGTTCTTTTTAAAAAAAAAATACACATTCAAAGTGGTTTGAAATCAGAGATGCGTGAGTTACTGATGCACTAAGATGGTAAATAAACTTGTGATACGATGACACGTGTCTATCATTAAACTAAAATTAAAAGATAAACCTGTGACATTATACATACACTATTCTTCACTCAAAATAAAATAGGAATCCTGATCCAGATTCCTTTCCCTCTCTTCAATTTCACATTGCATATTCCTTTTTGCAGTTCTAGTTCATAATTTTGGTCTCAATACCTCTTTATTTACTCATCAAAGCCATCTTCTCCCTTATTCATCCCAATCAAAAACCATCTCTCGCTCTGCGACCTGGACCACCTTCTTTCCAATCATCACCAACCTTCAATGGCTTTTCAAATCTTTCGCAGAAAATCGAGTCTATTTTTGTCAATCTCCGCACAAAATACGGTCCCGTAATCACTCTTCCCGTCGGTTCTCGCCCCGCCATCTTCATCACCACTAACTCTCTCGCCTGCCAAGCTATGTTAATGCTCTGTTCAAGGCGTATAGTTTTGCAATGTCGGATTATATGTTTATTTATTTTTTATATAATGGACAAATTTAAATATTTATGCGGTCATTTTAAAATTTTAGATGCCTACTTATATGTTTATCCTATAATAAATGGACAATACTTAACAAGCCTATGCATTAGGTTAGTAGAAGAAAAAAGAGTACTGCTTATGGGTTTACCCTATAATAAATGGATAATACTTCACAAGCATGTACATTAGGCTAGTAAAACAAAAGAGTACAACTCAAAGCACAACTCAAGCTGATAAGATAAATATTTAGGCTTAATTACTAAATCCCAATAAATTCATAAGCCGAAAGATGTTGTTTTACCAAAAAAATAAAAAAAAAATTAAAGGTTAAAACTATGGGTATGGAAATGAAATATTGGATAATTAGATTCTCTCCTTAAAGTATGAGATCTGATTTCTTTAGCAACGGCTGAATCAAGGCTTGAAGGTCCACATAGCCAGTTTGGCAAAACTTATGAAAACAACTTTTTCTATTGAAAAAAAGTTGTATTTCAAAAAACTGTATATCGAAAAGTAGATAACTGTTTGGTAAATAAAATTTAAAATGACTTATAAAATCAAAAACAGTGGTCAACTGTTTGGTAAATGATATAATTAAAAATAACTTTTTAGAATAAAAAAATAAAAAAATGATATATATATATAAATTTTAATATATTATATTCAAAATCTCACTAAATAATAATAATAATTTCCACTTATTTGTCATTATAAAATAAAATAAATGATATTTTTGTCTAAAAAAAAGATTAAATCTGCTGTCCTTAAAAGCTGAAAATCAGCTTTTCTGAAAAGCTTCAATTTGCAGCTTCTCTGAAAAGCAGATTTTTTCACTTTTCAGAAAATTAATTTTTCTAAAATCAGCATTTACCAAACACTTATTTTTGTCCCATAATCAGCTTTTTATCAAAAAAGCAACTTTTTGGTCTTCAAAAAGCAATGCCAAACACCCCCTACACCTACATCAACATTACCCCATTCCTTTGATATTCTTTCAAGTATTTCTGCAATTTGGTAAAAAGTAGAATACAAGTCAATTAAATTAAATTAAATCCACTAAAAAAATTTAGAAAAGATTCCAATTATACCTTTGAAGTATGGTCTTGAGCCATACTGTATCATTGTATAACTTGAGTTGGCTGCCACTTCTTCATTATTATTCTCAAGAGAAAATTCATAAGTACTATTTATATCAATTTCATCATTTTCTGATGAAGTTTTGGTTTTCAAAAAATTCCATAAAAAAATTAGAAAACCCCCAAATATAAAAACAGCAACAACCATACTTCCTAATAATAGAAACCCTCTGTATGACCTCGATGATGATCCACCTGGCTGAACATAATATACATCTACTAAACCTAATATACTTGCAAATCCCATTATGCATAAAATCACATAAACTCCATACCATATTGTATTATCACTTGTCCCAACCAAAACTGAGATTTCCCCATTTCTTTTAGAATTATTGTTATTATCATTGAACCTTTCGTAAACGTAAGAATTCGTAGTCTGTTTGAGGCCAACTGTTCCTTCTTCCTGTAAATACATGTATGATAATCAATACATGGAATCAATAATAATAATAATAATGCACCAATTTGAGGTGTCCTAGTGATGAAAATCCCTACATTAATTCTCTATAGTATAAATGCATTTAGGCTATAAAATAATGAATGAGCAAATCATGAGTGTAAAATAAACTTACCACATGGGGATTGGTTTCACGAGTAACGTAAATATGAATGTTGAGACGAAGTTGAAGAAATAAATTTGGAGAAATGGAGTCCATGTTGACGGTGGATAAAAGAGAAATTTCCTTGGAAGTTTTGACAGCCCAAATAACCAAAACATTACGTGGTGATGATCTCTCTCCATGAATACGTGTACGGTGGAGAATGTCTTCTAAGATTGCTAGGAATGGTGAAATTCCAATGCCGCCTGCTACTAATATCAAATTCTCATACTTCAAATAGTATGCTACTTCATGCCCATATGGTCCTTCTATACTTGCTGTAATGAGTTTGGAATTGGGTGCCTCTTCACACATTTTGATAATGCTTCTACTGAGTTTTTGCGTCCAGTCGCCAAGATTTTTTATGAGAATGCTTATATGATTTTTACCATCTAAAGGACTTGATGATACACTGAATGGATGCCATTGCAACCTTGATACTTCTCCAATTTTAACAAACATGAAACTAAGAGCATTGTATCTCAGATCTGCATAAAATTGTTAATTTTGTTACACTTAAACATATTTGCAATGTCTGTTAGAAAAATTACAATCAGATTGTGTGTAAAAATAAATTTTAAGTTTCTATGTAATTTTTCAAAAAATTAAAATATATAAATGAAAACAATCGATCGTAGTGACTTACTTTTTGGTTTTGAAAAAAGCAACTCCATAGTTCCACAAGGAAAGCATCTGGTTGAAACTACATTAATAGATTTTCTTGATTGCCAAAATCTAAGAAATCTATCAAGCATGTAGAGAAAAATTCCAGCAACAACCATACTAAAATAATAGTCACCAACATGCACCGCCAACAAAACTACAAAAACAATGTATAATTGATGGGTGTAATAGAACACTTCAAAGTTCCACTTTTTTACTGTAGAAAGCGAAGTCACCCATATCATTAATCCTGTTATAAGAGCAAGTACTCCAGTTAAATTTGCAATTCCAACTTCTTTCCATTCTAATATCTGCAAAATGTGTAGCTTCATTTCACAATTATATCATTTAAATATTAATTGAGAAATGAAATGTTTAATAATTAAAAGAAGAAGAAAATTTTTTTAAAACAGAAAAATCTAAAATGGGAGATTCTTTCAATCCAATCCGATTTGATATGTGACCCATATGACCCGATTCATTTATAATCGTTTATATTTTCTATGATTTTGTAACTTTTTATATAATGTGCATACAAAAATAATTTTTTTTATATGTCATACATGTATATTTTTTTTATTTTTAATGATTTTTTTTAAGAAAATATAAAACTAATCATAAAATTTGACCCATTTATGCCTCGATTCATTTATAATCAAATCCAATTATGATCTATTTAACAATGATCTATTTGGATCATGGTCCAACTTATGATTTGTTGGTTGTTAGTGATATAATTGCTAATAAGTCTTAAAGATAATGCTACACCATATTTCCGTACCTAATCCGATCTGTTTGCTATTTATAATTCTATATTGTTGGTCGTTAGAAATTGTCACACCATATTTTGATAAAAGAACTAATGAATATTCGAAAGAGCAATTAAATTTTGACAAAAAAAAAATAAAGCAATTAAATTAAAAGGATTATGTAGATTATAGTTCAAATTATAACATAAAAAGACACCACTAGAAAAAGCACTCAAATGTTCAAGTTTTACTATACTAGTTAAAAAAAAAAAGGAAAAATTGGAGGAGAAGGGAGGACTTACCTGGTAAAGGAGGTCACCCTCTATTGTCCATATAATTAGATAGCAAAATCCATGTATGGTAAAGATGAGCAAGATCAGATGTCCTAACCAAATATGGTATCTTATAGCATGTTCAAATGGAATGTCAATAAGTCGAAGAAGAAGAGATCCTCTTGTTACTGGCACAAACATAAATGCCAAGCAAAATAATCCTATTCCTCCGATTCCTATTCCCATATAGTATGCCATTCTAATTCTGGGAAAAAAAAAATGCTTTTAGAGAAATCTTTATTGTATAGTAAATTGCATATAAATATAGTTTAATTTCTTAATACATCTACTGAATTTAAGTTTGTATATGTTTAGGTGTATATGTCACAATTAGATGGATTCACATCTAATGATAGTAATAAAGTATGCAAACTTCAAAAATCCATTTATGGATTGAACAAGTATCTAGGAGTTAGAACGTCCATTTTTTTATGAGACAATCAAAGAATTTGATTTCACTTAAAATATGGATGAACATTGTGTATAAAAGATGGTTAGAGGGAGTGCAATCATTTTCCTTGTATTATATTTAGAGGACATATTAATATTACTCATAGGAATAATGCTTCAGTTCTTCAATCAGTCAAGATATGGCTTTTGAAGTAATTATCCATTAATTAAAGATCTTAGAGAAGCAACCTACTTTTTAGGGATAAGGATATATAGAGATAGATCCAATTGGTTTTTAGGTCCTTCACAGTCTACTCATAGATAAGATGCTAAAGTATTTTGGTATGGATCTTTATAAGAAAAGGTTTATTCCTATGGTTTATAGGAAACACATTTCTAAGTGTATGTGTTCAAAGACACAAGAAGAGAGAGAATGCATGAGTAAGATTCCTTATGCATCTATTATAGGATTCATCATGTATGCTACGTTATGTACTCGACCTAATATATTATTTGGTCTTAGTGTCACGAGCAAATTCCAATCCAATCATGGAGAGAAACATTGGATGGCTATAAAGAACATCCTTAAGTAATAAAAAAAGAAGGCCCAAGGATGCATTATTAGTTTATGGAGAAGGAGACTTACAAGTAAAAAGGTATACAGATGCCAGCTTTAAATCCAATAAGGATGATTGTAAGCCACTATTTGGATTTATATTCATATTGGAAGGTGGTGCAGTTAATTGGATAAGTAACAAACAAGAAACAACTGTATATTCTACCACTGAGGCTAAGTTAGTTGGATAAGTAACAAACAAGAAACAACTGTAGATTCTAACAACAACTGTAGATTCTAACACTGAGGCTAAGTGCATAGTAGATTTTGAAGCAATTAAGAAAGCTGTTTGGATCAAGAAGTTCATCAATAGATTAGGAGTGGTCTCCAGCATTGTTGATATAATAATTTTATATTGTGATAATAATAGAGCTATTGTGTAAGCAAAAAATGTTGGCCTAAGGTCATACTCTGATTTTGGTGATTATCAAACCTTAAATAAACTCTATTAAGAATTCTTTTCTAAACATATCTCTACAGGAACTTTTCTATATATTTGTCTGATGGAAGAATCACATTTCTGGAGATCAAGCTACAACAAGCATGGACTTTAGTTGTAATTTTATTAATTGTCTTAGTTTGCTGAGAAATTAGGTTATTAAAATGTAAGATCAAATTGAGGCAAAATATTCTCACTTATGCATACACATTTTAGTTTTAAAATTGCCCAAAAATGGCTTTAAGTTTGAAAATGAACTTTTGATTCAAAACTGATTTTTCGTCAGAAATTGGTTTCTGAGAAAATAAATGTCTGTGTTTCAGATTTCTAAAAGAATTTCTAACTACCAATTTCTAACTAAATTTCTGCTCGTATCAGAATTCTGGGCAAAATCCAGTATCGCACAAAAAGACAAAATAACGGCCATAAAACGACTAGTTGCATTTTAACTGGTCTGATTTGCCCTCCAACAGCCATAAACGGCTAGTTTTTGATTTAAGCATCCAAAGCTAATTTTTTGAGTATAAATACATGATGTTTTACCCATTAGAAGGTTAGAGAAAGTTTGGAAAGAAATTCTGACTCTTAAGAGAAAAGCTTAATTTTTTAAATCTCACTTTCCACATCTTTGCACTTCATTTTTTATATATTCTCCTCAATTTGGTTATAGTTTTTTGTTGTAATCTTTATGTGAGGAAATTTTATTGTAAAAAATTGTGAGTTGGGTTGGCTAGAAACCTAGGAAGAATTCTAGTAAGTATTTTTAATCTTTTACTTTGGGAAAAAGATTGTGAGTAGATATACAAATCTAGGATTGTATATTGGCTTTGACTCTTGCCCTTAAAAGAGTTAAGAGTGGAAAGAAAAGCTCAAGAACTATATCTCGGGGAGTGGATGTAGGCAAGATTGGCCGAACCACTATAAATTTTGAGTGTCATCTTTTCTACTCTCATTTCTGACTCTCTACATTTCTACAACTCTGTTTTTGAAATTCTGTCAAATGAGATTTCAAAGTTATTTCTTATAAAACATTCTTAAATTGTCACAATAATTTTTGCATACACGTTTCTGAAGTTATCACTTGAGTTTTCAATTGTAAAAGCATTTACAAAAATCTGATCCTTGCTTAATCTGCATCTTTATCCTTAAAGTCAGAATTCTGTATTTTTCATCAAATTTGTTCCATTAGAAAATCAGCCAGAAAATTTTGAGACACCCAATTCACCCCCCCTCTTGTGTGTCTTTGGGACCAACATTTGGTATCAGAGCAGTTCTCAATCTTCCTAAGGCTTAATATCCTTGAGTGATCCTAAGAATGGCTGACGCTCCAATTGCTACACCTTTTAAGGAAGGACACTCAGTTCATCGTCCTCCTATGTTCAATGGTGAGAATTATCCCTTTTGCAAAGTTGTGATGAGATATTTCATTCAATCACAAGATATGGACTGCTGGGATATTATTGAAAATGGGTATGAGCCTCCAAGAAAGGTAGTAACTGCAGAAGGTGCTTCTACTGCTACTATATTGAAGACTAGAAAGGAATTCATTGAAGCAGATAAGAAACTAGTGCAGTTGAACTCCAAAGCTATGAGTATTCTGTTTTGCTCATTAAAAACAAATGAGTTTAATAGAGTCTCTAGATGCGATACTGGCAAAGAAATATGAGACAAGCTGGAAGCAACATATGAAGGTACCAATCAAGTTAAAGATACAAGATTGCACATTCTGATGGTTGATTATGAAAGCTTCAAGATGAAACCTGAGGAATCTATCTCTGAGGTAATAAACAGGTATGTAAAATTGACTAATGATATTAAAGCTTTAGGTAAAAAATTGGATGAACATGATAAAATTGCAAAGCTGGTAAGAGGTCTTACACCTAGATGGGAAGCAAAAGCTTCAATTTTATTGGATAAGGATCTTAGCACTTTAAATTTTGATAATGTATGTGGATCCCTTATTTCGCATGAGCTTTACATTAAATCTCAAGATGCAGAGAAGGAGAAAGACAGGAAATTAAAAGCTATTGCTCTTAAGGCAGAATTCGGAAGTGACTATTCTACAGGTGATGATGAGATGGCATTGATCACCAAGAAATTTAGGAAGCTGTACAGAAAAGGGAAGAAATCCTACAGAAAACAGCACCAAAAATTTCCACATCAAAAGGGAGAAAATTCCTCCAAATCTGCTGGTGAAGTTATATGCTACGAATGCAACAAACCAGGTCATATCAAATCAAAATGCCCAAACTTGAAAAGAAAGGAGAAAAGATTCAAGAAAAAGGCTATGAAAGCTACATGGAGTGATAGTGAAGAATCAAGCACAAGTGAAGCAGAATCTATAAATTCTGATGAAATTGGTCTGATGGTAATTTCTGATCGTGAAGAGCAGAATCTATTTTCTGATGAAGAGCAGAGAGCTTCAGCTAATAATTCAGAGAAATTTGAAGTAAGTGATTCTGACTCTAATTCTGATGGTAATGAGTATGAAAAAATTCTTGATTGTTTTGAAGAATTGCATCATAAATATTGTTTGCTTAAGAAGATGCATACAGAATTGAAAAAGAATTTTGATGCATTGAGTTTGGAATATGAGAATGCTAAGCAATCAGAGATAAAATTGAAAAACGATTTTTCTGATTTAGAAACAAAATATGCATCTTTACATGAAAAATGCAAAGGAAAACAAGTTTGTGTGTGCAATGATAATATTGTTGAAAATGTGAAATCAGTTCATGCAAGTTCATCAAAGGATTTTTATAAGAAAAATTATTTTACAAAAAGGGTTGATAAGGTAGCATCTTATAAAAAATTAGCAACTAATTCTTCTGCTACATGCTTTTATTGTTGCAAAAAGGGGCATATTTCAAAATTCTATTTTTACAAGAAGAATGCTGATTTTGTTGAACAAAAGTGGGTGATTAAAAATTCTAGAACAGTTACTGCTAACCCTGTAGGACCCAAGAAGAATTGGGTACCTAAAACTGTTTGAAATTATTACAAATCTGCCTAAGGAGCACCAAGACTGAGAAATGGTATATGGATAGTGGCTACTCCAGGCATATGACGTGGGATAGAACCAAGTTTTCAAAATTGGTGAAGTTTACTGGTGGTTCTGTTTGTTTCGGTGACAATCGGAAAGGAAAAATTATTGGAACTGAATCAATTGGTACTAATCTAGTTATTGAAGATGTTTCTCTTGTTGAAGGACTGAAGTATAATTTATTAATTATTAGTCAACTGTGTGACAAGAAAAGAAGAGTAATTTTTGAAGTAGATCATTGTAGAGTTGAAGATGTTGAAACTTGAAAATCTGTTTTAAAGGGTCAGAGACATGGAAATATCTACTTAGTCAGTCTTGAAGACATCAAGAAAAGTGAAGCAAAATGTTTGATCTCAAAGGAAGATGTGAGTATCTTATGGCACAGGAAATTGGGGCATGCCAGTTTTCACATGATTGAGAAGCTGATAAGAAAAAACTTAGTGAAAGGTATGCCTAAGATGAAAATTGATAAAAATCATTTGTGCAATGCGTGTCAGCTTGGGAAGCAAACCAGGAATTCACATAAATCTAAATCTGACGTATCTACTGAGAAGGCTTTAGAGCTGCTCCACATGGATTTATTTGGTCCAATTAGCCCTTCTAGTATTGGTGGAAAGTCATATGTTTTAAATGTGGTGGATGACTATACGAGATACACGTGGGTGCTATTTCTTGCTCATAAAGATGATGCTTTTGAAGCATTTAAGAAGTTAAGCAAGAAGATTCAGAATGAAAAGGGATATAAGATCATAAGTATCAGAAGTGATCATAGTGGAGAATTTGAGAACAAGAAATTTGAAGATTTTTGCAGTAATTCTGGAATCAACTACACCTTTTCTGCTCCAAGAACACCGCAGCAGAATGGTGTAGTAGAAAGGAAGAATAGAACTCTTCAAGAGATGGCCAGAACTATACTAAACGAGAATAATCTACCTAAGTACTTCTGGGCCGAGGCAATCAACACAGCTTGCTACATATTGAACAGAGTCATGATCAGGTCTGTGTTGAAAAAGACTCCATATGAGCTATGGAAAGGAAGAAAGCCCAACATCGGTTACTTTTAACCATTTGGCTGTAAGTGTTTCATTTTTAATGATAAAATTAATTTAGCTAAATTTGATGCAAAATCAGATGAAGGTATATTCTTAGGATATTCCTTAAATTCTAAAGCTTACAGAGTTTTTAATAAAAGAACACGTAAAGTAAAAGAATCAATAAATGTTAAATTTGATTTTACTAACGTGAATGTTGGAGAAAGGAGTTTGTCTGATGATGAAACAGGTTTTGAGAAAGTAAAAGAAAAAGAAATTCAAATTGCTGAAACAGAGAAATCACAAGATCAACAGGAAGAACCAGATGATGGTTATATGAATCAACTTGAGGAAGTTAAAGATAATTCTGAAGTTCATGAGGAAAATGAACAAGAAACCCAGACAGAACAACAGCCTGAGCAATCAACTGAACTACCAAAAGATTGGAGATTTCACAAATATCATTCAAAGGATAATCTGTTGAGCGATCCCTCTCAGAAAATGATGACAAGGAGAGCCTTGCGAGAATATTGTGGTAACGTTGCATTTGTTTCTCAACTTGAACCTAAAAATTATACTGATGCTCAAAATGATGAAAATTGGATTATTGCTATACAAGAAGAGCTAAGTCAGTTTGAATGGAACAAAGTTTGGAATTTGGTTCAAGACCCTCAAATTGTTCTATTATTGGAACAAAATGGGTGTTTAGAAATAAGCTGGATGAACAAGATAATGTTATCAGAAACAAAGCCAGATTAGTGTCTCAAGGCTATAACCAAGAGGAAGGTATAGATTTTGATGAAACCTTTGCACCTGTTGTTAGATTAGAAGCAATTAGAATTTTGTGTGCATTTGCATGTTTTAAAAATTTCAGATTATACCAAATGGATGTTAAAAGTGCTTTTCTAAATGGTTTATTGAATGAGGAAGTTTATGTTGAACAACTTCCAGGTTTTGAAAATTCTGAACATCCAGATTTTGTTTATAAACTTAAAAAGGCTTTATATGGTTTAAAGCAAGCTCCTAGAGCTTGGTATGAAAGGTTAAGTTGTTTCTTGCTTGCACATGGTTTTAACAGAGGTAAAGTAGATACCACTCTTTTTATAAAGCATAAATCATCTCATATTTTAATTGTTCAAATTTATGTTGATGATATAGTTTTTGGTTCTACTAACGTTTCCTTGTACAAAGAATTTGAAGCAATTATGAAAAAGCAATTTGAGATGAGCATGTTAGGTGAGTTAACATTTTTTCTGGGACTTCAAATCAAGCAGAGTGCTGATGGAATATTTATAAGTCAATCAAAGTATACAAAGGAATTGCTGAAGAAATTTAAGATGTCTGATGCAAAAATTGCCAGTACTCCTATGAGCTCAACAATAAAGATTAATAAGGATGAGAAAGGAAAAATTGTTGAAGAAAAAATATATCGAGGAATGATTGGGTCTCTGCTGTATTTAACAGCAAGTAGACCAGCATTCACTTCAGTGTCTGTCTCTGTGCAAGATTTCAATCAACTCCAAAGGAATCACATTTATCAGCAGTTAAAAGAATTTTGAGATATCTTTGTGGAACGCAAGAGTTAGGACTTTGGTATCCAAAGAATAGTTCATTCAATCTCATTGGATATTCAGATGCTGATTATGCTGGTTGTAGAATTGATAGAAAGAGTACTTCCGGTGCTTGCCACTTTCTGGGAAATTCACTAATCACTTGGTCAAGTAGAAAGCAGAATTCTGTGGCATTATCTACAGCTGAGGCAGAATACATAGCTGCTGGTGGATGTGTAGCTCAAATTCTATGGATAAGACAGCAATTGAAAGATTATGGGAAAGAATTTGACAATATTCCAATATTTTGTGACAACACAAGTGCTATAAATTTGACAAAGAATCCTATTTCGCACTCTAAAACGAAGCACATTGAAATAAGGCACCATTTTATTTGTGATCATGTGTAAAGAGGAGATATTTTATTGGAATTTATTCCTACTGAAAGCCAGATAGCTGATATTTTTACAAAGCCTCTCAAGGAAGACAGATTTTGTCAATTAAGAAGAAAGTTAGGAATGAGTACATCAGAAATTTAATTTTCTGTTGAGGTACATTTTCTAACAAAATTCTGATAAGAAATCTGCTGATTAATTTTGAAATCAGTGTGGGAATGCGTGATGCAATTTTTTCTTTGTTATTTTACTAGTTTTAAATATAAAAATATGTTAATGTGATTTTCCCTTTCGTGTTCAATTATAAAAAGCTCATATTTTTTAAAGAAAAAATAGTCATTTTATTCTTTATTTAAAAAAAATAAAAAATAAAATTCGTTTGATATTCTTTCTGGAAACAAATATCAGTTGTTTGAATTTAGCTTGTGGGTTTATCAAAAGAATGAGATCAATTTAATTTTTGAGTTTAAAGTCAATGGTTATCTCCTTGGAAAATGAAATTTACTTTTTGATTTTTGTCTTTTTCCAAAGTCTTCTCAAGTTACTTTTCATTTGATGCAAAACTTGTTTCATACTCTTTCATTTTAATATTTTATTTGGAAGTGGTTTTAGCTTTTCCATCTCCATCCTCTCGTCACTTTCTTTTTAATTTTGTAAAACTTATTCATTTCTTACCCATTTGCCCAAATTCAAATTCTATACAAAAGTATGGTGATTTTGATCACAACCCATCTCTTTCAAACCCAAATCCAAGAAATGCAACCCATGGAAATCAAAATCAAACCCAAATCGAAACCAACACCCAAAATTATATCTGTCACATTTCCTCCAGAATCTTCGATCGAGCTAATCAATTGCGAAATCAATTTTATGGATGGAATCTGAAGGAAGGAAATTGCTGTTGGAATATTCAAGTAACGCAATTTTACTCTAATTTGGTAAAATCATTTTATGGATTTTTGGGCAATATCACCGAAATGAGCTTCATCGTTCAAATTCGAAAAGAAAATTCAAGTCTCTCTGAATCTGCTCTCTTCAGGTATTATTTATTATATCTCAGTGACTTGAAAAATATTTTTATTGCTGGATTTGCTTTGAAAATATTTTTTAATTGAATATTATTGTGATAAATTGGTTGCTTCTCTCTTCCATTTTGCTGATGAGAAAATGGTTAAATTTGTTCTGATGAATATGTTGATATGCTATTGATTAATTTTTGTTAAAAATCAAACTGTTGATTTTTGTTCAAAATCAAAATTTAAAAAATTGCGATATGTTGATTTATTGGCTATATATATATGATATATGTGTTGAGCTGATATATGTGGATTGAATTTTTTTTGAGAAACATTGGGATCTGTTGAGATGTTATTGTGATTGAAAATGAGCTGATACGATGAAATTGAATTTTATTGGAGAGAAATTGCAATATTGAAAATATGTGATATGTTGGGATTACTTGATGTGTTTTATGCAGAAATGATAGTAAAATTTTATTGGATATTGTTGGATCTCTATGATTATTGGATATTGTGGACTGCTTTTGCTTTGGTGCAGGTTCCCTCCTTTTTTATTGATGACAAAAAGGGGGAGAAGTTGCTATTAGCTGTTATTTTCTATTTAGCATTAAACCGAGTGAAATTTCTATGGATGGATTGTTGCTATTGAGTGCTGAACTATTGGATGGATTGTGGTTATTGAATGGTTGATTGTTACACTGTTAATATGTTTATATTTTTGAACAGGGGATATATAAGTTTTTATATTTACCCCCATGTACATATTCAGGGGGAGCATATTTTTACTAACCTAGATAGACTTCTAATTGGAGTTTATTAATGTTTTGTCATCATCAAAAAGGGGGAGATTGTTGGCCTAAGGTCACACTCTGATTTTGATGATTATCAAACCTTAAATAAACTCTATTAAGAATTCTTTTCTAAACATATCTCTACAGGAACTTTTCTATATATTTGTCTGATGGAAGAATCACATTTTTGGAGATCAAGCTACAACAAGCATGAATTTTAGTTGTAATTTTATTAATTGTCTTAGTTTGCTGAGAAATTAGGTTATTAAAATGTAAGATCAAATTGAGGCAAAATATTCTCACTCATGCATACACATTTTAGTTTTAAAATTGCTCAAAAATGGCTTTAAGTTAGAAAATGAACTTTTGATTCAAAACTGGTTTTTCGTCAAAAATTGGTTTCTAAGAAAATAAATGTCTGTGTTTCAGATTTCTAAAAGAATTTCTAAATGAATTTCTAACTGAATTTCTGCTCGTATCATAATTCTGGGCAAAATCCAGTATCGCACAAAAAGACAAAATAACGGCCATAAAACGGCTAGTTGCATTTTAACTGATCTGATTTGCCATCCAACAGCCATAAACGGCTAATTTTTGATTTAAGCATCCAAAACTAATTTTTTGAGTATAAATACATGATGTTTTACCCATTAGAAGGTTAGATAAAGTTTGGAAAGAAATTCTGACTCTTAAGAGAAAAGCTTAATTTTTTAAATCTCACTTTCCACATCTTTGCACTTCATTATTTATATATTCTCCTCAATTTGGTTATAGCTTTTTGTTGTAATCTTTATGTGAGGAAATTTTATTGTAAAAGATTGTGAGTTGGGTTGGCTAGAAACCTAGGAAGAATTCTAGTAAGTGTTTTTAATCTTCTACTTTGAGAAAAAGATTGTGAGTAGATATACAAATATAGGATTGTATATTGGCTTTGACTCTTGCCCTTAAAAGAGTTAAGAGTGGAGAGAAAAACACACGAACTATATATCGGGGAGTGGATGTAGGCAAGATTGGCCGAACCACTATAAATTCTGAGTGTCATCTTTTCTACTCTCTTTTCTGACTCTCTACATTTCTACAACTCTGTTTTTGAAATTCTGTCAAACGAGATTTCAAAGTTATTTCTTATAAAACATTCTAAAATTGTTACAACAATTTTTGCATACATGTTTCTGAAGTTATCACTTGAGTTTTTAATTGTAGAAGCATTTATAAAAATCTGATCCTTACTTAATCTGCATCTTTATCCTTAAAGTGAGAATTCTGTATTTTTCATCAAATCTGTTCCATTAGAAAATCAGCCAGAAAATTTTGAGACACCCAACTCACCCCCCCTCTTGTGTGTTTTTGGGACCAACAAAAAAAATACATGGTCTCATCAATGAATCAAACATATTCTCAGGCGCTATCATTTCATTAAAGAGATAATTAATTGGAAGAGGTGATGTGAAGAATGAAGGAGTCCCTACAGATCAAAACATGAGGAATTTGTAACTATTTTTGGAGGGAGACAAATTTGTTATTTTTTCCAGCCGTCAACAAGTAGCTTGTGAGTTAGAGAGAGGTGAGTCAGGTGGTAGTTATTGTTCTTTCTGCTGTATATATACGTAGTTATATTTTTCTTCTGGTTCAATACGAAAAAAGTTTTATTCTCTTTTTTTCAATGTTAATAGTAACTATATTGTGTTTAAATGTAACGAAATTGATAAATTCAAGTATGAATATATTTTTTCTTTTAAAAAATAAAAATGCCAAAATAACTAAGCATGTCTAATTGAAATGTTATTATACAAAAATAAAATTTTGTAATTGAAAAATTTAGGCTTTAATTAGGAGTGTTCAAAGATGGGTTGGATGGGTTACGATCGGTTTTCCATCCAACCCATCTAAAATTTTAAATGGGTTGAACCCAGCTCAATCCAGCTGGGTTATAATTTAAACTTTTTATATTGGGTTGGTTGGTTTATGACTGGGTTATATGGGTTATGTTAAATTTCTAACATATAAATTTTATATTATCTATATTTATATTTTTTAAGTATAAAACATTAATTTTATTCTTGTAAATATTTTTTTAAATAACACATGCATATTTCATTTTTTTAAAAAAAAAAATAATTTCGAAGAATAGCGTGGTAAAAAAAATGAAAAAAATTAATTTCAAAGCATAGTGTGGTATATTTGGAAGGAAAACTGCTAATGGACTGCCATGCTAGGATTCGAAAGACTATCGGTGAAAAGTTTGTCAAAAAGTTATATCAATATTAGTTAGTTATACCAATAGGCTTTATACTTAATATTTATTAGGCCCAATAATTTTTCTCTTATTTCTAATAAAAATATATCCATAAATGTCGAAAAATATTTTCTAGGGTGCACAAAAATTTCATGTCATCTAAAGTTTCAACCAATAATTTAACAAAAATTCATTAAAATGGCTTACTATAGCGGTGCTCCATCATTGAAATGGCTTAATAATAATAATAATAATATCTTGAGAAAATAAAAAGATAAAACAGTAAAACACACATGAATTATATTAAATTAAGAAAACACAAATAACTACAAATAGAGCAAAATATAAAGAGAAAAATTTCGAATTTCCTATTTGAAGCATTAATTTGCCATGTAAAAGAAAAATGAACTATTGCAAAATATGACTTAGAGAATCCTACTTAAATAATAATTCTGTACTTTATATTCTATCTTTAATACAGTATATTTTGTAGAGCTTATATCTTTCGTTTTTTTTTATACATTACTAATAAAACAATCTATTTTGTTTTGGATTATGAATTATGGATAATCATCAGATGCATTCATTGAATTGTAATTAAATTTTAACAAATTAATTAAGTTTTAATTTTTAAATTAATAAGAAAAAAGATAAATAATTTTCTCAAATGCTAGTCTCCTAACTAGAACCACTTTATATATACACAAATATATATATACACGTATGTATTATACCTAAATAATTGATGAAAATTATCTAATATATATATAATTTCATGTCAGCATTTAGATATCTCATGCATGTTTGATGAACATTTTAAGGGGTTATAAGTGTTTTTTCGAAAAGCTAAAACAAGTAAAATAGCTTCTAAGTTAAATAAACATGTATGTATATTTTCATGTCATCTATATATATTATGTAATATATATAGAGCTTATCGTTTGCCGTGATGTCACTATTCACGACCTGAAAAGTAATATTTACGAAAACTGAAATTTTAGAACATTATATGATAAGTATACGAGTTTAAATATGTTAAATATTTTGATATAAATTTGTATTATATTTTGATATAAATAATAATTGGAGTCAATATTTATATGAGTTAGTTGGCTGGGTTATATAATAACCCATAACCCATATAAATATTTTGTAAATTTTAAAATGGGTTATATGGGTTATAATAATCCATTAAAATTATGAAAAAAATGGGTTAGACGGATTGGGTTAAACGGTTTGGATGAGTTACACCATTTTTGAACACTCCTAGCTTTAATTATCACTAGTAGTCATTTTTGTTAAAATATGGCAAATTCGATGTGAGAAAGTACACATGTTATGCGATTAGTGCTCAATAAATTATTTGACTTGTTAACACGAAAAGAAAAAAAAAATTAAAGTATTCTAATTTTAATACTAAATATAATTTAAAAATAAAAGTGTCATATATCCAAGTAGGGGGTAATCTAACATTTTTAATAAGTTTAGGGAGTAATCTGATATTCGATTAATTTAGAAAGGTAATATGTTAAACGATAATAGTTTGGAAATAAATTTATTTATTATTTCTTAAACTTCTAGATTGGGTTTATTAGATTTTGACAAAAAAGGACCACTAATAACAATTAATCTAAGATTAAGTAAAATAAAAGCATTGGATTTGTACCTTTTTTCACTAGGAGTTATATCTAAGGTAGAGACATGCTCGAGGTTTCGTTCCACACTTGTACTAACAGCCCACACAACGTAGACATAGAAAAGGAAAATGCCAATGAACTCAGCAGCAGAAACTACACCATAAGCACCATCCACAAGCACAGGAAATGTCCACAGCCCAATTCTTGGTTTCTTTGAACTCTTTTTCCTAATCGTTAAACATAACTCCTGCTGATCATCCCTATTTAGAATAAGATAAGGAATCGAAAGAAGTGTAATAAGCAGAATTGGCCCACTCATCAAGAAGAAAGCCCCTCCTGCAATTAATTAATAAATTTCAGAAAAAATATATATAAAAATCTGACAAAGACAAAATAAAAACAATAAGAAAAAAAAACACCTGAAGCACCCCAAAATGTTCCCCTTGTGTAAACAACCAATTGTTTAAAGAAATCATCACCAGATTGTGTAGAATGATAAAACATAAGAGCAACCCAGGCAATGAAAATGGCCCACATCGCAATCTTAAGTATCCATTGTAGTAGTAATACAAACACAGATTTCTTCTTCACATTTTCAATTTCACCCCCCAAAAGAAGAGCTTCTTCCTTATTTGATGAAGTTTGATCCATTATGTTTTCAAATGATTTTCTTTCTTTCTTTTGTTTTTCCGAAGAAAGAAATCAAGAAGAATGATACTTTATATGATCCTGTGTAGTTGAATTATATAATAAATAAACGGAAAACACATTCGGGGTCCCTAAACTTTAAGATTTTTTTACACTAAATCCCTGTACTTATAAAAGTTGATATTATATCCTTTTCCTTTTTAAATCACTCACATTAGATTCAAATTAAACGAGACTGACCGAATTGAAATACACAATCTATTAATTTCGCTTGACGTCAATTTAAAATAATTATAAGACCCATAAAGATATAAAAAATTGAAAAAAAAATCAACTTCTCACTTTTCACATGCCTGAAATGAAGGTATATTTTTTCATTTTTTTTATTTTGGTGGATTGCACAGCTATTTTAAGTTGAATTTATGCGAAATTAACAGATCATATATTCCAATTTCACCAATTCTATTTAAATTGAATTTAATGTGAATGATCTAAAAATTATATAAATTTAATGTCAACTTTTGAAAGTATATAGATCTCATATAAAAAAATATTAAAAGTTTAAGGACCACAATGCATTTTTTTCTAAATAAATAAATTTTTAATTAATTCACTGTCAATTTACAACCAATGAAATTGATCTATGACCATGATGACTATAATACTAGTTAGTGACATGCAGACTTGAATTGTAATTGATGAAAGGAAAGAATATTGTTGAACTCTTCAGTTTGGATAGCGTTTAATTTGAGTGGGTAAAAAAAATCGAAAATTTGGTTAACAGCCAAATCGGTCCGAAATTGAATTAATTTTTTCGATTAATCGATCCGATAGATTTAATTTTTATTTTTATTTTTAATATTTTCGGTTTCGATTTTTATGTATTAGTTAACTTTTTGTCCACAGTTAACCGGTTCATACATATATTATACCATAAAAAATTTTCTTTTTTTATTTCTATCTAATACTTACATATATAAAGTAATATTTTAAAGCATATTTAAATTTTATTTTTATACCTTAGTTTTTTTGTATTTCTTTATAAAATTTATATAATATTTTAAACTAGGGGTGTTCAAAAATGGGTTACATGGATTAGATGGGTTACAATTAGATTTTTTTAGAAGAAAAATGGATTTGAATTATATATAATCTCACAAAATATATTATATAAATTTGATTCACATTTTATCATAACCCACCCAACCCATTTTTGAACACTTCTATTTTAAACTGTACTTAAATTATGTCATTCTAATGGATTAAATGATTAACTTTTAAATATGTTATTTTTAATTATATATATTGGTGTCTATATTTACTTGATAGCATTTAATTATATTGTTTTATATTTTAGAATCTATGTTTTAACATTCAATTTTGTCCAAAATTTTTCTTTAACTTAGAATTAAGCATATTAATTTCCAACAATATCAAATTTACTTTATAATATGAGCTATTAATTTGTTGAACATGAATTTTGGCTGGTATGTTATATTTGTTTTGTGATTTTTATTTTAATTTACTTTACACATTTGAAATTGAATCGAAACTTGTCTATTTTTTTATAATTATATGTTATAAATTTTAGTGGTTAACCGAAAAATATTGATTAACCAAACCCAAAAACTGAAACTAATAGACTAATTAACCAAATAAAATGGATTGATTAATTGTTAATGATTTTAAAAAATCGATATTAATAAATTGATTATTTATTTTAATGAACCGTACATGCCCACCCCTAAGTTTAATTACTATTCTTTTATATTAAATCCTTAAACTACCAATTAAAAATTAATCTGTGGTCAGCATTTAAGTAAAGTATGAGAAATAATAATTTATAGTAATCATAATAAAAAATTTTAAACTACTCTTTTCGTCCTAAAAAGCCGATTCATTTTTTTATTTTTACATATATAAAGAAAAATTGATCAATGTGATTGAATTAATGATTTTTCTTACTTTAATTAGAAATACATTAATAAAGTAAGAAATAAAAATTTATAGTTGTTGATTAGTATACACATTAGATAGCAATATTAAACATTTAACATGTTAATGTTAGGGATATAGTTGATCTGCTCTTAACTCAATCTCACATGCAAGACGTACCTTAAACACATTTTGATTAACATTCTTTTGTTAATATATGTCATTGGTAACTCTTTTATTATATTAATTATTGATTAATATGATAAGATTTTTAATTAAATTTTGAGATTTAATATCATGATGGAGATCATGATAATAGAAGTCAAAACTCTTACAATTTAATTTTAATTTTTTTATTGACAATGAGATGCATATATAGATGATGCACATAGAGATATGATTATTGAACAACTCATTGAAACATTCCTAATGATTAAAATTAACTATGTGAAAAAGAAGTCAGAGTGTGGCAAAAGAAATTAAGCAGCCAAAACTGAAATAAGGTTAATTGTACTGCAAATTAAAAATTCAAACCGAGAGATAATAAGAAAATTATTTTTCTTATTTTTTTCCTCAAAATTTTTTAGCATAATATTTTTATTCAATTTATTCGCAAATTCCGTTTATCAAGAAGTTTACAGTAAATGTCATTTTCGGTGTGGACAAGTATGAAATTTTAATAGTGTTTCTGGTCCCATAATAATACGATGCGACATGAAAAGGGACCATTCCCACTTGGAAAGGTCTCTCCAATCAGTCCATACCAATCGGGACCACTCACTTCTGATTCAAACGGGACTGTTAATCTGTGCTCCACGTACGGAGCCATTTCCAAATCCACACAAATTAAGTTTGAGTTTGTTCCTATATTAATTCGGAGTGCATACTATCCCACATGTTTTCCATATTTATAAATTTTCA
This sequence comes from Excoecaria cochinchinensis, assembly GCA_947683425.1. NCBI lineage: Eukaryota > Viridiplantae > Streptophyta > Magnoliopsida > Malpighiales > Euphorbiaceae > Excoecaria > Excoecaria cochinchinensis. Next base: position 8,824,143 of record CANTUQ010000050.1, read on the forward strand.
GTATTATTTCAAAAGTTTGAGTATTTTTGAAATCAGATTTCATATCTTGAAAATTTAAAATAATTTGGCACAATTTTTTTAAAAATTCGGACTTGAACGATGTGATTTTTTGGTTCTTTCGATTAGGGTTGTGCAAAACCGAACCGGAACCGAAAATCGAACCGAATGCATTTTGATCTATTTGGTTCGGTTCTTTCGATTTTTGGTTCGGTTTTAAACCAAAATTAAATTTCGGTTATTTCGGTTCGGTTCTTAAGATTGTAAAACCGAATGAACCGAACCGACCGAAGTTTTTTAAGCTCACTATTATATATATATATATATAATCTAAAACTAAATATATACTATAGTTATATTTATTTGCATGTATATTTTTTTAATTAAAGTATATTAAATGTATTATTAATAAAAATTTATGTTATATTTATTTTTAATGTATATTTTTTTTAGTATAATTTTGCTTAGTATTTATTAGGAAAATAATATGAAAAATTTATGTATTTTTTTCCTTTTAGTTATTTTAATTGGTTTTATTTTGTTGAATATAAGTTAATTTAATTTATAAATCCATATAAGTTAAAAATAAAAAAAAGCCTATATTTGTGAAGAACCGATTGGACCGAACTGAACCGACCGAAATTATTTCGGTTTATTCAGTTTCGGTCCTAAAAATTTCAGTTCTCGGTTCGGTCCTAAAAATTTCTAAACTTTGATTTTCGGTTTATTCGGTTCGGTTCAAAACCGAACCGAACCGACCATTTGCACACCCCTACTTTCGATATTTTAGATAATTCAAATTTCTTTTTAGAAAATTCCAATAAAATATATAATATTATCAACAAATATAACTAACATATATACAAATATTCTACAATTCAATTTAACTAAATATATATTAATTAACTTATAAAAATATAATTTCAAACAAACACTTAAAATTTTAGCAACAATTACATACTTGGTGCCACAAATATAGAAGTAGTAGTTGAGTGATACTAAAAGATATATGAAATTAAATTACTAATTGATCAGAAGTACTGAAAAGTTGTTATAAGAGAATCTAATTGAAGGAGGAGCTTATGGTTGTTCAGTTCCTGTAAACAAAAGGTGAGTGCTTGGGCTGATTGGAAAAAACACTCTCAAATATTAAATGGAGAGATTTTTTATGTATGGATTAATCATACAAGCATAAATAAATAAATAAAAAGAATATGGCTAAAGATTTTTACAAAAATAAATATATAAAAAGATACAAAATGAAATAATTTTACTAATAGTTTAGTTGATTTGATTTTAGCAATTTTTAGATATTGAAAATCAGATTCAATTGATATAACCGAATTCCAATTTAAAAATCGAACGAATTAAATAAAAAATTGAAACAAATACACCGAATTGTTTATTGTTCAGTATTAAGTTTCGCTCTAATTCGTTTGGTGGCCAACCATTCCTTCTTCCATTATATATGAACCATAACTGGCTGAATGCAATCAATGCAATGTGGTGTGCATTGATATATATAGAAGAAAAGGGCCCATCTCACAACCTTCAGTGTCCATAGAAACACAGATTTCTTCACCACGTTTTCAATTTCAACCTACAATTGTATTGGTCATTCTTCAAGTTTAACATAGTAGTACTAATGAAAAATGATTGATAACCATCCTTACAGACAGATATGTTTGGCATTTAATGAATGGGCCTAATTGATTTCACTCAATTTAGAATATTTTTTGAAACATCGCTATTCAGGTTTAATATAGTAGTAACTAGTACTAATGAAAATGATTAATCACAATCCTTACAAAAAATAATAAAAACATCATTGATGGTGAGTGATGACTATTGGCCCACATGCACATGGTGTCTTCTTTTACATTTTAAGATTTTATTTCCAGGTGCAGTTGAAAATTGTAATTAATGAAAGGAAAAATAAATTGAGTTAATTATACATTTTACCTGAACTTTCACTTACCATTCAATTTAACTCCCAGACTTAAAAATTTGACATTGTACTATTTAACACCAAACCTTTAATTAAATTTTAAATTAGAGACTATATTACAAATTCCATCCAAAACTAATGGAATAATATTTCAAGATATTTTATGGATCACACATAATATTTCGCAAATTTTAGATGAAATTTTTAATAGTTTCTAATTTGCAATGTAACTAAAGATTATAAGAATTTTTTTTAAAAAAAAATTAAATTAAAAAATAAGTGAAAAATTGAAAATTGTTTTGTAATTAACCAAAAAAGTTTTTTGTTGAACTTATCCACTTGAGTTCTATTTGTATTCTTTTATATTAAATTCTTAAACTACCACTAAAAATTTATTCCCATGGTAGCACAAGTGACAAAGATTTTTTATGTATGGATTAATATTGGCTCATGAATGTAGTAGTAATCAAATTAATTTGAACCCTTATTTAGGTGTAGGTAAAGATTTTTGCGTAAATTTCAATTTTGGTTGTTGGATGTAATAGTATTTAGATAGATGTTGGCCATTCAAATTAAAAGATATAAATAAAAATAAATTAAAAAGAAAAGAACAAATTGCTAAGTTTTTGGATGAAATAGTGTAATAAGTCCATTCTAATTAAAAAGATATTTTGTAATTTGAATTTTAAGTGTTCAGTAGCACCTAATGTAGCGTTTCTTATCTGAGTATTAACTGTCAGGATAAAAAGTGTCAAACAAGCATAAATAAATAAAGAAAAGAATATAATTAAAGATTTTCATAATAAATATGTAAAAACATACAAAATGATGTAATTTTATTAATAGTTCGGTTAGTTCGATTTTAGTGATTTTTGAATATTGAAAATCAGATTGAATTGATATAACCGAATTTCAATTTCAAAATCAAACCTATTAAACAAAAAATTAAAACAAATACATCAAATTTTATTGTCCAGTTTTAAGTTTTGTTCCGATTTTTTAGCCATAATTGTGACTTGAGATTAAATTCAAAGAAATGATGATCCGATAAATATGCCCGAACCCGCTTGATATGACCTATTTGCCAAACCTAAATTTTATCAATACTTTTTTTTATTTAACATTTTTTATAAAATTTTTAATTAACAAATTGATAGCAAAATATCATAATAGTGAAAATTAATTATCATGATAAATATTGCCAATTTACTCCTTCCAATAATGGTTTAAAATTAATAAAGTTAATTAAAAGGATAATTAATTTGTTCATCAAAAATTTAAATATAATTATATATGAATCAAATATAATTAGAAAATTAATGTGATATAATTAAATCACATATGTTATAAAAATCACGGAGGTATTAATCCACTCATATTATTTAAAATAAAATGAAGTAAAATATATTTTTATAAGTTCGGTACAATTTGATTCAATTTTTTATACCGTTATAGTTAAAGATTCAAAATAGTACCAAATAAAATTGAACAGTTAAATTCATATCAGTTTTGGTAAAAAAAAAACAAATAGCATAGTTTGGTTCTGGCCATTTTTATTTGGTATTTTGGTTTAATTTTGTATTTCCAATCTCCATTCTCACCTCTAAAAAAATAGTTATTTAGAAGTTCAATGCAACAAAATAAGAAAATAAAATATAATTACAAGGATATTTTAAAACTCCTTTCAACAACTATGGAGCCATTTTTACTCTAAAATAATTTAAAAGATATAATATATAGTTATGGGATAAACATATAGAATTCGTTTGGTGGTAAACTATTCCTTCTTCCATTATATATGAACCATAACGGGCTGAATGCAATCAATGCAATGTGGGGTGCATTGATGTACATAGAAGAAAAGGGCCCATGTCACAACCTTCAGTATCCATAGAAACACAGATTTCTTCACCACATTTTCAATTTCAACTTACAATTATACTGGTCCCTTCAAGTTTAATATATGTGTAATTAGGGGTGAGTATTAACCCGTTAATCGGTCTACGAGCCCCCCAAAAAAAAAAAATAGTCCATTAATATCGGTTTTGAAAAAATACTAACTATTAACTAATCCGTTACTATCGATTAACCAGTCAATCGGTTTCGAATTTTCGGACTGGTTAACCAATATTTTTTCGGTTAATCACTACAATTATAAGATACATTCATAAATAAAATTCAAATGTTCAAAATACTTAAAAATTAAAACTTTTCCACTACAATATAACATCATTGTTATTAAAATAAAAGTTTTTGGTTGACATAAGTAATTTTATTTTTAAGAATTAAGACTTTAATAAGTAAATGAATTAACCATGATCACCTCTAATTAGATAAATAGTTACACTTACTAATCAACAATTAAAAAATAAAAACTTCAAAATTTTATGATAAAGTTTTGATACGCTCATAACTCTAATTTGGATAAAGTTGCAATCCAAATAGAATTGAGAAATTTAATCTGAATAAAATTACCAAATCTATTTTAGAAAGAATTTAAGTTATATTAGAAATGGGTTTCTAACTTTTAGGATTTTTATAAATAAATGGGAGATCTTAGATTTTGGTAACGAGAAAATGTATATACTGTAAGGCTGCTCGTTCTCACTCACACTTGTTTTTCTCTTAATCTTTCGGGAGATTTTAGATTGTGAAATAGCTGCTGTTATTCCACAAGTGGGTAAGAGTTAGGCCAGTGACAAAAAACAAACGGGATCTTTGTAAACGTTTTCGCAATGGTTCTGTTTTACAAGAGTTAGGTACCGTTATTTAATATTAACTCCATAAGTTTATTGGATATATTTTCTCTTTACTTCAAAATAATTAGGATAATGAAAAAAAGTGCAGCAAAAATACTTAAAAAGTACAGCAAAAATACTTAAAAAATGAAAAATTATTAAAATAAATCAATCCAAATTCAACTCTTTTCTTTTCTTTTTTTAACATTACACGCATTATTTTCACATATATTAAAAATTTTAATTTTTTTTTTAAATTATTAAAAATTTTAGTTAATATATTTATGTTATATAACTTTTTGAATATATTATGATTTTTATTAATGAAAAATTGATAAATCAAGAAAAAATAAGAAATACTAAATATGGACATATTGAACCATTAATAAATTACCTAAAATGGTTTTTAAAAAAACCAAAATGAAATTGAAATATATTTTAAAGTAAAAATTAAAGGAAAATAAATAATTAAATATGAAAATAATGAAATAAAAAAATTGCAATAGAAAGAAAAAAAATAGTGAAATAAAGTTAATAAATTGTATGGGTGATCATGTTTCGGTTTTTGGTTTGGTTAACCGGTTCACGAGAAAAAAAATTAGTCAATTAATATCGATTTTTTCAAAACGCTAACCATTAACCAGTCCGTTATAATTGGTTAACTAATATATTGATTCGGATTCGGATCGGTTTTTCGGTTAACCGCATCAACCGATTTTTTTTGCTTACCCCTAGTAGTACTAACGAAAATCACTGATAACCATCCTTATAGACGGGTGTAGCTGTTATGTAATGAGTGAGTCAATCTTAAAAAAAAAAATCAAAACACTTCTGATAAGTTTTTTTTTTCAAAATTAACCCTATTAAATGACTTCATTAACAATTGATCCAATTAAAAATTTAATATATTTAAATATTTTCATTAAAAATTAATCCCACTAAAAATAACTTAATATGAGTATTGCTATATATATTGTTATCATATTAATAAGTTATTTTTTATTATTTTTTATATGAATAAATTTTTTTGTCGATGATAATTTTTTATCACACTGAATTCAATTTTTGACTACGCTATTGCTTAAAAAAATAATAATAAAAAAAATATTGATGACTATATAGTACTAGTGAGTGGTGACTATTGACCCACATGCACATGGTGTCTTCTTTTACATTTTATGATTTTATTTCCACATGCAGATGAAAATTGTAATTAATGAAAGGAAAAATAAATTGGGTTAATTATAAATATATACCTAAACTTTCACTTACCATTCAATTTAACTCCCAAACTTAAAAATTTTACATTGTACAATTTAACACCAAACCTTCAATTAAATTTTAAATTAAAGACTATATTACAAATTCCATCAAAAACTAAAGGAATATTTCAAGATATTTTATGGGTTCCGCATAATATTTAGCAAATTTTGGATGAAATTTTTAACAGTTTCTATTTCAGACAAAGGAAGTATGCCAATGTCACTTTCATTGAAATTGACATATCTCTACCATGTTTATATTCACTGGACACTAGATTCGCATTTCCTTATTAAACCAAGCAAGTATTATAAGTATAGTTAGGTATAGGAGTATTTATTATATAGAATTTTAATAAGTGTCTAAATAGAAGGGTGGTTTTATAAAAGTGTCTAAATTGAAATGTCATTTTATATATTATGTCTAAGAAAAATTAATTAATGTGATTGAATTAATGCATTTTTCATAATGTACCATTAATATGTGATTATTTGCATAAGCACATAAATTATGTTTAATTTTTTATTTTTGAAAGATAAATTAAGTTTTAATTTGATGGTATTAAATATTAACCTTGGTTAAAGCGGTAAAGTCTTGAATTTGTTCCATATATAATCCTTTTATAATAAAATAACAAATCATTGAGAAACATGAATACCCCTCTTAAAAGTGTAAAATAATTTCCCCCTTATAAATATAAACAGATACTACATATTTAGAAACACAATAAAATAAAGTAATTGTTTACAAAATTAATAATAAAAAAAAGATAGTTACATAGAAGTTCAATGGAACAAAACAAGAAAATAAAAATATAAATAAAAGAGATAAATGTATTCCACTTGATTTGGTCGACATTAAAACACATCACATAAGATCCACACCATATGCTAGATGACATTCAATATTTCAATTGATCTTCATCTTTTAGGAAAAACAATCCATTGGGCTCATCATCATCATCGATAACAGGTCGATTTTCGGACTATTAGCTAGGAGAACCTTTATAGCAAAATATCCATAGCCTGGCTATCCAATAAGGAGTAAGATTGTCTCAAAACAGAGAAACTCCGGTGAAAATTCTAATGAGGAACACTTTGATGGTCAAGTTAGTGTTTTTTCTAGAGAGAAATATAATAAAGGATTAAGGGAAAAAATCGTATATCTTATTGTGAGTTGTTGAGCTATTTATATAGCTCCTAGCATGAATGCTCATTAAAGCCAAGGTAATTAAAGCAGTGTAATAACTCATCATTGATTACTTGAACTGTTATGGAAGTGTAGAGGTTAATGCAAAAGTTGTAACATTTTGGCTTGGATCTGGACTTTATTTGTTGGGTCCGAACTCCATTACTTAGTTTATGATTTCGGACTGATTTCTAGAGTCCAGTTGTCATAAGTTCCCCCCCCCCCCCCCCCCCCCCCCCTCTCTCCACACACACACACACAAGAATGCGACATTTATGTCAACCTATAATTTTTGTTTTTGAAGAGATGATTGAGTTTCCCAAGGTGTGGCAATAATTGCACTTTTGGCAATTTAGTTTGGCGCTCATATTTGATTTGAATTTTGAAAGGGTCGTCGCTTTGTTTCCCGTGTTGGATCTTTTTGGAATGTCGTACATGTGTATTTCTTCATTTTCTATGTGTTGAAGATTGTGTGGCTCGACTTTCCTAAATATACTTCTGATTTTTTGGGTTTGGTTTACTTTATTTGTTTTATTTTGTGATTTTTGTTCTCTTTCTTCCTTGCTCTGATTTTATGAAGTTTGGCTGGCTGCTGCGAGAGTTGCTTAGGTGTTTGTGAGATTTTGCTCCGTGGCTATAGTGAATGCTTCTTATGCTTATGATATTTGTTGCGTCTACTTGCAGGTTTGTTTTTCTTCTACTTCATCATGAGTTTGGTACATAGCTCTAGTGGTGGGGCTAGGGTAAGTAGGGGCTTGATCAATGATAGTATACCCAATACCTCACTTGAGGATCAACCATTGAGTAGGAGAAAAAAATTGTTAAAGGGAAGAAATCTTCGTGTTGTTAGTGTTAGCTTGGTTATCAGAGATTGCCATTTTGCAACCAAAATGGAGAAATACAAAATAACCAATAAGTACTTGGTTAGGGTACCAAGTGCTTCACTGAGAGCAAATGGTAAGCTAGGTAAGCAAGCTATTATGTTAAATAAGGTTGGACATGGAGGCTGAGGTAAGGTTGCCTCTTACTCCCTTTGAGTTAGAGTTTTTGAATCATTATGGTCTGACCATAGGCAGTTGCATCCAAATGGTTGGTGTACAATTATTGGTTTCAAATTGTGGACTGCTGACCATAACATTGACTTAATGGTTAGGCTATTTTTGGCTACCCATGTTATAGGGCTAAGGATTGCTAATGAAGACCATTACTACATGCAAGAACGAGCAGGGTATGGAGTTTCTTCAGGCAACCCAGACTCTCTGAAGAATTGGAAGAACGGGTTCTTCATTTTAGAGAATAAATATGAAGATTTTTTGTTCAAGACATCATAGGTATCAGTTGGCGGACAATGGCAATAGCCAACTTTATCTCTCTAAGGAGGAAGAGGCTATTCTAGATCGCTGGAAGGAGCTCACCTCTTAAAAGAGTGACATCAAAGAGTAACTTGAGCTTTTTATAACGGGCGATGCTCAGAAATTGAGCAAGAAAAGAAAGAAAGGTAAGCTTATTTATTTTATTACCAAGTATTTTTGCTAATCCTATTCTCATTGTGCAGTTATTTTGCTGTTATGATGAGGTCGGCCAAGCCGAGCTTCACTGAAAAGGTGAAGCAGAAGAAGCTAAAGGCCAATGGGGTTACTAGTGCCAATTCTTTGGGCATTACTGAAAGAAATCTGCTTCCAATGGTAGAGATTGAGGATACTACCCCGACAATTGAGTCAGTAGTACTAACACTTCGAAAGCTACTGAACTGACTCTCGAGGTGACTGAGAAGAGCTTACAAAGGCTGAAGGATGAAATCCATAACTTTTGGAAAAGGCAGGGAAGGCGTATAGCATGGCTAACCCTTAGTTCATGCAGTTTGTGCACGAGGCTACCGTGGTGTTAAACGAGGTGGCACTACTGATGGGGTTGAATGCTGAGCAGCTAACCCATCTGTACAAAAAGCACCAAGTGGAGGTAAGTTTTTAACTTGATTGTTTGGTGAACTACTTAGCGTTTTATGATAATTCTGATGTATTATAGGGATCTTTACTTAGTGGTGCTATTATTAGAAAAATGAACAAGCTGATCCCTAAAGGCTTGAAGGAAGAAAAAGTAGTGGCTGAACTATAGCAGAAGCTTGGTGATGTTGAGAAGAAAGCTGTTGAAGCAGATCAAAAATCTATTGAGGCTGGCCACATTGGTCAAATGCCAAACAGAGCTTAAAGCTGCAAATAAAGGGCTGCCCAAGAGCAATGATGAAAAAGCCAAGCTTGAAAAGAGAATATCCGAGCTTGAGGAAAAAGCTGATGACTTAGCTATTGATAGGTGCATTTCTTATGGGAATAAGCTAGTTAATCTAATGAAAGAGAAACACCCTGACATAGACTAAAGCTAGATGGATGAGGTCTATCTAGATGATGATTAGTTAAGATGCTTTTTTGTACTTTTTTTTTTTGTAATAGCTCATTTTTGCAAATGAACGAAATTGCTTTTAGAGAACCTTATTGTGTAATTTTTCTTTTGATTTGATGAACAAGTGTGAATGAACTTTATTTATAATTCTCGCTAATGGAGCTTGAAATTAAAATAACTGCTTGAACGGCGATATAGCCAAAGTGAGTAAAAATAACACAAACCAAACTATTGATAATACAACTTGAGATCAGAAACATTCCAAGAATGCGGTAGTATTTTCCCAAATAGGTCTTTAAAGTGATAAGCACCAGAATGAATTACTTCATGTACCTAGGAGCTTGCTCACTCTAATAAAAGTTTGAGCTGCGATGACCTTTCGCAGGATGAATTGTCCCATTTGGAAGGACTTTGGCTTCGATTGTGATATGATGCCATGTATTGCTTTTATGCAGAGGACTGTATCTAGGTAAGCTATTTCTGTTCCTCTAGTGTGTTAAGGTGATAGAGCAAGTTGGCCTCATTTTCCTTGGAATTGTACTGGGAAGTTCAGATGTTCGAAATGCCAATTTCATATGGAATTATCTCCTCAACGCCATAAGTCAATGAGAAAGACGTGACATTCGTTGCTGCTCATAAAGAAGTCTAGTATGCCTAGAGTACATTATTCAGCTCGTCCACCTAGCGGCCTTTGGCATCGTCCAGTCACTTTTTGAGACCTGCTAGTATGGTTTGATTTGTGACTTGGGTCGTGCCATTGATTGTAGATGATCAACTGAAGTGAAGTTGAGTTGAATATGTAAATCAGAATAGAAATTTTTGAAGAGTTAGATTATCAGTGATGATGGTGGGCAAAATTCTGAATGTTGTGATGATGGAGTTCTGTAGGAATTTGATGACATTTGCTGGTGCTTTTGTAGCCAAAGGATCGACCTCGACCTACTTTGTGAAGTGATCGGCTACAATAACAATAAGGAATTTCATCTGTCCGGTTGCTTAAGGGAATAGACCTAGGATATCCATGCCCATTGTGCAAAAGGCCAAGGACTATAGATTGACATCTACCGGATTGATTTCTGATGCACAATGTTGTTGAACTGTTGATATTTATCACACTTTTGGACAAGTTCTTTAGCATCTTTTTCTATCTTAGGCCAGTAGTACCCCTACAACAAAACTTTTCGGGCTATTGCCTATGCTTCCTCATGAGCAATATAGATGCCTACATGAATTTCCTAGAGAATATAGTTGCTTTATTCTGTACTAAGGCATAAGGTCCAAGGATGGGAAAAAGATCACCGATAGAGCTTGTCATCTAGGATGGCATATAAGCTAGACTGCAAGACTAGCTTCTGAGCTTATGATGGATCCTCTAGAAGAGTACCTGTACTTAAGTATTGATAGATTGAAAGACACCATCCATCTATGGATTCTTGAAGTTGGACTGTATACGTGTCATAGGTTGGCTGGTTAATAGTGTCCCATATCATGTCTGTAGTCCAAACTGTGCCTTTGAGAGTAGCATGTTTAACTAGTGCATCTGCACCTTAGTTATCAGCTCGAGGTATCTGCTCAATTGTCCATATACTAGCAACCTTTTCCAGTGGGGACGATAAAGTAAAAATGAGGGTCTTATACCAAACCATGGTCTGTTCCTTGGCTTCGAACTTGCCCAATAGTTGACTGACGTTGAGCTGGAAGTCTGAGAAAATTTGTAATGAGCCGGGTCTAACTTTGAGAGCAATCTGCAGTCCAAAACATAGGACTTTATATTCGACGACATTATTAAATGCAAGAAATGAGATTCGAGCCATCCTACAAATACTTATTTTGCCTGGACTTGAGAGCACCATACCAATACCAACCCATTCAGAAGAGACAACCTCGTGAGCATACATAGAACAAGTAGAAATGGTTGGTGCTAGTGGAGGAGCATATAGTTCGGCCACAAAATTGATAAGAATCTGGGCTTTGAATGCAAGTCGAGGCTCATACCTAACATCAAACCTACCTAGATGAGTTGACCATTCGAAAAGCCTACCTGAGGTTTTCGGACATTGAAAAACTTTATGGCGGCTAGTATTTGTCCGAACCACAGCAGTGTGGGACTGAAAGTAAGGGCAAAGCTTGATTTTTGAATTGACTAAGGCAAAAGCCAGCTGCTCTATAATGGGATACTGCAGCTCAGCAACTCACTGGATTTTGCTAGTGTAGTAGATTAGGAATTATTGTGTACCTTCCTTATGAAGTAGGACTCCACCAATAGGTCCTTCAAAAACAGCGAGGTACATGTACAAGATTTCACCCATCTGAAATCGGCTAAGTAGAGGTGGCAAACTAAGGAACTGCTTCAATGCCTTAAATGCTTGTTGGCACTTCGAGGTCCCCTCAAAATTCTTTAAATTTTTAATTGCCCTATAAAATGGTAGACAATGCTTAGCAAAACAAAATATGAACCGTCCTAGGGCATTTAACTTGCTATTGAGTTTTTGAACTTCTTTAATGGAGTCCGATGGCTCCATCTTTAGAATGGCTTGGATTTTTAATGGATTGACCTTTATTCCTCTCTCGGAAATATGAAACCTAAGAATTTGCCAACTTGCATGTCAAAACCACACTTCTTGGATTAAGCTTGAGGCTAAATTAATTTATAATAATTAGATATGGCAATTAGGTCGAGTTGGAAAAATTTGGGATCGGGAGAGTTCTTTTAGGTTTTTGAATTTCTTAGATCATCAGTTTTTGGGTCTTTATCGGGTTGGGTCACTCTTTTTTTCAAGCAGGTTTGGATCAGATCTTGGGTCACCATTAGAACTAAAAAATTGGACCGAATAGAACCAAATTGAACCAGATCAAACTAAAAGCAATTTGATATATTTGGTTCGGTTTAATTGATTCGATTTTAAAATAAATATTTGGTTATATTGATTCAATTTTCAATATTCAAAAATCGCAAAATCGAACTGGTAGAATTATTAGTAAAATTACATCATTTTGTAGTTTTTTATATATTTATTTATAGAAAAATTCTTAATCATATTGTTTTTTTTCTTTTTGTTTATATTTGTGTACTAGATTAGTTCTCGAATTAATATCACAAATAGATCCAATTAGGTTTGAACATGTTAAAAAACCCGCTCAACAATGAAAGTTATTCCTCTCATGACATACCAGAATTGGAGTTAGGAGGTGACTTTTGGATGATGGGATAATGGACAAGTATGACGCCAAAGCTAGAAAGCCAATAGCGACATAGATAAAGTAAGACAATGAGGGCAATGGATGAGCAATAAAGAAGAAAAGAAAGAATCGAGATGTTAGAAATTTGAGATTTTGGCAATATGTATTATAGTAACCAAAACAACATCATATTGAATTTTACTCGGTTTACATTTCACTTTTTGCTTCTTCAACAACACCCAATGTCCGTGCCACCCCCCCCCCCCCACAAAATAGGGTTGATTTCACTCACAGTCATTCAACTTATCACTTATCGCGTAAAAGTAACCGACTTTTTTTTTTCTGACTTAAATGTCACTGAACTTTTAACATTTTTGCAAAAAAGTCATGTTAATCGAAATCCAGCGAGGACTCTTGCCGGATTGATGACATGGCATGCCATGTTAGAAACTACATGTCGTTTAACAATATTTCTAACAAATGCTACATCTAAATCAATTTCACTCACGGTAACTAAACTTATCATTTATCGCGCAAAAGTAACCAACCTTTTTTTTCAACTTAAATGTTACTGAACTTCTAAAATTTTTGCAAAAAAGTCATGTATTTACTATTTATCGCCACGTGTCATATACCATCTCATCAATCTAGCAAGAATTCTCGCCGGATTCTGGTTTACATGACTTTTTTGCAAAAATATTAGAAGTTCAGTGACATTTAAGTCAGAAAAAAAAGTCGGTTACTTTTGTGCGATAAGTGATAAGTTGAGTGACCATGAGTGAAATTGACCCCCACAAAATACTAAATTATAATTTATATATAAATATGACATAAAATAAATTTTGATTTAAAAAAAAAATAGGATCATAGGTTTGGATTAGGTTTAAGGTATTTTTGGGTGGATTTTTGGTTTAGGTGGAATTCGATTCTAAATTTTTCGAGCCGTTCAGATTTCGGGTTTGGGTTCATATTACTATTTTCGAATGGATTCTTGTCAAGTCAAAAATTGCCAAGTCTAATTTATGTTATATTGCATTTTATATAATACATGAATAAAATACATATGAGTTTTTTTCACAATTACATTTTTAAGGGGGGATGGGAGCATGGGGGTCGAATCTTGATCAATTGAAATGGTAACTAAACTCTCAATTATTTGTAACTAAACTCTCAATTATTTGAAATACGGATAATTTTTAATAAAATACATATGTTCATAGAATAACAGCGGCAAAATATTTTTTTAGTGGTAAAAAAATAAAAGAGTAAAGTAAAGATTGGGACTTAATAGAAATTTTGGTGAGCAATTGAGCTCCACCAAAATTCATCATGCCTAGCATTCTCGATTTATTAATACATATTACTTATCTTTTTTATTTTTATTTTTTACTTTTTAGAAATTAAGAGAAGTAATCGAGTGTGCGTCCACATGTGCTGTGCACACATCTAAAATACCGTTGAACTATATAAGTTCATTTAATTTAACGGTTCAAATATACGCACGGTATCCCATTCCAATATTAATATGTATATATATAATTCTTTTTTTGAAAATATGAAGCAACTATGACAGCATGCATGCACATATATGAGGTAATTAAAATTTAATTCTCATGTAACTTTTTTATTTTTCAAATTAGATTATTTTTTATTGTCAATGATTTGATTGTATGTGTATTAATTAAAAATATTTTTATCTTTAATGTGATTTACATTTATTTTTTTATATAAATACAAATATTAAATAATTAATTTTTTTAAATGCAAATTTCATAGTATAATTTAGTACTGCACCTGTAATTTATGTTTATTTAAACTGGCAGATTACACGCTATATTTCATTCCCAAATCTCAACTAGATAAGTTTAAAAAGGACTATCAATCCCCTTTTTTAAATATTCTTTATTTTTCTTTCTTTCTTCTTTTAGCAACTTCGACTAGCTATTTATGAAAGAAGTCTTTATTACAGCTGCACATGCGCATTGATTAGGAATAGATAAAAATATATATATTATTGAAAATATCTCACATTAAGTAAATTAGAAAATACTATATTATTCCGTGTATCCCATAATTTTTATCCCTATTTCTTTTACAGTCTATTCTAAAATATTGTGCATTCTTTTTTACCTTATGGCTAACCTATATATCTCTATTCAATTTTATTTTATTAATTGCAATTTAAATTTTCATGCTATGCCATTAAAATGATTTTTACAATTTCAATAATATTTTATTATTCATTCTAAATAAAATAAAAAAGTTCTATAAAAAAATTTATCCCTTAATCATAATAACTAAAATTTATTAATATGTGTGAAAAGAAAAAGTGGTAAAAAATTATGGGAGCGAAAACTATACTACTAATGCATGATTACAAGTCCTTTTTCTTACGAAATGAATATGATTTACACTGCATTAACATTGAAACTGGGTTTCTGCAACTTTATTAAATTAGTTGTTATTTTAATCTAAAATATTCCTTTTGTCTCAGTTCAATTGTCGCTTTTTTTGGATGGAATAATTTTTTTTCCAAAAAAATTGAGAATTGACTTGAAATAAATTGGTATGCATCAATTACTCCTCCTACCTAATACATTTCTTTTATGTCCCTATTTATTTTAGATACATTTATTATTATTTTTTTTTCTATTTGTTTACTTTCTTTATCTTTTTTAACTTCTCTTTGTTTCTAGGATATTGCTTTTCTCCAACATCAGAAAATTACAGCTTTCCTTTCTCCACCTAATAATGGCATTGAATTCCCATTGCATTAAATAAATTTTTTCATATGTTACCTTACAAAAAGAGGGAAAAAAACCCTAGAGATCTTTGCTTTGAAATTTCAGCTTAAGTTTCTAAAAACTAGACGAGTAATTGATGTATAAAAGAGTATTAATCCGGTGCACGCGCACATCTAAACCATCGAATTATACGTATTCCATTTATTTGACAGTTTAAATGCGTGCACACCAAATTATATTCTAATATAAAAAAAGATCATATAGCAGATAAATAGAAAAAAAAATTAGATGTATCAGAATAGAAATGTGTTTGATTTGAGGAGTAATTGATGCGTAATACATTATATTTTAGATTGAAACAGCAAAAGATTGAATAAAGTTTCAGAAACCTAAAGAAGAAAAATGGGTAATGATAATGAATTCATCATAACACTCTCTACATAGTCTAAGGAAGATAATAAGGAAGGGATTTATTTGATCTTCAGTACGCATTATTACATGCTAAAAAACATTAGTTCTTTGGGTCTTCTCCTTAATTATTAGATGAGTTTAAAATAATTAATAAGCATTATTGATTACCTTTGAATAAAAAAATAAAATAAGTTAATTATAATTTTTAAACTTGAACAAAATAAGTTTCAAAAAAAAAAAACACTTGAACAAAATAAAAGAAAATATATTAATATTTAAAATAAGTTCTTATTTGTATACATTTTTTTTTTGTATACAATAATATTTCACAAGGCCCTGCATTAGGCCAAAAAAAAAGTACAACTCAAAGTACAACTTAGGGTGACAAGATAAATATTTTAGATTAATTACTAAATCTCGATAAATTCATAAGCCGAAAGATGTTGTTTTAATTAAAAAAAAAAAATAAAAATTAAAGGTCAAAACTATGGGTATGGAAATGAAATATTGGATAATTAGATTCTCTCCTTAAAGTATGAGATCTGATTTCTTTAGCAACGGCTGAATCAAGGCTTGAAGGTCCACATACAATTACACCTACATCAACATTTCCCCATTCCTTTGATATTCTTTCAAATATTTCTGCAATTTGGTAAAAAGTACAATACAAGTCAATTAAATTAAATTAAATTAAATTCACCAATAAAAAAAATCTAAGAAAAAAATCCAATTATACCTTTGAAGTCTGGTCTTGATCCATACTGTATCATTGTATAGCTTGAGTTGGCTGCCACTTCTTCATTATTATTCTCAAGAGAAAGTTGATAAGTACTATTTATATTAATTTCATCATTTTCTGATAAAGTTTTGGTTTTCAAAAAATTCCATAAAAAAATAAAAAAACCCCCAAATATAAAAACAGTGGCAACCATACTTCCTAAAAATAGAAACCCTCTGTATGACTTCGATGATGATCCACCTGGTTGAATATAATATACGTCTACTAAACCTAATATAATTGCAAATCCTATTATGCATAAGATCACATAAACTCCATACCATATTGTATTATCACTTGTCCCAACCAAAACTGAGATTTCCCCATTTCTTTTAGAATTATTGTTATTATCATTGAACCTTTCGTAAACGTAAGAATCCGTAGTCTGTTTGTGGCCAACTGTTCCTTCTTCCTGTAAATACATGTATGATAATTAATACATGGAATCAATAATAATAATAATAATAATGCACCAATTTGAGGTGTCCTAGTGATGAAAATCCCTACATTAATTCTCTATAGTATAAATGCATTTAGGCTATAAAATAATGAATGAGCAAATCATGAGTGTAAAATAAACTTACCACATGGGGATTGGTTTCACGAGTAACGTAAATATGAATGTTGAGACGAAGTTGAAGAAATAAATTTGGAGAAATGGAGTCCATGTTGACGGTGGATAAAAGAGAAATTTCCTTGGAAGTTTTGACAGCCCAAATAACCAAAACATTACGTGGTGATGATCTCTCTCCATGAATACGTGTACGGTGGAGAATGTCTTCTAAGATTGCTAGGAATGGTGAAATTCCAATGCCGCCTGCTACTAATATCAAATTCTCATACTTCAAATAGTATGCTACTTCATGCCCATATGGTCCTTCTATACTTGCTGTAATGAGTTTGGAATTGGGTGCCTCTTCACACATTTTGATAATGCTTCTACTGAGTTTTTGCGTCCAGTCGCCAAGATTTTTTATGAGAATGCTTATATGATTTTTACCATCTAAAGGACTTGATGATACACTGAATGGATGCCATTGCAACCTTGATACTTCTCCAATTTTAACAAACATGAAACTAAGAGCATTGTATCTCAGATCTGCATAAAATTGTTAATTTTGTTACACTTAAACATATTTGCAATGTCTGTTAGAAAAATTACAATCAGATTGTGTGTAAAAATAAATTTTAAGTTTCTATGTAATTTTTCAAAAAATTAAAATATATAAATGAAAACAATCGATCGTAGTGACTTACTTTTTGGTTTTGAAAAAAGCAACTCCATAGTTCCACAAGGAAAGCATCTGGTTGAAACTACATTAATAGATTTTCTTGATTGCCAAAATCTAAGAAATCTATCAAGCATGTAGAGAAAAATTCCAGCAACAACCATACTAAAATAATAGTCACCAACATGCACCGCCAACAAAACTACAAAAACAATGTATAATTGATGGGTGTAATAGAACACTTCAAAGTTCCACTTTTTTACTGTAGAAAGCGAAGTCACCCATATCATTAATCCTGTTATAAGAGCAAGTACTCCAGTTAAATTTGCAATTCCAACTTCTTTCCATTCTAATATCTGCAAAATGTGTAGCTTCATTTCACAATTATATCATTTAAATATTAATTGAGAAATGAAATGTTTAATAATTAAAAGAAGAAGAAAATTTTTTTAAAACAGAAAAATCTAAAATGGGAGATTCTTTCAATCCAATCCGATTTGATATGTGACCCATATGACCCGATTCATTTATAATCGTTTATATTTTCTATGATTTTGTAACTTTTTATATAATGTGCATACAAAAATAATTTTTTTTATATGTCATACATGTATATTTTTTTTATTTTTAATGATTTTTTTTAAGAAAATATAAAACTAATCATAAAATTTGACCCATTTATGCCTCGATTCATTTATAATCAAATCCAATTATGATCTATTTAACAATGATCTATTTGGATCATGGTCCAACTTATGATTTGTTGGTTGTTAGTGATATAATTGCTAATAAGTCTTAAAGATAATGCTACACCATATTTCCGTACCTAATCCGATCTGTTTGCTATTTATAATTCTATATTGTTGGTCGTTAGAAATTGTCACACCATATTTTGATAAAAGAACTAATGAATATTCGAAAGAGCAATTAAATTTTGACAAAAAAAAAATAAAGCAATTAAATTAAAAGGATTATGTAGATTATAGTTCAAATTATAACATAAAAAGACACCACTAGAAAAAGCACTCAAATGTTCAAGTTTTACTATACTAGTTAAAAAAAAAAAGGAAAAATTGGAGGAGAAGGGAGGACTTACCTGGTAAAGGAGGTCACCCTCTATTGTCCATATAATTAGATAGCAAAATCCATGTATGGTAAAGATGAGCAAGATCAGATGTCCTAACCAAATATGGTATCTTATAGCATGTTCAAATGGAATGTCAATAAGTCGAAGAAGAAGAGATCCTCTTGTTACTGGCACAAACATAAATGCCAAGCAAAATAATCCTATTCCTCCGATTCCTATTCCCATATAGTATGCCATTCTAATTCTGGGAAAAAAAAAATGCTTTTAGAGAAATCTTTATTGTATAGTAAATTGCATATAAATATAGTTTAATTTCTTAATACATCTACTGAATTTAAGTTTGTATATGTTTAGGTGTATATGTCACAATTAGATGGATTCACATCTAATGATAGTAATAAAGTATGCAAACTTCAAAAATCCATTTATGGATTGAACAAGTATCTAGGAGTTAGAACGTCCATTTTTTTATGAGACAATCAAAGAATTTGATTTCACTTAAAATATGGATGAACATTGTGTATAAAAGATGGTTAGAGGGAGTGCAATCATTTTCCTTGTATTATATTTAGAGGACATATTAATATTACTCATAGGAATAATGCTTCAGTTCTTCAATCAGTCAAGATATGGCTTTTGAAGTAATTATCCATTAATTAAAGATCTTAGAGAAGCAACCTACTTTTTAGGGATAAGGATCTATAGAGATAGATCCAATTGGTTTTTAGGTCCTTCACAGTCTACTCATAGATAAGATGCTAAAGTATTTTGGTATGGATCTTTATAAGAAAAGGTTTATTCCTATGGTTTATAGGAAACACATTTCTAAGTGTATGTGTTCAAAGACACAAGAAGAGAGAGAATGCATGAGTAAGATTCCTTATGCATCTATTATAGGATTCATCATGTATGCTACGTTATGTACTCGACCTAATATATTATTTGGTCTTAGTGTCACGAGCAAATTCCAATCCAATCATGGAGAGAAACATTGGATGGCTATAAAGAACATCCTTAAGTAATAAAAAAAGAAGGCCTAAGGATGCATTATTAGTTTATGGAGAAGGAGACTTACAAGTAAAAAGGTATACAGATGCCAGCTTTAAATCCAATAAGGATGATTGTAAGCCACTATTTGGATTTATATTCATATTGGAAGGTGGTGCAGTTAATTGGATAAGTAACAAACAAGAAACAACTGTATATTCTACCACTGAGGCTAAGTTAGTTGGATAAGTAACAAACAAGAAACAACTGTAGATTCTAACAACAACTGTAGATTCTAACACTGAGGCTAAGTGCATAGTAGATTTTGAAGCAATTAAGAAAGCTGTTTGGATCAAGAAGTTCATCAATAGATTAGGAGTGGTCTCCAGCATTGTTGATATAATAATTTTATATTGTGATAATAATAGAGCTATTGTGTAAGCAAAAAATGTTGGCCTAAGGTCATACTCTGATTTTGGTGATTATCAAACCTTAAATAAACTCTATTAAGAATTCTTTTCTAAACATATCTCTACAGGAACTTTTCTATATATTTGTCTGATGGAAGAATCACATTTCTGGAGATCAAGCTACAACAAGCATGGACTTTAGTTGTAATTTTATTAATTGTTTTAGTTTGCTGAGAAATTAGGTTATTAAAATGTAAGATCAAATTGAGGCAAAATATTCTCACTTATGCATACACATTTTAGTTTTAAAATTGCCCAAAAATGGCTTTAAGTTTGAAAATGAACTTTTGATTCAAAACTGATTTTTCGTCAGAAATTGGTTTCTGAGAAAATAAATGTCTGTGTTTCAGATTTCTAAAAGAATTTCTAACTACCAATTTCTAACTAAATTTCTGCTCGTATCAGAATTCTGGGCAAAATCCAGTATCGCACAAAAAGACAAAATAACGGCCATAAAACGGCTAGTTGCATTTTAACTGGTCTGATTTGCCCTCCAACAGCCATAAACGGCTAGTTTTTGATTTAAGCATCCAAAACTAATTTTTTGAGTATAAATACATGATGTTTTACCCATTAGAAGGTTAGAGAAAGTTTGGAAAGAAATTCTGACTCTTAAGAGAAAAGCTTAATTTTTTAAATCTCACTTTCCACATCTTTGCACTTCATTTTTTATATATTCTCCTCAATTTGGTTATAGTTTTTTGTTGTAATCTTTATGTGAGGAAATTTTATTGTAAAAAATTGTGAGTTGGGTTGGCTAGAAACCTAGGAAGAATTCTAGTAAGTATTTTTAATCTTTTACTTTGGGAAAAAGATTGTGAGTAGATATACAAATCTAGGATTGTATATTGGCTTTGACTCTTGCCCTTAAAAGAGTTAAGAGTGGAAAGAAAAGCTCAAGAACTATATCTCGGGGAGTGGATGTAGGCAAGATTGGCCGAACCACTATAAATTTTGAGTGTCATCTTTTCTACTCTCATTTCTGACTCTCTACATTTCTACAACTCTGTTTTTGAAATTCTGTCAAATGAGATTTCAAAGTTATTTCTTATAAAACATTCTTAAATTGTCACAATAATTTTTGCATACACGTTTCTGAAGTTATCACTTGAGTTTTCAATTGTAAAAGCATTTACAAAAATCTGATCCTTGCTTAATCTGCATCTTTATCCTTAAAGTCAGAATTCTGTATTTTTCATCAAATTTGTTCCATTAGAAAATCAGCCAGAAAATTTTGAGACACCCAATTCACCCCCCCTCTTGTGTGTCTTTGGGACCAACATTTGGTATCAGAGCAGTTCTCAATCTTCCTAAGGCTTAATATCCTTGAGTGATCCTAAGAATGGCTGACGCTCCAATTGCTACACCTTTTAAGGAAGGACACTCAGTTCATCGTCCTCCTATGTTCAATGGTGAGAATTATCCCTTTTGCAAAGTTGTGATGAGATATTTCATTCAATCACAAGATATGGACTGCTGGGATATTATTGAAAATGGGTATGAGCCTCCAAGAAAGGTAGTAACTGCAGAAGGTGCTTCTACTGCTACTATATTGAAGACTAGAAAGGAATTCATTGAAGCAGATAAGAAACTAGTGCAGTTGAACTCCAAAGCTATGAGTATTCTGTTTTGCTCATTAAAAACAAATGAGTTTAATAGAGTCTCTAGATGCGATACTGGCAAAGAAATATGAGACAAGCTGGAAGCAACATATGAAGGTACCAATCAAGTTAAAGATACAAGATTGCACATTCTGATGGTTGATTATGAAAGCTTCAAGATGAAACCTGAGGAATCTATCTCTGAGGTAATAAACAGGTATGTAAAATTGACTAATGATATTAAAGCTTTAGGTAAAAAATTGGATGAACATGATAAAATTGCAAAGCTGGTAAGAGGTCTTACACCTAGATGGGAAGCAAAAGCTTCAATTTTATTGGATAAGGATCTTAGCACTTTAAATTTTGATAATGTATGTGGATCCCTTATTTCGCATGAGCTTTACATTAAATCTCAAGATGCAGAGAAGGAGAAAGACAGGAAATTAAAAGCTATTGCTCTTAAGGCAGAATTCGGAAGTGACTATTCTACAGGTGATGATGAGATGGCATTGATCACCAAGAAATTTAGGAAGCTGTACAGAAAAGGGAAGAAATCCTACAGAAAACAGCACCAAAAATTTCCACATCAAAAGGGAGAAAATTCCTCCAAATCTGCTGGTGAAGTTATATGCTACGAATGCAACAAACCAGGTCATATCAAATCAAAATGCCCAAACTTGAAAAGAAAGGAGAAAAGATTCAAGAAAAAGGCTATGAAAGCTACATGGAGTGATAGTGAAGAATCAAGCACAAGTGAAGCAGAATCTATAAATTTTGATGAAATTGGTCTGATGGTAATTTCTGATCGTGAAGAGCAGAATCTATTTTCTGATGAAGAGCAGAGAGCTTCAGCTAATAATTCAGAGAAATTTGAAGTAAGTGATTCTGACTCTAATTCTGATGGTAATGAGTATGAAAAAATTCTTGATTGTTTTGAAGAATTGCATCATAAATATTGTTTGCTTAAGAAGATGCATACAGAATTGAAAAAGAATTTTGATGCATTGAGTTTGGAATATGAGAATGCTAAGCAATCAGAGATAAAATTGAAAAACGATTTTTCTGATTTAGAAACAAAATATGCATCTTTACATGAAAAATGCAAAGGAAAACAAGTTTGTGTGTGCAATGATAATATTGTTGAAAATGTGAAATCAGTTCATGCAAGTTCATCAAAGGATTTTTATAAGAAAAATTATTTTACAAAAAGGGTTGATAAGGTAGCATCTTATAAAAAATTAGCAACTAATTCTTCTGCTACATGCTTTTATTGTTGCAAAAAGGGGCATATTTCAAAATTCTATTTTTACAAGAAGAATGCTGATTTTGTTGAACAAAAGTGGGTGATTAAAAATTCTAGAACAGTTACTGCTAACCCTGTAAGACCCAAGAAGAATTGGGTACCTAAAACTGTTTGAAATTATTACAAATCTGCCTAAGGAGCACCAAGACTGAGAAATGGTATATGGATAGTGGCTACTCCAGGCATATGACGTGGGATAGAACCAAGTTTTCAAAATTGGTGAAGTTTACTGGTGGTTCTGTTTGTTTCGGTGACAATCGGAAAGGAAAAATTATTGGAACTGAATCAATTGGTACTAATCTAGTTATTGAAGATGTTTCTCTTGTTGAAGGACTGAAGTATAATTTATTAATTATTAGTCAACTGTGTGACAAGAAAAGAAGAGTAATTTTTGAAGTAGATCATTGTAGAGTTGAAGATGTTGAAACTTGAAAATCTGTTTTAAAGGGTCAGAGACATGGAAATATCTACTTAGTCAGTCTTGAAGACATCAAGAAAAGTGAAGCAAAATGTTTGATCTCAAAGGAAGATGTGAGTATCTTATGGCACAGGAAATTGGGGCATGCCAGTTTTCACATGATTGAGAAGCTGATAAGAAAAAACTTAGTGAGAGGTATGCCTAAGATGAAAATTGATAAAAATCATTTGTGCAATGCGTGTCAGCTTGGGAAGCAAACCAGGAATTCACATAAATCTAAATCTGACGTATCTACTGAGAAGGCTTTAGAGCTGCTCCACATGGATTTATTTGGTCCAATTAGCCCTTCTAGTATTGGTGGAAAGTCATATGTTTTAAATGTGGTGGATGACTATACGAGATACACGTGGGTGCTATTTCTTGCTCATAAAGATGATGCTTTTGAAGCATTTAAGAAGTTAAGCAAGAAGATTCAGAATGAAAAGGGATATAAGATCATAAGTATCAGAAGTGATCATAGTGGAGAATTTGAGAACAAGAAATTTGAAGATTTTTGCAGTAATTCTGGAATCAACTACACCTTTTCTGCTCCAAGAACACCGCAGCAGAATGGTGTAGTAGAAAGGAAGAATAGAACTCTTCAAGAGATGGCCAGAACTATACTAAACGAGAATAATCTACCTAAGTACTTCTGGGCCGAGGCAATCAACACAGCTTGCTACATATTGAACAGAGTCATGATCAGGTCTGTGTTGAAAAAGACTCCATATGAGCTATGGAAAGGAAGAAAGCCCAACATCGGTTACTTTTAACCATTTGGCTGTAAGTGTTTCATTTTTAATGATAAAATTAATTTAGCTAAATTTGATGCAAAATCAGATGAAGGTATATTCTTAGGATATTCCTTAAATTCTAAAGCTTACAGAGTTTTTAATAAAAGAACACGTAAAGTAAAAGAATCAATAAATGTTAAATTTGATTTTACTAACGTGAATGTTGGAGAAAGGAGTTTGTCTGATGATGAAACAGGTTTTGAGAAAGTAAAAGAAAAAGAAATTCAAATTGCTGAAACAGAGAAATCACAAGATCAACAGGAAGAACCAGATGATGGTTATATGAATCAACTTGAGGAAGTTAAAGATAATTCTGAAGTTCATGAGGAAAATGAACAAGAAACCCAGACAGAACAACAGCCTGAGCAATCAACTGAACTACCAAAAGATTGGAGATTTCACAAATATCATTCAAAGGATAATCTGTTGAGCGATCCCTCTCAGAAAATGATGACAAGGAGAGCCTTGCGAGAATATTGTGGTAACGTTGCATTTGTTTCTCAACTTGAACCTAAAAATTATACTGATGCTCAAAATGATGAAAATTGGATTATTGCTATACAAGAAGAGCTAAGTCAGTTTGAATGGAACAAAGTTTGGAATTTGGTTCAAGACCCTCAAATTGTTCTATTATTGGAACAAAATGGGTGTTTAGAAATAAGCTGGATGAACAAGATAATGTTATCAGAAACAAAGCCAGATTAGTGTCTCAAGGCTATAACCAAGAGGAAGGTATAGATTTTGATGAAACCTTTGCACCTGTTGTTAGATTAGAAGCAATTAGAATTTTGTGTGCATTTGCATGTTTTAAAAATTTCAGATTATACCAAATGGATGTTAAAAGTGCTTTTCTAAATGGTTTATTGAATGAGGAAGTTTATGTTGAACAACTTCCAGGTTTTGAAAATTCTGAACATCCAGATTTTGTTTATAAACTTAAAAAGGCTTTATATGGTTTAAAGCAAGCTCCTAGAGCTTGGTATGAAAGGTTAAGTTGTTTCTTGCTTGCACATGGTTTTAACAGAGGTAAAGTAGATACCACTCTTTTTATAAAGCATAAATCATCTCATATTTTAATTGTTCAAATTTATGTTGATGATATAGTTTTTGGTTCTACTAACGTTTCCTTGTACAAAGAATTTGAAGCAATTATGAAAAAGCAATTTGAGATGAGCATGTTAGGTGAGTTAACATTTTTTCTGGGACTTCAAATCAAGCAGAGTGCTGATGGAATATTTATAAGTCAATCAAAGTATACAAAGGAATTGCTGAAGAAATTTAAGATGTCTGATGCAAAAATTGCCAGTACTCCTATGAGCTCAACAATAAAGATTAATAAGGATGAGAAAGGAAAAATTGTTGAAGAAAAAATATATCGAGGAATGATTGGGTCTCTGCTGTATTTAACAGCAAGTAGACCAGCATTCACTTCAGTGTCTGTCTCTGTGCAAGATTTCAATCAACTCCAAAGGAATCACATTTATCAGCAGTTAAAAGAATTTTGAGATATCTTTGTGGAACGCAAGAGTTAGGACTTTGGTATCCAAAGAATAGTTCATTCAATCTCATTGGATATTCAGATGCTGATTATGCTGGTTGTAGAATTGATAGAAAGAGTACTTCCGGTGCTTGCCACTTTCTGGGAAATTCACTAATCACTTGGTCAAGTAGAAAGCAGAATTCTGTGGCATTATCTACAGCTGAGGCAGAATACATAGCTGCTGGTGGATGTGTAGCTCAAATTCTATGGATAAGACAGCAATTGAAAGATTATGGGAAAGAATTTGACAATATTCCAATATTTTGTGACAACACAAGTGCTATAAATTTGACAAAGAATCCTATTTCGCACTCTAAAACGAAGCACATTGAAATAAGGCACCATTTTATTTGTGATCATGTGTAAAGAGGAGATATTTTATTGGAATTTATTCCTACTGAAAGCCAGATAGCTGATATTTTTACAAAGCCTCTCAAGGAAGACAGATTTTGTCAATTAAGAAGAAAGTTAGGAATGAGTACATCAGAAATTTAATTTTCTGTTGAGGTACATTTTCTAACAAAATTCTGATAAGAAATCTGCTGATTAATTTTGAAATCAGTGTGGGAATGCGTGATGCAATTTTTTCTTTGTTATTTTACTAGTTTTAAATATAAAAATATGTTAATGTGATTTTCCCTTTCGTGTTCAATTATAAAAAGCTCATATTTTTTAAAGAAAAAATAGTCATTTTATTCTTTATTTAAAAAAAATAAAAAATAAAATTCGTTTGATTTCTTTCTGGAAACAAATATCAGTTGTTTGAATTTAGCTTGTGGGTTTATCAAAAGAATGAGATCAATTTAATTTTTGAGTTTAAAGTCAATGGTTATCTCCTTGGAAAATGAAATTTACTTTTTGATTTTTGTCTTTTTCCAAAGTCTTCTCAAGTTACTTTTCATTTGATGCAAAACTTGTTTCATACTCTTTCATTTTAATATTTTATTTGAAAGTGGTTTTAGCTTTTCCATCTCCATCCTCTCGTCACTTTCTTTTTAATTTTGTAAAACTTATTCATTTCTTACCCATTTGCCCAAATTCAAATTCTATACAAAAGTATGGTGATTTTGATCACAACCCATCTCTTTCAAACCCAAATCCAAGAAATGCAACCCATAGAAATCAAAATCAAACCCAAATCGAAACCAACACCCAAAATTATATCTGTCACATTTCCTCCAGAATCTTCGATCGAGCTAATCAATTGCGAAATCAATTTTATGGATGGAATCTGAAGGAAGGAAATTGCTGTTGGAATATTCAAGTAACGCAATTTTACTCTAATTTGGTAAAATCATTTTATGGATTTTTGGGCAATATCACCGAAATGAGCTTCATCGTTCAAATTCGAAAAGAAAATTCAAGTCTCTCTGAATCTGCTCTCTTCAGGTATTATTTATTATATCTCAGTGACTTGAAAAATATTTTTATTGCTGGATTTGCTTTGAAAATATTTTTTAATTGAATATTATTGTGATAAATTGGTTGCTTCTCTCTTCCATTTTGCTGATGAGAAAATGGTTAAATTTGTTCTGATGAATATGTTGATATGCTATTGATTAATTTTTGTTAAAAATCAAACTGTTGATTTTTGTTCAAAATCAAAATTTAAAAAATTGCGATATGTTGATTTATTGGCTATATATATATGATATATGTGTTGAGCTGATATATGTGGATTGAATTTTTTTTGAGAAACATTGGGATCTGTTGAGATGTTATTGTGATTGAAAATGAGCTGATACGATGAAATTGAATTTTATTTGAGAGAAATTGCAATATTGAAAATATGTGATATGTGATATGTTGGGATTACTTGATGTGTTTTATGCAGAAATGATAGTAAAATTTTATTGGATATTGTTGGATCTCTATGATTATTGGATATTGTGGACTGCTTTTGCTTTGGTGCAGGTTCCCTCCTTTTTTATTGATGACAAAAAGGGGGAGAAGTTGCTATTAGCTGTTATTTTCTATTTAGCATTAAACCGAGTGAAATTTCTATGGATGGATTGTTGCTATTGAGTGCTGAACTATTGGATGGATTGTGGTTATTGAATGTTTGATTGTTACACTGTTAATATGTTTATATTTTTGAACAGGGGATATATAAGTTTTTATATTTACCCCCATGTACATATTCAGGGGGAGCATATTTTTACTAACCTAGATAGACTTCTAATTGGAGTTTATTAATGTTTTGTCATCATCAAAAAGGGGGAGATTGTTGGCCTAAGGTCACACTCTGATTTTGATGATTATCAAACCTTAAATAAACTCTATTAAGAATTCTTTTCTAAACATATCTCTACAGGAACTTTTCTATATATTTGTCTGATGGAAGAATCACATTTTTGAAGATCAAGCTACAACAAGCATGAATTTTAGTTGTAATTTTATTAATTGTCTTAGTTTGCTGAGAAATTAGGTTATTAAAATGTAAGATCAAATTGAGGCAAAATATTCTCACTCATGCATACACATTTTAGTTTTAAAATTGCTCAAAAATGGCTTTAAGTTAGAAAATGAACTTTTGATTCAAAACTGGTTTTTCGTCAAAAATTGGTTTCTAAGAAAATAAATGTCTGTGTTTCAGATTTCTAAAAGAATTTCTAAATGAATTTCTAACTGAATTTCTGCTCGTATCATAATTCTGGGCAAAATCCAGTATCGCACAAAAAGACAAAATAACGGCCATAAAACGGCTAGTTGCATTTTAACTGATCTGATTTGCCCTCCAACAGCCATAAACGGCTAATTTTTGATTTAAGCATCCAAAACTAATTTTTTGAGTATAAATACATGATGTTTTACCCATTAGAAGGTTAGATAAAGTTTGGAAAGAAATTCTGACTCTTAAGAGAAAAGCTTAATTTTTTAAATCTCACTTTCCACATCTTTGCACTTCATTATTTATATATTCTCCTCAATTTGGTTATAGCTTTTTGTTGTAATCTTTATGTGAGGAAATTTTATTGTAAAAGATTGTGAGTTGGGTTGGCTAGAAACCTAGGAAGAATTCTAGTAAGTGTTTTTAATCTTCTACTTTGAGAAAAAGATTGTGAGTAGATATACAAATATAGGATTGTATATTGGGTTTGACTATTGCCCTTAAAAGAGTTAAGAGTGGAGAGAAAAACACACGAACTATATATCGGGGAGTGGATGTAGGCAAGATTGGCCGAACCACTATAAATTCTGAGTGTCATCTTTTCTACTCTCTTTTCTGACTCTCTACATTTCTACAACTCTGTTTTTGAAATTCTGTCAAACGAGATTTCAAAGTTATTTCTTATAAAACATTCTAAAATTGTTACAACAATTTTTGCATACATGTTTCTGAAGTTATCACTTGAGTTTTCAATTGTAGAAGCATTTATAAAAATCTGATCCTTACTTAATCTGCATCTTTATCCTTAAAGTGAGAATTCTGTATTTTTCATCAAATCTGTTCCATTAGAAAATCAGCCAGAAAATTTTGAGACACCCAACTCACCCCCCCTCTTGTGTGTTTTTGGGACCAACAAAAAAAATACATGGTCTCATCAATGAATCAAACATATTCTCAGGCGCTATCATTTCATTAAAGAGATAATTAATTGGAAGAGGTGATGTGAAGAATGAAGGAGTCCCTACAGATCAAAACATGAGGAATTTGTAACTATTTTTGGAGGGAGACAAATTTGTTATTTTTTCCAGCCGTCAACAAGTAGCTTGTGAGTTAGAGAGAGGTGAGTCAGGTGGTAGTTATTGTTCTTTCTGCTGTATATATACGTAGTTATATTTTTCTTCTGGTTCAATACGAAAAAAGTTTTATTCTCTTTTTTTCAATGTTAATAGTAACTATATTGTGTTTAAATGTAACGAAATTGATAAATTCAAGTATGAATATATTTTTTCTTTTAAAAAATAAAAATGCCAAAATAACTAAGCATGTCTAATTGAAATGTTATTATACAAAAATAAAATTTTGTAATTGAAAAATTTAGGCTTTAATTAGGAGTGTTCAAAGATGGGTTGGATGGGTTACGATCGGTTTTCCATCCAACCCATCTAAAATTTTAAATGGGTTGAACCCAGCCCAATCCAGTTGGGTTATAATTTAAACTTTTTATATTGGGTTGGTTGGTTTATGACTGGGTTATATGGGTTATGTTAAATTTCTAACATATAAATTTTATATTATCTATATTTATATTTTTTAAGTATAAAACATTAATTTTATTCTTGTAAATATTTTTTTAAATAACACATGCATATTTCATTTTTTTTTAAAAAAAAATAATTTCGAAGAATAGCGTGGTAAAAAAAATGAAAAAAATTAATTTCAAAGCATAGTGTGGTATATTTGGAAGGAAAACTGCTAATGGACTGCCATGCTAGGATTCGAAA
Source organism: Excoecaria cochinchinensis (assembly GCA_947683425.1). Taxonomy (NCBI): domain Eukaryota; kingdom Viridiplantae; phylum Streptophyta; class Magnoliopsida; order Malpighiales; family Euphorbiaceae; genus Excoecaria; species Excoecaria cochinchinensis. Next base: position 8,854,644 of record CANTUQ010000050.1, read on the forward strand.
GACTATCGGTGAAAAGTTTGTCAAAAAGTTATATCAATATTAGTTAGTTATACCAATAGGCTTTATACTTAATATTTATTAGGCCCAATAATTTTTCTCTTATTTCTAATAAAAATATATCCATAAATGTCGAAAAATATTTTCTAGGGTGCACAAAAATTTCATGTCATCTAAAGTTTCAACCAATAATTTAACAAAAATTCATTAAAATGGCTTACTATAGCGGTGCTCCATCATTGAAATGGCTTAATAATAATAATAATAATATCTTGAGAAAATAAAAGGATAAAACAGTAAAACACACATGAATTATATTAAATTAAGAAAACACAAATAACTACAAATAGAGCAAAATATAAAGAGAAAAATTTCGAATTTCCTACTTGAAGCATTAATTTGCCATGTAAAAGAAAAATGAACTATTGCAAAATATGACTTAGAGAATCCTACTTAAATAATAATTCTGTACTTTATATTCTATCTTTAATACAGTATATTTTGTAGAGCTTATATCTTTCGTTTTTTTTTATACATTACTAATAAAACAATCTATTTTGTTTTGGATTATGAATTATGGATAATCATCAGATGCATTCATTGAATTGTAATTAAATTTTAACAAATTAATTAAGTTTTAATTTTTAAATTAATAAGAAAAAAGATAAATAATTTTCTCAAATGCTAGTCTCCTAACTAGAACCACTTTATATATACACAAATATATATATACACGTATGTATTATACCTAAATAATTGATGAAAATTATCTAATATATATATAATTTCATGTCAGCATTTAGATATCTCATGCATGTTTGATGAACATTTTAAGGGGTTATAAGTGTTTTTTCGAAAAGCTAAAACAAGTAAAATAGCTTCTAAGTTAAATAAACATGTATGTATATTTTCATGTCATCTATATATATTATGTAATATATATAGAGCTTATCGTTTGCCGTGATGTCACTATTCACGACCTGAAAAGTAATATTTACGAAAACTGAAATTTTAGAACATTATATGATAAGTATACGAGTTTAAATATGTTAAATATTTTGATATAAATTTGTATTATATTTTGATATAAATAATAATTGGAGTCAATATTTATATGAGTTAGTTGGCTGGGTTATATAATAACCCATAACCCATATAAATATTTTGTAAATTTTAAAATGGGTTATATGGGTTATAATAATCCATTAAAATTATGAAAAAAATGGGTTAGACGGATTGGGTTAAACGGTTTGGATGAGTTACACCATTTTTGAACACTCCTAGCTTTAATTATCACTAGTAGTCATTTTTGTTAAAATATGGCAAATTCGATGTGAGAAAGTACACATGTTATGCGATTAGTGCTCAATAAATTATTTGACTTGTTAACACGAAAAGAAAAAAAAAATTAAAGTATTCTAATTTTAATACTAAATATAATTTAAAAATAAAAGTGTCATATATCCAAGTAGGGGGTAATCTAACATTTTTAATAAGTTTAGGGAGTAATCTGATATTCGATTAATTTAGAAAGGTAATATGTTAAACGATAATAGTTTGGAAATAAATTTATTTATTATTTCTTAAACTTCTAGATTGGGTTTATTAGATTTTGACAAAAAAGGACCACTAATAACAATTAATCTAAGATTAAGTAAAATAAAAGCATTGGATTTGTACCTTTTTTCACTAGGAGTTATATCTAAGGTAGAGACATGCTCGAGGTTTCGTTCCACACTTGTACTAACAGCCCACACAACGTAGACATAGAAAAGGAAAATGCCAATGAACTCAGCAGCAGAAACTACACCATAAGCACCATCCACAAGCACAGGAAATGTCCACAGCCCAATTCTTGGTTTCTTTGAACTCTTTTTCCTAATCGTTAAACATAACTCCTGCTGATCATCCCTATTTAGAATAAGATAAGGAATCGAAAGAAGTGTAATAAGCAGAATTGGCCCACTCATCAAGAAGAAAGCCCCTCCTGCAATTAATTAATAAATTTCAGAAAAAATATATATAAAAATCTGACAAAGACAAAATAAAAACAATAAGAAAAAAAAACACCTGAAGCACCCCAAAATGTTCCCCTTGTGTAAACAACCAATTGTTTAAAGAAATCATCACCAGATTGTGTAGAATGATAAAACATAAGAGCAACCCAGGCAATGAAAATGGCCCACATCGCAATCTTAAGTATCCATTGTAGTAGTAATACAAACACAGATTTCTTCTTCACATTTTCAATTTCACCCCCCAAAAGAAGAGCTTCTTCCTTATTTGATGAAGTTTGATCCATTATGTTTTCAAATGATTTTCTTTCTTTCTTTTGTTTTTCCGAAGAAAGAAATCAAGAAGAATGATACTTTATATGATCCTGTGTAGTTGAATTATATAATAAATAAACGGAAAACACATTCGGGGTCCCTAAACTTTAAGATTTTTTTACACTAAATCCCTGTACTTATAAAAGTTGATATTATATCCTTTTCCTTTTTAAATCACTCACATTAGATTCAAATTAAACGAGACTGACCGAATTGAAATACACAATCTATTAATTTCGCTTGACGTCAATTTAAAATAATTATAAGACCCATAAAGATATAAAAAATTGAAAAAAAAATCAACTTCTCACTTTTCACATGCCTGAAATGAAGGTATATTTTTTCATTTTTTTTATTTTGGTGGATTGCACAGCTATTTTAAGTTGAATTTATGCGAAATTAACAGATCATATATTCCAATTTCACCAATTCTATTTAAATTGAATTTAATGTGAATGATCTAAAAATTATATAAATTTAATGTCAACTTTTGAAAGTATATAGATCTCATATAAAAAAATATTAAAAGTTTAAGGACCACAATGCATTTTTTTCTAAATAAATAAATTTTTAATTAATTCACTGTCAATTTACAACCAATGAAATTGATCTATGACCATGATGACTATAATACTAGTTAGTGACATGCAGACTTGAATTGTAATTGATGAAAGGAAAGAATATTGTTGAACTCTTCAGTTTGGATAGCGTTTAATTTGAGTGGGTAAAAAAAATCGAAAATTTGGTTAACAGCCAAATCGGTCCGAAATTGAATTAATTTTTTCGATTAATCGATCCGATAGATTTAATTTTTATTTTTATTTTTAATATTTTCGGTTTCGATTTTTAGGTATTAGTTAACTTTTTGTCCACAGTTAACCGGTTCATACATATATTATACCATAAAAAATTTTCTTTTTTTATTTCTATCTAATACTTACATATATAAAGTAATATTTTAAAGCATATTTAAATTTTATTTTTATACCTTAGTTTTTTTGTATTTCTTTATAAAATTTATATAATATTTTAAATTAGGGGTGTTCAAAAATGGGTTACATGGATTAGATGGGTTACAATTAGATTTTTTTAGAAGAAAAATGGATTTGAATTATATATAATCTCACAAAATATATTATATAAATTTGATTCACATTTTATCATAACCCACCCAACCCATTTTTGAACACTTCTATTTTAAACTGTACTTAAATTATGTCATTCTAATGGATTAAATGATTAACTTTTAAATATGTTATTTTTAATTATATATATTGGTGTCTATATTTACTTGATAGCATTTAATTATATTGTTTTATATTTTAGAATCTATGTTTTAACATTCAATTTTGTCCAAAATTTTTCTTTAACTTAGAATTAAGCATATTAATTTCCAACAATATCAAATTTACTTTATAATATGAGCTATTAATTTGTTGAACATGAATTTTGGCTGGTATGTTATATTTGTTTTGTGATTTTTATTTTAATTTACTTTACACATTTGAAATTGAATCGAAACTTGTCTATTTTTTTATAATTATATGTTATAAATTTTAGTGGTTAACCGAAAAATATTGATTAACCAAACCCAAAAACTGAAACTAATAGACTAATTAACCAAATAAAATGGATTGATTAATTGTTAATGATTTTAAAAAATCGATATTAATAAATTGATTATTTATTTTAATGAACCGTACATGCCCACCCCTAAGTTTAATTACTATTCTTTTATATTAAATCCTTAAACTACCAATTAAAAATTAATCTGTGGTCAGCATTTAAGTAAAGTATGAGAAATAATAATTTATAGTAATCATAATAAAAAATTTTAAACTACTCTTTTCGTCCTAAAAAGCCGATTCATTTTTTTATTTTTACATATATAAAGAAAAATTGATCAATGTGATTGAATTAATGATTTTTCTTACTTTAATTAGAAATACATTAATAAAGTAAGAAATAAAAATTTATAGTTGTTGATTAGTATACACATTAGATAGCAATATTAAACATTTAACATGTTAATGTTAGGGATATAGTTGATCTGCTCTTAACTCAATCTCACATGCAAGACGTACCTTAAACACATTTTGATTAACATTCTTTTGTTAATATATGTCATTGGTAACTCTTTTATTATATTAATTATTGATTAATATGATAAGATTTTTAATTAAATTTTGAGATTTAATATCATGATGGAGATCATGATAATAGAAGTCAAAACTCTTACAATTTAATTTTAATTTTTTTATTGACAATGAGATGCATATATAGATGATGCACATAGAGATATGATTATTGAACAACTCATTGAAACATTCCTAATGATTAAAATTAACTATGTGAAAAAGAAGTCAGAGTGTGGCAAAAGAAATTAAGCAGCCAAAACTGAAATAAGGTTAATTGTACTGCAAATTAAAAATTCAAACCGAGAGATAATAAGAAAATTATTTTTCTTATTTTTTTCCTCAAAATTTTTTAGCATAATATTTTTATTCAATTTATTCGCAAATTCCGTTTATCAAGAAGTTTACAGTAAATGTCATTTTCGGTGTGGACAAGTATGAAATTTTAATAGTGTTTCTGGTCCCATAATAATACGATGCGACATGAAAAGGGACCATTCCCACTTGGAAAGGTCTCTCCAATCAGTCCATACCAATCGGGACCACTCACTTCTGATTCAAACGGGACTGTTAATCTGTGCTCCACGTACGGAGCCATTTCCAAATCCACACAAATTAAGTTTGAGTTTGTTCCTATATTAATTCGGAGTGCATACTATCCCACATGTTTTCCATATTTATAAATTTTCAGTATTATTTCAAAAGTTTGAGTATTTTTGAAATCAGATTTCATATCTTGAAAATTTAAAATAATTTGGCACAATTTTTTTAAAAATTCGGACTTGAACGATGTGATTTTTTGGTTCTTTCGATTAGGGTTGTGCAAAACCGAACCGGAACCGAAAATCGAACCGAATGCATTTTGATCTATTTGGTTCGGTTCTTTCGATTTTTGGTTCGGTTTTAAACCAAAATTAAATTTCGGTTATTTCGGTTCGGTTCTTAAGATTGTAAAACCGAATGAACCGAACCGACCAAAGTTTTTTAAGCTCACTATTATATATATATATATATATAATCTAAAACTAAATATATACTATAGTTATATTTATTTGCATGTATATTTTTTTAATTAAAGTATATTAAATGTATTATTAATAAAAATTTATGTTATATTTATTTTTAATGTATATTTTTTTTAGTATAATTTTGCTTAGTATTTATTAGGAAAATAATATGAAAAATTTATGTATTTTTTTCCTTTTAGTTATTTTAATTGGTTTTATTTTGTTGAATATAAGTTAATTTAATTTATAAATCCATATAAGTTAAAAATAAAAAAAAGCCTATATTTGTGAAGAACCGATTGGACCGAACTGAACCGACCGAAATTATTTCGGTTTATTCAGTTTCGGTCCTAAAAATTTCAGTTCTCGGTTCGGTTCTAAAAATTTCTAAACTTTGATTTTCGGTTTATTCGGTTCGGTTCAAAACCGAACCGAACCGACCATTTGCACACCCCTACTTTCGATATTTTAGATAATTCAAATTTCTTTTTAGAAAATTCCAATAAAATATATAATATTATCAACAAATATAACTAACATATATACAAATATTCTACAATTCAATTTAACTAAATATATATTAATTAACTTATAAAAATATAATTTCAAACAAACACTTAAAATTTTAGCAACAATTACATACTTGGTGCCACAAATATAGAAGTAGTAGTTGAGTGATACTAAAAGATATATGAAATTAAATTACTAATTGATCAGAAGTACTGAAAAGTTGTTATAAGAGAATCTAATTGAAGGAGGAGCTTATGGTTGTTCAGTTCCTGTAAACAAAAGGTGAGTGCTTGGGCTGATTGGAAAAAACACTCTCAAATATTAAATGGAGAGATTTTTTATGTATGGATTAATCATACAAGCATAAATAAATAAATAAAAAGAATACGGCTAAAGATTTTTACAAAAATAAATATATAAAAAGATACAAAATGAAATAATTTTACTAATAGTTTAGTTGATTTGATTTTAGCAATTTTTAGATATTGAAAATCAGATTGAATTGATATAACCGAATTCCAATTTAAAAATCGAACGAATTAAATAAAAAATTGAAACAAATACACCGAATTGTTTATTGTTCAGTATTAAGTTTCGCTCTAATTCGTTTGGTGGCCAACCATTCCTTCTTCCATTATATATGAACCATAACTGGCTGAATGCAATCAATGCAATGTGGTGTGCATTGATATATATAGAAGAAAAGGGCCCATCTCACAACCTTCAGTGTCCATAGAAACACAGATTTCTTCACCACGTTTTCAATTTCAACCTACAATTGTATTGGTCATTCTTCAAGTTTAACATAGTAGTACTAATGAAAAATGATTGATAACCATCCTTACAGACAGATATGTTTGGCATTTAATGAATGGGCCTAATTGATTTCACTCAATTTAGAATATTTTTTGAAACATCGCTATTCAGGTTTAATATAGTAGTAACTAGTACTAATGAAAATGATTAATCACAATCCTTACAAAAAATAATAAAAACATCATTGATGGTGAGTGATGACTATTGGCCCACATGCACATGGTGTCTTCTTTTACATTTTAAGATTTTATTTCCAGGTGCAGTTGAAAATTGTAATTAATGAAAGGAAAAATAAATTGAGTTAATTATACATTTTACCTGAACTTTCACTTACCATTCAATTTAACTCCCAGACTTAAAAATTTGACATTGTACTATTTAACACCAAACCTTTAATTAAATTTTAAATTAGAGACTATATTACAAATTCCATCCAAAACTAATGGAATAATATTTCAAGATATTTTATGGATCACACATAATATTTCGCAAATTTTAGATGAAATTTTTAATAGTTTCTAATTTGCAATGTAACTAAAGATTATAAGAATTTTTTTTAAAAAAAAATTAAATTAAAAAATAAGTGAAAAATTGAAAATTGTTTTGTAATTAACCAAAAAAGTTTTTTGTTGAACTTATCCACTTGAGTTCTATTTGTATTCTTTTATATTAAATTCTTAAACTACCACTAAAAATTTATTCCCATGGTAGCACAAGTGACAAAGATTTTTTATGTATGGATTAATATTGGCTCATGAATGTAGTAGTAATCAAATTAATTTGAACCCTTATTTAGGTGTAGGTAAAGATTTTTGCGTAAATTTCAATTTTGGTTGTTGGATGTAATAGTATTTAGATAGATGTTGGCCATTCAAATTAAAAGATATAAATAAAAATAAATTAAAAAGAAAAGAACAAATTGCTAAGTTTTTGGATGAAATAGTGTAATAAGTCCATTCTAATTAAAAAGATATTTTGTAATTTGAATTTTAAGTGTTCAGTAGCACCTAATGTAGCGTTTCTTATCTGAGTATTAACTGTCAGGATAAAAAGTGTCAAACAAGCATAAATAAATAAAGAAAAGAATATAATTAAAGATTTTCATAATAAATATGTAAAAACATACAAAATGATGTAATTTTATTAATAGTTCGGTTAGTTCGATTTTAGTGATTTTTGAATATTGAAAATCAGATTGAATTGATATAACCGAATTTCAATTTCAAAATCAAACCTATTAAACAAAAAATTAAAACAAATACATCAAATTTTATTGTCCAGTTTTAAGTTTTGTTCCGATTTTTTAGCCATAATTGTGACTTGAGATTAAATTCAAAGAAATGATGATCCGATAAATATGCCCGAACCCGCTTGATATGACCTATTTGCCAAACCTAAATTTTATCAATACTTTTTTTTATTTAACATTTTTTATAAAATTTTTAATTAACAAATTGATAGCAAAATATCATAATAGTGAAAATTAATTATCATGATAAATATTGCCAATTTACTCCTTCCAATAATGGTTTAAAATTAATAAAGTTAATTAAAAGGATAATTAATTTGTTCATCAAAAATTTAAATATAATTATATATGAATCAAATATAATTAGAAAATTAATGTGATATAATTAAATCACATATGTTATAAAAATCACGGAGGTATTAATCCACTCATATTATTTAAAATAAAATGAAGTAAAATATATTTTTATAAGTTCGGTACAATTTGATTCAATTTTTTATACCGTTATAGTTAAAGATTCAAAATAGTACCAAATAAAATTGAACAGTTAAATTCATATCAGTTTTGGTAAAAAAAAAACAAATAGCATAGTTTGGTTCTGGCCATTTTTATTTGGTATTTTGGTTTAATTTTGTATTTCCAATCTCCATTCTCACCTCTAAAAAAATAGTTATTTAGAAGTTCAATGCAACAAAATAAGAAAATAAAATATAATTACAAGGATATTTTAAAACTCCTTTCAACAACTATGGAGCCATTTTTACTCTAAAATAATTTAAAAGATATAATATATAGTTATGGGATAAACATATAGAATTCGTTTGGTGGTAAACTATTCCTTCTTCCATTATATATGAACCATAACGGGCTGAATGCAATCAATGCAATGTGGGGTGCATTGATGTACATAGAAGAAAAGGGCCCATGTCACAACCTTCAGTATCCATAGAAACACAGATTTCTTCACCACATTTTCAATTTCAACTTACAATTATACTGGTCCCTTCAAGTTTAATATATGTGTAATTAGGGGTGAGTATTAACCCGTTAATCGGTCTACGAGCCCCCCAAAAAAAAAAAATAGTCCATTAATATCGGTTTTGAAAAAATACTAACTATTAACTAATCCGTTACTATCGATTAACCAGTCAATCGGTTTCGAATTTTCGGACTGGTTAACCAATATTTTTTCGGTTAATCACTACAATTATAAGATACATTCATAAATAAAATTCAAATGTTCAAAATACTTAAAAATTAAAACTTTTCCACTACAATATAACATCATTGTTATTAAAATAAAAGTTTTTGGTTGACATAAGTAATTTTATTTTTAAGAATTAAGACTTTAATAAGTAAATGAATTAACCATGATCACCTCTAATTAGATAAATAGTTACACTTACTAATCAACAATTAAAAAATAAAAACTTCAAAATTTTATGATAAAGTTTTGATACGCTCATAACTCTAATTTGGATAAAGTTGCAATCCAAATAGAATTGAGAAATTTAATCTGAATAAAATTACCAAATCTATTTTAGAAAGAATTTAAGTTATATTAGAAATGGGTTTCTAACTTTTAGGATTTTTATAAATAAATGGGAGATCTTAGATTTTGGTAACGAGAAAATGTATATACTGTAAGGCTGCTCGTTCTCACTCACACTTGTTTTTCTCTTAATCTTTCGGGAGATTTTAGATTGTGAAATAGCTGCTGTTATTCCACAAGTGGGTAAGAGTTAGGCCAGTGACAAAAAACAAACGGGATCTTTGTAAACGTTTTCGCAATGGTTCTGTTTTACAAGAGTTAGGTACCGTTATTTAATATTAACTCCATAAGTTTATTGGATATATTTTCTCTTTACTTCAAAATAATTAGGATAATGAAAAAAAGTGCAGCAAAAATACTTAAAAAGTACAGCAAAAATACTTAAAAAATGAAAAATTATTAAAATAAATCAATCCAAATTCAACTCTTTTCTTTTCTTTTTTTAACATTACACGCATTATTTTCACATATATTAAAAATTTTAATTTTTTTTTTAAATTATTAAAAATTTTAGTTAATATATTTATGTTATATAACTTTTTGAATATATTATGATTTTTATTAATGAAAAATTGATAAATCAAGAAAAAATAAGAAATACTAAATATGGACATATTGAACCATTAATAAATTACCTAAAATGGTTTTTAAAAAAACTAAAATGAAATTGAAATATATTTTAAAGTAAATGAAAATTAAAGGAAAATAAATAATTAAATATGAAAATAATGAAATAAAAAAATTGCAATAGAAAGAAAAAAAAATAGTGAAATAAAGTTAATAAATTGTATGGGTGATCATGTTTCGGTTTTTGGTTTGGTTAACCGGTTCACGAGAAAAAAATCAGTCAATTAATATCAATTTTTTCAAAACACTAACCATTAACCAGTCCGTTACAATTGGTTAACAAATATATTGATTTGGATTCGAATCGGTTTTTCGGTTAACCGCATCAACCGATTTTTTTTGCTTACCCCTAGTAGTACTAACGAAAATCACTGATAACCATCCTTATAGACGGGTGTAGCTGTTATGTAATGAGTGAGTCAATCTTAAAAAAAAAAACCAAAACACTTCTGATAAGTTTTTTTTTTCAAAATTAACCCTATTAAATGACTTCATTAACAATTGATCCAATTAAAAATTTAATATATTTAAATATTTTCATTAAAAATTAATCCCACTAAAAATAACTTAATATGAGTATTGTTATATATATTGTTATTATATTAATAAGTTATTTTTTATTATTTTTTATATGAATAAATTTTTTTGTCTATAATAATTTTTTATCACACTGAATTCAATTTTTGACTACGCTATTGCTTAAAAAAATAATAATAAAAAAAAACATTGATGACTATAGTACTAGTGAGTGGTGACTATTGACCCACATGCACATGGTGTCTTCTTTTACATTTTATGATTTTATTTCCACATGCAGATGAAAATTGTAATTAATGAAAGGAAAAATAAATTGGGTTAATTATAAATTTATACCTAAACTTTCACTTACCATTCAATTTAACTCCCAAACTTAAAAATTTTACATTGTACAATTTAACACCAAACCTTCAATTAAATTTTAAATTAAAGACTATATTACAAATTCCATCCAAAACTAAAGGAATATTTCAAGATATTTTATGGATTCCGCATAATATTTCGCAAATTTTGGATGAAATTTTTAACAGTTTCTATTTCAGACAAAGGAAGTATGCCAATGTCACTTTCATTGAAATTGACATATCTCTACCATGTTTATATTCACTGGACACTAGATTCGCATTTCCTTATTAAACCAAGCAAGTATTATAAGTATAGTTAGGTACAGGAGTATTTATTATATAGAATTTTAATAAGTGTCTAAATAGAAGGGTGGTTTTATAAAAGTGTCTAAATTGAAATGTCATTTTATATATTATGTCTAAGAAATATTATGTCTAAGAAAAATTAATTAATGTGATTGAATTAATGCATTTTTCATAATGTACCATTAATATGTGATTATTTGCATAAGCACATAAATTATGTTTAATTTTTTATTTTTGAAAGATAAATTAAGTTTTAATTTGATGGTATTAAATATTAACCTTGGTTAAAGCGGTAAAGTCTTGAATTTGTTCCATATATAATCCTTTTATAATAAAATAATAAATCATTGAGAAACATGAATACCCCTCTTAAAAGTGTAAAATAATTTCCCCCTTATAAATATAAACAGATACTACATATTTAGAAACACAATAAAATAAAGTAATTGTTTACAAAATTAATAATAAAAAAAAAAGATAGTTACATAGAAGTTCAATGGAACAAAACAAGAAAATAAAAATATGATAAAATAAAAGAGATAAATGTATTCCACTTGATTTGGTCGACATTAAAACACATCACATAAGATCCACACCATATGCTAGATGGCATTCAATATTTCAATTGATCTTCATCTTTTAGGAAAAACAATCCATTGGGCTCATCATCATCATCGATAACAGGTCGATTTTCGGACTATTAGCTAGGAGAACCTTTATAGCAAAATATCCATAGCCTGGCTATCCAATAAGGAGTAAGATTGTCTCAAAACAGAGAAACTCCGGTGAAAATTCTAATGAGGAACACTTTGATGGTCAAGTTAGTGTTTTTTCTAGAGAGAAATAGAATAAAGGATTAAAGGAAAAAATCGTATATCTTCTTGTGAGTTGTTGAGCTATTTATATAGCTCCTAGCATGAATGCTCATAAAAGCCAAGGTAATTAAAGCAGTGTAATAACTCATCATTGATTACTTGAACTGTTATGGAAGTGTAGAGGTTAATACAAAAGTTGTAACGTTTTGGCTTGGATCTGGACTTTATTTGTTGGGTCCGAACTCCATTACTTAGTTTGTGATTTCGGACTGATTTCTAGAGTCCAGTTGTCATAAGTTCCCCCCCCCCCCCTCTCTCTCCACACACACACACACACACACAAGAATGCGACATTTATGTCAACCTATAATTTTTGTTTTTGAAGAGATGATTGAGTTTCCCAAGGTGTGGCAATAATTGCACTTTTGGTAATTTAGTTTGGCGCTCATATTTGATTTGAATTTTGAAAGGGTCGTCGCTTTGTTTCCCGTGTTGGATCTTTTTGGAATGTCGTACATGTGTCTTTCTTCATTTTCTATGTGTTGAAGATTGTGTGGCTCGACTTTCCTAAATATACTTCTGATTTTTTGGGTTTGGTTTACTTTATTTGTTTTATTTTGTGATTTTTGTTCTCTTTCTTCCTTGCTCTGATTTTATGAAGTTTGGCTGGCTGCTGCGAGAGTTGCTTAGGTGTTTGTGAGATTTTGCTCCGTGGCTACGGTGAATGCTTCTTATGCTTATGATATTTGTTGCATCTACTTGCAGGTTTGTTTTTCTTCTACTTCATCATGAGTTTGGTAGATAGCTCTAGTGGTGGGGCTAGGGTAAGTAGGGGCTTGATCAATGATAGTATACCCAATACCTCAGTTGAGGATCAACCATTGAGTAGGAGATAAAAATTGCTAAAGGGAAGAAATCTTCGTGTTGTTAGTGTTAGCTTGGTTATCAGAGATTGCCATTTTGCAACCATAATGGAGAAATACAAAATAACCAATAAGTACTTGGTTAGGGTACCAAGTGCTTCACTGAGAGCAAATGGTAAGCTAGGTAAGCAAGCTATTATGTTAAATAAGGTGGACATGGAGGCTGAGGTGAGGTTGCCTCTTACTCCCTTTGAGTTAGAGTTTTTGAATCATTATGGTCTGACCATAGGCAGTTGCATCCAAATGGTTGGTGTACAATTATTGGTTTCAAATTGTGGACTGCTGACCATAACATTGACTTAATGGTTAGGCTATTTTTGGCTACCCATGTTATAGGGCTAAGGATTGCTAATGAAGACCATTACTACATGCAAGAACGAGCAGGGTATAGAGTTTCTTCAGGCAACCCAGACTCTCTGAAGAATTGGAAGAACGGGTTCTTCATTTTAGAGAACAAATATGAAGATTTTTTGATCAAGACATCATAGGTATCAGTTGGCGGACAATGGCAATAGCCAACTTTATCTCTCTAAGGAGGAAGAGGCTATTCTGGATCGCTGGAAGGAGCTCGCCTCTTAAAAGAGTGACATCAAAGAGTAACTTGAGCTTTTTATAACGGGCGATGCTCAGAAATTGAGCAAGAAAAGAAAGAAAGGTAAGCTTATTTATTTTATTACCAAGTATTTTTGCTAATCCTATTCTCATTGTGCGGTTATTTTGCTGTTATGATGAGGTCGGCCAAGCCGAGCTTAACTGAAAAGGTGAAGCAGAAGAAGCTAAAGGCCAATGGGGTTACTAGTGCCAATTCTTTGGGCATTACTGAAAGAAATCTGCTTCCAATGGTAGAGATTGAGGATACTACCCCGACAATTGAGTCAGTAGTACTAACACTTCGAAAGCTACTGAACTGACTCTCGAGGTGACTGAGAAGAGCTTACAAAGGCTAAAGGATGAAATCCATAACTTTTGGAAAAGGCAGGGAAGGCGTATAGCATGGCTAACCCTTCATTCATGCAGTTTGTGCACGAGGCTACCGTGGTGTTAAACGAGGTGGCACTACTGATGGGGTTGAATGCTGAGCGGCTAACCCATCTGTACAAAAAGCACCAAGTGGAGGTAAGTTTTTAACTTGATTGTTTGGTGAACTACTTAGTGTTTTATGATAATTCTGATGTATTATAGGGATCTTTACTTAGTGGTGCTATTATTAGAAAAATGAACAAGCTGATCCCTAAAGGCTTGAAGGAAGAAAAAGTAGTGGCTGAACTGTAGCAGAAGCTTGGTGATGTTGAGAAGAAAGCTGTTGAAGCAGATCAAAAATCTATTGAGGCTGGCCACATTGGTCAAATGCCAAACAGAGCTTAAAGCTGCAAATAAAGGGCTGCCCAAGAGCAATGATGAAAAAGCCAAGCTTGAAAAGAGAATATCCGAGCTTGAGGAAAAAGCTGATGACTTAGCTATTGATAGGTGCATTTCTTATGGGAATAAGCTAGTTAATCTAATGAAAGAGAAACACCCTGACATAGACTAAAGCTAGATGGATGAGGTCTATCTAGATGATGATTAGTTAAGATGCTTTTTTGTACTTTTTTTTTGTAATAGCTCATTTTTGCAAATGAACGAAATTGCTTTTAGAGAACCTTATTGTGTAATTTTTCTTTTGATTTGATGAACAAGTGTGAATGAACTTTATTTATAATTCTCGCTAATGGAGCTTGAAATTAAAATAACTGCTTGAACGGCGATATAGCCAAAGTGAGTAAAAATAACACAAACCAAACTATTGATAATACAACTTGAGATCAGAAACATTCCAAGAATGCGGTAGTATTTTCCCAAATAGGTCTTTAAAGTGATAAGCACCAGAATGAATTACTTCATGTACCTAGGAGCTTGCTCACTCTAATAAAAGTTTGAGCTGCGATGACCTTTCGCAGGATGAATTGTCCCATTTGGAAGGACTTTGGCTTCGATTGTGATATGATGCCATGTATTGCTTTTATGCAGAGGACTGTATCTAGGTAAGCTATTTCTGTTCCTCTAGTGTGTTAAGGTGATAGAGCAAGTTGGCCTCATTTTCCTTGGAATTGTACTGGGAAGTTCAGATGTTCGGAATGCCAATTTCATATGGAATTATCGCCTCAACGCCATAAGTAAATGAGAAAGACATGACATTCGTTGCTGCTCATAAAGAAGTCTAGTATGCCTAGAGTACATTATTCAGCTCGTCCACCTAGCGGCCTTTGGCATCGTCCAGTCACTTTTTGAGACCTACTAGTATGGTTTGATTTGTGACTTGGGTCGTGCCATTGATTGTAGATGATCAACTGAAGTGAAGTTAAGTTGAATATGTAAATCAGAATAGAAATTTTTGAAGAGTTAGATTATCAGTGATGATGGTGGGCAAAATTCTGAATGTTGTGATGATGGAGTTCTGTAGGAATTTGATGACATTTGCTGGTGCTTTTGTAGCCAAAGGATCGACCTCGACCTACTTTGTGAAGTGATCGGCTACAACAACAATAAGGAATTTCATATGTCCGATTGCTTAAGGGAATAGACCTAGGATATCCATGCCCATTGTGCAAAAGGCCAAGGACTATAGATTGACATCTACCGGATTGATTTTTGATGCACAATGTTGCTGAACTGTTGATATTTATCACACTTTTGGACAAGTTCTTTAGCATCTTTTTCTATCTTAGGCCAGTAGTACCCCTACAACAAAGCTTTTCGGGCTATTGCCTATACTTCCTCATGAGCAATATAGATGCCTACATGAATTTCCTAGAGAATATAGTTGCTTTATTCCGTACTAAGGCATAAGGTCCAAGGATGGGAAAAAGATCACCGATAGAGCTTGTCATCTAGGATGGCATATAAGCTAGACTGCAAGACTAGCTTCTGAGCTTATGATGGATCCTCTGGAAGAGTACCTGTACTTAAGTATTGATAGATTGAAAGACACCATCCATCCATGGATTCTTGAAGTTGGACTGTATACGTGTCATAGGTTGGCTGGTTAATAGTGTCCCATATCATGTCTGTAGTCCAAATTGTGCCTTTGAGAGTAGCATGTTTAACTAGTGCATCTGCACCGTAGTTATCAGCTCGAGGTATCTGCTCAATTGTCCATATACTAGCAACCCTTTCCAGTGGGGACGATAAAGTAAAAATGAGGGTCTTATACCAAACCATGGTCTGTTCCTTGGCTTCGAACTTGCCCAATAGTTGACTGACGTTGAGCTGGAAGTCTGAGAAAATTTGTAATGAGCCCGGTCTGACTTTGAGAGCAATCTGCAGTCCAAAACATAGGGCTTTATATTCAACGACATTATTAAATGCAAGAAATGAGATTCGATCCATCCTACAAATACTTATTTTGCCTGGACTTGAGAGCACCATACCAATACCGACCCATTCAGAAGAGACAACCTCGTCAGCATACATAGAACAAGTAGAAATGGTTGGTGCTAGTGGAGGAGCATATAGTTCGGCCACAAAATTGATAAGAATCTGGGCTCTGAATGCAAGTCGAGGCTCATACCTAACATCAAACCTACCTAGATGAGTTGACCATTCGAAAAGCCTACCTGAGGTTTTCGGACATTGAAAAACTTTATGGCGGCTAGTATTTGTCCGAACCACAACAGTGTGGGACTGAAAGTAAGGGCAAAGCTTGATTTTTGAATTGACTAAGGCAAAAGCCAGTTGCTCTAGAATGGGATACTGCAGCTCAGCAGCTCACAGGATTTTGCTAGTGTAGTAGATTAGGAATTATTGTGTACCTTCCTTCTGGAGTAGGACTCCGCCAATAGGTCCTTCAAAAACAGCGAGGTACATGTACAAGATTTCACCCATCTGAGGTCGGCTAAGTAGAGGTGGCGAACTAAGGAACTGCTTCAATGCCTTAAATGCTTGTTGGCACTTCGAGGTCCCCTCAAAATTCTTTAAATTTTTAATTGCCCTATAAAATGGTAGACAATGCTTAGCAAAACAAAATATGAACCGTCCTAGGGCATTTAACTTGCTATTGAGTTTTTGAACTTCTTTAATGGAGTTCGATGGCTCCATATTTAGAATGGCTTGGATTTTTAATGGATTAACCTTTATTCCTCTCTCGGAAATATGAAACCTAATGTTGTGCATTTTTTTAATGATGTAACATACCACAAGTATACGGTGTACCGCAATAGTACTTAAGATATCGATCCCACGAGGAACGTGTTTACACACTATTACTAATTGATTTTAATCTTGTTTACAATGATTAATTAATGGTAGAGTTGGTTTTAAATCTAATCTAACATATAAACTAATTAAACCTAGATAATGATAGTTAAAAGAAGATAAAATAAATCATGAAGAATTAAAAACAATGAACTTGATTCCATCATTTAGATTAATATCTTTCATCTTTTTATGCAAGCCAAGTTAGAATAAACTTTTAACTCACTATCTCGACATGAATTAAAATGCCTAAAACATATAATTAAAATTCTAACTCACAATTTTCATTAATGAATTAGAGGTTTCTAATTACATATTTTAAGAATAAACACTAACCTATAGCAATTATCTCAATATACCGATTTCTCAAAATATACCTTGATAATGAAACTCTATTAAATGTCAGATAAAGCAAACTCTTGAATTACTTTAACTTGTAAAAATCATGCAAAAGATATTAATAGAGAATCTACAATGAAAGACTATGAAAGTAGATGGAAATAGAAATAATCATAACATACAAATTCATTAAAATAATATTCATAGAAATATTGGAGAAGAATTAAAAATAAGAGAATAAGATAGAAGCCTTTCAACCCTTTTCTCAATCTCTTGAAAATATATTTTCTCCTCCTTGATCTTCTTCTTCAAACCATAAAACTAAATAGAAATTTAACTAAGAAATATCTGTCTTGCAAAATACAGAAAAATTACTTAACTAAAAATTTATCCCCTTTAAAATTACAATTAAACTACATATTTATAGATATTAATCTAAGAATTGTGTCCCTTGAGAATGGTTGCAAAGTTTGGTGAAAGAAGACAACTTTTCATGTGTCTTTTGGCTCAAAACTGCCCCAACGGTCGTCTCTATCGCGATCGCGACAGAACGCGCTTGCCCGATTTCTTCCTTCTTTCTTTCTCTTCCTCTCTGGCCAGTCACGGGACGTTACCTATGATCACGGCGTGTCTTCGCGTGTGTGTGGCGTGACTGGCGCTCACGTCGCGCTACCTCTCCCCTTTCTCTGCTCTTTCCTTTCTTTCCTTTCTTTCCTGGCTTCTCGTCACGTCGCGTGACCTTAGCTCACGGCGTGACTCGTCTCAGCTCCTTCTCTTCTTTTCCTCCTTCCTCTTCTTTCTTCTTAGTACAATCACGTCACGTTACCTCTGGTCACGTCGTGATCTGCTCCTCTCTCTCGTGATCCTCTCCTTCTTTTCTTTCTTCCTCTTCATTCTTCTTAGCAAGTCACGTCTCGTTACCTCCGGTCACGTCGCGTGACTCCTTGTGTGTAGCATGACCTGCTTCTTTGCTCTCGTGATCCTCTCCTTCTTTATCTGTTTTTTTCTTCATTTTTCACCTAAAAATAACAGTGAACACACAAACATGCACTCTAATACAAATAATCATAAATTAACACATCACATCAAATTTACACACAATAGCATAATTAATTTACATAAATACATACAAAATAAATACTAAATTATACCTCAATTAATCTCCTATCAAATTCCCCCACACTTAACCCTTGCTTGTCCTCAAGCAAGAGAAAAGAAATAAGCAAATTCAATAGCCAGCAAACATAATTACAAAGCAATGTTCATTCAGCATATACACTAAAGTTGCAAAGATCAACTATCCCAAAAACTCACACATATCAGTAAATCAAAATTCAAAATATGTATTAAAAATTCATCAAGTTTCCTAACTTTACTACTTCTAACATAAAGAATATAAAGTCTCAAAAACTAAACATGACTTAAAAGAGAGAAAATTGATCATAAAAGTTAAAAAATTTAAGATTGCTAGTCACCTTTTAGGACAATTAAAGCTCACTTACCCTTAATCAAATCTCATGGCATTTTTAGACTCTTTTTCTTTTCTTTTTTAATTTTTTATTTTCACATGGATATATATATTTTTCATTTAATTCCATGCATAGCAAGAGAAGTTAATATGGGTGCGTTTTACGCTCCATTCCATATTTTTGCAATTTTGAATATACATCTTGCTATTTATTGTTGAAATTAGTGGGTGCGTTTTATGCTCCATCCCACTTTTAACTTTTCTTTTTATTTTTTCAAGTCCTCATCCATTATTGAAAAGAAATAAGGGTAAGTATTATGGCTATAGTCCATAGGCAACTAAAAACTTAAAATTTTAAACAAAATGAGCAAATTCTAACTTTAAAAACATGGTAAGTAAAGAGACTAAATAATTTATAATGTTGAAATAAGTAAAACCAAATAACTTGAAAAACTTAAAACACATCCCAAAAAAAATTTTGAAAAACTGATAAAAATGAGCATTAAAGATAATAAAATTAACAACCTATATCATATACCAAATAAACAATGCTTTATAATAAAGCTTACTAAAAAGCCTAATTGAAATATTAAAACACACAAACAAAAAAAATCATGCAATTTACATACCAAAAACCTACACAAACTCACAAACACAGTCACAAATATCACAACACACAACACAGTCACTCCCCCACACTTAAAACCAACATTGTCCTCAATGTGAAGGAATGACACACAAAACAAGTAAAAGAAACAAATAAAAAGAAATAAAAAGAAAACTCCCCTATCATGGTGAAGGTGGAGGCGATGGAACCACAAAACCAGCTTGTGTCAGAAAACTATCAAATTTGAACTCCAGCCGCCTTTGACGTCGCTCAATGGCAGAAAGTTGCTCTTGCATATTAGAGAACATCATGGGTATGTTATGGCTGGATGAGCCAATATCAGGAGCAGCAGCCGCAGTAGCTGGAATGTCAGCCATCTCTTCATCGTCACTTGCCTTCTCCTCACCTCCTTCTTCTTCTTGAGCCTCTTCTTGTGGTTCAGAAGGTCCAGCAATATCCCTCCAACATGATCGAGCATGAGATGGAATTTCCTGAAAATTATTACCAACAACTTCCCCACGCACTAACATATTCTTATTAAAATAATGGCAAGGAAAAATGCGATAATAAGCATCAAGATCAACATTTAAATTGCTTGCAATACTTGAAATAACATGCCCATGAGTTAAAGGCGAATCATGTTTATGTACACATTGCAACAATTGACTTACTATCCAAAAAGGCCAACATACGTCCTTGCGTTTATGTACACACCACATCAAAAACAACTCATTATATGAAACTCTATTGAATTCAGACCTATTAAAAACTAAAGAAGCTAAAATCCTATGCAAAATCCAATATCTCAAATCTTTAATAAACATGGATTTAGCATCCCTAGCCCTATAACGAGTTTGCAAATCAGTCAAAAACGTCCAAAATTCATGTGGCTTAAAAGATTTAGGTGGATCAGTTAAACCCGTTTGAGAAAATCTAAACATCCTATTCATCATAAAATAAGTTAAAGTATAAGGTTTTCCAGCCATCCTAAAATCTAACCAATTCTCATTATTATCATTCTTTTTCAATGTGGTATAGAATTCTAAAATTAAATCAGGACGCACATCTTCATGCATAGAGGCAAATTCAAACAACCCACATACTCTTAACATGTCATTAACTACTTCTAGCATGCTAATTTGATTAAGTAAAGAGTCAGGAAAATACTTACATTGCATCAAATGCCTATCACGAAGAGTTAAATACCTACTGCCTTCGTCTACAGAGAAGATAGGAAGCAAGGCACCATAATGAGCAGCAATATTCACTTCTTCAACTTCCTGCTCTTCTTGTTCAATACGAGAAACCGAGGGATTCTTTGTTCTCACCATATTTGATTGTGTTGGGGCAAACAGAGAATGAAAATTATAGGGAAGTAAATCTGAAGACAAATAAAAAAAAAAATTAACAAAACCAAATACTCAAAAGAAAAATAGAAAATATAAAAGAAAAAGAAATAGAAACAGAGAACAAACTATAAATGAAATGTGGCTTATTTATGCAGGAAAAAATACCGAAATAAATTTTTGGAGTGAAAAGAAGAAATGAAAAAGAAAATGAAACAAAGAAAAATGAAAACAAAGTTACAAACCTGAAAAGAGAATAAAATACCCGTAATCCCTAAGTCTTAATGAAGAAAAGAAAAGAGAAGAAAATAGAAATGAAATGCTAAAATGAAGAACCAGAAAAACGAGAGGAAAACAGGGTATGGTAGTTCGAAAGTTTACTGTAGAAGAGAAAAGAAGAAATGAATAATAAAAATGGCTAATGAAGAGCTTTGTACTCGTGACCTGTGTTGGGAGAAATAAAACTAACAGAGACAAATGAAGGGTTAAGTGAAATAAAGCCAAGGAAAAGAAAAATTGGAAAGGTCACGACGTTAGGGTTTTAAAATTTAAATTCCCGCTTTTAATTCTCCTTTTTCTGTGTTTTAATTCCTAAATGGTAAAATTAAGTTAATGTAATTGAAATTAAATCATCTAAAGCAGAAAAGAAAAGAAAACAAAACCAAATAATATAAAAATAATAAGTAAAATAATAAAAGAAAAGAAAAAAAATTAAAACGTGCCTGATACCTGATATACCCGTCACGAGTCGTGAGGCCACGTCACGACTCGTGACGCTCCTGCCTTACCTGGGCGAAGTCCACTTCCTCAGACCGTCACGTCGCGTGAAGCTTCATCACGAGACGCACGCCCTGCAATCCTTCTATCGCGATTTCGCGATGCTTGCCGCGATCACTTCACGTTACGTCGCGTCACGTCGCGTGAAGTTTCATCACGTCTCGCGCCCTGCCAAAAATCGCTTGCTGTTGCGATCGCGATACTTGCCGCGATCGCAACAGAATCAAACGTCTCCAAAATAATTTTTATTTTTTTTATTTTTTTTTTATTTTTATTCATTTATTTATTTAATATTTATTTATATATTTATTAAACAATTCTAATCTTTCTAAATTAACTATTATTTAAAAACAAATATGTGTTTAACATGAAAATTAATAATACCCTAAATAAAACTATATAAATAAATTTAAAATAAATTACAAAACATAAAATTAATTTAAACAAATAAACAAATTAAAACAAAAGAAAATATTGTAATCCAAAATCATAAATCAATTTTGATAATGGCAAAACAACCGTTCCCCGGCAACGGCGCCAAAAACTTGTTGTGCATTTTTTTAATGATGCAACATACCACAAGTATACGGTGTACCGCAATAGTACTTAAGATGTCGATCCCACGAGGAACGTGTTTACACACTATTACTAATTGATTTTAATCTTGTTTACAATGATTAATTAATGGTAGAGTTGGTTTTAAATCTAATCTAACATATAAACTAATTAAACCTAGATAATGATAGTCAAAAGAAGATAAAATAAATCATGAAGAATTAAAAACAATGAACTTGATTCCATCATTTAGATTAACATCTTTCATCTTTTTATGCAAGCCAAGTTAGAATAAACTTTTAACTCACTCTCTCGACATGAATTAAAATGCCTAAAACATATAATTAAAATTCTAACTCACAATTTTCATTAATGAATTAGAGGTTTCTAATTACATATTTTAAGAATAAACACTAACCTATAGCAATTATCTCAATATACCGATTTCTCAAAATATACCTTGATAATGAAACTCTATTAAATGTCAGATAAAGCAAACTCTCGAATTACTTTAACTTGTAAAAATCATGCAAAGGATATTAATAGAGAATCTACAATGAAAGACTATGAAAGTAGATGGAAATAGAAATAATCATAACATACAAATTCATTAAAATAATATTCATAGAAATATTGGAGAAGAATTAAAAATAAGAGAATAAGATAGAAGCCTTTCAACCCTTTTCTCAATCTCTTGAAAATATATTTTCTCCTCCTTGATCTTCTTCTTCAAACCATAAAACTAAATAGAAATTTAACTAAGAAATATCTGTCTTGCAAAATACAGAAAAATTACTTAACTAAAAATTTATCCCCTTTAAAATTACAATTAAACTACATATTTATAGATATTAATCTAAGAATTGTGTCCCTTGAGAATGGTTGCAAAGTTTGGTGAAAGAAGACAACTTTTCATGTGTCTTTTGGCTCAAAACTGCCCCAACGGTCGTCTCTGTCGCGATCGCGACAGAACGCGCTTGACCAATTTCTTCCTTCTTTCTTTCTCTTCCTCTCTGGCCAGTCACGGGACGTTACCTATGATCACGGCGTGTCTTTGCGTGTGTGTGGCGTGACTGGCGCTCACGTCGCGCTACCTCTCCCCTTTCTCTGCTCTTTCCTTTCTTTCCTTTCTTTCCTGGCTTCTCGTCCTTCTCTTCTTTTCCTCCTTCCTCTTCTTTCTTCTTAGTACAATCACGTCACGTTACCTCTGGTCACGTCGTGATCTGCTCCTCTCTCTCGTGATCCTCTCCTTCTTTTCTTTCTTCCTCTTCATTCTTCTTAGCAAGTCACGTCTCGTTACCTCCGGTCACGTCGCGTGACTCCTTGTGTGTAGCGTGACCTGCTTCTTTGCTCTCGTGATCCTCTCCTTCTTTATCTGTTTTTTTCTTCATTTTTCACCTAAAAATAACAGTAAACACACAAACATGCACTCTAATACAAATAATCATAAATTAACACATCACATCAAATTTACACACAATAGCATAATTAATTTACATAAATACATACAAAATAAATACTAAATTATACCTCAATTAATATCCTATCACCTAAGAATTTGCCAACTTGTATGTCAAAACCACACTTCTTGGATTAAGCTTGAGGCTAAATTAATTTATAATAATTAGATATGGCAATTAGGTCGAGTTGGAAAAATTTAGGATCGGGAGAGTTCTTTTAGGTTTTTGAATTTCTTAGATCATCAGTTTTTGGGTCTTTATCGGGTTGGGTCACTCTTTTTTTCAAGCAGGTTTGGATCAGATCTTGGGTCACAATTAGAACTAAAAAATTGGACCGAATAGAACCAGATCAAACTACACTACAAGAAAATAGACATTTCCCGACGGAAATTACCGACGGAATTTGTGTAATTTCCGTC
Organism: Excoecaria cochinchinensis; assembly: GCA_947683425.1. Classification (NCBI taxonomy): domain Eukaryota; kingdom Viridiplantae; phylum Streptophyta; class Magnoliopsida; order Malpighiales; family Euphorbiaceae; genus Excoecaria; species Excoecaria cochinchinensis. The sequence goes on from CANTUQ010000050.1 coordinate 8,878,993, forward strand.
GGGAAAATAAAATGCCGACGGAATATTTTCCGTCGGCAATATGGGCGTAGGGAATTATTCCCGATGGAAATTTTCCGTCGGTAATAATTCCCGATGGAAAAATGTTTCCGTCGGTAATAATTACCGACAGAAATCCTAATTCCGTCGGGAAATTCCCGATGGAAGTATAATTTCCGTCGGTAAATTACCGACAGAATTAGCATTTCCGTCGGGAATTATTACCGATGGAAACAATTTTCCGTCGAGAATTTCCCGACGGAATTAGGATTTCCGTCGGGAAATTAAACCAACATTTCCCGCAATTATATTTTTATAATGCATCTTATAACTTGTAAAATTAATTCCAAAATAATAAGCAACTGAAAATGATATCTAAATTTTAATATTCAATAATAGTCGAATTTAATAAAATTGTACTATTTATAAAGATAGTAATTATGTAATAACATAATAGTCATGTCTAATACAAAATCATAACTAATTAAGCTGATGGCGGAGGCGGCGGCTGAGAAGTACGATCGGACTGCTGCGATGACACCATACCCTTCAAATTTTTCATCTCATTGCGCAGCTCAGATATGAAGTCGAGAGATTGCTGCCATCGAGTCTGTGACTGTTGCAATTCAGATCTCAGCTCATTTACAGTATTCTCAAGTTCATGGACTTGCCTGGATTCAGACCGTCTATGTGATGCGGCAGTACTTGAACTTGAGGCATGCAAGTGACAGGATTTGGCCAAAGAACCTACGCCAAATATTCGTCCTTGCCGGTCTCTACCACCAGACACGTCACAATAGATTTGATTCGCATCCACATAATCAGAAGTCTGTGAGCGTTGCTGAATTGCATCTTGAACTTGTTCCTGTCGTAGGACAAATATTTTACAATAAGTAACGATTAATAATAAGTAATATTTAAAATTTATAAAATATAGTAACTTGGACATACATGTAAAACCCTTGACCGAGAATTGACGAACATTTGACCATCATGCTTGTTGGTGTGGGTGTGTACAAATACCTCACCATAGGTAGCCGGTCGACCCATCGATGCTCCCTGTAAACATAAAAAGAATTAAAGATGAACTATAATTTATTGACTATTCGTACAAGTTTTTACTTAAATTTCGGCAGAGTTTCCCCTATATTTGGAGCATACCTCCTGTATACATAGACAAAAAAACACTTCAAATTTCGAGACAACGCTACAATCCAACATTCAACAACAAAGCAAACTCCTCACACAAGTAACATTCCCATCCCCCTCTATGGTAATAATATAAAATTTAGACATCCTAACCATTAATTACAGTGGTAAAAGTAATATTATGTAAAGTTTTTACTTAAATTTTGGCAGAGTTTCCCCTATATTTGGAGCATACCTCCTGTATACATAGACAAAAAAATACTTCAAATTTCGAGACTACGCTACAATCCAACATTCAACAACAAAACAAACTCCTCACACAAGTAACATTCCCATCCTCCTCTATGGTAATAAGATAAAATTCAGACATCCTAACCATTAATTACAGCAGTAAAAGTAATATTTTGTAATACTTACAAGTCTATCTGCATGTTCCCGATGCGACAACGATCCTCCAGTATGCAAGCATGAACTGAGTCCCTCAGGTCCTCCCCGTCTATTACTAGAATTCTGCGATACGACGGAAATGGCTTTAGGGGTCGTCCAATACTGTCTCCAACGTGCCCATATATCTTCGGTCATGTAGGGAGGTCGGACACCACCATTTTTTATCAAGCTGACTAAATCTCTGTAACGTGCCCGCGCACGAGTCTCCCACACAGAAGGCATGATATCGTCCAACGCCGAATTCCAATAACATTGTTTCTTATGAGACAGACAGAACAAAAAAACAAAATGTAAGCAAGTGTAAAATATAATTTGTTATGTAACCGACTTTATCATAAATGTTTTACCTTGAATTCTTCGAAATAAAAATTCTTTGTGTCCTCTGACACATTCTTCCAGGCAAACCCATTGTATTCAATTCTGTTTTTGAAAGAGGTTGTCATAATGCGTGAACACTTTCCTGAAGGATTCAATCTAAGATACAACAATGTGAATAATGTTAGTACAAGTAATAACTGTCATTGAAATCATAATGAAGTGAAATATTAATTACTTACTCTTCAGCTGTGATATTGATGTATATTCTTCCATCCTCTCCAATTGAGCCAGGCGTAGGCTCTTCCGCTTATTCTGTTCCCAACCCCTGAGCTGGCATAGATTTTGGGTGTGCCATAGGAGTGGAATCGGTGGAAGGAATGGTAGATGGTGCAACAGAGACGAGCGGTGATGCGGCAGCCTCAGTGCTGGCATTGAGCCCATGCGATGGGGATCCTCCAGTACCAGTACTGTCATCGCCATCATGCAACCTGAGACGCGGAGCAATCGACGTTTTCTTCTTTCGCTTAAACATTTTTCAACCTGGCATTATAAGAAAAATGCATATTGTCAGATAATAGAAAATAATTACATTGTAATAAGTATATTAAATTAATATTCAAGTCAGTGCAATATTAATTGGTCTCACATGATAAGCAAGTAGTTAAACAAATTATTCGCTATCGTCACTAAGCTGTAAATCGTAATTCAAATCATCCTCATTTTCCGATGTATAAGAGGAAAATTCTGGCTCGTCATCAGATCCATCGCCAACCAAAGTTTCTTCATCATCCTCACCATCAATGTCAACAAATTCATTGTCCGCATAGTTCAATGGTTCGTTATCTTCAAAATTCAGAGAGTTGTTGATTTCATGAACTTCCGGTTCTTCCTCCTGAAATGCATCATTATTTTCAGAACGTTCACTTTGTCCGGCGGCTTTCCTTTCATAAATGCCTCTTGGTTTGACTTTGCACGCTGCAAACCATTCCGATCTGTCTCGCTTTACGCTTGGATAGGAGACATAATATACCTGGCCCACTTGCATTGCCAACACAAATGGTTCAAAGTTCCTCAATCTTCTACGCTGGTTGACTTCAACTAAATTGTATCTGGTATGTATTTTTGTTCCCACGTTAATAGTTGGATCATACCATTCGCACTTGAATAATACACAACGTTTTATTGGCAACGCGGGATACTCGACTTCAATTATATCAACAATTTTCCCATAATAATCCATCAACTCTCCTTGAATGCAAACCCCACTGTTTACCGTTTCTTTGTTATGACCATGGCTCTATGTATGAAATTTATATCCATTCACGAAATACACCGGAAATGATTTAACATATCGCAAAGGTCCTTTTGCAAGATCAGAGATGTAGTTGTTGTCAATTGCATTTGTTGATGCCTACATATTCCAATAAGCTAACATCAATGCAATCATATATTTCATATATTCATGTATGTATGGACATATATGGTGAAAATCACAACTTACGTATGTCTTGAACCAATCATGAAAATGCTTTTCGACTTCCTTGTTCACCTCATTTTCATTTTTCTCAGGCATTAGCTCCCGTATCCATTCCTCAAATAATCTAAAATGCCAATATCAATTTATATATTACACTCTTTACATAGTAAAATAATATATCACAATGTAGCGTATATATTAACCTTACCTAACATAAGGACGAACTTCCTCGCAATTCAATAAAATATAACTATGGGCCGCTATTAATTCATCCTCTATTAGCATTTTCCTTATTGAACGGCCATGTAAACGCCCAGGATATGTAAAAATGGATAAGTTTCCGTCCTGATTACTTGATGCCCCGCCATCATCATTACGTGGTACTTTCCGTTGTCTCGTGTGTATATGAGGCTCAAAATAATGCGAACAAAAAGTACTTGCTTCTTCGACCAAATAAGCATTACATATTGAACCTTCGACTCTAGCTTTATTTTTTACGTTCTTCTTCAAATGAAACAAATACCTACATGATATATCTTAATGCCATTAATTAGCATACAAAGTTATAATATAATTGCAATGGAAGGTCATAGATAGTTACCGCTCAAATGGATACATCCAACGATATTGAACCGGACCAGCGAGTTTCGCCTCATGTGCTAAATGCACGGGGAGATGCTCCATACAGTCAAAAAAACTTGGAGGAAATATTGCTTCAAGTTTGCACAGGATTACTGGAATTTCTGTTTCCAATCTTGCCATATCTGCCGCACTTATCTCGCAGGACGTTAATGTTCTGAAAAACATACTTAGCTCTGTTATAGCTTCCCACACTTTTGTCGGTAATAACTCTCGAAATGCTATTGGGAGTAGCCTCTGCATGAAAACGTGACAATCATGACTTTTCATCCCGAATAATTTGAACTTTCTCATGTCGACGCACCTTGCCAAATTGAAGACGTAACCATCCGGAAACTTTAGTCCTTTTAACCAATCACACAAGACTTCCTTTTGTTTTTTGTCCAAAGTGTAGCATGCTTTGGGATATTTTCCAGTTAAAAAATCTTTATCTAACTCGGGCCTTCTACATAACAACTTTAAATCCGCTCGTGATTTTGAATTGTCCTTGGTCTTCCCTTCTATATTCATAATGGTGTTGAACACATTATCAAAAAAAAAATTTTCAATGTGCATCACATCTAGATTATGCCGTAACAAATTAGTCTTCCAATATGGCAAATCCCAAAAAATGCTTCTTTTCCTCCAACCAAAGTTTTTGTTGATTCTTACATTAACTTCATCAGCATCAACTTCTGTTACCTTAAGTAAACCCAACTCATCAATGTCTTGTAAAATTTGCTCACTGCTTCTGATAACAGGAGGACTTGCAAGAACAACTCTATTCTTAAGAAATTTGTTCTTGTTGCGTCGGAAAGGGTGATCAGGTGGAAGGAATTTCCTGTGGTTGTCAAACCAAGAAGTTTTGCACCCATGTTGAAGATAAAACGCATCTGAATCGTCGCCACAGTAAGGACATGCTAGTTTTCCAGCCGTGCTCCAACCCGACAACATAGCATAGGCAGGGAAGTCACTGACCGTCCACATTAATGCCGCTTTCATCATGAAATTCTGTTTAAGTGATGCATCATATGTTTCAACACCGACATCCCAAAGCTGTTGCAACTCATAAATCAATGGCTGCAAATATACATCAATTATGTGCTTCGGATTTCTAGGTCCTGGAATAATAACTGTCAAGAACATATATGCCTCATTCATACACATCCATGGAGGCAAATTCTATGGAGTAATTATGATTGGCCATAACGAATATTGTCGCCCTGATTGACCAAAAGGTTGAAATCCGTCAGTGCTCAAACACACTCGAACATTTCGAGATTCAGCAGCAAAATCGGGTGGGTGTTATTGAAATGTTTCCATGCAACTGCATCGGATGGATGGCTCATTATTCCACCTGTACTTTCGTGCTCATCATGCCATCTCATGTGAGGTGCAGTAACTTCGGATGCATATAGTCTTTGAAGCCTGGGAGTCAATGGAAAAAAATACATACGTTTCCAAGGTACCAATTTCCGCTGATTACCACCACTTTTAGATTTGTACCTAGGTTGACTGCAAAATTTGCACTCTTGTAAATTGATGTCATCCCTCCAAAACAACATACATCCCAACCGACAACAGTCAATTTTCTCAACAGGCAAACCTAAACCACTGATCAGTTTTTTCACATTGTACAAATTATCAACCATTTTATGGTCAGGAGGCAATGATTTATTGTACCAAGCAAGAATTCGGTCAAAACCTCGATCCGAAATATGGCATTCGGATTTTATATTCAATATCTGAGCTACAGAAGATAACTGAGTCATGTTATCGCAGCCTGGCCATAACTGCTGATCTGCTAAATTTAGCAAATCATAAAATTTTGCTGCATTTTCGTTGGGTTCTTCCAACATTGGTATACTATCCCTAAAATCATGGCCAGCTGCATCGTAAACCATTTGAACCTATGGATTATCAGTCACCCCTACATCATCAGCTACAAATTCCCCCTCTCTTTCAAATTCACCCTCAGTTGTCCACATGTTACCCACATTTCCACTCGATGTACTACAGATTGATGTTTCTCCATGTCGTGTCCACTCAAAATAATTTTACACAAAACCCTTTCGTAACAGGTGAAAATACACTTTATCGACTGACAGATAACGAAGATGTTGGCACTTTTTGCATGGACATATTATTTTAGCCCCGTTCATAAATGCAGGTTGAGAACTGGCATATTCAATAAAAGACTGAACCCCTTCCACAAATTCAGGATTAATGTAACCATCTCTTGTTTTTCGTCTATACATCCAAGATCTATCTATGTTACTCATAATTAATTCCAAACTGTTACATGAACAAGGAGACATCTCAAATAGAATTATAAAAATCTAATTCAAAAAAAATCAAAACTTCATAAAAATGAGTTTGGTTCACATAATAAAAATGAGTATAAATCTAATTATTATTTTCATTATATTTCAGAATCCACAATTTCAAGAAAGGGAAATTATTATTATTATTATTATTATTATTATTATTATTATTATTATTATTATTATTATTATTTACATATCCAAACATATTTTTTTGAGAATTGGTGTTTTCAAACTTTTGGCGCTACACAATTTGTCGAATTATCATATTCTAATTTTTTTATCATTTCATTCGCTAAAATATATATATATTTTCTATTTTTTCACAAAAAAAATTATCTTTAATTATATAATGAATGGTGTAAGAATGAGATATAAATGATGAAAGTTTTTCTTGAAATTGATGTAAGAATGATGTAAGAATGAGATATAAATGATGAATTAAGAATGAGAAATATAAAAACGGTACATCACTTCATATTAAACTAAAACAATTAAAAAAAAAATTATTAAAAGTGTCTAATATAAAAAAAAATTAAAAATTGGAGCACTTAAAAATAATTGTTTGACATATTAAAATAAATTATAAATTGTTTTAACTTAACAGCAAAATACTCTCTCTATTTATCTAACTTAATAATTTTTGAAAAAAAAAAATTCAGTCAATTTGATAATTTTTAAATTTAAAGAGTGTTTAGTTACTTATTTTTTATTTTGACTTTATGTATACGCTAAAAAGAAGGTATTCAACAGAGTGAAAATATATAATTGTAAAAAATTAATAAAATAATATTAAATAATGACTCTTGGTCCCTTGAGCCTATTTTTTGGTGTTTATAAAATGATATTTATAAAATACTTTTGGTGGCACTGTATGATAAATACTTTTAGCTTGACAACTGCATCAGCAAAATAGTTGTGCCAATGACCTTTCTTTCAGCAATTATGTCCTCATGCTAATCAGTTATTATATAATATTTCAATAAATAATGGGCTTACTTAATACATTTTTTTCCATGAAATAACCCATAAAATACTCTTTGTAGTATAGTTTTACAGCCACCTTCCTCCTCCACTGCCGCTTCTACTCACCGGCACTACTCTGTCAAGAATGGAAACATTAATTAGTGGTGTAAGGTTAGATTGGCCTTTTGACTAGTTAGGTGTTCTTTTATGTAATTCATGCCGGACCAAATTCCGTTTCTATTTTTTTTTTTTTTTCATTTCCTTGTTTTCTTTAGCATTTGATTTCACATGAAAAATAGCAAAATAACAAAATATATTTGAAAAATCATTAATAAAATTTACCGACGGAAAGTGAGCGTCATTAAATTTAAAGAGGTCATTTCTTTATGTCTCATGCTCTCCCATCACGTGCACTTCACTCTCCCGTCCACATCAGCAGTTAGGTGGTAAATTATTAACAACATCACTTAGTTAGGTGGTTAATTATTACACATTTCAATGTTCGGATTGTGAATTAAAAATTTAAAAAGTTTAGATATCAATTTTAAAATTAAATACAAGTATATGAGGATTTAATATATTAAGCCTTTTTAAAATTTTTATGATATATATTTCCTTGAATGTGCAGTACTTTTCTGTGCTTTATTTGAAGTGCAAGTATAGTTATAGTTTATAAATATTAAATAATAACTAGAGTGAGATAATACTAGCATATATTTTGCCTACTATATATATATAATTTTGGTGGTTGTTAATAACTAGCAGGTATTTACTATGTCTCTATATTTGTTTACATTTAGTTCTACTCTTTAGCCATATACAAATTACAAGATTTTGTTAATTGAATTCCATTAATTTTTTCATAATTTCATTTTGTGTTATATTCATATAGAATATAACCTCTATAAAATATATGCTTCTATCTGAATTTTGTATAATATATGTTCTTTAATATATGCTTATAGATGTATTTGTGTGTTTGGATCTTATTTATTCATGTATTATAAGTATATAATTTTTTTATATTCAATTTCGGTGTCCGTTAAATACTTCTCCATGGCATTTATTTTGTAACAATAATTATTCTTTTCATAGCATTTAGTTATGTATTTATTCATTACATGTATATAATTTTTTTATATTCAACTTTGGTGCCTATTGAATATGTATTTTTCTGTTGAATTGTAGAAAAAATAAAATTGATGATCAATTTATTTTCCGAGTGCTATAAATAAATAATTGCAGTCTTATGAAATTATTTTCAATGGTATTATTTTTTATTAAATGACTCTTAGTAAGAGAAAAAGAATGAGTATTTAAACAATTCATAAATATCAAATTGCGAATACATACATTTCTACTTATGATCATACACTTATTTTATGCTTCTCTAAACATATATGCTCAATTTTTAATTAGTGTTATTTGATTTAACACTAATTAATTCATTGTATTTTTTAAAAATAACAAAAAATTTAATTAACATAACTAATTTAAATTAATTCTAACAACAATCAACACTAATTAAAAATTAATTTTTTCTTTGAACAATAGTTAATTAAGTTAACTCAATGTCTAATTAAGTTAAATAATTCATTGTCTAATAAATTAATAATAATCTATTTCAACATTCAACAATAATAATCTATTCTAACAACAATAATCTATTTCAACAATCAATCAACAATAATTCATTGTCTAATTAAGTTAAATAATTTAATAATAATAATAATAATAATAACAATAATAATAATAATTAAAAAAAAATAGGGCAAATGGGTACTGTTGGCTTACCAGACGCCGGAGGAGAGGAGAGGAGGAGGAGACGGAGGAGGGAGGTCGACCAGGCTGAGGAGGAGAGGAAGCCAACGCCGGAGCAGCGGCGGTCGACGGCGGTGAAGGAGAGAAGGAAGGCGCACGGCAGGGAGGCAAGCAAAAGGGAAGATCGGAGCGGGAAAAAAAGAGAGAAGGGAGGGAAGAGAGGAGGAGGAGGAGGAGGGGAGGGGACCGGCGAACGGAGGGGAGGGGGCGGTCGTCGTCGGCGGGAGGGCAGGGGATCGGACAGGCAGAGTGAGGGGAGAGGGAGGAGAGAGAGAGGATCGGGGGGAAGAGGGTTAAAATCTGAATTTAATTCAGATTTCCCGACGGAATGTGATTTCTGTCGCTATATAGCGACGAAAATCACATTCCGTCGGTAATTAACGGCGGAATATATTTCCGTCGCTATAAATAGCGATGAAAATATCATTCCGTCGTTAATTAGCGGCGGAATAGAAATTCTGTCGCTAATATTATTTTATTTTTTTTCTTATTTAATTTTAGCGACGGTTTCTAACTCCGTCGCTAATTTTAGCGACGGAATAAAACTCCGTCGCTAAATGGAAATTAATTTTTTTTATAACGACGGATTTAGATATCCGTCGCTAATTTCTGTCGCAATTTCTGGAGAGAATGTTTGGCGCCCTTTTTCGCGACGGACTTTTTTATCCGTCGCTATTTTAGCGACGGAATATTATTTCCGTCGCTATTTAGCGACGGAATTATAATTCCGTCGCTATTTAGCGACGGTTTTTATTCCGTCGCTATTTTATGATTTTCTTGTAGTGCTAAAAGCAATTCGATATATTTGGTTCGGTTTAATTGATTCGATTTTAAAATAAATATTTGGTTATATTGATTCAATTTTCAATATTCAAAAATCGCAAAATCGAACTGGTAGAATTTGTAACACCCCAAAATGGCCCTAGAAGAATTACAGAGTTTTTGGTTCGGAAAAGGTAAATTTTATGTGCGAGAGTTCTGTCGCGAGCGCGAACAGTGTCGCGGGCGCGACAGAGCCCTCCAGTGGTTTTCGAACTTCAGCTGGTTGGTGCGGGCGTGAGCATTCTGTCGAGAGCGCGATGAGTGTCGCGAGCGCGACAGAGCCCTCTCGCGAGATGTGTGTAGAAGTGGGACTAAGAGACTTGGAGTTGTAGTGAGTTGACACATGGTGTCATAGGAGAGTGACAAGTGTCATTATATAAGAGTTGACAAGTGGCATCGTAAGAGTGTGCCAAGTGTCATTGTAAGAGAGTGACACATGGCGGCGTAGGAGGTTAACAAGTGGCATCATAGGGTGTTGACACATGGCAACTTGAGAGGGTGACACTTGGCTTGGCTTGGTTTGGCTTGGCTTGGCTTGGCTTGGCTTGGGATAGGGATGGATTAATTGAAGTGGTTGGCATTTATTTGGTTTGGTGGCACTTATGTGAGAGGATTTGATTTCTTTGGGTTTGACCGGCCAACATTCATTCATTTTATTCATTTCCTAGTTTTTTGGCCCTTTTGCTTTTGGCTTTCCTTCTTCTTCCTTTTCTTTGGTTTGGCCGTGCTCCACTTTCCTTTCTTTGTCTCTTTTCCATTTGCTCCTAAAGAGAATCATTTGGGTTGGGATGAAGAGAGTGGATTTTTGAGAAGAGGTAAGTAGTACTATTATGATAGCATTAGTCTTCTTCTACTACTTGGTTTCTGTTTTTGATTTAAAGTAAAAAGAAAAGTAACTCAAGTGTTTTCTATGTGATTTGTGAAAGATGTGGATAAGAGGCTAGTGAAGGGAAAGGGAGAAGCTCTGAATCGATTAGAGAGAAGCGGTTAAGTCACCTAAGGTAGGGATCGAGTGTAACTGTGTTAACTTTGCATGTGTTTATATGAGAAATGCTTGAACAAATACATGTAAAAATAAAGAGATGCTTGATGAGCTTTAATTAGCTCAAGATGTTCATTTTGATTGCTTACAATGCTCATGACAAGTGTATATATGTTTGAAGTATGTAACCTGATCATTTGAGTGTTTGTGTTGACAATAGAGTTTGATGTTGCGAAATTCTGCTTATTTGTCATTAGACCCCCGTGTATAGTATTTGTTATAAGTAGAGCTATAGGATCTCAATTGGGTTGATTCCAATTGCATATGAAAGATACGATTCGTGTCCAAAAATGTCTAAGAGGGTCCTTGATCTAATTCTGGCCCTAAGTATCCCAAAAAGTTATTAAAACGTAGGTGACCCTGTTCTGGCGGGTTCACTGGAACAGTATAGCTTGTATAGACCATATTTTTCGTTATAGATGTCTAAACGACCTGAAACTTGTCCCATTTGAAATTTAACATCCTATGGAACAATTGTTAAGTAGACCACTTTGCCTAAAAATGACGTTTAGAGGTTCATTTAGACGATACAAGTTTAGGGTAAAAAGCAGTCTTGTGAGGCACCAAAGCGGAGCCTCTGTCGCGAGCGCGACACAGGTCGCGACCTCGCGACAGAACAACCTATATTAAGCTCTTTTTTCTTCATTTTGAGCCCATAGTTGGCATGGGTAAACCCCTTGCCTTTCCCCTTAACGTTTTATACATGATTAGGGCTCCTAAATGATTACAAATTAGTTGTTAATGGAAAAATACATATGAGTATAATTAAAGATGGTAATTTAACTAATAAAGTAACAATGTATAGTTGTAGGAAGTATAGTAAATGACATGATAAATATGTATGAACATAGGAATTGTTACATAATGCATTTGGTATAGCGTATAGAACTTTTTTGTAATCTAGCTTCTGTCGCGAGCGCGACCTCTTGTCGCGATCGCGACAATGAATTTGACTTCTGTTGCGAGCGCGACTTCCTGTCACGATCGTGACAGTGAACCTCTTCGCATCTTGTTTTATTTGTTTTGAAGAGAGTGCTTTCTTCTGTCTTGCTTTGCATGATTTATATGTTTATGTAATGAGTTGAACACATGTATATGATGATTATTAAAGATTGTACATCAATTAAATGTCTTTAAATTTGATAAATGCACTTGAATTTTAGTTGATGAGTTGATGTCCGTGTATAGTGTGTGAGTCGGTATTGAGCCTGATTACCGTTATAGTGGATAGATAAGCATGCTTATAAAGGGATTAGAGAGTGCAGCTGCCAACGTTCCGCCCCGTTTGGGTGAAGCGGGTCGACCTCCGAGAATGGTCATTAATAGAGACAGATGAAAATGTTTTGTGACTTCGGTCCATCGAAAATGTTTTTTTATAGAGCGTCCCGTATCCACCATGAGAGGAACTCAGGCTTGTTTTGTTAAATGTTGTGCAGTGAACTTGAGATGATTATAGTGTTGCTTCGAATGAAGCCATAGTACATGAGAGTAATGTTTAATTACATGACAGCTTTGTATACAAGTGTATAATTACATGAGCGTGTTTACATGTATATGGACACATGATAGCGCACATTTGAATACGTGATATGTACAAGTTGTAGTGTATATAAAAAGGTAAATGAATACATGTTATATGCACGTGAATTCATAGTACTTGATAATTGAGCATGCAATCCATACATGTATAAAAGCTATATGCATTAGCTAGTTGATTTTGTTACATGAATTGTGTGATTTATGTGTGACTTCGTAAAGAAGTCCTTTGCATTGTTTTCATCCCCACTAAGCGTTATCGCTTAGCACGGATGTTTATTTCCGTGTAGGTTTACAGGTTCGGAACAGTGAGCGAGCATCTGCAGTTCAAGGCCACTAGGGAGTATTATTCAGGTCTTTTGTATAGATTAGATACAGAGCTAGTGATGTTTTGAGTAACATCATTATGTAATAAAAGTTAAAGAATCACATGTAAATGTATATGTAAAGTTAAATGAAAACAGAGTGTAATATGAACATGTATAAAGAGAAAGAAGTACATATGTATAGTTGATATGAAATGCATGTTGGGCCCTAATGTAGTATTTAATTAACTTTAAATGGATATGAATAATGCTATCGCTTTCGTTAATGTATGTACATGTATACGTAAGTGTCCGCGTAGCGCCCCGATATTCCTTACCGGGGGTATGGGGGTGTTACATTTAGTGGTATCAGAACATAGGTTAGAGGTTCTGGTCTATAAGATGTAGAGTATAGATTAAATGTCAGAGTTTGTCTGGAGTTGTGGCCTAATGCAGATGTCATTTGTGTAAAGTATAGATGGAGTCCGACTCGCATGAGAGTGTGAAAGAGACAGTGCCAGATGTGAATTGTTAAGAGTTCGAGGTGACGCTCTGTATTCCTGTCAGCTATCTTCTTGAAATCATTTGACATGAGCATAGTGAAACATGGGGATGGGAAAAATACATTACTACAGCTTGCATCGCATTCTCGCATCATCCTGCATACATGAATCATTACATAGCCATTCCATCAGCATCCCTCATTTGTATGTGAAAAAGCATCATTGTATGTGTTTCATTGAGAAAAGCTGACAGGATATACAACAAGTGACGGATGCTTAGAAGAAGTATATGGATTAGAGTGCAGTGCATTAAGGAAAGTGTAAAGTGTGTTCGATTTGATAGCTGTATGGTGTAAGTGATTAGCAGGGAAATTTCGAGGACGAAATTTCTTAAGGGGGAGAGATTTGTAACACCCCAAAATGGCCCTAGAAGAATTACAGAGTTTTTGGTTCGGAAAAGGTAAATTTTATGTGCGAGAGTTCTGTCGCGAGCGCGAACAGTGTCGCGGGCGCGACAGAGCCCTCCAGTGGTTTTCGAACTTCAGCTGGTTGGTGCGGGCGTGAGCGTTCTGTCGAGAGCGCGAGAAGTGTCGCGAGCGCGACAGAGCCCTCTCGCGAGATGTGTGTAGAAGTGGGACTAAGAGACTTGGAGTTGTAGTGAGTTGACACATGGTGTCATAGGAGAGTGACAAGTGTCATTATATAAGAGTTGACAAGTGGCATCATAAGAGTGTGCCAAGTGTCATTGTAAGAGAGTGACACATGGCGGCGTAGGAGGTTGACAAGTGGCATCATAGGGTGTTGACACATGGCAACTTGAGAGGGTGACACTTGGCTTGGCTTGGTTTGGCTTGGTTTGGCTTGGCTTGGCTTAGCTTGGCTTGGCTTGGCTTGGGATAGGGATGGATTAATTGAAGTGGTTGGCATTTATTTGGTTTGGTGGCACTTATGTGAGAGGATTTGATTTCTTTGGGTTTGACCGGCCGACATTCATTCATTTTATTCATTTCCTAGTTTTTTGGCCCTTTTGCTTTTGGCTTTCCTTCTTCTTCCTTTTCTTTGGTTTGGCCGTGCTCCACTTTCCTTTCTTTGTCTCTTTTCCATTTGCTCCTAAAGAGAATCATTTGGGTTGGGATGAAGAGAGTGGATTTTTGAGAAGAGGTAAGTAGTACTATTATGATAGCATTAGTCTTCTTCTACTACTTGGTTTCTGTTTTTGATTTAAAGTAAAAAGAAAAGTAACTCAAGTGTTTTCTATGTGATTTGTGAAAGATGTGGATAAGAGGCTAGTGAAGGGAAAGGGAGAAGCTCTGAATCGATTAGAGGGAAGCGGTTAAGTCACCTAAGGTAGGGATCGAGTGTAACTGTGTTAACTTTGCATGTGTTTATATGAGAAATGCTTGAACAAATACATGTAAAAATAAAGAGATGCTTGATGAGCTTTAATTAGCTCAAGATGTTCATTTTGATTGCTTACAGTGCTCATGACAAGTGTATATATGTTTAAAGTATGTAACCTGATCATTTGAGTGTTTGTGTTGATAATAGAGTTTGATGTTGCGAAATTCTGCTTATTTGTCATTAGACACCTGTGTATAGTATTTATTATAAGTAGAGCTCTAGGATCTCAATTGGGTTGATTCCAATTTCATATGAAAGATACGATTCGTGTCTAAAAATGTCTAAGAGGGTGCTTGATCTAATTCTGGCCCTAAGTATCCCAAAAAGTTATTAAAACGTAGGTGACCCTGTTCTGGCGGGTTCACTGGAACAATATAGCTTGTATAGACCATATTTTTAGTTATAGATGTCCAAACGACCTGAAACTTGTCCCATTTGAAAGTTAACATCCTATGGAACAATTGTTAAGAAGAACACTTTGCCTAAACATGACGTTTAGAGGTTCATTTAGACGATACAAGTTTAGAGTAAAAAGCAGTCTTGTGAGACACCAAAGCGGAGCCTCTGTCGCGAGCGCGACACAGGTCGCGACCTCGCGACAGAATAACCTATATTAAGCTCTTTTTTCTTCATTTTGAGCCCATAGTTGGCATGGGTAAACCCCTTGCCTTTCCCCTTAACGTTTTATACATGATTAGGGCTCCTAAATTATTACAAATTAGTTGTTAATGGAAAAATACATATGAGTATAATTAAAGATGGTAATTTAACTAATAAAGTAACAATGTATAGTTGTAGGAAGTATAGTAAATGACATGATAAATATGTATGAACATAGGAATTGTTACATAATGCATTTGGTATAGCGTATAGAACTTTTTTGTAATCTAGCTTCTGTCGCGAGCGCGACCTCTTGTCGCGATCGCGACAATGAATTTGACTTCTGTTGCGAGCGCGACTTCCTGTCACGATCGTGACAGTGAACCTCTTCGCATCTTGTTTTATTTGTTTTGAAGAGAGTGCTTTCTTCTGTCTTGCTTTGCATGATTTATATGTTTATGTAATGAGTTGAACACATGTATATGATGATTATTAAAGATTGTACATCAATTAAATGTCTTTAAATTTGATAAATGCACTTGAATTTTAGTTGATGAGTTGATGTCCGTGTATAGTGTGTGAGTCGGTATTGAGCCTGATTACCGTTATAGTGGATAGATAAGCATGCTTATAAAGGGATTAGAGAGTGCAGCTGCCAACGTTCCGCCCCGTTTGGGTGAAGCGGGTCGACCTCCGAGAATGGTCATTAATAGAGACAGATGAAAATGTTTTGTGACTTCGGTCCATCGAAAATGTTTTTTTATAGAGCGTCCCGTATCCACCATGAGAGGAACTCAGGCTTGTTTTGTTAAATGTTGTGCAGTGAACTTGAGATGATTATAGTGTTGCTTCGAATGAAGCCATAGTACATGAGAGTAATGTTTAATTACATGACAGCTTTGTATACAAGTGTATAATTACATGAGCGTGTTTACATGTATATGGACACATGATAGCGCACATTTGAATACGTGATATGTACAAGTTGTAGTGTATATAAAAAGGTAAATGAATACATGTTATATGCACGTGAATTCATAGTACTTGATAATTGAGCATGCAATCCATACATGTATAAAAGCTATATGCATTAGCTAGTTGATTTTGTTACATGAATTGTGTGATTTATGTGTGACTTCGTAAAGAAGTCCTTTGCATTGTTTTCATCCCCACTAAGCGTTATCGCTTAGCACGGATGTTTATTTCCGTGTAGGTTTACAGGTTCGGAACAGTGAGCGAGCATCTGCAGTTCAAGGCCACTAGGGAGTATTATTCAGGTCTTTTGTATAGATTAGATACAGAGCTAGTGATGTTTTGAGTAACATCATTATGTAATAAAAGTTAAAGAATCACATGTAAATGTATATGTAAAGTTAAATGAAAACAGAGTGTAATATGAACATGTATAAAGAGAAAGAAGTACATATGTATAGTTGATATGAAATGCATGTTGGGCCCTAATGTAGTATTTAATTAACTTTAAATGGATATGAATAATGCTATCGCTTCCGCTAATGTATGTACATGTATACGTAAGTGTCCGCGTAGCGCCCCGATATTCCTTACCGGGGGTATGGGGGTGTTACAGAATTATTAGTAAAATTACATCATTTTTTCTTTTTGTTTATATTTGTGTACTAGATTAGTTCTCGAATTAATATCACAAAAAGATCCAATTAGGTTTGAACATGTTAAAAAACCCGCTCAACAATGAAAGTTATTCCTCTCATGACATACCAGAATTGGAGTTAGGAGGTGACTTTTGGATGATGGGATAATGGACAAGTATGACGCCAAAGCTAGAAAGCCAATAGCGACATAGATAAAGTAAGACAATGAGGGCAATGGATGAGCAATAAAGAAGAAAAGAAAGAATCGAGATGTTAGAAATTTGAGATTTTGGCAATATGTATTATAGTAACCAAAACAACGTCATATTGAATTTTACTCGGTTTACATTTCACTTTTTGCTTCTTCAACAACACCCAATGTCCGTGCCACCCCCCACCCCCACAAAATAGAGTTGATTTCACCTACAGTCATTCAACTTATCACTTATTGCGTAAAAGTAACCGACTTTTTTTTTTTCTGACTTAAATGTCACTGAACTTTTAACATTTTTGCAAAAAA
This sequence comes from Excoecaria cochinchinensis, assembly GCA_947683425.1. Taxonomy (NCBI): domain Eukaryota; kingdom Viridiplantae; phylum Streptophyta; class Magnoliopsida; order Malpighiales; family Euphorbiaceae; genus Excoecaria; species Excoecaria cochinchinensis. The sequence continues at coordinate 8,896,449 of CANTUQ010000050.1, forward strand.
GTCATGTTAATCGAAATCCAGCGAGGACTCTTGCCGGATTAATGACATGGCATGCCATGTTAGAAACTATATGTCGTTTAACAATATTTCTAACAAATGCTACATCTAAATCAATTTCACTCACGGTAACTAAACTTATCATTTATCGCGCAAAAGTAACAAACTTTTTTTTTCAACTTAAATGTTACTGAACTTCTAAAATTTTTGCAAAAAAGTCATGTATTTACTATTTGTCGCCACGTGTCATATACCATCTCATCAATCTAGCAAGGATTCTCGCCGGATTCCGGTTTACATGATTTTTTTGCAAAAATATTAGAAGTTCAATGACATTTAAGTCAGAAAAAAAAGTCGGTTACTTTTGTGCGATAAGTGATAAGTTGAGTGACTATGAGTGAGATTGACCTCCACAAAATACTAAATTATAATTTATATATAAATATGACATAAAATAAATTTTGATTTTAAAAAAAATAGGATCATAGGTTTGGATTAGGTTTAAGGTATTTTTGGGTGGATTTTTGGTTTAGGTGGAATTCGATTCTAAATTTTTCGAGCCGTTCAGATTTCGGGTTTGGGTTCATATTACTATTTTCGAATGGATTCAGGTCAAGTCAAAAATTGCCAAGTCTAATTTATGTTATATTGCATTTTATATAATACATGAATAAAATACATATGAGTTTTTTTCATAATTACATTCTTAAAGGGATGGGAGCATGGGGGTCGAATCTTGATAAATTGAAATGGTAACTAAACTCTCAATTATTTGTAACTAAACTCTCAATTATTTGAAATACGGATAATTTTTAATAAAATACATATGTTCATAGAATAACGGCGGCAAAATATTTTTTTAGTGGTAAAAAAATAAAAGAGTAAAGTAAAGATTGGGACTTAATAGAAATTTTGGTGAGCAATTGAGCTCCACCAAAATTCATCATGCCTAGCATTCTCGATTTATTAATACATATTACTTATCTTTTTTATTTTTATTTTTTACTTTTTAGAAATTAAGAGAAGTAATCGAGTGTGCGTCCACATGTGCTGTGCACACATCTAAAATACCGTTGAACTATATAAGTTCATTTAATTTAACGGTTCAAATAAACGCACGGTATCCCATTCCAATATTAATATGTATATATATAATTCTTTTTTTGAAAATATGAAGCAACTATGACAGCATGCATACACATATATGAGGTAATTAAAATTTAATTCTCATATAACTTTTTTATTTTTCAAATTAGATTATTTTTTATTGTCAATGATTTGATTGTATGTGTATTAATTAAAAATATTTTTATCTTTAATGTGATTTACATTTATTTTTTTATATAAATACAAATATTAAATAATTAATTTTTTTAAGTGCAAATTTCATAGTATAATTTTGTACTGCACCTGTAATTTATGTTTATTTAAACTGGCAGATTACACGCTATATTTCATTCCCAAATCTCAACTAGATAAGTTTAAAAAGGACTATCAATCCCCTTTTTTAAATATTCTTTATTTTTCTTTCTTTCTTCTTTTAGCAACTTCGACTAGCTATTTATGAAAGAAGTCTTTATTACAGCTGCACATGCGCATTGATTAGGAATAGATAAAAATATATATATTATTGAAAATATCTCACATTAAGTAAATTAGAAAATACTATATTATTCCATGTATCCCATAATTTTTATCCCTATTTCTTTTACAGTCTATTCTAAAATATTGTCCATTCTTTTTTACCATATGGCTAACCTATATATCTCTATTCAATTTTATTTTATTAATTGCAATTTAAATTTTCATGCTATGCTATTAATATGATTTTTACAATTTCAATAATATTTTATTATTCATTCTAAATAAAATAAAAAAGTTATATAAAAAAATTTATCCCTTAATCATAATAACTAAAATTTATTAATATGTGTGAAAAGAAAAAGTGGTAAAAAATTATGGGAGCGAAAACTATACTAATGCATGATTACAAGTCCTGTTTCTGCAACTTTATTCAATTAGTTGTTATTTTAATCTAAAATATTCCTTTTGTCTCAGTTCAATTGTCGCTTTTTTTGGATGGAATAATTTTTTTTCCAAAAAAATTGAGAATTGACTTGAAATAAATTGGTATGCATCAATTACTCCTCCTACCTAATACATTTCTTTTATGTCCCTATTTATTTTATATACATTTATTATTATTATTTTTTTTCTATTTGTTTACTTTCTTTATCTTTTTTAACTTCTCTTTGTTTCTAGGATATTGCTTTTCTCCAACATCAGAAAATTACAGCTTTCCTTTCTCCACCTAATAATGGCATTGAATTCCCATTGCATTAAATAAAATTTTTCATATGTTACCTTACAAAAAGAGGGAAAAAAACCCTAGAGATCTTTGCTTTGAAATTTCAGCTTAAGTTTCTAAAAACTAGACGAGTAATTGATGTATAAAAGAGTATTAATCCGGTGCACGCGCACATCTAAACCATCAAATTATATGTATTTCATTTATTTGACAGTTTAAATGCGTGCACACCAAATTATATTCTAATATAAAAAAAGATCATATAGCAGATAAATAGAAAAAAAAAATTAAATGTATCAGAATAGAAATGTGTTTGATTTGAGGAGTAATTGATGCGTAATACATTATATTTTAGATTGAAACAGCAAAAGATTGAATAAAGTTTCAGAAACCTAAAGAAGAAAAATGGGTAATGATAATGAATTCATCATAACACTCTCTACATAGTCTAAGGAAGATAATAAGGAAGGGATTTATTTGATCTTCAGTACGCATTATTACATGCTAAAAAACATTAGTTCTTTGGGTCTTCTCCTTAATTATTAGATGAGTTTAAAATAATTAATAAGCATAAATAAATTTAACCTATACTTCTTTGGCTTTTATTGATTACCTTTGAATAAAAAAATAAAATAAGTTAATTATAATTTTTAAACTTGAACAAAATAAGTTTCAAAAAAAAAAAACACTTGAACAAAATAAAAGAAAATATATTAATATTTAAAATAAGTTCTTATTTGTATACATTTTTTTTTTGTATACAATAATATTTCACAAGGCCCTGCATTAGGCCAAAAAAAAAGTACAACTCAAAGTACAACTTAGGGTGACAAGATAAATATTTTAGATTAATTACTAAATAAATTCATAAGCCGAAAGATGTTGTTTTAATAAAAAAAAAAAAAAAAATTAAAGGTCAAAACTATGGGTATGGAAATGAAATACTGGATAATTAGATTCTCTCCTTAAAGTATGAGATCTGATTTCTTTAGCAACGGCTGAATCAAGGCTTGAAGGTCCACATACAATTACACCTACATCAACATTACCCCATTCCTTTGATATTCTTTCAAATATTTCTGCAATTTGGTAAAAAGTAGAATACAAGTCAATTAAATTAAATCCACCAATAAAAAAAATCTAAGAAAAAAATCCAATTGTACCTTTGAAGTCTGGTCTTGAGCCATACTGTATCATTGTATAGCTTGAGTTGGCTGCCACTTCTTCATTATTATTCTCAAGAGAAAGTTGATAAGTACTATTTATATTAATTTCATCATTTTCTGATAAAGTTTTGGTTTTCAAAAAATTCCATAAAAAAATAAAAAAACCCCCAAATATAAAAACAGTGGCAACCATACTTCCTAAAAATAGAAACCCTCTGTATGACTTCGATGATGATCCACCTGGTTGAATATAATATACGTCTACTAAACCTAATATAATTGCAAATCCTATTATGCATAAGATCACATAAACTCCATACCATATTGTATTATCACTTGTCCCAACCAAAACTGAGATTTCCCCATTTCTTTTAGAATTATTGTTATTATCATTGAACCTTTCGTAAACGTAAGAATCCGTAGTCTGTTTGTGGCCAACTGTTCCTTCTTCCTGTAAATACATGTATGATAATTAATACATGGAATCAATAATAATAATAATAATAATGCACCAATTTGAGGTGTCCTAGTGATGAAAATCCCTACATTAATTCTCTATAAATGCATTTAGGCTATAAAATAATGAATGAGCAAATCATGAGTGTAAAATAAACTTACCACATGGGGATTGGTTTCACGAGTAACGTAAATATGAATGTTGAGACGAAGTTGAAGAAATAAATTTGGAGAAATGGAGTCCATGTTGACGGTGGATAAAAGAGAAATTTCCTTGGAAGTTTTGACAGCCCAAATAACCAAAACATTACGTGGTGATGATCTCTCTCCATGAATACGTGTACGGTGGAGAATGTCTTCTAGGATTGCTAGGAATGGTGAAATGCCAATGCCACCTGCTACTAATATCAAATTCTCGTACTTTAAATAGTATGCTGCTTCATGTCCATATGGTCCTTCTATACTTGCTATAATGAGTTTGGAATTGGGTGCCTCTTCACACATTTTGCTAATGCTTCTACTGAGTTTTTGCGTCCAGTCGCCAAGATTTTTTATGAGAATGCTTATATGATTTTTACCATCTAAAGGACTTGATGATACACTGAATGGATGCCATTGCAACCTTGATACTTCTCCAATTTTAACAAATATGAAACTAAGAGCATTGTATCTCAGATCTGCATTAACATTAATCATCAAAAAATTAAAACACAATAAAAACAACAGCTGACATGTTTAATTATTCATCCAATTTATCTTCTCAAAAAGCCATTTAAATGCATAAAATTGTTAAGTTTGTTACTCTTAAGCATCTTTACGTTGATTTAAGTTACAAAAATTACAATTAGTTGTGTGTAAAAACAGTGGAACATAGTAAATATAGTGACTTACATTTTGGTTTGGAAAAAAGCAACGCCACAATTCCATAGGGAAGACATTTGGCTGAAACTACATCAACAGATTTTCTTGACTGCCAAAATCTAAGAAATCTATCAAGCATGAAGAGAAAAATTCCAGCAGCAGCCATACTAAAATAATAATCACCAACATGCACTGCCAATAAAACTACAAAAACAATGTATAATTGATGGGTGTAATAGAACATTTCAAAATTCCTCTTTCTTACTGAAGGAAGTGAAGTCACCCACATCATTATTAATGTTATAAGAACCACTACTCCTGCTAAATTTGCAATTCCAACTTCTTTCCAATCTAATATCTGCAAAATTTGTAATTTCATTTCACAATTAAAAAGAAATAAATTTTTTTAATAATTAAAAGAAAAAGAAAGAAATTGTGAAAAGTAACAAAAAAAAAAATAAATCTAAAACATACGAGAGTTTCTTTCAATTCATGCCTTTTCTTTTACTTATCGTTTTAACCTTAACTTACTCATTCGTTTCAATTGAATTCCCATCATTAAATTTTCATCTTTTTACTTTTCCTTTTCGAATTAGAGTTGGTAAATTTTGAGCCGACCAATGAATCCAATTCAGCATGTCCATATTTTTTTTTGATTCGAATTCGATTCGCCAATGACCCGCTCGACCTGCAAAGTAATCCAATCCAATCCGATATGTTATATCTAACTCATATGATTTGACCCATTTATAACCCATTTTTTTTATCCAATTCAATCCAATCCATTCTGTGACCCCTATATGATCCACATGTGACATGTTTATATCATCCATGATTTAATAACTTTTTTCTTATAATGTGCATATAAGAATAATTATTTTTATATATTATACATGCATATTTTTTTAATGAATTTTTTTTAAAAATATTGAAAACTAATATTATAAAATTTAACCCATTTATGACTCGATTTGTTTGACACAATTTGTTTAATAGTGATTCATTTGTGCCATAATCCAACCCAACCCATTTATGACCCACAAAATTTTGATTCATGTATGACTCGACACATTATGACCCGATCCGTTTATGATCTATTTGTGATCCATTTATGATTTGATTATATTATCTATGATTTTACAATTTTTATATAATGTGCATATAAAAAAATATTAGTATATACTAGATATGTATATTTTTTATTTTCAAAGAAAAGTTTTAAAAATATAAAAATTAATCATAAAACTTGATCTATTTATAATCCTTTCAGTAATGATCTATTTGGGTTATTATCCAACCCGACCCCTTTATGACAAAATTCTAACTCATTTATGATCCGATCCAAATTCACCAAGCCGACCCATTTGCCACCTAAATTGTTGGTTGTTAGTGATATAATTGCTAAAAAGTGGATCTTAGAGATAATTACACCGTATTTTCATAAAAGAATTAATGAATATTCATTAGACAACTAAATTTTGAAAAAAAATAGAGCAACTAAATTGAAAGGAATTATGTAGATTAAGTTTCAAATTATAACATAAAAAGAATCAACTTGAAAAAGCACTCAAATGTTCAAAATTTTCTATAATTGTTAAAAAAAGAGAAAAAGAAAAGGAAAAACTAGAGGAGAAGGGAGGACTCACTTGGTAAAGGAGGATACCTTCTATTGTCCATATAGTTAGATAGCAAAATCCATGTATGGCAAAGATGAGCGTGATTAGATGTCCTAACCAGATATGGTATCTTATTGCATGTTCAAATGGAATATCAATAAGTCGAAGAAGAAGAGATCCTCTTGCTACTGGCACAAACATAAATGCCAAGCAAAATAATCCTATTCCTCCGATTCCCACTCCCATAAAGTCTGCCATTCTAATTCTGAAAACAAAAACATTATGCTTTCAAAGAAATCTTTATGGTATGTAAATTGCATACACATATAATTTAATGACTAAATACATATATACAATTAAACTAAATTGCAAGTAGCATGTGAACTAGAGAGATAGCTGAGGCAACTGTTAGTTATTGTTCTTTCTGTTGTAATAGTTGTATTCTTATTCTGATTCAATATGAGAAAGTTTTTCCCCCTTGTTTTATTTCTTAACTCTTTACTATTTCATTTTATTTCCAAACAAACACTGCTTTTCCTTTCTTTCCCCTTGAATTGATGATGGCGACTCAAAATTAAGAAGATATAAAGAAGATCATCATCCTTTTAATACTTACTACATGCATCCGAGTGAGAATCTTTTTCTGGTTCTCATTCTAGTTCTGATTGGATCGATCAAATTACCACACATGGTCTTGTTCTATGAAGTCAGCTCTACTCTCCAAGAATAGATGGAAGTTTGTTAATGGATCGATTAAAGCTATCCGTTGCTAATTTTGCGACGGAACATAAATTCTGTCGCTAAAAATGGCGCGAGTAATTCCCTCCAAATTTAACTACGAAAATTAGCGACTGAAAAATTAATCATCGCCAAAGGTGCCGCCAAATGACGGATTTTAGTGACTGAATTTAAATTCTGTCGCTAAATAAGATTACGTCGCTAATAAAATATAAAATAATTATTAATTAAAATTAGTGACGAAATTTTAATTCCGTCGCTATAATTGGCGACGGAAATTTTATTTTGTTGCTATATTTAGCGATGGAAATTAAATTCCATCTCCAAAAAAAATAAATTTAATCTAAAATTAATTTAGCAAAGGAATAAGTTTTCCGTCGCTAAATTTAGCGACGGAAATTTTAATTTGTCGCTAAAAAATTTTGAAAAAATTATTATTTTAATTTAGCTAAAAATAGTGACGGAATAATTTTCCGTTGCTAAATTCATTATATATATTCTTGATTTTTTCTCTCTCCTTGCTCCTCTCTCTTCTCTTCCCTCCTCTCTTTGCCGCGCCATCTACTCCCGTCGCTGCTCCGGCGTTGCCCTCCTCCCAGCGCCGAACTCCCCTCCCCTTTCCCTCTGGCACCGATTTCCCCTTCCTCCTTCCCCTTTCCTTCCTTTTCTCCCCCGTTTTCCTCCCCCCTCCCCCCGATCTCCCTCGCCGGTGTCCTTTCCTCGGTTGCCGCATAGATCTCTACCTCCCTTGCCGTGCCACCGCTGGTCGTCGCTCCGCCTCCCTTGCCGTGCCAACAGTCTCCCTTCCCTCTTGCTACCGTGTTCTGCGTAAGTTGAGGTAAGTTTTTTGGTTTTTTTTTTTAATTTTAATTTTAATTATTATTATTAAATAGTTATGTTAATTATTATTATTATTATTATTATTATTAAATAGTTATCTTAATTATTATTATTATTATTATTATTATTATTAAATAGTTATCTTAATAATTATTATTATTATTATTATTATTATTATTATTATTATTATTAAATAGTTATGTTAAAATTAATTGTTTATTATTATTTTTATTATTATTATCAAATAGTTATGTTAACATTTAGTTATTATTATTATTATTATTATTAATTAGTTATGTTAAAATTAATTATTTATCATTATTATTAATTATTTATTTTAAAATTAATTGTTTATTATTATTATTATTATTATTATTATTATTATGAATAAATTATTATTATTATTATTATTATTATTATTATTATTTAATAATGATGATGATGATGATGATGATGATTATTATTATTATTATTATTATTATTATTAAATAGTTATGTTAAAATTAATTGTTTATTATTATTGTTGTTATTATTATCAAATAGTTATGTTAACATTAACTTATTATTATTATTATTATTATTATTATTATTATTATTAAATAGTTATGTTAAAATTAATTTTTATTATTATTATTATTATTATTATTATTATTATTATTAAATAATAATCTAAATAAATTATTATTATTATTATTATTAAATAGTTATGTTAAAATTAATTTTTTTTATTATTATTATTATTATTATTATTATTAAATAATAATCTAAATAAATTATTATTATTATTATTATTATTATTATTATTATTATTGTGATTATTATTATTATTATTATTATTATTTAATAATAATAATAATAATAATAATAATAATAATAATAATAATAATAATAATAATAATAATAATAATTATTATTATTATTATTATTATTATTATTATTATTATTATTATTATTGTAATGGTGATGATTATTATATGAAAAGTTTTGTTTTTATTTTGATTTAGCAAATTAAAGGGCATTACTAAATTTAACATGGTCATCATTTCTCAAATAATTTTGTATTAGATTTTATTCAATAAATTAGTATTGGATTAAATGTAAATTATTAAATTAGTTTCCACTCATTTTTGTATTACGTTAGGACTTTATTATAGCCTGACATTTTATCTTATATGTCATTTTTTAATTTGTAACTAGATATAGTTAATTCTAACTACGTAGTCACTTTCTCAGTTTTTTTTTTTGCAATAATTATGAGTAACGTTGATAGATCTCGGATGTATAGAAAAAAACACGTGATGATTATATTAATCATAAATTTGTGGAAGGGGTTCAATTGTTTATAGAATATGCAAGTTCTCAACCTGCATACATGAACGGGCCAAAAATAAGATATCTATGTAAAAAGTGCAAATACATTAGTTATCTTCTTGTTGATGAAGTGTATTTCCATTTGCTTAGAAAAGGATTTGTTCAAAATTATTTTGAGTGGACGCGATATAGGGAACCATCAATTTGTAGCACCTCGATGGGTAATGTGGGTAATATGTTAGTAAATGTGGGTGAAGTTGAAGGAGGAGGGGAATTTATGACATATGATGTAGGTGTAGCTGATAATCCGTACGTCCAAATTGTTTATGATGCAGCTGGCCCTGATTTTAGGGAAAATATACCTCATGTCGAAGAACCCAATACAAATGCGATAAAATTCTATGATTTACTAAATTCAGCCGATCAAGAATTATGGCCAGGCTATGATAACATGACTCAGTTATCTTCGGTCGCTCGAATATTGAACATAAAATCTGAAGGTCATATTTCTGATCGAAGTTTTGATCAAATTCTTGCTTGGTACAATGAATCATTGCCTCCTAACCATAAAATGGTTGATAATTTGTACAACATGAAGAAACTGATTAGAGGTCTAGGTTTTCCTGTTGAGAAAATTGACTGTTGCAGGTTGGCATGTATGTTATTTTGGAGGGATGACGTGGATTCACAGGATTGCAAATTTTATAGTCAACTTAAGTACAAATCAAGAAATTGTACTAAGAAGCAGAAATTGATACCTTGGAAACGTATATATTATTTTTTGCTAACCCCAAGACTTCAAAGACTATATGCATCTGAAGTTACTGCACCTCACATGAGATGGCATGATGAAGATGAAAACATAGATGGAATAATGAGCCATCCATCAGATGCAGTCGCATGAAAATATTTCAATAACATCCATCCTGATTTTACTCCTGAACCTCGAAATGTCCGGCTGTGTTTGAGCACTGACGGGTTTCAACCTTTTGATCAATCAGGCCAACAATATTCACCATGGCCAATCATAATTAATTCTTATAATTTGCCTCCATAGATGTGTATGAATGAGGCATATATGTTCTTGACAGTGATTGTTCCAAGGCCTAAGAATACAAAGCATAAAATTGATGTATATTTACAGCCCTTGATATCTGAATTGCAATAGTTTTGAGATATCGGTGTTAAAACATATGATGTATCTCTTAAATAGAATTTTATGCTGAAAGTAGCATTAATGTGGACGGTCAGTGACTTTCCTACCTATGCTATATAGCTTGTCCTTACTTTGGCGATGATTCAGATGCTTTTTATCTTCAAAATGGATGCAAAACATCTTGGTTTGATAGCCACAGGAAATTCCTTCCACCTGATCATCCATTTCGACACAACAAGAACCAGTTTATTAAGAATAGAGTAATACAAGCAACTCCTCATGTTATTAGAAGTAGTGAGGAAATATTGCAAGAGATTGATGAATTGGGTTTGCTTAAAGTTACAGAACTTGATGCTGAAGAAGTTAATGGCAGAATTAACAAAAACTTTGATTGGAGAAAAAAAATATCTTTTGGGATTTGCCATATTGGAAGTATGCACATTGAAAAAAATATTTTTGACAATGTGTTCAACACAATTATGAACATAGAAGGGAAGACAAAAAACAATGCGAAATCACGGGCAGATTTAAAGTTGTTCTGTAGAAGGACTGAGTTAGAAAAAGATACTCGAACCGAAAAATATCCCAAAGCATGCTACACATTAGACAAAAAAATAAAAGGAAGTCTTATGTGAGTGGTTAAAAGGACTAAAGTTTCCGGATGGTTATGTATCGAACTTGGTAAGGTGCGTCGACATGAGAAAGTACAAATTATTCGGAATGAAAAGTCATGATTGTCATGTTTTCATGCAAAGGCTACTCCCAATAGCATTTCAAGAGTTATTGCCGACTAAAGTGTGGGAACCTATAACCGAGCTAATTTTTTTTTTCAAAACTTTAACATGTGAGATGAATTCGGCAAATATGGTAAGATTGGAATTGAAAATTCTGGTAATCCTGTGCAAACTAGAATTAATTTTTCCTCCAAGCTTTTATGACTGTATGGAGCATCTGCCCGTGCATTTAGCATATGAGGCGAAACTTGTTAGCCATGTTCAATGTCGATGGATGTATCCCTTTGAGAGGTAAATAGCTATAATACGCAATTGCTATTAATTTATAATTTGTTATCGTAATTAATGTGAATCAAAATTGTCATGTAGGTATTTATTTCACTTGAAAAAAAAATGTGAAAAACAAAGGTAGAGCTGAAAGTTCAATATGTAATGCGTATTTGGTCGAGGAAGCAAGTACATTTTGTTCGCATTATTTTGAACCGCATGTACCCACAAGACAGAGGAAACTACCTCGTAATGATGATGGGGGTGAAACAAGTAATCAGGACGAAAACTTATCCATATTTATGTATCTTGGGCGTTTACATGGACGCTCAACAAGGAGAATGCTAATAGAGGACGACTTAGCAGCTGCCCATAGTTACATTTTATTGAATTGCCAAGAAGTTCAACCTTTTGTGCGATAAGTTTAATATATAAATAAAATTGCTAATGTAGTTTACTATGTGAATGGTGTAATAAAACTTATATGGTCATTATAGATTATTTGAGGAATGGGTACGAGAGCTAATGCCTGAAAAAAAATCAAAATGAGGTGAATAAGGAAGTCGAAAAGCACTTTCATCATTGGTTCAAGATATATGTAAGTTTTGACTTCCAATATACGAATTGATTTATACAATTATGCAATATTTGTTTAAATGAAGTTAGAATATTTCAATATGTAGGCATCAGCAAATTCAATTGAGAACAAGTTCATAATGGATCTTGCGAAAGGACCTTTGGGATATGTTAAATAGTATTCAGTATATTTCGTGAATGGTTACAAATTTCATACACAAAGTCATGGTCATAACAAGGCAACGGTAAATAGTGGGGGTTTGCATTCAAGGGGAGTTGATGGATTATTATGGACAAATTATTGATATAATTGAATTGGAGTACCCCGTATTGCCAATAAAACGTTGCGTATTATTTAAGTGCGAATGGTTTGATCCAACTAATAACGTTGGAACAAAAATGCATTGCAGATACAATTTATTTGATATCAACCAGCGGAGAAGATTTAGTAACTTTGAACCTTTTGTATTGGCAATGCAAGTGATCCCGGTGTATTGTCTCCCTTATCCAAGCTTAAAATGAGATAAAATGGAATGGTTGTCAGTTTGCAAAGTTAAACCGAGAGGCATTTTTGAAAGGAAAGCCACTGGACAAAGTGAACGCTCTGAAAATAATAATGAATTTCAAGAGGAACAACTGGAAGTTCATGAAATAAATAAAACTCTGACTTATGACGATAATGAAACATTAAACTATGCAGACAATGAATATGTTGACATTTCCTGTGAAGATGATGAGCAATCTTTGGTTGGCGAGGGATCCGATGATGAGGCTAAATTTGATTCTTGTTCATTGGAAAATGAGAATAATTGTGATTACGATTTACAGGTGAGTGATGATAGCGAATAATTTGTTTACCTAATTTTATATCATGTGAGAACAATTATTATTGCACTAACTTATTTTTTTATTTGATATGTTTATTACACAATGATAATTTTCTCTTATTTGACTAATCAATTTGTTTATAATTTCAGGTTCAAAAAATGTATAAGAGAAAGAAGAGTAATATGATTCGTCCACGGCTCAGGGTGCATGATGGGGGTGACAGTATTGGTGAGGGATCAACCCCATCGCCTGGGTTCAATGCTAGCACTCAGGCTACTGCATCACCGACTATCCCTACTACTATCCCATCTACCACTCCTTCTACTAAATCTACTCCTATGGCCAACACTGAAGCTATGCCATCTCAACTATCAGGAACATAAATAGCGGAACAGCCTATGCCTAGTTTAGTTGGAGTTGATTAAAGAATCTATATCACCATTACAGCGAGGGAAGTAAGTGATTAATATTTCAGTTTGTATTGATTTTAACGATAGTTATTACTTTTACTGTCTTTATTATTATTGTTGTATATTAGTTTGAATTCTTCAGAAAAGTGCTCACGCTCAATGACGACCATGTTCAAGAACAGAATAGATTACGATGGTTATTTTTGGAAGAAGGTGTCACAAGAAACAAAGAATTTTTATTTTAAAGAATTCAAAGTAATGAATTATGATAATATTAATTATATAACAAATTGTAGTTTACACGTACAATATGTTTTTTTGTTCATTCTCATAAGAAACAATTTTACTGGGACTCGGAATTTGACGACATCATGTATCATGTATGGGAGACTCGTACTCAAGCACTTTATATAGACTTAGTGTGCGAGTTACACACTGATCGTGTACGACCTTGTTACATAACCGAAGATATATGGGCAAACTGGCAATAGTATTAGACGACGCCCGAGGCCCTTTCTATTTCAGAGCGAAATTCTAATAATAGATGGGGAGGATCTGAGGGAGTCAGTTCATGCTTGCATACTGGAAGATCAATGTCCCATCGGGAGCATACAGATAGACTTGTAAGTATTACAAAACATTACTGTTATTATTGTAATTACTGTTTAAGACTTCTCTCATTACAATAGAGGTGGATAGGAAAGACAAAATTGTGTTAGGAGTTTGCATTATTATTGGATGCCAGTATAAGAAAAAAATTGAAGTGCTTTTTTGTCTTTGTGTATAGGAGGTTTGGTTAAAATTTAGGGAAAACTCTGCCGAAATTTTAGTAAAAACTTATAGGAATAGTCAATAAATTATAGTTCAATTATAATTCTCTATTTGTTTGCAGGAAGCATCAATGGGTAGACCGCCTACGCTAGGCGAGGTCTTTTTACACACCCACACCAAGAATCATAATGGTCAAACATTCGTCATTTCTCAAGCTAGGCATTTACATGTATGTTAAAATTATTATATTTCACTAATATTTAATATTAGTTATTATTAATAATTAATTAATATAAAGCATTTATTTTACGATAGGAACTAGTGTAAGAGACAATTCAACAACGTTCACAGAATTTCGATAATGTTGATGCGAATCGGATTTATTATGACATGGTTGGTGGTAAAGACCAGCGAGGACGGGTCTTTGGCTTAGGTTCTTTGGCCAAAATCTGTTACTCGCATTCCTTCAGCTCAAGTACAGCGGCATCTAATAGACGGTCTGCCTCCAACAAAATATATGAACTTCGAAATACTGTATGTGAGCTAAGATCTGAATTGCAAGAATCACAAGCTCAGTGGCAAGACTCAGAAGCTCGGTGGAAACAATCACTCAATTTCATATCTGAGCTACGCAATAAGATGGCTAATTTGAAGGGTATGGTCGACTCATCATCGCAGTAGTCTGATCGTTCACGTTAGCCACCGCCGCCGCTACCACCATCAGCTTAGTTCGGATTTTATAACAGATATATATTACTATTATGATCTCGTTAAATAATTTTCAACTTTATGATTGGTACAATTATTATAGTACATTATTTTCGGATATTAAAATGTAGATATTATCTTAATTTTTTCTTTATTCGAATATTAATATTACAGGTTAAATTTATAAGTTTTAAGAAATAATTAAAAATAAATATTAACTATAAATTTTTCTCCGGAATTTTCGACGAAATTGACAATTCCGTCGGTAAAAATCCCGATGAAAAATACAATTTCATCGGGACTTTTACCGATGGAAATTAGATTTTTATCGAAATTTTTACTGATGAAAATGTGATTTCCGTCGGGAATTTTTCCAATGGAAATGACAATTTTATTGGTATTTTTACCGACGAAAATGACAATTCCATTGGTATTTTTAATGATAGAAATGTCATTTTTGTCGGCAAAATTTTCGAATAAAATAATTCCATCGGGACTTTTGCTTACGATTGATCTGCCGACGGAATAATTTTTCGTCGGCAATCTTGATTCCCGACGAAAATTCCTCATTTTTCGCCTGGAAAACCTTTTTTTTCTTGTAGTGCTTGTGTAATAGCACATGGCTGTGTCTCTTTTTAAAAGCCCATGGCCTTCGAATTGAGTCTAATATGGGCAAGGCCTTATTTTGAGGCCCAGCTACGCCATACATCCGTATGGCTCTGATCAGTCCATATTTATATTTTATTTCATGTTATTTTTAGTTAATTTTGGAGTCTTGTCATTGTTATTTTAGGTTATTTTTGTTTAGGGTGATCTTAGATTTTGAAATGGACTAACTTGAACATTTTTTGGTGTGTTTTGGCATATTTTGATGAGTTTACACGGTGATAAGAAATTCCATACAGCCGTGTATGAAAAAATAGCCAGGAAGCACGTGTACAGAAAGTCACAGGGCGGTAAGGAATTTTCATACCGCTATGTAATCGAAAAATCCAAGAATTCAAGGAATTTATATGGTAGGTAGAAAGTACCTTATCCCCGTGTAAAGTGTCAAAGAGCTAACTTGCAGTCCAGTGGTTGTTTACACGGCGGTTAGGAAAGTTCATACCGCCATGTAAACTTGGGAAGATTTTGGAGTTTTATCCAGTAGTTGTTTACATGGAGATTAGGGAATTCCTTACCACCGTGTAACTTGTCATTTTCTGCTGTAACTAACATGATAGTAAGAATTTTCATACCGCTGTGTAACTTGATTTTCTATTTATACCTGCAATTTTGAAATTTGAGGGATCTTGTCTTGCTTTTCCAAATAACTTTTGTCTTCATTTTTTTTCTCTGTAGTCCAAATTTAGTTATTTTAATGTTTTATCACTCAGTTTTAGGGTTTTTTTTATCTTATATTAACTTTAGAATCTATCATTCTTGGTGGAAACTTTGAGTTGCAATAGTTGAATTAGATTGAAGAACAACTTTTAATATTGTAAGAACTTTAGATTCAAATTGGTAATGGGTAATATCAGTTTTTTTTCATCTATTTCAATGTTTACTCCAACCATGAGTGAGTAGTCTTTTACTTGCTAAAGGATTCCTTGAATCCCTATCATCTATGTGGAAACTCAGCTCTTATTGCTTATACATGTGCTCCAGTTTCATATTTCTGTTATTCCTCTATATGTTTATAAATCAATCACTTTGTTTATATTTAGTCTAGTTTAGTGGTCTAAATGAATGGCTTTGATGATTAACTCATATAAATGCTCTATTCTTGTGACTTTTTTCATTTATTTTCTTAACTAAGCCCAGATTTTGTAGGTTGAGATTATTTTTGATAGTGTTACTAGGTTCAGATCTATGAAATATGAATGAGTTTGTAGATGACTAAGCCCAGATTTGGTAGGTTATCTCAAATTTAGGATTTGGTAACTCAAACTGATGCTAATCAATAAAATGAATCCAAATTTGGTAAGTTTATTGATTAAAATAGTTGAATCTAGATTTGGTAGGCTTGGGTTTAAAAGAGTTGTCCACCTTGAGCAAATGTGATGTTTTGAGAGTTTTTACATGGTAAATTTAGGGAGGATAGGTATTCCTTAGCGGGGTTTTTAGTTAACTGATTTTAATATTATTTTTCTTATATTAAGTTATTGTTTACTTCTGCAATTTATTTCATTAATTAACTGTTAGTCTTTAGTTATTTATCAAATTAATGTTTTTAGTTTTTAAAGTCAAAAACTCATTAAACACTTGGGATATTCTTTAGCATAACTTTAATAAATTCAATCTTAATCTCCTTTCCTTTGGGTATGGTATTTTGTGGGTCATAATTATATTTTCCTATATTACTAAACCGATTTAGTACACTTGCTGAACCACGGTCAAGTTTTTGGCGTTGTTGCCATAGATAGGCATTTTGGGATTTTGTTTGTTAGTTTTATGCATTTATATTTTGTTAATGTTCTATTTTTCTATTCTTTTCAAGTGTTAATGGTATATGAGCAGATTGAGACTTAAACAATTATTTCCATTTAACCCTGAAATTGAGCGAACTTTTCATCATAGAATGAGGGAGAATAGAGGGAATCAAAATATGAATATCAATCCATCCAATAACAATGTGTCACTCGAGGAACAACAAGGAGTGATGCAAGAGCATAATATAAGGGATGATCCTAGACCAAGGACCATACGGGATTATGCCACTCCAAGATGGAATGAAGAGCAAAAAACCATTGTGCTTCCTCAACAACGACATTTGGAGGTTAAACCGGCTACCATTACCATGGTTCAAATGAACCAATTTTCTGGTACAGAAATTGAAGACCCGACTCAACATCTAGACATCCTTTTAAAGATTAGTGACACGGTCCAAATACAAGGGGTTTCAATGGATGCAGTGAGATTGAAGTTATTTCCATTCACTTTGATAGGAAAGGCAAGAGATTGGCTACAAATGTTGCCAAGCCAATCCATTCAGTCATAGAACCAAATGCAAGAAAAATTCTTGGTAAGATTCTTTCCCCCAACCAAAACTGCTAATAAAAGAAATTACATGTATAATTTTTCGCAATTGTTTGAGGAGGCCTTTAATGATGCTTGGGAAAGATTTCGGCGGTTATTAAAAAGCTGTCCCTATTACGAGATTGCCATGCACCAGCTTATGTCCATATTCTATTTTGGGTTCTAACCCCAACACAAGATCTTTATTGGTTGCGGCTTCGGGGGGTAGTTTTATGAACAAGATATATGAAGAGGCTTTTCTATTGTTTGATGAAATGGCCATGAATGAGGCACAATGGGCTAACATAAGAGCCATAAACAAGAAGCAAGGGGTGCGTAGTCTTGATGAGGTAGCTATGCTGAAAGCACAAATGGAGTTGCTTAAGAAGGAGTTGAGTGGGATGAAATTTCATAATGTGTCATCTTTATCTCAAGGGAGTGATTCGTATGGAGGAGGCAATGGGTTGAATGAACAAAAGGTAAATGACTTTTACAACCAAGGGGTAGGGGATGTGAATGCACTTCATGACTTTAAGAGGAATGACCACTATAGCAATAACTACAACTCGGGTTAGAGGAATCACCCAAACTTTTCATAGATGGAGGAAAACCACTTCAAAAATAATTGCCAACCGAGAGCCCCCTTCAACCAAAACACCAACCACCAGCCTACCCACAACCAAGCTTATCATCAAGGGTATCAACCTCAAACCTAAATATACTTTCAAGCATCTTTTCCTCAACAACAAGCCCAATAAAATTACCAACCACCTGATTTTGCACCGAAACCACTACCACTACCACCTCAAGAGAAAAAGCCAAATTTAGAAGACATGTTTGCTAGTTTTATGACTAGCCAAACACAGTTTATGTCTAGTCAAGACTCTAGGTGAAAATCTTAAGAGCAATGGCATAGGAATCAAGATACCTCCATGAGAAATCTTGAAACACAATTGAGACAGTTTGCCAACAATCTCTCTAAACCTACTAAATATCATCTTTAGAGGGCTCATAGAGTATTAAGATATCTCAAAGGCACTACTGGTTAGGGTTTATTTTTCTCAATTGATTGTTCACCTCATATTAAAGCTTTTTTCTAATGTTGATTAGGTCACTTTCCTTTTAAAATGAAGATTGGGGTACTGGGTATTTCTTTCGTTCATCTTTGGTGTCTTGGAAGTCAAAGAGACAATTAACAGTTTCTAGGTCTTCATCAGAAGCAGAATATAGGGCCTTAGCTATTAAAATCTGTAATTGCAATGGCTTGCTTATCTCTTCTAAGATCTTCATCTTCCTTTCACAGAACCAACTTTATTATTTTATTACAACTTATCCTCAATTCAAATAGCTCAAAATCTTATATTTAATTAGCGTACTAAGCATATTATACTAGATTGTCATGTTGTGAGAGAAAAACTTCCTTGCAAAGTCCGCAACTCATTTAGCTGATTTATTCACTAAGCTCAACATTTTTCTGCCTTTCAACAATTCATATTTGAGCTGATAGTGTTGAATTTATTCACTCAGCTTGTAGAAGGGTAAAAGAGTTGAATTTCCAACAACCAAAAGAAAAAAAAAACCAAGTTACAATATGCAACCGATGAACAAAAGCTATTTAATAAGCATGTTCTCTTATCAGTCTCTCCAAGAAGAATTAAACACGTGAGGAAGTTGTAACTATATTTGGAGGGAGATTCTGTTATTAATTCCAACCGTCAACAACTAGCATGTGAGCTAGAAAAAGCTGAGTCAACTGGTAGTTATTGTTCTTTTTGTTGTCTATATTCTTCTTCTGATTAAATATGTAAAAAAATTAATGTTAATAGTCAGTAGATTGTGTTTAAATGTAACGAATTGACATGATTTAAATAAAAAAAAATAGAATGACAAAATGACTAAATATGTCTAACTGAAATGGTGTTTGTGAATGTGTTATAACTAGGTTAAGGAATTTTAGAAATAATAACATTACAATTACAAAATAAAATTTTGTCATAGAAAATTTCATCAAACTTTGGTTAATCATTACTTGGCAATTATTTTTCTCAGAATATGATAAGTTTAATATCAGAAAGTTCACACATGTTATGTCATTAATGCTTGATGAATCACTTGACATGTTGAATGAAATAAAAGGAAATGGAAAAAGTTAAAGAATTCTAATTTTAATGCTAAATATAAATTAATGTATCTGCAACATTCGATCGCTCATGCATCATGCACATCTGGTCAAACGGTGCATATGCACATATACTGGACTACCACTCTAAATTAAAAATAAAAAAATAAAAGGGAATTGAAAATAGATAAGAGGGATTTTTGCACATGCTTTCTATGGGGTATGCCACATAATTAAGCTTTATGGCACTACGTTTATCAGATTCTTACAAAAAATGACCATCAATAAAAATTAATCAAAGATCAATGAATTTTTTGTTTACAAATTTTTCTTCTATGACAGCATAGTCAATTAGTACTTTTAAAATTTTTTTGAGACTCTATGAAATTAAATCCTAATTTAAGTAATTGAAATTAGGGGTGAGCAAACTTTAGTTCAAACCGAAAAATCGAACTAAACCGACTGATTTTTTTAATTTGATTCGGTTTTTCAGTTTTTAAATTTCAGAATATTCGATTAATCAGGTTTGTTTGGTTTTTAAAGGCAATAACCAAAGAATAACCGAACTGAGCGATTTCATATACAAAACAATGTCGTTTTATATATGTGATTTTAAAACACACCGTTTTAATCACACTTCCGGCCAGCCTTCCTTAGTCCTTACTTAGGTCAGTTTCCTTATTTCATTTTCATTTGCCAAATTTCCCTTCCCTTCTCTCCCCTATTGCCACCGTCACCTCTATTCTTCCTCACTCTCACTTGATCTCTAGTCGCCATCGATTGCCGCCTAGCAGTCCCTCCCTCCCACCGATCATCAGTCAACGGCAGCTCTTTATTTCTATATTAAAGGTACCGATGCAATTTTCCTATTATTTTTCTTTTTTAAAATCGATGATGCAAGATCCCTCTAACTTTCACTTTTCTGCAAGTAATTTTGATTTGTCAACTTGAGAATGTTGCTAGGTAGTAATTTTGATTTGTCAATAAATCTAATAATAATGGGAAAATTTTACAAGTAAAATCATTATAGCTGCCCCTGTGTGCAACTGCAAATTTGAGTGTGATTAGGGAAGCAATTAAAATATAAGACGACATTAAGTATAATGAATGATTTAGTTTATTATTTATGGTGATTATGAGTAGTTATTTGCATAAATTCAGTCAATTTTGCTAATATAATTTATATATAAATTTAGTCAATCAGTAAAATTCTCCAATGGCCCAAAGAGTAGATTTTGGAATTGAATTTCAATGGCTTAAATTGTCTCATTCCTTGGCCTTATTACTTGAGTAAAAAATATAGTGCGTGTTAAACACACATTAGATTTTTTTTATATTATTAATTAAATATAAGACTTCAAATGAAATATATTAACTAGGCATTCTTTTAATTTATGTTTCTAATCAAACAATAGCTTGTTTTCTTCACCGTTTTCCATGTTATTTGAACTCTAAACACTATATTATTCATTATTGAAACTCTTGTCTTCTATAGAAAAAAAAAATTTGTCTGTATTAAAAAGCAACATGAAGTGATTTACATATGTTGATGAATATCTAAAACTTGTCAAGATATGAAATTATCGAAAACATATCTGATTTTGTTTTAAAATAAGTATAAAAAAAAAGATAATTATGTTTAATATTCTTTAACAATTTTGTAGGATTTTTTGATATACTTTTCAATTTTAATCATCAATTTTTCTTAGCAGAATATGGCTAGTCAACCTGTAAGATATTATAATTTGTGTTTATAATTAGTCAACTTAGCATTTTTCAAATTTAATGATATATTTGTTGTGTCAGAATTCACAACAATCACAACAGTCACAACAATCACCACAAGGCATAACCAATGAGGGAGGAAATTCAAACATATTGCCTTCAAGTGGAGATGCAGTGAAGTCAACAAAAAAAAAGCCTGTAAGACTACGGTCTAAAGTATGGGAACACTTAACCAAATTCGTTGATGAATCAGGTGGCATAAAAGGCAAGTGTAACTATTATAGTAAAGAATTTTGTTGTGATCCTAAGAGAAATGGAACTAGTTCACTAAACTTCACCTTAATTCTTGTCAAAAAAGTCCACAAAGTATTGATAACACATAAAAACAATTGTGTTTGCAACCAACGGGTGAAGGTGATATGGGTAGTTTGTCTAATTGGAAGTTTGACCAAATGAAAATTAGGGGAGCAATTGCAGAAATGGTCATTGAGGATGAATGTCCATTTAAAGTTATTGAAAGTAAAGGCTTTAAGAAAGTTATGTATAAAGCATAGCCTAGGTTTAAGTTGCCTAGTAGGTCGACTGTTTCACGTGATTGTTTTCAAATTTATGTTAATAAAATGACCAAATTAAAAAGTTTTGCAAGAAAAAATTCTCAAAGGATATGCCTTACCACCGATACATGGACATCAATTCAAAGGATAAATTACATGTGCCTCACAGCTCATTTCATAGATAATGATTGGAAATTGCATAGGAAAATTTTGAATTTTTGTCCAATTTCAAGTTGTACGGGTGATTCACTCGGTAGAGTATTAGTTGATTGTTTACTTGAGTGGTAAATTGAAAAGGTATTTACAATGACAGTTGACAATCATAGTGCCAATGAAGTAGCTTGTAATTTTTTTAAAAAAGAAGTTTGTTAATTGGGGGACTTGTATAGCACATGGCAAATATTTACACATGAGATGCATTGCTCACATTATGAATTTAATTATTTAAGAAGGCTTAAAAGAGGTGAAATATTAAACTAAATGGATTAGGAATGCTGTGAGATATGTTAGGAATTCCCCTGCTAGGATAAAGAAATTCAAAGAATGTGCTGAAGATAGTAAAATTCAATGTAAAAATCCTTTGAAATTAGATGTTCCTACTAGATGAAACTCAACTTATGAAATGTGAAGTGTTGCTGGAAAAATATGAGAAAGCTTTTGAGAATTTTGAGATCTTAGATCCATATTTCAAGCTTGAAATTGAAGCATATGATAATGATGGAATTCCTTTTATAGATTGGGCCACTGTGAGGAGATTGAGTGGTATGTTACAATATTTTTGTAATGCTACCATGCGCATTTTTGGATCATCATATGTAACATCTAATACTTTTTGGACTGAAATTAGTGACCTAGTTGGATCAATTTTAAAGTGGACTTATAGTGATGATTTAGAGATTATAGCCATGGGTTTAAGGATGAAAGAAAAGTTTGATAAATATTGGGGTGATTGTGAAAAAGTGAATAAACTTATTTATATTACACATGTATTTGATTCACGGGAAAAATTTGAAGCAATAGAGTTTGCTTTTTGTAAGATTCATGGTGTTGATGATGGTAAGAAGTTGTCCAAAAGAGTAAGGGGTGCACTTTTTGAATTGTTTAATGAGTACAAGTGTATGGTTCAACCTGAAAGTGGTCATTTTTCATTTTCACAATCATCTGGGAGCCCTTCAAGTAATGTTGAGTTTTGTGACTCTAGTGTAGGAATAAAAAGGAGATTAAAAGGTGTCTTTAGAGAAGAATTTAAGAGACAAAAGGAAAATGAAGGTTTTATGGAGATGATGAAGACTAAGTTAGATATCTATTTGGAGGAGGCATTGCAAGAAGATCGAGAAGATTTTGATATTTTGAGATGGTGGAGGGTGAATTCTAAGAGGTTTCCCATTCTTGAATACATGGCTAGAGACATTTTGGCTGTTCTGATTTTTACAGTAGCTTCAGAGTTCACATTCAGCACTGGAGGGAGAGTTTTAGATTCATTTAAGAGCTCTTTAACTCCTAAAGTGGTGAAAGGTTTGATTTGTATGTAAGATTGGCTCCGAAATGGTATTGAATTGAAGAATGAAGAAGATTTAGATGAAGTTGAAAGACATGAAAATGGTAAGTTAAAGCTACAATTATTAGTTCATTTATTTTATATTTAAAAATTCAAATGGTATTTTTATTTTGACGAGCTTCGAATGGCTAATTAATTTATTTTCAATATTTAGAACTGCCCATTGTCGGGACAACATTGAGTAGCAGTTCTCCTTTATTAGGTAATTATTTTTATATGTAAATTATTTCATTTTGAGACGCAAATTATATACATATATTTATCAATTATTAATATATGTTATTTTTAGGTGATGGTTTGTGATGATTTGGGATGTTTACGATTGGGTTGAAGGTTGATGGAATGATCTAATGAATTTTATGGAATTGTATCTTTAATTTGGACGTGTATTTTTAATTTTGACTTGTATTTTGGACTTGTATTTTGAAATTGTATATTTAATTTGGACTTGTATTTTTTTAAATTTGGATGTTTTTATTTTAGTTTTATTATTTGTAATTTTGTATAATTTTTAGACATTTTTTTAATTATAATTTTGAAATTTCGGTTATTTCGGTTAACAGAAAATATCAATTCGGTTTAAGTTCGGTTATTGTATAATTTTCGGTTCAGTTTATTCGAATCATAATAATTTGATTTTCGATTCGATTGGATTATTGAACCGAACCAACCATTGCTCACCGCTAATTGAAATAAAAGCATTGGATTTGTATATTTTTTTTTCCTTAGGAGTTAAGTCTAAGATAGAGAACACAGCAAGGTTTAGCACTGCACTTGTACTAACAGCCCACATAATAGACATATTGCAATTTTTTGTTTTATTTATTTATTTATTTATTTTTTAGTAGATTGTCATATTGTGAGAAAAAACAAAAACTTCAATCTAGCCTCTTACATTTACTTTTTGTTAAATCAGGAACTTGACGAGTTGATTTATTCACTAAAATTAATATTTTAAGAAGTGAATCAGATATCGATTTAACTTACCAACTGTTAGATCAAGTTGATTCGGAGTTTTTATTTTTTTTAAATATAATTATTTATAAAAAATTAAAAATATGTTGCATAAAAAATACATTCAAACAATTTATTAATTATCAAATATCAATATATTAATTATTCTTAATTTATTTTACTATTTTTTAGCAGTAATAGTAAAATATTAAACACTGAAACTGGATTTGTCTGTTAAATATTTGGATTTATAAAGAAAATGCATTTTTGAATTTATAATTTTTTTAATTTTAATTTCAATTATAAAATATATTTTTATGACATTACGTAAAAATATTATTTTTATAATTATCATGTTCATCTTCATTTCCTTCTTAATATTTCATTACATTTAAATTAAATAGTTATTCAACATCTAAAAAATATAAAATAAAAATATAGCGAAAATGATTTCGCATAATTTTCAATTTTATCAAGTCTAATATTAATATGAATTGATTTTATCATCAAATATAAATTTTTGATTGGGCAATATCCAACAGTTATATTAACCCGGATTATAAAAATATATTTTAGGGATTTATGGTATATTAGATTTTTTTCGTTTCAATCCGATTTTTTCCTGTTTAAGCCGATTTTTTGCATATTTCGATTTTTATATTGGACCAAATTGGTTTTCTTACCTGTTCACGGTTGAACCGATTCGACTGGCCGAATCAACCCGATTTTTTAAACATTGACTAAAACTCAAAATTTCTATGCCATTCAATAATTCATGTCGAGGATGAAAGTGTTGAATTTATTCACTCCTTAGCTTGCAGAGGGATAGTAGAGATGAATTTCCAATAGCCAAAAGAAAAAAGAAGTTGTAGTATGAAATCGATGAACAAAATTTGTTTAATAAGCAGATTCTCTTATCAGTCTCTCCAAGAAGGATTAAGCACGTGAGGAATTTGTAACTATTTTTGGAGGGAGATTTGTTATTTTTTCCAGCCATCAGCAAGTAGGTTGTGAGCTAGAGAGCCGAGTCAGTCGGTAGTTATTATTCTTTCTGTTGTATGTATAAGTAGTTATATTCTTCTTCTAATTCAATGCGAAAAAAGATTTATTCTCTTCCTTCAATGTTAATAGTCACAAGATTGTGTTTAAATATAATGAAATTGACAAATTCAAGTATGAATATGATTCTTCTTTTAAAAAAATAAAATGCCAAAATTACTAAACATGTCTAATTGAAATGCTGTTTGTAGATGAATATATTATAGCTACAGATAATAACATTAATTACAATCATAAAAGAAAATTTTATAATTAAAAGATTTAAATTTTAATTATTATTGTTAGTCTAATTTTAATGCTAAATATAATATAAAAATAAAAAATTAAAAGGAAATTGAGAATATAGAGGAGGGATTTGTACCTTTTTTCACTGGGAGTTAAATCTAAGGTAGAGACCCGTTCAAGGTTTCGTTCTGCACTTGTGCTAACAGCCCACACAACGAAGACGTAGAAAAGGAAAATGCCAATGAACTCAGCAGCAGAAACTACACCATAAGCACCATCCACAAGCACAGGAAATGTCCACAGCCCAATTCTTGGTTTCTTTGAACTCTTTTTCCTAATAGTTAAACATAACTCCGGCTGATCATCCCTATTTATAATAAGATAAGGAATCGAAAGAAGTGTAATCAGAAGAATTGGTCCACCCATCAACAAGAAAGCCCCTCCTGCAAACAAATTAATTAATTAATAGATTTCAGAAAATTATATATAAAAATCTGACAAAGACAAATCATAATAATAATAATAATAATAATAATAATAATAACAACGACAACACCTGAAGGACCCCAAAATGTTCCACTTGTGTACGAAACCAATTGTTTAAAGAAATCATCACCAGATTGTGTAGCATGATAAAACATAAGAGCAACCCAAGCAATGAAAATGGCCCACATCGCAATCTCAAGTATCCATTTTAGTAGTAATACAAGCACAGATTTCTTCTTCACAGTTTCAATTTCACCCCCCAAAAGAAGAGCTTCTTCCCGATTTGATGAAGATTCATCCATTATGTTTTCAAATGATTTTCGTTCTTTCTTTTGTTTTTCTGAAGAAAGAAATCAAGAAGAATGATAACTTATGAAGATAATATTCCAGGTAGTTGAACTTAATAATTAAGTAATCTGTGGTAGTTGGTATAGTCACAGGTATACTGGTCGTTCTTCAAGTTGAATATAGAATCAGATAAATGGCAGTATGCCAAATGTCACTTTCATTGAAATTAACATATCTCTACCATGTTTATAATCCTTGGACATGATTCGCATCCCCTTAAACCAACCAAGTATTATAACTGTCGGTTTGCAATTAAACCGGACCCAATTTTAATAACATTTGTCCTTTAAAAAGAGAAGTGTCTTGTGACCAACATGGTGTCTTGTCTTCTTTCAAATTTTATGATTTGATTTCACAAACTGTAATTAATGAAAGGAAAAAGATTGGGTTAATTATAAATTTATACCTAAACTTTCACTTTCCATTCAATTTAACTCCCAAACTTAAAAATCATACCAAGTACAATTTAACACCAAACCGTTAATTAAGGGTGTGTTGGGGGTGGTTGTAATTTTTGAATTTTTCTTTTTTTAAAGAAAAAATAAAGCTAAACATGTTTGGTTGATGTGAAAAATTTTCACTTTTATTAAATTAAATGGAAATTATTCTACATAAGCAAAACTTCAAAATGGAGTTTTCATTAATTTATAACTTTTTGAATTACTGCAATTTTTTATTTCATATTTTTTTATTGAGTATGGTCTATTGAATTTTTTTAAAATATTTTTTTATTCTTTGTTGGCATTTGCTCTAGATATTTACTAATAATAAAAAAATGATTATTAACATAATAAATAGAAACTAAAAAAATATTTTTTTAATAAAAATTAATATTTCAGTTATTTTTAGTAGAATTATGGTCTTGGCATTTGAATTTTTTTTAGTTATTCCAACAATCAATATATATATATATATATATATATATATAATCAACCTTTAATTTCATACTTATTCATATTTTATGCTCACTTATAATAGACTTTTCTCAAACATGTTATTTTTTATATTATATTATATATATACACTTATTTTATTGATTTCATACAAAAACTATCAAATTTATATATAATAAGTTGTTATGGCGACCTCATACCGAAAATAAAATTGAATATTTATATTTGAATTTTATTTTCAGTGATTTATAATATTAAAATTGATGTTTTCAAATATGGTAGAGTTTTAGAATATAATATATATAACAGATTTTTAAAATATAAAATAGTTTTCAAAAAATAAATAACTACATATTAAATATATTATAGTTTTCAAGAAACAAAAAACTTAAAACATATAACTATTCCGAACACACCCTAAATTTTTAACAATTTTTTAATTTGAAATGTAACCAAAGATTGTGGTTTAAATTATAAAAAATTTTTATTTAAAAATTAAATTAAAAAGTGAGTGAAAAATTCAAAATTATTTTGTAATTAACCAAAAAAATTTTTGTTGAACACATCCATTTGAGTTCAATTTGTATTCTTTTATATTAAATTCTTAAACTGCCACTAAAAATTTACTCCCGAGGTAAGTGAGAAAGAAAATTTATTCCCCTCTATCCTTTGTGATAAAGCAAAACAAAATCCTTAAACTACTCCCTTGATATCCTAAAATATTTAAAAAGGTTTAATATATAAAATGATATTTTAACTTGCATAATTTTGTAAACTCAAATTTTCTATTTAAATCTGTTTCAACTTAGCAATTTATTTGTTAAATAACACATTTTTTATGTATATAGAAAAAAAAAAAGGAAAGCAGAGTTCGAACTTAAAATTTATCGATACTTTAGAACCAATTTTACCTCTAAAATGTCCATTTAGAAATATAATAACATATTTTTCTAATAAATAATACATTACATATGATTAATAAATCAGACAAATGGCAATATGCCATTGTCACTTTCATAATGTCTTTCATTGAAATTAACATATCTCTACCATGTTTATATTCACTGGACACGTGATTTGCATCCCCTTAAACCAAGTATTATAAGTGGAGTTAGGAGTAAGGGTGAGAAAAAAAAATCGGTTGATGCGCTTAACTGGTAAACCGGTTCAAAATCGAACCGATTGACTGATTAACCGATTGTAATGAACTGGTTAATGATTATTATTTTAAAAAAAATTGATATTAATGAACTGATTAATGGTAGGGGTGAGCAAAAAAACCGATGGACTCGGCTAACAAAAAAAAAATCCGAAACCGAACCGATGGACTGATTAACCGATTGTAATGGATTGGTTAATGGTTAGTGTTTTGAAAAAATCGATATTAATGGACTGGTTAATGATTTTTGACTTATTTGACTGGTTAACCGAACCGAAATTTAATTTTTAGTTAATTTATTAATTTTTTAATAATTTATAACAATTTATATAACAATTTATCCTAATTAAAAGTGATCATATACTTTTTTTTTTCATTATACTAATTATTTTTAAGTTTTTAAATTTTTTTAATTGGCTATTAGTAAGTATAACAATTTATCTAATTAAAAATGATTATGGACCGGTTAATATATTTACTTATTAAATATTAATTTTATAAACAAATTTGCTTATATCCACCAAATATTTTTATTTTAACAACAATAATGTTATATTATAGTGAAAAAATTTTAATTTTTAAATATCTTGGACATTTTAATTTTATTTATGAATATATTAATAATTATAATGATTAACCGAAAAATATTGGGTAACCGATCCGAAAATCCGAAACCGATTGACTGATTAACCGACGGTAATGGACTGAAATTTCAAAAAACCAATATTAATGGACTGGTTAATGGACTGAGGCTCATGGACCGGTTAACCGATCATACTCTCCTAATTAATAGTTTTAGCTCATGTAACCGATTAACCGAACCGGTAATCGAATTTTTAGTTAATTTATTAATTATTCAATATGTCCATATTCAATATTTATAATTGTTTCTTGATTTATTAAGTTTTCAATAATGAAAATTATAATATATTCAAAAAATTATATAATATTAATATATTAACGAAAAGTTACATATGTAATGAATTTTTATTTCCACACACACAAAATTTTTTACCTTTCAAACTTTTTAATATATATTATTAATTTCTAATTGTAATTAATTTAATAATTTTAACTGTTTAATTAAAATATTTTATATTTAAATTATTAAAATTTAATATGATAAATAATATTTAATTAAATTTTGGAATGTTGGTTTTAATATTCTTATTGGTAGCATTTAACACTTGTAATTCAAATTAAATATATTACGCTTTAAAAATAAAAAATTTCGATGCAAGTAAAAATTAATATTTAATAAAATTAATAAATTGCAATTTTTTCATTTATTACATTTTTTTATCGTATGCATGCATATTAACACAATATTTTTAGTTTATATTTATAATTTGAATATTATATTGAATTATATTTGATTTCTAATTTTTATTTTTAAGTATTTTGAAAATTTTAATTTTTTTATGAATACTGTTAACCGAAATAATATTAGTTAACCTATCCGAAAATTCAAAACCGATGGACTGGTTAACCGATACTAATGAACTGATTAATTGTTAGTGATTTTCAAAAACAGATAGTTAATGGACTGATTTTTTTTTTTGACTTATGCACTGGTTAACCGATCTATAATCACCCCTAGTTAGGAGTATTTATTATATGGAATTTTAATAAGTGTCTAAGTAGAAGGGTGGTTTGATAAAAGTGTCCAAATTGAACTGTCATTTTATATATTATGTCTAAGAAAAATTAATTAATGTGATTGAATTGATGCATTTTTTTTAATGTACCCACACATTAATTAGAGACCTATTAATAAAGTAAGAAATAAAAATCTATAAAGTAAAGTGCACTATAATTTAAAATAAATAAAGATGAAACAAAGTTGGAGTTTTTTTTTTTTTTAGTGAGGGAGGGAGGGAGTACCACTAATAATATGTGCTAGCTCCATGTGATTATTTCCATAAGCACATAAATTAAGTTTTAATTTTTTATTTTTGAAAGATAAATTAAGTTTTAATTTGATGGTGTTAAATACTAATATTGTTTAAAGCGGTAAAATCCTGAATTTGCTCCATATATAATCCTTTTATAATAAAATAATAAATCATTGAGAAATATGAATACCCTTCTTGAAAGTGTAAAATAATTTCCCCTATATAAATATAAATGGTTACATATTTAGAAACACAATAAAATGAAGTAATTGTTTACAAAATTAATAATAATAGTAATAATAAAAAAGACAGTTACATAGAAGTTCAATGGAACAAAACAAGAAAATAAAAATTTGATAAAATAAAAGAGAAAAATGTATTCCACTTGGCGTGGTTGACATTAAAACACAAAGCATAAGATCCACCCCATATTCTATGGACATTCAATATTTCAATTGATCTTCATCTTTTGGGAAAAACAATCCATTGGGCCCATTATTATTATTATTATTATTATTATTATTATTATTATTATTATTATTATTATTACAAGTGAAATATCCACATGACTATTCAATAAGGAGGAAGATTGCTTGGAAACAGAGAATATTCCGGTGAATATTATGCCAGTGTCACTTTCATTATGTCTTTCATTAATATTATGCCAATATCACCTTCATCATGTCTTGCATTGAAATTAACGTATCTCTACCATATTTATATTCAATGGACAGGCTATACGCATCCGCTTCAACCAAGTAAGTATTATAAACATAGTTAGGTATCATGAGTATTTATTATATGGAATTTTAGTAAGTGTCTAAATAGAAGGGTGGTTTGACAAAAGTGTATAAATTGAAATGTCATTTTATATATTGCGTCTAAGAAAAATTAATTAATGTGATTGAATTTATACATTTTTCATAATGTACATACATTAATTAGAGACCTATTAATAAAGTAAGAAATCTATATTTGTTGATTAGAATGTACATTGAACAGGAATATATTAAATATTTAACGGGTTAATTATAATATTAAAAATGTAAAGTGCAATATAATTTAAAATAAAAAAAGATGAAATAAGTAAATTTTAGATGGCAAATTCGCAATTAGGTAATATTTATTTAGGAAAAATGTATAAAAATGTCTTTCACATTTTCTCTAAAGTACTAAAATATCAATTTTATTTTGGAGCAAAAATGCTAAATTAGTGCAAAAATACTATTATAAATAATTTTCATCAACTCTAAATTAACAATACTGGCTTATCATATAACTTGATGCAAAACATGTACTTTGTCTCGATTTACTTTTTAAAATTATTTTTTGAGCTAAATTGTATATACATGTACTTAAAAGAATATTAATATAAGGGCAATTTAGCACATTTTTCAGTATTTGTAAGGGTTTTTTATTTTTTTGCATCATTTTTAATATATAGAGATATTTGAATACTTTTTTCAATAATTATAGATGCATTTTTCTTTTAAAAATAAAATAAAATTATGAGACAAAGATTAAGAGCAAAATATTACATTACCTACCTAAACATAAAGAATTTATTTGGTGGCCAACTATTCTTCGTTCTATTATCATAATGTACCAAGATGCTAAATAATAATCACAAACAACTATATTGCGTTCCAATCAACTTATCAAGGTATTAAAAATTGAATTTAAAATAATTTTTTTTAATAATAAAGCATCAAGCATTTAATAATTTGGGATATAATTTAGTGTGTGCGCATATAGTACTTATATATTTAAATTGTTTGATTTTTGTAGACTCGTGCAATCTAATAATTTGTCACTCAAAATTTTCAGTTAAAAATATGAAAAAAATAGTGAAATGTGAGATGTCTCTCTATCTATGTGCTTTTTTGTTTTTTCAGTTTAAACTTTCTCCTCTACCTCTCATTTTTTTTTTTTGACAATTAAAATTCTTTAATTTTTTTTGGGCTCATGTAGCACGTCTTGGTTCTCTCTTTTGTCTGTTCTTACTTGTTTCTCGTTTTCAATCATCAATAGATCTGTGTCTTTTAGTATGGAATTTGAAATCGAGGCTTCGTCAATTCATGAAGAAGAGGAGAATTGAAGGATGGCTGGCATTGTTAGTGCTTAATTATGCCTAGTAGGGTGTTTGTTAGACAATCCGTAATGAGAGAAATTCACTTAAATTTTAAACATGAACTCATATATGTCACGTTGACATCACATTATTAAAATTTAAAAGAGATGTTTTATATTTTAATTGTTCTCTCTTTTGAGTCTTTTACGTGGATTCATATATTATTAAAAATAATTAAACAAATATTAACTAGATCTACCAATTTTTTATTTGATGCAAAAATCCAACCCTTCTATTTAGAGTATCTTATAAATATACTCTTTTTATCTGTTAGGCCTAATTTTTCATGTTTATGTGAAGGATCGTGAACATATGCAGCATAATCCTAAGGTCTCAAATTATTGAGATTAGGTTTTCTACTAGTCCATAACTCATAAAAAGTGATAAAACTGATTTGGAGGGTACTAAAATTACTACATAGACAATTTTTGATAAGGCATCTGTAATGACCCGAAAACTACCCTAATAGTGTTTTGGCTTAATTAGGGTCATTAGACAAGTTTAATTTGAGGTTTCTAATTTTGGATCTAAGTGTAATTGAAAATGATGACCTAATTGCATGAAATAAATAAGTTAAGTGATTAAAGTGTAGTTGTGCATGATTAAGTTAAGAGTGGATGAGCAAAATTGGTTTAGGAAGTGTGTGTTGACCTATTTAGATTGTTTATGTCATAAGATGAGTTTTACAACCCTAAAATTAAACGAGGTTAATGGGATTAAAATCCTAAGGCCTATGCCTATAATTGTTAAAGAAATGGTCGTTTTGGTTTGAGGGCTTAAAGTCTTCAAAATGGTTAAATTGTGTAGCAAAAATTATGTTGGAGGGCCTTTGGAACAAGTTGGTTTCCCTTGGCCATAAGTCCTTGGTTTTAAGTTCAATTGTTATGAGGGTTGTGCTATTGAGAAGTTAAATCGTACCATGTTGGCAGAAAATGATGTTATGTTGGTTTTTGGAAGTCATTTGTATAGATATTATAAAGTGCATAAAAAGGAGGTGAGTGTTGGGAGTTTAAACACATAGTTTAGGCTCTGTCGTAGGCGATTACATTGATATGTATAAGAAGCATGAATTTAAGGCATATGATTATTGTTAAATAATGAATGTTATGATTATATATATATTGTATGTTGTTTCTCCACTAAGCGCTATCGCTTAGCACGGGTATTAATCCGTATAGGTTTTGAATCGAAGCACAAGTGAAGGACGACCCTGTATGATCTCTGGTCAACATTAGGGTTCGCTAAATTTTTGTGTAGGTCTTTTGTAACGCATGATGTAATTAATAGTTTTTGGCATGTAAAGAGATATGATGTAACAATTGAATATAATATGTAATATAAGTTGACCGTATGCCTTTTGTAATGTATTCCGCTGCATTTGAATGAAATTTGTTAGTTCATGATTTTGTATATAACTCAATTGTATGCATTTGTATTATGTGATGCGTGTCGTGGCGTCCATATTCGGCTGCCGTAGTGAAGCTATGCGTGTGGTCTGGGAAGGGCATTACAGGTTGTGGTATCAGAGCATACGTTTAGTCATTTCTAGACATAGTGTAGAATAGGAATGCGTATAGTTGTATTGACTTAATGCGGATGTCCTTATGTATGTATCAGATCGATGGATCCTTCTCACGATGCGAGAGAAGAGACTACAGAAAGTGTTAATCCGAGAGAACTAGAAGTGTCTGTGTCTGGTCCATCTGTACTAGAGGGTGTGGGACAAGATGTTCCAATGGTACCGATGGAAGCTTTGCTTAAGATATCGCAAGACACGGCGAGCGTGTTGGATCTTATGACAATACCGAAAGCTCCAGTAGATTTGTTGGGGAAACATGGGGGTGAGGAATTCTATGGAACCAGTTTGAATGAGTCGTTTAAAGCTAAATTATGGATTAAAAAAGTGCAAAGAGTATTTGATGAAATTAGATGCCCTCCTGAGCAGAAAGTAGAGTGTGTAGTATCTCTTCTGTAAGGATCTGCTTATGACTGGTGGAAGTTGGTCCTAAGGCATCCATTGCTTCCTACACCGATCATTTGGGAGTTCTTTGTTCAAGAATTCCATAATAAGTATATTACCAAGGCGTATCAGGAAGCAATTTTTGAACTTGAGGCAGAAAGTTATATCAGTAGCAAAGTATGGGAAGGAGTTTTGTAGGCTCAGTAAGTATGCACCTAAAGGCATGCTTACAGAGGCGTTCTGATGCCAACAGTTTGAGAAAGGTTTGAATGAGCCAATTAAGGTATTGTTGATTTCCATGACTACTTCTTAGACTGTGAGCTACTATCAGATAGTTCAGGCAGCCATGAGAGTTAAAAAGTCACAAGAGATTCAAAGGGAAAGAATACAAAAGAGGAATTCTTCTCGAGGTGGGGCACATTCGGGAAAAAGATCAAGAGAATCTCAAGTGACACCTCAAGCTGAGTCAGCTAGTAACCCAGCTACCAGAGGCAGAAGGCAAGGATCTTCTTTTGCATTCGGTACTAGTAGAGGTGTGTCTAGTAACATAAGTGGTGTGCCTGAGTGTCCCCATTGCTGGAAGCATCATAAAGGCGAATGTTGGAAGTTGACGGGTGCATGTTTCAATTGTGGGAGCACTGAACACTTCTTGGCTAATTGTCCTAAAGCCTATGAAGTGAGAGGGAATCAGCAGGAAGCTAGCAGAGGTGGATCTAATCTGCCTCCAGCAAACCATGAAAGAGGTAGAGGACGTGATAGAGGTAGCCAGTCTAGAGGTAGTGTAGTGTCAAAATTAGTTGATCGGCCTCCTACAGCACCAGCACGGGCATATACTACGGAAGCTCGTGAGGAGCTGGATGCACCAGAAGTTATAGCGGGTACATTTCTACTCTTTGATATGAAAACATTTGCATTAATTGACCCTAGATCCACGCATTCATATGTAAGTTCTATGAAGTTACGTGATAAGATATCTTCAGTTGATCATTTAGAATATGATTTGCGTGTGACTAGTCCGTTGGGGAATAGTGTTAATGTGAATAAGATGTATAGATGTTACTCTTTAGTGGTGTAAGGTCAAGTGTTTCCTGTAAATTTGATAGAGTTGCCTTTTGATGAATTTGATTTGATTTTAGGCATGGATTGGTTAAGTAAGCACCGAGTTGTCGTTAATTGTAGAAATAAAACAGTTGTGTTTAGAAGTTCAAAACAGTTTAAGGTGATTGTGAAGGGTGTGTATTTTAATCCTTTAGTGGATGTAATTTCTGCTATACAAGCATATCGGTATCTGAGGAAAGGATGTGAAGCTTTTCTAGCTCTTGTGCTAGATTTAAAGAGGGAACAAGTTAGAATATAGGATATACATGTGGTGAAAGAATTTCCTGATGTGTTTCCAGAAGAGTTGGCTGGTATACCACCTGTGAGGGAAGTAGAGCTGTCAATAGAGATTGTGCCGGGTACCACATCTGTAAGGGCCCTAAATACACCCTAGCAATATTAAGGTATGGTTAGGGTGAAATGGAAAATCCATTGTGCATGATTAAGCTATAAGAGTGTTAAAAAGGACGTAATCGGCATTAATGTAAAAATTTCGGCAAGTGCGGCCCAATTATAAATTTGTAAAGTATGAATTTAGGACTTAATTGAGTAAGTAAGAATTTATTTGTTGGCTAATGTATGAATTAGATTTATATATCATGCTTACGTATAATTAAAGAAGAAGATGTGCATTAAAGAGGTAATTTGCATAAAAATCCTAAAAGTGGCCAATGGGAGCTTGTTAGGTGGCGAGGTTTTATCCACCAAAAACTGAATATTTAAGGGAAGAGAGAGAGGGGAGGCCGTCCACTTTGGCTAGAGTTTTGGCATCCATTTTCTTCTTCTCTCCTCTCAATTCTTCTTTGCTTAATTGGTTTGCCAAGAAATAAGATGAGTCAAGTGGAGTTTGGCATTATTAAGGTATGTTTGATGTGACTTTACTTCTCTTTTCTTATTCTATTCCCCTTGGGATTGAATTCTGATTTTGGTGATGATGATTAATGTGAGATTTTGTTGTGGTTTATTGAGTATTTTAACAAATGGAGTATGAAAGTTGTGGAGAATCAAGTTGAAACAAGAAGAAGAAGAAGAAGAAGAAGAAGAAGAGACGGAAGATAAGCAAGGTGTAAAGAGAAATTTGGCTCTACATAAGGTTTGGGAACTTTGTGTTTTTGAATTAATTTAGGTGTTTGACGAATTTGTGTGTTTAAGATGTGTGTATTTTGATGTTGAATTTAGTGGAGTTGATTTAAGTGTGTTTGGGTTTGCAATTTGAAGTTGTGTAGTAGAAATTGGTATAGAAAGTGGGAACAGAGCATGACTGTGTTTTTCCAGAAAAGCACAGCAATGCAACAAAAAAACACAGCTATGTTCCTGTGTAATTATGGGTTTCTGTTGATTTGCATAGCAGTTAGGATATTCCATACTGCCGTGTAATCGTGTTTGATTGATAACTTTGATTTGTCCGGCAGATCACACGGTGGAAAGGAATTCCTTGCCCACCTTGTGACAGCCTACACTGCAGATAAAAATTTCATTACCGCCGTGTAAACGCATTCTGCCTAGAATTCTGAAAATTTGGTCTTTCACATGATGGTTAGGATCTTCATACCGCCGTGTAAATGCATTCTGTTTGCATTTCTATAATTTTAGACTGCAATAGTCACGTCGTTGATAGGTTGGCATGCTTATATGGTTACGTTTGCTGCAGCCTATGCGTTTCCTGGACTTTGATCATGTCCCTATGAGTTTGGATCCTTACGATCCCTATGTGATTGGATTTTGTTTAAGATTCTAATGCATTTTCAAAAGAAAAGAAAATATTTGTTGTACTTTTGGGTACCAATGTGTTTACCCGTTATCCACTACTTTGATAGTGCATGCAAGTAATGAAATAGAAAGAACATGAAATGATTGATAAGTGTTATATGAGTCTTGTGATGCAAAGTATCACAACTATTCTAACTATGTACACCAGGTGCTTTTATGCTTCGGATTTCCATGCATAATGTGCGAAGTACCTTTGGGTACCTATGTGTTATGGTATTCCAATTTCGATATCAGTTAAATAAAAGAATGTGTAACAAATAAGTACATAATTGAAAGTATGTATGTGTGTGAACTGTAAGGGTCTTTTATTATAAATGATATTTTAGTAAGTATGTATGAAAGATTTTGACTGTTCAAGGATATGTATGTAAGAAATGTATATTTCTAATCTGTTTAAAGGGTGTGAGTATGGTTACTTATATGAGGTCACTATAGAGAATTATTAAAAATGTTTAATATGTGTAACTGCTATAATCAAATAACCAGTAAGTGAATTATATGGATGCATTCATTTGCATGTATTGAAGATGCTTGTATGTGTGAACTTTGAATGCATGTTATGATATGCATTTCAGTCCTTCAAGATCCCGATCTTGATAACTAATACAAATATGTTTTATAAGAAACCTATATGCATCGAATATGTATGAACGTTGTATTCTCATCCCTAAGTGAATATGTTAGGTAAGTACTGATAAATAAATTAAGGTAAAGCGTAATAGACAAGAAA
This sequence comes from Excoecaria cochinchinensis, assembly GCA_947683425.1. NCBI lineage: Eukaryota > Viridiplantae > Streptophyta > Magnoliopsida > Malpighiales > Euphorbiaceae > Excoecaria > Excoecaria cochinchinensis. The sequence goes on from CANTUQ010000050.1 coordinate 8,934,853, forward strand.
TAGATATTTGGATTTAGAGAATAATTTAAGAATGATTTAGTAAATTGTATATGTTACACTTGAATACAATTTTATACCCAAATAAATGCATTCATAGATTTCACATATGTGCTCAAAATATGTATTTAACTTGACTCATTGAAGCTATGTATAAATAAGAAACAGAATAATAACCAATGTACAAAATGAAACATAGAATTTGGAGTGTTGAAACTGTAATATGAATTTATGCTAGCTTGTACTTCTTTTTCTTATAGGTTTAGTATTTGTTATGTAATTAACTATTATTTTTATATAAAGTGATTGGTATGTAATAAGGTTATAATAAAAAGGTATGATGCGAATTTATATGTGAATGTATTTCGTATTATGTGAGTGCTTTGAATTAAAGAAATTTTATAATTCTGCTTCTATTATTATTTCCAACATGTTTTAGCTTGTAGCATCCCTCACTCATCGTCGTACACTATCTATGTATCTTACGGTGTGCTATGTGAGGATATAGGGTGTTACAGCATCTGTGTCTAAGACACCTTATCGTATGGCTCCTACTGAGTTAAAATAATTAAAGACTCGGTTGCAGGAGTTGTTAGATAAGGGTTTTATACGACCAAGTGTATCACCCTAGGAAGCTCCAATTTTGTTTGTTAAGAAGAAGGATGGTACAATGAGAATGTGCATTGATTACAGACAGTTTAACAAGGTAACAGTGAAAAATAGATATCATTTACCTAGGATTGAGGATTTGTTCGATCAATTAAAAGGAGCTGGTGTGTTTTCATATATTGATTTGCGGTCTAGATGCTATCAGCAATAAGTTAAGAAAGAGGATATCCCAAAGACTGCATTCAGGACTCATTCAGGTTGACCATTGCACCTGTAGCATTCATGGATTTGATGAATAGAGTGTTCAGGCTGTAGTTTGTTGTGGTATTTATTGATGATATACTGGTGTATTCGAAGAATGAGGAAGAGCATGAGCAGCATTTGAGAATTGTGCTTCATAATTTGAGGGAACATCAGTTGTATGCTAAGCTTAATAAGTGTGAGTTCTGGCTGAAGAAAGTATCTTTTTTGGGTCACGTTGTCTCTTCTGAAAGCATTAACGTTGATCCAGCTAAGTTAGAAGCGGTTGTGAGTTGGAAACTGCCCAGAAATGTGCTTGAGATTAGGAGTTTCTTAGGTTTAGCGGGTTATTATTGACATTTTATGAAAGGATTTCTAGTTATTGCTTCACTGCTTACTAAGTTGCTTCGCAAAGGAGTTAAGTTTGTGTGGTGAAATAAGTGTCAAGCTAGTTTTAAACAATTGAAAAAGATGTTAGTTAAAGCACCGATTCTGACTCAACCCATTTTAGGTAAAGAGTATGCTATGTATAGCGATACTTCTGGAACTGGATTGGGATGTGTATTGATGTAGGATGGGAAAGTGGTAGCTTATACTTCGAGACAGTTAAAACAACATGAGCAGAATTACCCGATGCATGATCTAGAGTCAGCTGCAGTAGTGTTTACTTTAAAGATTTGACATCATTACTTGTTTGGTGAAAGATGCAAGATTTTTATTGATCCAAAAAGTCTCAAGTATTTGCTTACTCAGAAAGAGTTGCATTTGAGACAGAGGAGATGGCTTAAACTGTTTAAAGACTACGACTGCATTGTGAATTACCATCTTAGTAAAGCTAATGTAGTGGCTAATGCGTTGAGTAGAAAGTCAGTCTCAACTTAGACATTGCAACATGTCAAATGGAGATTTGCATTTGATAGGGCTTTAGTGGCTCATTTGAGAGCAAGACTTAGTTTGAGGAATGAGATAGTGGATGCGCAGAAAGCTGATCCTAAGTTGCAACAGATTTTGCAGTCAGTCAGGAATGGTGACAAAACTGACTATTCAGTGGATAAAGAAGGTGCTCTGTATTATCTGGATCAGTTGTGTGTAGCAAGTGATAGTGAGTTGAGAAAGAAGCTTTTGCATGAGGCTCATAATGCAGTCTTTACTATGCATCCAGGTGGCCATAAGATGTATCAGGATTTGAAACAGTTTTATTGGTGGCCTGGTATGAAGAGAGATGTGCTTGAGTATGTTTCTAAGTGCTTGACTTGTCAGCAAGTGAAAGCAGAACATCAAGTTCCACCGGGTTTGTTGAATCCTATTCCAATTTCACAGTGGAAATGGGATAACATTACCATGGATTTTGTCACAGGTCTTCCAATGACATCTAAATAGCATGATACTAAATGGGTAATAGTTGATCGATTTTTCAAGTCAACCAATTTTATACCGATTCAACTTGATTACTCTATGGATCATTTAGTTGAACTGTATGTGAATGAGATTGTGCGACTTCATGGTATTCCTTTATCTATTGTATCATATCGAGACCCAAGGTTTACTTCTAAGTTCTAGAAAGGTTTACAATCTGCACTTGGTACACAACTGCATTTCAGTACAGCTTTTCATTCGCAGACCGGTGGACAGTCAAAAAGAGTGATTCAAGTGTTTGAAGATTTTCTTCGAGCTTGTGTTTTGGATTTCTTTAAGAGTTGGGATAAGTACATTCCATTGATGGAATTTGCATACAATAATAGTTATCAAGTGAGTATCAGCATGGCACCTTATGAAACTCTTTATGGTAGAAAGTTTCGGACTCCTGTATGTTGGACAGAGTTGAATGAGCATAAGATAATTGGTTCTGATTTAATAAGAGATACTGAAGAGAAAGCGAACATTATTCAACAGCAGCTGAAAGCTGCAAGTGACAAGCAAAAGTCTTATGCAGATTTAAAGAGGAAGGATATAGAGTTTGATGTGGGTGACAAAGCGTAATGCCCCAATACCCCCTGGGAGGATACCAGGGTCGCTACCCACACACAAAGCTATAAACACACACATACAAATACTGTTGGGGAAAGAAAGAGAATATCATTAAATCAAAAAATTCTAGTATTAAAGAAATTTTTAAACTATACATATAATAAAATATCATTGTTCAAATATTACACAATATCGTTATCCAAATTACAGACATAATTAAAATTACGGTTTACACTTCATAAACTATAATTCTCTTACAAAATCATTATACAAAATACTCTTTACAAAACACTACTGTATCCAATACAAAATGAACTCCACTTAAGCATCCTAGTGGCCTGCAGATGTGCAAAACTCTGAACCAAACATGTAACCTACATAAAAAAAATACCTGTGCTAAGCGATAACACTTAGTGGGGATAAAAAGAACAAAGGACTTCTAATAAAGTCACAAAATAACACACACTGCATATTAATAGCCATGTTTATCACATATTAACTTAAAATAACATATATGCTCTTATGCAAATAACCTCTTGCTCTAATAATGTCTCATGCTCATACCAACATCACATACTATAAGTGATAACATTTCACCACCTTTAACATATATTCATGTACGTGTCTATGTAACATGTTATTGCATTTCATATAAAGGCATAAATATAGAATAGTCTCCACTACATCTCGTATACAATACAGAACATTCAGTAGCCTGAACTCACTTCGATAGCGGATACGGGTACTTTGGATACTGGTTAACAGTATCAAAATATATGGAGACCTAACTCAGTAACTGAATGCACAAGGCATTCAACATCTAGGCAAAAACAGTGCCACACTGGCAACTACACTCTAACCCATTTATAAGCATACTTATCTATCCATTAATATGACTATTCAGGCTTATGCGAATAAACTCTATACAATAAACCAATTGCTCTACACATGTCTCAAAAAAGGCAATTATATCACAATTCAAATCTAAAAAATAGAGGTGACACGGCGGTCACAGAATCCTACCCGCTATGTAAAACTCTCCACATGGTGGCGAGGAAAACCTAACCACCGTGTAACACACATAAAATCTAGAAAAATGCAAACAGAATGCATTCACACGGTGGTCAGGAAACTCCTACCCGCCGTGTAGGACGTCTCACGGTGGTAAGAAAGACCCTGACCACTATGTGACCCAAAGATGGTCATGCTCACGAATTAGTCATGCTCGCGATAGAGGTGAACCTAAACATCCATACGCGAGCACACAGCGGTTAGGAATTTTTGACCCCCGTGAGACCAATCGGACAGGCAAAATAACTCATACAGAATGCGATTACGCGACGGTTAGGAATATCTGACCACCATGTGACTCAAAAAAACCAGATTTACACTTGGAAACCCAGTTGTTTCCTTTCCCATATTAATCCAACTCAAACCACAACAATTATCACAACTCAAACACTCAAAAACCACTTCAAATTACTCAATAATAACAAATCATAACCAATTTATCACTGAGAAAGCTATTGAACTATATCAAACCTCTCAAATTTCTAACCATTAATCATGCATTTAACAAGCAATCAAGTATAATAACAGCTCAACACATGCATCTAACAAAACCACACACGATTCCGACCTCAAAAGCAGCTTGGCCACTTCTTTTCTTGCTCAAACCTTGTCCTTGCCCTTGTCTTTCCTCTTGTCAACAGCTTCCATGCACAAAATCATCTAAACAAACACTTAATCCAAACTCAACCTACTTTAAATCAAAACCAAAAAAGGAAAAATAAAGGAGATAACACTAGAAACTAGCCACACTTACCTTCACAAGATTCTAACTCTCTTCAAACCAATCCAAGTCAACTTTTTAGGGTAAAAAAGGGGAGAGAAACAAGAATAAGAAGATGGAAATGCAGAAAATATAAACAAAGAGAGAAAGAAGAACGAAAGAAAGAAAGAAAGGGATTAAGCCGGCCAACTAACCCATTAAAGGCCACCAACATTCATTAATTTCCTCTTTATATATAGCTTGACTCATGCTAGGTGTCACTCTCTCATATAGCCAGTTGTCAACCTTTGATGAATTTTCGAATTAATCCTTGACAAATCCGCTTTTAGTCCCTCATAAAAATTCTTTCCTTTGCACACTTATTTTCTCTTTCAATTATATCCCTACAAACTCACAATTTCACTTCTAGTGTACTCTTCGAGTTGTTATACAAAGTCTTTTTGAAAGTGTCTCCATAGAGATAATTGCTTCGATTTGGAAAGAAAAGGAAACTGAGTCCTAGGTTCATTGGACCCTATGAAGTGTTGGAAAGAGTTGGGACAGGGGCATATTGATTAGCCTTACCTCGGACTTTGGCTAAGCTTTATGATGTCTTCCATGTGTCTATATTTCGAAGATATTATTCAGATAAGTCACATGTATTATTTGTGCAATATGTGCAAGTGCAACCGAATTTCTCCTATAATGAGAAGCCTAAAACAATATTGGCACAAAAAGTGAAGCAACTTTAGAATAAGCAAATTCCGTTAGTGAAAGTGCTTTGGTAATATCATGGGATAGAAAAAGCAACATGAAAACCAAAAGCAGCGATGCGAGCTCAGTATTCTCATCTATTTAATACGGGTATGAATTTCGCGGACGAAATTTTTCTTAGGAGGAGAGAGTTGTAATGACCCAAAAATTACCCGAGTAGCATTTTGGCTTAATTAAGGCAATCGGACAAGTTTAATTTGAGGTTTCTAATTTTGGATCTAAGTGTAATTGGAAATGATGACCTAATTGCATAAAATAAATAAGTTAAGTGACTAAAGTGTAGTTGTGCATGATTAAGTTAAGAGAGTATTAATTAAGTGATAAGTCAGGTTAGGTTAATCTAATCTTAATTAGAGAGTGGTAGTGGAATCCGAGTGGATTGAGATGGCTTTGCCAACTTAGCTCTTGGCATGCAATATATAGCATTTTGAGACAAAGAGAAATGTTCTCATTTTTTACATACATTGGTCCGGTCATTTCCATTCCATTTCTGTTCTCCATTTATTCTTCATTTGTTCTTCATCCTCTTCTTCATCTTCAGTCTTCAATCCACCAATTTCTGGTTGGTTAATTAGTTAGTGGTTGAGTTGTGTTTGGTAAGTGGTTGAGTTTGATTGCTCTTCTTCTTCTTCTTCTTTTTTCATTTCTTTTGACTTGAGTTAGACGTGATCCTTTGTTCTAATTCTAAAAATTGGATGTTTGATTATAGTGGTAAAAAAGAGAAAAGACAAGGAAAATGAGAAATTTGGAGAACCTAGTGCCAAGTGAGCTCATAGGAGCAAAGGAGAATTAGGTTTGGGAAACTATGAATTTTATGTGTTAAATTGATAATAGATAAACTCTGAAATGCATGTTTGTATTGTTTGTTCAATTGAGATAAAAATGTGTAATTATGTTAAGTGATGAATTGAATTGAAGTGATGAGCTAAATTGATTGCTATGAGTTTGTTGGTCTAAGCATGTGACCTTGTTTAGGATATTTGAGAAATTGCTATGTAATTTGTGAATGATTGGATACTTAATATGGAATTGAAAGTGCCAAAGGGTTTATGCAAATGTCAGGGTATTCTAGTTTGAGTTTGGGGAATTGGCAATGCCAATCTAGTTGATTTCAAGCTTGATTAGCTTGAATGAACAAAACTGGTTTAGGAAGTGTGTGTTGACCTATTTAGATTGTTTATGTCATAAGATGAGTTTTACAACCCTAAAATTGAACGAGGTTAATGGGATTAAAATCCTAAGGCCTATGCCTGCAATTGTTTTAGAAATGGTCTTTTTGGTTTGAGAGCTTAAATTGCGTAGCAAAAATTATGTTGGAGGGCCTTTGGAACAAGTTGGTTTTCCTTCGCCATTACTCCTTAGTTTTGAGTTCAATTGTTATGAGGGTTGTGCTATTGAGAAGTTAAATTGTAGGTGAACTTATGGTTAAAAGACCATGTTGGCAGAAAATGATGTTATGTTAGGTTTTAGAAGTCATTTGTATGGATATTATAAAGTGCATGAAAAAAGAGATGAGTGTTGGGAGTTTGAACACATAGTGCAGGCTCTGTCGCGGGCACAAGAGGGGCGCGAACACGACAGAAGGCTCTGTAGGGTAAAATTCTCCAGATTATGTTATGTTGTGAGCGCGAACGCGACAGAAGTCAATTGTGTACTCTGTCGCGTGCGCGACTTATGCCGCGAGCGCAACAGAAGGAGATGTAAAGTCTGTCGTGGGCGCAGCAAGGGTCACGAGCGTGACATGTCTAAGAATTTTAAATACTTGATAAATGTTATATTTTGTGTGAAATATTGTATTTGACCTACAAATGTTGCTGCATGAGGATATGGTAAATGAGTTTATCCATGTGAACTTATATAATGGAGTGTAGGCTTATTTAATAAGCCAAATGTGTATGCAAGATATCGAATTACATGGTGCTGTTTATTATGTCTATATGGATATTATTCTATATGATAATATGAACCTTAACTAGAATAATAATTTAGCCTGCAAGTCGAGTAGTGGATAAGTAAGCATGCCTATTGGGTCAAAGTGTTGTAGCCGAAGTGTTTGATTCCATTTAGAATCCCCAATGTGTATAGAATCCTTCTTGGGTTCACATAAGTGTTTATATCTTAATGATTATTTCAGTACCTATGGGTACTTGTAACATCCCAAATTTTGAGTCGGATAAATTAATAACTTTAAGACTGAAATTAATATTAATAGAGGAATTTATTAAGGAAAGATATGTTATTATTTTAGGGTCTTTGAATTAATATTTCAAAGTTTAGTTAATTATATACACAGTAAATAACTAGACTAAATTGATAAAAATATATGATTTAATTTTTTTAGTTAAAGAAAAATATACAAATAAATTAAGTGTATGAAATTACATAGAAACAAACAAACAAATAAATAAATAAATAATATAAATATTAAAAATACAAAAATATCTTTAAGGGTCTAGATTTGTCTAGATCAATTTAGAAAAAAAAACAGAAAGAGAGGGGATTAACGGGAAGGACACGAAATGGAAGGGGAGGAGGGGAAATAGACCGAGGAAGAAAGAGAGAGAGAGACAGAGAGAGAGACCGACGGAGCACGGCGAAAGGAGGTGGACTGGCGACGATCAACGGCGAGCAAACTGGGCTCCCCGTAGCACCGTTCTCGATGTCTCTTCCCCATTCACGGCATCGCTGTCCCAGGAGCAAGAGGGAGAAAATCAAAGCTTCTCCTAGGTTTTTCGACCAGCTCCGGCGGCGAAAGATGACACGAATGGCACCCTGGGACTCCTGGCCATCAGGCGAATCTCCCGGTGCCTATGGATCGTCCTCACTCGCCGGTGATGAAGATATCGGCGTTGGTAGAATCGAGACTTCTGATGTCGATTTCATCGAAATGGAGGGGAGTCAAGGCGCGTGACCACCGAAAAAGCAACCCCGACGCTTTGAGCTCCCTTCGGCAGTATTGGTGCCTTCGGCGGAGCTCCGGTGACGGTGAAGGGGACTGAAATAGCATAAAAAAAAATTTGTAAGTGGCTACCAAACTTAGTTTTCCAAGTGATTTTTGCATAAATAAAATCTGTTAGGGTGTGATTTTACAGTTACAATGTGTGTGTTATTATAGTTTGCTAAATTTATTAGTAAATTGGTTGTGTTATTTGATGTATGGGTTTGATTAATTGAATTTAACAAATTATTGGTATTTAAATGATGAAATTTATATAAATTTATGTTTAAGTATGTAAGAGTTTATGAGAACAGTAATGTGAAATTGAAAATTTTGTTGGGAGAAATGAATAATAATACAAATTGTTAATGAATTAAGGATTAGGATAACTAATTGAATAATTTGATACATTATCTGAATTCTTTTCAAGTTGACAGCATGTTCAAAATCTCAGGAAATTAAGCATGATCATGACCTAAGGTAATAGAAGATATAATTATACAATTAGGCAGTAATTAAGTTAGAAAAGTTAGATAATTGGAACTTTAGACTCATTAATACTCTTTTCCCAATTCATGTGTAGTATGCCAAAGATAGAACTATTAATAGGTTTCACTAGCTGATAAATTGGTATGAATTAAAATTACAATATATGAGATTATGCTAACAGTTAAAATGTTTGATTGGGGTAAGTGGGTTAGCTTATGTATAGAAATTACACTGAATGTTAAATGGAAAAATTTAGTTATGTTAAGGGTTGAATTAATGATATTTCAGTTGGGTTAAAAGCATAGGCTGTTTTTATATTAGGATTGGGTTAAATTAAGTTTTAAGTTACAGGGTTTATTGGTAGATTTAGTCGACAAAACAATGACTAACTAGAGTTTTAGAAACTTTAATGCGTTTGATCTAATTTTTTTTATGAATTTATTTAGTTGACATATTGATGTGGCTACAATATTTTCAACAACATAAGAAATTTAATAGAGTGCATATATGTGTATGTATTAGTAGTTAAGGGTAATTGAAATGAAGTTTGAAAGTTGAATGTCTAAGAGGGATAGCATGTATGGAATGTCAGGAATAATTAGATAGTTAGTCGAGGACTTATAATATATATAATTGTGTAATATATATATATAAATAAATAGAACAAGTTTAGGTGATAGGAATAAATGTGATAGAAAATAACTGATAACCAAGAGTGGTATACTATGTATGAAGCTAAATTGTAAAAGCATAATTTGATTAATTATGTTGTACATAAGGAATAATTGATGAGGCAATTAGAAATAAAACTTTAGGAATGGAAAGAGTATTATGATCTAATGTAATATAATTAGTAATTAAAGGATTTAATTGATTTCATATCATAGTAATATTAGTATAAAACAATATTAAAGAACAAGAGCTAACTATATGAATTTTGGGTATGTTCATTATGTTTAAATAAAATTTATGTTTATATGTGGTTGTTTTCCATGATATGTATGCAAGAATGGGCTTTCTCATATTGTTAGTACTTGTATATATGTATAAATATGTATTGGTATGAAATGATTATGAATGTGAACATATGGGTATGAGGTGAAATATGTAAGTGTATAATGTATAGTGAAATATAAACAGCTAATATTGGAAAAATTATGTAATATAAGAGATATTATGAATGTGATAGTGAAGTAAATAACTGAAAGTGACATGGATTGAAAGTATATTGCCCTTAGTAAACGGTAGGAAACATGGGTGGAATATAATTGGTCGGCCATGGGGATTTTAAATATTATTCGGAGTGTCGGATGGATTTTGAACACTTTTATACGGAGTGTAGGATGGAAATTTGATTGATGTGATGGTTGATGTATTTGGATACTGTTGATTTGTATTGTGGGTTACTGAGAACCTACAAATTTGGATTGAAGTGTAGTGCCCGGTATTGGCCACTTCAATCCATTATCCCGTGTAATCCATCGATGTGTTCCATCGGATTACTTTGGGCAATAACTGTAACAAATAATTAAGTGAAATAAGGCATGCTTGGTTATATGGTTTTAATGAGTTATAAGTTGCAAGTGTATTGAATGCATAATAATTGATCTTATGCACTGACTGAGAATTTGTTAAATAATAATCTGGTTATGGTGAATCTTAAATCAATTATAATGCACTGTTATTTACATCACTATAGAATTTATCCATCAGATGTCGTGATGAACCTATGATGGAATATTAAACAAATTCTTAATTTTGCTTAAACTAAACTTTAGCATAACAAATTGTATTTTCATATTGATTATATTATATATATAATTATGTTAACTTATTAAGTGACAAGATAATTAGTATTATGGTATGTATTAACTCGACTGTATACAAATGACCTTTTACACTGTAATAAAACATGTAGAACTACGTGACTCTGATTCCAAATTTGGGGATACGTAGGAAGCTTGGAACATCCTTCCAAGTCCGAACCAAATTATAGGAAACTGATAAATATATAAAAGCTTTAAGAGGCATTATGTATGAAACTTGACATAGAGTTACATGGAAATTATATTTTCGGAAAGAATAATATTCAATAATTTGCGTAAGTAACGGATATACATGTATAAAATATTATAAAATGCATAGTTTTGTGCTATACTGTTAAAACACTAAATATTTTAAGTAGGTATAGAGTAGGCAAATGCCAAAAAGAAGTGAGCATTTATAAATAAATTAGGATCCTGCATAGTAATATAAGAAGGGTATTGCCAGGTAAAATATGCAAAAGAATGGTTTAGCTATGGAATAATTGTTTGATCTTGTAATTTATTTTGGATGAGGGATTGTGGATATTGAAAGGATAAATTCACAGCTATAGGTGAATTTGCCTTTATATTGAATATTTTGAGGTGGATGGAAAAATATTGATGTTACATTCGATTTGTTGTGGAGATGAGATATGTGAATACATTATAGAAGTGTAAAATTTGCAATTGTTTAACAGGAGGATAAGGACCCATATAGGGGTAACTCTGTCCAATTTTCTGTAAAATTTGAAGTGAAATTTGGATTTATTTGAGTTTAATATTAAATAATAGGTTTGGATATTTTGTGTATTGATTAGTATATCAGGCTGGGTAACATCTGGTGTTTGACTTCCAACAGGTCGGGTATAAGGTGCTACAGTATTAATGCGAAAGTGTGTATCTTCGGGTACAAATGCGAAATGTGGTACTTACAAGTACAAATGCAATGCCCGTTATCTGCGTCTATGAGTTGCAGGCAAGACTAATAATAAATATTATGGTTAAAAAAGGAATGTGAACTTCATGTGTTATGAGAACAATTAAATGAGTGCTGAACTGATAGTGAAGCGGTGCGAACTTATGCGTGATGTGAATATTATGTGTAATGAAAAATGTTATGCAATGTCAGAATATATGATCATGATCCATTAGTGATGTTATATGTATATCGAGGCATGCACATTGATATGTATAAGAAGCATGAATTTAAGGCATGTGATTATTGTTAAATAATGAATGTTATGATTATTGTGACGCGCGCCGAACCAGCAAGGTCCTCTTTGAGCCCGCTTTTAGGACTCGAGGGATTGGTTCGCGTATTTTCGATCTTGGGTATCATGAGTCATCTTGGATGCCTCATTTCCAATAGAACATTGGAAAGGATCATCTAGACTCACAACGCCTTTAAGCACCTTTGAGGTATTTTGGAGTCACCACCCAATTTACAAGAAATTGGGAAAGGTCATCTAACCTCTATGGTCTAAATCAGAGAGTAGTTCGGAACTTCACTCTTATTTATGTCTTGGTTAATTATAAATGAGTTTTTAAATTATAAAATTTCATCTCTCATCTCACACGATTAATGCAATTTATTTAAGGCGCACTTCAAGCATCGAGAAAATGGTAAAAGAAAAATATAAATAAAGCGGTAAACACACAAAGTCACGCCATTTACAAAATAGAAATTGGGACAAATACATTCCTCCAAATGAAAAGAAAAGCTGAATAAAATTAAAATGAAAATCGGGACAGAATACAATCCCCAAGTGAAAGAAAATAAAATTGCCCCAAAAACAATCAAAAGGGTAACATAAATAAATCGGGATATTTATTGGTTTAGGAACATTAGTTCCTTCACGCTCACTTAAAAAGGGATTGAAGAGTTATTTTGGTATTTGTTGTGAAAGCCAGGATGAGTGATCTCATTTTTAATAAATCAACTCTTCGTTTTAGTCCGCGATATTTTTGCATTTTTGGGGCTAAAATCTAGGACATTGGTCCCAATTTATTAATGAAAATTCCAATTTAATTATATAAGATATTTGTGTGATTTTTTATTTAGCACACGCGTATAAATTAAACCATTTTATTTACAAACAAAACACAGTCACATAAATGGGGATAGGAAAGGTCTCACCGAATGGGATAAACTCCTACATCTCGCAAGGAATTCGGTCACAATAAATGCTCAAACAAGTAAGCACGACATTTTAGCCCCAATAAAAGAACAATAAAAAAATGTTAGTAGTGATTCAAAAATTAATTAAAAATAAAACTATAGAAAATCTAGTGCAAAATTAATACACCAATAGAACATAAAATAAATCCAATTGAGCACACTAATTTAATATTTTAATATCACACATAAAGACGCAAATTATAACGACGACAATAAAAATAAAAAATAATAATAAAGATAACAACAACAACAACAACAACAACAATAATAATAATAATAATAATAATAATAATAAGCTAATGAAATTAAATGAGCAAATAAAAGGAAGACAATTAAACATGCAACATACAATAATAGCATTTAAGTATAAAAAAAAAATCACAAAGGATAATAATAAAAGAAAAAATCATGAAAATCTTATTTTTATCTCTTAACATTATGTATATTTATCCATTTTATGCCAATGACAAAATAAGGATTGAAAAATCATGCTAAAGAGTAATCTCAACTCCAAAAAAACATACATGCATTAATACAAAAAGAAGGAAAATAAAATAAGATGAAATAAATTAACATGCATAAAATGAAGTAAAAATAAAATATGGATCCAAGAATTTTTACCTTCAGAATTAAATGATATGGAAGCAAGATATCCCGATTTAATCTCTTGTCAAAATCCAAAAATATAACTCAAAAAAAAATGTTAAAGAAAATCTTGAGTTTACGTCTCAAAAACTCAAGAATACTAATACTAAAAAATGATTTGATTTTTTTTGTATTTGATGTATGATGAGAAAACATAAGTTAAGGAATTAATTTTCCTTTCTCAAAGTTTTCAGGTTTAATAAAAAAATTTTAGATATAAGAAAAAAATAGGATAGAATTTAAGAAGAAAACTTGTAGATTTAAAAAAGAAGAGAATTAAAAAGATTGAAGAAAATGATTTTAATTTTTAAGAATAAGAAAAAATGAACTCCAAGAACATTGAATTCTTTATTTTTCCAGCAAAATGCACTATCTCCCCCTCAAGAATATCTCTCTTAAAGTGCCTTAGAAAAACGTATTTTCTTAGAGAAAATTTTCTTACTCCAAAAATTCAATTTTTTCCTCCTCTTCCAAAAATGAAAATCTAACTCCCATAAAAACTCCAATCTCTGCTCCCTCCAGCTCCCTAACAGATTTTTTTCAAGATTCCACCTCCCTAATTTCAACAAAAAACACTCAAAAATTCAAAATAAAATCCCTAAAGTTAAATATTTACAATTAATATTTTATTTATTTTTAATTATTTTTCGTTGTTCTTTTGACTTTTAATATCCACCCAATTTGACTAATATTTGTCAAATTTTAACAAAATCTAGAAAAAAAATCCCAAGAAAAAATCATTTTTTAGCCTAAAAAAATGAAAAAATTGATTTTCGGTGGAAAATGGGCACTGTTGGTGGGACTGGGCGAGATTCCTCGCAGGCGGGCGACGAAGCCTCGCCGATCAGCGAGAAAGTCTCGCCAATAGGTGAGATTCACGCGCAACACTCGCAGCACGCTGTGCGCTGCCGCATGCAAGCCAGCGCGCGGCGGCCGCGATCGGACTGCCGAAATTCTTTTATTTTTTTATTTTTTTTATTTTTTTTTAACTTTTTTTAGTAAATACAATAAAATAGAATGCGAAATATGGATAAAAACAAAGATACAAATAAAAATAAAATAAAAATAAAAATAAGAATAAGAATAAACACTTTAAAAGAATTTTGAGGAAAATAAAAGAAAGGATTTGACAAAGAGATGATCGATTCCTATTTTTTTGCTCATGAATTAGTCTTTTATCTTCATCATTGGGTAATCTTGATCTTAGATCGACTCGGGACCCAATGTCTACAGTTGCCCCCAATTTTGGGGAAACTAGCACACAGGTGCCTAGTTGAGACAAAATTAAGAAAAGAGGAAAGAAGCGCATACCTGAGCCGTTGCTATGAAAAGTAAATCATTTCTCCTGAACTGCAAGCCTACTTCAGACTTACGAGATGTGGGTTCCATCCTCAAATGGTGATGCGCTGAGTCCGCTCCAAACTTACAAAACGCAAGAAGTGCTCTCTTGGGCTGCACCGAGTCGCTGACAAGACTACAAAGTGCGGATGTCTTTGGATATAACTGAGCCGTTATCTAGGCTACTGTGTGGTTGCATCGAATCTCTGACAAGATTACAAAGTGTGGCCATTTTTGAATATCACCGAGCTGTTGTCTAAGCTACAAAGTGATTGCACCGAATCACTGACAAGATTACAAAGTGCGGATGTTCTGAAATGTCACCGAGCTGTTGTCTAAGCTGCAAAGTGATTGCACCGAATCGCTGATAAGATTACAAAGTGCGGATGTTCTGAAATGTCACCGAGCTGTTGTCTAAGCTACAAAGTGATTGCACCGAATCGCTACCAAGATTATAAAATGCAGAGGTTCTGGAGTCTAAGCTACAAAGTGATTGCACCGAATCGCTACCAAGATTACAAAGTGCAGAGGTTCTGGAATATCACCCGAGCTATTGTCTAAGCGTATAAAGTGATTGCACCGAATTGCTACCAAGATTACAAAGGCAGATGTTCTTGAATATGCACCGACCTGTTATCTAAACTACAAAGTGATTGCACCGAATCGCTACCAAGATTACAAATTGCAAAAGGTTCTTAAATATCACCAAGCTGTTGTCTAAGCTACAAAGTGATTGCACTGAATCGCTACCAAGATTACAAAGTGCAAAGGTTCTTGAATATCACCGAGCTGTTGTCTAAGCTACAAAGTAATTGCACTGAATAGCTACCAAGATTACAAAGTGCAAAGGTTCTTGAATATCACCGAGATGTTGTCTAAGCTACAAAGTGATTGCACCAAATCGCTACCAAGATTACAAAGTGCAGGTGCCATCCTCAAATGGCGATGCCCCGAGTCTGCTCCAGACTTACAAAACGCAGAAAGTGCTCTTCTGAGTTGCACTGAGTCGCTGACAAGACTACAAAGTGCGGGGACCATCCTCAGATGGTGATGCGCCGAGTCTGCTCCAGACTTACAAAACGCGGGGAGTTGCTTTCAGTCGTTTCTTGAATAAAACAAACTTTTATCAGATCAATTTGTCATTATAATCATTTCGATTATTTAAATTCCGTGAATGTTCACTCGTTACAATTTTACCAATTTGTGGCTTATCATATAATTTCCATCTTTGTCATGGTTCACTATTTTTATATTCTCATTCTTTTTGTTTATCTCATGTTAAAAGGCATCCAAACATGCGAAGTGCAATAAAGGTCATCTATATAGATATCATTTTCGTACATAAATTAGATCAAAACAAACATAAATCTCCCTAAACATCGATCAAAAGGATCATAGTTGATGTGCATCGCTTGATCCTTCCTGGCTCATAGGTGTGTAGGAGGCCCTCGTGGGCTCCTCAGGTCTGTCCTGGTGCTGCCGCGTCTCCTTCACAAACCGCCCTATGCACTGCAATCTCTCGTCTATGGCTTGTAGTCTCTCATCCATACGCTGATCCATACGCTGCTCTATAGCTATCAGCCTCTCATTCATGCGTTGCTCTATAGCCATCAGTCTCTCACTCATGCACTGCTCCACAGCCATCAGCTTTTCATCAAAGTGCTGGGATCTGACCTCCAATGCTGCTAAAATCTCCCTCTGTATGGTTTGGATGAGGATCTCCATACTTGTCTAGCTCTGCTCCATCCCAGGCCTAAGTGGTGGTGGCGGAGCTGCCGAATTAAATGCCCCCGGAGAATCTGGACGATCATAGGGGTGATACCTCCTATATGTCTGAGGACCCATCCCCGAAGCGTGCATGTAAGGAGGAGGGTGTATCTGATCTTCTGGAGGAACTGGCTGTGATAATGGAGTGTGAAAAAGATCACTCAGATCAACGTCAAAGTCATCCAAATTGATGTCCATATTCATATTGTCTGGCGTCGAGTGAGGCTTTTCTTCCTCTAGCTGTGGACGATAATACTCCTCGTCCGTCTGAGATTGTGAAGGTTCTCCTTCCACTAGTTGCGGGAGATAACATTCCCCATTTGTCTGAGGTTGCGAAGACCCTCCTTCCATTGGTTGCGGGCGATAGTACTCCTCATCTGTCTGAGGTTGTGGAAGCTCTTCCTCGCCCTGAAACTGATCTTCGGATGGTGTGGCCACCTTGAGTGGGGGTAAACGGTACATCTGCCGAGTCTCAGCCATAGTAAGGAGCCTATACTCTCCTGCCTGCCCAGGCAATTGCTCAACCATGCCCATATATTTGGCAAGGACCTAGTCAACATAAATGTCTCTGTCCACAGGTGGGCCAAATGTGTCAGGGTCGTGTCCTAAGTGCAGTAGCAACCTGGTGACTACCCCGCCTATACATATCTGCGCCATAGCCCTCCAACTTTGTCTAACCATGCCGGCCATAATCTCGTGACTAATATTGAGCGGGGTCCCCATTGCCATAGCCCATAGACTCCAAATCTCTGCTGTACTGATGGCACTAGGACTACCAATTCTGCCCAAGTAGCTACTGGCTAAAACCCTCTGAATATACCTGTACACCTGTGAGGCTAATAGAGTACTCTTTGCTGTATTGCGGTCATAATGGGCCCCTGGTGCTGTGATCACTTCCCATTAGTGTGCCAAAATAACTCTGTCTGGTACCTGTACTTGATCCCCAATCGGAATACCCATGATCTGTGCAAAACTCTGGAGACTCATCGTATGCTCTGTATTTCAGACTCGAAAGGATACAACTTCAGGGTCTGTATCTGATCTTGAAAGCCCCCCCATACTTAAGCGTAGCCAGGAACTCCCTAGTAACCTCTGGGTAGGTGAGAAAAGCTGGTGCAAGGAAATTCGTCCAACCTATAGCTGCTAATAACATGCTGACTTCTTCCCACATGCCCATCTGCTCTAAGAATATTTGGGATAGAAATTTACTGGACAGAAACTGTGAACCACATAGTACTTTAAACTTTCGTCTTTGTGTAGCATCCATCCATGCTGGAGGTGGAGCATCTGCTGGTTCTCTAGATGGGGCACGTCGTGGAGGCATCCTGAAAAAAAAAAAGAAAAGATTTACACAATTATTTATTTATATACAATTCTTCAGCATACTCCCTGAATTCCTGAGGTGTTCTTCCAGATAAGCTTCGCTACCTAATGTCTCCTGCAAAATTAAAATCAATACCCAAAGGCAAATTATGCTGGTGAATGTGCGCATGCTTATGCAAAATGCAAGTGATAAATCCATCCGGGTGGTCTGGGTATCGAAGCACAATTTCGTTCTCGAGGATCTTAATTGGGATGCTCCTTGGCTTAGGGATTCTGACTCATAACCTTCTCAGAGTGAATCATCGGGTGCGCATTTTTGGCCCCCGGTTAATGAGCATATGGCCTGAATTTTGACACATGTCCTGAATCAAGCCTTGTCCTGTCCTAAGTGAAATCATCAGAGTTTATGCTCGCTTTATCCCTCCATGCATCGAAAGTCATTATTTTGAAGGTAGTGCGCCTCTTGTAAGTTTTCACATTAGCTTTTCTTTGCAGCAAATGCGTCCCTTTGGGAATTTTCACATAACCTTGTGCCTTATTTTTGGCTAGGATGGACCCAACCCATCCTAGCGGCTTTTATTTATTTTTTTTATTTTTTGTAGGACAGACTGCCCGCATACGGGTTTTCACTCTGTCTTTTGGCCCAACTTTGCTTAGAGAGCCAGTTACAGTTTTCATCTCTAACGGCCTTCTTTTTTTTTGTTTTTTTTTTTTAGAGAGACTAAACCCTTTGCTGGCAAAAGCAACAGTAGACAATCGCATGCATCCATTGGAAAATAATGTATTACTTTTTCAGAATGGAACATAATGGCATTAATTACACGAAGAGAGCCTACAATTGCATACATATACATATTTCCACGTGATTTCATTATACATGATCATTTTTAACATTAGGCTCAAAATACAAGACCACATCTAATCTCGAGATGGATGCTGGAAGCATCAAAACTCCTGTTATTAATCAGCCCTCTCGGGTTTTAATGATTGACCTTTTCTCTTAGCCCTTAATTTTTGCCCAGGATGCCTTTTTTCGGTTTTCATCCTGACAGGGCGCTCCAATTTTAGCAAGGCCGCCTTTTTTCAGTTTTTGTCCTGCGGGGCTTTTATTTCTCTTTCTTTTTATTTTTGTCTTTAGCCATGGAACCTCTTTAATTGATCCACATTAACCGATTCCTTGAACTCATTTCTGTCACTGACTGCCCTGTTAAGATTGCAGCTCCTTTTGGACAATATTTTTCTTTAGAACAAAAGGTCCTTCACAAATTGGTCTGAATTTGCCTCGGAAGTCCGGAACCCCTGGCCTCATTTGCTTTAAGACTAAATCTCCTTCTCTTAGGGTGTGCTTTCTGACTTTCTTCCCAAATGACCGGGCTAATCTCTTCTAGTAAACCTGATTGTGATAATAGGCCCGCATCGTATCCTCATCCAGTAAGTTCAATTGTAGAAACCGCTGCTGCGTCCATCCTGCTTCTGGCAGCTTGGCCTCCGATATTACCCTCAACGATTGGAGCTCGATTTCCACTGGTAAAACTGCTTCTGTCCCATAAACCAAAGAAAAGGGGGTAGCTCCTGTTGAAGTTCTGATACTGGTTCTGTAGCCCTAGAGGGCAAAAGGTAGCTTTTATGCCAAGTCTTTATAACTCTGAACCATCTTGGCCAATTTCCTTTTGACATTCTTGTTTGTCGCCTCAACTGCTCCATTAGCCTGTGGTCGGTAAGGAGAGGACTTGTGATGCTGGATTCCATATTTTTGAAGCATCTGTTTAGTTTCTGCTAAGAATTGTACCCTGTTATCTAACACGATGTGGTGTGGGAGACCGTATCTGCATATCAAATTCTGCTCGATGAATGTGGCCATGTCCCTAGCGTCGACCTTTCTGAAAAATTCAGTTTCGACCCACTTGGAGAAGTAATCAATGGCGACTACAATGAACCTATGCCCATTAGATGTTGTAGGATGTATCTCTCCTATTACATCTATTCCCCAAGCTGCAAATGGCCACAGAGATGTTAAATTGTGTAGTTCTGAAACTGGCACGTGCCTCATGTCCACGTATTGCTAGCACAACTGGCATTGCTTCACATACTTTGAGCAATCAGTGTCCATTGTAAGCCAATAAAATCCTTGGCGCATGATCTTCTTTGCTAAGGCTAAACCATTCATGTGGGCTCTGCAAACCCCGGCATGAACCTCTTCCATAATCCTTCTAGCTTTTTCTCTACCAAACATCTTAACTGAATACCATCCACTTGCCTCTTATACAACGTTTCGTCCACACTGATGAATTGAGAGGATAGCTTTCTAATCATTCTTTGATCCTTCTCAGTGGCTTCTTCTGGGAAAACTGACCTTTCTAAGTAATTCTGAATATCATAATACCAAGGTTTTCCATCGTCAACCTCAACGTCCATCACCCACTCTGCTTCAAAGCATGGCTTATCCGAACTAAAGACCAGCACAGGCTTCATAACTACTCCTTCTGGGTTCTCCACTATAGATATAAGGGTGGCCAGGGCATCTGCTAATTGGTTCTCATCTCGAGGCACATAACTAAAAGTGCAAACTTCAAATTGGCTACTTAATCCCTTCAAACGCTCCACATATGGTAGCAACCGTTCTTCCTTGATGGACCATTCACCCCTGACCTGATGGATCACTAAGGATGAGTCTCCAAAAACTTCTGCTACTTTTGCCCCCACAGCTGAGAGTGCTTCCAACTCGAAGATGCAGGCTTCATACTCAGCTTCGTTATTGGTGGCTCCATATCTTAACTTCTTAGCTAAGGGGAGTTTTTCACCCTCTGGGGTTACCAAGATTACTCCTACTCCTGCTCCCTTGCTGTTCACTGCTCCATCGAATACATCCTCATCAGGAAATTCATATTCCAATTGATTTCCTTCGATCGGATGGTTAGCTAAGAACTCTGCAACTGCCCGACCCTTAATAGTCTTTCTGGTGATGTACTCCACATCAAACTCTTGTAGCAATAACAACCATCTTCCCATTTTTCCTAGCAAAGAAGGTGCTTCCTGAAGGTATCGGAGAGGGTTTTGTTTTGCGACCGCCTGCACCTTGTAAGAATGGAAATAGTGTCTTAATTTCTTTGAAGCCCAGATCACTGCTAAATAGATCTTTTCCACCTCGACATACTTGGCTTTATAAGGAAGGAATTTCTTACTGAGATAATAAACTGCGAACTCAACCCCAAATTCATCTTTTTGGGCCATCATGACGCCAATGAAATTCTCTTCTATTGCTAGATAAATGATTAATGGCTTAGATGGCTGTGGCAGCCCCAGAACTGGGGGGTGCAGAAAGTATTCTTTGATAATATTAAAAGCTTTTTGACAGTCATCGTTCCACCTAATTGGCTGATTCTTCCTAAGGAGCTTAAAAATCGGTTTGCATACCGAAGCAAGCTTGGAAATGAACCTACTGATGTATTGCAATTTGCCTAAAAAACTCCTGACTTCTTTTTCCTTCTGAGGTGTTGGCATCTCCCTAATTGCTTTGACCTTATCTGGATCTACTTTGATTCCCCTTTAACTCACCACGTGGCCTAACAGTTTACCTGAGGTTACTCCAAAGATGCACTTCTTGGGGTTAAGGCAAAGGTTATACTTGTCAATCCTCTGAAAGAACTTCTCCAAGGCCTCAAAATGCCCCTCTCGAGTGATCAACTTGATCATCATATCATTGACATACACTTCTACCTCCTTGTGGATTAAGTCATCAAGGATCTTGGTGGCCATTCTTTGGTATGTTGCTCCTATATTCTTTAGTCCGAAAGGCATAACCCGATAGGCAAATGTACCCCACTCAGTGATGAAAGCTATCTTAATCCGATCCGCGATCTTATTAAGGATTTGGTTATACCCCGCATATCCATCCACAAAACTGTACATCGTGCAAGCTGCCACATTATCGACTAGCACATCAATATGGGGCAAAGGAAAGTCATCTTTCGGGCATGCTTTATTCAAATCTCGGTAGTCCACACATACCCGAACCTTTCCATCCTTTTTGGCTAGAGGGACAACATTGGCCAACCATGTTGGGTATTGAACCTCTATTAGGAACTTTTCCTCGATCTGTTTATGCACCTCCTCTTTTACCTTTTCTGCCCACTCTGGTTTGAGCCTCCTGAGCTTCTGTTTAACTGGCTTACATTCTGGATAGGTCGGTATAGCATGTTCAGTGACTTCTTGATCAATTCCCGGCATATCTTCATAGGTCCAGGCAAAGACTTTTTCATATTTTTTTAATATTCTCTTAAAATTTTCCCTCTCTTCAGGAGTTACATCATATGCTATCAGGATTTCCTTTGGGTTTTCCAAAGTCCCGAGATTAAACGAGGTGGTATTAGTTGAGTTAATGTAAAATATGAATGATTTATGTTCGTGATCATGCTCAATGAAATCATGAGAAACATCACACAAGTAAGCAAAGTCATTCATCTTATTGAAATACTCAAAATTACAAGCACGATTGTCAAACAGTTCAGGAATAAAAAGTACATCAAAAAAGCTATCATTGTTATCTTCTGCTGATGCTGGCATTGAAGTCGATGGCCCAATGCCTTGGTTGTCCGCAATCTCCAGGTTCTCCAATTCAGGCATTACTACCTTAGCCTCCACTTTTTCTTTGCCTTTCACCCGTGTGGCTAGCAGGCTATCAGTGACGACCTCTTCAGGAACTTCCCAATCCCATGCCAAACTTTGATTGAAAATCTCCTCGTCCCAAAAACCTTCTACTAACTTGACCATTCCGTCGGACCAATCAAAAATATTATTGAAAATCTCAAAACCCGGAGTGATCTTGCTACCAACCCACTGTGGCTCAGCCTCCCCACAATAGGCACATGCCGATGCAGCTGGCATAAAACTCTCTAAAATATGCGGGATCTCTGTAGGCTTCTTTACGAGCTTATTTTTCTTGGTTTCAGCAGTATAACCCAAACCTCTTCTATCCTTTTGCCCTCTCGTAGTGACAGGTGCTTGGAGCCCTTGTGAGTTCTTGCCTAAACTAGCCCCCGGGAGGAAGTTCATCTTCTTCATCATGTTGACAACCTGAGGGGTCCCCTCTACACCATCCTCCTCGTCCATCACGGCCACATAGAACCCACTTAAGGGTTGATTGGAAATCTCAAGGACTGACACTTGATTATTGTTGGCTGCTTTGACTATCACGACCTGACCTTCATAGGGGATTTTGATCATTTGGTGGAGGGTGGACAGAACCCCTCCTAGCTTGTGAAACCAAGGCCTCCCTAGTAGTACTGCGAAGTTGGCTGGGATGGGTAGGACAACAAATTCAGTTTCTGTCTCAACTGGCCCAGTTTTTACTTGTGCCTTGTCTTCTTGAATTGTCATAGGCAGTAATGGTCAGGTCTGATTTACTCAACAGTCTCTCATTCATCCCAAAAGCAGGCAATGCCATGAGTGGACATACGTTGATGGAAGACCCGTCATCCACCATGACGCAAGCTGTATGCTTGCTATTGATTTGGGCTCTGATGTATAGGGGGCGGTTGTGATTGCGACCCTCAATTGGTAGGTCGGCATCAGTGTAGACTACATTCTCTCCAGATCCCCCTTTCACCATGTCCAATAACTCGGTAGGTGAAATGGTGGTAGCAACTATTAATTCACACAAAGCTTCCACTAGCTTTTATCTGTGACTTGGAGACTGTCTCAGCAGGTCCCACACTAATATCTGAGCCGGTGTCTTCTTTAACTATTTCAGAACTTGGTTTTCTTCTGGTTCTTTTTCCACAGTTGGGGGCATTATTTCCTGTTCATCCTTAGAATTCCACAAGTCTTCTGGCTCATCAACTTTCTCTGCCTCACTCTCGCTAATCGAATCCCAACAATCAATTATCGCCACAGGAGCCCTTTCTTTGCCTACCTCAGAGCGAGTGATAGCAACGTACTCATTACCATACAAGTCTTGCACCACATACCACTCAGGCAAGCTTGACCCAATCATGAAGACTGGCGGTGGCATGGCATTATAACCAGTCTTTTTCTTGCTTTCCCTCTATTCAGGATCAGTAATTTGCTTGCTGTCAATTAAATCTTGAATATGGTGCCTCAGCCTTGCACAGTTGTCCGTTAAATGCCCCGTGTGCTGGTGGAATTCACAATATTCATCATCTCTATGCCCCGGCTGTCCTTGGGTTCTAGCTGGCCTAGGTGGCAGGGGTTGCAGCTTTCCCTCTTTTACCAGTCTCTTTAACACGCAAGATAAAGGTCTACCTAAATTTGAGAAGCGTCGTTGATTCACTCTTGTGGCTGAAACCTCGGCCGTCTTTATGATTTTGTTACCATTGCTAGAACTTGCTAACTTGCTTGCCCCTAGATTACTGTAGCTCTTTCTGGCATAGGCCTCACTGCTTGTCCTCCTTGCCATGTACTCACTCTCCGCTTCTATGGCAATATCTTTTAAGGACTCCCAATCTTTCAACCCTTTCATTTTCAATCCATCCCTTAGATATGGGCTGGCATTCCTGATAAACAATTGGATCTGATCGGGAGTATCTGGTTTATGCTTCATTTTCATAACTCGATTCCTCCATTGAGTGAGGTACTCATGAAAAGATTCCCCAGGCTTTTGCTGCAGCAGCTCTAAATCCTTCAGCGTGATCTCTATCCTAATACTGCAATCATACTGTTTTAAGAACTCTTCAGTCAATAAGTCCCAATCTTCTTTGGATCTTCTATCTAACCCGTGATACTAATCAATTGCAGGCCCCGTAAGGCTCAAGCAAAAGTACTCAATTTTTTGCTTCCTGGTTAAAGTTGTCCCCTTCATTACTAATGAATATTGTTTGATGTGCACCGTAGGATCAGAAGTACCATCAAACTTAGGGATATCGGGCATCTTGAAATTCAGGGGGATTACGTCATCACTGTCCAACTCCCGATCTTCAGGGTTCATTCCCCTTCCTACAGTCAGCATCCTTGTCATAGCCTCGAACTTTTCCTCCATCTTCTTCCACATTGCCTCCTCAACTTTAGGTACCTTGCCCTTTACTGAGACTGGGCCCTTCAAGTTATCTTCAAAGGAATCATTGTTAAGGTCTACAACCCTTTTTGGCTTGGGTGCACCCCTAGGTTCAGCCACTGGTGCGCGTAAAATCACCGGGGGATCTTCTTTGCCCGAATCTTGCCTCTCTTGTCCCACTACAGGAGCAACTGGTGGCTGTCCAGCAAGCTGCGTCACTGTGGGAGCAGCTGATGGTTGTCCCACAGACTGTGTCATCATAGTGGTCAAATTCCCTATCATTATCATCATTCTATTTTCAAATTCCTCCAATCTCCTACCCACTTCCTCAGCAACCAACGCACGGGTAGCCTATAACTCTCTAAAAGTATCAGCCATGCTGGATGCTACTGAAGATAAAGTCTTACTACTTTCTGTATCTGACTCCCGAAATGATAGCCCTCTAGGCAATCCGAAGATAGGATTCCTGATCAGCTGCCCGCTAGAATCTCTAGACCACCCGGACGAATCTATGATGGCTGCATAACTCACTTTGTTAGAATGATGCATGAATGACGTACATGATGCATGATCGTGAGCCATGCAGCAAGTCATAACCACATACAAGCAAGTAAATTCTTCCACCCTTTTAACTCCCACACACGAGGTCAATTGGTCTCTTCCTAGGTGGGTTTAATCCGCGAGTCAACAGGGGACTTGAGGAGCGCGTATAGTGCATAGCAGCACAACGTCTCTCAAGATGTGCACACGTATGAATTCTGGCCATTATGTATTTAGACACTTTAACCAAATTAAGATGAAATCATCGAGGCTTGAAAGCTTTCGATAGAAGACCACTTAATTTGTTTGACTTTGTTTAATACATGATGGCCCACATAGCAAGCATTGTATTATGGTTCATTTCACCTAGTGGAAGTATCTATTGCCATTACATGAGCTTTGGTCAAAGGTGGTAATACTTTAGGGCTACCAAGCATGGTCCCTGCCAACGGGTCTAGCTCATCACGAGCATAATGACCTATCGGGTCTCCATTTAATATACCATGATGGTATGAGACTTAGGCTGGTAATTAACCTTAACACTTTCCTAGATTGAGTGAAAATAGGGTCGTGCTTTGGGAACGCACCGAGGTTAAGAAAGGGACCAAACTAGTATAATTCTAAGGCTCTAAAATGAAATGCAATGCAATTTCGAAAAGAGATAGAATTTTAGGTTTTAAAAACTCAATTATATGTTTTAACCAAGATACTTTCAGAGCGAAGTCACAAACATCCCCAGTGGAGTCGCCACTGTGGCGCGCGTCGAACCAGCAAGGCCCTCTTTGAGCCCGCTTTTAGGACTTGAGGGATTGGTTCACGTCTTTTCAATCTTGGGTATTATGAGTCATCTTGGATGCCTCCTTTCCAATAGAATATTGGAAAGGATCATCTAGACTCACAACGCCTTTAGGCACCTTTAAGGTATTTTGGAGTTGCCACCCAATTTACAAGAAATTGGGAAAGGTCATCTAACCTCTATGGTCTAAACCAGAGAGTAGTTCGGAACTTCACTCATATTTATGTCTTCGTTAATTATAAATGAGTTTTTAAATTATAAAATTTTATCTCTCATCTCACACGATTAATGCAATTTATTTAAGGCGCACTTCAAGTATCGAGAAAATGGTAAAAGAAAAATGTAAATAAAGCGGTAAATACACAAAGTCACGCCATTTACAAAAGAGAAATTGGGACAAATACAATCCCCCAAATGAAAAGAAAAGCTGAATAAAATTAAAATGAAAATCGGGACAGAATATAATCCCCAAGTGAAAGAAAATAAAATTGCCCCAAAAACAATTAATTATAAGGGCCCACAAAATATAAAATTAAGCAATCACACAAAATCAATTAAAAGGGTAACATACATAAATTGGGATATTTATTGGTTTAGAAACATTGGTTCCTTCATGCTCACTTAAAAAGGGATCGAAGAGTTATTTTGGTATTTGTTGTGAAAGCCAGGATGAGTGATCCCATTTTTAATAAATCAACTCTTCGTTTTAGTCCGCGATATTTTTGTATTTTTAGGCTAAAATCTAGGATATTGGTCCCAATTTATTAATGAAAATCCCAATTTAATTATATAAGATATTTGTGTGATTTTTTATTTGGCACGCGCGTATAAATTAAACCATTTTATTTACAAACAAAATACAGTCACATAAATAGGGATAGGAAAGGTCTCACCGAATGGGATAAACTCCTACATCTCGCGAGGAATTCGGTCACGATAAATACTCAAACAAGTAAGCACGACATTTTAGCCCCAATAAAAGAACAATAAAAAAAATGTTAGTAGTGATTCCAAAATTAATTAAAAATAAAACTAGAGAAAATCTAGTGCAAAATTAATATACCAATAGAACATAAAATAAATCCAATTGAGCACACTAATTTAATATTTTAATATCACACATAAAGACGCAAAGTATAACGACGACAATAAAAAATAATAATAATGAAGATAATAATACCAACAACAACAACAACAACAACAACAACAATAATAATAATAATAATAATAATAACAATAATAATAATAATAATAAGCTAATGAAATTAAATGAGCAAATAAAAGGAAGACAATTAAACATGCAACATACAATAATAGCATTTAAGTATAAAAAAAATCACAAAGGATAATAATAAAAGAAAAAATCATGCAAATCTTATTTTTATCTCTTAACATTATGTATATTTATCCATTTTATGCCAATGACAAAATAAGGATTGAAAAATCATGCTAACGAGTAAATCTCAACTCCAAAAAAACATACATGCATTAATACAAAAAGAAGGAAAATAAAATAAGATGAAATAAATTAACATGCATAAAATGAAGTAAAAATAAATTAAAAATAGATCCAATAATCTTTACCCTCAGAATTAAATGATATGGAAGCAAGACGTCCCAATTTAATCTCTTGTCAAGATCCAAAAATATAATTCAAAAAAAAAATGTTCAAGAAAATCTTTAGTTTACGTTTCAAAAACTCAAGAATACTAATACTTAAAAATGATTTGATTTTTTTGTATTTGATGTATGATGAGAAAACTTAAGTTAAGGAATTAATTTTCCTTTCTCAAAGTTTTCAGTTTCAATAAAAAAATTTTAGATATAAGAAAAAAATAGGATAGAATTTAAGAAGAAAACTTGTAGATTTAAAAAAGAAGAGAATTAAAAAAATTGAAAAAAATGATTTTAATTTTTAAGAATAAGAAAAGATGAACTCCAAGAACATTGAATTCTTTGTTTTTTCTAGCAAAATGCATTATCTCCCCTCAAGAATCTCTCTCTCAAAGTGCCTTAAAAAAATGTATTTTCTTAGAGAAAATTTTCTTACTCCAAAAATCTAATTTTTTTTCTCCTCCTCCAAAAATGAAAATCTAACTCCCGTAAAAACTCCAATCTCTGCTCCCTCCAGCTCCCTAACATATTTTTTTCAAGATTCCACCTCCCTAATTTCAATAAAAAACACTCAAAATTCAAAATAAAATCCCTAAAGTCAAATATTTACAATTAATATTTTTATTTATTTTTAATTATTTTTTGTTGTTCTTTTGACTTTTAATATCCACCCAATTTGACTAATATTTGTCAAATTTTAACAAAATCTAAAAAAAAATCCCAAAAATAATCATTTTTTAGCCTAAAAAATGAAAAAATTGATTTTCGGTAGAAAATGGGTGCTGTTGGCGGGGCTGGGCGAGATTCCTTGCAGGCGGGTGAGGAATCCTCGCCAATTGGCGAGAAAGTCTCGCCAATAGGCGAGATTCGCGCACAGCACTCGCACCGCGATCGGGCGTCCGAAATTTTTTTATTTTTTATTTTTTTTAAAATTTTTTTTAGTAAATACAATAAAATAGAATGCGAAATATGGATAAAAACAAAGATACAAATAAAAATAAAAATAAAAATAAGAATAAACACTTTAAAAGAATTTTGAGGAAAATAAAAGGATTTGACAAAGAGATGATCGATTCCTATTTTCTTACTCATGAATTAGTCTTTTATCTTCATCATCGGGTAATCCTGATCTTGGATCGCCTCGAGACCCGGTGTCTACAATTATATATATATATTGTATGCTATTTCTCCACTAAACGTTATTGCTTAGCACGGGTGTTAATCTGTGTAGGTTCTGAAGCGAAGCACAAGTGAAGGACGGCCCCGCATTATCTCTTGTCAACACTAAGGTTCGTTAAATTTTTGTGTAAGTCTTTTGTAACGCATGATGTAATTAATATTTTTTGGCATGTAAAGAGATATGATGTAACAACTAAATATGATATGTAATCAAAGTTGACAGCATGCGTTTTGTAATGTATTAGCTGTTTTTGAATAAAATTTGTTTGTTCAGGATTTTGTATATAACTCAATTGTATGCATTTGTGTTATGTGATGCTTGTCGTGGCGTCCATTTCTGGCTGTCGTGGCGAAGCTATGCGTACAGTCGGGGATGGGCGTTACAGCATCACACAAAAAGCAATTGATAAATTTGTTGCCGCCATCATAGACCTTACCATTTTTAATATAGTTCTATTTCTTTTTTCTTCAATACCATTTTACTGTGGGGTTCCAAGAATGATTAATTATCTATCTATACCTTTTTTATCTCACAATTTCTTAAATTTTTCTGATAAATTCCCATGATTGACCAAATCGTGTGTATTCACCAATAAATGTGATGAAATATACACCTCAATGTCATACCCTAACACTTATTGGGCTACATATATATCAAAATAAATTAATTGCAATTGAATATTCAATGCAAAGTAATAAGAAATGACATTTAATATTTTATGATATTTGTCATTTAACTAATATCCCTTTATAACCTGTAGATCATGAGTTTAATCCATGATTAATCCAGACTTTTCTTTTTTTTTTTCATATTAAGGGCCTAAAAGTATGTAATTTCTCAAAATGATATGTATATTCACAAAAAGATATGTACTTTCACAAAAAATAAGGTCAACCGATACGTCATTTCATAAAAGCAATGTACGTTTATAAAAAAATAAGGCCAAACGACACGTCCTTTCACAAAATGGCATGTACTCTCATAAAAAATAATGTCAAATGACACGTCCTTTCACAAAAGTACATCTAGTTTCAAAAAACACAAGTCCAATTGATATGTAATTTTTTTTAACTAAACAAAATCATCAAAATGACTTGTCTTTTCTCTCATCTTCAACCTCTAGATGCCTACAAAATTTCATAATCGCACATTATTTTCTTCAAATTTTGAAACCATATAACTCACTCATTATAGGTTCAAATCATGCATATAATATATCATTTAAAAGATTATGGTGACTTTCTAATTATGCCAAGCAGAAGTTGAAGTAAACATGTCGAAGATACTTCCATAAATTTAAATTAAATTAAATTTTCATGGCATATTTGTTGTGAGGAAGAAAAAACTAGTATTTTTCTATATAAAGAAAAGATACAACAAAGAAGAACTATATATGCCTGTACAGGAAGCTAAAGAAGAAAATAATAACACTAATCTAGGCTACAATCTTGTTCTCGGATGATTTACTATAAAAGAGCTCATTTGGTAACTAGAATATTTTAATTCCTATAATTGCACAACTCACGTCAATACTCCCCCTCAAGTTGGTGCATAAATATCACCAATGCCCAACTTGTCAAGAGAGTTGTGAAATATTTTGCTAGAGACAGCCTTTGTAAGAATATCTGCTAGTTGATCTTCAGACTTCACAAAAGGAAACTGAATGACCTTGTCTTCGAGTTTCTGCTTGATGAAATGCCGATCCACTTCAACATGTTTTGTGCGGTCATATTGAACTGGGTTGTGTGCGATTGCTATGGTTGCCTTATTATCACAAAACAGGTTCATTGGCTCTAGAGATGAGCACCTAATTTCCTCCAACAATATTTTTAACCAAAGTAGCTCACACAATCCTTTAGCCATACCTCTAAACTCGGCCTCTGCACTAGATAAAGCAACTACCTTCTGTTTTTTACTCCTCCAAGTGACCAGATTGCCTCCCATAAAAGTGAAGTAGCCTGATGTAGATTTTATGTCAGTTATGTTCCCTGCCTAGTCTGCATCCGTATAGCCGTCGATGTGCAAATGTCGGTATTTTGTGAACAGCAGTCCTCTTCCTGGAGAAGACTTCAAGTACCGTAAAATACGAACCACTGCATTCATATGATCTTCACTAGGACAATGCATGAATTGACTCACCAAGCTCACCGGATAAGCAATATCAGGCCGTGTGTGAGATAAGTATATCAGTTTTCCCACAAGGCGTTGATACATTTCTTTATTGGTAGGAGTCTGGTTAGGAAATTCACCCAAGCAATGGTTTTGAACAACTGGTGTATCAGCAGGTCTACAATCAAGCAATCCTGTGTCAGACAACAAGTCAAGCACGTACTTCCTTTGGGATAGAAATATGCCTCATTTTGATCGAGCTACCTCAATCCCCAAAAAATACTTCAACCCTCCAAGATTTTTCATCTCAAATTCAGTTGCTAAATGCTCTTGTAATTTAGAGATTTCTTCCTTGTCATTTCCTGTAATTATCATATCATCAACATAGATTATTAGAGCTGTTACCTTCTCCCGTTGGTGCTTCAAGAAGAGTGTATGATCTGAATTACTTTGCTTGAAACCATGATTTCTCATGGCAAGGCTAAATTGTCCAAACCATGCCCTAGGGGACTGTTTTAATCCATATAACGCCTTTTGTAATTTGCAAATTGTCTTCCCTTGTGTCAAAAAACTAGGTGGAATGTCCATATACACCTCTTCTTCAAGATCCCTATGGAGAAAGGCATTTTTTACGTCAAATTGGTACAATGGCCAGTCCAAGTTTGCAGCAAGATAGATCAGTACTCTCATAGTATTTAATTTTGCTACAGGTGAGAAAGTTTCTTGATAATCTATCCCATATGTCTGAGTATATCCCTTTGCAACGATCCTTGCTTTATATATTTCAACTGATCCATCTGTTTTGTGTTTGACAAAGAACACCCATCGACATCCCACAGTTTTCTTTCCCTCAGGTAGTGGCATAAGTGCCCAAGTATCATTTTTCTGTAAGGCTTTCATCTCTTCCTCTATCGCTTGGATCCACTTGGGATTTGTCATGACTTCACTTACTGTATCAGGAACACCATCTGCAGATAAGTTATGAACTAAAGCCTTGAGAGGTTCAGACAATTGTTGAGTTGAGATATGGTTGGCAATTGGGTACTTTGACTTGCTTGTTCCATGATCGGGTTAATAGCGATTTGGTGGTTGTCCACGGTTATGCCTGAAAGGTAGTTTATAGCCAGCAAAAATATTGTGAGGAGAGTTTAGAACTTGTACCTTAAGAATATTCTCAGGAGATTGGTCTGATTGTGATACTATCATGTCATAGAAGGGCTGTTCACTTTCAATTTTCGTGCTTTCTTCATTTTGATCTACTATTGCTAGTTGTTGTTCAATTTCTGCTTCTGCTTCAACATGCTCAGCATTTTCAACTTCTGCTTCTGCTTCAACATGCTCAGCATTTTTAACTTCTCCACTTTGACTTAAAGTTTCTTCAAAGCCTGGCCAATTAACCCAATTCTGCTCTTCACCCATCATCTCCCCCTGAAGAGAGGAGTGGGAAGATTGAGAAGTGAAGAAATTCTCTGATCTAATAAAGGTGACATCCATAGTGGTATAGAGTCGCCTTGTAGCTAGATCGTAACATCGATATCCTTTCTTGTGAGCTGCATAACGAAGAAAAACACACCGAACAGCACATGGATCAAGCTTTGTCCGTTGATTCTTATGTATATGAACATATGTAACACAACCAAACTTTTTGGAGGAAGCATTAGAACTGATGGTAACGTCACATGTTGCGTAAGAACTTGAAAGGGAGTTTTATAGTTCAAAACTCGTGATGGCAGACGATTCATTAAGTATACAGCAGTCATTATTGCATCTGTCCAAAAACATTTAGGAACATAAGCAGCAGTCAAAAGAGCTCGAGTGATTTCGAAGATGTGTCTATTCTTGCACTCTGCAACACCGTTCTGTTGCGGTGTTTGAGGACACGTTGCCTCATGATGCAATTCCTGAAAGTATCTATGAAATTGAACATTATCATATTCCCCGCTATTGTCAGATCGAAGAATCTGAAGTTTAGCAAAAAATTGTGTTCGAATCATATTATGAAAGGATCGAAATATTTCAAACACTTCATGTTTATTCTTCAACACATAAAGCCAAGTCATTCGTGTTCAATCATCAATAAAATTTACAAACCAACGAACACCAGAAGAAATAGTAATAGGAGCAGGGCCCCAAATGTCAGAATGAACAATCAAAAAAGGAGTGTCACATTTATTCAAACTGATCGGATAAGGTACACGATGACTCTTAGCTTGAATACAAGCTTCACACTTAAAATCTGATTCATTAAATTTTGTAAATAAATCTGGAAATAAACTTCTCAAATACCGAAATGAGGGATGCCCCAACCAATTATACCATAACCAAATCTGCCTTTCCTTAACTCTAGCAGAATGCATATTCTTGACCATAACTGAAATCATCCATGTAATACAGCCCTTCCCTTTTAGTACCACGACCAATAATCTCCTTGGTGAGAATATCCTGGAACAAACAGAAGCTAGGATACATTAGAGCACCACAATTCAATTCCTCAGTCACTTGTCCAATAGATAACAATTTATTGGAAAGTGATGGAACTAGTAAGGTATTTGGTAATGAAAAAGAAGGAGAAAGAGCCACTGTTCCAGCTCCTGTTACTGGATATGTTACTCCATTAGCATTGGCAATGCATATTCGTTTCGGTTGGGTGGCTTCAAAGAAGTCACAAGGGTCAAATGTCATGTGGTCTGTTGCCCTAGAGTCAATGATCCACCCATCATGGTTCCCCATTTTTAAGCAAGAAAAAACATAACCTTAGTTACCTGGGTCATTCTGAGTAATATGTTCATTAGTGGAGATAGAGGTTTCTTATTGTGGTACAAGAGATAGGTGAGGCTCTACACTCATAAAAGCCGCACAACTAGGATTGTCGCCTCCAATTACTTCACGTTTTTTCTTTGCCTTGAGTCATGCCACCAATCTGGATAACCATGTAGTTTGAAGCATGTTTCTTTGGTGTGTTTTGTATTCCCACAATGTGTGCAGCCTCCTCCTTCCCCTTTTGACTTCAGTTTTGTAGCTGTGTTAGGGTTCCCATTTGATGGCATTTGAAAGAATAATTGATGTTGAGGTTTCTGTCCTCCTCTTGAAAGCATAGCACCACCAGATATGACATCTTCATTCGTCATCATTACGGATTGCCTCAAATCCTTTCTTCTGACTTGTGCATAAGTTTGTTCCACTATCGGGAAAGGTTGTATTTGGAGTACATCTGCTCGGATCTTATCAAGCCGATCATCAAGTCCGTTTAAAAAGGTATAAACTCTATCCTCCAGCAAAACAGAGTTATATTTTTGTATATCAATATCACATTCCATAGGATTTGGGCGACGAAAGTCGATTTCTCTCCACAAGCCTTGCAGATTGTTGTAGTATGTCTCAATAGATCCTCCTCCTTGTTTGAGTCTGATTACTCTTCTTTTGAGATCATATACTTGTGATGTATCAGTGCCATTAAAGTACGTAATAGCAATATTATCCCAAACAGCCTTAGCCGTTGAGAATCTGATAAAGTTACTGACCAACTTTAGATCCATAGAATTGATTAGCCATCCCTTCACCACTGCGTTTTCGGTTCTTCATTTTCTGAATGCAGGATCTGTTTGTAGAGGCTGTGGAAGATCTCCATTTATGTATCCCAACTTGTCTTTGCCTGAGATATACATCTCGACAATTTGGGACCATAGTGCATAATTGGTACCATCTAACTTAATTCCAATCTGTGTAGTAGGTTCATGACTTGTGATCTGGTTCTAAGTTTGGTTGTGGTTTAGTACTTGTGTCATTCTTGTTGTAAGATCTGCGAGAATTGAATTCTCTCCTTCGTCTTCGTGTTTTTCTACGCCAATGAGATGTGTTTCCATTTTCCTTTTTTTCCAGAAATTCTATGGCCCTAGAATCTCTGCTCTGATACCATATTGTGAGGAAGAAAAAACTAGTATTTTTCTATATAAAAAAAAGATACAACAAAGAAGAACTATATATGCCTGTACAGGAAGCTAAAGAATAAAATAATAACACTAATCTAGGCTACAATCTCGTTCTCGGATGATTTACCATAAAAGAACTAATTTGGTAACTAGAATATTTTAATTCCTATAATTGCACAACTCACGTCAATAATATTGACATAGATTACCACATATATGTTTAAACCAAGCTCTGATACCAATGTTAGAATTATAGAATACTACATTCTATAAAATCAATATTTCAAAATTCTTAATATATTGACACTAATTAAGAACATAATCACTTCAATATATAAAAAACTATTTTCATTGAATCACAATATATATGTGTACCTTTTTGCAGATTGTTCATATTCTACTTAAAAATTTTCACTTATAATTATCTTTTTAATCAATTGTCTAAGAAACACTTTGATAATTATTTCTCTAAGAAAACACTTTGATTTTTTTCTTTTCTTTCTCATAAGTTGTGTTCTTACACAATCCTAGGGAACTACTCTCTATTAATTGGACCAATCATAAAATTTTATTTATTATTATCATTATATTACAATTAAATATAGTAACAATAATATAATTAATATACATCATAAGTATACATATTCTTACAGTACTGATAGCATGCAACAATCTATTCCTAATTGAGGTTTACCATTGAATAAGAAAAAAGAATAATCTCATTACTGCAGGCTTGGAGTTGGATCAAAAAATTCCAGCAATTTGATGATTCTTTGTCTAGTTTTAATGGTGGCATAAAATTAGTGGAGCTTGAGGCTAAAGGGCATGTCATGGCGGCATTGAAGTTTAAGATTGCTGCTAAGAAAGCAATGAGATCTTCAAATTGCAATTCATTCTGTATACGACTGTAAATGATAAGAGAAAAGTTGGTGGAAAATTTGATGAAATCGTTTGGTTTATATAAGAAATTTGAAAAGACTAAAGCAACAAATTAATCATTAAAATAATTATAATTAAAAAGCATTTAATTGACATTAAATTAACAGTCTCTTCTCTTTTTCTTTTAATTTGTTTTCTTCTCTCCCTTGCCACCTCACCACTTCAATTATAAACTTTCTTACTTAAATTTCGCCATATCAACTTTTAAAATTATACCTTCATCATGCTTATTATATATATAGATTTGCTATATATTTTAGAGCAAATATACAATTCTTTTGAGAATAGTGCAGTTGATTTTGTTTGGCCCTTTTATCTCCACAATTCCTACCTGACTCCCCATCAATGTCATATTCTTAAGCTGTAAATACGGCTAATTATTTATGACTACGGTGTTCATGTCTATCATACTATACCCTCTCTCTTGTTCAATTTGAAAAGGAAAGAAAATGATTCAATGGTTTGCCTATTAAAAGCAGATGTTGTTTTCTTTGATTATATTCAGCACTAGAAATAATAAGGAGATGTTTTTAAAGTGACATCTCACGGGTAGGATTAGTACAGCCATAATGAAAAGTTTCACATTCAAACTCTTATTCTTTTATTTTTTCTATAAAAAATTAAAAAGATAGTTTAATATATTAATTATATTTAATTATAATATATTAAATATATTAATTAAATATGATCTGTTGAAAAAAATATAAAAATATTAATTTTTATTTAATGATGCATTTAATGTATTTAATACTATATCATGTGGTTGTGATTTTAGTTAATTACCAAAAAAAGTATTGAAATGTGTCATTCATATATCCATTCAAATTTTATGGGACTCCAAGATCTTTCATGAATGATTAACTCAGCGATGATAGATGCATGCAGCCTTGATGCTTTTCCAATTGTAACAAATATAAAACGTAGGGCGTTGTATATATCTCATTTATGCTTCAGGGAATCAAAGGTGATGGCTCGTGAAGCGTTATGCTGCAAAAGGCATATCCTCCTTTTAAAAAAATAATTTTATTTTCTTTTTTTTTTTTCAATTCAAAATCTTTTTTCCTATACAATTTAAAACTCGGTTTGAAAAATGGGTTCCAGGAGCATTTGTACAACATATTTTTATCCGGGAATGGTTGAAAATGATTCAATAGATCGATGGATTTAATTGAAAGAGAAATTTTATATATATATATATATATATATATATATATATATATATATATATATAAATATATATATATATATATCAAGCTTGATATACTCATGTAATCATCTCCAATTATAGTCGGACATGGAATAGAAAGAAGGGCAATATGAATTCTAATCCATTTAATCCATAACACAATTGTATACAATAGACAAATTATTATCATAAACTCTTCATGATTATATTATTTGCATCGTGTTTACGTACTTAGAACTTCATGTGGTTATCCTTGAATGAATTACAAATTGTAGACTAGCAGGAGGTTTGAATGTATGTTTGGCGTCAGGGTGATTTTGCTAGTTTTTGTGTAACAGCAGAGACTAATTCTTGATTTTTGCATGGGGCTGGTCCGCTGGTTTTCCAGATATGCTATTAGGCTGAGTTGTGGTTTTATGTCGTTTGTTTCTGTAGCCTGCTGGATAGTTCGTCCCTTTTGTACTCTCTTACTTTTATTGTTTTATTTGGCTTATAAAAAAAAAAAAAAACTTCTAAAATTTATGCAAACAAATGTAAGAATATTACGTAAGTATATTATATGATGAATATTACGTAAGTATTTTTTTTTTTTTTTTGAAAAAAAGGAACAAGTTAAGAGTTTGGTTAACATATGAACAGGTCAGACATTTCCAGTTTCTTTTATTAAGCATAATCTAAATTCTGGTATAGCATATTTCCAATAAAAATTGGCCTACCACATATTTATGATTATAATAATTTAATATTTGAAATTTAATTTGTTATAATTATATAGTGGAATAAAAGGCTTCTTTTTTGCTCTTAACCATAGAAAATAATGTGATTTTGCTATTAATTTAAAAAAAAAAAAAAATTGCCCTCCAACTCGTTTGAAGATTGCACATTTGCCCCCTTTTTTCAAACGGAAATCTAGTGTGGCTGACAACCTAACGGCATCCAACCAGGAGAATCTTCATCAGATGCCAACACTAAAAACACACGTCTTGATTACAGATTGCTACTCCATTGGCCCATTTATTTTTGTGGACACAACATCTCTTTCATGGGATAATCACATAACTATATTCAAGCAACAAACTTCTCTTTCAGGGGAGAAGGTGATAGAGAAGAAGAGATTTTTTAAAATATATTATTCTTGATAGCCATGTGTTTGTTCCATTGCTACAGAAAATGACCCACAATTAAGGCAATCAGACAAAGTATCCCCTCTCTATCTCTTGTTTCTCAAGCCCACACCACCACCAAATAGGAACAACAATTCCTTACCCACATACAAATATACATACTTATCAAATCACAAATTCAATTTCTTTCCATTCTAGTATCCATAGATTTGCATATTCCATTGCACACTATGCCATTTAAATTGCAATATACGTGGGATAATTTTTTAATTAATATTTTTTTAAAAAAAATTACAAATTTAGAGTGTCTTAAAAAATATTTATGTGTTTGTAGTGATTCTAAAATTATACCAGACTGATACGATTTCAAGCCAAATATAATATTTTAATTTTTTTTTAAAGGTTGTCAAACCGGCAGCTTTTAGTTGCCGGTCTGACAGATTTTAAAGGGCGGTCTTCTTTTTTTTATTTTTTTTAAAGTGTTTCTAACAGTTTAAAAAAAATAAAATTAAAATGTCAGATTTAGTATGAAATCGCAACAGACTACTGCAATTTCAGACTTTTAAAACTGCAACAGTCTATTGTGGTTTCAGAATCACTCCAAGCCCGTAAAAATTTTTCTGACACATCCTAAATTTGTAAATTTCTTTTTTAAAAAAAAACATTAATTAAAAAATTGCCCCATATACATGTGTGGTTGTATATTTTTTTCTTTTGCAATTTGAATCATAATATTCTTTTCAATTCAGAGTTTTTACTGAATTTTTATCCATCAATGAATAAAAATGTGATTTAAAAAACCCTATTAAAATCCATAATTGATAATATCAGCAATTTAAACTATTGCTAAAGTAATTTTTTAAAAATGAGTCTTAACATCAACCATTAGGGATTAGTACTCTAATTTTCTTAGAGGAAACTAAAGGTTAAAACTATGACTGTGGAAATGGAAAATTGGATGATTGAATTCTCTCCTTAAAGTACTAGACCTGATTTCTTTTGCAACACTTGATTCAAGGCTTGAAGGTCCACATACAATTACACCTACATCAACATTTCCCCATTCCTTTGATACACTTCCAAATATTTCTGCAATTTATAAAAAAGTAAAATATAAGTCAATTAAACTTTTTCTTAAAAAAAGAAAAAAACTACATAAAAATTTCCAAAAATATTCATTTATACCTTTGAAGTTTGGTCTTGACCCATACTCTATCACTGTATAACTTGAGCAATTGAACTTGTACAAATTGTTGTCAGCCACTTCTTCATTACCCTCAAATGCCTCTTGATAATTATTTATTTCATTTTCATCATCTTCTAGTGAAATTTTCCTTTCCCAAATGTGCCATAAACAAACCACAAAGCCCCCAAAGATAAAAACAGTGGCAACTAAACATGCGAAGAAAAGAAACCCTTTGTATGCCACTGATTTTATTCTATATGGGTTAATATAAAACACATCTAGCAAGCCTAGTATTATCATAAATCCTAGAGTACATAACATCACATATGTTCCGCACCATGTTATATCGCCCGTTCCAACCAAATCTGAGATGCTCCCATTTCCTTTGGAACTATTATTATAATTGGATCTCACATAAACATTTTTAGTCTCCTGATAATCAATTGTTCCCTCTTCCTGTACATACATAGATAACAATTCTTTACCAATACATGTATATAACTTAGAATATGGAAATGATAAATAAAATACATAGAAATGCATAATAAATACCTTCATCCTCTTGCATAATATATATATATATATAATATATGGAAGATAATGGGTGAAACTAACCCTTAATTGTCTATAAAGGCATGTAGGCTAAAAAATAATCAATGAGTAAATCATGAGTGTAAAATAAACTTACCGGCAGGGAATTGGTTTCTCGAGTAACATAAATATGAATGTTGAGAAAGAAATTTGGAGAAATGGAGTCCATGTTGATGGGGGACAAAAGAGGAATCTCTCTGGAATTTTTGATAGCCCAAATAACCAAAATATTATACGGTGATGATCTCTCTCCATGGATACGTGCACGGTGGAAAATGTCCTTTAAAATTGCTAGGAAAGGTGAAATTCCAATGCCACCTGCTACTAATATCAAGTTTTTATACATTAAATAGTATGCTACTTCATGCCCATATGGTCCTTCTATACTTGCTGTAACTAGCTTGGAATTTGGTATCTCTTCACATATTTTGGTGATGCTTTTGCTCACTTTTTGTGTCCAATTGCCAAGATTTTTTATGAGAATGCTTATGTGATTTTTACCATCCAAAGGACTTGATGATACACTAAATGGATGCCATTGCAACTTTGATACTTCTCCAATTTGAACAAATACGAAACTTAGGGCATTGTATCGCAATTCTGCATCAACATCATTATTTGTCAGAAAAAATTGTAATAAACCATAATATATGGTACTAAAGTAAAATATATAAGAAGAATATTTGAGTCATTTTTCTATTTTTTTTTCTTTACAATGTGAATATCAATATTGTTTCTTTCAATTCTATCCCTTTGTTATATTCCATAAATCTAATATGAAAATCAATATTGTTGGAGATTCATAAATTTTAATTCTTTAACTATTTGTGCTATGACGTTTAACAATTGACTCCAATAGAAATTCCACATCACATTTTTATTTGGATGAAAATCTAATTGAATGGTTAAATTGAAAGGAAAAATATAAATCTAGATATGAATTGTAAGAAAAATAAATAAAATTTGAATTGAAAAGCACCCATATGTTAAGATTATTTTTTAAGTTTTCAAAATAAAAAAAAAAGTTGTATGGTAATTATTTTTTCTATATAATTGCAACTATCCTCCTGCACCTATTATCTAGATTTTAATTAGGCTCCCAATGTATAAAATTAAATAAATCGATCCATAACCTTTCATGTTATTTTCAATTCAAATACTTTATTGATTTATCCATCCGAAAATATCGTAATTTTAAGTTGATAGCATTTTATAGAACCCAGCATGTACACGTGTCAATGCTTATTTGAATTGTGTCCCACAAGATAATGTCAACTTAGCATTGCATTAGTTTTGGATGGATAAATTAATAGAGCGCTCAAATTAAAACTGCTATTAGAGGTTGGGAGTCAATTTATTCAGTTTTATATGTCCGGGTCCTAATTGAAATCTAGGTGATAGGTTGAGGAATATTTATAATTATCCCTTACTTTTTTTAAAGGCAGAGAAATTGGTGGTAGAGAATTACTCTTTGGTCTTGAAAGAAGCAATTCCATAGTTCCACAAGGAAGGCTGTTGGCTGAAATTACATCAACAGATTTTCTTGATTGGCAAAATCTAAGAAGTCTATCAAGCATGAAGAGAAAGATTCCAGCAGCAGCCATACTAAAATAATAATCACTAACATGCACTGCTAACAAAATTACAAAAACCACATATAATTGATGGGTATAAAAGAAAACTTCAAAATTCCACTTTCTTACTAAAGGAAGTGAAGTAACCCATATCACCAACCCTATTATGAGAGCCATTACTCCTGCAAAATTTGCTATCCCAACTTCTTTCCATTCTAATATCTGCAAAATTTTGCAATTCCAGTTCACACTTATATCATTTAAACATTGAGAAATGAGCTTTCAGAAAATTAAAAGAAAACTTAACCAAGAAATGGCTAATTAAAAGAAAAACTCAATGTTTAGTGGCTATTTTAGTTTTCTTTTATGATTTGAATTATAACAATCTATTGGTGATATGGCTTTTAGTAGGAGGGATGCCTAAGCCTTACAAAAAGAAACTAAATATAACATTTTAGGAGAAATAGACAATCATGAAATCATTATCTAAAATGCCTTGAAGATCAGTTGGAGGAGAGTTCTATTGTTGGAAACCTATATGAATAGCACGGCCAAAATTAGTTAGCTAATCCGCACACTGGTTTCCTTCTCTATGCGTATGATAAATGCAGACATCCCACTCTCCATCAAGCATGTTGTGAATAGCTTTTGACTAGTGACAAACAACCTGAAGAATTGGCTTGTTTTAACAGCACCTCAACTACTACTTTATTGTCTAGCTCAAGATCAACTTTCCTAAACCCTTTATCACGTACTAACATTATAACCTGTAAAATAGAGCAAATACCCAAACCTCTTGAGAATCCTTCCATCTAATCTCCCGAACAATTCTAGATTCTGTCACCAACTGCTCATTTTCTGGGTTGGTTTTATAGGTGCCATCATCATTAATTTTAATTCCATCTCCTCGCGATTTATTCATTTCGATAGGAATTCCATTGGCAAAAACTATTAAGTTTTTGCAGCCAACAATGGTTTTTTCATCTTAGGTTTATTGGTTTTAAAAAACAAAAAATGTTGCATGCTTTCCATAGGACCAAACAACAAAGCCAAAAATAGTACTACAGAAGGAATCCCCATTCTAAACATAATGAATATCCCTTAAGTTCACATCCATCCAAGTATGTACATTGCTACTCCAAAAAAATAGGATTATTGAGTAAGATGTCAAATTGTGACCAAAAAACAATGGCACAATGGCAAGACTTTAAAATGTGATTAATGTCTTCAAAAACATGACAGCACTTAATACACCTAGAGTCATGTCCATGCATCTTTTGGAATACCCAAAAGATAAAAGTGCAAAATCTGAAAAACTCCCCCAATCCCAATCTCCTTGAGCAGTCACCACTCACCATATAAGCTACAGAGACATTCAAATCCTTTCCTATATGTGGAACCCATTGTATTAAAAATTAGATCCATGTTTCCTATCCATTGGTCACACCAAAAACTCACTATGCCATTTCCAAGTTCCAAATGGACCCCATCCCTCAATTGCCTCCAAAGCTTGGATTGACCCAGCAAAGAGATGACGATTTTTGTTGAGAGATAAAGGAAGCAATATGGACATTTTGTATTTACGGTGTAGCATAGCATTCCAAAGATAATCCTTTTTAGAGATCAATTTAAAACCAATTTTGAGTAGAAAAGCTTTATTAAAATTCTTCATAGACCTTATTCCTTATCCTCCCATTAAAAGTGGTTGCCTCATCATCTACCAATTAACTAGATGAGTCCTTCGCAAGCCTTGTTTCAAACCTCATATGAACTACCGAATAATGCTCTCAATCTGGTCACAGATAAACATGGATAGTAGAACAATTTGCATTACGTAAGATGGAATGGAGAAGGGAACCAATATAGCTAAAGCAACACTCCCAGCAAATGAGAAAAATAGGGTGTTCTAGCCGGACAATCTATTCTGCATATTGCTAAGCACATAATCATAGATGTGTGAAGTCAACCTTTTATGCACCAATAGGACAAGTCAACCACCGAAGCACTATCCTCATCTTTCTCGTAATAACACATGTCCTCA
This sequence comes from Excoecaria cochinchinensis, assembly GCA_947683425.1. Taxonomy (NCBI): domain Eukaryota; kingdom Viridiplantae; phylum Streptophyta; class Magnoliopsida; order Malpighiales; family Euphorbiaceae; genus Excoecaria; species Excoecaria cochinchinensis. The sequence continues at coordinate 8,978,514 of CANTUQ010000050.1, forward strand.
TCTTTAATCTATAAATATTCATCAAAGCAATCTATGGCATCCGAAAGAGGTGGCAAACCATTTCTTTTCAGACTCCATCGCTATACTAGTTCATCATAAACTTGACTTTAGTTGACTATTTTACCTTAAATTTTTTTATAGAAATTAGATGAAATTTCAATTAAGGTGTTGACTAAGAGGATATTTATAAATCGTATTTCAAATTCTAAGATACAAAAAATAATAATAAATTAAAAATTGCACCCAAACACTGACATTTTCTTTTTGTAATTTTTCAAAACGCAAAATTGAAGTTAGAAGGACTCACTTCGTAATGGAGCCAACCCTGCATTGCCCAACCAATGATATAGCAAAGGCCATGTAAGGTAAAGATAAACATGATCAAATGTCCTAACCAAATATGGTATCTCACAGCATGATCAAAAGGGATGTTAATTAAACGAAGAAGTAGGGATCCTCTTGCTACTGGCAGAAACAAAAATGTCATGCAAAACAATCCTGTTTCACCAATTCCCGTTCCGCACAATTCTAGCATTGCAATTCTGAAAAAAAAAAATGTATATATCCTTAAGAAAAAAAAAATTATCCTGTATCATGGTAAAGCTATATATATATATATATATATATATATAACTTTTTTTTTCTTACAATTCAAACATTCATCTAGACAATTCTCATTTCACTGTCTTTTCTTCTTGATGGAAATTTGACTTGGGTAGGAAATGGATTAGATTTTGATCATGGAAGATTGGATTGCAAGATAGTCAAAATTTTATGGGTCATAAATGAGTTGGATCAAATTAAATTAGGTTATGCTCCAGCTATATTATTATTAAATAGGTTATAAACAGATTAGGCCATAAATTGGTAGTTTTATAATATTAATTTTTTTTTATCTTTTTAAAAAATTTTCATTAAGAAAAAAAATGTTCTTATGTAATCAATAAAAACAATTGTTTTCATATTCACATTGTATATAAAGAAAATGAAATCACAAATAATATTAACAAGTTGGGTCACACAATAGATCAAATGGCCGAATCACTTTGGTAGTCTAATGGATGGGGTCATAGATGAACGATTGACGGATTGAATAGAATTTAAATTATATTTTTATGGATAAATTAAATTAAGACGTATCAAAGTTTGTTAAATCCATAAAACATATATTTTGAGACCATTACTGATGCAGCTTGTGAAAAGTTAGATGGCAAAGGTTGAATTGGAAAGAATTGTATTGATGAAGATCCAAATTATAAGGGGAAAGAGAGAGAAAGAGACTGTAGTTTTCCCCACAATTTAATAGATTAAATTAAATAAAAGCATTGAATTTGTACCTTTGTTCTCTTGGAGTTAAATCCAAGCCAGGGAGAAGGCTCAGATTTCTCAATGCATTCGTGCAAATAGCCCACACAACGTAGAAATAGAATAGCAAAATACCAATCAACTCAGCTGCAGAAACAACCCCAAATACTCCATCCACAAGTACAGGAAATGTCCACAACCCAATTCTTGGTTTCTTTGATAGTTTTTTCCTATAATTTTTAAAATAAAAATCACTTTTTTTTTACAACCCATATGCAAGATAATTCAATGCGCAGTATGTGAGCGCAATGAGTATCATGCACCATCCGATCGAATGACCAATATATATTAACTGTATTAATCATTCAATTGGACGGTACATAGCGTGTGACGCACTCGCATACTATGCATCAAATTAACGCTCTTCATATTCTATAAAAATAAAAAAAAATATACAATAAATAAAATTAAAAGATAGATGAGATACTCGTACAATTCCTCATCATCCCCATTTAGAATAAGATATGGAATAGAAAGAAGTGCAATTAGAAGAATTGGTCCACTCATTAAAATGAAAGTCCCTCCTGCAAATTAATTAATTATTTTCAGGAAAAGTATGAGTGTTAATTCGGTTACATACTGTCTAATTAGACAAATAAAGTATATTGACTGCTTTGATCATTCGATATGATGGTTGCACTACCGAATCATCTTGGTAAGCTATAAAAAAAATAAAAATAAATAAATAGAAGAAAAGGCAAACCTGAAGGACCCCATAAAGTCTGACTAGTGGCTTTAGCAAGTTTGTTGAAGAAATCATCACCAAATTGAGTGGGATGAAAAAACATAAGAGCAACCCAAGAAATGAAGATGAGCCACATTATAATCTTTAGCATCCATTTTACTAATAATACAAATGCAGATTTCTTCTTCAAATTTTCAGTTTCACCCCCCAAAAGAAGAGCTTCCTCCCCCAGATTTGATGAACTTTGATCCATCTGTTTACAAATAAAATAAAATAAAAAAGTAAAAGTTTGGTATTTAAAGTTCAATTACATAGTTTACTAGTTAAAGACTTACAAGTCTACAGGCCTTTCTTCCTCTTTGCAACAGCTTAGTTGACTGACTGCTGTTATTATTATATGTATATTATTTTGAGGGAGACTGACTGCCTGCTGTCTTCATTAATCTAACTTTTATAACTTGATTTTCACATGAATTAATACTTTATATTTAATTATTTTTTTATAATTCTTGTACTTGCTATTTTTGTTCAGTCTCCTAAAAACTAAAAAGTGAAATTCTGTTGCACTTAATTTTTCGTGTGTTGATATCGCAGCTAAATGCTGACTTGAAGTACATGCTCCACATTAATCTCATGTCAGCTGTAAAGCTTTTTATTTATTTTTTGTTACTATTATTTATAGGAGTTCAATTGACATACTAATGTATCACTTCATGCTATTTAATTCTGCATTAAGCAAGTTTATATTGTTTTATGGTCGAAGGATTTTTAATTAAGTACTTATGACTTGTATTAATTTTAAAAAACAATTAATAATAAAAAATATTATTCGCTTCCTTTCATCAAATTGTCATTTTTTTAAAAAAAAATTATTTTATCAAATTATCATTTTTTGAATTATTAGAAATGGAGTATTTTTACTTCTGAATTTTTTTTGAAATCGTTTTATCTTTTAACTCAACGAAACATTGCATTTACACACCTCAAATGGATCGAATTTATACGCGACAGACGAAGCTAACGATGTCCAATGAAAACGCTACACCTCATCTATCGGTGTGCTGCTCACTCTTAATCAGTATAATTTATTAATTTAAAAATGGATGAGGTGGCATTCTGCATGGAGAGTTGTAAACCCCGTGCTCTCCTTGGAGAAGCCATTTATATCCTATCCATTCAATTAAATATTATGATTTAATGGGGAATTATTCAGCCGGTGAATGGAATTTTCCCTTTTGTTTTACAGGGACGAACCCAGATGGCGAGTGGACGAGTGGACAAAGATCAGTTTTTCAAACCAAAGCAGAGCAACAGACATTGTAACTGAAAATGAATAATTTTTTGGTGTATAATGTGCGAAGGAATGGAGAGCTAACTGAAAATTATAGGGCTGCTTCTTCTTCGCCTTAAACTTCTTCATCCATTGGAGCAACAGAGAATATTAAATGAAAACAAAGAAGCGGAGTAGCTATAAAAAATGATGTATGCAGTGAGTTTTTTCTTTTCTTTTTCTAATGCAGTTTTCTCTTTCACTGAAAATAATTCTTTCAATTTCTCTCTTATTTTCTCATGAAAGCTTCGTCTCTGTTTTTCTATAAATATTAACATTGTATCTTAAACCCCTTTCTCGCTGAAGACTCATTTATGTTAAAGCCATCGTTGATCTCAGAATTGGTTCCATTTTCTGTAGATGAAAGATGCTCGTCGGGTTTTGAACCAAGAACTGGATGCCGCCTCATCAATTTTTATATTAAAAATCATGTTGAACAGGAGAGAGAAACACACGTGGCAGATGAGATGTCACGTTCTCATACGCAGCTAATCCATTTGCTACATTCCTGAGGTATTTTTTTAAATAATATTTTGAAAAATGATATTTATCAGAAAATATTAAAAAAAGTGGAATTTTTTATGAAAACACGGTAACTGTTTGCGTTTTCAGAATGTGGAACCCACTAGACAGAAAATGATTTTTGTGTCTGAAAATACAGCAGACTGCTGCATTTTCAGACCTGTCATATCAGGTCTGAAAACGCAGCAGTCTGCTGCGTTTTCAGATAAATATATTTAATATAATGAGAATAAATTGTGTGAGTTAATTGTGGCACAGTAGTAAAAATGCTATTCACCCTTACAATATCAGGGGTTCGAATCACAAAAACTGCAATTAAATTTTTTTGCCCTTTTTATAAATATATCAAAAAACATATATTGACTATAAATCTGGAGTACAAAATTGTGCAAGTAGCAAAAGTGCAATCTAAATTGTGCTAATTCTCAATATGCCGTGGGTTTAAATCTTAGCTAGCCCTGTGCATCGGTCGGTTCGGTTCAATAACCGAACCAAACCGAAATAACCGAAATTTTAATATTTGGACGAACCGAACCGAACCGATATAATACAATAACCGAATTCAAACCGAACCGATATTTTCGGTCGGTTTGGTTCGGTTAACCGAAAAACCGAAATTTTAAGATTATAATTAAAATAATTCTCTAAAAATTATAAAAAATTACAAATTATAAAATTAAAATTAAAAAATTCAAATTAAAAAATATATATATGTTTAATTTGAGTTAAATCCACTTATATTAAATTAAAAAAATACAAAAATATTGTTTATTTTAGTAAAAAATGAAAAAAAAATATATATAATTAAAAGTTCGGTCGGTTCGGTTTTTTATCGGTTTTTACCTTTCTAAACCGAACCGAAAAACCGAAATTAGATTATTTTGGAAACCGAACCGAATTAAAAATTTCGGTCGGTTTGGTTCGATTTTTCGGTTTAAACCGAAATTTGCTCACCCCTAATCTTAGCACCTACTTTTTTATTTTTTTTTATTTTTTCATTATTTTTCTTTTTTCGTTACTATATAAAATTAATTTTCTTTTTATTGTTTTTTATCGATGCATGAAAAATTAATTTAATTAAAAAAGGTTAATTATAATTACGTGGGGAAAAATATTATTTGAATAAATTACAGTTCTTATTCATCGTTGTATTATTAAATCAATTTTGTTCATAAAATTAATACCAATGTTTGCTTTAAAAAAATAAATTAATATTCATACCTTGTGAATATATAATTATTTAACAGGTTTGAATAGTATTGATTAATTTCAAATAACATAATATTTTAAGCAGAGCTCATAAGTTTATATTTTAAATATTATATATTGTAAGTTTCCAATATATAAACTTAATGCTTATAATTATTATATAATAATATTATTCTCCATGAAAATATAAAAGTTAATATTATACAGTCAAAGGACATGTTTCAAAAATGATGGATATGGGAAAAATTATAACACATATAATTTAACTGGAGGCAACATTAAATAAATGTACCTACCTCTTATAGCGCAGAAACTCGTTGCGGAAGCGTCTACCAAGATCCCGCTTGTTTTGGTCACTGGTCCGGCTTTTACCCACTCGGGGTAAGAGCAGGTAGATCACAATCTAAATGCCCCTGAAAATTAAGACAGAAAACTTGTGAGTGGAAATGAGCAGCCTTACGGCGTGTACGTTTTATCGTTACCAAATAATGAGGACCTCACCTCTATTTATAGAGGTCCTAAAGGCTAGAGTTCTAACTCTAGTTTAACTCAGACTCTTTCTGAGATACGATTTGGTAATTTTAATCAAATTAAATAACGCTATTTAATCTGAATTGGATCTTTATCCAAATTAGAGTCATGGGCGTACCCAAACTCTATCATCTCCCACTCGCACATGACGAAACGCATTCCGGTCTTAATCTTCAGTTATATTGGCAAATAGATTGTGTGACCAGCATACCTCGAGAGCACTAGTGCTATACACCTATTAGGGATATATAGCGTCTCATCAAAACAAGATCCACTTCTTCATGTATGCCTAACCCTAGATTGCCTTCTCACATTCATGAGTTTTTATGTTTCATTAGATAGACATAGCCATATCTACTGAAATCATCAGTGAATGTTATGAAGTACTGAAATCCTCCCCTGGCATTTATGCTTAATGGGCCACATACATCAGTATGCATAAGGCCTAATAAGTCAGTGGCCCTTTCACTATGTCCAGTGAATGGATCCTTTGTCATCTTACCTAATAAACAAGATTCGCAATTATCAAATGATTCAAGATCAAATGATTGCAAAAGTCCATCTGAATGGAGTTTAGCTATGCGTTTCTTATTTATATGGCCAAGGCGACAATGCCATAAATATGTTGAATTTAAATCATTTGATTTGGATTTCTTTGTTTTTATGTTATAAATATCATGATTATTGGATGTTTCTAGGTTTAGGACATAAAGCCCACAATATGAATCAGTAATACCATAAAGCATATCATCTTAATAAATAGAACATTTCTTATTCTTAATAAGAAAAGAAAAACCTTCATCATCCAAACTTGAAACTGAAATAATATTCCTACTCAAACTAGGAACATAATAGCAATTGTTCAAAACTAACAAAAGCCCATTGGGCAAAGTTAACTCATAAGATCCTACAGCTAGAGCAGCAACTTTTGCTCTATTTCCAACTCGTAGGTCCACTTCACCCCTTTTCAGCTGCCTACTCCTTTTGAGTCCCTGCACATTAGTACAAATGTGAGATCCGCATCCAGTATCTAATACCCATGAATTAGAAGTAGATAAGTTAATCTCTATAACATAAATACCTGAAGGAGTAGTCTCACCACTCTTCTTCTTCTTCAATTCTTCCAGGGAAAGCTTGCAGTTCCTCTTCCAATGACCAGGTTTATTGCAGTAGAAGCAAACTCCTTCCTTTGGAGGTTTAGCCTTGGGCTTGGGTTTGGGCTTAGGCTTACCACCAACTTTTGGCTTAGCCTTAGCATTACCCTTGACTTTCATGCCTTTCCCTTTGTTGACCATCAGAACATGGCCAGGCCTTTTGCTTATGCTTTGCTCAGCTATTTTGAGCATGGCATGCAACTCAGCTATTGATTTCTCCATATTATTCATGTTGTAGTTCATGACAAAATGGTCATAACTATCAGGCAATGAATTAAGGATCCAGTTCCAAACTGAGGGGAAATCCAACCCTCTCAAGGTGATCAATATAGCCCTTCATTTTCAAAACATGAGAGCTAACTGAAGCACCTTCAGCCATTTTGCAAGAATGCAAAGCTTTGGTAGTCTCATACCTTTCTTGCCTAGCCTACTGTTGAAATGTTTGCTTGAGATGAGTACTCAACTCATAAGCCTCCATGTTTTCCAGATGCTTCTGAAGCTCTGGAGCCATGGTAGCTAACATTAGACAGCCAACATCCACAGAATCATCAACATGTTTCTTGAATTTCTCTTTGATTGCCCTTGTAGCATCAGCAGGTAGCTCATTGGGAATAGGCTCATCCAGCACATACAATTTCCTTTCTTGCTTAAGGACAATCCTCAAGTTTCTGAACCAGTCAAGGAAGTTTGTGCCAGTTTCTTTAAGTTTGTCCTTCTCAAGAACAGATCGCAGTGACATTGCAGAAGTGTTATTTGATACCATTAATCTACAAACATGCAAGATAAATTATATTAGTACCAATTTCATTTTAGGTTTTCTTATAAACTCCCACTAAAATAATAACCCTCAATAATAATTACAATAATTATAATAATTTAGTGGGCTAAGATCCATATTTCGCTTAACTCTAAGTCAGCTTTGGCATGACGCTTATAGTTAAGTTATTTAGGTAGGTAGCTCATTTACCAATTATATCTTATATAACTCTTAGATTATTTATGGGATTTTGACATCATATGTCCCGGCATGTTATAATCCCATCTTATGCCCTTAGGCCCAAAACCGTTTTGATAGCCTAAGTAAGTCTAACCATTTTAAACATATGAGTAGCACCATTACTCATCTTGCCTTACTAGGATAACCTAATGTACTTCGCTTTGGCAGAACCCACATTTTGGTGATCTTAGTCTTGACAAGTGTTTTAATAATGGGTGGCATATGACTTAAAATTATGGTGAGGGATTTAATTTTAACTTATGATGTCTAATTATTTATATACATCATGCATCAATTCATACATGCCATCTCATACACATATATTAACATTCATCGCATCACATACTAAGAATATATGCATAATATATATAAAACCGTGTCATAGCATGGCCAAATCTACATTGATCCCCATAAGCCAATATGAAGATCAAAGGTCAATCCTAGGTGTGAGAATGGACTTGATCAAAATCTTCCATCTTGCACCTCCATCGCCATGGACTTGGATTGATCTCCATTGTTGCTCTTTGTCTTCATTACAATAATAAATACAAAGATATTCTACTACAACTATTGAATAAAATAAAGATTACAACTGAATAAACGACACGCAGGTCGTATTTAAAATTACAAACCCTTAAATAGATAAAATAAAATTCATCCATAAAAAGGTTCAATTGGCCATGCTATGCACCATGCAAAGACATCATACATAAACATAATAAATCATATATTATTCATATCATGCATAATATACCTTATTTCATAAAATGATATATTAAAATTACCGAGTGATAATTATTAATGACATATAAGTGATAATATACCGAGTCAATCTTATTAACAATTTTCTGCCCAAAATTCCAATCCTGTATCATTAAGAAACGATTTTGCTGATCATATCGACATTCGTTTAATTATACAGAATACCACCATAAATAATTTAGTATTAACCATATTAATACTTTTAGTTAATCGTATTAACAGAATCATATTAACACTTAATTGAGTTCATTAATCATATTAATATTATTTAATTTCGTAGCCCTTAAAATACCGGATTAAATATTACAAAGTTAATCTCGTTTTATCACATGAAATCCATTCGTTTTTAACACTTAAAATCGAAATCAATCGCCAAGTATCAACATACAAAACGATCAACAGAATCATATATGTATAGATATATATTACATACATACATACATAAAATATTTGAATCAATCGAATATACAAGTGGCTCTGATACCACTGTTGGGTTTTAAGCAGAATAATGCAAATTAAACGCAGCGGAAAAATAAAACCCGAAAAACAGGATCCATGTATTTCGATTGATTCAAATGGAAGTGATAAGATTTACTAACCTTTTCTGTGTGGGAAGCTGAATTAAACACCTTTAAATCGAACTGAAGACGTTGCCTTTAACACGAACGTCCTCTACTGGTATCCACACGCACGAACAAAATGAACCAAAGTTGCAGGAGTGCTAGCTCCCTTTAGATACGAATGGATTTTTATGATTTTCTTCTTTCTCAAAGAAGAACAATGGTGGCTGTATTTTCTCTCTAGAAAATTAGCTAGAGTAAATCTTTCTTATTCTCAATAATAAGTTATGCTAGCTAGGGTATCCAATGTTGGTATCCTATGTTGGTATCCAATGTTGGTATCCAATGTTTTTAACCACCTTAAAACTCTCATTCCTTTTGAAAAACGGAAATTGAGTTTTGATAAGAGTTAATAACAAGAGATAATAGCCCAATAGCCCAATAAAATCCATATTGTTCATTTTGGTCTTGGTGTGTGACCCAATAGGTTTATATTATGTTGGCAGTGGGCCTTATCCCATAATAAGCTCACAAGTCATAATTGGTCTCTAGCAAGACATTATGACTACCCAAATAATATAAATATCGTTAGTCCGATTTTAACCTGTCAATAGAACATGTTATTATCCTTTTGTCACACGATATCTTGTTCGAACATAAGTCATGGTCCATGTCAAACTTAAATTGTTCAAACATATAATTTCTCGATCACTAAGTAGACTGATAAAATCAAATGACATTGATCACACTATCAATTCATTTGAGCACGGCCATGCATTTTATAGTCCTACTCATCGAGGGGCCCAATAGATATCTCTCTCATAAGAGGGACAAATTCCATCTTGATTATACATTTTCCTCTGCATAGTTCTCATTATGTCCAATCATATCCTTTATAATTATCCGATTAAAGATAACGTTTGATTATGTCAAAACATAATGTTCCTTATGTAGGAAACCATGATAACCTCAGGTCAAAGGATTCAATAACATATCTATTATAAGAACACTTATGACATTATCCCATGAAGTGATCTTATAGTGGGTCTATCCAGTACTTTATTCTCTAACAAGTACGTATAGATTTGATTCATATCATCATATATAATCATCCCATGATTATCAATGCAAATCTATACTAGTCTTAATTTATCTTTATGCCTTTTAGTGATAAATGACTAGGGACAACATGAATAACATTATTATTCATAAACATTACAATAATGTAACATGCCAATAATATTAATGTGAAGAAAACCATTATATAAATGAAATGTAATGATCACATCAAGGTCCAAATGTTTGGCCTAGGGCATAACCACTAACACATTGTGCCAGGTGGCACTCGGTTATTGGGCCACGTGTCAGCAGTGACGCAATACTGCTGACACGTGGCGACGCGCGTGTGGGCCACCGCCCACGCGCACGCACCGAATGTATGCAGCGCGTGTAGTCCACGCGCCGCCTTCCCGGCCGAATCTGACGCTCCGGTTCCGGCCGATGGGGGGTTTGTGGGGTCTCTGAATCCAATGGTGAGGTCAAAAATCAAAAATCCCAACTTCTAGTTAGCCGTTTTGAACACTCATGTTCGTCACCTCGGGTTTCAGTGTACACATACACGGAATCGAGCCAAAATATACACGCATATATAATTTTCACAAAAAAAAATAAATTTTTATTGTGTTCATTGCATCTCAGATCTAATAATTTTACACATAAAATTTTAGATCTGTTTAGCCACATGCCAGGACGCAAAAACAACGGCTCTGATACCAATGATGGATATGGGAAAAATTATAACACATATAATTTAACTAGAGTTAACATTAAATAAATGTACCTACCTCTTGTAGCACAGAAACTCGTTGCGAAAGCGTCTACCAAGATCCCGTTTGTTTTGGTCACTGGTCCGGCTTTTACCCACTCGGGGTAAGAGCAGGTAGAACACAATCTAAATGCCCCTGAAAATTAAGACAGAAAACTTGTGAGTGGGAACGAGCAGCCTTGCGGCGTATACATTTTCTCGTTACCAAATAATGAGGACCTCACCTCTATTTATAGAGGTTCTAAAGGCTAGAGTCCTAACTCTAGTTTAACTCAGACTCTTTCTGAGATAGGATTTGGTAATTTTAATCAAATTAAATAACTCAATTTAATCTGAATTGAATCTTTATACAAATTAGAGTCATGGGCGTACCCAACCTCTATCTAAAAAGATAAAAAATGAAAAAAATAAAAAACGAAAAATAATATTAACTTGACTATATAAAAAATGATTTTTATTTTTTCATTGTTTTTATTTTTTATTGTAAAAAATTAACTTGTTTTTAATTAAATTGATTTTTCATAAATTATCAGAAAGAAAATTTTAATTAAGTTGATTTTATATAGTAACGAAAAATAGAAAAAAATAAAAAAATCGGTGCTAAGATTTGAACCCACAGCATATCAAGAATTAGCACAATTTGAATTGCACTTTTGCCACTTGGAAACAATCCTGTACGTGTGATTTATACTCAATATATATTTTTTGATATATTTATAACGTTGTAAGCGTGAATAGCATTTCTACCACTATGCCACAATTAACTCACACAATTTAACCTCATTATATTAAATATATTCATCCGAAAACGCAGCAAGCTGCTGCATTTTCAGACACAGAAAGCTTCTTCTGTTTAGTGGGTCCCATACTCTGAAAACGCAAACAGTTGCTGCGTTTTCATAAAAAATCCTGCTTTTCTAAATATTTTCTGACAAGTACCATTTTTCAAAATATTTTTTAAAAAAACATTATTTTAAAAAATACCCCTACATTCCTTTTATTTGAGTGTAAATGTTTTTTATTGAGTTGAAGAATAAAATAAGTTAAAAAAGTTCAAACATAAAATTAAACAATTTTTAATAATTCGAGGACAAAAATTTTTTTAACCCTTTTATTAAATTAAAAATAATATTTAATGCATATTTTTATATCAACAAAATATTCAAAAATTTAATTAATATTTTTTTTACACATTTTATTATTACAACTTAAATTAAGAGATGATATTTTATTATATTCAATATTAATTATTATTTTAATATTGATAATTTGTAAAAGTGAAAATTTTGTGAGATAAAAAGAATATCAAATTATTATTTTTATTGTCCATTTTATTGATAATACAAGAACAAATTTCTTCTTCCAGATTTTATAAACAATAAAAAATGATTCGAGAAGGTTCTCATTTTAGGATGGGGTATCATAATATGCACATACATATGGATCTTCTGATCGCGCGCATACTATTTATCGACAGTCTAAATATGCATTTCACTAGACTATCACTCCTTTACGATCCTAAGATTCTTCATTTAAGCATTTAAATCAATGTTTTTTAAAATCGGATAGAACCAGCCAATCGAACCAGTTCAATTGTGAACTAGATAGAAAACCGATTTGATCGAACAGTAAAAAATCGGATTGGACTAGAAAAAATCTAATATACCCTAAATAAGGGGTGTATACGGCTCTGAATCTTTTTATACCGAATTGAAGTATCGAAAAAAAAGTTTCAGAATCGAATTGTACTGTTAACTTTTTTTTACTAGAACTGAACCAAATTGTACCGTTGACTTTTTTATTAGATCCGAATCGAATTGTAGTGGAACCGGACCGAGAAACGTATTGAATTGTACCAAAATGTTTTGAAACCGAATTGAACCTAAAGAACCGATATTTATTAATTATTATATATGATAGTAGTAATCTATGTATAAATATTATTTATAATTTCTATTATATATTTATTATATAAATTTTACTTCATAATTATTCGTATTAAATATTTTAATGCACTAAATTAATATAATAAATAGTTAATAAATTAAAATAGATATTTTAATTATTAATAAAATAAATTTAATTATTATATTTATATGAATATTCAATTAATTGTATTTACTTTTAGTGTTACTCAATTAATACTTACCTGTTTTTGTCACAATTCTTATATGAGTATGTAAATTAAAAATGATTTATATATAGTTATTATTTATAATGAAATTTTACCAATTAATGTAAATGTATGAATATATAATATTAATCACCTTGCCAATAATTCCAGTTATTTTTAGCATCACTCAACTAGTAATCATCTATTTTTGGCATAATATCTATATAAGTAATGGATAATGTATTTTAATAATGTAATTATATACAATTATTGTATCAATGAAATTTTACCAATTAATGTAATTGTATAAGTATATAATCATCTTATTAATTGATTTCATTTACTTTTAGTATCACTCAACTAGTATTCATATATATTTATCACAATACATATATAAGTAATTGAGCATGTAAATTAATAATATAATTATATACAATTATTATATATAATTAAATTTTTCAATTCAATTCATGTAATTATATGAATATATAATCACCTTACCAATTAATTTTATTTACTTTTAGTATCACTCAACTTATAAGTTGGCACAATATTTATATGAGTAATTGAATTGTAAATTAATAATTTAATTATATATAATTAAAATTTACTAAGTAATGTAATTATATCGGTATATAATCACCTAATCAATTAACTTCATTTACTTTTAGTGTCACTCAACTAGTAGTCATATAGTTTTAGCACAATACCTATATGAATAATTAAACATGTAAATTAATAATATAATTATATATAATTATTATATACAATAAAACTTTCCAATTCAATTCATGTAATTATATGAAAATAATTATATAATGAGTTGTAAATTAATAATTTAATTATATATAGTTAAATTTTGCTAATTAATATAATTATGTGACTATATAATTACCTTACCAATTAACTTTATTTATTCTTAATATCACTCAACTAGTACTTCTATATTTTTGGAACAATACCTATATGAGTAATCGTAGACATGTTAAAATTGACCCAAACCCACCCAAGAAAAATTGACCAAAACCCAACCCAACTAAAAAATTGACCTATTTAAACCCACCCAGAATCTATCCATATAAAATACAACCCATATGCGCCATTCTTCCTATACCTAATGGGTGTTTGTTTGTTCTTTTCTTTTTCTTTTTTTTTTCATTATTTCTTGAACATTAAAAACTTTTGCCTTAATATATAAGATTTTTTGCTTGGGCTATCTCGCTGTATTGGAAAGTAATATATGAAAATTATCTATTATTTTAGAGATTTCAATCGGCTTATTAGTTGATTGCACAAATTAAAAATAAGTAAAATTTTTAATAATATTTATATGATGAGCATATATTCAAATATATAGTTGTATTATTATTGTGTAATGTGTATATGTATTTTGTTGGTTAGGTTTGTAATGGCCGAGTTGCCGGATTAGTCGTGAATAGTAATTTTCGACGGTGAATAGTGCACTTGGGACAAAAATTACATCCGAAAGTCAAAAATATTTTATTTGACCATCTGAAAATACTAGTCATGAGGAGTCCGAGTGCAAAATTTGGAAAGAAAATGAGATCAAATATGTAACACCCCAATACTCCCTGGGAGGATATCAAGGCGCCACACACACACACACACGGACAAAACATTTGCAAGCATACTAGAGCGGAAGCATTGAAATACGGCAAACATGAATAAACGTAAATACATATCTCATAAATAAACGCCAAAATAAAAGAAGCATCTATTAAACATATACTATAACTAGATCATGCTATCTCTACTAAACATATGCAGGACTATACAAAAATAATGACAAAAGACTGGAACTTCTAGTGGCCGACTTGCATATGCCCAACTCCGAAACGAACTTGCCACTTATACGAAAAAAAAACCCGTACTAAGCGATAACGCTTGGTCAGGAGGAACACAGAATACAAAAGACTTCTATATCAATACACAATATCAAGAACAATATTATAAAGCAAGATTAACATATAATAATAAATCTTTAAATACTATATCAAGAATCATGCAATTGACAACATACAATTAAGCTATATCAGAACATCTCAGGTAGCTTTACATATACTTAACATGCAATAACCTAATTGTAAGCACCATGTCCCGAGGCGGTCCAGATTAGAGATTACCCGATGAAAAAATCAATGCCCGGTTCCGAATAGATGGATAAAATTTAGAGATTTCGGTCCTTTGAGTTCACGAGAATTAAAGGTTTTTATTTGCGGTAGAAAGAAGTGGAGAATCGGGAGAATTTTGGCTTAAATTTTGAGTTTTCTTCCACGGACGGTCAGACCGTCGGTCGCGGGACATCCGTCGGTCGTAGCGGCAGCCCGTCTCACTCGCCACGAGGGACGGGCCATCTGTGAGTTTACCGACGGACACGTGTCCGTTGGCGTGTGCCAGTCGGTAGGTCAGACGCCCGTCGTTTGAATCCTATTTCCTGGTGGAAATGGGATTTAACCAACGCCCGTCGGTCGTGTTTTTCTATAAAAAAGGAAATTTTACACTATTTTGAGGTTGGAAAAATTCTCATTTTACCCTTATATAGAAAAATCCGATTTTCACTCCAAAAATTCAATAAATCTCTTTCTTTGGTTTTGTTTTCTCCTCGTAAAGCGCGTGGGACCAAATCCAACCAAATTTTCATCTAAAAGGTAAAATCCGAGGGTAAATATTCTGGACATGCATTTTGCTTAATTTACTTTAGTAATTTTTCCTGTTTTCTTTCGACTTACTTATATCATTATCTTATTAGTCTTATAACTTTATCTTGATTTTTGGTTTATTTTGGATTTTTTGATACTAACATATTTTATTTATTTTTATGAAATGCCCTTTTCTTGCTTTTTGGCGAATTGAGCATGAGATAACGGTCACCGTTCACACCCCGGAGAACTCATTTTGATTTAATTCTGTAACTTTATTCTTTCATTTATTTATTTATTCTTAGTCCTTATTTCATATAAATCATTTTGTCTCGCGCAAAATAAAAATAAACAAATGTTTTATAGTAATTAATTGGGATTTTTAACAAAGCCAAGGACCAATGTCCTATTTTTTTTCTTATCCAAAGAATCTATCACCGAAAATTATTTTTATAAAATTAAGGACCAATGTCATCATAATTAATTCCCCGGTTTCATGTATGGTTTCTATTTTTAAAATGGGAGTTGTATTCCGCTCATAGTGTTATTGTATTTCATTTTAGATGTTTTCTTTATTTTATTTATTTATCGCTTTCAACATGGATAATTGCGCCTTAATTAAATTGCATTGTGTGGAGAGAAAGCGAACTAATAAGCTCAAGATTTAATTGTAAAATTAATCAAGGTAGAAATAGATGAGAAGTCCCGAACCCATCTCTGGTCTTTGGGCTCAAAGAGGCGAGAGGTCTATCTGATCACTCATTGGAATGAGACCTCCAAGACACCTCTTGTGTCCCATCAAAGACTTAAAAATCTTAGGCTCCCCCAATGTTTTATTGGGGTGAATGCCTCCAAGACCCCTTGGTTTGCCCAAAATGGATACATGCGCTGTCTTAAGCTCTCCGAGGCGAGAGGAACTTTCCCAATGTTTTATTGGGTGGCGACTTCATGAAACCTCTTTGTTGCCCAAAATAGACGCACTTGTAAATACCTTACAAGTTCCAATGAACCTCTCCTGATAGCCCTAAAGTGGGCCTTCGGGAAGCCCACGAGGTTCGGCGCGCGTCACAGTGGCGACTCCACTGGGGACTATTGTTCGAGACTTCGATTTGAAAGTACCTTGATTAAAATTTAAGATTAAGCTTTAGTTTATAAATTTTGCTTTCTCTCAAAACTGCATTGCATCTCATTAGAGTCTTAGATCTATGCTAGTTTGGTCCCTCTTTTAGCCCTGGTGTGTTCCCAAAGCACGGCCCTACGTTCACTCAATATAGGGAAGTGTTAAGGATAATCACCAGCCCAAGCCTCGTACCATTGTGGTATATCAAATGGAGACCCGATCGGACATTACGCTCGTAATGAGTTAGACCCGTTGGCAGAGACCATGCTTGGGTAGCCCTAAAGTATCATCACCCTGGTCAAAGCTCATGTAATGGCAATAAATACTTCCTCTAGGTGGTATGAACCATAATACTTTGCTTGCTATATGGATCATTTTGTATTGGATAAACCCAAATAATCTGATTGATCACCTAATCAAAGGCTTTCATGCCCCAATAGGCCCATGTTAATTTATTCGGACTGCCTAAATACACAATGATCACAACTCATGCGTCTGTGCATTAGTTTAGAGAGGTTATGCTGCCGATTTTCCACTGTGCACCATGCGCGTCCATCGAGTTCCCTGTTAACCCATGGATCAAGCCCACCTAAGACAGAGACCGCACGATCTCGTGTGTGGGGGCAATAAAGTTAGAAGGATCTATCTGCTTGCATGTGGTTGTGCATGATGTATTGCATATTCATGTTATTCATGCATAAAATTTTTATTTTCTCCCTATGCATACATTTTATTCTTTGCAAATAATTATTACATGTATATATTATCCTGTGTATAGTTTTTCACATGTCTTACATGTACCATTATAATCTCTTTTAACCATTGTATACCATTTATTGCACAGCACGACCATGCATTGCATATTACTCATGCATCATTCTAACTCTTTGCCTTTCAGCCACCGTAGACCATTTGCTTGGGTGGTTTAGGGATCCCGATAGTCGTCCGAAGAACGATCAGAGTTTGGATTGGCCGACAGAGACCTAGCATCCTTACCAAAGCATCTGAAGGTATTAAAAATGGCTGGCCCTTCACAATTGACAGAAGAGACTCGCGCCCTGATTGCCCAAGAGATAGATAAAAGGTTTGAAGAGCTGGAAAAAAAGATGTTGGCTATGATCAAAAAAAGAATGGATGCCATGGCGCTGGTTCTCCAAGCTCAGCTTATGGCAACAGCTATCAACCAAGTGAAGCCGGCCACAATCGAGAAGGCTCATACAGCGACAGTTCCAGTACCTCCTTTTCCTTCTGAGACCAGAGGTAAAAGGCCACTTGATTCACCAATTGAGCAAGGACGAAATAGAAGGCCTACTTTAGAACATGGCACTATGCCTGAAGAGGATGAGGACCCTACAGTCACTTATATTCTAAAAGGTGAAACCTCAGGAAGCCTCGACAACAGTAAGGTAAATGTCAAGGCTACAGAAGTTTCAGCCACTGGAGTAGCTCGATCCCACCTCACTGTCTTAGGTAAGCCATTGTCTTGGCACTTCACCTGTCTTGTTAAGAAAGGGAAGTTGTAACCCTTGCCAGCTGGGCCTGCCCCAAGTCAGGAAAAGCCTAGGCACAGAACAGACTGGTATTGTGCGTATCACCAGTACACTGGGCATAGAATAGACTACTGTCATCACCTGAAAGATCGCATCCAAGAACTGGTGTCAGACCCAGAAAAAGGAAAGACGGTAGGAACGCCAATGACGGAAGTGAGGCAAAGGCATTTTTTTAATTTGGGCAGATCATTGTCTTGGGTCCTTAAGAGGCTGATAAAGGAGGGGGTATTGTAGCCATTGCCAGCTAGGCCAGCTAGAAGCCAGGGACAACCCAATCATAAGAAAGATGAGTATTGTGCCTTCCACCAGCACACCGGGCATACCACAGATTATTGCAAGGCCTTAAGACATGCCATTCAACATTTGATTGATTCTAAGAAGATATCCGACCCAGAAAAGCAAGAGGGAAAGAATAAGATAGACTAAGTGCCTAAATGGAAAGGCATGACGGTTCTTAGGGATGATAATGGACCATCGGCTACAACAGCTGCGTTGGCAAGAACTGGAGTTGATTAGCTATTTAGAATAGTCTTTTTTTATTTTTGAACTTCTTAATAATAACATTTTAGCTTCATTAATAAGGTGAACGTTTTTGCTTACTTGTGTTACGTCTCTTATGATTTCACTATGCATAATCATGATCATGACTCATTCATATTTAATATTGATTCAGTTGATGCTACTCTATTTAATCTCAGAAAATTTGGAAAGTCCAAAGAAAATCTTGATAGCATCTAATGTAACTCCTGAAGCGAGAAAAATTTAAGAGAATATTAAAAAAAAATATGAAAAAGTCTTTGCCTGGACTTACGAAGATATGCCAGGAATTGATCGGGAAGTTGGGACTTGGGCCAGAATGGGCAGATAAAGTAAAAGAGGAGATTCGGCAGCAAATCAAAGCCATATTTCTAGTTGAGGTGCAGTATCCCTTGTGGTTAGCCAATGTTGTCCCTGTGGCCAAGAAGAATGGAAAGGTGAGAGTATGCGTGGACTACCGGGATTTGAACAAGGCTTGTCCTAAGGATGACTTCCCCTTACCCCATATTGATGTGCTGATTGACAGTGCTGCCACTTATGCAATATACAGTTTTGTAGATGGCTATGTTGGTTATAATCAGATCCTCAATAAGATAATTGACAGGATCAAAACGACTTTCATCACAGAGTAGGGGACATATGCTTACAGGGTGATGCCTTTTGGCTTGAAGAACGCGGGAGCCACTTATCAGAGGATGGTAACAAAAATCTTAAACGACTTAATCCATAAAGAAGTGGAGGTATACGTGGATGACATGATGATCAAGTCGGCCACTAGAGAAGGTCATTTCGAAGCCCTGGAGAAGTTCTTCCAGAAGATAAACAAGTACATACTGCGGTTAAATCCTAAGAAGTGTATCTTCGGTGTTACCTCAAGGAAGCTCCTAGGACACGTAGTTAGTCAGAGGGGAATTGAAATTGACCCAGATAAGGTTAGGGCCGTTAGAGAGATGCCAATACCGCAAAAGGAAAAGGATGTGAGAAGCTTTTTGGGTAGGTTGCAATACATTAGTAGGTTTATTGCTAAGCTTACTTCGATCTGCGAACCGATCTTCAAACTACTCAGAAAAGACCAACCAGTAGTATAGAACGAAAGTTGTCAGAAGGCTTTCGATACTGTCAGAGAGTATTGGCTGAATCCATCGGTGTTGAGACCGTCGCAGCCAGTCAAACCATTGATTTTGTATTTGGAAATAGAAGATAGCTCTGTAGGTGCCATGATGGCCTAGGAGGACGGATTCAGAGTGGAATTTGCTATTTACTACCTTAGCAAGAAGTTCCTGGCTTATGAGGTTAAGTATACAAAAGTTGAAAATATTTGCCTTACGGTAATCTGGGCCTCTAAGATGTTGAGACATTACTTTTATTCCTACAAAGTACATACAGTAACAAAGCAGAATCCCTTAAGATACTTGCAGGAAGCCCCATCTTTACTTTGCAAAATGGGTAGGTGGTCGTTGCTGCTATAAGAATTTGATGTAGAGTACATTACTCGAAAAACTATCAAAGGGCGTGCAGTGGCTGAATTCTTAGCAGAACACCCAATTTAAGGAGAATCATACGAGTTTAACTTTTTGGATGAGGATTTGGCAGCTATAGCAGTTCAGGGTTGGCAATTACACCTTGATGGGGCTGTTAATAGCAAAGGGGCAGGAGTAGGAGTTATTCTGACAACCCCGGATGATGAGAAGCTTCCCTTAGCGAAGAAGTTGAGATTCAGGGCCACCAACAATGAGGCCGAGTATGAAGCATGTACTTCTGGGTTGGAAGCGTCAATAGACTTAGGGGAAAAGAACGTGGAAGTGTTTGGTGATTCATCCTTGGTAATTAATCAAATTCGAGGTGAATGGGCTGTTAAAGAAGAAAGGCTAATGCCGTACATCAAGCACTTGAGAGACCCGAGTAGCCAATTTGAAGTGTGCACATTCCATTTTGTTCTGAGGGATAAAAATAGTTGGCTGATGCACTCACAACTTTAGTGTCAATGTGGGACAATCCAAAAGGAGTAGGCATGAGACCGGTTTTGATTTCTAGCTCTAAGAGACCTAGCTTCAAATCTAAGTCAGTCATGGAAACAGAAGTAGCGGATGGGAGGCCGTAGTGCTACGACATTATGAACTACCCAGAAAATGCGACGTTTCCAGAAGAAGCCACCAAGAAAAATCAGAGAATGATTCGCAAGTTGTACAAACAACAGGCTGATGGTATCCAGTTGAGGTGCTCGGATGAGAAAGATGCCAAGAGGGTAATGGAAGAAACGCACGCCGGCATATGCGGAGCCCCTATGAACGGGCTGACATTGGCTAAAAAGATTATGAGATAAGGATTCTTCTGGCTCACCATGGATAACGATTGCTCAAAGTATTTAAAGCAGTGTCAGTTATGCCAATAGTATGCAGATTTAAAGCACTTGACCATTTCGGAATTGCATAATTTGACGTTGCCTTGGCCATTCGCGGTTTGGGGGATTAACATTATTGGAGAGATACGCCCCACGGCCTCCAATGGGCATAGATACATCATTGTCGCCATCGACTATTTTACCAAGTGGGTATAAGCTGAGTCCTTCAAGAAAGTTGATGCTCGGGATATGGCGAAATTCATTGAGGAAAATTTGATATGTAGGTATGGCCTCCCACACCACGTGGTATCTGACAACGGGGTCCAGTTCATGGCCGAAACGAGGAAGTTACTCCAGAAATATGGTATTGAGCATTACAAGTCTTCTCCATATCGTCCTCAAGCCAACGGGGCAGTAGAAGCTGCCAACAAGAATGTCAAGAGGATCCTGGCTAAAATGGTCCAGAATTACAAAGATTGGGCAGAAAAATTGCCTTATGTGCTTCTTTGCTAAAGAATCACCGTCGAAACCTCTACAAAAGTCATAGGGGGGCAAAAGCAGCATGGCTGGTCGTTGTAAAGTTCAAACCTTTAAGATAGCCTAGATCCTGGAAGCTGAAAGGGGCACAACAATGGCAGCGGCAGTTAAAAGCGTCAAGCAAGGACGAATCATAGGATTACTACCACAGCTGGATCTATCAGAAAATGCTCTGCTCGACCATTCATGAGGGAGGTTAGAAAGTATCCAATGAAAGAAGGAGGTTCAGTCTTCGAACAAATGAGACCAAGAGTTCCGGACAAATGAGGCAAGTTTAGGCCGATGTGAGTAGGGCCCATTCGTTTTTCAGAAGTTGTTATCCGAGACAGCAGCAATAGGCAGTGATAGAGATAACTTCAAAGAACCAATCAACATCGACGAACTCAAGAGGGTCCATGGCTAAAGACTTAAAAATCAAAAGAAGAGAATAAAAGCCCGGCTGGTCGAAAACCGAAAAAAGGCGGCCTTGCTAAAATTGGGCGCCTCGTCAGGGTGAAAACCAAAAAAAGGCATCCTGGGAAAAAATTAGAGGCTTGAGAGAAAATATCCAATCAAGAAAACTCGAGAGGCCTGATTGGAGACAAAAGTTTGATGCTTACAAGATATACTCTGAGATTAGATATAGCTTTGCATTTTGAATCGATGTTAGATAATGATCATGTGTAGAGAAATCATACTGAAATGTACACAATCTTTGCAAATACATGTGTTCATTATTTTCTAGTTCATTTATGAAAAGAGAAATGTTGTTCATTGCTGAATGCATGAAATCTAAATGACTACGCTCTGCTACTACTTTCACTATCCAGACGTCTAAGTCGATGAGTTATGTTATCCACTGTGAGACTAACCTCTTGAGTGCATTAGGGGAAGTGAAAGAACAACCCCCGATATATGGCATAATAGTCTTCACCGGCAGCTGGCCCAGAGGCTATGGTATCTGGAGGTAAAATCCGAAGATAAAGGTCCACTTTGGAAAGGTAGGGATGCCTCACTACGTAGTTAATCCCTCTGAACTATTGAATATGATAGGTGGCAGAGTAAAGGGCGCAGCTTCATGAAGCCCTAAAGAACCCGATCCTTATCTGCTACTTCACCCAATCTAGCAACACATTTATCAAGGAAGGCCATGGAATGCAATCGATGCCTAGAGAGAAATGCCTCAAAGAATAATTGCGGATTACTCTAGGAATGGGCTTTGATGGTAGCTTCAACTTTTCTTGCAGCCATACCGGAAAGGCAAGAGAGTCCTAAAAAAAAAAGGGCCGTTAGAGATGAAAATCGTGACTGGCTCTCTAAGCAAAAGTTAGTCCAGAGGGCAGGGTGAAAACCTGGGAACAAGCAGTCTGTCCTTCAAAAAATAAAAATGAATAAAAGCAGCTGAAGTGGGTTGGGTCCATTCCAGGCAAAAGTTAGGCACAGGGCTATATGAAAATCTCAAAAGGGATGCATTTTCCGCTAAGAAAAGCTAGTGTGAAAATCCACAAGGGACACACTACCTTTAAAACAATGACTTTTGAAGCCTGGAGCGATAAGGCAGCATTACCTCGAATAATTCACCTTTAGGCAGATAGTGCATAATACAGATCATGATTCAGAGTCCTGTGGGAAAAATGCTCGTTGATCGGGGGGCAAAGATATGTACGGGTCAGTTCTTCTTAAAAAGATTATGGGTCAGAGTCCGTAAAGTCAAGACAACACTTTTCTATATCCTTGGGGGCATTAGACAATGTGAGCAGCCGAGCAGCACCCTCAACGAATCCCTTAACCACCTGGGATGTGGTTTATTCATTTTTGCATATCACATGCATGTCACGTGCATTTAGTCTTTTACACATATAAATATGCACACACAATTCTTGTATATTAATCCTTTGCTCGTGTTTTGTGTATATAGCTTTATGCATATATTCACACACATTATTCCATACGCACACACAATCTTTTGTATATATTGTTGTGTACATGACTCAAAGGGAAGGGTCCAAATAGACCTCATGTTTAAAGATGATCCAAAAGATGAGTTCAACCTAACATTGTCAGACTCATGCATGCCTGGCTGGAAGCTACCAGGTAAGTTTCCCTTTCATAAGATATATGCTCACATACATCACATAGTAAGTGTATCAAAGCCAAATTCAAATGTACAAATTCTCAAACAAATGCAAATATACAAAGAATACAAACTCTCAAAACAACAAAAATAACTTCTCAAACCAAAAAACACAAAAAATACAAATTCTCAAACAAAACAAGACAAACACAAAAAAAGATGTTTTCAAGGCCTTGAAAATCCAATATATTGTAAATACATTCAAAAGGTAAAGGTCAAAAATAAAACAAGAAAAAAACAGAAACAAAAACGAAAACGAAATAGAAAAATCACCCGCCTGCAGGCAAACAACAAAATTTCCAATCTAATTTTTTCTTTGAGAAAACTTAAATCTTTTTCGCCCCGGAGGCTCAACATCAAATTCTCTCACCCTCTTGAGAAGTATGCAGTTCTTTTCAACAAGGAGGCTGCATTAGAAATGATAGAGGAATCGATATCTGGCATGTCACAGTCGGTGCAATCAAGAAAATGGAGAACAATTAGACGTCCTTCAGGGGACACACATCTGAAAACGCCCCCAATAGGTATGTACTGCCACAGGTAAGAATCTCATTTATGTACCTTGCACACTTGCTTTTCCCTTTTTTGTAGTAAAAAAAAAAGAGAAGAGGTTCAGGATAAGCGCCAGTAAAGAAAGGGACGAACGAGTCACCATGTCAACCCAAGGATGATCAACGGTCAGGCATTGGGTTAACCAGATGGTGGTCGGCAAATACATCATTCAAATAATGGTTAATAGGTAGACACCAAGTAGACTGGATGGGGGTCAAAAAGTTAAAAAGCAGACATTGCATTGGCCGGATGGGGGTTAGCAGATCAGACATTGCACTAGCCGAATGTTGGTTAGTAGATCAGACATTGCACTAGTCGGATGTAGGTTAGCATATCAGATATTGCACTAGCCGAATGTAGGTCAGTAGATCAGACGTTGCACTGGCTGGATGGGGGTTAGCAGATCAGACGTTGCACTAGCCGGATGTTGGTTAGCAGATCAGACATTGAACTAGCTGAGACGAGGCCAGCAGAATACACGCGATAAAACAGATCGCAAACAGAGATTGTAGTCAGAGAGTACTGCATCTCACAGACACCGTGCAGGCCGGGACGAGGCTAGCGGATCACCAGCGGTAGAACAGATCACAAACAGAGGTTGTAGTCAGAGAGTACTGCATCTCACAGACACCGTACAGGCCAGGACGAGGCTAGCGGATCACCAGCGGTAGAACAGATCGCAACAGAGGATGCAGTTAGACAACACTTCACCTCACACCGCGCAGACCAAGATGAGGCTAGCAGGACAGACCAGCCGCCGTGCAGACCAAGATGAGGTTAGCGAGGGATAGCGATAAAACAAATCGCAATAGAGGATGGGGTTAGACAGCACTTCACCTCGCCCCGTGCAGGTCGAGATGAGACTAGCGGAACAATCGTGGTAAAACAAACCACAAATTGAGTTTGTAGTCAGAGAGTACTACATCTCCCAAAGCTACATGAGCCGAGACGAGGCCAGAAGAGGCAAATGAGGTCGTAGCTAGAGAACGCTGCATCTCGCCAACACCTTACATGTTGAGACAAGACCTGCCTGATGAACACCCCGAAGGTAAGGATTGCTCCAGGTACGCTTTTCTTCCCTTCTTTCTCTGAATTTTGGCTCACCTAGGCACTTGTGCACTAGCCTCCCCAAAATTGGGGGCAACTGTAAGCACCGTGTCCCGAGACGGTCCAGATCAGAGATTACTCGATGAATAAATCAATGCCCGGTTCCGAATAGATGGATGAAATTCGGAGATTTCGGTCATTTGAGTTCACGAGAATTAAAGGTTTTTATTTGCGGTAGAAAGAAGTGGAGAATTGGGAGAATTTTGGCTTTAATTTTGAGTTTTCCTCCACGGACGGTCAGACCATCGATCGCAGGACATCCGTCGGTCGTAACGGCAGCCCGTCTCACTCGCCACGAGGGATGGGCCGTCTGTGAGTTTACCGACGGACACGTGTTCGAACCGACGGACACGTGTCCGTTGGCATATGCCTGTTAGTAGGTCAGACGCCCGTCGTTTGAATCCCATTTCCTGGTGGAAATGGGATTTAACCGACACCCGTCGGTTAGCCTCCCAAGCCCGTCGGTCGTGTTTTTCTATAAAAAAGGAAATTTCACACTATTTTGAGGTTGGAAAAATTCTCATTTTACCCTTATATAGAAAAATCCGATTTTCACTCCAAAAATTCAATAAATCTCTTTCTTTGGTTTTGTTTTCTCCTCGTGAAGCGCGTGGGACCAAATCCAACCAAATTTTTATCCAAAAGGTGAAATCCGAGGGTAAATATTCTAGACATGCATTTTGCTTAATTTACTTTAGTAATTTTTCCTGTTTTCTTTAGACTTACTTATATCATTATCTTATTAGTCTTATAACTTTATCTTGATTTTTGGTTTATTTTGGATTTTTTGATACTAACATGTTTTATTTATTTTTGTGAAATGCCCTTTTCTTTCTTTTTAGCGAATTGAGTGTGAGATAACGATCGCCGTTCACACCCCGGAGAACTCATTTTGGTTTAATTCTGTAACTTTATTCTTTCATTTATTTATTTATTTATTCTTAGTCCTTATTTCATGTAAATCATTTTGTCTCGCGCAAAATAAAAATAAACAAATGTTTTATAGTAATTAATTGGGATTTTTAACAAAGTCAAGGACCAATGTCCTATTTTTTTTCTTATCCAAAGAATCTGTCACCGAAAATTATTTTTATAAAATCAAGGACCAATGTCCTCATAATTAATTCCCCGGTTTCATGTATGGTTTCTATTTTTAAAATGGGAGTTGTATTCCGCTCCTAGTATTATTGTATTTCATTTTACATGTTTTCTTTATTTTATTTATTTATCGCTTTCAACATGGATTATTGCGCCTTAATTAAATTGCATTATGTGGAGAGAAAGCGAATTAATAGGCTCAAGATTTAATTGTAAAATTAATCAAGGTAGAAATAGATGAGAAGTCCCGAACCCATCTCTGGTCTTTAGGGCTCAAAGAGGCGAGAGGTCTAACCGATCACTCATTGGAACGAGACCTCCAAGACACCTCTTGTGTCCCATCAAAAACTTAAAAATCCTAGGCTCCCAAGGGTTAGAGGGTCACTCCCAATGTTCTATTGGGGTGAATGCCTCCAAGACCCCTTGGTTTGCCCAAAATGGATACATGCGCTGTCTTAGGCTCTCCGAGGCGAGAGGAACTTTTCCAATAATTTATTGGGTGGCGACTCCATGAAACCTCTTTGTTGTCCAAAATAGACGCACTTGTAAATACCTTACAAGTTCCAATGAACCTCTCCTGATAGCCCTAAAGCGGGCCTTCGGGAAGCCCACGAGGTTCGGCACGCGTCACACTAATCTTACCACTCCAGAACATACACATGCATATAAACATATCATAATTGAACTTCAATATACAATAAGTATCAATAGTTCACTACACCTACGGATAACCATAAACATGTTAATCACTCATATAACTTTCCAAGCACTAAATCATATGCATATACATTAGATCCATAATTATTAGGAATAACGTGTAGAAGCAAAACTATACGTATAGCACTTATTTAAATACAAATACATATACCCGAACATTTATCATCGCTCTAACACAAAACACTGGCCTGAATTTACAGCGAAAGTGGATACGGGTACACTGGATACTGCGAACGGTATCGAACACTAGAAACCAGAATCTCAAAATATTTTTTTTAAAAACTTTTTAATACCCAAAGGTATCAAATGCTAGACCCAAACAGGCCAACACTAGACCCAAACGGGGTCACACTAGCAGCTGCGAGCACTAGCCTTTTATAAGCATACTTATCTATCCACTACTATAACCATTCAGGCGGACACTTATACTCTCCACACATATCACTCAACTCAACTTTACATTGATCAAGTAGCAAGACGATATAATACAAATAATCTAATTATATCATACATCGGACAATATATTATGTCGCAAGCACAACACGTACCAATCATTAGCGAGAAGCCATGCAAAATATACAATTCATATACATTTAAGGTTCATTATAACATACATGGGAACACATGCTATAATTTAACATTCAATCATATACCAATACTATAGTGAGAAACCATGCAAAAGATTTCAAGCATAATAACATATATGCAAAAGAGGGAAGGGTCATGCCTGCGACAGAAGGCTAAAAGGCCTCTATCGCGCTTGCGGCGAACAATCGCGCTCGTGATAGAGTGCAGAAGGCCTCGATCGCACTCGCGTTCTCAGGGCGCTCGCGACAAAGCGTAACTCGGCAGGAGCTTAGCTTTCGCGTTCTCTGTCATTCTTGCGATAGAGTACGCTCGATGGAAGTTTGGCTTCTACGCTCACTCGCCAGACTGGAGCTCGAGCTCTCTGTCGTGCTCACGACAGAGACGAGTTCCCAGAATTGGAGACGAAAATCCCCACTACATCTCATGCAAACTTCAATCAATAACCACTATATCATGCATAGAACTTCAATCCAAGCATCTATTGCATTCATAACATGCTTCTAATCAATTATCAATATATTAAATCTAATATTCATGAATAAATGGACACAAATAATCATTTAACTCAACAAAACCCCAAACCCAGAATTTTGCTCTCTAAAACACACCCATTAATAATTAAACATTCATATACCGAATTACTTCTAGTATTACATAACAAAATCAAAGTTCAATTCAAAACATACATATAAACATATTTCTCAACTCAATTTCTAGAAAATTTACTTAAAAACTCTAAAACAAACACAATAATAAAACAACTTCCAAACCTCAAAGAAGCTGAAAACACACTCTCATCAAGCTCTAATCCACTCCTTGCACTAGCTCTTCCTCTACCATCCATACTTGCACAAATTAAAGCCAAAATACACTCTTAATCCAAACCCAAACCAAAACAGGAAAAAGGAGAAGAAGAAGAAGAAAACCGCCACATAACTTACCTCTACAAACCAAGCTCTTGACTCTTTAAACAACCCTAAAGCCCTACGAAAATCACCCAAGAAGAAGAGAAAGGAGCAGAAAACGAGAAGAAGAAGAAGAAGAATGGGAAAAGGGAGAGGGAACGGGAATGGGAAATCTGATTTCCCTCTCTCTCTTCCTTGCATTCTTTTCTTCTTCACATTAAATGCTCCCACCAACCAAAGTTAGGTGTCAAACTCCCATTGGACAACTCTAAAAATATCTTGTCCAATATCTCTTTAAGTTCTTGGCAAATGTTCACTTGGTCCTTGCTAATATCCTTTTAGTCACCAAAACAATTCTTTCTCTCATAACTTTAGTTCTCTCTTCAATTTAGTCCTTAATTAAACCAAATTCATACTGGTCTAATTACAATTATGCCTTTCTCTACACAATAACACTACAAATCCTATTAGCGTCCAAATCGGGATATTATAAAATAGGTCTCCAAAAATAAAAAATAAAAAAAAGGCCCTACTCGTTTTAAAGGGTACTCGGTTTGACAAAAGTTTAACCGGGCCTCTAAAAATAACAAATAACCTCTAAAAATTATTTTAATGGTATATATAGACTTAGAATAGTATTTAGAAAATTTTGACAGTGAAAAATTAATTTTTCGGTAATACTGAAAATTATCGAATCGGATTGATTTAAATATACCCGATCGAAAAACGGACTCTATTTGAGTTAAAATTTTGCAGGGATACTAATTTATATATTTTAAGAATTATAAAATTGATTTTGGGAGAAATTGAGGTTAGGAAGTGAGTAAAATAATTTAAAATTACATAATGAGCTTAAAAATGAAAAAATGGTCACTTGGTTTATGAATTATTGTGTTGTTGTGCCCCTACGTGGGCTATGGATTGTTTGAATTGCAGGAAGAATAGGTTATATATATAGCAATTATACTGCCGAAATTTTTATTAAATGAATAGTAAATTGAACAGTTATAAGTCAACCGACATTCCAACCCCTTTAAATCTCCACCGACCCGTTTAGGCTGCCTAATCCATTTGCGCCAATATTTTTATAGTAATTTTTTTAGTATTTAGTTATTATATCGATAATTATTTTTCATTATGAAAAAAGTCAAATGGATCAACTCAAACCCACACAACCCATTTGGGTATTGACTCATATAATTTATTTTTTAATACTTTAAAAACTATCAATTCTTTATATTCAATTTTTAATTCCCTTATAAAACTCAAAATAAAAAATATTCATCCCTAAAAATTTCCCCTAAAAAATTAATTCCCTCCTAAAACTCAAAATATACTCATATAATTATATTAATTAGTAAAATTTTATTATATATAATTAAATTATTAATTTACAACTCAATTACTTATATAAGTATTGTGCCAACATAGATAAATACTAGTTGAGTGATATTAAAATTAAATAAAATTAATTGATATAATTTATACTTTGAAATTATTCACTTTATTTTTATTAATAATTCTCCAATATGGGAATATATTCTGAATTAGTTTGTGGGTTGAAATTGTAGACTTGCTGTATAATATTATATTATATAGTAATTGGGAACAAATCTCAATGTGCAGGAATGTTCCCATGTGACTATTTTGTATGTGCATTTTTTGTTTTTAAATTTACTACATCATGTGGACCTTTCACATGATCTATGGATGTGGTTTTCTTTTTTGGTTACAATCAAGATTTATGTAAATCTATATCTTATAGTTTTTTTAACATTATGTTATTAAACCAAACTATATACCACATAAGATATATATATAAAAAAAAAATTAATCAAAATATCTTTATGGCAGCATTGAATATACAAAATTTCCTGCTTTATGTTCGAATTTTCGTCTTTGTTGCATGCATAATTGGCTTATAGAAAAATGAAAAAAATTTCTAGCTTCACCGGGCTTTTCTTCATTGAATAAAAGAAAATGTTCAGAATCATCAACTGATGAAATTATGGGTCCTTCACTTGCTATCCCACAAACCAAGTCTTCTATAACTCCAAATTCAGCAGGTAATGCTGATTCTTCTAATTTGTCTGCAAGTAAAAAAAGTAAGTTAGGAGTTTGGGAGCATTTTGATAGATTGGTTGATGCTAATAGTAATGAAACTGGGAGGGCTGAATATAAGTGGTGTGGTAAAGATTATCAAGAGAAGAGTGATATAGGCACTTCAAGATTGTGAAAACATTTAAGAAAAAGTTGCAAAAAATTTCTAGATAAAAAAGAGTAAAGATAAGTAACATACAACTTTGAGTTTTGTGGAGTTAAGTAATAGTACATAGTTAGTTAGTTAGAAATTTGATCAAAAAGTTTGCACAGAAACTTTAATTAGGATGATCATTAGAGATGAATTACCATTTAATTTTGTTGAAAATGAGTGTTTTAGGAAATTTATTGAAATAATTTATCCTGAATTTAAAATTTCATCTAGAGTGACTATTTCTAGAAAATGTTGTTCTCTTTTTATAAATGAGAGATAAATTGAAAGATTTTCTTAACGGAAGAATTTAAAAAATTTGAATCACGTAATTATTATATTCGCGTAAATTCTTAAATTGTGTATTTAATATTTAGATTTTTTTGTCTAATATTTAATTTATTTGTTATTATTTTTAGATATTACTCAAGATTCTCGAATCAATGCGAGCATAATGTAGAGAAAGATTGTCGAGTGTTAATTTTCAAATTTTATATGTATTTATTGAGATATTTTGATTATATTTGTATTTATTATTGTGTATATTTATATTACAAATTTTTAAAAATATTGAATTATTTGAAATACCGTATGGTATTGTATTATTTTATTTTGTACCGAAATAACCAAAAAATCGAACTGAATTGTACCGAAAAAACCGAAAAATCGAACAGAACTATACCGAAAATTATAAGAACCGTACCGAAATACACCGAACTTGACTGAACTTTATAAGAGATAAAATTTCAATACAATACGGAGATTTATAAATTTTCGAATTTGACTGAACTGTGTACACCTCTACCCTAAATAATATTTTTTTATATTTTTATAATCCAAGTTAATAGTTATGGGATATTGCTTAATCAAAAATTTATATTTGATGATAAAATCAATTTATATTAATATTATACTTGATAAAATTAAAAATTATGTGCAACTGTTACCACTATATTTTTATTTTATATTTTTTAGATATTGAATGAAGATAAATATAATAATTATAAAAATAATATTTTTAGATAACGTTTTTACAATTAAAATTAAAATTTATAAATTTATAAATTTATAAATATATTTTTCTTATAAATTCAAATATTTAATAGAGAAATTTTGCTGTATTGTTTAATTTTTTATTATTATTGCTAAAAAATAGTAAAATAAATTAAAAATTATTAATATTTTGATATTTTATAATTAATATATTATATAAATATATTTTTTTGTATAATACATTTTTGATTTCATATAAATAATTATATTTAAAAAAATAAAATTTTTGAGTCAATTCATCCAAATAATTAATTTATGGCTTAATTGGCATAAAGAATTAATTTTCGATCCGATTTTAAAAACATCGATTTAAATCATGGTTATTAAAATCGGACCGGCCGGTTGAACCGCGAACCGGTTGATTCAACTGTAAAAAACCAGTTTGGGAAAAAACCGGCCAGAACCGGGTTGAACCGGACAAAACCGGCCTAATTTAAAATAATTAATAAAATAAATATTTTTTCCATAAAAATAAAAAATAAATAATCTAATAAATTTTATTTAACAAATAATTGATATTTTTACTATTTAATCACATTTTAACTTAATGAAAACAATATAATGGTTTAATAATTTAATAAAATACAATAGAATAAAAATTGAATAAATTATTAAAATTGATGAACCTAAATATAATTTTGTATCTTTTTTTAATTTCACCTACAATTATTGAATTATTTAATTTTTAAATTTAAACTCATAAAATAAAATGTTTCAATTGAAAAATATCTAATCAAGTAATAATTTTAAAAATTATAAAAGGTGAAAAAATATTATTAGTAGTATATTTGAGATATATATTAAATGTTTTGATTGATTTTTTTTTCTTTGAGTAGTAATATTTATAAAAAATATACTAATTAATAATATGTTAAAAAATAAAAAAAAAAAATCCGGTTGAATCCGGTTGAACCGATCGAACCAAGAACCCTCAATTTTGCCAGTTCTTTATTCGGTCCGGTTTTAATAACATTGATTTAAATAGATAATCTGCAGTGCAGTCTTGGTTTTATTACTTACCAGTATTCAGCCCTTTCTGTCATTCTTTCTTTCTACCTGTCTATGCTTTTATCTCGTCGACTTGCAGCTGTCATTTTTTAGAAAAGAAAAAAAATATATAGTTTGATTGGCAGGTGCAACTGAAAATTGTCAGACCGGAAAGAAAAATGTTAAATAAAATAACTGTGATAAATTATTGGAATATTAGCTAAACAATTATTTTTTGTAAGTAAAATATGAAAAATATGAATATTCTCTTCTCTTAATTATATGGTCAAACTCTAGGGTTTAATGGTTTAATTTTTTTAATATTTTCAATAACTATTTTTTTTTTTGCATGTGTTGAATATTTTTTGTAAAATTACATTTAAATTTAAATAATAATAATAATAACACATCTTTTTTCTACATTAATCTTAGTTGACTTCAACTACTTTTCCTATATTCATATAATTACGAACAAAATACTATTGAAAATAAAATTAAAAAAATTAACGATTGCATCACAGTTTTAATTATCCTGAAGTAAGAAGTTGGATTAGTTTGCAATAACAACGGAAAAAAAATATTAAGTTTGAGTTTCAGTTTAATAGTTTGATTAATTCTTTTATTAAAAAATGATGGTATATATTGTCTTCAAAATATAATATAAATGTTTACAATCAATTAAATAATGTAAATATATATTCGTATAGGTTAAAATGGATAATCAACAAATAATATGAAGATTGCGTTGGTATCATAATCTAACCAAAATAAAAATGAATTAATACTGCACAAATAGAAAAATAAAATTATGAAGTTAATTACATACTACAACGTTTAATAGATTGCCTAAGAAAGATAAAGAAAAAAAAAAGCAAGGTGAAGTTTAACTGGCATAGTAATTCAATTCAATCCTACCCGTTATATAATTTATGTGATCTCTTGTGATCCATTTAGATTATTTATTATTTTATAATATGATATCAATATTAAAAAATATATATATTTTATAAGTTATACATATATAATTTTTTATTTTTAATAAATTTAAGAAAATATAAAAAATAATATCTTAAAATTTGACCATTACCCATTTATGACATTTTTAATAACTATCTATTTAAATCATGACCCAATCCAAAATGACCAAATCAGAGGTGGCAAATGGGTGTGTTGGGTGGGTTTGGGTTGGGTCATAAATGGGTCAAAAATATATGGGTCATAAATGGGTCAATATCCAAATGGGTTGGGTGGGTTTGGGTCGACCCATTTGATATTTTTTTAATGAAAAATAATTATCGATATAATAACGGGATACTAAAAAAATTATTATAAAAATATTGGCCAAAATGGGTCGGTAGAGATCCAAATGGATCGGAATATCGGTTGATTTATAACTGTTCAATTTACTATTCATTTGGTAAAAATTTTGGCAGTATAACGGTTATATATATAACATACCCTTCCTGCAATTCAAATAATCCACAGTCACACACAGGGGCACAACAACACAATAATTCATAAACCAAGTTGCCATTTTTTTTTTCCATTTTTAAGCCAATTATGTAATTTTAACTTATTTCACTCACTTTCTAAACTCAATTTCTCCCAAAATTAATTTTATAATTCTTAAAATATATAAATTAGTCTCCCTGCAAATTTTCAGCTCAAACAGAGTCCGTTTCTCGATTTGATACATTTAAATCAGTCCGTTTCGATAATTTTCAGTATTACCAAAAAATTAATTTTTCGCTGTCAAAAACTTATAAATATTAATCTAAGTCTATATATACTATTAAAATAATTTTTAGAGGTCATTTGCTATTTTTAGAGGTCTAGTTAAACTTTAATCAAACCGGATAACCTTTAAAATGAGTCAGACTTTTTTTTTTTGACTTTTAGAGATCTATTTGAGCTCATTTTTTCTCCAAATTTTACCCTCGGACTCCTTGTGACTAGTATTTTCCGATGATCAAATAAAATATTTTTTACATCCGTGTGTAATTTTTGTCCCTAGTGCACTATTTACCGTCGAAAAATATTATTCACGACTAACCAGATAACTCGACCATTATAAATCTAACCAACAAAATACGCATACATATTACACAATAATAATACAGCGGGACAGCCTAAACAAAAGATCTTATTCATTAAGCCAAAAGTTTTTAATATTCAAGAAATAATGAAAAGAAAAAGAAGAAAGGAACAAACACCCATTGGGTCTAGGAAGAATGACCCAAATGGGTTTAGGAAAAATGACCCAAATGGGTTGTATTTTATGTGGGTAGATTTTGGGTGGACTTAAATGAGTCAATTTTTTAGTTGGGTTGGGTTTGGGTCAATTTTTCTTGGGTGGGTATGGGTGAATTGTTGGATTTGGTTTAATTTTGACACCTCTACCAAATCCATTTATGGCTCATAAAATTTTAAGCTATTTATGAGCGAACTTGTCATGATCCGACACAAACCCATTTGATCCGACCCGTTTGCCACATATAACTATTTATGATATTAACTAAAGTAACATTTTCAAAAAGGGAAAGTTGAAGTTACACCATTGAACTTAAGACAACTTAAGGTGTCAATATGAGTAGAAATAAGCAAAAAAATCGTTGGACTTGGTTAATTGAGAAACTGAATCGAAATCGATCCAAAAAATAGGTTAACCGAACCGATTTTAATTGTTAACGGTTGGTATTTTAAAAAAATTGATATTAATAGTCTGATTTATCTTTTTGGCTCATAAACAGGTTAACCGAACCGATAACCGATATATAAACACTCTTATAATATATATATATATATATATATATATATATATATATATATATATA
Source organism: Excoecaria cochinchinensis (assembly GCA_947683425.1). NCBI lineage: Eukaryota > Viridiplantae > Streptophyta > Magnoliopsida > Malpighiales > Euphorbiaceae > Excoecaria > Excoecaria cochinchinensis. Next base: position 9,014,517 of record CANTUQ010000050.1, read on the forward strand.
TATATATATATATATATATATATATATATATATATATATATTACAATTTTTTTTATTTCATTATTTTCATACTTAATTATATTTCTTTAATTTTCATTACTTTAAAATATATTTCAAATTTATTTTAATTTTTTTAAAAAAATATTTGAGTTAATTTATTAATTGTTCAATATGTCCATATTTAGTATTTATTATTATTTCTTGAATTATCAATTTTTCATTAAAATATATTCGAAAAGTTATATAACATTAATATATTAACTAAAATTTTAAACAATTTAAAAAATATTTAATTTTTAATAATAAAGCACAAGACAGTCTTTATCTGAGATAAAAGGAGAGCTGGCTGGTTTGTAGCGGAAGCTCCGGTCGGATGAGAGAATCCTGCAAGAGAAAGTGCCCGGTCAGATCAGGTGTAAGCACTCCGAACCTTAAGTTAGTAGCTTTTAGAGAGATAATGCTTAGAGGTAGAATGCTAGAAATTCAATATCTCGTGCCATCGTTGGTTGGGCTATTTATAAAAGATAGTTGAGGTGCACTTGAGTGCCTAGGATGTGATAACAGTTAGAGTAGGTGTGCGGCGAAGTGACTGGGAGTAATTGATGGGCATGGGCGCTGCCATGTGTCAGACGACTGATGGGACTGGAAGTCACATCAGCCGATCGGGCGTGCGCGTTGCCTAGGAGTTCACGCCTGCTACTCTTTGCCATTGGGCCTTGAGCCTTGCTAATGGATCGGACTGACTAGATGGGTCTTTATGCAAATGATATTTGCAGGGTTATCACTTGTCCCCCCTCAAACTGGTCCTATCGGGCGTAGATTTGCCTTGAGGTGCCCCATTTGGGAAGTGCCCGCTTTGAATTATTCCGATCGGGAGACATACGTTGGCGGGATTTTTGAATTTTGCACGGCACATTTTCTGAAGAGGCGCGCCTGCTTGCACAGCTATCATCATTCAATGTTGCGCGTGTTCCAAGGGTGACACTTCGTTCTTCGTACAACCATTATGTCTTTGGGACATGTGGTATACCGCTAGTGGTGAGACGGTTGGCGTGCTCCAGAAGTTTTGCCTATAAATAGGGCAATTCCTGTGCAATTTTCTCTTCACTTTTGCAATCCCTAGCGAAGCTCTGCCAAATTTTTTCCTCGCTTTCTTTGAGTTCCAGCAAGCCTCTTTTGCTTCTTTCCAAAATTTTTTCAAGTTACCTATTATCAAATAAGTACCTCCTTCACATTTCTCTCTGATTTCTCCTTTTTTTTTAATTTTTCATCTGCATTCATTCCCTTTAGAAGTTAGGGACTTGCATTTCTTCCTTCTTTTCTCTGTCGAAAATGGTTTCCAGTAGCAGCCACTTAATAAATAGAAGCCTCATGGAGGAATACAGGGGCAAGTCACCAGTTGAGCGCTGCTCCCGACTGAGCCTTAGAGAGGTGGCTAAGGTTCCTACCAAATACGGTCTTCCAGATGACATCTTCATGATGCCTTGCCCCGATTCTATGGCAGTGATGGAGGGGCCCTTTAGGAAGGATCAAAACGAGTGGTTCATCTGCCACTTATGGAGTTTGGATGCAGGAATGCGTTTCCCTTTCGGCGCATTTGAGATCGCTGTGTTGAAGGGTTATGGCATCGCCTCCAACCAACCGCATCCAAACGGGTGGAAAACGGTGGCTTGCTTCAGAATTTTGTGCATCTTGGAGGGAGTGGCCCCAACCCTTGATCTCTTTAGCCATTTTTTCTATATCTCATGTCGGAGCGATGGAACGGAATATTTTTTCACCAGCCGACCGAGGAAAAAACTCATCAACGTCCCCACTTCTATGAAAGGATTTAAAGAAAGATATTTTCTGGTAGGAAGGATTAGAGGATTTGGGGTGAGCCTTGCCCGATCGGGAGAGGCCAATATTTTAAAGGACCAGGCTGCAGGGCAATCCATGTATGAGGCTGACGTTGAGAAGTTGATGGATGCCGTGGCTCGGAAGGGGGGGCCTTATGAGTCCAAGCAGTTGCTGTTGACGTTACATGGGTCCTCCAACCCTAAAGCTGCTGAAAACGTCCAACATGAGAACTAGGATCGGAGTAGAGGGGATAACATAAATTGTTACTCATGCATTGCATTTGCATTAAATATCACTTTTATGAGAGAATGACTTATCTTGTTTGTATTCGTGATACAATTGCGATGGCTGGAGGGAGCGACATGACACAACGGCTGGGCGCTCGGGCTGTGGCTAAAAGAGAAGCCGATAGAAAAGCCATGGAGGAGAGGAAGAGGCAGAAGATCTTGCCCGCTTCAGAAGTACACAAACTGCAGCTGGGTTCGAAGGACGCTTCTTCCGTCGCTGCCCCAATTACTGCCGTACCGGTTTCTGCTGCTCCTTCTGTGATTGTTGCTGCTGCAACTGTCTCAGTCGCTCGCCAACCTCCAGTCACCTCAGGTCCTTCAGCGCCTCATCCGAAAGTAGGGGATCAGCCCCTTCGCCGTCAAAAGATAGTGCTCAGAGATGAGTCAGAGGAGGAAGAAATGCCTGGGGCTATCTGTTCTCCTAACATTCAAACTTTGAGGGAGATGGCCCAGGGGAGGCCGGCACGGCTGGATGAGGCCTCACGGAAGCAGGCCGAGGAGGTCACCAAGAAGAGGGCCACTGATGTGGTGGCCAAAGGCAAAGTTATTGTGCCGAGCGAGCCAGCTCGGCATCCGGACAGGCGACCTGTGCCTTTCAAGGAGTTCTTGAAGGAGTACTTCGGCAGCGACTGGTCAACGAGCGACAAAGCAGTTGCCAGTTATCTCTGTCGGGGCCTTCTTCAGGAGGATGACTTCAAGGTCATGGGGGATCTTAGCTCGCTCGGCCGGGAGTTCAGTTTATTCAACCAGCAGACCCTGGAGGTGAGATTTGGCCACTTTGATTCATATTGCCTGAAAATTAGCAAAACTCGCCTTTGCTAATGTTGTTATTTTCTTGTTCTTATAGTTGATCAAGAGGGGTCAGCGCTTGCACGGCATGGGCAGCCTTTTAGAGGCAAGATCAAAAGAAGCTGCCAAGGTGAGGGGGGAGGCGATTTCTCAATGTGAAGCCATTCAGAAAGAAAACTCCGCCCTTCGCCTTAAGGTATCAGATCTCCAAAAGGACACCTCTGCTCTTCGTGGAGAGGTGGTGGACACGAGGAAGGAGGCCACTCGGCACACCCAGGAGCTAAAGTCACGGCTCATCGAGGTTGATCGGCTGAAGGGTGAGGTGGCACGCCTGACAGCCGACAGCGCTCAATGCCAAAGATTTGAGGAAGAGGCGGCCAAGTTGGTCGCCGAGTGAAAACTTCTGGGCGCTGAGAAGGCCAAGGCGTAGGAGGAGAAAGGTAAAGCACTTGCGGAGTGTGACCGGTTACGCACCAATCTGGCAAACAAGGAGAAGGCTTGGGGGAAGAGGCTCGAAGAGGAGCTTGCCTCTCGAGAGGAGCAACTCCTTGATCAATTGGGCGAGGCTCAAGCGAAGTTGCTATCTCGACTGATCTATGAGGCTGAGAGGCGCTTCCCTGATGCTGATCTCAACTGGATGGAGGATCCAACGGCTTTGCCCGATTCGCCATCCAACGATGATGAAGGCGATGCTCCTAGAGGGGAAATTACGAGCTTCTGGGGAAGATCCTTCGTCAACCGAGGTTTGCCAAGACACATCCTCTAGAGTCGAAGCTAGGGCGCCTCCGCTTGCTGCGCCTATCTCCGAGGGGGCTAGCCGAGCCTTCTCAGCCTGCCTCCAACCCCTCTCAGGCCGCCACCGAGCAAAACGTAGGGCCAACTACCAATCCTCCTGGCGATGTAAAAGTTGTAAATATAGAAACTTAGGTTAGAAATTATAGACATGTATAGATTTCCCTTTGTATACTTTGTTTATTGTACCGATTCTTATAAATTGTACAACATACAATTTCTTTAATAAATGACAACTTTTGTGTAATTCATAAATTTTCATAGTTATGCATTCGCAAATCTTCAATAACTTGTAAAATTGCATAAAATTTGCTAAGTTTGGATATAGCTTGCTAAAATGCGTATAACTTACTAATGTGAAACATGTTAATGAATCTCATATGCTTCCTGAATTTAAATTATTTCTCAAGTCCAGTGACCGATTTGCCCAATCTGGTTTAGGATGCACGATTAGTAGGCCATCTGGAATGACTCTTGAGTTAGACTTAGAATTAATAGTTTCGTTCGTCAAGTTAGTGTTTGATTTGCATTTCGGTTTATGACCGTTGCACAACACTTATCTTGGGAGAAACATTTACCTTAATCTAATCACTATGCTCGCATCTTGGATTCGGGGTGGGCGTAGAATCTGGGGAATGAGTCAGTGCAAGCGGGGCGCGTTCTGTATTTTCGGATCGGAGTATAGCCGATCCTAACAAATGGGATCGACATAAGGTTCGTGGTTCCCGTATCTTCGGATCGGGATGTTCATCGATCCTAACGATTAAACTATCGGGTGCTTGTCCTTTTTCGTATCTTGGGATTGGGAATTGCATCGATCCTAACGGTTGGATTAAAGTTGTTCCGTATTTTTGGATCGGGAATAACATCGATCCTAACGGATGAATCGTACCTGCAAAGAAGTAGGTTTCAACTTTTGCCTTTTCGGCTTGGGATGAGCATCAAGCCTAGCGTATAAGTTGCATCATACGTGCCTTTCACAGAGATGAAAAAGAACTTCTTTATTGATTGAATATTTGTTGTATCCAGATACATTATTGCAAGTGGTACATTTTGAGTACATTGACGTTCCAGCTTCGGGGGATGTCTTGCCCTTCAATTATTTTGAGCCTGTACGTGCTCGGGCCTAAGACTTTGGAGACCTCATAAGGCCCTTCCCAGTTTGGCATTAGCTTCCAAACTCTTGCATTTCCCGCACTTATGTCCGCCTTTTTGAGCACCATATCACCCACATTGAAAGCTCTAGACTTTACTTTGGCGTTGTGGCATCTGGCGACCCTTTGCTTGTAGGTTGCAATTTTGGCATAGGCATCCTTCCTCCTTTCTTCTATTAAGTCTAGGTCTTGGCATCTTTCCTGGATGTTGGCCCGTTTGGAATAGAATGCTAACCGATAGGAAGGAAGGCCGACCTCTACGGGTATCATTGCTTCGGAGCCGTAGACAAGAGAGAATGGTGTTTGATGAGTGCCTGTCCTTAGCGAAGTTCTATATGACCACAGGACACTCTGCAGTTCTTCAGTCCAATTGCCTTTCGCCTCACCCAGCCGCTTCTTCAAACCTTCCAGGATGGTTCGATTGGAGACCTCTGTTATCCTGTTGCTTTGAGGGTGAGTGACTGAGGTGAATCTCAGATTGATGTTTAGGCCTTGGCAAAAATCTCTGAAGATGGAGCTGTCGAATTGCTTGCCATTATCTATAATAAAAACGTTAGGTAAGCCATACATGCAGACGATGTTCCTCCAAGTGAAGTTTTTGACCCTTTCTGCGGTGATCATTGCTAGAGGTTCTGCTTCGATCCACTTGGAGAAGTGGTCAACTGCCACAATGAGGAACTTTATCTGCCTCTTGCCTTGGGGAAAAGGTCCCAGGATATCCAAACCCCACTGATCAAATGTCCATGCGATCCCGATCGGCTGCTGGTCTGCTCCGTGTTGTCTTATCCTTCCATGGACCTGGCATTGTGGGCATCTCCTTACTTTCTCTTGAGCATCTCTGAAAATGCTTGGCCAGAAGTACCCTGCCTGGAGTACCTTCCTTGCCATGGCTCTGTTAGCCTCATGTGCCCCATAGATGACTTCATGAACCTCCCTGAGGATATAATCTCCTTCTTCCTTCGTCACGCATTTGAGCCAAGGATGGCTGAAAGCTTTTTTGTACAAATCACTGTTAATTATGGAGTAATTAAGAGATTTGCGAGATACCTTTTGAGCTTCGATTTTACCCTCCTGCAGCTGTCCTGTCTGCAGGTACTGCTTGATCGGGCTCATCCAGGTTTCTTCCCCTTGATCAATCTCCATCATTTCTGGCTCGTCTAAGGAGGAGGAGGTTTGGTCAATAACAGTGATATATTCTTCTATTATTCCTTGCTCAGAAGCAGACATTTTGGCCAGCCGATCGGCTTCAGATGTTTGATCTCTCGGCACCTTCTGGAGGTTCCATTCTGATCCAGATTCTTTAAGTATCTTGATAGCGGCCTTGACCTTTGCCAAATACTGGATCATGCCGGCTTCTCTGGCTTCAAAGGTGCTCGAGACTCGGCTTGTCACGAGCTGAGAGTCGCTTTTAATGGTCACTGACTCCGGCCGAATGTCATGGAGCGGCCTCAATCCTTGAAGGAGCGCCTCATACTCTGCTACATTATTAAAGGCTTTAAAATTAAGCTTTATTGTATACCTTATTGAAATGCCCAAGGGGCACGTTATTACGATGCCCATGCCTCCTCGAGTGTCATTTGCTACGCCGTCCACTTTCATTTCCCAACTTGGGCGTTTGGGCTGACTTTGGGATTCTTCACCAGTGAATTCAGCAACAAAATCTGCTAGAGCTTGAGCCTTTATTGCCGTTCTAGGCTCATACCTCACATCCCATGACTGCAGCTTGATCGTCCATCCCACCATTTTGCCTTCCAGATCCGGGGTCTGAAAAATTCTCCTAATCGGATGACCCGATCGGACTACTATTGTGTGCGCCTCGAAGTATTGTCTTAACTTTCTTATGCACATCATAAGGGCAATGATGAGTTGCTCGATCGGTCCTTTTTTTTTCGCACCTCTGAGTACTTGGCTGACGTAGTACATAGGAAGTTGTTGGGTCCCTTCTTCTCTTACCAAAACACATGCAACGGCTTCACCAAAGGTGGACAGATAAAGGTACAAGTTTTTACCCGGTATCGGTCGGCTGAGCAGTGGCGGGTTAGTGAGGAATTTCTTTAACTCTTCAAAGGCTTATTGGCAGTCTTCCCCCCAATTGAAGGTCTCACTCTTCCTTAGATTTTTGAAGAAAGGAGTTCATCGCTTGGTTGAGGAGGAGATGAATCGTCCTAAGGCAGTGATTCTCCCGTTCAGCTTCTGGATGTCTTTTATGCTTTTGGGGGGTTGCATCTCGAGGATGGCTTTTATTTTCTCCGGATTAGCTTCAATCCCCCTCTAGGAAACCATGAAGCCCAGAAACTTTCCTGAGGGAACTCCGAAGATGCACTTTTCGGGATTAAGCTTCATCCAGAATTTATTTAATGTGCAAAAGACTTTGGCCAGATCGACGGGATGTTCTTCAGGGCTCCTGCTTTTAACGATCATGTTGTCCACGTATACCTCTACATTCTGTCCGATCTGGTCTTTAAAAATTTTATTCATGAGACGCTGATACGTGGCACCGGCATTCTTTAGACCAAATGGCATCACCTTATAGCAAAAGGTTCCGTCGTCTGTGATGAAACTGGTCTTCTCCTAATCTGCAAGACACATCAGGATATGGTGGTAACCAGCGTATGCGTCTAGGAGGGAGTAAATGGCATGGCCTGCAGTGGTGTCCACCAACTGGTCTATACTTGGCAGGGGGTAGCTATCTTTGGGACATGCTTTATTGAGATCCGTGAAGTCTATGCACATCCACAGTGTAACAATCCAAAATAGTCCTAGTTAGAATCTGCCTGGTAAGTAGGAATATTTAGAGCATTTCAGTAATTTTAGCAAAAGAAAATTTGGATAATAAGAATTTTATTGCAAGGAATTAATTAGTTAAGTTAAATGAAGGAATTATATGGTATACATGTGATGTATGGATGTAGGGTACTTTTGGTTTTGGCATAATCTAGTAGTATTGGTGCATGGTAACTTGGATGTAAAAGTGTTTTATTGGAGATTATACGGTGTGAGTTAAGTTTGGTACCTTGGTTTGTTAGTCAAAGATGAGATCAAAGGGCCATTGGTAGAGTGACATGTGTGTGGGTTGGTGGGAGTATTAAATGTGATTTGAGAGAGGGAAGAGAGGAAGTGAAACTTCCCGTGGAAGCCACTTGAAGTTGCTCTCTCCCTTCTCACGTCCACTCTCTCCTCTCCTCATCTCCATTTTCTGCTCTCTCTTCCTTTCATGTGGGTGTTTCTCAAGCTTTAAGCTAGGGTTTTGGTTTTGAAGGTTCCAAGAGGTAAGTGGCCATGTTATTTGGTTTTGATATTCTTCTTCTTCTCCTTCTACGGGTCTGATTATGGGTTGTGGTTGATTTCATGGATTAACTAAGTTTTGGTTTTGGTTGATTGGTTGCAAGAAGTTGAAGAAAAGAGAAAGGATAAAGGAAAAGGAAAGTTGGTGGATTAAAGTCAGTGAAGTTTTGAGCTCCATTCCAGGTTTAGGAGTGTTTTTACATCATCACTTTCGATCATGTTTTGAGTCAAATATTGTTGTTGGTTGTGAGTTTTGGTATATAAATATGCATGAGTATAAGTGATTTGTGTAATTATTGAGTAAATGAATTATGTTGTTATAAGCATTATAAGTGTAGCATGGTTATGAGTTCATTATGGTATATGCTAAGGATATGATTAATGTAATGAATGATTATGTATGATATTAGGGTTGTGATGGTTTGGGAAGGCTTGAATATATGTTTGGGTGCTGTGGAATTGAAATTTCACATAGGTCACGGTGACAACCAGTTTTGTTGCCACCATGAGGTATGTTAGGATTGCATTCTGCCCGCCTGTTGTAGGTATGTCACGGTGACAACCACTTTGATTGCCACCGTGAGGTACCCAGTTTTGCTTTCTGTTTTTAAATTCCGAGGTATGTCACGGTCACAACCATTTGGTTGCCACCGTGAGTACCTTAGTCTTGCATTCTGTTTTGATTGATATGCATGTCACGGTCACAACCATTTGGTTGTCACCGTGAGGTATCTTTAACATGTAATTTTTCTCCTCTTTGCATTCTCAAATTTTAATTATATGGAATATTGGCTTTTATAATAAGTTTATCATATTTAAATAAGTTTTCATAGCATGTTAAATGGTATATGTGTATTAGTTATTCATTTGAGAGTTGTATGTTGATTATGCCTGTAAATGATTTACATGACTTTACTTATGATCTATGTACATGTGTGGTTAAGTTAGTTGAATACTTTGGTAGTTTATATCTTTATAGTGAAAGGAGTTATATGTATGTATTTATTGTTTTATAATGCAATTTGAGCCTAGTAGTCATAGTTAGTGGATAGATAAGCGCTTATCCAGGGTCAGAGTGTGAGTGCAGCTGCTATATGTCATTTGTTACATTTGGGCCCCGTTTGGGTCATATAAGATGTTCGAGACCTCGGTCTCCGGTATACCTTCGAGTATACATGATTATAAAATATTTTGAGACTCATGTCTCTATATGCTTGTGATACTGTGTCCTATCAGTATCGTTAGTACCCGTATCCACTAATTAGCGAATAATCAGGCTATTACTTGAGTTTAGTACATGCGATTGTTGTATGAAGCTAATAGTTATATGAAATGAATATATTACATGTATATGAATATGAGTTATGACATGATGAGATGTAACACTTGTATTCGTATTTGAATGGTTTACTTTCCCAATATACTTGAGTACGATGACAATTGTTATATGCTTGAGTAGTATATGTTTTTATGCTTTGTTATTATTATGTTTATATATATATATATATATATATATATATATATATATATATATATATATATATATATATATATATATATATATTATTGCGATTATATGTATATGCATGCATTGTTCCTCCCCACTAAGCGTTATCGCTTAGCACGGGCTCTTTTCTCGTGTAGGTGGCAGGTTCTTTTTGGGAGTCGGACATCTGCAGGTCAGCCACTAGAAGTCTAGTATTGGAGTTTTTGTCTTCCGCTGTATTTTGTATATGGAGTATAATTTTGGAATGTAATTTTTGTAAAGGATTATTTTGTATATGTATTTATTTACAAATCCCTTTTTGTAAAATGTTATGATAATATTATTATATGTATATGAATTTGGCACATTTTGATTAAATGTACGTGTTTTTCTTATCATGTCGTGAGTTAAGTATGCGTTTTTGTGAGTTGAGCGTGTAGCGCTCCGGCATCCTTCCAACGGGGGTATCGGGGGGTGACACGCAGCTTCCCTGACTTCTTTTTTACTAGGACCACGTTAGCGAGCCACTCGGGATAGTCGACCTCTTAGATTGTTCCGGTCTTTAGTAGCCTATCCATCTCCTCAGATATGAATTTCCTTCGGTCGGGAGCATGGCTCCGAAGCTTTTGCCTGATCGGGGGATGAGTTGGGTCCACATTTAATTTATGGGTGATCACTTTTGGGTCTATGCCAGGAATATCCTCTGGCTTCCAGGCGAAGGACGCTTGATTTATCATTAAGACCCGCATGATGGCATCTTCTGTTTCTATGTCCATGCTGGTCCCAACTTTAACTTTTTTTCCTTTTGACAGTGCTCTTGTCTTCACCTCTTCAGTAGGGTCCATTCTTGGTCTCTCCACCTGCTCAGACCGTTCCAGACCTGGCTCTACGATCATGGCCTCCCTCTGCTGCTTTATCATGGTGACGTATGCTTCTCGTGACGCCTTTTAATCTCCTCTCAGGATGGCGATGCCCCCTCTAGTTGGGATTTTCATCACCATGTACCGTACACTGGTAACAGCTCCGGTTTGGAAAATCAACGGCCTGCCGAAAATGGCATTATAGGCAAAAGTCATGTCAATCACCATAAATGTTACCTTGCAAGCATGAGCGATTGCCTCTTGGCCAAGCTCAATGAAGAGTTCGACGGATCCCACCACTGGGATAGTAGCATTACCGAGCCCAATCAGTGGTGTGGCGTTTGGTTTCAACTCTTCGATTGGGAGTCCCATGGATCGGTAGGCTTGGAGGGTGAGTACGTTGACAGCACTGCCATTATCCACTAGGATTCTTTTGATATTGAAGTTGTTAATCTGAGCTCTTACAACGAGAGCATCCTCATGTGGGAACATGACGTCTCGTGCGTCTTCGCTGGATATGGTGACTGAGGCTAGCTGTTCGCCCTGATGGGAGAGGTAAACACCATTTCCCTTTCTTTTTCTAAAGAGGTATTCTCCATAGGATGATCCTCCGGTGATCACATTTATTACCCTGGTGTACGGCTTGCGCGGGTCGGCATTTCTCGGGTTTCTATACTCATCATCATCGTCTGAGCTAGAATCATCCCTTCGAGGCTTTGACTGTCTACAGGGACTCTCCGCTCTAGCCGGGCTTATGAATTTTTTGAGGGACCCTCTTCGTATCAGCCTTTTGATCTCCTTTTTTAGCGAGGTACACTCGTCAGTCAGGTGACCGACGTCTCTGTGGAACTCGCAATATTTCTTAGGGTCCCTCCCAATTCTGCTCCTTTCGGACAGCGCCCTGGGCCAGTTGACCTTGCTGTACTTTTCTTTGATCCACATTAGCACTGTGGCTGGGTTGGCATTGAGTGGAGTGAAGGTTCTGACCGAGCAATCATCTGAGTGTTCAGCCCTGCCTCTCCCGGACTCCTTCTTTTTTCCCAGATTCCTAGAAGTTACAGCTCGGTCTGGGCTTCTTGCTGTCCGTTCGGATCCGGAAGCTCTATTGAATGAGCGACCATCCGGGTGCTGTAGCCGATCCATTACATTGGTCCTTCTTCCCCTGCTGGACCTTAAGGCGTCATCCAGTTGGATGTGTTGCCTAGCCCTCTCCATTAGATCGGCAAAACCGGTTGGGGCTCTTATTGTTATTGATTCAAATAGTGGGCGATCCGTGATGCCCCCAGCCAAGGCGTTATTCGTCATTTTCACACTTACGTTCCTCACTTCAGACATGGTTGCTTAGAACCCGTCGATGTAGTCTCGAAGACTTTCATCGGATCTCTGATAGAGATTGCATAGGTTGCTCACCGATTTTGGTGCTCGTGTCTGCACGATGAATCTCGTGGTGAACTGCTCCTTGAGTTGTTTGAAGGAGGTAATTGATTCTTGTGGCAGCTCATGGAACCAATTGAGAGCGTCTCCTCCCAAGGTGGTGGGGAAGATTCTGCAGGCTATCCTCTCATCGTAGGTATAGACCTGCACCTTAGTGAGATATTCTGCTAAATGGGTGGTGGGATCAGTTTTACCTGTGTATTTGTCCATTACCACGTCTCTCCACCTGGGAGGTAGCTCAGAGTCTGTGATCTCCCTGCAAAACAGGGAGGCAGTATTCCTGCATGTGTTCCCCTCAAATGCGCCTTTCTTAGGAGCGGTGAAGCCAAACTGCTTGAGCTTCTATTTAAACCATTGGTCTTCCCTACTCATGGCGATGGCGGTAGACTCGCCTTTGGCCTTTCTTGAGTGTCTGCGATTTGGGGTGCACATAAAAGACAGATCATCCCCTATGAAGGGGGTGGAAGACCTGCTGGGGTAGTAGGGGGAGTCCCCGCTTGTGGGCATTGTTCCCTTCCCTTTATCATACCTTCCTGAGGTCCTGATGACGCCCCTTTGACTATCTTGAGCTTGTGGCTCATTGATGGAGATCCCCTTGCTTCTTCTTTGTCTGAAGTCTTCGTCCATGAGGTAATCCTCATGGGTTCTTTCAGAGGTTATTGTCATCTTGTCTTTTTTAAGTGTTTGGATAATGCTCTTAGTGAAGTCACTAAGAAGAGCACGCATGTCCTTAATGGTGACAGGGGTATCTTCTGGTTGCCTTAGAATGGTATCGTCGAATTCAGGAAGAAGGTTGGCTCTGATTGGGAACCTGGGAGGTATCTCATTTCTCCGTGAGGTCCCAGATCTGGCACGGCTGTTGCCATTGTGATCATGTTCTCTAGGGGATGCGTTCTCATTGGATCTTGAGTTAGCCATAGCTCTCAACGAAAGCACCAAATGATAAAGCACAAGACAGTCTTTATTTGAGATAGAAGGAGAGTTGGCTGGTTTGTAGCGGAAGATCCGATCGGATGAGAGAATCCTGCAAGAGAAAGTGCCCGGTTGAACCAGGCGTAAGCACTCCGAAGCTTAAGTTAGTAGCTTTTAGAGAGAATGCTTAGAGGTAGAATGCTAGAGATCAATACCTGTTGCCATCGTTGGTTGAGCTGTTTATAAGAGATAGTTGAGGTGCACTTGAGTGCCTAGGATGTGATAACTGGCAGTTAGAGTAGGTGTGCGGCGAAGTGACTGGGAGCAGTTGATGAGCATGGGTGCTGTCATGTGTCAGACGGCTGATGGGACTAGAGGTCACATCAGTCGATCGGCCGTGCGCGTTGCCTAGGAGTTCACGCCTGCTACTCTCTGCTATTGGGCCTTGCCAATGGACCGGGCCGACTAGATGGGCCTTTATGCAAATGATATTTGCAGGGTTATCATTTAATATATGTGAAAATAATGTGTGTCAAATTTAAAACAATAATGGAAAAAAGTTGTTAGGATGGAATTGATTTATTTTAATAAATTCATATTTTTAAGTATTTTTGTTATACTTTTTTTATTATCCTAATTATTTTGAAATTTTCATGTGTTTTTTTAATTAGCGATTAGTAAGTGTAACCGTCTATCTAATTAAAGTGATCATGTACCGATTAATTTATTTACTTATTAAATCTTAATTTTTAATAATAACGTTGCTTATATCCACCAAAAATTTTTATTTTAATAACAATAATATTGTATTATAGTAAAAAAAATTTAATTTTTAAGTATTTTGAACATTTTAATTTTATTTATAAATGCATCTTATAATTATAGTGGTTAACCGAAAAATAGTGATTAACCGATCTGAAAAACCGTAACCGATTGTAACGGACTGATTAATAGTTAGTATTTTCAAAAAATAAATATTAATAGACTAATTTTTTTTTAAGGTTATAGACCGATTAACGGGTCAATTTTTACCCCCTAAATATGCCGCTGATCTTTCTTTAGACTAAAATTTGCTCTTCATATTTTATAATTGGGCAAAAAAATGTCATTGGCATTATTTTTCCAGTTTTATGTAATTTTTTATACCTGAAATTTCTCTTTATTCAATCATACCCTTTTTCTTTTATTTTATTCATTTTTACTTAGTTAAATTTATTTTTTACGTTAACTAACGTAAATCTAATATTTCTCATTAAAATAGACATCTTTTGGGTTCAATTATAGTTTCTTGGATTCTATATGTTAATATTGATTTTCATATAAATCTGTTAATTGGTCATCTATTTTTAGGGTTAATTTCACTCGTTGTTACTAAATTTATACTCAAATAACATTAATATAATGAAAAAAATTTTCTTCTTATGAAAATTATTGAACTTAAAACATGTTTACAAAAAAATCACTTTAATTGTTTTTTAACGATTGTTTCGCCGAAATGTCCACCCGGAGTGTACACTCAGCACCCCTATGCACACATGATTTGACATGTGACATTATCGCATGAAAAAAAATGACATGTGAGCATGCCATGTGGCATACCACATAGATATTTTGACAAGTTAGTTTATCATATAGCATACTTACATGTCATTTTTTCCACAAGATATGACACGTGTCAAGCCATTTATGTATGCAGTGCTGAGTGTATGCGCCAGCTGTAATTTTCAGTGATTTTTTTGCCAAAAAATGATTGAAGTGATTTTTCTGTAAATTTATTTTAAGTCCAGTGATTTTTATGAGAATAATTTTTTTTCATTATATTAGTGTTATTTGAGTATAATTTCAGTGATTATGAATGAAATTAAGCCCTATTTTTATTATGATTATGTATATTTTCTTTACTGCTTAAAACTAATAAACTTAAAATTTGTCCAAATTTTTCTATAATACTCATTTTTATTTTATCAATTTAAGGAGATTCATACCAAAATTTTGTACCAAAATTACTTAATATTTCTATTTGGCTAATATCCGAACGGTAATTTTCACTTTTATTTCTTTTAAATATTTTAAATACTTTTAATATACAACAACTTTTGTAATTCTTTTTCATTATAATTAAGATCATACTCTAACAATTTAATAGTACTTTTTGGTATATTTATAAATTTTAAATAATTAATTCTACTTCTTAGATATTCGATATAACTTTTTATTTCAACTATTTGTTTATTTACCTTTTCTTTGACTGTTTCTTGTTGTTAATTCATTTAATTCTCTCTTAAATTTCTACTAGAATATGTATTTCATTTGTAATAATATCTAATTCTCTTTCTAAGTTGTTTTTTATATTTATTAATTCTTCTTTTCTGGGTATTCATTTTCCATATTTCTCATGTTGTCTTTATAATATTTTATTTTACCAATTAATTTTAAACAAATTGTGTATATTTTATCACAAGTTTTTCTTAATTTTGCACTTAGCATTTTATTTTTCTTTCAGATCTAGGCTTTGATACTAATGAAGGGCAAAGTTAGTAATCCAAAGCAGAGTTGAACAAAAGTTTCACTTTCTTTTAAATTGTCTTTTAGATTTTCTTTAATTCTTAAAACATTATTCAATTTTATATAAACAAAATCTAAACATTTCATGTTGGAGTTTGGATACGCCCATAACTTCCGATATGAACCCGAATCCATATCTATATGGGAATTACACAGGTATGAAATAAGTTCCATATCAAGTCTTTTAATTAAGAGTTTTTTCCCTTAATTAAGAGGAATTTGAAAGGTTGTAACTTCCCTATTAATGGTGTAACTGCCACCATTAGTTTGTAACTGTCCTATTAATCACCTTCATAAGTAGCCCTCCTAATTAAGAGCATAAGGCTCACTATATAAAGGGCTAAGGTGAAGATGAAAGTAAGTAAAGAAAGAGTTCTTATACCGAAACTGTAACACCCCCACACCCCCGGTAAGGAATATCGAGGCGCTACGCGTACACTTACGTATACTTGTACATGCATTAGCGGAAGCGATAGCATAAACAGATCCATTTAAAAGTAATTAAATACTACACTAGGGCCCACTTGTATTTCATATTAACTACATATACATTTACATGTTCATATTACATCTGTTTTCATTTAGCTTTACATATACATTTACATGTACCTTTACTTGTGATTTTTCTACTTATATTACATAATGATGTTACTCAAAATGTAAAACTCTAACTCTTTCTTATACAAAAAGGTATAGCAAAAACTCCTAGTGGCCTTGACCTGCAGATGTCCGCTCACTGATCCGAACCTGTAACCTACACGAAAATAAACATCCGTGCTAAGCGATAACGCTTAGTGGGGATGAAAATACTATAAAGGACTTCTTTACAAAGTCACAGATAAATCACACAATCATATATCTCATGCATATAACTCTTATACGTGTATAGGTAGCATGCTCGATTATCAAGTACTCTGAGCTCACATATAAGTAACATTTACTCTTTCACTGTCTCATGCACACTATAACTTGTAAATCTCATTTATTCAAATATACGCTATCATGTGTTCACATACATGTAAACATACTCATGTAATCATACACTTGTATACAAAACTGTCATGTATTTAAACATTACTCTCATGTACTATAGCTTTATTCGAAGCAACACTTTAATCATCTCAAGTTCACTACACAACATTAATAAGACAAGCCTGAATTCCTTTCATGGTGGATACGGGTAACTCTGGATACTGTTTACAGTATCTTACATATGGAGAATTAACTCAAACTCTATGGAATACACAAGATATTCCAAACTCTGGGCACAATTAAGGCCAACTCTAGCAGCTACACTCTAGCCCTTTATAAGCATGCTTATCTATCCACTACTATGGCACTCAGGCTTAACATAAAGACTCTATGCACTATATCATGTACATTACCCTCTCAAGCATTATAACATAATTCAATCATATGCACATTCAATATCACACGCCAAGTCATTTTCAATCATCATAAAGCATGTAGCATATAGGTTCCATTCACAAACTCATATATCATAGCATCATTTACATATAATTCAATATCACATGGCATATCTTGTTCAACAACTAAAAAGCATGTAACATTTAAATTCCATGTATAAAGTCTTATCTCATATCCTCATATACATGCACTCATAGGCTCATACATTTTTATCATGCCATTTACAATCTTTAATATAATTATACATTGTTACTTTATTAGTTAAATTACCAATTTAATTATACTCATGTGCATTTCCCCGTTAATAACTACTTTATAGTCATTTATTAACCCTAAACATGCATAATAAGCTAAGGGGAAGGGTAAGGGGTTGACCCATGGCAACTAGGAGCTCAAAAAGAAGAAGAAAAAGCTTTATATGCATTGTTCTATCGCGAGGTCGCGACCTGTGTCGCGATCGCGACAGAAGCTCGCCCTGGTGCCTTACGAGACTGCTTTTTACCCTAAACTTGCATCGCAAAAATCACCATCTAGGCCACATTTTTAGGCAAAGTTGTCTTCATAACAATTGTTCTCTAGGATGTTATATTTCAAATGGGACAATTTTCAGGTCATTTGGACATCTATAACTTGAGTTATGATCTAAACAACCTATACTATTCAAGTAACCCGACCCAAACAGGGATGCTACGGTCTTTAACATTTTAGAGGATGATAGAGCCAGAATTAGCTCCCATTCCCTGTTATACATTTTTAGCTATGGATCTTAGATTTAAGATGCAATTTGAGTCAACACAATTGAAGCTTTGTAACGCTACTTATGACAAAAACCATATTCAAAGGTCTGATGAAACCCAAACAAAATTTCTCTAAAATCACTCTTTACACACAGAACCATATGAAACCCATTTAACACATGATCACAAACATGTACACATATATCATGAGCTCACTACAAGCAATTAAAATAAGATTCGCACGCGATCCCTACCTCTAGGAAGCTCGAATTAAGCTCTCTATTCAGCTCCAACCCTTTCCTTTATTTTATCCCATTTCTTGTTCATAGCTTCCACAAATCACATAAAAAACATTTTGAGTTAGACTTTTTCTCACTTTAAATTAAAAACAGAAAGAAAAAGGAGGTCAAATCGGAAAACAAATTCAACTTACCTTTAGAAGAGACCTAATCAAGTCCTACTATGCTCTCTTTAAGCCACTTCAAGTGGTTCTCTCAAAGAACTAAGCAAATGAAAAAGAAAGGAGCAAGAGAGAGACAAAGCAAGGTGAACGGCTGACCAAAGAAAGAAACTCAAGAACAAGAGGGCCAAAACTAACGTAAAAGAAGGAAAAAAAAAGAAGCAAATGGTCCATGTAAATCCAAAATTAATTATGCTAATAAATGCCATCTACCAATTAAATACATGCTTATCCTCTTTTTATTTTATGTAATAATATCCAACTCTTGCCATATGTCACTCTCTCTTGTAGCCACTTGTTATGCTCCTACGCTGCCACGTGTCACTCTCCTATGATGCCATGTGTCATAAAACCCATCTCAAGGTCTCTTAAAACCCACTTGTGCAAGCATCTCGCGAGAGGGTTCTGTCGCGCTCGCGACAGAACGCTCACGCCCGCACCAACCAGCTGAAGTTCGAAAACCGCTGGAGGGCTCTGTCGCGCCCGCGACACTTATCGCGTTCGCGACAGAACTCTCGCACATAAACTTACCTTTTTCGAACAAAACTCTGTAATTCTTCTAGGGCCACTTTGGGGTGTGACAGAAACTCTGTCGTTTTTCTTCCTCGCCTCGTTTTCGCTCCAAGTGGCTTTTAGACTGTGATCTAATTATCGTTATCCCGCTCGTGGATATTAGCCAGACTAGTGACGTCGAAAAAAATCCTTGTTAATGCTTCCGCTAAAGTATCTGCGCTACAAGAGGTAGGTAGCATATAACCCGTTTATATTACCTCCATATATGCATGTGGCATGTTATTATTCCTTCATTGGTATCAGAGCCAATATTTTTGGCGTCATGGCATGTAGCTAAAATTTGGATCTAAAATTTTATGTGTAAAATTGGTAGATCTAGGATGCATGAACCTGATATATAATTATTTTGTGTTAAAATATATATTTGTATATATTGTTCGGGGTCTAAAATCGTGTATGTGTACTGTAAATTGAGGGGATGAATATGGGTATTCTAAACGCTAGACTTAAAATTGAGATTTGTAATTTTTGACCATACCATTGAAATCACAGACCCCGAAAACCCCCCACCGAAAAAAATTTGGAGACCAGAATTCATCGGGAAGGCGGCGCGTGGCTTGCACGCCCCGCTAGACAACAGTGTTGCGTCACTGTGGACACGTGGCCCAATAGAATTCGGCAACGTGGCTGTCCCAGATCATGTCACGTAGCAGATGACGTGTCCAGAGGTGCCACGTGGACCAATCAAGGGGTGATATGTGGACAAATGATATCGTGCCACGTGTCAAGCCACATCAGCATAATGACGGGTCACTGTTGCCACGTGGCCCAATAGGGTGTTGCCACGTGGCAGACATGTGTCGTGCCATGTGGCAATGATGTGTCAAACTGCTGCCACGTGGCAGACAGGTGGACCAATGAAAGTTCGACACATGGCACAATCAGGTTACGATACATGGCAGGACAGTGGGAGGCGCGCGTGTTGGCGCGTGGGCGCGTCACTCCTCCCTCAGGCGGCGCGTGCGACCTGCTCTGATCACCAAACCAGCTCCAA
Source organism: Excoecaria cochinchinensis (assembly GCA_947683425.1). Classification (NCBI taxonomy): domain Eukaryota; kingdom Viridiplantae; phylum Streptophyta; class Magnoliopsida; order Malpighiales; family Euphorbiaceae; genus Excoecaria; species Excoecaria cochinchinensis. The sequence continues at coordinate 9,034,109 of CANTUQ010000050.1, forward strand.
TTTTTTGCAAAACCATTTTTCCAGAATTTTTTAATGACCAAAAAATAAATTCTTATTTTTAAATGATTAAAAAATATTATAAAATTATGGAAAATGTGTTTTCTGCCTTTAAATTATTTTGAAAAATATTTTTGAAAATTTTTATGGATCTGCCCTTATTGTTGATTGAAATGTGTTTCAATCATATATGTTCATACATGAGTGTATTAACTACATTTTGTTTCTGTGATGTGTTACAGAAATGGTGATGATAAGGACTCCTGTGATTTCTCGCACTCCGTTTGGGATTGCTTTAAAAAATGCAAAAGTGCATTTAGTAAGCAATATAAGAATGCGAAGGAAGATACGAGCTGATGACATTGATGCAATAGTGCATTATATAATGTTTATGCATGAGTGCATTTGGTTAGGTGGTTTATGTATGGGAAATGATGATAGAGTCCTGATCAAAGCATTGGCTGACTCATTTGAATATCATCCAGAACTCAGGGAGTTATTGGAAACTACCTCATATATTAGAGATAGAATTTATAGAAAATCTATCATCCACTTTTTGGCTAGAGTTGCCAAAAGAGGAGTGTTGAGGAGCAACACTACATCTTTGATGAAATTAAGAAGTGGACGTAGTGTGCATCGTCTATGGCTTCATCAACAAACTTATGAGTTGCCTAATGAATTGATGAAGATGGTCAAAGAATCAGCCCCTGTCTCAAGAAAGATTTTGCGAAAATCTAGACTTCTAGATTAGTTGACATGAGTGTCAATTTTAGTTAGTGTTTAATTTTATTAAATGGGATTTATGTTTCCTATTGTTTTTTGACATGAGTGTCATATTTTGGATTATTGGATTTTATCTATCGGTTTAATGAATGCGTTTATTTATTATGATGGCATTTAATTTTATAATAAATGTTTTTATTTTATTGTTAATTGACATGCAATATTTTATGAGTAAAATAATTGCATATTTATTAAGTAGAGGCTTAATAAATTTAAACCAATATTATGCCCCTCTTAAGTTTGAGAACTTAATAATCCAATAATTCAGATTTACTATGCATGATATTTTGACTTGTAAGGTTGGATATTAGGACTTAGAGGGTAATTGGATACTATTAGTAGCCTTTTTGAATTGAAGCCTAATAGAAAACTTTACTGGGTTATTATTTCAAATGCGTAGTAAATAGCATGTATTGCATTATCTACTTTAAAATTGTACATTTTTGTTCCATTTGAGATCAGAGGATCTTAATGAATACTGCTTCCAATTCAATTGTTGTAAAAACTTAATAAAGATATTAAGATGAATGGTGATGATTGTGAAATCTGGAGTATGAAAATCCAGTATATGCTTGAAGAGCAAGAGGCTCTTGGACCCTTAAGTTTGGTTATGGCTGAACCTAAGAATGGCACTACATCACAGTATAAGCAAGACCGTAATGCCTATGTGGCATAGAAAAAGAAAAATTTCACTGCTCGTGTCATCTTGTTAAGTGCAATAGATGACATCACTAACTAGTTCAGCAAGTATCAAAATGCAATGGATCCGTGAATTGCTTTGCGAGAAAAGTTTAGAGGTGTGTCTCTAACTAAGTTTTTTGATCATTAGTGATCAAATTTGAGACTTATCAGAAGAAGTCTGATTGTTCGATGCGATAACATCTATGAGAGATGAAAATGATTAGTAAGCTTAGTGAGGTTGGTCATAAGTTGACTGATGAGCAACAGGTCCTAGCTGTTATCCGTTCCTTACCCAAAAGTTAGGAGCATATAAAGATGCAACTAACTCAAATGGACAAGCATTGAGACATTTGAGAATGTCGTTTGTCATTTGAAACTTAAATAGGACTATTTGGCACTGATTAAGGTCAATGTCATTGTGCATATGGCACAGTATTATTCTGGTGAAATGAGTTCTAACTAGAACAAGATAAGAAGCTTCAAAAGTAGGATAAGGAAAAAGGCTCAATAGCCCTAAAAAGCAAAGAAAGAACAGAATTTTAAAAGGTCCAAAGGCAAAAAGACGGTAAACATTTCAAGAGTGAAATGTTTTAATTGCCAATGGAAAGGTCACTATGCAAGAAGTTGCACTGTGCCCAAATAGATACAATATTTTGACTCGAGTGAGTGAAATTTGTGTATCTAGCTCAGAATTTCATTCTTTGTGAGTGATAGATTCAAGAGCAAAGGATTATGTAATAATGGACAAGATACCTTTGTTAAGAGTTCTGTTTCTGTTCTTATTTTATTGAAATTTATTTTCAATTTATATTTGAGGATAACAATATATGCTTATACTTAAATGATGATTATTATGGTTCTGGTTAAATGCTGAATGATTTCATTATTATGGATGTGGACCATGACTATTTAAAGAAAATAAGTTTTTTTCTTAATTTCTTCCTCTTTACATAGTTATGAGAACAATGTGAAAATGTGGCATTCTAAAATTAAACCAAATCGAGTTAGATCGAAGGAGTCGGTTAGCCATGTAGGTTTAACAGACAATTCAAATGAGGTTGAATTACTTATATACAAGAATTGCCTAAAAAGGAAAATAATTAGAAAAATCATTCGATAAAGGAACTAGAGCCAAATTTATATTGCAGTTAGTTCATTCTGATGAAAGTGGTCAAATGAATGTGAGGGCAAGGCATGAGGCCTACTATTTCATCACCTTTTATAGATGACTATACTATGTATGGTCATTTCAATTTGATTGCTCACTAGCCCTAAGTATTGTGTTGCTTCACGACTTTTATGAACTTAGTTGAGAATCAATTAGACATAAGGATTAAAGCTTTGAGAACTGACCGAGGTTAGGAAAATCTTTCATATAAATCTAAAGTTTTATGTGATGAAAAAGAGATTGAACATCAGTTGTTCATTCTAGAAATTCACAACAAAATGGTGTTGCGAAAAGAAAAAATAGGACTCTCTTAGATATGGTTAGATCTATGATGGCAGAGGCAGATTTGCCAATCTCCTATCGGGGAGATAATTTATTGACTGCCACATATATTTTTAAACCAAGTGCCTTCTATCTCTGTCACTTATATAACTTATGAGTTGTGAACTGGTCGACAAGCTGACCTAAGCCATTTACGAACTTAGAGTTGTGCTGCTTACGTCCATGATACCTCATGTAAAATTGGTTAATTGGGACCAAGAGATAAAAAGAGTATCTATGTGAGATATTCTGAAGTATCAAAAGGATACATTTTCGTGGATGAGTAAGAAATGGCACTGTGACAGAATTCAGATCACGCGTCGTCATATTCTTAGAGAATAAATTTTATAAGTTAGGCGAAGTGAATTGAGATTTCACTTTCTATTAATCTCAGGAAGAGGAACTATCAGGATCACTCAATCCGAGTGGAAGGGATTTAGAGGAAGAAGGTTAAGACCTTTATCCTCCAAACGATCCGGATGTTCAAGACCCTGATTCAAGTGGGAGTATTCTTCACTCCAGTGGGAGGAAAGAATATAGTATTCCTGACTCCAGTGGGAGTATGGAACATGGTCCCAGTGGGAGCATTGTGAATCACGATAAATATATGAGACATATTTAACAAGATTCAGAACTGCAAAAAATCTAAAAGGATAAGTGTTCCATGCTGATGATTTAAAATTGAAAGCTGGAATGAAGCCCATTTAGTTATCCCACAAGACAAAAAAAAGCATAAAAATATTCAAAAGGCTTTTTCATGCCCATCTAAGGAAAATGGATTAAAGCAATGGAAGGAAAATGACATCTATGAGATCAAACCAAGTTTGAGAATTTGTTGATCTGTCAAAAGAACACAAACCAATTGGGAATAAATGCATTCTCAAAGTAAAGAGAACGGCTGAAAGAGGTATCAAAAAATATAAGACTCGGCTAGTCGCTTAGGGGTTCATACGACAGGAAGAGATTGACTATAAGTAGACCTTCTCATCTGTTATAAGATTTATGTACATAAGGTTAATTCTAGCCATAGTGGCAAGTTTGGACTTAGAGATATATCAAATGGATGTAAAGACTGCTTTTCTCAATGGAGAATTGTATGAAGAAATTTACATGGATCAACCTGTAGGTTTCATTGAAATAGGAAGCGAACATAAGGTTTACAGATTGAAGAGATCAATTTATGGCCTTAAGCAATCTTCGAGACAATGGTATTTAAGATTTCATGAGACGATCATGTCGAATGGGTTCAACATGATTGATTAGACCATTGTGTCTATAACAAAAGCTCTAAAAGTAATTTTGTCATTTTAACATTGTATGTAAACGACATACTGATAGCCGAAAATGACAAAAGGTACGTAAATGAAATCAAAGAATGGTTATCGTCCAACTTTGAGATGAAAGATATGGGTGAAGCATATTACATTCTTGAAGTTAAGATTTCAAGAGATTATTCAAGAAGATTGTTGTCTGTTTCTTGAGAGAAATATATCAACAAGCAATTTAATATGCAAAATGGCAAGCCCATTGATACCCCATTGCTAAGAATCAGTTTCTCAGCAAAGAGATATGTCCTAAGAAATCAGAAGAATTGAACGTATGAGGAACGTTCGATATGCCAGTATCGCGAGTAGTCTTATGTATGCATTGTTGTATACAAGGCATGATATATGCTATGCAGTGGGCATGGTAAATAGATATCAATAAAAACCGGGTAAAGCACATTGGAAGCAATTGAAAGGATACTTAAATAGCTCAAAAGTACAGCTGATTATTCTCTCTATTTTTGAGGCAAGGGTCTGCAATTAAGAGAATGCAGAGATGTTGTTTGGGCAGGATATATGGATTAGAGCAAATCCACTTTAAGTTTTTTATTCTTTCTTGGCAAAGGTGCCATCTCATGGAGTAGCAAGAAGCAACCCTTTGTAGCCCTATCAACAATGAAAGCTGAATTTGTCGCTTCCTCAGTTGTAGTACAAGAGACAGTTTGGCTAAAATAGTTTGTGAGCCATTTAAGAGTAACTGCCTAAGAAGTACCAGTGACAGTCTACAGTGATAGTCAGTTGTTGATAGCTTATAGTAAAGCGAAGCATATCGACATTAAGTATTAATACATGAGAAGTATTATTGCATGAGAAGAAGTGAACTTACAGTACGTTTCTACGCATGCAGATCCGTTGAGTAAACCTGTAATGAGAGATGTGTTTTGAGAAACGCATTAGATCTCGAGGTTTGTGTAGAATTTGATTGATACTGTTATATTTTATACAATCCCTCAACGTTATTATTTGCGAATAATAACTAAAGTTCATTGTTGGCAATACATGAGTGTGAATGTTTATGTGTAAATATTTACTGTTATTTATTTGTGATTGAGCATGTCAGACAGAAAAGTAGCCCACTCACAAGGGTGGTAATTAGTTGGCAAAGATTAAGATGAGGTGAATTTGAACATATGAGATTGCTCGAGAGACTGTTCAAAATAAAAGTGCCGTCTTGCAGAAATTACAAGATTTGTCTTGTTAAGGTGCGAGATAAAGACATACATAAAGTTGTATGTTTTGGATTGAGATCCAAATTAGTATTGTATAAAGTCCGATGGTAAGTTACATGTAACTACCATGTTTTGTCTAAAAAGGCCAGAAGTAGTCCTTAAGTAAGTGGACTAACGTTGGATGCTTTGGTGCATCGCAACCTTACGCTTGCAGATCCGTTGAGTAAACCTGTAATGAGAGATGTGTTTTGAGAAACGCATTAGATCTCGAGGTTTGTGTAGAATTTGATTGATACTGTTATATTTTATACAATCCCTCAACGTTATTATTTGCGAATAATAACTAAAGTTCATTGTTGGCAATACATGAGTGTGAATGTTTATGTGTAAATATTTACTGTTATTTATTTGTGATTGAGCATGTCAGACAGAAAAGTAGCCCACTCACAAGGGTGGTAATTAGTTGGCAAAGATTAAGATGAGGTGAATTTGAACATATGAGATTGCTCGAGAGACTGTTCAAAATAAAAGTGCCGTCTTGCAGAAATTACAAGATTTGTCTTGTTAAGGTGCGAGATAAAGACATACATAAAGTTGTATGTTTTGGATTGAGATCCAAATTAGTATTGTATAAAGTCCGATGGTAAGTTACATGTAACTACCATGTTTTGTCTAAAAAGGCCAGAAGTAGTCCTTAAGTAAGTGGACTAACGTTGGATGCTTTGATGCATCGCAACCTTACGCTTCTGTATGGTGTTATATATATACATTTTAAATGTAAGACATGTGCTCTTTTAAGGGAAGGAATGAACACCATAACACATGTTTTATACTATGTTTGCTTATGTGACCAAGGGATGGGAAGTCAATATTATTGATCTCAACTTTCCCTATTGTGAGACCCTACTACTTTTCAACCCTTAACTTATTCCTAAAGTATGGTTCAGCGTGGCTAACTTAGTTAGTCTCCAAGAGGCCATGGGATAATTTGGGTCTGGTGGACCTGGCTAGAAAACCGAGCTGAATCTTGACGGATGGCATATAGTAAGAGGGGAAGATAACCTTTTGATCACATTCAATTGTTTCGTGGTTCACCGGCATGCTTATTGTAGTTTCTATTAGTAGAAACATAATAGTGAACACGAAAATTGTTTTATGAGATCATGAGTTAAAACAATGAATGTGAGAAGGCGATCTAGGGTTTGGCATACGTGTATAAGAGGATCTCGTCTTTTCGAGACACTGTATATCCCTAACAGGTGTATAGCACTGGTGCTCTCGATGTATGCTGGTCACACGGTCTATCTGCCAGTATAACTAGAGAACTCGACTGGAAATCGTTCTGTCATGTGTGAGTGGGAGATGTTGGAGTTTGGATATGCCCATGACTCCCGATATGGACCCGAATCCATATCTATATGGGAATTACACAGGTATGAAATAAGTTCCATATCAGGTCTTTTAATTAAGAGTTTTTTTCCCTTAATTAAGAGGAATTTGAAAGGATGTAACTTCCCTATTAATGGTGTAACTGCCACCATTAATTTGTAACTGTCCTATTAATCACCTTTATATGTAGCCCTCCTAATTAAGAGCATAAGGCTCACTATATAAAGGGCTAAGGTGAAGATGAAAGTAAGTAAAGAAAGAGTTCTTATACAGAAACTCTGTCAGTTTTTTCCCTCACCTCGTTTTTGCTCCAAGTGGCTTTTAGACTGTGATCTACTTGCCGTTATCCCGCTTATGGATATCAGCCAGACTAGTGATGCCGGAAAAAATCCTTGTTAATTCTTCCGTCAAAGTATCTGCGCTACAAGAGGTAGGTAGCATATAACCCGTTTATGTTACTTCCATATATGCATGTGGCATATTATTATTCCTTCATTTCATTTTTCGAAATATTCTTTATACTTTCACCTTTTCTTTTGCATACTCATCCAAACAAGAAATAGAATTAAAAAACTAATACAAAAAATAAACAGGAATTAAGGTTTTTAAAATACCTTTTTAGCTCTTCTTATATAAGTCCAACACGCTTTCTCTTCTGCTACTAAATTTAGTTAGCAACGATTTTTACCAACTATTAACCCTTAGACTGAGACGTTTTGGGTGAATCCTAGTAGTCTAGTTTAAAATACCATTTGCTCTTTCAATGCAAATATGGGCTTGGTAACATCAGGAGACATTATTGAATAGCGATTTTAGCAAACACTCGAAATTTTTTGGAAAAACTCATACTTTGGTTCCTTCTTGAAGATATTTCAGAGGATTCTGTTTAGCGACTGCTTGAATCCTAAATGAGTGAAAATAGTATCTCAGCTTCTTCGAGGCCCAAATTATTGCCAAACATATCTTCTCTACTTCAACATACTCAGCCTCATAAGGGAGGAATTTCTGGCTGATATAGTAGACTGCATACTCTATCTTGAACTCATCTTCTTGAGCCATCATAGTGCCTAATGAGTTGGTTTCTATCGCTAAGTAGAGGATTAGTGGCTTGATTAGTGGAGGTGGCCTCAAGACTGGTGGATTTAAGAGACATTCCTTAATAGTGTCGAAGGCCTCTAACAATTGTCATTCCATTTAACAGGCTAGTATTTTCTGAGAAGCTTGAACACTGGCTCACAATCGAAGACAGTTTGGTTATGAACCGACTAATGTACTGAAGCTTTCCTAAGAAGCTCCTAACCTCTTTCTCCTTTTGGGGCATTGGCATTTCTCTAATTGCTTTGATCTTGTCGGGGTCTACTTCAATTCCCCTTTGACTTACTACATGGCCAAGTAATTTTCCAGAGGTGACTCCAAAAATACACTTCTTAGGGTTAAGGCGAAGGTTGTACTTATTAATTCTCTGAAAGAACTTCTCCAAAGCTTCAAAATGACCTTCCCTAGAAGCCGACTTAATCATCATATCATTTATATACACCTCCACTTCCTTGTGAATCAAGTCATCAAGAATCTTAATGGCCATTCTCTAATAAGTCGCGCCTTCATTTTTCAATCCAAAAGTCATAACCCGATAAGCAAATATACCCCACTCAGTTATGAAGGCCGTCTTAATCCGATCTACAATTCTGTTAAGGATCTGATTATATCCAGCATAACTATCTACAAAACTGTACATCATGCAAGAAGTTGTGCTATCTATTAAAACATCAATATGGGGCAGGGGAAAATCATCCTTTGGACAGGCTTTTTTCAAATCCCGATAATCCACACATACCCGAACTTTCCCATCCTTCTTGGCTACAGGGACTACATTAGCTAGCCACATCGGGTATTGAACCTCTACTAGGAATTTAGCCTCAATCTGCTTATGAACTTCTTCTTTTACCTTTTGTGCCCATTTTGGCTTGAGCCTCCTAAGCTTTTGCTTGATTGGTTTGGACTCTGGATAAGTCAAAATTATATGTTCAGCGATGTTTCTGTCAATCCCCGGCATGTCTTCATAGGTCCAGGCAAAGACTTTTTCATATTTTTTTAAGATTCTCTCAAAATTTAATTTCTCTTCAGGAGTTATGTTAGACGTTATCAAGATTTATTTCGGGTTTTCCAAAGTTTTGAGATTAAATGGAGTAATATTAGTTGAATTAATGTAAAAAATGAATGCATCATGTGTATGATCATGTGAAATAAAATCATTAGAAACATCGCACAAGTAAGCAAAATTGTTCATTTCATTAATAAAATTAGAATTGCACACATTATCATCATTAAAGAGTTCTGGAACAAAAAAAAACATCTAAATAACTGCAGTCTTCTTCATTCTTTGATGCAGACGCTGAAGCTGACAGGTTGTTGTGGTCTTGATTTGATGATGGCTTTCCAACTATCTCTGGCAGAGTTTCTAGATCTTGGATCTTTAGGTTCTGCATTGGTGCTTCAACCCTTATCGTTTCCTTCCCTTTCACCCTAGTGGCAAGCAACTTGTTAGTATAAACCTCTTCTAGCTCATTTTTGTCTTCGATGTTGCTCTGGGTCATAATTTCTTCATCCCAAAAATCTTCAACTGACTTGATGGTTCCATCAGTCCAGTCAAACACATCATTGAAAACTTTGAAGCCTGGGATAATTTGATAATTGATAAACTGGGGTTTAGTCTCTCCACAATAAGCACAAAGGGGCATTGCTGGCATAAAGCTTTCTAAAATATGAGGAATGTCTGCTAACTTCTGTTTCCCTTTACTACTTACACCCTTATAGCCTAGTCCTCTTCGGTCCTTCTGACCCTTCGTTGTGATAGGTGACTGTGGCCCCTGTGAATTTCTGCCCAGACCAACTCCTGGAAGAAAATGCATTCACTTCATCATGTTTACTGCTTGGTAACTACCCTCTAAACTTCCTTCTTCGCTGATTACTGACACATAGAAACCACTGAACGGCTGTTTGGAAATTTCTAGTGCAGAAACCTAATTTTCCCTAGTAGCCCTGATAGTTGCTACTTCCCCCTTATGCGGTATTTTAATCATCTGATGCAGGGTAGATGGCACTCCCCCCAACTTATGAAACCAAGGTCTTCCAAGTAAAGCTAAAAAATTAGCAGGGATCGTTAAGACTACAAATTCTGCTTCTGTTTCAATAGGCCCAGTTTTGACTATTGCCTTAAAAGTCCCTGAGGCCTGTCTTTGAGAGTTATCATAAGCTGTAATAGTTAGGTCAGAATCACTCAGAATATTTTCATCCAAACCAAAACCCGAAAGCGTAACCAAAGGGCATACATTTATAGAAGTGCCGTCATCAACCATCACGCAGGCAGTATGCTTGCCATTGATCTGTGCTTTGATGTATAACGGGCGATTGTGTTTGCGGCCCTCAGGTAGTAAATCTACATCAGAATAAACCAAATTTTCTCTCGAGCTCCCTTTAACTAAGCCCAATAACTCAGATGGTGAGATAGTGGTGGTAACAGTGGACTCACATAAGGCTTCTACTAACTTCTGCCTATGTGACAGGGGGCTTCTATTAACTTCTGCCTATGTAACAGGGATTGCCTTAGCAAATCCCAAATGGATATCTAGGCCGTTGTCTTCTTTAACTGTTTCATTAACCCATCCTCGTCAAGTTCTTTTCCTGCAAGCGTAGTCGCTGGGTCTTGAGGCCTCTCTACCTCTGGAACTTCCATGCCACTTTGGGTTACAGCCCTAACATTTCTCTCTCCCTCATCCTCAGAATCCCAAGGATTTCCAAGTTCTTCATCTTTTTCAGAATCCTCGTCTGCTTCTTCACTTTCACTGGTGGACCAACAATATATTGCTGCCACAGAAATCACTTCTTCCTTCATCTTACAGGTGATGGCAACATACTCACTACCATAAAAATCTTGTAATACATACCATTTGGGCAAGCTAGACCCGATCATGTACACTGGTAAAGGAACCGCATTGTTACCAGACTTCTTTTTCTTCTTCCTCTTTTCTGGATCCGTGATCTACTTATTGTCAATGAGATCTTGGATCTTGATCCTCAGGGTTCTACAAAAGTCCGTTAGATGCCTTGTGTGATAATGATAAGTGCAATACTGATCCCCCCTGTGTCCTGATTGACCATGGTTTTTAGCTGGCCTCGAGTCTAAGGTCTCAACTGCCCTTCTTTCCCCAACCTTTCCAAAACCTAAGTCAGATGTTGACCCAAATTTGAATAATACCTTTGGCCTTGGTTGGATTAGGTGGCCGAGACCTCAGCTGTCCTGCCACTCTTGTTATTGCTGCTACTTCCAGTACCGGCAGACCTATTTCCCGATTGGTTGCCAAAGTTTTTCCTAGCAAAGCTATCCTAGCTTGCCCTCTTTTCCAAATACTAACTCTCTGCTTCGATAGCTACATCTTTCAGAGACTCCCAGTCCTTGAGCCCCTTCATCTTTAACCCTTCCTTGAGATACGGGCTCGCATTTTGAATGAATAACCGAATCTGATCCGGAGTATCTGGCTTCTTTTTTATCTCAATCACCCGATTTCTCCATTGAGTAAGATACTTGTGGAATGACTCATTAGGTTTCTGCTGAAGTAGCTCCAAATCCTTTAAAGTAACCTCCATTCGGGTGCTATAATCATACTGTTTAAGGAATTCTTCAGTCAATAAGTCCCAATCCTCTCTTGTTCTCCTATCCAACCCGTGGTACCAGTCTACAGTAGGCCCAATCAAGCTGAGGAAAAAATATTCCACCTTTTTTCTCGTAGTAAGCATAGTCCCCTTCATCACAAGGGTGTACTGCTTGATGTGGGCAGACGGATCTGAGGTGCCATCAAACTTGGGCAGATCGGGCATCTTAAACCTCTGAGGAAGCATCTCCTCATCATCTAAATCCCTATCCTCAGGGCTTATCCCCTTTCTTGTAGATAGTAGGTAGGCCATCACCTTCACTCTCTCTTCTATCTTCTTTAAGGCAGCATCCTTTTTAGAAGGTTTAGCTTTCACTACACTGAGTTCCTCTTGCTCATCCTCCACGAAATCCTCTTCAGGCCTATGTCCCCCGACCCTTTGAGGCTCAACATTTGCAAGTGCTCTTGGCTCAGCAGCAGGAGGTGGTTTTACAACTACTACCGAAGGTGCCTTTCTGATTGGAATATGTTCGGCTTGTCCTCTGACAGGAGCGACAGGTTGTTGACCAGCAGGTGGTGCTACAGCAGCAGTTAAGTTACCCATCATTGCTATCATTCTTTGCTCAAATTCCTCAAATCTCCGCTTTATTTCGTAAACCCTTCGGTCCATCTCTTCGGTGACCATAGCCCAGGCAACATTTGAGTCTTGGTTGGTCATATCTAATGATAATTCTGACGGAATGGATTCGGTGCTATCTGAGAGTGACTCTGAACCCCAATGTGAGACTCGCTCTAGTGACTCAAATAATGGATTTCTTCTTACCAATCGGCCGTCAGGACCCTTAGACCACTGATTCGTACCTATGATGGCTGAAAGATTTAAATTGTTAGCATGATGCGTGAATAACATTAACAGTGTATGGTCATGTTGATGCAACATAGACAACCAAATACAAGTAGGTAGATCCTTCCAACCTTGTTACTCCTACGCAGGAGGTCGTGAAGTCTCTTTCCTAGGTGGGCTTGACCTATGGGTCAACGGGGAACCCAATGGGTGCGTATGGTGCATAGTGAGAAACCAGCAGCATAACACTCTTAATTTAAAGCACATACATATTGGTTTTGGCCATTATATATTTGGACTTTTCAAATAAATTAAAAATGGGCCCCGTTGGGACATGAGAGCCTTTGATGAGTGTCCAATTAATATGTTTGAATATGTTCAATATATAAGGGCCCATATAGCAAGCATGTTGTTAAGGCTCATATCACCTAGTGGAAGTTTTTATTGCCATTACATGAGCTTTAGTCATGGGTGACGTTACTTTAGGTCTACCCAAGCATAGCTCCTGCTAATGGGTCTAGCTCATCATGAGCATAACGATCGATTGGGTCTTCATTTGATATACCATTTATGGTATGAGACTTGGGCTGGTGATTATCCTAGGCACATCCCTATAATGAGTGAAAGTAGGGTTATATTTTAGGAATGCACCGGGGTAAAATAAGGGACCAACTAGCATAGTTCTAAGGTTCTAATGAATGCAATGCAATTTTTGAATAGAAATGGAATTTTTAATTCTTAAAAGCTCAATTAAAATTTAACTTAAGTCACTTTCGAAGCAAAGTTTCGATCAGTCCCCAGTAGAGTCGCCACTGTGACACGTGCAGCCCTAACCTAGCCCGCTTTAAGGGTCCGAGAAGGGTTTAGCGTCTAGATTTTGGGTAACACGAGATATCTTGGAATTTTTTACCCAATAGAACATTGGGAAGTTTATCTAATCCCATAAAACTTTTAGGCACCTTTGAGGTATTTTGGAGTCGCTACCCAATTTACAAGAAATTGGGAAAGGTCATCTAACCTCAGGGGTCTTAAACCAGAGAAGGTTTCGGAACTTCACTCTTATTAATGCCTTAAGTTAAGTTATAAATGAGTTTTTAACAACTGAAATTCCATCTCTCATCTCACGTAATCATACAACAAAATTAAAGCACATTTCAAGCATTTTGAAAAGCAGTAAAGAAAGCGATAAAAATTACAAGTGAAAAAAATGGGACAGAACAATCCTCCAAAATAAAGAAAGCATAAATAAATAAAATAAAATTGCCCCAAAATTAATTACAAGTGCCAAAAATAAATAAATACACAAAAAGGAATAAAATAAAATACACAATGCATAATACATAAATTGAGACATTTATTAGGATTTTAGGAACATTGGTTCCTTGTGTTAACTTAAAAATTGGAGAATTATTTTGGGCATTTATTAGAAAAATCGGGATGAGTAATCCCATTTTATGAAAATTAATTCTCTCTTTAAAAAAGGTGACATTTTATTAGCTGATACCAGGACATTGGTCCCATTTTATTAACAAAAATCCCGATTTTATTATTGTAAAAAAAAACATGAATTTCTTTAGAATGAGCGCATTAAAAAAAATATTTTGCACGAAACATACAAAATAAGAAAATAAGAAAAGTAAAGAAATTAAAATGCAAACCAAACTTGAAGGCTCCTAATCCCTTGATTCTCCAGCTCACCCAGGAATATTACTCAAAGTGAAACAAAAGTTTCATGCACAGCAAAACAAAAAAAGCATAAAAAAAGTTAGCAAATTAAATCAAATGAATAGAGTATGATATAATATAAACAAGCAATTAAATAAGTCAAACACACAAAATATGTTATAATAGAATAAACCATTTAATAAATCAAATACAACTAACAATCGAAATTGAAAACAACATTAATGATTACAACAGAAAAAAAATAAACTGGGTAAAAACCGAAAAATAATAAAATGAATTAATAATTAAAGGTAGAATCAAACAAAAATGAAATTAGCATTAAATATTTCACAGGTTCAACCTATATTTCATGCACGAGTAAAATGATTTTTCTAAGTTACATTAATTATAATAACAAATAACAAATGACTCTCATGCAAATAGATTAACTAAATTAAACTCAACCTGATTACAACAAACAACAACAGAATGCACTAATGCCAATTTACAACAATTTACGACTGGCGAAATAAATGAATGATGAAAATAAAGAAAAGAAAAAGGAATTGGCTCGAGTCCAGAAATTTAGCCTCAGATGTTGATATTTGCAACAAAAGAAGAATAGAAGATTTCCTCGTCGATTTGCTTGAAAATAGAAATTGACAAAACTTGGATCAAAGCTTTCTGTCCCAAAACTTAAAGTTGAAAACTCTAATTTTTAAAGAACATAGATGATAGAAATAGAATCCTGAGCATAAAGAATTGATTTCCTTGGCTCAAGAATAATCAGAATTCAACAAAGAAATTTTAGCTCTAAGAAAAATCCTATTTTCAGAACCTTTTTTTTTTCCTGTTCTATCCCCCCATGGTTATGATATTTTCCTCTTTATATCATCCCCCCTATGAAGAAATAGGTTTTTCTAAGAGTTTTAATCCTACTCCAAGTGGCTAATTATCTTTTTAAAAAATAAAATATATCCTTTTAAAAGCAGAAAAGAAGAAATTTGAATTCAATTCCAACTTAAAAAAACCAGAAAACCTCAGAAAAAACAAAGTCCGAGCGAGGAAGGAGACGCGAGGTGCAGCTTCGTGCATAAGGGGTTGTACTTCACGTGTGCAAGGTGCAGCCTCGCGTGCACAGAGGGGCCTCCCCTAGTGTGCGAGGTGCCCCTCGGAGAGGGGGCCGCACCTCGCATGCATGAGGTACGACCTCGTGCAGCGAGGTGCCCCGTGCAGAGTGGGCCGCACCTTGCATTCGTGAGGTCCGGCCTCACGCAGAGGGGGCTGCACCTCGCGTGCGAGAGGTACAGCCTCACGCCAAGTGGCCGCCCCTCATACATGAGGTGCCCTATGTAGAGGGGGCCGCACCTCGCGCACAAAATGGGCCGCAATCGCGCGCGAGGTGATACCCTGTGCGTGGGGTTTCGCGATCTTGCGCGCGGGGCTGCATTACACACATCTTCCAGAGGTGCCGCGCTACACACGCTATGCAGGCCGCGCAACAGCAGGCCATTAAAAAACCTCTGAAAATCGAAATAATAATAAAAATATTTTTTTATTTAAAAGGAAAGTTTCGACGAGGAAATCATAAGTTCTAACCCCTTTTGCCTAGGAACAAGTATCATTTTTATCAATAGGTAACCTTGGTTTAGGCTGCCTCAGGACTCGGTGTCTACACTTATTCAATCTCGATATCCTGTTGGCATCTGATATCACTCCTGAAGAGACGAAAGTTATAAGAGATTAAAAAAAAAGAGAGAGCCTTTACCTGGACCTGAAATGACATGCTAAAAATTGACAAGGCCATTGTAAGGACATGGCTGCTTCAATACGCCAACATGACGACTAGCAAAATTTCAAAAGCCACCCCTTTGCTTCCTCAACATCTAGGACGCACACGGTGCAACCCAACAAAATCAAACTCCGATCATTAAGGGGTCACATCAAATTCAAGACAAGTGAAACTTTGTGCCTCACAAAAAATAAAAAAAAAAAGTCTTACTTCTATAAAAAAAAAAGAAAAAGCGAAAAAAAGAAACCACAGTTTTGCCCCAAACCACCTGAGGTTAACTCACAATCCAATCTCAACCATCAAAGGCTACTTCAGAAATTGAGCCACCAAAGCCGACAAAAGCAAGGTGTGGGATTTCACATTCAAGTTTCAAGCAAAGAACTCATTGTCTCAGCCAGTTTGCACAAAGGTCAAGAAAAAGCCTTTGATGCTAAAAAAAAGAAGAATTGTCAGAAGAAGCAGCCTTCCCGGCTAACGAGGATGGAAAAGAATTCAAAGAAACCAACCGATGCCGACATACCGAGGGAGGTTCCATGGCAAAGGCTCTAAAAACTAAATAAAAAAAAAGAGAGAAAGAGTAAATACCTTGCGGGTCGAAAATTGAAAAAATGAGACCTTACTAAAATTGGGCACCCTGCCAAAAAAAAAGCATCCTAGGCAAAACTTAAGGGCTGAGAGAAAATCTTCAATCATGAAAAATCGAGAGGGTTGATTGATAACAGGAGTTTGATGCTCACAGGATCCATTCTGAGATTGGATAAGGTCCTATATTTTTCAAGTTAATGCCAAATGATGATCATGTGTTATAAAATCAAATTGAAATAAATGCAATTATGTGATGATTTATTAATGTGACCAGAGCAGTTCATTTTGCATACTCAAAATTGTCTAGTGCCGGTATAAGACTAGCACCTTATTATTATCTACCCTCTGTTATTCTTGCCACTCAAGTTCTTCAACTGACTCGTCCTATTATCAACAGTGAAGCCAATTCTACAATACAATCATGAGAAGAATCTAAGTCGTACAACTAGGGTCTAGTATGTAAGCACATGTCGATAACCTTTAGAGGTTCTCCAACAACAACTTCAGCCTTTTTTAAAAAAAAAAGCCGTTAGAGATGAGAACCGTAACTGGTTCTCTAAGCAAAAGTTAGGCCAAAGGGTAGGGTGAAAACATGGCGACAAGTAGTCTATCCTACAAAAAATAAAAAAGAATAAAAGCCGCTGGTTTGGGTTGGGTCCATTCCAAGCAAAAGTTAGGCATAAGGTTATGTGAAAATCCCTAAAGGGACGCATTTCCCGCAAAAAAAAAAAGATAGTGTAAAAATCCACTAGGGACACACTGCCTTTAATAAATGACCAATAGTACAAGGAGCGATAAGGTGGCCCAAATAACCTCCCCTCAAGTAGATAATGCATAATTCAGGACACGAGTTAAAGTCTTGGGGGAAAAATGCTCATCGACCGGGGGGCAAAGATGCGCACGGGTCGGTTCTCTTTGAAAAAATTATGGGTCAGAATTCTCAAGCCAAGGCAACACTCCTCTAGGTCTTTGGAAGGTTTCAAATAATGTGAGCGGCCAAGCTGCACCCCTGACGGACCCTTAACCACTCAAGACATGGTCTATTCATTTTTCATGCATTTCATATCATATAATTTTTTTGCAAATATTTGCATATAACTTTTCACGTGCACACACAATCTATTGTACATATTTATGTGCACATAACTTTGCAGGAAAAGTCCAAGTAAAGACCACATGCACGAAAATGGGTCGAGGACAACTTCAACACAACATAGGCACTCACCCGTGCTGGACGATCAAACCAAGATAAAGTCCATACAGGTTCAACTTCAAAGTCCTCTTAAGGGGTATGACGCGCACCGGAACCAGCAAGGCCCTCATTGAGCCCGCCTTTTGGGGCTCGAGGGATTGGTTCGCGTCTTTATGATCTTGGGTATCATGAGTCATCTTGGATGCCTTTTCAATAGAACATTGAAAAGGAAGATCTAGACCCATAACGCTTTTAGCCACTTTTGAGGTATTTTGGAGTCGCCACCCAGTTTACAAGAAACTGGGAAAAGGTCTCTAATTTCTGTTGGTCTAAACCAGAGATGGTGTCCGGAACTTCACTCTTATTAATGACTTAAGTTTTATAAATGAGTTCTTAAGAAATCTAAATTCCATTTCTGATTTCACGCGTTTATGCAATAAATTTAAAGCGCAATCAATCACATTAGAAAGCGATAAATAAAGCCAAAGATAAATAAATTACAAAATAGAAAATCGGGACAGAACAATCCCCAAATGAATAATAGAAATAAATAAAAATGGGACAGAACAATCCCCCAAATTAGAATATAAATAAACAAAACAAGTAAATAAATAAATAAATAAACACATATATTAAAATGCAACATACATAAATCGGGTTATGAATTAAATTTTAGGAACATTGGTCCCTTTTTATTTATGAGAAAATTGGAGAACTATTTTTAGGGTATTAATTGGAGAAAAACCGGGATGAGTGATCCCGCTTTATAGAAAACTTAGTTCTCCATTTTGAAAGTGTGATTTTATTGGCTAAAATAGGACATGGGTCCAATTTATTAAGAAAAACTCCAAATTGTTAATTATCTAAAAGACGTGACTTTTTTATAGTGCGGCTAATTAAAAATATATTTTACGTACAAAAATAATAATAACATAATAAAAAGAAAATAAAATAAGAAAACTAAAATGCAAAATCTAAGTCGAATGGTCTCTCGATCCTCCATCCCGGGCACGAATGTGTCTCGCGAAGACAAATAATTTTGAGACAATAAAAAAATAAAAATGAAATAAAATATTAGTAATGTAAATTGAACAATTGATATAATAAAAATAAATTAATGGATTAGCTAACTAAAATTAGCTTGATAAAATAATTAATTAAAGTGATTAATAGATTTAATCAAATAATAATAAGAAAAAATAACAATAATATTAAGACATATATTAATAAAATAATATTAATAATAACATTTGAAAACATATTCATATAAGATATTAATAACAATTAAGCTAAATGAATATAATAATAGTAAAATGAAATAAATTAAATAACAAATCAAAATGAGATAGTAATAAAATGAAATAATATAAAATAACAAATTAAAAAGAAGACAAAATGGTTATAAGAAATGAGAACTTAAAGTAAATAAAGAGAAGAAAACATCAGGTGATAATCTTAGCTAAATGACAAAAGATGGTCAAAGTAAGGGAAATAGAAATGTAAAGAAAGGAATGTAAAGAAATATAAAGAAAGGGAGTGCATGTCTTGTGCTATCCTTGCACGAGGCGTGTAAGAACAAAAAATGGCAAGTAGAAAAGACAGAGGGACAGAAGAAAAGAGGGCTCAACACGAACAAAATGAGAGGATCCATAGCACGACTCGGACGAAGGAACACGACTGGGACGAAGGAGCATGACTCGGACAGCATAACGCGACACGGACAAAAGAAATAAGAAGGAAGGAAAAGCAAGAATCACAACACTAGGCACGAAGCACGACTCGGACAGTACAACACGACACGGACAACACAAAAAGGACGTGATTCATACCAGAAGAAGAGATGAACCAGACGATCAAGAAATAGGGGCAAACAGAGCACATTAACAGACCAACAAACATGACATGATAAGCTTAAAACAAGCAAAATATAACCACTAACATGCTAATATAATCACAATATCCATAAACATGCAATAAACTAACTGATAAAATCAAACATGACACATAAATACAATATATACAATAAGCATAAACAACTGATACGGCAAAATGTAAAAAAGGTGAAACAGTAAGAGAGAAAGAAAGAAAGGAAAGAAAATAAATAAAACGAGAGTTGGCTATTCAGTATTTACCCTCAGATTTCGATTCTTGATGTGCAAATGATATGGTTCTGGCTTCTCGGATTTAAGAACAAAATCTTTGAATGGTTTTTTTGAAGATCAAAGTTCCCCTTGCTCTCTAAACCTTCTCTCTCTTTTCTCTGTGTTTTTCTTTCTCTCTCCTTTTTTTCGTTTTCAACACTTTCTTTTTTGTGTGTCTTTCCTTCTCCCCCTTTTTTCGTTTTCAACACTTTCTTTTTAATATCTCCAACATCGATTTGGTCTTTTCCCACCAAATCCAACATAAACATCCATTTTTTCAAACCAAATCCCTGAAAAACTGTAGAGAAATATTGAGCAAGGAGGTGGGTGAGCCTCCTCACTAATGTGAGGCTGGGCCTCACTAACGTGAGGCCTCCATCTCACTCTAGTGAGATGGAGCACACTGCCAGGCCCTCCAAAAAACATTTTTTTTTAAGGAAAGTAAAAATATATTTTTCTGAGAAAGCCATCACTTCGATTTCCCTCTTGCCCAGGAACAGGCATCATTTTCATCACTGGGTAACTTTGGTCTGGGCTGCCTCAGGACCCGGTGTCTACAGTTGCCCCCAGTTTTGGGGAACTTAGCGCCTGGGTGCCTAAGTGAGCCAAAACTCAAAGAAAAAGAGAAGAGACATGTACCTGAGGTAGCTGTCTTCTTGCCCTGGGTGATGTTGCTATGGTGATTGTTGCCATGTTGTTGGCGTGTTGTTTTTAGTTGAAGCGGTAGTGTTGTGATCGTGCAAACCCTCCATGGAGTGGTAGTGCCGTTATCGTGCAAACCGTTGCGAAGTGGTAGTGCCGTGGTCGTGCTAACCCTCCTTAGAGTGGTAGTGCCGCCATCGTGCTAACCCTTCCAAAGTTTGAAATGGTATTGCCATGGTCGTGCTAACTTTTCGTAAAATAGTAGTGCCGCCATCGTGCAAATCATTACGAAGTGGTAGTGCCGTGGTCGTGCTAACCCTCCTTAGAGTGGTAGTGCCGCCATCGTGCTAACCCTTCTTAGATTCGAAGTGGTAGTGTCGTGGTCGTGCTAATCCTTAGAGTGGTAGTGCCGCCATCGTGCTAACACTTCTGTGATTTGACGTGGTATTGTCGTGGTCGTGCTAACCTTCCTAGAATGGTAGTGCCGCCATCGTGCAAACCGTTGCGAAATGGTAGTGCCGTGGTCGTGCTAACCCTCCTTAGAGTGGTAGTGCCGCCATCATGCTAACCCTTCTGTTGAGTGGCACCCCCTGAGAGGTCTTGGGTTGAGTTCTGCCCCCGGAGAGGTTTTGGGTTGATTGATTGGATTGATATTTGAACTATCGTCACTCGGCTTCCGTCGGTGTCCGCATCGAGTCTCTCTTTCTGCAAGACTTAGAAAGAGAAACATGTAGAAAAGATAGTGAGCATGCACGTGAAATGCATGTGTATACAGTAATGTAGGATAAGAACTCATCCAAATGGATTTGGAGGTGACGGCTGGTTTGGTCATAATTTAAGGTAGGATCAGTGCCCCCTGAAATTGTTTTTGAATTTCATGCCTTTGGAAATCATGAGGTTCTTCTCTGATACCTGTAATCATTTTTTTAAGATAGTGCGTCCCTTGTGGATTTTCACACTAGCTTTTCTTAGCGGGAAATGCATCCTTTTCGGATTTTCACATAACCCTGTGCCTTATTTTTGCCTGAAATGGTCCCAACCCAATCCAACGATTTTTTTTTAGGACAGACTGCCTGTTTCCAGGTTTTAACCCTGCCCTTTGGCCTAACTTTTACTTAGAGCGCCAATTACGGTTTTCATCTCTAACGGCCTTCTTCTTCTTCTTCTTCTTTTTAATGAAGCCACTATCAGAGCCTCCCTTTATAGCAATCGGCAATTGCTTACTGGGACGTCTTCCCTCAAACAAACGATTCTATCCCCTTTCTTTCTCTGATAAAGGTGTTGCTTGATCGAATGAGGTGGCAAACAAGATCAATTTTTTGTGCCTCTGGCTCTCGTTATGTCCGACAGTTCTGATGGATTTAAGATGATGGGAGGCTCTTTCTATCCATCCAGGGCAGCATCTTATCCTTGGCCTTTACCCCTGAGTTCCATAGCCCCTAGACGCAACTACTTACCAAATATCGTCATACTGCAGGTCAAAGACCACTCCCTCACTTCCATAAGTGGATGCAAAAGAAAGGTATTTAACCCCGCGATAGATAATAGGACCCATCGGCTTAGGTATCTGATCGGTGAGAGAAGAAGCAAAGTATAACCACTTATATTTCACACATTCAGTTATGAATGATGATGTCTCTTTTTATAAAAGAACTAGGAAATGATGAGTTAAAATTGCTTTTGCTTTATAATTTTCCACAAAATTGTGGACATTTCAGTATGATTTCCCCATGCATGATCACCATTTAACACAGATTCAGAATGCAAATTTGCATCTAATCCCAGAGCAGATCTTAAAAGCATCAAAACCCCTGTTTCCAATTAGCCCTCTCGGGTTTTCTTGATCGGATATTTTCTCTCAAGCCTCTAATTTTTGCTCAGAGTGCCTTTTTTCGATTTTCACCCTGACAAAGAGCCCAATTTTAGCAAGGCCGTCTTTTTTCGGTTTTCAACCCGCAGGGCATTTATTCTCTTCTTTTGATTTTTAGTCTTTAACCATGGACCTTCTGAGGTCTATTGATGCTGACTGCATTCATTGAACTTGCTTCCTTTACTATCTGTCGGAATGCTGCTCTTCGGATAACAACTTTTCAAAAACAAATAGGTCTTCGTTCGTTGGCCCGGATTTACTTCGCCCGTCTGGAACACTTGATCCTATTTGCTTGAAGACCAAATCTCACTCTTTTCAGTAGGTGCTTCCTGACTTTCTTCCCAAATGATTAAGTAAAGTGTTTCCTGATGGGTCTGATTGCAATAGTAATCCCACAATCTGTTTTGGTCTGACGTGCTTAGCTGCTGCAAAACTGTTTTCATGACTGCCCCATTATTGTCTGACATGCTTAGCTGCTGCAAAACTGTTTTCATGACTGCCCCATTATTGTTTGACAAGCTTAGCTGCTGTAGCGTCGTTCTCATGACTGCCCTTTAAGATTCGAGTGCTTCGATAGGTAGTAGTGCTTTTACCCCATGCATCGAGGAATAAAGCATGACACTTGTAGGAATTTTCGATTGTAGCCCATCTGCATGGGTCTCCTTCATAATCTCCTTAGCCTTTTCCCATCTAGCATCTCAACTGTATGTCATCAGCTCACCTCTCATACTGCATATCCTTTACACTAGTGAACTGGGTAGAAAACTTGTGAATCAGTCTTCTGGTTCTTTTCAGTAGCCAAATGGAGTGACAAGGTGCAGGTATGTGTAGATCAATGGGATTTGAACAAAACTTGCTCCCGGATAACTTTCCCTTGTCCCATGTCGATGATCATTTTTTTTTTTAATTTTCTTTTAACAAGCTTCGTTCGAATCCTGAAGCTTACACATACGCGCACTTTTCTTCTTAACCATTAGGGATGTCATTGGTCGACCTAGTCGGGCGTTGTGCTTCGGTAAAATTTTTAGTCCCGTTCCTGCTTGTGGATCTCCCCTTTCAACCATTTCTGCCTATTTTATCTTAAGTCTTCTGAGCTTCTGTGTCACCGGTCCATGATCAGGATATTTTGGTATAGCTTGTTTGGCGGCTTCATAATCATCTCCTAGCATGTCTTCATAGGTCCAGGCAAAGACTTTTTTATTTTTTTTTCTTTTTCATTCTCTCAAATTTTTTATCTCTCTTCAAGAGTCATAACAGATGCTATCAAGATTTGATTTGTGTCCTCCAAAGTTCCGGGATTAAATGAATAGCATTAGTTAAATTAATGTCAAATATAAACGTGCCATGATTATGCATAGTGAAATCACCAGAAATATCACACAAAAAACATTTATTCCACTTCACAAAAATTAGAGTTTAAAACATCGTCATTAAATAGTTCAAAAATAAAAAGAGGCATCTAAATAGCTAACATCCTCCTTTCTTGCCAACACAGATGCCGTAGTCGACAGTCTATTATCATCCTTGAGAACCATGCTTCCTACTTCTCAGCTCCTCATCAATGAGACCTTGAATAAGCTTTTTCAAAATTTGGCACCTATCAGTCTCATGCCCAGTATGCTGATGGTAGGCACAATACAAATTTGCTTGGTGACTGGGGTGCCCTTGGCTCTTGGCAGGTTTTGCAGGCTTTGGCTGTAGCTTCCCCTTATCGATGAGATGGAAGAGGTGCTCAGATAAAGGCTTATCCCAAATGGTATAGCACTCTTGAGTAGTTCTAATATTTGAAAACTTGGTGGCCGCAACATCTCTCATACTATTATCGCCGAAACTCGAGCTTTCCTGATTATCACCCCCAATGACGTTGCCCCCTCCTCCAAGGGCCACCAATTGCTTGCCAATAACAGAATCTTGTACTTGATCTTTCGAGGTTTGGCCATCACTCCTCAGATATCTAGCGTGTCGACGACACTTCCTATGCCCTCAATTTCTGGCTGGGTTAGCTAACCATGAGCACCGGTCCCCCTCCCCTACTTGAGGAAAAGATCCGTTCATGCCGAAATAACCCTTCTGAACCGTTCTAACCATTGATGTTTCCTTTGTCTCTTGAGTGTTGGCACAAATATCACACCTATATGGTTGACCTCTCTTCTCTAAATTCACAAAGGCTTTCTCGCGAGCGGCCAGGGTAATTACAAGTTTAGACTTTGAAATCTCTTCTTCGAGGATATCCATTCTTCTTTTCAGACCCCGTGTCTCTGGCAGAAACCCATTCTCGGAAATATGCCCTTTGTCCTTTTGCTCAATAGTTGCATCAGCTTCATTCTCATTAATAGGTTACCGAGCAGCTACTCCAATGAGGTGAGCCTCCCCACCAGCAGGTGGTTCAACTTACCCCCGAGGAGGGACTACCGGCGCTTGTGGAGCGACAGGTGGCTGCGGAGCAATGGGTACTTGTGAAAAAGGGGGACAAGCAATCCTTTCAACCATAGCTCCCATCATATCCAACATTCTCCGCTCAAAGTCCTCTAATCTCCTGGCAAGGTCCTGAGTGGTCAAAGTTCCCGTCTCTTCTGCCATTGAGGAAGATTCACTAGTTGATGAGGGTGACTCAAAATCCCAGTCAAGCACTAATTCTAGCAATCCAAAGGGCGAGTCCGTTCTTATAAGTCGACCGTCAAGACCTCTAATCCACTAGGATGAATCTATAATGGCTGAAAAGCTCAGATTGTTAGAATGATGCATGATTGAAATACATGGTCGTGTTATGCAGATGGTCCTTGATGAGTAAAAGATTATAATGATACAATGTGATGCATGGAAGAAATTATATGCAAGATGATATGTGCATGTGAATAATATACAGACGAAAGGATATGTACACACAAAATAAAACACATGTTTTATTTTTTATTATTATTTTTGTTAACATATATGAATGACATGTGATGCACGAGCATGTTGTGCAGCATCCACAACCACATGCAAGCAAATAGATCCTTTCGACCTTATTTCTCCCACACACGAGGTAGTGCGGTCTCTTTCCTAGGGGGGCTTTATCCAAGGGTTAATAGGGAACCCATTGGACACGCATAGTGAAAACTAGCAGCATAACAACTCTTACCTAATGTACACACGCATGGGAGTTTGGCCATCATTTATTTAAACAATTAAAATGGGCCCACCGAGGCATGAAAGCCTTTGATGAAAGACCATTTAATTTAATTGATTTTGTTCAATATATGATGGCCCAAATAGCAAGCGCGGTAATATGGTACATTTTACCTAGTGGAAGTATCTATTAACATTACATGAGTTTTGGTCAAAGGTGATGTTACTTTAGGTCTACCCAAGCATGGTCCCTACTAATGGTCTAGCTCATCATGAGCATAGCGACCAATCGAGTCTCCATTTGATATACCATTTGATGGTACGAGGCTTGGGCTGGTGATTATCTCGAGCACTTCCCTACAATGAGTGAAAGTAGGGTCGCGTTTTAGGAATGCACCGAGGTAGATAGGGGACCAACTAACATAACTCTAAGGCTCTAGTGGATGCAATGCAATTTCGATTAGAAATGAAATTTTTGATTCTTAATAACTCAATCATAATTTTAACTTAAGTCACTTTCGAAGCGGAGTCTCGATCAGTCCCCAGCGGAGTCGCCACTGTGACGCGCGCCGAACCTAGCAAAGGCCCTCTTTGAACCCGCTTTTAGGGCTCGAGATATTGGTTCGCATCTTTTTAATCTTGTGCAACATGAGACATTTTAGATGCCTCATTCCCAATAGAACATTGGAAAGGATCATCTAGCCTCACGATACCTTTAGGCACCTTTGAGGTATTTTGGAGTCGCCACCCAATTTACAAGAAATTAGGAAAGGTCTCTAACCTCAGGGATATTAAACCAGAGAAGGTGTTTGAAACTTCACTCTTATTAATGACTTAAGTTTATAATTGAGTTTTAAGAAATTAGAATTCCATCTCTCATCTCACACGATCATGCATTGAATTTAAAGCACATAACAACCACATTGGAAAGCACTTAAATAAAGCGATAAAGAAATAAATAAATTACATGTAAAAATTAGGACAGAACAATCCCCCAAAAATAAGAAAGCGTAATAAAACTTGCCCCAAATTTAATTTATAAGGGCCCAAAAATGAATAAATAAACACATACAAAATAATTAAAAATGCATCATACATAAATCGGGAGATTTATTTAATTTTAGGAACATTGGTTCCTTTTTATTAGGAAAAAAAAAGATTGGAGAGCCATTTTTTGGGTATTAATTGAGAAAATCGGAATGAGTGATCCCATTTTATGAAAATTAATTCTCCATTTGAAAATAAGATTTTATTGGTTAAAATAGGACATTGGTACATTTTATTAAGAAAAATTCCAAGTTATTAATTATTGTAAAAAATGTGATTTTCTATAATGCGGATGAATCTAAAATATATTTTTTACATACAACATAAAAAAACAATATAATAAAGGAAATACAATAATTAAAATGCAAACCCTAAATTTGATAGTCTTTGATCTCCCGATCCTCCGTCTCGTGCGCAAATATAACTTGCAGAGACAAATAAATTTGAGGCAATATAACAAAAATAAAATGAATGTTAGTAAAGTAATTAAATTATTAATGTATGAACAAACAATTAAATATAAACTAATAAATAAGCCAATTAAGTAAACTAATAAAAATAATTAAAACTTGACAAATAATACGACAATAGCATTAATAATTATTAATATAGTAAAAAAACTGGAAAAATAACAAAGTGAATTAGGACAAAAACATACCAGATAAAACAGAGCAAAGTTAAATTACAATCATGCATTTTACGTGCAGACGTTCGAGTACTTAGGTAAAAGGAAAGAAGACGCTCGGATAAAGAGAAAGAAATGCCGAAGAAAGAAGGGGGTGAAGCCAAGCGTGAACGACTCGTGCATGCATTGCACGAGTCGTGCAATGAGTGCACTGCTCGTGCACTTGTTGCACAAATCGTGCACTGCCTATGAGGGAAGAACGAGCAATCGGAGGGAAGATACAGGGCACGATTTGATCGAAAAAAAAGCAACCAAAGCACGGCTCGGACTCAAGGCACAATCCAGTCGAACAAAACGTGATACGAACAAAACAAAGGCATTCGATCGAGCAACACGATTCGGACAGAAGAAATACAAGCATGACTCAAATGAATAAAAAACATAGACGAACAGAGGAATATCAACAGGCTAACAAATATGATAATATGCCATCAAAATATGCATAATAAAATGACAAACATGCCGATCAACCATGACCAATATTTAAAGTTCAAATCTGATAACAAACAACAACAAACACACAATATATATATTTACTAAGATCGAACGAGAAAACAAAACACAGTATGTACAATGAAGAAAACTGACTGATAATGCAAAATGAAGAAGAGAAAGGAAAAAATAAAGAAAAGAAGAAGAAGAAGAAGAAGGAAAGAAAAGAAATAAAGAGATAGTGATCCCAGTATTTACCCCTAGATATGATCTTTGATCTGCAGACGAAAAAGTTTTGGTTTTCCTCTTTGCTTTTCTTGAGAAGAAAATAAAAATAGAGACTGATAAAACTTTAAAATGTAATTTACATTAAGGAAAAGATAAAAGATGCTTGAATCTCAAACCTCAGGAATTAATTTCCTGGATTCAATAAATAAACCCAAAAATGCTTTGAGAACCCAAAATTGTTTTTCTTGCTCTCCAAGCTTTTCTCTCTACCTTTATTCTTTTCTTTAATTTCGGGCTCCTCTCCAAAAATCCCCCCTTTTCAGTTTCTTAACTTTTTCTTTTTATATCTCAGAGAAGATTAGGTTGTTTCTCACCAAACCAAACATAAACCATGCTTTTCCCACCAAATCCCCCCGAAAAACGGAACAGAGATGTTGGGGATGCTGGGGGCAGTGGAGCGCATGAGGCAGGTGAGCTCTGCCTCACGCTACCTCTCACAAACGTGAGATGGGCCTCACGTAGTGAGACTACATCTCACCAATGTGAGATGGGCCTCACAAACGTGAGGCTGCATCTCACGTGGGTGAGATGGGCCTCACATTAAAGGCCCTCCAATAATCTCACACTTTTTTTTAAATTAAAAACGAAAACATATTTTTCGAGGAAATCACCACTTCTATCTGTCTCTTGCCTGTAAATAGGTATCATTTTCTTCACTGGGTAACTTCGGTCTGAGCTGTCTCAGGACCCGGTGTCTACACTTGGTCCAACCAATGGTCCAATCTTAAAAGCCCAATTTGCAATTTTAAGCCCATTTGGCAATTTTTCTATGGTTTTCACACTTCCCAATTCCAATTCATCCCGAATTTGATTCAATAATTCATAACATGTGAAAACTTGGATGTGCACAAAATTTCAACTCAATGAGAGTCCGTTTTCGGTCCGGTTCAATCAAACTAATCCGATTAGCAAATTTTTTGTGTTCTTGAAAAATTTCCTTTTCACTACCAAAAAATTCTAAATATTATTTAGAGTCCACTAGAATTTTTTATCAATTTTGGAAATCATTTACTATTTTTAAAGGTTCGGTCAAACCTTCAGTCAACCCGAGTACTATTTAAACCGAAATCGTAACTTTTCCTTACTTTCTAAGCTTAATTCCTCAGAAAAAATGAATCCATAATTCTTAACGTGTATTCATTAGACTCCAAAAATATTTTTGAGTCAATTGGAAACCATTTCTCGGTCCGATAATTATTTATCAGTCCGATACTTCAATTTTTCAGTATCACCATAAAATTAATTTTTTATTACCATATGATTCTACTCATCAATACAAGTACATCCATATTTTTCAGATTATTTTTCTGAGATCGGTAGCATCTTTTACGGTCCGGTCAAACTAGTAACTATTTGAAATACCGTGATTTTTTCTTATTTTTGACTTTTCGAGACCTATTTGACCTCAATTTTACTCCAAATTTTAACTTTGAACTCATTGTGACTTATATTTTTCGACAGTCAAATAAAATATTTTTCACCTACGGGTGTACTTTTTATCCCGAAAGCACTATTCGCGATCAGAAAATACTATTCGCGGCTAATCCAGTATTGGGGTCATTACAAAAATGCTCTTCGATTTTAAAATTGCTAAACTTGCTCTAATATTATTAAATGTAACACCCTATACTCGATTACGTAGAAGCGAGTATCGAGTATTACAAAATCGGTTTCATTAATTATTCTTAATCATATCAACGTAATATTTTCTTATGAATTTGGTAACAATTTATTTTTTTATTGTCATGCAAAAATTAACTACTTTAATGCGTAATTACTATTCATTTGGTAAAATTTTTAGTGGCATAGCGGTTGTAACTGTTCCTATCCCTTCTACATATTCAAATTTGAACACTCCTAATATAATCATAACCAATTCAACCTCCATTTCCACATGTAGCAACATCATTAAACATTTAAGCATCAATAACTAGTATCTTTCTTCCAAAAGAATACATAAAGTTTCATTAACTTCATAAATTTATATTTGCATACATATTACACTTCTTACTATACAAGGTCATATACATATACATATACATGCCATACACAAAAATCCAAAATGCATCTCTTCATAATGATAAAGCTCCTATTTGCACCAATTGCCCTGTCCCTTTCAAAATTCATATATTCTCATATTGTACCTACGCGCAGTAACAATTTCATGACTAGTGGTGGATATTATACTAACATTTTTCATAATCACGCAAATATTCACACTAAATTTAAATTAAATAAATAAAAATCCAAATAAACATATTTATTCAGGTTTTTTTAATTCTAAACACCATATATTATTTAACATAAATAAATCAATTAAGTGATTAATTTATTTTCCAAATTTCCTTACTATTAATTACCATCTTGCATTATTTTCACTATTTTACATCTTTATTACTATTCGCCTTATTCATTATTGTTTTTACATCCAAATTACCATTTTACCCCTAGTAATATCCAGTGGAAACCCAATAAATCCGATATGCTAGATAAGGATCCCAAAAGTCCAAAACTATTGAAGTGACCACGTGGGGGGTCAAATGCTCTAACTAACTGCTTAATTCCAACTATATGACTATGTAGACCACCATTATCCACAAATGCAAGTTGCCAAGACTCGAAACCGTGATATAAGTCCCTATAGCTAGCCAATTATATCTTATACTTCTGGTTTTACTACTAG
Organism: Excoecaria cochinchinensis; assembly: GCA_947683425.1. NCBI lineage: Eukaryota > Viridiplantae > Streptophyta > Magnoliopsida > Malpighiales > Euphorbiaceae > Excoecaria > Excoecaria cochinchinensis. The sequence continues at coordinate 9,064,568 of CANTUQ010000050.1, forward strand.
TTACTTGGGATAAAACAATCCATCAATTCATTTGCCATCTTTTATAATTCACGTTTCATGGTTCACATTGTCACATATATTTTCTCATATATTCACATAAGCTTTTTTTTTTTATCAAATACATACTTATTTGCTATCTTTCATTATAAACACATGTATTTATTAATTCCCCATTCTAACATAATCACTTTTTTCATTATCATCATATATTCCATATGGATGCACATAATAGCACTAAGTCTTTACATTATCATTATGTACCCATATATACATACTCACATACTCGATTAGCTTCCTAATTGTGTGCAATCATTCAAATGCATTATATATGATCAAATTGGCTCATTATACTTAGTTACCAATTTTGGCCTACACATATATCACACACAACATAATCAGTTTTCATCATTCAACCATAAATTCACAACTTTCCTAACCTTGATTTCATTAATCAAACATCAATTTATCAAGTTATCATGCACATGGTAATCTCAAGTTCTAGCAATGTATGGATTAGTGTGAACTAACAATTTAAGCAACATAACATCAAATTAAACATACCATATTCCTCATCTAATTCCTAATTAAACTTCCATAACATAAATTTCAATTTAACGTATCATTTATCCCAGGTTAGTTCACATATATATTCATGCAATATATGAAAAATGAGAGTATTAGTATCCACAAACCTTATTTTCCTTAGCTTCTCTCTTTATTCTTCTCTTTCTTTCTCATTTCCTTTCTTCTTCCTTTTTTTCCTCTTCTTGTTCCTTACCTAGGCGAATTCATGGACAGAATTTTACTCAATTTTTCTTCTAATTACATACTGATTGGATGCACCAAATTCTAAAATTCTAACACTATACTTGGTGTATTTACATTTCCCTTGTTCTTCACAAATTCCTTATCAATTCCTTCACTTATTACATTCACATGGATAGATGAGAGGCTAGGATTGAATATAGGGATGAAATTAGGGTGGAAATCAACTTAATTCAAGTGAAAATTAAAATAAAAATGGAAGGAAAAAGGGAGGAACTGGTTTGGCCAAGGAGGGAGGAGAATATGTGTGTGTGTTCTTGAAATTTTCACACACTTCTCTTCTTTTTATATGTGTCAAAATGGATGGCTAGGATTACCCCTCACTATTTAATCTAAGAATCCATATTGTGCCATATGTCATCTTTTCATTAATTTTATATTCTTTTATTTAATTTCCATAAAAATATGTCCATAAAGATAGAACAATTATTTTTTGGATGTGTAAAAATTTTTGGTCAAAATTGTATCATTTCGGTAAATTTTTCGATCCGACGATAAATGTACAGGTCCAATAATTCAATTTTTTGTTTCAATTTTATTTCCACTTTTCAACATTAAAATTATCATTTTATCATTATAATAAATCTCCATGACCAAATTAATTTTCGAAGGTCTCGGGTCAAGTTTTAGCATAGGTCAAACCCTAGGTCAAAATGTGCACTATTCACACTGAACCCACGTCTCAATTTTATTTTCAATTTTTCAGGCCTTATTTAACCTCGATTTTATTTCAAATTACATCCTCAAACTCTCAATGAATTGTAATTTCTAGCTCCCCCTATCAGTTAATCTCTAAAGTGTTACGAATTAGCTTTTGGGTCATTGATTTCTCGTCTTCTATTATCTTTAATAGTATTACTAATACTATTAATAAAGACTTGGTGAGAAACATGTTAGGAGTTCATGTAACACCCTATACCCATATTTTAATGTAAGCAACGAGTGTCACAAACGACTTAGTGCCTATTCTCTAGCGTATATTCTTTAATACTTTTCTTGTTGCTTAAATAACTATGCAATATTTTTTTTCCGTCAATGTGCACTTAACTACCCCATGTTACTATTCATTTGGTAAAAGTTTTGGCAGCACAATGGCTGGACTCATATCCCGAGCCTCCTGCATGTATGGAAATTACACTCCTAATATACACCATACTATTCGGTCAACCTCCAACAACTCAATATTAGTTCATATCACAACACATCAATCACATATATACTATATCACTAATAGTTCATATACCCACCAACATATAGCTGTGAACACTCATCATCTCTAATAGTAATACATCCACATTTTCCATTACTTCTTACCTAACCATAATATTCTTTACATAATTTCCTTTCTACTACTTTTACATATACATATACATGCCATACATATACATACACCAAGAATTTGCATTTGAACTTTTTCTTCTACCTTGCACCAAGATTTCGCTTGCTCCTAATCCTCCCTCACTCAATAAATACCTATGCACAGTAAAATAACTATGCACTAAACACTAATGTTTAGTGGTGGATACTCTACTAATATTTTTCACAAACATGCATGCGCACACACACACACATATACTTTAATACACATGCTCGGATTATATATTTATACATCTGAATTAATATTTCAATAAATCTTTACTTATTTTCACTAATAACAAAATATTATTATTATTATTATTATTATTATTATTATTATTATTATTATTATTATTATTATTTTATTCTATTACTTTCATAACCCTTTATTTTTATTTTTATTTCATAATTTCTTCTTTCCTTTAAATGCATACAGTTTTACTACCTAAATATGAATTTACCCTTATGGTCTTTGTCTTATTGCATAAATACCTTTATTACTCTTACTTGTCACAAATTACGGTATTGTCCCTAAATTATGCTCTTATTCCATAATTACCCTTGTACCCACTACTAGCCTTTTTCATGACATACATGCACATTTTACATACATTTACAACTTCACATACATGAGTAAATTGCATGCCAATCTTTTTCTTGTACACTAAATCCCTTTTTATTTTATTCATTTTATTTATTAATTATTTAATACTATAATTTCTCTTTCATTACTTAATTACTATCTTACAATAATATATTCACTACCTAAAAATTTCCATAATTCTACTATTATGCCGATTTATTTCATATTTATTACTTAACTCATAAATCACAATTTTGTCCTTATAACTCTTATTTAATCACGTATTTACGATTTTGCCCTTGTTATCCATGTTTAATTACATAATTATAATTTTACTCTTATTATCATCATTTTTTCACATAAATTACAGTTTTATCCTGTTCATGTGTGTTTTAGCACTTATTTACCATTTTACCCTTATTATCCATATTTTTTAAATAATTACGATTTTACCCTTCATCTTAAGATTTTATCACATAATCATTATTTAACCATTAAACCTTACTTTTTATTACTATATTACCATTATACCTTCATAAATTATACCTTTACTACATAATTTTCATCATTTCTCTTAAATTACCACTTTGTCACTAATGATTCATTTTCAGCCATATTTACAAATTTTGTCATTAGCCTTTTCCATTTTATTCTCTAACTTACACATTTATTTAGTAATTATTATCTTACCACTTAAATTTACCATTTTGCCCGTTATTTCCATTCTTATTACCTAATTATCATTTTATCACTTAAATTTACTATTTTGCCCCTAAAGTTTCACCTTTAACTTCCATTTATAATTTTTGCTGCTTATTATTCATCTTTAACCATATTTACAATTTTTCTACTAGCTTATTCACTTTCATCACATATTTGTCGATTTACTCTTTAATTCATATTCTTTTTACATAATTATCACTAAATTTCAAATTTTTTTATCTTACATTTACGGTTATGCCAATATTATTCATATCTTATTACATAATTGTAATCTTATCACGTAAATTACAATTTTGCCACTAGTATATCCGATAGAAATCATCGAATCAAATATACGGGATGTGGACCCCACAGGTCCAAATCTATCGAAGTCGCCACTTAGGGGGCCAACGCTTCGATAGTGTCAAAGTGACTACTTAGGGGGCCAATGCTCCGACGATTTCATAATGTTCTTGCATGATATATTACATAACATACATGTGTATACCGCTATTGGCCTACAAATGCGAGTCGCCATGACTGTTACCGCAGTATACCATGGTGTCCCTATTGCTAGCCAATTATATCCTATGCTTCTGATTTAACTAGCAGCATACTAAGGGCAAAACTAATCATTATTTAATTTCTTTACTTACATTACATGTTATGTTCTTTTCTAACCTTATTTCATCATATATCTTCACGTTTCATCACATGTCATCACTTTTCATTGAAAAACATTATATTTCATCATACATACCATTCGGCCACTATGGTATCATAACATTCCATTCTCTTTTTCTTGCCATAATTAATTCCATACATGTTTTTAAGGTCTCTTAAACTTATTGCTACTAATTATCCATCATAATACTATATGTACATATATATTCCTATACTTACATAATGGTTTTAATTTGGGGTTTTCCATATCACTTCCACTTTCATGCATTTAATCATACATTCTTACTAAATTAATACTCAATTTCACCTATTTAACGTTAATTTCAATTTAGCATATTTATTATGTAAGGTCATGTTATCTGACGGGTGTTCGGCAAGTGTACCGAATCGACAAGTAATAAAGTGGGGTATAGTTAGGACCCCGAGTTATCGTACCCAAGGGAAAAAGGATTGTTCAGTTAAATATCTATGGTTGAGTGAATTTGAGATGTCCCCGGTGTGATTGGTGGAGAAGATTAAACTAAACCAGAAAATAAATTAACAATTGAAAATAAAATTGTTCATCAAGAAATTATTCAAAGATGAAATTAAATACTTGGGAAATTCTATCCTCATATATGTAACTGAAAATTGGTAAAATAATATAACATGAAATTCTGGATAACCTATCTAAACCCAAGCTTACCTTTCGGATTCAGCTATTCTAATTAATGAACCTACCTTTCGGATTCAGCACATATATTAGCATTATCACATGTTTGTAAGTTCTAAGTCAGACAATCCTACCAGTTCGGATTCAGATATCAAACTCATTTATCTTCCACCATTCTGAACCTATTAAAATAAACATTCACAGATTTAAATACCAATTCGGATTCATCAAACCAATGAAAGTTGATTAAAATAGAACAGAGCATATGTATGTATTTATGAACTGATTACAATCAAAGTTTATCCTGGTAGATCTCCCCTTAACTTGCATTCAATTCAGCAACAACAGATAATTTCAGAGAAGATAAAACTGAACTATATGTATAATATGACCAATTCCTAGATCTAAGACAACCTACCATCCCGGATTCAGTTATCTAAAACCTATTTATTCCTCACAATTCTTAATCTAATAACATTAACACCCACAAACCAACCTACCATATCCATGGATTAAGCTGGAAAGATAAATATCAATATTAAAAGAACAGAGCATTTGCACAAACAATAATTTTCGGATTTAGCTCCAATCATCATTATAATTGCAAAACAATATATAACAAGAGGAATAAAAGAAAACATGAAAATATTTATTAAATCCAAATATCCAAAATACACATACGATTCAAGAACTCCCAAGTATGAACAACTACCTTAACATCAAGAATATAAATATAAAAGATGAAAAATTAAGTTTAGAATACACCCTTGATGAAAAGAGAAAATGGATCTTGAAGTTCTTGTTCATCCACCGTTGAATTTCCTTAAATCCCAAAATACAAAATTAAAATAAAAATAATCTAAATTAAATTGGAATCAAAGTGCAAATTGAAATGAAATCTAAGCTAAAACAAAGTTTAAAAGAAGAATTAAAACATGGAAATTAAATAAAATATTGCTGGAATTTAATGGAAAATAAATCTGAGTCTACCCTAAGGAGAAGAGAGAAAAATACAATTAAAACTAAACCTAAAAACTACCAGCTCCCCTATCTCGTATTCTTTCTGACTTTTTATTGCCAAAATTCTTTTCGGTCGGTAAATGGGAAAAGGATTCTCTCTTTTCTTCGGAAATTTGGTAGATCTTGAATTTATGAAAATGCTGGCAGTTGATGAAAAAGTCATCAAAATGCGTGTTGAATTTTCTAATTGCAAATGCACGGCCATGTGAAATTTTGCACACCCGTGCATTAAGCAAATATCACTCACTTGGCCATGTGAGAATTTGCACTCCCGTGCATTATGCACATGCACTTTATTCCATTCTTTGACTTCACAAATCTGAGAATTACCAAATTGATCCAAACTTAGCATTATTTTCAATTAAATCCTTTTTCCTTTATTTTAATCCTGAAAAATACCAAAATCAACAATTAAACTCTAAAATATAAAATTAACTAATTCAACTATAATTCAACCAAATAAATACTAAATTAACTTAAATAAATAAATAAAAACACACTAAAAATATCATTAATTTCACAATTATCATTATCCATAATTACTATTTCACCATAGGTCATGTTATCCATAATTACTATTTCACCATTTCTCATCAAGCATTTTATATTTGCATCAAAACTAAATAAAATTCCTGAAAATCATTAAGTTTTCATTTACCACACCATTCGGCCACATTCATTATTTCTACCTACATTGCTCTTTTCTTTCTACCATTAATTTCCACTATGTTCTTATGATCTTTAATACATAATTATGCCTTTATTTCATCCATGACACATATATATGAATTTTTCCTACACTTACATAATGTATACCCTAAGCATGTCATGTTAAGTTGAATCCTTTAATATTAATCTTAAGTTCTCAATTATATTAATTTAGCTCTAATTTCATTTTCTTGATTCAATTCATTAAAATTCCACATAATTAGCTTATGTCTCTTACTTATATAATGTAGGTCTTATGGAAGTTTCATTGCCTATACATTTTTCCATCAATTTTCTTATTCCATATGCATTATTTTAGCCTTAATTTCATCAATCTAACTTTAATTCATCAATATCTCATGCATTAAGTTTATGTCTCGTATTTATATAATATATATTCTAAGGCAAATTAACTAACTATTTAACATTCTCTTAATTTAAACACTTCATATACATTATTTTATCCTTAATTAACATTCTATCAATTCAATGTTAATTATCTCTGACCTTTATCACATATACACACACATACATACACATACATATTTAATTATCTCTTTTTCCTTTCATTTTCCTTTATTTTTTCTTATTCCTTCTTCCTTTTCCTTACCTAGGCCGAATTTATCACATGAGAATTCTCTTAATTCCTTCATTCATCCCATCATAATTTACATGCATAATAATTTTAAATTCTACCTAAAAATCAATTAAAACCTTAAATTATACTTATTTGAACTTTTTTTCCTAAACTTGTTCCTTCAAAATTTGATGAATTTCTCCACAAAATTGAGGTCTTGAGATGGTAAGAGATTAATCTAGGGCTTTACAGTTATTTGGGAGGTGGAATTTAGCTTAAAATTTGGTTGAAAATTGAAGAAAAATGGAGGAGATGAAATGGAGGAGAGAAGAACGTTCAAGGAGAGATGGAGAGAAGTGATGAATTCTCTGGAGAATTTTGTAATTTTCCTCCTTATATATCCCTAATGGATGTCCAAGTTTGATCCAAGCACATTGCCACATGTCATATTCCTATTCGTCCATACTTTTTCCTTTATATTTTTCTATAAAAATATGTCTAAAAATGCTAAAAATTATTCCTAAGGGTGCATAAAATTTTTAGGTCAAAACGGTGTCATTTCGGTAATTTTCTCGATCCGGTGAAATTTTACCGATCTGGTAATTTATTTTTCTGTCTCATTCAAAAATTAATTTTTCACTTCCAAAATTCCCTTATAATATTTCCAATAAGTCTATATCCTCGAATAATTTTTGGAAGATCTCTAGCATTTTTGTCAAGCTTGGTCAAAGTTCTGTCAATCCCATTACTATTCAAACCGAACTGTGGCTCGTTTTTATTTCTGACTTTTAAGGGCCCATTTAAACTCAATTCCATCTTAAATTATATCCTTGGACTCTTAATGAATTGTACTTTCCAATGGTCAAATAATAAAATTTTTGACCTCGGGTGGTACTATTTACTCCGGTAGTACTATTTACAGTCTGAAAAGTGCTATTCATTAAAATCAAAATTTTGGGGGCATCACAGTTCAAGTAGGTTTAGATGTTGATTTCTATCTAGGGATGCCTCTTTATATTGGAAAAGACAAATAAAGTTTTTGGGTTCATCAAGGACAAAATTCGTAGGCATCTCTAAGGATGGAATAAAACTATTATTTCTTGTGCAAGAAAGGAAATTTTGCTTTAAATTGTAACACATGTAGTGTCAAATTATGTTATGAGTATTTTCTTTTGTCCACTAATCTATGCTTTGATTTGGAAAAGATGTTCAACTCCTTCTAAAGGGATTTTACTGGCAATAATGGGAGATTTATCCATTGGACACGGCTTGGCTTTGTCATTGTAAGAAGTCAGGTGGCCTTGGTTTTCGAATCTTTCATGGGTTCAATCTTGCTTTTATTGGCAAACTAACATGTCATTTACTTATAAATTTGGATTCATTGGTAGCTCATATTTTTAAGGCTAGATATTTTCTATTTTGCTCTCTCTTAGCTACTGTCTGTGGGCATAATCCAAGCTATGTATAAAGAGGAATCTGTGCTAATTTGGTTTGATTAAAAGTGGGAGTCATTAGAGAGTGTGTTTTGGTCATGCTATCTCGGTTTGGAGAGATCTTTGGTTTCCAAATAGTCTAAGTCCTTACATTAGTTTTATTCTATCTTTAAGCTTTTGAAGATATTAAAGTTTTTTATCTGATTAATTTTCAAGATAATTGCTGGAATTATGAGATGAGTTAGAGCTTGTTTAAATATAGGGATAAAGAGCTTATGTTTAAAATTCTAATAAGTTTTCCTTATCTTAAGATTCATGGTTTTGGAATGGAGATTCTAAAGGCTTTTATACTATCAAGAGAGCATATCATAAGGCTAATTCTCTTTGCTATAGTCAAACTCCAAATGAGGATGTTTGGAATTAGCTTTAGAAGCTTAATGCCCCTTCCAAAGTTCTTAATATGGTTTTGCCGAGTATGTAACAACGACCTTGCCTCAAATACAATGCTAAGATCTAGTAGAGTCGGTGTTGATTCTACATGCCGTGTTTTTGGCTTTCATGATGAAACTATTATCCATATTCTTCTTGATTGTAACTTTGCCAAAGATTACCGGTCTCGTTCTTTAGTTTGCTTTTTAAGGGTCCTTTTGTGAGCTTTAAAGGTTAGTTGACCTACATTTTCAGGGATTTTTCTTTGGATACTTGTTCTAATTTTGTTATGATCTCATGGAATTTATGGTTAAATCGCAATAATGCGATTTGGAATGAGAAGTTAGGTGATTCTACTAGTGTTATCTCCTCCACCAACTCTCTTTTACAGTAATTTTAGTTGGCTAAAACCTCAAGTAAGATTACTACTTCTTTTTAGTTCCCTTCTAGCCTCCCTGATCCTTTTTGGTCAAGGCCGCTTACGAGTTGGTTAAAAGTGAATGTTGGTGCTGCTTCTTTTGGAAGTCAAAATAGAGCTAGCTTTTGTTTTGTTCTTCACAATGATTCTAGAACTTTCATTGCAGCTGTGATGCGTGCACATGGGGGTCATCATGGCAAGATTATAAAATTTGCAAGTTCGAATTCTTGGAGATCAAATTTAGGAAAGTTCAAGAAGGCTTGAAGGTGGTTTACTGAACCTATGAAGAAGCCGAATCAAAAAGAAGACAAGCAAATAATGCTCTCTCCATTGATAAATTCTGCATTTATGCATTAGTTTTGCCATTTCTTTCATTCATAAGTTGTTATTTAATGATGCGGAACCCCAAGACTAAAGAACCCCGAAACCCCTTAAATATATAATATGGCATGAACATGAACAAGAAGAAATCTCCAACCGTAATGAACCCCCAATCAATTATATGAATAGAAACGCATATAATAAGGTTGATTTAAAAACAAGAATAGAATTCACCACAAGTAAATACCTTGATAAGAATTTATTCTTGATGCAATAGAAGAAGACAAGCAAATAATGCTCTCTCTATTGATAAATTCGACCAAGCCAAGTTTAATAATCTCAAAATATCAAAGTCTCTTTTTGATTCAGCTTCTTCATAGGTTTAGTAAACCACCTTCAAGCCTTCTTAAACTTCCATAAATTTGATCTTCAAGAATTCAAACTTGCAAAGTTTATAATCTTGCCATAATGACCCCCCTATATATGCACGCATCATTCCCTCCCTTTTTAGAAAAGATTCCTCATCGAATCTTCATATTGTTCAAGTTGGGAATTGGCACTTATAAAATAAATTCATCTTCAAATAAAATCTTCTGAACAGGCAAAAATAAAAAGAATGCTTCTTCATCTAAGGACTCATTATGCTCCTGCAAGTTAACAAAAACACTAGGAAAAACATAGTTAGTCAATGCAACCTTTTCGTTTTGATCATGGTTCACTTCTTTCTCCATGTTAAATTCAATCTCCTTAAGTAATAAATGATCGATCGTAACATGTTGATCTTCCATCTCAATTACATAAGCATCTTCCTTTTTACAATCTTCTTCCTTTTCATACAAGATAATAATATCTTCACTCTCACTTATTTCCTTATCATTTACAACCTCATCACCACATAAATCTTGTAACACCCTGAATTGGCCCTAGAAGAATTACAGAATTTTATTCAGGAAAGATTAGGTGTTGAGTGTGAGAGTCCTGTCGCGAGCGCGATAAGCATCGCGGGCGCGACCTCCTACGGAATGTTAACTAAATAAGGATTTTGACATGTGGCAATGTAGGGGATTGACACATAGCATTGTAGGAGTGTGACAAGTGGCAAGAATTTAGTTGATTTACATGAATTAAAGAGGAATAAGTGACAAAAGGAAAGGAGACACTTGGCTTAGTCAAAGATAATTGAGAGTTAATGAGGTTAGTGTGCATTAATGTGAATAGTAAATATTGGATGAGGATTGACCATCTACTCTTTTCTTTCCTCCCTCACATTGGTTTTCTGCCATCCTCTTCTTTTGCTTTCTTTTGTTCCTTTCTTCTTCTTTTGGGCTTGCTTCTTGAATAAATCCTTGGATTGGTTTGAAGAGAGTGAGTTAAGGGTTTGACTTGGACCCTTGAGAAGGTAAGTTGGGTTGATTCTTCGATCTGACCTCCTTTTTCTTTCCATATTTCTGTTTTTGATTTAAAGTTAGAAGTATGGATTAAGTGTTTTCTTGGTTGATTTGTGCATGAGAAGTTGTGGACAAGAAGAAAGACAAGGGTAAAGAGAAGATTGGAGCTGAATAGAGAGCAGTGTTTGAGCTACCTAGAGGTTGGGATCGTGTGTGTTTTTATTAATTCATTATATGCTTAAGTAAAGATATGATTGAGTAGAGATATATGATGAGCTTTGACTAGTTCAATAGCTCTTTTAGTGTATATTTGTGTATATGTTCATTTTAATTGCTTGCAGTACTTGGATGGTTGTTAATCTATGTGATTGAGTGTAATTTTGATCATGAGCATGATTTTAGAGGGCGGTTGTATGCTAAAATAGGAGTTTATGGCATGTGTGAGTGATAGGACCATGTTGGGTTTTGAAAACAGAGTAAAACAGAGCACTCTGAGAATGAAAATGCTGCTGTCACGAGCGCGATGCTCGTCGCGATCGCGACAGAGATGAATTTCTCCAATTTGTCTCAACATGAACACGAGTCACACAAATGAGCACTAGTCACACAAATGGACACGAGTCACGCAGATGAACACGAGTCACACAGATGAGCGTGAGTTATGCAGATGAGCATGAGTCACACGCATGAGCACGAGTCACGCAGATGAGCATGAGTTACGCAGATGAGCACGAGTCACACGCATGAGCACGAGTCACATGCATGAGCACGAATCACGCAGATGAGCACGAGTCACACGCATGAGCACGAGTCACGCAGATGAGCACAAGTCACACAGATGAGCACGAGTCACACGCATGAGCACGAGTCGTGCCTTCCTCCCTTTTCTAGCGCGACTTTTGGCTTCTGTCGATGTCGCGATCGCGACAGTAAACCCCTGCCCTGTCTTACTTTGCTTTAAAAAAATGTTTTCTTCTTGTTTTGCTTTGCATGTTTTCTCCCTAGTGCATAGTTACACATGTTTAATACCTCCTTTATATTAAATTTGGAGTTTTGTATTAATAATTACTGACATGATAGTGTTTCGATTCGTGTTCCCGATAATGTCAAGTGTGATGTTAAGAGTCAATGTGTCAGCCTGAAGAGTCAAAGTAGCGGATAGATAAGCATACTTATAAAGGGTTAGAGTGCAGCTGCCACAGTGACCTTAATTGGTTTACCGACGAATACCCAGAGTATTCATTTTTAGTTAAGTCTCTAGAGTTTGATACTGTTTATCAGTATTTAAAGTAAAGTACTCGTATCCACAATTGTTGAAAGTTCAGGCTATTGTATATTTGTGTAGTGTACAAGAGATTAAGTAAAGACTTGTATATGTACATGAAGATTGTATGACATATTACCGATATTGTTGCCATATTTGGACTTTACATATGCATGGGATTGAAGCATGTTGTTATCTGCTTACCAGGTTGTGTATATGATTTATTTGTATATGACATGACCCCTGAGATGTATGTGATTTGTTGTTGACTTCGTTGGAAGTCAATTGTTTCTATTTATCCCCATTAAGTGTTATCGCTTAGCACGAGTGTTTTTCCCGTGTAGGTTTTCAGGATTGGGTCAGAGGGTGCACATCTACAGGTCAAGGCCACTAGGAGCTCTTATAGAAATCTTTTTGGATGAAATAGAGTTTCTTACATTTTGAGTAACATCATTATGTATATAGGTAGTGTTATATCGACATGTAAATGTTAACTCTTTTGTATATGTACCGAAAATGAATATGTAAAAATTTATAAAACTTTTGTAATATGTACAGTTTATATGTATGATATAAGAGCAGTATGTTTAGCCCATAATATTCTTATATTTCTTTTTATTGTTATCGCTTCCTCCTTTGTGCATGCATGTGTACGAGTATGTGTGGGTTTGGCGTGTGTAGCAACCCGATATCCTCCCAAGGGGTATTGGGGTGTTACAAATCTATAGTATCTCCTTTAGCTTCACAAATAATTTCTTCTACTACAATTTCCTCTTCCTTCTTTCTTTTCTCATGTCTTGTATAGTACTTAGTTATCTCCAAAGTTGTTTAAGCTGCAATCCCATATCTTTAAGATCTTCATCCAATAACTTAGCATCCTTCTTCAACTTATTCAATGCTTCTTGATCTAAGTGTCGTCTTGACTTGTAATAGTACATCCTCACAATCACTTCCTCACATATTTCACTCAAAAAATGGCACTCCACTCGTGTTTCACTCAATTTGTCTTTTACTCTCTTTTAAGCTCACACACTCAAGCCTTTTTCCACTCAAGCTTACTATTTTCAATTGCACTTTAGAACTCAATCCCAAGTCAAGATGATTAACAATTCAGCAAGTTTAAATGAGAATGCAATGAAAACACTTAATTAAAAAGATAGGTACAACACTAGAAGCAAAAATACCAAAATGTAGAAAATGAAATGAACATACAAGAAGAAGAAATGTATGTTGTCCGAATATGCAAAAGTGAATTAACAAGAATCAATTTGTTAATTATAGTGTAAATGGAAGCAACAAAATGCAAGACACCAAAAATAGAAATTAAGAATGAAAGAAAATGACAAATAAGGAAAAAAAACGTCCAAGACAAAATAAGGAAACTATTATATCTAAGACAAAATAAGGAAACTAATATGTCTAGAATAAAACAAAATGAATAACCCAATATGTCTTAATTAAATTAAAATAAGGAAACCCAAATGTTTAGACTAAGACAAAATGATTAATCCACTATGTCCTAATTAGATCAAGATAAGGAAATTCAAATGTCTAGATTAAGACAAAAATTTATCTAATTTAATGTCCTAATTTAAATGATGTCCTAATCTTAATTTTTTTTTTCTTTTTGGATTATCTCTAACTAATTAGATAATAACAATTCTATCCTAAAGAAATCTAGTTCTAATTGTTTACACCAACCAAAAGTAAACCCAAATTGAAATACTACTTTTGTGCTTATCTAATTTAATTTTCAATTAACTAAATAACATTAATTCTATCCGAAAAGAATAAAATAAAAGTGCAGAATGCCACCACCAATTTGAAATAATATACTTTGGTGCTTTATCCTTTAATTTGCGTTACAAATTCAACTTGTTTTTTTTTTTATAATTCACAAAATCAGCCTTAATGTAACGTCACCAACCTAAGAATCTTTAATTCGGCCCCCAAAAAATGCAACCCTATGTCACGCCAATTACACAAATTAAATAACCAACTTTTGTATTTCTTTCTTTCAATTTGCATCACAAATTCTATTTCCCTTTCTTTTTTATTTTCTAATTGCCACAAATCTGCCCTAGAATGCAACCCTATTCATGCCACTTTACTAAATATTTAACCTATTTTGAATTTCACAATTCTAGCCGCCAGCAATTTTAATTTTTCTCTTTCCTTTTTTTTCTATAATTCAACACCAAAAATTCTTCCCAACATATGCAGCCCACTAATCTTTTTTTTTTTTGCAACCCTAATTAATTACACCACGATTTTCACTTTTCTAAACCGTAACTATTTTAATTTGCTCTTTTTTTTTTTATAATTCGGCTACTGATTTTTTTTTTCTTTTTTTTGAATATATATGAATATATATAACTAGAATAGCAAATAACCAAAACATTAAGAACAGAAAAAACAAAAAAAAAAAACAAAAATGCATGAAGAACAAATGGTACTAAAATTTAGGAACCTAACGAAGTTGATAAAAAATAAACTAAAATAGCAAATAAACAAAGCATAAATAAGAATTTAATCCTAATTCAAGTTTTGATACCAAAAGATGCGGAACCCCAAGGCTAAAGAGCCCGAAACCCCTTAAACAGACAATATGGCATGAACATGAACAGAAAGAAAGAATAGAATTCATCACAAGTAAATACCTTGATAAAAATTTATTCTTGATGCAAAAGAAAAAGACAAGCAAATAATGCTATCCAAATTGATAAATTTGGCCAAGCCAAGTTTAATAATCTCAAAATGTCAAAGTCTCTTTTTGATTCGGCTTCTTCATAGGTTTAGTAAATCACCTTCAAGCCTTCTTGAACTTCTATAAATTTGATCTCCAATAATCCGAATTAACAAAGTTTATAATCTTGCTATGATGACCCCCCTATGCATGCATTAAGCTGCCAATGGTTCCTTGTAGGGTTTGGTTGATCCTCCCTTAATAGAGTATCTTGCAACTCAAGAAGCTCTAAGCTGGATCAAGTCTTCGCGGTTAGACAAAGTCATCATTAGACAATATTAGCTTTTCTTTTGTTAAAAGATCTACAAATTATATGGATGATTGTCTTGCAAAGGCCTCAAATTCTATGCCAGCACTTCATGTGTGGATGGATTCTTCTGCACAGTTCTAGTACTCAACTTTGACTGATGTTTCCAATTCATAATATCTTCTCTTTCTTTTAGAAAAAAAAAAGATATATCCATATTGGTAATTTTATCAAACACTTAAATATCAAACATATATCAACTACCATCAACATATATCAACTATCAACTATACTCAATAACTAAACCAAACAGGATATAAATTTGTTCTAATAAAATTTTCAAATTTATTTATTTATTTTTTTGAAAATCTTTTCAAATTAATTTCTTTTTATTCATAACAAAGTATCATATTTTAATTTTGATTTTTGATATTTGTTAGCTTGATTAAACAATGATCTAAGTATGTGTTAATAAATTGTAGGCTTAATTATGCTTTTTACACTTGTACTTTTTAAAAAAAAAAATTGAAATTAATACCTGAAATTTTAAGTATGTCTAATCATGCAATTAAGTATGCTTTTTACACTTTCTATTTTGTATATAAATACAAGTTTGAGTGGTAAATTTAAACACTTAAAAGCTCAGATATTAATTGCAATTTTCTTACAAGTATAGGCATAAAAAGCAGCATTAAGCATAAATTGTATATAGTGATTAGCTGGTTTAACTTAATCATTGTTGTGGAAAATTATATTTGAGTTCTAATACAATTTGTATACCTAATCATGATTTTGAATTTTTGAAAATGAACATATACCAGATTTCTTAAATAGTACTAAATGTTTTGGAGTTTCAAATTAGTCTATTACTTTGAAGGTTAGTTTTCCTATGATATTACTGAAAATATAGATCATTTTTCATGATTTTGTAATGCCACAAAGTTGATCATCACAAGACTTGGAAATCGGCTATTAAACTCGAGCTTTATTAGGAATTATGGCTAGAGAAAGTGTTAATTCCAAAAGTGATATAAACTAGACCTAATCACGGGTTCTAGTATGTATCCGGCTACAAGTTTTGCACATTTGGACATGCATTATATTATGTAAGCTCGATTCAGCTCAAATCCCATCAAAACCCCTCTTATCAAAGGGCAGGTTTGAATTTCGCTTTTAAATGATGGGCTTAGCCTGATTCGATCCAACCATATATTATTTTTATATTATTTCATTAATTACATAATTTAAAACATGTAAAAATATACACCAAAAATAAAATTTTATAATAATATAAAATTTTATATATTTATTAGCATATTATATCATTTTTATAATTTTATGCAATATAATATATTATTTTATACATTAAAACTATTTCTT
Source organism: Excoecaria cochinchinensis (assembly GCA_947683425.1). Classification (NCBI taxonomy): domain Eukaryota; kingdom Viridiplantae; phylum Streptophyta; class Magnoliopsida; order Malpighiales; family Euphorbiaceae; genus Excoecaria; species Excoecaria cochinchinensis. Next base: position 9,081,301 of record CANTUQ010000050.1, read on the forward strand.
AAAAAAAATATTTTTAAGCTCGGGCAAGCTTGCCTTTCATTTATATGGGCTTGAACAATTTTATTTTTTTCACTTTCACTTGTGACAAATAGAAAAGGGTTTGAAAATTTTAGATTTTATCAATAATAGACAAACAAAAGATGAAGCAATTAATGGTTATTAGTTCGAGTGGTAAGAAACTTGGATTCCCTTAAACTAGATTATGGGTTAAATCATTGTCTCGTAAATGGAGCGTAATAGTTGGGAAGATCACCCCTCAATTATGGATTCGAAAGTATCCAACTTTGAATTAATTGGTCTTATGGGTTTGAAGAAGTCGAATCAAATACGACAGACATTATTAAATATATTTTTCATTAAATTATTATGTATTATTATTATTGTTATAAATCATGTCATGTTTCAATTAATCTCAAATTTATTTTGAATATAATTACATAGAAAAAATATCAACACTTAATTTTTTTTTACCATAATTAGTATTTTTAATTTTTAATATTGTTCCAAGCATAGTACAATTCTAATACTGGTTATTAGACCTGGCAAACGAGTCAGGTTCGACGAGTCCGAGTTTGGATAAGTTCTTTTAGGGTTCAAATTTTTCAGGCCATTTTCGAGTCGAGACACTTATTTTTCGGGTGGGTTCGAATCGAGTCTCGGGTTACAAATCGAATCAAAAATTGAATCGGTCCTTACCGTATCTAATTGAACAAAATATAATTTGATTTATTCAGTTCAATTTTGAAATAAAAATTCAGTCATGTTGATTCAATTTTCAATATTTAAAAACCACTAAAATAAAACTGATCAAACTATTAGTAAAATTATGTCATTTTGATGACGTCATTTTGAGATAAATAGGACGAAGGGATGAGGGGATGGGTAATAGAAAAGAGAATAAAAAATCAAAATGTTAGAAATTTAAGGGTGCGTTCTAGGAGGATTTTGTTTTCGATTTTTTGTTTTTTTTTTAAATAAAACCAAAATATGTTCGACATACTCCTTTCCGTTTCGGCTTTTGCAAAAATTTAAATAAGTGATTTTCACACTTAAAATAGAAAATAAAAATTTTCAAAATGTGCTTTTTAGGATTTTGCTATTTTATCATTAGTATCACTGCTGCCGCCACCACCACACTGTCACCATCGCTACCGCCACATTGCCATCGCTGCTTCTACTACCACTACACCACTACCGCCGCCGCCACTACGCCTCTACTGCCACCACTACCACCACAACCATACCATCGCCACCACCATAACGATACCGCCTCCACCACCACACTGCTGCCCCTCCACCACCACCACATCGCCACCGCCACCTCTACCACTATTGCCACCATCACACCGTTATCGCTTCTACCACTGCCACCACCACTACACCGCCACCGCCTCCACCAACACACTGTCGCGGCCTCCACCACTACCACTACCGCCACCACCACACCGCTGCTGTCTCCACCACCCACGCCACCGTCACTGCCACCACCACCACCACAACTACCCCGTCGCCACTGCCACCAGCACCACACCGCCACCACCACTAGACCGCTGCTGCTTCACTACCACCACCAAAATTATTATTATAATGTACATGAATAATTTAAAAATATATATGAATTATTAAAAAATATGATAAAATTTTTAAATATATAAAACAGTTTTCTAAAAAATAAATAACAAAAACTAAATATAGTTTTTGGATTTTAAAAATAAAAAACTAAAAACGTACAATTTTACTAAACACACCCTAAGATTTGAGTAATATATATATATATATATATTTTAATATATATAAACCAAAATGACATCGTATTGAATTCCGGTCGATTTTATTTGTTTTTTTTCATTTTATTTTTTTTACTTACTGCTTAAAATTTAAATAATTGGATTGTATTGGGTTTTAAGTATTTTCGAATAAATTTTTTGAATTTCGAATTCGATTGTAAATTTATTGGGTCATTTGAGTTTGGATTCGGATCATATTTTTTGAATGAATTTTGGTAGAGTTTTCAAACCGGATTGAAAATTGCCAGTTATTGCTTACCATAAAAACATAAACTTGACAGGAACCGTGGTTAGAATCCGTTAAAAACCCAATCGGCCAAAATTACCTGAATTTCAAATCATTGATCCGATTACAAAACCTACTCCGTTAATTATCGAAAGGGGCAAGTGAGTCTCTACAGTTTTAGGGTTTTAACGTTTTGGAGAAAGCCTCTGGTATAAGGTTTTAAGGTTTTTGCCAATGTTTTAAAACTCGAGTTGAACCGATCGAACCGTGAATCGACAGAGAATTCGAGTCGATTCAATCTAAAAATCGAAATAGTTAAAAACTCGGTTTGAACCGATAAAACTCGGATTGAACCGAAAATCGTTGACTCGGCTCGAAATCCGGTTCAAACCTGAAATTGTGCGTTTCATTCTTTTTATCCCTAATTTATGTTTTCCTGCTCTGCTTTTTTCATCACGCAACTCTCTTCTCTTCTTCACGCAGTTACCTTCTTCTTTATTCCATTCACGTTTCCTTCGCTCAACTTCGACTCCTTTTTGGTTGGCCATCGGTTAAGTTTTCGACCAAGAAAACACCGGATCTCTCTTAATTTTGACAAATCCATTCCAAATTTCGGGTGTTTTCTGGTGGCAGGCCCAACCAGGCTCCTTATCCTCTTTAGAGGGTATGGTATACTCCCCCCCTGGGCGAGTTTTTGCGGGGTTGTGCGGGAACACTCGGTAATCTCGTGACAATTAGCACAGATATAATGGTAACTGGCACGATACACCGCGCTGATGCATCAAGTATAATAACAAAATAAAAATAAACTTAAAAAATAAAAACAAAAAAAAATTCAAAAAAAAAGAGTTTTATGGATCCATAGGATCCACTCGCATTTTAGGTCTTTAATTCTTTCTTAGGTAATTTTTACATTTCATCCTCAATTTCACACAATATATTCCTTAAGTGTTAATTCTCTCAACTAAAATTCGTATTCATTCCCTCAATTTAAAAATATATATATATATATATATATCTATAAACTTTTTTATGAACGGCTGCTCTTAGTTTCTTTCGGTAAAATGATGATAAACTGGGGATAATTGTCATAAATCGCCCCTTAATCTTTCATAATATATCTCCTAAGTCCCTCAACTCTAAAAATTGTATCTATAAATGCCTTGTAACCAATTGTTCTCTCTTCTAGTACAATATTGATAGAGTATACATGTAATTATAGAATGACTATTTTTCATATTTTCCTTTTCATTCAATTGACAGTGACTATTTTTTTTAAGATTTTATCTCTTTAAATATCGTTCAACATTTACCAAAAGAAAGAGAGAATCATTTTTTTTTCTAAAGAAAAAAAAAGAAAAATAATTGGTAATAAAAAAAATTGTAGTTTCATAAATTATCCATCTATTTCACATAATATACCCCCATAAATCCTTTTCATGATTCTCTCTCTTCCATTACTAGTCTCCGACTCCGAGTAGATAAAAGGATTGAACTGTCAAATTTTATTGTTTTGCCTATTTATCAGAGTTGGACAACAGGTTGCATCCTCCATACGACATTTGTGAGTATTAGAAATGATGAAATCTGAATACGCCCATAACTCCTGATATGTACAGGAATCCATATCAATATGAAAATTATCCCAATATGAAAGTGATCCATATCAGAAAGGAAATAATATGGATATGGAAGCAGTTCCAATCAAATTCTTTAATTAAAGATTTTTCCTTAATTGAATTCAAATTAAAAGGGTAACTTCATTTTTTGTATTAATTTCCTTTAATTACTCGTTTTCTATTTTAGAGAGAGTGTCTCTATAAATAGGCCTTAGAAATTTTGTAAAATGGGTACAGAATATTTCTCCATACCGAAACTCTGCCGAATTCTCCACTCACTCTCTTTTGACTCAAAGTGGCTTTTAAACCGTAGTTTAGTTGCCATTATTCTATATGTGGATAAAATCCGGACCGGTGTTGCTAAAGGGAGATCATTGTATTCGCTTCCGCTTGAGATTCTGCGTTACAAGAGGTAGGTATCATTTTGATTATGTTACCTCCATGCATATGTGTAGGTACATTTTTTTCCTAACAATGGTTTCAGAGCCGTCATTTTTGCATCCTGACATGTGGCTAAAATTGGATCTAAAATTTTATGTGTAAAATTGGTAGATTTAGGATACATGTAACACAATAAATTTAATTTTTGTGATAAAATATATATATATATATATATGTATATGTTTCGGCTTGAAAATCGTGTATGTGTACACCTTATTTCGAGGGGACAAAGATGGGTGTTCGAAACGCTAAATTAGAAGTTGGGATTTAAAATTTAGACCTCACCATTGGAATCACAGACCCCGATACTGGCCGCAATCTGGAGATTTAAATCAGCTGGAAAGGTGGCACATGGCATGCACGCATCGCTACACGTTGGGTGCATGCGGGTGGGCGGTGGCCTACACACGCAAACTCGTGTCCTTAGTGAAACGTCACTGTGGATACGTGGCCTAATAGGGTCACGACACATGGTTGATCAAGATCTAGCCACGTGGCAGTGATGTGTTAACCAGGTGACACGTGGTCGCTAGGTGGACATATAAGGGGGGCGATATATGGACGAACAAGGTCGTGCCATGTGTTAGGCCATGTTAGCACAGTGACGTGTCATTTCTGACACATGGCCTAATAGGATTGAGCCACGTGGTTGACAGTTATCATGCCACTTGGCGATGACTTATCCCAAGGTGCCACGTGGGTGCTAGTTGGACCAATGATTTGATGACACGTGGCAAGTCTTATCGCTATGTGGCACAATGCAGTGCCGACACATGGCACCAAAGTGGGAGTCGCACGTGGCGGCGCGTGATAGTGCGTCCAGTCCCCTTCTGTCAGCGCGTGTGGAGGTTTTCGACCACCAAATCAGCTCCGATTTTTCACAAATCAAATTTTCAAAATTTTTCTGATTTTTTGGTCATTTTTTCAAAATTCTTAATGACCAAAAAATAAATTTTTATTTTTTAATTATCAAAAAAATTATAAAAATTTGTGGAAAATGTGTTTTCTGCACATGAATATTTTTGAAAAGTTTTTATGGTTCTGCTCTTATTATTGATTGAAATGTGTTTTAATCATATGTTTTTATACATGAGTGTATTAATCACTTTTGATTTCTATAATGTGTTGCAGAAATGGTGATGATAAGGACACCTATGGTTCCTCGAACTCCTCAAGGGATTGTAAGGACCAATGTAAGAGTGTAGGAAGTCTATAAAATGACGTTCCATAAAAAGGCGCGAGCTGATGATATTGATGCCATATCGCATCATATAGTGCTTATGCATGAGCAAATGCAAGAGTGCATTTGGATAGGTGGTTTGGGTAGATGAAGAGACGATAGTGCCTTGATTAAAGTGATTATCAACACTTTTGAGCACCATCCGGTTTTGAGGAACTTGAAGGAATATGTCTGGAACACAGGAGAAGGATTTTATAAAAAGTTCATTATCCGATTTATATTCAAGGTAGCCAAAATGGGAGTTTTTAGAACCAACACTAAATCTGTGATGACATTAAGAAGCGAACGTAATGTGCTTAGGAATGGTCTCAAGGTGTACTTTCTTAGTTGTTGAGGTCAGAATGTCAATCCCAGTGCCAAAGAAGATTTTATTGAAATCTTCACTTCTAAAATAGTTGACATAAGTGTCAATTTGAGTTGGCATTTATTTTTAATTAAATAGGATTTGGGCTTCCTATTGTTATTGAACATGAATGTTTTAATTTTGGATTCTTGGATTTTATTAGTTGAATAAATATGTTTATTTATTTGATGACATTTAACTTTATAATAAATATGTTTATTTTAATTATTAATTGCCCTGCAATATTTTATAAGTAAAATGATTGCACGTTTATTAAGTAGAGGCTTAATAAAATAAAACCAATAGAATTTTTCTCGTATGTTTGAGAACATAATAATCCAATAATTCAAATTTACTATGCATGAAATTTTAACTTGTAGGGTTGGACATTAGGACTTAGAGGGTAATTGGATGCTATAAGTAGCCTTTTCAAATTTGAGCCTAATAGAAAACATTTCTAGGCTATTATTTCAGATGCATAGTAAATAGCATGTATTGCCTTATCTTCTTTAATTTCGTGTGTTCCATTAGAGATCAGAGGATCCAAATGGCTTCTGCTTCTAAATCTATTATCGTCGAGCTGAACAAAGACTTGAAATTGAATGGCAAAAATTATGAAATTTGAAGTATGAAAATCCAGCATGTGCTTGAGAAGCAAGAGGCTCTAGAAACTTTAAGTTCGACTATGGCTGGACCTGAGGATAGCAATACGGCCCAGCATAGGCAAAATCGAGATGCCTATATGGCATGGAAGAAAAAGAATTCCACTACTTGTATCATCTTGCTGAGTACGATGGAAGATGATATCATTAAGCAATTTTATAAGTATTAGAATGCAGTAGATCTGTGGATCGCGTTGTGGGAGAAATTCGAAGGTGTGACTCTGACCAAGCTCCGATCATTGACGATTAAATTTGATACTTATCAGAAAAAGCCTGATCACCTTATGTGGAAACATCTAAGAAAGATGGAGAACATAATAAGTGAGCTTAGTGAATATGGTCATAAGTTGACCAATTAGCAGAAGGTCCAAGTTGTCATCCATTCCTTACCCAAGAGTTGGGAGTATGTGAAAATGCAACTGACTCACATGGATAGCATTAAGACATTTGAGGATATCACTCCTCACCTATAGCTTGAAGAAGACAGATTGGCATTGATTAAAGTCAATGACGAAGTGCATGTGGCACAATCTCGTTCTGGTGGAATGAGTTCAAACCAAAATAAGAGACAAAGCTTCAAAGGTCGAGATAAGGAACAAGCTAAGAAAAATAAAAGAAAAAAAAAAGAACAGAATTTTAAGAGGTCCAAAGGCAAGAAGAAGTGAACGTTTTAAGAGTGAAATGTTTCAATTGCTAGCAGAAGGGATACTATGCAAAAGACTACACTGTGCCCAAACAGGTACACTATTCTAACTCAAGAGTGAGTGAAATTTGTGTATCCAGTTTTTTATTATTAACTGAATTTCATCCTTTATGGGTGGTAGATTCAGGAGCGACGGACCACATAACAAAGGATTGAGATGCCTTTGTTGATTTTCGAAGAATGCCAAATGGAGCAAAATTGATATATGTAGGAAATGACGCTAGAGTGGAAGTTCAAGGGATTGACATGTGTAGATTAGTCTTGCGTAAAGGCTGAACCCTACTTCTACATGATGTGCTCTATGCCCCAAATATACAAAGGAATTTAGTTTCTGTTCCTATTTTAATGAATCTTGGTTTTGATTTGCATTTTATGGATGACAGTGTAAGCTTATGTTTGGATGATGTTTTTATGATTATTTAAAGAGGGATCGAAGAGTTGTTCGATCATTAGTTTGAAAACCGAGATGAGTGATCCCATTTTAGAAAACTTAACTCTTCGTTTTATTCGTGAAATTTTCACATTTCTTGGCTAAAATGAGGGATATTGGTCCCAATTTATTAGTAAAAATCCCAATTTAGTTATAAAAAATATTTTCGTGATCTTTTATCTTACACGCGTATAAAATAAAATACCTTATTTGCAAACAAAACACAATCACATAAATATGGGATAGGAAACGTCTCACCCAAGAAAGGTTTCCTACGCGTCGTGACCCCTCCGTATGGTCACGGCGATACTCGATCGAGCGACATCACATTTTACCCACGTAACAAAAATAGCAGTAGAAAAAGTTAGTAATAGTTCAAAAATTAATCACATAAAAATAAAAGGAAAACAAGACATAGTCAACAATAATAACATGGTAATAATAATGCATTAACGACAATAACACCAATAATAACAATCATAAAATAATGACGATGCTTAATGACGAAAGAACAAATATATGGTGGCATTAATAGTGATAATAATAATAGTAGTAGTAACAGTAGCATGATAATAATAATAATAATAACAATAATAATAATAATAATAATAATAATGGCATTAATAATAATAGTAATAACAACAAATATAATAACAATATTAATAATAATAATAATAATATAATTATGACAAAAACAACAATGGCAACATTGGTGATATGATAATGATAATTATGGTAAAATCACACTAAAACAAATGCTAACAACACTAACGGGATAATAATAATAATAATAATAATAATAATAATAATAATAATAATAATAATAATAATAATAATATTAATAATAATAATAATAATATCAACAGTGATGGTCACGGCAGAATAACAAAACAAATAATACATTTGCAATAATAATAATAACAAGGTGACATTAACAGTATCAATAATATTAACAATAATGATGATAAACAAAATGAAATAAAAGGGGCCCAAAAATATTTACCCTCAGAGTTTATAGATCGGAAATAGGATGTCTCAATCCGTCCCCTTGTCGAGTTTGCGTTGGCAAAATACCGAAAATATTTAAGAAAATTTAAATTTTTAATACAAAAAAACTCAAAAAATGATTTTGATAGAGTGATCAAGCCAAAAAAATTAATTTTCCTTGCTCAAACCTAACCAAGAGTCAAAAACTTTTTAGAAGAAGAGAATTAAATCTCATATTTTTTGAAGCCTTCTTTCTCTCTTGCTCTCGTCTGCCTCTTTTCTAAGTGAGAAAACCTTTTCTTCACTAAGGAAGCACCTCGCCTTGGAAAATGAAGGCCAATTCCCTTTTAATTTCTTCATCTCCCAGAATGAAAAAAACCAAATTAACTTTTTTAATTTTATTTTTCCAAAAAACCATTAAAACGTGAAAGAAAATTGATTTTTTACAGTCCCAATATTGAACTTTGCAGGTGAGAAAGCAACAGGGCAGGGAGGTGCCCACATGCGGAGGCCTCCCCGCGGGAGCCCGCACGCAAAGATGTGCGGCCACGGGGCGCCATGGGAGGCCGCACACCAAGGTCACCATGTGCGACCTCACCAAGGTCACCAAGGGAGGCCGCACATGGCCACACAAATGCCATTAATAACATTTATTTATTTAACTTCCAATGCCTTTTTTCTTCAATTTCTTTTTCATTTCTAATTAATTAATTTAATTCCTTTCTTAAATATATATTTTTTTAATCAAAAACTTTTATATATAAAAATAACACTTCCTACCCTTTTTTTTATTTCTAATTTTTTTTATAATTTTTTATTATGTATTTATTTATCTATTTTTTTATTTTTATTAAAAAAAAGGTCTCGACAAAAGAAACATCATTTTCGACACATTTGCCTGTGAGCAAGCATCATTTTCATTATCGGGCAATCCTAATCTTGAACCGACTCGGGACCGGGTGTCTACAATGGGGTTGTTCGTCTAACGGTGTTTCGACAGGGAGCCCGTCGGTCAACCTGGTTGACACCTGGTAGATTTATTCGCTTGCATGTTTCATGCATGTCACACGCATAAAATAATTTTTGCATATTTCAATTATCTTTGCAATGAAGGAAATTTGACAAAGACGCTTACCGGGCACGGAAATCGCAGAGCAAGATATTCGAGGAGTATATAAAAAAAAGGGTTAATTAATTAATTAATTAAGGGGCGGAGACGAAGAAGGAACAAAGTGGAATTTTTAACGACCGACGGGGTTCCCGTCATTTGGTGTTTAGACGGGCTTCCCGTCGATCATCAAAAATTATAAAAGGAGCGCCCAGCGATGCTCTTTCAGTTTCCTTCTCTTCTTCTTTCTTCCTTCTTCGCAAACCGACGCCACCCCTGCATTTTTTGCTCATTTCTCACTCATTTTTGATCTGTTTTGCGCACCGCTTGAGCCAAAAATATCCTTGCACCATCACGCACATTTATGACTATTTTGTTCACAAATTTATCAAGTTCCTTTTTAGTGCTGTTCGTCACCCACCAGGTTAGTTTGTCGTCTTTTTTTACTCTTTTCTATTTCTTTTCAAGTGAATTTGTATGTAATTCGCATGACTAGTGTATATTATCAAAATGTAGGACTGAATTCTACCTATTTAGTTTTGGACATTTTGGAACTGAATGTAAGCCATGATGATTGTAAAAAATATATAAGCAAATAATGATAAAATAATGAAAAGAGAACTGTGAACTTGTAAACTTGCCCCCATCTAACTGAATTTTAGAGCCAATTTGGGTTAGGTTGAACATGTAACCACTATGCAAAATAAAATACAATAATGAAATTGTTGCTTGGGGCCTGAGGCCTGTCCCAGTATTCTATTTTTTTATGCAGAGAGTTGGGCACATTCTTGCCAGGATGCTACCCAAATTTTTTAAAATTTTCTGGGCAGGCGCATCCTTGCCAGGATGCCACCAAAAATTTTTTGGTAGGCACATTTCAACCGAAATGCTGTCGAAATTTACAAATTTTTTAATCTTTTGATCAGCTTGCTTGCGATGATAATGCAAAACTAATTTTTCTTCTTTTCAGGATGCCTCCACGATGCAACGTCCCTCATGACCAGGCCGAGCCTCAGTCTTCCATATGGATGAGCGACAAGGCCAGGACGAGATTTCGGGCCTTGGCATATGTGCAGTTTTGAGTCAGCCGCTTCATCTCCAGACCGTTTCTACAGAGCATGGGGATGCTCGAGGAGGTCGATGCCCTGGTAGCAGCGGCAGGCTGGATGGAGTTTTTGTGGCCCTCATTTCAGACCTATCCCGATGTCGTCAGGGAGTTCTTGGCCACTCTCCACTACGAGGGATTTCAGAGGACGAACACAGAGGAGGGGGTCATTCAGTTTTAGATTAGAGGTCATTATCACAATATCACATGTTGGAGGTTTACAAAGGCCATGGGACTTCCTTATGGGAATGATGTGATGGTCCCCCAAAGAGCTATAAGGAGGCATCACTGGTAGGTCATTGCCATGCCGAGGGTACTATTTGACCATAACACGGTGAAGAGTACGGTGCTTTAATCTCAGGCCCTCAAATATATACACAGGGTCCTCTCTAGTTCATACTCGGGACGGGTAGGTAACCCGGGGTCCGTGAATGGGGTGGAGATCTAGAGCTTATGGGCAATGGTGGCAAGGCGACGCCTCAACATTAGCCACGAGATAGTGGCAAACTTGGTCAGAGTCTCACAGGGAGCAGCCCCTATAGTATAGGCCGGAGGAGTGGTGACTAGGCTGCTTCAACATTTAGGAGTTGACCCTGACAGCTTTGGATCTCCCCTGGATGAGGGTGTTTATGTGGATGCATCGGCAGCTTTGACTATGGGTATGATTGTACAGGTGACTAGTCGCCCAGAGGAGTACCGCCTGCGCACCATGACAGAGACTGGGCGTGTGTTCGGTCTCCCTGCACTCCAGCCAGCAGAGGAGGAGCCCCAAATGAAGGAGCAGCCTCCGCAGTAGCCCGAGCCTCAGGAGCTACAACCCGCACAGATGCCTCTGCAGCAGCCTCAGCCGGAGGAGGAGCCGCCTCAGACTCCGTTTGACATGGGGATTGAGTTTAGCATAGATGAGTTACTGGTCACCCCTCTATCACAAAGAGCACCAAGTCCTGCTCCACCACCTCCATCGCGAGTCCAGCGCTCCGAACTTTGAGAGACCAGGAGGTTCCATCCCTACAGTAGGCCGGGACACCCGGGGGCATCCACCTCCACGGCACCTCCACCAGAGTACCAGATGGAGCCGACACATCACAGTGCACCGCCCCCTCCGCAGCCAACCCAGCCTGACCTCATTGCTTTCATGACCGTCGCCTTCACTGCCATGGAGCGTCGATAGGAGGAGAGAACTGAGCCCTCCTTGAGTGCCTCGGTAGGTATGAGAAGAGAGATCGGGTTCTATTTGAGCCTCTTGGCCAGCAGGAGAGACTCATAGAGGAGCAGGGTAGCCTCATAGAGGAGGTCAGGCGTAGTTTGGGTGCCTCCCAGGATGCAGCGGCCTAGAGGATGGACGAGGCTATATTGGTGGTTGATGAGTCTGTCACCGCCCTCAGATTTCAGATAGAGGCATTGGAGGGCTCCGTACCGACCATATTTGCTGCTATCAGGGAGTTTAGGGAGCAGGCAGAGACCAGGCTAATGGATATCAGAGATATAGCAAGGAGTCAGACCACGAGCCTGGCAAAGGCTTTCACGGAGTTGACTCGCATAATTAGGGAGACACTGGAGTTCCTTGGGGTTTGTGCTCAGCCATTCTTATATGGATACGCCCAGTTCCAGTTCCAGCATGCCACCCGAGCGATGGGACACCCAGCGTCTGCACCAGTCATCATCTCACCGCGATCAGCCACAGGGGTCAAACCCACAGCACCTAGTAGCCAGCCTTCTACCTCTAGAGCTGGTCCATCCACATCCTCATCTCGGGGTCAGCCCGTACATGTATCTGATGATAGCGATCCGGAGGAGCCCTTGGACTATTTCCCCTTGTAGAGTGTTTAGGGAGTGTTTAATGTATTTGTATATTTATTGTACAAAATTTACATCGTGTTGGTGGAACTTATGTTTGGTTTAATTTACGTGTCACCTCGCATATTTACATTCTTGTTACCATTTTCCTTACATATGTGAAATGTTTGATAACACAAGTAAGTAAGAAAGATGAAAATAGATGACAACATAAAAAATGTATATAAAATATATACTTTTAAGACGAACCAATCTATAATAAGTTGACAAAATCTCCTGCAAATTATAGGTAACATTGCATCTCGCACCGTGCAAATCGAGCAGAGGCCAGCGGGACAATGCGATAGAATAAATCGCGGCTGAGTTGTAGTTAGATAACACTGCATCTCACACCGCGCAAGTCGAGCAGAAGACAGCGGGACAACGCGACAGAACAAATTGTGACTGAGCTGTAGTTAGATAACACTGCATCTCACACCGTGCAAGCCGAACGGAGGCTAGCGAAACTAAGGCTATAGAATAAATTACAATTGAGGTATGGTTAGATAACACCGCATTTCACGATAATCGGACACTACGCAGACCGAATGGGGGTCAGCAATAGCAACTGAGTAGCGGTTGGATAATACTGCAACTCGATAGCAGCGATCAGATGCCTTGCAGATCGGATGGTTGCAACCAAGTCATGGTTAAACAACATTGTGGCTCAAACAAGTGGTAATTAGGTACCTTGAAGATCGGATGGGGGTCAGCGAGGGCATGCAAATCTTTTGCACCACGGAAGGTAAGGACTGTCTCAGGTACAAATTTCTTTCCTCTTTCTTTAAATTTTAGCTCATCTAGACACTAGTGTGCTAGCCTCCCCAAAATTGGGGGCAACTGTAGACACCAGGTCCTGACGCAGTTCAGATCAGAGTTACCCGATGAAGATACCAATGCCCGTTCCCAGACAAGCGGACGGAGGTTATGGACTTTCACCCTTTGAGTTCACAAGGATTAAAGATTTTTTATAATGGGAAGCTTAGTGCGTCAAGAGAAGTTCTTTGTTTGGAAAATTGTGTTTTTGTTTTACCGATGGGTTACCCGTCTATCAGGAGCGATGCCCGTTGCTCGCAGGCCTGTCTCTCGAGAGAGCGACGCCCGTCGCCCGCAAAAGGCCAGTCTCCCACAAGAGCAAAGCCCGTCGCTCGTGAGCGGAGGCCTATCTCTCGAAAGCGATGGCCATCCTCTCGGTACCTGTCTCTCGCGAAATGGCCTGTCGCTCAAAAGACCGATCGTACCCCGATGACCGACCCCTGAGAGACGCCAGTAGGTCGGTACCTACAGCTAGATTTTAAGGGATTTTCCCTATATTTTAAAAAGATTTCCAAGAATTTTGAAAAGATATTTCAATAACTTCTAAATCTTTTCAAATATTTTCAAATTTCGGATTTTATTCTGGAAATATTCTGCAAATCGGTCAGTTTCAATTCTGATTTCATAAATCTTTTTTAAATTTAAATCTAAAATTCAAAATGGTTTGAATTATTTTACTCAACCTATAAATAGGGAATCGGGATTCATTTGTCGGGGTTGGAAAAAATTCTCAAAAAAGGGGTTTAAAGAATTTCAGAGAACTTAGTTCGTTTTATCCTTTTTTCATCAAAAGTTTGTCAAATCTTTTCCAGTTAAAAGAGGAATCCGAGAAAAACGAAATCGATTCGCTTTTACTCGATTCAGTCTTTTTTTAGTTAGATTTGCTACCAAAATTATCGGGAAGGAAAATATAATTTTCTTTTCTTGGTTAATTTCGAAAAATACAATTTCGCGGTAGAAAATTCTCCAAGATTGCACATTGCAGAGTAATCCTTGCAGAATTCGAGCAAAAAGATCTGCATAACCTTTGCCATCAGAAGGAATATATTCCAAGAGTAAACATTCCGGGTCCACCTCTTTTATTATTTCATTATCGCTTTATATTGATTTATTTGCATATAAGTTGGTAAAAGGGATTTTTAATAGTGGAGACTTAGACCTAAATTGATTTTCTTTGTTTTTTCCGGGTCTGGGACGACCGACGGGTTGAAGAACCACCGACAGCCGTCACGAAAACTCTTTCTGCCTGTTGATCAGCCCAGAGACGCCCGTCGCTTGTGCGGTCTGGATCGTCCCTGGGTCTCCTGCCCGCCTCCTTCCTTTGTCCCTTTAATTCCTTTTCATGTTTTTTTTTTACTTCTTTTGATTTCAAGTCATTCATTTTTTTTTCATTTTCTTCCTTAATTATCTATTTAACTCTAATCAATTCTTTTTCCGTTTATTCATATTGGTCTTTCTAACCGGTTTATTCTTTTTGTGAGTTGGTTCATTTTATTGGAGATTGTAAAGGAGAACTAGCTGAGGGTGGTAAAGGAAGCACCAAAGGGGTTCATTTCTCGCACCCTGTTTTTCGTCTTTCGTCTTTTATTTATTTTGATATATTGCAAATATTATTTTAATCCCGCTAATACAAATGGCTAAAGCTTTTCTACAAATAAATGGGATTTCTTTTCTTTAAAAATAAGATAAGACCAATGTCCTAACTCTTTGCATCCAAATAAAACAAACAAGTTAATAATGTTTTTTTTAAAGGCATGCATGTAAGGACCAATGTCTTTAACTTCATTGAACAACCCGTTTTATATATGATTTACCTTGCATTTACAATGGGAGTTGTATTGCCCCTAGTTTTGTTGTAAATTGTTTGCTATCTCAATTACTATTCGGTTTCATTTACTTATTTAATGATTTCCTTACATGAATGATCTGTGCTTTAATTAATGCATCGAAATTGTATGAGAAAAGGAATGGAATCTTAACTTCAAAACTCAATCATAATTTAATCAAGATATGAATAAATGGAAAGTCCCGAACCATCTCTGGTATAAGGCTCAACAAGATTAGAGGACCATCTCAATGTTCTATTGGGATGGGGTCTCTAAAATATCTCTTGTGTCCCAAAATAGGCCCAATTTGCATTGTCTTAGACTCCACGAGATTAGATGATCTTTCCAATGTTCTATTGGAAAGAGGTGTCCTAAATATCTCTAGCTTCCCAAAATGGATGTACATGCATCGTCTTAGGGTTCACGAGATTAGATGATCTTTCTAGTATTCTATTGGAAGGAGGTGTCCAAAATATCTCTGATTGCCCAAAATAGACACGGATGCGTTGTCTTAAGCCTCAGTGAGGCTTGACGACCTTTCCCAGTGTTTCATTGGGTGGCGACTCCAAGAAATCTCCTTGTTGCCCAAAATAGACGCACTTGTAATCTCTTATAAGTGTTATGAACCTCTCTCGAACACCCTAAAAGCGGGTTGTTCGGGGCACCGGGGTTCAGCGCGCGTCACAAGGAGTGTAAAGAATATTTGGGTACTGCTCTTTAGATAGAATCCCTAGGTTATCGAAGAAGAAAAAGAACTTAAACTTTCTATAAACCTATAAGTAAAGACTACTTACTTGGTGTTGGGCGAAAGAAATTCCAGAGGAAGATAGAAGGAAAGGGCATGATCTTGAAAGATCTCAAAAAGACGAAGAACTCAAAAAGAAAAGTTAAGAAACTCTAAGAAATTCCAGAGGAAGTTTAAAAGCTTTTTGCAAAAAGTGGAAAATGAAAAGGGGGCTACCTATTTATAGGGAAAAAGCTCCTTCCCCGACAAGTCAGATATTTTAAACTAACACTGCCATGTGTCGTGAAGAGAATGGCTGACCTGCAGAGCAAGGTGCCTCTTACGCTGAAAACAAACCGTCGCCATGATGGACACGTCTGATCAAAACATTCCCTATCAATGCATTCACATCAACGGTCAAGAATACGAATGGATAAGTTTAAATTTTGAAAATTGAAATGAGACGGTTAAGCAGTTAAGAAAATCAATTTTGTCCTCGCTCCTAATCCGATTGGATCTCTTTGGAGGGCGACAAATTATAATGCCAAATTATCATTGGGCCTAAACAAGCTTTAGCCCAAAGCCCAGTAGAGAATGGGCCTGGGACCAAGCGCATGGCAAGCAGATGCCTAAGGAGTCAAAATCTGGCGGCATCGCCTGTCCGATCGGTGATAGGGCACACCCCATGTCAGTCAATTGACACACGCCACAGATCTACTTCTCCTATCTGCTTCCTGTTACATCGTCGTCTGCCTACTCTGACACCGAAGCGGGGCACTTGAATGCCTCCCTATGGCTCTATAAATACCCCGATCACTATAGATTCAAGTATCAAACTCTTGGGACTCTCTTTCAGTACTTTCACTTTTTAAACCACTACTGATTTAAGATTCAGAGTGTTTACACCTGGTCCAATAAGGTAAGCTTTCTTACAGATACAATACATCCGATTGGCTTGCACAGAATCACTATCCGGCCTCGCTTACTTTTAGTTTCTCAGAGATTATCAATTAAGATTTCAGTCCTTCTATTTGTGAGATCTAAATATTTTTATTGTTTCTTTACTGTTTTCAGTATTTATATTATTTCTGTGATCTCATGCCAATATTATTCTATTAATTGTTGTAATGTGGCCAATTGTGCAATTGTTAGGATAGTATATTGTTATTTATATTAATTAGACCTGTAATTGTCTTTTTAGTATGAAAATTGGTTGTAGATTAGTGTGATTAGACATCTAGCTCATGTTTAATTTATCTTAAGAAAGAATATAATATAGCTTAAATGAAATCAAACATCTTGTTGTGTTGGTTAGAATCAAATCTTTTTATTTTTTTTAATATAATTATTAGATTAAATTGTATGGAGCATTTCTATGGTTGTTCAGTTGTTAGAGCTAATCATAGAGCGTCTCTTGGTTAGTTTACAATCTATGGAATGATTGATTATTAGAAGCATTTTCAACAACTAGAACTGGTTTACTCAATGATGTTTAGAATTTATTTTTGAATTTATGATCAAGTAGTGAACTAGAATCGAGATTATGCTTTTGACTGGAGTTATTTATGCTGTTGATTTTAATTTATTTATTTTTGCTGAAATTTATTTTTTTAATTTTAGTTTATTTATTTTCACAATCAAAATCCCCCATTTTTATTTCTTTGGTTGTTTTCTTTTAGAAAAATTAATAATCCATGTGGATTTGATCATGATAGTTACTATCACAATTTATTTTATTTTTTGTGATTTCGACACCCATCAATATTTATCATATTCTCTTAAAACGAAATTTTCTTTTTTCATTTCTTCTTCTTCGTTTAATACTCCAAATAATATTTGTCCTGTTTTAATTTTTAATGGAACATATGCTGAATTTGCATTCATGTTTGGGTTTTTCATTTTTTGTAATAATTCTAATAATTCTTCTTCTTCTATTTTATCATTTTCATATAATTTTAATCCTTCTCATAGAGTTAACATGTGAGTTTTTATAGTTAATCCTTCTTGTATTGGTTCTCTCATTTTTTTTCCTTAGCTTTTTCTAATTTTTCTATTCTTATTTATAAGGTATTTACTTCCTTTTTCTTTTTTCTCTGCTAATAAATTAAATATTTTTTCAATTTTATCATATATACTTTCGTGTTTAGGTTTAATAAATACTTAATCAGTAATCTTAAACTTCCACTGCTATATATGTCTTTCTCACCATATAATATATTAGTGAAACTATAAGGTTTATTGTTTATTTTATAATATTTTGATTTAAGACCTTTAGATTATTATTAATTTGTTTAATTTGTTCATCACATATATATCCTTGTATATTTTTTATATCTTCCATTTATGAGATTATTCATTATATCCCATTATGTTAGCTATATATTTTATTAATTGTTCTATTTTTCTAATTTATTTTCTATGTATAATAATTTCGCTTCTAAGCTATTTAATTCTAATTGTCTGAATATTTAATTTTTTTATTAATTCTTGATAAAGCCTAAAATGTCTTTATCCAGAGAGGAGAGGGCGGATCGAGCCGATCGAATGAGAATAACCCTGCAGGAAAGAGTGCCCGGTCGGACCAGGCGTGAGCACTCCGAAGCTTAAGTTAGTAGCTTAGAGAGAATGTGCTTTTAGAGAGAGAATGCTAGAGATTCAATACCTGGAGCCATTGTTGGCTGGGCTATTTATATGAGATATTCGAGGGGCACTTGAGTGCCTGGGGAGTGATTACTGGCTGTCAGAGTAGATATGCGGCGAAATGACAGGGAGCAGGTGGATGGCATGGGCGCTGCCTTGTGTTAGCCGGCTGATGGGACTGAAGGTCACATCAGCCGATCGGGCGTGTGCGCTACCTAGGAGCTTGTGCCTGCTACTCTTGGTTGTTGGGCCTTGGGCCTTGCCAGTTAAGTGGGCCGAATGGATGGGCCTTAGAGCAAATGATATTTGCTGTGTTATTACTTGTCCCCCCTCAATAGGTTCGATCGGGCATGAATTTGCCTTTTGTAGTCCCGTTCGGATGGAGTCAATTCTGAATTTTCCTGATCCAAAGGCGCGCGTTGGCGGGACTTTTGAATTTGTGATGTGCTTTTTCTGAAGAGATACGCTTGCCTGGACAACTATTTCTAGATGAGCTAGCAGAGGCTCAGGTGGAGTTGCTATCCCGGCTAGTTTATGAAGCTGGGAGGCGCTTTCCTGGCGCCGATTTGGCTTGGATGGATGATTCGGCATCATTGCCCACTCCTCCAAGTAGCGATGATGAGGAGGGTGCTCCTGAGGGGGAGGCAACTCAGAGAGTCTCAGGGGGGATCTTTCGCTTCCAGAGGCTAATTGAGAGGTCCCAGCCGAAGTCGAGTCCATGGTGCCTCCGCCGCCTGAAGCCGAGCCGATAGCGCCTCCACCAGCGGGGCCTATCTCTAAAGGGGAAGCAGGGTCTTTACTGCCTGTTCCTGACCCTTCTCAAGCTGCCGCCGATCTAACAACCGAGCTGACTGCCAATCCTCCTGGCATGTAGATATTGTAGAAATAGAGAATTAACATAGGCGCTTAGATTAGCTTTGCTTTTTTCTTTCCCTCTTTTATTTTTTGTCTTTACGACAATTCTTTGTAAATTGTACAGTTGAGACGTTCTTAATAAAGTCGCATTTTTCTGCAAAGTGTTGATTTGCATAATCACTGCATATGAATTTGTATTGAAATTGTTAGTATAAGTGAGTTAAGTGCTACTCGTGAATTCGCATAAAAATTGCAAGTACTTCCTGAATCGGAATGACCTTCGAGTCCAGTGGCCGATTGGCTCAATCTAGGGTATCCGGCCTAGCGGATAAGCTGTCCGACCCTCGCATTTTTGGTTCGGAGTGGGCGTCGAACCTGACGTATGAGTCCTTTAAGTTGCATACAAATTGCATAGTCAGGCTAAGTGATGCTCGTAGAGTTGCATAAAGATTGCATAATCGAGTTAGGGATGTGAGATCCTCCATCATAACAAATTTAGGGAGGTGAGATCCTCCATCATAACAAATTTAGGGAGGTGAGATCCTCCTAGTCGATCCTAACGAAGGCCTTCGTCTTGCAAACAGATGAACAGCAACTTTCGCATTTTCGGCTTGGGATGGATGTCAAGCCTAGCATATAAGTTATGTATCATGCATAATTTGAACAAGGGTGACAGAAAGAACCTCTTTATTAATTAGGCAATTGCCAAGCTCTAGTACATTATTAGAGATGATACTTTTTAAGTACTTCGACATTCCAGCTTCTAGGGACATCTTGCCCTTCTGCGATTCGGAGCTTATACGTGCTCGAGCTTAGGATTTTGGAGACCTCGTAGGGTCCTTCCTAATTTGGCATTAGCTTGCCCACCCCGGCATTTCCCAAGCCTAATTCTGCCTTTCTGAGCACCAGATCACCGACATTGAAAGTTCTTGCCCTCACCTTAGCATTGTGGTACCTGGCAACTCTTTGCTTGTAAGCAGTGATCTTAGTGTAGGCGTCCTCCCTCTTTCCTTCTATCAGATCTAGATCTTGCCGTCTTTCTTGAGCGTTCGTCTGTTCGGAATAGAGCGCCGATCGATAAGAAGGGAGGCTGACCTCTACGGGTATCATTGCCTTGGAGCCGTAGACAAGGGAGAATGGCGTTTGATGAGTGCCTGTCCTGGGCGAAGTTCTGTACGTCCACAGGACACTCTGCAATTCTTCAGTCCAGTTGCCTTTTGCCTCACCTAGTCGCTTTTTTAACCCTTCCAAGAGGGTCCGATTGGAGACCTCAGTTATTCCATTGCTTTGGGGATGAGCGACCGATGTGAATCTCAACTTGATATTTAGGCCTTGGCAAAAATTTCTGAAAGTGGAGCTATCGAACTGCTTGCCATTATCTGCAATAAAAATATTGGGTAAGCCATACCTGCAGATGATGTTTTTCCAAGTGAAGTTCTTGACCCTCTCGGCTGTGATAGTGGCTACAGGTTCAGCCTCAATCCATTTAGAGAAGTGGTCAACTACTACTATGAGGAACTTCATCTGCTTCTTGCCTTGGGGAAAGGGTCCTAGGATATCCAGCCCCCATTGGTCGAACGGCCAAGCGATCCCAATCGGCTGTTGGTCTGCTCATGCTGCCTTATGATCCTCCCATGTACCTGGCATTGCGGGCATCTTCTCACTTTCTCTTGAGCATCTTTGAGCATGCTGGGCCAGTAGTACCCTGTCTGGAGGGCTTTTCTTGCCATAGCTCTGCTTGCCTCGTGTGCTCCGCATATACCTTCATGGAGTTCTCTGAGGATGTAGTCTCCCTCTTCCTCCGTCACGCATTTGAGCCAAGGGTGGCTGAAAGCTTTCTTATACAAATCACCGTTAATGATGGAGTAATTAAGGGATTTTCTTGATACCTTTCAAGTTTCGTCTTTGTCCTCGGGCAGCTGACCTGTTTGAAGGTACTGCTTGATTGGGCTCATCCAGGTTTCGTCCCCTTGGTCGATCTCCATCATCTCGGGCTCATATAGGGAGGAGGAAGTTTGGTTGACGATGGCAATGTTTTCCTCTATAACGCTTTGCTCCGAGGCAGACATCTTTGCTAGCCGATCGGCATCTGACGTTTGGTCTCTTGGGACCTTCTGGAGAACCCACTCTGACCCAGTTTCCTCAAGTGTTCTGAAGGCGGCCTTGACCTTGGCTAGGTACCGGATCATGCTGGCTTCTCTGGCCTCGAAGGTGCCCAGGACCTGACTCGTTACTAGCTGGGAGTCGCTCCTGATGACTACTGACTCCGGTCGGATTGCGTGGAGCAGTCTCAGTCCTTGAAGGAGCGCCTCATATTCTGCCACATTATTCGAAGCTTTAAAATTAAGCTTTATTGCGTACCTTATTGTAATGCCCAGGGGGCCTTTTATTACTAGGCCTACTCCTCCCCGAGTCTCATTTGCTGCGCCGTCCACCGTCATTTCCCAACTTTGCAGTTTGGGCTGACTTTGTGGTTCCTCGCCGGTAAATTTAGCCACAAAGTCTGCCAAAGCCTGGGCTTTTATTGCTTTTCTGGGTTCATATCTCACATCCCAGGACTGCAGCTTAATTGCCCATCCCACCATTTTGCCTTCTAGATCGGGGGTCTGTAGAATTCTTCTGAGCGGGTGACCCAACCGGACGATAATTGTGTGTGCTTCAAAGTATGGCCTCAACTTTCTCGCACACATCATAAGTGCAATGATGAGCTGCTCAACCGGTCCCTTCTTTAAATCCGCTCCTCTAAGTACTTCACTGACGTAGTACGCAGGCAGTTGTTGTGTTCCCTCTTCTCGAACTAGGGCACCTGCAACAGCTTCTCTAGAGGTGGCCAGATAAAGGTACAGATTTTCACCTGGTATTGGTCGGCTAAGCAGCGGTGGGTTGGTGAGGAATGCTTTCAGCTCTTCGAAGGCTTGTTGGCAGTCTTCCCCCCAGACGAAAGTTTCGCTCTTTCTTAGCTTTTTGAAGAAAGGAGTGCATCGCTTGGCCGAGGAGGAGATGAATCGTCCTAGAGCTGTTATCCTTCCGTTCAGCTTCTGGACATCCTTTACGCACCTAGGGGGTTGCATCTCGATGATAGCCCTTATCTTTTTCGGATTAGCCTCAATCCCTCTTTAGGAGACTAGGAATCCTAAAAATTTTCCTGACGGTACTCCGAAGACGCACTTCTCATGATTGAGTTTCATCTGGAACTTATTCAAAGTCTCAAAAACTTTTGCCAGGTCGGCAGGGTGTTCTTCAGCGATTTGGCTTTTGACGATCATGTCGTCTACATACACCTCGACATTCTGCCCGATCTGGTCTTTGAAGATCTTATTCATAAGACGCTGATACGTGGCCCCAGCATTTTTCAGGCCGAACGGCATCACCCTATAGCAAAAGGTTCCGTCGTCTGTAATAAAGCTGGTTTTCTCCTGATCCATGAGCCACATCAAGATTTAGAGGTAGCCAGCGTATGCGTCAAGAAGAGAGTAAATGGCATGGCTTGCGGTGGCGTCCACCAATTGGTCTATACTTGGCAAGGGCTAGCTGTCTTTGGGACATGCCTTATTAAGGTCCGTGAAGTCTACGCACATCCGCAGCTTCCTGACTTTTTCTTTACCAAAACCACATTGGCAAGCCATTCGGGATAGTCTACCTCTCGGATGGTTCCGGTCTTAAGTAGCCTATCCACTTCTTCAGAAATGAACTTCCGGTCGGGTACATGCCTCCTGAGCTTTTGTCGGACCGGAGGATAATTTAGGCCCACATTCAGCTTGTGGGTGATCACCTTGGGTTCTATGCCGGGAATGTCTTCTGGTCCCCAGGCGAAAGTCGCTTGGTTTATTGTCAAGACCTGCATGATGGCTTTTTCTGTCTCTTTATCCATGCTAGTCCCAACTTGGACATTTTTTCCTTTGTTTAGCGCCCTCGTTTTTGTCTCCTCGGTAGGGTCCATCCTGGGCCTTTCTGCCTGTTCTGGCCGCTCCAGGCCGGGCTCTACGACCATTGCTTCCCGCTATTGCTTTATCATGGTGATATAAGCCTCTCGGGATGCCTTTTGGTCGCCTCTCAAGATGGCAACGCCTCCTCTGGTTGGAATCTTCATCACCATGTAGCGGATGGAGGTAACGGCTCCAGTTTGGAAGAGCAATGGCCTGCCAAAGATGGCATTATAGGCAAACGTCATGTTAATAACCATAAAGATTACCTTGCATGCATGAGCAGGCGCCTCTTAGCCTAGCTCGACGGAAAGCTCTACCGATCCCACTACCGGGATAGTGGCATTGCCGAGCCCAGTTAGCGGCGTGGCGTTCGGCTTCAGCTCTCCGATCGGGAGTCCCATAGCTCGATAGGCCTGGAGAGTTAGGACGTTGACAGCGCTGCCGTTGTCCACCAGAATTCTCTTGACGTTGAATTATTGATCCGAGCTCTTACTACGAGAGCGTCCTCATGGGGGAACATGACGTCTCGTGCGTCTTTGCTGGATATGGTGACTGAGGCGGGCTGCTCGGCTTGGTGGGAGAGGTAGACGCCTTTCCCCTTTCTTTTTCTGGAGAGATCCTCTCCATAAGACGACCCTCCAGTGATCACATTTATTACCCCGGCATAAGACCTACTCGGGTCGACATTCCTCGGGTCTCTGCGCTCGTCGTCGTCCGAGTCAGGATCGTCCCTGCGAGGCTTCGGCTGTCTATAGGGATCATCCCCTCTGGCCGGAGCTATAAACTTTTTGAGGGACCCTCGGCGTATTAGCCTCTCGATCTCCTTTTTGAGCGAAGTGCACTCGTCGGTTAAATGACCAACGTCTTTGTGGAATTCGCAATACTTGTTCGGATCCCTCCTGGCCTTGCTTCTTTCGGACAGGTCCCTGGGCCAGTTAACTTGGCGGTGTTTCTCTTTTATCCACATTAGCACCGTAGTCGGAGTGGCATTGAGGGGGGTGTATGCTCTCTCGGGCTGATCATCTGAATGCATAGATCGGTCTCGTCCCGACCCCCTTCTTTTGCCCGAATTTCTGGAACTGGCAGCTCTGTCTGGGCTTCTTACTATCCGATCGGGGGCGAAAGCTCCGTGGAAAGAGCGACCGTCCGGATGTTACAGCCGGTCCAACACGCTGGTCCGTCTTCCCCTGTTGGACCTGAGGGCATCATCCAATTGGATGTGCTGCCTAGCCCTCTCCATGAGTTCAGCGAAGCTAGATGGGAGTCTCGTTGTGAGTGATTCAAATAGTGGGCGGTTAGTGATGCCCCCAGTTAAGGCATTAGTCGCCATCTCTACACTGACATTTCTAACCTCGGACATGGTAGCCTGAAACCTATCGATGTAGTCTCGCAGACTTTCATCTGATCTCTGATAGAGATTGCATAGGTCGTTCACCGTCTTTGGCGCGCGTGTTTGAACGATGAACCTCGTGGTGAAGAGCTCTTTTAGTTGTCTGAAGGAGGTGATTGATCACTGAGGTAGCTCGTGGAACCAATTGAGAGCGTCTCCTCCTAAAGTGGTGGGGAAAACTCTGCAGGCCACCCTCTCGTCGTAGGTGTATACCTGCACCTTTGTCAGGTACTCTGCCAAGTGGGTGGTAGGATCAGTTTTTCCCGTGTATCTATCCATTACCACATCTCTCCACCTGGGAGGCAGCTCGGAGTCAGTTATCTCCCTGCAAAATGGGGAGGCAGTGTTCCCGCATGTGTTCCCTTCGAAGGCACCTTTCTTGGGCGCGAGAAAACCAAGCTGCTTGAGTTTCTGCTTGAGCCACTGATCCTCTTTACTCAGGGTCGTAGCGGTGGACTCTTCTTTGTGTTTTCTCGTGTAGCTGTGGCTTGGGGTACACATGTAAAATAAGTCATCTTTTATAGAGGGAGTGACGGATCTGCTGGTGTAAAGGGAGCCTCTGGTCGTGGACATCATCTGCTTCCCCTTATCATACCTTCCCGGGGTTCTAACTGCACCCCCTCGAGCTCCCTGAGGTTGAGGCTCGTTGATGATGATTCCCTTGTTTCTACCCCTTCTAAAGTCTTCGCCCGCGAGGTGTTCCTCCTAGGCTCTTTCAGAAGTGGCTGGCATCTTGCCCTTTTTTAGCGTGTGGACGATGCTTTTAGTGAAATCACTGAGGATAGCGCGCATGTCTTTGATGGTGACAAGGGTATCCTCAGGCTGCCCCAGAGCAGCATCATTGAATTCGGGAAGGAGGTTGGTCCTCGTTGGGGACCTAGGGGGCCTTTCCCTCCTCGAGGTGCCTGATTTGGCACGAGTGTTATCGTCGCGATCAAGGTCCATGGGGGTTGTATCCTCGTTGGATCGTGAGTTCGTCATTCCTCTCAACGAGAGCACCAAATGATAAAGCCTAAAATGTCTTTATCCGGAGAGGAGAGGCGGGATCGAGCCGATCGGATTAGAATAACCCTGCAGGAAAGAGTGCCCGGTTGGACCAGGTGTGAGCACTTCGAATCTTAAGTTAGTAGTTTAGAGAGAATGTGCTTTTAGAGAGAGAATGCTAGAGATTCAATAGCTGTAGCCATTGTTGGCTGGGCTATTATATGAGATAGCCGAAGGGCACTTGAGTGCCTGTGGAATGATTACTGGCTGTCAGAGTAAATATGCGGCGAAGTGACAGGGAGCAAGTGGATGGCATGGGCGCTGCCTTGTGTCAGGCGGCTGATGGGACTGAAAGTCACATCAGCCGATCGGGCGTGTACGCTGCCTAGGAGCTCGTGCCTACTACTCTTGGTTGTTGGGTCTTGGGTCTTGCCAGTTAAGTGAGCTGATTGGATGGGTTTTAGAGCAAATGATATTTGTTGTGTTATCAATTATAATTAATCTATATTTTCTATTTTACTTAGTAGGTTTCTAATCTTTATTGCATTTGGACTTAATTGAGTATTATATCTTGTATAACCGTTCTACTATTCATAGTTGTGGTTTTTATATTTTCTAATTGTTTCATTAATTCTATATCTTCTTTGTTTAACTGATTCAATATAAATATTTCCATATTGAGAGGGATTTTTGTATTTTAGATTAGTTTTGAACAGTATTTTATCAAATTGGACTAAATTGAAACTTTTTATATGTTCTAAGGACTAAAAGGTATTTAAAAGATAGTTTTAGTTTAAATCGTAGGCTTATATGAGAATAACAATTTTTTTTTTTATTCTTGACATTCTATTTAACATGCTGTACAATTTATTTAATATTTTTACAATTTTATTTTTTTATTTGTGCATTATTATTTCCTTATTTTCTTTAAATTATGTGTACTAATGCAATTTTAATTATTTCATTATTATTTTTCCGTTTATTTATTTTATCTTACGCGATATCTATGCATCAATTGATTGTAAATATTAATATTATATTTTAAAGGCAATTTGTACCATTATTTTTTAATAAAAAAACTAAATATATGAAGGTGAAACACAAACATTATATATCATTCTTTTTTTCAATTGTTATAGCAAATTAATCCGACTTTCTACTTTTTGATAATTAAATCCTTGATGCAATTGTTATTTTTTTTTTTTAATTTCTAATAGTATTTTATCTATATATCAATAATTTAATAAACCTAAAAAGAGTAGTTAATGTAAATAAAGAATGATTATATTTTAGAAAGAAAAAAATGAGTTTTTTATTTTTCATTACTATTAATGGGTAATTAAAGAAGCATGAGAAATATATGGATTTAAGTTTTTGAACTTCAACAATTGGAATTTGCAACTTGTGAATCTCACCTCTGCAATAATACTTCCAAGAGCTGTAACATTATTTGAACTCTCTACCTACCAAGTCTATCTATATTTTATATATATATTTAAAAAAAAAATAAATAAACTTTTTCTATTTTATCATAACTTTCCTACTATGTTACTTCATTAATGACAACAGATTACTAATTCTTTAAAGTTACAATTTAAATGAAACAGAAATTTCTGAACAGATTGGGATTTAGAAGTAAATTCAATTTCAATTAGGTCATCTATCAAAGCCAAGTCTTCTAAAATTGGTAAAGATTCCGAATCTATAATCTTTATAATTCAAACAATTCTAGAGAGAATCAGATATAGATTCCAATACTAAACCAAACAAGAGGAACGTTCAATTTTGATTCTGATTCCACAAAGTTCCAATTTCAATTTCATAGTTCACCCCTATGTGAATATAATGAATATAAATAAACTAAACTGTGCAAGCTAAATATCATAAACTATTGAAGCAATTATCTATGTATTTCTTAGCTCTTATAGCAAAACATGAAGCAACTACTTGTTAAAAAGATGAACTGTGGTAAAAAGTTCAATTACTGGTTTAAATTAATACCTTAATTTACTTGTTTTTGGCTCCTTATTTCTACTGCTACTTAAGAGATCATCTTCAACAACAAACTTGTTTACATAAAGAAAATAAACTGCATACCAAACAAAAATGGAAAGGACTGTAAGTTATTTTTTTCATCAAAAATGCATGCAGCTCTTCGATCAATTATGACCTGAAGTAATTTGCATCAAAAAAAGCCTGCAGCTCTTTGATCAATTACGCCCTGAAGTATCTTCTTCTCCAACTCACTTTCATCAATCCAGATGGAACTCTTCCGCTGCAGCATTTCATTATTCTCTTTCTTCTTCTCTTCCCTCATTCTTTCTTTCATCCTCCAATGTTCGAGCTTCTCGCTTCTTTCTTTCAGCTGTGACACAATAGGTCATAACACATTAGGAACACGACAAAAGAAGGCTTTTTCAATGCACCAAAAAAAAGGCTATGGACGTGCATGAGTGGGAATGCACATTGGTAAAATGAATCTTAAAACACAACCCTGGAAACATGTAGACATGATGTCAGAGAGACCACTACTTCATAATGAACTAGATAGCTGTGTTATTTGAGTACATGTGTGTCTATGTTGCTTCAAAAATTTTCTTTAAACTATTGTTGCATAATGAAGTTCCATGCCGATTAAAGGCATCTATTCTTTTCTAGCATTCCCTTCTCCCAGTACTCCATTTTTAGGGTCCTGATTCTAATCAGTTAGTTTCTCATTTTACTCAAATGAGTGAGTCAGTAACTAAATGTTAGTAATATGTAATTGCTTTACTCTATTTTCTTGTAGATATAAGAAGATGATCAGTGTATTGATTGGAATATCTGATGAACAATTAAAAGAATTCTTCTCATGCAATTTGAGAATAAAACCAGCAAATGAAAAATGACATTTACTGGGAGAATGAATAAAATCAGAGAATTGTTCAAAAATCGAATCCAAAAAAGGTTCCTACAATTCATCTTAGTGATAAGAAGAATTTAGAGAACAAGCACAATTATGAAAATGAGTTTGAAGGATAAAATATTAGCCTCTGAAACAACTTGGTGATAAAGCAAAGCCGCTCCTATGAAGGTTCTTATGGTCATGAGTCTAGTGAAGGGAAGTGTTAATTACAAATTTACCCCTAATAAGCCCCAAACTAAAAAAAAAAAAACTTTACAATTTAACACCCAACCTTTTCATTTTAATTCAAGAATCCTTCCAAAAATCCAGCCAAATCCATCAACCATGGAAAAGTGGAACCCACAGAATTCTGGCATATCCATTAGTTACTATGAAGAAATTTTGACAGAAATGTAACTAATGGTTCGTGGGGGTTAAATTGTAAGGTTTTTTCAATTTGCGAGTTAAATTGAAAAGTGAGAAAAAAATTGGGAATTAATCAGCACAAGCTTTAACAGGGAGAGCTCTAAAGTAGATGGTATCAATATTGATGAGGTTTTTCTGGATGAAGGAAAAGGAAAAATTTAATGCTTTGGAGGCTATGTTCATGAGTAATACAGGTTTTGTGTGTTGATGTGGTCGAAAGTTGTTACTGCTAACTCAAATAGATAAAATTTGAAATGTGGAGAATGCAGAGAAAATCAATGGAGCTCCTTTGTGGGCTGAAAATGGCTATATTAAGGTGCTACTTTTGTCATATATGTTCAATAGACTTGCACTGGAAGCAGCAATTGTTTCAGCCTTGGAATTTTTCTCAAGATAGTATGCAATTACTCTATCTTGGCTGAAACTTGTATACAAATAATGCATTATGATGATGGACTTCCAGCCTCCAGGTAGATGATCAAAACAAGAAAGAGAAAGTGCTAGGAGGAGCAGGTTCAATTTTTTAGCAGTTGAATCACTGACAACAAGGATGATCTTCATGGGACCGTAGTGTTATGAATTTGCAGTCAATTGTCTGTTATATATTAGTAAACAAACACACACACACACGGGTATCATCTCACAGTGTTGTCTGCAATATTCTTGTGTTTGCAACAAGGACTAAATTCGTCGCCATTGGTTAACATAAAAGGAAAAACGAACAATTAAAGGGAAGAAAGCAATATCTAAAACAAATCATAGAAGAACCATCAAGTTCTAAGCAAAACACCCAAGGCTACCTTTATCGGTGAAAATATGAGACAAATAGATTCAGATTGAAAAGTTAAATATGCTAAGGCCTATTTGATTAGCATTCTAGGATTAGTAGCAATAATCCAATCGCCCTTAATTTATCCCTATGATATGGCTATAATTTCATAACATGACATATAAGAATTGGATCTTCCTGCAGCAAATGATAAGGTACAAATCCAAATCTAAAGCTTTAAATCCCTAACTTGCCCTCATTACCTTGTCATTCCAATACCATAAAAAGCATTGCTTATATATTGAAAAGAGAGAGAAAAATTGATTAAAGCACATACTAGCATCTGGCGAAACTCCTGTTCAGCGATCTTGCGCTCCTCAGCTCTAACTTTAGCAGCCTCTGCTTTCAATTTCTTGCGTTCTTCATTAGCAACTCTAAGGGCCTCTTTCCTAGCTTCGTCTTTTCTCTGCTTCTCAAGCCGCATCAACTCCATTTCTTTTATGTACTCTTTGCGGACTGCCTTCACTTGCTTCCCATACTCTCTTCGCAATAGCGCGAGTTTCGCCTCGGCCTCTTTCGGGTTTTTGGGCGCTTCCCAGCTCCCAACGAAGGGATTCGATTCCAAGTATTGATGAGTGTTTTTGTGGCTGTTGTGGTGGCTGCCGGTGGACGTCGAAGACATGAAGCGCCGCGTTGCCCGGACTGCAGAACGAGCTGCGACGGCCATTTTCCGTAAAGTTTGCGGCTTTTGGGGTTAGAGAGATAAACTGCTTTGGGAAGTGGAGGGATAGTTCTGGTAATTTAGCTGGTCTTCTGCAGGGCCACGGTTCACGAGGTAGGCGGGTTTTAGTTCGTGAACCGCCAGTTCAGATTCAACCAGATTTTATACCGGAGTCAAATTGTTATATATTGTTGGCAGAAGTATTGATTTGTTCTTATAATTTTTCACTCGAAAGTTTATTTGTTCTTAAAATTTTTTGTTTAATTTTATTTAAAACGTTTTAATAATTATTACTGAATTGTAATTTTTTCTAATTCAAGGGGGTACAAAATATGGTGCACACGTGTATAAAATGTCAATCCTCATCATTAATAAGCACCTATTCACTAATACTAACATTCAACTGTACTATTTTTTTTAAAGATTTTTCCAAAGTACTTATTTTATTTTTAATATTTTTCTTAAAATAACTATTTTACTCGAATTTTTTTTATACTTCTACACAAAATTTATGAAAAAAAATATTATATTTAATTCACTATTTATTTTTTATCACATTTTAAAAGTAATTTATACATTTTTATATTTTAAAAATAATTATATTATATTATAATATATTCTTGCACATTTAAATTTCACACCTACCTAAATGAAAACAAAAAAAAATAGAAATAAAATAATTAGAATAGTGCTTTGGTGTTGTGTCACACCCCATAAGTGGCCTAATTGGAATTAGTGATTTTAATTGGACAATTAAGGCTAATTGAGTAATTTTATTTGTGATTGAGGATTTAATTGTAAGGAAATAATAGTGTTTTATTGCAAATGTCTAGTTTAGTGAGGAAAGAGTATTTTGATAAGGACTTTTTGGTAATTATTTTGGATCAAACGGTAAAAGAGAATAAGTGGATTAGTGATTCTTGTGCATGTGTGCCAAGTGGAAGGAGGATGTGCACGTGGGTGAGGGAAGAGAGAAGTCTGGATATGTTAGTGCTGGAAAAACTAAAGATTGAAAGTTCTTCTCTTTTTTTGCTTTCTCTCACGTTAACCATACCGTTCCTCTCCATTTGCTGTTCTCTTCTCTTTTGCATGCGTGTTCTTGCATTGGGAGCTAGGGTTTTAAGCTTTGAAGCTTCAGAAGGTGAGTTTGGTTCTATATATTCTCTGTTTAAGGATTGTTTATCACTGTTTCCTTGGATTGATTTTGGGTTTATTTGTGAGTTCATGTAATCTGTTAAATAGAAGGAAAAGGGAAAAGGCAAGGTGGTTGACTGAAGAAGTGCAGTGGACGTTTTTAGACTTTAACAGGTTTGGGAGTGTTTGTTCTTCTCTCGTTTTTGGATCCTGTTTTGATGTTTAATGTTGTTGTGAAGTTATGATTTTGATATATATAGAGTAATGCATGAGTAAAGTAGAGCTGTGTATTTGATTGGTGGCAGCAAGTGACATGATATGTATGTGAAATTTGAGATATTTGCATGAACGTATGAGAGGAAACTTCTGGGTTTAAGTCTCTGTAAATGCAATTCTGGTTGTTTAACAATGTGAATGATTTGAGTGATTGTTGCTGTAAATATGCTCTGGAGGCATGAAGGTACGTGGTTGCATGGTTATTGCATGAAAACTGGTTTTAGACAAGAAAGGAATTTGGATTTTTAGTTGCACTCTGTTTTTCATAGTTTTCTGGACTTTTGTTACGATTTCTGGAAAGTTGGAAATTTGGAGAAGATGAAGAATTGTGAGAAGAAGGTCACGAGACGTGACTGGTGGTCACGCCGTGACCCCCTTCTCGGTTGAAGGTCACGAGGCGCGAAGCAGCGTCACGCCGTGACTCCTTCTTTGCTGAAGGTCACGTCGCGTGAAGCGACATCACGCCGTGACTGTCGCCCTTTTTCTTGCGCGATTTCTTCCTCTCCTCACAGGCGTCACGAGACGTGACTGATGGTCACGCCGTGACCGCCTGCTCTTGCCTTGCTTTCTTGCCTTGCTCTTTTGCCTGGCTCGCGTGAAGCTTGTGTCACGCGACGTGATGGGTGGTCACGCCGTGACCAGCCTTCCCTGCCGCCCTGTTTTCTAAAATTGAGGTTTTTAACTTCTGATTTCAAGAATTTTGCACTACATGATAAATATTTGACTTAAAATCTGATTGTATTTTAATAATTGCATAACATTGGGTTTTGTACACATGATTAATAATTAATCTACATGATTTATATGTTTGTAATTTATTTAACATGGACTTGTTCAATATGAACTATTTGTTCTTATCACCTCTGTAATTAATATTTTACATGAACATAAATGGTCTTGAATGTGAACTATTTGTATTTAGTTGTATTTAATATTTATAGTTACTTGTTTTAAATGTGAACAGTATATATGTATACATGGATTATTTCTAGATGAATTATAAGTTCATATTACATTCTGTAATTAATATTTGAATATATGTATATGTCTCTGATTTTGATCAATGTACATGAATATATGAATTATTGAGTTATATTATTTGAGCCTGAATAGTCATAGTAGTGGATAAGTAAGCGCTTACTTAGGTCAGAGTGTGTGTACAGCTGCTATATGATAAAACGATATATGTGGGTCCATTGGATCCTTGTTTCGACCATGTTTGGTCTATATGGAATTAAAGCGGGACCTCGGTCTCTATATGAAAAATACATGTTTGAGACTCATGTCTCTATATGCTTGGGATACTGTGTTCTATCAGTATCCAAATGACCGTATCCACTTCTTAGGTTTATACCAGACTAATCAGGCTACATGTTTATTTGCTATATATATGTTGAGATGTTTATTGACATGATTAAATGCATACGTTGCACCTGAATTCTTGTATATCCTGTATCGGTGTAATCAGAAAAGTATGTGTGTATTTGTTAATTGCTTATATTGTAAATATCATAATGTGATGAGATACTATATTGTATTTGCATATTGTTATTTTGTTTTGTTCCTCCCCACTAAGCGTTATCGCTTAGCACGGGCTCTTTTCCCGTGCAGGTGGCGAGTTCAGTTGAGAGTCAGAGATCTGCAGGTCGGCCACTAGGAGTCTTTTTAGATGAAGTTGTTATATTTTTGAAGTCTTCCGCTGTGTTATTTTGTATATGGCTTGTAATTAGCAAACTGAATCTTTTGTATAGGAACAAGTATTCTTTTTGTATATGTAATTGCATACGAGCCTTTCTGTAAAACGATATCGATACATGTTATATGTAACCAGGATTTTAATATTAAATGATTAAAGTTTCTTTAAATCTCATTTGGTTTCCTTTTATTTATTTACACATGTGTAAATGTATATGATTATATGTTTTTGCCCGCGTGGCGCTCCGACATCCTTCCAACGGGGATGGCGGGGTGTTACATGTTGTTTGTCTCTATGACATGATTTCTGTCTTGCTTTTTAGTAGGGTGCTTTATTTTGGTTTTTTGTATTGATTACTTGACTGTCTACGATGAGCCAAAGTGAGAATATTGGTGATATTAAAGGACAAGTAGCAAAACTCTCTGTACGGGAGGATGAGGTTGATGGGATTATCATAGCGGACGAGGAGGGTAAAACGAATAATGTAGATTTGAGATGGAGTCTCATAGGGAGATTTCTGACTAAAAAAGTCATTAATGTTCACGCGATAAAACAAACTCTGGCGGCTCTATGGCGACCAGGCATGGGGGTGTTCATCAAAGATCTGAATCCAAATTTGTTTATCTTCCAGTTCTTCCATGAATTAGATTTGCAAAGAGTAGTAGACAATGGGCCATGGACTTTTGACAACCAGTTATTGATTATTAATAGGATCTTGGATGGTGAACAACTTGAAGAAGTTTCATTGGATTGGGCAAGTTTTTGGGTACAAGTATATAAGTTGCCTGTGGGTTTTTTGTCGGCAAAAATTGCTGAAAGTATTGGCAATTACATTGGGAAATATATCAATGCTGATCCGAAGAATTTCTCAGGAACTTGGTGCAACTATATGCGCATTAGAGTGGCTGTTAATGTTAATGAAAGGTTAAAACATGTTATGAGGATTAAAAAAGCTGGAGGTGAGTGGATTGTGGCAGAGTTCAAATATGAGCGATTGCCAACTATATGTTTCATCTGTGCTATGCTAGGGCATTCTGAAAAACAATGTCCAGAGTTATACATCAAACCAGCCCATGAATTAAGTCGTAGATTTAATGAGTCTATACGGGTTAACAACAGACGACCCATGCTATCGGTTGGTAATCAATGGCTCAGGGAGACTCCACCGATGAAACTGACAAAAAATATGGCTCAGCCGTGCTCCGGGGAGGCCATAGCTGTTGATGGGGATGGACAAGGCAGAAGCGAAAATATAGGCAAAAATCAGGGAGTTGTCAACGTGATTAGAGGCAAAGATCAGGAAGTTGTCAACGAGATTAGTGGGGATGACAATATGGCAGTTGAGAAGGACGTGGGTAAGAGTTTAAAGGGGAAAGAAATTATAGCAGGCAGGTAGGCTGATTCCGTTATTAATAGTGGAGATATGGGACAAAATGAGGGGATTGTTGTGTTAGATCCTAAACGACGTAGGATGGATGAAATGGAGTTATGTAGTTCTAAGGATGATGGGTCTGGGTCCAACCAAAGTGTCCTCTCTTCAATGGGCCCAAAAAACTATCTAGAGGTGGGACCTGGAGACCAGGCCCACCTATCACAATGAGTTGCCTCAGCTGGAATTGTCGTGGGCTGGGCAACCCACAGACAATTCTTTTTCTCAAAGATCTTATTAGATCTCAAAGGCCCAGGTTTATATTTCTGATTGAAAAGTTATGTAGCAAAGAAAGACTGGAGAAGTTAAGAATGTCGTTGGGTTATGAGGGATGTTTTTCTGTTAATTCTATTGGTAGAAGTGGAGGATTGGCTTTATTTTGGAAGAGAAAGAGTGATGCTCATCTTTTGGGATTTTCTAAGAATCACATTGACGTGGAGGTCACCATTGGCAAAGAGAGGAGCTGGAGATTGACTGGCTTTTATAGAGAGGCAAATAGAAATCGCAGGGAGGTTGGTTGGTCTCTTTTACGGGCTTTGGCTTGTAAGTCTACTCTCCCTTGGTGTATTCTGGGTGACTTTAATGACATTTTATAGCAGAGTGAGAAAAAAGGGGGCAATCCTCAGCCAGCTAGTTTAATAAATGGGTTCCAGAGTGCAGTAGAGGATGCCAATGTAGTGGATTTGGGGATGAGTGGCTACGAGTTTACTTGGTTCCGTGGCAATGATAGGGATGGTTCCGTGGCAATGATAGAGGAGAAATTGGACAGAGCTTTTGGCAATTCTGACTGGATGCTACAGTTTCCTCATTACTCTGTATGTAATATTGATTGTACTTCCTCAGATCATCATCCAATTTTTGTTAATCCGTTTGTAACTGCCATGGTTCGGAGGTCTCGTCGGTTTAAATTTGAAAATGCTTAGCTTCGGGAATCACAGCTAATGGAAGTGGTGCGCAATGCGTGGGAGTCCAATGATAGCCTTTCGTTATCTCAAAAAATAGATGTCTGCAGTGAGGTGCTTACTAAATGGAGCCAGGACATCACTGGGAACTTTAGCTCAATGCTGGCCCAGCTGAGGAAGAAGCTGCGGGATGCTAGAGCAGGGAGGAGCGAAGAGCATCCTAGGGATGTTCACAGACAGTACTTGGAAACTCTTTCTCAACAAGAGATTTTTTGGAAACAAAGGGAGAAGTTATTTTGGCTGAAGGAGGGGGATTCTAATTCAAAGTATTTTCACGCGGTTGCTTCTAAGAGGAAAAGGAAAAATCAGTTCTCCGAGCTGAAGGATCCTACTGGCAAAGTCTGTACATGGAATGAGGGGTTAGAAGAGGTAACTCTCAATTACTTTTGTGATATTTTTGCTGCTACACACAAGAGCACCGGTACCACAATTTCTATGATCAAAAGTAGAGTCAGTGACTTGCAGAATGAGTGGTTGTTGAAAGAGTTTACGGAGGAAGATGTCAAAACAGCTGTCTTTAGTTTACATCCAGATAAAGCTCCGGGGTTGGACGGGATGAATGTTGCCTTCTACCAGAAATGCTGGAGTGTGGTGGGTAAGGACGTTACTCAAGAATGCTTACAGATTATCAGTACGTGTGTTATGCCTAATAGACTTAAAGAAACAGCTATAGTTCTTATTTCGAAAAAGCAGAAAGTTGAAACCATGGCTGACCTCAGACCTATAGCTCTATACAATGTGCTGTACAAAGTAATTGCTAAAATGCTGACACAACGATTGAAGTCCATACTTCCTTCCATTATCTCGCTTAATCAAAGCGCTTTTGTTCCCAATCGCCTCATATCCGATAATTTTCTTGTTGCCTATGAGGTGATGCATTTTTTGAAAAAGAAAACACAAGGAAAAATAGGTATGGCAGCTCTTAAATTAGACATGAGGAAGGCGTATGATAGAATGGAATGGCACTTTGTGGAAGCTGTTCTGATCCATATGGGCTTCAATGAGCGATGGGTTCATCTGATGAAGATTTTTGTAAAGTCGGTGGAGTATGTGATTGCTTGTGAAGATAAACTTCTTGGGCCTGTTACTCTTTCACGTGGGCTTAGGCAGGGCGACCCCCTATCGCCTTACCTTTTCATTATTTGTGCTGAAGGACTATCAGCTCTTTTGCAACATTATGAAGCAGCTGGGCTTATTCACGGTTGTAAAGTAGCGAGGAATGCACCAGCGGTCTCCCATCTTCTTTTTGTTGATGATAGCTTTATATTTTTCAAAGCCAATGGTCAAGAGGCAGGTGTGATTAAGTGAATTTTGGATGTTTACTCCTCTGACTCTGGTCAACTCATCAATTTCCAGAAGTTTTCAGTTAAATTTAGCTCCAATACCTTGAGTACGGATAAAGAGACTGTCTTCTCGACTCTGTCTATCAGCCCTATTGCAGTTCATGATTCTTACTTGGGGTTGCCTTCACTTATAGGCAAAAATAAACAAGTTGTATTCAATTTTATTGAACACAAAATTAGGAAAGGGATTAGTGGCTGGAACAGAACCCTTCTATCGAGAGCAAGTAAGGAGGTGCTATTGAAATCTATAGCTCAATCTCTACCTACATATGTCATGTCTGTTTTTCTTATCCTTATGGGTTTGTGCAAGATAATGGAGAGGACTTTGAATGCTTTTTGGTGGGGTACTAATTCTTCAACAGGAAGAGGAATTCATTGGATGTCATGGGAACGTCTTTGTTGGCCAAAAGATATTGGAGGGCAAGGATTTAGAAGCCTCTCGAATTTTAATCTGGCTCTTCTGGGGAAACAATGCTGGCGGTTGTTATCAGATAATGATTCTTTGGTGAAAAATATCCTCAAGGCTAGGTACTTTCCAAACTGCGATTTCTGGGATGCTAAGATTGGTGCCAACCCCAGTTACACATGGAGGAGTATCCTTAGTGCTTGGGATAAACTAAAACATGGGTTTAGATAGAGAGTTGGGGATGGACAAAAGATCAATGCTCTTAATGCCCCTTGGTTGCCAGATCCATCAAATCCGTATCTCACAACTACTCTTGATGTGGGGTGGAGCAACCTCAACGTTAGCGATTTAGTGGCTAACAATCAGGTGGTTTGGAATTACCCTCTTATCTCATCCCTTTTCAATATCAAGGATTGTAACCTTATTCTTAAAATTCCCCTTAGCATTCAAAGAGTTGAGGATAAGTGGCAATGGAGCAAAGAGGTGTCAGGGGTTTATTCTGTCAAAAGTGGCTATAGATTTGTTCACACTGGAACTACACCTTTCTCAGATGATATTCTCTCAGTAAATTGGAAGCGGCTTTGGAATCTGTCGATCCCCAACAAAGTCAAGCATTTTTTCTGGCGTGTTATTCACTCCTGTCTTCCCGTTCGCTTGGCTTTAATTGCTAAGGGGGTAGATATTATTCAAGAATGCCCTTTATGTAACTCAGTCATTGAATCTATTAAGCATGTTTTATTTGACTGTGTTTTTGCTAGAGAAGTGTGGCATACATCTGGTGTGGGCTTCATTAGAGGTAATGTCTAAAACTTGGTGCAGTGGTTTAATTCAATTATTTCTTCCTCGGATATTAAGTTGTGTGGGTTAGTTGTTATGCTGTGTTGGGCAATCTGGAAAGCTAGGAATGATCTAATCTGGAAATAGTTGAGCCTCTCTCCTTCTGCTGTTGCATCGTTGGCAGTAGCAACGCTAGATGATTGGAGATTGGCCCGTAGACAGGATGGTTGTCAACAGGAGCGGTCTCCCTCGTTGGCTTGTAAGTGGTCACCACCTCTGCCTGGTTGGTTAAAGGTTAATACAGATGCAGCCATTGATTCTAGAACAGGGAGAACAGGACTGGCTTTTGTGGTTAGGAATTGGCAAGGGGAGTTTGTCGCAGCAGGGTGTCGTTTCCTTCAAGGGGAGTTGGATCCTTTGACTGCTGAAGCTTTGGGTGTGCGTGAGGCCCTAAGCTGGCTGAAGTCAAGGCAGATTCAATCAGTTGTAGTTGAATCTGACTCTAAGCTGGTAGTTCAGGCTATTAACTCTGCCTCGTGTCTTTGTTCAGATGTCGGTTGTAACACCCCAAAATCACCCCAGTAGTTTGAGCCTGTCAGTGTCTGTATGTGTGTATTTTATATGTTGCATGTGTGGACTATTTGTCTTAATTATTTATTTTAGTTATGTGTTTGTATATGTATTAGTATGAGAAGAGGAGATAGGTTAGTATATGATTTAGTGTATGGGAGTAAGATGTGAGCAAGGGATAGCTTTATGTGTATGTTAGTGTATGGGAGTAGGTGTGCTATGGGGTATTTGTCTTATGGGAGAGTAACATGTGGCTTAGAGATAAGAATGACTTTAATGAGAGAGAGAGAGAGAGAGAAAGGACAGCCATTCCCTTTGATTCCCGTTCCTTTTCCCTTCCTCACGCCACTCTCTTCTTTTCCTTCTTCTTCTTCTTTGTTCTTCCTTCTTCTTTGCACAATCTTGCTCCCTCTCCTTTCCTTGAGTAATTTGAGTTATTTGGCTTGTGATTTTAAAGCTCAAAAGGTGAGTATGGGTTAGCGATGTCTTAGATTCTTCTTCCTCTTCTCTAGGTTTTATATAATTATATATGTATATGTGGGTTGTTATAGAATTGATCTTGGTTGTTGTGGGTTTGTGGTTCAGAGGAGTCTCCTAGACCGGCAAAAGGGAAAGAAATAGCTAGCGGGAGCGGAGTTCACGAGTAGGAGCAAAGGAGATCAGGTTTGGGAACGTTTGTCTTTTGTACATATTTGTGATTTGAGTTAGATGGTTGCACTTTTGCTTTGGGTGGAGTTATGAGTTGTGTAACTATGGCTTAAATTGAATTAAGCATGATATGTGATGCTAGAGGGTGTGTATTGTTTGAAGAATTTGCAAGAAATCATGTGGATAGTTGCAGTTATTGTTAAAATTGCTGTTTTGGGATTTTTTGAAATTGAGCATGTATTTGGCTTGATTTAATTGAAATAAATGGTGATAAAGCTGGGTTTTTAATTATATTATGAGTTGTTGATGCTTGTGTTGCTTAATTTTGAGGTTTAGAATCAATTTTGGAAGTTTGAATGTGTTTAGTGTGAGATTTCTGCCGATTTTGGGCGTAAGAGCTGAAAAACCCGTATCTGTCGCGATCGCGACATTATTGCGAGCGCAACAGAGCGCGGAGGTTTCAACCCTCGTGCTGGCGTGAGAGGTGTCGCGCCGAAGAGCTCGAAGGGAGCTCTCTATCGCGAGCGCGACAGAGTGCTCGATCTCCGAGCATGTGCAGGGCTCTCTCTTCTGTCACGAGCGCGATAACCCTCGCGAGCGCGACAGAGAGCAGCACCTACGTCCTCTCGCGAGCACGAGGTCACTCGCGATCGCGAGACGAGGCGGGGAGGTGTATTTTGGCTTCTGTCACGAGCGCGACAGACGTGACTTCCAAATTTGGTTTCTTCTCCTTTTTGCTTG
Source organism: Excoecaria cochinchinensis (assembly GCA_947683425.1). Classification (NCBI taxonomy): domain Eukaryota; kingdom Viridiplantae; phylum Streptophyta; class Magnoliopsida; order Malpighiales; family Euphorbiaceae; genus Excoecaria; species Excoecaria cochinchinensis. The sequence continues at coordinate 9,121,731 of CANTUQ010000050.1, forward strand.
ATGAGTTGAGTTCTTTTGCATGCACTCTTTTATTAAAGTCTTGACCACTTATTTAAAGGAATAACATGTATGTTAACTTAATAAACTTATGTGTAACCTGTTAATGTCGGATAAGTGGATAGTTAGGCATGCCTAATAGAGTTATGTGTTGTTGCAGCTATGTGTACACTTTTGGACCCTGATCAGGTCCCCCGATCGGATCCTCGCGATCCTTCTGCTCGAATCTTTCTTAAGATTCTATGTGAAAACAGATAGAACTGAATCAATAGAACCTTTTGATACCTTCGGGTATCTATGTGTTCATGATACGATATCGGTACCCTCGGGTATCTATGTGTACTCGTTATCCACTCATTTTGATTAAGCAGGTGCTAAGGTGTTAATGTGCTTTCGGTGCATGAATTCTGGATGATATATATGTATATGTGCTGTGAACTCTTAACTAAGGAAGAATAGTTAGATTAACTGTGTATGATGTTATATCTATAATTATACCATTATCATGTGTTTTCTGTTATCGTCGCTGTGAGTGGTGGTTGTGCATCTTGTGTTCCCCACTAAGCGATTTTGCTTAGCACGGGTGTTTAACCGTGCAGGTGTGGAAGGTTTGGTACGCATAGTCTGGGCGTGTCGCATCGGGAAGGCCAACACAACTAGAGATCGGGGTTTTATAGTATAGGCTTTCCTCTCTTTTGTAGCAGATATAATGTTTTGTTGGCCTTTGGAACAATGTACCTTGGGCTTTTGTATATTTGTTTTGTGGATATCTGTTGTAAAATGTAAAGACCTCATTTATGTATATTAATAAAAGTATTCATTTTGTTCAGTATCACTCTTCTTTCTTTCAGAGCTTGACTTATCCTTGATATGCCATTTTGTATGCGATGTTTTCATATTTGTACTAGTGGGATGTGACACTCCTATCTATCTGGACCCTTCTTCCCTTAATCCGAATAGAAGTCTCAATGGTATAGGTTGGGGTGTGACATCGGTCCTATTATAGCTGATTGTAGGTTGTTAGCTAGTAGTTCTTTAAATATCCAGTTTGGATTTATGAAAATGTCTGCGAATTCGGTAGCTCATGTCTTAGCTAAGGCTGCGTTTTCTATGCCAGGCCTTGTCTATTGGGATTTATGTCCCTCCTCTTGTATTCGTTCAGCTCTTTTGGCTGACCTTTCTAATTGAAGTTTAGTTTGTTTCAAAAAAAAAAATTCACACCTACCTGAATTTTTTAAAAATGGCATATATTAATTCATATTTTATATTGTATAAAGTAAATGTACTAAAATAAAAATTTACCTTTTTTTTTAATAATTGCTAAATTTTATAGAAAATAAAATGACCATTTGATTATTAATATTTCCTAATTATAATATTATCAATATTTATTGATTATTAACATTTTTTTTTTGAAAATTTTATGTAGATGTGAAAAAAAATAAAGGACAAAATAGCTATTTCTGAAGAACATTAAAGGTAAAATCGCTATTTAAAAAAAAGTTAAGTAAAAAAAGAATACTTTTAAACATTAGGGTTAGTGGAATGTGGGGTTTATTGAAAATGTAAATGTAGATATGAACTAACACTTTATTCATGTGTGTGCATGTCAATGTTGATATCAGTATTGTTATCTTTGTCTAACAATGTTAAAAAAAAAAAACAAAAGCAAATTAATATCAATATTTGAAATATTTTAGATAAAATTGAATAAAAAAAGGTTAAAAGCAAATAAGTTCCAAGTATAATATTATAAGACAAATCAATACTTTATCTTTATATTTTTTTGTGCAACTAGTAAAATTCTGATTTTTTTTTCAAATAGTGATTTTTTTTTTGAAAAGATATTTTTAAAGATGAGAACAAATGTAAATGAGTTTATTATAAGTGTAGATGGTAGGAAGTAGGGGTGTACACGGTTCTTGATATTCTTATATCGAATCGAAATACCGAAAAAAAAGATTCAGAACCGAATTGTACCGTTGACTTTTTTTACTAGAACTGAACCGAATTGTACTGTTGACTTTTTGACTAAAACCGAACCGAATTATACTGAAACCGAATCGAGAACCGTATTGAACCGTACCGAACTGTTTTGAACTGAATTGGACCGAAAAAACCGATATTTATTAATTATTATATATAATACTAGTAATTTATATATAAATATTATTTATAATTTCTACTATATAGTTATTATATAAATTTAATTTCATAATTATTTGTATTAAATATTTTAATGCTTGAAATTAATATAATAAATAGTTAATAAATTAAAATAAATATTTTGATTATTAATAAGATAAATTTAATTATTATATGTATATGAATGTGCAACTAAAATAATTTGTGTTTAATTTAATTTATATTTAGTGTCACTCAACTACTGCATAATTTTTTATTTTGTACAAATATTTATATACACACACAAATATAATTATTATATCAATGAAATTTTACTAATTAATGTAATTATATGAGTATATAATCAACTTACCAATTAATTTCATTTACTTTTATATAACTCAATTAGTATTTATTTATTTTGATAAATACTTATATAAGTAATTGGATTGTAAGTTAATAATTTAATTATATATAATTAAATTTTACTAATTAATATAACTATATAAGTATATAATCACCTTACTAATTAATTTTATTTATTCTTGGTATCACTCAACTAGTATTCATATTTTTTTGCATAATACCTACATGAGTAATTGAGCATATAAATTAATAATATAATTATATATAATTAATATATATAATGAAACTTACCAATTTAATTCATATAATTATATAAATATATAATTACTTTACCAATTAATTTCATTTGTTTTTAGTATCACTCAACTAATACTTATTTATTTTGGTACAATACTTATATGAATAATTAAGTTGTAAATTAATAATTTAATTATATATAATTAAATTTTATTAATTCGTATTTAATTTAATTTAACTTTAATGTCACTCAACTATTACTTAATTTTTCTTTTTGTACAAATATTTATATAAACAATTATTTTATCAATTAATTTTATTTAATTTTAGTAGGACTTTTACATTCACCCTTATAACTATTGACTATAATATTAATTAATAATCTTTTAACTGTTAAGCAAAATTCAGTGAAATTGAGTATAATAACTGAACTAAAATAATATATGTGGATAGATTCTAACCATATAATCAGCCGAGACTGTATATATAATTATCTTATCAATTAATTTCATTTATATTTAGTGTCACTCAATTAGTACTTATCTATTTTTGGCACAATATCTATTTGAATAATTGATTATTTATTTTAATAATGTAATTATATACAACTGAATAATTTATTATATAATCACTTTATCAATTAATTTCAGTGTCACTCAACGAATACTCATCTATTTTTATCACAATACCTATATGAATATGTAAATTAAAAATAAAATTATATATAACTATTTATAATAATTTTTTTTGAATTTTTAACGTTACTCAACTAATAGTCATTTGTATTTAGCAAATATTTATGTGAGTAATTGAAAATGTATTTTAATAATATAATTATATACAATTATTATATTAATAAAATTTTATTAATTAATATATAATATAATTATATGAGTAGACAATTATCTTAATAATTAAATTTTTTTAGAGTGAATTAAGAATAAAATTTGAAAAATTTTAGTAAAAATATTTTTTATTTTAAGTTTTGGAGGGAATTAAAATGGTTGGAGGGAATCTGACCGGTTTTATATTTCATTATATATATATATATATATATATATATATATATATATATATATATATATATATATATATATATAAGAAAATAAAATACAAAAAAACCTAAATCGTGTTTGCTTTTTCCTTCTCTGTCTCGAAATCATGTCTAGCCCCACAATTTTCCTTATCTTTCCAGTTGGTTCTAGCGTATACTTGTGTTTCTTCCTTCGCGTTACCGCCACTGTCATCTCCGCCCCCTCCGATTATAGCTGTCGTTTATTATTAGAGATGAATTACCATTTAATTTTATTAAATATGAGGGTTTTAGGGAATTTATTGAAGTAATTTGTTCTAAATTTAAAATTTCATTTAGAGTGACTATTGTTAAAAAATGTTCTCTTTTCATGAAAGAGATGGATAAATTGAAAGATTTTTCTTAAAATTGAATGCAAAATTGTATGTAATTGTTAGGATATTTTAATTATATTTGTATTTATTATTGTGTATATTTATATTGTAAATTTTTAAAAATATTGAATTATTCGAAGTAATGTATTGTATTGTATTGTATTGTCTTATTTTATTTTACATCGAAAGAACCGAAAAACCGAACTGAATTGTACCGAAAATTATAAGAACCGTACCGAACTGTACCGAAATTAATAAAAACCGAACTGTACCGAAATTTTAATACAATACGGAGATTTGTAAAGGACCGAATTGGACCGAACTGTGTACACCCCTAGTAAAAAGGTAGGTTTGAGATGCCTAATAGCAGGTGTCCTATTTGAAAGAGAATAGAGGGTAAGAATCAATCTTCTGAAAAATTGATATAGAGATGCTTACGTATATGAGGTGGGTCATGCTCATACGAGTGAGTGCGAGTCACCACCTAGTTGATCAAACCAATACATGAATCTGAGATATTCTAGATTTGGGGATCTTGTCTTATTTTACCTTTAATAAACTTTATAAAGTTTTTGTAACACCTCTTGCTAGCTAACAAAACTTAATTAGAATACAGAGAACTTGAACCTATAGAGGGGTGTCACACCAATAGAACTAGGCATACGAAAATCATGTAATTTATATAAATTATTTACAAATTTTCAACAAGATAAACATAATTTATTTATACATAGTTAAACAAAAGAATACTTATAATTTAGTTCCATAATTACAGACTATATATTTATTATTCATACATATCATAAAGGTATTGTTTTACAAACTTCTTATACAAAAGAACTCATCAAAATACATTAATTTTGATATACCAAAAGAAATCTACATCAAAATATTTCTTCCAAATCCTATGCTTGTGTTGACCTTTGACCATTCGGAATAACCTTGAAAGAAGAACCTTCATTAGCACCTACACGGATTAAAAGAAAATCCGTGCTAAGCGTAAATCTTAGTGGAGATTCAAAATGATAATGGATGACCCCTCACAAGAGTCATCAATGCCAAACATGCGTATGTCATAGTCAAATCAAGAATTATAAATACAATTCAAAATTAAATATAAACTTATGCAGAAGATAAATTGCATACATTAATTGGATAATTAAATAGTCAGATTAAACAGATAATTATTTAAAATAATTAATCACATATTACCGATATTCGTGCATCTTCATGATCAGAATAAATGCCAATAACATAACTGATTCATATCAAAACGTTATTAGAAGACCTAATTGCTTGCCTTTCTATGGGTGTGGATAACGGATAATACGTCAAGCATCCTTGAAGAGAAGAAACAAGAATCCCCGAAGGAAAGATATTAGGGGTGTACACGGTTCTGGATCTTCCTGTACCGAACCGAAATACCGAAGAAAAAGATCCAGAACCGAATTGTACCGTTGACTTTTTTTAGTAGAACTGAACCGAATTGTACTGTTGACTTTTTGATTAGAACCGAACCGAATTGTACTGGAACCGAATCGAGAACCGTATTGAACCGTACCGAACTGTTCTGTACTGAATTGGACCGAAATAACCGATATTTATTAATTATTATATATAATATTAGTAATTTATATATAAATATTATTTATAATTTCTATTATATCATTATTATATAAATTTAACTTCATAATTATTTGTTTTTTTTTGAAACTTTTATAATTATTTGTATTAAATATTTTAATGTATAAAATTAATATAATAAATAGTTAATAAATTAAAATAAATATTTTGATTATTAATAAGTTAAATTTAATTATTATATATATATGAATGTGCAATTAAAATAATTTATATTTAATTTAATTTACGTTTAGTGTTACTCAACTATTACATAATTTTTTATTTTGTACAAATATTTATATACACACACAAATATAATTATTATATCAATAAAATTTTACTAATTAATATAATTATATGAGTATATAATCATTTTACCAATTAATTTCATTTACTTTTAATATCACTCAACTAATATTTATCTATTGTAAGTTAATAATTTAATTATATGTAATTAAAATTTACTAATTAATATAACTATATAAGTATTTAATCACTTTACTAATTAACTTCATTTATTCTTAGTATCACTCAATTAGTACTCATATATATTTTTTTTGTATAATACCTACATGAATAATTGAGCATATAAATTAATAATAGAATTATATATAATAATTATTATATATAATGAAATTTACCAATTCAATTCATGTAATTATATAAATATACCAATTAATTTCATTTGTTTTTAGTATCACTCAACTAATACTTATATATTTTGGCACAATACATATATGAGTAATTGAGTTGTAACTTAATAATTTAATTATATATAATTAAATTTTACTAATTCGTATTTAATTTAATTTAACTTTAATGTAACTCAACCACTACTTAAATTTTTTTTGTACAAATATTTATATACACAATGACTTTACCAATTAATTTTATTTACTTTTAATTCTACTTTTACATTCACCCTTATAGTTATTAAATATAATATTAATTAATAATTTTTTAACTATTAAGTCAAATTTAGTGAAATTGAGTATCATAACTGGGCCAAAATAATATATATGGATGGATTCTAACCATATAATCAGCCGATACTGTATATATAATTAGCTTATTAATTACTTTCATTTATATTTAGTATCACTCAATTAGTAATTATCTATTTTGACACAAAATATATTTGAATAATTGATTTATTTTAATAATGTAATTATATATAACTAAATAATTTATTATATAATCATTTTATCAATTAATTTCATTTGCTTCTAGTGTCACTCGACTAATACACATCTATTTCTATCACAATACCTACATGAATATGTAAATTAAAAATAAAATTATATATAATTATTTATAATAAAATTTTAATTTCTTTTATTTTTAGCGTTACTCAACTAATACTTATCTGTATTTAGCACAATATTTACGTGAGTAATTGAAAATATATTTTAATAATATAATTATATACAATTATTATATTAATAAAATTTTATTAATTAATATATAATATAATTATATAAGTATATAATTATCTTATTTATTAAATTTTTTTTAGAGCAAATTAAGAAAAAAATTTGAAAAATTTTAGTAGAAATATTTTTTATTTTAAGTTTTGGAGGGAATTGAAATATTTGGAGGGAATCTAATGCGGACGAGTTGGGTTTTCAGTATTTGGAGCGAGTTGAACGGGCCAATCGTCATTAATTATTGTTTTGGTTATAACTTTTGCTATAAGTGTCCGTTTGCTTATTATTATATGTTTTCGGAAATCTCATTTCAAGCCGGTCAAATTTTACAAAACTTAGTCTCCCAAACCAGCCCATTTCGTGCCTCAAAAATAACGTTTGAACTTCCGTTTTTCAATTTGAAGTTTTAGGGGTATTATTGAATTTTTTTTTATTTTTTTCATATAAATTGTTTGTTACCTTAGTTTGGAGGTAACTTTTCAACTTGAAATAAAATTCTTTCGTTTTGAGGTATTTTTGCTGCGTCAGAATCCGATCGGTTTTATATTTTATTATATATATATATATATATATATATATATATATATATAAAAGAAAATAAATTAAAAAAAAACATAAATTGTGCCTGCCTCTTTCTTTTCTGTCTCGAAATTGTGTACATAAACTTTAATTAGGATGATCATTAGGGATGAATTACCAATTGATTTTATTAAATATTAGGATTTTAGAAAATTTATTGAAATAATTTATTTCGAATTTAAAATTTCATCTAAAGTGACTATTGTTAAAATATGTTTTTCTTTTTTCATAAATGAGAAGGATAAATTGAAATATTTTCTTAAAATTGAATGCAAAATTGTATGTACTTGTTGAGATATTTTAATTATATTTGTATTTATTATTGTGTATATTTATATTGTAAATTTTTAAAAATATTGAATTATCCGAAATACAGTATTGTATTATCTTGTTTTGTTTTGTACCGAAAGAACCGAATAACCGAACTGAACTGTACTGAAAATTATAAGAATCGTACTGAACTGTACCGAAATTAATAAGAACCGAACTGTACCGAAATTTATAAGAACCGAAATTTCAATACAATACGGAGATTTGTATAGAACCGAACTGGACCGAACTGTGTACACCCCTAAAAGATATCATAATAAGTATTTCCAAAGGGAAGATATCATAACAAGTTATTCCCAAATGAATGAAATGTATATAAATAATCTAGCACCCCCGAAGGGAAGAAATTAAGTAGCAGCTGCTCTGGCCTTCTATAGACATAGCTATCTATCAATAACCTAGACTGGCCAGCAGGCTTATAAATATATCAGAATTACTTATAGTCATATCGCATTCATACAAGCAACAGATAGCTAATGTAATATCCAAATCATAAGTTCACACTTCATAATCAAATCAGATTTATTTACAGGAATTTCATATCCATATACATATACTTTACTTCATGTGAAATCACATAAACATTAAATAACATTTGTGGTAACCAGACTAAGAATTCATATTTTAACATCAGGTCAATATTCATATAGCAAATTATGCTCATATATAGTTTAAATTATAATTAATCATCATATCCTCATTGCTTAATCATTAAATAAGTAACATTTAATTTTCAGGCGTCTCTAAACACTTCGGAGCTAAATTAGAGGTGTGAAACTGTTTTAGGATGAATTGGTTAAGAGGGCAGAATTTACTCTAAAATACAGCCGTGTTTTATCAAAAGGACAGTTGTGTTCTCCAACCAGTTCGTCAGTCCATTTGCCAAAAACACAGCTGTGTTCTATTAAAAGCACATCTGTGCTTTCGAGCCAGTCACCAAAGGATACTATAATCAAGAAATTTCACTAGGTAAATGATATTTTTAGGCAAAGATGTCTTTTAGACAATTGTTTTACTATACCTTGTGGTCATTTTGAAATACAAATCATCCAACTTGGACATCGGACCGAAGAGCTATGCTAAAAAGAACACTGACTGCTCTAATAGTGTTCCCCTTGACAATCCTAAATACTGGGCAGGAATTCAAGGCTACAATGTTTTGAGAATTTCTCCTAGAAAATAGCATTTTTGGACAAAGATGTCTTATAACAAATGTTATACTATATCTCATGGTTATTATGGCATAAGAATTATTCAATTTGGACAAGTCATCAAAGAGTTATGCTCAATTGAACACAAACTGTTCCAACAGAAAAGACATAATTCAACCTGAACATTCAACTACAATTCCATACATCTTAGAGTCAAAATTAGATTTCCATTACTTTTAAACATTTTTAGATCTATCTCTTAAGAATCTATAGCCATTATAATCATCAATTTTAGATAACAATAGCCCGAGTTATAATCAAATTACATAAACTGTTCATAAGAAATCCAAAACAGAGCTTCAACAAACACATGCAAAAATTCATACACTTTCAATCTAACCAAATATTCCTCGAACCAGTATTTCTCCATTAATTCAATCCCATTTCATAACACAATTCAATTCAGAACCAACAAGCACATACACAAGTACACGTGAATAAATCCTAAACATGTTTTGTGCCAAATTTCTTCAAATCTTGTTCAATTACAACTCCTCTTCCTTCTTCTTATTCTTGACTTCATCAACTAATTCATAATCATACTCTCATTAATAATGATTTCTAACTCATCTCTATAGAATTTTGATCCATCAAAAGAAGAAGAAAAGATGAAGAAAAGAACTAACTTACCAATTTATACTTCAATTACTTAATTTAATTAGCATGCTTGATTTCCTGAAACGTGACAAATTTATTGACATGAATCCAATTGAATAAAGGAGATACATGAGTTGCCTAAATTCTCGTCTCTTTGTCCATCGAGAATAGCTTTTCTAATGGTATCACTTACTGCTAGGTGTTTTCACCAAATTCTGCATGTTATATATTTATATTCTTGGTAAGCTTCTTCCTTCAATTCTACCGAAAATGGCCATTTAAATGGCTCTTAATTTTCCACCTTTTAACTTGCTAAATGACAACTTATAAACTAACCACCTATCAAGCATTAAAGGATAATATCCTTTAAGTCCCTTAAATTATTCTTTGATCCTCTTTAACATATAATTAAACTCAGCTAATATTTATTGTCCCACAACATAATTCCATTTATGCACATTTAATATAGTTTAGTATTTTACCAACTTATGCAGCTTTTAAATAATGACAATTTCGTCCCTTTTAACGCGTCAAATATTTGAGCACACATTTTTAGTCACCATTTCACCCTAAACATACATCAATGCTACTAGGATGTATTTTGAGACCTTACAGTTTTCGATGACTTATGTATTTATTGATCCTCTTTAATACAAATGTTTTAAAGCTCTTAAAGTTATGTAGCACTACATCATTCAAAGCAAATGATTCTAAAATTACCACATGCATGTAAACGAGTTTATTTCTTATATTTATTTTGACATTAATCCATTTAGTGAATTGGGCCTCCAACCCAACTAAAGAAGGACATTGATCATTCATCCTAACTTATTTTTATTGTCTGTAAAATACTAGGAAATTTGTCCTATTTTTATGTATTGATAACCTTTTAGGGAAAACTAAAATCCCCTTTTAGAAAACGTTGGTTATTATTAATGTATAAAGTTTGGAATATGATTTTCAGGATAAAAAAAAATTATTACATGAATAACAAAATATAAGATAATCCATACATCCAATTTTCTTAATCTAAGCAACACATATTTTAAGAATGGGGAATTATACCAGGGATTATCATGTATATAAAGGACTATGAATAATATCAACATGGCATCATATCATGGCATTATACAAAATATGGCACTACATCATGGCATAATACGTAACGTAGCATTATATGAAACAACATGTTCGAACAGACATGAAAGCCCATTCACCCATAGCACCAATACACTGATCTGCATTGTAACGCCCCAATACCTCCTGGAAAGGTATCAAAGTCGCTACGCACGCATACACATACAAACTACACATACGATTCGCATAACAGTCCATTATCGATATCTCATAAGCGAAAAAATAAAACATCATTATAACAAAACATACTTGCATAAACAAACATTAAATATTCATGTTACAAAATGTCATTTTCCTACATATTACATGCACATTCTCTATAACATTTTCAATTAACATACAAAATATTCTTTACATCATTACTATGCTGTTCGATACAAAAAGAATCTCATCAAATACAAAAAAAAACTCCACGCTTCAACTCTTAGTGCCCTGCAGATGCACAACCCTCTATACCGGACCTGCATACCTACACGGGAAAATACCCGTGCTGAGCGATGGCTCAATGGGGATAGACAAAAGCATATAGACTTCTTACGAAGTCGCAAACATTACACAATATGCATATCAATAGTACTCATGCTTATCATATATTAACATTCATTAGCAAATACATCAAAATGAGCATACAATTAACATAACTATAACATTAACATATACCTTCATGCACATAACTTCTATTTTTATCAACTATCATATACATAAATTGACAGCTTATCTTTATTACTCTCATAATCATATACATGTACATTTAACATATCAACTTACTTTTATCATTTACATTCATCTAAATGTGCACAACATCTCTAGATTTAGTACACATCGCATACTATAAGTGATAGCATATCACCATTTTACATATACATTCATATACATATAATAGATCATAACTCTACTGATTCATTCATAATAAATATACAATAGCTATAGCCTGAATTCACATCGATGGTGGATACATGTGCTCTGGATACTGACTAGCAGTATCAAACATCTGGAGACCGAAGTGTCAAATCTCTAGACACCAAATGGTGACAAACTCTAAACCCAATCAGGGCCACTCTTGCAACTGCAAACTCTAATCCTTTATAGGCATGCCTATCTATCCACTACTGTGAATCCTTCAGACTCAACATATAAACTCTAATCACTATATCATGTACTTTACATTACTCAATTACCCTTTTACAAACTATGAACACACATACATGTTTGTTTATCATTCATGCTAAACTTTATCTAGCTAATATACTCATATTCATTTACTTGTTCATATAGTATACGTGCACATCATAAATCCATATTGTATACTAAGCATACCTAAAAACTCGTCAAGCATAACACTTGCTCTCTTATATAAGCACATTTCAACTTTCACATGTATAATCATTCATAGTAAAATACGATACTTTATATAAAACATAACAATTAACATGTGTTCAAAGCTCTGAACTGGGTCGCGCCCGCGACAGAACCTAATTACATTGCTGTCGCGCTCGCGACAGATGTCATACTCATGATAATATGCCGAAATGGCTTCTGTTGCACCCACGATGAAACTCGCGCTCGCGACAGAACACAACCTGACAACCTAAGCCTACGGAGCACTCTGTCGAGCCTGAACTCTGTGTTCAAACTCCCGAAACCACAAATCTTTAGCACATACTTTTCACATACATTCCGATATTCACATGTATGACTTCTAAATCAATCAAAACCATGTCACAATCACTTTAGAGTTATAAAACTCATCTTTTGACATAATCAAACACCAAGTCCATCGAAATGGCCTCTAAACAAATAATCACATGCCAATAACTTTCTCATACATAACTTATAACAGCTTATAATTAACATGCATTAGCCAAAATTCTATCTAACTTCAAGTGGTCAATAAACATCAAGCTACTCATCAATATTAACACATACACAAATTTACCACTAAAAGAGCTGTTAAACTATTTCAAAGTCCACAATTTCACAACTAAATCAAACATGCGTCTATCAAAGAAAAACAAATAGAATCCCAAACCTCAAAATGAAGCTTGACAATTTTTCTCTTCTAGCTCAAACCTTGTCTTTGCCTTTAACTTTTTTCTCTTGTCCAAAACTTCTTGCACAAATCAACCAAGAACATACACTTAATCCAATACTCAAACAATTCAAAATAAAAAACAGAACTAGTAGAGGAAAATGATACTTGAACATCCAAACCACACTTACTTTTCCAATTTATCATTTAACTCTTCAACCCAATCCAAACTCAATTATTTAGAACAATCAACGAAGAAGAAGAAGCAAGAGTGAAAAGAAATTAAAGAACAAAGAGAGAGAGAGAGAGGGCAGAAATGGGGATTAGCTGGACCAAATGCATGCATAAATGAGGCCACATGCCTCTATTAACTCACTTATATTGCATGCAAATGACATGTGGCATTTCCTGCTCATGCCACTTGCCAAGTCCTTAACAATTTCCCATTTACTCCCTTAGCAAACTCTCCCTTAATCCCTAATAAACTCTTCCTTTCAATAACTTTTATTCCAATTTTCAATTACGTTATTCTTTCCTACAAACTCACACTTACATAATTACTTTTGTACTCTCACTAATCAATTAACACTACAGATTCTTTTAGGGTACATTTTGGGTCATTACATGCATCTATGCTAGAAACAGCTTCTTTATAGCTGTTAGGCCCTCTAATTGACAAAGCAAAATCCATAAGTTTTGCATATGTAAGAAGATTCCCATCAACTACATTTGCATATCTTTGTGGTGGTCTAATATGTCTCATTTTTGCAATGCTATATCTTTGTTGTTACATAGTATCACGGGTTAACTTTCATATAAACTTTAGTCTAGTGCGGTATTAACAAATTTTGCTCCAACACAATCAAAGTAAGCAATTAAAAGCTAGTAAGTCTTTCCTTTAAATGCTTGACTTACGTTGGTGAAAGCTAAGCAAGCTAAGTAGGCTAAAGAAATCAAGAAAGCGCACAAGAGAGTTAGGAAAAATGCCTTTCTATTACTCAAAATGGGTGTGTACAACAAATGGGTCTTAGGCTATTTATAAGCCTTCACATCCTTAATGGATGGTAAGGACTAATTTGATCCTATGATCTATATTAGCTATCTAGAATTCTTTAAAGAAATATGTAGATATTTACATGTATGAAAAAGTATAGGACATTCTAGAAAATATTATAAAACTATAAAGAATAATCTATGAACATAAGTGCCTACCAGACCTTCTTTGTACCAGCAAGAAGAAAATTCGATAACATACTTCCCCACCTAATTGGACGATGTCCTTGTTGCCTTTAAGTCTTTGTACACTTGAATTTACTCCTTGAATTGCCACAATTGTTGGATAGGCTCCCAATCGGCTTCATTTTTGGGACGTTTTTTCTATTTTTGAAGGGATTTAAAGCTCATGCATAACAGAAAAATAATTTAAATCTCATAATATAAGATCTTATTATAAAAATAGCAAAACCTAACTAAAAGATTCGAAATCTTTTACCTTTGCGGTTTGTTGTTCAGTTGAATTACATTTGCACCGGATTGTCGCAAACCACTAGTGTCCAAATAATGGCTACCTGCAAATGTATCCATACTAGAAAAAAAGGTCTAAGAACACTCTAAAGGAAATGCAATGACCAAAATTAGGATAGAGACTAGTAATCCTAATTCGGCTAGAGAGAAAATAGAGATTTTCTTTTATGGTTTGGAGGCTATTGAATGTGTTATCCTAATTTCGAATTTAAAGTGTATTTATACACCCTTAAGGTCAGCTTAGGATTAGGTTCAGATGATTGTATATTTAGATTGGGTTTAGTGCATTTAACTGGGCTTAAGTGACACTCACTGGCCTAATATACCATTTATGCGCATGGGTCCTTAAGTGGCTTTTTCTGTGCAACTAACTTGGGCTCTAGGCCAATGTTAGCTTATGAGTAGCCTTTTGATATTTAATTAGACTCCTATAACATTTATTATGTGTAATTAAATTCCATCTAGGCCCTAAAGAAAAAATCCTCAGGCCCTTTTTGAGCTTTCAAGCCCTAAATGACTCCAAATTAATTTCTCCTTTTGATTCTCTGATAAAATAAGTTCCCATGATATCACATGTCATTCCTGTACATTTTATTTCACCTCGAACCTTATTTTTGCTATTTGTGTAACCCTTTAAGCTTCCTGTACATGTTGGTAGTATAAAATATAACTAAAAATTCTAGTTGAATTGAGACTTTTATGATTTAAACTTTTTGAAATCATATTATCAAATCTCAATTGATATTTACCATATATTAATATACAAATCATGAGAGACTTATAGTAAAACATTATGACTATTTAAATGACAAGAATTTAGTGGTTTCCACTTTTACTCTTTCATATCAAGTTACCATGCAATTGCTTATTTTAACATTTTCTATTCTTATTCATAAATTGAATATGTATATGTATCAATTTATTCATGATCTTATTGTATTTTCATACTTTTATTTTTATTCCCAAAATGCCACGGTGAATCTTATTCACCTTGCATTCCATTTTGGTTACGGGTTTTTGAACAAAGAAGAATTAGAATATTTGAGATAAAATTTTCCACTATTATTAGAGTGATAATTTTTTTATTGATCATTTAACTACTTTCAAGTATTTCATAATATAACAAATCTCTAAGCTATGTATACTCTTTGGAGAAGTAAAAGTATACGAGTCAAAGTAATACTTACTTGAATCTCGTGGACAAAACACTTCTTCAAAAACTTCTAGATCTTGCCTTTTATCAAAAGATGGGGAACCAAATGATGATATGAAGAAGAAATTGAATACTGCGACACCAAGAACGCTCATCATAATTTTTTACAATTAAAGAGAGGAAAAAAAGAAAATGATAGCAACTAAGAGGGTAATCAGTTTAACAAAAAGAATGAGAGGACCTTTAATCGGCTGATTGGTGATCGGATGGTAATTACTACACTATTCGCTGCATCGAGAATACCGAATCACAAGCCAATCAAAATGTTAATAAAAAAATAAAAATTATTTCAGTTATTATTATTTCTTTTTAAAATTTCAGTTATTTCTAATCCGAATCCTTCTAAAAAAAAATTTCTGCTGTCTATAAAAGAGCAAAAAAAAAAAAAAAAATACCTTGGACAGGTATAATTTATTCGATTTTCCCAGTTTTCTAGACATTTCTTCTCCGCTTGTCTCTCTCTAACTTATACCTCTCTATTGTTACTGTCCCAGAACCCTAATAGGCTGCCACTACCCTACCAAACTATCGATCAACACCTCTACATACTCTTACTCGATTTTTCTTCTCCACGGTAACTCTCTTTCTCTTTAATTCTCATTCTTTTCTTCTTTCTTTCTCTTTTTCGCGCCGATTTAGGTTTTAATTGTCAGTATGCAAATTGCAGAGCAACGATTCTCACCGGAAAATTTTATCCAGCGACGGAGGAGTTCGAAGATGGAGGACTGGGGTAAGAGTTCTTTTTTTTTCTTTTGGACTGTCTGTATTGTTTTCTCCATTGGGATTTGCGACGGAACTCGACATGTAGTTTGTAATTGAATTGTAAAGAGTGTCGATTTGGCAGGGAGAAATAGTATTTTGGGCTGAATTAGCTAATTTAATTAAGTGGGCAAGAACTACCTATTTGAGGCTGTGGTTTTATGTCTGATCCATGCCTGTCTTGAAGTCGACTTGTAAGATTGATATCTTTGAGTTTAGTGCCAGGTGCTAAAAAACGAAAGAATCTTTGATGGTGATTGATTTGAGGGTGGTTAAATGGGTCTTCTTTTATTGCTGATTGAATGATGGAAATAAGTTATTAGATTAAGTGAAGCTCGACGTTAGACATGTGGTTGATTCTTCTCGGGCTGTCCACTCTAATTCCTGACATTTGATTCTCTACGTTTAAAGAGATTAATGACCTTGTTCTGTAGGTCGTTGCATTCCTCAAATATTGTAAAGGGTTTAAATGCATTTTTTTTTCTTGTTGATAATCTTTTACGTGCTATGAAGCAAACTGGTTCTATATGTTTTTGTTACGGTTGAAGGTGTTGTTCCCTGACTGCTGATTTTATCATGAGTATGCATTCATATTTCACATAAGAGTCTTACATTCTGGATCATGTACTTTTTCGAATCAGTTTGATCATCTGATAGATCAATTACTTGAGGTTTTACCATATACTATGATGGTCAATAGTATAGGCTGTTTGTTGTTCGTAACCAATCAACAACTGTAGTCATTTGATTGGGGGTACATGGATTCTATGTGGCAAGATATGATGGAAAAACAGTGGATATGTTGTTCCCTCTCATTTTGATGTTGATAAATATCATTTGTTAATCTTTTTTATTTTTATATTTTATATCAGTTTTTCCTTTCACCATGTAGAACTTTACATATTTCTTTGCATAAGTTCACTGTGCATTCATGCTTTGAAATCATTGCATGTAACTTGACAAATTTGTAATCTTTTGTTGCAGATGACGAGCAAATTCCACCCCTCCTTACAAAGCCGCAACCCAAAAGTACATGGGATGATGAAGATGTTGATGAAAATGATGTAAAGGAATCATGGGAGGATGAAGATGAACCAGCTCCGGTACGATTGATAATGTAATCATGATTTGTTTTGTTTCCATACTTAGGAGATACACTTCCCTAACATTTGACCTCGATTAATCTATTTATAGAAAAACGATACTGTGCCAAGTATTTCATCATTTGCTTAATGCATTTTGATGGACACTTGAGTGTGCAATGTGAACTGATCACTATACCATAATTGGTAA
This sequence comes from Excoecaria cochinchinensis, assembly GCA_947683425.1. NCBI lineage: Eukaryota > Viridiplantae > Streptophyta > Magnoliopsida > Malpighiales > Euphorbiaceae > Excoecaria > Excoecaria cochinchinensis. The sequence continues at coordinate 9,139,584 of CANTUQ010000050.1, forward strand.
ATTTCTTGCGTCATTTGTGAACACAGTCTACCTTGTACAGAGGATAGATGAAGTGATGCCCCTCCACTGGACATGAATATACATGCTTCTATTTCTAATAAGAAATGGAGAGACAAAAGATGGACTTAGGATGAGCTGGGAATGAATAATGCCTCCCACCCTCCCTTGCTAACATCAGTCCATCCACTTTGTCTTTGAAAATGGTTGTGCAGTTGCTTGGATATACAGCACAGGAAGATAGCAGTTATTTGTTTTTCTTTAAGATGTTGGTTGTGTTGCTTTACTCAGCTATTTTTTTAAGGAGATTAAAAAAAAAAAAATCTTGTTTACAGAATTTGGCAACCAGCATTAACTTGTTGTGTGTAGGAAGTGCATTTGTATAATGCTAATTTGAAGATTAGAGGCTTAAATAAAAAAAAAAAAGTTAGAAGAGTAGGAAAACTGTTCAAGGAAAGCTGAGAATTGTAGTTAGTATAGGTTTTTAGATATCAAAGAGACAAAAATGCTAGGATATTTACTCCTACAATGTCAACATTTTATTATCTGCAATTTATAAAATTCCTGTTTTCTTGTCTCAATGTTTCTGTCACATTATTGTTTAGTCTCCTTCCTGATGTCTTTGAATATCCGTATTCTAGTGTTGCCATGTGATAATTTAGCACTAAGCAGTCAAATGGATAAATTAGAAATGTCCATTGCTAACTCTCTCTCTCTCTCTCTCAACCACCCAGGTTTCCCACCTCACCGACACTTCCCTCTGTGTGTCTCTCTCTCTGCCTCCGCAACCACCCAATTCCCCACCTTACCAACCTTGCCCTTCTAAAATTATTATTTTTTTTTCCAATTTGTTAGTTTCCAATTCTTTGCAGCTCAAAGTTTTTGTGTTTGGTTGTTATTGCAGACGTTTGTTTGTAATTTGTTCATGGGATAGCTGCTGAGAAGGAATAAATAGCCTGTGGGATGGGTTGTGTTCATTAATGTGGCTGTTTTAGGTAGGAATTGTAGTGACTGCCAAGTTGTTGGTTGTAAGGGTGAAATGACTACTGGAAGACTACACATAATTCGATGTTGGCTACCACATAATAAACTCCTGAAAGCTGATTCTATTTGGTTCCCTTCTCTAAAACGTGCCCGTTATCCATACAACTGCACCTAATACAAAATGGAACAGCTCTTAGCGGATTTAATTTCTCTACATGAAAAGTGTAAACCTTTGACACTGTAATTTATAAACACAAAGCATCGCATTCTCTTACCCTCTTAGATTGTATGTAACTAAAAAAGAACCTCAATTGCTCTTCCGTTTGCTCAGAGCCTTGATTTCTGATTGTAGGAGATGACCCTAAAATGTTCCCAATTTCCAATTTCAAATCATCTGCATTAAGAAACTACTTTGAATGTGCAGTTTTCAGATCATCTGCGTTAAGAAACTACTTTGAATGTGCAGTTTAACTTTCTGGTGTTCATTTGTCTTCATGCTATGCGTAGAACTAGATGCTGGTGAAGTCTTTTCTGTGATGATATTGAATCATACATGATCACAGAAGCATCCACAAAGAAATGAATGTAAAATTGCCAGATTTGTGCATGTCTTTTGCAAATAAGTCAAATATGGGGTTTTATGCGGTTAAGGTTATTCTTTTCTGTGTTATGCTGCACACTGATCTTCAATTGTTATTTGTTTATGTATTTATGATTATTGCATTTGAGTTTTGTAGTGGTTTTGTTTTTTATCCCCCTCATTATTTCATTGTTTGATGGGCTTAGGCACCTGCGACTAAACCTTCTCCTGAAAAGGCCCCTAAGAAACCAGCGTCAAAATCTACAGAAAAGAAGGGCAAAACTGTTGGAGTAGAGAAAGAGGAGCCCCAATCATTAGATCCTGTTGCTGAGAAACTTCGCCAACAAAGGTATTTTTACTGCTGCTTGTGTTAAAAATTAATATCAACTGTATTAGGTGATGATTTCTCATCATGTAAGCATGGAAGACTGATGAATATACAAGAGGTACTGTTATAATTGACCATCAAGCCATTCAGATCTGGAATTTTTTTTTTTTTTTTTTTTGTGAATGGAGTGAAATAGGTTTACAGTTCCTCTTGGAGTTGAAAAATAAAAGTTTTGTTGGCAGCATTTTGCTGGAATCAGATCTGAATTTTAATAAATTATGACAAAGTGGACCTCGCCTGTAGGCCGAGCATAGAGTCGTCATGACATAAACTGAGTTAAGAAGGCTGTCTCACCTTCTCAAAAGGGACAACAGAAGGATTGAAAACATTCTCTAAATTTCTTTTCATCCTGATTGTACAACATCTGAAACAACTTCTGGACCAGTATTTTGACTTGGAAAATGATTATATTAAATTACACTAAATATAGAATATAGTCAATCATACTAAATTTATGGAGACCAATAATAATGAAAGAAAATATAGTCAATCACTTCAGACTGGGGGTACCTTGAATTTGCTTAAGTGATTTTGATTTCAGTGAAATTATGTTGTCAGCATGGTTGTTCTTAATGGCCAGAAGTGATCATATATTAATGCAGTTTCTCATAAAAATTCTTAGTATTCTTTTGTATTTTTCTTTTCCTGGTGGCAAGGGGTTCTGACTCAAAATTTACTGGTTCAGGTTAGTCGAAGAAGCTGATTACAGGTCTACTACGGAATTGTTTGCTAAGAAAGGTGATGAGAAGACGCTTGACAATTTTATTCCCAAATCTGAGAGTGACTTCTTGGAATATGCAGAACTTGTATCACATAAGCTTCGTCCATATGAGGTGTGTTGAATTAACTTGTCCTTTTCTTTCTTTCCTAAATTTGTCTGGCATCTCAAGGATGGGATATTTTTATGACTTAACAAAAATTATTTGCAAATGCAGAAAAGTTATTACTATATTGCTTTACTTAAAGCAGTAATGAGACTGTCAATGACTGCTATGAAAGCAGCAGATGCAAAAGATGTCGCATCTACTATAACTGCAATTGCAAATGAAAAGTTGAAAGCGGAGAAAGAAGCCAATGCTGGTAAAAAGAAGACAGGTATATGTTTCACATAGTCGTATTTTTATTTATTTTGACTGAACCTAGTCTTGTGTTTGACCTGTCACAATGGGCAAAGTTTATTAGGATCTGTGATTATCATGTGTAGATTTTGTTTAGGAGCTTAGGACAACCAGTTAACTAGAAACTACTATCTTTTGTCTAAATATTTTCCTTCACCCATGGCTATACTGATATCTAATTCCACAAGAACCTATTAGTACTGTGAACGCTCATGGGGATAATGAAAAGCTGGTAAATGATTTTTATTGTGTCAAAATGTGAGCAGCTGTGCCAAACACACCGTATTTCTCATGAAGCTTTTGCATTTTTAGAAGCCTGTTCAGGATTTTTCCTTCATTCCTAAATGTTCATGTATCCTGGATATATCTTGGTGCTAATCTCAGTGCACGGAGATCTGGCCAGTGGACATTTCATGTCAATAGACTTCGATTATGTTTTGTTAATAGTATAATATTAGTTTCCGTTAGCAGCTATAGTTTGAAAAGATAGACTTTTCAGATCTTTTTTATTATTTTATTATTTTTTATTTTTATATATATTTGTGGAAACGTATATTACTTATTTTATGACTAGTAGGAAAACAACTAGTAAAATTTTTTGAATGAATATTGTGGGCAAAGTACAAACAGAGCTCATTGATGAGCATTTAGCTGTCTGTGTACAAACTCATGTAAACCAATTTGAATATAAATTGTTGCAAGCTTTTTGTAGTTATCTGGCTAGATAATTATTGTTGGGCTTGCAGAGACTCATTTTACACTTGTTTAGCTATTCACTTGACAATATAATTGACTAGGAATCAGTTTGTGCGACCAAAAGTTTATGCCATGTTGCATTGCAGGGTCTTTGTAATAGTAGATCATGTTGTAAAATAAGTTACGGGTTTGCAGGATTAAAAAAGATATTGATGATGTGGACCAGAAGTCCCACATTGACTGCAGGAGTATGAGGATGATTTTTTTTTTTCCTCCATCCAAAGTTTGTGTTTATTGCAAATCTTTTTAATTTTCGGTTTTTATTTGTGTTGATTAAAGTAATGTGGGACAAGTAAAATTATTATTAGATTCCAGAGACCTAAACCTGGCACAAAATTTTAAAGGTATTCTCAAAAAGCTATAGAAGCCTAAACATGACAATTTTTTATTGTCATGATGCCGAGGAATTAACATGGTTAGGTGCTTGAGTTACACGAATTATAGTTATGAAACGGCACATTGGTAAAAGGTTTCTGAAAGTAACAAGATTAACAAGTTGAGGTGTCTATATGGTTCTTTGGAAAGTTGAAGTATGTTATGGCTTAGAATAAATGATAGCTAAGGGCAAGGCTCAAGGCCTCAAAGCTTGAGCTGTTTATAGGCTTTAAGGATTGGCCATGTTCAAAGTCCCTTAGACTGAGAAGTCTATAAGGATTGTCTTAGTTGGCCTGGTTCATTTATGCCTGTGTTTCTAAATGATACAGTCGTCTTTCTCTGAAGTGGAATGTTAATTAGTGGAGATGGTTCTGAATTATTGTTGCAGGGGGGAAGAAGAAACAACTCCATGTTGATAAGCCGGACGACGATTTGGTGGTTGACGCATATGAAGCACTTGATGATTATGATTTCATGTGATCTATTTTGCAGATAGGCTTTTCATTTTTGGTCCCGGCTGTTTTTGTTTTATGCACATTTATACAATGATGATTGATTTTATGTTGTACTGATCGGAGAGGATAAAATGTGAATTTCACCTTTTTCTTGAGCTGTTTGGTTAAACCTTAAAATCACAAGGAGGAAATTGTTATTTCATTAACTGGTGCTAAAAGTTGAAATAAAGAGTGACTAGCAGAATTCTCTTCTATCAAAAATGGCATTTGTATTCTATAATGCTTAGTAGGGGGAATTCAACCCTAAAGATTTTTGGGTGTTCAGTATGTCCTTCAACAGCTGAACTGATGAGCCAAGAACGTGTTCCTATCAACATGCAGGGAACTTGTTAGTTTAGAGGAGAGTTATTTCCTTTATGTATTTAAACTCTTTCATTATTCAGTAATGGGGGAGTATTATTCAAAGTCAATTATTGTGGTTTATTCTCACCGTAAGAGAATTCTATTTACTTTGCAATTGTAATCTAGCTTTGACTGGACCTATCATGAACATCGACTTTTATGCAATTTATTGGTGAATTTGAGTGGCTGCTCGAAGATAGATTCATCATGAGATTAAAGATCTTTACGTCCCTCGATAAATTTAGCAGAAGTCTCGTCATTACATACGTATTTGTCTCTCATAAATATAACTATGTGAAGGAAAAACAGCAATTAGTAATTTTTAAATCAGCAGTGTTTAAGCCAATTGACACAAATAACGTTATTTTAAAATTGGCCCCATTGTTTATAGCAAAGCGTTAGCCAATTTCATTTGGTGCAACACAAAATCACTTTAATTTGCATTTGTAAGGGGGGATTGAAATGATAGAGGTTTGCAGATTACTCTGTTTTAGGCATACTTGGCGCAAATTCGAATTAAGAAAGCAATTTGTCCTCTCTTTTTGGCATGCTTGGTGCAAATTCTAATTAATAGGGCCTATGAACATCATATCATTAAAAAAAATAGAAGTAACTTTTGGATATGCTTGGAGCAAATTCGAATTAATAAGGCCAATAAAAACCTAATTTGCAATAAGATGTTTTAGCTTAAGTATGATTGTATTTTTCCCAAATTCTCTCCTAAATGCCTCTCGTAATAAAATCTGGTCTCTCTCTTTCTACCATTTCTCTCTCTTTTTTTTTTTTTTCTAATTGATTTGCTCTCAAAAGTCAAAATCACCCTCCCACCCTCATTAAGCGAACGGAGAAAGGAAGTCAAAGTTTTGAAGTCAAATATCAAAATACGTAAAACAAGAAATAAAAAGGAATAAATGGTTTTCTTTTTGCTCCTTGACTCTTTGAAAGAGAGCAGGTTTACCTCCACGTCCATTTTACTCTTCGAATTATTAAAAATAGTGTATATTTACCTTTTTAAGGACGGAATTTGACGTGACGAACGGACATAATAGCAATCGAAACCAGTGTGCAAATTTTTAATTTTTTTTAGCTTCTATATATATATATATATATTTTGAAGTTTCTCTCTATTTCTTCTAGAGATTCAAAACTTTTTTCTTTTACTGTAAAACAGAAAAATAGCAAAAGAAGAAAGTTTTGAGTCTCTGGCAGAAAGAGAGAATTTAAACAAAATCTAGATAAAAAAACAAGCAAAAATAATTAAAAATTTGCACATTAAAACCATTATTCTCCTACTCTTGGGCTTGAGACTGATGTTTGATTATGTTTTAGTGGCTACTGTTTTTTATTAGATTACGTTTTCTTATCAGACAAAAAAGGTTTTTACTTTTTCTTAAAAACATCTCAACTTTATTAACTTGGTAGTACAGCACAATTGTATTATCATTCTGAAAATCTTTTAGACAAATTTGTTACTGGGAAAATTCAAAGAGTATTTCTCTTAAAAATAAATAAATAAGTTAGAGTATTTCCTTTTATTTCATAATTTCAAACAGCAATCTTACAAATTCAAGGCATAAACAGAGAGTCATAAAAGGGAGAAGAAAACTCAATGTATAGTAACAAATTAAATAAATCAGGATAAAGTGCAAAATTGTTTTTCTATGTTCACCAAACGTGCAATATAACCCTTAGACTTTGGTGCAAAGTTACTTCACAACCTTCAAGCTTAAAATAATGTTATCTTTACATTAACGGTATATTAAAATCGACACAATTTTCATTTATCAAAATTGCAATGTTACCACTAAATTTTTCAATATTAAAGTAATGCTACACCCTCTATTAGCTGTTTATTACTGAAGCAGCATCTGACATCTAACTCACTATTTAAATACACATAAAATATGACTTCAATCATTCAAAATATTTAAAATAAAAAAACTTATAATTCCTCCCCTTGGAAAATCCCAAATCTGCATAGCTTAAATAATAAAAAGTCTTGTATATAGAAATCTAAAATCAAGCAACTTTCCTCGCTGCAAAATTCATGTTGGTGAATGTGGTGATTATGATTCTGACTTTTCGAAATCTTCAAATCATCAGTGGAACATGATCTCTTGGAGACATGTACGGCTCCATTTTCTGGTCGGCTTGTTTCTTGAAACATTCGTAAATATGAATTCTGCAGTTGGTGTTTCTTCTATCATTCAGAAGCCAAAGCACTTGAAAGACTTTTGCATACTACATGATATAAGGACAAGCGTATGCTTAATTTAAAGAACTAAATAACGTACCGCGGTTAGTCCATCGCACGAAGCATCTTGAACTTTGAATCATCTCAAACGAAATCACTGGGAACGGTCAGAACACCTCTTCCTAATGGAAACCGGACTATTATGCCTGATCGTCCTCATAAGTCTCTTGGATTGAATTTGTAAAGCTATTATGGTCCATTGAAATGTATCAAGTTTGCAACCTGAAGAATGTAACCAATATATGGACTTTCGTTACAATCATTCCACACCCCATTAAAGGGGGAAAAAAAATTAATAATGGTAGTAAGTTTCTAGATTGCATATGAGATCGAGCACAATAAAAATTCAGATTTTCTTTTCCCTGAGATGAAGTATGACTTCATATTTTATGCACAAAAGAGCTAAAAGACCAGAATAAGCTAGAAGAACCATACCCTGGAATTATCCTTCCAGAGACTAGCAGAGCTCAAGGATTTGGAAGCTCAAATGTCGCAATAATAGCCAAAAAAAAGAGTAGTGCATTCCATTGCCACTGCTGACATTTCAAATTGAACAAAATTCTTAAAACAAGCTAGACATAAAAAGCCCATGAAAGATACTTCTATCACTTCTAAATGATGGCGTTCCAGTGCATACTACCATGTGACTCATACAGCTAAAAGAAAAAGAATGCAAGTCAAACACAAAGCAGATGGAATGCATGGAAACAGTCCTAGGATATACTCCCAGCTAATCACAGTTTGTTTTGACATCATGTTGAACTCAATTGATAACAAAAGCACAAAAGTTTTTTCAAAATTAATACAATTTCCTCTACATTCATCACAACTGCAGTAGAAAAAGAAAAGCAGACAAGATGTGGTGTACAAGAAATACTAAGCATAACAACAGCAAATATTCAAATCTAGGTGTGATGAGAATAAGATTGCAATAGCATGCCCAAAATACAAGCAAACAAGAATGCACTACTGCTAAAGAATTTCAAATTTTATCAATCACTTACTCCATACTGCAAACAAGGACAGTATATTCCGCATTGAAAACTTGACAAAGAACATTGATCTATCTGATGAAACGGCATTGTGAGTCAACCTGCGAGAGAAGTACCTCCATGGGCAATTCTTTTTCCAATGGAGTCTTCTACTTGGCAGATGGAATAATACACCATTAATCATTGGATTGCCAACTTGAGATAAAACATGCAACAAAAATTACATTCTGTCAGCTGTCTCTGCGTCTTGGATCCAGTGGATATCCTGTTCAAAATGACATGTTGCATAAGATATTAAAATAGTTATTACACATTGTAGATGCTTTAACAAGGCAAAGGTGGATGCTGGGTACAATTTGAGGTTTAACACTTCTGAATCTTGAATGACAACATTCAGTCCTTTCAAAACAGCAATAAAAATATATTCATTACTAGTACTTAATCTAATCTCAAACGTTAGAGCAGTCTCAAATTTTCCAGAAACAAAACTAATTAAAGAGGACCAAACTGACACAAATATATCTATATACCTATAAGAAGTTTTTGGTACCTGTTTGACCATAAAATGTTAAAAATCTAGGCATGAACAAGCAAGCTGTCAACCAATTCCCAACAGTGATATACCACACTAAAATACCTTGGTTTGAGGTTTCCATCCCATACCAGTTTCCTTGACTTTCCGACTCAAAAATACATCACACTTCTTAGAGAAGGACTCACTCCACAAATCTTGATAGCATTCATTTTACTCTTCTCAAAATCAAATTTCAGATCCATAGCAGTTAGCCCATCTACTCATGCTTTAAGGTAAATTATACGCACAATTAACTGATCTAAGAACATTTTATACGCTGAATGTAGGGTTGGAAGGGGAAAGAGGTTAGGATATGTGGGGTCTAGAAATAAATTTATCATCCACTGCTCTTGGTTTTTGTTAAGCTACAAAGATTTCTGCCCCAAAGAAACAGAAAAGGGGGTTCTTAGCTTAGAGTTCCATTTTCTTAAAAGACTAGACTAGACAAAACAACAATCTATTAGAGATAGGGCTATAAGCACTTTTGTACAAGATAAAGTGCAGGAAACATTAAATTTGGAAAAACTTCTAAATATGACTAAAATTTCAATTATCCACTCATCTACAAGTGTCTCTATTTTCTTACAAGATAGATAAAGCAACAATCATTCGACAATTGGACCAAAAATATTTTTTGACAAGAAAAAGTACAGGGAAGAATAATTTAGAACTTTCTACAGAATAGGACTAAAATTTCAATGATACACTCACCTGCAAGTATCTCAGTTTGTTTTTTCCACGAAAAATATATCATGATACCTTTGACAAACAATGATACCTTTGACAAACAATCTCTAAAGATCATTAATGGCATTCTTTACATGCTGAAAATGGTGTCACCTATATTCTCATCCACTAATTATTGGTAATAGGAGAGGGGCAAGAATACTGGAGCATGATCTGAGAAAAATATGAATCCATAGGAAAGGAAGAGAAACAAACCATATGGCATATGCTATCAGATAATTGTAGTGCTTCTTCCCACTTGCCAACTCTAAGAAGCCCCCTGACCAGGTAGACTAATAAGCTTAGCTCTGGAACACATCCTCTCTTTATCATGTCTGCATACAACTTAAAAGCCTTGTCAACCTTACATGCAGCTATAAGGCTCTCAATCAAAGATATACATGTCTTCATATAGGCAGCTGAAAATGTTGAGACTGCTGAGAGCTCTTCATGCAACTCAAGGGCCATCTCCAATCTTCCAGCCTTAACAAAATTATCAATCAAAAGTTTATAGACTGGGAAAATAGGTGGTGAGTCATTCTCACTCATCTCAACTAAAAGTCCTAGAGACGCTACGAATTCGTGGCTGAAACCTTCAATCACCTTAGAATAGATTGCAGCATGCCTTGGCCAGCATGTCTGTTTCATCTCTTCTAAAAGTTTGTGAGCGTCATCTAAAAGACCAGCAGCACAACAATGGTTTATTAAAACCCTATAGGTGATGAAATTGGGAGCACAACCCTTGGAACCCATTTGCTGCAACAGTTCAAGGCATCTGTCAACTCTACCTGCTTTGCCAAAGCCATCAATCATTGCAGTATAAGTCACCACATTTGGTTTGCATCCTTTTTCATCCATCATAAGCATAAGCTTATAGGCTTCATCTGTCTTACCGACTTTGCATAGACCATCTATCATTTCAGTGTAAGTAACAACATTGGGAGCACATGAGTTTTCCAGCATTTTGGACAAGACTTTTAATACAAGGTCCACTCTTTTATCCTTAAACAACTTGTCGATCAAGGAGCTGTAAGTATACACATTTGGAGCATATCCATGGCCTAACATCTTGGTGAACACCTCTTGCGCTTCGTCTAGTTTTCCAACCTTGCAAAATCCATCTATAAGAGCATCATATATTATCTGATTTGGCTCACAACCTTCTGTGGTCATAACTTCTAGCAAGTCCCATGCCTCTTTGATTCTGTGGGCTTTACACAAACCATCTATCAGAGCTCCATAAGTAAAAACATTTGGTTCTCTGGATTCACTGTCATCAATCCGGAAATACATATCTACATCAGGGTTTTTCACATTCTCATTTTTCATTCTTGCATAAATTTGGCAAGCTTTTTCGATATCTCCAGCTTTACAATAACCATCAATCAAAGTTGTATATGTGACAACATTAGGAACACAACCCTTGGACAACATCATCTCAAAAACTTCATTTGCATTTGACAACTTTCTTGCTTTTAGGTAAGCATGTATGAGAGCTGTATAAGTCACCACATTTGGTGCACAACCATCCTTTTGCATCTCATCAAACCATTTGTGTGCCTGTTTTATTAAACCAACTTTACAAAAACTATCAAGTAACATTGTATATGTATAAACATCAGGAGTAATACCATTCCTTTTCATTTCTTGAAACAATTGAAAAGCTTCCTCCAATTTGGAAGAGTTACACAAATAACCAATGACTTTAGAGTATGTCCCAGTGTCAGGTATAAAGCCCTTGGTCATCATTTCATGAATGACATTATATGCCTTCTCAAATTTTCCAAAGCTACAAAGGCACCGGGTAAAATTGCTGACATTGACCTTGTTCAATACAGCCCCAACTTCAAGCATTTCACCATAGGCTTTCTCAGCCAACCCAAACACATCCACGCTTGGTAACTCCTCACTGCTGCAAATACTGCCAATCAGTATATTATAAACCACATAACCTGGTTGGCAACTGCATTTTATCATTTTCTTGAGCAACTTATAAGCATAAGAATAATCTCCTGATCTGCAGTAAGCGTGAACAAGAGAATTAAATATCCCAGGACTTGGATAACAACCTTCTGTAATCATCATATTAAGTATTCTTTTACACCTACCAAGCAGTCTCTTTCTCAAACATCCACAAAGCAAAATCCTATACGTCAAAACATTAGGAATGCAGGAACTTGCTCGCATCCTATTCAGAAAATCCATAGCTTCCTCAAAAAGAGAAGCTTCACATAACCCAGATATCATCTTAGTATAAAGCACTGTATCAGGCACAATTTCTTGTTTCTCGATTAAAGTCAATGCATCCCTCCACTTCCCAGCTTTACAAAGGGAATGTGCAAAACAGCCCAAAGTAAATCCATCCATGCTGTATCCCAGACCTGACATCTCTCTGTGGACCAAATTAGCTGTGTCTAATCTTTCAACCCTCAAAAACACTTGAACTAAAGCATTATAAGTTAATCTTGAGGCCTTGTAACCCAAATCCTTAAGCCTGCCTAACTCTTCCAATGCTGCATTCCACAAACCATTCTGACAATACTTACGAATCAAAACATTAAGCAACTTGCCAAGCACTTCCTTGTCATCGTCCCTAATTTCACTCAGAAATTGTTCAGGTATTTTATCATTTTCATCAGTACTACTTTGAATTATCTCTAACAATGCATTGTACACGGACCCAGTGTGACTATACCCAATTTGCCTACCAGCCCAGATAAAAAATTTAATACTCAATTCGGGGTTCTTTATTTGATTCAAAACCTCAACTACCAAAGACTCACTCAATTTTTCTCTATATTGCCTAAGAAATTTCTGGGTTTTGTTCCCAAACCCATCATCATTTGTCAAAATTGCACTAGCAATCAAAACAGCATCACTTGAGCACTTACTTGTATCAAGCTTTTGCCGGCCATCATTCCGATTTAACATGGAATCGCGTAAAAATGAGAATTCTTCACTAGAAATGGACTCCACCCGAGAATTATCAAGCAAAAAAGGGTCCTCGGGATCTACCAGTCCTTCAAGATTATCGGAAGAAGAGGTAGAGACGAATCTGGAGATAATAAAGACTACATTTTTGAAGCAAAACTTGGGAGCATGAGAGTGAAAGGAGGAATTGAATGAATGAGAAGATAGATAAGGGATATAGTGAGAGTAAAGGGTGGTTAGGAAGCCTTTCCTCATCTGGATTATGGTGATAGCAAGAAAAAGAACCCCAGAACTAAAAGTTTTGGGCGGGAGGGTTTAGGGAGAGTCAGAAATTTTGCAAGGAGCAGGGGAATTTGCTCATCCTTGCTCTAACCATTAAATCACATTTAACTATGAAAAATAAATATATAAATATAATTTAAATTATAACTATATTATATTTAAATATAATGAATATAATTTAAAATTATATTAAGGTATATTTGAAAAATTCATATGCAATTTTGTGAGTGGTAATTGGATCCATGGGTCCGTCATCTGCACTGTGATGCGCACAGTTAAACGACACAACACCAAATTCCAACCATTGAACATTTAAAAATGTAAGATATTTGTATTTTCAGGTCATGGTTGCAGTTCTTGAAATAAAGAAATTATGGATTTATAGAATTAGGGATGCGCTCTGATTGAAGAAATTCAATTCTGGAGTATATGATGAAATGGGGAAGAGAAGTTATATTCCTATTTTTCTTGGTTATTTCTTTTTTTATCAATGCTTTCCCATTAACAGCACAATCTAGGGATGGAACATCAGGAATTTCATGGAAGAATCCTTCCTTTAGTTTCACAGAGATTGTTAGAATTATGGATGATTCTGGAGGCATGAGAGTAGGTGGAGGATTTGAAAAAGTTTACTTGGGGATACTGGTGGACAATACAAGAGTTGCAGTTAAATTGCTCTCCCAATGCTCAAGGCAAGGTTTAAAGGAATTTCAAGCGCAACTATTGCTGATCGTCCATCAGGGGAACTTGATAACTCTAATAGTGTATTGTAAGGACAATGATGAAAGGCACTGATTTATGAATGCTTGGCTAATGGAATGCTTGGCTAATGGAAACTTAAGAAGGCATTTAGCAGGTATATCTACTAAAACTTCTGATTTTGATTTTTATTTTAGTGCATTCAAGTTAGAATTAGTTCTTGAATTAGTTTTATATCTGGGATTTTATGTGTGGTTTGTATTGAATGGCTGAAAACGATATTTTTATAATCACCGTACTTAATATATTGTGGTTTTAGTTTTATGGTTGAGGGTAACTATAATTGTTCTTGGCTTTGATATATCTTACACTGTTTCATGTGCAGTACTCTTTTTTCCATCTTAAATGAATAATGTCATGGTAATTGATGTGAATTTTTTTAGGAAAAAGTTGTGTTTTATTTGACAAATAATGGGTGTGCTGCCATATTTGGTACAAACTAGTCATTACTTCTGTTGTTATGTAATTTTCACATCTGTGAAAATGGACTAGACCACTAAAATGATATGTGATTCTTGCTAAAACAAATTCCGGCATTCTATTTCTCATGTTTCACTAAATTTGCTTACAAAATTTCTTAAATTTAAGACTTGTTGAATATGATGATTTTATGGTAGTTATAGATCTATCTATAAGTTCGAATAAATAGTCGCATAGAAACAATGATTTTGTTGCTATGTTGTTTGCATGAGCAATCGTATAATCTTGATATACAGTTATGGAGCATTCTGAAGATATGTTGAATGTTTTTATGGTTTTGTATTTGATATTGATTTGTGGTGGAGATGTGATGATTTGGGGGCCTAGTAGTGGCCAAGGTTGTTATGGATGGTTGGTTCTTAAAGAAGCGAAATTAAATAAGCCTTTTCTCATGTTTAAGAGTTTTGGAATGTCTTAGTTTTAGGGGATATCTATTAAATTTTCAGCGATACTGCTTGTTAATGGCTTCTATTGCACTCTATTTTAGGATAAAAAGATAGGACGATCCAATATGGAAGCAAGCAAAGACCCACATGGTTCAAACAACTGGTCTTAGCCACTTTACTTGCATTAGCTACTTTGTTTGAACAAATCTTGCACCCCATTAATACTTTGAGATCTCTATATATGTTTTTTTTTGTACATTCAGGGTAAAAATTTATGATATACTTCTTATGATCTTTGAGCATTTAGTTAGCTATTTATTTTTTTTCCAGTTGATAAAAAAAATTTCTTGGCTTATTGAGTCATTTGTGCTTTAATTTATGTGATAAATGATGTCATTTCCTTGGATTAGTATGAAATAACTGTATAATGTTATAGTTTCTCTTGATTAGTTTGAGACAGCTAACCATATTGCCTCATGATTCAATTTCCATTTAAGTTTTGTCTGTCTTTACTAAGTGGGATAAAACATAAAGTATTGCTTAGTATTTTATCCAATTGGTTATGGGGATATTGGAATCAGAAAGAAAGCTTAACACATTAGCTATATAATATATGGATATTTTTTGAATGATGCATTGGTCACATCTTAAAAAAGAACCATCATTTCTTTTTGGGCTTTGTTTATTTTTTAAAATTTTTCTATTATATTTACATAGGTTTCGCAACTTACCAACGAAAATAATTACAGGCTAGGGATGTAGACAAGGTTTTATTTCTTGTTCTGTTTGTTTGGGATTTTGGGTTGTTAATTATGTTATTGATGATTTTGAAGTTCTGGTTTTTAGTATTTTTGCTTAATTTCTTAGCTTTTGTTTGGTTCGTTGCTGATAATTTGAGCAAACACGTAGTAAGTAGTTTAGTTTTTGCTTACATGCTAAATTTTTTCAGTAGCCAAGCTTAGTTCTACCAATTACTTATCCGCTACTTGAGTTAAATAACAAAAAAAGGGAAATTTTGAATTTTGATTTTCAAACCTCTGCTCCTGTATTGAACCTTGTATTGTTCAATACAAGACATACAATAGCATCTGCCTGATACAATAGCATCTGTCTGATACTATAGTTGAATGCACTATGAATAAAAAGAACCGTTTAATTTGATAGGTCATGCTCCTTTATGTGTGAAACATTGAAGTTCTAATTGTGATATCTTTCTCATTTGCTGGATATCTTCCTTTCTTTTCTCTGACAATTTATAATTTGACATTACTCTTATATGTATGCTATTTTTAAATATTTATGTAATGCAACTATATTATTTTGATCCTTGTGTTCATAAAATGAACATTGAAAACAAGATCAGAAATTTCAGTCTGTCAAATCATATTTACTTCATGGATTCTTAATATTTTTCTTTGAATTTTTCATCAATAAAAGCTGTGAATTGCCAAGGAGCATTGCTCTGGCTGATCCAATATAAAGTGAGGGTGTTGATTTCTTTTGTTATTTTGCTGGTGCAGATCATCCATATGAAGAAGCTCGAGGCAGCAGGTGGTGTGTAAGTGGTTGGGTTGAAGAAGTATGAGGATGTGCAACGGACAAGTTATTATGGGATTTTTTTGGAGGACCAATCAACTCTTTATAATAATTTGCGGATCAATTTAATTGTACATCCCATTTGTAATTTCAAATAGGATTTTCTTTCTCAATAATTATTTATAGAAATTGCATGGTGTATGACTTTGAATTTCATTTGCTATTGAGTTCTGTGGTGGATGCCTTCATTCCCAAAGGAGTGGAAAAAAAGAAAATGGGTACATCCTGGTTGTTCCAATAATACTAATAATAACAATAAGTATAAAAAATATTAAAATTAAATTAGCGACGGAATTTGCACAATTAATGACAAAATTTTCAATCGCTAATTCCCTTTTTTCATGTGGAAGTTTAAAAAAGTTGTTTTGCGACGGATTTTAGGGATGAAAAATTCCATCGCTAATAATTTTTTAAATCTTTGGCGACCAGTTTTAGGAGTTAATTAGCGGCGAATTTACTATTTGTAGCGATGATTTTATGTTTTAGTCACAAATATGCTTGCGACGATTAGTCGTTTCGTCGCTAATTGTGATTAGGTACGAAATATTCACTATTAAAGACGGAAAATGCTGTCGCTAATTGACCTTTTTTGTAGTGGGAACTTATCATCCAAGAGAACATATTGGATCAAAACTTCTCAAGTTTCCAGATTCCAATCTATCTCACAAGCAGTTTCAACAATTTTTGGGAATAGCAAATTATCTCAGGAATTTCATTCCTCATTTCACAAAGATAGCCAGTCCTCTCAGACAAATGCTGAAAAAGGATCTACCACCATGGTCAGAAACTCCGACTAAAGCAATCAAGGAGTTAAAGAAGCAGACTTAGAATTTGCCCACTTTTGCAAATTTCTTCAGGCAAACCATTAATCTTATAGACAGATGCTAGTGACAAGTTTTGGGGAGCCGTCCTTCTAGAACAAGGTAAAAATGCCAAGAGACTATGTGCTTATGCAAGCAGAGCTTTCAAAGAAGCAGAATGGCATTACCACTCAATGTTTAAGGAAATTTTGGCAGTCAAATATGGAATTCGAAAATTTGAATTTCATCTCATTGGTCAAAAGTTCACTGTTCTCATGGACTGTTTATTTTCCTAAGATGTTAGAATTCAAAGGTTCCTAATCCTCAACTGCTTCGTTTCAAGGAATGGTTTAGCAAGTTTAATTTTGATGTTTAACATATCAAGGGAGATAAAAATCTGATCCCAGATCTTCTCAGCAGGCCTCCAAGTCAATATACCATTGTTCCTCTTGTGAACATGTTTCTCAAAGACAATAAATTTCTAGTTAACCATGCACCTCCAGAAATTCCAAGAGGTTTTACTTCTCACCAATTGAAAGAATTTTTCAAGGCTCAATTGTTCAACTACCAATTAATTCTGATCCAACAATATGGAAAATTTTATTTGGAGAACTTAGGTTTTCATCCAAAATATCCTTTTGCAGCTCTTTTAATGAATTTTCTCAGTTTTCCCAAAGAAAATCTATTGATATGACCAAAAGAATTGCTCTTGTTTATTTGGTGTTACTGTAATACCCCCATACCCCCTGGAAGGATATCAGGGCGCCACGCGGACACATATGTATACATATACATATACATATACATACACTAGCGGAAGCGATAGCATTACACACATCCATTTAAGAATAACAAAATAATACTACACTAGGGCCCAACATGCAATTCATATTAACTACATACATATATATATATATATATATACATATTTATCTTTTTACATGTTCATATTACAATCTGTTTCCATTTAACTTTACATATACATTTACATGTGATTCTTTTACTTTTATTACATAATGATGTTACTCAAAACATCACCAACTCTATCTCTAAATTATACAAAAAGATTTAGCAAAACTTTCTAGTGGACTTGACCTGCAGATGCATGTTCTCTGATCCAAGCCTGCAAACCTACACGGAACAAACATCTGTGCTAAGAGATAACGCTTAGTGGGGATGAAAATAATACAAAGGACTTCTTTCTAAAGTCACACATAAATAACACATTTCATATAACACAATCAAATATCTCATGCATATAACTTTCACACACTTGTACAGGGCATGTAATCAAATATAGCAATCACCATGTGTTCACATACATGTAATAATGTACTTGTATATAGAACATTCATGTATTTAAACATTACTCTCATGTGCTATGACCTTTATTCAGAGCAATACTTTTAATCGTCTCAAGTTCACTACACAACATTAATAAGCCTGAATTCCTTTCATGGTGGATACGGGTAACTCTGGATACTGTTTACGGTATCTTACATGTGGAGAATTAACTCAACTCTATGGAATACACGAGGTATTCCAAGCTCTGGGCACAATTAAGGCCAACTCTAGCAGCTGCACTCTAGCCCTTTATAAGCATGCTTATCTATCCACTATAACGGTAATCAGGCTCAATAACAACTCATACACTATACATAGATACCAACTTATCAACTATAATTCAAGTGCACTCATCAACTTCAGAGGCATTTAATTCATATACAGTCTTTATTAATCATGTTCAACAACTAAAAGCATGTAACATTTAAATTCCATGTATAAACTCTTATATCACATCATCATATACATGCACTCACAAGTTCACACATTTTTATGATGCCATTTGTTATCCTTCACACAATTGTACATTGTTACTTTATTAGTTAAATTACAAATCTTAAACATACTCAAATGTATTTTCTTATAGATACCCACTTTATAATCATTTAATAACCCTAATCATGTATATTATGTTAAGGGGAAGGGTAAGGGGTTGATCCATGCCAACCATGGGCTCAAAATGAATAAGAAAAGTCTTAATATGGGTTGTTCTATTGCGAGGTCGCGACCTGTGTCGCGCTCGCGACAGAGGCTCGCATCTGGTGCCTCACGAGACTGCTTTTTACACTAAACTTGCATCACAAAAACCACCCTCTAGACCACATTTTTAGGCAAAGTGGTCTTCATAATAATTGTTCCCTAGGATGTTATCTTTCAAATGGGACAAATTTCAGGTCTTTTAGACATCTAGAACTCCAGATATGATTCAAACAATATATACTGTTCTAGTAAACCTGCCAGAACAGGGTCACCTATGTTTTAACTACTTTTTGGGATACTTAGAGCAAGAATTAGATCAAGCACCCTCTTAGACATTTTTATCTACGGATCTTAGGTTTCAGATGCAATTTTAATCAATGCAATTGAAGCCCTATAACTCTACTTATGACAAATACAATATACAGAGGTCTAATGACAACTGAACAGAATTCACCCACAAACATACTTTACACATGAAAGTTGTATGTAGACCATCTAACACACATATAATCACAACATATCCATATACATATACCAGAAAATACTGCAAGAAATCAAAATGAACGAAATAAAAATCGTACGCGATCCCTACCTCTAGGAAACTCGATCTTGTGCTCTCTACTCGATTCCGACCTTCTCCTTGCCTTTAGCCACTCTCTTGGCCGTAGCTTGAACCAAAATCACGGAAAACACTTGAATTACTTTTCTTCTCACTTTAAATTAGAAACAGGAATATGTATATAGAAACAGAAGACCAATACTAACAATTAAGTCACTTACCTTCTTAGGAGACCAATCTATTTCTTTACCCAATCTCTTCAAACCAATCCGAATGAATCACTCAAAACAAATCAAAAAAGAAGAAGGAACAAAGGAAAGGCAGAGCAAGGGTGGACAACGGGAAAACAAAGCAGAAGAGCAGCTGGTCCAACTTTATCAAAATCAATAAATTACTAAGAACACAGCTGTGTTCACTCTAAAAGCATAGCTGTGTTTTCCAATCCCTCATCCAACATTAATTATTCCTATTAAATGCCTCTTTACCTCATAAATACATGTATATCCCTTAGTCGAATACATGTATTTAGCTACAATAAACATGCCCATGCCACATGTCACACTCCTACAATGCCATGTGTCAAGAATCCAAACTCCAAGTCTCTTAAACCCACTTATGCAAGCATCTCGCGAGAGGGTTCTGTCGCGCTCGTGACAGAACGCTCACACCCACACTAACCAGCTGAAGTTGGAAAATCGCTGGAGTGCTCTGTCGTGCCCGCGACACTTGTCGCGCCCGCGACACTTGTCGCGCCCGCGACACTTGTCGCGTTCGCGACATAACTCTCGCACACAACACTTACTTTTCCGAACAAAAACTCCGTAATTCTTTTAGGACCACTTTGGGGTGTTACAGTTACTCTCATCTCTATCACATTGCAATTGAAATACATACCAAACATTTAGTCTAGCACATTCAAGAAATCATCAATGGAACTCAGAGAAATCACCATCTCAAGATTTTTCTCACTTGATTTTGTCCTCTTAATAGATGGCAAGCATTCCTCTTGTGAGAAGCTCATCAGTCAAGAAAAGATCCATGGAGTCAAAAATCCGTTTACATTTTCCACAGGCATCATCTCTCTGTTGGCCATGAATTCAAAACTATTTATTTTACTTATCTTTATGATACTTTTGATTTACCAATCCAAAAGCTGTATGAGGATAAAAAGTTCACATAAAGACACGACAAATGGTTTGATTTGATGCATCATTTTTTTCAAAAGAACTTTGTCATTCCAAAAGAGATTTGACCAAATTGGAAGGATGATTTTATCCCTTAGGAGACTTATCCAGCTGGCTATTGGAATAATCTTAAGAGTGATCTTCAATGTTGCAATTATCAACAATGGGCTAAAAGTATACTAGGCCCATCCAATCGTAGTTCATCTGAACTTGGACCACCATTGTTTAGTCTAGCTTTGGATTCCCACCATCGTCCTATTGCAAGATATTCTCAATCACCAGAAGAAGATAAGGATAAGGATAGTGGGACCAAGGAATATATTTCCGACAGCTTTTTAAAGGATCCGGAGGACCACAACATGTCTCCTTCACATGAGCCGATCCACAAATAATTATAAGAAGACAACAAACTTTTAAGATTGCCCCAACAAAGTTATGTAAATTTAAGCTTTACTATTTGCTTTTTTCTTGTCTAAAGCAGTTTGAATTATTATACCAAGTTTTTCTTCTCTATATAAGGGAAGCCAGTTTGCAGTTGTAAGGCAGAAAACGGTTTGATAGACACTACCCTTTGTGAAATAAACTATGTTTGCCTAAACGCTTTCTCTTACTTCTCTAATTATGATTTCATAATATATCAATCTTTATATGCCTATGTTTTGATGCTTTACTGGGCGAGTTATAGTTCATAATATGCAAAGAGAAGACAACTCCTTGTTAATGGTCCGGCGTTCTAATCTTTTATAGTTGAGCACATCTTTACTGCATAGTATGAGCTATCTCCCGTCCATAAAAAGATGCTTGTGAGATAGATTGGAATCTGGAAACTTGAGAAGTTTTGATCCAATATGTTCTCCTGAATGATAAGCTCCATCCTTAAAATGCATTCAAAAAAATTCTATTTCTGGTTTTTAAAATATTCAAAATTCCAAGATAATACTGAGATTTACAAATTTTTGAATTGAACCGTGTCATTTGACTCAAAGCATCAAATCCAAGAATAATATCTCTTCCTAGCAATGTGGATCTAAGAACCGAAATATCAAAGGAAAAGAAAATCTTATCCCAGATCTGTTAAGCAGAAAAAAAGGCAGAACAACTTTTGACTATCCCAGTCATTTGTATGTTTTAACCAGTTTCATCTCCTTTTCTTGTATATATGCATTTATGACTCTCTCTCTTTATATCAATGTTATTAAAACCGGACCGGATATAGAACCGGCAAGGCTGAGGGTTCGTGGTTCGACCGGGTTCGACCGGGTTTTTTTCTATTTTTTAAAATATTATTAATTAGTATAATGTTTATAAATACTACTACTCAAATAAAAAAAATCCATCAAAATATTTAGTATATATCACAAATATACTAATAATAATATTTTTTTCATCTTTTATTTTTTTAAAAAAAATTATTACTTGATTAATTTAAAAATTAAATAATTTAATAACTTTAGGTGAAATTAAAGAAAAGGGTAAACAATTATTTTTAAGTTAACCAAATTTAATAATTTATTCAATTTTTATTCTATTATATTTTATTAAATTATTAAACCATTATATTATTTTTATTAAATCCAAAGGTAATTAAATAGTAAAAGAATCAATTATTTGCTAAATAAAACTTATTAGATTTTTTATTTTTATGAAAATAGTACTAATTTTTATTAATTATTTTAAATTAAAAGCATTTTTTCAAAAAAAAAATAAAATAAAAACATATAATAAATTTTCGGCCGGTTTTTTCTCGGTTCTGGCCGGTTCTCCGGTTTTTTCCGGTTCTGGCCGGTTTTTCCCGGTTCAATCCGGTTTTTTTCCAATCCGATTTTCTAGTGTTGGACCGACCGGTTTGCCTGCCGGTTCGCGGTTGAACCGGCCGGTCCAGTCCGGTCCGGTTTCAATAACTATGCTTTATATATATATATATTATTGTTTCATTTATTTTAATAATTTAGTTAATGTAAAATAATATTTTAATTAATTTTTTTTATAATATATGTCCGTAATATTTCTTTAATTTATATATATTATAATTAAAATTAAAAAGTAGTTAAAATATATTAATATTTAAAAAATAAAATTAAAAATTGATTCAATAATTTAGAAATTGGACCGCATTGAAAAAAGAGATTTAATTCGAAATTCAATCTGACATAACTCTAACCAAGTCATCCGATTCAAAAATGATAATCCAAAAATAATTCTGACTTGAAATTAATTCAATTCAAACCCGTCCGATCCCAGCCGTTACACGCGGATGTAATTGGGATTGTATTTTATTTTATTATTGTTTTCCTTGTTAGAAAAGTTTTTAATTTTACTTTTCCTTGTTCAACATTATATGGAACAGCATTCTCTCCAAATCCACAATCACTCCTAATTCTAAACCCTAATTTTGTTACAGTTTCATTGCTCTCACACAGCAGATCATGGCCATTCTCAGCCAATTGGAGCAGGCAGAGACAAAGGCAGCGCGAAGATCAAGCGAAATTGACACTCTAAGAGAAGTTTCAAGACAAGTCTATCTGAAGAAACGAGAGCAAAAGAAACTGAAAGAACTCAGAGATGATATACAAGATCAAGAATATCAATTTGATGGTGTGAAGCTTTCTGAATCAGAGTATCAGGAACTAGATTACAAGAGAGAAATATCCGAACTTGTGAAGAAGAATTCGATTGTGGCCGACCACACAAACGAGTACCGGATGCCAGATTCATACGATCAAGAAGGGCTTGTTAATCAGAAGAAAAGATTTGATGCAGCTTTGGAGAGGTACGAGGATTATAGAAAGAACCCATTTGCAAAAGAGGAGTCTTGGGAGGATTGTCAAAGCGGGAAAGTAATCTGTTTGAAGAATAAAAAACTGATATCTGATGATTATCAATTTGTGTTTGGCGATCAGAGGGAATTAATTAAAGCATCACCTATGGATGATGACAAGTTTGATGAGCAATTGCCTGCAAAATCAGCTTTGGAGAAGATTCAGGAGGACCGAAAAACTTTGCCTATCTACAAATACAGGAAAGAATTACTTGATGCTATTGAGAAATATCAGGTTCTTGTTATTGTAGGAGAAACAGGTTCAGGAAAGACCACACAAATACCCCAATATCTTCATGAAGCTGGTTATACAAAGATTGGAAAGATTGCCTGTACACAGCCTAGGCGGGTTGCTGCAATAAGTGTTGCTGCAAGGGTTTCAGAAGAAATGGGTGTCAAACTTGGGCATGAGGTTGGCTACTCGATCCGATTTGAAGGCTGCACATCAGAAAAGACTGTTCTGAAATATATGACAGATGGAATGTTATTGAGAGAATTCCTTGGTGAGCCTGATTTGGCAAGTTACAGTGTGGTGATGGTGGACGAGGCTCATGAAAGAACTTTGTCAACTGATATACTTTTTGGACTAGTGAAGGACGTAGCCCGGTCCCGTCCTGATTTGAAGTTGCTTATCTCAAGTGCAACACTTGATGCTGTAAAATTTAGTGATTACTTTGATTCTGCTCCTATCTTCAAGATCCCTGGAAGGAGGTTTCCAATTGAGATAAACCACACACAAGTGCCTGAAGCTGATTATCTTGATGCAGCAATTGTGACTACACTTCAAATCCATTTGACACAAGCACCTGGAGATATTTTAGTTTTCCTGACAGGTCAGGAAGAAATAGAGACAGCTGAGGCACTTCTGAAGCGGAGGACTAGAAGTCTGGGGACAAAGATTGCAGAAGTTATAATCTGCCCAATATATGCAAATCTACCAACTGAGCTTCAAGCTAAAGTATTTAAATCTACTCCAAGGGGAAGCCGAAAGGTTGTCCTGGCAACAAATATTGCTGAAACATCTTTAACAATTGATGGGATCAAGTATGTGATTGATCCAGGCTTTTGCAAGACGAAATCATATAACGCGAGAAAAGGGATGGAGGCTTTGCTTGTGACACCTATTTCAAAAGCTTCAGCCGCACAAAGAGCTGGTCGATCTGGACGAACGGGTCCAGGTAAGTGCTTTCGGTTGTATACATCCTATAATTATAAGTATGACTTGGATGCTAATGCTGTGCCAGAAATACAAAGGACAAATTTGGCTTATGTTGTGCTCTCTTTGAAATGTCTTGGAATTGATGACTTGCATAATTTTGATTTTATGGATCCTCCACCTTCTGAGGCATTACTAAAAGCTTTGGAACTTCTGTTTGCACTGAGCGCATTGAATAAACATGGTGAACTCACCAAAGTTGGTAGAAGGATGGCTGAATTCCCTCTGGATCCCATGCTATCTAAAATGATAGTAGCTTCTGACAAATGCAAGTGCTCAGATGAGATAATAACTATTGCTGCTATGCTTTCTGTTGGAAATTCAATATTTTATCGTCCAAAGGACAAACAGATTCATGCTGACAATGCCAGATTGAATTTTCATGCAGGAAATGTGGGTGATCATATAGCTCTTTTGAAGGTATATAATTCTTGGAGGGAAACAAATTACTCAACGCAATGGTGCTATGAAAATTATATTCAGGTCAGAAGTGTGAAACGAGCTAGAGATATACGAGAACAGTTGGAAGGACTTTTGAAAAGGGTTGAGATTGAGCTAACATCCAGTCCTGATGATTTAGATGCCATAAGAAAATGCATAGCATCTGGTTTTTTCCCTCATTATGCCAGGCTGCAAAAGAATGGATCTTACATGACTGTAAACCGTCAACAAACAGTTCATATACACCCCAGCTCCGGGTTGTTTCAGGCGCATCCAAGATGGGTCATCTACCATGAGTTGGTTCTCACAACTAAGGAGTACATGAGGCAGGTGACTGAGATAAAGCCAGAGTGGCTTGAGGAGATAGCCCCTCACTATTACCAGTTGAAGGATGTTGAAGATCGAGGGTCAATGAAAAGGCCACTAAGTGAACAACTTAAGAATGTTGAATATCCAGGGTCAAGGAAAAGGCTGCAACCTGTGGACCGTAAGTACTAAAGTAGCTTCATTTATCACTTTTATTTTACAGCTTAATAAATCACAATTCAAACTATAGTTGTAGAGCAAGGAATATTTGCAAATTAAATCAGATTCACAAGAGAATTTATCAGTTTGCATCTATTATTATGTTTGGTATCAGAAATTGTGTATAAGTGCTTAAACTTTCCTTATTATTGTAATGCAGTTGCTGTTTTGTTAGCTCTCAAGTCTGTAATTGGCCTGACTTCGATACTTGCCAGAATAAATTGGTCGGAAATAGAGTGCTCAAGTATCAATGTGGCGGAATAGAGTGTTCTTTTTTTTTTTTTTCCTCTCATTTCCTTGTTTTATTATTTTTTCCCCTTTCCATGTTTGTTGGCCTGCTAATTCCTTCCTCTTTTTTTTTTCTAGGTATTTTCAGGTATGGGGTTTGATTGAACTATGAGTAATTTTACACTAATTAACCCAATACGCCACTTGTTTAACTATGACATATGACTGAGTACGAGTTTCTATGTGATATGGGGATTAACATCTGAATTACTTCACAGGAATTCTTCTAGCAACAATTGGAATTTGAAGACTCTTGCACATCTGTAAGAAATTTGCTGTTTTCCAATTCTGATACTAGCTGGTTGCTATTTCTTCTACTGATAATTTTTCATTGCATGCTAAATCACTGGTTGTTTGCAATTTTCTATTAAACCTTCAAAACTGGTCATCTCATTATAAGGATTTCTACTTTGAAATTCTTTATGCTGTCTAACTGGACTGAATTGCTCATTTCTCTGCTCATAAGTCATATTTCTGGTTTATGTTTTTAAATCTCTCTTAATATTCACATCTTATATAAACAATCTTTCTTTTTATCAACTCTAGACAATTGATTCCAATCTCTAGAGAGACTTTATGACTAGATCCGGAGTTTCTAATAGAGACTAGATAATATACTTGTATGTACACTTGCCTGTTTCTTCTTTTCATAAATCTCTCCTTTCTTCAAACACATTATCAATGATTGATAAGCTTTTGCAGTCATTAAGGTAGTTTAAGATCCAAGGCGCAATTCCATCAAAATTTTTCAGCTCAAACATGGAATTGATACATGTGTAAGTTGTGGTGAATGTATTGTACACAGGATCAAGTCAAAATGCAAAATGCATCCATAACGCATGGAGCATTTTTAGCTTCATAAAGCAGCGTCAATATTTCATGCCAAGTCCTAAAAAACACAAAAACTATACATTAAAAGAATTTGTCTATGCTAGTGATTACTTTTTGTGGATTTGGAGTGATTGCATATCATATTTGATGTGATAAATGCCAAATCTAAGCCTATCTACAAGAATTGCAGGACAGAACAAGTCAACAGCTAGTGGAATCATTATTGAGCTGGAGCTGCAGGTCATGCTTTACCCTGGAGAAGCAGAGCTGAAAGAGCTACTCAAATCTATAAGAGAGATAATTTTGGTAATGGAAAACTGATTTTCCATGTAAGTTTGAATTATGGGATTTACTTATTACTTCTTTCCTGTAAATGCAGGATCCTGGGACTACAATGGAAACAGCAAAACCAGCCCCTTGAGAAGCTTAAAAAAATCGGATAATAACTTTTCAGATGTCACAATAATATTTAATTTGTTGGTATTCCTGGACCTGGGATTTCCTCATCAACTATGTTGCCTTCCTCCTTCCTTCGTTTGTTTGTTCATTCTCCAATTAGATCTTTTTCGTTTCACTTTTGCATTATGTGTGGAAAGCGAAAGCTAAAAGGAAGCATGGCTGCGTAATTTCAAATAAAAGAAAGGGAAAAAAGTAAATTTTTCATGGAATTGCCTGACAAAAGGTTGATTTTCTAAAACAAGATGCCCTGATTTTATATGTGGTGAAATGTTATCAGGTCTATAGAGGGATATTAGTGATGGGACAGTAGCTGCTACTAAAAGAGCTCAACAAGGATCACTTCAGGGAGGTGTCGAAATCAAAAACTGAAACTGAGCTCCTATCAAAGATTGGTCCCAGTGTTCTTACCAGCCTAGGTTGTTTGGGTTATGATCTTGGCGAATGGATGCTGGTTTTTGTATATGTTTCGAATATCAGTTCTTTGAAGAAGAATATAGCATACAAATTTAATCTCTGATTCTCAGTTTGTTTTTTTCTTTCTGTTTTATTGACAATTTACTGTGATTTATGCAGGCAGGTCAGGAGACTTAATGCAAGTTTGGTTCAAGTCAGTAGTTATATGCTCAACCACCAACCAAAAGAAAAAGAAAAAAAATGTTTGGTACAATTAAAAAAAGAAACTGTATGAACTTAGGGCGTGTTCCGTAAAGTTTTACGTTTTTTGTTTTTTATTTTTAAAATTCAAAAATTATTTTTAGTCTTTGTTATTTATTTTTTATAAAACTGTTTTATATATTTAAAAATTTTATCATATTTTTTTAATTATTTATGTATATTACAATAATGACTTTGGTGTTGGCAATGGTGGCGACGGCGGTATGGTTGTGGTGGTAGAGGTGGTGGCAGCGGTGTGGCGGTGGCAGCGGTGTGGCTGTGGCAGCGGAGGCGTGATAGGTGGTGGCGGTAGAGGCGGAAGTGGTGGTGGCAACAGTAATGTGGTTGTGGTGGCGGCAAAAGCGGCAACCTAGTGGCGGAGGCGGAGGCAGTGGCGGGGCAGTGGCGGTGGCAGCAGTGTGGTTGTGGTGGCGGCGGTGGCGGTGATGTGGTGGT
The DNA here is from genome assembly GCA_947683425.1 of Excoecaria cochinchinensis. Classification (NCBI taxonomy): domain Eukaryota; kingdom Viridiplantae; phylum Streptophyta; class Magnoliopsida; order Malpighiales; family Euphorbiaceae; genus Excoecaria; species Excoecaria cochinchinensis. Next base: position 9,167,893 of record CANTUQ010000050.1, read on the forward strand.
GATAGCGGTGGAGGTGTGGTGGTGGCGGCGGCGGTATTGATGTAGTGGTAGTGGAAGCAAAAGCGGTGGTGGCAGTGACAGTGACAATGATAATTTATTTTGAAAATTTTTATTTTTTCTTTTAGGTATAAAAATTACTCTTTTAAATTTTTGTAAAAATCGAAACGAAAAAATATTTGTTGAAGGTATTTTGATTTAATTTTTTTATAAAAAAAATTAAAAGTTGGCCTTTAATAATGCTTGGCATTTTAAAAAGGATTTCACTTGAAATCTTTTGTAATTATCACTCATTAAATTATGTAACGTTTTGTATATTTTACCAATGAAAGGGGTTCTGATTAGTACTTTCAGTTTATTCTTCTCTTAAAAGCACATGCCACTTCAAAGCTTCTCAGTGGTAGGGCTTCGTTTACAGTCTTAGGTGCATAATTTGGTGTTTTCAAGAAGCAAAGCTTAGAAAATGCCTTGTTAGCTAAGTTTTCAGCCAATTAGCAGCAAAACATCCCAACTACATGGGGCGTGTTCTGCGAGGATCTATAGGAGGGCAATCTATCATATGAAGCCGTCTCCTTTCATAAACAAGCTATTTCCATTACTTAGAATTTTGGTTTCTAGTCATGAAGCTCACCCTTTTTAACATAAATAGCACTCAATCCCAAATTGACTGCTAGCTGTTCTTGTTAAGATATGGCTACCATAGTTTTCTTTTCTTTATGCCTTTTAATTTTTAACAGCTAAATATTTCAGAGCATTGTGCAAATTACATTTGTTAACAACAGGTATAAAAGAATTGGCATGAAATGTATACTATTAGCAAGAAATTATTATAAACCTGAAAAGTGAACATAAATATATTAGATTGAAGTTCTGTGATTCTGCATAATTACAGAATTCTCAGTCAGAACGTGCATCAAAGATGTGTTACATGTGAAGATATGCAAATCAGCCTCCCTCAAGTGCATATCATCAGGTAAAGCATAAATAAAGTCATGGTGACTCTTCAAAATATTTTAGTCCTCTTGGTCTTAGTTTTACTACTTCTTGTGTTCCTCATGTTACTGGCAGTAATAAGTTTATAATCAGTTGAAGGTATTTCATTAAGCTTTCCAAACCTTTGTTCATAGAAATGCCATAATTCTGCCCTGAAAACACGGAAAACGTTAGTGAGAAAAGTTATTGACTTGGAGTAATTTGAGAAAAGTTATCGACTTGGAGTAATTGGATAATCATGAAGATGAGTACAAAGAACAATAGACTATTATAGTTAATACCAATAGGCTAGAAACTGGAAGGGTTCATATTTTCCATATATCTCTTCAATATCCCTTTTAACAGTTTGATTGGTGGAATTTCTGGTATGAACCTACAGTCACGTTGAAAGCATTTGTTAACTAAACAGTCAAGTAAACATAAAAGGAAACACCAGAGAGATACCTGTTTTAGATGTCTCACTGTTTCAGAATCAGATGGAATAATATGATAAAATCCCATGCACATTAGCACATTGGCCTGCGTAAAAGGACCAAATCCATCAATTTCTCTGAGTTTATCTGCCAGTTTATCATAGCTGGATAAGCTCCCTCCGTTGCCGACTTCTTCAAATTCTCTTAGTGGAATCCTACCTTCAACAATACCCTGAGAAAGTTTAATTATTCGACCTGCTCTGTAGCCAAGACCACAGCGTTTAGCCAGAAATCTTTCGTCCATGTTTGCTAGTTCTCCGGGACTTGGAAAATTGCAAATTCTTTTGCGTTGACAACATTGTGTTTCTTGATCGGATTTTAGATCAGCAGTTGCCAATGGATCAGTTTCACAAACTTTACTTGATGCCTCACATGATTTGTAACTGCCATAGGAATTGCCTGCTGTATGATTAAGAGACAAGTTAGGGCTCAAAGTTGCAATCTTTACTTGGGCACCATCCGATGTCGAGCAACTATCAGCTTCAAAATCCAGGTTGGTTCCCAGCAATTTGTCAGCTAAATTTATGGAGAGTTTGGCCGCTCTAAGCTTTCTTTTGCGATCTTTCCCAGCAGGTGTTTTTGGAATGAGATCATTAGTCTGAATCTGTTGAGAGTTGGTGCTTCCTTTAAGTATGGGGGATCCATTCTGCAGTTCCAACTGAAGCTCACAAAGTGCTTTGGCCATGCTTAGGGTCCTTGACCATCTGCCGTTGTTCATTAGTGAATTATCAAAGAAGCTAACACAAGAAAGATCAAATATAGGATAAACGTTCAATCTGGCCCTCAAACTTTATGCAGATGGGCAGTGTACTTTAGAATTAACTTTTGGAACAAATTTATCAAGCAATTTTTAGTTTATAGCAATTTTCCCCATATATGTGTGTGTAAAACTCTATCATTTTTTTCTTAATTTTTGCACCATTTAAATTCATAGTAGAAAATAATCATCTGAATTAAAAAAAAATGGATTGGGATCAAATGAGCTACAATGGTTGAATGCTAATTTGTCGACAAAAATTAATTCTGGGACAAATTAGCCACTACCACAAGCTCAAGGGCCATTGTGCCTCTTCATCTTCCCATTAAAACATTCATCACTCAGAGACATAATGTCAAACAACATATAGACATATAGAAGACAGAAAAAGAAGCAAATAAAAGACTAGAGATGTTACTGGCAATTGCAAAGAAGAATGCACTTGACCATATCCTCAAACAAAGTAGGAGACCTAAACACTCTCCCACTGAAATTCCTGATCCAAATACACTCTTCATCAGCCACAGCATCTGCTATCTTTCTAAAGTCTCTAGCTTTACACACATCATCATCTGACAATCTGAGCATCCTCACAACCTGACCCAGAATCGATTTTCGATGTTCTGGGGAGAGAGAGGGAGCGCCATGGACGCGAACTAAGAGAGAAGAAGGGAGATAAGAAGGATGGGACATAGAGACCAACAAAGAAGTATAATCAGAATCAGGAGAAACCAGATTTAAACGCAAAGGTCTAGAAAATGTGCGAGAGAAAGGGTCCCAATGATTTGGGGCCATCATGAATAAGCCATGGCTGCATACTGTTTTTGCCAAATTAAATGTCTCTGCTGCTTCGCCTAGTGAAACTTCTAGCTCTGTTACACACTCTTCTTCTTCTTCGTCGTTTTGATTATTAAGTGAATTTGTGTTCGCAGCTTCGATTTCGTCCATTTCTCTCTTCTTTCCTGTTTGGACTCAAAATGAGAACTAGCCGTTGAAAAACAAACTATCAAAATTCGGGGCACAATTGAAGATGGACAAAGAACCACTTGCAAAATTAGCACGCTCTTCGATACGTTAGAACCCAAACATTGTATACCTATTATTAGGGTAATCACGGAGCGCGGAGTGGCTCCCCACTTACTATCATGTCTAGTAAATTTTTGTTTGTGTTGGAGATGCGACGAAAAAATTTTCCCCTCTTCGCCCCGGTGAGGATCGCCGTCCTCGACAAATATTCAATTTTAATGGGAATTTTCTTATTTCGATAAAAATTTTTGACCCAAATTAAAAATATTTTATAAAATTTATCTTATAAAATTTAATAATTAATAACTTAAAATTAAAAAATATTTTATACAATTTAAATACAAATATTTATAAATATCTCATACAATTAAAATATAAATACAAATATTTGTAAATATTCCATATAATTCAAATATTAATATCATTTTTAGACAAATTCCACGTCGATAGATATCAACCCGAAAAAAAATTAATATATATATATATATATATATATATATATATAATAAAATATTATTTTTTTCGGAGCAGGGACCCTGTTCCCCGTCCTCGCCCCGAATTCAAGGGCGGGAATATTTTTTTCCCCACACCCGTCCCGTGAAGGAAAAATTCGAGAATTTTCCGCCCCGTTCGAGTCGGGTCCTCACCGGGGACAGAGAATCCCCGCCCCATGATCATCCCTAGTCTAGACCATTAGAATTACTTGGGTGCGCAATGGCTAGTGAATTTGATCTCGCTTGATTTGACCGTGCACATGCATGCACACACTGTGTTACGTACCGATACATCTAATCATGCTCTCTATTAATGGCCTGAATTGAATAGAAAAAAAATTTAAAAAATCATATAAATTCACTAAAATTTGGCCTAAATTCAATAAAAATTCAGTCCATAAATAGGCCTAGTTCTGGCTACTGAATTGGTCTAATTTGTCACACAGCCACGTACCCAACCAAAAAAGAGTATTTTTTCCATTACCTATCCTCATTCTGGTACCTTGAACAAGCAGATTGGAGGCTTTAACAATACCTTTCCAAACAGACGAAGCATTTCCTCGGCTTTTAATACCTTTGATAGACTTGTCATACCCATATACTTCGAACTTAGAACATTGGCCCACAACTGGTCTTTCTCCTTAGATATCCGCCAGCTTCACAAGAAAAGCCAAATTATTTTGGTACAAACTTTTAATCCCAAGCCCACCACTATTAGAAGGTGTCATTATTGTTGACCAACAAACCAAGCTTGTCGACTTTCGATCAGCCTTTCCTCTACCCCACAGGAATCGTTGAATAACTCTTTCAATTTCTCTACACACTGCAGCTGGAATGATGGCCATTTGCATAGCATAACACAGCATAGACATCAACATAGACTTAACAAGAACTGTTCTACCCGCTAAAGACAACGTCTTAGATTTTCACCCCGCTAGACGATTATAAACTCTATCCAAAATATGCTGAAAAGATCTCGAGGATAGATGACTATGAATGGCTTGAACTCTAAGCTAGCGCTCCAACTCAGTCACCAGGGGAATACTAGACATCGTTGATAACCGCTCTGCTACCCCTTGCTCCACATTCTTAGAAATAAAAAGGCTAGACGTTGTGAAATTAATACGCTAGCCAAAAGCTGCACAAAACCACTTCAGGGAATCCAAAATAATCAACATTTGGTCAGTAGCAGCTTCCCCGAACAACACCATATCATCTGTATAAAATAAATGAGAAATATCCGGACTTGTCCTAGAGTTTTTAAACGGTCTCCACAGCTTCATATTAACATATTCGTCAATCACCTGCAAAAGGCGTTCAATGCACGGCACAAACAGATATGGGGAGACAGGATCTCCCCGCCGAACCCTACACTCAGGAGAAAAAGAGTCAAATTTTGATCCATTCCAGCGAATCGACAAAGAAGCAGCCTCAACACACGTCATCATATTTCTCATCCATGAGCTGTTCAAACCGATATCCTTAATCGTATCTTTGAGGAAATCCTAAGAGACCCTATCATACGCTTTCTCTAAATCAATTTTAATAGCCATGAAACCTTTACCTGATTTCTTGGTATGCATAGTATGAATAGCTTCTTGAAAGATTACTATATTATCAACATTCTGCCTACCAGGGACAAAATTGCATTGAGTAGAAGCAATAACAATAGGAAAAATTGGCTTAAGCGATTAGTTAAAGTCTTAGTGATAGCCTTATAAATCGTATTACAAAGACTTATTGGCCTCAGCTGCTTCAAATTTTTGGGGTTAGGGACTTTCGAAATTAAGACCAATAACGTTTCATTTAAAGAGCTATGAAGAGAACCGCCATTCAGGGAATCCAAAGTAATCTGGCTGACTGAAGGCCCTACAACTGACCATATTTTCTGGAAAAAAATCACTAGGAACCCATTATGTCCTGGAGACTTATACGGAGCCATATCAAAAATAGCACTTTTAACTTCTTCAAAAGAGAATGGCATAGCTAATTACTCAATCTGCCAATCAGAAAGCCCAAAAAAAGACCCGTAGGAAAATCACTGCTATTCACCCTTACCACACTGCCAGAATAGAGATTTTCAAAGTACAAAAATGCATTAGTTTTAAGAGTCCCCTTGATTCCAAATCCATGTTCCTGTATCATCCTTCAAGCCTTTAATAAAATTTTTTTCCTTTTAACCAAAGTGGAAACATGAAAAAACTTCATATTTCTATCCTTAGAATAAATCCAATCCTCTCTTGATTTTTAAAACCAGATAATTTCTTCCTGCTCTAATACGGTTTCCAGCTCTCTATGGAGTTTACCTCCAAAGATGCAATACGATGATTCGGATTCACAGCAAGAACCTTCTGCACACCTACCAACCTTGCCCAAATATGTCGCTTCCTTTTGAAAACATTACCAAAAATAACATCATTCCACTTTTTTAAATAGCTAGCCAGACCCGCTATGTTATCAACCACTGACTTAGTAGAATCCAACCCATCCGAAATAACCTTCTTGAAATCTTGATGAGTGAGCCAGACAACTTCAAAACGAAAAGGCCTTTCAGTCTTAACAACTACAAAATTCTTCAAAGAAATAAGCACAGGTGATGATCAAATCTATTTTTAGCAATATGAGAAACACGTGCCTTAGGGAAAATATTTTGCCAGTCTATGTTACAAACAGCCCTATCTAAACGAGCGCCTTTGAACCCCTGCGACGGCCCTTAACATGACCACGTAAAACAAAGACCTGGAAAGCCCAAATCAATCAACACTCTCCAAATAACCATTTTCTAAAACCAGCACTTCTAGCTCTAGAAAAAATAGCACCATCACTAACTTTAGACGCATCAAGAACAGAGCTGAAATCCCAACCAATCATCAAAAAAATATGTTTCTTCCTTTATGGTCATATATATATTTGCCATGCCGTTAATTCACAAGGAATGAATTTTTTTCTCAAATATTTTATTTAATAATTTCATAATTGTATAAAGAAAAATTGATAGAGGGAAAAGAAATATATACTTTGCAGGGAATAATTATAAAAAAAAAAGTAATTGAATGGAAATGAAAAAGACTTCTAATACAAATATCATTGCTCTTGCTTTATCTTAATTAGACGTTTCATTTCAAATTAAAATTGTATTTCCATACTTTTTAGTATCAAGATAAATTTCAGAATTAATAATTCATGGCAAATATTTTTTCCAATTATATCAATTGCCTCAAATTCAAATTTTTGTACTATTTTCCATAATGCAAGTTAAAAAGGGAATAAAAAAGGAAAATATTTGACTGCAAATCGTAGAGCTATTGATTATGAAATAAGAGAATTATATGAAATATTATAAAAATAAATTATAAAATAAGGAAAAGAAAAATAGAGAGTCTAGAGACAAAGTGGATATTTGGGATTTGGCTGCAGACAAGGTCCATTTGTTTTCTTAAGTGAAAGACTAAATTTCATCATTAACAATGTTGCATTTATCATTAATAATGTTGTTTTGCTAGCTAAAAAAAAAAAACCACATATATATTTAAATCTTGTACACCTTGCATCATTCAAAATTAAATTCTTGACAAAGTACATATTTAAAACTTTAATGCATTTAAATAATTTAAATTTGCTTCGTAGAGTATTTTTTTTTTAAATAATAGTGTGCTTATTTTAGTTTTGATCTTATAAAAAATAAATGGAGTGTTTGGAATTAAAAAAATGGCAATTTGTATTAACGCATTTTTATAAAATTGAGATTTTCTAATAATTTCTTTAATTAATTGTTATATTAAACTGAAATTTATTACTTAAGGAGACAGAAATAACAAAAAAAATTAATGTATTATTAATATTCTATTTATTTTCTTTTTCAAAGCGAATAGAGAATTATAGTGGAATTCAATAAATGATGGTAAAATGTTAAATATATAATAAAATTTTCTTTGAATTATGAAACATTACGTTTGAAGTGAATTAGAAAAATCTTAAAAACAAGCAATTTAAATGGAACAGATGGAATATAATATAAAAGAGATGTACAATAATTTGTGTAGGTTGAGCATGGTCAATTCCATATAATTTTATACCTTCTTATTAAAAAAATAATAACAAAAAAAAAAACAATAATAAAAAGAAATATTAGGCATATTCTATTGTCCGTAAAGAGTATTTTAATTGTAAATACTGATTTTAATGTAATTAGAGATATTAGATATCAAATTTGTATTCTTCCTCTCCATCTATAAATAAATAAAAAAAGTACATTCTCGTAATTTATTATATTTTCTTTTGCATTTCCATTTTTCTCGTAGCATATATATAAAATTCAATTTTTTTTTCGTAATTATGACATGGTATTAAAATATTTTGGTTGATTTTAATTTTTAAGATATATGATGGAGTGAACAGAAACATAAAAGAAAAATACTATAATTAAAAGTGGTTGAAAAGTGGAAAAGGAAATAGGCGTGCGCCAACTTGTTTGTTTGCAATTTGCATAAAAAGTATTTACTCGTGACTTTTACTTTATTAAAATTAAAAAGTATTAATTAATTTTAAATTTAAAATAAAATTAAATAATTCAAGATACAAACTTAAATTTAATACGTTAACTTTTATTAGAAAAAAAAATTAAAATGAAAAAAAATTAAATTACATTAAAAATTTAAAAGTAATGGATAAATGAATTTTAAATTATTCTTAAAAATAACAGATATTATGAAATGAATGGTAGAGGTGAGCAAAAAAACCGATGGACTCGGTTAACCGAAAAAAAAATTCGAAACCGAATCGATTGGCTGGTTAACCGATTATAAAGGACTGATTAATAGTTAGTGTTTTGAAAAAACCGATATTAATGGACTGGTTAATGGTTTTTGACTCATTTGACTAGTTAACCGAACCAAAACCAAATTTTTAGTTAATTTATTAATTTTTTAATAATTTATAACAATTTATCCTAATTAAAGGTGATCATGTACTTTTTTTCATTATACTAATTATTTTAAAGTTTTTAAATTTTTTTAATTGGCTATGAGTAAGTATAACAATTTATCTAATTAAAAGTGATTATGGACCGGTTAATATATTTACTTATTAAATATTAATTTTTAAAAATAAATTTGCTTATATCTACCAAATATTTTTATTTTAACAACAATAATATTATATTATAGTGAAAAAATTTTAATTTTTAAATATCTTGAACATTTTAATTTTATTTATAAATATATTTATAATTATAGTGGTTAACCGAAAAATATTGGGTAATCGATCCGAAAATCCGAAACCGATTGACTGGTTAACCGATGGTAATGGACTGAAATTTCAAAAAACCGATATTAATGGACCGGTTAATGAACTGAAACTTATGGACCGGTTAACCGACCATGCTCACCCCTAATGAATGGAGTATAATAAATAGTGACTCCAATTCCTAAACTTTTCTAATGGACCTCTCTTACTCAATAGGTCAACTTATACAATCATTTTTTTTATAGAAACCATGACGTGTTTACATAGTTTTCTTTTCTTTTTTTTTTCTTTTTTGGAAAATTATACATTTTTATAATAAATATTTTTAGTTTAATTCAACTATACTTATTTTAATTAATGTATTAAAAGTAATTATTTTTGAAAAGTTTTTTTTTTATTTTTTATAATTATATTATTGGGTTAAGAGAGTGTGATATTCGAATTCTAATCAATTATTTATAATATTTCTAAAAAGGAAAAATTAAAATATGCTAAAAGGTGAAAACTACACATTTTAAGTTGAAGTTGAAGTGTTTACATTTTATAAGTATATAAAAGAGTAAGAGAAGACAAATTAATTAAGCTACAAAAGGGTGGGACAAAGATTTGATTAGGGTTATTTAAAAAAATATTTACGCAAATAGGGTCGTTTGGGAAATAATTCCGGGGGTGGGGTTGCGTCAGAAGCCGCAGCTGACACCTGCGGCTTCTGACGGTGGGACCCACGTAGTGGGTCCCTTTTTATTGAAGGATGCCGCAGCTCTTAGCTGCGGCATCCATAGGGGCAGCTTTGTGCTGCCCCTTAATTTGAGTAAAGGGGCAGCAGGTTGCTGCCCCTTTATTTTATATATATATATATATATATATATATATATATTTTCTAAAATAATAATTTAATAATAAATAATATTAATATTATAATAAAATAAAATTATAATAGAGATAAAATAAATATAATTATAATAGAATAATATTTAAATAATATGTAATATATATTACATAATTTTTTTATCACTATTAGTACCTTTTTTAAAAATATATGTTATTATTTTTTATTTTTATTTTTTTTAATTAATACATATACATAGCATATGATAATTGTTTCATGCATTTATAAAAATTTATATTTTTAATTAGTTTTTTGCACTAAATTGTTTGTTTTAGTTACTTATAAATTTTTATATTATACTATCTATAAATTTTCTACCTTACGCATAAAAAATAAAAATATAAGAAAAATGTTAAAACTTTATGAAATTTTAATATTTTTGTAAAATTTATAATTAGAAAATTAAAAAATAACATTTCATTTTGTAGGGGTGAGCAAACAAACCGATGGACTTGGTTAACCGAAAAAAATTCCGAAAATCGAACTGATAGACTGATTAATCGATTGTAATAGACTGGTTAATGGTTAGTGTTTTGAAAAAACCGATATTAATGGACTGGTTAATGGTTTTTGACTCATGTGACTGGTTAACCGAATCGAAACCGAATTTTTAGTTAATTTATTAATAATTTATAACAATTTATCCTAATTAAAGGTGATCGTATATATATTTTTTTTTCATTATACTAATTATTTTAAACTTTTAAAGTTTTTTAATTGGATATTAGTAGGTATAACAATTTATCTAATTAAAAGTAATTATGAACCAGTTAATATATTTACTTATTAAATATTAATTTTTAAAAACAAATTTGCTTATATCCACCAAAATTTTTTATTTTAACAACAATAATGTTATATTATAGCGAAAAATTTTAATTTTTAAGTACCTTCAATATTTTAATTTTATTTATAAATATATTTATAATTATAATGATTAACCGAAAAATATTGGGTAACCGATCCGAAAATCTGAAACCGATGGACTGGTTAACCAATGGTAATACACTGGTTAATGGACTAGAATTTCAAAAAATCAATATCAATGCACTGATTAATGGACTCGAATTTCAAAAAATTGATATTATTCTATTATAATTATATTTATTTTATCTCTATTATAATTTTATTTTATTATAATATTAATATTATTTATTATTAAATTATTATTTTAGAAAATATATATATATATATATATATATATATATATAATAAAGGGGCAGCAGGCGGCAGGTTTGCCTGCTGCCCCTTTACTCAAATTAAGGATGCTGCCCCTATGGATGCCGCAGCTCTTAGCTGCGGCATCCTTCAATAAAAAGGGACCCACGTACCGTCAGAAGCCGCAGGTGTCAGCTGCGGCTTCTGACGCAATCCTACCCCTGGAATTATTTTTCAAACGATCCTATTTGCGTAAATATTTTTTTAAATAACCCTAATCAAATCTTTGTCCCCGAAAGGGTGGAAATGGGATAGCCTTTTGAATGATTCAAACTGAAAAGACAGGTTTGCTCTTTTAGAGTAGGTAAAGAAATTTCTCTTGTACCTATTTTCTTAATTGATTGAATTGATATTATTATTATTATTATTATTATTATTATTATTATTATTATTAATGAAATTAGTATATATACTAATTCTCATTATTATTAAAATGCCAATCACTGCTTAGATTATTGGTTTCTTCCTCTTCTGGAATTTTGAATGTTTCTATGAAAATGACTTTAAACTTATGATTATCCTCTTCAAAACAGATAATTAAATATAGCAAACCAATTAAGACCTCTCTTCCACTTATTATAGATATTTATTAAATGCTTTTCTGCTTTTCTTGGTGGAAGAATTAAATGTTTGTTTAATGAAACAGCCCCACATATCTAACATTTCTTTCTTTATTATTATTTTTTATTTTTTTACAATAAAACAAGTTATTGAATTTGATATTTGACTTTCTTCCAAGGCTATAAGGAAGGATGGGTGAGCATTTGGTCGATTCAATCCGCAAATGATTAAAATCAAACAAATCCAACTTTATATAAGTAATAATTGAACTGACTAAACTTCAATACATAATTAAACTGAAATAATTAAGACTATTTCGGTAGATTGAATTCGATATTTTCGGACTAGTAAGCCCTTTATTATAATATACATTTTAACAAATAAAATTATAAATTAATAATATCAAATTGAATTACTTATAGTTCGGTTTTTCGATTTTTAATTTATTCGATTTTTCTCACCCACATCAACTTGTTCTTTCTTAAAAACGTGTAAAGTGGATTATTTATTAATTTTCACGTGCATATCAGCAAAATAGTTGCAATAAACTCCTTTCACACCTTTGACATATCAGAAATATCCTGAAAATTATAGTTGCAGTCAACATTATATAAAAGTTCAAGACCTTTTGAGCAAGATTTGATCTCTTATGCTAAATGGGTTTCTAGCTATGCAAAATTCCAAGCTGAACAAGAAGAGGTTTCTCAAGGTTTATTAAGAGATGAAGACAAGAATTCTGGTGTTTCAAGTGCTTGTTTTCCACCAAATTTGTAGCATAGCAGCATTCACTAACACTCAGGATGGTAAGCTTAAGCTAGCTATAATTACTATTCTCTATCTTTTCTTGGTCTGATTAATTCAGTAAGTACAATCCAATGCATTGAATATCATGTTTAATGGCAAATTAAGGCTTTCTTAACTCACTACAGATTAGCCATTAAATGAAATTTTTTGATTGTTAACTGCATAAAGATGAATCTTTGCTTTTGTATGTTTGTTCAACTGTACAATTTCTGAAGATAGGATTGTTATCTATGTATTTGGAAAAAAGAAGAAAGAAATTCTAGTTCAACTATAATGATTTTATGCCTGAAATGAATGCAATTTTCATGTCATATGCTAAAACATGGGACTAGTTTTATGTGATAATTGGAGGAAAAGTTGTTTGCAGCTAGCTCTGAAAATTAACCGGTAAGCTATAGCTAATTGTGCTAGTCTTGTGCAAGGACTGTAAGGTTTCAAGTTCGAGTTACTGTTAGATCTCGTATAATACTAATAGGAAAAGAGCCTATGGTCTGAAAATTCTTCCATGATTGCATGCAAATATGGAGAACTTAGATTTCTGAATTTCTATAGATACTAAATAAATGTAATATAAAAGGGGAATTATAGTACTAATGAATTGGATCCTGAGACAGCTAGTATGTTGAAAGCTCTGAAGGATGTCTGGCAGAACCCACCACCTAATTGGGTGGGATCAGACCCTTGCGGAGATAAATGGGATGGCATAGAATGCACGAATTCACGTGTAACTTCTATGTAAGTAATCTGCAGCAGTTCATCTTCGAATGCCAATTGAGTCTGTTTTCTGGTTTTAAGATTAACCAGCAATTTTTTCAAACTGCAGAACATTGTCAAGCATAGGACTTGAAGGACAGCTCTCTGGAGATATCTCATCATTATCAGAACTGCAGATTCTGTAAGTCTTCAGCCTGCAATTAGCGTTTTGTTTGATGCATTGGATTCATTTTCTAACCAAATGTGCTTTAAGCTTCTGTTTAGTTAAAATTCTTAGTTAATGATCATTGGCATCTATTTATAGGGATCTGTCCTACAACAAAGGTCTAAGAGGACCTCTTCCAGCATCAATTGGGGATTTGCAAAAGCTAACAAACTTGTAAGAGCTCATAAAAAACCAAATCATTAAGCCAAAACCAATTTTCGGTTCGTGTTACAATTCTCTAACTAACTTAATATCTTTTAGGATCCTGGTTGGTTGTAGTTTCTCTGGTCCTATTCCTGATTCAATTGGATCGCTGCAACATCTGGTTTATCTGTAAGGATTCCTACGGGTTATCATTTCCTTGTTTTATTACTGTAAGACAATATTTTTGAAAAATGTATGTATGCTGTTAACTGCAGATCTCTAAATTCTAATGGCTTCACTGGACCAATTCCACCTTCAATTGGAAATTTAACAAGTCTCTATTGGTTGGATTTGGCTGACAATAAGCTCCAAGGAGCTATACCAGTCTCCACGGGGGCGACACCTGGTCTCGATATGTTGACCCACACGAAACACTTGTATGCCAAATCTTTTTGTTCTATCCTGCTGACCGGATTTATTTATTTTTTTTTCTGTGAATCAGTTTCTGTATATTAATATGTGATAAAAAAAAAAAAAAAACTATTTACAGTCATTTTGGAAAGAATCAGCTCTCGGGCGCTATCCCAGCTGGGCTTTTCAGCTCAAACATGGCTCTCATACATGTGTAAGTTCCACTGATATGAGCTTATATGAGCTTTTACAAGATCCATAATTAAATATGATCTAATCCTTCTTTTCTTGGGCAGGCTTTTTGAGAGCAATAACCTTTCTGGTAGTATTCCTTCTACTCTTGGCCTTGTGAAAACTTTGGAGGTTGTGTGAGTATCCATATCCCAAAGGACTTAGAATGATTTTAGATTGCTTTCTTTACTGGTAAGGCTTGTGTTGAATGTCTCGCCTTGGCTGCAGGCGCTTTGATGACAACTCGTTGATTGGACCGGTCCCTTTGAACCTCAACAATCTTACCAGAGTCAGTGAGTTGTAAGTACACAAAGGGGCAGAGATTTGGAACACAAAATTTCAAATAATTTAACTTGGTTATTGATATCTTAGTGACCAATTTTCAGGTTCTTGTCCAACAATGGATTAACTGGCCCTGTACCTGACCTTACCGGGATGAATCTTCTCACGTTCCTGTTAGATTTCATGCTGCCTATAATTATAGTATCAGTACTAATAGGAGCAAATATGAATTTACTTCCTTTTGTTTAGTTTAATAGAGTCTTAACTTCAAATTTGTCTTCAGGGACTTGAGCAATAATAGCTTTGATGCAACAGATTTTCCATCTTGGGTTCCAACTTTAGAGTCTTTGACAACATTGTACGTCTCTCTGCCTCCCGTGTTCGCTCTTAATCTTCTGTTTCGTAGGCACCAAAAGAGATTAACCTTTCTTGATTTTTGTTATTGCAGAAGGATGGAAAACACACACCTTCAAGGACCGGTTCCGACTGAATTCTTCAGCCTTCCCTTTCTACAGACAGTGTGAGTTTCCACTTTATCAATACTAGCTAAAGCTTCACTTTCATGGATGCCAAGAATGTTGAAATAAAAACTAATGGTTACTTCTGGACTTTCTGTGACAGGGTGCTAAAGAAAAACAAACTAAATGGTACTTTAGATTTAGGGATGGATATAGGCAGCCAACTTCAACTAGTTGATTTGCAGAACAATCAAATTTCTGGGTATACGAAAAGGCCAGGAGAAAATCGAGTTTCCTTAATGTTAGTCACATTCCATAATCGTACTTTCCACGTATTGACAAATTATGTTTCTAGAAATATAAGTTGTTTTCTGCTATTTTTACTGGCTTGTGCTTGTTCTGTCTATTGGAGCTTGCAGACTTGTGAGCAACCCGTTTTGTTTGGAATCAGGACCAACTGAAAGTTACTGCACTATTCATAATCGTGAGAATCCTTATAAGACACCACCAAATAATTGCGTGCCAGTTACTTGTGCTGCTAATCAGGCTTCCAGTCCCAACTGTAAATGTGCATATCCATACAAAGGATTGCTAGTATTCAGAGCTCCTTCATTTTCAGACCTGAGCAACTCAACCATTTACGAAATTCTCCAGAGGGCTATGATGGATTCTTTTAGGTTGAATAATCTGCCTGTCGATTCGGTTTCTCTCAGTAATCCAAGAATGGATTCAGATGACTATCTTGATGTGGACCTTCAAGTTTTCCCAACTGGCCAAGACCGTTTCAATCGAACAGTTATTGCTAGGATCGGATTTGCACTTAGCAATCAGACTTTCAAGCCTCCAAAACAATTTGGACCTTTCTATTTTATTGGAGTTTCTTATGAGTTTTTTGCTGGTATTTTTTCTCAGTCTATGCATATTCCAAAAAGAACTTGTTGCATTCTTTTCCTTTCTTCTTATATTGCCTCGTTCCTTTCCACTTATCATTCAGGAGCTACAGGATCAGGCAGCTCATCAGAGACTGGCATTATAATTGGAGCTGCTGCTGGTGGTTCTGCTCTTATTCTACTATTGCTCGTTGCAGGACTTTATGCTTATCGTCAAAAGAAGAGAGCGCAAAAAGCAACTGCAAAGAATAATCCTTTCGGTAATAGTAACAATAATCCAACTTTTACTTACTCTATTTTCTATGTTATAAGGACTATCTTGGATTTACATTATGAAAATGCAGCTCATTGGGATTCAAGTAAGAGCCAAGGTGCTGGTGTTCCTCAGTTAAAAGGAGCTAAATGCTTCTCTTTTGAAGAGCTTAAGAAATGTACCAGCAATTTCTCAGATGCTAATGATATTGGATCTGGGGGTTATGGAAAGGTTAATTTTAATTTTCTTCATATCTTTCTTCAGATTTTCAGAGTTCATTTCATCTCGTTTATGTTGCTTGCTTCAGACTCAGGTCAAACAATATTTTTAAATTGGATTTTATCATAAAATTTTCTTTCAAATGATTGCATAACCGAGTCATTTCTCATGAGTTTTTTGGGTATGATGAACATGTTTTTACAGGTTTATAGAGGAATGCTTCCCACTGGACAATTGGTAGCCATCAAAAGAGCTCAACAAGGATCATTACAAGGTGGAATGGAATTCAAAACTGAGATTGAATTACTATCAAGAGTCCATCACAAGAATCTTGTAAGCCTTTTGGGATTTTGCTTTGAGCGAGGTGAACAAATGCTCGTATATGAGTTTATTCCAAATGGTAGTCTCAGTGATAGCCTATCAGGTATATTTACTTCTATATGTTATCCTTATCGATGCATCAATTATGATACTTGAAATATTCTATTCTCTAAGTATTTGTCACATCATAAAACTTGGAAAATGGTAATCACTTGTATTTCTTTCCAATCCATGCAGGGAAGTCAGGTATCAGATTGGATTGGGTGAGGAGGCTTAAAGTGTCCCTCGGAGCAGCAAGAGGCCTAGCCTACATGCACGAGCTGGCAAACCCTCCAATCATTCATAGGGACGTTAAATCAACCAACATTCTCCTAGACGAACGTTTAACTGCAAAAGTTGCTGATTTTGGTCTTTGCAAGCCCTTGAGTGACACTGAAAAGGGTCATGTTACCACTCAAGTTAAAGGAACAATGGTCAGTACACTCATACCCCTTACTTTTACCAGATAAAAGGACATTCTGCAATATTTTGCAATTGCAATAACACATGGCAACAGATGCAAATGTAACAGTTTTAATATAAATCGCAGAAGTTTTGTACCGCTTCGGCCCATGGAATCTTAGGACTAACATAATCATTTGAATTTGTTCAGGGATATCTGGATCCTGAGTACTACATGACTCAACAGTTAACAGAGAAAAGTGATGTCTATAGCTTTGGAGTGGTAATGCTGGAGCTGTTGACAGGAAGAAGGCCAATAGAAAGAGGGAGATACATAGTGAGAGAGGTGAAAATTGCAATGGATAGAACAAAAGATTTATATAACCTGCATGAACTTCTTGACCCAGGAATTGGATTAGAAACATCATTAAAGGGTCTAAACAAGTTTGTGGATTTGGCAATGAAATGTGTTCAAGAATCAGGAGCTGACAGGCCTAAGATGGGTGAAGTAGTGAAAGAGATAGAGAATATATTGCAGCTCGCTGGATTAAACCCTAATGCTGAATCAGCATCCACTTCAGGTACTTATGAGGAAGCAACCAAAGAACATCCTTATGAGAAAGATGCCTTTGAATATAGTGGAGCCTTTCCACCTTCAAAGCTTGAGCCAGTATGAGTTCTGTTACTTGTGAATTTTGTACTTGTACACAGTTTGAATTACAACTAGGTTTGTTGGTGAATTTCTTTTTTTTTTTTTTTCTTTTTTCTGCTAGAAAAATTCAGTCGATAGCAACTGTAATAGAATTAAATTGAGTCATTTTCTTGTGTCAAGTAACTATTCTGTTCTTTTTCTCTTCACTACCCCAGAAGACTAAATTTTGGTTCTATTTAATGTTGATGAGGCAGCTAAATACTCATGCTTGACTGTGAAAAAAGATACATAGCTGCATAAAAGATGCAACACAGATTAGCAATTGCTTTTGTAGGAATTTGACATTGATATTGTTGTTGTATATCCTCTTTTAATTTCCTGCAGATTTATTATTTGCTTTCTTCTCAAATTTATAAAATTTCCATATATATGATTAACAGTCACCAAACTTTGAGCAATCACAGCACTTTTGTATAGGGGTCAGGTCATTGGCTTCTCCCATAGTGCAGAGAAATACCACTCATTTTTCTGAACTCCGTGATCAAGCTTCATGCCAGCATTCCATCTTAGCTTCTTAAAACCGACACGATCCAAAATTGGAACATAAGTCTGATTGAGATGTGACCCCAAGCAGAAGAAATGGTCGAGCCAGAACAGTCCTCCCGACCTCAAAACTCTGTATATATCATATAGTGTGAACTCGAGCTTCGCATCAGGAATCAAGTTGCTCAAAATATGCATCGAATGAACTATATCAAGTGTATTCTCGAAGAATGGAAGCCTCTGAGAAACACTCAAGTGAATTGGAATCAATCCGCGCGATGCAATGAAGCTGTTGAATGGACCATCAAGATTCATTGAGCTTGTTATGATGGTTACATTCCTTTCTTTCATTCTAGCTGCAAATGTACCTGTACCGCCGGCTATGTCAGGTCCAACTCAGATCGTTCCTCGAGATTTTGTCTCAAGAACTTTATCGATTCCATAACTTCGTCTTCCATCAACATCCACCTTCTCTGCTCCCTCCCCTGAAGATCAAAGCAGTCTGTTAGTGCTCTGCTTCATAACGTAAAAACAGAGTCTCAATGAATTTGAGTAAATTGCATTATCACACTGTCATTTCATTTTCTAATAAACATTACAAAAAAATATTTTAAAAAAGTCAAACCTAATAGATAACAACTGAACATAAATCCTTAAAATAAGGACAACCATTACTTGTTAATCAAAATACAAAAATATCTTCCATAAATTACTGCATAACTTTTGAAGTATATAGAAAAATCTTAATACATTAACATTCCCCCTTAAGATTTTTCTTCAATATTCCCAGTTCAGTTCTCAAGAACTCAAACCTTCCTCTTGAGAGACTTTTAGTCATAATATCGGCAAGTTGATCTTCGGATTTGCAGTGAACAAGTTTAACAATCCCTTCCTTTCCGCTTGCCTTACTGCATGAAACTTTACATTGATATGCTTTGTACGTCCATGATGAACTGGATTTTTAGCCATAGCTATTGCAGACTGATTGTCCACCCTTAATACAGTAGCACCTTCTTGAGCATGATGAAGATCATTCAACATTTTTCTCAACCAGTAGACTGTGCCACTACATCTTGATTCTTGGACAGCCAAGAAAATACTCCAGACCCCATTGAAAACACGTAACCTGTGGTGCTCTTCATATCATCAAGACACCCAGCCCAATCACTATCTGAGTATCCAATTAATTTTGCTTCATCAACTCCGGTATACCAAATACCAAAATCTGCAGTCCCTTTAATGTACCTCAATACTCTTTTTGCGGCACCTAAGTGAACTTGACCCGGTTCCTTCAAATACCTTGACAATACCCCTCAAATACAATAAACTTCCCACCAAACTTCTGTAATAACTTGGATCAACGCAATTCCCTTTCTCAATCTTAGAAAACTTTTCATTTTGCACTAAGGGAGTTGCAACTGACTTGCTTCTCTCCATCTTGAACTTTTTTAACAAATCCAAAGCATACTTTCTTTGAGAAATGAAAATGCCTGAACTGGATTGGCTAATTTCCATTCCTAGAAAGTAAGTAGTATGCCCCAAGTCTCACATTTCGAAAACAGACTCCATTTCCTTCTTAAATTCATTTATCAGTTCAACATCATTTTCTGTCACCAACATATCATCTACATAGATAGATACAATCAATAATTTGACTGAATCAAGCTTTCTAACATACATGGTGGCTTCATTTTCACTCCTTACAAAACCACATTTCATCAAATGGGAATCAACCTTGCTGTACCAGGCTCTAGGGGCTTGTTTAAGGCCATACAAAGCCTTGTTCAATCTGTACACTTTATCTTCATTACCCTCAACCATAAAACCAACTGGTTGTTCTACAAACAGCTCTTCTTTTAATTCACCATTAAGAAAAGCTGATTTTACATTTAAGTGTAACACTTCCCATCTCATTTGAGCTGCTAAAGCTAGAAGAAGTCTTGTGGTTTCATGTCTTGCAACTGGTGCATAAGTATCACCATAATCAATACCAGCTTGCTGTGAGTACCCCTTAACAAACAATCTAGCTTTATGCTTGTTTATCGAACCATCTGAGTTCAATTTTGTTCTAAACACCCACTTTACACCAATAATGTTCTTGTGCTTTGGTCTGTCCACAAGACACCAAGTGTCGTTTTTCTCTATCATTTCCATTTCTTCCTTCATAGCTTTTCTCCATTCCTCATACATGGCAGCTTCATCAAAAGAGCTTGGCTCAATTGCAACATAGTTACATCTTTCATAAATCTCAGACAAAGATTTTGTCTTGAGAACGGGTGAGTCTGTTGAGGAGTTAGGTTCATTTTTATCAATTTCAGCTGTTGAATCTTGTCTTTGTAGTGCTGGAAGTGATGAACTTCTTTTCCACCTATCATCCTTGTCCACGTAGCCCTTTTCCCAATTCCAATATGAGTCTTCATCTACCACAATGTCTCTACCCACTGTAACTTTTTGAGTTTGCAGATTATACACCCTATATCCTTTCGAAAATTCTGCATAACCCAAAAAAATCCCTTGTTCTGCCTTTCGATCTAGTTTGGTTCTTTTCACCGTTGGAATATGCATATAACATATTGAACCAAAGAGCTTCAAGTGCTTAGCAGTAGGTTTGACACCACTCCATGCTTCAATTGGAGTCATTCCCACTACAGATTTTGAAGATAATCTATTTAACAAATATACGGCAATATTAACGGCCTTTGCCCAAAAACTCAAAGGTAGTTTCTTATCAGCTATCATACTTCTTGCCATTTCCACTACTGTTCTATTCTTTCTTTCTGAAACTCCATTTTGTTGAGGGGAGTATGGAACTGTCAACTGGTGACTAATTCCCATTTCCGCGCAAAACTTATTGAACTCATTAGAGGTATACTCTTTCCCATTGTCAGACCTTAACCATTTCAACTTATAACCACTCTGAGTCTCAACCTTAGACTTGAACCCTTTGAACACAGAAAATACTCGTGATTTACTGTTTATGAAGTACACCCATGCCATTCTTGAAAAATCATCAATAAAGAGCACAAAATATTTGTTTATGTTGAGTGATTATGTGCTCATCGGTCCACAAATATCTGTATGAACCAGTTCAAGCTTTTCTCTAGCCCTCCATGAAGCTTTAGCAGGAAAAGACATCTTATGTAACTTCCAAACTGACATGAATCACAAACTTCATCAACCATAGAGATTTCAGGCAAATCTCTTGTTAAACCCTTAGATTGCATCCACTTTAAAGCTGCAAAATTAAAATGCCCATATCTTCTATGCCAAAGCAATGAGTCATCCTTAGCAACAAAATTAACTTTATCATGCATTCCATGCCAATCTACAGAAAAACTTCTATCAAGCATAACTACTTCTGCTATTAAACAATCAAATTGATCATATATGGAGCAGAATTTCCCTTTGAAAAAAAGTGAATATCCATTTATGAGCATCTGTGCAACACTTAACAAATTTTGTGCAAGATAAGGTATAAATAGAACATCATTAATATATTTAAACCTTGTTTAGTGTGCACCTTGACTGAGCCCTTTCCTTGTGTTTCAACAACCCTCCCATCTGCAAGCTTTACTTTAGGCTTGATAGTTTTGTCTATGCTACTAAATATACTTTCATCTTTAGACATGTGGATGGTGCAACCACTATCAATGAACCAATTTTGATCACTGCAATTTTTATTTGAACATGATGCCATAAACAATCTGTCATCAGCTTCCTCCTGCTCATCTGTGAAATTTGCCTGTTGCTGGGTTTGTTCTTGCTCCTTTTCTTTCTTCATTCTACAATTTCTTTCTATGTGACCCATCTTTTTGCAGAATCTACATTGAATTGGCCCTTTTTCTTTAAACCAGCAATCATTTTCAAGGTGATTATCCCTTTGACAAAACTTGCAAATAGGAAATTTTCTTGATTTTTCTGGTGCCTTGGAGTTCAGTGGAGCTCTGCCCTTTCCAAACTTATTTCCCCCATTTTTCTTCCATTCTTTTGCAGCTGATTTTCCTATGTGCCTTGCTTGAAGTGCACCTTCAATCTCCTCCTCATCTCTCATCTTGGATCTCTGTTCATGTGCTTGAAGCTTACTGATTAATTCTATAACAGAGAGTGTATTTAAGTCACAAGACTCCTCTATTGCAGATACTTTTGATTCAAATTTTGCAGGTAGGCTCATCAACATCTTCTCTACAACTTTCAGATCTGCAAAATCTTCTCCAAGCAACCTTATTTTGTTTACAATGTCAAGGAGTTTAGAAGAATACTCCTTTACTGTTTCCCCATCCTTCATTCTTAACATTGCAAACTCTCTTTTAAGTGTTAAGAGTTTCACAGACTTCACCCTTTCACTTCCTTCAAATTCTGCCTTCAACTGATCCCAGGCTTCCTTGGGAGTTTCACAAGCCATAATCCTTGTGAAGATCACATCAGATAAGGCTGAATGTAAGCAAGTTAATGCTTTTGGCTTTCTTGCTACATCTTCTTTGTGTTTCTTCATTTGAGCTAAAGTTGGATTAGCTCTTAAGGCTGATGGTTCTGTGTCATTTTCCACGACATCCCATAGACTCTGAGCTTTCAAGTATGCTTTCATCTTGATTGCCCAGATGTGGTAATTCTCACCTGAAAATACAGGAGGACCCGTCCCTAGTGAACTGTTTGAAGCCATCTCTTCCACTCCTTACAGTGTTTGATCACTCACCTTACAAACACTCACAGGAAAAATTTACTCACCATCTCACAGAACCCTTGAGAATTTAAGCTCTGATACCATTTTGTTAGTGCTCTGCTTCATAACGTAAAAACAGAGTCTCAATGAATTTGAGTAAATTGCATTATCACACTGGAAGTTCATTTCATATTCTAATAAACATTACAAAAAAATATTTTAAAAAAGTCAAACCTAATACATAACAACTGATGAACATAAATCCTTAAAATAAGGACAACCATTACTTGTTAATCAAAATACAAAAATATCTTCCATAAATTACTGCATAACTTTTGAAGTACATAGAAAAATCTTAATACATTAACACAGTCCTTGCAATCAAAATAGCCTTGCTGGTTTTTACACTCAATCAAGCACTTGTAGCTCTTACAAATATAAGGATCCCACACAATGCTGGTATCCGGTGGGATTCCCCAAAGACTATGGGGCAATGGGGTTGGCTCTACATAGTTAGCTGGAGACTTTGGGCGACATCTCCTCCGAGGGAGAGGCTCACAGCCTTTTAACATCAGCCTTGGAGCAAACACACCATCGACCGGAATCTGATATGTCATGTACTGATTCAAATCCTCTTGATACCTCAAGCAACCAGCACCAACCGGAGGATACACCTCATCAGACCCGATTCGAGGATGAGATAAATATCATCCAACTTATTAGAAAGCTTATCGGTCAATGGCTCGTGCTGCTGGCTACTTAGCTCTATAAGAAGGGCTTCAACAAGCCAATTCGTTGAGTTGAGCTTTCGTTGCAAGTCAGCAAGTTGATCTTTACTAGACTTGAGCTCAAGAAGAAGAGCATTGGAATCCAAGTGACCGAAAGGGATGTGGTTTGTGTAGGAAGATAAGTTAAAAGAAGGGGTGGTGAAAATGAAGATAGTAAGAAGATTGGTTAATATTACAAGAAAAATCAATTTGATCTTGTACTTGGTATTTTGTTGTTGATGTGAATGTTTTTTTGCATAATCTTCTGCTCCATTTCCCATCTTCACTTTCTCAGAAAATATTGAAAGAGAGAAAATGAATAAGAAGAGAAAAGAGTTTGAGATTTGCATCATTTTATGAAAGCTGTGGTGAGCGTTAATCGCCGGTTAAGACGTTCAGTGAGTAATTTTGCAGAATTTTTATTAGAAACAACATGGAATTCAGTATCAAAATGTTAACTTTCTTTCCACTCTCTTCGGATCTTGGCCTACACTCCAATAAATGCATTAACTTTGATACAAAAGCTGCATGTGCAAGTATATAATTTTTTTAAATTTACTGCTCTAAAATCAAAGTGAAAAATCCATAGATAAACTCAAATACGCAATTATTTGTATTATTATTAGTATTATATAGAACCAATTTATTTGCAATTTCTTTTTCTTAAATGAAATTATTTGAAATTCCAAAGTAAATATGTTTGCGTTATTTCTTGATTTAAATGATAAATATATATTTGTTGAAACTTGAAAACATATAATTAATTAATTATTTAAAAGGTACAAACATTTATTTAATAAAAAATGTTTTTAACTTTAAAATACTTTTTTCATCTTCCTTTTTAGCTTTTGGTTTTTGTTTCTTCCAATTAATGTCAATTAGTTATTATTGATCTATTTAATGTAATAAATACTTATTATTGTGAAAATTGATCTGAAAGATTCTTATCGTGGATAACTAATTTTATTTTTAATTAAACTCTAAGTTTATTAGTATTATATTTCTATTCAAATATTAATATTGACTTGTTAATCAGATTTTTTTTGTCTGTAAATATGCTAGCAGTAAGTTATTCAATTCACACAATAAAATATAAAAGAATAATATTTCTCCTTCTACTTTATATTTTTGTTTTAATTATCTTGTCTATTTATTGTTCTATATTGTAAAACAATATGTTATTAGTACAATCAAATTTTTACCACAAGTTTTTGATACTTTTGGATATATATATATATATATATAAAGCCATATTTTCGTCTTTTAATTTATTATATTTAATACTTTTGTCATTTTATTATCTTAATTGGTAACACAAAATTATTTAACGGTTCTTAAACAACTGCAAAATCATTACCCAAATACAATTTTTTATATATGAAATGCTTGTCTAATATGTCTTAAGAAAATTTATTAATTTTTAAAGATATTAGCTAAAATGAATATCACTTTGAAACTAAGGGAGAAACACTGGAGATCCATATATGAAAATCCTTATATAAGCTAAATGACAATTTTTTTAAAGATGATTTAAATTTATTTTGATACAAATATTATTAAACCTAAGTTTACTAACAAATATAAATATTAGTAACCTAAATTTTACTAATTATTGTACAAATATTAGTAAATTTGAAATTGATTGATTAATTGATAATAATATATGTAAACTTGAAATTTATTGATTGGTATAAATATTAGTAAATCCAAAATTTATTAACTGATTGATATTAATATTAAGAAACTTAATGTTTATCCATTGATACAAATATTAATATAATAAAATAATAAACTTGAAGTTTACTAATTGAATAACAATTTATTGTTTAGCATGACCGATTTGACCATTCCGAAACAATTATAATGCATAAATTATTGAAAATTTATATATATATTTATTAAAAAACGAGAAGTTTATTTAATTTAATTTAAGAAATTCACATAAATTACTTGTTTTTAAGAAATATTACTAAAGTATCTGAAGGGAAATAATAAGAATAAATGGAGGTAGCAACGGAATTGATACCTACCTCTTGTAGCACGTTAATCTCGTTGCGGAAGCGACACAAGGATCCCCTTTTATTTGGTCACCAGTCTGACTTTTACCCACTCAGGATAAGAGCAACTAGATCATAATTTAAAAGCCCCTGAAAAATTAAGACAGAAAACTTGTGAGTGAAAACAAGCGGTCTTGCGGCGTATACATTTTCTCGTTGCCAAATAATGAGATCTCTCATTTATTTATAGAGATCAAGAAGGCTAGAGACTTATCCCTAGTCTAAATCAGAATCCTTTCTGAGATAGGATTTGATTATTCTAATCAGATTAAATTACCCATTTTAATCTGGATTGGAACTCAATCCATTATAAAGTTATGGCCGTATCCCAACTCTATAATATCCCACTCGCACATGATATGGAACACATTCCATTTATAATTTTCAGTTATACAGGCTAATAGATTGTGTGACCAGCATACCTCGAGAGCACTATTGCCATACACCTGTTAGGGATATATAGCTTCTTGAAAAAGGCGATCATTTTATTTCACGTATGCCCAACCCTAGACGATCTTCTCACAATCATTGTTTTAACTCATGATCTCATAAAATATTTTTCGTGTTCACTATTATATTTCTACTTATAAAAACAATAATAGACATGTCGGTAAACCACGAACTCTTATGAATGTGATCAAAAGGTTATCTTCCCCTCTTACTATATGCAATCCATCATGATTCAACTCGTTTTTCTAGTTAGATTCTCCAGGCCTAAATTTTTCCTAGACCTCTTGAAAACTAACCAAGCTAGCCACATTGAACCATATTTTAGGAATAAGTTAAAGGTTCTAAGAGTCGAAATATAGATAGGGTCTCACAATAGGAAAAGTTGAGATCAATAGTATTAAATTCCCATCCCTTTGGTCATTTAAGCACACACAGTATAAAACATGTGTTATGGTGTTCTTTCCTTCCCTTAAAAGAGCGCATGTCTTACATTTTGAAAATGTGAATATGAAACACCATACAGAAGTATAAGGTTGCAATGCACCGAAGCACTCAACTTTAGTTCGCTTACTTAAAGAGTACTTCCGGCTTTTAAGACAGAATATGGTAGTTACATATAACTGACCATCGGATTCCACACGATCCTTATTTGGATCTCAATCCAAAGCATACAACCTCATATATGACTTTATCTTACACCTTAACAAGACTAATCTTGTAATTTCTGCAAAACGACACTTTTATTTTAAACAGGTTCTCGAGCATATTCATTTGTTCAAAAATTGCCTCATCTTAATTTTTGCCAATTTATTGACAAAACTAAGGTAAACACCCTTGTGAGTGGGCTACTTCTCTATCTGACATGCTCAAACTTAAATAAATAACAGTAAGTGTTCACACATTAAACATTTACACTCGTGTATTGCCATCAATGAACTTTATTATTATTCATAAATAATAACGTTAAAGGATTACAAAAATAAAGTTAGTACACATCAAATTCTACACAAACCCTAAAATCTAATGTGTCTCTCAAACACATCTTTCGTTACAGGTTTAGTCAACGGATCTGCAATCATCTCATGCGTAGATATGTACTGTAAGTTCACATCTCCCCGTGCAACAACATCTCTTATATAATGATACTTAATGTCGATATACTTAATCCTACTATGAAATTTTGGATTTTTCGTGTAAGTTATCGACGACTGACTGTCACTATAGATCGTCACTAGTTCCTCTGAGGTAGTTACTCTTAAATGGTCCATTAACCATTTTAGCGAAATTGCCTCTTGTACTGCAGCTGCAGAAGCTACAAATGCAGCTTCCATTGTCGATAAGGCTACACAGGTTTGTTTCTTGCTATTTCATGAGATGGCACCCTTGCCAAGCAAGAATATGAAACCTGAAGTGGATTTCCTCTCATCCATATCTCTAGCCCAATCAGCATAAGTGTATCCTCTCAAATGCAGATCCTCGCCTTGATAACAGAGAAAATAATCTGCTGTACCTTTGAGGTATCTAAGTATCCTCTTAACTGCTTTCTAATGTGCTTCGCCTGGGTTAGATTGATATCTACTTGCCATGCCCACTGTATAGCAAATATCAGGACTTGTACACATCATATCATATACAAGACTACCCACGGCACTGGTATATGGAATGTTTCTCATACGTTCCACTTCTTCTGGCATCTTTAGATATATTTCTTTGTTAACAAACTGATTTTTGGCAATGTGGCAGTCTATGGGTTTCTAGTTCTACATATTGAATCGTTTAACGATTTTGTTGATATATGTCTCTTAAGAAAGAGATAACAACCTTTTCGAACGATTTCTTGAAATCTTAACTCCAACAATGTAATCTGCATGACTCATATCCTTCATTTTAAAGTTGAACGATAACCAATTTTTGATTTGATTTACGTACTATTTGTCATTTTCAGCTATTAGTATGTCGTTGTAGACACCGGGTCCTAAGTCAGCTTAGATTAGAGTTACCCAATGATGATAAATTGCCTATTCACGGGCAAAAAGGTTAAAAGTGATGATTTTCTTATCAAATTTGTATTTTAGAATAAAAAATAATAAAAATATTTTAAAAATTAATTTTGAAAAATGGGGTTTAGAAATTGTAATTTTTTTTAGTTAAATTTAAAATTATAAAAAAATTAGCGAGTGTTGAAGCGCGGTAGCGCGCAGGCGCTGTGCGCGCGCCAGCAAGAGCGATCGACGCCCGTCTGGCGTGCCGACGGGCGCCGATCGCCCCTGTTCCGCTGCAATTGGCCAAATTTCATTTTTTTCCTTTTTTTTCTTCATTTTTTTGACCTTTTTCAACATATTTTCCAGGATTTTGATGGTTTTATTCCTTTTTTACACCCAAATTAAAGGAATTTAATTAAAAGTCCTATTTTTTTTCCTTGAATGTAGATTTTTTCTATTTTTATTGATTTAAGTTGAAAATTTGAAAGGGAATTAGGGGGGAATTCGTTTTTGGCATAAAAATT
The DNA here is from genome assembly GCA_947683425.1 of Excoecaria cochinchinensis. NCBI lineage: Eukaryota > Viridiplantae > Streptophyta > Magnoliopsida > Malpighiales > Euphorbiaceae > Excoecaria > Excoecaria cochinchinensis. The sequence goes on from CANTUQ010000050.1 coordinate 9,196,553, forward strand.
TTTATTTTCTTCTTCTCTTTTTCTCCAAAAATTCTCTTTACACCATTTTTACATCTTTTTCTCCAAATAAAATTCTTAGGTTAAAAATTCAATTTTTAATCTAGAATTTTTCTTGAGACAAAAAAAATCATTTTTTGTTCTTAAGATTGGAATTTTTATTCAATTGTAATTTTTTTTTTCTTGAAAATTAAATTTATGTTCTTCTTTTTAACAAACTTTTTTCAATAAATATTCTTAAAACAAAGAAATCAATTGTGTATTTTATTTTACTTATAATTTTATTATATCTAACTCTAAAAAAATCTGAATTAAAATAATTAGGAAAAAAAAACTGAAGACTGAATATAATAAATTAAAATGTTAAGGATCGAAAAAACATATTTCTTCCTTTATGATCATATATTTGTCATGCCATTAATCCACAAGGAATCAATATTTTTTTTCTCAAATATTTTATTTAATAATTTCATAATTGTATAAAAAAAATTGATAGAGGGAAGGGAAATATGTACTTTGAAGGGAATAATTAAAAAAATAATTGAATTGAAATGAAAAAAGAATTTTGGATTAATGGTTGAGACTGTAGACTGTCAATTTTAACCTAAGCCCAAAAATTTCGTTCAACCCGCCCAAATAAAAAATTGCCCGTTTCAGCCCGTTTAAAACCAACCCGTCAAAAACTGAAACGTTTGAGGCATTTTACAAGTGCCCAACGGGCCTCCATGTCCCCTTTTCATTTTAACACTTTCTAATGAGAAACTATCATCTTTTCACTTTAACTTTTTCGCTAAAATTGGTCCCGTGATATTGGAAATCATTTATGTGTGTATTCATGAAGTTGTTTTGAGAATGGCCATGTGTAAGGCTAATACTGGATGGTACACTTCCAAATATATGATGATTGATAACAAATTTCTTTATATCTTTTTTAAAAAAACACATTTAATTTTTTTAATAACTTAATCCGTTATTGGGACTGATACTTCTTTTCTTTTTGAAAAAATGCATTTTGGAAGTATTTATTTATTTTTAGTGTTTAATCCTTTAACCATTTCTAGTTTGAATTGAAATTTTTAAATTTTTATTTAAAAATATATCAAATTTACATAAAATACTAATAAAATAAAAAATAGATTACGAATTTAATATATATAAAATAATACTATTATTTTATTTAAATTTAGTGAAATAATATTTATTTGGGCCGCTAGACCTATTTGAACCATCCGATCTATTTTTTTATATTAGTTATTTTAGTATTCTGTTATTATATTGATAATTATTTTCGTAAAAAAATTGGTCAAATGGCTTGATTCACATTTTAAACCGTTTGAGCCTCCATACCATTTGGCTTATCCGATTCATTTGGGCCAATATTTTTTTTATTATAGTCCTTTTAATATTCTGTTATTATATCGAAAATTATTTTCGTTAAAAATGAATCAAATGAGTTGACTCACATTTCAGCCCGTTTGGGCTTCCAACAAATCCATTTAGGTCAAAAATTTTTATAGTAATCATTTTAATATTACATTATTATATCAAAAATTATTTTTTATTAAAAATGAATCAAATGGGCCGAGATGTATAGGGGTAAAAAAATTTTATAGTAATCATTTTAGTATTCCATTATTATATTAAGAATTATTTTTCATTAAAAATGAATCAAATGGAACGATCCACATTTAAAATTTCAAAATCATATCAAAGTTTTTAACCTGTGGTTCAACCCAATCTACCCAATTCATTTGGGTATTTGACGTATTTATAATCTATATTTTTTGGCTCATTTATGATACAATCCCAATCCGCCTAATTTTCCATCTCTAATTGAGAGTTCAACTACTTTTCTAATACAAATATAATTGCTTTTGCGTTATCTTGATTAGATATTTTATTTCCAACTACAATTGTATTTTCAAATCTTTTAGCATCAAAATGAATTTCAGTGACAAGAAATCATAGCAAATATTTTTCCAGTTATATCAATGGCTTCAAATTCAAATTTGGTAAATATTTTCTATAATGCAAATTAAAAAAGGAATAAAAAAGGAAAATATTTGACTATAAATCGTAGAGCAAATTCGGTCATTGGAATTAAAAAATAGCAATATGGTCAGCTATTAATGCATTTTTATAAAATTGAGATTTTCTGATAATTTTTTTAATTATTATATTAAACTGAAATTGATTATTTAAAAGGAAATAGTAAAAACAATTAATGAATTATTAATATTTTATTTATTTTCTTTTTCAATGCGACAAGAAAATTATAGTGGAATTCACTAAATGATGGTAAAATGATATAAATGTAATAAAGTTTTCTTTGAATTATGAAACATTACATCTGAAGTGAATAAGAAAAATTTAAAAAACTGTTCACCATTTAAATGGAACAGATTGAATATAATCATACCATGCAAGCTTTGATCATTTTTTTCAATTGCAGTTCTAATAGGATATTGGTGCCAAAAATAACCATTATTATTATTATTAAAGAACAAACCAAAACATTATTACAACTACCTAAGCACACCCTGTTACTTAAAAAAGTGCCACATTGGATTTCTTCCTTCCATATTTTATTTTATTTTATTTTATTCTTTTTGGGTAAATCATATTTTATTTTTTTAACAAAACATATATAGTTCAATATATATATATATATATAAATATATATATATATATATATATATATATATATATATATATATATATATATATATATATATATATATATATATATATATATATATATATATATATATATATATATATATATATATATATATATATATATATATATATATATATATATATATAACTGTTTTTCAATAATAAAAAAATAACATGTATTGCATGATAACTCTAGTAATCTTGATCGATCAACTAATTGGACAGCAGGCTCAAGAAAATATGCAATTTGTATTTAAGTGTTTTTTTGTTTAAGTTTTTAATAATTTCTAAAGTGAACAAAACATGCTATTTTAGAAAAGTAATTACCACAACATGCATGGTTGGATATTCCACTTTCACATAAAGAAAACCCTTATACAATGTTATCCCTCTTTATTCTCTTTTCTTGAGTGCATTCCCACAGATTGCAGTAAATATTAAACATTAATTAGAGAGAATCAGACATCGATCCTTTTACAGAATTGAAGAAACCGACTAGATCAAATAAAATGCTAAAAAAAATGATCAATATCATATTGGAATTCGATCGATCTTAAAATAAAAGATATATGAATGGTCTCAGGTGATTGAAGAGGAAAATACTTCAATGCTAGAATTATATGTGTTGAGAGGAAAAGAAGATTATGTATGGGAGTGCTTGCGTATTACATACATTTGTATATTCGGTTTATTACAATATCAACTATCCGATTTTAACAATTTTTTATTTCAATTATTAATCTGAATTTAATATTGAAGAGCTCAAATTAATTTAAATGAAATTCGGAGGGTTGATTTCACCTATGGTCACTCAACTTATCACTTCTCGCGCAAAAGTAACCGACTTTTTTTTTCTTACTTAAATGTCACTGAACTTTTAACATTATTGCACAAAAGTCATGTTGACCGGAATCCGGCGACGACTCTTGCCGGATTGATAAGTTCAACAAATGCTACATTTAAATTAATTTCACTCACGGTCATTAGACTTATCATTTATCTCGTAAAAGTAATTAACTTTTTTTTTTTAACTTAAATGTTACTGAATTTTTAACATTTTTGCAAAAAAGTCATCAATCCGGTAAGGGTCGTCGCCGGATTCCGGTCAACATGACTTTTGTGCAATAATGTTAAAAGTTCAGTGACATTTAAGTAAGAAAAAAAAAGTCGGTTACTTTTGCGCGATAAGTGATAAGTTGAGTGACCATGAGTGAAATTAACCCGAAATTCGGATGGTAATAAATACTGTAATGTACAAATATACCTAATCAAGACCCTATCTATCATGGGTTTAATTCTATATATATATTTGATCTTTATCACATTATAATTATAATTGACTGCGTGACATAAACTGCGGATTGATAAGAGATAAGAGAGGGGATCCATGTCAATTGATGGTTAACACCATGGGAGGAGAGGGATGCCTGTGGCGGAGAAGCCTCAGTCATGATGGTTATTGGGCCTATCTCAATGGGCCTTAGAATTGAGTGTTATCATGAATTAAGGGCTCTTTACATAATTATACATAAAAAAAATAAAAATAACAAAAAAAACAAACCCTTTTCACAGTATTTCAAATATACAACATTTTAAAATTTTGATTTCATTTATACCATTTCTTTTTACAAAAACACCACTTTTATATAATATCAAACAAAAAAGTCCTACTTTTATATTTCTATTTCGTTTACTCTACCCTAGCCGCCTCCTCCTCGACTCCGACATCCAGTCTCCAGTCAGGTTCAACTCTCAAGTTATCTTTCTTTGCCACCTCTCTCTCTCTCTCTCGGTTCATTTTTCTTGTATCTCTGAAATTTTTCTCAATTGTTATGAAGAATCACAGATAAGACTTTCTAGGATTTTCAATTCATACTTTTAAGTTTAAGTTTCACTTCATTTTTATAATTATCTGCTAATGGAAGAAGTTCCTCTAGTTCTATTGTTAGTAATTGAGATTGGTTGGGTTTTCGTTTATTTTTGCTTTGCATTACCAATATCCAGCTGACTAGCAGAGGTAAAAGAAAGTCTAAGAGAATATAATTATCTGCCATAAAATTGAAAGATGAGCAATGAAGGAGAAGATGCAGTGCAACGTCGCAATGCGGTGGCAGAGTATCGAAAAAAGTTACTCCAGCACAAGGAACTGAAGTCTAGAGTACGATCTACTCTGTAATTATAGTTCTTTATTGATCTAATACAGCTCCACTTTAGCTTTAATTTTCCTATAAACTGAACACCTTTATCTTATTTATATAACTATTATAATATAACATACATTTCACTGTCGGGCAGAATCTGTTTCAAATGGTTTGAATCCATTCCCACCTTGCTCTGCATAGCAATGCAAGATGGGATTTTCCATCTCTGATAATTTGAATAGCGATAAAGTTTCTTAGTGGTGTTAGTATTTGCAATCTGCTCATAACCATGTAAAATCGCGGTGGCATGCTTCATTTCTCCTCCAGTTTGTGTGTAATTATGGTGTTTAGAAGACCAAATTGCAGAGAGTTGGGGTTGTGCCGCATGTCAACAACTGGCATATAAATTACCTAGAACTTATTGATGGTATAATCTTTTGAGGCTTATCTTGGGATGCGAGGTAATTTATTGATTTCTGTTGATTAAAATGTGAATGCAGACAGAACTTTTTAGGATATTGCTTTTACTATCAACATAATGTTAAGCCGTTGTGTTAGATTTTCATTGCCTCTGAAATTTTTAACAGGTACTTATTGCTGATTTTGAAGTTTCTGAAGGCATTTATTCACGGGCTTGCATTAAGGATAGCGACTCTGTGTGTTTATGGCTGGGAGCGAATGTCATGTTGGAATACTCATGTGAAGAGGTTTTGCACCTTTTCTTTTAAATGATTATAAAAACCTCTATTTGTGTGATTGATGCAATCATCAGAAACTTTATGGTGCGGGCAACTGCTCTTCTACAGAAGAATTTGGCCAATGCTAAAGCTAGTTTAGAAGTTCTTGTAGCTAATTTACAATTCTTGAGGGACCAAGTCACAATAGCACAGGTATTGATGATGTTAACATGTGAATGTGTCGCACTTCTTTAAGTTAAGACATGAGTCTAGAAGGAAATGGAAATTGCATAATGATTAATGAAGCTTAAAAGCTCCGAAAAATTAGATATGTTGATTTTAGTTTCTTAGTATTTATATATGAATGGGGAGAATTCAAAACTATTCTTTATAATTATGCAGTGTTTTAAATAAACCATAAAATAGAACGTAGGATAAAAAAAGAATTAAAAAATTTCATTAAGATTAGGAAGATAAATAGAAAGCTCCAAATTATAAAAGTGAGAATTGATATTTGATTGTGACATCCAATTTCCAAAGGCAAGGGAAGTTCATTGTTCTGTAACACGAGGACACAAACTAGATAAGCACAATTTTCATTTTTATCATGATCATTATTTTTTTGTTTTTCATTTTGGACACAGCACCAACACCATATTCTAATAATTATTTTTTATTACGCATTATATATTTTTATATGCACTGTCCCTAAATTGAGATACTGTTTTATCACACAGCCAGTAATTCTTTTAGACCCATCCTTTTGCTCCTTTTTCAAATTCTCAATTTATATTTCAGGTTTGTGGATATGTTTTGGTTTGCTGTAAAATATCTCAGTGCACTTCAATTATTTGCTATCAATATAATTTGATACAAATAATATAAATCAATAATGATAGGATTTGAGAAGGAATTGATTTTTTTTTATGTGTATTTATTATGTATGTGAATATGCTGTATACAGTGTAAACAAGCTGTGCGTGCACTGGATGTGTACTTGTTGTGTATATAGAACCGTTGCTTTATTAAGATTTTGAATGGGTTGATTTGCCTAGTATACTAGATGTATATTATGTGTATACTAGATGTGTATTATATGTATATTATGCGTATATTAGATGTATATTATGTGTATATTAGATGTGTATTACATATATATTGTCTATATACTAGATGTATATTAGATGTGTATTAGATGTATATTATAAGTATATTGGCTGTGTATTATATGTATATTATGCGTATATTAGATGTATATTATGCGTATATTAGATATATATTGTGCGTATATTAGTTGTGTATTATTTGTATACTAGATGTATATTATGTGTATATTAGATGTGTATTATGTGTATATTATGTGTATATTAGATGTATATTGTGTGTATATTAGATGTGTATTAAATGTATATTGTCTATATATTAGATATATATTATGTGTATATTATATGTATATTAGTTGTGTATTGTATGTATATTGTGCGTATATTAGATGTATATTATGTGTATATTAGATGTGTATTAGATATATATTGTTTGTATATTAGATGTATATTGTGCCTATATTAGTTGTGTACATTTAGTATACGAACAATATAAATCTAGTACACATTTAGTATACGCACTATATACATTTAGTATACGCATAATATACATCTAGTATATGTACAATATACATTTAGTACACATTTAGTATATGTACAATATACATTCAGTACACATTTAGTATACGCATAATATATATCTAGTATACATCTAGTATATACACTATATACATTTAGTATACGCACAATATACATCTAGTACACATCTAATATACGTACTATATACATCTAGTATGCGAACAATATACATATAGTACACATCTAGTATATGCATAATATACATCTAATATACAAACAAAATATACATATAGTACACATCTAGTATACACATAATATATATCTAGTATACGCATAATATACATCCAGTATATGCATCTAGTATATGCACTATATACATATAATATACGCATAATATACATCTAGTATACGCATAATATACATTAAGTACACATCTAGTATACACAATATACAATTAATTTACACAGTATACATCAAGTACATATATAGTATACGCACAATATATATCTAGTTTACTCATAGTATATAACATATTCACATACATAATTTATTGCATTTTATCATTCATGCGATGCTTGTCTCATGTGATGTCTTTCTTGCATTACACAGATGCGAACACTTGCCAAAAACAAAGAGAATCCTCCTGATGGGTTTATGTGCCCTGGTGGCTAGAAAGTGTTGGTTGAATACTATGACAGTTTGACTCCAGCAGCTAATGGCAAACTCCCTGAACCTGTTCATACTTAAATGGGGTTGGTGTATCTTATAATGTAATATTATCTGATTGGGAGAAACTTCAACACTCATTTATCTCCATCACGTGTGATAAAGAACTTGTAATATGATTTGTCGAAATTTCTAATAGAATCACGAGGCAATGGTGCTGGTGTACAAAACTAGCCTCAATTGGCAATTAGGATTGCGTGCTGTGACATTTAGCCTTGGCACTTGGAAACCACTATATCATAATGTGTTGTGCTTCTATAAAGGACATAGATTGTGTATTGTTTTGTTGTTATATTTTTTGAGTTGTTTAATTTTCAGAAATGAGTTTGATTCGGAAATGAAATGGCTCAATTTAGAAATAGCAGAGAAGTTTCGACTATATGCACAAAGAGATGCAGGAAGGTCATTTAAGCTACTCTGTTTATATGGATTTTCCTGATTCAAGTTTCAACTTGCTAGTTAAGTAGACAATTGTTTTTGTTTTTTCTCTGTCCAATATAAGTAAAAGAAACCGAATCTTATAATAGAATTTGAATATGAAAACTCTTCTCTTCAGTTTCTAATCACTAGACTAAAGCTTTATTGGCAAGAACAAACTAAATAGTTATCTCATATAAAGCAATTTATTTACCATAAAGCTAATATTATTTTGTAACAATGTATACGTAAAATTCTTGACCCGAGCCTGTGCATGAATTTTTTATGAATGTCAACTATATGCTAACCATCATTTCACTATCTTTTTCAACAATTTGTCTTATTTGGCTTTATATTAGTTTATTTTATAAAATTTCATGAACATCATTCAGTTAGTCTTCGTACCAGCATTAAAAAAAAATAGAGATCTCTCTCAAAAAAAAAAACATAAATAAATAAATAAGAAAAAACAAATAGAGATTGAGGAAATGCTATTGGGTTTCTGGTCAAAGTCCAAAATATCAACTTCAACGATTATATACATATATATATATATATATATATATTGAGATTGATTCATTTAAAAGTATAACAATGAAATTGTGAGCCACCAACTGTAAAAGGAAGAGTAAATGAGTAAACATTTTTTTGTAAGCTCATATGAAACATTAAATTGCTAATTTCATTCAGAAGTTAAAACAAGTTTTAGAAAAGAAAAAAGCCTTTAAAGTTGCAAAATTCCAGTGCTCTAGGATCACAGTCATAATTTTACAGGTCATACAAAAAGGCACCATAAGAGAGTATAACCACCTCATGCTCCAGTAAAGTAAACAACAAATATGGAACCATATTATCTATCAGTAGGATTTGCTGTTAACTATAAATGGTATGAATTTAGCAACCTGCATCTGCATTTCAAGTTCCAAAAGAAACAGACAAAGAAAAATAGAAATTTGATTGAAAACAAAATCAAGAAATATAGAAATATTCAAATAATGAACTCTTTAGAATTTGTATGCATATGGAAACTAACTAAAACAAATGTCTAATACAATATGGAATAAAACATCAATCTTGTAAACTAGCATAATTCGACAGGCAGAGAAATTTTCTTGGAAGTCCAATTATCAAACAAAAAGCACAGTATCGATCCATCACATATTGACCAATGAATAGCACCATTACAAAAGACACCATCACGAAAGCCAATTCCTAATTGGGTGGATTTAAAAATTCCAGACGCAGTTTGATTACATCTGCTGTTCTTGAATTCCAATAATCATCCTCGGAGGAATACACAAAAATTTCAAGAAGATAAAATTCTAGCACTCTTTGGCACAAATCAAGAATAAAGATGATCTTATAATGTGGAGAAGAACTAGTATCAAATGCCAAACTAACACTTATCAAATAATTGATTCTCAATTTCTCCTTAACTGAAGCAGGATAACAGAGCATTTTGAATTGTCAGTTAGTAGGATTACAGATGAAGCATACGAACCCCTTAAATCACACAATTTTCCTCGCCTGAAATCTTCATTTTCTGATGAACTTTCAATCTAGAAAGGCACAGAAGCAACCCATTGCACGATTGTAGTATTTTCAACTGAGCAGCCTTCATAAAATCGAAGGACGGAACCGATTCTTGTTTCAGAGTAATGACTTGAAATTCATCGATATTGTTGAAGCCTTTATTGAGCAAGAGAGCTTTGGGAGTGGAGTTGATGCCACGACGGATTCGATTGTGAGAGATACAAAATTGGTAACTAGAAATGAGAGACAGCCATTCCTTAGATACACATTGAACTTGATCATTGACTTTGCCGGTAAACGGAGGAGAATATTGGCGAGAAGGTCCTCAATTTCGCCCACCTTAGGTGCCGCTGAGTAGATTCTCGTCGAATCCATGGTGCAGGGTTTCAAAATCTGAATCTCAGATAAATGGGGCTCTTAAGAAATTCTTGCAGTAATCAAAGTTAGCTTTTAAAGAAAGCTGAAATCCTTACCGTGAATTCACATATAAATATTAAAAAATAGCAAGTTACAGAGATAATCGTAAATTCAACGGATCTGGATTTGGATTGGTAAAAAAAATTGTATTTTTGAAAATGAAAATTTAAAAGATGATATTTATGAAAAAAATTTAAAGCAGGAATATATTTTTGAAAAAAAAGCACAAAACATGACATTTGGTGTAATTTCCTCATGAATTAATGATGGAGAAAAATGACCATTGATTTTCGAATGTTAGATAAATATCTCTTTCATCAAATTGACTCATTTCTATATTATTTTTAATAAATCATATCAGAGCATAAAATGATGAGTGTGAATTAGTGGTGTATAAGGTTCTTGATCTTTCTGTAACGAACCGAAATACAGAATAAAAAATCAAGAATCGAATTGTACCGTTAATTTTTTTAACTAGAACCGAACTGAATTGTAATGTTAACTTTTTGACTAGAACCGAATCGAGAACTGTATTGAAACCGTACCTAACTGTTTTGAACTGAATTGGACCGAAAGAATCGATATTCATTAATTATTATATATAATATTAGTAATTTATATATGGCCAAAGGTGCAAGTTTACCCCTATAGTTTCACCAAATGGACAAATTTAGCCTTAATTTTTTTTAGTGGCAGATCTCCCTCTGACGTTATAAAATCGGGGCAAAAATACCCCTACCGTCAGTAGCTGTTAAATATAACCATCACAGTGTGAGTTGATCCCGTTATCTGCCAGGATTTGGACACGTGTCGCCTTCTCAATTGCCACACCACTCACACAATGAAAGAATTGGTATAATTAAGACTAGTTCGGTAGATTGAATTCGATATTTTCGGTTTTGGACTAGTAAGCCTTTTATTATAATATACATTTTAACAAATAAAATTATAAATTAATAATATCAAATCGAATTACTTATAATTCGGTTCGATTTTTAATGTCCATTGTTTTTTTTCACCCACATCAACTTGTTCTTTCTTAAAAACGTGTAAAGTGGATTATTTATTAATTTTCAGATGCATATCAGCAAAATAGTTGCAATAAACTCCTCCCACACCTTTGACATATCAGAAATATCCTGGAAATTATAGTTGCAGTCACCATTATATAAAAAAGTTCCACCAAATTTGTAGCATATCAGCATTCACTAACGCTCAGGATGGTAAGCTTAAGCTAGCTGTGATTACTATTCTCTATCTTTTCTTGGTCTAATTAATTCAGTAAGTACAATACAATGCATTGAATATCATGTTTAATGGCAAATTAAGGCTTTCTTAACTCACTACAGATTAGCTATTAAATGAAAGTTTTTGATTGTTAACTGCATAAAGATGAATCTTTGATTTTGTATGTTTGTTCAACTGTACAATTTCTGAAGATAGGATTGTTATTTATGTATTTGGAGAAAAGAAAGAAAGAAATTCTAGTCCAACTATAATGATTTTATGCCTGAAATGAATACAATTTTCGTGTCACATGCTAAAACATGGGACAAAAATTTGACGGGATAGTTTGAAAATTTTTTTACGCAAATAAGGTAGTTTGACAAATATTTCCAGGTGTAAAGTTGAGTCAGAAACCGCAGCTGACGCCTGCGGCTCCTGACAGTGGGACCCACAGTATGGGTCCCCTTTTCCACAATGATGCCGCAGCTACCAGCTGCGGCATCACACTTTATATATATATATATGTATTGCTGCTAATCAGGCTTCCAGTCCCAACTGTAAATGTGCATATCCATACAAAGGATCGCTAGTATTCAGAGCTCCTTCATTTTCAGACCTGAACAACTCAACCATTTATATTCTCCAGAGGGCTATGATGGATTTTTTTAGGTTGAATGGACTGCCTGTCGATTCGGTTTCTCTCAGTAATCCAAGAATGGATAAGTATCTTCGTTTGGACCTTCAAGTTTTCCCAACTGGCCAAGAACATTTCGATCGAACAGTTATTGCTACGATTGGATTTGCACTTAGCAATCAGACTTTCAGGCCTCCAAAACAATTTGGACCTATCTATTTTAGTGGAGATTCTTATGAGTTCTTTGCTGGTATTTTTTCTCAGTCTATGCATATTCCAAAAAGAACTTGTTGCATTCTTTTCCTTTCTTCTTATATTGACTCGTTCCTTTTCTCTTGTCATTCAGGAGATACAGGATCTGGCAGCTCATCAGACACTGGCATTATAATTGGAGCTGCTGCTGGTGGTTCTGCTCTTATTCTACTATTGCTCGTTGCAGGACTTTATGCTTATCGTCAAAAGAATAGAGCGCAAAGAGCAACTGAAAAGAACAATCCTCTCGGTAATAGTAACAATAATGCAGCGTTTACTTACTCTATTTTCTATGTTATAAGGAATATCTTGGATCATTGGGATTCAAGTAAGAGCCAAGGTGCTGGTGTTCCTCGGTTAAAAGGAGCTAAATGCTTCTCTTTTGAAGAGCTTAAGAAATGTACCAGCAATTTCTCAGATGCTAATGATATTGGATCTGGGGGTTATGGAAAGGTTAATTTTAATTTTCTTCATATCTTTCTTCAGATTTTCAGAGTTCATTTCATCTTGTTTATGTTGCTTGCTTCAGACTCAGGTCAAACAGTATTCTTAAATTGGATTTCACCATAAAATTTTCTTTCAAATGATCACATAACAGAGTCATTGTTCATGAGTTTTTGGGGTATGATGAACATGTTTTTACAGGTTTATAGAGGAATCCTTCCCACTGGACAATTGGTAGCCATCAAAAGAGCTCAACAAGGATCATTACAAGGTGGAATGGAATTCAAAACTGAGATTGAATTACTATCAAGAGTCCATCACAAGAATCTTGTAAGCCTTTTGGGATTTTGCTTTGAGCGAGGTGAACAAATGCTCGTATATGAATTTATTCCAAATGGTAGTCTCAGTGATAGCCTATCAGGTATATTTACTTCTATATGTTATCCTTATCGATGCATCAATTATGATACTTAAAATATTCTATTCTCTAAGTATTTGTCACATCATAAAACTTGGAAAATGGTAATCACTTGTATTTCTTTCCAATCCATGCAGGGAAGTCAGGTATCAGATTGGATTGGGTGAGGAGGCTTAAAGTGTCCCTCGGAGCAGCAAGAGGCCTAGCCTACATGCACGAGCTGGCGAACCCTCCGATCATTCATAGGGACGTTAAATCAACCAACATTCTCCTAGACGAACGTTTAACTGCAAAAGTTGCTGATTTTGGTCTTTCCAAGCCCCTGAGTGACACTGAAAAGGGTCATGTTACCACTCAAGTTAAAGGCACAATGGTCAGTACACTCATACCCCTTACTTTTACCAGAAGAAAAGACATTCTGCAATATTTTGCAATTGCAATAACACATGGCAACAGAAGCAAATGTAACAGTTTTAATATAAATCGCAGAAATTTTGTACCGCTTCGGCCCATGGAATCTTAGGACTAACATAATCATTTGAATTTGTTCAGGGATATCTGGATCCTGAGTACTACATGACTCAACAGTTAACAGAGAAAAGTGATGTCTATAGCTTTGGAGTGGTAATGCTGGAGCTGTTGACAGGAAGAAGGCCAATAGAAAGACGGAGATACATAGTGAGAGAGGTGAAAATTGCAATGGATAGAACAAAAGATTTATATAACCTGCATGAACTTCTTGACCCAGGAATTGGATTAGAAACATCATTAAAGGGTCTAAACAAGTTTGTGGATTTGGCAATGAAATGTGTTCAAGAATCTGGAGCTGACAGGCCTACAATGGGTGAAGTAGTGAAAGAGATAGAGAATATATTACAGCTCGCTGGATTAAACCCTAATGCTGAATCAGCATCCACTTCAGGTACTTATGAGGAAGCAACCAAAGAACATCCTTATGAGAAAGATGCCTTTGAATATAGTGGAGCCTTTCCACCTTCAAAGCTTGAGCCAGTATGAGTTCTGTTACTTGTGAATTTTGTACGTGTACACAGTTTGAATTACACAGTATCCTTCTTTATCTATTTTGCCGGCATCCCCTGTCTGGAAGAAGCTGTCATCAGTGAATGATTCACTAGTTACCTGTATAAAAATCAAAAGGTTAGAATATATCTCATTGTTCCAAGTGTACATTAAACCTAGAGGGTTCATCATTCCTTAATCAGAACAAATACAAATATAAGAGAAAGCAGACTAAAAGTTTTTGGCACTGCTACTTATTTCTATTATCAGAAAAATTGAAAATTGATATTTGATCCCTAAGGAAGTATCACTACTTAAATGTTTAATGAACAACAGAAAAAATGGTTTCAGTTGCAAAAGAAATGCTTAACCTTGACAAAATGCATGATGTTTCTCACTCGTGATGGGTTGAGATACATTTTGATAACTTGACTAGATAAAAGTTTTAAAAAATAAAATAGATCCATATATCAAAATAATGTACATTATCCAAAGCACACACAAAAGGGTAAAGAAAAAAAGGTGATGCTGCTCAAAGGAAAAGAAATATGCAAGTAAACAGAAGGTGGTCAAACAATAGATCAGAATACCTTCGGAAGGGCATGAATTTAAATTTTCATTTCACTTGCGTATTTTTATTAAATTAACTTCTTATTCCTAAATTTTTTCATAAAAGTTTCAAATTTTTTCTTTTTTTTTTTTTAATTTCATCTAAATTTGTATCCTTGGCATTAATTTTAGCTTAAACTGCCCCTTAATTTAAAATCCCAAGTCTGCCCCTGCTTATAAAGTGTTTAGTATTTTTTGTTTTTACGGTTCAGATTGTTTTTACTATAACTTTTGCTACAAGTGTCCGATTGCTTATTATAATATGTTTTCGGAAAGCTCATTCCGAGCCGATCGACTTTTACAAGGGCTTTGCCCTTCGTAACAGCTTATTTCGGGCCTTAAAAATAACGTTTAGACTTCTATTTTTAAGTTTGAAGCTTAGTGGAGTTTAGTGCCATTATCATAATTTTATTATTTTTTCATATAAATTATTTTTTTCCCTAGTTTTGGACGGGACTTTTGACTTTGTCTCATATATAAGCCTATTAGAGTCTAGCACTATTGTAATTATTATAGGTACATATATTAACATATATAGATGTTTATATAAAATTAATAAAATACATGCATGCTAAAAATGAAATTAATATATATAACATTCTTAGAGTGTTTATCATATTTTAAGATTGTTATTGATAATAAATAAATTCGTATACTAAATTATACCATTAATTGGACCACATTGATCAACAAAATGACAAAGATATAAGCCACCAAATCAAATAACCATCCACCATCCTCTCCTTTCTAACAATTTAAACTTTCAAAGCTGTCAATTCTAATAAACTTTCACTGTGCTAAAAGTAGATACTTAAGTTACAGTAAGTACAGAGTTGATATGTATGCACACTCAAAATTATAATAGAAATTCTAGAAAATAAATAAGAATCAAATATTCAAAAAGCTATCAGATGAAAAATAAATAGACAGGCATAAAGAGCAAAAGTGAAAAGAATTTCAAGTTAAAAGTTTAACAGATATCAGATGAAAACTATGCAGACAAACGTTAAAGCATGAACATAGTGAGAATGTTTGGCCATCCAGTTAAATATAGCAATGGCTTAAACAATCACAGACATTATGAACATCCAGAAAAAATGGCAACAGCTTAAACTTAAACTAAAGTGAATGTTTGAGCATATAAACCACAGACAGAAAGCATGAACATTGTGAAAATTAATGCTTTCAGAATATGACAATTGAGCAAAAAAGAAGGAAATTAACAATTACATTGAGTCAAAGAATAAAATTTAAAAAGAAATCCCAATTTTACCTTGCAAATTTAAAGACTGAAAACCTGAAAACAATCAGAAATACAGAAATTTGAGAATCACTCAACAATAGAAAAAAAATTAGTCAATAGCAGAACGGGAATCAATCAAAAGCAGGTAGAACTGGAATCAAAAGAAGAACGATAATGAAAAGAAGAACGGGAATCAAAAGAAAAACGAGAATCAAAAGCAGAACGAAATAAAAAACAGAATGAGAATCAAAATTAGAATGAGAATCAAAAGCAGAAAGGGAATGAAAAAACAAATGAGAATCAAAAGCAGAACGGGAATCAAAAACAGAACAAGAATCACATATCACCTAATCAAATCAATCTTTTCCCAACAAAACCATAAACAAGATAAAGAAATATGCAAACCCAGAAAGGTAGCAGATACGATTTCGAAATCAAAAAATCAGAATATCAAAAATATCCAATTCATTGAACTTACCTATGATAACAAAAATCGATTAGCTTAGCAGAAATGCAAATCCTCAAAACATCTCAGAGTTGGTATGCCCTATTTTCCAATTCGACGGGAAGAAGAGAAGATTAGAAATAAATAGATATTTAACTGGTATCAAGAGAGAAGAGAAAGAAGTTTTTTCAGTTTCTCACCTGTAATCACCGATGAAATTAAACCCTAGACTGATGAAATATGGATCTTGCAAAATATAAACGAACCTATTGCTTCTACTACGACTGCCATTTCTATTAGAATTAGTTTAGGTTTGGAAGATAAGAAAAGGGTTTTGCATTTTTTTGCTGTTTTTTCATCTCCTGGGTTTGCTATTTTTTTGACGTTTTTCACCTTAGTTTTTTGTGGGTATAGATTAAATAATCAACAATGATTTTGGAGGTAATCTTTACAGTGGTCCCGCCAATTTTTCTATACTAATAACGACCGGATTTCAAGTCATTCGTTAATGGTAATAAAATTTAAGAATTAACGACCAGATTTATTTCCTTTTGCTATTGATATATTTTTACGACCGGATTTTCATACTTTCGCTAAATTTTGGTCGTTAAAAATCAATTTTCTTGTAGTGTTTCTTGTAGTGTAGTGTGAAATCATACATTTTTCTTGATAATGCTAGTGATCATACATTATAGGTAAATTATTGTTATAAGCCCATTGTACATATTTATACCAAAAAATCTATCAAAATTGTTATTAAATGCCTTTGATTAATTGTTAGACATTTTTATGAGAACAACAGTTCTCCTATATTTATATAAGGGTATATAATATTGTTTTAAGCAATACTTACATGCATTATGTCAATAAATATCATAAAATTCCTCTATTGCAATTTTTCGTTAGAAATTGCATTTTAATTAAATAGTTCTTCTAATATCAAGGGAAGAAAGCAGCTAAAAGATAAAATATATTAATTATGTATAATTTAGATCCTCATATTATGAACCTGAATTAAGTTCAAAAGATTATGTAGTTATAATGTTAATGTATTTGTTAGTGTATAAAATTTATTCAATTTCATATGTATTAGCAGCAAATACTTCAATTCAAAATAATATCACAGTAGGATAATTTGTCATGTAGAGTAAATTACTCAATTCCAAATAAAAATAAATTTTTTGAAATAGCAAGGAGCAAATAAATCAGATGGTCATACTATGGAGGTGGGTACACCTGAAGAAACCTATGACATAACTAATTTCAAGTTTCAAGAAGTGGTTCAAGTAACTGAAATTAAACAAGATATTTCAATATGTTATGTCATTAAAAGAAACAAAAAAAGATAAAGTTGATAACAACATTTTTTCATAAAAATATTGATATTGATATTTTCAATATATTGAGGATTTTAAAATTAAACTATTGAAAAATAAAGATATTAATTGCATTTAATTTTGTAATATGAATTTTTGAACCTATAGTTCAAATATTGAAAAATATGATGCCAATGAAATACACATGATATTTATGCAATTTACAACAAATTCATAAAATATGATTTATTTTATGACATTTATTGCAATAAATTTACATTGATTACAGAGAGATATATTTTCTTATAATAGATATAGATGCAATAAGTCTTTAATATTTATTAATATGGCAATATATTAGTATGTAAAAAATTGATGTTATTTGCCTATTTGATAATGAATTTATATAAAATTCATAGAGGATTCATCATGCTTGAAGCATATAAATATTTCTAAAAAATATGGTTAGTAAAAATATATATTGAATTTTATATCTGATTTTAAAGTATTATAGTGTTGCCTATTATCATAATTTATTTATGATTTTAATTGTTATTGAAACTCTTGAATAATTTAAAATACTTTAACAAATTTGAAAATTAAGATTTTGTCTCGATTTGAAAATCGAACATTATTTGATTGAAAAAATAATTTTTTTATAAAATTATTACATGTTTATAAATGATCTTCCATCGAGTATCCCAATGATTGTAAAATTACTAAGTACAACATATTTCATGATCATATATTATTGTTATTAATGCATTATGTAATCATACATGATGTATTAGAAGATAATTGTCAAATTGTTACTTAAAATTACATATTATTTTAAAAATTCTAGTTCTTTATATAATCGTGTATTTTTTATTTGGATAATTTTATTATTTTCGTTTATTTTTTAAGTAATTTTTTAGAAATATTTGAATTAAATTACTAAATGCATTTGTTTGTTATACCTATTATATGATTATGTTGTATACATACCATTAAATTATTTTATTAAATTTATTTCATTTCCTAAAGTGAATGAAGCAATATAAAATTATAACCATAAAAATAATATTTTCAAGAAATGATAATTATGACTATCACAATATTAATTTTCACCACTAGAACTTTATATGTATATCCACTTTACCCGTTTTTAAGAAAGAACAAGTTTATATGGGTGATCCTTTTGACGATCAAGAAAGATACAGGCGGTTAGTTGGAAAATTAAATTATCTTACAGTTACTCGTTCAGATATTGCATTTGCAGTGAGTGTTGTTAGTCAGTTTATGACAGCTCCAACAGTCAACCATTGGGAAGCTTTAGAGCATATCCTATGTTATTTAAAAAGGGCCCCTGGACTAGGTATACTTTATAGTGATCATGGGCATAACTGTATTGAATGCTTTACAGATGCAGACTGGGCAGGATCTAAGACTGATAGAAGGTCGACTACAGGATATTGTGTTTTTGTTGGAGGAAATTTAGTGTCTTGGAAAAGCAAGAAGCAAACTGTAGTGTCCAAGTCAAGTGCAGAATCTGAATATAGAGCCATGTCACAGGCAGCATGTGAAATCTTATGGCTTCGTCATTTACTTGCTGAAATTGGTATAAATTCCTCTTCTCCAGCAAAACTTTGGTGTGATAATCAGGCTGCTCTCCATATTGCCTCAAATCGGGTGTATCATGAGCGAACCAAACATATTGAAGTTGATTGTCATTTCATTCGTGAAAAAATTCAAGATAATGTAATTTCAACAGGACATGTGAAGACAATAGAACAATTAGGTGATCTATTTACAAAATCTTTAAATGGGTCACGAGTCGAATATTTATGTAACAAGCTGGACATGATCAATATTTATGCTCCAGCTTGAGGTGGAGTGTTACAGATTATCATAACGTAATTATAGCAGTAGTTAGAGGAGAAAATGTAGGACCAGTAATAGCTGACTTAGGAGCAGTAATAGTTGAATTTCAACAACAATTTTTGTGTATAAATGTCTGTAATTACTAAGAAATATATATGAAATCATATGGGTTGATTTCTCACAATATCATATATTGTGAACTCGAGCATCGCATCAGGCATCAAGTTGCTCAAAATATGCATCGAATGAACTATATCAAGTGTATTCTCGAAGAATGGAAGCCTCTGATCCGAGAAACACTCAAGTGAAAATTCCTAGTTGAAGTTTTTGAAAATTCTTTATAAAAACCAAAGCACAAGCCACACGCAAAGCCAAGTGAACTTTCAAAGTTTGTTCCTTGAGCCTTCACGGATTAAAATTCAGAACATAGATATGGATCTGATAGACTATTGCTAAACTCACTATCAATTCCACACAACAATAACAGAATGCAAGTAGCAGTGTGTATTGATAGAAAAGAAAATTAATAACAAAAGAGTAACTCTGTAACAAGCAATCCAGCAAAAGCAAAATAACGAAAATACTAGCAAGGGCCAACTATAAGAAGAACAGCCAAACAATGCTATTCTGCTTTCCCTTACTCCTCTTACTCCTATTACAAATCAATTCTTCTCCCCCTTCCCCTCTAACAAAACCCCAATATATATAGTCCTCTATCCTAATTACATATGCCAAATCAGCCTCCCCTGTTTTCTTCTTTAATTTCCTAGCGTAAGCTCTCCATATGCTGGGCCTTTGGGCTTAGAACTCTGGGCTGGTAGCATTTTCTTCATCATTGCCACCGGGTGGGGAAGCAGTCTTGTCCTTAAGACTGAATTGAGGAAACCCATTGCGAATAGTAAATGCATCTTCCCAAGTGGCATTGCCTGTTCCACCCACCCGCCATTGGATCAACCATTGAGAGACTGGTTCCCCATGCTTGCTAACTGTTCTTTTGACCAAAATACAAAAAGGGTTGGTAGTAGGTTCCACATCTGGTTCCAGGCCTATCGGTAAAGACGATGAGGCTGAAGCTGCACCAATGGACCTCTTTAACAATGATACATGAAACATTATCAAATTCTGGGCAATGCCTCGAAACATAATGAAGTCAGGCCTCACATATTGCGAATCAACATGAGTCTGGGAGATAGAAATTCTTGATGCAATTGTCTCCGATTCAGACTTCAAAAACATCCGAGCGAGAGCAATTAAAGCTCCAGGTGCAGTAGTTTTATCCCTCATCTGCCCCACACCACAATAGTGTTCATCAGTAGGTGGTGTCAAGAAAATGGGTCTTTCATGATGAACTTCTTTGCCACCAATGTAAAAGAACAATCGATCAACTAAACTGTCCATTAAACCAAGTGCATCTTCCCCTTGACCCAAAGGAATAATACCTAAAACACATCCTGCAGCAACATTGCACGATCTCTCTAGGCAAATAGCACAACAGTCAGGATAATTAGCCAATCCTCCCAATTTTGTCACCAAAGCATCCACAATACCACGATAATTAGACACCTGGAGTTTAATTTCGGTACACCTATTGTCTATCCCAATCAAGTGCCCACCCCCTAATTTAATCTCAAGGGATTTAATCTTACATACCTGTGCAATATAAGGATAGGCCTCATCAACAATAGCAAAATCAGGATTGCCCACCAAAGCTATGCCTTCCAGCACACCAACAATTGGTGAGTGCTTTTCACGGTCAATCCATTGTGTAGTAAGAACCTTTCTAGAAGTATACTTTTCATATGTCTTCGGTACAATAATTTGTGGAAGGTCCTTCCTCATCATCACAGCAAAGAGTGTTTCATTTTCTCCTTCTATAACGTAATACATTTCTTCAAAATGGAGAGCAGCCCATTCATAAACCAATCCCACCATATCTATAGATGCCTGAGGAAACTGACGAAGAACTAAACCCAGATTCCGTATGATGAATAAATCAACTATTGCAGTTTCAAGAACAAAAGGTTTTTGTACTTTGATAGCCATTAGATCCTCATTCTCCTTTAGCCGACCCTTATATATCTCTCCAAGAGATGCGGCAGCAATTGGGGAAGAAGAAAGCGCAGAATAAATCTGATGCCATGGCTGACCAAGCTTTTCCTCAAAAGTGAAAGACCCGAATTGATGATTAACTCCATGTAATTCCAGAATTTTACACTCCCCATCAGCCCGCGCTTCCTCTGCGTCAGTCTCAACTTCAAAAAATTCTTCCTCCTCTTTGATTTCGTCCCCCTCTTCCATCAACATTACATTCAGCTGTGCCTTCGGCCATTTTTGTTGTGGAGAGTCCGCCTGGCCACATTGAAGACCAAACCCCTTCCTGCGCTACTCCTTCCACTCTGTTTTGGACAGTTGAAGAACTCCTGGTCTCTTTTGTTCCCATTGATGCAACTTAGCTGAAGGAGAAAATGTTTGTTGTTGGTGGGTTGGGTAGTTTGGGGTTTTTCGTTGGTTTGGGCCTAGTATGGGATTGGGTAAATGGTGTAGAGGCCCAAAACAGCCTGATCCACTCCATCCTGCTTGGATCACATGAAGTGTACTGGCCCCTTTTCTTTCATTAAAACTTTTTTGTAGCAGTCGTGTAGATCCTCCTTTTCCGGTCTGCAGAAGAACCTCCATGGAACGGGCAGGTCTCAAGGCTTTCACGTGCTCTTCAGGTTGATGCTCCTTCACCCCTCCCCTATTATCTTCTCTCAAATCGCCGATACAATCCCCGATGTCCTGTTGTTTAAGCAACCCAGGCATATTAGCAGCCCCTATCTCAAAACGTTCGGTGTTCCCTTCTACATTTTCTACTTGCTGTAGATTTGCAAAAACTTCATAAGAACTGGAAGAGTAATTGCTATTATATCTCCTCATCATCTCCGACTTGAATTGCTCCCATGTCAAGTTAGGATATATATCCAGGAGCATTGAGTACCAATATATGGTTGCGCCTTCCATAGAAGTTTCAGCCAATCGAACACGCATCTCAGGAGCAATCTGGTGTATATAACAACGTGTCTCCGCTCTAATGATCCATCCCCTGGGGTTAGACCCATTGAACATAGGGAGTGTAATTTTTTGCAAGGGCGAATGAGGACCAGCGAAGTAATTGGTGTGGACATGGTGGTTCTTTCTCGAGTTTGAGACTTGTTCCTGATGAATCTCACTTCTGTCCAGTATTGTTTCCCTAGGAGAGCTATAAGCCTCTGTATTGTTTCGCTGGTTATCGCAACGTTTGATCCAACCAAGCACCTGCTCTCTAAATGCCTCCCTCTTCTTTAGATCCGCTTGATAATTCAACTGGATCTCAGTGACAGATTTGGTGTGCTCCTTCTAACACTCCGCCAATTTCCCCACCTGACTCTCTGTTTCTTCCAATCGGTTATTCACAGCTTTCAAATGAGTTTCCATTTTACGATTCTCCTCTCAATTGGATCCGGCAGGTCGGACCAATGATAGACTATTGCTAAACTCACTATCAATTCCACACAACAATAACAGAATGCAAGTAGCAGTGTGTATTGATAGAAAAGAAAATTAATAACAAAAGAGTAACTCTGTAACAAGCAATCCAACAAAAGCAAAATAACGAAAATACTAGCAAGAGCCAACTATAAGAAGAATAGCCAAACAATGCTATTCTGCTTTCCCTTACTCCTCTTACTCCTATTACAAATCAATTCTTCTCCCCCTTCCCCTCTAACAAAACCCCAATATATATAGTCCTCTATCCTACCCCTTTCCTAATTACATATGCCAAATCAGCCTCCCCTGTTTTCTTCTTTAATTTCCTAGCGTAAGCTCTCCATATGCTGGGCCTTTGGGCTTGGAACTCTGGGTTGGTAGCATTTTCTTCATCAGGATCACAAATATTTTTTTATCTAGATCATACCAAATCGATAATACGTTGTTATTTATATAAAATACCTTAAAAAAATAATGATAATTAATATATATAAATAATATACACTATTGGCCTCATTTATAAAATTTACTTATATTAGATCGAGATAAAAAAATTTCGTGAACTACAGAAAAAATAAAAAAAATATTAAAATGACAAAAGACAAAAAAAATATAAAATAAAAAACAAAGGTCAAAATTGCTACACCCTATCGTTATTTGATGTCATGCACTAATTGGGATAAAATTTTGGAAATTATCAAAGTTCAAAATCCTTATGAGCCAACCAAGATTTTCTCAAGATTGGATAAGAAGAAATATCAACTACACAAATATGAAACGGAACACCTCAGATGCATATCAGCAAAATAGTTGCAATAAACTCCTTTCACACCTTTGACATATCAGAAATATCCTGAAAATTATAGTTGCAGTCACCATTATATAAAAAAGTTCAAGACCTTCTGAGCAAGATTTGATCTCTTATGCTAAATGGGTTTTTAGCTATGCAAAAGTCCAAGCTGCACAAGGAGAGGCTTCTCAAGGTTTATTAAGAGATGAAGACAAGAATTCTGCTGTTTCTAGTGCTTGTTTTCCACCAAATTTGTAGCATATCAGCATCCACTAACGCTCAGGATGGTAAGCTTAAGCTAGCTATGATTACTATTCCCTATCTTTTCTTGGTCTGATTAATTCAGTAAGTACAATCCAATGCATTGAATATCATGTTTAATGGCAAATTAAGGCTTTCTTAACTCACTACAGATTAGCTATTAAATGAAAGTTCTTGATTGTTAACTGCATAAAGATGAATCTTTGATTTTGTATGTTTGTTCAACTGTACAATTTCTGAAGATAGGATTGTTATTTATGTATTTGGAGAAAAGAAAGAAAGAAATTCTAGTCCAACTATAATGATTTTATGCCTGAAATGAATACAATTTTCATGTCACATGCTAAAACATGGGACTAGTTTTATGTGATAATTGGAGGAAAAGTTGTTTGCAGCTAGCCCTGAAAATTAACCAGTAAGCTATAGCTAAGTGTGCTAGTCCTGTGCCAGGACTGTAAGGTTTCAAGTTTGAGTTACTGTCAGATCTTGCATAATAATAATAAAAAAAATAACCTATGGTCTGAAAATTCTTCCATGATTACATGCAAATATGGAGAACTTAGATTTCTGAATTTCTATAGATACTAAATAAATGTAATATAAAAGGGGAACTATAGTACTAATGATTTGGATCCTGAGACAGCTAGTATTTTGAAAGCTCTGAAGGATGTCTGGCAGAAGCAACCGCCTAATTGGGTGGGAGCAGACCCTTGTGGAGATAAATGGGATGGCATAGAATGCACGAATTCACGTGTAACTTCTATGTAAGTAATCTGCAGCAGTTCAACTTCGAATGTCAATTGAGTCTGCTTTCTGGATTTAAGATTAACCAGCAATTTTTTCGAACTGCAGAAAATTGCCAAGCATGGGACTTGAAGGACAGCTCTCTGGAGATATCTCGTCATTATCAGAACTGCAGATTCTGTAAGTCTTCAGTCTGCAATTAGCGTTTTTTTTAATGCATTGGATTCATTTTCTAACCAAATGTGTTTTAAGCTTCTGTTTAGTTAAAATTCTTAGTTAATGATCATTGGCATCTATGTATAGGGATCTTTCCTACAACAAAGGTCTAAAAGGACCTCTTCCACAATCAATTGGGGATCTGCAAAAGTTAACAATCTTGTAAGAGTTCATAAATAACCAAATCATTAAGCCAAAACCAATTTTCGGGTCGTGTTACAATTCTCTAAATTAATTAATATCTTTTAGGTACCTCATTGATTGTAGTTTCTATGGTCCTATTCCTAATTCAATCGGATCGCTGCAACATCTGGTTGATCTGTAAGGATTCCTACTTGTTATCATATCCTTGCTTTATTACTGCAGGACAATATTTTTGAAAAATGTATGTATGCTGTTAACTGCAGATCTCTAAATTCTAATGGCTTCACTGGAACAATTCCACCTTCAATTGGAAATTTAAAAAATCTCCTTTGGTTGGATTTGGCTGAAAATAAGCTCCAAGGAACTATACCAGTCTCCACGGGGGCTACACCTGGTCTCGATATGTTGATCCACACGAAACACTTGTATGCCAAATCTTTTTGTTCTATCCTGCTGACTGGATTTTTCTTTTTTCTGTGAATCAGTTTCTATATATTAGTATGTGATCAAGAAAAATTATTTACAGTCATTTTGGAAAGAATCAGCTCTCGGGCACTATCCCAGCTCAGCTTTTCAGCTCAAACATGACTCTCATACATGTGTAAGTTCCATTGATATGAGCTTATATGAGCTTTTACAAGCCCCAAATTAAATATGATCTAATCCTTCTTTTCTTGGGCAGGCTTTTTGAGAGTAATAACCTTTCTGGTGGTATTCCTTCTACTCTTGGCCTTGTGAAAACTTTGGAGGTTGTGTGAGTATCCATAACAAAAAAGACTTGAATGATTTTAGATTGATTTTTCTACTGGTAAGGTTCGTGTTGAACATCTCGCCTTGGCTGCAGGCGCTTTGATGACAACTCATTGATTGGACTGGTCCCTCTGAACTTCAACAATCTTACCAGTGTCAGTGAGTTGTAAGTATACAAAGCGGCAGAGATTTGGAACACAAAATTTCAAATAATTTAACTTGGTTATTGATACCTTAGTAACCAATTTTCAGGTTCTTGTCCAACAATGGATTAACTGGCCCTGTACCTGACCTTACCGGGATGAGTTTTCTCACATCCCTGTAAGATTTCACGCCGCCTATAATTATATTATCAATACAAATAGGAACAAATATGAATTTACTTTCTTTTGTTTAGTTTAATAGAGTCGTAACTTCAAATTTGTCTTCAGGGACTTGAGCAATAATAGCTTTGATGCAACAGATTTTCCATCTTGGATTCCAACTTTAGAGTCTTTGACAACATTGTACGTCTCTCTGCCTTGCGTATTCGCTCTTAATCTTCTGTTTCGTAGGCACCAAAAGAGATTAACCTTTCTTGATTTTTGTTATTGCAGAAGGATGGAAAACACACACCTTCAAGGACCGGTTCCGACTGAATTCTTCAGCCTTCCCTTTCTACAGACAGTGTGAGTTTCCACTTTATCAATACTAGCTAAAGCTTCACTTTCATGGATGCCAAGAATGTTGAAATAAAAACTAATGGTTACTTCTGGACTTTCTGTGACAGGGTGCTAAGGAAAAACAAACTAAATGGTACTTTAGATTTAGGGATGGATATAGGCAGCCAACTTCAAAGAGTTGATTTGCAGAACAATCAAATTTCTGGGTATACGAAAAGGCCAGGAGAAAATCGAGTTTCCTTAATGTTAGTCACATTCCATAATCGTACTTTCCACGTATTGACAAATTATGTTGCTAGAAATATAAGTTGTTTTCTGCTATTTTTACTGGCTTGTGCTTGTTCTATCTATTGGAGCTTGCAGACTTGTGAGCAACCCGGCTTGTTTGGAATCAGGACCAACTAAAAGTTACTGCACTATTCATAATCCTGATAATCCTTATAAGACACCACCAAATAATTGCGTGCCAGTTACTTGTGCTGATAATCAGGTTTCCAGTCCCAACTGTAAATGTGCATATCCATACGAAGGATTTCTAGTATTCAGAGCTCCTTCATTTTCGGACCTGAACAACTCAACCATTTACGAAATTCTCCTGAGGGCTATGATGGATTGTTTTAGGTTGAATAAACTGCCTGTCGATTCGGTTTCTCTCAGTAATCCAAGAATGGATAAGTATCTTCGTTTGGACCTTCAAGTTTTCCCAACTGGCCAAGACCGTTTCAATCGAACAGTTATTTCTAGGATCGGATTTACACTTAGCAATCAGACTTTCAAGCCTCCAAAACGATTTGGACCTTTCTATTTTAAAGCAGTTTCTTATGAGTTCTTTGCTGGTATTTTTTTCTCAGTCTATGCATATTCCGAAAAGAACTTCTTGCATTCTTTTCCTTTCTTCTTATATTGACTCGTTCCTTTTCACTTGCCATTCAGGACATACAGGATCTGGCAGCTCATCAGACACTGGCATTATAATTGGAGCTGCTGGTGGTGGTTCTGCTCTTATTCTACTATTGCTCGTTGCAGGACTTTATGCTTATCGTCAAAAGAAGAGAGCGCAAAGAGCAACTGCAAAGAATAATCCTTTCGGTAATAGTAACAATAATCCAACTTTTACTTACTCTATTTTCTATGTTATAAGGAATATCTTGGATTTACATTATGAACATGCAGCTCATTGGGATTCAAGTAAGAGCCAAGGTGCTGGTGTTCCTCAGTTAAAAGGAGCTAAATGCTTCTCTTTTGAAGAGCTTAAGAAATGTACCAGCAATTTCTCAGATGCTAATGATATTGGATCTGGGGGTTATGGAAAGGTTAATTTTAATTTTCTTCATATCTTTCTTCAGATTTTCAGAGTTCATTTCATCTCGTTTATGTTGCTTGCTTCAGACTCAGGTCAAACAATATTTTTAAATTGGATTTTATCATAAAATTTTCTTTCAAATGATTGCATAACCGAGTCATTTCTCATGAGTTTTTGGGTATGATGACAGGTTTATAGAGGAATCCTTCCCACTGGACAATTGGTAGCCATCAAAAGAGCTCGACAAGGATCATTACAAGGTGGAATGGAATTTAAAAATGAGATTGAATTACTATCAAGAGTCCATCACAAGAATCTCCTAAGCCTTTTGGGATTTTGCTTTGAGCGAGGTGAACAAATGCTCGTCTATGAGTTTATTCCAAACGGTAGTCTCAGTGATAGCCTATCAGGTATATTTACTTCTATATGTTATCCTTATCGATGCATCAATTATGATACTTGAAATATTCTATTCTCTAAGTATTTGTCACATCATAAAACTTGGAAAATGGTAATCACTTGTATTTCTTTCCAATCCATGCAGGGAAGTCAGGTATCAGATTGGATTGGGTGAGGAGGCTTAAAGTGTCCCTCGGAGCAGCAAGAGGCCTAGCCTACATGCACGAGCTGGCGAACCCTCCGATCATTCATAGGGACGTTAAATCAACCAACATTCTCCTAGACGAACGTTTAACTGCAAAAGTTGCTGATTTTGGTCTTTCCAAGCCCCTGAGTGACACTGAAAAGGGTCATGTTACCACTCAAGTTAAAGGCACAATGGTCAGTACACTCATACCCCTTACTTTTACCAGAAGAAAAGACATTCTGCAATATTTTGCAATTGCAATAACACATGGCAACAGAAGCAAATGTAACAGTTTTAATATAAATCGCAGAAATTTTGTACCGCTTCGGCCCATGGAATCTTAGGACTAACATAATCATTTGAATTTGTTCAGGGATATCTGGATCCTGAGTACTACATGACTCAACAGTTAACAGAGAAAAGTGATGTCTATAGCTTTGGAGTGGTAATGCTGGAGCTGTTGACAGGAAGAAGGCCAATAGAAAGACGGAGATACATAGTGAGAGAGGTGAAAATTGCAATGGATAGAACAAAAGATTTATATAACCTGCATGAACTTCTTGACCCAGGAATTGGATTAGAAACATCATTAAAGGGTCTAAACAAGTTTGTGGATTTGGCAATGAAATGTGTTCAAGAATCTGGAGCTGACAGGCCTACAATGGGTGAAGTAGTGAAAGAGATAGAGAATATATTACAGCTCGCTGGATTAAACCCTAATGCTGAATCAGCATCCACTTCAGGTACTTATGAGGAAGCAACCAAAGAACATCCTTATGAGAAAGATGCCTTTGAATATAGTGGAGCCTTTCCACCTTCAAAGCTTGAGCCACTATGAGTTCTGTTACTTGTGAATTTTGTACTTGTACACAGTTTGAATTACTACTAGGTTTGTTGGTGAATTTCTTTTTTTTTTTTTTTTTCTTTTTTCTGCTGGAAAAATTCAGTCGATAGCAACTGTAATAGAATTAAATTGAGTCATTTTCTTGTGTCAAGTAACTATTCTGTTCTTTTTCTCTTCACTACCCCAGTAGACTAAATTTTTGTTCTATTTAATGTTGATGAGGCAGCTAAATACTCATGCTTGACTGTGAAAAAAGATACATAGCTGCATAAAAGATGCAACACAGATTAGCAATTGCTTTTGTAGGAATTTGACATTGATATTGTTGTTGTATATCCTCTTTTAATTTGCTGCAGATTTATTATTTGCTTTCTTCTCAAATTTATAAAATTTCCATATATATGATTAACAGCAATGTTATTGAAACCGGACCGGATACAAAACCGGCAAGGCTTAGGGTTCATGGTTCGACCGGGATTTTTTCTATTTTTTAAAATATTATTAATTAGTATAATTGTTATAAGTACTATTGTATAAACACTCAAATAAAAATAAAATCCATCAAAATATTTGATATATGCCACAAATATAGTAATAATAAGTTACAAAACACATTAAATATTCAATAATTATAAATATAAAAATAGCATAAAATAAACAAGATTAACCAAAATAAAAGGAAACAATAGCAACAACCACCACCAAGCCTCAATCCCACGATAGATGGAGCACAATAAACAAATCTCCAATAGTGCTATCAAACACCATGTGAAACATGATTAGATGCAGACACTCATGGCCACAGTTTTTTGTTTGCTGTCAGATGCAGAAACTCCGAGTTTTTATTTTTTTTAGAATATTAATATATATATTCTGGTCTTAACACTCAAATTATAAAATGGAGATTAGCAGCATATATGTATATGTTTTCTTCAACTTTATATATATATATATAATTTAAATGCCAAGTTGCAGAAAATTGATGCACTATGAGCAACATAAATAATTTTACCAGCCGGCATAGAAAGGCTTTCAACCTTTAATATATAGATTATATCAAAATAGTAAAAGACAGCAACTTCTACAGGAAATTAAAGTTAAGTCACTATGTAAACAACATTTACAAAAATGAATCTCACTTGCACATTTTATCAAGGACCTTTAGAGCGAAAACTGATAAGGAACATCAAGAAAAACAAATAATGTTTACACTTCGTCTTTGTGCTATAACAACAGACCCTACCATTTCACCTGGAACATAAAGTTGAAGTCCATCATCTAATTCAAGGTTAATGGCTGTATATAAAATTTAAGGTTAATGGAACTAAATAAAATTTAAGATAGAGTAACTATTTCCGTCAATTTGGCATTGCAAAGTATCACAAATTAAGCTACTAATAAAATCCCATCACCTGAAGAAAAGAAATTACCAGAATCTTTCGAGGAAGAAGGAACAGCAGGGGTGACGATGGCGGTGCAGCGGCGAGACGATGGCGGTGCGGCTTGGAGATGAGGTGTAACCGAAGAAAATGCAAAAACAGAGTAAAGAAATTGGAAAAATGAAGTGAGATGGTGAAGAAGGAGAAATGTCGTGCCTGCTCAACCTCTTCTGCCCTAATCCCTTATAAGTTAAATTTTTTTTTCCATCAAAACGACACCGTTTGGTGTCTTTTGGCTCAAAACCCGGTTCTTCCCGGTTTTCCGGTTCTTTCCGGGTCAATCCGGTTTTAAATGAGTTCCGATTTTTGATGTTTTGAAAACCGG
Organism: Excoecaria cochinchinensis; assembly: GCA_947683425.1. Lineage (NCBI taxonomy): Eukaryota > Viridiplantae > Streptophyta > Magnoliopsida > Malpighiales > Euphorbiaceae > Excoecaria > Excoecaria cochinchinensis. Next base: position 9,227,804 of record CANTUQ010000050.1, read on the forward strand.
ACCAGCTGCCGGTTCCCGGTTCGACCGGCCGGTCCGGTTTTCATAACATTGATTAACAGTCACCAGACTTTGAGCAATCACAGCACTTTTGTATAGGGGTCAGGTCATTGGCTTCTCCAATAGTGCAGAGAAATACCATTAATTTTTTCTGAACTCCGTGATCAAGCTTCATGCCAGCATTCCCTCTTAGCTTCTTAAAACCGACACGATCCAACATTGGAACATAAGTCTGATTGAGCTGTGACCCCAAGCAGAAGAAATGGTTGAGCCAGAACAGTCCTCCCGGCCTCAAAACTCTGTATATATCATATAGTGTGAACTCGAGCTTCGCATCAGGAATCAAGTTGCTCAAAATATGCATCGAATGAACTATATCAAGTGTATTCTCGAAGAATGGAAGCCTCTGAGAAACACTCAAGTGAATTGGAATCAATCCGCGCGATGCAATGAAGCTGTTGAATGGACCATCAAGATTCATTGAGCTTGTTATGATGGTTACATTCCTTTCTTTCATTCTAGCTGCAAATGTACCTGTACCGCCGGCTATGTCAGGTCCAATTCGGATAGTTCCTTGAGATTTTGTCTCAATAACCTTATCGATTCCATAACTTCGTCTTCCATCATCCAACATCCACCTTCTCTGCTCCCTCCCCTGAAGATCAAAGCAGTCCTTGCAATCAAAATAGCCTGGCTTGTTTTTACACTCAATCAAGCACTTGTAGCTCTTACAAATATAAGGATCCCACACAATGCTAGTATCCGGTGGGGTTCCCCAAAGACTATGGGGCAATGGGGTTGCCTCTACATAGTTAGCTGGAGACTTTGGGCGACATCTCCTCCGAGGGAGAGGCTCACAGCCTTTTAACATCAGCCTTTGAGCAAACACACCATCGACCGGACATTCTCCACCAATCTGATATGTCATGTACTGATTCAAATCCTCTTGATACCTCAAGCAACCAGCACCAACCGGAGGATACACCTCATCAGACCCGATTCGAGGAGAGTAACCGGGAGGGAGTTTGTGAGCTCCTATTGCTAGCATAAGCTCATCAGACATAGCAATGAGATATTTATCATCCAACTTATTAGAAAGCTTATCGGTCAATGGCTCGTGCTGCTGGCTACTTAGCGCTATAAGAAGGGCTTCAACAAGCAAATTCGTTGAGTTGAGAGTCAGCAAGTTGATCTTTACTAGACTTGAGCTCAAGAAGTAGAGCATTGGAATCCAAGTGACCGAAGGGGATATGGTTTGTGTAGGAAGATATGTCAATTTGATCTTGTACTTGGTATTTTGTTGTTGATGTGAATGTCTTTTTGCATAGTCTTCTGCTAGATTTCCCATCTTCACTTTCTCAGAAAATATTGAAAGAATATTGGAAATGAACAAGAAGAGAAAAGAGTTTGAGATTTGCATTATTTTATGAAAGCTTTGGTGAGCGTTAATCGCCAGTTAAGACGTTCAGTGAGTAATTTTGCAGAATTTTTATTAGAAACAACATGGAATTCCAAAGTAAACTCAATAAATGCACTAACTTTGATAAAAAAGCTGCATATATTTTTTTAAAAATTTACTGTTCTAAAATCAAAGTGAAAAATCCATAGATAAACTCAAATACGCAATTATTTGTATTATTATTAGTGTTATATAGAACCAATTTATTTGCAATTTCTTTTTCTTAACTGAAATTATTTGAAATTCCAAAGTAAATATGTTTGCGTTATTTCTTGATTTAAATGATAAAATATATATTTGTCGAAAGTTGAAAACATATAATTAATTATTTATTTAAAAGGTACAAACATTTATTTAATAAAAAACGTTTTTAACTTCAAAATACTTTTTTAATCTTCCTTTTTAGCTTTTGGTTTTTGTTTCTTCCAATTAATGTCAATTAGTTATTATTGATCTATTTGATGTAATAAATACTTATTATTGTGAAAATTGATCTGAAAGATTCTTATCGTGGATAACTAATTTTATTTTTAATTAAACTCTAAGTTTATTAGTATTATATTTCTATTCAAATATTAATATTGACTTGTTAATCAGATTTTTTTGTCTGTAAATATGCTAGTAGTAAGTTATTCAATTCACACAATAAAATATAAAAGAATAATATTTCTCCTTCTACTTTATATTTTTGTTTTAATTATCTTGTCTATTTATTGTTCTATATTGTAAAAAAATATGTTATTAGTACAATCAAATTTTTACCACAAGTTTTTGATACTTTTGGATATATATATATATATATATATATATATATATATATATATATATATATATATATATATATATATATATATATATATATATATATATATATATAAAGCCATATTTTCGTCTTTTAATTTATTATATTTAATACTTTTGTCATTTTATTATCTTAATTGGTAACACAAAATTATTTAACGGTTCTTAAACAACTGCAAAATCATTACCCAAATACAATTTTTTATATATGAAGTGCTTGTCTAATATGTCTTAAGAAAATTTATTAATTTTTAAAGATATTAGCTAAAATGAATATCACTTTGAAACTAAGGGAGAAACACTGGAGATCCATATATGAAAATCCTTATATAAGCTAAATGGCAATTTTTTTAAAGATGATTTAAATTTATTTTGATACAAATATTATTAAACCTAAAGTTTACTAACAAATATAAATATTAGTAACCTAAATTTTAATAATTATTATACAAATATTAGTAAATTTGAAATTGATTGATCAATTGATAATAATATATGTAAACTTGAAATTTATTGATTTGTATAAATATTAGTAAATCCAAAATTTATTAACTGATTGATATTAATATTAAGAAACTTAATGTTTATCCATTGATACAAATATTAATATAATAAAATAATAAACTTGAAGTTTACTAATAATTGAATAACAATTTATTGTTTAGCATGACCGATTTGACCATTCCCAAACAATTATAATGCATAAATTATTGAAAATTTATATATATATTTATTAAAGAACGAGAAGTTTATTTAATTTAATTTAAGAAATTCACATAAACTACTTGTTTTTAAGAAATATTACTAAAGTATCTAAAGGGAAATAATAAGAATAAATGGAGGTAGCAACGGAATTGATACCTACCTCTTGTAGCACGTTAATTTCGTTGCGGAAGCGACACAAGAATCCCCTTTTATTTGGTCACCGGTCTGACTTTTACCCATCTGACTTTTACCCATTCAGAATAAGAGCAACTAGATCATAATTTAAAAACCCCTGAAAAATTAAGACAGAAAGCTTGTGAGTGGGAACAAGCGGCCTTACGGCGTATACGTTTTCTCGTTGCCAAATAATGAGATCTCTCATTTATCTATAGAGATCAAGAAGGCTAGAGACTTATCCCTAGTCTAACTCAGAATCCTTTCTGAGATAGAATTTGATTATTCTAATCAGATTGAATTACCCATTTCAATCTGGATTGGAATTCAATCCATTATAGAGTTATGGGCATATCCCAGCTCTATAATATCTCACTCGCACATAATGGAACACATTCCATTTATAATCTTCAGTTATACAGGCTAATAGATTTTGTGTGATCAGCATACCTCGAGAGTACTATTGCTATACACATGTTAGGGATATATAGCTTCTCGAAAAAGGCGATCCTTTTATTTCACGTATGCCTAACCCTAGACGACTTTCTCACAATCATTGTTTTAACTCATGATCTCATAAAATATTTTTCGTGTTCACTATTATATTTCTACTCATAGAAATGATAATAGACATGTCGGTGAACCACGAACTCTTATGAATGTAATCAAAAGGTTATCTTCCCCTCTTACTATATGCCATCGATCATGATTCAACTCGCTTTCCTAGTTAGATTTTTCAGGCCTAAATTTTTCCCAGACCTCTTGAAAACTAACCAAGCTAGCCACATTGAACCATATTTCAGGAATAAGTTAAGGGTTCTAAGGGTCGAAATATAGATATGGTCTCACAATAGAAAAAGTTGAGATCAATAGTATTAAATTTTCATCCCTTTGGTCACTTAAGCACACATGGTATAAAACATGTGTTATGGTGTTCTTTCATTCCCTCAAAGGAGCGCATGTCTTACATTTTGAAAATGTGAATATGAAACACCATACAGAAGTATAAGATTGCAATGCACCGAAGCACAAGGTTGCAATGCACCGAAACACTCAACTTTAGTCCGCTTACTTAAGGAGTACTTTTGGCTTTTAAGACAAAACATGGTAGTTACACATAACTGACCATCGGATTCCACACGATCCTTATTTGGATCTCAATCCAAAGCATACAACCTCATGTATGACTTTATCTTGCACCTTAACAAGACTAATCTTGTAATTTCTGCAAGACGACACTTTTATTTTGAACAGGCTGTCGAGCATACTCATTTGTTCAAAAATTGCCTCATCTTAGTTTTTGCCAACTCATTGACAAAACTAAGATAAACACCCTTGTGAGTGGGGTACTTATCTGTCTGACATGGTCAAACTTAAATAAATAACAGTAAGTGTTCACACATTAAACATTTACACTCATGTATTGCCATCAATAAACTTTATTATTATTCATAAATAATAACGTTAAGGGATTACAAAAATAAAGTTAGTACACATCAAATTCTACGCAAACCCTGAATCTAATGTGTCTTTTAAACACATCTTTCGTTACAGGTTTAGTCAACGGATCTGCAATCATCTCATGCATAGATATGTACTATAAGTTCACATCTCCCCATGCAACAACATCTCTTATATAATGATACTTAATGTCGATATGCTTAATCCTACTATGAAATTTCGGATCTTTCGTGTAAACTATCGACGACTGACTGTCATTATAGACCGTCACTAGTTCCTTTGAGGTAGTTACTCTTAAATGGTCCATTAACCGTTTTAGCCAAACTGCCTCTTGTACTGCAGCTGCAGAAGCTACAAATTCAGCTTCTACACTACAAAAAAACAGCGATTTAGCGACTAATTAAATGTAGTAGCTAATTTGCGACTAAATTGCGACTCAGTCGCAAAATCATATTTTTTTGATATGAATGGCAATTTAGCGACTAAATAGTGACTGAATATGAAATTTAGTCGCTAAAAATTGGCGCTTTTTTGCGACAGATATTAGCGACAAAATTTTAGTCGCTAAATATTAGCTACTAAATTTTAGTCGCTAAACAGAAATAAAAATTTTGCGACCAAATAGTGACCGAACATGCAGTCGCTATATATATCATGTATATGTGTATATATATATATAAAACCCTTTCTGTCTCTCTTTTCCTCTCCCTCCCTTCACCCATCCTCTATCTCTCTCGGTCACTTGGCTTCGCATAGATTTGCACCGCCTCCATGCCGACCACCCGGATCGGATGCTCCCGTCGCCGACTCTCGCTCCCCTGCCGCCCCCGCGCTGCTCTCTCTCTCTTCCCCGCGCTCTGCTCTCCACCTCTTCCTCGCGCACTGTCTCTCTTGGTCGCGCCTCTACCGTTGCTTAGATCCCGCCGTTCGCCGACAACGACGAGGAGATCGGAGGCCCCCAGATCTGCAGATCTACAGATCTTTAAGGATTGGGAAGTCGGGGTACTATAATTCTTACTAATTCCTCTTAATTTCATTATTTTGTTTATTTTTTTTCCAAATGCTCTTTTATGTTTAACTTTATTTTTCTTTCTTTCTTTTGAGTGTAGGCAAGATGCTATAAGTAAATCAGAACGTAAATTTGAGAAGAAGCTGCAGTTTTATGCTAGTGAGTGTTCTTTTCTTTCTTGTATTCAGTGACTTTCAGTATTTATCCTTCATTAATTGTTGAGTGGTTGAATTTCTAAGTTTATAGTTTATTAACTGTTGATTATTCAAGTATGTGATCATATGGATGCTAAGAATATACATGCTGTTTAATCAGATTTATGATTGACTTTCCAAAGGTTTTATGTATGTAATTTTATTCAGGGGTTAGCGATACGATGGCTGGATTAAATGCTCAGAATTCTATTACTAAGGTAGGAATAAACCTTTTCACCTCTTTCACTTTATTTATGCCATAAAATGAACTCTCTTGTTGTAGTTATAGTGTTAAAATTTGGTGTTTGTTGAAACTTTTATAAGAGGAAGAATGAAAAATATGTTGTGTTACTATGTATCTTCTTGAGATTTTGATTGCCTGTGCTACAACTCAAGTTGGAGAAGTTTTAATATATTGATACTATAGTTGTTATGGAAGTATATATAACAGATGGCTTTGTGCAATCACTTTTTTGCCCAACCTCAGCTGCGTTTTGATCGGTGAGTCTTCTCTCTTTCTTTTTCTGTTCGGCCAAACAGATGAAATATGCGTTTTTGTTATCTCGATTAACTCATTGCTTGTATATATCAGTTTTATTTGTATTTTGCTTTTCTACATGTAATTTTATTTTGTGAATGTCAATAGTACCTTTCAGAATTTCTATGATTCGTATTGTCTATTCTTATGTTGTGTGAGGATTCAAATTTTTGCTTTCTAGTTGATTCAGATCTAAATTTGGATTTTTTATATTTTGAAACAACATTCAGATGGAGGCAACCATTTCTTGTGAAATTCAGATAATTCTTTGGGTAGGCAGATCGAGTATTGAATTTTCAAATGCCTACTTTTGAATGAAATAACGGTTCTTTTTCCCACTTTTTTCTTTTCTTTATCCGTTTCTTGTAGTTTTTGCTGAAAAAGTAGTGCATATTATGTTGTTTATGGCATACAAAATATTTCCTTTTCTCCACTTATTGATCTGGTGCTCAATTGTACTTCCATGAATAGGATCGTTTACTCTGCAAGGTGCTTTAAACATTAGATACAAAGTATAATATACATGAAGAAAGAGAACAGAGAGAGCACAAATGTTAGGGGGCCAATCTGATGAGCCTCCATTCATTTTGTTACTTTGTGCAATCACTTTTTTGCAATTTTATTGCATATTGCCATTGACAAGTTAGTAAACCATCAGCTCCCTATACTTTTGCTCAATAATTTAATAACCAAGTGTTTTGAATAGCTAGACATTAGTTATTTTCTGCATTAGTGAAATGTTATTTTCTAGAATTGAATTCATGTATATAGTTTGTGATATTCTAGTTCATATTGTTTAAAATTCCATCATTAAAAAGTAGAAAATATTTTTGTCTGGACTGCTGATTTTTTTTCCTTTTTTTTTCTTGTTTTTGGTGGGCAGGTTCTAATCTCATAGATAATGAGGATAATTTAAAGCTTGCACATTTTGGGCTTGCCAGATCATTCTCAAATGAGCACAATGTTATTTGATTTTATGCCTTTATTCAAGTCTAGACTCAATATCAGTCTGGACCAATAAAGTATGAAATTATAGGCAACATCTATTGTAATTTATGTATATTTATTTTAATTTAATTTTACTTAATATTTATTAGGAACATAATATGAAAATTGATGTATGTTATTTTTTTTATTTTATTTAAATGGTTTTATTTTGTTTAATATAAGTTCGATTTTTGATCTATTCAGTTACATTTAAAATCAAACCGAATTGATTATTTGTACCCACTTAATTGTACAATTTAATATATTTTTATAATATTATATTTTTAAATTAATAATATTGTTAATAATATTGGATAATTATTAATTATATAAATTAAATTTTTGATGTAATAATAATAATAATAATAATAATAATAATATTAATAATAATAATAAAGAAATTAATAAAAAAATTAATAATTTTGCGACGGAATAGCGACGAAATATTTTGTCGCTAATATTTCTTTAATATTCCCACGACTAATTTATGTGTTATTTAGCGACGAAATTTTTTGTTTTTAGCGACGAAATTTTCTGTCGCTATTTTTAGCGACTGTTTATGTTTTAGTCGCTAAATTTTAGCGACGGCCGTATTTGCGACATTCCGTCGCCCCGTCGCTATATTTAATTAGCGACTAAAATATCAAAATTAGCGACGGAATTTTTCGTCGCTAATTGGACTTTTTTTTGTAGTGCTATTGTCGATAAGGCTACACAGGTTTGTTTCTTACTACTCCATGAGATGGCACCCTTGTCAAGTAAGAATATGAAACCTGAAGTGAATTTCCTCTCATCCACATCTCCAGCCCAATCAGCATCAGTGCATCCTCTCAAATGCAGATCCTTGCCTTGATAACAGAGAGAATAATCTGTTGTACCTTTGAGATATCTAAGTATCCTCTTAACTGCTTTTCAATGTGTTTCGCCTGGGTTAAATTGATATCTACTTGCCATGCCCACTGCACAGTAAATATCAGGTCTTGTACACATCATATCATATACAAGACTACCCACGGCACTGGTATATGGAACGTTTCTCATACATTCCACTTCTTCTGGCCTTTTTTGACATATTTCTTTGCTAAAAAACTGATTCTTGGCAATGGGACAGTCTATGGGTTTCTAGTTCTACATATTGAATCATTCAAGGACTTTGTTGATATATATCTCTTGAGAAAGAGATAACAACCTTTTCGAACGATCTCTTGAAATCTTAACTCCAAGAATGTAGTCTGCATGACTCATATCCTTCATTTCAAAGTTGGACGATAACCAATTTTTGATTTGATTTACGTACTGTTTGTCATTTTCAGCTATTAGTATGTCGTTGTAGACATCGGGTCCTGAGTCAGTCTAGATCAGAGTTACCCAATGATGATAAATTGCCTATTCACGGGCAAGGAAGTTAAAAGTGATGATTTTCTTGTCAAATTTGTATTTTAGAATAAAAAATAATAAAAATATTTTAAAAATTAATTTTAAAAAATGGGGTTTAAAAATTGTAGTTTTTTTTAGTTAAATTTAAAATTAAAAAAAAAATCGCGAGGGTCGACGCGCGGTAGCGCGCAGGCGCTGTGCGCGCGCCAGCGATGGCGATCGACGCCCGTCTGGCGCACTGACGAGCGCCGGTCGCCCCTGTTCTGCTGCAATTGGCCAAATTTCTTTTTTTCCTTTTTTTTCTTCATTTTTTGACCTTTTTCAACCTATTTTCCAGGATTTTGATGGTTTTATTCCTTTTTTACACCCAAATTAAAGGAATTTAATTAAAAATCCTATTTTCTTCCTTAAATGTAGATTTTTTCCATTTTTATTGATTTAAGTTGAAAATTTGAAAGGGAATTAGGGGGGAATTCATTTTTGGCATAAAAATTTTTATTTTCTTCTTCTCCAAAAATTCTCTCTACACCATTTTTACATCTTTTTCTCCAAATAAAATTCTTAGGTTAAAAATTCAATTTTTAATCTAGAATTTTTCTTGAAACAAAGAAAATCATTCTTTGTTCTTAAGATTGGGATTTTTATTCAATTATAATTTTTTAAGACAAAGGAAATTATTTTTTTGTTCTTGAAAATTAAATTTATGTTCTTCTTTTTAACAACTTTTTTCAATAAATATTCTTAAAACAAAGAAATCAATTGTGTATTTTATTTTACTTATAATTTGATTATATCTAACTCAAAAAAAATCTGAATTAAAAGTTAATTAGGAAAAAAATAAAATGAAGACTGAATATAATAAATTAAAATGTTAAGGATCGAAAAAACATATTTCTTCCTTTATGATCATATATTTGTCATGCCATTAATCCACAAGGAATCAATATTTTTTTTCTCAAATATTTTATATAATAATTTCATAATTGTATAAAAAAATTGATAGAGGGAAGGGAAATATGTACTTTGAAGGGAATAATTTAAAAAAATAATTGAATTGAAATGAAAAAAGAATTTTGGAATAATGGTTGAGACTGTAGACTGTCAATTTTAACCTAAGCCCAAAAATTTCATTCAACTGGTCCAAATAAAAAATTGCCCGTTTCAGCCCGTTTAACACCAACCCGTCAAAAACTGAACCCGTTTAAGGCATTTTACAGGTGCCCAACGGGCCTCCATGTCCCCTTTTCATTTTAACCTTTTCTAATGAGAAACTATCATCTTTTCACTTTAACTTTTTGAAGAAATTACACAGAATGTCACATTTTTAACTTTGTTTTCAAAAATACAACCTTTTTTTTTACAGACTTTCATAAATATCATTTATTTTTAGAAATACAACTATTTTCTTCACTCTTTTCTCTCCCTGCCGTTCTCACTCTCCTTCTCCTTCCCTTACTACTTCCGTCTCACCAGAAAGAAATGAGAACGTTTGATGGAGACAGTTGGGGAAGAGAAGCACAATACAGGAAAAGAAGAGTGGATGATCTTCTTCTACAAGGCGTTGATGGTTCTTCTTTCAAGAAGCTATCTTCTGGAAAATATGCGTGTCTTGTTTGCTCTCACAATCCAATTCTTGATTCTTCTCTCATGCTCTCTGTAGGTATTATCTTTTTCTTTCTCTCGTCATTTTATTCTTCCTTGTTTTTTCCTGTAATTTCGTCATTGATGGATCATTCGTTTGTCATAAGACTTAAACGATCAAAATTTGTGACAATTTCATTCAAATTTGGCTCCAAGTATACAGGTCTTGGGTTAGAAATTGCTGAATTTCAAACCCTAGTGGATTTATATTGTGATTGACGATGCTTCCCTTTTTAAAAAAAAAAAACGAAATTCCTTATTTAAGTTGTGGTTAGGTTGTTATGTGATGATTAGGTTCATGATGCATTTTATAGAACTAGATTGCTTTTGAATAATACCGAGAAATTTCGGTGAATTAATCTTCATTGGTGTTGTTTACCTGTAATAGTTAGTTGGCTTGCCTGAGCTATATTGATTTTCTATTCAGACGATATAGTTTTTTGATTGTGGAAGTATTTGTAGGGTAGATGCATTGCAAAGGATCACGCCATCTTAATACCTTTATTGTTGAAAACATTATTTTGGTAATCTATATTTCTCTTTGTATGTTTCAGAGTTTTGAGCGAGTTAATAATGGCTTTATCAAGAAAGCCTAGAAGGACAAATCAACATCTAGCATATGATAATATGGTGACTTTGAATAAAAATGGGGAGAATGCTACCAAAAGCAAACCAACAGGTGAGTTTTGCTTTGAACAGAGGCTCGCTTTTTTTTTTAATTAAATTGTACACATTAAGATGATTTTCATATTTAGTATAGGTATCTTATTTTTAACTATTTTAATTAAAGTTTGCTTCTAAGAGTTAGTTAACATTTTATTAAAAATTTGATTTGGGAACCATCTCTAATTTATGACCCTTTGGCTTGAACAGAAGAGAAAGTTGTGTGACATGTTAGGGTCACAATAGAGCAAGAAAGAGCTCCAGCATTTCTACAGGGCATATTGTAAACATGGGAAAGATTGGGCGAAGTTCAGTTATGTGTATTTAGTATTGTAATACCAAATATAAGCTTCTTTTCATGGCAACCACATAGGTTGCTATGATCCTACTCCTTGAATTTAATCTATTGTTGGGTTCAAGCCTATTGTTTTATTGGCCTCATAATGTTATTTTCTTATTTCCTGTCTTTATTCCTTTCTGTTTCTAGATTGCAGCATCAGTGCATGACTGATCTGCGGAAATAGTAGAAGCTCTTTATACTATGAATAAAAAAGAATTGATTTTGACAAACCCAAGTACACAATGCAGTATATCTTGATTTGTGAAGCTTCTAGATACATACATATATTGATTACTTTGTCAATTTCCTTTATTCATGTGCTCTGCTATAAATCTGAATGTGATTTGGGAGGGAGGCAAGAGTAACCAAGTTAGAGATTATACAGGTAGACAGTCCGCGGGTTGTTCTACCCCTTCTGGTAGCAGCATGGTGGACATGACAAGTGATATGCCATCATTAGCTGCTACCCCTGATATGCCACCAGGCCCAACACACATACACCCCATCTAAAATTAACATAATTTGGTAGATAAAATTAGTTAATTACTATAAAAGTATCAATTAGGAGGGCACAATAAGTCACTCATTATCATCTTATTTGATGGAAGTTCTGCTGGTTGGTTTTGCACGAATAGCAAATACTTAAATCCGGACAATAAACAGGGAATGGTTTTGAAAAGTTGAGGTTTATGAATAATATTTATCTTCTTTCTTCAAATAGCATTTCCCTCTGGTTTGATGCAGGTGAAACATTGTATTTCGTAGAGAGTGCTTGATGTTTTACTGTGCTTAAAGCAATTGAAGAAATGATGGCAAAAATGGAACCTACACAGCCACTACCTAGCATAAACGCGGCACTCAAACTTGTTTTTCTATCATTTCAAAACACCAAACATGTAAAATTCCATTTATATAATATACATCTAATATTCGCTTAATATACATATAATATACATCTAATATACACATAATATAAATCTAGTATACAAACAATACACAACTAATATACACACAATATACATCTAATATAAGCACTATATACATCTAATACACATCTAATATAAACATAATATACATCTAATATACGCACAATATACATATAATACACAACTAATATACTTGTAATATATATCTAATACACATCTAATATACAGACAATATATATCTAATACACGTATAATATACATTTAATATACGCATAATATACATATAATGCACATCTAATATACATATAATATACATCTAATATATATATAATACACAACTAATATACGCACAATATACATTTAATATGCGCACTATATACATCTAGTATATGGACAATATACATCTAGCACACATCTAATATATGCACTATGTATATAGTATACGCATTATATACATGTAGTACATATATAATATACACACAATATACATTTAATATACATCTAGTATACGCACTATACACATCTAGTATATACATATACATATAGTATACATATAGTATATACACAATATAGTTACGCAATATATATCTAGTATACGCACTAAATTTCTTTTGATTAACAAAAGCAGAGAGAAGCTTAATATAACCACCTCCGCACTCAATATCCTGCTCAAATTTTATCAAATATTGGACAACCAATGTTCTATTCTTGTTGCTAAACTCTTGTATCTTTTGCAGATATTGCAAAATGTTTGGCATCACCAGTTGCCTGAATACCTACAAAATATCCATATCAAGTGTCAAACAACCTATTTGCTAGCAAGTGAAAACGAGACTCAAATCTTGCAAGTTGTTATTAGTAATAGTACATATAAAATATCACAATTTAAGAAACTGCTAAAATGTTTGAAGAACAAGCTAATCACAAAATTTCCAGCTTTTGTGCGCACTAAAATGAGAACTTTGTTCCCTTGCATATCTAAAACCATTTGATGTTTGCTCAAGCTTAATATTCTCAACACTGAAAGTACTTTTAAGCGATTGAGACATAAGATTATAATTTAGCAAGAAAGGTCCAAACTGATCATTACTATAATACTATAAAAATGGGTACACAGTTTCAATTAAAAAAAATATTCGTTTTGAAATTGAACCAAAAACAGAAATCATTAATGAGAGGATACCTTTATCATCTGGATCTCCAGACCACTTCCCAGCTCTATGTTTGAACAAGAATGCCTTTCCTTCACTTCTTTTCCAATCAGATTTAACTCGGCGAATTTTCAACCCATCTTTTTTTCACCAACAAACAAAAAGATCTAAACTTTTAACTAAAAAATCCCATATCATGAAACCAAGAATAAAATAAATCAACTTTTCCAAAAAAAAAAAAAGTAAATCTCCAATAATTACCAAATATAAAAGAACTAGCTAATTGAAATGTCAAGTTGAACTACCTCTTATAATAAGCAAAGAGCTTAAATGATAAATGGATAGTTTCAAACCCATGCATAGCCAAGAAAAAAAGAAAAAGACATCCAGGCCATTCATATTTGCTAAATAGAAAGTCTCGGTAACCAAATATTACTGGTAATTAATATGGTAAGAGCAACAATTAGATTATACCACAGGCAATTTGCATGTTAACAGTAAAGTTCATAGTAAATCAAATGACTCATCATTTATTGGTCCCAATAGATCTTAGCTGTCAACAATCTGAGTGCACTTTCTTATGTAGTTTATGCATGTCATCAATAAATTGATTTATATTTTGACAAATTGCTTTATAATTATATTAGATAAAAATCTATACACTAAATATATATACATTGTGTTGCTGATGAGGTTTTAATTTTAAAATAAACAAAACTTTGAACAATTGAGCCCCATCTTTCGGAATTAGATCAATCAAAATAACCATGTTATATTAGAAATTTCATTGGATGAGACAAATGCTAATACTACACTTTGGCGGCATACAGGCCATTCATATTTGCAGATGAACGAAAACCTCCAACTCAGATGTTTAGAATAGGATTAATGCATTAAAAGAAAACAGAAGTTTGGAAAAGTAAAAATAGAAAAGGTAAGAAGTGCTAGCATTCGTTGACTTCAGGAAAAAGTGGACAACTGAATAACTATATTTTAGATCATTAAGAAGTAGAAAACTTGAAAAAGTAATCAAATAAAATTGAAGCACATAAACCATAGAATATCCAAATATGATAAGAAGCTTGAGTGGACTAAGGAAAGCCAAATATTGTATGCACTGAAAGAGAAAACCCCTTACCACTGTTCTCTAAAACCAGTCATTTGGTTGAAAAATTAGAAATTCATAGGATAGCTAACCTGATATCAGCCTAAAATTTAGCGATACAAAACAGAACAACATTACTTGGGAAAGTACACATTACAATGCTAAATATCAAAAATCAGATGACGAAATAGGCTAAAAGGCCATTCAAGTAAACAGAAACCATATTCAGCATGCAATGCACAAACAGCGAAGTTTAAAAAAATAAAAAGAAGAAGACAAGTTTTGGACTAGATTCTTTGAGCCTGATGAGAACCAACAGATATACATAATTAAAAGTTAAAAAAAGAAAAAAATGAACAGAAGAACAGCTAACCCGCGATGCACCAGTCAAGGAGAACGGAAGATGGCAATGGCGAAAGGAGAGCGCCGCGGCGGGGGCGATCGGTTGGCGGGGGCGCCGGTGGAGTGCGAGAGGCAAGGAAGAGGTAGGGGCGACACCAGATTTGCAAATCAGGAGAGGGGATGGAGGGATAGAGAAACAGAGAGAAAAATGGGATGTAAGAAAAGAAAAAAGTTGTATTTTTTAAAATAAAAATGAAAAAGTGATATATATGTAAATGAAAAATGTATAAATGAAATTAAAAATTTAAAATGTTGTATTATTGAAATAATGAGAGAAATGGGTATATTTTTGTTGTTATTTTTTATTTTATGTATAATTATGTAAAGAGCCCTAACTTTTTCACTAAAATTGGTCCCGTGATATTGGAAATCATTTATGTGTGTATTCATGAAGTTGTTTTGAGAATGGCCATGTGTAAGGCTAATACTGGATGGTAAACTTCCAAATATATGATGATTGATGACAAATTTCTTTATATCTTTTTTAAAAAAATACATTTAATTTTTTTAATAACTTAATCCGTTATTGGGACTGATACTTCTTTTCTTTTCGAAAAAATGCATTTTGGAAGTGTTTATTTATTTTTAGCGTTTAATCCTTTAACCATTTCTAGTTTGAATTGAAATTTTTAAATTTTTATTTAAAAATGTATCAAATTTACATAAAATAATAATAAAATAAAAAATAGATTACGAATTTAATATATATAAAATAATAGTATTATTTTATTTAAATTTAGTGAAATAATATCCATTTGGGCCGCTAGACCTATTTGGACCATCCGATCCATTTTTTTATATTAGTTATTTTAGTATTCTGTTATTATATTGATAATTATTTTCGTAAAAAAATTGGTCAAATGGCTTGATTCACATTTTAAACCGTTTGAGCCTCCATACCATTTGGCTCATCCGATCTATTTGTGCCAATATTTTTTTTTTTATTATAGTCATTTTAATATTCTGTTATTATATCGAAAATTATTTTCGTTAAAAATGAATCAAATGAGTTGACTCACATTTCAGCCCGTTTGGGCTTCCAGTAAATCCATTTAAGTCAAAAATTTTTATAGTAATCATTTTAATATTACATTATTATATCAAAAATTATTTTTTATTAAAAATGAATCGAATGGGCCGAGATGTATTGGGTTAAAAAAATTTTATAGTAATCATTTTAGTATTCTATTATTATATTAAAAATTATTTTTCATTAAAAATGAATCAAATGGAACGATCCACATTTAAAATTTCAAAATCATATCAAAGTTTTTAACATGTGGTTCAACCCAATCCACTCAATTTATTTGGGTATTTGACCTATTTATAATCTATACTTTGTGGCTCATTTATGATACAATCCCAATCCGGCTAATTTTCCATCTCTAATTGATCGAGAGTTCAACTACTTTTCTAATACAAATATCATTGCTTTTGCGATTAGATATTTTATTTCCAACTACAATTGTATTTTCAAATCTTTTAGCATCAAAATGAATTTCAGTCATAGCAAATATTTTTCCAGTTATATCAATGGCTTCAAATTCAAATTTGGTAATATTTTCTATAATGCAAATTAAAAAAGGAATAAAACAGGAAAATATTTGACTATAAATCGTAGAGCAAATTCGGTCATTGGAATTAAAAAATAGCAATATGGTCAGTTATTAATGCATTTTTATAAAATTGAGATTTTCTGATAATTTTTTGAATTATTATATTAAACTGAAATTGATTATTTAAAAGGAAATAGTAAAAACAATTAATGAATTATTAATATTTTATTTATTTTCTTTTTCAATGCATTGGAAAATTATAGTGGAATTCACTAAATGATGGTAAAATGATATAAATGTAATAAAGTTTTCTTTGAATTATGAAACATTACATCTTAAGAAAAATTAAAAAAACTGGCCACCATTTAAATGGAACAGATTGAATATAATCATACCATGCAAGCTTTGATCATTTTTTTCAATTGCAGTTCTAGTAGGATATTGGTGCCAAAAATAACCATTATTTTTTTTTTGAAGAAAAAATAGATCTTTATAAAACGAAAAGATCATAAACAAGGGGGAAAAACCTCCCAAACAACGAACGAATCAAACAAAACTGAAGCTTTAGCTAACTTATGAGCTTCAGTATTGTTGGATCTAGGAGTCCAAACCACCCCTAAATTGGCAAAAACCGACAAAAAATGCTTATAATCCGAAACAACTGTACCAAAATCAGTAAAGTCCTCTAAGAAATGAATCAAAGCAAAATATAATTCTTGTGAATCAGTGTATATGATACCCTTTGGAGGTAGATGACTATCAATCCAAGATAATACTGATCTGAGGGCCAAACCTTCAGCCGTGCGTGCAGAGAATACTCCGGGCCAATGACCTGATAAAGCTTGAATATAATGACCATCTGCATCCCTAAAAACTGCTCCAAATCCACTCCTGCCCTTAGATGAAAAAATTGAGGCATCAATATTACAAGTCCATCCCACATCATCATTAGAAAGAAGAGGGGCTCCACCCATAAGTCTATTATTAACAGGAACAAAGGCTCCATTAAGAACATCTGATGTTGCCTGCCACTCTCCAAGATAAACCAGAGCTGATTGGACAATAATATGAGGTGCCTTTAAAACATCATGCCAACACAGATTATTCCTAACATTCCATAACTGCCAAAGAATTAAACAAGACTCCTCAAATTTGTCCTTGCTTAAAGAATTGGACAAATAGGAGAGTTTTTCCATAAAAGGCAAGTCAATATCATGAACAGGGAGCTCATAACTACGCCAAACATCCCTAGCAAAATGGCAGTCAAAGAAAAGATGAGATATATCCTCCATTTCATCACAAAGCAAACAGCAAGTATTAACTATAATACCTCGGTGATTCAAATTAGACCGCACAGGTAACACATTTCTAACAGCTCGCCAAAGGAAATTTTGAATTTTAGGAGGAATATTCAGGTTCCAGATAATTTTCCAAAGCTTATTAGGATGGGACGGGCCACTACTCAAACCCCTACTTGCCAATTTATACCCACTCTTAACCGTATATCTCCCTTTATCATCATAATGCCAAATTAATTTGTCATTTCTACCCAATAGAGGCAAAGGAATCCTCAAAATATCATTCACATCAGTCACACTGCAAAATTCTACAAGTTTATCAACATCCCACTCCTTCCCACTATTTTTAATGAAAGCACAAACTCTAACTTCATCATCAACAAAATCAGTGCCTTCTCCCACATAAAAGTCACCCTCCCTCGGAACCCACGGATCCTTGTTGAAGAAAATAGATTTGCCATCTCCCACACTCCATCTCACTCCCTTTTCCAATAATGGTTTAGCTTGCATAATACTCTGCCAGGTGAAACTAGGATTAGATCCTAATTGAGCATCAAAGAAATTCCCATTTGGAAAGTATCTAGCTTTGAAAATTCTATAAACAAGAGTATCATTGTTGAAGAGTAGTCTCCAACCTTGTTTAGCAAGCATAGCCATATTGAACAAATGCAAGTCTCTAAACCCCAACCCTCCCCTGTCTTTACTGGTACACATACCCTCCCAAGCTAGCCAATGAAAGTTATTCTTCCCATTACTCTTTTTTCCCCACCAAAAGGAATTCATGATACGTTGTAATTCTTGACAAATAGAGATAGGGATCATAAACACACTCATACAGTAAGTGGGAATAGCCTGAGCCACCGATTTTAAAAGAATTTCCTTACCCGCCCTAGAAAGAAACTTATTATGCCAATTGGAAATTCTATTAACCAGTTTATTCTTCAGAAAACCAAAAATAGCCCGCTTGCTTCGTCCAATAAGAGACGGAAGACCCAAATAACGCCCATGATTAAGAGGGGTACTAACACCAAGAATGTTAGAAAGAAAATTTCTATCTCCATTCGACACACTAGGGCTAAAAAATATGCCCGATTTCTGAAAATTCACCGCCTGCCCAGAAGCCTTCTCATATTTATGCAAAATGTGTTTAATCATATGACAATCCCTTTCTAAAGCTCTAAAGAAAAAAAGAGAATCATCAGCAAAAAATAAATGAGTAACTCTTGGCCCCCTCAAACTTGCTCTACAACCTTGAATACTTCCTGTTTTCTCTGCATCCCTAAGTAAGCAGGACAACCCTTCAGCACAAATGATGAAAAGATAAGGGGAAATAGGATCCCCCTGTCTAAGCCCACGCTCCGGAATAATAGGCCCAGCATCCATCCCATTGAATAAAAGAGTATATTTCACATCCCTCACACACATCATCATCCAGTGCACCCACTGCCTAGAAAAACCCAACCTCAATAACATAGTTTCTAAGAAGGTCCAGTCAACTCTATCATAAGCTTTGCTAATATCAATCTTAAGAGCTGCTAATCCCTGTTTCCCTATCCTATGATTTTTCATGCTGTGAATCAACTCAAAGGCCACCAAAGCATTATCAGTAATTAATCTACCCGGCACAAAAGCAGATTGATGCTCCGAAATGATCTTAGGCAGAACACTCTTCAGTCTATTAGCAAGCACCTTAGACACTATTTTATAAAGAACATTACATAAAGCAATGGGTCTAAAATCCTTAATCTGTTCAGGATTATCAACCTTAGGGATTAAAACAATAAGAGTGTCAGTAAGAGATTCTGGAAAAATACCTTCCCTCAGCCATTTTTGACAACCAGCCACCACATCTGCCCCAATGATGCTCCAAAACTTTTGAAAAAATGCGGGGTTAAGTCCATCCGGTCCAGGAGATTTGTCCGGTTTCATTTGGAAAATTGCTTCCTTGAACTCATGCTCAGAGAAAGGCTGAATAAGAGAGGCATTGTCTTCATCCGAGATACTTCTTTCAACCAAACCGTGAACCCAGGCACAATCAGATTGGGAACGTTGAAAAAGCTCAGTGAAATACCCAGAAATAATCTCACTGATTCCTTGATCATCAGAAACCCACTCACCAATATCATTTTTTAATCTTGCTATATGGTTCTTTTTCCTTCTTGAATTTGCTTGAGAGTGAAAGTACTTCGAATTTCTGTCACCATATTTCATCCAGAATACTTTTGCTCTTTGTCGCCAACGAACTTCTTCTTGCTCAAGAATCACATTGTACTCTGCTCTGAGACTCTTAATAGTTTCAGCATCATGAAAGGAATCACTACTCTGTAGAAGGCCTATCTGGTACTCTAAATCAGCCTTCTTCTTCCTTGCAAAATCACATCTTTCTTTTCCCCAAATCTCAAGATTACGACAACATTCAGTCTTCCTGGTCATGACATCCGAGGTCCCAGCTTTGCCCCACCCATCTTTCACAACATTAATAACATCCGATTCTAACAACCAACAATTTTCAAAACGAAAACGCTTACAACGCCTCAGATTGAAGCTTTTATTAAGATCAATTATCAGTGGAGAGTGGTCAGAGATAGGAGCCACAGCAACAGAGAGGAAACAATTAGGGAAAGTGGAAAAGAAACCCGGATTCCCCATACCTCTGTCCAGTTTCTCACGCACCCAAGAGGTTGAAGACCTATACCTCTCCCAAGTGAAGACAGTACCTGCAGAAGGTAAATCGGACAAGCTACAATCTCGCACAGCATCTCCAAACCCATTTAGCAAGAACTGAGGATGAACACCACCTCCCAATTTTTCGGAAGAAAGGAGTAGATCATTGAAATCTCCAATTATCAACCAAGGATCAATCATCGATTTATCCATTCCAATTTGACGAAGGAGACGCCAAGAATCCGCTCTTCTTGAACGCTCAGGGAAACCATAAAAACCTGTTATGTTACTCTTAACACCACCGGGCCCTTGAAAAAGAAAGTCTATATGGTTTTGACTAAACTTTGTCACTTGGACCTCAAAACCATCAGCCCAAAACACAGCAAGCCCACCACTCCTTCCTCTGCTATCAACAGCAAAACAACCCTTAAAACCCAACACACTCTTAATTTCCTCAATTCTGCAGGTATGAACCAGTGTTTCCATGAGGAAAACAAGACCAGGCTTGTTACGAAAGACAAAGTCTTTCAAAAATCGAACTGTCCGGAGGTTGCCTAAGCCTCGGCAGTTCCAACTTATGATTTTCATTGTAACCGGCTGGCCTGCTTAGCAGTGCCTGCCGATAAAGAGGATCCATGCATAGTAACTAGCATGTTTGTATCCACTCCTGAATCAATACACTGTGAAACCGAAGTAGAAGAGATTTTCCTGGGCCTTTTTTTTCCTTCCTCAAAGCCCAACGGTATAGCTTCTTTTGCTTGGCCCAATCCAGTCTCAGAAGTTTCCTCGAGATCATGCTCCATATCTTTTGCCCCCTTCTCAATAACTTCCTTTCTAAGTTTACTTCCCACATCCTCTCCCTGGATTTTAGCCATATCCGATTTTAAGGGAGGTTTATTGTCAAGGTCCATACAATTAGCCTTAGAATACGCAAAAGAGGATCCCCCTGCATCCCGTAACCAACTGCTCACCGGTTGATTATTCCGGCGTGGTTGAACTTTTATACTGTCATCCCATTGCAAAGGTAGGCTCATTCCACCAGGTTTTGTTCTCATCAAGCAGCAGCTGTCTATATGTCCAAGTCGGCCACAGAGATAACAAAAAACAGATAATCTTTCGTATTTAAAGAACACAGTATGAACCACCCCATCAGCTTTCATAACTTTCTTATATCTCATCAACGGTTTACGCACATCCACCTTCACCCTCAACCGCATAAACTGATCTGATCTTCCTGTAATGACTTTCGCATCATATTCTAAGAAAGAGCCAATAAATTACCAAAACGTTTAGCCATTTTATCTGTCATAAAACCCGAAGGTAAGTCATGAACTTGGACCCAAAAAGCACCCTCATTTAAAGGAACTGAGTTCTCATTTTCCCCTTCCTGAATTCTATGCAACAGTAGAAGGTGTCTATTGAACGTCCATGGGCAGCCAGCCAAAATACGAGCAACATCACATTCAAAAAAGAAACGAAAAACAAAACGCCCCTTCCCTACTTGTGTAATATGGACTCCCCCCAAAGGATGCCATAGATCAGCCATAGTATTCCTCATATACTCAAAATTGATAGAAGCCTCGGTAAGAAATCTGCCTACCACATTTATACCCGTTGGACTTTGAGGACTTCCGTCATTTTCTTCCAGTTGCCAACCATTTTCCTCTTCTTCCCTAATATCCAAATGTGCCAAATCAGCCTCCATAGAAGAATCCATAGAGACCAAAAGAGAAAAGATAAAAAACGTGTCACAAAGACAGACTAGATGCTACAGAGAGCACAAAAAGCTATTAAAGAACAAATAACAAGCATTTTCACAAAAAATGTGTTTGGGCGAATTAATTTGGATTGCGGCCACCTGACGCTGAGACACCAAAACATCATTACAACTACCTAAGCACACCCTGTTACTTAAAAAAGTGCCACATTGGATTTCTTCCTTCCATATTTTATTTTATTTTATTTTATTTTTTTTGGGTAAATCATATTTTATTTTTTTAACAAAACATGTATAGTTCAAAATATTTATTAGCCAAACTATTATATATATATATATATATATATATATATAACCGTTTTTCAATAATAAAAAAATAACATGTATTGCATGATAACTCTAGTAATCTTGATCGATCAACTAATTGGACAGCAGGTTCAAGAAAATATGCAATTTGTATTTAAGTGTTTGTTTGTTTAAGTTTTTAATAATTTCTAAAGTGAACAAAACATGCTATTTTAGAAACGTAATTACCACAACGTTATGCATGGTTGGATATTCGACTTTCACATAAAGAAAACCCTTATACAATGTTATCCCTCTTTATTCTCTTTTCTTGAGTGCTTTCCCACAGATTGCAGTAAATATTAAACATTAGAGAGAATCAAACATCGATCCTTTTACAGAATTGAAGAAACCGACTAGATCAAATAAAATGCTAAAAAAAATGATCAATATCATATTGGAATTCGATCGGTTGAAAATATTGTAAGAGTCACATTAAAATAAAAGATATATGAATGGTCTCAGGTGATTGAAGAGGAAAATACTTCAATGCTAGAATTATATGTGTTGAGAGGAAAAGAAGATTATGTATGGGAGTGCTTGCGTATTACATACATTTGTATATTCGGTTTATTACAATATCAACTATCCGATTTTAACAATTTTTTATTTCAATTATTAATCTGAATTTAATATTGAAGAGCTCAAATTAATTTAAATGAAAATCGGATGGTAATAAATACTGTAATGTACAAATATACCTAATCAAGACCCTATCTATCATGGGTTTAATTCTATGTATATATTTGATCTTTATCACATTATAATTATAATTGATTGCGTGACATAAACTGCGGATTGATAAGAGATAAGAGAGGGGATCCATGTCAATTGATGGTTAACACCATGGGAGGAGAGGGATGCCTGTGGCGGAGAAGCCTCAGTCATGATGGTTATTGGGCCTATTTCAATGGGCCTTAGAATTGAGTGTTATCATGAATTAATGATGGAGAAAAATGACCATTGATTTTCGAATGTTAGATAAATATCTCTTTCATAAAATTGGCTCATTTCTATATTATTTTTAATAAATCATATCAGAGCATAAAATGATGAGTGTGAATTAGTGGTGTATACGGCTCTTGATCTTACTGTAACGAACCGAAATACCGAATAAAAAAATTCAGAATCGAATTGTACCGTTAACTTTTTTGACTAGAACCGAACCGAATTGTAATGTTAACTTTTTGACTAGAACCGAATCGAAAACTGTATTGAACCGTGCCGAACTGTTTTGAACTGAATTGGACCGAAAGAATCGATATTCATTAATTATTATATATAATATTAGTAATTTATATATGGCCAAAGGTGCAAGTTTACCCCTATAGTTTCACCAAATGGGCAAATTTAGCCTTAATTTTTTTTAGTGGCAGATCTCCCTCTGACGTTATAAAATCGGGGCAAAAATACCCCCACCGTCAATAGCTGTTAAATATAACCATCACAGCGTGAGTTGATCCCGTTATCTGCCAGGATTTGGACACGTGTCGCCTTCTCAATTGCCACACCACTCACACAATGAAAGAATTGGTATAATTAAGACTAGTTCGGTAGATTGAATTCGATATTTTCGGTTTTGGACTAGTAAGCCTTTTATTATAATATACATTTTAACAAATAAAATTATAAATTAATAATATCAAATCGAATTACTTATAATTCGGTTCGATTTTTAATGTCCATTGTTTTTTTTCACCCACATCAACTTGTTCTTTCTTAAAAACGTATAAAGTGGATTATTTATTAATTTCAGATGCATATCAGCAAAATAGTTGCAATAAACTCCTTCCACACCTTTGACATATCAGAAATATCCTGAAAATTATAGTTGCAGTCACCATTATATAAAAAAGTTCAAGACCTTCTGAGCAAGATTTGATCTCTTATGCTAAATGGGTTTTTAGCTATGCAAAAGTCCAAGCTGCACAAGGAGAGGCTTCTCAAGGTTTATTAAGAGATGAAGACAAGAATTCTGCTGTTTCTAGTGCTTGTTTTCCACCAAATTTGTAGCATATCAGCATTCACTAACGCTCAGGATGGTAAGCTTAAGCTAGCTATGATTACTATTCTCTATCTTTTCTTGGTCTGATTAATTCAGTAAGTACAATACAATGCATTGAATATCATGTTTAATGGCAAATTAAGGCTTTCTTAACTAACTACAGATTAGCTATTAAATGAAAGTTTTTGATTGTTAACTGCATAAAGATGAATCTTTGATTTTGTATGTTTGTTCAACTGTCCAATTTCTGAAGATAGGATTGTTATTTATGTATTTGGAGAAAAGAAAGAAAGAAATTCTAGTCCAACTATAATGATTTTATGCCTGAAATGAATACAATTTTCATGTCACATGCTAAAACATGGGACAAAAATTTGACTGGGGTATTTTGAAAATTTTTTTACGCAAATAGTGTATTTTGACAAATATTTCCGGGTGTAAAGTTGAGTCAGAAGCCGCAGCTGACGCCTGCGGCTTCTGACAGTGGAACCCACAGTATGGGTCCCCTTTTCCACAGTGATGCCGCAGCTGGTAGCTGCTGCATCACACTTTATATATATAAATATATATATATATATATATATATATTTATATATATAAAGTGAAAGGGGCAGCTGCCGCCTTTCTTTATATATATATATATATAAAGAAAGGGGCAGCAGGCCGCAGCTGCTGCGCCTTTTTCTTTATATATATATATATATAATTAATTTTTTATTTTAATTTAATAATAATAATATTATTTATTATAATAAAATATTTATTAAATATAATAATATAATTCTAATAAAATAATATTTAAATAATATACGAAACGGAATTTTATTTTTTAATTGTCCAATTATAAATTTTACAAAAATATTAAATAATTTTATTTAATGTTATTAAAAATATTTTTATTTAATATTTTAATAATATTAACAAACATATGATAATTTTAGTTTCATTTAGTGTTATGATTTTATTTTTAGATCAATTACTAGTAAAAAATATTTTTTTTGATATATAATAATTGTCAATTCACTAATTGTTTCTATTTTAATCACATGATAAGTAACGATCCAGTAATAAAGTTGTTAAGTACTATTATTAATCAGATCCGCAGCTGCTGCTTGCTGCCCCTTTCACTTTATATATATATATATATATATATATACTGCGGCATCACTGTGGAAAAGGGGACCCATACTGTGGGTCTCACTGTCAGAAGCCGCAGGCGTCAGTTGCGGCTTCTGACTTAACCGTACACCCGGAAATATTTGTCAAATTAGCTTATTTGCGTAAAATTTTTTTCAAATTACCCCAATCAAATCTTTGTTCCCTAAAACATGGGACTAGTTTTATGTGGTAATTGGAGGAAAAGTTGTTTGCAGCTAGCCCTGAAAATTAACCAGTAAGCTATAGCTAAGTGTGCTGGTCCTGTGCCAGGACTGTAAGGTTTCAAGTTTGAGAGATCTTGCATAATAATAATAAAAAAAAGAGCCTACGGTCTGAAAATTCTTCCATGATTACATGCAAATATGGAGAACTTAGATTTCTGAATTTCTATAGATACTAAATAAATGTAATATAAAAGGGGAACTATAGTACTAATGATTTGGATCCTGAGACAGCTAGTATGTTGGAAGCTCTGAAGGATGTCTGGCAGAACCAACCGCCTAATTGGGTGGGAGCAGACCCCTGTGGAGATAAATGGGATGGCATAGAATGCACGAATTCACGTGTAACTTCTATGTAAGTAATCTGCAGCAGTTCATCTTCGAATGTCAATTGAGTCTGCTTTCTGGTTTTAAGATTAACCAGCAATTTTTTCGAACTGCAGAACATTGTCAAGCATGGGACTTGAAGGACAGCTCTCTGGAGATATCTCATCATTATCAGAACTGCAGATTCTGTAAGTCTTCAGCCTGCAATTAGAGTTTTATTTTTTTTTTTTATGCATTGGATTCATTTTCTAACCAAATGTGCTTTAAGCTTCTGTTTAGTTAAAATTCTTAGTTAATGATCATTGGCATCTATATATAGGGATCTTTCCTACAACAAAGGTCTAAAAGGACCTCTTCCACCATCAATTGGGGATCTGCAAAAGTTAACAACCTTGTAAGAGTTCATAAATAACCAAATCATTAAGCCAAAACCAATTTTCGGGTCGTGTTACAATTCTCTAAATTAATTAATATCTTTTAGGTACCTCATTGGTTGTAGTTTCTCTGGTCCTATTCCTAATTCAATCGGATCGCTGCAACATCTGTTTTCTCTGTAAGGATTCCTACTTGTTATCATATCCTTGCTTTATTATTGCAGGACAATATTTTTGAAAAATGTATGTTTGCTGTTAACTGCAGATCTTTAAATTCTAATGGCTTCACTGGACCAATTCCACCTTCAATTGGAAATTTAACAAGTCTCTATGCGTTGGATTTGGCTGACAATAAGCTCCAAGGAACTATACCAGTCTCCATGGGGGCGACACCTGGTCTCGATATGTTGATCCACACGAAACACTTGTATGCCAAATCTTTTTGTTCTATCCTGCTGACCGGATTTTTCTTATTTTTTTTTTTTCTTCTGTGAATCAGTTTCTATATATTAATATGTGATCAAGCAAAACTATTTACAGTCATTTTGGAAAGAATCAGCTCTCAGGCACTATCCCAGCTCAGCTTTTCAGCTCAAACATGACTCTCATACATGTGTAAGTTCCATTGATATGAGCTTACATGAGCTTTTACAAGTCCCATAATTAAATATGATCTAATCCTTCTTTTCTTGGGCAGGCTTTTTGAGAGTAATAACCTTTCTGGTAGTATTCCTTCTACTCTTGGCCTTGTGAAAAATTTGGAGGTTGTGTGAGTATCCATAACAAAAAAGACTTGAATGATTTTAGATTGATTTTTCTACTGGTAAGGTTTGTGTTGAATGTCTTGCCTTGGCTGCAGGCGCTTTGATGACAACTCGTTGATTGGACCGGTCCCTTTGAACTTCAACAATCTTACCAGTGTCAGTGAGTTGTAAGTACACAAACGGGCAGAGATTTGGAAAACAAAGTTTCAAATAATTTTAACTTGGTTATTGATATCTTAGTAACCAATTTTCAGGTTCTTGTCCAACAATGGATTAACTGGCCCTGTACCTGACCTTACCGGGATGAGTCTTCTCACATCCCTGTAAGATTTCATGCTGCCTATAATTATATTATCAGTACTAATAGGAACAAATATGAATTTACTTCCTTTTGTTTAGTTTAATAGAGTCGTAACTTCAAATTTGTCTTCAGGGACTTGAGCAATAATAGCTTTGATGCAACAGATTTTCCATCTTGGGTTCTAACTTTAAGAGTCTTTGACAACATTGTACGTCTCTCTGCCTCCTGTGTTCGCTCTTAATCTTCTGTTTCTTAGACCCCAAAAGAGATTAACCTTTCTTGATTTTTGTTATTGCAGAAGGATGGAAAACACACACCTTCAAGGACCCGTTCCGACTGACTTCTTCAGCCGTCCTTTTCTACAGACAGTGTGAGTTTCCACTTTATCAATTCTAGCTAAAGCTTCACTTTCATGGATGCGAAGAATGTTGAAATAAAAACCAATGGTTACTTCTGGACTTTCTGTGACAGGGTGCTAAAGAAAAACAAACTAAATGGTACTTTAGATTTAGGGATGTTGCCATATATAGCAAACATTTATTTTGTACAACCTATTTATTTTATATTCTTTGTACAGCTGTATGTAGAGATAAATCTCTGTAAATCAGCCCCAAATCAGCCCCAATATTATTCTCTGTAAATCAGCCTTTAATTTTGTATATTTAGTTATATATTCAATGAAATCGGAGAGAAAAGGCATTCAGCCATTCAGCTAAAATTCTTTCTAAGTGAAAGTTATCATGGTATCAGAGCCCTTATATTAGAATTTTGGAATATTTTTTTTTGGTTATTCTTGAGTGGCGTTGGAACTTCAGGTTACTGCAGATTGCAAGTTCCATCTGGGTAATTTTCTTGTAGTATCTCGTTGCCTTCTTTTCTGCTGAAAATGGCTGGTAATTACTCTGAATTTTGTGTTAAATTTACGGGAAAAAATTATTCGACGTGGGAATTTCAATTCCGTTTGTATGTTACTGGCAAAGAATTATGGGGACATATTGATGGTACTACTCCAGCTCCAGCAGATGCTACTCAATTGGCTCAATGGAACATCAAAGATGCTAGGGTGATGTCTTGGATTATTGGGTCATGTGATTCTCAAATTATTCTTAATTTACGTCCCTATAAAACTGCTCAAACCATGTGGGAATATTTGAAAAAGGTTTACAATCAAACAAATTCAACAAGGAGATTTCAATTGGAGTGTGAAATTGCGAATTATACACAAGGGAGTCTCTCTATTCAAGATTATTATTCTGGTTTTCAAAATTTATGGGCTGAATTTTCTGATATAGTGTGTGCTACAGTGTCTAAAGATTCTCTTGCTGATGTACTGGCTGTTCATGAAATTAGCAGGCGCGATCAGTTTTTGATGAAGCTTCGATCAGATTTTGAAAGTACTCGTTCTAATTTGATGAATCGACATCCTCCTCCTACCTTAGATGTGTGCTTCAGTGAATTAATTCGTGAGGAGCAACGTCTTCTTACACAAACCGCTCTTGAACAGGAGAAAATGACTATCACACAGATGGCATTTTCGGCTCACGGAAAAAGTAAGGGTCGAGATATGAGTAAGGTTCAGTGTTTTAGTTGTAAGAACTATGGGCATGTTGCAGCACACTGTACCCAGAAATTTTGCAATTATTGCAAAAAGCGTGGCCATATCATCAAAGATTGTTCAACTCGCCCTCAAAATCGTCAAAATTCTGCCTTTCAAGCCACAGTTGGTGAAGCTTCTACGGATCAGATTCAACCTAAGTCCTCACCTATGTCTGCAGTAAATCCAAATGTTCAATCCACTGTTGTTACTCCTGAAATGGTACAACAAATGATTGTCACAGCCTTCTCTGCTCTGAAACTCCAAGGTAATGGTAATTATTTGTCTAAGACTTGGCTTGTTGATTCTGCTGCCTCCAATCATATGACAAGTTCTCCTCATTTGCTGCAAAATGTCCAATCCTATAATGGATCAGAAAATATTCAAGTTGCCAATGGAAATCATTTGCCTATTACTGGTGTTGGTGATATTACTCCAGTTTTTAATAATGCTTTTATATCACCTGGGCTTTCTGATAATTTGCTTTCAGTTGGCCAATTAGTAGAAAATAACTATAATGTTCAATTTTCTCGTGACGGTTGTTGTGTGCAGGATCAGGAATCGGGGACAGTGATTGCGAAGGGGCCTAAAATCGGACGTTTATTTCCTATGCATATTTCCATTCCTAGAAATGTGTCCTTAGCCTGTTCTGCTGTTATTAATAAAAATGAGGTGTGGCATAAACGTTTGGGACACCCCAATTCTACTATCTTGTCTTATTTGTTGAATTCTGGTTTATTAGGCACTAGTGGTCAATCTACAAGCCTTTCTTTTGATTGTTCAACGTGTAAACTAGGAAAAAGTAAAATTCTTCCTTTTCCTCTTGTTGGTAGTCGTGCGAATAAATGCTTTGATATTATTCATAGTGATGTATGGGGGATTGCTCCTATTATTTCTCATGCACATTATAAATATTTTGTGACATTTATTGATGACTATAGTCGATTTACTTGGATTTATTTTCTTCGTTCCAAATCTGATGTTCTTTCAGTTTTCAAGACTTTTGTTGCTCTTGTTGAAACTCAATTTTCTACTGTCATCAAAGTTCTTCGATCTGATTCTGGTGGAGAATACATGTCTCATTCATTTCATGATTTTTTGAAAGAAAAAGGTATTCTCTCACAGCGTTCTTGTCCATACACACCTCAACAAAATGGTGTGGCAGAGAGAAAGAATCGTCATCTCTTAGAAGTTGCTCGTACTTTGCTACTTGAGTCTTCCGTTCCTTCACAATTTTGGGTAGAATCTTTATCTACAGCTGTTTATCTTATTAATAGACTGCCTTCTAAAATTTTAAATCTTGAGTCTCCTTATTTTCGCCTCTATCAACAGCATCCTCAGTATGGGCATTTGCATACATTTGGTTGTGTTTGTTTCGTTCATTTGCCTCCTTTTGAACGTCATAAACTGTCTTCTCAATATGTTAAATGTGCCTTTATGGGATACAGTATTAATCATAAAGGTTTTGTTTGTTATGATTTATTTTCTAAGAAGCTTCGTGTTTCTCGCAATGTTGTTTTCTTTGAACATCAGTTTTTCTTTCCCACTTGTGATCAATCTTTGCCAGATGTTGCTCTTCTTCCTAGCTTTGATAAATCGTCTTCTTCAACTGTTCGATTCCGGCCTGGATATGTGTATGAAAGACGTCATTCAACACCGCCCCTTCCTACTCACGATCCGCCCCTTGCTCCTGCTCCTGCTACCTTGAGGCGCTCCACTAGAGTATCACGACCTCCTAATTGGTATGACTCCTATCATACATCCTTTAGTGCTGCGTTATCCTCTTTTGTGGTTCCATCTTCTTACTCACAGGCAATTAAGCATGAGTGTTGGCAAAAAGCAATGCAAGATGAACTTCGAGCTCTTCAGGATAATCATACATGGGATATTGTTTCATGCCCTCCCACAGTTAAACCTATTGGGTGTAAGTGGGTCTATTCTGTGAAACTTCGATCTGATGGGACTTTAGAGCGCTATAAGGCTCGGTTGGTTGCTCTTGGTAATCGACAGGAATATGGGGTGGACTATGAGGAGACATATGCTCCTGTTGCTAAAATGACTACTGTGCGCACAATTCTTGCCATTGCTGCTTCACAAGGTTGGCCACTTAAACAAATGGATGTCAAAAATGCATTTCTCCATGGTGATCTCAAGGAAGCTATTTACATGAAACCTCCTCCTGGTTTGTTTTCCTCTTCTACTTTGGAAGTTTGCAAGTTGAATCGCTCCTTGTATGGTTTAAAACAAGCTCCTCGTGCATGGTTTGAAAAGTTTCGATCCACCTTGCTCCAGCTTAAGTTTGTGCAAAGTCAATATGACTCTTCTCTTTTCCTTCATACAACTACAACTGGAATTGTTCTTCTTTTGGTCTATGTTGATGACATTGTTATAACAGGCACAGATTCTTTATTGATTTCTCAAATTCAACAGCATCTACGAGAGTCTTTTCATATGAAGGATCTAGGTAACCTTACATATTTCTTGGGTTTGGAAGTTCACTCTACATCTTCTGGTATATTTCTTAATCAACATAAATATATTCAAGATTTAGTTGCATTGGCTGGTCTTCATGATTCTTCATCGGTTGATACTCCTCTAGAAGTAAATGTCAAGTACTATTCGGATGAGGGAGATCTACTTTCTGATCCATTTTTGTATCGCCAATTAGTGGGGAGTTTGAACTACCTAACTATCACCAGACCTGACATCTCCTTTGCTGTCCAGCAAGTTAGTCAGTTTATGCACTCTCCCCGCCATCTTCACTTTGCTGCAGTTCGTCGCATCATAAGATATCTTCGGGGTACTCCATGCCGTGGTTTATTTTTTTCTGCAAGTTCTTCTCTGTTTCTTCGTGCTTTTAGCGATGCCGATTGGGCTGGTTGTCCCAATACTCGTCGCTCTGTTACTGGTTGGTGTATGTTCCTTGGGGATTCTTTGATCTCATGGAAGAGTAAGAAACAGGATCGAGTCTCTAAATCTTCTACTGAATCTGAATATCGGGCCATGTCTGCTGCTTGCTCTGAAATTACTTGGCTTCGGGGACTGTTGGCTGAAATTGGATTTCCTCAAACGGATCCCACTCCTTTACATGCAGATAATTCTAGTGCTATTCAAATTGCTACTAATCCTGTCTACCACGAGCGAACTAAGCACATTGAAGTCGATTGTCATTATATTAGAGATGCTGTCACTACTCGAGAAATTTCTCTTCCACATGTTTCCACAGCTTTGCAAATTGCTGATGTGTTTACCAAATCTCTTACTCGACAGCGCCATCAATTTCTTGTTGGCAAATTGCTGCTTCATGATCAACCAGCATCAATTTGAGGGGGGATGTTACCATATATAGCAAACATTTATTTTGTACAACCTATTTATTTTATATTCTTTGTACAGCTGTATGTAGAGATAAATCTCTGTAAATCAGCCCCAAATCAGCCCCAATATTATTCTCTGTAAATCAGCCTTTAATTTTGTATATTTAGTTATATATTCAATGAAATCGGAGAGAAAAGGCATTCAGCCATTCAACTAAAATTCTTTCTAAGTGAAAGTTATCAAGGGACAGGTATAGGCAGCCAACTTCAACTAGTTGATTTGCAGAACAATCAAATTTCTTGGTATACGAAAAGGCCAGGAGAAAATCAAGTTTCCTTAATGTTAGTCACATTCCATAATCGTACTTTCCACGTATTGACAAATTATGTTGCTACAAATTTAAGTTGTTCTTTGCTATTTTTACTGGCTTGTGATTGTTCTATCTGTTGGAGCTTGCAGACTTGTGAGCAACCCGGTTTGTTCGAAATCAGGACCAATTGAAAGTTACTGCACTATTCATAATCTTAATAATCCTTATAGGACACCACCAAATAATTGTGTGCCAGTTACTTGTGCTGCTAATCAGGCTTCCAGTCCCAACTGTAAATGTGCATATCCATACAAAGGATCGCTAGTATTCAGAGCTCCTTCATTTTCAGACCTGAACAACTCAACCATTTATATTCTCCAGAGGGCTATGATGGATTTTTTTAGGTTGAATGGACTGCCTGTCGATTCGGTTTCTCTCAGTAATCCAAGAATGGATAAGTATCTTCGTTTGGACCTTCAAGTTTTCCCAACTGGCCAAGAACATTTCGATCGAACAGTTATTGCTACGATTGGATTTGCATTTAGCAATCAGACTTTCAGGCCTCCAAAACAATTTGGACCTATCTATTTTAGTGGAGATTCTTATGAGTTCTTTGCTGGTATTTTTTCTCAGTCTATGCATATTCCAAAAAGAACTTGTTGCATTCTTTTCCTTTCTTCTTATATTGACTCGTTCCTTTTCTCTTGTCATTCAGGAGATACAGGATCTGGCAGCTCATCAGACACTGGCATTATAATTGGAGCTGCTGCTGGTGGTTCTGCTCTTATTCTACTATTGCTCGTTGCAGGACTTTATGCTTATCGTCAAAAGAATAGAGCGCAAAGAGCAACTGAAAAGAACAATCCTTTTGGTAATAGTAACAATAATGCAGCGTTTACTTACTCTATTTTCTATGTTATAAGGAATATCTTGGATTTACATTTTGAAAATGCAGCTCATTGGGATTCAAGTAAGAGCCAAGGTGCTGGTGTTCCTCGGTTAAAAGGAGCTAAATGCTTCTCTTTTGAAGAGCTTAAGAAATGTACCAGCAATTTCTCAGATGCTAATGATATTGGATCTGGGGGTTATGGAAAGGTTAATTTTAATTTTCTTCATATCTTTCTTCAGATTTTCAGAGTTCATTTCATCTTGTTTATGTTGCTTGCTTCAGACTCAGGTCAAACAGTATTCTTAAATTGGATTTCACCATAAAATTTTCTTTCAAATGATCACATAACAGAGTCATTGTTCATGAGTTTTTGGGGTATGATGAACATGTTTTTACAGGTTTATAGAGGAATCCTTCCCACTGGACAATTGGTAGCCATCAAAAGAGCTCAACAAGGATCATTACAAGGTGGAATGGAATTCAAAAATGAGATTGAATTACTATCAAGAGTCCATCACAAGAATCTTGTAAGCCTTTTGGGATTTTGCTTTGAGCGAGGTGAACAAATGCTCGTATATGAGTTTATTCCAAACGGTAGTCTCAGTGATAGCCTATCAGGTATATTTACTTCTATATGTTATCCTTATCGATGCATCAATTATGATACTTGAAATATTCTATTCTCTAAGTATTTGTCACATCATAAAACTTGGAAAATGGTAATCACTTGTATTTCTTTCCAATCCATGCAGGGAAGTCAGGTATCAGATTGGATTGGGTGAGGAGGCTTAAAGTGTCCCTCGGAGCAGCAAGAGGCCTAGCCTACATGCACGAGCTGGCAAACCCTCCAATCATTCATAGGGACGTTAAATCAACCAACATTCTCCTAGACGAACGTTTAACTGCAAAAGTTGCTGATTTTGGTCTTTGCAAGCCCTTGAGTGACACTGAAAAGGGTCATGTTACCACTCAAGTTAAAGGAACAATGGTCAGTACACTCATACCCCTTACTTTTACCAGATAAAAGGACATTCTGCAATATTTTGCAATTGCAATAACACATGGCAACAGATGCAAATGTAACAGTTTTAATATAAATCGCAGAAGTTTTGTACCGCTTCGGCCCATGGAATCTTAGGACTAACATAATCATTTGAATTTGTTCAGGGATATCTGGATCCTGAGTACTACATGACTCAACAGTTAACAGAGAAAAGTGATGTCTATAGCTTTGGAGTGGTAATGCTGGAGCTGTTGACGGGAAGAAGGCCAATAGAAAGAGGGAGATACATAGTGAGAGAGGTGAAAATTGCAATGGATAGAACAAAAGATTTATATAACCTGCATGAACTTCTTGACCCAGGAATTGGATTAGAAACATCATTAAAGGGTCTAAACAAGTTTGTGGATTTGGCAATGAAATGTGTTCAAGAATCAGGAGCTGACAGGCCTAAGATGGGTGAAGTAGTGAAAGAGATAGAGAATATATTACAGCTCGCTGGATTAAACCCTAATGCTGAATCAGCATCCACTGAGGAAGCAACCAAAGAACATCCTTATGAGAAAGATGCCTTTGAATATAGTGGAGCCTTTCCACCTTCAAAGCTTGAGCCAGTATGAGTTCTGTTACTTGTGAATTTTGTACTTGTACACAGTTTGAATTACAACTAGGTTTGTTGGTGAATTTCTTTTTCTTTTTTTTTTCTTTTTTTCTGCTAGAAAAATTCAGTGGATAGTAACTGTAATAGAATTAAATTGAGTCATTTTCTTGTGTCAAGTTACTATTTTGTTCTTTTTCTCTTCACTACCCCAGTAGACTGTGAAAAAAGATATATAGCTGCATAAAAGATGCAACACAGATTAGCAATTGCTTTTGTAGGAATTTGACAATCATATTGTTGTTGTATATCCTCTTTTAATTTGCTACAGATTTATTATTTGCTTTCTTCTCAAATTTATAAAATTTCCATATATATGATTAATAGTCACCAAACTTTGAGCAATCACAGCACTTTTGTATAGGGGTCAGGTCATTGGCTTCTCCAATAGTGCAGAGAAATACCATTAATTTTTTCTGAACTCCGTGATCAAGCTTCATGCCAGCATTCCATCTTAGCTTCTTAAAACCGACACGATCCAACATTGGAACATAAGTCTGATTGAGCTGTGACCCCAAGCAGAAGAAATGGTCAAGCCAAAACAGTCCTCCCGGCCTCAAAACTCTGTATATATCATATAGTGTGAACTCGAGCATCGCATCAGGCATCAAGTCGCTCAAAATATGCATCGAATGAACTATATCAAGTGTATTCTCGAAGAATGGAAGCCTCTGAGAAACACTCAAGTGAATTGGAATCAATCCGCGCGATGCAATGAAGCTGTTGAATGGACCATCCAGATTCATTGAGCTTGTTATGATGGTTACATTCATTTCTTTCATTCTAGCTGCAAATGTACCTGTACCGCCTCCTATGTCAAGTCCAATTCGGATAGTTCCTTGAGGTTTTGTCTCGAGAACTTTATCGATTCCATAACTTAGTCCTCCATCATCCAACATCCACCTTCTCCGCTCCCTCCCCTGAAGATCAAAGTGTTGGATGTGGGTTTCCTCCACATAGTGGGGCCCGTTCCATTTGAAAAGAAAAAAAAAAAGGGGTGTGTTGCAATCTTTGATTTTTCCTTCAAAGATTGCAACTGCGGCCGTGGTGGACAGCTTACAATAAGCTGTCCACACGCATTTAACGCGTAAAATACGCGTTTATATTTCTTATAAATAGGCTCTATTTCATTTCAGTTTTTCATATCAAACTTTCATAAGTTTGTGAGAGAGAGAAGAAAAGAAAAATATTTGGAATATTTTTCTAAAAAGGGATTGACAAAATAGTGAGTTTGAAAAATACTTGTGTGTCACTATTTTGGGTTTATCTCAAAATTATTGTATTACATTTCTTTCTTGTACCCATTAATTTATTAGTGGAAGAAATATCTTCGAAATTTGTCCCGTGGACGTAACCCAAACATTTTTGGGTGAACCACGTTAAATTGCTGGTGTCAATATTCTAGTCTGCTAATTTATTTTTATTTATCCGCTGTGCCCAACAACTGGTATCAGAGCCAAGGTTATTTCTTAGTATGCTTTGTGGTTGCAGCGTAGACCGATCTTCCACATCAGAAAAGATTTTTCCTTGAGTGCTGTTTACGTATACAGCACTGTTCATACATACGGTACTATTCACGTATACGGTTACTATTCACCGTCAGATTTTTTTTTGGGATCGAAGAAGTCCATCGAATTCCGATCTAAATGGAGGCAAAAAATAGCAGAATGATCTACTTAAATGGCTCAAACTACCTCATATGGAGTAAAAAGATGAAAGATCTTCTAGTTGTAACGAAGTTGCATTTGCCGGTGTTTGCCACAGCTAACCCCGAAGGTAAAACCGATGAGGACTGGAAGTTTGA
Source organism: Excoecaria cochinchinensis (assembly GCA_947683425.1). NCBI lineage: Eukaryota > Viridiplantae > Streptophyta > Magnoliopsida > Malpighiales > Euphorbiaceae > Excoecaria > Excoecaria cochinchinensis. The sequence goes on from CANTUQ010000050.1 coordinate 9,265,037, forward strand.
CCATGAGCAGGTGTGCAGTTTTATCCGACAATTTGTCGAAGACAATGTGTTCAATCATATCTGTAATGAGACAGATGCCAGAACACTGTGGAGTAAGCTGGAGACATTGTACTCTTCAAAGACGAGAAATAATAAATTATTTTACTTGACCAAGTTGGTGCAAGTAAGATATAGAGAAGGAGCTTCCTTGCCAGATCACTTGAACGAGATGGAAGGGATCCAGGATCAGTTAAACAGAATGGGAGTAAAGCTGGATGATGAAGTATTTGCTTTATTGGTATTAGCCTCTCTGCCACAGTCTTAGGAGACTTTGAAGATCTCTATCACCAACACTGCACCCAATGGTGTGGTAAACATGGAGATTGTAAAGAGTAGTATCCTGAATGAAGAAATGAGAAGGAGATCACAAGCCTCATCTTCTTCATCACAATCAGATGTTCTAGTTGCAGAATCTAGAGGAAAGAGATAATCTAGGGAATAAAATCCTAGAGGCAGGAGCAGAGGGAAGTCAAACAAATATACCAATGTTGAATGCCATCACTGTAAAAAGAAGGGTCATATTAAAAAGTTCTCTAGAAAGTTCAAAAAGGAACAAGAGAACCGAAGCAGAGCTGTGAAGAGAGATGACAGCAGTGATGACGAGCAGACTAATATCATAGATGAATTCAATATCATTTATGATGAAGATGTTATTAATCTTGTATCTCAGGAGTCCAGTTGGGTACTTGATAGTGGTGCTACCATTCATGCTACATTCCGTAGAGAATTCTTCTCATCATACACACCTGGAGATTTTGGTGTTGTTAAGATGGGAAATGAAGGCCTGTCAAAGATTGTTGGTAAAGGAGACGTTTGCTTGAAAATAGAGAATGGTACTAGACTAATTCTGAAGGATGTTAGGCATATTCCAGACATGCGCCTGAATTTGATCTCTGTACGCAAACTTGGAAATGAGGGATATTGTAGCTCCTTCATTTATGACAAATGGAAGCTTACAAAAGGCTCATTAGTAGTGGCTAGAGGTGAAAATCATACAACTTTATATGTGATGGAAGCAAAGCTCTCCACCGACACAGTAGCTGCAGTGGAGAAAGATAGTACAATTAAACGGTGGCATCGGAGACTTAGCCACATGGGAGAAAAAGTAATGAAAAGCCTCGCCAAGAAGAAAGTATTGCCCGATATGGATGAAGTACACTTAGACAAATGTGCTGATTGTCTATTTGGAAAGCAAAATAGAGTTGCTTTTAAAAGTTCCCTTCCTTCCAGAATGAAGAATGTGTTAGATCTCGTTCACTCAGATTTGTGTGGACCAATGCCAATATCACTTGGTGGTGCTCAGTATTTTGTGACTTTCATTGATGATCATTCGAGGAAGACGTGGGTATATCTTCTGAAGACAAAAGATTAGGTGCTAGATGTCTTCAAAGAATTTCATGCCTCAGTTGAGAGACAGACTGGGAAGAAGTTAAAATGCATCCGGACAGACAATGGTGGAGAATACACTGGGCCATTTGATGTTTATTGCAAAGAGCATGGTATTCAGCATCAGATGACACCTCCAAAGACACCGCAGTTGAATGGCTTAGCTGAGAGGATGAACAGAACTTTGATGGAGAGAGTTCGATGTCTACTCTCACATGCAAAGTTACCTAAGAGATTTTGGGGTGAAGCTATTCTCACAGTTGCACACGTTTTGAATCGTTCACCTTGTACTCCTCTCAAGATGGATGTTCCAGAAAGAGTATGGTCAGGAAAAGATGTTTCCTATGATCATCTGCGGGTGTTTGGCTGTAAAGCATTTGTTCGTATCCCCAAGGATGAGAGGTCCAAACTTGATGCCAAGACAAGACAGTGTATTTTTATTGGCTATGGTCAAGATCAATTTGGCTATAGATTTTATAATCCTATTGAGAAGAAACTTGTCAGGAGTCGTGATGCTGTATTTATTGAAGATGAGACCATTGAAGATATTGACAAAATAAAGAAGGATGTTCTTGATTCCAATGGCGACTTATCAGATTTAAAATTAATTCCTCCAACACCGATGCCAAGAGAAGTTGGAGATGAAGACTAGGTTTATCCACCTGATGATGATGATGCTCTTATAGAAGTTGATTCTGATGATGATGATGATGATGATTAAGATGATTTTCCAGCACCAACACCTATGGCTTCTCCGGTTCCAAGAGGAACACCACCTCCACAAAGGAGAAGTGAAAGAACAAGATGGCCATCTTCTAGATATCCTCATGACCAGTATGTGACTATTACTGAAGGGGGAGAACCTGAGAGTTATCAAGAAGCCATAGATGATGAATCCAAACAAAAATGGATTGAGGCCATGCAAGATGAGATGAAGTCCTTGCATGAGAATAAAACTTTTTGAACTGGTGAAGTTGCCCAAAGGCAGAAGGGCCTTGAAAAATAGATGGGTGTTCAGGATTAAGCATGAAGAACACAGTTCCAGTCCACGTTACAAAGCCAGACTGGTTGTTAAGGGATTCAGTCAAAGAAAAGGAGTTGACTTTGATGAAATTTTCTCACCAGTTGTGAAAATGACATCCATTCGAACTGTGCTGGGGTTAGCAACAAGTCTTGACCTGGAGGTTGAACAAATGGATGTCAAAACTGCCTTCCTGCATGGTGATTTGGAAGAAGAAATATACATGGAGAAACCAGAGGGTTTCAAAGAAAGAGGAAAAGAGAATTATGTCTGCAAGTTGAAGAAAAGCCTCTACGGCTTAAAACAGGCACCGAGACAATGGTACAAGAAGTTTGAGTCTGTTATGGGGGAGCAAGGCTACAAAAAGACTACTTCAGACCATTGTGTTTTTGTGCAAAAATTCTCTGATGATGATTTCATTATCCTTTTGCTCTATGTGGATGATATGTTGATTGCTGGCAAGAATGTTTTCAGAATTAACAATTTGAAGAAGCAGTTGAGTAAGCCTTTTGCTATGAAAGACTTGGGGCCAGCAAAGCAGATTCTTGGCATGAATATTATCAGAGATAGAGGCGTCAAGAAATTGTGGTTGTCACAAGAGAGGTACATTGAGAAAGTAATTCAGAGATTTAATCTGGATAAGGCTAAAGCAGCTAGTTGTCCTCTTGCTACTCACTTTAAGCTGAGTTCTGAACAAAGCCCTCCTACATACAAAGAGAAGGAAGAGATGGATAAAATTCCATATGCTTCAGCAGTTGGAAGTTTAATGTATGCTATGGTGTGCACACGGCTAGATATCGCTCATGCAGTTGGAGTTGTGAGTTGATTTCTTTCAAATCCAGGAAAGGAACATTGGGCTGCAGTAAAATGGATTTTCAGGTATCTTCGAGGAACTTCCAAAATATGTCTATGTTTTGGAAATGACAAACCTGTGTTAGCTGGATACACAGATGCAGATATGGCTGGCGATGTGGATTCCAGAAAATTCACTTCTGGTTACCTGATTACCTTTGCAGGGGGAGCTGTGTCATGGCAGTCAAAGTTACAGAAATGTGTTGCACTTTCTACGACTGAAGCGGAGTTTATAGCAGCAACGGAAGCTTGTAAAGAGTTGCTATGGATGAAGAAGTTCTTGAAAGAACTTGGTTTGCAGCAATAAAAATATCAGCTATTCTGTGATAGTCAGAGTGCTATTCATCCTGGTAAGAATGCCTCCTTTCATTCGAGATCAAAACATATTGATGTGAGATATCATTGGATAAGGGATGTGATGGAGAAGAAGCTACTACAGCTTGAGAAGATCCATACGGAAGAAAATGGGTCAGACATGTTAACGAAAATTTTACCAAGACAGAATTTTGAGTATTGTCGGCTAGCTGCAGGACTAGCGGGCCCCCCCACCATGTAGTCGAAAGGGGGAGAATTGTTGGATGTGGGTTTCCTTCACATGGTGGGGCCCACTCCATTTGAAAAGAAAAAAAAAAGAGGGTGTGTTGAAAAATCAAAGATTGCGGCTGCAATCTTTGATTTTTCCTTCAAAGATTGCAACTGCGGCCGTGGTGGACAGCTTACAATAAGCTGTCCACACGCATTTAACGCGTAAAATACGCGTTTATATTTCCTATAAATAGGCCCTATTTCATTTCAGTTTTTCATATCAAACTTTCATAAGTTTGTGAGAGAGAGAAGAAAAGAAAAATATTTGGGATATTTTTCTAAAAGGGGAGTGACAAAATAGTGAGTTTGGAAAATACTTGTGTGCCACTATTTTGGGTTTATCTCAAAATTATTGTATTACCTTTCTCTCTTGTACCCATTAATTTATTAGTAGAACCTTTCTCTCTTGTACCCATTAATTTATTAGTGGAAGAAATATTTTCGGAGTTTGTCCCGTGGACGTAACCCAAACATTTTTGGGTGAACCACGTTAAATTGCTGGTGTCAATATTCTGCTCTGCTAATTTATTTTTATTTATCCGCTGTGCCCAACACAAAGCAGTCCTTGCAATCAAAATAGCCTGGCTGGTTTTTACGCTCAATCAAGCACTTGTAGCTCTTACAAATATAAGGATCCCACACAATGCTGGTATCCAGTGGGGTTCCCCAAAGACTATGGGGCAATGGGGTTGGCTCTACATAGTTAGCTGGAGACTTTGAGCGACATCTCCTTCGAGGGAGAGGCTCACTGTTCAAACCCTAAGCTTCCATCAAAGCTTATTAGAAAGCAGAGAGAACAGAGAAAGATGAAAACCACCTCACGCATTATCACACTACATGGAGTAACAGAAATGGTTTATCTACAAAAACTTTCCAACTAATAAAGACAAAAAAAAAAAAAACTAATCTAACTAACCAGATAAAGAATAAATACAAAACGGTGACTATGAGCAAAATAGTGAAACGGTGAGTATTGTTGTGATCCCCCCCCTCAAGTTGAAGAATGGTGATAATCGACTAGTTCCAACTTGCTACAAGATTTGATGAACAAAGGAACAGTCAAAGCCTTGGTAAAAACATCAACAATTTGTAACGAAGACGCTAAGTATGTGGTGTCAATGAATCCGCTTTTCAACTGCTCACGAACGATGTGGCAGTCAATATCGATGTGTTTCGTTTGTTCATGAAAGACTGGGTTTGCAACTATGTGAAAAGCTGCTTTGTCATCACACTTCAAAGAAATTGGAAGAGGAAAAAAATATTAAGATCATGTAAGAGATAGCTAAGCCACTGTAACTCACAAACCGTCATCGCTATACTATGGTATTCAGCCTCCGCAGAAGAACGAGAAATAGTAGGCTGCTTTTTGCTCTTCCAAGAAATCAAGGATGAACCGAGATAAACACAAAAATCGGTAACTGATTTTCTAGTGTCAAAGCACGCACTCTAATAAGCATCACAGTAAGCGGTGAGAGTGAAGGAATTATTTGCAGGAAAAAATAATCCCAATGAAGGACTATTTTTTAAAAACTTGAGCAAGTGTATAGCACATTGCCAATGCAGAGTTCTAGGAGTATGAACAAATTGACTCAGCTGATGTACAACAAATGTAATATCTGGCCTAGTAAAACCAAGATACAGTAATTTTCCAATTAATCTTCTATACGGATGAGCATCTGGTAAAAGATTTCCAGAAGCCGAAGTAGAAGACAATTTAATACCTTTCTAGAAAGGAGTTGTCACAGGTTTCCCTCCTAGAAGGCCTGCTTCTTGAATTAAATCCAAGCTGTACTTTCATTGATTGACATATAAACCTGCTACAGAACGAGCAATTTCTAATCCCAGAAAGTACTTTGCAAAGCCAAGATCTTTGATAGTAAATCGTGCATCCAAGAAGCATTTGACCTTTAAGATATCGACTGCTGAGTTGCTAGTAAGAAGCATATCATTAACATATATTAAAATAGCCATAAAAACTTCAGCAGACTGTAGAATAAACAAGCAATGATCATTAGAGGATTGCTTAAAACCATAAGACTGAAGTTGAAGTGTTAACTCAGCATTCCATTGCCTTGAGGCTTGTTTCAAGCCATAAAGAGACCCTTTCAATCTACAAACCTGACCAGGTTTAGCCTTGGAATAGCCATCGGGTGGAAACATATACACTTCCTCATCAATATGACCATGCAAAAAGGGATTGTTAATGTCTAGCTGATGGAGTTCCCAACTCTTAGCTGCTACCATAGCTAAAAAGACTCTAACAGTAACTACTTTAGCAACAGGAGAGAAACTATCAGTGTAGTCAAGCCCTTCAATTTGATTATACACCTTTGCAACCAACCTAGCTTTAAACCTATCAACAAATCCATCAGGTTTAAGCTTTACTTTATATATCCACTTTGAGCCAATTGCCTTCTTTCCTTGAGGAAGATCTGTAAGAATTCAAGTGTGATTCTTTTCTAAAGCTTCAATTTCATCCTTCATAGCAAGTTCCCACTGTATCTGTCCTTTAGCATCTGCATAAGAGTGAGGTTCATGCATTTTTGACAAATTAGTCAAAAAACATGTATAATATGCCGAAAAGGAACTAGAAACAAGAAAAGGAAAAGTGGATGGAGTGTATTTTGTAGGCTTAAGAACTTCAGCTACAACTGGCAGTTGGTCAGGAACAAGATTTGTTTGAAAAGTAGCAAGCCACGATGGAGCTTTTGGTTGCCGTGAACTTCTTCTAGGTAAATTTTCAACAGGAACTAAAATTGGAACTGGACTCGAAGCATCAACAGAAGTAGGTGGATTAAGAATTGGAGATGAAGTATTAGTCCCAAATTCATTAAGAATCAGAACAGAAAAATAATCTAAAACAACCGGCACAATAGACACTGGTGGTTGAGACGAATAATGGAGCATAGACTCCTGTTTGTAAGGAAAAATATCTTCATGAAATATCAAATCTCTACTAACAAAACATCTTTTACTCGTCAAATCATACACCTTGTACGCCTTTTGTCCGGAGAAAGACCAATATAAACTCCATTAATAGCTCTAGAAGCAAATTTCTCTTTGTTTGGTTTATTGTCAATGCAATAGCATAAACACCCAAAAATCTGAAGATGGTCAAAAGAGGGTTCCTTTTGAAATAGCAACTAGTAGGGACTCTGCCATTTAAGAACAAAAGATGGCAGCAAATTAATTAAAGTGGTAGCATGGAGTATAACATGACCCCAAAAAATTTTTGGTAAGCCAGCCTGATGAAGTCAAGCTCTCGCCACTTGCAATAAATGTCTATGTTTGCATTCAACCACGCCATTTTGCTGAGGAGTATAAGGGCAACTTTTCTGGTGAATAACTCCATTCTCCTGTAACAAATTTTGACAATGAGAGCTAATAAATTCACCTCCATTATCCGACCGAAGAACCTTTAGATTAGCATAAAACTGGTTCTTTATCATTTTGATGAACATTGCTAAAATGGTTACTGTTTGTGATTTCTGAGCCATTAGATAAGTCCAGGTACTTCTGCCAAAATCATCAACAAGAGTTAAGAAATAGTGTGCTCCTAATATAAAAACATGAGTATTGGCCCCCCAAATGTCAACGTGTACAATTTCAAACTTAGCAACTGCTCTAGAATGGCTTACTGGAAACTATAACCGTGTCTGCTTTGCCATGGGACAAACATTACAAAATTCTTCAACCTTACCAAAATCAGCAGTATTTCCATTAATCATGGATAAGTGTTTCATTACAGAAGAAGAGGGATGACCCAATCTTTGGTGCCAAATCTATTTATTAGTTACAGACATATTATTTACAGTATGAGCACGGTTAAAAGATTTAGAAAAGGAAGAAGAAATAGATTGGTTAAGTTTACAGAATGAATTATTCAAGAAAGAACTATGATCTAGGATATAAAGGTTGTCTATAACATGTCCCTTGGCTACGATCTTCTCACTCTTCAATTCCTATATATAACAAACAAGAATTCAGGTAAAATTGGAATAAAAGTGAAGAAGTTGGTGACAGTTTATTAATAGACAAAAGGTTATGGTTAAAGGTTGGAATGAATAAAACATTCAAGAGTGTTAAAGTGAACAGATTCACAGTGCCTTTATAGGCCACATGTGTGATAACACCATTGGGAAAATGGACTTTAGTAGGTCTATCAACAGGAGTTAAAGTCTGAAACAAGGATCTATTTGAATAGATATACGTAGATGCACCAGTGTCAACAATCCAGCATCTCAAGTTTGTGGAAGGAACGTTTTCCAAGGACATACCTGCATATTCTAGTTGAGCAAAATTCAGCTGTTAAGATTCCGCCATTTGCTTCCCTTTGAGAGCCTTTGCAATTTCTTGTTGAATAAGCTCAGTGAGATTTTGCATACTATTGATTTTCAAATCCTCTTCGTCATATTCTAGAGGTGTTTCAACCATATAAGCTTGTTTAGCTTTGCCTATCCCTTTTCCGTTGCCCTTCTTCTGTTTTAATTCTTTGTACCATTCTGGATATCCATGTAACTTGAAACAACTATCTTTCTCATGGCCCTCTATTTTATAAAAATCACAGTATTTATCTTCCTTCTTCCTAGAATCTTTCTTCTTGAAATTTCCTTTTCCTCTATTGTACTTATCTGATCCATGACTTTTTTTTTTATCATCATAGCATTACCATCAACAGTATCACGCATCATGTTAATCTCTCATTGTTTTTCTATTCGAAGCGCCATAGCATAAACTTTGTTAACAGACGGCAGAGGATCAGATGCTAAGATCTGACTCCTAAAATTATCAAAACTCTGATTCCCTTTAGGAATTGGACAACTTTGTTCTGCGTATCAATTTCTTCAAGTTTCTTGCTCAACTGACAACTACAACCACCACAAGAACAAATCGGAATAGGCTGCAATCTTGAAATCTCATCCCAACATTTGTGAAGTTTACTGTAGTAAACAGTGATAGAACTACTTCCTTGTTCAATGGAAGTTATCTCTCTCTGGATCTGGTATATTTGAGGTGTATTATTACTGTCCCTAAACCTCTCTTCTAACAGATCCCATAGAATCTTGGAAGTGGGACTGTAAATAAAAGTTTCTGCTATCTCTTTGCTAATCGAATTCAAGATCCATTATTTGATCATACAGTCTACCTTCCTCCAGCGTTTGTATTCTTGTGCATTGTCAAGTGCCAGTGTAGCCGTGCCATCTATAAAGCCCAGCTTATCTTTTGCTTCTAATGAATTTTTCACAGAAATACTCCAACTCATGTAATTATTTATAGTAAGAAAAGTAGTTACCAAAACCATTCCAGGATGGTCTGACTATGCAACTGTAGCAGATCATCCAATGCATGAACCCATGGAGCTTGTAGAACAAATCTCTTATTTTCTTCTCTTGTCTCTGTAGATTCAACATCATCTCCAGTAACCGCCATTCAAGAAACTTCAGATCAATCAAGAATACAGATCTACAACGAAAACCTTTACGATATAGTAATACAAACTAGAATATCAAAATACTTCAACAGTAGGAACAATGATACAAGATTCTATGAAGCCAAGAACCGAAATGGCTCTGATACCATGTTCAAACCCTAAGCTTCCATCAAAACTTATCAGAAATCACATAAAACAGAGCAAGATGAAAACCACCTCACGCATTATCACACTTACATAGAGTAACAAAAATGGTTTATATATAAAAACTTTCTAGCTAATAAAGACAACAAAAAAAAACTAATCTAACTAACTAGTGAAAGATAAAGAATAAACACAAAACGGTGAGTATGAGCAAAATAGTGAAACGGTGAGTATTGTTGTGATATTTCTACACTCACAGCCTTTTAACATCAGCCTTTGAGCAAATACATCATCAATCGGACATTCTCCACCAATCTGATATGTCATGTACTAATTCAAATCCTCTTGATACCTCAAGCAACTAGCACCAACCGGAGGATACACCTCATCAGACCCGATTTGAGGAGAGTAATCGCGAGGGAGTTTGTGAGCTCGTATTGCTAGCATAAGCTCATCAGACATAGCAATGCCATATTTATCCCAACTTATTAGAAAGCTTATCGGTCAATGGCTCGTGCTACTGGCTACTTAGCTCTATAAGAAGGGCTTCAACAAGCAAATTTGTTGAGTTGAGCTTTTGTTGCAAGTCAGCAAGTTGATCTTTACTAGACTTGAGCTCAAGAAGTAGAGCATTGGAATCCAAGTGACCGAAGGGGATATGGTTTGTGTAGGAAGATATGTTAAAAGAAGGGGTGGTGAAAATGAAGATAGTAAGAAGATTGGTTAATGTTACAAGAACAATCAATTTGATCTTGTACTTGGTATTTTTGTTATTGATGTGAATGTTTTTTTTGCATAGTCTTCTGCTAGATTTCCCATCTTCACTTTCTCATAAAATATTGAAAGATTGGAAATGAATAAGAAGAGAAAAGAGTTTGAGATTTGCATCATTTTATGAAAGCTTTGGTGAGCGTTAATCGCTGGTTAAGACGTTCAGTGAGCAATTTTGCAGAATTTTTATTAGAAACAACATGGAATTCAGTATCAAAATGTTACTCCCTCCATTTTTTTTATTTGTCACTTTTCCTATTTTCACACAGATTAAGAAACATTAATTAAACCTAATTTTAGAATTAAATACAGTTAAAAATGACTAAATTGCCCTTATTGTTATTACTCTCAAAATTGCTTAATTAATGAATTAATAATACACATGGGATTACAACATTTATTTTAAATCTATTTCCAAGGCAATATTTCGTACTCCCAATGTGTATTAACTTTTGTTTTCCCCCTCAAATTCATAATTACCTTTTGCAATTTCCTTCAAAAATATCGTAATCCCAATGTGTGGATTAACTTTTGTTTTCCCCTTCAGATTCATAATTACCTTTTGTTTTCCACTATAATTTTAACTATGCATATACTCAAATAAATTAATTCAAACTTTTCCCACCCAATAAATTTCTAAATTTTTTAATTCCCTCCAAAATATGTGGTATAAATAAAATTGTTAGAAGTGGGTATAAATAAAATTCAATATAGAAACTTAGAAAATGCCTTTAGAAATATATTTAAATGTGAGTGCAATACAATATGAAGTTGAAGTTGATAATGAAAAAGAAGAAGCACAAATTCAATTGCCAGATCTCAATGTTGATGTGACGAGTTTTGATTTCGACCAAAATATCATCCTAAATTCTCCACCGGTTAATACTTCTTCATCAAATCATATTTTCCTAGATTTAAATAGTCAGCCATGTGTAGAAAACGGGATACAAGAACAATCACAAGATTCAATCATCAATACCGGTATGTTACCATCTCAAACTAAAATATTTTTATATTTTTTTTGTTCAAGCTGCTTTTTATTCAATGATTACCCGTTTAATAACAATATTCCTATATATGAAAGCAATCATAATATGTATTTAATTACAAAAAAAAAACTAATAATAATATTATCATAATTTGTGGTAGCTAATGCAGGGCCCTGTAAATTATGGTATCAAATGGCCACTGTCAATTTTTCTTAGCTTCCATATTTAGAGTATTGTTTTAGATAGTGAAAGATTTAGAAGTCAGATATCAAAACAATATTTTTTTTACTTGTGCTGTAGTGTGAATTCATGAGTATAATAATAAATAAAATAACAAGAAGAAATAGTGCTAAATATTATTTGATTTGTGAGGCAATGCCTCAAATGAGATACTATATTAAGTAAATTTTTTCACGTAAGACAAGGTTATTTAGATTTTTTTTAATAGTTTAACTTAAAAGTATTAAATTCAAAATTTTTACAGTTTATATGTTTAGGCAATTCATGGTTAGAAAATGATTCATAATTGTTTTTTTAATGATTCATTTGTCAAATGATTTATAATTATTTTTTTAATGAGTATGCTTATGCTTTACATTTTCATTGTGTTTAATATATTTTTTTATTTCATTTTCAAATAAAAGAGAATAGTACTAGTGATAGTGCAAGCGGGCAACCAATAGATGTGAAGAAAATATTGAACAATGATGAACGCAAAGCTTTATATGAGAGATTATTGCAAAAAAGTGTGGATGGAAAATTAAAAAGGGGAGTGACAAAAATGGTGGCATTGGAGTTCTCAGTTTCTATGCGCACTATTCAACGAATTTGGAAACAATCCAAAAATAGTGGCCCATTTGTTAATGTGTCTCATAAAAAGACAAACTGTGGTAGTAAAAGAGTTCAAATTGATAAGAATCGATTTCGTGAGATTCCTCTACATCAACGAACAACTTTTGCCTCTTTAGCTTGTGCTATGAATATAAGCAAAACGACGTTATTCAAATATTTTAAATCAGGAGATATTCAACGTCATTCAAATGCCATAAAACCGTATCTTAAGGAAGAAAATAAAAGACAACGATTGCAGTTTTGTATATCGATACTTGACAAAAATAGCTTATCACGTGATCCAAGCTTCGTCGGGATGTACAACATTATACATATTGATGAGAAGTGGTTTTATATGACAAAGAAATCTGAAACTTACTACTTGCTACCTGATGAAGAAGATCCAATTCGAACTTGTAAAAGTAAAAATTTTATTGGAAAAGTCATGTTTTTAGTTGCCATAGCTCGTCCAAGATTTGATGCACAAGGTAATGAGCTTTTCTTTGAAAAAATTGGGGTATTTCCTTTCGTCACCCATGAGCCAGCTAAGAGAACTAGTGCTATTAGAGTTGCAGGAACACTTGAGATGAAACCAATAACTGCAGTGAAAAGAGAAATTGTTAAGTCTTATTTGATTAAAAAGGTTTTGCCAGCTATCAAGTCAAAATGGCCAAGAGAAGATTTAGAATTTCTAATATATATTCAGCAAGACAATGCAAGAACACATATTGATATAAATGATGCTGAATTTCGCCGAGTTGCTATAGAAGATGGATTTGATATTCGATTAATGTGCCAACCTGCTAACTCTCCGGATTTAAATGTTCTTGATCTTGGATTTTTAATGGGATCCAATCCTTACAATATAAAGAGGCACCTAAAACTATTGATGAGCTCATTGATGCAGTTGTTAAGTCATTTCAAGCTTTTCCTTCAAGAAAATTTAATAATATATTTTTGACATTACAGATGTGCATGATCGAAATAATGAAAGTAAGAGGTTCTCACAAGTACAAAATTCAGCATTTGAAGAAAGCGACATTAGAAAAAGAAGGCCAGCTACCTACTCAAATGAAATGTGATCCCCATTTGGTGCAAGAAGTTCTCAACTATTTAAGTTAGCTTATTTATAATCTAACTATGTAGGGTAATTGGTAATATTTGATTTTTTTTAATGCAAAAAATGTTTCTATATATAGCCTAGATAGGTAAGGAGCATTACTTACCAATATTTTGTACTTATTTTGGAACACAATTTATTTTGTCATATGTTATTTTTCTTTTCTTTTTTTTTTCATGCAGGATAAATAAAGATCACGCTATTAGGAGATTATTTTTGATAAACCACTGAATTTATTTCATACCTATAATAGTTATTTGTGCTTTTATTTTTATTTCATCAAACTATATTAAAAAAATATGCTTTGAAATAGAACTAGAGAAGTAATAAAAATTAAGTAAATAAAAGTTATTAATGACATTTTTCTGCAAAAGGAGACGAATTAATCAAAATTAAGAGAAATACTGCCATTCATATATATGTTCCATAATCCTAAAACACATTGTAATTAGTCAAATTAAGCTTACAACTAAATGATATAAAATATTATGATTAAACTAATAAAATATAAATTACTCCCTTCTTTACATATGCCTTCTTCGCGTATGCCTTTGCAAAATATAAACTAATAAAATTATTTGATTGAAAAAGGTGTCACAAGAGTCAAAGGGAGGGTTACTTTTTGTTTGTGGTGGAGAATACTCTTCCTTTTTCAAGTATTACTTTTTCCAGTATTCTTCTTCTCATATTACCCATTCATATCTTCACTACTTTCTAAAGATGGAGCAAGCCACGATGAAGTTGGAGGATGCAACCATGGAGGTGGAGGAGACGGTGTTCTCGTGGAGGTGCCGCCGGCGAGGAGACTAAAGCTCAGAAGATAAATTTTCAACATATCTTTGACTGTTTGCTTGATTTCCTCTTCCAATATATATCTGTTGAATTTCTATTTTGTCAAAAATTTTATCTTCTCTATTGGGTAATTTATTCAAATCAAACTCACGAGGTAGAGGTTTATTCAAATCAAAATCTAACATTTTTTTTCTTTTTTTTTTCATTAGAAGTAATTTTTGATTTGGAATTTAAACTGGTAGAGTTTTGTTCTTTGCTCATTTTTTTTCATAAATTTATGGAAAAAATCTTTAATTTATAAACTCTACTTTTGAAGGGATGAATATCGGGAAAAGGAAGAGATCAATATGAATTAAGATTGAATTAATTGATGTGTAATTTCCAAAACAAGGATAAAATTGGAAAATTAAAATTATTGCTGCATTTAATCTCTCTAAAACGTCAAATAAATAGAATATGAGTGATTCTCAAAAACGACTTGTATTTGAGAATGGAGGGAGTAACTTTCTTTCCACTCTCTTCGGATCTTGGCCTACACTCCAATAAATGCACTAACTTTGATACAAAAGCTGCATGTGCAAGTATATAATTTTTTTAAATTTACTGTTCTAAAATCAAAGTGAAAAATCCATAGATAAACTCAAATACGCAATTATTTGTATTATTATTAGTGTTATATAGAACCAATTTATTTGCAATTTCTTTTTCTTAACTGAAATTATTTGAAATTCCAAAGTAAATATGTTTGTGTTATTTCTTGATTTAAATGATAAATATATATTTGTCGAAAATTGAAAACATATAATTAATTATTTATTTAAAAGGTACAAACATTTATTTAATAAAAAATGTTTTTAACTTCAAAATACTTTTTTCATCTTCCTTTTTATCTTTTGGTTTTTGTTTCTTCCAATTAATGCCAATTAGTTATTATTGATCTATTTAATGTAATAAATACTTATTATTGTGAAAATTGATCTAAAATATTCTTATCGTGGATAACTAATTTTATTTTTAATTAAACTCTAAATTTATTAGTATTATATTTTGAAGGGAAAATAAAAGAAGAAATTAATTGAGGTAACAATAAAAGATTGATACCTACTTATTGTAGCGCAGAAATCTCGTTGCAGAAGCGATACAACGATTTCCTTTTATTTGGTCACCGGTCTGGCTATTACCTACTCGGGATAAGAGCAGCTAGATCACAATCTAAGAGCCCCTGTAAGATTAACACAATAAATCGTGAGTGGGAACGAGCAACCTTACGGCGTATACGTTTTCTCGTTACCAAATAATAAGGATCTCACCTCTATTTATAGAGATCCTAAAGGTTAGAAACTTATCTCTAATCTAACTCAGAATTCTTCCTGAGATAGGATTTGGTAAACTTTATCAGATTAAATTACTCAATTTAATCTGGATTGGAACTCAATCCATTAAAGAGTCATGGGCGCATCCCAACTCTATCATCTCCCACTCGCACATGACGGAATACATTTTATTTATAATCTTCAGTTATACAGGCTAATAAATTTTGTGACCAGCATACTTCGAGAGCACTATAGCTATACACCTGTTAGGGATATATAGCTTCTCGAAAAAGGCGATCCTTTTATTTCACGTATGCCTAACCCTAGACGACCTTCTCACAATCACTGTTTTAAGTTATGATCTCATAAAATATCATTCGTGTTCACTATTATGTTTCTACTCATAGAAACGATAATAGACAAGTCGGTGAACCACGAACTCTTATGAATGTGATCAAAAGGTTATCTTCCCCTCTTACTATATGCCATCCATCATGATTCAACTCGCCTTTCTAGTTAGATTCTTCAGGCCTAAATTTTTCCCAGACCTCTTGAAAACTAACCAAGCTAGCCACATTGAACCATACTTTAGGGATAAGTTAAGGGTTCTAAGGGTCAAAATATAAATAGGGTCTCTGTGACGCACACCGGTCGCCCAGCAAGGGCCCTCACTTTTGAATCCGCCTTTGGGATTTGAGGTATTGGTTTGCGTCTTTTGATCATGGACGCCATGAGACATCATCGGTGTGTTCCTCCCAATAGAACATTAGGGAGAACACCCTAGTCTAATGACGCCTAAAGGCACCTTTGAGGTATTTGGAGTCGCCACCCAATTTGCAAGAAATTGGGAAAAGTCTCTCACCTCTAACAGTCTAAACCAGAGATTCTGTGTTCGAAACTTTCATCTTATTTATGCTTTGGTTAATTATAAATGAGTTTTTAATCTCTCAAAATTATATCTCTCATTTCACGCGATCAATGCATTTAAAATTAAAGGCGCAATGAAAGCATGTAAAGAAAAAGCAATAAAAGCGATAAATGAGGTAAATAAGGAAAGCGATAAATGAAAGCGGTAAACACCCAAGCACACAATTACAAAGGAAATAGGGGCGGAATACAACCCCAATAAAAGAAGATTAAAGGTGTGAATGGGGACATAATACAATCCCCTAAAAATAAATAAAGTTGCCCCAAAATTAAATACAAGGGCCCAAAAGGATAAAAAAAGACATAAATTTAAAACACTCGCACAAAAATCAAAATAAAAAGACATGCGTAAATTGGGGCATTTATTTTAGGAACTTTGGTTCCTTCGTGCCTATTATAAGGTTTGGGAACGTTGGTTCCTTTGCGTTTACTTAAAGAAAGTTCGAAGAGTCGTTTTGATTGTTTGGACGAAAACCGGGATGAGTGATCCCATTTTTGGAGAAAATTTGACTCTTCATTTTATTGTGATATTTTTCATTACTTGGCTAAAATGAGGGACATTGGTCCCAATTTTATTAATGAAAAATTCAATTTGATTGTAAAAGTATTTTTGTGACTTTTTATCTCACGCGTGCAAAAATGAAATAAAATATTTACAAATAAACACATAACACATAAAGAGGGGGTTGAAAAGGTCTCACCCAATCGAAGTGTCCATCTACACATTGTGACCCATCCGGGGAGTTACGGGACGCTCACATAACCCGATTCAAGTCAATTCTCAGACAAAAATTAATATCAAAAATATTAGTAAACATTCCAAGCAAATCAATTGAAGAAACGTAAGATATAATAGTAAAAAAAATAACAATAATGTGACAATCAACAAGCATAAGACAAATACACAATGATAATGGTGAAAACATAATATTAATAATAATGAGAATAATAATAATAATAACAATAATCAGAATGATAATAATAATGTTAACAGGATGTTAGTGGCAACTAATATGACAATAATAATACTAATTCTAATAATAATACTGATGATGTAAATAATAATACAACATAATAATGTTAATATTAATGATAACGATAATAATATGCAAAAAGCGACAATAATAATAATGATAATAGAGGCATGAAATAAGCACATATTAAGTAGTGGCAAAGTGAAAAGGCAACAGTGGCATAATATCAAGTAATAACTAATAATAGCATTATGCAATGACTAAATATGACACAATAATAAAGACGAAGATAACAATAATAGGAGAGAAATGGCAATGGAAATCACAGAAAAATAAATTAAAATCATGAACAGATTCCAACAGTAACTAATTTGAAGAAAATATTAGACAAATATCATGATATTAATAGCAAAAAGGAGACATTCACAACAATAAATAAATACTATACAAATAAACAAGCAAAATTGGTCCAAGTGTTTACCCTCAGAGTGTAGATTAGAAAATGAGGTGCCTCGGATAATGCCCTTGCCGGAGCTTCGATGAGAAAAAAAAATCAGAAAAATATCGAAGAAGAAAATGGAATTTTAGACTAAAAATTAGAGGAAATATTTGCGGAAAAAGTTTGCAAGACAAAGAAATTGATGCTTTCTTTTATTTGAGATGATTTCCTGATTGAAAGATGTTGGAGAAGAAAAACTCTGGTTGAAAAAAATCAAAATCAAAGTTTTTTTTTTTAGATCGAAGAAAGTCCCCTGTTCTTAGAGAGGAGACAGAGAAAAATCCTTTTTAATAAAATTTTGCCGTCCTCAAAAAATGAGTATCCCATCCTCATTTGATTAGCTGGGCTTTACCAAAATGGAGAAGGACAGATGATCCTTTAATTTTCTGTTGATCGAAAATAACACAAAATGGTGAAAAAATCGAATAGAAAATCAGTCTGAAAATAGCAGAATAGAGTGAAAACGATGGCCGCCGCCTGGAGAGGGGCGAAACACGAGTGCCAGGGACAATTGCGCGCGTGGGATAGCACAGAGGGACACACGTGGTGTCCCTCATACGCGCGCCAACGGCAGGTGGCCGCGCGGTGGCCAAGTGGCCACCACGCGGCCACTTTGGCCTAACAATAGAATTGGCCGCGTGATGGCAAAGGCCATCACGCGGCCAACAAAATGTAAAGTGGCCATAATGGCCACTTTACCAAGTTTTTAAAATTAATTTAATTAATTTTTTTTAAATCTTTTAAATTCTTTTTCTTAAATTTTTTTCCAGTTAAATTAATTAACTAATTTAATTAATTTAATTCAACTAAATTAAGTAACTAATTTAATTTTTCTTTTCAATTAAATCACTTAATTAATTTAATTTAATTCAATTAAACTAATTATCTAATTTAATTCCCCCTCCCTTTTTTTTTTAAGAAAACAAAAAAAAAACTCCCCAATAATATTATTTTGGAATTAATTCAATTAATTAATTAACATTTTTATGATAATATATTTTTATTTAAAAATAATGAGGGTCTCGACAAGGGAAACATCATTTTCGACACCTCTGCCTATAAGCCGATATCATTCTTATCATCGGGTAATTGTGATCTTGGACCGCCTCGGGACCCGGTGTCTACAGTCTCACAATAGGAAAAGTTGAGATCAATAGTATTTAAATTTCCATCCCTTTGGTCACTTAAGTACACACGGTATAAAACATGTGTTATGGTGTTCTTTCCTTCCCTTAAAAGAGCGCATGTCTCACATTTTAAATAATGTATATAAAAAACACCATACAGAAACTTAAGGTTGCGATGCACCGAAGCACTCAACTTTAGTTCGCTTATTTAAGAACTACTTCTGGCTTTTAAGACAGAACATGGTAGTTACATATAACTAACCATCGGATACTATACGATCCTAATTTGGATCTCAATCCAAAACATACAACCTCATGTATGACTTTATCTCGCGCCTTAACAAGACATATCTTGTAATTTCTGCAAAACGGTACTTTTATTTTGAACAGGCTCTCGATCATACTCATTTGCTCAAAAATCGCCTCATCTTAGTCTTTATCAACTCATTGACAAAACTAAGGCAAACACCCTTGTGAGTGGGCTACTTCTCTATCTGACATGCTCCAACTCAAACAAATAACAGTAAGTGTTTACACATTAAACATTTACACTCATGTATTGCCAACAATGAACTTTATTATTATTCACAAATAATAATGTTAAGAGATTACAATAAAGTTAGTACACATCAAATTCTACGCAAACCCTAAAATCTAATGTGTCTCTCAAACACATCTTTAGTTACAGGTTTAGTCAACGGATCTGCAATCATATCATGCGTAGATATGTACTGTAAGTTCACATCTCCCCATGCAACTATATCTCTTATATAATGATACTTAATATCAATATGCTTAGTCCTACTATGAAATTTCGGATTTTTTATGTAAGCTATCGACAATTAACTGTCGCTATAGACTGTCACTCGTTCCTCTGAGGTAGTTACTCTTAAATGGTCCATTAACCATTTCAGCCAAACTGCCTCTTGTACTGCAGCTGCGGAAGCTACAAATTCAGCTTCCATTGTTGATAAGGCTACACAAGTTTGTTTCTTGCTACTCCATGAGATGGCACCCTTGCCAAGCAAGAATATGAAACCTAAAGTGGATTTCCTCTCGTCCATATCTCCAGCCCAATCAGCATTAGTGTATCCTCTCAATTGCAGATCTTTGCCTTGATAACAGAGAGAATAATCTGTTGTACCTTTGAAGTATCTAAGTATCCTCTTAACTGCTTTCCAATGTGCTTCGCTCGGGTTAGATTGATATCTACTTGCCATGCCCACTGCATAACAAATATCAGGTCTCGTACACAATATTGCATACATAAGACTACCCACGGCACTGGTATAATGAACATTTCTCATACGTTCCACTTTGTCTGGAATCTTAGGACACATCTCTTTGCTAAGAAACCGATTCTTGGCAATGGGGCAGTCTATGGGTTTGCAGTTCTTCATATTGAATCATTCAAGGACTTTGTTGATATATGTCTCTTGTGAAAGGGACAACAACCTTCTCGAATGATCTCTTGAAATCTTAACTCCAAGAATGAAGTCTGCATTACCCATATCTTTCATTTCAAAGTTGGACGATAACCAATCTTTGATTTGATTTACGTACTCTTTATCATTTCCAGCTATTAGTATGTCGTCAACATACAATATTAAAATGACAAAATTATTTTCAGAGCTTTTATTATACACGCAATGGTCTTCATCAATCATGTTGAACCCATTCGACATGATTGTTTCATGAAATCTCAAATACCATTATCGCGAAGACTGTTTAAGGCCATAGATTGATCTTTTCAATCGGCAAACCTTATGTTCGCTGCCTTTTTCGATGGAACCTACATGTTGTTTCATGTATATTTCTTCATTTAGTTCTCCATTGAGAAAAGCAGTCTTTACATCCATTTGATATAGCTCTAGGTCTAAACTCGCCACTATAGCAAGAATTAACCTTATAGACGTAAATCTCACAATAGGGGAGAAAGTCTCCTCATAGTCAATCATTTCCTGCTGTGTAAACCCCTTAGCGACTAGCCGAGCTTTATATCTTTCGATACTGCCATCAGCTTTTTGCTTCACCTTGAGAATCCATTTATTCCCAATCAGTTTGCATTCTTCAGGTAGATCAACCAGTTCCCAAACACGGTTTAATCTCATAGAAGCCATTTCTTCTTCCATTGCATTGATCCATTTTTCGTTAGTTGGGCTTGAGAAGGCCTCTTTGATATTTTTAGGCTCTTCCTCGTCTTGTGGGGTAATCAAAAGGGCCTCATTCAAACCTTCAATCTCAAATCGTCGGCGAGGAACACTCATCCTTTTAGATTTATCCAGTTTCGAATCTTGATAAACATGTCTCATATATTCATCGTAATTCGGAATACTCCCACTGGGGCCATGCTCCATACTCCCACTGGAGTCAGGAATGCTCCCACTCAAATCAGGGTCTCGAATATCTGGATCATGTAGAGGACGAAGATCTTAACCTTCTTCCTCTAATTTCCTCCCACTCAGATGGAGTGATCCTGATGGTTCATATTCCTGAGTTTCATAGATAGTGAAATCTTGATTCATTTTGCCCAATTTTGGAAACTCATTTTCCAAGAATATGATGTCTCGTGATTCAAATTCAGTTACTGAACCATCCTCTTGCTCACCCATGAATGCGTATCCTTTTGATATTTCAGAATATCTCACAAAGATACTCTTTTTACCTCTTGGTCCCAATTTACCAAATTTACTAGAGGTATCATGGACGTAAGCAGCACAACCCCAAGGTCGTAGATGGCTTAGGTCAGGCTGCCGACCAGTCCACAACTCATAAGGTATGAATGTGACAGATTTTGAGGGCACATGGTTTAGAACATATGTGGCAGTTAATAAAGCAACTCCCCAATAGGAGATAGGCAAATTTGCCTCTACCATCATAGATCTAACCATATCAAGGAGAGTTCTATTTCTCCTTTCCGCAATACTGTTTTGTTGTGGAGTTCTGGGAATGGAAAACTGATGTTCAATCCCTTTTTTATCACATAAAACTTTAAATTCATCTGAAAGATATTCCCGACCTCGGTCAGTTCTTAAAGCTTTGATATTTTTATCTAATTGATTCTCAACTAAGTTCATAAAAGTTTTGAAGTAACTCAATGCTTCTGACTTGTGAGAAATTAAGTAGACATGACCATACCTTATATAGTCATCTATAAATGTGATGAAGTAGTAGGCCCCATGCCTTGCCCTCACATTTATTGGACCGCAAACGTTAGAATGTATTAATTGCAATGAAAATTTAGCTCTAGTTCCTTTTCTGAACGGTTTTCTAACTAGTTTTCCTTTAAGACAATGCTCACAGGTAGGTAATTCGACCTCATTCAAATCACCTAGTAAACCAGTTTTGGCTAACCGACTCATTCGATTTTGTCCAATATGGTTTAATCTAGCATGCCATAATTTCACATGATTCTCATTATTATGTGAAGTAGAAGAGATTAAAGAAAAACTATTTTTATTCATAAAGTTAGGATCGATATCCAAAACAATGAAATTGTTCGAAATAAAACCAAAACCATAATAAACATCATCCAAACATAAGCGCACACTGTCATCTTTAAAGTGTAAATCAAAACCAAGTTTTAATAACACAAGAACAGAAACTAAATTTCTACGAATATCTGGAGCATAAAGCACACCATATAGGAGCAAAATTCGGCCTTTGCGTAAGACTAATCTACACGCACCAATCTCTCGAACCGGCACTCTTGCATCGTTTCCCACATATATATATTTTGCTCCATTTGGTATTCGCCGGAATTCTACAAAGGCATCTCGATCCTTTGCTACATGGTCCGTTGCTCCTGAACCCATAAAGGATGAAATTCAGTTAGTAATATAGAACTAGATACACAAATATCACTCACTCTTGAGTTAGAAAAGTGTAACTGATTGGGCACGGTGCAGTCTCTTGTATATTGTCCTTTCTGTTGGCAGTTAAAATATTTCACTTTTGAAATATTTATCTTTGTCTTGCCTTTGGACCTCTTAGAATTCTGTTCCTTCTTCTGCCTTTTATTTTTCTTGGCAGGTTCTTTATCCCGACCTTTGAAGCCCTTCCTTTTTTCTAGTTTGAACTCATCCCACCAGAACGGGACTGTGCCATATGCACTTCGGCATTGACCGTAATCGATGCCAATCTGTCCTCTTTAAGCTCCAGGTAACGTGCGACATCCTCAAATGTCTTTACACTGTCCATATGAGTCAGTTGCATTTTCATATGCTCCCAACTCTTGGGTAAGGAACGGATGACAACTTGGACCTGCTGCTCGTCGGTCAACTTATGACCATATTCACTAAGCTCACTCATCATGTTTTCCATCTCCCTGAGATGTTTTCGCATAGAATGATCAGCTCTCTTCTGATAAGTATCAAATTTGATCGTCAAAGATCGGAGTTTAGTTAGAGTCACTCCTTCAAACTTCTCCCGCAAAGCGATCCACAGATCCATTGCATTTTGATACTTGCGGAATTGCTCAGTTATATCATCCTCCATAGGACTCAGCAGGATGATACGAGCAGTGGAATTCTTCTTCTTTCATGCCAAATAGACATCTCGGTCCCACCTATACTGGGCCGTATTGCCATCCTCAGGTTCAGCCATAACCGAACTTAAGGTTTCGAGAGCCTCTTGCTCCTCAAGTACATATTGGATCTTTATACTCCAGATTTCATAATTGTCGCCATTCAATTTCAAATCTTTGTTTAATTCAGCGATAATTGATTTGGAAGCAGATGCCATTTGTATCCTCTGATTCAAATGGAACAAAGTTGCACGTTATTATAAGAGATTAGGCAATACATGCAATTTACTATACACCTGAAATAATAACCTAATAAAGTTTTCTATTAGACTCAAATTCGAAAAGGTTACTTAAAGTACCAATTACCTTCTAAGTTCTAATGTCCAACTTTATAGGTTAAGATTTCATACATAGTAAATCAGAATTATTGGATTATTAAGTTCTTATACTTATGAGGAAAATTTTATTGGTTTTTTTTTATTAAGTCTTTACTTAATAAACATGCAAATATTTTACTCATAAAATATTGCAAGGCAATTAACATTTTAAAATAAACATATTTATTAAAAAATAATTAAATGTCATAAGAAATAAACTCATTCATTCAACCAATAAATAAATCCAATAATCCTCAAATAAGACACACATGTCAAATAATAATAATAGGAAATATAAATCCTATAAAAATAAACGCTAACTATAATTGACACTCATGTCAACTAATCTAGAAAACTAGATCTCCTCAAGACCTTTACTGACACAGAGACTGATTCTTTGACCAACTTTATTAACTCATAAGGGAACTCATAAGTTCGCTGATAAATCAATGGATGATGCACTTTACGTTCACTTCTTAATTTCACCACAGATGGAATGTTGCTCCTCAATACTCATCTTTTGGCAACTCTAGCCAAAAAATGGATGATAGATTTCTTATAAACTCTATCTCTTATGTACCAAGTAGTTTCCAAAAGCTCCCTCAGAACTGGATGATATTCAAAAGAGCTAACCAATGCTTTGATTTTATCTCTGTCATCCCTTCCTAAACTTAAACCTCCTATCTAAATGCACTCCTGCATTTATTTATGCATAGTCAATATATGACGCACTATAGCATCAATATCATCAGCTCGAATGTTCCTCCACATTCTCATTTTGCTTACTGAACACACTCTTGCATTTCTTAAAGCAATCCCATACGGGATTTTACGAATCATAGGTGTTCTTATCATCATTTCTGAAACACATTATAGAAATTTAAATGGTTAATACACTCATGTATAAACACATATGATTGAAACACATTTCAATCAATAAATAAGGACAAAAAAAACACATAAAAAATTTTTCAAAATATTTTAAAAACAAAAAACACATTTCCATAATTATTTTATAATATTTATTTCAAAAAATAAACAAAAATATTTTATGGTCATCAAAAAATTTTGAAAAATAGACCAATAAATCAGAAATATTTTGAAAAATATTTTCGCAAAAAAATGGAGCTGATTTGGAGGCAGGAGCACGCCGCACGCACTCACATGCGCCGACGAGAGGGAAGAGGAGGCGCTCACGTGCCTCCACGCGCCATACGTGCGACTCCCTCTTGGTCAGACACGTGTCAACACCACAGTGTGACACGTGTCTGACATACACGGGTCCGCGTGGCACCATGTGGACACTAATTGCGACGTGGCAACGACGTGGCTTGACACATGGCGGTCTCTAATTGGTACATGTATCGCTTTTTGACATGTCATCATGACACATGGCAAGCCTCGACCTTACCACATGTCCACCCCTAATTGGTCCACCTGTCACCCACGTGGCGCACAGGGGACACATCGGATCCGCGTGGCATGACCGCGGTCTGCCACGTGGCTCATGGTGATTTGGCCACGTGTCAATAACGCATCACGTTATTGACACGTGTTTGCGTGCTTGTGGGCCACCGCCCACGCGCTCACGCCCAACGTGTGGTGGCACGTGCAAGCCACGTGCCACCTGCTCGACGGAATTTGGACTCCGGATTTTGGCCGGTCAGGAGTTCTTGGGGTCTGTGAACACAATGGTAAGGTCAAAAATAAAAATCCCAATTTTTAGACTAGCGCTTTGAATATTCAATTTTATCCCTCGGGTTTCGGTGTACACATATACGAAATTGAGCCAAAATATACACGCATATATATTTTTCACACAAAAAATAAATTTTTATTGCGTTTCATGCTTTCTAGATCTACAAATTTTACTCATAAAATTTTAGATCAATTTTAAGCCCCATGCTAGGATGCAAAAAACAAAGGCTCTGATATCAATGAAGGGAAAATAAAAGAAGAAATTAATCGAGGTAACAATAAAAGATTGATACCTACTTGTTGTAGCGCAGAAATCTCATTGTGCAAGCGATACAAGGATCTCCTTTTATTTGGTCACCAGTCTGGCTATTATCCACTCGGAATAAGAGCAGGTAGATCACAATCTAAGAGCTCCTGTAAGATTAACACAATAAATCGTGAGTGAGAACGAGCAGTCTTGCGGCGTATACGTTTTCTGGTTACCAAATAATGAGGATCTCACCTCTATTTATAGAGATTCTAAAGGCTAGAGACTTATCTCTAGTCTAACTCAGAATCCTTCCTGAGATAGAATTTGGTAAATTTTATCAGATTAAATTACTCAATTTAATCTGGATTGGAACTCAATCCATTAAAGAGTCATGGGCACATCCCAACTCTATCATATTTCTATTCAAATATTAATATTGACTTGTTAATCAAATTTTTTTGCCTGTAAATATGCTAGTAGTAAGTTATTCAATTCACACAATAAAATATAAAAGAATAATATTTCTCCTTCTACTTTATATTTTTTCTTAATTATCTTGTCTATTTATTTACAATATTTTATTAGTACAATCAAATTTTTACCACAAGTTTTTGATACTTTTGGATATATATATATATATATATATATATATATATATATATATATATATATATATATATATATATATAAAGCCATATTTTCGTCTTTTAATTTATTATATTTAATACTTTTGTCATTTTATTATCTTAATTGGTAACACAAAATTATTTAACGGTTCTTAAACAAATGCAAAATCATTACCCAAATACATTTTTTTATATATGAAGTGCTTGTCTAATATGTCTTAAGAAAATTTATTAATTTTTAGAGATATTAGCTAAAATGAATATCACTTTGAAACTAAGGGAGAAACATTGGAGATCCATATATGAAAATCCTTATATAAGCTAAATGACAATTTTTTTAAGGATGATTTGAATTTATTTTGATACAAATATTATTAAACCTAAAGTTTACTAAAAAATATAAATATTAGTAACCTAAATTTTACTAATTATTGTATAAATATTAGTAAATTTGAAATTGATTGATTAATTGATAATAATATATGTAAACTTGAAATTTATTGATTAATACAAATATTAGTAAACTTCAAATTTATTGATTGGTATAAATATTAGTAAATCCAAAATTTATTGACAGATTGATATTAATATTAAGAAACTTAATGTTTATCCTTTGATATAAATATTGATATAATAAAATAATAAACTTGAAATTTACTAATTGAATAACAATTTATTGTTTAGCATGACCGATTTGATCATTCCGAAACAATTATAATGCATAAATTATTGAAAATTTATATATATATATTTATTAAAGAACGAGAAGTTTATTTAATTTAATTTAAGAAATTCACATAAACTACTTGTTTTTAAGAAATATTACTAAAGTATCATTGGCTAATAAACGACCTGAATTCCCTTCATTCTAGAATAAATAAAAATAATATATATGGGCTCACTATCCACCATGTAAACTACTCAAATTTTTTTTATAATTTTGAAAGATGCATCAGTAAAATAGTTATATGTGTATTTATTATCAATTCACAACCTCTAGTTTGTTAGATTATTTAAATTAAGCGCACAATTTCGAAATTACGCCACTACAAGAAAATGTAAAAATTATTACGACAATTTTCTGATGGAATAAAATTATGTAGTTAATTACCGATAAAATTTACTTTTTGTAGGTAAATTAAGTTGTAGGGAAAAAGATATTTTGCGATGAAAAAATGATCTATATTTTTCTGTCGTAAAAAATGGATGAAAATTTTTTTTCGATGGTATTTAGCCACGGAATAGTAAATCCATCGTAAATTTAAGCACCAATGTTTCCCGACAAAAATAGATTTTACTATTATTTTGATGTATCATATTAGTTAAAATTTAGCACTAATTAATATAAAGAATGTGTTTTATAATAGAAGCAAGTACAAGAGACTCTTCGATGACAGACAAAAAATTATGAGAACATTGATCACAGTTAGACCTTTTATGATGCAGTTGGTGGTAAAAATCGCCGTGAATGGATTTTTGGCTTAAGTTCTTTTGCAAACTCTTGCTATTTGCAATCCTCCACATCCATTACAGTTGCCTCTAGTAGGTGGGTTGCATCCAATGGTGAAGTAATTGAATTTTGGAATATAGTATAAATGCTGATGGGTTGCATAACTCAGCTAAGTAATAAGGTGGATGAGTTAAAGGGAAGAGGCAGCACTTCATCGCAGCAGTTTGATTAACCACTTTCATCAACTGCTTAGTCAGAGATTGTTAAATAATTTAGTATTTCTAATAATTTAAATTGATTATTTATTATTGTAACATTTTTACCAAAATAATTTGCTATAATTAATAAAATTTCAATTATATTATTTTTGTCCATTATAATTTTTATACTATATTATCATTGATAATTCTATCATTTAAAAATTAAATATAAAAAAATGTCATAACTTTTTCGACGGAATGCATTCTTCCGTAGTTAAATTTACCGACAGAATTTTGGATTCCATAGGCAAAATTACTGACGAAATAGTCCTTTCCATAAGCAAACTTACCTACGTAATATTCCATTGCGTAGGCAAATTTATTGACGGAATGCATCCTTCTGTAGGTAAAATTACCGACGGAATGAAACATTCCCTTGGTAAAATTACCAACAGAAAAAATAGATTCTGTCATAATATTTTTCGACAAGGAATTATTTCGTCGCAAATGTTACCGACATAATGCTTTTTTTCCATTGAAAACTTTTTTAAAGGTCATATATTTTCCGTCAGGAAATTTACCAATGGCCGTGTCTCCGACGACATTGTTCGTCGGTAATTTCTGTCGATACTCTTATTTTTTGATGGAAAATATTTACTTTCCATTGGTAATCACTAACTTTCTTGTAGTGTAGTGTGAAATCATACATTTTTCTTGATAATACTAGTGATCATACATCATAGGTAAATTATTGTTATAAGCCCATTGTACATATTTATACCCAAAAATCTATCAAAATTGTTATTAAATGCCTTCGATTAATTGTTAGACATTTTTATGAGAACAACAGTTCTCCTATATTTATATAAGGGTATATAATATTGTTTTAAGCAATACTTACATGCATTATGCCAATAAATATCATAAAATTCCTCTATTGCAATTTTTAGTTAGAAATTGCATTTTAATTAAATAGTTCTTCTAATATCAAGGGAAGAAAGCAGCTAAAAGATAAAATATATTTATTATGTATAATTTAGATCCTCATATTATGAACCTGAATTAAGTTCAAAAGATTATGTAGTTATAATGTTAATGTATTTGTTAGTGTATAAAATTTATTCAATTTCATATGTATCAGCAGCAAATACTTCAATTGAAAATAATATCACAGTAGGATAATTTGTCATGTAGAGTAAATTACTCAATTCCAAATAAAAATAAATTTTTTGAAATAGCAAGGAGCAAATAAATCAGATGGTCATACTATGGAGGTGGGTACACCTAAAGAAACCTATGACATAACTAATTTCAAACTTCAAGAAGTGGTTCAAGCTCCTAAAATTAAACAAGAGATCTCAATATGTTATGTCATTAAAAGAAACTGAAAAAGATAAAGTTGATGACAACATTTTTTCATAAAAATATTGATATTGATATTTTCAATATATTGAGGATTTTAAAATTAAACTATTGAAAAATAAAGATATTAATTGCATTCAATTTTATAATATGAATTTTTGAACGTATAGTTCAAATATTGAAAAATATGATGCCAATGAAATACACATGATATTTATGCAATTTACAACAAATTCATAAAATATGATTTATTTTATGACATTTATTGCAATAAATTTACATTGATTACAGAGAGATATATTTTCTTATAATAGATATAGATTCAATAAGTTTTTAATATTTATCAATATGGCAATATATTAGTATGTAAAACATTGATGTTATTTGCTTATTTGATAATGAAATTATATAAAATTCATAGAGGATTCATCATGCTTGAAGCATATAAATATTTCTAAAAAATATGGTTAGTAAAAATATGTATTGATTTTATGTATCTGATTTTAAAGTATTATAGTGTTGCCTATTATCATAATTTATTTATGATTTTAATTGTTATTGAAACTCTTGAATAATTTAAAATGCTTTAACAAATCTGAAAATTAAAATTTTGTCTCGATTTGAAAATCGAACACTATTTGATTGAAAAAATAATTTTTTATAAAATTATTACATATTTATAAATGATCTTCCATTGAGTATCCCAATGATTGTAAAATTACTAAGTACAACATATTTCATGATCATATATTATTGTTATTAATGCATTATGTAATCATACATGATGTATTAGAAGATAATTGTCAAATTGTTACTTAAAATTACATATTATTTTGAAAATTCTAGTTCTTTATATAATCGTGTATTTTTTATTTGGATAATTTTATTATTTTCGTTTATTTTTTTAGTAATTTTTTAGAAATATTTGAATTAAATTACTAAATGCATTTGTTTGTTATAGCTATTATATGATTATGTTGTATACATATCATGAAATTATTTTATTAAATTTGTTTAATTTCCTAAAGTGAATGAAGCAATATAAAATTATAACCATAGAAATAGTATTTTCAAGAAATGATAATTATGACTATCACAATATTAATTTAGAAGTAGCTGATAATTAAGAGAAAGAATAATAATAGTTAAGAAAACCATTTGAGAATGGATAATTTATTTATGATATGGTATGAAAATACATTGGTCACGTACTTGTTGTATGTATAATCATATTATTAAATATTATAAATTCTCCATCTTAAAGAAATAAAAATTATGGAGATGAATTTGTACATCCTTCATGCTTATGAAGGTACAGTATGTAATTTTACAAAATAAGTTTTAGTTGGTACTTTCAGTTCATGAATAATATATCCAGAAGACATATTATTATCATATTCAGAAGATATGTGATTGGCATATCTAGATGATATGTGGTTCATTTTTTTTAAAAAGAAAAAAAACTTATAATATTGTATATTAGAACTTTATATGCACAAGTTTAAATTTTTAGTTAGTATTTTCAATTCATGCATAATACATTTAGAAGATATATATGATTGCATATTCAAAAGATATATGGTTGGTATATCTAGATGATATGTGATTCATTTTTTTTAAAAAAAAATCTTATAATATTGTATATTAGAACTGAAGGATTAATAATATGCCACATGCACATATGGAGGTAAAATAATCGAGTAAATTATTACCTACCTCTTGTAGCGCAGACAAATAGCAAAAGCGTCAACAAGGATCCCTTATGGCATCACTGGTCTGGCTGATATCCACAAGCGGGATGACAGTAGCTCGATCACAGTCTAAAAATCACTTGGAGTATAAACGGCGAGGGGTAAAACTGACAGAGTTTCGGTATTAGGAAATTCTTCTCCCTTTCTTCCTCAAAGGAAGAACTCCTATTTATAGGCATTCATCCCCCATAGGAGATTAATGCACCATAAATGGGAATCATAACTCCCATTAGGGCAGTTACCCCTTTTAATCCCATTTAAAAGGGGAAGTTGTAACTTCCCTTTTGTATTAAGTGGGAAGTTACAATATTAAGGGAATATTAAGGGACATAATCCCTTAATTAAGTCCAAATATGAAACTCTTTCCATATTTGTAGGATTCCCGGACTGATATATTTTTTCGGGTCCATTCAAGAAGTCATGGGCGCATCTCGACTTCAACATCTCCCACTCGCACATGACTGAACGATTTTCAGTTGAATTCTCCAGTTATACAGGCAGATAGACCGTGTCACCAGCATACATCGAGAGCACTAGTGCTATACACCTGTTAGGGATATATAGCGTCTCGAAAAGACGAGATCCTCTTATACACGTATGCCAAACCCTAGATCGCCTTCTCACATTCATTGTTTTAACTCATGATCTCATAAAATAATTTTCATGTTCATTATTATGTTTCTACTCATAGAAACTACAATAGGCATGCCGGTGAACCACGAAACAATTGAATGTGATCAAAAGGCTATCTTCCCCTCTTAGTATATGCCATCCATCAAGATTCAGCTCGTTTTTCTAGTCAGGTCCGCCATGCCAAAATTATCCCATGGCCTCTTGGAGACTAACTAAGTTAGCTACGTTGAACCATACTTCAAGAATAAGTTAAAGGTTCTAAGGGTCGAAAAATAGTAAGGTCTCACAATAGAGAAAGTTGAGATCAATAATATTGACTTCCCATCCCTTGGTCACATAAGCACACATGGTATAAAACATGTGTTATGGTGTTCATTCCTTCACTTAAAGGAGCGCATGTCTTACATTTAAAATGTATATATAACACCATACAGAAGCGTAAGGTTGCGATGCACCGAAACATCCAACTTTAGTCTACTTACTTAAGGACTACTTCTAGCCTTTTTAGACAGAACATGGTAGTTACATATAACTTACCATCGGACTTCATACAATACTTATTTGGATCTCAATGCAAAGTATACAACTTTATGTATGTCTTTATCTCGCACCTTAACAAGATAAATCTTGTATTTTCTGCAAGACGGCACTTTTATTTTGAACAGGCTCTCGAGCAATCTCATACGTTCAAAATTTGCCTCATCTTAGTCTTTGCCAACTCATTGATAAAACTAAGGTAAACACCCTTGTGAGTGGGCTACTTTTCTGTCTGACATACTCAATCACAAATAAATAACAGTAAATATTTACACATAAACATTCACACTCATGTATTGCCAACAATGAATTTTGGTTATTATTCACAAATAATAGCATTAAGGGATTATAAAAAAAATATAACAGTACCAATTAAATTCTACGCAAACCTCGAGATCTAATGTGTTTCTCAAAACACATCTCTCGTTATAGGTTTACTTAACGGATCTGCATGAGTGAAAACGTACTGTGAGTTCACTTCTCCTCATGCAATAATACTTCTCATGTATTAATACTTAATGTCGATATGCTTAACTTTATTATAAGCTATCAACGAATGACTGTCACTGTAGACTGTCACTGGTACCTTTGAGGCAGTTACTGTTAAATGGCTCATAAGCCATTTTAGCCAAACTATCTCTTGTACTACAGCTGAGGAAGCGACAAATTCAGCTTCCATTGTTGATAGGACTACACAGGTTTATTTCTTGCTACTCCATGAGATGGCACCCTGCCAAGCAAGAATAAAAAACCTAAAGTGGATTTGCTCTAATCCATATCTCCTGCCCAAACAACATCTCTGCATTCTCTTAATTGCAGACCCTTGCCTCAAAAATAGAGAGAATAATCAGCTGTACTTTTGAGGTATTTAAGTATCCTTTCAACTGCTTTCCAATGTGCTTCGCCTAGGTTAAATTGATAGCTGCTTACTATGCCCACCGCATAGCATATATCGTATCTTGTATGCAATATTGCATACATAAGATTACCCACAGCACTGGCATATGGAACGTTCCTCATACGTTCCATCTCCTTCAGCATCTTAAGACACATCTTTTTACTGAGAAACTGATTCTTAGCAACAGGGGTATCAATGGGCTTGCAGTTTTGCATATTAAATCATTCAATGTTTTTATTGATATATTTCTCTTAAGAAAAGAACAACAACCTACTTGAATGATCTCTTGAAATCTTAATTTTAAGAATGTAATATGCTAGACCCATATCAAAGTTGGACAATAACCATTCTTTGATTTCATTTACGTACCTTTTGTCATTTCCAGCTATTAGTATGTCGTCTACATACAATGTTAAAATGACAAAAATTACTTTTAGAGCTTTTGTTATAGACACAATGGTCATGATCAATCATGTTGAACCCATTCGACATGATTGTCTCATAAAATCTTAAATACTATTGTCTTGAAGACTGCTTGAGGCCATAGATTGATTTCTTCAATCTGCAAACCATATGTTCGCTGACTATTTCAATGAATCCTACAGGTTAATTCATGTAGATTTCTTCATACAATTCTCCATTGAGAAAAGTAGTCTTTACATACATTTTATGTAACTCTAGATCCAAACTTGCCACTATGGCTAGAATTAACCTTACAGACGTAAATCTTACAATAAGTGAGAAAGACTCCTCATAATCATTATCTTTCTATTGTGTGAACCCCTTGGCGACTAGTCAAGTCTTGTATCTTTCAATACTTTTTCCAGCCTATTGCTTTACTTTGAGAATCCATTTATTCCCAATTGGTGTCCTTTTAGTAAATCAACCAGTTCTCAAACATGATTTGATTTTATGGATGCCATTTATTCTTCTATTACTTTAAGCCACTTTCCTTAGATGGGCATAGAAGAGCCTTTTGAATATTTTTAGGCTTTTCTTTGTCTTGTGGGGTAACCAAAAGAGCTTTGTTCGAGCCTTCAATCTCAAATCGTCAACGTGGAACACTTTTTCTTTTAGATTTTTGTAGTTCTGAATCTTGATAAACATGTCTCACATATTCATCGTAATTCAAAATATTTCCACTGGAACCATATGCCTTTACTCCCACTGGAGTTAGGAATACTATATTCTTTACTCCCACTGGAGTCAAGAATACTTCCATTTAAATCAGGATCTCAAACATCTAGATTATTTGGAGGACGAAAGCCTTGGCCTTTTTCCTCTAATTTTCTCCCACTCGGATGGAGTGATCTTGATAGTTCCTTTTCCTGAGATTAATAGAAAATGAAATCTTAATTCACCCTGCCCAACTTTGAAAATTTATTCTCTAAGAATATGATGACTCGTGATCTGAATTCTATCACAGTGCCATTTTCTTACTCACCCATGAAAATGTACCCTTTTTGATACTTCAGAATATCTCACATAGATACTCTTTTTATCTCTTGGTCCCAATTAACCAATTTTATATGAGTTATCATGGACGTAAGCAGCACAACCCTAAGGTCGTAAATGACTTAGGTCAGCTTGTCGACCAGTTCACAACTCATAAGTTATATATGTGACAGAGATAGAAGGCACTTGGTTTAAAAACATATGTGGCAGTCATTAAATTATCTTCCCGATAAGAGATTGGAAAATTTGCCTCCGCCATCATAGATCTAACCATATCTAGGAGAGTCCTATTTCTCCTTTTCGTAACACCGTTTTGTTGTGAATTTCAAGAATGAACAACTGATGTTCATTCCCTTTGTAATCACATAAAGCTTTAGATTCATATGAAAGATTTTCCTGACCTCGGTCAGTTCTCAAATCTTTAATCCTTATGTCTAATTGATTCTCAACTAAGTTCATAAAAGTCTTGAAGCAACAAAATACTTCTGGCTAGTGAGCAATCAAATTGAAATGACCATACCTAGTACAGTCATCTATAAAAGGTGATGAAATAGTAGGCCCCGTGCCTTGCCCTCACATTCATTTGACCACATTCATCAGAATGAACTAACTGCAATAAAAATTTGGCTCTAGTTCCTTTATCGAATGATTTTCTAATTATTTTCCTTTTTAGGCAATTCTTGCATATAAGCAATTCAACCTCATTTGAATTGTCTGTTAAACCTACATGGCTAACCGACTCCTTCGGTCTAACCCGGTTTGGTTTAATTCTAGAATGCCATATTTTCACATTGTTCTCATAATTATGTAAAGAGGAAGTAATTAAAGAAAATACTTATTTTCTTCAAATAGTCATGGTACACATCCATAACAATGAAATCATTCAGCATTTAACCAGAACCATCATAATCATCATTTAAGTATAAGCATATATTGTTATCCTCAAAACATAAATTGAAAACAAATTTCAATAAAGTAAGAACAGAAACAGAACTCTTAACAAAGGTATCTTGATCCCTTATTAAATGATCCTTTGCTCTTGAATCTATCACTCACAAAGAATTAAATTCTGAGTTGGATACACAAATTTCACTCACTCTTGAGTCAAAATATTATATCTGTTTGGGCACAATGCAACCTCTTGCATAGTGACCTTTTCGTTGGCAATTAAAACATTTCACTCTTGAAACGTTTACCGTCTTTTTGCCTTTGGACCTCTTAAAATTCTGTTCTTTCTTTGCTTTTTAGGGCTATTGAGCCTTTTTTCTTATCCTACTTTTGAAGCTTCTTCTCTTGTTCTAGTTAGAACTAATTTCACCAGAATAATACTGTGCCATATGCACAATAACATTGACCTTAATCAGTGCCAAATAGTCCTATTTAAACTTCAAATGACAAGCAACATCCTCAAATGTCTCAATGCTTGTCCGTTTCAGTTAGTTGCATCTTTATATGCTTCTAACTTTTAGGTAAGGAACGGATAACTGGTAGGACCTGTTGCTCATCAATCAAATTATAACCAACCTCACTAAGCTTACTAATTATTTTCATCTATCATAGATGTTTTCACATCGAACAATCATACTTCTTCTGATAAGTATCAAATTTGATCACTAATGATCAAAAAACTTAGTTAGAGACATACCTCTAAACTTTTCTCGCAAAGCGATTCATGGATCTATTGCATTTTGATACTTGCTGAACTACTTAATGATATCATCTATTGCACTTAGCAAGATGACACGAATAGTAAAATTCTTCTTTTTCTATGCCACATAGGCATTACGGTCTCGCCTATATTGTGATGTAGTGCCATTCTTAGGTTCAGCCATAACCGAACTTAAGGGTCCAAGAGCCTCTTGCTCTTCAAGTATAAATGGATCTTCATACTCCAGATTTCACAATCGTCACCATTCATCTTAATATCTTTATTAAGTTTTTGCAACAATTGAATTGGAAGCAATATTCATTAAGATCCTCTGATCTCAAATGGAACAAAAATGCACAATTTTAAAGGAGATGAGGCAATACATGCTATTTACTATGCATCTGAAATAATAGCCCCGTAAAGTTTTCTATCAGGCTTCAATTTGAAAAGGCTACTTATAGTATCCAATTACCCTCTTAGTCCTAATGTCCAACCTTATAAGTCAAAATTTCATTCATAGTAAATTTGAATTATTGGATTATTAAGTTCTCAAACTTAAGAGAGGGATTATATCGGTTTAAATTTATTAAGCCTCTACTTAATAAATATGCAATTATTTTACTCATAAAATATTGCAAGTCAATTAACAATAAAATAAACAAATTTATTATAAAGTTAAATGCCATCATAATAAATAAATGTATTTATTCATCCAATAAATAAAATCCAATAACTCAAAATATGACACTCGTGTCAAAATAACAACAGGAAACATAAATCCTCTGCTAATAAAATCAAACGCTAACCAAGATTGACACTCATGTCAACTAATCTATAAGTTTCTCGACACTGGGACTGATTCTTTGACCATCTTCATCAATTCATCAGGCAACTCATAAGTTTGTTGATGAAGCCATAGACGATGCACACTACGTCCACTTCTCAATTTCATCACAGATGTAGTGTTGCTCCTCAACACTCCTCTTTTGGCAACTCTAGCCAAAAAGTGGATGATAGATTTTCTATAAATTCTATCTCCAATGTACAAGGTAGTTTCCAATAACTTCCTGAGTTCTGGATGATATTCAAATGAGTCAGCCAATGCTTTAGTCAGGACTCTATCATCCTTTCCCATACATAAACCACCTAACCAAATGCACTCATACATTTCTTCATGCATAAACATTATGTGATGCACTATTGCATCAATGTCATCAGCTCGGATCTTCTTTCGCATTCTTATGTTGCTTACTAAATGCACTTTTGCATTTCTTAAAGTAATCCCAAATGGAGTGCGAGGAACCACAGGAGTCCTTATCATCACCATTTCTGTAACACATCACAGAAACAAAAAAGTAGTTAATACACTTATATATAAATATATATGATTGAAACACATTTCAATCAATAATAAGGACAAATCCATAAAATTTTAAAAAAATATATTTTTCAAAAAAAATATTTAAAGGGCAGAAAACGCATTTTCCACAATTTTATAATATTTTTAATAATTTAAAAATAAGAATTTATTTTCTGATCATCAAAAAAATTTTAAAAAATAACCAAAAAATAAGAAATATTTTGAAAAATGGTTCTGTAAAAAATTGGAGCTGATTCGATGGTCGGAGACGGTCTCACCCGCCAACGCGAGCCGCTAGAGGGAGGAGTGACGCACCTACGCGCCATCAGGTGCCCCACGCGCGCCTCCCCCTGTCCTGCCACGTCTCACACCCATATTGTGCCACGTGTCAGACTTTGATTGGTCCACCTGTCTGCCACGTGGTAGAAGGTGGACACGCCATCGCCACGTGGCAGGACACCTGTCCGCCACGTGGCAACACCCTATTGGGCCACGTGGTAACAGTGACATGTCACTGTGCTGACCTGGCTTGACACGTGGCACGATGTCATTCATCTACGTGTCACCCCCTGACTAGTCCACGTGGCGCCCCTGGACACATCATCGCTACGTGGCTGGAACTGGGTCAGCCACGTGGCCGAATTCGATTGGGCCACGTGTCCACAGTGGCGTATCACTGTGGACCCGCATTTGCGGGCGTGTGGGCCACCGCCCACGCACACGCGCCCAACATCTTGCGGAACGTACATGCCACGCGCCGCCTTCCCGACGAATTCTGAGCTCCGAATTTCGGTCGATGGGGGGTTTTTGGGGTCTGTGATCTCAATGGTATGGTCAAATTTTACAAATCTCATTTCTAGTCTAGCTTTTTGAATGCCCATATTCATCCCCTCAATTTACGGTACACATACATGATTTTAGACCTGAAAAAAATATATACAAATATATATTTTAACACAAAATAAATATATATCGGGTTCATGCATCCTAGATCTACCAATTTTACACATAAAATTTTAGATCCAAATTTTAGCCACATGCCAGGACACCAAAAATATTGGCTCTGATACCAATAAAGGATTAATAACATGCCACATGCACATATGGAGGTAACAAAATCAAGTAAAATATTACCTACCTCTTGTAGCGCAGACAAATAGCGAAAGCGTCAACAAGGATCTCTTTTGGCATCACTGGTCTGGCTGATATCCACAAGCGAGATGACAGCAGCTCGATCACAGTCTAAAAATCACTTGGAGTATAAACGGCGAGGGGTAAAACCGATAGAGTTTCGGTATTAGGAAATTCTTCTCCCTTTCTTCCTCAAAGGAAGAACTCCTATTTATAGGCATTCATCTCCCAAAAGAAAATGAATGCACCATAAATGGGAATCATAACTCCCATTAGGGGAGTTACCCCTTTTAATCCCATTTAAAAGGGGAAGTTGTAACTTCCCTTTTGTATTAAGTGGGAAGTTACAACATTAAGGGAATATTAAGGGACATAATCCCTTAATTAAGTTCAAATATGAAACTCTTTCCATATTTGTAGGATTCTCGGACTAATATATTTTTTTCGGGTCCATTCGAGAAGTCATAGGCGCATCCGGACTCTAACAAGAACTTTATATGCACAAATTTAAATGGTTGGCATATCTAGATGATATGTGGTTCATTTTAAAAAAAAAAAAATCTTATAATATTGTATATTAGAACTTTATATGCACAAATTTAAAGTTGTGCACTAATATTATTATAAAGAAAAATATATATTATACTATTTTTTCCTTAATTAAGGTCTTTTTCCACTGAATTCCTATTAAAATTTTTAATGAGGCAACTTATGATGTGTATTAAAGATATTGTGTACTAGTTTTTCTTTCATTAGGTTTTTATCCTATGAGGTTTTTTCTAGTAGGATTTTAATGAGACACGGCATGTATTAATGTATATTCAACGGAAAGTATATACTACAAGTCCCATGAATTATAAATGTCCATAACTCCACAAGATTGATAGTACTGCTTATCAAAAGAAAAAAAAAAAGTAAAGTCATATTCATTGATTGTCCTTGTAAGACATTCGATAATATTGTCAATGAATATAAAGTCTGCTATAAGTGTGATAAATCTTTTAATGCAAAATATATCATTCTTTGAAAAGGAAAATGAAGCGAAAAATTTTCAAATGGATACACTAGAAAAAGGCGAAAAGCAACATAGATCAATAACTTCATATTTCTATAAAACAACCCCATAAGTGGTTCTGATAGTGGTTATGTGAAAATGGATAATAATTGCTTTTGATAATTTATTTACATAATCAATTATTTATGAAAAATAATGATAATGAGTATAAATATCTAATTATCGAAAAGTATCGATATCAAGATGAATAGCCAAAAGGGAAATAAGCAATTCATATTAAACCAAACTCACATAAGATATTTGGACTAGAAGTCGAGACTCCGAAGTATATCAAATATTT
Source organism: Excoecaria cochinchinensis (assembly GCA_947683425.1). Classification (NCBI taxonomy): domain Eukaryota; kingdom Viridiplantae; phylum Streptophyta; class Magnoliopsida; order Malpighiales; family Euphorbiaceae; genus Excoecaria; species Excoecaria cochinchinensis. The sequence goes on from CANTUQ010000050.1 coordinate 9,305,094, forward strand.
TGGCCATAAGAGTAGTAACTATCAAACTATTCAATTCATGAAGTTAGTCAAAAGCATATGTGGTTGAGAAACATGACTCAACACATTAAAGGGATATGTATATTATTTGAGAACAACAATCAACGGTATAACATTATGAAAGAATGGCAAATTGCAAAATTTGCTTAAGCGACAAATCATTTAATTTTTTCACAAAACACTATCAAGTTCAATTTTCAAGAATCATATAAACAATATTGGAGTACATCAATTGGACGAATATTAAGTATGATTTATTTTATTTTTCAAAGGAAGTACCTATGATATTATAGTCTTTTTCCTTCGCTAAATTTTTATTCCTCTGAATTTTTTTTGGCGAGTTTTTAATGAGACATGATAATATTATATAGTCATCCAAAAAAAAGTGTTGTAAAATATTCCTATTATAGATTACTTTTATTTTTAATTAGATTTTAAGTCTACTAATATTATATTCCTATTCAAACTCTACTATTTATTTATTCACCAAATTTTTTACCATAAATATACTAATTGTGAGTTATTTAATATACAAAATAAAATACAAGAGAATAATATTTCTCTTTCTACTCTATATTTCTGTCTTAATTTTTCTTGTCTATTTATTGTTCGCTATTTATTTACAATATTGTTAACAATAATATTTTTACCTACAATCTTTCTTATTATTATTATAAATAAACTACATGATTTTTTTTATGTTGACCATTGTTAATTAATAATTATAAATTGACTACAATCTAATAACACTAAAATAAAATAATTGATGAATTTTTCTACTTTTAGCATATTGATGAGGCTTTGGAACACATGTAACGGAGTACGTAAAATTAGAATTTCAAGCTCATTCTATATATTTAAAGTTAGAATATAAATAATTTGACCTTATGTTTTGAAATATGATTCTATTTCTAGCTTCTTTTAGCAGGCGGGTGAAAAGTTTTGTTGAATGTAAATACTTCCTCCATTTTTTATTATTTGTCACTTTTATTATTTTTACTAGAATTAACGAGTATTAATTAGACTTAAATTTTAGATAAAATTGAGTGTTTCAATATACAGATTTAAATCTAATTGGTCAACTTGTATTGAAAAAAATTAAATTGCATTAAAAATATAAAAGTGATAAATTAATAAAATTTAAATTTTTTTCAAAATTGACAGATAAAAATGAACGAAGGGAGTATCTTTTACTCTTTTCCTTATATTATTAATATTATTAATAATACATCTACGCGATTTTTTTTTAAAAAAAAAACTATCAATACATATAGTAGTAATTTTTATATAGTAAAATACAAGTTACCGAAGGGTTATAGACCAAAAACTTAAAATTTCTTAATATCTATTAAAATACTCCGGTAACTTGTAATAAAGAAAATATAAGAAAGGGTTCTAATTTAATATTATACATATTCAAGTTCAAGTTAAATAAAAAAAATATTAAAAAACTATTAAAGTTTACAATTATTGTGCTTATTCAGCAACATTTCAATTAATTAATAATAGGCTTAATATATAAACCCCCTGTACTTGTATTTAATTTCAAATTTCATACCCAAACTTTATTGGTTTCTAACTTGCCACCTGACTATCAAAATCCCTAATAAAATGCCACCTAATAAATACATGGTGCTGATGTGGAGCAAAGAGTGAATATCACACAATGAGGGAGCGTGAGAGAGGAAGAAGATGAAATTCAACAGTAAAAAAATCCCTAAACAAAATGTAATAGCTTCATTAGCTTCAGCATATTAGAAATCTCAAATTATCCTTCTGTAAGTCAGGGATTTTTCATTTTAAATTTCTCCCTCTCTCACATATCTCTCTCACACATCTATAATCGTTCTTCTGCCTGTATTAATCGTAGCATATTACTAAAATCGAAGCCTAATGATGAGGGAAGGGGGTGTTCCTATGTGCAAGTGTGGACTAGCAGCAGAGATAAAGTGTTCATGGACTGAGTTTAATCCAGGAAGACGATTTTTTGGATGCCAAAATTATGGGGTATGTTGGGTTTAGGGTTTAAATTGGATTGATGATGCACATTTGAGCTTGCGTGTTTTTGCAACTATGATGAGTAAATATCTGTAATTTTTCACAGGGGGAAAATGGTTGTAGGTTTTTCCTTTAGCGGGATCCTCCTGTTCAATACAAAAAAAATGCATTTTACCGATGGATTTTACCAACGGAATTTAGTATTTTACCGACGGAAAATGACCTTACCGACGGAATAAATCCATCCCTAAAACGTGCGTATGTAACAATTTAACGACGGAAATTTCATCAGTAATGTTACCGACGGATATTACCGACGGAATTGTTAAAAATATTCCGTCGGTAATTTTATAAAAAACCGTCGGTTGTTTTGTCGCGTTGACCATTTACCGACGGAATAGTCCGTCGGTAAACCGTCGGTAAAATTAATTAATAAATTATTGATTAATTTTAATATAAACAGCGACGGATTTTTTTCGTCGGTAAAGTTGTCGGCAAATATATTTAGTAACAATGTTAATACAATTAAAATGAGAGTGACGTAAATTTTTTTGTTTAATTTTTTGCAAAAATAATATATTTCCTGTTTGCAAATCCCAAATTAAACACAATAAATTAAAAACAAAAAGTCTAAAATTTAAATTAAAGATATATATTAATTGATAATTTTAATATATAACAAAAATAATATACATCATAACTGTTGTGCAAATATATTTGTATAATGCACAATATTTTACAGTTGTACAACAAATTATATATTTGTAACTGCAATGCAAGCAATTCCAATATCGATATAATAGTTTCCTTATCAATAAAATTGATGTTTCGACATTTTGTATAGGAGCACTTAATGTTTACACCGCTCATGAATTGGATGTCCCCCTCGACCATCCAACCTATCGTACATCCAACTACGATCCAAATTCTCCATTTATCCTAGAATAGTATAAAATAAATTTGAAAATTAACATTAAGGATTCAACATAAATTAATTGCGAGATCTTTAAAAAATAAATGATGAACACACACATGGTTAAGTTTTCTTGTCAAAGAGGGGCTTAATTGAAAAACTAAATGAAAGTGGAGCAAATTTCAGTTGAATATGCATTTACCCAAAAAAAAACTATATAGTATGTGTATTGAGTTGATTAATCGGTTTGTCGTTTATAAAGTTAAAATTATATAATCCATACAAATGCAAAGATGATCATGATTTAGAAAACAAAACTAATTTCTTAAATTAAAAAGAAAAAGAGGTAATTAAGGCACTTACAATAATTTGAGACGCAAGTTTCTGGATGCCAAAATGCTTGAGAACAAAATGTATGGCTTCTGTAACACCAAAAAGCAAAAACATTTGCAGCTGAATTGTTGGCATTGAATAACTTAAAACTGGGTTTTCTTTGTTATTCCAAATGCCTTTTGAATTAACCAAAGGTGATTAAGATTATGAGGAGAACATTCAAATAATATCAAAATCACAAAATAATCGATTTAAAATTCAATTATTTTGAAAAAGAAAAAATCAAAAAGATCTTTTTTGAGAAAAAAAAAAAACATTTTGATTTTTCCTTTTTTCAAAAAACATAGATCTTTTTTGAGCAAATAATATAAAAAAGATCTTTGTTTTTTGAAAAATTCCACCAAATGGCAGTAATACATATATGTATGAAAATCAGAAACCTACCAGCTGATCCAAGAAATCTTTCTAGAACTTTGCTTCTGACTCAAATCTTTTGAACCACCTGCAGCATAGAAAAAATCGTCCATTTTAACCACAATCTGATACAGGACTGTTAAATTATAAAAAGTGTGGGCAAATTTTAATGGATAATGAATGAATATAATGAGCTAGATCAAGAACAGAAAATTTTATAAATTAGGGGGTTTCATTTAATAAATTTGAGTGTATGAATTAGGTAGGAGCAACAAGCAATTACAATTGCTTGTCTTTGAGAATTATGATTTGCTGAGATTGTATTTGTTCTTTTGTTTTATTCAATATATGATATTTTCTTATAAACCTATTTTCTTTTTTTTCAAATTATTAGTCCATGGTCCTTAGCAAAGTTAAAAACTTTGAGCTTAATTAATTTGTAAAAAAAATAGAAATTAAGTTGCCTATATATTCTTAATTTTGGGCATAGAGAAATCAAATTTCATTTAGGGTGTGTTCGGGTGGATTTCATTTTTAGTTTTTTATTTTTTTTTAACTAAAAACTCAGTCGTATAAATATTAATTTTTTGTTTTTGTTAAAAAATACATGATATTGTGTTTTAAGATTAAAAAAAAAAAAAACAAAAACCTTGTGGTTTTTAGGGTTTTGTTTACAATTTATTATATTTTTTATTTCCTTTTTTAATTTATAAACTTTATATTTCTACCTATAAAATTACAATTTTGCCTTATATTCTTATTTTGATTACAAAATTATCATTTTGCCCTCCTTATTTTTCATTTCCTTTATATTCACATTTTTGCCATTAAAGTTCCAATTTTACTAAATTTACTATTTTGCCCTTCCAAATCTTGTCCTTTTGCCTAATTACTATTTTAGTCCTTAAAGTTTCATCTTTATACATTTGGTCACTAAAATCTCTTCTTTTATTCAAAATTACATTTTTACAATTAAAGTTCCATATTATGCTCATTTTTTTACTATTTTGTTCCAAACTTTAATTATATTTTATTATTATTTAATCTCTAAATTTTAATTTTATGTCAAAATGACTATTTTACCTTTAGTTTAACCTTTTCACTGCATAAGTTTATTAAAATGCATGAAAATATAGACTTTTTATTTGTAAAATATGTAAATAAAAACTATTTTACGTACATTGTCAACAAAATAGTGAAACTTGCTTTTCAAAGCCATATAAAACTGTTGATATAAATGCAAATCAATTTTGTCAAATAAATAATATTCGAGATGGAATAGCGCATTTTAAATTTAGAAAACAGTTTTTGAAAAAATAAATAACAAAAATTAAAAATAATTTATGGATTTTAAAAAATAAAAAATTTATAATTTTACCGAGCGCACACTTAATTTTGGTTCTAGTTTGGTTTTAATTTTAATTTTAAAATATATAACCATAACAAAATCGTTTTTTTACAGTTTTCATTATAATTTAAAATCCTGAATGATTCACCACCATAATTCAGTTATGGTTTTAATCAGATTTTTGGTTTGAATGTAATAGTGGGGGCACCTTGAAATCCCTTGCTTGCTTTCTAAGTCTTTTTCCTTTTTTGAAAAAAAAATAAAATTAATTGCCTTAATGGTTGGATGAAATTATTTTTCCTACGGATGCCCTAAAAGTCACGGAATTATATTTCACCATCGAAAATTGATGAGGTTTGGTAGGTGTTAGATTAATGGTAAATGAGCAAAGAGTTGGAAAATATGTATACATACGGGATGATAAAAAAATCGAAAATTTAATTAACTATAAAATCGGTCTGAAATTAAATTAAATTTTTTATTTATTCAATTTGATAAATTCAGTTTCAATTTTTATTTTTAATATTTTCAGTTATTGATTTAAATTGTTTAACAGCCGTTAGTATGCAGTTAATCAGTTTCTATATATATATATATATGCTTTAAGAATTTTTTCTTTTTTTTCTCTAATATTTACATAGAATAATATTTTAAAGAATATTTAAATTATATTTTTATTTTTATATTTCAATTTATTTATTTTTTTATAAAATTTATGCAATACTTTAAAGTATATTTAAATTATATCATTTTTCTTAATTATTATATAAAGTAATACTTAATTAAATTCATGTTTATCCTCTGCGATGTGTATATTTGTTCCTCTCTCTCTATTTGTATCTATCTATCGTGACACATTTTGTTTCATATTATTTTTCTTCGATCATGTAACCTGATATCGCAGATTTGTCTATTCAAAAAGAGGAAGAGAGAATGAATGGCGATTGGAAAATTATTTACAAGATATCAAGGAGGAATTAGAATCCTTCGTATTGGATGGACACCATTCAAACATGATCTCTATTTTCTAAAACAGAAAACCGTGATTGTAGTCTGATTTTTAAGTCCGCAATAAAAACAAATACATCTATCAATTCCTAAAAGAATGACACCATTCAACGGAAAATATATATATATATATATATATATATATATATATATATATATATATATATCCGTTGAATGGGTCATACATATATATATTTAGAATGGCATAGTAAATAGAGCAAGGCCAAGACTATTCTTTAAGTCTTTGCAATAAACAAGAAGACCATCAAATCAATTAAGTTGTGGTCCTTACATTTCATAAATAATAAATCTTTTTCATTCATTAATTCCTCGTAATTTTTATTAAACTTTGTATCTATTTTTATGATTGCTGAAAATTTTAAAATTTTTATTTTTTAGTTTTTTGGTGCTAGAAATAGAGGTAATCACAAAAGTTTCAAATTTAGAATAAAAAGTCTTGTAGTCTCTTAGGGCACTCCAAGTTTGAAAATTATTCACCATCCTCCATTTTCCAATTATGTTGGAAATTCTATGGCTTGACTGCTTTTGATGAAAACATTAATTATTGAAAAAAGACACGAGGGATTGGTTCACTTTGACTACCTCATCGATCATACAAAATTCTAAGAAACTACCAACTCAAGGACAAATTAAAACACTATATTAATAATTTCAACTTTACATGGAAGAATTGATGAAGCTAATTTTCAATAAATAAAATCAGAATATATTTGAAAAGTTATATAATAATTTATTCTAATTAAAGGTAATCATATACGTTTTTTTCATTATATTAATTATTTTGAAAATTTTAAATTTTTTTAATTGGCAATTAGTAAGTATAACAATTTATCTAATTAAAAGTGATTATGAACCGGTTAATTTATTTACTTATTAAATATTAATTTTTAAAAACAAATTTACTTATATCCACCAAATATTTTTATTTTAACAACAACAATCTTATATTATAGTGAAAAAATTTTAATTTTTAAGTATTTTAAACATTTTAATTTTATTTATGAATATATTTTATAATTGTAGTGGTTAAGCGAAAAATATTGGGTAACCGGTCCGAAAATCCGAAACCGATGGACTGGTTAACTGATAATAACGGACTGATTAATGGTTAGTATTTTAAAAAAACCGATATTAATGGACTGATTTTTTTTTTTTTTGCTCATGGACCAGTTAATTAACCGATCCATACTCACCCCTAATTGTAGTCAGATTTTTAAGCCTTCGCAATAAAAACAAATATATCTATCAATTCCTAAAAGAAGGACACCATTCAACGAAAATAAATAAATAAATAAATATTTAGAATGGCATAATAAATAAAGCAAGACCAAGATTATTCTTAAGTCTTTGCAATAAAAACAACAAGACAATCAAATCAATTAAGTTGTGGTTCTTAAGTTTCATAATGTTATTGTCAAGTACATATATATCTTCTATTTTCATGATTTTCTATTGATAAATCCCGAAATATCGAAATCTAATGAGGCCTGATGGCAGTTAAGAACGGGCTGATCAAATCAGCGATACTCTATTTGTGCAATATGAGTTGTCTACTTTAGTGTCAGAGTAGGTAGGTGGCGATATGATGAAAATAAGGCAGGAGGAATGGACTATGGCGTGTGTCAGTGGACTGATAAGGGGAGTGTCCTGTCAGTCTGATCAAACAACCAGCAGATCATATCTTCTTTGGTCAAGTGTGCAACTGTTCGTCACGCGCCGGGCTTAATGTCGCTGGGCCCTCCAATTGGCTGGGCTCTTGGTCATTGTTGGGCTTTGGGTTAGGATTGGCTTAGGCCCAATGATAAATGATAATTGGTATTATCAGGTATTATTATAATTTGTTGAAAATATGGCTACAAAATTATTTAGAATTGACCCAATGTGAATGGAAGAATTATTGGTAGCACACAAAAGGAATAGTTGGGCTACAATATGAATTGAAGAATTGTTGGTAGCATACAAAAGGAATAGTTGGGCTACAATATGAAATGAAGAATTGTTGGTAGCATACAAAAGGAATAGTTGGGCTACAATGTGAATTGAAGTTGTTTTTGTTGATTTTTCCATCACCAATATGCCTATAAATACCAAGGCATATTTTGTCTCAAGATATCTCTCATTTTGTGTGAGTTATACAATACTTGAGAATTCCTACTCTTAAGAAATTTCTTTAAGAATTTTGTAATACTCTTGTGTTGTATATTGGTGAGATTATTGGGTGTAATTGGGATTTGGGTTGAGAGTATTAAACACCAACTACTTTGTATTCTCCATCCTTTTGTTAGTAAATTGATTCTCTAGCCTTTGCCCGTGGACGTAGGCATAATCGCCGAACCACGTAAATATTTGTGTCTCATTTATTTCTCATTATTTTGTCATTATTATATTCTTCCGCACATCTCAGTTCCTAACAAGTGGTATCAGAGCCGAGGTTATTTCTTAGTATGCTCTGTGGTTGCAGCATAGACTGATCTTCCACATCAGAAAAGATTTTTCCTTGGGCATTGTTCACATATACGGCAACTTGCTGATTTTGATCAAAGAAGTCTGGGATTCGTCATGGCAACGACAATTTGATATTGAGAAATTCGACCGTATTATGAGCTTCACTATGTGGCAAGTCAAGATGCGTGCAATCTTGATTCAAAACGGTCTGCATCATGTATTATTGGGTACAGATAAATTACCCACTACTATGGATGAGGCAAAGAAGCAGGAGATGGATGATAAAGCCCTTGCTACCATTCAGTTATGCTTGTCAAATGAAGTCTTGCGAGAAGTTATGCAGGAGAAGACTGCTAAAGACTTATGGAATAAGCTTGAGTCTTTATATGTTACAAGAAATTTGACTACCAAGCTGGTAGCTAAACACCGACTGTATACACTCAGTATGGCCGAAAGTACGCCTATCAAGACTCATATTGATGAATTTTCCACTATTCTGATGGATTTAAAAAATATGGAGATATCTTATGAAGATGAAGATCAAGCTCTTATGTTGCTTCGCTCACTTCCTCCATCCTACAAGCACTTTAGAGATACTCTGATTTATAGTCGACAAACTCTAAAGTTAGAAGATGTGAAAGCAGCTTTATTCTCAAAGGAGCTCATTGATAAAGAGCTTGGAACACGTAATGATAGTCCAGCAGAAGGTCTACTTGTTAGAGGAAGGTCTACAGACAGAGGTTATTCGAGCAGTCAAAAATCAAGATCTAGATCCAAATCTAGATACAGGAATCTTATATGTAATTATTGCAAGAAGAAGGGGCACATAAAGTCAGACTGCTACAAATTGAAAAATAAGCAGCAGACAAAAGATCAGAAAAATGAAGAAAAGCCTATTGAAGCCAGTGTTGTTGAAGAAGGAGCTTGTGATGTTCTCTCAGTAACTGGAGATAGTGCCCAATCCACACAAAGGTGGATTTTGGATTCTGCTTGCACTTTTCACATATGCCATAATAAAAATTGGTTCTCTACCTATGAACCTCTTCAAGGTGGAGTTGTTTTGATGGCCAATGACTACCCTTGTGAGATTGCTGAAATTGGCACAGTCAAAATTAGGATGCATGATGGCGTGGTGAGAACGTTGATAAAAGTTCGACATGTTCCCGACTTAAAGAAAAATCTTATTTTTTTAAGTGCGTTAGAAGATTCTGGTTGTGAATTTACTGGCAAAAATAACGTTTTGAAAGTTCTAAAAGGTGCTCTTGTTGTGATGAAGGGTTTGAGACAAACCGGTAAATTATATGTTTTGCAAGGATCTGTTGTCACAGGTTCAACTGCCATCGCTTCATCTTCTATGTCAGATTCTGATGTCACTAAATTGTGGCATATGAGGCTCGGTCACATGAGTCAAAGAGGTCTGGATCTTTTGAGCAAGAGAGGTCTTTTAAGTGGTCAGAGTACAACAAAATTAGATTTCTGTGAGCACTGCATTTTTGGCAAGCAGAAAAGAGTTAGTTTCAGTACTGCAGTCCACAAGACTAAAGGTACTTTGGATTATGTTCATTCAGATCTCTGGGGGCCTGCTCGTATTTTTTCAAAAGGTGGCGCTCGTTATATGCTCACTTTCATTGATGACTACTCCAGAAAGGTGTGGGTATATTTTTTGAAGCACAAGAATGATGTGTTCCCTACCTTCAAGCAGTGGAAGGCTTTGGTTAAAAAGCAAACAAATAAGAAAATAAAATATCTTCGCACTGATAATGGGCTGGAGTTCTGCGACAGTGAATTCAATAATTTCTGTAAAGATGAAGGTATCGTTAGACATCTCACAGTTTGTGGGACCCCTCAACAGAATGGTGTTGCTGAGCGCATGAATAGAACTCTGTTGGAAAAAGTTCGTTGTATGCTATCTAACTCAGGCCTATCAAAAGATTTTTGGGCAGAGGCAGCTTCTGTAGCATGTTACTTGGTAAATCGTTCTCCATCTACAGCTATTGATTGTAAGACTCCTGAAGAATTATAGTCTGGAAAACATGCTGATTACTCTAATTTGAGAATATTTGGTTGTCCAGTTTATGTTCATGTTAATGATGGTAAATTAGAGCCCAGATCTAAAAAGGGCATCTTCATTGGCTATCCTCATGGCATAAAGGGATATAAGGTTTGGCTTTCTGATCCCAAAGCATCTAAAGCTATAATCAGTAGAGATGTTGTATTTGATGAGTCTGCTATGCTTCACTCAAGAGATAAAAAGCCAAGCTCTTCTGACACTGGTGTGAAGAATGTTGAAAAGCCTATAGAAGTTGAGGTGGAGAATTTTTCTTTAGATGATGCTTCTCAGCACGATCAAGTTCAGTTGCCAATTCATATGGAGATCCCACAAGAGGAGCATTCTATTGCTACACATATGCCGAGAAGGGAGAGAAAAGTACCTCAAAGATTGGTTGATACCGATTATGTTGCATATGCTTTGACAGTGGCACAAGAGATTGATGTTGTTGGTGAACCTTCCTCATATTCAGAAGCTATTTCTTGTGATGATTCAGCTAAGTGGATAATTGCTATGCAGGAAGAGGTGGAGTCCCTCCATAAGAACAAAACTTGGAATTTAGTGAAGCCGCCAAAGGACAAAAAGATAGTTGGTTGCAAATGGGTCTTCAAGAAGAAAGATGGCACTCCAGGTATTGAAGATGCAAAGTATAAGGCACGGTTGGTTACTAAAGGCTATAGTCAGGTATATGGAGTTGACTTTAATGATATATTTTCGCCTGTTGTTAAACATAGCTCTATTCGTGTCTTGCTTGCTTTGGTTGCTATGCAAAATTTGGAATTGGAACAATTGGATGTTAAGACTGCCTTCTTACATGGAGAACTTGAGGAGACAATTTACATGCAACAACCTGAGGGTTTTGAGATTGAAGGCAAGGAAGACCATGTTTGTTTGTTGAAGAAATCATTGTATGGTTTAAAACAGTCTCCTCGACAGTGGTATAAGCGGTTTGATTCCTTCATGATTACTCACGGCTATTCCAGGAGCTAGCATGATAGCTGTGTTTATTTTAGAAAACTTAAAGATGGCTCATTTGTGTACTTGTTGCTTTATGTTGATGATATGCTTATCGCAGCCAAGAATATGTCTGAAATCAAGAAATTGAAGTTAGAATTGAGTGGTGAATTTGAGATGAAAGATTTAGGAGCAGCGAAGAAAATTCTAGGCATGGAGATTCGAAGAGATAGAGCTGCTGGAAAACTTTACCTTTCTCAAAAGGCTTTTGTTGAAAAGGTTTTAGAGCGTTTTGGCATGAAAAATGCTAAACCTATAAGTACTCCGCTTGCTGCTCATTTTAGACTATCTGCTGCTATGTCACCACAGTCAGATGATGAAGTTAAGTATATGTCGAATGTTCCATACTCTAATGCTGTTGGAAGTCTTATGTATGCTGATAAGTTGCAATTATATTAATATTTTAGATTAATTCTTGGCATAATTATGTGTTTTATTTATTTAATTTTAATAATAAATAATTAGTTTTTGTCTTTTTATTAATTTATAATGTTTTTATAATTTTTAATAAGTTTTGGGATGTTTTCAGGCATTTTATTTTAATCCGGAGCTAAAATGGAGGTTTGGGATTGATTTTAGAAGAAATTGTGGAAGGAGGGCAATTTTAGCCAAAAGCACAGCCGTGCTCTTCAATAGCACAGCTGTGCTTTCGAAGGAAGCGCACAGCTACACGGAACAACTGGCGACACAGCTGTGCTCCCTCGCAAGGCACAGCTGTGTCACGCAGCAGGAGGCGCGCGCACACGGAGCAGGTCACGCATTTTTTCGCCCAGGAGCACAGCTGTGCTTCAGCGAGAAGCACGGCTGTGCTTCACCCTTCTCGCGCAACAGTCGCGCAACCCTAGCACAGCACAGCTGTGCTTTGTAAAAGCACAGCTGTGCTTTTCTCCAGAGTGAAAATAAAACGCCGCTTCATCATCTAAAATAAAGGGAGAAGTTTTTAGACTTATTTTTCATTTTTTTCCTCTAGTTTCCAGTATTATTAGTTTAGGTTTTAATTTTAATTTGTTGTTTTAGTTTAGATTAAATTTTGAATTGCAATTTCCTTCTTAAATAATTTAGATCAATTTAGTTTAAATCTATGTTTTGGGGATTCAAGGGGATTCTAAGGTTGAAGAACAAGAACTTCAAGATCTATTTTCTCTCTCATCAAGGGTGTATTCTAAACTCTAATTTTCCATCTTTTATGTTTATATTCTTGATGTTAGAGTAGTTAATCATGCTTGGGAGTTCTTGAATCATATTTGTATTTTGGATATTTGGATTTAATAAATATTTTCACGTTTTCTTTTATTCCTCTTGTTATATATTGTTTGCAATTATAATGATGATTGGAGCTAAATCCGAAAATTGTTGTTTGTGCAAATGCTCTGTTCTTTTAATATTAGCATGTATATTTCCAGCTTAATCCGAGATGGTAGGTTGGTTTGTGGGTGTTAATGTTATTAGATTAAGAATAGTGAGGAATAAATAGGTTTAAGATAGCTTAATCCGGGATGGTAAGTTGTCTTAGATCTAGGATTTGGTAACCCGCGCTTAAGCTAATTAATAGACTTAATCCGAGATGGTAGGTTTGTTAATTAGAATAGCTTAATTCGAGATGGTAGGCTTGGGCTTAGTTGGGTTGTCCAGAATTTCATGTTATATTGTTTTACCAATTTTCAGTTACATCTATGAGGATAGAATTTCCTAAGCATTTAATTTCATCCTTGAGTAATTTCTTGATGAATAATTTTATATTTAATTATTAATTTATTTTCTTGCTTAGTTTAGTTTTCTCCACCAAACAAATTGGGGACATCTCAATTTCACTCATCTATAGATATTTAACTGGACAATCCTTTTTCCCTTGGGTACGATAACTCGGGGTCCTAACTATACCCCACTTTATTACTTGTCGATTCGGTACATTTGCCGAGGACCCGTCAAGTTTTTGGCGCCGTTGCCGGGGACAACGGTGTTGTTTGTTTCATATCTTTAGTTGAGTTAGTTTGAGATTTTTTTTTATTCTTCTTTGTTTTAATTTGGTGTTTATTTATGCAGGAAAATTTTGAGATAATTTCAAAATGATGCAAGATAGCGATCAAGACTATGAGTTGGTCCTTTTGCGATACCAAGTGAATGATATGATGAGGGAGATGCAAGAGTTACGACAAATGTATTCAACTTCACCAGTCACCTATTCACCGTCTTTTGAAGATCCTCACTCTTCATGTGTATCACAAGAGTCTCATTTTGCCCATATCGAACGTCTTTCAAACTACATTTATTGTAGAGAGAAGGAATACCAAGCAGAAAGGAGAGAGTTGCAGGCTACAATCAACTATCAAGAGGAGAGGATCAAGGCTCAAGGGGATCTATTAAAGAGTCAAGCATTGGAGATCCAAAATTTGGAATCCAAGTTAGAAATTTTAGTTGTCTCTTCGAGTGGTCAAAAAGATGGTGGTGAATTGAGTCATGCACCTATAGAGATTAACGAGAATATTGAAATTCTTGAGGATGGGTTGCATGAAGAAGAAAAGGAGCTAATTATTGTTGAAGACAAATCTTGTGTTTGTTTAGAAACTAATTTCAATTTTTCTGTGCAGGATAATACACCAAAGGAGCAAGAATTGTGCGATTCTCAAATGGAAACACTGAATTCAGTCCATTTGAAGGATTTATTTAGGCTTGAAGAGCCGGTAGAGTTCGTGTATAGTGAACCCAAGGTGGAGTCATACTTCATCGAAGATATGGAATTTCCCACCTTGGTAGCTTTCGATGATTTTCTCCTACTGATGGGGGAAAATGAAGAGCAAAAACCGGAAAGACCATTATTTGGTTCACAAGCTCGTCCACCCGAGAGTGAAATGAGTCGAGCTGGGACTCAATAAACCAGAACTTTTATTTTTCTTAATCCTTCCTATTTAATTGTCTGTCATTTTTCTTTGTTTATGTTTTAATTTTTAATTACTAGTTGTTTGTATTTTTATTTTTATTTTTCAAAAAAAAAATAAATTATTAAATAAATAAAGAAACAACAATAATAATAATAATAAAATAAAATTATTATATATATTTTTATAAAATAATATTCCTTAAATTTTTAGTGTGTTAGAATGTTAATTTGTTATTTTTAATGTTTAATTTGTTAGTTTTAATTTTTGTGTGTTATTTGGTTTTGATTTGTTTCATTGTTTTGGAAATTAATAGTTGAAAAGGAAGAGAACTTCAAAAGGAGCAAGAAGTGCAAATTGGGACAAGGAGGACAGTAGCAATCTACACGGCGGTAAGCATTTCAGAGCAAAAGACACAGCTGTGCTTTTACAAAAGCACAGTTTGCTTTCATTTAAAAACACGCCAGTACGAAGCGCTGAGTGTAAAGCACGGCTGTGCTTCTATCAAAAGCACAGCTGTGCTTTCAATTAAACGCATGCCGAAATGCAGCGCTGGAAAAAGCACAGCTGTGCTTCTTTCAAAAGCACAGCTGTGCGTTTTCGCACAGCCCCCTTTAACACACGCTGTGCTCATTTCTCGCTCCTCTTTCTTTCTCTTTTCTCTTTTCTTCTCCTCTGTTCCCCCCTATTCTTCAAAATCAAAATTTTCTCTCAATTTCTCTTCGATCTTCATTTGCAAACCAAGCTAATCTCAGGTAATTTTAATTTTATACAATTTTATAGAGTTTAAATGGAATTCTCTTCATCTTCTTTCTGCATTTTTTTATGCCGATTCTAATCTTCCCCATAATTTCTGCAATAAATTCCAAATTTCTTTGGGTTAAAAGAATTAAGAGTCCTCTCTCTCTATCCCATTATTTATCTTCTAAATTTTCTTAAGTCAGTAGCTAAATTCGACATTTCCAGGTATGTAATTTCCTCACTCTTCGCATTGTTATTTTCTCATTTTAGTGGACTGTGCTTGATCTTAAATTAGTAATTTTGTTGTGTTAGTTGTAATTTTTGATGTGTTCTGCTTCTTTGGGCCAACATGGACAGAATGGGTGTTTAGGATTGGGAAAATTGAGCTTAAAAATCTAGTTGTAATAATGCTCACCACCTGTTTGATGAAATGCCTGAATGAGAAATGCATGTAAATTAATGGACTGATCATGTGATTAATGCAACATGTTTATCAATTTATTTTGCCCAGCTCTGTCAATATGATTTGTTGAGGATAGTTTCAGATTTATTTTGCATCAATCAGGTTGTGTACTCACTGCTGATTTGGAGCTTTCAACTGTGGAATTTATCTTAACATTTTGTGTACTGAGCACTCACACTTTGAGCCTGATTTCATATATACGTTTATGCTAAATTGCTCTTATGACAGTGTGGAGTTGATGGGTGAAATTATAATTGAATTTGAGCTTAATAATTTTTGTGTTAGATGGGTTATGTTCTTGTGTTTCTGTCTTGAAATATAGCTGCTGGAAATGGGGAGTTTGGACTTAAAAATTCTGAATTGAATGGCTTTGAGATAATTGGGGCAATTATGCATTGTATGAATATGGAAAGAAGATTTTTGCAAGTTAAATTCTAATTGCTTGAGATTATGCTTGGTATTATCTTGTTTGAATGATGTTGCTGTTGCTTTAGTTTTTAATTTAGATGCAATTGAATATTGTGCTTGATTGAATTGAGTCACATGCATGTTTGCTAGCTCCCGAATTGATGGGATTAGGATGAGTTGCAATGGATGCCAATTTTTCAAATTCTTATTCACATGCAACTTTGAATTTATCTTACATATTTTTGCTTTGAATAGAGCATTGGCTAGGCAAACTTTGCATTTCTTTATTATTCTCCAATAATTGCATTTATTTTATTTTTGGCATGTACACTTCAAGAATTGATTACTTGTGCTTATTTCTATTTTACACCTTGTGCTTTTCATCTTTAATTTCTTTAAATTCTACTTTGTGCAATCTTCCAATTTTTACTATTTTGTGCATAGAATTTGTACTTCAATATGTATACATTTGCCTTATGCTTAATGTTTCAATTTTTGCATCATCATTAGCTAGAAAGTATATTTATTTTGCAAATTTCTGTTGTGACGTTTTGGTGAGTTTTAATATTATTCTTCCAATTTAGTTATAGATGTGGTATGCGCTTAATGAAACCAAGAATGTTTTGAACAAAGTGGTTACTTTCTTTTTCAGGAACTATGGTTCGTAACAGAGAGGAGCAACCATCAGCGCCCATTCAGCCTCCTGATTGGTTGATTCCAGAGCAGCGCACCCTGTTCAACAAGCTGGTTGCAAAGATTATTATTTCGAGTAGGTTTATGAGTATGAAGACACTCATTGACCTGGGCATTCAAGAGAGGGTCTTATCTTTGCTGAGGAACATCGGATGGGAGGAGTTCTTTTCTCTGAATGGTCCGACTTATCCTGAGATAACATTGGAGTTCCTTAGTACGTTTCAGTACTCTCCTAGGTTATCTCTGGATGATCGGAATACCATTCAGTTTAGAGTGCGCAACATCCCTTATTTTCTATCGATTGCTGACCTGGCTAGATACTTGAGGTTGCCAGTGGATGGGGAGGTGCATGTTGTTGGTGACTCAGCTGTGCATTGGGCTATTATTGGGAAGCCTAATATGGATTTTCATGCGAGAAACACCAAGTCAATGAAGCTCCGCTCTCCAGTCTATCAGTACCTACACAGAGTGATGACTTCCTCAGTGTTTATGCGATCAGGGTGTCCTAGCAATGTGAGCACACCAGACTTATTCTTTCTATATGCTATGGAGACCGGCACCAGAGTTAATGCCGTACCTTGGTTGTGTAAGCAACTGAAGAGAGCCACCGCTACTTCAGGGAAGAGGATCGGGATTGGTGGATTGATCACCTTAATCATGAAAGCCCTGCATCTGCCTACTCCTGACATGGGACCAGCCTTGAGGTCATCGTACTTGATTGATGAGGAGGTAGTGCTTAGATGTAGGATAGCTATAGAGGATCCATCTTCCGAGAGTGGATATAGACTGAGGAGAGTGGAGGAGATGGAGGCCCATGACTTGGGTGATGATGGAGAGGGAGATTCTGATGATGCCCATCTGCCAGCTGAGCACGATGTTGATGCTCCACCACCACCTCCACCACAGAGAGCGACAGCCACTACTTCCAGTAGGAGGGTGAGACGGAGGAGTGATATTCCATTCTCCCCTCCAGATATGAGTCGCTATGCTCAGGGGCATGATGAGCCATCTTCTTCTACAGCCCCTCCACCCTCAGCTCCACATCTAGATGCTTCTTTGGTCCAGACTTTGATATCTGAGATTCAGTATATGACAGCATCGATGACGCAGTTTCAGACTTCTTTTAGTGAGTTGAGGAGGGAGCAGGCAGCCTTCCAGGAGAGGGTGTGGGAGAGATTGGATGAGCTGAGCAGAGGATTGGCGGAGGTCAGGGCAGCTACCTCTCAGAGTGACCAGATGATATCTGGCATGGACTTATCGGTACAGCGAGCTTGGGAGCGACTGGCTTCTATTGAGACTCAGATGGAGCAGGTGCGCCGAGATATGGTACTGGGAGCTGAGCAAAGAGATGCATTTTTAGGATCCTTCCAGCACATGATTATGACACAGTTGGACAGGTTGAGCGTTGAGATTCGTGGATTTTTCACTCCTGTTTCCACTGTGTTTCCTCCACATCTGAGACGACCACCACAGTAAAATATTGTATATATTTCAGGAAGTGATTCGTACACAACAGATTTTGTATATATTTATTTATTCATTTTAGTTAATGAAATTGATGAAATCAGGCAATGTATGATTTTATTTACTTTATTATATTTTGGAATTGTGTGGCTGAGCCAATGCCGTGTGATAGGATAGATATTATTTGTGTTGGCTATGAATCTCACAGATTTCAGAGTATTTCGATCTTGCACAGTGATTATTGGATTCTTGCACAGGTTTTGAGTTTTCTTCATTGTGCACAGGTGGCATAAAGGAATTTTGTATGGTCTTTAGTTTTGCACAGTAGTTATTTTATGTTTGCCATTTTTGAGATGATTGCAATTAATTTTAAATTGCAATGAGTTTTTGCACAGCATAGGGGAAAATTTTTGAAAATTATCTTTGTGTGCTTTTCTTTCTTGCACTGAGGACAGTGCAACATTTTGAGTTTGGGGTGGAGTACCATTTCAATTTTTCAAACCAAAACCAGATTTGTTTTGTTTTATTGTCTTTTTAGTTTGTTGCGTTTGAGTAGTTGTTATTTAGTTTGCTTTGTTTGTAGTGTGTCTGTGCCAAGTTTGTGTCTAAATATTTTTATAGTTGTTTCTTTTTAATTTTCTTTCGATTTAAATTTTTATTTCATCCTAATAATTCTCAATTGTGAATGAGTTTGATCTCAGTTTTAGAAATTTGTGTTTCATTCAATATTAAGTTGAGTGAGAAATAGTCATGTTTATATCTTTGTTTGTTAGACTGCATGTAAACCTTGATTATACTTTGCAAGTTCTAAATTTTGAGCACTTTGGGCCTGTTTTTAAAAAAAAAAATTGAGAAAAATCTAGTTGCAATTAGGGGATTAGACGAAAACTCACTAAGAGCACTAGAACCTTTCTGATTACCCATCGAAGCGACCTCAGATGAGACACAACTTAGAAAATGATTTAGGCAACCCTTCTTTGTATAGCTACTTTAAATGACTTTTCCTACCTTAATTTCATTGTCTCTTGTTAGCCCGTTGAGCCTATTATTTTAGTATGCTAAATGCGTGCTTGTTTTATTGTTACACATATTAAAACTACCTTTAGCCTTAAATGATTTTTGCCTCCCCTTAGAAGAATGGCCACTCTAGTAAGGTTGGGTTTTTATTTCGGGTAAAAGGGAGTTTAGATTTTGTCAATTCTTGGTGTAAATTTCTGTTTGAGGATTGATTGGTGTGTGTAATGGAGAGTTGAGCCCATTTAAAGAAATGAGTTTGGGGTTGACAAAGAGGAATGTGATTTAAGTGGTTTATTGGTCTTTTAAAAATTAGAGCTCAAGTTTAGTTCTTGTTGGGATTTATAGACGAATTAAGTACTTTATTTATTATTAATGGCTAGTTGGTTTTTATGCTTCTAAAAAAAAATAAAATAAAAAAAATAAAAATAAAAATAAAAATAAATAATAAAAATAAAAAAAAATAATAATAATAATTTGAAAAAGAAGAAGCATTGTAAGTTTTTCCTAGCTAATTGAGCAAAATGTGAGTTTGGGGTACAAAAATTAGTAAGACTTGAACTAGTGCCTTGTGAAAATCGGTGTTGAATATTATGTGGCATTTGTTATTGTGAGTTGAGTTTGATGATGCTAAGGTGTCTTTAAGGCCAATTTTATTTTGATTATATGAAATTGAGTTGGAAATATTTATTAGTACAGTTGGGTGATTGTGGTTTTGTTTAGGTAGTGGCTATCTTTCTTTAGGGACTTGATCTTTCTTTGTTAGCCAATTTACCTAAGCCTAACGTTACAACCAAAAAGTAAGACCTTTTGATTCTTTGTTTTGTCTTGTTCTATTTAGTGGAGATGACCTTCTAGTAAGGTTTGGTACGTAAGAAGAGGCATATGATGTTTCTTGAGCTTTGAGTGAAAAGCCATGAGTGCATTCATGCATTCGAGTTGATTCCTTTTCCCAACATTGTATCTAGAAGTTTTGTTTTTAAATGATAAAAATTATGTTTTGGCCTTTTGTACACACACACAGAAATTGTTTAGTATGTTCTTGTGTTTATTTGTTATTTAGTGAGCATTGGTATTTGCAAACCTATTTTCTTGTTCCTTAATATAGAATGACTCCTTATTTTCTTTTGTTGAGATTGAGATGATTGAGAATGTGGTTCATTCAGTTTACTCGAGGACGAGTAAAGGTTTGAGTTTGGGGTA
Organism: Excoecaria cochinchinensis; assembly: GCA_947683425.1. Classification (NCBI taxonomy): domain Eukaryota; kingdom Viridiplantae; phylum Streptophyta; class Magnoliopsida; order Malpighiales; family Euphorbiaceae; genus Excoecaria; species Excoecaria cochinchinensis. The sequence goes on from CANTUQ010000050.1 coordinate 9,325,518, forward strand.
GTTGATAAGTTGCAATTATATTAATATTTTAGATTAATTCTTGGCATAATTATGTGTTTTATTTATTTAATTTTAATAATAAATAATTAGTTTTTGTCTTTTTATTAATTTATAATGTTTTTATAATTTTTAATAAGTTTTGGGATGTTTTCAGGCATTTTATTTTAATCCGGAGCTAAAATGGAGGTTTGGGATTGATTTTAGAAGAAATTGTGGAAGGAGGGCAATTTTAGCCAAAAGCACAGCCGTGCTCTTCAATAGCACAGCTGTGCTTTCGAAGGAAGCGCACAGCTACACGGAACAACTGGCGACACAGCTGTGCTCCCTCGCAAGGCACAGCTGTGTCACGCAACAGGAGGCGCGCGCACACGGAGCTGGTCACGCATTTTTTCGCCCAGGAGCACAGCTGTGCTTCAGCGAGAAGCACGGCTGTGCTTCACCCTTCTCGCGCAACAGTCGCGCAACCCTAGCACAGCACAGCTGTGCTTTGTAAAAGCACAGCTGTGCTTTTCTCCAGAGTGAAAATAAAACGCCGCTTCATCTTCTAAAACAAAGGGAGAAGTTTTTAGACTTAGTTTTCATTTTTTTCCTCTAGTTTCCAGTATTATTAGTTTAGGTTTTAATTTTAATTTGTTGTTTTAGTTTAGATTAAATTTTGAATTGCAATTTCCTTCTTAAATAATTTAGATCAATTTAGTTTAAATCTATATTTTGGGGATTCAAGGGGATTCCAAGGTTGAAGAACAAGAACTTCAAGATCTATTTTCTCTCTCATCAAGGGTGTATTCTAAACTCTAATTTTCCATCTTTTATGTTTATATTCTTGATGTTAGAGTAGTTAATGATGCTTGGGAGTTCTTGAATCATATTTGTATTTTGGATATTTGGATTTAATAAATATTTTCATGTTTTCTTTTATTCCTCTTGTTATATATTGTTTGCAATTATAATGATGATTGGAGCTAAATTCGAAAATTGTTGTTTGTGCAAATGCTTTGTTCTTTTAATATTAGCATGTATATTTCCAGCTTAATCCGAGATGGTAGGTTGGTTTGTGGGTGTTAATGTTATTAGATTAAGAATAGTGAGGAATAAATAGGTTTAAGATAGCTTAATCCGGGATGGTAGGTTGTCTTAGATCTAGGATTTGGTAACCCGTGCTTAAGCTAATTAATAGACTTAATCCGAGATGGTAGGTTTGTTAATTAGAATAGCTTAATCCGAGATGGTAGGCTTGGGCTTAGTTGGGTTGTCCAGAATTTCATGTTATATTGTTTTACCAATTTTCAGTTACATCTATGAGGATAGAATTTACTAAGCATTTAATTTCATCCTTGAGTAATTTCTTGATTAACAATTTTATATTTAATTGTTAATTTATTTTCTTGCTTAGTTTAGTTTTCTCCACCAAACAAATTGGGGACATCTCAATTTCACTCATCTATAGATATTTAACTGGACAATCCTTTTTCCCTTGGGTACGATAACTCGGGGTCCTAACTATACCCCACTTTATTACTTGTCGATTCGGTACACTTGCCGAGGACCCGTCATATGCTATGGTGTGCACTCGTCCTGATATTTCACATGCAATCAGTGTAGTTAGTAGATATATGTCTAATCCTGGTAAAGATCACTGGCAGGCAGTGAAATGGATTTTGAGATATTTGCGAGGAACCACTAATTCTTGTTTACAATTTGGAAGGAGTATGGGTACTATGGTTGGTTATGTTGATTCAGATTATGCAGGTGATCTTGATAGAAGAAGATCCATCACAGGCTATGTATTTACTCTTGGTGATACTGCTATTAGTTGGAAAGCTACTTTGCAGTCTACTGTAGCTCTGTCCACTACAGAAGCAGAATACATGGCAGTTATCGAGGCTATAAAAGAAGCCATCTGGTTAAGAGGTTTGTTTGGAGAGCTCAGTTTGGACAACAAGGTGATTTTCATTCATTGTGATAGCCAAAGTGCTATTCACTTGACTAAAGATCAAATGTTTCATGAAAGGACGAAACATATTGATGTAAAGTATCATTTTGTTCGTGATATTTTTTCTCAAGGTACTATTTCTGTAAAGAAAATTAGTACTATAGATAATGCCGCTGATATGCTGACAAAAACTCTCCCTACTGCTAAGTTCAAGCACTGCTTGGATTTAATTGGTGTCTGTCAAAATTGAAGATCCTTTCAGGGTATTGTGGAAAAGGTGGAAGTATTAAAGGCTTAATTAATTTTGAGCCAAGGTGGAGATTGTTGAAAATATAGCTACAAAATTATTTAGAATTGACCCAATGTGAATGGAAGAATTATTGGTAGCACACAAAAGGAATAGTTGGGCTACAATATGAATTAAAGAATTGTTGGTAGCATACAAAAGGAATAGTTGGGCTACAATATGAAATGAAGAATTGTTGGTAGCATACAAAAGGAATAGTTGGGCTACAATGTGAATTGAAGTTGTTTTTGTTGATTTTTCCATCACCAATATGCCTATAAATACCAAGGCATATTTTGTCTCAAGATATCTCTCATTTTGTGTGAGTTATACAATACTTGAGAATTCCTACTCTTAAGAAATTTCTTTAGGAATTTTGTAATACTCTTGTGTTGTATATTGGTGAGATTATTGGGTGTAATTGGGATTTGGGTTGAGAGTTAAACACCAACTACTTTGTATTCTCCATCCTTTTGTTAGTAAATTGCTTCTCTAGCCTTTGCCCGTGGACGTAGGTATAATCGCCGAACCATGTAAATATTTGTGTCTCATTTATTTATCATTATTTTGTCATTATTATATTCTTCCGCACATCTCAGTTCCTAACATAATTAATAAATCTTTGTCAATTGATGAATTCATCAATTCCTTGCAATTTTTATTAAATTTTGTATTTTTTTAAATTTTTTATGATTATTGAAAATTTTTAGGTTTTTATTTTTTAGTTTTCTGTTACTAAAAATAGAGTTAATCACATGTTTAAATTTTAGAATAACCTATTTCAGCTCTATGAATGGTAAAACTTAGGGGTGGGCAAAAACCGAACCGACCCGAATAATCCGAACCGAAATATAAATTTGGGTAGGGTTATTCGGATAATTCGGTTCGGTTCGGGTGTGAGGATTTGTAAAATTTTGGGTTCGGGTCGGGTCGGGTGAAAATCAATATAAAACCGAACAACCCGAACCGAACCGAATTTATTGTAATATTTGGATTATTAATTGTTATAATATTTGGGTTATTAATTTGTTGTAATATTTGGACATTTTAAGATGGTGAACATATTAATTAGGTATTTTTTTATATTATATGGTTACTATATTATATGTTAATTAGGTAGTTATATGTTAATTAGGTATTTAATTATGTATTTTTCATATTATATGTTAATTAATTAGGTAGTTATATGTTAATTAGGTATTTAATTATGTATTTTTCATGATATATGGTGACTATTTATTAATTAGATATTTAATATGTTAATTATGTATTTAATAGTTTTCATAATATTGTTTAATTAGGGTTAATTAAAAAAATAAAATAAAATTCGGGTAATTAGGGTGATTCGGTTCGGGACCCTATAAAAAGTTAGGGTCGGTTCGGGTGTTAAATTTCTTACAAATTCGGGTTTCGGGTTATTCGGGTTCGGGTCGGGTTGACCCGAACCCGACCGATGCTCATCCCTAGTAAAACTAGAACAGAAATTGGATGGAAACGATTTAGGACGGTTTGGGTTTTTATTATTTAGATTTAAAACCAAAATATTTTTATTTTTTATTTGCTTTTTAAAAAAAAAATTGACTAGAAAAACTAAAAAAAGAGTAATAACAAAAATAAAATATTTAGCATTAAAACAAAGTTTATTTTTTAAAAAAAAATTACATTACAAAAGTTGTTATTAATTTCTTAATTGTTTACTTTTTAATATATAAGATAATTACTTATTCATGTCATTACATTAAATTGTATCATTAAAACCAAAACAATAGCAAAGAATAAATAAATAAATAATAAAAGGCTCCATTTTCAACATTAAAAATTGGATATTAATGATTATACAAATTTCGAACTTCTTTTAGAAAAACTAAAATGTTACAAAAATTGAGCTACATTAATTTATAAAAAAATAGAAATTAAGTTGCGTATATATTATTTTTGGCATAGAGAAATCAAATTTCATTTATTCTCTTACCTTTATTTTTAAAAATGATTCCATAATACAACTACATACACGCAGAGTTGAAACTGAAATTCAATTTTAGTGCAGTCACTTGGGAAAGGATGGCTATTGCAGTTGAAAGGTTGGGAAGAAGGGACAAACGATCAAACTGGAACGGACTAAAAACTTACGTGCTTTCGACGACGGAATATTCCGCTGATCAGTTATTGGCTTCGGAGTGATAATGGCTTTCATTTAGCGCAATTAGGCGAGAGAGAAGGAGATGGATAAGGAAAGAGTATTGAATTTGAATTTAAATGATGCAAATCCCTCTGATCGTGCTAGAGGTAAACAGACAGTTAATGTGGGTGACGTGGATTATACTGATGACACGGAGCATGATTTGGCATTAAAGAATAGTAGGCCAATGGGTTTAACAGATGAGAAAAGTCCCTTCCATGCATCTTGATGAAGGGAGTAAAAACAGCCCAGGAAACAAACAACTTCGGCTTTTTCATTCATCTGGAGCTTCTTCCTTGTAGACAGAGACAAACTACGTCGACAGGCACTGCTAGGCAGGCCAGCCGGAAGCCATGAAACTTTTAAGCTGGAATTGCCGAGGACAGCTTTATGAAGACATTGGTGAACAAGGAAAAGATTGGTTAATTTTGTGACATTTGTTGGGAAATTTTGTATTCTTTCTCTGTTAAAAATAAAAAAATCCCAAATTTAACTCCATGTACTAAACCCATGATGGGTGTCGAAACCAACAAAAATAAAATTCATACTCTTAACTGAATTTAACTTGTAAATAGCGATGAGCAGGGTCGAATCCACAGGAATTGGTTGAGTTTTAATTTTTTTAAATAACCAAAAACAAACAATGAAAATAAAAAGGGGTTGTAAATAAAGAATGAAAATACAGAATTAAAATAATAACAAATAAAATGCAGAAAGATAAATAAAAATAAAATAAAAGATGAGAAACTCCAGTTAAAGGTATTCGCAGCACAAAATTCAATTTACTGATCATGGACCAAAATATACTCTAAAATCATGCAATGGATCAGTTATAGTCATCGGCTTCGCGCTCCCGACCTAATCTTTCCGTATTAATGAATCAATCAAGTAAGACTGTAATTAATTCCTAACCAATAAACAACCCTTAACACGCGCAAGGATTTAATTTATTGACAGCATTAAGAAATAGAAAGACCTGACCTAAGCCAGCCGACCTCACGCGAAACCGATTTAGACCAAATCATGCACTTACTCAATGTAACAGCCCTTGTGAGGAAGCTACACTGATTACCACTTGTTATTGATTTTATCAAACAATTACGGATTTGACAATCTCAATTAGTTATATGATATTTGATTAATTGAACAACAGGCCTTTATTGTGCAAATAATAAATAACAATCGAGATATAGTTTCTCTAAGTCACAGTAAATAACATGAATATCGTATGAATTAAAGATAAAATTAAGCAAGAACAATCTCACAGTAATGAAGAATCCTGGCTTTAAATTAAACCTTTAACTAGAAGAAAATTTAGCCAATCATGGCCAAGAACAAAAACAAAATAAAATTAAACAAATTCCTAACAAAGAAATGGAAGAACAGAGGCGGCGGCGGCTGCCAAAGTTTCTATTCACGTTTCCCTATATCCCTTTTAAAAGAAAACCTAGAAAATTTAGGTAAGTAGTTTATTCCTATCCAAACTTGGAAAATAAAATAAAAATATTAAAAGCAATTTAATCTTCCTAAAAATACTACCTATTATCCCCTTAATTACAGCTTAATTATCCCTAAATATCTGATGAAGACCAGCTGGCGGCTAGGTTAACTTTTAAGTTAAAAATCCTAAATCTGCATCTGCTGTCACGTCTGACCCCTTAGCCTTGGGCAAGGCAGCTCCTTACCCTTGCCCCTTAGCCTTGGGCAAGGCTAAGCCCAAGATCAGTTTTTCACTTCAGAATTCCTTGCACTTTCATGGCTGTTCCAAATTCACTCCCTTTAGCTTTAATTTGTTTGCTTTTTACCATTTTGACCCTACAAAGACCAAAATCATAAAACAAGTAAAAATTACTAATTTAAGCTAAAATTAAATGCATGAAAGTGATGAAAAACATGTTAAAATATGCAATATTAGGCACTTAACAACCCAATTTCACAAATTTACCTTAGAGTAATGACTGGTTCACTTTGACCTCATCATAAAATTCTAAGAAGCTATCAATTCTTCAGGAATTTCACCCCGCAGGTAGTTATCTATGAGATCTAGCTTTAATAGCCTTGATAAATTACCCAAAGAAGGAGGAATGTTGCCTGTCAATTCGTTTCTAGCAAGATTAACATACTCAAGTTTCGATAAGCAGCCAATTAATATCCCTTGGTATGCTTCCTGTCAGTCCGTTTTCGACAAGTTGAATTTCCTGAAGATCTTTGCACTGGCATAGGCTTGTTGGAAATGAACTACCCAAAGGATTATCTGAGAGATAAGATGGAATTGTACCAGTAATGTAATTATCTGTTATATCAATAACCAGAAGACTGGAAATATTGAATATAGCAGAAGGAAAGTTACCCGTCAAAGAGTTTTTATGTATTTGTAAAACCTCCAAAACTGAGAGATCTCCATGTTGAAAATATAAACTCAAAATAAATATTTTTTGTTATAACTAAGGGGTCTCTTCGTATTTTGTGTGGGTTATTAAAATAGATATTAATGTATTTAATTGTTTGAGAAGTCTAAGAGTTGAGAAGATTAAGAGTTGTGAAGTCTAAGAGTTGCTTTGTATGTTTATGTATGTATTATTTTGAGTTAATGAATTGTGATACAGAGGTTACTTTGTCATCCACCAAAACTCTATTTTCTATCAAAATCTCTGTTTTTCTAACAAAGTGGTATCAGAGCTTTGTTCAATAATGATGAATGGAGGCCTATTTCCCTTTCAATTTCCAAAACTCACCAAAGAGAGTTATGATAATTGGTGTATTCGAATGAAAGCTTTGCTTGGATCACAAGATGTATGGGATGTGGTTGAGAAAGGATTTGAACAGCCTAAAAATGAAGAGCTTTTGACGCAAGCCCAGAGAGATGCTTTGCATAAAGCTCGAAAGAAAGACCAGCAAGCTTTGACTCTCATCCATATGTGTTTGGATGAAGGCATGTTTGAAAAGATTTCAAGTGCTTCAAGTGCCAAAGAAGCATGGGAAATTCTACAAAATTCTTTCAAAGGCAGTGATAAAGTGCTCAAAGTACGTCGTCAAACCTTGAGAGCTGAGTTCGAGTCTCTTAAGATGAAAAGCTCAGAATTAATTTCTGCATATTTTTCTAGAGTTCAGTCAGTTGTTAACCAACTCAGAAGATATGGAGAAACTCTACAAGACTCTCGTGTTGTTGAAAAGATCTTGCGGTCTTTGGATTCAAAATTTGAGTATGTTGTTGTGGCAATTGAAGTATCAAAAGATTTAGAATCAATGTCTATTGACGAGTTGATGGGCTCATTGCAAGCTCGTGAAGAACAGATGACAGAGAAGGAGCCTCAATCTGATCAAGTTCTTCTTTCGAAATTGTCTTTAAATGACAAGGACGAAAAGAAGAATCTCACTCAAGGAGGAAGAGGGAGAGGCAGATCTCGTGGTCATGGACGTGGAAATTATCGAGGTCAAGGAAGAGGAAAATTTAATAGAAACTCCAACAACTCTGAATATTCAAATCAAAGACAGCCTACAGAGGAAATTGGCACAAAAGGGGTAACAAAAGAGCTGATGTGCAGTGTTATAATTGTGAAAAATATGGTCATTATGCCTCTGAATGTAGAAATGGAGCAGAAAAGGAAAATAAAGCTTACTGCGCAAAAGGAGAAAATGAAGAAGAAGAAGAATCAGCCCCATTGTTAACATATAATGAAGAAAAAAATCAAGAAGCATGATTTTTGGACAGCGATGCAAGCAACCACATGACAGGCAAGAAAAATTTATTTGTTTCTTTGAATGAATCTTTTAAAAGAACTATTTCTTTTGGAGATGACAGAAATGTGAATGTTGAAGGGATAGGTAATATTTTAATTTTGGCTAAAAATGGATCTCATCAATTTATCTCCCAAGTATATTATGTGCCTTCACTCAAAGCAAATATTTTGAGTTTAGGTCAACTTTTAGAGAAAGGATATGATATTCGAATGAAGGGTGATGGATTAATGATTAGACATTGTAACGATAAGTTGATTGCTAAAGTTAAAATGTCGAAGAACAGGATGTTTTCTCTTAAACTTGAAACTGATAATGCCAAGTGTTTGAAAGCTTGTGTGTTAGATTCTTCTTGGCTTTGGCATCAACGAATGGGACATTTGAATTTTGATAGTTTGAAGCAATTGGTGAAAGAAAAGATGGTGCATGGGTTGCCTCTTATTAATCATCCAAATCAGATTTGTGAAGGTTGTATATATGGGAAGCATTTCAGAAATAGCTTTCTAAAGGAGTCATTTTCAAGAGCATCAAAGCCACTTCAACTTGTACATGCTGATATATGTGGCCCAATTAATCCTCTCTCTCTTGTCCCAAGGTCACCGCAGCAAAATGGTATTGTGGAGAGGAAGAATAGAACAATTCTTGATATGACCAGAAGCATGTTAAAAAGCAAATGCATGCCTAAGGAATTTTGGGCAGAAGCTGTATTTTCAGCTGTGTATTTGAGCAACAGATGTTCTACAAAAAGCTTGCAGAAGATTACTCCTCAAGAGGTATGGAGCGGTAAAAAACCCACTCTTTCTCATCTAAGAGTATGTTGCTAATGAAACAAGGGTGAAGCTGGATGATAAAAGTGAAAAGCTTGTGTTTATTGGTTATGATGCAAAGTCTAAGGGTTATAGACTTTATAATCCCAGAAGCAAGAAGATTGTTGTTAGCCGAGATGTCAAGTTCGATGAAGATGATTACTGGAATTGGGAAAATCAAGAGGAAGATTACAGCTTTCTTCCAGTATTTGATACTGATTTTATTCACAATGAAAATCAATAGCCTGTGTCTCCTGGAATGTCTACTCCAACAGCAACTCATGTTGATTTGAGTCCTTCAAGTTCCTCTGAAAGGCCTCAAAGGATGAGAAGTCTTCAAGACATTTATTCAGACACTAATAAAATCAACGATTCAGCTCTTTTTTGTTTGTTTGCGGGTGCAAAACCATTAAATTTTGAAGATGCAATAGAAGATCAAAAATGGAGAAAGGCCATATGGATGAAGAAATAACTTCCATTCACAAAAATGATACATGGAGATTCACTACAAGAAAATCAGAGTTTCCCGACGGAAATTCCCGGCAGAAAGTCAAGAATTTCCGTTGGGAAATTAAATTACCGACGGAATTCAATTTCGTCAGTGATGTGACCGTAGGCAAAATTGCCGATGGAAATTTATTCTGTCGGCAATTTTTCCGACGGAATATGAATTTTCATCGGGAAAATTGCCGACGAAAAATGAATTTTCGTCGGTAATTTTCCCGACGGAAGTTAAATTCCGTCGGAAAATTACTGACGAAATATTAAATTCCGTCTGTAATTTACCGACAGAAATTACTATTCCGTCGGGAAAATTTAGAATTTTTTTTATTTTTCCCGACGGAATAGTAATTTCCGTCGGGAAATTACCGACGGAAATTACTATTCCGTCGGGAAAAATTCGATTTTTTTTATTTTTACCGAGGGAATTTTCCGTCAGTATTTCGTCGGTAATTTAAAAAAGATAATAAAAAAAATTTCCATTTCTCATATTCCAACAGTTTGTTATTTAATTTAAATTCCCATATGCATTTAACATGCAAAACTTCACAAACCAATTCATGCATATACATAAAATCCATCATACATAAATAATCAATTAGAATCAGATCATACTTCTGCATTGCATGCTCTGGGGGCATAGTACCCAGTTTCTGCCATGCTTGCCTAGCATAAATCATCCCCCCAAAAAATCAAATGACAGTAAGCAACCAGTCAATTCAAATAATAAGCATATTACATACACTAATACAAATATAATTCCTGGGAATTCATATAATTATCTTAACCATCCATATATGCAAAGAACATTTGACAAGTGCATGCTTGTGTCATATGCCAAATATGTGTCCACATATAGAAAACAAAAAAGCGAAAATATAAAAAGTGAAAACTGTAAGTTTTATGAAGTGAAGCAGAAAAGCATGAACTTGAAGGGAGTTATAGGCCCAATTTGAAAAAGACACCATAGATGAGAGCAGTCTCATAAAGCATATTGAATTCCAACTACATCCATCACAGCTCCCACCCTTCACTGATAAACACAGAAATGAATGCATCTTTTAGGGTCATGCAAGAAGATTAGCAGTACCAAGTCCCACCAAACATGCAAATAATAAATAAATCAACAGACTCAGCTATGGTCGTAACAGGAAAAATAAAGTACTTGAAAGTAGCTTATGAGACATAGACACCAAACTTAAGAACTCCCAAGTTAGCAACATCAAAACCTCAATCATACTAAAAAGATCATTTTAATTGACCAACTATACAATTACGAGTAATATTCATAAAATTAAAAAAAAATAATTACAAAGGCACTGACTTTCTAAATAATCAATTAAAAGATGCTCCATGGGATAACATCTTTTTCTTTTTATCTTTTTTGTGTTTTTGGATAAAATTCTATAAACACTTTGCAAGCTCCAATTTTGTATTTTCAATCAGCTACCAAAACACTAGACGATAAAAAAGAAGTCTTATTCTGCAAACACTTAGAATTGAAATACATAGACACTTAGAATTGAAATACACACAGAGAGAACATATAAAATTTACAATTTTGATACAGACATCCGTATATATTCTCTCAAACACAGATATGTCATGTATAAAGAAAGAGACCCAAAGAAGTTGCAAATTATTTGGACAGTCCAGCAACTGACCACGGATTAGCCCTTCACCACACTTTCAAAGACCTCTAGTTACAACAATCATCATACTTCAGAATAATGAACATCTAACTTAAACACAAGCTGCAACATAAACATAAAGTATTTCTTTTATTGCATCCAAACAATTAGTGACATCAAATTTCAGCAATATTCATTAATCTAGATCAAAAACTCAAAAAAAAATCACAGGAAGCTAAGTAAAAATTAAAATTAAGAACCGATTACCTTTTTAACGAAGCTAAATAAGACGATCAAGAGCTCTTCCCTGTCAGTTTCTACTAAACATTTTTGTTATTTCTTCTCTTTGGTTGTGGAGAAATCTGAAATGCAAAGCATTAGAATTATATATATAGATTAAATAAATAAATAAAAATATAGAAGAGCAGACTCACTGACCGGTGAAGAGCAGCCATGGTGAGGGAGGAGCGGCGACCGGCGAGGGCGGCGGAGAGGGAGGTGGAGCAGATCTGGCGCGCGCGAGGGAGGTGGAGCAGATCTGGCGTGCGCGAGTGAGGCGGAGCAGATCTGACTCGCGAGGGAGGCGAAGCAGATCTGGTGTGTGAGCACGCGAGAGAGAGAGGGGCGGAGGGAGGCGGTGAGCGCCGCTGGGTCGAGGGTGGCGGCGAGGGCTGCTTGGGCGAGCGCGCGAGAGAGAGAAAGGGGCGAAGGGGGGCGGCGCAGAGGGGTGGGCGAGCGCGCGCGAGAGAGAGGGGCGAAGGGGGGCGGCGAAGAGGGGTGGGCAAGCGCGAGAGAGAGAGAGAGGGGCGAAGGGGGGCGGCGGAGAGGGGTGGGCGAGCGCGCGAGAGAGAAGAGAGGAAGGGAAGAAGAAAAGTCAGAAGTTTTTATTATATATAAAAGTTTTAGCGACGGAAATATTATTCCGTCGCTAATTTTAGCGATGGAAAAGTTTCCGTCGCTAAAAAAATATATTATAATTAATAATATTTTTTTAGCGACGGAAAAATTAGCGACGGATATTGAAATTCCGTCGCTAAAATTAGCGACGGAATAATATTTTCGTCGCTAAAATATATTATAATTAATAATATATTTTTTTAGCGACGGAATTTGATTTCCGTCGCTAATTTTGATTCACGTCGCTAATTTTAGCGACGGAATGTAAATTCCATCGCAAAATTCCGTCTCCTGCAACAATTAGTGACACGAAAATTTTCCGTCGTTAAATTTGGAGGGAAAATACTCCCGCCATTTTTAGCGACGGAATGTATTTACCATCTCTAAATAGCGACGGACTTCATTTTTCGTCTCTAATTAGCAACGGCAAATGAAATCCGTTGGTAATTAGCGACGGAAAATATTCCGTCGCTGAATTTCCGTCGCTAAAAATTGATTTTCTTGTAGTGATTAGCAATTCTTCCAAAAGGCAAGCAAGCTGTTGGTGTCAAATGGATTTACAAAATCAAGAAAAATGAACGAGGAGAAGTGGAGAAGTTCAAAGCTAGATTGGTTGCCAAGGGTTATAGCCAACAACGAGGCATTGATTATGATGAAGTCTTTGCTCCAGTTGCTCCTTTGGAAACAATCAGATTAATCATGGCTTTGGCTGCACAAAACAAATGGAGAATTTATCAAATGAATGTCAAATCTGCATTTTTGAATGGACACCTGGAGGAGGATGTTTATATTGAACAACCTCCTGGGTATGTTGTGAAAGGTCATGAAGATAAAGTGCTAAAGTTGAAAAAGGCCTTGTATGGCTGAAAGCAAGCATCAAGAGCTTGGTATAGTCACATTGATAATTACTTTGCTCAAAAGGAGTTCATAAAGTGTCCACATGAATATGGTCTTTATGTGAAGAAAAAGATTAATGGTGATATGTTTGTTGTTTTCTTGTATGTTGATGACTTGATTTTTACAGGAAACGATTCAGCCTTATTTGATGAATTTAAAAAGGAGATGAGTGCAGAATTTGAGATGACTGATATGGGGCTTATGTCCTATTATCTCAGAATTGAAGTGAAGCAATCTGATGAAGGTATTTTTGTCTCACAAAAGAATTATGCAATGAAGATTTTGAAAGAATTCAACATGGAAACTTGTCAACCAGTTTCTACACCAGTTGAATGTGGAGTGAAATTATCAAGATTTGATGATGGTGAAAAGGTGAATTTAACAATGTACAGAAAGCTTGTTGGAAATTTGAGGTATTTGACTTGTTCTAGGCCAGATGTTCTTTATGGAGTTGGAATTATTAGTCGATATATGGAGTCTCCAACTGTTACACATTTTAAGGCTGGTAAAAGGATTTTGAGATATGTTAAAGGAACTCTTGACTATGGCTTGTTTTATTCATCTTCCAAAAACTGTAATCTGGTTGGGTACAGTGATAGTGATTGGAGAGGTGATATTGATGATCAGAAAAGTACAACCGGCTTTTTGTTTATTGTTGGAGATGCAGTATTTACTTGGAGTTCAAAGAAGCAACCCATCGTAACTCTTTCAACATGTGAAGCTGAGTATGTTGCTGCTGCTGCTTGTGTTTGTCATGCTTTGTGGTTGAGAAAATTGTTACAAACAATGTATATGCCACAAGAAGAAGTTACTGAGATTTTTGTTGACAACAAATCTGCAATTGCATTGGGAAAAAATCCTATTTTTCATGATAGAAGCAAGCACATAGATACAATATTTCATTTCATACGGGAGTATATCAACAAGAAGGAAGTGCAGCTCAAGCATGTGAAGTCTCATGATCAAATTGTAGACATATTCACAAAGGCTTTGAAGGCTGAAGATTTTGCAAGACTAAGAGCAAGACTTGGCATAACTAGATTTTGAGTTTAAGGGGGAGTGTTGAAAATATAAACTCAAAATAAATATTTTTGTTATAACTAAGGGGTCTCTTCGTATTTTGTGTGGGTTATTAAAATAGATATTAATGTATTTAATTGTTTGAGAAGTCTAAGAGTTGAGAAGATTAAGAGTTGTGAAGTCTAAGAGTTGCTTTGTTTGTTTATATATGTATTATTTTGAGTTAATGAATTGTGATACAGAGGTTACCTTGTCATCCACCAAAACTCTGTTTTCTATCAAAATCTCTGTTTTTCTAACACTCCAATCTCTCTGGGAATACTACCTTGAAAATTGTTGGGGCCAAGCAGAATCTGTTCAGGCTTTTGACAATGTGCTAGACTTGGAGGAATGTTTCCTCCGAGTTGGTTATATCTCACATTGATCACTCTCAGTCGCCGTAACCGAACAATTGTTTCCGGTAGAGGGCCATGGAAACTATTGTTTCGTATGTTGAAGAAGGTGAGAAATGAGAGGTTACCTATGTAGGGTGAGATTGTACCTTGAAGATCCATGTAGGAAAGATTCAAGGCAGTGATCCGGTGGTAGCGAGGACCACAAGTCACCCCAACCCAATCACAGAAAGAGGAATTGAGTCCAGTTGGTGGATAAAGGATGATTGGGTTTAAGTAAGAATTGGGATTTGAGAGCAAGGCAAGCTGACACATCAGTAAAGTTTGAAGTTGAAGAAATGGTGAAGTGGAAGTTAAAGAGGATCACCAACACTCTCATAATATTAGCAATGGCTAAATCTTGATTATTAGTCCCCATTTTCTGAATCGATGATGGGCAACAAGAGATAGAGAAATTTATATATGGAAATAAAGAGTTTGCTGATGCTTTGCTATATTATTACTGAGTCATGCATGCATTGAATGGACTGTCGTGGGAGTATATTAATTTCTAATGGGGACGGAACTTAAGATTCATGATGTTGAATAGTCAACTTTTGTGGCTCCTCCACTATTGCCACAATTGTTGAAAGTTTTGTATTCTCCTCAATCCCACATCGGGAAAATGTAAGGGGAAGGGGGGATTGTTAAGCTATAAATATAGCTCCCCTTTCCTAATTCAATCCATCCCAAAATTGCCAATCTTTCTAAGGCAATTAGTAAATATTTCACTTGTATTATTTCTTTGAAATAGTGAAATATAATATTAGTAGTGTCCGAGGACGTAGGCATAATTGGCCGAACCTCGTTAAATTCTGGTGTTCTTTATTTGTCTATTTAATAGCTATTGTCGGGTATATTGTTAGTGAATTATTGTGCTGTTAAATTACTTAGGAAAATTCTATCTTGGGAATTTTACCTTGTGTGATTTTTCAGTACAATCGTTTACGCTTTATTCACCTGTTCAATAGTGTTCGAGGTGAATTTGGTGGAAATCAACCCGAGTTTCCACAACAATTGGTATCAGAGCCTAGGTTCTTTCTTAGTATGCTCTGTGGTTGCAGCGTAGGCTGATCTTCCACATCAGAAAAGATTTTTCCTTGGGCTATTGGCATTCCGCATCGACAGCTATTGAATAGTAATTATAGCTGAAATGACAAATCCATCCACTTCTTCTTCGTCGTCCAATATGATGGCAAATGCAAGAGTTGCGGTGGAAATTTTTGATGGTACGGGTCATTTTGGCATGTGGCAAAGTGAGGTTCTAGACGCTCTCTTTCAGCAAGGTCTAGACATTGCCCTTGAAGAAAAGAAACCAGATGATGTTGATGAGAAAGAATGGAAGAAACTTAATCGTTTGGCGTGTGGTACAATTCGATCGTGCCTTTCTAGAGAGCAAAAGTATGCTTTCTCGAAAGAAATTTTTGCAAGTAAATTGATGAAGGCGCTGGAGGAAAAATTCTTGAAGAAAAGCAGTCAGAATAAGCTTCACATGAAGAAAAGACTGTTTCGTTTCAATTATGTTGCGGGTACCACAATAAATGATCACATCACTAGTTTTAATCAGTTAGTCGCTGATTTATTGAATTTGGATGTGACATTTGAAGATGAAGACCTGGCTTTGATGTTGTTGGGATCGCTTCCTGAGGAGTTTGAGTTTCTTGAAACGACTCTACTTCATGGGAAGGCTGCTGTGACTCTCAGTGAAGTTTGTGCTGCCTTGTATAGTTATGAACTGAGAAAGAAAGACAAGAAAGAAAGCACAAGTGGAGCTACAGAAGCTCTAGTAGTGAGAGGTCGGTTGCAGAGCCAGACTAGAGGAAAGAAAGGAAGATCGAAGTCGAGGCCCAAATTGGGCAAAGACGAATGTGCCTTTTGTCGAGAAAAAGGGCATTAGAAGAAAGATTGTCCTAAGCTGAAGTATAAGGGCAAACCTGATAAGGGAAAGGCTGTGGCAGATTCAAATGTAGCTGAGTGTAATGATGAAGACTCAGATTTCTCACTTGCTGTTACATCATCAACTAGCTCTTCTAGTGTATGGCTGCTTGATTCAGGCTGCAGTCATCATATGTGTCCCCATCGGGATTGGTTCTATGAATTTAGAGAACTAGAATATGGAGTTGTTTATATAGCAAATGATGCCTCTCTCAACACATATGGGATTGGTTCCATTCGTTTGAAAAACCATGATGGATCAATCAGAATCTTGAAGGATGTTCGTTATGTGCCCAGTTTGTCAAAGAATCTCATTTCCGTGGGAGCTCTAGAAGAAAAGGGTTTCGAGGTACGAGCAAAAGGCGGAGTAATGAAGATAATTTATGGTGCACTTGTGGTGTTGAAGGGAATTCGAAAGAATAACAGATTGTACCACTATCAAGGTACTACTGTTATTGGTACAGCAGCAGTGGCTTCTACTGATAAAAAGGAGTTGGAAGCAACCAGGTTATGGCATATGCGCTTGGGGCATGCAGGTGCAAAATCCTTGAATCTCCTGGTGAAACAAGGATTATTGAAAGGAGTTCAGACTTGCAAATTGGATTTTTGCGAGCATTGTGTCAAAGGGAAAAAGACAAGGGTGAAATTTGGAACAGCAATCCACGATACCAAGGGTATTTTGGATTATGTTCATTCTGATGTGTGGGGACCTTCCAAGACGACTTCTTTGGGAGGAAAACACTACTATGTGACCTTTGTTGATGATTTTTCTCGGAGAGTTTGGGTGTATACTATGAAGACTAAGGATGAAGTGCTAGGAGTTTTCCTTAAATGGAAAAAGATGATGGAAACTCAAACAGGCCGAAGGATCAAGCATCTCCGTACAGATAATGGCGGGGAATACAGGAGTGATCCATTTATGAAGGTGTGTGAAGATGAAGGCATTGTGAGACACTTCACAGTCAGAAATACACCACAACAGAATGGGGTGGCAGAACGCATGAACCGGACATTGCTGGAGAAAGTTCGGTGTATGTTGTCCAATGCTGGGTTGGGCAGAGAATTTTGGGCTGAAGCTATTACATATGCTTGCCATCTCATTAATCGCCTACCATCTAGTGCTAATGGTGGTAAAACGCCATTGGAGAAATGGTTTGGAAAACCTGCTACAGATTATAATTCCTTACATGTGTTTGGTTCCACTGCATACTATCACATTAAGGAATCGAAGTTGGATCCACGTGCAAAGAAAGCAATTTTCATGGGGATCACCTCTGGTGTGAAAGGATATCGACTTTGGTGCCCAGAGTCAAAGAAAATAATTTTCAGCAGGGATGTTACCTTTGATGAATCTACCATGTTGAGAAAGGTGACAAATGAAAGTGTTGAGCAGACAGATGGTACTCCAAAACAGGTGGAGTTTGAAAGTAAAATTGTTATCCCAGCAAATGATGAAGCAGATGCAGAAACTCCTATGGTAGATGAGGAGTCAGATGAAGAAGAGGTTTTAACCCAAGAACCTCCACAGCAACCTGAATCAATTGCATTAAGTAAGCCAAAGAGGACAATCAAAAAGCCTGCTCGCTATGTTGATATGGTGGCTTACGCATTCCAAATTGCAACTGATGACATTCCTACCACTTATAATGAAGCAGTCAAAAGTTCAGAAGCAGAAAAGTGGAGGAAAGCCATGAATGATGAAATGCAGTCCCTTCATAAGAATCAGACGTGGGAGTTAGCTACTCTCCCGAAGGGAAAGAAGGCAATTGGGTGCAAATGGGTATATGCAAAGAAAGATGGATTTCCTGACAAGGATGATGTGCGCTACAAAGCAAGGCTGGTGGCTAAAGGCTACGCTCAGACAGAGGGAATTGACTATAATGAAGTTTTTTCTCCAGTTGTAAAACATTCCTCCATTCGCATTTTGTTGGCTTTGGTAGCACAATTGGATATGGAACTAGTTCAGTTGGATGTAAAAACTGCATTTTTACATGGAGACTTGGAGGAGGAAATCTATATGGTTCAGCCCGAAGGATTTAAAGTTGCTGGAAAAGAAAAAATGGTGTGCAAGCTTGAAAAATCATTGTACGGATTGAAGCAATCTCCGAGGCAGTGGTACAAAAGATTTGACAAGTTTATGATGGGGCAGAAGTACACAAGAAGCAAATATGATCATTGTGTGTATTTGCGCAAGCTACAAGACGGATCCTACATATATCTTCTTCTTTATGTTGATGATATGTTGATAGCTTCCAAGAGTCTGACAGAGATTGAGAAGTTGAAGACTCAGCTGAACAGGGAGTTCGAAATGAAGGATCTAGGTGAAGCCAAGAAGATTCTCGGTATGGAGATAAGCAGAGATAGGGAATTGGGGAGACTTTGTTTGACTCAGAAACAGTATCTGAGAAAAGTGTTAAAGCGTTTTGGCATGAATGAAAAGTCAAAACCTGTTAGTACTCCTCTAGCTCCTCATTTCAAGCTCAGTGCATCTTTGTCTCTAAAGAATGAAGCAGAACGAGAATACATGACAAAAGTACCGTATGCAAATACTGTTGGTAGCTTGATGTATGCTATGGTGTGTACAAGGCCCGACATTTCACAGGCAGTTGGGGTTGTGAGCAGGTATATGCATGATCCGGGAAAGGAACATTGGCAAGCTGTGAAATGGATTCTGCGGTACATTCTGAACACCGTAGATGTTGGTTTGGTATTTCAGCGAGATGGTCAAGATGGTCAATGTGTAGTTGGATATTGTGATTCTGACTATGCTAGTGATTTGGACAAACGGCGATCAACTACTGGTTATGTGTTTACTCTTGCGAAGGCACCAGTTAGTTGGAAGTCTACTTTACAGTCAACAGTTGCTTTGTCCACTACGGAGGCAGAGTATATGGCAGTTACAGAGGCTGTGAAGGAGGCAATTTGGCTTCAAGGGTTGCTTGGTGAATTAGGGGTTCAACAGAAGCACATCAAAGTGCATTGTGATAGTCAGAGTGCTATTCATTTGGCAAAGAATCAAGTTTACCATGCAAGGACGAAGCATATCGATGTTCGTTATCACTTTGTACGAGAGGTTCTGGAAGAAGGTGGAGTAACAATCCAGAAGATTAGGACCACTGAGAATCCTGCTGATATGTTCACAAAAGTGGTGACTGCGGTCAAGTTGCAACATTGCTTGGACTTGATCAACATTGTTAAAAGTTGAAGTTGGGCGCTTTGAAGCGCATTTGGGACACTACTAAAATTGAGCTTGTGAGAGATTTGAAAATGTGGAGTTCGCCAAGGTGGAGATTTGTTGAATAGTCAACTTTTGTGGCTCCTCCACTATTGCCACAATTGTTGAAAGTTTTGTATTCTCCTCAATCCCACATCGGGAAAATGTAAGGGGAAGGGGGGATTGTTAAGCTATAAATATAGCTCCCCTTTCCTAATTCAATCCATCCCAAAATTGCCAATCTTTCTAAGGCAATTAGTAAATATTTCACTTGTATTATTTCTTTGAAATAGTGAAATATAATATTAGTAGTGTCCGAGGACGTAGGCATAATTGGCCGAACCTCGTTAAATTCTGGTGTTCTTTATTTGTCTATTTAATAGCTATTGTCGGGTATATTGTTAGTGAATTATTGTGCTGTTAAATTACTTAGGAAAATTCTATCTTGGGAATTTTACCTTGTGTGATTTTTCAGTACAATCGTTTACGCTTTATTCACCTGTTCAATAGTGTTCGAGGTGAATTTGGTGGAAATCAACCCGAGTTTCCACAACACATGATGTGTTGTTTCCCATTGAGCTTGGCTTGTGGTTATTATTCATCATCATTAAATTCCACAAAATATGACTAAGTTGAATATGCTTAATTTTCTTGCCCCAAATGACTGCACATTGTCGTCAACCCATCACTAAAACAGCCATTAAATCACCCCAACCATCAATAACAATGATACCAAACTTTGTCTTCTTGAATCACCATTTGTCCAAAGTAGCAGATGGAATTGGTAAATATGTGCAGAAGTCTGAAATGGTAAAAATGTGAAAATGCTACAGTATTAAATGCGGTATTTACCTGGTACAATTGACTCGGCAGCAAGTGTGCATACGGCTACGAATATGACTATGAAATATTAATTTTTTAATAATAATAGAGTATGAATTAGCAGTATATAATTATTAATAAAAAATTATATATAATTAAGAATTATTTTATAAAAATTTAACTATAAATACTAAAATTAAAAAAATATTCTGTTCCAAATAATAAAATAATGCAAAAATATCATACTTAATTTTTTTATGTAATTAAAAAATTAATTTAGATAGATATAAATTTTAAATTTTTTTAATTTAATATGATTATAATTTTTTTTTATTCATAAACTATGAACAATTATTTTTTAAGTCATAAATCTGATTATAATTCATTCGCAAGAATTTATTTCTTCAATTGTGACAAAAAATTTAGGATCATAGTTGACAATTTTGTGAATATATTTCCACAAATTTTCATTGCTTTTGAATTTTGATGGGAAAGAGTTTTTCTTAGTTATTGATGAACTAAATTTATGTTGGTTCTAAAAATTAAATGTTTGCTTGTTACTGAGGTAGTCCAAATAAGCTTGTCTCAATAAAATATATTATGAAAAAAATTATAGTTTGTTACTAATTTTAAAAGTAATTGTCACTTAATATTCATTTTTATGACAAACAACTTTGTCATTGTTTTCAATAATTATTGTCACAATGACATTTTGTCACCAAAATATAAGATATCGTGACAAACAATTTATCAAGAAAGGTACTAATTTGCTGCAATTTGTAATATTTTGTCACAATTAAATAAAATTCAACGGGAGAAAATTAACTTTTAATGACAAAACTTATTTTGTCAAAATTCTCATTGAGACAACTTTTTTTTTGTCATATAATAATAGTGACCAAATATAATCTCACAATCTGGAACACTTTGTATGCCAACTGACCGAATCCAATCTACATCTCCCAATGCCTGGATTTTAAAAAAGTCTTGATCTTGCTTTTATTATGCCGTTGTATATATTTTTTTCTTTAGGAATTGATAGATGCTTTTAATGGAATAATTAAAGCTAATATATATTGTTTTTATTAATTGCAAATACTTAGAGAGTGTTTAATTAGAGTTTTTAAAGGAGCTAATGGTTGTTTTAAGGCTATCAGTTCATCTTTACAATAAGATGTAATTGGCTTGCAATAGTCTTTTATCGGCAAAATGTGAAATAAAATAAGATGTCATTGCATAGCAAATGTATGATTCCTTGTGATAGGTGAGTACGTTCATTCTTCTACTCAGTCTAGATAACAGCCCATTATGCCCTGACCTTTTTGATTGAGTTCAATTGATCATGCAACAAGATCCATTTTCATTTTCTATTTTCCATAATCAAGGGACTTGTAGAAAATGCCAATGAAGGAATTTGTGATTATCCAGCGCAAATTTGATTTAATCGGAACAATAGATTTTAGATATAAAATTGTTATAAAAAAAAGGAAATTAGATGATTTGGATTTACGAATTATTTGATTGTTCATGGGTGGAATGGAAAGAATAAGGGAAGAGGGGACTTGGGGAATGAATGGGAAGATTGAAAAGTTGGAACAAGGGATTCTTAGATCAGATGCGAGGAATTAGCTAAGCCTTTTTATCAAATAAAAAATGAACAAGAAAGGATGATTTTACGTCAATTATGTTAGTCAAATATGATAGAAAAAAAAAAAAAAATCACATATCGGGAAAATTAGAAAGAGTAATAGTTATAAATATAGCTTTTTACCTTTAAGTTTAATCCTTGTTGTTTAACTAGTCAATTAGTTAGGCATATTTTTTCTTTCTTTTATTATTTTACTTTTCAGTTTTAGTAAAATAATATTCTTAATCTCTGAGAACGTAGGCAATATTGGCCGAATCTCGTTAAATCTTTTATTTCTTATTATCTTTATTTTAGCTGCGGTTTTTCTCTAATCCGATCCTCATTTTCATAACAAATTATCAGTTATTGACAGTAATGAACTAGTATATTGACAAGCAATTAGCAGCAGTTTGTACTTTGAACTCCATTCTCTTTGCAATCAAGTGCACTGCAATGCTCCTCACTCAGTAACAAATACTCGAATTCTCTGTACATGAACGTTTAGTCAAGTGCAAAAATTACTTGTAGGGAGACCCTAACCTAAACCATAAGTATTTAATTAAGCAACGAAGAAAATAATGGTTAATGCTCAAGTACCATCACCTTTGAAAACTCTTATTACTAGATATGAATGACAAGAAGACACATTGCACACTCTTAAGTACCATTACTTTTGAAAATTCTGACAACATATACATGAAACCAAACCCAAAACTTGTTCCACATAAAATCTAAGAAGTCGAAGTAAAAATGCCTCCATTGTCTGTTAAAAACGACAGGACCTATTACACCCCAAAATCCAACCACAAATCCAGGGCCGATGCTCACGTAGAAGTAGAACCATTCCACTGCTTGGGTTTCATTGCCATAATCTTTTTCTCTACCTTTCTCGATGTTGGGATCAGTTGGATCATCTGCATTGCAATTATTGGTCATCGGAGGCCCACAAAGGTTGTTGCCATAAAAACAAGATGAATTGAAACTCTGCAACTGAGTGCTTTTAGGAATTCTTCCCCACAATTTGTTGTTGGATAGGTTCAAATGATTTAAAAATGTTAAGCTTGAAATGCTTGAAGGGATTTCACCGAAAATTTGATTTTTGGACAAATCAAGGGATTCCAAAGATCGCATAGCTCCTATATTCTTTGGAATTCTTCCACCCAAAGCATTTTGTGAAAGATTCAGCGATTGTAATCCTGCAAGTCTTGTTATTTCTTTCGGAATCTCTCCCGAGAAATTGTTATGAGATAGATCTATGCTTCTTACAAATAGAAGAATGGTGCTGTACTCCACAACTTTCCCCTTCGTCACCACATAAGTGCTCTCTATAAATGTATTTAGACCGCTAGAATTAAAATGAAACCTACCTGTAAAATCATTGCTTGTAACCATTGCAGTGAAGTTACAAAAACAGCCAGGTATTGTACCGGAGAATGTGTTTTCAGCAAGGTCCAAGATGTGCAATGAAGCTACATGACACAATTCATCAGGGATGCGACCATCAAATTTATTTGCACGTAAGTTGAGAATCATCAATCTTGGAAATCTATCTCCAATCCATGTCGGAATGTTCCCACTGAATTTATTATCACTAACATCAAGTTTGACTAGATTTGTACAATTAGCAAGTGACAATGGGATGACCCCTGAGAGATTGTTATTGCGAAGGGAAAGCGAGTCAAGGAAGCTAAGAGTTCCAATGGAGTTGGGGAGATTTCCACTAAATTTATTGTTGCTCAATTTTATGGCCGCCAAATGTTTCCAACTCATCCAGCAATCCGGTATCTCACCGGACAAAAGATTTCCTCCAAGATAAAGAAGTTGCATATACTTCACCTCATGCTTGTTATAACATAAGAAGTTAGATATAGATCCTGAAAATGAATTACTGGAGAGATCTAACATAGTCAGATTTGGAGAGAAGAAAGGGACTGGACCACTAAAATTATTGGAACTCAAATCTATCATTTTGCTACCAAAAGGTATATTCGGAATGGATCCATGCATTTGGTTATGAGAAAGGTTTAAATAATAATATTGAGAAGACAAATTATCCCAAAACCAAATAGGGACTGGACTTGAGATTCCTGAGTTAGATAGATCCAGAATTTCTAAATGCTGTAATGAATGAAGCCATAATGGAAATTGAGGTCCAAGTTGCCAAGATCCTAATCCTAAACCTTCAAGTTGAAGAGGAGGAATCCAATTGGGGCTAACTCTCAATGCAATGTTTTTACCCATTTTAGATGCTTGAAGAAAACGCAGCTTTGTGAGATTTGCAAAGTGAAGCTCAGAAACCTCACCCTCCAATAAATTATTTGAGATGAGTAATCTCTCTAATTTTGTAAGTCGTCCAAGAGATACGGGAAGACTTCCATTCAGTTTGTTTCTGTAAAGCCACAATAATTTCAAGGAAGTCATTTCTCCCAAAGACAATGGTATTGGACCAGAGATGGAATTTTCAGAAAGATCAAGCCAACTAAGACTCCTCAATTGGCTGACACTATCGCTCAAATGACCTGATAATTGACAATCACTCAACATTAATGATTGTAGCCCATATGAGATACATCCCGATGATAGAATTTCTAAGACATTATTTATTTCCTGGTGTATTTTGACACCTGACAGAAGAAGTGACCTTAAGTTGCAAAGATTTTGAAATGAGTTTGGAATCCCTTGTTCAAATTCAAGTCCAGCATTGATAGACAAGTCAAGGCTAACGAGTGAAGTCAAGTTCCCAATGGCACTTGAAATTTGACCTCTCAAGTCATTCAATCCAAGGTTGAGATTTTGTAAATGGCTAAGACCATACAACCAATTGGGTATGGAGGAATTGAAATTATTGCATGACAAATCAAGTTCCCTAAGGAGAGAAGTCATATTTCGAAGAATATTTGGAATTGGACCCCCAAAATAATTACGTGAGAGATCAAGGATAGAAAGAGAAGACAAGTTAAGATTGAGGAAAGGATTGAAAATTGGAAGTTGGCAATTGGACAAGTGCAATTCAACCAAAAAAGGGAGTGAATTCATGACTTTCAGCCAATCAAATGATTTACTAAGGTCTGTATAACTCAGATCAAGAAATTCTAAGGAAGAAAGACCAGAAATCCATTCTAAATTCTCAACACTATACGGATAGATATCGGATCCTCGAAGATTGAGATAGTGTAAATTAGAGAGATTTCCAAGCTTAGGAGGAATTGTTCCTCCAAATCCAGCTTCAGAGAGGTTAAGATATCTTAAACTCCCCATGGAAGCAAGGAATGTAGGAATGGGAACTCCTCCAAAATCATTATTGCTAAGGTCCAAATATCTCAAATGTTTCAACACAGCCAAAGAAGAACTCACCTTTCCACCCAATGCGGACTTCTCATGATAATACTTCTCATATTCGTATAAAAACTTTGGATAATTGGGGCCATAATATTCAGCATCAGAAAGTGTACGAAGACGTAGCTGAAGAACATGAGAAGTGATGTTGTGGCAGACAACTCCAGTCCAATTGCAACAGTCTCCATTGGCAGTCCAATCTGAGAGTCGATTTGAAGGATCAATGAGATGGAGTTTGAGGTTGAGAAGAGCATCTCTCTCCCTGGGAATGCACCCAGTAAAGCTGCAACCAACAGCAAAGATTGCCCAGATGAGGAGCCACCAAAGCAAAACAAAGGGACTCATTGATATAGAAAGTTAATTGTAGAGAATAAAGTTTGTTAGTGTGCAAATTATGGGCGAAGAAACCTCAATTTATAATGTGGCAGAATTTCATTTTCCAATTATCTAGGAAATTCAATGGCCTGACTTTTTTGATGAAAACATTAATTATTGAAGAAATTCTATGGCAATAGAATAAGGATTGGTTCATATTAAGATAATATCATTAAAACTTATTTGATAAAAAAAATAAATTAATTGCCTTAATTTTTCCTACGGACGCCCCAAAATTGATGAGGTTTGATCGATGTTAGATTAATTGCAGATGAGCAAAGACTTGGAAAATATGTATATGTTAATTGATGAGGTTTGGTAGGTGTTAGATTAACCGGTTTAATTGACTCGGTTTCGATTTTTAATTTTTATATTTTCAATTATCAATTTCGACTTTTGAGCACCGACTAACCATTAGGACATACTTAATCGGTTCATATATATATATATATATATATATATATATATATTATAATTTTTTTTATACCTTAAAATAATTTCTTTTTCTTTGTTTCTCTCTAATACTTACATCAAGTAATATTTTAAAATATATTTAAATTATATTTTTATTTTTCTAACTTAAGTTTTTTATTTTTCTTTAAAATTTATGTAATCTTTTAAAATATATTTAGGCCCCGTTTGGCATAGCTTTTAAAAATATAAAAAGCTGATTATGGGAAAAAAAATAAGTGTTTGATAAATACTGATTTTAGAAAAATCAATTTTCTAAAAAGTGAAAAAATCTTCTATTGCAAAAAGTTAGAAATTGAAATTTTTCAGAAAAACTGATTTTCAGTTTTTAAGGACAGCAAATTTAATATTTTTTTAGACAAAAATATCTCTTATTTTATTTCATAATAACAATTATATCTAATATAAATTTTTTTTTCTTATCCTACCATTCAAAATTATCATTTTTTATTTTTTTATTCTAAAAAATTCATTTTTAATCATATCATTTACCAAACAGTTGACAACTATTTTTGGTTTTATAAGTTATTTTGAATTTTATTTACTAAACAGTTACCTATTTTTCGACATACAGCTTTTTGGAATACAACTTTTTTCAATTGAAAAAGTTATTTTCATAAGTTTTGACAAACTGAACTTTAAATTATATCATTCTTCTGAATTATTATATAAAGTAACACTTAACTATATGTTCATGTTTGCTCTCCGTGACACGTCACGTATATTTGTTTTTCTTTTTATTTTTATGATCTGTCTATCGTGACACATTTTATTTTATATTGTTTTCCTTCTATCACGGAACTTGATATTGCTGATTTGTCTATTCAGAAATAGGAAGACAATAAATGGCAATTGGAAAATTTAGAAATCATTCGTATTGGTCGGGAAATTTCTCACCATAGTTGTGGTCAGATTTTTAAGTCTTGGCAATAAAAACAAATAAAGCAAGACCAAGACTATGCTTAAGTCTTTGCAATAAAAACAAGAAGACCATCAAATCAATTAAGTTGTGGTTCTTAAGTTTCATAATGTTATTTCATGATTTGCCTCAGTAATTGACTTTGGAGTGGTAGTGGCTTTCATTTAGCGCAATTAGGGGAGATGATGGAGGAGGTGGATAAGGAAAGAGTGTCGATTTTGAATTTAAATGATGCAAATCCCTCTAATCATGCTAGAGGTAAACATGCAGTTAATGTGGGTGACGTGGACATGAAGCATGACTTGGCATTAAAGAATAGTAGGCCAACGGGTTTAACAGATGAGGAAAGTTCCTTTCATGCATCTTGACGAAGGGAAAAAAACAGCCCAGGAAACAAACAACTTCGGCTTCTTATGCTTCAATGAAAAACGAATCATTTGGAGCTTCTCCCTTACAGACTAATTCTCAGGGACAAACTACATCGACAGGCGCTGCTAGGAACTGCCGAGGACTTGGCAATCCTAGTGCAGTCGCAGCTCTCAAAGAACTTGGTGAAAAACATAGGGCAGATGTGATTTTTCTTATGGAGTCGGTGGTGAACAAGGAAAAGATGGGTTAATTTTGTGACATTTGTTGGGAAATTTTGTATTCTTTCTCTGTTAAAAATAAAGTAAAAAATATTTAAATCCCAAATTTAACTGCATGTATTAGACCGACGTCACAAATTTACCTTGGAGTAAGGATTGGTTAACTTTGACCTCATCATAGAAAATTCTAAGAAACTATCAATTCAAGGAAAAATTAAAACAGTACTATATTAATAATTTCAATTTTACATATGTATAAATTTAAAGTTATTAGTAACTGATAATTTATGAAATTATAATCTTCTCTAAATAAGGTTACTGCAATAATATCTTAAACGGAAAAAGAATTCCAATTAAAGAAAAAACTCTTAACAAGTTAGAATTCCAATGGAAAATACGTTTTGTATGAAAATTCTTGAGGTGGTGATTTTAGCTTGAAATAGGTCCAATTCTATAATCATGGTGGTGCAGTTGGTATTGTGAATTAAGAAAAGGGTTTAGTTCATCTTCTTAGATGACCTTTCTGTGCGATCATCTTCACAAATTCAAATCAAGATTTAGATGATCTTTTTCTTTCAAGAAAAAAGGTTTAGTTACTTAAACAATCTTGATTCGAATTTGATACCTGCAAGAAAGTGGAGGTTCCAAAATATTCCCATATATAATATAAAGAAAAGATGGGACAAAAAAATCCTAGAGAATAGGAAATTTACCTGAATATATATATATATATATATATATATATATATATATATATATATATATTATTGTTAGGATTTAATAGGCTTTAATGTTTTATAATGTCTAAATTAATGACTAATTTATGAGTTCTAATTATAGTTTGTAACGTTCTTCTGTTATATCTTCATATGCTCATTGACCTAGTTTGGTTGATCTGAGTCTATGAGTTCGGGTTTAGTTAATTTTGTTATCAATTCACCCATTGATTAGGAGACTTGGATAGAAACTGTTATTTCAGTGCTAGGCAAA
Source organism: Excoecaria cochinchinensis (assembly GCA_947683425.1). Taxonomy (NCBI): domain Eukaryota; kingdom Viridiplantae; phylum Streptophyta; class Magnoliopsida; order Malpighiales; family Euphorbiaceae; genus Excoecaria; species Excoecaria cochinchinensis. Next base: position 9,354,113 of record CANTUQ010000050.1, read on the forward strand.
GCTTGAATGCTGAATTTTTTAAGCAAGGTAGGCAACAGCATTTTTTTTTGAAATTTCACAGTTTTTTTATTTTGAATTCTTTGTACTTCAACGTTCAGTCAAGCACAACAATTACTTGTCGATATTCATCTTTGAGTTTGAGCCGGATTCGAGTAATCTATTCTGAATTTTAATTTAATGGTCTTTTTGTTTTAAGTTGTGGTTCTCGGTAACCGGACTCTCTGAACAGGAAATCGGCAGCGCCCCTCCGAGCACGTATTGCGAACCGGACTCTCATTCGAAGAGTTAGGTAACCAGACTCATTCGGATATCTATCATATCAATAGTTCGGTTACCATAACAGTTCGGTATAAGAATATAGAAAGTTATTATTCACGGGTATTTTCCGGATATTGTGCAGATTCTGATTCTTTAATGATGGAAAGTACCAAGAATCACTCAACAAATCCTCACAAATTAGAAATCAAACACCAATCAAGAGATTAGAGTGATTTCCTTCTATTCAGGATCCTATTTCCTATTTGGTTTAGGAAAAGAGCTCTATATAAAGGAAAGTAAAGGTATATTCATCTCTCTCTGAACTTTTTACACAGAATACTCATTCTTGTCAATTTACTGACTTGATCGTCGCAGCTTCCATCGTCGGAACCCCGTAGGTTTTCTTGAGTTTTTCAGGTGACTTGCTTAAGAAGATCCTTCAAGAAATCCCATTGTCATCATTTGGTGCGGTGAGCGTGTAACACCCCAAAGATCTCAGTCAGCAATGGATCTTTTCCCTTATTTGTCTATCTCTGCCGCCCCATCAACATACCAACCCAATGCTGCCGTCCAACCACCGGTCAACATTCTTGGTCAGATCCTCCAAACCCTTCAACTAGCTCAATCAGAGCAAATTTTCCCACTTCCAGCACGACAACTCTTCCCCCAAACACAAATCCATACACCCGTGACACCACAAACATCCATAACTATCCCCGCAATCCCACGATTAACCCCTCAAACAGCACAAACACTCCTAGCCGCCCTGTCAGCTATGGTGGCTCAGGCACCACCAGCAGTATCTACAAACATTCCAGTAACGACTCAATTCCCCGCCCAAACACCGCTACCATTACCGAGCACACTGGCCCCTAGCACAACAATTACAATGACAACCGAGCAGTTTGAACGAATGTTTGAAAAAAGAATGCAGAAATATTAGAATTGCAGCACCTTGCAGTATCAGGGTAGTTTTTGATCCCCGTTGTCTAGGGATATCTTGGCTGCTCCCTTTACACAGATACGATTGCCAAACTTGCCGAAGTACAGCGGCAGTACCGATACCCGAGATCATTTGGACGAATTCCATCATACTATGCTGGTGCATACCACGAAAGATGCCGCTTTGTGCAAGATTTTCCGCCAAACTCTTACTGAATTCGCACAGATTTGGTTTTGTAATCTCCTCGAGAACTCTTGTCAAATTGTCGATGAACCATGGCAATATAGTTTTGCAAAATACATCCTACTTCAATTTTATCCATCATCAAATATATCCACACATCTGGAAAAATCATCGATAATCATGAGAAAATAGGATGCATTACAAGAACTTAATACTCTATAAGGTCCCCATAAGTCACAATGAACAAGTTCAAATATTTCACTAGCTTTATTCCCACAAGAACAGAATACTTCTCTAGTTTGTTTAGCTTTGAAACAAGTATCACAATTTTTATTCGAAACTAATTTATTCTTAATACCAGGAATCAATCCTACTATCTTTGAAGATGGATGTCCCATCCTCCTATGCCAAAGATCATAGGAATCCACCATCCGAGCTTGGAGTGCTTGAACCAGTGACTCCTTGAAATAATACAACCCCTTGCATCGTTCACCCGCTCTAATCACCGTCCTCGAAATGCGGTCCTGTATTAAACAAAGCTTATCAGTGAATAACACATTAAATTTTAATCTATCAACTAATTGTGACACAGAAATCAGGTTGCAATGTAATCCTGGAGCATGAAGAACATTTTCTAACTGCATGTGCTTTCCCATTCGAAGTGATCCTTCTTGCAATGCTAGCACTTGATTCCCATTAGGTAAACCAATAGGACAACCTAATATCCTTTTCAAGCTAGTTAGATATCCTGAATTTCCTGCCATATGTTGAGTAGCTCCGGAGTCAATTATCCAAGCAAAATTTTCCTTACCAGTCATCTTTTCATCATTCCTCTTCCTAAAGACTTGCCACGACCTCTTCCTCCATGTTGTCTTCCTCGACCTCGACCAGGTGTTTTTGGTCGATCGCCCCACCAATCAGGATATCCAACTAATTGAAAACATCCCTCAGCATCATGCTCTTCTCGGTTGCAATGTGTGCAAACAATACTTTTATTCTTAGTTCCATTATTGGTTTGAACCATAAAACTATCAGTCTCGCCTTTTATTTCTTTGCCTCAGGAGACATTCCGAACTCTTTCCTCTTGACAAATCAAGGAATATGCCTTACTCACACAAGGCAATGGAGTAGTACTCAGAATGTTTGATCGAACTGTGTTGTATACATCATCAACCCCATCAGGAATTGATGAAGCTTTTCTTCTTCTCGTTTCTTAGTTAATTCGATTGCTATGTTGCACTTACAGCCCCCACATTTACATGCTGAAATCACGTCATAATTGGCCAGCTCTTCCCACAATTGCTTCAATTTGGCATAATAATTCATGAGTGAAAGTCCTTGCTGTTTGCAATTAGCAAGTTCTGCTTTCAGCTGCTGTACCCGTGCACCATCAGTCACCGAAAAACAATCTTTAATATCTTCCCACGAATCTTTTGCAACTTCCATGTGAGTCAGAGTAGATCTCAATGTTGGAGTGATTGTGTTCATTATCCATGATGCAAGTATGGAATTCACAGTCCACCAATCTTCTAAATCGTCATCATCTTCATCAGGTTTTGTCGCGGTTCCATCGATGAAACCAAATTTTTTCTTGGCTCGCAATGCAGTTCTGATTGAACGAGCCCATTCATCATAATTAGCTTCTTTCAATTGCACCTGGGTTATTATATTTCTAGGATTATCATTAGACGATAGGGTGTACACTGATTTCTTTCCTTCACCAGCCATTGATGTATTTCTCTCTCTCTCTCTCTCTTTTTTTTAACTAATAAGAGGTTTGACGGCTCTGATACCATGAAAAGTTTGAGCTGAATTGTCTCTCTTTCATTGATCACCCGTAGGCTATATATACAAATTCAAGTATTCGAAAACAGCTGAAGATTTATATCTCATACAACAAACTAACCAATCGTAACTAGGGGTGAGCAAAATTCGGTTAAAACCGAAAAATCGAACCAAACCGACCGATTTTTTAAATTCGGTTCGGTTATTCGGTTCGGTTTCGGTTTTAAATTTATAGGTATATCGGTTATTTCGGTTCGGTTCGGTTTTGAAAGGCAAAAACCGAAAAAAACCGAACCGACCGAACTTTTAAATTTATATATTATTTTATTCAATTTTTACATTAAAAAAATTATTTTTGTATTTTTTTTATCAATTTAAGGGGTTTGAAATTAAATTATATATGTAATTTTTTTAATTTGATTTTTTTTAATTTTAATTTTATAATTTATAATTTTGTATAATTTTTTAGATAATTTTTTTAATTATAATTTTGAATTTTCGGTTTTTCGGTTAACCGAACCAAACCGACCGACAAATTCGGTTCGGTTTGAATTCGGTTATTATACAAATTCGGTTCGGTTCGGTTTCGTAAAATATTGTAATTTCGGTTTTCGGTTATTTCGGTTCGGTTCGGTTATTGAACCGAACCGACCGTTGCACACCCCTAATCGTAACAAATTATATCTAAGAGTGAAACCCAACCAATAAATATGCAGCTAGCTAATTCCAAACCAAGTCAAACTCAATAACCAATAACCATAACCAATTCAGTTAAACAAATATACACTCTGTCTCGAATAATAACTGCTGACCAAATAACACCATCTGATGAAGCCATCATGCTAATGACAGTACATACGTTTGGAAAAGAAAGCATGCGCACAGCTCTTAAGCTTAAAACTAGAACCTAGTTAACATTGTGTATATAACTGCACTGAACATACCAAAACTGGTGGCATGAGAATGGAGCCGAGAAGCAGATGACAGGATTGGAAAAAATTTGCTATGCAACTTCCTGCTGGCCAATCTCAGCGCCATGGCTGCTACAGAGAAGAATTAAATAATCAAAAGTCACAAGCTTTTCAAGACCCAAATACCAACATTATATTATATATAAAAAAATGAACAGTAAAGCACATGAAGACTGAACCAGCTGAAACAAGTTGCTGGACTGGTATTCCAGATATCATTAGAATAAAGAGCAAAGGTTCTCCTTAAGCGGAGAGCTTCAAAATTGGCAATTCATTAAAATTATGAGGCAGCTGTCAGTTTGCTATCATTTTCATTGGTATTTTTTCACACTACGTAATTGCTAGAGACAAACAAAGACCAAAAAGCATAAAACAGAATCTCACAAATGTCAGCAAGTTCATCCAATCGTCAAATCATAGAACCTGAACATTACAAATTTGAGTGACAAATAACACAGGACAGGCAAAATTGTGATGAGGTTCTACGTTCCAGTGGCGGTGGCACATGATAATGATAATTATAATCTATGGAATCAAATTAATCATTTAAGAAATAATAGCTACTACTCATTACAATGAATCGCATCCATTTGAAAGGGAGAAGCAAAGACAAAGAACCCACTAAGGAAATGTTGAACATGAATGAGTTAATGGCTTGAAAAGCATATTTTGTAGAGGAAATTTGAATAAAAAAAAAATGGTAGTGATATGTAATAAGAAAGAACTAAACTTTACCAGAAAATGAAGATTTAGGAAGATGAAGCACAGTGGTAATGTAACACGCAATAGATACAAATACCAAATGTTACACAACTTAATATTTTATGGCAAAATACAAAATTTCAATTTTATTTTTACACTTTAATATATATAAATCCATACCACTCATATTTTTGCAGAAAATCGAACAGAATTTCTCTGATATCTCCTTGATAAAATTATCCACATATACCAACTCCCTCCAAATCCAATGTATAGTCAAATATTGCCCATTCTCCTCAATACATCAATATAAGGGAATAAATTCACCTACAATCGCAAACTTATCCTTCTTAGTTCATAAAATTCTCATAATATAAAATAATATCATCTCTTTTTACATACATATATTTACAATGTCATTAAATATTAAGGGTTGGTCATCAAATTCATGAACCAAAAATTTACAATTTAAATTCTAATTCGGCTTTTTGATGAGCCATCCGATAGTTTTCAAATTTACAATATTCCAAAATAACAAAAATAAATTCTAGATCTAAGTATCTATCCCAAAATTAAAGGGCTTCTCCTTATTTTCTGGTAGATTACCTGCTAACTTTTCCAGTTCAAATACCCTGTGTACCTACAAACAGAAATAAAATTTCACGCGCTAAGCAAAGTGCTTAGTGACAACCACTAATTTCACTTTTCCACAATAATCTCACTAAACGATATAAATGAATTTCATATAAAAATAAACAAATAAGAATAAGAATTCAAATCACAAGAAAATAAATTTCCATTTTACTTCATAAGTATTTATGATTGATTCAATTCCCACTAAAGAAATGTCTAATATTAAAGTTTTATTGAACCAATATGCACACTATACATGGCCTCAATATATATATATATATATATATATATATATATATATATATATATATATATATATATATATATATTATTGCCTGAAGTAATCCAATGAGACTCCGCAAGTTGGGTACATATGGATTCTCGACCCTTTTGGGTCTTAACGAATTGGAGTGGCCAACACTGAACACGGCACTCTAACCCTATGCAACAGAAATAACGACCAGACACTGGCCTCATAAAAAGGATATAAATTTCTAGATTCTCAATAACCCACAATAAGAGATCACCTTTAATCTCAAATGCTAATGCAGTTTTCTATTACTTATGGCTAGCCAATTATACCCTCACCCATGCTTCCTACCAATTACCAAGGATAATAATGGTCCTTCAATCATATTTGCCAACTGCTATCTCGTTCACATACCTAATCACATTTAACAAAATCTCAATTTACATTTCAGTATTTAGATTTTTTTCATTCATTTTAAGACACAATGAAGCCTTCCCTTATCATTTCTAAACACAACCATTCTCATATCATTGATAACATTGCATTTCAAAGTCTTATCTTTGTATAAATACCAAACTTGCTTGAATAGAACTTTAGAATTAATTAACTTATTATTTACATCCTACTATTTTAAATCCTTTATAGCTATATTTAACATATCATATTCAATCATACATTTTAATTAATAAATTTAAATCCAGCCTACTGACATAAATAGATTCACACTTTCAAAGAGACTTTATACACACACACACACACATTTCTCATTGTAACTTTCTAACATTCAAGCTTATATACAATTCATTTTAATTAATAAATTTAACTCCAGCCTACTGACATAAATAGATTCACACTTTCAAAGAGACTTTATACACACACACACACACACATTTCTCATTGTAACTTTCTAACATTCAAGCTTATATACAATTCAATAAATCAAATCCAATCTCTATTGTATCAAATATATCACATGAAATTTAGCACAGCTACAATTATACATTCTTTCCACCAAATCAATTATTTCAATAATCTTGATTATGTCCATTGATTTTAGAAGTCTTAACTAATTTCTTTCAAAAAAATGTATATCATGCCACAATTCATACCTCAAACGTAATAATAGCAACAAGAAAAAGTGAATTTAGCGGTTGCAAATTTTAGTTTACAGCAAATCGATTCCAATCCTCCAAAAATACTTGACTGAAATCAATTCAATCTACACTCTTTCCTTTCTCATTCTTCCTTAAATTTTCTTCTTCTTCTAAAAATTTCCATAACCATTTCATTCATTAATCCAACAAAAACACAGAATAATGAAATTTAAATGAACAATTAATGGCCTTAAATAATAAATTAAACAGAATAATGAAATTTAAATGAACAATTGATGGCCTTAAATAATAAATTTAACTTACCCATCTCGTAGCCTAAGAAAAAACAAACTTAAATTTCAAATCCCTAAATCACAAAATCTGCCCCCCTACTAATTTCCCCTTAATTTCAAGTTTTATAATCATTAATACTCACCCTTACAGCCTCCTTTTAGGAAGAAACGGAGCCGGTGGTGTTCCGGGGACCGGTGGCGACAGAGAACGGCGGAATGTGGGCTGTAACCGAAGTAGAAAACGCAGGAAAAGGAGGAGAAAAATGGCTGTTGCGGTCGCGCGTCGGAGGGATAAAAGAGGGAAGGAAACGCCGGCAACCAGTGTGATATATGGAGAATTTTCACAGAAGAGAGAAGAAGAAGAATCTTGAGAGAGAGAAATTGTATTACTGAAAATGAGCATGAGTAATACATGAGCAGAGTTAGGAATATATCTGTTACAAAGAAAAGCAATAGCCTAATAGTAGACTAACACGTGTCTCACTGATCATACCAAGACAGCTAATAAAAATAACAAACATTTTAAACGATTTAAGTAACATTGCATCAATTTTTCCCTATAACAATCCTTGCCCCTTAAAGAACCTTGTCCTCAAGGTTGAATTCAGGAAATCTCTGCTGTATATCAAACCCAAACTCCCAAGTTGCTTCCTCCGGAGTGCGGTCAGACCATTGAATCAATACTTTAGTGACAGCTTGATTCCCCCTTTTTGCCATCCTTCTATCCAAGACTGCTATAGGTACTGGTTCAACACTAGTCAAAATAGGAAGTTTAGCTGAAGAATTGACATTTGGTGAAATTGTAGACCTGAGCTGGGACACATGGAAAACAGGGTGAATGCCAGCACCATTAGGCAGTCTAAGCTTGTAAGCAACTGCTCCCACCTTATCTTCCACCAAGTAGGGCCCATAATACAGTGGAGATAATTTATGATTCCTCCTAAAAACTGCACTTTGCTGCCTATAAGGTTGCAATTTCACAAACACCCAGTCACCAATATTAAAAGACCTCTCCGTCCTGTTGCCATCTGCCTGTTGCTTCATCCTGTTCTTGGCTCGAGCCAAATGGTGCTTCATAATTTGCAAGGCCAATTCTCTATCTTGTAAGCATTGATCAACATCAATCACGGGTGAATCTCCTGGAAAATATGGAATGTGTATGGGTGGTGGGAAGCCGTATACAATTTCAAAAAGGGTTGAGTGAGTAGAAGTGTGGTAATTAGTGTTGTACCACCATTCTGCCAGGGGTAACCAATCTAGCCATTTATGTGGGTTTTCATGGGTCATGCATCTCAAGTAGGTTTCTAAGCATCTGTTAACCACCTCAGTTTGGCCATCGGTTTGAGGGTGGTATGCTGTGGATTTGAGTACTTCAACCCCCTGCACCCTAAACAATTCATTCCAAAAATTACTCACAAAAATTGGGTCCCTATCACTCACTATGGAAGAAGGGAAGCCATGAAGTTTAAAAACGTTGGCCATAAAAATATGAGCAACAGAAGAAGCTGTATAAGGGTGACTTAAAGCCAAAAAATGGGCATATTTGCTAAGTCTATCTACTACCACCAAAATCACATCTTTCCCTTTTGATTTGGGAAGGCCCTCAATGAAATCCATGCTAATAGCTGACCACAAGTGTTCGGGGATTGGTAGGGGTTGGAGTAATCCTGGCGTGTTAATGAGTTCTGGTTTACAAGTTTGACATACCACACAACTCTTAATGTAATTGCGTACCTCCTTTTCCATTCCTTTCCAGAAGAATAATAGTTGCAGCCTCTTAACAGTTGCTTGTACTCCTGAGTGACCACCACCTGCAGAGTCATGCATGAGCTTGAGCAATTTCAGTTTAAGCTGCTGATCGTTTCCTATCATAAGTCTCCCCTTCCTCCTCAGCAATCCCCCAATCAAGGTATAAGGTCCCCGTACTGGTTCACCCTTTTGTAAGAGCTCAAGTAAACTCTTCAATTTAGGATCATTGTACCAGCTATTTTCAATCTCTGGAAGCAAGCTACACTCAGGTGTCGAGATTGTTAAAACAGTGAATTCAGAAGCCGGCAATCGAGATAGAACGTCTGCAGCGATATTTTCTCTTCCCTTCTTGTAAGAAATCTCGAAGTCATAGCCGAATAGCTTAGCTATGTACTTCTGTTGATGGAAAGTAGTGATCCTTTGCTCCAAGAGAAATTTCAAGCTACGGTGATCTGTTTTGATGAGGAAGTGCCGATGTGCAACATAATGGTCCCATTTTTTTACCGCGTAAACCACAGCCAATAGTTCCTTTTCGTACACTGATAGTGACTGGTGTTTAGGAGCCAAAGCCTTGCTTATGAAAGCTATTGGGTGGCCATCTTGCATCAGCACTGCACCGATTCCGATCCCACATGCATCAGTCTCTATTACAAATTCCTTGTCAGGAGAAGGCAGAGCTAGTACAGGAGTTGATGTCAACACAGTCTTGAGGGTAGTAAAGGCTTGTTGAGCCTCTGAAGACCACTGGAATTTATCCTTCCGTAGCAAGTCAGTTAAGGGCTTACTGATAACACCATAGCCTTTAATAAATCTTCGGTAATAACCAGCTAGTCCCAAGAAACCCCTCAACTGTCTAATGTTATTAGGAGCTGGCCATTTAGTAACTGCTTCTATTTTCTTTGGATCTGTCGAAACTCCATCCTTATTGATAATATGACCCAAGTACTCAATAGTAGCTCCACCAAACAAACATTTACTTCTCTTTGCAAATAGCTGATGTTCTTTAAGCTTAAAGAAAACTGCCCTCAAGTGCTTCAAGTGTGACTCCATATTCCTGCTATATATCAGAATGTCATCAAAAAACACCAAAACAAACTTTCTGAGAAAAGGCCTGAATATATCATTCATAAGACTTTGGAAGCTAGATGGAGCATTTGTTAGCCCAAACGGCATTACAGTGAACTCATAATGCCCTTCATGTGTTCGGAAAGCTGTCTTGTGTATATCAGGTGGGTGCATCCTGATTTGGTAGTACCCTGCAGTAAGATCAATCTTAGAGAAAACTGTGGCTCCATGCAATTCATCCAACAACTCCTCAATAACAGGTATAGGATACCTGTCCTTAATGGTGTTGCTATTCAGTTCTCTATAATCGATACACATTCTCCAACTGTTATCTTTTTTTTTTACTAACACCACAGGTGAGGAAAAGGGGCTTACACTATGCTGGATTATGCCACTTTCTAACAGCTCATGGATCATTTTCTCAATAATGTCTTTTTGTAAGGGTGAGTGTTTATAGGGCCTGACATTAATGGGTTTAGTTCCCTCAATAAGAGGAATCCTGTGATTATGTAATCGGTGTGGAGGTAGTTGTGTGGGTTTGGCAAATAAGAAATTGAACTCATCAAGAAGTTTAGAAAGTTCAGGGTTCGTCTCCTCAGAGTTAATATTGTTTACCTCTGTAATTTTGCACTCACCCACAGGTTCAAGATTGTTTATCCCAACTAGTTTGCACTCCTCCCCAGCGGCCAAATGCTGATTACCCGAAGAATTAGTAAGGTAATTGAGGTGTACAGCATAGGCAACCACAGTCGTATTGTGCTGCAGCAACTTGAACATATGATCCTCAGAGAGCACTCTAACCTTGGTAGAGGTAATACCCTGCAATTTATACATTTCATTGCCAAAACAAAAAGACATAGTCAGAGTTTTAAAATTCCAGATAATATCTCCCAAGGTATTGAGCCACTGGATACCCAATACCATCTCACAACCACCAAGAGGCATAACTAGGAAATCAGCTACAAAATCATATCCTTGCATTGTCCAAGGAAATTTGTCACAACAATGTTGGCACACAACCTCCTGACCATTTCCCACAGTAATATAAACCGGATCTATCAACTTCAAAGGGCAACCTAATCCTTTCGCCACAGACATGTCCAGGAAGTTATGGGTACTCCCAGAGTCTATTAAAATGTGCACAGCCCTCCTCTTATGATTTCCAGTTACCTTCATAGTTTGAGGAGTTAACTCAGCTACTCCTTTCATTGCATGGAGAGAAATAGTAGGCACCATGGTCAGCTCTTCATTTTCAAACTCCCCAGTATAATCATCCTCTTGCTCTCCATCAATCACTTCTTGAACCATTATCATATTCAACTGTTTGTTTTTACAACGGTGACCCGGAGTAAATTTTTGATCACACCAAAAGCATTCATTCTTAGCTCGCTTATCATTAATCTCTGCTTCAGTGAGCCTTCTTGTTCTTGTTTGAGTGTGTTTTAGGTTTGAAGAAGTTGTGTTTCGAAGGTTGGTTGGGTTCAGTTTGGGAATATTAATGGGAGTGGGTAGCAGTGCTGGATTAGGGTGGTTTGTATTTTGGGTATGTGTTTGGGTCTGCGGAACTGAGGGTTTATTATAGTAGCTTTTACCCATTTTAGTAGCTGTGAGGTAAGATTCCTGCAACCTGGCTAAAGCATAAGCTTGTTGGAGGGATTTCGGTCCCAACATCCTTAAGGGGATCCTGATTTCATCCTTCAATCCACTAAGGAAACAACTAAGTGCATATTCCTCTGAGAGTGTAACCTTGTGAGAGAGGACATCGAATTCCTCTAAATAATCTTGCAATGATCCAGATTGAATTAAACTTTTAAGATCTGCCATCGGGTCTTCAAAAACTCTCTCACCAAACCGTCCTTTTAATGCCTCCACATATTCCTCCCATGGAGGTTCATCCACCTTATCTCTGTTCTTGATAAATGATTGGTGCCATTGAAGGGCTCTTCCTTCCATGTGTATAGCAGCCAGCTTAACCCTGGCATTTGCTGGTGTGAAATCAATCTGAAAAAATCTCTCACATCGAAAAAGCCACCCCTCCAAGTCTGTTCCCTCAAACCTTGGGAAATCTATCTTTGTAAAGCGAGTAGCCATTTGGTAGCTACTGTTGTTATTTCCAGGTCGAGATTGTGTAAGGTCTACAAATGGTGGAGTTTGATTGTTGGCCGGTGCTGGGTTTGTATTTGAAGATGACGTTGGTAAAGAGTTAGCTACTCCAGTAGGCAGAGATGAAAACATCATTCTCAACTCAGTCAGCAAGGTCTCCTGCGTCTTGCCCATTAGCTCGATGATTGTCTGCTCTTGTTTCTTACTATAATCTTGACGCATCCCTTTCACCATTTGCTTAACTGAATCCTTGACAGATTCTTCAAATTTTTTTAACTCCTGTGAGCGAGTATTCTCAGCCATGACGAAGCAATTTGGATTTGACGGGGGCGATGACGTATTGGATCAGAACTGCTCTGATACCAGATGATATATGGAGAATTTTCACAGAAGAGAGAAGAAGAAGAATCTTGAGAGAGAGAAATTGTATTACTGAAAATGAGCATGAGTAATACATGAGCAGAGTTAGGAATATATCTGTTACAAAGAAAAGCAATAGCCTAATAGTAGACTAACACGTGTCTCACTGATCATACCAAGACAGCTAATAAAAATAACAAACATTTTAAACGATTTAAGTAACATTGCATCAATTTTTCCCTATAACACAGTGGCGGATGGCGGAGGAGAAAGGCAGCGTCAATAGCAGAAAGAGGGGACTGGAATCACCGGGAACAATATATTGGGGTCTGTAGCACGGAGGAGGAAAGGACAGCGAGAAGAAAGAGAAATAGCAAAACGACGTAGTTTTGCTTTTGTAGTTTATGCCAAAATTCCCTTTAATCCCTATTTTTTAATTCACCCCTAGTCGCTCCTTATTTACTCTTACATAGATTCTTTTAACATTTCTATTTAATTGAATCTTTAATTTAAATTTCTTTTATTTTACAAAAAATTTAATTTACTTTTTTATTTTATTTAAAAATATTTTGAATTTTGAATTTTGAATTTTTAATATACTCTTATAAATTAATTTATAATTTTATTTATATATCTAAAATATTAATTTGTTTTCATAATATCCGGATCACCGTTATTTCATAATGTCATCGGTGAGGTAAGGAAAGAGAAGGATAAGCAGAGAAAGGGAGAAATCAAAAGCTACCTGTGCAAGTGTTGTGAAGAATGAAACTACTTTTCCCTTCGTCCGGCGGTACAAGATTTGGGTCCGGTTCTTATGTAAGGTTAGGATTTTTCTGGTTTTGGATAATTATTTATTTCCTATTGATTGGAGAAAATATTGGACCTAAGTAAATGACCCAATTTAATCTATATATTTGACTTGTCAAATGGGGACATCTTCTGCGTATTCAATTTTAGATCGGATAATTTTTTATTGGATCATTTAAGTTTTATATCAAATTAGATCGAATTTATAATTATTTTTTGCAGCATAATTATTAAAATAAATCCATCCAATACTAACAACTAATTTTCTTTACTTATGTTTTTAACTTGACACAAATTATTTTCACCTATATTAAAAAATTTACTTTTTTTTGAAAATTTTAGTTAATCTATTAATATTATATAACTTTTCAAATATATTTTGATTTCAATTAATGAAAAATTGATATATCATGAAATAATAAGAAATACTAAATATGAACATATTGAACAATTAATAAATTAACTAAAATATATGTAAAAAAACTAAAATGAAATTAAAATATTTTAAAGTAAATGAAAATTAAAAGAATATAAATAATTAAATGTGAAAATAATGAAATAAAAAATTATAATAAAAAGAAAGAAATAGTGAAATAAATTTATTAATAAACTATAGGAGTATTTATATATCAATTTTGGTTTGATTAATTATTTCATGAGCTTAAAATAAAAATCAGTCCATTAATATCTATTTTTGCAAAATCCTAACCGTTAAACATAAAAATTAATTTGGTTAACCTATTTTTTGGTTCAGTTTCAGTTTGATTTCTCAATTAACTAAGTCCAATGGTTTTTTTGAACACCCTTATTTTTAATAACTTTTACAAATTTCAAAAGATGACTTATTTTTCAAAAAAATAAAAATATATATATATATTTTTCTTAAAAGAAAATTGAACATATTATACAAAAAAATAATAAATTAAATTACCATTTTGTATTAACAAATTTGTCCAAATGCATGTAGTAACAAAAATGATTTAAAAAGTCTTTTACTCTTAAAATTTAACAACAAATTAATTTGCATATATATATATATGACAAAGAACTTTGTCACTGTTTTAAATAATTATTGTCACAATGACATTTTGTCACCAAAATATAAGATAGGGTAACAAACTATTTATCAAGAAAGGACTATTTGCGACAATTTGTAATTCTTTGTTTTATAATAAATAAAATTTAATTATTATAAAAAAAATAAATAAATAAAATTTAATGGGAAAAAGATTAACTTTTAATGGCAAAATTGTATGTTATTACAAAACTTATTTATTTTGTCAAAATTCTCATTAAGACAACTGTTTTTGTGATTATAACAATAGTGACAGAATATATATAATCTCGCAATCTAGAACACTTTGTGTGCCAACCGACCAAATCCAATACACATCTCTCAGTATGTCTCTTCAAAGGCAACCTTTTTGGACATTTTTAAAGGAGTTGTTAATTTATCAAAATTACTTACTACTTTTATATCTACATTCTCTTCTTACATCAAATTTTCAAATAAAAACAACAATATATAATTTTATTAATACTTAGAAATGGATCATCAATAACCACCAGAAGTTGGTGTGATGGTGAGTGCACTCGGCAAAAAGTGCGGAAGGTCTCGAATTTAATTCCTTCTAATGACATTTTTGTAATTAGTTATTATGTCTCATTTGATTAAAAAAAAAAATTAATTATCAATCAGTTACTAGTTTAATTGATCTGCATTCATTTACGCCATATACATTTTGGTGGTTTAGACGATGGTCTTAATACTATTATATAACATTATGTTCATTAATTAGTAGTAATTTTTCTTTTCTTAATGAGATTTTTCATTTATTAGTAGTATTAATTAAATTAAGAACAAAAAATAAAAAAATATAATAAGTTGATGGCTTGCTCAATTCTCGCTTGCAATATGATATCTCATGCTCAAAAAGAATATCTAATTTGACAAGAAAAAAAAATAAAAGTTTGATAATCAAATAATTCTCGGCAAAGGATGCCCTAACGTTTTGATTGAGTTCAATTCATGCAACAAGATCCATTATCATTTTTTATTTTCCATAATCAAGGAACTTGTAGAAAATTTGGAACCTATGATTATCCCGCGCGAATTTAATTTAATCGGAATAGTAGATTTTGGATATAAAATTGTTATAAAAAAAATAAAAGGAAATTTGATGATTTGGATTTACGAATTATTTGATTGTTCATAGGTGGAATGGAAAGAATAAGGGAAGAGGAGACTTAGGGAATGAATGGGAAGATTGAAAAGTTGGAAGAAGGGATTTTTGGGTCAGATGCATGGAATTAGCTAAGCCTTTTTATCAAATAAAATATGAAAAAGAAAGGATGATTTTATGTCAATTACCAGTTATTGACAGTGATGATTACATACAATTTTTGTTTTCCATTTTTATACTACAACTATTACAATGGCAGAAAACTTGCACTCTTTGACAAATGATTGACAAAAATAAACTCACAAAATCATTACAAGATATGAATAGCAAGAAGACACATCGCACTCTAAGTACCATTACCTTTGAAAACTCTTATCATTACTGGATATAAATAACAAGAAGACACACTCTAAGTACTATCACCTTTGAAAACTTTTATTATTACTAGATATGAATAACAAGAAGACACATTGCACACTCTAAGCACCATCACCTTTGAAAATTCTGACAACATGTACATGAAACCAAACCCAAAACTTGTTCCACATGAAACCTAAGAAGTTGTAGTAAAAATGCCTCCATTGTCTATTAAAAACAAGAGGACCTATTACACCCCAAAATCCAACCACAAATCCAGGGGCAATGCTTACATAGAAGTAGAACCAATCCACTGCTTGGGTTTCATTGCCATAATATTTTCCCTTGCCTTTGTCAGAATCAAATGGATCATCTCCACTGCAGTTGTTGGTCATCGGAGGCCCACAAAGATCGTTGCCAAAGAAACTAGATGAATCCAAACTCTGCAATTGAGTGCTTGTAGGAATTCTTCCCCATAATTTGTTGTTGGATAGGTTCAAATGGTTCAAAAATGTTAAGCTTGAGATGCTTGAAGGAATTTCACCGAAAATTTGATTTGTGGAAAAATCAAGAGTTTCCAATGATCGCATATCTCCTATATTCCTAGGAATTCTTCCGCCCAAAGCATTGTGTGTCAGATTCAACGATTGTAATCCTGCAAGTCTTGTTATTTCTTTTGGAATCTCTCCAGATAAATTATTATGAGAAAGATCTATGCTTCTTACAAATACAAGAATGGTGCTATACTCCAAAACTTTTCCCTTCGTCACCACTGAAGTGCTCTCTGTAAATGATTGTAGACCGCTAACCGGAAAATAAAAGCTGCCCCTAGAATCATTGTTTGTAGCCATTGCTGTGAAGTTATAGAAGCAGCTAGGTATTGTACCAGAGAATTTATTTTCAGCAAGGTCTAAGATGTGCAACGAAGTTAGATGGCACAACTCATTAGGTATGCAGCCAGCAAATTTATTTGCACGCAATATAAGAATCATCAACATTGGAAATCTATCTCCAATCCATGTCGGAATATTTCCGCTCAATTTGCTATCACTAACATCAAGTGTAATTAGATTTGTACAATTTGCAAGTGATAATGGGATGACACCTGAGAGATTGTTATCATGAAGGGAAAGCGACTCAAGGGAGCTAAGAGTTCCAATGGAGTTGGGAATAGTTCCACTAAATTTGTTGTTACTCAATTTTATGGCCACCAATTTTTTCCAACTCATCCAGCAATCCGGTATCTCACCGGACAAAAGATTTCCTCCAAGATAAAGAACATCCATATCCTTCACCACATTCTTGTTGTAACATAAAAAGTTGGATAAAGATCCAGAAAATGAATTATTGGAGAGATCTAATGCAGTCAGATTTGGAGAGAAAAAAGGGACTGGACCACTAAAATTATTCGAACTCAAATCTATTCTTTGATCGGAGAAAAGAAATGGATTGGATCCCTTTAGTTTTGGGATATTTGGAATGGATCCATGCATTTGGTTATGAGAAAAGTTTAAATAAGAATATTGAGAAGTCAAATTATCCCAAAACCAAATAGGGATCGGACTTGAGATTCCTGAGTTAGATAGATCCAGATATCTTAAATGCTGTAATGAATGAAGCCATAATGGAAATTGAGGTCCAATGTGCCAAGATCCTAATTCTAAGTGTGCAAGTTGAAGAGGAGGAATCCAGTTGGGGCTAACTCTCAATGCAATGTTTTTACCCATTTCAGATGCATAAAGAGAACGCAGCTTTGTGAGATTTGCAAAGTGAAGTTCAGAAACCTCACCCTCCAATAAATTATCTGAGATAACTAATCTCTCCAATTTTGTAAGTCGTCCAAGAGATACAGGAAGACTTCCATTCAGTTTGTTACTGTAAAGAAACAATAATATTAAGGAAGTCATTTCTCCCAAAGACAATGGGATTGGACCAGAGATGGAATTTTCAGAAAGATCAAGCCAACTAAGATTCATTTCTCCCAAAGACAATGGGATTGGACCAGAGATGGAATTATAAGAAAGATCAAGCTCCCTAAGATTCCTCAATTGGCTGAGACTATCGCTCAAATGACCTGATAATTGGCAATCTCTCAACAGTAATGATTGTAGCCCATATGAGATACATCCCGATGACATAATTTCTAGGACATCATTTATTTCTTGGCCCAATTTGACACCTTCCAAATTAAGTAACCTCAAATTGCAAAGATGTTTTAAGGATCTTGGAATTGGTCCTTGGAAGTTTGAGTCTATCAAATTGCCATGAAGTGCAAGGAACTTTAAATTCTTAAAATGGCCGAGATGATATGTCAAATGCCCAGACTGATTACCATAACCCAACTCCAACAATTCTAGCCCATCTGATACACATCCTGTTGACATAATTTCAAAAAAAATATTTATTTTCTGGTTTATTTTGACATCTATCAGATGAATTAACCTTAAGTTGCAAAGATTTTGAAATAAGCTTGAAGTAACCTCAAGTCCATTAATATTGTATGACAAGTCAAGGCTAATGAGAGAAGTCAAGTTTCCAATGGCACTTGAATTTTGACCTAGAAAATCATTTGAAATACCAAAATCCATTTTTGTTAACTTCACATGCATACCCATCTACTTTATCATACCCTAAATCCTTACTAATTCTGTCAAAATAAATTACTGTAACACAATCAATATCATTATGGAAAACACCCCCATCGTACCTTGGCTCTGGATCTGCTACCAACCGGCCTCCATGATGAAATTGCCACTTTGCCACAATCCGCATTCTAATCAATAATGATGGATTGAACAAATTGTTCGAAGATGATGACAATTCAGAGACTATGGCCTTGAGATTTTGCTAGAAGAATACTTTACCCTTTTGTTTGGGTAAATAACACAGGGAACAATTTCTGCTAGGGTTAATTTCCTACTTTTTGTTTACTTGCGCCACTTGTCGTGGCTTCATTTGTCACTTTACACATCATTCACTCACATTGATTTATATGTGTTTTGTTTTTCAGGTGGCATTTTATTAGGGATTTTGATAGTTAAGGTGGTAAGTTAGAAACCGATAAAGTTTGGGTATGAAATTTGAAATTAAATACAAGTACAGGGGGGTTTTATATATTAAGCCTTAATAATACATATACGTTATCTAAATCTATTTAATCTATACATTATATGTTACCATTTTTCTTCTTTTTATTTTTATTGTTATTCTTTTGCAGTTGAATTTTATAATAATAATAGAAGAAAAAATAGTTTTATCTTCTTTACAAACTCCTACCTAACTGCTATTAGTATCATTTTCTTACTTTTAATAGAGTAATCAAATTTATTCGTAAAAAAAATTACATGAATGACATGCATTATTAATATGTATATTTTAATTTACTATACTTCTATATTAGTATAGAGGAAAAATCTAAAAAGTCAAAATAAATGTAAATGTAAAATATTTCTCGTAAATAATTATTACTGCCGGCAACTAATTATATGAATAAATAATTATATTTATGTGCAGCGCACACTTTATATTTCGCAATGAATTATTCCCATATTCTATGTTATTTTCACTTGACAAAGTAAGGGAATTTATTTTTGAAGGTAATTTTTTTTAGAGTAGAATTATACTTTATGTTATCACGATTTTGTCAATTTATTCTTTAATTTAAATCTCCATTTATGTTATCCTACTTTTATTTTTTTTTTCATATCTATGTTACGTGCAATATTTATCAATTCAAACAGTTCATTTATGTTTGCAATTCGTCTAAAAGTTTTTTTTATAAGAAATTATAGCCTAGTTTAATTAGTGTGAGTTTCATGATTGTAAACGTTTTAACAATCTTATGTATTAAATTTTAAAATGAAATTTTGAAAACACCAGAAACCGCGAATTATTAATTTATTATTTTATTTTTAATTTTTTAGAGAATCAGAGTAAAATCAATTAATAAAAAATATAAGAAAATATTGAGGGAGTATTTTGTTGGGCACAGCGGATAAATAAAATAAATTAGCAGAGTAAAATATTGACACCAGCAATTTAACGTGGTTCACCCAAAACGTTTGGGTTACGTCCACGGGACAAACTCCGAGAATATTTCTTCCACTAATAAATTAATGGGTACAAGAGAGAAAGACAATACAATAATTTTGAGATAAACCCAAAATAGTGGCACACAAGTATTTCCCAAACTCACTATTTTTGTCACTCACCTTTTAGAAAAATATCCCAATAATTTTTCTAAAATACTTCTCTCTCTCTATTTACAAAACTATCTCAATCCTTTTTCTTAGGAATGGAATATCTAAAACTAAACTGAGAAGGCCTATTTATAGGCCTTCCTTAAC
Source organism: Excoecaria cochinchinensis (assembly GCA_947683425.1). Classification (NCBI taxonomy): domain Eukaryota; kingdom Viridiplantae; phylum Streptophyta; class Magnoliopsida; order Malpighiales; family Euphorbiaceae; genus Excoecaria; species Excoecaria cochinchinensis. The sequence goes on from CANTUQ010000050.1 coordinate 9,374,198, forward strand.
GCGTTAAAAACGCGTTGGACAGCTAAGCTGTCCAACACAGCCCCAAAGAAAGAATTAAAATTCTTACTTTGCGGCAACACCTCCTTTTTGACTTTTCTTTAACAACTTTCATTTTTTTTTTTTTAAACATGTGGGCCCCACACCATGTGGAGGAAACCCACAACTAACATATTATTATTATTATTTGACACATGTATGCAAAACTAGTGTGTATGTATTTATCTATGTATAGCCATAAACAATGGATATTGGGCATTGTGCGTATCGACCCATGCAGTGTTGTAGCTAAGACATTAAGTATCCCGCTTGGAAAGTATGCTCGCAAGAATGAAACTCGAAGGAATTGACGGAAGAGCGTGTGGTTTAATTCGATACAAAGCAAATAACCTTACTAAGGCTTGACATATATATATATATATATATATATATATATATATATATATATATATATATATATATATATATATATATAGAGCAATCCACTATGAAGATAAAACTCTCTTAGTATTTATTTTTGGCATTCATAAGTTTCGAAGTCTCTACTACAATATGTATATATTTTTAACTAAACCATTAGGTTATTTAGTCAAAGCAATTTATATTAATTAAGTTTATAATAAGCTAGATATGACCAAAGAGCCGTAGGTACTCAGTGTTACAACATCCAACAAGACAAGAACAATATTATTGAAGAAAATTATTTTAGTATAATATATATTTTAGTTTTGGAAATAATACCTTGCATATTGATAGGCCCCTTATTAGAATCACTTACACCAGGCGCAAGGGTAAGGATGGAAAGAGAATTACTGATGGAAATAGTTAATTTGATAATTTGCTTTTGTAACCGAAAAGGAGAGGAGAGTTAGTTACTCCTCAGGATCTGAGATATTGGGAATAAAAGGTGGTTTAGCTGGGGTGTTTTGGTATGGGAATTTTGTATTGAGTTCTTGTGGTGGCTCTGGAATTCCTCCAAGCATATGTTATTTCTCTAATTTCTTGAGCAATACTATAACAACCAATTATTTAGTTTTCTCTTCTCCTTATTACTGTTATATATACTTGTCCTAGTTTTCTCTTACTGTGATTTGCAGGAATAGTTGGTTGCTGACATTTGGTATTAGAACAGAAGATCCTCCCTGGAAACCTGAACGATGAAGATAGAAAAAAGGGTTGAGGCATTAGAAGGTAAGCTTAATTTGTTCAAGGTGGATTTGCAGCAGGTGGTAGAACATTTAGAGCGGCTTGAATGGCTGGATGTGGATTCGTTGAATAGTTCGGTAGAGCGCCTACCTGTTATTGAGAACAAAATTGAGCAAATTCCATGATTAATGAAAGAGTAAGAACTATCCTCTATAAGCCCAGCCTAGATAAAGAGAAAATGGTTTTCTCACCCGAACCAATCACTAAAGTCACCCGACATGCCTCTACCACCAACAGTATTGACAGGGGAAAGGAGGTGCCTGACCCTAAGGCGGTTGAAACCGAATAAACTTCCAACACAGGTCTCGCTTGGTCCCATACAGAAAATTTGCCCTAAGCTCAGGCTCCCAGTGTTTAATAGACAAATCCTCGATGGATAGTTATTAAAGGCAGAACGATACTTTGAATTGAATGGCCTTTCTCAGGCGGACAAACTCCGGACAACAGTGGTATGTCTCAAAGGGGACGCGCTATCATGATATTACTATGAAGAAAGTCATCGGACATTTCATGGATGGGATGAGTTTAAAAAACTGTTGTTAAAACAATTTTGGAGCACACAGATCAAAAATTTGATGGAGCAGTTGCTGTCATTGCGGCAGACCTCCACAGTGGGCGAATACAGACGGCAATCTGAGTTGCTCTCTGCTTTTTTTCTAGATCTTCCAGAGTCGATTATGGAAAATACATTTGTAAATAGGCTGCAAGAGGAGATAAAATCAGAGTTAAGGCTTTGGGAACCTAGTGGGCCGAGCCGAATAATAAAGGTGGCCCAAATGCTAGAAGATAAAAATGAAGCAGCACGTCAACTATCTGCTCACACTCCATCTGCCCTAACTAGTAGGTCCCATCTCACTATTCCAGGTACTCCTCTCTTGACTCGATCATTCAGTCCATATTCTTCCTCCAAGTCTGTTGTTCTATCTCCCATAGCTTCTTCTCCTTCTACTATTTCTTCACTTCTCCTATGTTCTTTAGCCACTCAACTTCTACCCTTACTACTATGCTGTCAAAATTTCGTCGGCTCACAGAAGCAGAGATGAAAGCCAAACAAAAGAAGGGGTTATGCTTCCGGTGTGACAAAAAATATAAGCTGGGACATAGATGCCCTAACAAAGAATTACAAGTCTTGTGGGTAGATGAGCTTGAGACAGTTACTGTTGAGGAACCGATGGAATTGCAAGAAGAAGAGACTGCTAAGCTAGGTGGGTTGGATAACTTAGAATTATCTCTGTCTTCTTTAGTTGGTTTAATTGCTCCTCACACAATGAAAACTTAGGGGTCTTGTCCAACAGTGAGAGGTAATTGTCCTGATTGATTCTAAGGCTTCTCATAACTTCATCTCTTCTTCTCTTGTGACTGGGCTCAATTTGCAAGTCACTGCTACGAAACAATTTGGGGTGACTCTGGGTACCAGAGAGCAGATTAGTTCGACGGGTTTTTGTAGGCAGGTATGCCTTAAATTACCTGGGGTAAATGCCATTGCGAATTTTTTTCATTTACGGTTGGGAAGTATAGATTTAATTCTTGGGTATTATTGGTTATTGTCTATTGGAGCTTCGTATATGAATTGGGCAGAGCTCTGCAAGGAATTTGTTATTGGGCAGCAGAAGGTCATCTTAAAAGGGGATCCAGCTTTATGTAGAACCTAGGTTTCTTTACATTCCATGGAGCGAACTATCAACCATGAGGGGCATGGTATTCTCCTGGAAGGCCACCAACTGAATCCGATTAGCTTGGGGACGATTACAAAAATCGAGGTTGAAGCTGCACCTATAGCTGCAAAGCTACTTGAAGAGTTTCAAGACATTTTTAATCTACTATCAGGGCTGCCCCCGTCCTGGCGACAGGATCATACCATTATTTTGAAAGAGGGAACCTCCCTTATTTCAGTGAGGCCTTACCATTATCCTCATGTGTAGAAAACAGAAATTGAGAAGCTAGTGGCAGAAATGTTAGCAGCAGGAATCATTTAGCCCAACACGAGTCCTTTCTCCAATCCGGTATTATTGGTTAAAAAGAAAATGGCAGCTGGCGATTTTGCATTGATTATCGACCACTCAATCTAGAAGTTGTTCCGGATAAATTTTCCATCCTAGTTATTGAAAAATTATTGGAAGATCTTAATGGAGCCACCGTCTTTACTAAAATTGGTCTCAAGTCTGGGTACTTCCAAATCAGAGTTCGAACGGAGGACATCCCAAAAACAGCATTTCGCACTCATCAAAGGCACTATAAATTCCTTGTCATGCCCTTCAAATTGACAAATGCCCCATCAACCTTCCAATCCTTGATGAATGAGATATTCTAGCCGTTTCTTCGAGAATTTGTTCTTGTATTTTTTAATGATATACTCATTTACAGCAAAAACATAGTTAAGCATAGGGAGCATCTCCAGTAGGTATTTGCTAAATTACATTCCCATCAATTATTTGCTAACCACAAGAAATGTGTATTTTTCCAATGCAAGATTGAATATCTGGGTCATATCATTGATGATACCAGAGTATTAGCTGATCCAGTAAAAATACAGGCTATGGTTGATTAGCCAGTCCCAAATTTCATATGATCTCTCCGCGGGTTTCTTGGACTTACAGGGTATTACAGACGTTTTGCCAAGGATTATAGCAAGATCGCTTGGCCACTCATGCAACAACTTCGTAAAGATGCCTTTTGCTAGGATACTTCAGCTCATCTAGCTTTTCAACAACTCAAGATAGCTATGACTGAACTTCCTGTATTAGCCAACCATTTATTGTGGAAACTGACGCTTCTGGATTTGGGTTGGGAGTAGTGTTGATGCAGGACAGCAGACCTACAGCCTTCTTTAACCATAAATTAAGTCCTTCCACTAAAGCAAGCTTTGTGTATGAAAGGGAACTCATGGCCATTGTCTTTGCTATCAAGAAATGGCATACTTATCTTGAAGGACAGCTATTCATTGTGCTCACCAACCAAAAGAGCCTTAGGTATCTGTTTGAACAATGAATTATTGATGAGGAGTATACCAAATGGCTTCAGAAGTTGATGGGTTACAACTTTGAGATACAATATAAGCCAGGTTCCACTAATTCAACAGCATATGCCTTGTCCTGCATACATGAGGCAGTCACCCTTTCCTCTCTCACAGCTCCTCTCTTACTTGATTTCAAGGATTTGCATGAACTAGCAGTAGCCGACCCCTTCCTCTCCAATATTTTAAAGACTATCCAGTAACACCCAAATGCACACCTCCATTTTCAACTAGTGAGAGATTACCTACCATTTAAGGGACGATTTGCCTTACCCCCTGATTCCACTTATATTTCTTTGTTGGTCCATGAATTTCATTGCAATCCCATTGGTGGCCATGCTGGAATCCGAAGAACTTATCAACAACTTACTGTTGAATTTTATTAGAAAGGAATTAAGAAGCATGTCTAAGATTATGTAACTGCCTGCGATGTGTGCCAGCACAGCAAAAATGAAGCAATGGCCCCTGCCGAGTTACTGCAGCCTCTACCCATTCCAAACAGAGTGTGGGATGACCTTACTATGAATTTTATAGAAGGGTTACCCACGTCTCAAGGGTTTAACTCTATTTTGGTTGTGGTGGACCGCTTGACCAAGTATGTACACTTCTTGACCCTTATGCACACTTCTTGGCTCTGAAGCATCCTTTTACTGCACCCTCTATTGCTAAGTTGTTCCTGTGAGAAGTAGTTCACCTTCATGGTATACCACAGAGCATCATATCTGATAGGGATAAAGTTTTCATGAGTTACTTTTAGTGAGAATTGTTCTGCTTGCAAGGTTTGGAATTGAGGCGCAGTACTGCCTATCACCCCCAGACTGATGGACAATCTGAAATCGTCAACAAATGTTTAGAAATTTATCTTCGTTGCTTAACTATGGACCACCCTTCTCATTGGTATTCTTGGTTGGCTTGGGTCGAGTATCATTACAACACGGCCTGCCACTCTCCTTTAGGAGTCTCTCCTTTCCAAGCCCTCTATGGGCGTCCTCCTCCTCCATTAGCAAGGTATGAGTGGGGTTCGACTGCCAATCAAGAAGTTGAACATTATCTCATTTATCGCGATGTCCTTTGGATGAACTAAAACAGCATCTGCAGCGAGCTCAACAAAAGATGAAGCATTTTGCTGACCCCAAACGTCGATCTGTTCAGTTTGCGGTTGGAGACTTGGTTTACCTCAAATTACAGCCCTATAAACAATCTTCTTTGACTACCGGTAAAAATGCAAAATTAGCACTAAGGTACTATGGTCCTTTTCTTACAGAAAAACGGATTAGACTGGTGGCTTATACTCTCACCTTGCTTGCCTCAACTCGGATCCACAATATATTTCATGTGACCCAACTGAAGAAGGCTGTTGGCTTACATCCCTCTTCAACCAACATTCCTCCAACCCTCACACAAGATATGGTATTGTTAGTAGAACCATTGGAGGTTCGAGACATCCGCCAGCCACTACAAATCGGGAAAAGAGTGAGGTTTTGATACTGTGGAAGGACCTCCCAGCATTTGAAGATTCCTGGGAGCCTTTCGAAACAATTGCAGCACAGTTTCCTGCCTTCAACCTTGAGGACAAGGTTGCTCTTTAGGCCACGAGTAATGATAGGCCCCTTATTAGAATCACTTACACCAGGCGCAAGAGTAGGGATGGAAAGAGAATTACAGGTGGCAATAGTTAATTTGATAATTTGCTTTTGTAACTGAAATGAGAGTAGAGTCAGTTACTCCATGAGATCTGAGATATTAGGAATAAAAGGTGGTTTAGCTGAGGTATTTTGGTATGGGAATTTTGTATTGAGTTCTTGTGAAGAGTGGGGGCTCTTGAATTCTTCTAAGCATCTGTTATTTCTCTAATTTCTTGAGCAATACTAAAACAACCAGTTATCTAGTTTTCTCTTCTCCTCATTACTGCTATATATTGCTACTTGTCCCGGTTTTCTCTTACTGTGATTTGCAAGAATAGTTTATTCCTGACACATATTTAAATTAATATAACAATATGGGAACTTTTTTTTTTAGGGAAACATATAAATTTTATTAGAGATCAGAACAAAATTCAGGCATCAATAACTCCTCTATACAAGGAGGAGGAACAAAGAAATTAAAAGGACTAGCATGTGAATAAGAAGCCTTAGCAAGCTTATGAGCTATCTTTTTAACTTGTCTCTTAGCAAAACTAACAGAGTACTCACTACCTTGTTCTTGAAAATTTAGACAATCCTGAATAAGTAAACCAAATTTAGTAGGAGAATGAATCCATCTTGTGCAAGCTTTAACTGCAACCTGTAAACCAAATTTAGTAGGAGAATGAATTCATCTTGTGCAACCTTCAACTGCAACCTGCGCATCAAGTTCAAAAACAACCTTTGAATAGTTTCGGTTCAGCATCCATTGAAGAGATTCTCTCAATCCCCAAGCTTCAGCCTCAGATGGAGATAGAATTCTAGATCTTGTCTTAAAAAAGCTGGCAATAAACTGACCCCGGTGGTTCCTCAAGATGCAGCCCATACCTATCACTCCTTCATTGACAAAAATGGGAGCACCTGTATTACATGTCAACCTACCAGATGGCGGTGGATTCCATTTAATTAATGAGAGCCCTTCACTTGATCTACCATTATTACCAGTGTTAGCTTTCTGTGCCTCTAACCAATCTGAGTAGAAACCCATCCCCTCTCGAATCGCATTCTCAACAGCCATAATCCTGTTCTCCCAAAGCTTTTGGTTCCTGTTTCTCCAAATGCTCCAAAGGACAACACCAATATTTATACTCACTTGAGTGGGACTAAAAAGTAACACGTTAAGAAACCATTCACTGACAGAATCCATGCTACCTTGATTAAAAATGATATTAGCTGCATGCCAACACTCCCTCGCATAAGAGGGGTCCCTAAAAATATGCCATGCATGCTCAACATCAACATTGCACATCACGCACAACATAGATACATCAATACCTTTTCCTTGTAGTTTTTGTCACATGGGTAAGCAGCTTGAACATAACCTCCATATAAAAACTTTAATTTTTGGTAGTAAAGCAAGGGTCCAAAGCTTTTTCCAACCTTTATGAGCATGGCCATCAGATTCTCGAGCTTCTTGCATAGCCACCCAATAACCAGATTTAACTGAGTAATTTCCGATTTAACAATATGGGAACTTAAATCTTAAGATAAATTCTTTTTGAAATTATAGCAAGATCTAAAGAAAATATTTTGCCTGCCAATGGATAGAATGCCATTAGATCTCTTTCAAAAGAAAAAGAACTACAAACTTCTACTGATAATTCAACCCTAACCCTACAACCTCTTTCAAGTCCCAATAATTTGAGAATTGATTTAATTATAAAGACTCCAAATCTCCACTGGAATTATGATGTAAAATTCTGATTTCATCCCAAATCAACCACTTTTTAGAGGGAAACAATCAAGCAAATGAAACAAAGGCAAGAAGCCAGCTATTATATCACTTCATGTCTTTTAAATCATCATCATCATCATCTCTAATACATGGAATTACGTACTTAATTACATGAGGCGAAACTCCAAACCACAACTTATTGCTACTATCTACAGTTTTATGCTCCGCCAAACAGGACTTATGCTGTAAGTTTGCAAAGTTTTGAGATTTCCCTGAATTTGAGAATGAATCAAAAGAAGAAATTTCAATCTCAGCATCCGCCAACAAAAGAAAAAAAGAGCTCAAGGAGCATCAGAAACTGTACTTGATCAAATTTGTATTAATAGTTATACTTCTAATATGTTACCTTTAACTTCAGATTCTCAATGAATTCAATTGGTGGTGGATGAAGGGGCATCCGGCTGCTTGTCTGGCATAGCACTCTGGAATGCTGGCATCTGATTGTATGCCTCATATGACCTCAGTAGAATAGGGAACTGAGTCTGCCCAAATAATTGAACAAGAAACTATCACATTAAAAGTCCAAAAAAATTAGACCTCGCAAAACAATTAAAAAGAGTCTAACAAACAAGGTGCGGAGAAACTGATAAAGCCCCATGATATTTACAAGACAAATGCCTCCCAATTATTCATATATTGGAAATTTAAAACTTTTCTATTTTTATTTTAATACAGTAGTACATATATCCACAAATTAATGTGAAGAAATATAGGCTGAATTCGAATATACAATCAAATACAGATGTGACCATTTCATGAAGTTAGCTATGAATGTTACCATGTCAACATTGAACCTAGTAGCTGCTGCATGAATCTGTGGTGCCACAAATACATCTGCCTGCAAGGCGACGTAATGTTCAAATAATAGTCATCTGAAATAATTACTCTGCCGTTCTATTGTGGAAATAAAAATTTTTGAATTTTTGCAGGTCGCAGAAATAAAGAAGAAAAAGAACCATGAAAACTTCATCTCCAGTTGCAAATCTCCCAGCATGACCTTTCAGCAGCTTCTCAAGCGCTGCGACAGATGCAATAAAGCCAAAATTAAACCAAAGAATCAGAAACAATTATCTTTTAACAACAACAACTGTCCGTGGCTGAATTTGATATTCAAAAGCAAAAGAAAATTAGAATGGGGTTTATACGTTGAGTTGTAACCAACAATTTGGTTTTAGGTTTGTCAGATATCAACAAGAAAAGCACAAAGTTTGAAACTACCCAGATATACTTGCGACTAATAGAACAGGATCTGATTAGTAGCACCAGAAAATAAGCTTTGCAAGATAGTAAAGAGTATATGCCATGGACTTCAGTAGCCTATGTCAGCATTTCAATTAGAAAGCAATTTATTATTCTCTCATTGTTAATGATTTTTCATCATCAACTCAACTGTTTACATAATTTCAGCAATTATATTAGAGTTATATTTAAATGCTTGACAGAGATGAGATTGTTCAGTCATGGGTAAGTAGACCTTACCGGCAAAGCCTTTTGTAATATGATATTGAACCCAAGGAACTTTCTCATCTGGACCAACTTTTTCCTCTATAAATTTCTGCAATAAAAGAGAAAGATAATAATATGTATCAAAAAAAATTTCATGAAGACCCAGATAAAAGAATCAGATAATACGGATTTTAAGTGATACTTTAATACAAGAAGAACACAGAAACTCACTAGCACAGCTAGATTATGAAGAGGCTGTATGCTCGAGGAAACAACATTCGCAGCCTACAAATTAGGTAATAGAAAAAAATTAATTAGTGATTGAATTAATAAATCTCATAGACAATCATAAACAAGAAGAAACGAAGGCAAGGACAAAAAATCTATTAAACCATGTGAAGGAAAACAGTGATGAGTAAATACAAGTAAAAAAAGAAAAGTAATGGTGGAGAAAAAGATAACAGCTTATAAACAAATAAAGATTCACAACTAACTAAGTAATGCCAGAAGTAGAACATTTTTTAGAGGCAGAACTTAATCAATAAAACAAGTCAGAATTTTCAGCAAACAGTACAAGACATAGGCAACTCTATGGCAACTCTCTCTGATGAGTTCCAAGATCCTTGCTCCCTTTAATGAGGTAGAAGATGCAAGCTAAGGTAACAAATCATACACAAATTGAAATTTGAGAAGAAATAGAATAGAAAATAACCTGATAATTAATGGCTCTTTTCTGAATATCAGCAGGCAACAGTGGATGCTGAGGATATTTCTCTTCCAAATACTAATCATAAAAATCACCAATAAGCACCCATAAAAGAAAATTTCTAACAAGTAACACAATTTAAAAGCAAGTGGATAAATGAAAAAAAAAAAAAAAAAAGATTTCTAAAGAACGAAAAAAAAGCAAAAATTAAACTGACCAGCAAGATAGCAAAAGAGTCTGCAATAACTACATCTCCATCCACCAGAACCGGTACAAAGCCAATAGGATTAAGCTCCGAGAACTCTATAGACATTAAGCAATTAATTTAAAAAAAAAAAATTGTAAATGGGCAACAGGATTAATAAATAGTAAGAGTAAGAGACCTGGAGAGAATTGCTCCCCTTTTACGAGATTAACAGCTATATACTCATAGTCGAGTCCTGCAAATTCCAATTGAAATTCAACATTTAAAAAATCCTCCAAATGTATTAAATAAGTAAAAAGAACAGAAAAAAAAAAAGTACCTTTCAAGTTGAGAGCAATACGAACGCGAAAGGAACAAGAGCTTCTCCAGTAAGAATACAGCTTCAGCTTGATGGGTTGTTCTTCTCTACTTGCCTTTTTATCAATAAAACAGTACAAATATAAATCAAATTCTTATCAAACTCCCAAACAAAAAGGAATAAAAATTAGCGAAGAGGCGGGTTGATCGAATTTACCATATGATGAACTGAAATGAAAGAAATTGAAATTGAATTTGGAGAGAGTAGGTTTTTAGTTATGAGAGTAGTTTTTTAGTTGTTGAGAGTTCTTGGGTTTTAGATATGTCAATCTTGTTAAAATCGGACCGGATAAAGTATGGAGAGGTAAAAGGGTTGTGGTCCGATTGGTTCGATCAGGTTCAATTATTAGTTTTTTTTTAAAATGATATTATTTTTAAAATTTTATATAAATATAATAAAAATATCACTATATAAAAAAATAAAAAATACTTTAAAACAACACATTTATCATCAAACATTAATTATAAGACTATTTTCGAGTCATTCAATATTTATAACAAAAATCATCAAATATAAATTATAGTTTTTATTTTATTTATAAAAAATTTATTAAAATTGTATACATTTTACTTTTCTTTTCGGTTCAATCCAGTTTTTCAGAGATTCTAACCGTTGTTTTTCCGGTTCCATCCGGTATTTTACCATTTCATTTTTATACATTGAATCCAGTTTGACCATTTATCGGCTCTCTGATAAATCGGTCCGGTCCAATTTTAATATCATTGTGAAATTTCTTCATCGCGCAACTGAATTTTCTTCATGGTTTTCATGATATCATCACATTTCTTTAAAATATTTGGATCACTGAAACCAATTTCTTCTTGTTCAACAACTCCATCTTCATCAAAAACAACAAAAAGCCATTGATTATTTGGTTCCATATGCATTTGGAATTTCAACAGTAGTGGTTTCCAAGTAGCAATCACAAAGAGAGACGGGATTACTCCACATTCTAAGTCATACTTCATCTGACACCCAATGATTTCATTCGAACTTGTCATTTTATTTTGAATTCATGAGTTGAAAGTACGTTTCACAACCATATAATAACATGCTGTCGAAAAAAATTCATTTACCAAAATTGAGCTACTTACGTTTGCACAATTCACTTCACAACCCATATAACTAGCTTTGAATTTCATGCATTATTGACAATGAGTAACATATCACTCCACACGCCTTGTGCCACACCCTATTTCACAACCTTTGTTTTCATTCGCAGAGGGCAAATTGAGGTATATGAATTTTAATCCTTTCAAATTTTATGTACTACGAGCAACATAGTACTTCTAAACTATGAATTGGTGAAAAGTTGGATCTATTGATAATGTAAATGTTGATGTATGCTAACACTTAATTCATGTGTACACCATGTATATGCCTATATATCAACATTATTATCTCCTTCCATTGCCATTCTACAAACATTAAAGATAAAATAGTACTTTCTTTCTTTTTATTTTTGTGATCACAAGGTTAGAAATTTTTGTAAGGTCATAATCGTATTAATTTTTCTAAAAGAGACTTGACATGTCTATTTTCTTTTTTTTTTTTTTTTTGGAAGGATGAGACTTTGACTTTTTATTTCATTTCTTAGCTCAGTGAAAGTGAAGGATGTGAAAATTTCAACGTTTCAGAATAATTCATATTTTGATATAAAAATTAAATTATTTGATTGGTACCACCTAGTCCAGCTTTTAAGTCTAAATTTAGGTGGTTAAAACAATGAGAAATTGGTTGACAATAGAAATTGACATGGAAATGATAATAGAAATTTACTAACTAGCTTTGAATTTGATGTCTCATTGACAATGAGTAACATATCGCTCCACACACCTTATGCCACACCCCATTTCACAACCTTTGTTTTCATTAGTTTTCATTTTACTATGAACATATGATTTTCACAAATTGTTTAAAGAGCATGCATGGCTCAAGCTCTGAAGAATTTCAGTTAACGGACAAAATTATCCACAATATACTTCGCATCATTTACCACAATATGTGTTTTAGAAGTAGTAATTAAATTGAGAAACAGATCATGTAAATCGGGTTGGGCTCAAACTTAATAATTAATCGAATTGGGCTCAAACTTAATAATTATCTGATGTTACATGGGCCTATCCTTTTTCAGCATAAAAGGATGTGATACTGTCATTGATATTAGGATGGCAAAGAATTGCATGGTGTGTTGTAGAAGGCAACTTGTATTTGAAGATTTCAATCTAATGAGATGCACTAAATGTTATGGTTTTGGTTTGGTAGACGACATTTGATAGGGGTGAGTGTAGGCCGATTAATCGGTTCATTAGCAAAAAAAAGAAATAATCAGTACATTAATATTAGTTTTTCAAAATCATTAATTATTAATCAGTTCTTTACATCCTATTGATCAGTTTATCGATTTTGATTTTTTAATTTAATTAACTAATATTTTTTGATTAGCTACTAAAATTTATAACATATAATTATAAAAAAAAATAAATATAATTCAATTCAATTTCAAATGTGCAAAAGTAATTCAAAATAAAAATTACAAAACAAACATAATAATAATATACAAACAAAATTCATGTTCAACAAATTAATAGCTAATATTATAAAGTGAATTTGATATTATTGGAAATTAACATGCTTAATTCTAAGCCAAAGAAATATTTTGGACAAAATTGCATATTAAAACAGACTCTAAAATATAAGATAATATAATTAAATGCTATCAAGTAAAATATAGACACCAATATATATAATAAAAAATAACATATATATAAAAATTAATCAATTACTCCATAAAAATGATATAATTTAAATATAATTTAAAGAATTATATAAATTTTATAATGAAATACAAAATTAAGATATAAAAATAAAAATATAATTTAAATATATTTTAAAATATTATTTTATGTAAGTTCCGGAGAAATAAAAAAAAAAAGAAAAATTTTTAAGGTATAAAAATAAAAATATAATATATATACAAACCGGTAAACTATGAACTAACAGTTAAGCGGTATATAAAAATTGAAATCAAAAATCAAAAATATTAAAAACAAAACTAAATTTATCGGACCGGACCGATTAACTGAAATAATCGATTCAATTTCAAATTGATTTTATGACTAACCAAATTTTGGATTATTTTTTTTTTCTTACCTCCAGTATTTGTAAAGGATTATGACATTTATATAAGGCAAATACATACATAAACACTTAAAGTTGGCTCAATAATTCATTTTAACACTCAACATTTTAATTGACCTGTTAAACACTTAAACATCTCAATTTTGTAAACTTTAAACAAAAAATTGGCATGCCCTTATTAATGGTGGACGGGTGATGCACAGAGGCGATGACGTGGCAAATAGATAGCTAGATTGATGACATTTGTCGTCATGCAAATTGAAGTCTACCGATCCGGCCAGAAAGGGGAACGGAGAGACCTAAAAACGGCAATGGCTGAGCGAAAAGGAAAAAGAAAATAACCAAAAAAATTCGCAAACCAACTGGAACCAAAAATAAAATCCGCTTGAATCGGATAGATCGAATCTGAAAGTAAAGAAGAGCAGTGGATTTTGCAAATGGGGAAAGCTAGATTTAAATTGAAAAATATGCAATTTTCTCTTCATATGCCACTGAACTGAATCATTCCGATTAAACAAGAGCTCAATAAAACAAACTTAGAAACCCAAATGCTCAATTGAACAAACAAAAAATCATAATTCTTTAATTTCTTCATATAAACCAAAAATCCGAAGCAAAACAATATGTACCCCTTTGATAATTTATCCATCGATGGCAATTTTTTCATTTTCGCCAATAGCCGCTCTTTTCTTATCAATCCAATCACCAACACAATCGTCAAATAATTTTCTGTCCTCTCCAACGGTCATTGAATTTACTAGCCTTCGCCCGCTCTGCCCTTCTACGGATCAAACTCCGCACCATCAACAAGGATATTATGATTATCCCAGCAGAAGTCTTGGTCTGGGGTGGCTCTGTTCATAAAGACACCTACTCTAAAGCTAATCACAAAATTTTCTGCGTTGCTCTTCACATGCCACTAATCAAAGTAAGATTGATTTGAAAAAAAAAAAAGGAGGGGATTTCGATTTATAGAGGGTAGAAAGTGAAGGGATTTGGGAGGGGAGAGAGAGAGAGAGAGAGAGAGAGATGAATTGAGAGAGCACATCTAACTGACATAACAACTAATGCGCTTCCTGTTGAGTGTATTTCACTTGTTTTTCTATGTCACCAAATTTGTTTAAAATTTGCAAAATTGCAATGTTTAGGTGTTTATCGAGCCACCTTTGAGTGTTTATTTATGTATTAGGCCATAAAATACATTTTTATTGAGTTTGTTGATTTGATGTCAACCGCTAGCTAATAGCTATTGTTTATTTGAAGGCCATTAATAGCTTATTTGAAGGGGATTATGCGCCTATGATGTTATGCAATTGTTGATAAATCAAGATGCAAATTGAAGGAGTAAAATGTAAAATTAGACCGAAAAGCAAAGGGTTGAAATTTTTTTAGGAGAATCAATGATGCAAATAAATAAAGGTAAGTGACCATACACTTTTGTTAATAATTATGCAAGAATGAATATGTAGCCTTCGCATGTGTAGAAGACTTAAGAAAGTTCAGAAGTTGTTGCAAAGGTTTATAAAAATTTACATTGCATTAATTTTTGGATATAAGAGATTTGAATTTTTGGATATAAGAGATTTGAAGTGTTGTTCAGGCATGGACACAAGTTACAATCATAGTGTTAATAACTCAATATGATGGATAAGCAAGGAATAATAGTTTTTTCTTTCTTTCGAAATGGGAAAATTTGAAATTGTTGGATTCGGTTGACGTTTTGAAATGAGTTTTAACATAAAATTTATAGGGAAGGAGAATGATGTTGACATGGTAAACAATGGGGATGGTGATAAGTTTGATGATAGTTCATCTGTAGTTGAGAATTCATGCTTTCTTCTGTAGCCTCAAAACTTCTTAAAACCTAGCTTGTGTCCAACTGGGAATCACTTTTGACCTTGAGATTTTATGATCGAATAGACTTTGAACAATCTCAAACCTTGCAATAGAGCTTTATATTCTGCCATATTATTGGAGGCTATGAAATTTAACCATATGGCATATTTCACATAGATGTTCAAGGGACCTTTCACAACTCTCCCTACTTCTTTCTATCATTGGAAGCGCCATTCGCTATCATCTCCTAAATAATATTTTTTTGACTTGCTCACTTGCTGGAAATCTTTGGTAAATTCAACAAATGAAATCAATTAATGCTTGAGCTTTAAAGGTTGATCGGGGCTCGCATCTGATATTGAATGATTGCAACTTGATAGCTCGTTCAACAAGTCTTATTTTCAGGTATGGCATTTGAAGATCTTTTTGAAAATTTGATCCTTACCACGATGGTATGATCCTCGAAATAATGCCTTAGCTTTATTGTGCATATCATGAGGGCAATGATCAATTGTCCTACAGGGCTTTTCTTAAGTTCCCATCCTCTCAACACTTTGTCCGACAGGGCTTAAGTTCCCATTCTCTCAACACTTGGCTTACATAATAGATTAACTTCTACTGTTTGTACTCTTCTATCACCAAGACAGCAATGGCCTCACCTAATGTGGATAAGTAAATGAAGAGTTTTTATCCCGAAATAGGTCAGCTTATAGAGGAGGCTCAGAAAGAAACTTTTTCAACTTGTCAAATGCTTGTTTGGCAATCTTCTCGCCAATTGAAATCTTCTTTCTTTCTTAAATTTTTAAAGAATGGGATACAACACTTTGCAGATGAGGAAATGAATTTGCCTAATGATTTGATTCTCCCATTGAGCTTTGGAATTTCTTTCACATTTGTTTGAGGTTGCATATCTAAGATTGCCTTAATCTTTTATAGGTTCGCCTCGATGCCTCTTTGAGATACCATAAATCCCAAGAATTTCCCAAAAGACATTCCAAAAACACACTTTTCAAGATTGAGCTTTATTTGCAACTAATTCAGAGTTTCAAAAACTTTAGCAAGATTCGTTGCATGCTTTTCTTGATTCTTGCTTTTCACAATCATGTCATCAACATATACTTCCACATTTTTTTCAATATGATCTTTAAAAATTTTGTTCATAAGACATTGATAAGCAACTCCTACACTGTTTAAGCCAAAAGGCATGACTTTATAGCAAAAAGTTCCCTCGCTGGTAACAAACTTTGTCTTCTCCTAATCCAAAAGCCAAATCAGGATCTGATGGTAGCCTACATAGGCATCATAGAGGGAATAAATTACATGACAGGTTATAACATCAACTAGTTAGTCGATGTTTAGTAAGGGGTAGCTATCCTTAGGGCAAGCTGTGTTCAAATCGTTAAAATCAACACACTTCTCAATTTTCCATTTTTCTTCTTGACAGGGACTACATTCACCAACTAGTTTAGGTAATGTACCTCCCTGATCTTCTTAGCTTTTAAGAGCCGATCCACCTCCTCAGAGGTGAACTTGTTCTGATCCAGAGCATGCCTTCCCAATTTCTGCTTAACTAGTTGAAACTTTAGACCTACATTGAGCTTATGTGTTATAACATCAAGGTCTATACCAAGGATATCTTCTGGTGACCAAGCAAAAGAGCCTTAATTAATCATCAGGATTTGCATGATTTTCTTCTTTGTGCCGTTATTCATATCCAATCCAATCATTACCTTTTTGCCCGAAGATACCTCGTGAACAGTCAAATTTTCTTCAAGGTTCATTCTTGATTTCCCATCTTCTTTTTCCTCTATAGGCTCAACAAAGTAAGTTTTTTTTTCTTCCTTTGTCATGAAAACATGAGCTTCTCTTGATGCCTTTTGATATCTCTAAGGATAGCTACTCTATGCTCTATTGGTACCTTCATTATCATGTATCTGATATTTATGGCAGCTCTAGTTTGAGATAAGTAGGTCTTCCAAAAATGGCATCATATGCAAATATCTATAACCATTAAGGTGCATTTGTAGGTATATACTCATCTCCTAAGCCAACAAAGAGATCAATGGAGCTTGCAACGGGAACGGTTGCATTACCTAGTTCGATCAGAGGGATGTCTTTGGGTTTCAACACATTGATCGTCAAGCCCATCTTCTTATATGCTTTTAAGGTAAGCACATTAATAACACTGCCATTATCTACTATAATTCTCTTCACTAGAAAATTATTGATTGTAGCTTGCACTACTAAGGGATATACGCCTCATCTTCTGGTGATATGATGATCGAGGATAACTTCTCGAATTGAGCTACGAAATAAATCCCCTTCTGTCCCTTCTTTCTTTTGGAGAAATCTTCTCTTTCAGAGAATCTTCCTATAATCATGTTAATCACTCTTGCTCTGTATCTGTCAGTCCACATCTCTCGATTTCCTCCTTTCCTCGTCTTCAAATTTTAATCGAGCTCTTTCAATCGGAGATCTGCACAGGCTTTTAGGTTAGTTGCCGACAAATCTCTTCAAAGAGCCTTTCTACAAGAGCCTTTCCATCTCATCTTTCAGAGCCTTCCATTTGTCAGTCATGTACCCTATGTCTGTGTGAAAATCACAAAATTTGGTCTTACCCTTTCTCCTGTAAGTCCAATCAGACATTCTCTTTGGCGAATTAACTTTGTTGTGTTTTTCTTTGATCCACATCAACACATTAAAAGGAACATTTGAGCGTGGTATAGATTTTTGCCGGAATATTTACATGGCAATCAAACCTTCCTTGTTCTATCTTTTTTCCTTTTTCCAGTGCTCTTCGAAGTACTAGCTCTTTCTAGACTCCTTATTACATGCCATCCCTAGTAGATATCACTATGTCCACCCAAAGAGTTCGAGTTTCACCAATTAGTCCTTAACGTCATCCAATCGGATGTATTGGTTTACTTTGTCCATCAATAAAATCCGTTAGTGTTCTGGTTGTCAAAGACTCAAACAATGGCAGGTTTCTCACATGTATTGCTAAGGCAAACATTGCAATCTCTAAGTGGAGGTTTTTAATTTCAGAAGCTAATGTTTTTGAAACCTATCCACATAATTGTTAGGTATAAACGTAGGAGGGCAATTAATTAATTTTTGTCGGGGTAATTAAGTAATTTTTATGGGGTAGTTAATTCGGTTAATTTCAGTTGTTCTTTATGGATTTTATGTTTTGTTTACTAGTGAAAGAAAAAGCTGTGTAGCAGCTTTTTTCCAGCAGGTTGTTAAAGGAAAGAGAGGTGCATGCTCTTTTGTCCTCTAGAGCAGCCAATCATTAGCTGATTCCCTTATGATGTAAAGGTTTCTCCTACGGGGGGGACCCGCATATTATTGAATACAAATTTTATCTCTCTCTCTCTCTCCTCTCTCCTCTCTCTTTTTTCCTCTGCTCTTCTTCCCCTATTATGTTCTAACCTTAAACCCTCTTTTTCTGGAAATTAATCCAAAAATTATTCATCCACCATCTAAGTTAGGAATTACTCCTAACAAACTGGTATCAGAGCCCCCTTCAATCCACATTCTTCCACTGCAGGATGGGGAAAAACCCAAATACCCAGAAATCTTCAACCTCCATTGAAGAGCTAGAGGGGCAGCTTAGATCTCTTAGTTCCAGAATGGAGGAACAGAGAGATACCTGCATCCTTCAGATGGAGACCAGGCTTGGGAACATGGAGACTAGGATGACTACAAAGGATGGAGGCACTAATGCAGGAGCAACACAGCCTGAAGCTTGAGCTTAGGCAGGAGAACCAGAAGTCTATAGCCTATCTGGCCAATCTTATTCAAGGACTCCAGCTACCCAATGCATCTAACAACCCAACCATCACCCAAAGCCAGCCAAGCAGCAGCAGTAATAGAGGTAAGGATCCACAAGTTTTCACTCATGAAACTCTCAGATCTAATAGGGGAATCCTACCCAACCCAAATGAACAAGCCAGTATAGGGAAACCTTACTTCAACAAGCTGCTACCTAAGTGTGAACTACAGTTTTCTGATTGAGAAGGGAGTCAAACATGGATTAACAAATGTAGGAAATATTTTTAGATTTTTGAAGTATTACCGGAGAGGCAAGTGGACCTTGCTAGCTTATTTTTGCAAGGTAGAGCAGAATCATGGTTCCTAAATTGGAGTAAGGATAAAGAGGGAATAGGATGGGAGGAATTTTCTGAAGCAATATGTAGGAGATTCAAAGAAGTGAAGGAGGAAAATACAGTAAAAGAGTTCCAAATACTTAGGCAGAATACTAATGTAGAAGGCTATATAGGCAGATTTGAGGAGCTTAAGCTCAGGATGGAAAAACTCTATCCACAGCACAGTGAATCTTATTATGTATCCTGCTTCATAGGAGGGCTGAGGGATGAAATTAGGAGTGTTGTCAAGATGTTTAAGCCTCTTGATTTGTATACATCCATAGAACATGCTAGCTTGCAGGAGAGTCATTTAGAAGCTAGCAAAACCAGGTTTCCCTACAAGCCACAAAACCACCCAAAACCTTGGAATCCACCTCCAAATGCATCTTCACCCTCCCCAAAACCATACCCAAACACTATATCTATAACTCCTAAGACTGAACTTTCCCAACCTACTTCAAAACAACTACCTGTTCCACCCAGAAAAACCCCTGGAGCTTGTTATAGATGTGGAGACAGATATTTTCCAAGCCACCAGTGTAATCAAAAGAAGCTGATGGCCATCCAGGCAATTGAGGAATCTGATGGGGGAGAAGAGGAAGAGTGGCAGGATGTGGCTGACTCTGATCTTCAAGAACAGGCTGATGAGGTTGAGTAAATTCAGTTGTCTCTTAATGCTGTGGATGGAGGGCTAGGGGATAATACTATCAAGTTAAAAGGACAGCTTGGAGGGAAGCCAATCATGATCCTAATTGACAGTGGCAGTACTCATAGTTTTTTGGATTTGCAGCTAACCAAGGAGCTCCAGCTCCATTTAGCCAAGGCTACCCCAGCTACGGTTACTGTGGCAGATGGGAGGAGAGTCACGGTGCAGGAAAAATGCAGCCAATGGAGTTGGAGCATGCAGGGCCATAAATTTGTGTTTGACTTGAGGGTTTTTGAACTAGGAGACTATGATCTCATTCTAGGGGTAGATTGGATGAAGTGCCACTCACCAATCACATTTGATTTTGAGGAGAATAGGTTAAAGATAAAAAGGGAAGGGAAGGAGTTAGAACTCAAGGGACTAAGTGAGAAAACCAGCTTGAAGCTCATTACTACTAAGGTTATCAATAAGCTAGTACTCCATGGATGGAAAGGGTTCACCTCTAAACTATTCCTCATCACCCTTCACCAAACAGCCACCCAAAAACAGGAACCACTTCCTACTAAAACACCCCAAGAGTTGCAGCAACTGCTTAAGTCCTATGCTGATGCATTTCAAGTTCCCAAAGGGCTACCTCCACCTAGGTCCCATGACCACTCCATCCCTCTCAAACCCCACTCAGAACCTATCAATGTCAGGCCCTATAGATACCCTCATCATCAGAAGAATGAGATAGAAAAGCTAGTGGAAGAGATGTTAACTAACTCCATTATCCAACCTAGCAACAGTCCCTATGCTTCCCCAGTGTTATTGGTCAAAAAGAAGGATGGCAGTTGGAGGTTTTGTGTGGACTACAGGGAGCTTAACAAGCTTACTATTAAGGATAAATTTACTATACCCCTCATTGAAGATTTGCTTGACGAATTACATGGAGCAACAGTTTTTACAAAGATCGACTTGAGGTCAGGTTACTTCCAAATCAGGATAAAGTTGGAAGACACTTACAAGACTGCATTCAGGACTCATTCAGGGCACTATGAGTTCCTGATGATGCCCTTTGGGCTTACCAATGCACCTGCCACATTCCAATCCCTAATGAACACCCTATTCAAGCGTTATTTGAGAAAGTTTGTCTTGATTTTCTTTGATGACATTTTGATCTATAGCCCATCCATGGCAGCCCACATCCAGCACCTTGAAACAGTGCTATAGCTATTGAGGGAGCACCAACTATATGCCAAGGAGTCCAAATGTGAGTTTGGGCAGCAGCAAATTTCCTACTTGGGTCATCTGATTTCAGCTGATGGGGTGTCCACAGACCCTAGCAAAGTAGAAGCCATGACTTCTTGGCCTAATCCCAAAAACCTAAAAGGACTAAGGGGGTTCCTTGGGTTAACAGGGTACTATCGGAGGTTCATTTCTGGCTATGGAATCATTAGTAAGCCACTCACAAACCTCCTCAAAAAAGACTAGTTCAAGTGGAATCCAGAGGCACAACAAGCCTTTGAAAACCTCAAAGACCTGATGACTAAGGCTCCAATCCTGGCCCTGCCCAATTTCACTCAGCCTTTCATTCTAGAATGTGATGCCAACAACACTGGTATAGGGGTTGTACTCATGCAAGGTGGCAGACCACTTTCATACATCTCCAGCCCACTAAGTCCAAGAAACCAGCAGCTTTCAGCCTATGAGAGGGAGCTGCTCGCCATCCTATTTGCTGTAACCAAGTGGAGACACTACCTAGAACAGGGCCACTTCATTATAAAGATTGACCATGACAGTATCAAGCACTTTTTGGAGCAGAGGTTACACAACTCCATCCAGGTGAGGGGCATTAGCAAGCTATTGGGACTAGACTATAGCATTCAATATAAGAAAGGGGCTGACAATAAGGTGGCAGATGCTCTGTCTAGGAAATTTGAAGGGAACTCTTCATCCCATATCCATTTGTTGACCTCCACCACTTCCATTCTCACTCCCCAATGGATCCAAGATGTGCTCAGTTCCTATCAAGGAGACTCTAAGGTTCAGAACCTTATTATTTCCCTTTCTATATCCCCGGGCTCACTACCTAACCATTCACTTACCAAGGGCATCCTCAAATACAAAAATAGATTGTACATAGGGGCTGCTACTTCGCTAAGACAGCAACTAATTGCCTTGTGCCATGACTCACCAATTGGGGGGCATTCAAGGATTAGGGGAACTCTTAACAGGTTGCAGCAAGCTTTTTACTGGCCCAGGATGCAGAAGCAAGTGATCGAATGGGTCTCTAGTTGTGACACTCGTCAGAGGTGCAAACCAGAGACGGTGCCCTACCCAGGACTTCTCCAACCTCTACCCACTCCTTCCCAAGTCTGGCCTGATCTAAGCATGGATTTCATTGAGAAGCTCCCTAAGTCTGATGGCTATGATACAATTCTGGTGGTGGTTGATAGGTTTCCAAAAATGGCTCACTTCATTCCTCTCTCTCACCCCTTCACGGCAGCAACAGTTGCCCAAGCTTTTTTGGATCAGATTTTTAAACTCCAGGGGATGCCCCAATCCAAGTTTCTGATCGAGACAAAATCTTCACTGGGAATTTTTGGCAGGAGCTCTTCAAGCTACTGGGCACTCAGCTCAAATTCAGTACAGCCTATCACCCTCAAAGTGATGGCCAAATAGAGAGACTCAACAGATGCCTCGAGACCTACCTCTGATGCATGACATTCCACAAACCAAAGCACTGGTTCAAGTGGCTTAGCCTGGCAGAATATTGGTACAACACAAGCCACCATTCTGCCATTAATCTCAGCCCATTTCAGGCTGTCTATGGCTTCCCCCCTCCTCTGCCAGTCCTTCCCCAACTACCTTCTTCAGTTGCTGCAGTGGAAGACTTTCTCCAATCAAGGGAAACCATGAATGCTTACCTCAAGGAGCAATTGGTAGGGGCTCAAAACATAATGAAACAAGCTCTAGATATGCATCGCACCCCTAGGGAGTTTTCAGTTGGGGATATGGTTTACCTCAAGATGCAGCCCTATAGACAGCTCTCTTTAGCTGTCAGAAAATCCTTGAAGCTATCCCCGAGGTACTATGGCCCCTATCCTATCATTAAGAAGGTTGGAAAGGTAGCCTATCGCCTCCAACTTCCTCCTGACTGCAAAATCCACCCTATTTTCCATGTTTCCCTACTGAAGAAACAGGTTGGAGACCAAATACTCATCACTCCTCAGCTCCCCTACTTAGTGGATGATGAGTTTCTCATCCAACCAGATAGGGCTGTGCAAAAACCGAACCGACCCGAATAACCCGAACTGAAATATAAATTCGGGTAGAGTTATTTGGGTAATTCGGTTCGGGTGTGAGAATTTGTAAAAATTCGGGTCGGGTCGGGTGAAAATCAATATAACCCGAACCGAATTTGTTGTAATATTTGGGTTATTAATTTATTGTAATACTTGGGTTATTAATTTGTTATAATATTTGGACATTTTAAGATGGTGAACATGTTAATTAGGTATTTTTCGTATTATATGGTTACTATGGTATATGTTAATTAGGTAGTTATATGTTAATTAGGTATTTAATTAGTTATTTTCATGTTATATTATGTTATATGTTAATTAGGTAGCTATATGTTAATTAGGTATTTAATTATGTATTTTTCATGTTATATGGTGACTATGTTAATTAGATATTCAATATGTTAATTATGTATTTAATAGTTTTCATAATGTTGTTTAATTAGGTTTAATTAAAAAAATAAAATAAAATTCGGGTAATTAGGGTTATTCGATTCGGGGCCCGAAATATTTCGGGTTATTCGGTTCGGAACCCTACAAAGAGTTAGGGTCGGTTCGGGTGTTAAATTTCTTGCAAATTCGGGTTTCGAGTTATTCGGGTCGGGTTGACCCGAACCCGACCGATGCACAGGGCTACAACAGAAGAAGATTCTTAATACTCGGACTATCCTAGTGGGTGACACACCTCTCCAGCAAGTATTGATTAAATGGCAAGACCTACCCTCCATAGATTCCACTTGGGAAGACCTCTCCTACATGCAGCAGCAATTCCCTCAATTCATCCATTCTTTGGGGACAAGAATGCTCTCAAGGGGGGGGGGGGGGGGGGGGGGGGGGGGGGGGGGGGGTGGGTGGGTATTGTTAGGTACAAACGTAGGAGGGCAATTAATTAATTTTTGTGGGGGTAATTAAGTAATTTTTATGGGGTAGTTAATTCGGTTAATTTCAGTTGTTCTTTATGAATTTTCTGTTTTGTTTACTAGTGAAAGAAAAAGCTGGGTAGCAACTTTTTTCCAGCAGGTTGTTAAAGGAAAGAGAGGTGCATGCTCTTTTGTCCTCTAGTGCAGCCAATCATTAGCTGATTCCTTTATGATGTAAAGGTTTCTCCTACGGGGGGGGCCAGCATATTATTGAATACAAATTTTATCTCTCTCTCTCTCTCTCCTCTACTCTCTCTTTTTCCCTCTGCTCTTCTTCCCCTATTCTGTTCTAACCTTAAACCCTCTTTTTCTGGAAATTAATCCAGAAATTATTCATCCACCATCTAAGTTAGGAATTACTCCTAACAATAATCTCCGAGACTCTCATCAGGACTTTGCATCATGTTGCATAAATCATTCATTGTTTTGGTGTTCTAACCTTAACTATGCACCTTGTGGTGAACATGTCTTGTATTTGCTTAAAAGTCGAGATCGATTCCAAAGAAAGGTCATGGAACCAATCTAAAGCATACTCTACTAGTGTTATGGGGAACACGCCACAAAATATTTTGTCATGAAAAGAGTACATCTAGATCTGAGTGAAATACTCTGACAGATGGCACATCGGGTCTATTTTGCTAGTATACCTTGGCATCTTTATTTCTTTAAATCTTTTAGGAAGCTCCGCTTCTCTAATTTCCAAAGAGAAAAGGGAAAATTGTATTTACGTCAAACATGGATTTCTTAGGATGACTCAATCCAAATTTTTTGATAGTTTGGAGGAACCACTTCTCATCCTTGCTCACAACTGGTCTAATCAACTTCTCTTTCAATTTTGATATCTTTGATTTTGGAGTGCACATGAATGATAAGTCATCACCCAAAGAAAGCAAAGGCAAACACGATAATACATAAGTCCTATCATACAAGTCATAGGTGTTACTTCAAGCTCAAGAAGGAATTGCTTTCTCTTGCCTTTTCCCTTGTAAGAGTGTCCACGCACATCCGATCAACTGCCAGAGCAAGTTCTCCCTTCTTCAATGACTATGCCTCTAACTCGAGGTCTTACTCTTTCTTCTTCCTGTCGTGTACTTTCTGCCTCAAAATCTCTCATGGCAAGTTACGACCTCTTTTCCTTTCTGACTAAATGCATGATCTTGCCCTACAACTTATGACCAAAACCTTTCATGAAGGCCTTCAAGTCTTTTACGGTTATAGGGGTGGAATCATTCAGCTAATCATCAGTGTCGAAAAGATATTCATCGTCAAAAGCAAGAGATTGTTTGTCATTCTCTCTCTGTTAATTGTCGATCTGCGTTGTCGACTTCCTTCGAAACATTGTGAATGTTGGAATTGTCTTAGAGAATCTTCCATAGCTAACTTTCAACGAAAGCGCTGAATGATAATCTTAAAAAGATTAAAGAAAACATAGTCGATTTAGAAAAGATCGATTGACTACGATTGGCTCTAGCAATAATAGCAAATCTACAAGGAATTTGTGTAAACAAAAAAATAAGAAACTTTGCCCTCACTGGCAAGGGATAAGCACTCTGAAACTTAAGTTAGATAAGGTTTAGAGAGATAAAAAACACAGAGAGAATGTCCCAAAGGTTTGTAAAGAGTTTACCGTTAAAATGAATGAGCTATTTATAATATCCCATTTGTTGCGTGCTAATATGCTTGTAATTGAGTGTCCGTATAGGCTATACCTGCAGCAGCATGGCCAAGTCTGCTAACATGCAAGGATAGGTTAATCCTACCAGTAGGTCAGCAGGTTTGTCATCATAATAGACTTTTAGCTGGCCACAAGTAGATGTTCAGACTTTTGGGTCGCGCCTTATAAAACCTTAAGCCTTGCAATCAGGTTCTTTTTACAAATGAAATTTAGTGCATTATCAATAAAGACTCGAAATCTCAACTATGATGTAAAAGTCTGATCTCACCCCAAATCAACCAATTTTTAGAGGGAAATAATCAAGCAAATGAAACCATGGCAAGAAGCCAACTATTTTATCACTTCATCATCATCATTACCATCAAAATCATCAATAATACATGGAATTACATACGTAATTACATGAGGCAAAACACCAAACCACAACTTATTGCTACTATCTACAGTTTGATGCAACGCCAAGCAAGCTCAGTCTGCAAGTTTTGAGATTTCCCTGAATTTGAGAATAAACCAAAAGAAGAAATTTCAATTCAACAGTAAACCATTGCAAGTTATATTGCAGCAAGCACATTCGCCAACAAAAGAAAAAGAAAAAAAAAATAGAAAAAGCTCAAGGAGCATCCGAAACTGTACTTGATCAAATTTGTCTTAATAGTTACACTTTTAATACGTTACCTTTAACTTCAGATTCTCAATGAATTAATTTGCGGTGGCTGAAGGGGCATCCGGCTGCTTGTCTGGCATAGCACTCTGGAATGCTGGCAGCTGATTGTATGCCTCATACAACCTCAGTAGAATAGGGAACTGAGTCTGTCCAAATAATTGAACAAGAAACTCTCACATTAGAAGCCCCAAAAAAATTAGACCTCGCAAAACAATTAAAAAGAGTCGAACAAACAGGGTGCGGAGAAACTAATAAAGCCCCATGATATTTCCATGACAAATGCCTCCTCGGTATTCATATATTGGAAGTTTAAAACTTTTCTATTTTAATTTTAATACAGTAGTAGATATATCCACAAATTAATGTGCAGAAATATAGGCTGAATTTGAATATACAATCAAATACAAATGTGACGAAGTTAGCTATGAATGTTACCATGTCAACATTGAACCTAGTAACTGCTGCATGAATCTGTGGTGCCAGAAATAAATCTGCCTGCAAGGCAACGTAACGTTCAGGTAAATAGTCATATGAAATAATTAGACTGCCTTTCTATTGTGGAATTAAAAATTTTCAAATTTTTGCAGGTCACAGAAATAAAGAAGAAAAAGAACCATGAAAACTTCATCTCCAGTAGCAAATCTCCCAGCATGACTTTTCAGCAGCTTCTCAAGCGCTGCAACAGATGCGATAAAGCCAAAATTAAACCAAAGAATCAGAAACAATTATCTTTTAAGCAAAAGAAAATTAGAATGGGGGTTGTACGTCAAAAAGTTTGAAACTAATAGAATAGGATCTGATTAGTAGCACCAGAAAATAAGCTTTGCAAGATAGCAAAGAGTCAGTAGCCTAAGTCAGCATTTCAATTAGAAAGCAATTTATTATTCTCTCATTGTTAATGATTTTTCACTATCAACTCAACTGTTAACATAACTTCAGCAATTCTGTTAGAGTTACATTTAAGTGTTTGACTGAGATGAGATTGTTCGGTCATGTGTTAGTAGACCTTACCGGCAAGGCCTTTTGTAATATGCTGTTGAACCCAAGAAACTCTCTCATCTGGACCAACTTTTTCCTCTATAAATTTCTACAATAAAAGACAAAAGATAATAATGTATTAAAAAATTCATGAAACACATATAAAAGAATCAGATAATACGGATTTTAAGTGATACTTTAATACAAGAAGATCACAGAAACTCACTAGCGCAGATTGATTCTGAAGAGGCTGTATGCTCGAGGAAACAACATTTGCAGCCTACAAATTAAGTAATAGGAAAAAATTAATTAGTGATTGAATTAATAGATCTCATACACAATCATAAACAAGAAGAAACAAAGGCAAGGACAAAAAAAACTATTAAATCATGTGAAGGAAAACAGTCATGAGTAAATACAAGTAAAAACAGAAAAGTAATGGTGGAGAAAAGGATAACAGCTTATAAGCAAATAAACATTCATAACTAACTGATTAATGCCAGAAGTAGAACATTTTTTAAAGAGGCAGAATTTAATCAATAAAACAAGTCAGAATTTTCAGCAAACAATACAAGACATAGGCAACTCTATGGCAACTCTCTCTGATGAGTTCCAAGATCCTTGCTCCCTTTAATGAGGTAGAAGATGCAAGCTAAGGTAACAAATCATACGCAAATTGAAATTTGGGAAGAAATAGAATAGAAAATAACCTGATAATTAATGGCTTTTTTCTGAAGATCAGCAGGCAACAGTGGATGCTGAGGATATTTCTCTTGCAAATACTGATCATAAAAATCACTAATAAGCACCCATCAAAAAAAATATTCTAACAAGTAACACAATTTAAAAGCAAGTGGATAAATGAAAATTAAAAAAAAAAAAAAAAAAAAAAGAAAAAATTAAACTGACCAGCAAGATAGCAAAAGAGTCAGCAATAACTACATCACCATCCACCAGAACCGGTACATAGCCAATAGGATTAAGCTCCAATAATTCTATAAACATTAAGCTATTTAATTTTATTTTTTTAAAAAAAAATTAAGATTTGTAAATGGCAACAGTATTAATAAATAGCAAGAGTAAAAGACCCGGAGTTAATTGATTGACAGCTATATACTCATAATCGAGTCCTGCAAATTCAACATTTAAGAAATCCTCCATTTTTAGATATAAATGTATTAAATAAGTAAAAAGAACAAACAAAAAAAATAAAAATAAAAAGGAGGAACCTTTCAAGTTGAGAGCAAAGCGAACGCGAAAGGAACAAGAGCTTCTCCAGTGAGAATACAGTTTCAGCTTCGTGGGTCGTTCTTCTCTACTTGCCTTTTTATCAATAAAACCGTACAAATTCTTATCAAATTCCAAAAAAAAAAAGAAAAAAGAATCAAAATTAGCAAAAAGCAGGATTGAATTTACCATATGATGACGTGAAAGGAAAGAATTTGAAATAGAAATTTTGAGAGAGTAGGATTGAATATCCCACATCTGCTCTGCAGCAATTATATATAAGCCGTTCACTTTTATTCATTAGAATTATTAATTCTTACGGGCCAAAATTACGAAGATACCCTTCCCATTTTCCCGCAAGTATTAAAATGCTTATATCATTTATTTTTCAAAAAAAAAGAAAATTCTAATTTAATAAAAATTTGTAAAAAATGCTCCTATTAATAATATTTATTAACTAAAAATATTAAAACAGTAATGATATTCAAATAATGCTGATACAAAACAGTAGCACATTTTCTCATGTCAATAAATATAGTTTTAATAAATAAAATTAGAAAAAAAATAAAAATTGTTATCTTTTATTGTGAATCAATGCTCCAGTGCTATATTAGTATTTTAATTTGAAATTGACGAAAATTATTTATGAAAGTATTTTTATATCAATTTTTTTAAATTAAGAGTATTTTTATTTCAAAATAAATGATAAAAAAAAATATGATTGGACTATTTTTTCTATTATTAAATTATTATGTTCATATAACAACAATAAACACAGTTTTGTTTTGTGGCGTTTTGAGGATAAATCCATTTTAGAGTCCGTCAAAAACTCAAAACCATTGAATAACATACCATGGCCGATGAACTAAGCCCAACATAGAGCATTAGTCAGAATTTGGAATCCACACAACATGGCAATTTAAAACAGATGGCAATATTTAATTCGATTTTTACACTCACACATTTGTAATTTGCTTTTATTTTTTCATGTAGATAAAAAAAATAAATTAAATTTAAATAATTTTTTTATTAGTTTAAATTAAAAATTATTATTATTTTACTAGTATTAGAAACCCACTAGATGTACGGAACAATGTTAAAAAAAAAATCATAGCAGTATGGTATTAAATTTTTATGAAGATGAAATTAATTAAAATATAACATGTTTAGTAACAAATGGTAATACGTAATAATTTAATGAAAAAATTCATTTAATAATGTATTCATTTAATTATTTTTTTACTCAAAAGCTCAAATTGGGTAAAATTTAGTGAGAAAAAAATGTATAAACAGAATGTGTCAAAGGTTTGTAAAGTAGGGGTGAGAAAAAAAACCGATGGATTCGGTTAATCGAAAAAAAAATTCGAAACCGAACCGATGGACTGTTTAACCGATTATAATGAACTGGTTAATGGTTAATGTTTTGAAAAAACCGATATTAATTGACTGG
Organism: Excoecaria cochinchinensis; assembly: GCA_947683425.1. NCBI lineage: Eukaryota > Viridiplantae > Streptophyta > Magnoliopsida > Malpighiales > Euphorbiaceae > Excoecaria > Excoecaria cochinchinensis. The sequence goes on from CANTUQ010000050.1 coordinate 9,404,515, forward strand.
TTAATGATTTTTGATTCATGTGACTGGTTAACCGAATCGAAACCGAATTTTTAGTTAATTTGTTAATAATTTATAACAATTTATCATAATTAAATGTGATCATATATTTTTTTTATTATACTAATTATTTTAAAGTTTTTAACTTTTTTTTAATTAGCTATTAGTAAGCATAACAATTTATCTAATTAAAAATTATTATGGACTGATTAATATATTTACTTATTAAATGTTAATTTTTAAAAACAAATTTGCTTATTTCCACCAAATATTTTTATTTTAACAACAATAATGTTATATTATAGTAAAAAAATTTAATTTTTAATTATTTTGAACATTTTAATTTTATTTATGAATATATTTATAATTATAGTTGTTAACCGAAAAATATTGGTTAACCGATCCGAAAATCCGAAACCGATGAACTGGTTAACCGATTGTAATCGACTGGTTAATGGACTGAAATTTCAAAAAACCGATATTAATGAACTGATTAATGAACTGAAATTAATAAACCGTTTAACCGATTATGTTCACCCTATTGTAAAGAGGTTACCGTTGAAATAAATAGGCTATTTATACTGTCCTGTCCGTTGTACTTGAGTGCACGTACAGGCTATACCTGCAGCAGCATGGTCAAGTCTGCTAATATGTAAGGATTAGGCTAATCCTACTTGTAGATCGATAGGTCTGTCATCAGAGTAACCTTTTTAGCTAGCCACATGTAAACGGGTTTCAGACTTTTGAGCCACATGCAAATGAAATTTACTGCATTATCAATGAAGACTCAAAATCTCCATTGGACCTATGATGTAAAAGTATGATCTCATCCCAAATCAACCACTTTTTAGAGGAAATAATCAAGCAAATGAAACAATGGTAAGAACTAGAAGGCAATTATTTTATCACTTCATCATCATCATCAAACATCATCAATAATACATAGAATTCCGTATTTAATTACATGAAGCGAAACGCCAAACCACAACTTATTGCTACTATCTACAGTTTGTGCGACGCCAAGCAGGACTTATGATGTAAGTTTGCAAGTTTTGAAATTTCCCTGAATTTGAGAATGAACCAAAAGAAGAAATTTCAATTCAATAGTAAACCATTGCAAGTTATATTGCAGTAAGCACATTCGCCAACAAAAGAACAAATAAATAAATAAATAGCTCAAGGAGCATCCAAAACTGTTCTTGATCAAATTTGTCTTAGTAGTTACACTTCTAATATGTTACCTTTAACTTCAGATTCTCGATGAATTCAATTCGTGGTGGATGAAGGGGCATCCGGCTGCTTGTCTGGCATAGCACTCTGGAATGCTGGCAGCTGACTGTATGCCTCATACAACCTCAGTAGAAGAGGGAACGGAGTCTGCCCAAATAATTGAACAAGAAAATATTACATTAGAAGCCTGAAAAATTAGACCTCGCAAAACAATTAAAAAGAGTCGAACAAACAGAGTGCTGAGAAACTAATAATGCCCCATGATATTTACAAGACAAATGCCTCCCAGTTATTCATATATTGGATATTTAAAACTTTTCTATTTTTATTTTAATACAATAGTAGATATATCCATAAATTAATGTGCAGAAATATAGGCTGAATTTGAATATACAATCAAATACAAATGTGACCATTTCATGAAGTCAGCTATGAATGTTACCATGTCAACATTGAACATAGTAACTGCTACATGAATCTGTGGTGCCAGAAATAAATCTGCCTGCAAGGCAACGTAAAGTTCAAGTAAATAGTCATATGAAATAATTACACTGCTGTTCTATTGTGGAAGTAAAAATTTTCGAATTTTTGCAGGGCACAGAAATAAAGGAGAAGAAAAATAACCATGAAAACTTCATCTCCAGTTGCAAATCTCCCAGCATGACCTTTCAGCAGCTTCTCAAGCGCTGCGACAGATGCGATAAAGCCAAAATTAAATCAAAGAGTCAGAAACAATTATCTTTTAACAGTGTTACAGACTGTCATGTTACGTGATTATAGGAGCAAATATAGGAGTAGTAGGAGCAGAAATAGTTGACAAACTTAGTTGACTTCCAATACAATTTTTGTATATAAATATGTAATTGCTGAGTAATAAAAAACATACACTTGTTTACTTACATGGTATCAGAGCCTTAGGCTCGTGAAGAACTTCTGGGTTTTCTGGGTTTTAGCTTTTTCAGTTCTGAGTTCTTGGTGAATCTGCCCTACGTAGGTTACCTAGCTCCGGTGACCTATTCCCTTCACCGCCTACTTCAGAAGGAGCGCCGGTGGATTTCCGGCCTTCGCACAAAGTCCGGTCATCAGAAGATCGGCGAGTGAGTCTCACGCGCCTCCACAAGGATTTGTCTCCTTCTTCACGCGCCGGCGCGTGAGAGAGATTCCGGCGTCCGTTTGTTCTCCGACTCCATCTCCGGCGTCGCCTGGGTGTCTCCGATCCGACCGTGGTGTCAGTTTTCCCATTTGGTCTCTCCAGAAGATCAGCTCCCTCATCCTGCTTCTCTGCTTGCGCCGTTTAAACTGGAAGTCAGATTATCAAATTTTTGCTTGTGCCGTTTGAAGAGGAGATCGGGTTATCAGATTTTGCTTGTGCCATTTGAGCTGGAGATCAGGTTCTCTAAGTTTAAAAGTTATATTTTCCTAAAGTAGTGGGTCTTTGGTCTTCGGTGTTGAATTGAATATTTGGTGTGATCATTTTTATATTTGTTGAAAATATATTTGTTGAAGATAAGCATTTGGTATTCTGGTGGGTTTATTAGCAGTTAAATGGCAGAAACGGGAAAGTTGGTTGGTGAGGATAACAAAATCAATGTTACTGAAATTATGTCAGTACCCACTAAAATTACTGAGCATAAATTAAATGGGTCTAATTTTCTAGAATGGAGCAGGAGAATAAGAATTTATTTAAGAAGTGTTGAAAAAGATGATCATTTAATTGAGGAACCCACTACTGATAAAACTTGGCTTAGAGATGATGCTCGGTTACTTTTACAAATTACTAATTCTATTGAAAGTGATGTGGTAGGATTAGTAGATCACTGTGAGTATGTTAAAGAGTTAATGGAGTATTTAGCTTTCTTGTATTCGGGTAAAGGAAATGTTACTCGCATTTATGATGTCTGTAGAGCCTTTTACCGTGCTGAAAAAAATGAGGCCAAATCTCTCACTGTACATTTTATGGAGTTCAACAAAGTATATGCAGAGTTAAATGTTTTATTACCTCTTAGCACAGACATTAAGAAGTTACAAACTCAGCGGGAACAAATGGCTATTATGAGTTTCCTGGCCAGTCTTCCTTCAGAATTTGAGACCGCCAAATATCAAATTTTGTCTAGCCCTGAACTTACCACACTTCAAGAAGTTTTCAGCAGACTGTTACGAACAGAGAAAAATACTCAACCATCTCAACAGCCCAGTGTATTAGTTGTTAAAGGAGGAGAGGGAAATGAAGTTGGAAGAAATCGCAATAGAGGAGGGAATGCTACCAGAAATAATGACTTTAGCAATGTTACTTGCTATTATTGCAAAGAACCTGGACACACAAAGCGATATTGTAGGAAACTACAAAATCGCAATCAGAGAACTCAAACTGCTAATATTGCTGCTTCCAGTTCAGCTTCTGAGAAGTCTGTTATTATTCCAGCTGAAGAGTATGCTCGTCTTTTAAAGGAATCCACTCCAATGGATGATTCAGGTAAAGCATGTCTTATTTCTTCCTCAAATCAATGGGTCATTGACTCAGGTGCTACGGATCATATGACAGGTAATCCTCGAACCTTTTCTACCTTTCAGCCTCATAAAGTATCCTTCCCTGTAACAATAGCTGATGGATCAACTTATCATGTTGAGGGTTCTGGAGTTGTTAAACCCACATCCTCTATCACTTTATCTTCAGTCCTAAGTTTGCCTAATCTTGCTTTCAATTTAATCTCTGTAAGCAAACTTACTAAAGATCTAAAGTGTTGTATCTCATTTTTCCCTGACCATTGTCTATTTCAGGATCTTGTGACGAAGCAGATACTTGGTAGAGGACATGTATCTGATGGTCTTTATGTTCTGGATTCATGGGTACCTCGTTCTGTGGCTTGTTCTAGTGTTATTTCACCTTTTGAAGCTCACTGCAGGCTGGGACATCACTCGTTGCCTATTTTGAAGAAAATAAATCCACAATTTAATAAAGTCTCATCATTAGATTGTGAGTCATGTCACTATGCAAAACATCATCGAGGCTCATTAGGTCCTAGAATTAATAAACGAGCAGGGTTTGCTTTTGAATTAGTTCACTCCGATGTGTGGGGTCCATGTCCTGTTGTATCCAAAACAGGATTCAGATATTTTGTTACTTTTGTTGATGATTTTTCTAGAATGACTTGCATTTATTTTATGAAAAATCGTTCTGAGGTGTTCACTCATTTTTCTGCTTTTTGTGCTGAGATTAAGACACAATTCAATGTTTCTGTGCACATATTACGGAGTGATAATGCTAAAGAGTACCTGTCAGAACCATTTCAAACCTATATGACTCACCATGGTATTCTCCATCAATCATCATGTGTTGATACACCCTCTCAAAATGGAGTGGCTGAAAGGAAGAATCGACATCTCCTTGAAACTGCTCGTGCCTTGTTATTTCAGATGAAAGTTCCTAAGCAATTTTGGACTGATGCCGTATCCACAGCATGTTTTCTGATTAACCGGATGCCATCTACGGTACTTAATGGTAATAGTCCCTACCATATCCTTTTTCCTCATAAACCTTTATTTCCAATCGAGCCAAGAATGTTTGGAAGCACGTGTTATGTTCGTGATGTACGCCCCCATATTACAAAACTAGATCCTAAAGCTTTGAAGTGCGTATTCTTAGGATATTCTCGTCTTCAAAAAGGATATCGGTGTTATTCTCCTGATCTCAACAGATATGTGATTTCTACAGGCGGTTAGTTGGAAAATTGAATTATCTTACAGTTACTCGTCCAGATATTGCATTTGCAGTAAGTGTTGTTAGTCAGTTTATGACAGCCCCAACAGTCAAGCATTGGGAAGCTTTGGAGCATATCCTATGTTATTTAAAGGGGGCTCCTGGACTAGGTATGCTCTATAGTAATCATGGACATAACCGCATTGAGTGCTTTACTGATGCAGACTGGGCAGGATCTAAAACTGATAGAAGATCAACTACAGGATATTGTGTTTTTGTTGGAGGAAACTTAGTATCTTGGAGAAGTAAGAAGCAAACTGTAGTGTCCAAGTCAAGTGCAGAATCTGAATATAGAGCCATGTCACAGGCTGCATGTGAAATCCTATGGATTCGTCATTTGCTTGCTGAAATTGGTATAAATCACTCTACTCCAGCCAAGCTTTGGTGCGATAATCAGGCTGCTCTCCACATTGCCTCAAATCCAGTGTATCATGAGCGAACCAAACATATTGAAGTGGACTGTCACTTCATTCGTGAGAAAATTCAAGATAATGTGATTTCAACAGGACATGTGAAAACAGCAGAACAATTAGGTGATCTATTTACAAAGTCTTTAAATAGGCCGCGAGTTGAATATTTATGTAACAAGCTGGGTATGATCAATATCTATGCTCCAGCTTGAGGGGGAGTGTTACAGACTGTCATGTTACGTGATTATAGGAGCAAATATAGGAGTAGTAGGAGCAGAAATAGTTGACAAACTTAGTTGACTTCCAATACAATTTTTGTATATAAATATGTAATTGCTGAGTAATAAAAAACATACACTTGTTTACTTACAAACAGCAACAGCTGTCCGTGGCTGAATTGGATACTCAAAAGGAAAAGAAAGTTAGAATGCATGGGAGTTATACATTGAGTTGTAACTAGGGGTGAGCCACGGTCGGTTCGGTTCAATAACCGAACCGAAATAACCGAAAATCGAATTATTAAGATTTGAACAAACCAAACCAAATCGATATAATATAATATAATAATCGAATTCAAAATGAACCGATATTTTCGGTCGATTTGGTACGGTTAACCGATAAAACCGAAATTTCAAAATTATAATTAAAAAAATTATCTAAAAATTATATAAAATTACAAATCATAAAATTAAAATAAAAAAATTCAATTTAAAAAATATACATATATTTAATTTGAGTTAAACTCTCTTATATTGAATTAAAAAAACAAAAATAAATTTTATTTTTGTAAAAAATGAAAAAATAACATATATTAATACAAATTCGGTCGGTTCAGTTTTTGCCTTCCAAAACCGAACCGAAATAGCTGGAATTAGTTTATTTTTGAAATCAAAACCGAACCGAAAAACCAAAAAACCGAATAAATTAAAAAAAATCGATTGTTTGGTTCGATTTTTTGATTTGAACCGAAATTTGCTCACTTTTAGTTGTAACCAACAAGAAGTCTATTCGGTTTTAGGTTTGTTAGATATCAAAAAGAAAGCACAAAGTTTGAAACTATCCCGATATACTTGCGACTAATAGAATAGGATCTTATGAGTAGTACCAGAAAATAAGCTTTGCAAGATAGTATAAGCCATGGACCTCAGTAGCCTATGTCAGCATTTCGGTTAGAAAGCAATTTAATCAACTCAACTGTTTACATAATTTCAGCAATTCTATTAGAGTTACATTTAAATGCTTGACTGACATGAGACTGTTCGGTCATGGGTTAGTAGACCTTACCAGCAAAGCCTTTTGTAATATGATATTGAGCCCAAGGAACTTTCTCATCTGGACCAACTTTTTCCTCTATAACATTCTACAATAAAGAGAAAGATAATAATATGTATTAAAAAATTCATGAAACACGACCCCAGATAAAAGAATCAGATAATACGGATTTTAAGTGATACTTTAATACAAGAACACAGAAACTCACTAGCGCAGCTAGATTCTGGAAAGGCTGTATGCTCGAGGAAACAACATTCGCAGCCTAACAAATTAGGTAATAGAAAAAAATTAATTAGTGATTGAATTAATATATCTCATACACAATCATAAACAAGAAGAAACAAAGGCAAGGACAAAAAAAACTATTAACCATGCCATACGAGTAAAAACAGAAAAGTAATGGTGGAGAAAAAGATAACAGCTTATAAGCAAATAAACATTCATAACTAACTAACTAATGCCAGAACTAGAACATTTTTCAAAGAGGCAGAACTTAATCAATAAAACAAGTCAGAATTTTCAGCAAACAGTACAAGACATAGGCAACTCTATGGCAACTCTCTCTAATGAGTTCCAAGATCCTTGCTCCCTTTAATGAGATAGAAGATGCAAGCTAAGGTCACAAATCATACACAAATTGAAATTTGGGAAGAAATAGAATAAAAAATAACCTGATAGTTAAAGGCTTTTTTCTGAAGATCAGCAGGCAACAGTGGATGCTGAGGATATTTCTCTTCCAAATACTGATCGTAAAAATCACCAATAAGCACCCATCAAAAAATTTATTCTAACAAGTAACACAATTTAAAAGAAAGTGGATAAATGAAAAAAAATAAAAATAAAAAGAATTCTAAAGAAGGAAAAAAGCAAAAATTAAACTGACCAGCAAGATGGCAAAAGAGTCTGCAATAACCACATCTCCATCCACCAGAACCGGTACATAGCCAATAGGATTAAGCTCCGAGAACTCTATAAACATTAAGCTATTTAATTTTTTTTTTTTTCAGAAAAAAAAAAAGATTTGTAAATGGCAACAGTTTAATAAATAGTAAGAGTAAGAGACCTGGAGAGAATTGCTTCCTTCCTTCGACATTAACAGCTATATACTCATAATCGAGTCCTGCAAATTCAAATTTAAATTCAACATTTAAGAAACCCTCCATTTTTAGATATAAATGCATTAAATAAGTAAAAAGAACAAAGAAAAAAAAAAGGAGGAACCTTTCAAGTTTAGAGCAATGCGAACGCGAAAGGAACAAGAGCTTCTCCAGTGAGAATACAGCTTCAGCTTCGTGGGTTGTTCTTCTCCACTAGCCTTTTTATCAATAAAACCGTAGAAATACAAAACAAATTCTTATCAAATTCCTAAAAAAAAAAATCAAAATTAGCAAAAAGCGGGATTGAATTTACCATATGATGAAATGAAAGGAAAGATTTTGAAACAGAAATTTTGAGAGAGTAAGCTTTTAATTACCTGCTCTGCTGCACTTATAGAAGAAGAGAAGCAGAGTTCGATTTTGATTTGTAAAGAAGAAAATAAAAGTCTTTAGCCATCACACTCCTAAGTCATAACATAACGTCATCTCTTTATTCATTAGTATTATTAATTCTTAAAGGCCAAAATTATAAAGATACCCTTCACATTTTCTGCGAGTATAATTTATTTTTGAGCAAAAATTATTCTAATTTAATAAAAATCAGTAAAAAATGCTCATATAAATATTATTTATTAACTCTGAATTAACAATATTAAGACAGTACTGGTATAACAATGAAATGACGTTGATATAGAACAAAACATACCATATCAGGAGTATATTTTATCAAGTCAATAAGCATATTTTTAATATATAAAATTAAAAAAACTAAAATTGAAATATTTTATTGTGAATCAATACTTTAGAGCCATATCAATACTTTAATTTAAAATTTATGAAAATTATTTATGAAAATATTTTATATTAATTTTTTTAAATAGAAAATATTTTTATTTAAAAATAAATGATAGAAAAAATATGATTGTACTTTTTTTCTATTATGAAATTATTATCTTTATATAACAACAATAAGGGGACTTTTTATAAATAATATTTTTTTAAAAATTAATTTGATTTTTGGAATGTTTTGAAAACTATTTGGAACTGGAATGTTTTTAATTTCCGCAATACAGCATTGCAGAATTGAGTTTCAATTCATGTTGCGGAATTGAAATGATATTTTTTTTTTAAAAAATATTGATAAGCTCAGTTTTCCAACTTTCCAAAAAAAAGCTAACCGATAGCTTTTCAGTTACCGATTATTTTACTTTTTTATAAAAAATATAAATCCAATTTTACTATTAATTTTTTTAATATGGAAAAAATATTTTTTTCACTCAATTTGATAAATATGATAAAAAAAATTTATATGTTAATAATAATTTATTAAAATATGAAATTAGAAATATTTCTGTTTGCGGTTGAGAAAAAAAGCGGGTTTTGGCTTTATTTTGAGATCTATTTCAGGAAATTTCTTGGCAGCTGGGCAAGGTCCGTTGCCTTATATAAGTTCTCCTATTTTGTCAGAATGTTTAGCTATTCGAGAAGTATTAAGCTGAATTAAATCACAAGAAATTTCCCGAGTTATTATTGAACCTGATTTGAAAACCATAATACAGGATTTGTGCTCCAAATCTAAATATGGTTCAAGTCTAGGTCTTATTGTGGATAATTGTCTAAGTTTTAGTTCTTTCTTTTCAAACGTTAAGTTTGAGTTTGTTAAGAGGTCAGCAAACTCGATCGCACACATGTTAACTAGGCGTTCGTATTGTCTGTCTGGCCTTGTTATTTGGATGGATATCCCTCCTCCTTGGTTGTTATTAGCTCTTGAAGCTGATTTGAGTTAATGAAAGATCTTTTGTTTCAAAAAATATTACTAATTTTAGGTTATTTATATACATAATAATCAAAATATTACTAATTTTAGGTTATTTATATACATAATCAAAATATTACTAATTTTAGGTTATTTCTTTTTAGATTGCACAAAATATTTCTAATTTCATATTTTAATAAATTATTATTAACCTATAATTTTTTATTTTATTTCTCAAATTGAATAAAAATTTTTTTTTTCATATTAATAAAAGAAATGATAAAATTGGATTTATATTTTTTATAAAAAAAAACAACAACAACACAATTTCAGTTGCCGGTTAGCTTTCCTTTGAAAAGTTGGAAAGCTGAGCTTTTATATATATATATATATATATATATATATATATATATATATATAATTTCAATTTCAATTTCGCAACATGTTTAGAATTGAAATATATTTCGGTAACACTGTATTCTTCAAATATTTTTCAAAATATCCTCAAAAATTAAATTAATTTTTTAAAAAATATTATCTATCAATTTTGTTTTGTGGCCTCAAGGATAAATCCATTTTGGAGTCAGTCAAAAGTTTTAGTCAGCATGGGGAAAAATACCATGGCCAATGAACCAAGCCCAATACGGAGCTTTAGTCAGCATTTGGGATCCACACGACATGCCGATTAAAAACAGATGGCAATATTTGATTCGATTTTTACACACCATCACACATTTGTAATTTGCGATTATTTTTTTTATATCTATAAAATATATAAATATACAAAATAGATGAAAAAAATTAAATTTAAATAATTCTTTATTATTTTAATATTAATTTAAATTAACTTTTTTTTATTATTTTACTAGTATTAGAAAAAAAAAATCATAACAGTATGGTATTAAATTTTTATTAATATGAAATTAATTAAAATATAACATGTTTAGTAACAAATGGTAATACGTAATAATCTAATGAAAAATAATGTATCACATTAATTTATAAATTAAAACTTTTTTACATATTTTTATTTTTTTTTATCTTTTTTGCATTCACTTCTCTTTTTATGGCAAATATTATAACTTCATGTCACGCAAAACATTATATTTTTGCTTAAATTTAATGTAATTATCTGTCTGTTTTCTCAAAATTGATTCGTTAATCATGACTTAATTTAATTCTCAATTTTTCTTTTCAATATTTTATGATTAAAATTTATTATGGTTTTATAAATAGATAAAAAATGAGACGGCTTGATATAGGTTTATGTTAACTCCTTCCCTGCATTCGGATTGGCCCAACGTCATATAATACCATGGTTCAGAAGCCACCTAGGCAATCTTTTGTCTTTTTTCAATTAAAGAAAAGAAACAATAATCTATATATCTAACCCAGGAGCACTTGGATCAACTGGCTTGGAGTTGTTCCAGCTTAACCAGTAGTCTCGAGTTCGAGTCCCTGGGAACGCAGCCGTGTTAAATCTCCTGAGGAAGAGTTTTGCCGCCTTTGTGGTCCTGCCCGGCTCGAGTGAGGATTAGTCTGGATGTGGTTACGGGCTTAAAGGTGCCTTTCCCACAGTTGGGGCCCTTCCAGGACACCGCACGGTTATAAACCAAAAAAAAAAAGATAGCATTATAGATACACAGCCAAACCTAGTTAATGCGTCTCAACGCCACGATTAAATTCTAGACTGATATTAGATTAGCCATCCTATTCAACACTTCAAATGACAAGCTAAGATGTTGAGAAGAAACATGAAGAGATTGTACTTGTTCAATCAACAATTTCTGTAGACACCATACTGCTGCTTCTGAATCAGCTTGGTAAAATATCTCATATTTTGAACAGATATCCAATCTAATTCCTATACTGCTGCTTATGAATCAGCTTGGTAAAATATCTCATATTTTGAACAGATATCCAATCTAATTCTTGCTAAAATGTCACCTCCATAATTAATCATGAGCTGCGTAGGAAAGAACATAAGTGCAACACGTCCGTAATTAATCATGAGCTTTGAAGATGGAGTTTTCAATAATTAGTCTCATTTACTTCCCAAGCCCACCAATATAATTAGTACTTCTAAAAATCTATTACAAAAATCGGAGGGAGCAATCGCTGCGAGTGAGAAATCAATACTCAAAAGTGGGTTAATTTTCGTGGTGGTCACTCAATTTTGTGACTTGTAACGATATAGTTACTAAATTTCAATTTGTAACAACAAAATAATTTATCTATTTATTCTATAACGAAAAAATCAAAATGATTGGAAATTGGATTCGTCGGCAATCGGTGCGTGACTTGTACGGTGAAAATCAATGTCACGTCGGATCTGACTGGATTTACATCTATGGTCACTCAACTTTAGCAAGTGTAACGTTGTGGTCACTATACTACAATTTGTAACAAGAAAATAACTTAACTATTACACTTGCATTGGTTACAAATCGTAATTTAGTGACCATAGAGTTACACTTGCTAAAATTTAGTGACCATGGATGTAAATCCAATCAGATCCGACGTGGCAAATTTTCTGACGTGTCATTGGTTTTCACCGTGCAACTCACGCACCAATTGCCGGCGAATCCGATTTCCGGTCATTTTGATTTTTTCGTTACAAAATAATAGATTGATTACTTTATTGTTACAAATTAAAATTTAGTTACCAAATCGTTACAAGTCATAAAGTTGAGTAACCAACACGGAAATTAACCCCCTAAAAGGAGCGATTGCTTTCAGAATCAACCTTCGTTATTTTTCTTAAATTGGAGAAATGATGTGAGAGACCAAAGAGTTTGGACCAATTCAAGAGTTAAACCACATACAAAGTACCATTAAACGGTTAAAAAAATGCAGAGAATTTTGTTTTGGATGCTTATCGGCAATGTTTTATTAATAACTAACTATCTACGATGTTTTGTTCTTGACTTCTCCAGCCATTAAATTGATTGTAGGGCAAGAATTTCATAAGAACAAAAAGAAGAGGAAGATGAGGAAAGAGATAAAGAATGAGTTTAATATTTTTTATTTTGAATTAGGATTCAATATTTTCTTAAAAAAAATTAATTTTTAATTTTTTTTTAATATTATTTTTGTATTATCTTCATCGATTAGCTTGGATAGTTATGAACGAGCAGTAGTTTGGTATACGTGTATATGTGATACGAATGCATTTAAACCATACGATTGTGGGAGTTTGGTCGATAGCGCCCATGTAATCAGATAGCCAGATGCGTGCACAATATACTTACTCTGAGTGATCCATACTGAATCTTTTCAATACTATATCGTGCACACCATAGGAATGAACCCTTTCTTTGAAAGATCTATACCGAATCTTTTCAAGACTTTATCTATGTATGTAAACTGAAAAAAACCTAGCAACCTATTCGATATATCTCTATAGATCCTAATTCCTAGAATATAGGATGCTTTCTAAGGTCTTTCATAGAAAATTATTTGGAAAACCAAATCTTGATTGACTGTAGCATGGAAACATTATTGCCTATGATCAGAATGTCATCCACATACAATATGAGAAAAACTACTACATTTCCACTAACCTTCTTGTATACACAAGGTTCATCCATATTTTGTGAGAAATGAAACTCTTTGATTGTCTCATTGAATCAGATGTTCCAGCTTCTAAATGTTTGCTTAAATCCGTGTGGGGATTTTTGAAACTTGCGTACAATTTCTCCATCCTTAGATGTGAATCCATGAGGTTGTGTCATATACACATCCTCAGCCAAATGTCCACTAAGGAAAGTTGTCTTAACATCCATTTGCCAAATTTCATAATCATAATGAGTCGCAATGATAAAGAGTATCCTAATGGACTTTAGCATCGCCACAGGGGAAAAGGTTCCGTCAAAGTCAACACCTTCTCTTTGATGATATTCCTTAGCCACTAGGCGGGCTTTATAGATAATCACATTACCCTCCATGTCAGTCTTCTTTTTGAAGTCCCACTTACACCCTATGGATTTTATTCCTTCGGGTGGATGTGTCAAAGTTCATACATTATTCTCATACATAGAGTCCATTTCGAACTTTATGGCCTTAAGCCGTAATTAAAATTTTGAACTTTTCAAAACTTTTTCATAGCTTAAAGGCTAATTTTCTTTTACTATAGTCATATTCTTGCTCTCATCTATGAGAAATCTATATCTCTCAAGAGCAAAACAAATTCTAGTAGATCTCATTAAAGCTGCAGGTTCAACTGTAATCTCATCCTAATTATAATAGTTTTGGAACCTAATGGTTGATCAACTTCTATTTGTGGATTTTGAACATCTTTAAATTTAACTCTATTCCCACCATCTTCTCTTCGAAGAAATTATTTCCCTAAGAAGACAACATGCTTTGAAACAAATACCTTTTGTTCCAAAGTATGATAGAAGTAGTATCCTAAGGATTCTTTTAGATACCCCATAAATAGACACTTATTAGATTTAGCTTCTAGATTATCTGATATTGTCCTCTTCACATAAGCAGGACAACTCAATACTTTCACATGAGAAATTACAGGTTTCTTATTATACCACATCTGATATGGTGTAACATCAATTGACTTAGATGAAACTCTATTTAATGGATAAATAGCAGTTTTCAATACATAATTCTAAAATGACTTAGGCAGGGTCTACAACACTCATCACCGATCAAACCATATCCAATAGTGGTCAATTCCTCCTTTTAGATACACTATTACTTGGAGGTGTATAAGGAGGAGTCCACCGAGATAATATCCCATTATCTTGTAGATAACTTTGAAACTCTTGGCTTAAGTATTCTCTACCTTAATATGATCTCAGTGTTTTAATACTTTTACCAAGTTATTTCTCTACTTCATTTATGATTTCTTTGAACTTTTCAAAGGCTTTAGATTTAATCCTCATTGGATATATGTATCCAAATATAGAGTAATCATTTATCAAGGTTATGAAGTAAAGATAACCTCATCTAGCATGGGTGGACTTTAAACCATATACATTTGAATGTATTAGTTCTAATCTTTCACTAGCACGTGTTCCTTTACCACTAAAGGATATTTTTGTCATTTTGCCTAATAAACAAGGTCCGCATGTTTCATATGACTCATAGTCAAATAATCATAAGTCACCAGACTTATGTAACTTGGACATGCGAGTTTCATTTATATAAACTAAAAATAACGCCACAAGAAAATATTTTCAAATTATCTTTCTTTGCCCTCTTGGTATTTACATTATCAATTTCTTTTTCTAAGTTATGAATAAATATTCCATTCTAAATCAAACCATGATAATAAAATATATTATTCTTAAAACTGAAGAATTTAGGGGTGTGTATCGGTCGGGTTCGGGTCAACTCTAACCGAACCCGAAATATACCTAATATCCTAATCCGAACCGACCTTATATTATAGTAGGGGCCCGAACCGATAAGCCCGAAATTATTCGGGCCCCGACCCGATCAATCCAAATTCTACATCAGATTCAAACAAATCCAACAAATAATACCGAAAAATCAAACTCTTCAAAATCAAATAACAAATCAAGAACAAACCAAAAATCAATCTCAAGAAAATCAAAAATCAAACTACAAATCAAGAAGAAATAATCCAACAAATTAAAATCAAACTACAAATATCCAAAAAATAAAGAAGAAATCAAAAATACAAAAAATCAAAGATCATATTAAAAATCAAAAATCCAACTACAAATCTAGATCCACCTCAAAAATCAAACTAAAAATCAAGAAGAAATCAAAAATCCAACAAACAATACTCATATAAAAAATAAAAAATCCAACAAATTAAAATATAAAAATCTAGATCAAAAACCAAAAATTAAACAACGTAATCAAGAAAAATAAAATCAAAACCCTCTAGATCTAGTTTTTTTCCTTTTTTTTCGTTTTTCCTCTTTTTTCTCCTTCTCGCCGGAATAGATCTTGCAAACTTTTTGTCGGTGGCAGATTTGAGGGGGAGGAGGAGGAGGAAGAAAGAGAGAGAGAGAGAGAGAGAGAGAGAGATCGGCGGTGGTAAATCTGAGGAGGAGGAGAGGGAGAGGGAGAGGGAGAGAGAGAGAGAGGAGAGAGAGAAAGGGGGAGCGGGGAGAGTGATGGGTGTCGAATCCAACAAAAATAAAATTTTACTCTATAAATATTTATAGCAAAGTATGAGTAGAGTTGTCTCCCAAGAGATTGGTCAAATTATTAAATCTGAATTTATGAAGCAAGAAAAAGAAGAAGGGGGGTTTTTGTTTATGAAAAATAAGATTAAAACAAATAAATTGTGCAGCAGAAAATTAAAAAGATTGAATCAAATATTTGAAAACTTCTAGTCAAAGGAATATCTTGGTTATGATTCATTCAAATTGATCATTGAATACAATTGGATAAATTCTTACTTCTTCAAATAAATTGGTTATGAACACTAACAAGCTCTAGTATTCTGCTCTTCCTTAATATTAATTTAAAAGTGATAAGATCAGCTGGTAAATCTTATTTCTCAACAACCACTAAACAAGCTCTTAGGATTTAATTGAGAAATAGCATTAAGAATTAGAAAAGCTACCAATTCCAATCAATAATACACAAGCTCAATTATTTAAATTGGACCAAATAAATTCACCCACACTAAACTCAAAGATTCAATTCAATGAGTGTACAGATTTGCCACTTTGCCAAATTAAATAAACAATTACGGATTTATTAATCTGACTAGCAATATTTATTCCTTCAAAATCAGACGTCAATAATTTTAATGGAACAAAATATCATTAAGTATAGAAAATATTTAGATATTTGAGAAGAGAAAACAATGAAAACGAACTCTCACAATTTATTCATGAATCATACCTTAATATCCTTGACTAGAAAAGAAAATTCAGCCACTCATGGCTGTAAAACAATCAACTAGAAAATAAAGAAAGCAGCAATTCAAAAGTTTATTTCAAGGTTCAAGATCTGATTTCTTTCATCACAAAGATCCTATTTATAGAAAACTTAGACTAGGAATTTGATCATTTTTCTCAAGGACTTTTCAAAGGTCCAATTTTTGCTGCCAAAAGTCGGGTAAAAGATCTGGCTAAATTGATTTCCAATAGCAGCAATTCTTGAAAAATCTGCACTGCATAATTCTGCGCAAGCGACCGTGGGCACGCTTAAGTGTGATTTCATGTTGAAAATGCAGACCTGATACTTTCAGCTTCCATTCTTGACTTCCAATTTTGATTTCTTTGATTCTCAGCTCCATTTCTTGACTTCCAATTAGCTCCAGATTTTATTTGACTTTAAATTCCTACTTTTTGATTTCTTTTTCCCATTGAGCATGAATTCCTACTAAAAGATTAAATAGAAATTAAATCAAATATTTATCTTATTAAATAAGCACAAAATAGGAGTTTTTCATGGAAAATAAATAGGAATATTTTTGCTTCATCAAATTCCCCCACACCAATCCTTTGCTTGTCCTCAAGCAAATCAATTTCCACACCCCATAACCTTGCCATATTCTCCCCTTCAAATTTTCTTTTCAAAACTCAACATGTCTCAAAGAAATAAATTCATAAAAATTTTCATCAGTTCAAATGATCTTTCAATGTTATCCAAAGATGCAAGACTTAACACCCTCACAAAAGATATCACTCAAATCACTCAAGTGTTTAGGCTAAGTATTTAACAATAGAGCACTCCAAGTCACAAAAATAAAAAGGAATTACCATAGGCTTGCCATTCAATCAAATCTCCACCACTAACCATTAATTCATCCAAAAATCAAAGGGTCTTCAATTGGGTTGTAATGGGGCTAAGGTCAAAGGGATGGAAAAAGGAAAAATTTAGGCTTAAATAAGTTGAACATAATAAACAAATGCCTTTAAAGAATTTAGAAAGAATTTATGCAATGCGAGGAAGATAGAAACATAGATCTTTTTATTACAGCAGCCCAAGCTTTTTAATTTTTTTTTTTTTTGAAGAGAAAATTAATTCCCTTAAGACTTTTGACTTGACTTTTATTCATTTTCAAATTTAACGGCCACAAATGCTGTTATTATTTTTTTTTTTTCTTTTTGAATCCTCCTTATAACTATGCAGATATTCTTTAGATAATTTATCTATTAGTTCAACAAATAAGGGTTCAACATTATGGCTTCAATAAACAGGCTTAGGCTAACAATTTTAAGGGTTATTTCCAAGAATATGGTTATAGGCTCAAAATGGTTAACTAATGGATTAAAAGGTAGGATATCAAGAAAAAGGTTTAAAACAAATGGTTATTATCCTAAATGCCCTTATCACTTTAATGAAATAAATTAGGAATGTGATCTCAAAATGAATCTCATGGCAAGTTCTAGAATTCACAATTTATATTGGACACACTCGCAAGAAAAATAAGAACACATATAATGTATGTTCATTTAGGCTCAAAAACTCACAATAAATATTAAAGGTTAAAATTGGTGCTTAAATCTTGCAACTTTATCATACAAATCAGAACACTTAAATGATGTGTCAAAACAAAACTTTAAAAATCAAAATTGGAGACATGAGAACCTGTATTTCAATTTTTCCAAGGAGAATAAACTTAGCCAAAGGACATTTCCATTTTTCTGCTCAAAAACACTCAAAGGGGTGCAATTAAAAATATTAAAGCAAATAAAAATATCAAAATAAAGAGCAACTGGAAACAAATATCAAAATAAAAGTGCAGTAATGTGTAAATGCTGTAATGCTAGATTTAATACAGACATAATATCAAAAATTAGTATTCCCCTCCCCCACACCTAAACTTTACATTGTCCCCAATGTAAAGCTAGGATCAAAATACATCAAAAATAAAAATGAAACAAAATTGGGAGGTAAAAATACTGCCCTGAAAAGATCTAGAGAGGGGGTTTGGGTAACCCGAAATGATCAGAAAGTGTATCCATATATTGCTCCAATCTGCCCAATCGACCATCTAATCTGTCAAGTCTAGAGGTCAGCTCACGCCACGGTTGAGATGGGCCAGCGTCATCATCGGATTCAGATGGGCGAGCTCGCTTGTTGCGCACAATCCGAGTATAAAAACCAGGACCAGAAGGGGCTGCCCTGTATTGGCCATTGGGCAACTTCTCTACCTCTCCCATCCTGTGCAAACAATCAATGTCCAATGGACCAACCTCACAAGCAATATGCATATCAGTATTGTTGAGATCCAAAACTTCTAAACGCATAGCAATAAAAGTGACCAAAGAACCCAAACAAAGATGCCCTCTCTTTTTTTTAGCCATTGCTAACAATTGTCTACCATAAAATGCTGCAAAATTAATTCTCATCTTTGACTCCAAACAAAACAAGAAAAATAATTCTGTCTTACTCAGTTTGCTGGAGTCTTCATTAGTTCCAGAGTAATTGTAGGCAATCAACTTATGAACATACCGAAGCTCCATTTTCCTCATATAAGTGGCTCGTGATAGGCTGGAATTGTAAGGGGCTGGGTCTGTGGAAACCTCACTCCAATAGGTGGCCGGGTCCCACTCAACTGGTACATCACAGGGATAGGTGGTTCTTCCCTTTTTTTCAGCTTTCTTTTGGTTCTAGCAACAGTTTTCTTCACCATTTTTAAATTCTACCCAACAAATATTTGCAAAAACTGGACCCAGAGAACGCAAAACAGAGTAACGTGTGGCTTGGGCAGCTAGCACTCACAATATAAAATTCCACCAATCAATTTCAACCCAGCATTTGTGATTCAATTTTATTAAATCCCGAAATTACCCAATAATTTTCAGCAGATTTTTCATTAGCAAAAATGCACTAAACGCCCAAAATACCCAATCATGCCAACAATCTGAATCGGTTCACAATCATAACCAAGATAATAGCTCAATTGAAGAAGCAATTCCAATTTCAAACCAAAATCAACCACAACTGATCATGAAAATCAATTCCTAGATAACCACAAATTAATCCAAATCTACTAAATCAAACACAAAACTAACCAAACCCATGTGCAAACTCCGGTGGAGATGGTGATCGGTGGAGTGGTTGGCTGTGAATAGTGGGCTTTTCGATTTATGTGGCAACCAAACAAAGCAGAGAGGGGAGCACTTGCTGCTGTCGGTGGAGGAGAGATGGCGAGGAGGTGGCTGCTGGTCGTGCTCTGGTCTGGTGGTTGTGCGACGGCGCACGGTGGGTCACTGGTGGAGAAAAACGACGAAGAAGGTGGGCTGTTGGTCTCTCCTGTGGCGGCAAGAAGAAAAGAAATAAGAATGGTGAGAACAGGGGAGTCGACTTCGGTGAAGAGAAGAAGAGAAGTGACAAAACTGAAAAGTAAACAAGTAAAAAAATAATATGTAATTAAAAGAAACCAAATAATAAAATAGAAAAGTAAAAGTAAAAGTCAAATAAAGAGGAAATTATCATAACAAAATAAAGAGAGTAAAACAAAATAAAACTCAAGATAAAACCCAAAGGATTACTAATCATATTAACCAAGCTCTTACCCAGAATTCAAAGAACACACCAGCTTTTTCTCTCCCTTTTTTTTTTTTTTTTTTTTTTTTTTTTTTTCGGAAGGTGAAAATAATAATTAAAACTAGAAAAATTAAAAATAAAGATGTTTGAAAAGAAGGAATTGTGAGGAAAGAGAAAAAAATAAAATAAACAAGTAAAAATAATCATTAAAAGAAAAAGTAAGAGGGAAAGATGAAGATTGAAAGAAAGAATGAAAAATCGTGAACAAATAAAAGTAAAAACAAACAACAAAAAGACAAAGTATAATTGTTAAAAAGTAACCAGGAAAGAAAAGAAATAGATAATGAAAAAGTAAAAAGTAAACACAACAAAAGAATAAAAAGAAAACGTAAACATATATCTTATTATCCATTAAAACTAAGCTTCTACCTAGAATTGAAAAAGAACACACCAGCTTTTTCCTTTTTTTTTTTTTCTTTTTTTTTTTTATTAATTTTTTTTTATTTTATTGCTAAAGGTGAAAATAAAATAAAAAAAATAGAAACTAAAATTAAAAATAAAGATGTTGGGTTGCCTCCCAACCAGCGCCCTTATTTTCTGTCTGAAGGCCAGACATAATGTAGCATCACTCTTCATAGTTTGGAACTTCCAATTGAATTGTTTCAATATTTGTCACTTGAAATCCCTCATAAAAAGTTTTTAAACGATGCCCATTGACCTTAAACGTTTTGGCAGTGCTGGGGCTTCGAATTTCTACTGCACCATGAGGAAATATATTAGTAACAATAAAAGGTCCAGTCCAACGTGACCTTAATTTTCCTGGAAAAAGCTTAAGTCTAGAATGAAACAAGAGAACTTTCTGACCAATTTGAAAATTTTTTCTAGAAATATTTTTATCATGAAAAAGTTTAACTTTCTCTTTGTAAATTCTAGAATTCTCATAAGCATCAAGTCTAAGTTCCTCAAGTTCTTGGAGTTGTAACTTCCTTTGTTCACCTGCTTCTTCCATGTTCATGTTACACTGTTTTATTGCCCAATACGCTTTATGCTCTAGTTCAACAGGAAGGTGGCAAGACTTACCAAACAAGAAGCGATATGGAGACATACCAATTGGATTTTTATATGCAGTTCTGTATGCCCATAAAGCATCTTCTAGACGTATGCTCCAATCTTTGCGAGTGGGATTGACAGTCTTTTCCAGAATAGACTTGATTTCTCTATTGGATACCTCTGCTTGACCACTTGTCTGTGGATGGTAGGCTGTCGAAATTCTGTGAGTCACACCATATTTTCTTAACAGACTTTCAAACGTATGATTGCAAAAATGAGTGCCTCTGTCACTGATGATTGCCCTTGGTACTCCATATCTGCTGAAAATATGACTCTTGACAAAACCTACGACAATCTTAGAATCATTAGTCCTGGTGGCTTTTGCTTCCACCCACTTAGAAATGTAGTCCACAGCTAAAAGAATGTAACAATTACCAAAAGAAGATGGGAATGAACCCATGAAGTCAATTCCCCATATATCAAAAATTTCACAAGCTAAAATAGGAGTAAGAGGCATCTGATCTCTATGTCCTAAATTACCAGTCCGTTGGCAATTGCTACAGGATTTACAAAATAAATAGGCATCACGAAATAAAGTAGGCCAGAACAACCCACATTCCAGCACCTTACGTGCTGTCCTTTTTGGACCAAAATGTCCACCACAGGCATAAGAATGGCAGAATGCTAGAATGGATGAAATTTCACACTCGGAAACACACCTGCGAATTAATTGATCAGAACAATGCTTCCACAAATAAGGGTCATCCCAGATATAATATTTAGACTCACTCTTAATTTTATCTTTTTGTGCTCTAGTCAACTCACTGGGCAATGTTCTAGTTACCAAATAATTTACTATATCAGCATACCATGGTATTGAAGATTTAATCTCAAAGAGATGTTCATCTGGAAATGTATCTTGAAGTGGTTGAGGTTCCTCATTCATGATCAGTCTGCTCAAGTTATCTGCCACTGAATTTTCTGTTCCTTTCTTATCACGAATCTCCAAATCAAATTCTTGTAAGAGCAGTATCCATCTTATTAATCTTGGCTTGGACTCTTTTTTGGCAAGTAGGTATTTCAAAGCTGCATGATCAGAAAAAATTATGACTTTAGTACCCAATAAATATGATCTAAATTTTTCTAAAGCAAAAACTACTGCAAGTAACTCCTTTTCTGTAGTAGAGTAGTTTCTCTGAGCATTATCAAGAGTTCTTGAAGCGTAGTAAATAGCGTGTGCACTCTTGCCAATTCTTTGACCAAGTACAGCTCCAACGGCATAGTTGCTGGCATCGCACATAATTTCAAAGGGTAGTTCCCAATTTGGGGGCTGGATAATTGGTGCAGATGTCAGCTTGTCTTTTAACTGATCAAATCTATCCTTGCATTCAGTGCTAAAGTCAAATGGAATATCTTTTTGTAACAGCTTGCAAAGAGGCTGGGTAATCTTCGAAAAATCTTTAATAAACCTTCGGTAAAATCCTGCATGACCAAGAAAAGAGCGTACTTCCCTCACCGAAGTGGGGTAAGGTAAGCATTTAATCAGATCAACCTTAGATTTATCAACTTCTATTCCTCGGGAAGATACTATATGTCCTAATATCAGACCTTGATCGACCATGAAATGACATTTTTCATAATTGAGCACAAGATTAGTTTCAATGCAACGGTTAAGCACTTTAGTCAGATTTTCCAAACAGTCATCAAATGAATTACCATGTACAGTAAAATCGTCCATAAACACTTCAATAATATTTTCCACATAATCTGAGAAAATACTGACCATACATCGTTGAAACGTTGCTGGGGCATTGCATAAACCAAATGACATGCGTCGGTAAGCGAATGTTCCAAAGGGACATGTGAAGGTAGTTTTTTCCTGATCTTCTGGTGCTACAGGGATCTGATTAAAACCTGAAAATCCATCAAGACAACAATAGTGAGAATGCCCAGCCAGCCTTTCAAGCATTTGATCAATAAAAGGTAATGGAAAATGGTCTTTTCTGGTGGAGGCGTTTAATTTTCTATAATCTATGCAAACTCGCCAACCATTTTGCATTCGAACTGGAACTAACTCACCATTATCATTCTCTGTAACTGTAAAACCAGTCTTTTTAGGTACTACCTGAACTGGACTTACCCATTTGCTGTCAGAAATTGGAAAGATCATACCTGCATCAAGTAATTTAAGGATGTCCTTCTTGACTACTTCCATCATGGGGGGATTAAGTCTGCGTTGAGCCTCTCTAAATGGTTTATAGTCTTCTTCCAATAGTATGCGATGCATACAAGTGGAGGGGCTGATTCCTCTTATGTCTGCGATAGTCCATCCTATGGCCTCTTTGTAATCTTTGAGAATGCGAATTAACTTCTCTTCTTCAAGGGGAGTTAATTTGTTGGAAATTATTACTGGTAAAGTCTGATTTTCTCCTAGGTAAATATACTTCAAATGACTTGGTAAAATCTTTAATTCCAATGTTGGGGCCTGCAAAATAGATGGAAGAAGTTTGTTGTGAGATATTGGTAAATCAAGGTAGGAAGAATTATACCTGATTGGTCGTAATGATTCCAGCTCAAAGATGGAGTCTTTCAACTCTTCTTGTATAATGAATTTTTCCTCCAAATTGTCTAATTCCTTAGGATCAAAACTCTTAGTTATTGCTAACTCCAACTCATCCTCTCCAGTTAAATCAAAAACCTGCTGTGTCAATGAATCAATTGTATCAATTCCATAAACACAATCAACATCAGAAGGATACCTCATGGCAGCATAAATATCAAATTTTATTTTGTCTCCATCAAACTCCATGGATAATGTTCCTTCTGCAACATCTATCTTTGTTCTGGCTGTTTTCAAAAAAGGTCTTCCTAACAAAATAGGAACTGATTTTGAGGAACGTTCTTCTTCCATATCTAACACATAAAAATCAGCCGGAAATACTAGCTCATCAACCTGCACTAAAATATCTTCCAAAATTCCTTCCGGGTAAACAATGGACCTGTCTGCTAACTGAATAATAACATTAGTTCCTTTAAGTGGTCCCATATTTAAAGAATGATAAATAGAGCTAGGCATGACATTTATAGATGCTCCTAAGTCTATCAATGATTTTTCAAATTTTGAGTTACCTATTGTACAAGGAATGGTGAACATACCTGGGTCTTTACACTTGGGAGGTAGTTTCTTTTGAAAGACAGCAGACACGTTTTCTCCCATATGAATTTTTTCATCCCCTTTCAGCCTTCTTTTGTTGGTGCATAATTCTTTAAGGAACTTTGCATACCTTGGCACTTGTTTAATGGCATCAAGAAGAGGAATGTTGATCTCTATTTTTCGAAACATATCAAAAATTTCTTTTTCTTGTTGTTCCTTCTTGGATTTGGCCAGTCTACTCGGGAAGGGAGGTGGTATGATCAAAGGTGATTTAATTTGAGATGTTTCTGAGGTATTTGGTGGAGGCAGCTCCATCTCTTTTTCCATGTCATCTTCACCTACGAATTTTGTGGCCCTTTTTGCTGGTTCTTTTAATTCTTTTCCACTCCTTAACGTCATGGCACTCACATTCTGTTTAGGATTGACTTCGGGTTGAGATGGTAAGCGACCAGAATTTTGGTTCTCTAATTTGCCCACTGTGGTAGCGAGTTGGCTCATTTGATTTTCCAAATTCAGCATGCTAGCCTTGGTTTCCTGTTGAAATTGTTGCATGTTAGTAGCTAAAGCAGCAACTATATTGTCTAAAGACATACCTGGTTTTGATGGTGGAGGGGCATCAGATTTAAATCCTTGGAATCCTTGTGGAGGTGGAGCAGGAGCTGGTTGTCTCGGTTGATATCCATACTGATGGTAGTTGTTGGGTCTTGATCCATAGCTCAGATTTGGGTGGTCTCTCCATCCAGGATTGTAGGTAGCAGAAAATGGGTCGTATTTCCTTTGGTATTGCTGTCCTTGCTGTCCTTGTATAGCATTTAAATGTTCTTCATCTTGAAGAGTTGGACATGTATCCGTAGGATGATCAGAATTTGAACAAATGCCACACGACTTCACTTGTTGCTGATTTCCCACCATAAATTTCTGCATAAGAGAAGTTAAATTGTCAAGTCTCTGTTCAATGGAATTTATACTCACCTCATTAACCCTCTTAATTGGATGATCTTGTCTAGAGCCAAATTGCTGAGAATTGGCAGCTACTTTGGTAATTAATTCCTTAGCTTGATTGAGAGTTTTGTTTACCAAAGCTCCACCACTTGCAGCATCAATCATGTTGCGATCTGACAATAATAATCCTTCATAAAAATATTGTATTAAAAGCTGGTCTGAAATTTGGTGGTGAGGACAGCTTGCACACAATTGATTGAACCTCTCCCAATATTCATAAAGAGTTTCTCCAGTTTGTTGACGAATTCCACAAATCTCTTTTCTAATGGATGTGGCTCGAGAAGCAGGGAAAAATTTTTCTAAGAATTGCCTTTTCAATTCATTCCATGTCGGTATTGATCCAGGGGGAAGATAATACAACCAATCTTTAGCTTTTTCTGTCAAAGAAAAAGGAAAGGCTCGCATTTTGATTTGATCAACTGTTACTCCTTGTGGTTTCATGCTGGAACATACCACATGGAATTCCTTGAGATGTTTATGAGGGTCTTCTCCTGTAAGGCCACGAAAAGTGGGTAATAAGTGAATCAAACCAGATTTTAATTCAAAATTTACCTCTACATTAGGGAGCTCAATGCACAAGGGCTGTTGGTTGACATCCGGATTAGCCATTCTTCTCAAAGTTTGTTCTGGTTCAGCCATGATTTCAGGTTCTTTGAAAAATTCTGGCAAATCAACAATTGTCTCTATTTGTGATGAACCAGAAGAGGAAGCTTTTTGTTGTTTAGTTGCCTTTCTCAATCTTCGGGCTGTCTTCTCTATTTCTGAATCAAAATTTAATTCACTTCCACGAGAAGTACGAGTCATAAAAAATTGCAAAATAAAGTAAAATAAAATTCAGATCAATAATAACACCAGTCCCCGGCAACGGCGCCAAAATTTGATGGGTGTCGAATCCAACAAAAATAAAATTCTACTCTATAAATATTTATAGCAAAGTATGAGTAGAGTTGTCTCCCAAGAGATTGGTCAAATTATTAAATCTGAATTTATGAAGCAAGAAAAAGAAGAAGGGGGGTTTTTGTTTATGAAAAATAAGATTAAAACAAATAAATTGTGCAGCAGAAAATTAAAAAGATTGAATCAAATATTTGAAAACTTCTAGTCAAAGGAATATCTTGGTTATGATTCATTCAAATTGATCATTGAATACAATTGGATAAATTCTTACTTCTTCAAATAAATTGGTTATGAACACTAACAAGCTCTAGTATTCTGCTCTTCCTTAATATTAATTTAAAAGTGATAAGATCAGCTGGTAAATCTTATTTCTCAACAACCACTAAACAAGCTCTTAGGATTTAATTGAGAAATAGCATTAAGAATTAGAAAAGCTACCAATTCCAATCAATAATACACAAGCTCAATTATTTAAATTGGACCAAATAAATTCACCCACACTAAACTCAAAGATTCAATTCAATGAGTGTACAGATTTGCCACTTTGCCAAATTAAATAAACAATTACGGATTTATTAATCTGACTAGCAATATTTATTCCTTCAAAATCAGACGTCAATAATTTTAATGGAACAAAATATCATTAAGTATAGAAAATATTTAGATATTTGAGAAGAGAAAACAATGAAAACGAACTCTCACAATTTATTCATGAATCATACCTTAATATCCTTGACTAGAAAAGAAAATTCAGCCACTCATGGCTGTAAAACAATCAACTAGAAAATAAAGAAAGCAGCAATTCAAAAGTTTATTTCAAGGTTCAAGATCTGATTTCTTTCATCACAAAGATCCTATTTATAGAAAACTTAGACTAGGAATTTGATCATTTTTCTCAAGGACTTTTCAAAGGTCCAATTTTTGCTGCCAAAAGTCGGGTAAAAGATCTGGCTAAATTGATTTCCAATAGCAGCAATTCTTGAAAAATCTGCACTGCATAATTCTGCGCAAGCGACCGTGGGCACGCTTAAGTGTGATTTCATGTTGAAAATGCAGACCTGATACTTTCAGCTTCCATTCTTGACTTCCAATTTTGATTTCTTTGATTCTCAGCTCCATTTCTTGACTTCCAATTAGCTCCAGATTTTATTTGACTTTAAATTCCTACTTTTTGATTTCTTTTTCCCATTGAGCATGAATTCCTACTAAAAGATTAAATAGAAATTAAATCAAATATTTATCTTATTAAATAAGCACAAAATAGGAGTTTTTCATGGAAAATAAATAGGAATATTTTTGCTTCATCAGAGAGGGAAAGCCAGGATCGGGAGAGAGAGGAGGGAGGGTGGGTGGTTGGTGGGGGATGGGTGGGTAAGTAAATGGGCAAAATTAAAAAAAAATAGTTTATATATTATTTCGGTCGGGTTCGGGGGTTTTAAACCGATCCAAACCCGAAACATATGAATTTTATATACCCGACCCTAATTATCTGAACAACCCTACCTGAATAGCTAATTCGGGTCGAATTTTTCGGGTTAAACGGGTTGGGTCGGGTTTTACGCACCCCTACTGAACAACCATTGTTATTTGAAAATGGATGAAGAAATTAAAGAACACCATTCGGCCTAAGGAGAAAAGGAGGGAGGCGGCTGAACTCTAGGGATTTCTCTAGAGAAATCTGGTTTAGGGGGTTTATATAGGTGGGAAATTGGGCTGGGCTTGATCTAATCAAAGTGACCCAACCTATTTAAGCCCATTTTGGTTTTTAACCCCCTAACCCAAAAATAATTTTTATCACTTCCCTAATTTATTTTCTCCCAAAATCAATTTCATAATTCTTAAAATATATAAATTAACTTTCACATAAAATTTCAGCTCAATCGGAATGCATTTCCTAATCCAATAATTTCTTACCAGTCCGATAACTAAATTTTCTATCTCACTGTAAAATTTATTTTTTACTACTATATGATTCTCCATATAATTTATAGCAAATTCATACATTTAGATAATTTTTCTAAGATTATAGCTCCATTTAGAGTCTGGTCAAACTGATTCGATCGATCCGATTTACATGTTGAACCAATTCAGTTCACTTTTCATCCTTAACTTTCTTTTTTTGCTCTTAATAACTCATTTGATCCCGGTTCCAACTCATTCAGGGGCCACTTTCGATTCGGTTCAATTGAACTGATCCTATTCACCAATTTTTCAATATCACCATAAAATTATTTTTTCACTACCAAACTGTTATACACATCGTTCTGAGTCCATCTATACCTTTAAATAAATTTTTAGAAGTCATTTACTATTTTTAAAGATTCGGTCAAACTGGTTACTATTTGAATCGAACTAGAGATTTTTTTTCTTTTTGACTTTTGGAGACCTATTTGATCTCATTTTTACTTCAAATTACATCACCAATTCCTTATAACTTTTATTTTTCAATGGTCCAATAAAATATTTTTTACTTCCGAATTTTCGAGAGGTCACCCATCTCAAGGCTTCCCTACCTGGCACACATTTAACCTTTTTACTCTGTTGTACTTTAGGGCACAATCACTAGTCTTTTCACAAGCAAATTTCACTATAAACTCTACAGGATTTGCTGATCAATTCTATACCAATATTCGGGCCATTACAATTTTTGTATTGAAAGGATAATCAAACTATTTTGTTTTTGTAAAGAAATGTATGGATTTCTATAGAACGGATTATACATATGTAATATGTTAATGAAATGAAAGTTTTATTTGTAGTGATATGTACAGTATGGTATACCTTGTGTTTGAAAGTAGTAATAGTTCTGGGACTTGTTAGGAGGTATCTAAATAATATCGTGTGACATTCCACTACAGGTAGTCCAGTACCTTATGTTACGTTTATTGGATACCTGTAGGGGATGTTACAATAACCTCCGCAACTAGCATCATGGTAACAAAGACAGTCACAATCTCATTATGGAGAAGGTGGCAATTTTGAAGTCAGGAGAGTCTTGATTATAAAATCAAAGATATCCTATTAGGGTTTTTAATGGAAAGTTTGTTTTTTTATGTCAGATTTTCTATTAGATAGAGTTAGTAAATTTGAGATTTTTAGCAAGGAGCAAATAATGAAATTTTAATTTCTTGGATGATGGTGCAAAATTGGAGGCAAGTCACATCTTATGTGTACTTAAATAATGAGTCAGATGTCAGATATTAAGAAAAATGGACATAAATTAGTCTAACTTGACATAATTTTACCAAAGTTAGGGTTGATTTCACCCATGATCACTCAACTTATCCCTTATCGCGCAAAAGTAACCGACTTTTTTTTTTCTTACTTAAATGTCACTGAACTTTTAACATTATTGCACAAAAGTCATGTTAACCGGAATCCGGCGACGACTCTTGCCGGATTGATAAGTTCAACAAATGCTACATTTAAATTAATTTCACTCACGGTCACTAGACTTATCATTTATCTCGTAAAAGCAATTAACTTTTTTTTTTCCAACTTAAATGTTACTAACCTTTTAACATTTTTGCAAAAAAATCATCAATCCGGCAAGGGTCGTCGCCGGATTCCGGTCAACATGACTTTTGTGCAATAATGTTAAAAGTTCAGTGACATTTAAGTAAGAAAAAAAAAGTCGGTTACTTTTGCGCGATAAGTGATAAGTTGAGTGATCATGAGTGAAATTGACCCCAAAGTTAAGTAGGAGGTACATTACATTAATTTTTTTTTAAGTAAATGTTAAGGTTGACTAATAAAAATTGTTTAACTTAAAAAAAATTATTCATAAAGGACAATATTGCTATAATTTTAAAAATTCAAGAATAACATTACAACTATTATAGTGCACTTTTAACAAAAAATAAAGAGGCAATTTTTCACCATCATTCAAATTCATTTGTACCTTCTTTTAATTTACTAGTACTAATGATAATTATTACAACAACAATTATATAATAATAATAATTATTTGGCAAAAAGAAAAACCTAGTTAATTATTTTGGTTGTGTTCAAAACTTAATGAGTTCACCTTTTGAAATGTCTTTGTAAAATTTGAGGGGGGAAAAAAGAGCATTTTAAAACGTAGAAGGTAAGGGCAGTTGGCCCCTTAAAAATATACTTTAGTTACAAAGATGAGACAGTTAAAATTTAGCTGGCCAGAAAATGACTTGGCAATTGCAAGTAGTCTATTAAGTTCAAAATTTCAACAAAACTTACCTAATAATTTTTGAAATTAGCTTCACATGCAGTACAAATTCTTATTCAACATTACATTTTCTAGTTGAAGATTTTGAAATTTCATTTCATTTTAGAGAACGAAAAATCAAAGTATTTTTCTAAGAATTTAAGGATTATTTTTTTTAAAAAAAATTGACGTTGACAGTGTTTTCTTTTCCATAATTCTTGGATGGAAATAAATACTAGATAACCATATAATTTTATGTTAATTTTAGTTCTTAAAATTTACAATTTTTTTTTTATATTTAGTCCGTAAGTTTTTATTTAGTTCTATTAGATATTCCAGTACACATTTAGTCCGAACATGAACTCAATGGAAAAAAAAAGTGATAATTTAGGAATTTAATGTAATAAAATAATATTATTACTCTATTCAATTTGTCAAAATTGAATCTATGATACTAAAATAAATGTTTATAGATTCAATATAGTTTAATAAAAAGGACCAAATTAAAAAAAAATGTGATCTTTCAGGTACTCAAAGACTTATTTATTTATTTATTTTTGTCACATAGAGGAGTAGGGCCACATGTATAATATGCTACCAAAACAAATCCAAAATAATAATCAATACTTGGTGAGCTGGCCAGCTCATGAATGTCCAAATATCTTCTTTTCTAAAGAGATAATTGATAACATATGTCCAAATTAAATATTATATATATATATATATATATATTTAGTCCTGAAAGAGATATATATAGAGAGGGAATAAAAAAGATAACTCCTTTTTTTTATAATAGTAATAATTTTGATATTATGACTATATAAAAACTATTAATATTTTTGTTTAATTTACATAATGTCATCATTTATCAGCACTAGTTGGGCAATCTTGTGCTAATTTCTTGAGCTTCTCAATTATCATTACCAGCCTTGTATTCAGCCTATTCACAAAGCACTTTGGCAGCCACCCAGCAGGATCTAACTGTATCAATCACAACCTCAAATTAATATAATTTACTCAATTAATTGGTTAAGGTTAAAAATGTAAATTTATTCTCAATATTTGACCAAAAAAAAAAATAACGACAATTGGATGAAAAATATTTTTTAAGTTATTTTTCATCCAATAATCTATATTTACTTTGCATCGTGAGCGTATCAGTATGTAGTAAATAAGAACAAATGGATTATAAAGAACTTATTTTATTCATATAATTCATATAGGAAAATTACGGGTATGCAGTAAATAAGATCTGTTGAATAAAAAATATTTTTTTATTTTTCAATAGTCCATATTTTTTTATATCATGTATAAAATTATTCCATATTAAAGGCAATGATTTTATGCACCGATATATTCAATATTGTGTACCGTCCAATCCATGTGAACACACTGATCGAACGGTACGTAATGCTATATGTACAGTGCATGAAAGGACAATTCTTGTATTAATTTTATAAAAAATATATATTAATAAAAATAAAAATAAAAATAGAAAAATACCTGAACAACATAAGTGACCATACAAGAATGATCTTCAAGCTTCTCAACAACCCAACCAGATTGCAGTAAAAGTCCTCTGATTGCATTATCTTGCTTTGGTTGTAATCCTGCTGCTATTTCTTTAGGCAGAGAAGCCACTGCTACTACCTGCAAAATTAATTATTGTTCACATAAAATTATTTAAATCTCTCAATAATTATATATATCTAATTAATTAATATTTACTGAATTTAATTACTCACCAAAGTTCCATCTTCCATTGTTTCTCGCCTTTCATAAACTATGAATTCTCTGTTTCTAAAAAGAGGTTTAGAGTTGTCTCCGAATCTCAGACGAATTATGCTCAGATTATCTTCAACATCTTTTATATATCTTGCTTCCACTAAGTCTGAATCCCATTGCTGATTTATTCAACAATAATAAAAAAAAAAAACAATGAAAATATGAATCACTAAAAAAAATATATTTTTTGCTATCGAATTTTTTAAAATGCTTAGAAAATATACTAATAATTTTATACTATTAAAGCTTATTTGAATGGAGGTGGCGGAAAAGGGTAAATTTGATTAATTTTTATTGGTTTAGGGTACAATTAAAGATTTTCCTAAAGTTGAAAAGTAAAAAAGAAAATGATATGAAAGTACCCTGGCAGCATCAATGGCATTAGCAACAGTGATGAATTGTTGAGGAGAGAGTGATGTTAGCAGCCAGCGGCTCCGAAAAGCATGGAAAGAACCAAACTTACGTTTTGAAATCTCTACACCATTTTCAAGTGTTAGAACTTTCCATCCATCGTTTCCATTTCCAAATCTATTTGAATCTGATGCTGTTAGTAATTCCTGTATGCAACTTTCGCTTGCGAAATGCACGTACCTTCTTAGTGAATCCTCACTTATTGACCTGTACGTAAAATTTCAATCACGGCTGATCAGAACGGTTGGAACAGAACCATATATAAATCGTTTTCAAGTACAAAACTTCAAAACACTTAGAACATAGTAATTGATTAGAACATGCAGAATAGAACAGTTGTGTTATATTAGAGAGTTATATTATCACATATATAAATAATATTCAATCACAAGACCTTAGAATACTCAAAACATAGCAACTAGTCGGAACTGTTAGAATAGAACAATTATGTTCTATCAGACAGTTATATTCTATCACATATATAAATCATTTTCAGTCACAAAACCTCGTAACAGTAAGAACAGAACACATATACGTGTTCTATCATACAATTATATTCTATCACATCATTTAGAGATTGATTCAAGAAATGAAGTTACCATGATCGGCTGCTGGGTGTTGGACTATTCATTTGCGAGATTCAAGAGAGCTTTTCTTTTCCTTTTTTCTTTTTTTTCTCCCCTATTCAAGAAAGTGATGAAAGATTTGAGTATATATACGTAGGAGATAGGTTCAAGATTGGTTGGAGAAAGAGGCAGAGAGAAGTGTAAAATAATGGGAAGTGGGGAGATGTCATTGAAGCACATGGATTGCCAGAAGAACCTCCATGATTAGAACTGCACGTCTTTCTTCTATAGAGAGAGAGAGAGAGAAAAGATTGATTCTTTACTTACAATAAAGCAGCAAGAACTAAGGGTAGGGAAGACGATGCACATGGACTGTTGGTGGCTTTTATTTATTTATTTTTTTAAAGAAAAAAAAAAAGGAAAGAGAAGAGAAAAAGACTGAAATTAAAAACCAATACTAAACATTAATATTGTTTTAAACTCACTCTATTAGTATTATCCATATCTTTGCCTGGTTATAGGTTGACAGTGTCCCTACCAAAATCACATGCTATGCCCTAGTTTAATCTCTCATATACCATGTCCCCTTTTGCTTATTAATTTAATTCTATTATAAATTAAGAAGAATTATTTTAATGTTGTTATTATAGAAAAACATGATTTTAGACAAAGTTCAATTCAGTTTCTATCTATTTTTGCATTCTGGGTTCTTTAATATGAAATCTTATCTTGTAATGTTAGAAGAACATGAGAGTTTGGACCAATTTCATTGATATTCAGCTCTTCACATGCTTGTAAAGCAGTGCTATGGTAAAAGACACATAAGTGAGTCTTGTTTTTTTTGTAGTGGTCCAAGAATAAAGAGAGGGAGTGACTGTTACTTGCATTAATTTATCAAAGTTGACACAGCTACATGATTAATTGGAAAAAAATAAAATAAAATAAGCGACTTTCTGTTTACAGAGCAATTATAATCTGATTTAGGATTAAAGTAACTTTTGCAAAATAAAGATAGAAGGGATGATGAGAGGAGGGTGGTTAAATTACTAAAGACATCATTATCAACAAAAATATTTCATGAAAGACCGAAAATTGCGACTCCGATAGTAGACTAAGATTGCGGTGCTTGGTTCATGAGGAAGCCTTTAGCTTTCAGGCTCACCACCGTCTCCCGGACCGCCTCTTCGACAGGAGTGAAGGCTAACCCTAGTTGAATTAGTCTCTTGGCAGCATCTTTGCAAGCTGTCAAGCCTGGCTGAGTTTCTCCGGCGAACCTGTTTATGATTCAGAGTCAAGAACATGCTCTCACAAAACCAAACAAAAACTCTTAATTATGCCCACAGAAAGACGACGTTATTTAGAATATGATAAAAATGAATCGAAGAAATAATGACAGAAGAATTCTGATGGAATTACTTAAGCTTCCCAACTTGGTTTTATCAAATAAGACTTCCAGGTTGTCCTGTTTCCTACTGTCATGCATTACCAACTAACCATTCCCTTACTTGTCTAGGATATTAAAAATCTAATACTAATCTCACTACTAAACAACTTTTTTCCTAGAATTGATCATACCTTCCCTTCAAAGACACAGATTGATGACTAATATGTGTAATTATAACAAAGATAATCATTAGAGATAATTGTAGGTTATTGACATAAATAAATCTATTAAGAATCAACATTTGATGCCCACCATTTCGACTTTCCGATGTGCCATTCAACTTTTCTTTTTCTTTTTCCTTTCAATCAAGAAGAAATAGAGGGGTATGATCCTGCATTATGAGGACTAGAAACTTGACATATGTTTATCCAATGGCAGATAAGTTATTCAACTGTGGTCATTGAGAACCAACCAACAGAAACAAAAAGACAAACTCATATTAATGACTTCATATTCAATTTGTAAGAGTGATCCAAATAACATTCATTCCTTACCAATCAAGGACAACATAATTTTTCTTTATCTATCCATTTTGGATATCTAATCAATAAGAGAAGTTCTAATCTTCTTCTTTTTCCTTTTTATTTTTTCTTCAAAAAGATAAGTTGCACAAATTGTCAAATCTTTGTCATAAACAAGAAACTTGAGTAGGGCTCCAAAGGATAAAATCAACCATAAAGCAAAGCGTTACCAAAGCCATTTAGTGAGCATCTTACAAGGCGATTACAAGTAACAACTATAGCTGTTGCATAGGATGACCCTTTATTCCACAATTACTATCAAGAACTCAGTGGAGCTTCAAGGACCAAACTAAAGCACTACACAAAAGCAGAGCCATTTGAGCAACAAAGAGGAGGGAAGACTCTCAAGCATTCCAGAAAAAGATATGGACCCCACAAAGTTAGGGGATCAAGGTAACATCAATTGATAAATCAAAATTGCAAGAGGTGGGGTTTCATATTTGAGCCAGGAAGCTACAATAATTAGACAATCACAATGAAGACAAGGCAATGAGACATTCAAGAGATAAAACTAACCCCATATCCACTTCTGCAACACATGAAGTGGGATTATTAGTCATCCAGGTTATCATATTTCAGAGTGGACTTTAGTCCCACTACAAGGACTTTTACTAATGAAGTACTATTATGATTCTTTTTTTTTTCCTCCATTCACTTCAAGTGTTCCCTGACCTCTTCAACATACCATCAACAGAATGTGCAGGCCAATTTTTCCACTCTGAAGTCTTAGATGGTTGGCCACTTTCTTTTGGAGCAGGAAAAAAAAAGGAAGCTGGCAACTGATGCCCAAGACTCTAAAATGCAAATGAAAATAAAACCAATATGAGCAAAGTGCATCTTTAGCGCACGAATAAAAATCCTTCTTTGCAAAAATTGGGAAGGTATCTATACGTTTTGCAAAGGGGTTATTCCACAGCTTGAACTTGACCTTCGGATTAAGACATGGTAGCCTTGATAATTGCCCTCAAGCTAAATGAATATGAGCAATAGTAGCAAAACTAAATTCTCTACGAATTCAGCAGATAAAAGTTCTACTAATGCTCGTTCCTCAGTCATCATTAACTTAAAGGCACCAGCAATAGAAATCTTGTGTAATGGGGATATGAATATGGAAGGAATTATGAAACCTTCAGTATGATTTCAAGGATATATTAAATTGGGTTACTTTGGATGCCAAATCAACTTTAAATTATGATACTCATCTTCTATGCTGGCTCATTCTATTACGGTCCAGGGTCCACAGGACCCTTCTTAGAAGATGGGTGCCAAAACCTTTACTTTTCTAGACAGTGAATAGAAATAGAACCTCATGGGAACCTAGTAAACTTGAATGTGTAATTATGTGTATGTAATGTGTGGAGTCAGAGCAATATCAGATAAGTGAAATATTGCAGAACAGCAAGGCCATGATATCTGAAAAGATGGTGCAAACAAAGACAAACCTGTGAACAGGAAACTCAGGGAAGAGCTTGGAAACTCTCTCAGCAAAATCACCAAACTGATAAATACCATTGGTGCAGAGATATCTACCAGAAGCAGTGGGAGTTTCAAATAGCAAAACTTGAGCCTTTGCTACATCTTTCACATGCACAGCTCCCAACCAGTAATTTTCTTGAGTGTCTTTAGATCCCAGCAACAACTGCTGTAACACAGCGCAGCTGGCATTCAAACTAGGCTGCGATAATGGGCCTAGACATGTAGCAGGATGGATTGCTACTACATCTATTCCATGCTTCTCCACAAACTCCCATACTGCTTTCTCTGCCAGTGTTTTTGACACTGGATACCACTTCTGCCAAACTCAACCAAAAGTATACTATCAACCAAAATTATACTATCTTATTTCATTTTCCATTAACTTAATTAAACTAATAAGTATACAATTAAACTAATAAGATATAGCTTCATTATCTGGTCAAATCCCAGCCAACACCTTTCTAAAAAAAGAAAAAAAAGCATGAATTCAATTAAAATTAAAATCATTTACTCTAACCACCCAAATCTCACTAATAATATTTTCTCTTGCATTAGTTTCCCGGAATAAAGCTTAAAATCGCCACAACTTTATGTTAACAACTTAAATAAATTGTAAAACTTTAATTTCTAATGGTTAGACTGTAATTTTACAATTTTCATCCAAATTAAATTACAAAACTTTAATTTATTATTTACATTGTTTTAATTGCATGTAAGCTTTAATCCAAGTGAGACACTGGTCAAAAGAATAATCCATTTCGGATTAAAATAAATGATATGATCTAATCTTGTTCTATTTTATTTTAATTTAAGCAAAAAGTACTGCACTTTTTAAAGATTCTCATTTCCTCAAAGTCCGACTTAACACCAAACAATCAATAATTAAGAATTAACGGCTACAAAATTCAAAAATATCATCACCAATTGACTAAATTACAAGAAAAATAGAAATCCAAAAATTTAGAATCACACCTGTTTAGAGATACAGTAATCCAAGTCAGTCCACGCGGACTCATCAAAAACCTTACCAGATGGCCAATTAGGGTTAGGAACCAGGGCTGATATAGACGACGTGACAACCACGCGCCTCACCTTGAACTTCTTAGCGGCCTCAAGCACATTAACCGTGCCCTGCACCGCAGGTAGTACAAGCTCCTTCTCAGGGTCCTTAGGATCCTCGAGAGTACAAGGAGATGCCACGTGGAAAACCCCCTGGCATCCCTCGACGGCCTTGCATACGGCATCGTAGTCGAGTACATCAGCCTCGTACAGGCGGAGGTCGACGGCGGGGGGGAGGAGGTGGAATAGGTGAGAAGCGTCGGAGCCAGGGTAGATTGAAGCGTGGATTGTGGTGTAGCCATGATCCAGTAAGGTCCGGACGAGCCATGAGCCTATGAACCCGTTTGCTCCAGTAACACATACTGGGTCTTTGTTCTGGTTGGTCGACATGGCTTTTTGCTGCTTTTTTTTTTGTTGGGTTTTGTATTTTCTTTATTATCCAAATCCAATCACTCTCCCTTATATATATAAATACTCCAACAAATCAATCTTAATCCAATATATATCTTAAATCCAAGTTTACACAAATAAATAATCAATAGTTGGAAAATAAAAAATAATAATCCAATCGCCATTAGCAATTGTAAATTGGATTAAAATAAATATTTATTTTTTTAGTTCAAAGGACTTCAACTAAAATTCAATGATGTAATAACGGATAAACATGACAGAAATATCTTATTTTTTTACTAAATGTCTTGAATTTAAATTTTTAAAATTAAATATTTTTAAATATTTGAGAGTGAATGTTTTATCCGTTTATGAGTCTATCCGTAAATTAATCGAATTAGTAGATATTGGAGACCAAATAAATATATAATAAAAAAAATTAATAAAATACCATAATTTAATCGGCAACTAACACTTGATCAAAAGTTTAATATAGTTCAATATCATCTTCCAACATTTAATTTTTATTATTTTTCTATCATTAAACTCAAATTAATTGGAAAAAATCACACATTCTATAGTTTAAAAATTAAATTCCCTACTCTATGTGAGTGGAGTTTTTTATTAACTTTGTTTCAAATGAAATTTGTGGAGAAAGTAATTTGTTTTTTATTATATAATTATATTTTTAAAGGTGAAGAGATGAGATTTGAATATAATCAATTGGCAGAATAATCAAATTCTCAATTATTCGAATTATACATAATTTTCGAAAGTAATTTATCGTTGGACCGAACAATCCACATGATATATGCCAAGTGGGGGTAATGTATTTAATTTTTCTAAAAATAATAAAATTACGATAATAGATTAAACATGGATGGCACAGCAATAATTGACCTCAGTTGTAAAAAGCAAGAATCCTTTGTTAAAACTGAAAAGAAATTTTAAAAGAAAGCAACTTTGCTGCTTCTTGTTCTTTTTCAGAAGAGCTATCCATAATCTTAAAAAGGATAATTACAATCTTTGTAAAATAGGACCAAAGCGAACCGGTTTAACCATAAACTGTTTGCTAGTCCGGTCTAATTCAAAAAGAAAAAATATCAGACCATAAATTGTTTACCGGTTTTAAATGCACGGATGTATGGTCAGCCAGATTTACCCAAAAAAAAAACCCATAAAATGGCATAAGCTCTATAATATTTTCAATAATTGTGAATAAGTGTAAAACCAGATTCAACCGGGTTGAACCAGTTGCGGTTCAGGGTCCAGTCTAGTTTAGAAAAAAGAGATAAAATATAAAGCAATTTGGTTCCGCTTAAATAAGGTCTCGAGTTCGAGTCTTAGTATATGCAGAAAATTTTTATTGGAAGGCCTTTCAATCAAAAAGCTCGGTGCGCAACGCGGATCAAAATTCGGATGTAATTTGGGCAAAATTTCGGTGAACCGGGTGTGGCCACATAAAGGGGGGGGGGGGGGGGGGGGGGATAAAATATGCATATGATTGATGTTGATGGCATTTGTTGAGTTTGAGGGTGATGTTGCGGTCGCTTTTAGTTGATTGCGCCAGTGTAGGCTTTTCTCTGGGAATCAGTTTTTGTTCTTTGTTTTGTCCACTTGTTAAGGAAACAAATTATTTTTTATTTATTGGAAAGTGAAAGTGGCTTATCAAATATCAATATCATCACTTTATTTTTACCATTTTTTTTAATTGGATTTTGATTTTTTTTTTCTTTCATATTTTCACTTTCTAATTTTGATTTTAAGGAATAACTTAAAAAAAATCCCTATTGTTTGAGCTAATTCACAATTAAAATTTTATTATTTAAAATATAATAATTAAATTATTAATATTTTAGAGGTATTTCAATTAAGCCAAATATGCATAATTCTGATAAAATTAATAGAAAAATCAATTTTTTTTAATAAAAAGTAATTTTTTTAGTTTTTTTCAGTATTTAATATCATTCAAAATAAATAATATTTTTTAATGATTAAATTTGGGTAACTTTCTTTAAGATTTTTAACTAAAAATATTAATAAGTGTTTAATTAAAATTTTAAATTGAAAAAATTGCCACAGAAATATAAAATTATTTTTAGAATATGTTTAAACGTTTTGTACAAATTTATTTACATTATATTGCATTAATTTTGATCTCGTATAACATTGTTTTCTAAGAGTAATATAACAGTTTAAAATATATTATTTTTATATTTAAGATTTAAATTCAGTATTTTTTAATTATAATTTTATTTTTTAATTTAATTTATTAGATTGGATAAAACAAAAGTTGTTTTCAAAATTAGATTCTATTTAATTTTATCCAAAAATGATTTAAAATGACATTTTATTATTTAATTTATATTTATCTTTAAAGTTAATAATTATATTCATTTTCTATTTTAAATTCTTAAAAACATATTATCAACATGAATAATACAAAATCATTATATATTTAGATAAAAACAAAAAAAAAATTGAAAAAAAACGATCCTATTTAATTATTAATAATAAATAAACTTATCATTAATTTTTAACTAAATTAAATATTAAAGAAAAGATAAAAGAACTATTTTTTTGAATAAAAAATTAGTAATTTCCATTAATTTTATTGGAATTATTGATGGATGGGCACAATAAAAAATATTTCTAAAATCCTAATTAAATTGTTACGTTTTAAATGATAAAATTTTAATTGTAAATTGATTCAAATAGATAGGATTTTTTTTGATAGTCATCCATACTTTTAAAGCTTTTTGAAGCCAAATAAAGTAATTAAAATTTTCCAAAATAACAAACAAATCGTCAAATATTTTGATCCAATTGCTCTAAAACTTTTACTTTTATAATGGCACTCTAAAAATAAGTGAAAATTATTTGATCTTATCATTTATAAAGATTGATAGAATTAAAAAAATAAAAAAATCAATTTCTGAAACTAGATCTGGCAAACAGGTCAAATTAAAAATAGATTGAGTTATATACAGGTTAGATGGATCACACGTCAATCCATTTTTTTCCCTTAAAATATACTCCATCCGTCCCACTTTAAAAGGCTATTATCCTTTTTTCACGGTAATTAAGAAAATAATTGGAATACATCAATTTCATAAAAAAATAATATAAAATGACAAGAATATCCTTATTTATTACATTGGGAAAAGAAAAAGTAAGTGATATATATTTAATAAATTATATAATAAATAGGGATAAATACGTAAATTTATTTCTTAAATTGCGAAAACAACATTTGGAGTGGGACAAATAAAAAAGGGAAAACAGCCTTTTAAAGTGGGACGGAGGGAGTACTAATTAAACAATGGAAACATGACAATAAACTTTATTTTCTTTCTTAAAATGCACCTTTGTCTAACACATTTTCTCTACCTAGGGGTGTTTATGGACTATTTAATTGATACATGAGAAAAAAAAATTAGTCCATTAATATCGATTTTTTTAAAATACTAATCATTCACCAGTATATTACAATCGGTTAACCAACCTATTTGTTTCGATTTTTCGGATCGATTAAACAATATTTTTTCGGTTAACTACTACAATTATAAGATGCATTCATAAATAAAATTAAAATGTTCAAATTACTTCAAAATTAAAAATTTTTCACTATAATATAATATTTTTGTTGTTAAAATAAAAGTTTTTGGTGGATATAAGCAACTTTGTATTTAAGAATTAAGATTTAATAAGTAAATAAATTAATCGGTTCATGATTACTCTAATTAGATAGATGGTTACGTTTACTGATCGTCAATTAAAAAAAAACTTAAAAATTTTAAAATAATTAGGATAATGAAAAAAAAAGTGTAGCAAAAATATTTAAAAATACAAAATTATTAAAATGAATCAATCCAATACTGACAACTCTTTCTTTTATTTTTTTTTAACTTGACACACATTATTTTCACATATATTAAAAATTTTAGTTTTTTTTTTGAAAATTATTGAAAATTTTAGTTAATAAATTAATATTATATAACTTTTAGAATATATTTTGATTTTCATTAATTGAAAATTGATAAATCAAGAAATAATAAGAAATACTAATTATGAACATATTGAACAATTAATGAATTAACTAAAATATCTTTAAAAAAAACTAAAATGAAATTGAAATATATTCTAAAGTAAATGAAAATTAGAGGAATATAAATAGTTAAATATGAAAATAATGGAATAAAAAAACTGTAATAAAAAAATGTGAAATAAAATTAATAAACTATAAAAGTATTTATGTATTGTTGCCGGTTCGGTTAACCAGTCAATAAAACAAAAAATTAGTCTATTAATATCGATTTTTAAAAAAAAATAATAATTATCAACTATAAAAATCGGTTCGATTACTTTATTTTTCGAATCGAATGTGATTCGATTTTTCAATTAACCCTAACGGATTTTTTAACAACCCTAACCATGATATTCCCCTTTTATTGCCGTGCCTATTGAACAAGTTAAAACAAAAAAAAAATTAATATATTTTTAAATTGCCACATCAAATGATTAAATGTATAAAAATGAGCCATTGTCATAGATTGGTTGTAATTGATTTTGTGCTTCTATTTTTTGTCTTCTTTTATTGGTCAAATGTCCGTTTTGTCCTTCAATTTTTTTTTTCATAGTACTATCAACTATTTATTTTAAACATCATTAATTTTTTTTATGTTATCCATAATATAAAACATCTACAAATAACATTAAATATATTTTTAACTTTTTAAAAACATATATATTTTTTAATAAATAACATCAAATATGATCAAAGTTCAAATTTTTTTAAGTAATACTAACTACCAAATATGCACTCTATATGCCAATAAGTATAACAAATTACAAAAATAGAAATTAATATCCTCCACTTTGGTATATCTATATATAATGATGTATATATATTGGTATATCAAACTGTATTGTTGCAATTTTTAATTTCAATTCGGTATATTAAGATATATGGTATACTTAATTTTAATCTCAAAATTACTTGTTTGCAGTTTTGTATTCGTGCATATATATGAAAAATTGAGAAAATAAAGAAAAAAATAGAGACCCTTTAACGGGACAAAGATGTATTTGGTGTTTTTTGGAAAACTATTTTCCAAAATGGTGTGAATGCATAAATATTTCCGAGTGTGGTGTTTTTTTCCAATACCACAGGTCTCTACGACACATAGAAGTGGGGCAGACTTAAATGCTGCCCCGTCTCGGGTTTTGGATGCCGTAGCTTTGATGCATCAGGAGTCTGCCCCTGCCTCAAAGACAGTCATACGTGATACTGTTTATACGTGACTGTCATTTATGTTTGAAAAGAAAAAGCCAATAATTTTTTGCGTTGAATAAAAATTCACCAGTCCCTATAAATTGATTTTGCGTTCCTCTCGGATTTCCTTCACTGAGAACAAGCGCAATAAAATTATTAAATTAGTTGTTAAAGTAAACAAAGAAAAGCCCATAAATTTTCGATGTTGAATTTAAGGTATTTCATAAACTTAGTTATATTTATTTATTGCCATATAAGTTTAGACAATTAATAGGAAATATGAATAAATATATTTTATTAGTATAATGTATTAATATTGGCAACATTTATATTTTTTAAATTTTATTACTTGCATAGAATATTATGTGATAATAATTATTATTAATATTAATATTATTATTTTTTTTATTATGGTTAGGGGTGTGCAAAACCCGAACTGACCCAACGATCCCGAATAATCCGACTCGAACTAGCTATTCGGATAGGATTGTTCGGGGAGTTAGGGTCGGTTCGGGTCTTAAAAAAAGTGATATTTTGGGTTTGGGTCGATTCGAGTTAAAACCTTCAAAACCTAAACTCAACCGGAAACTTAGGGTTGTGCATCGGTCAGGTTTGGGTCAACCTGAATCGAACTCGAAACTCGAAAAGACCCCAAATCCTCCCCGAACCGATCCTTATTATAAGTAGGCGCCCGAACCGACAAACCCGACTATTTTCGGGCCCCGACCCACTAACCCGATTTATCCGAATTTAATATATA
The DNA here is from genome assembly GCA_947683425.1 of Excoecaria cochinchinensis. Classification (NCBI taxonomy): domain Eukaryota; kingdom Viridiplantae; phylum Streptophyta; class Magnoliopsida; order Malpighiales; family Euphorbiaceae; genus Excoecaria; species Excoecaria cochinchinensis. Next base: position 9,448,453 of record CANTUQ010000050.1, read on the forward strand.
AAAAAATTAAAATTAATTTACATAAATAATTAAAACCCTATAAAAATATGAAAACATTCATGTAACATGTTCACAAGCATAATAAAATATTTAAAAATTACAAAAAACTAAAAAGTTTAAAAATTCTTGAAACTTATATTACATAATAATTAATAACAAGAATAAATATCAAAGTCCATGAAGCCACCATCTTCGATCTTGAATTAATTCACGAACAACCAATGGATTTTTCTACAGATGCACCATATATTGGAACTGCAATATTCATCCATAATTTCCAAATGCAAAAAATGTGAGCTCACAAGAAAAATAGATGATCCTCATTGTAGACACCGAGTCCCGAGACGGTCCAAAATCAATATTGCCAAATGATGAAAATAAGGACCGATTTATCGGCAAGAAAGCGAGTATCGATCGTCTCTTTGTCAAGATTGCTTTTTTAGAAAATAAATAAAAAATATATATTTTGAAAATTAAAAATAAAAAAATGAGGTTGAAATTGATAGTATTTTGTAAAAAAAAAAGGTTTAACAAAAAATTAAAAAAAAATAAAAATTATTTTCGGCAACCTAAGCCTCAGCGCGAGAGGTGCGGCCGCACGCGCACCCGACGCCCCTTCTCGCCCCTTTTGCCGCAATTTTCGTTGAAAATCTTTTTTTGGCCCATTTTTTAAGTGTTTTTTATTTTTAAACTATTTTTCTAATTAAATTAAGGTTTTCTCTTGATATTGGGTATAAATAGAACATTTTGGAGAGAAAAAATGGAGGTTTTTGGGGAGAATTTGGAGAGGGTTTTCTTGAGAGAAAAATCCATTTTTAAGAAGAATAATTTCTTTTCTTCCCCTTTCTTCATCTTTCTTGATTTTTCTTAAATGTAAAAATGTTTGGTGAGATTGCATTAACTTGAGGAAGGAAAATTATTTTCCTTAACTTGGTTTTTCTTATCAAACATCAAAAAATCAAATTTTTCAGTTCTTGTGTTCTTAAAATTTTTGAGATAAAAGTTTAAGATTTTTGAATATTTTTGAGTTTATTTTTGAATCTTGATAAGGAAAAATAAATTGAGATATCTTGCTTTCAAATCATCAAATCTGAGCGTAAAAATTCTTGGATCTATTTATTTTTGCTATCTCATTTTATTTATATTAATTTATTTTATTTTTTTTATTTTATGTCTAAATTTTATTATTTTCTATTACATGTTTATTTACCTTCCTCATTTTCATTTATTTAATGTCATTGGTTTATTATTATTATTATTATTATTATTATTGTTGTTGTTGTTGTTGTTGTTGTTAATGTTATCATTATTATTGTAGTATTGTTATTATTATTGTTATTATTATTATTATTATTATTGTTATTGATGTTATCATTGGTATTGTGTTGTTATTATTATTATTATTAATGTTATTATATGTTATTATTATTTGTTTATCGTTATTATTATTATTGTCATTATTATTATTATTATCATTAGTGTTATTATTATTAGTATTATACTATTATCATTTTTATTTTTATTTTTATTTTTATTATTATTATTGTTGTTGTTGTTGTTGTTGTTATTGTTGTTGCTATTATTATTATTGTCATTATTATGTTTGCATGGCTAGTTTTGTGGGGTTTCTTAATTCCTTTTGTATGTGTGTTAATTTCATGCTATATTTTCCTTATTTTAATTATTATTTAGTTGATTTTAGAATTATTACTAATTTTTCTATTGTTATTTTTGTTATATGGGTAAAATGTGACGTTTGCTTGTTGAGTGTCGTCGTGACCGAATATAGGGGTCACAGCGCGTAGGAGACTATGCCAATTGGGTGAGACCCTACCAAACTTTTACTCGTGAGTTCGTGTTGTTGTTGTAAATAAGATAACTTTATTTTGTACGCGTGTATGATAAAAAAATCACGAAAGTATTTTTATAATTAAACCGGGATTTCTACTAATAAATTAGGACCAATGTCCTCGATTTTAGTCAAGGAACGCAAAATATCACGAAATAAAATGAAGAATTAAATTTTCTAAAAATGAGATCACTCATCTCGGTTTTCAAGCTAATAGCCCAAATAATCCTTCAATCCCTTTTTAAGTGAGTATGAAGGAACCAATGTTTCTAAACCAAATGAATATCTCAATTTATGCATGTCCCTTCTTTTGATTAATTTTGATTAATTATTTAGATTCATGTTATATATTTTGTGGGCTCTTGTGATTATTATTTTTGAGGTAATTTTATTTAGCTTTCTTTTCATTTGGGAGATTGTATTTGTCCCAATTTCTAGTTTGTAATGATGTGTTTTGTGTGTTTATCGTTTTATTTATCGCTTTTCTTTATAGCTTTCATTTACCGCTTTTCTCGATGATTGAATTGCGCCTCTAAATAAATTGCATTAATCGTGTGAGATGAGAGATGAAAATTTCTAATTTAAAAAGTCATTTATAATTAATAAGAGTAAAGTTCCGAATACTTTCTCTGGTTTAAGACCCCCGAGGTTAGATGACATTTCCCAATTTCTTGTAAATTAGGTAGCGACTTCAAAAGACCTCAAAGGTACCTAAAAGTTTCATGAGACTAGATGAACTTCCACAATATTTTATTGGGTGGGAATTTCAAAATGTCCCATGTTACCCAAAATCAAATGAAACGAACCAATTCCTTGAGCCCTAAAAGCGAGCTCATTTTAAAGGGCCTTCCTGGTTCAGCGCACGTCACACTCATCCTAAAAGGTCCCACAAATTGATTGTAATCTATCTAAAAAAAAGAACATTACAAAGAGACTTGAAAATTAAAAGATATATATATATATATATATATATATATATATATATATATATATATATATATATATATATATATATAAAAGCATACTTTCCTTTTTGAAGTCAGATACAATTTTAGGATATAAGAAAACTGACATAATAAAATAATGGGATGCAGGATATGTATGTCATTTAAAAAAAAACAATCTGCTAGCCCAGTAACAAAATCGCATACAAAGAAATGGGCGAATTCGTAACAAACTAACACAGTAACAAAAAGACCAACAAAATCGCAACCCAATAAAGAAATCCCAACAAAATCGCATACAAATAAATTGCAACACAACAAAATTGCAACATAAATAAAACGTAAAAACAATACCCAAAAGAAAATAAAGTGAGTAGATACTTACTTCCGGTGGCGATAGGAGGTGGAGAGCTGCAACGGCGACCGGCGGTGGCAAGAAGTGGTGGTGATCTCAGGCGATGCTGTGGCAGATGTTATTTGGGAGTTAGGGATTTTGATTTTTGCGAGAAATTAGGAAAGAGGGAGAGAGAAATATGAAGGAATGGGATTGTTTTGGGTTTATATATGATGTTATTCGGTCGGGGTCCGGTTACCCAAACCCAAACTACCTCCATTCAGCCAACCCAACCCGACCCGTACCTCTCGAACAACCCTATCCGAATAGCTTGTTCGAGTTGGGTAGTTCAGGTCTGTCGGGTCGGTTCGGGTTTTACACACCCCTAGAAATACTATATAAACTTTTTTTTTAGTTTACCCACCCCCACTCTCTTCCCCCCCTCTCTCCCCCCCCTCCTCTCTCTCTCTGTATCTATACTTCAGCGCTTCGACCTGGCGCTTCCTCTTCCCTTCCTCTTCCGACGATGAGGATGACGATTACCACCGCCGTCGATCCATCTCTCTCTCTCTACTTCTCTCTCTCTCTTCTTCTTCTTCTTCTTGTTCTTTTTCGATTGATCTGCTTCTTCCTTCTGCTCCTGAGGTTGCTACTTGTTGTTTTAATATTGATTTTTTTTTCTTTGCATGAGATTTGAATGTGATTGTAGATTTTTGTGTGGGTTAATGGCATATTTGTGTGGGTTAATCAGATTTGTTGAATTTTTGTGTGTGTTTTTGTGTGGGTTGATGGCAGATTTGTGTAAGTTAATCATATCTGTTGGATTTTTGTGTGTTTTTCTCGTGTTGGTTAATCAGATTTGTATGGGTTAATAAGATCGTATTCATTTTTTTGAAAAATCATAGAAAAATAAGATTTGAAAAATCACAAAAAAGAAGATAGGAAGAGGAACTACGAAAAGGAAAAGATCAATCGGGTTGGTCGGGTATTTCAGATCGAGGCCTGAAAATTATCGGGTTAATCGGTTCGAGCCCTTACTTATCCTTAGTATCGGTTCGGTTTGAGATTTAGGGTGCATTTTGAATTTCGAATTATTCGGGTTCGATTTGGGTTGACCCGAACCCGACCGATGCACACCCCTAATTATTATTATTATTATTATTTTAATTGACTACTACTGCTACTACTATTACTACTATTATTATTATTATATGATTATTGTTGTTATTATTATTATTAGTAATAGATTTTTATTATGACTAATATTATTATTATTATCATCATTATTATTATATTTATTTATATGATAATTATTGTCATATTTATTTATATGATGATGATGATAATGATGACGACGATGATGATGATGATGATTATTATTATTATTATATTTTTATTATGACTATTATTATTATTATTATTATTATTATTGATACTCCAGTAGATATTAGAATGAGAATTAAGAGACGAGTCGATTGGATTCGGTCAGCAGATCCGGAACCTACAAGGAAGGTTCGCCTGGTCGGACCGAGCATTAGCTCTCCGCAACTTAAGTCAGTAAGAGACTTTTAAAGAGAAGAAATATATAGAGAGAGTCTGTTCTCCGATTGAGATTGAGACCTGGAGCCCTTAAAGGGTTGAACTATTTAAATGGTAGAGAAAGTGGTGTGCTACAGTCCAATATATGGCCGTATAATAATTTTTAATATCCAACCCTTACCAAGTATGTCAGAGTAGGTGGATGATGATGTGACTGAAGATAGTCAGAGAGGTATGGCAATGAAGTATGTCAGTGGATTAGCAGGCGACAGCTCGGTGGGTCTGATCGGATGTCCCTTGTGATAGCTCACCAAATCTCCTATGTCATACTCTAGGCCTCGTGGCCTTTGGGCCTATGGTGTTTTTTAATAGATAGGGTATTATTAATCATCATCATCATCATCATTATTATTATTATTATTATTATTATTATTATTATTATTGTTGTTGTTGTTGTTGTTGTTGTTGTTGTTGTTGTTGTTGTTCTTATTATTTTTATTATTATTAACTTATAGGCAATTCGAAGATGTCAGCATATATCAATTTTTTTTTGTACACTGGAGGCCAAATAAGTTATGGAGTGGGAGGTTTTCAATATGACATATCTGGTCCAAATTCCATAACAAGGAGACTGAGAATTAAAAGTAAGCTAACTTTTCCTGAATTGGTACCTAAAATTCACGTTAAGTTAAGTTTAGGTATCAATGATGTGGTTTTCAGAATTATATACAAGTGTCCAATGTACAACCGAGGATCATTATACTGGACATCGGTGGATTTGTTAAATGATGATGACATTGAGATGATTTATAAAAAATTAAGGCAATATGATGATTATACCTTAGTGGAATTAATTATTGCAATTACTGAGGCGGATGCAGGAGCTAATATACTGATGTATGCACCCTGCAATGAAGACATAAATGAAGAATTTGACATGGAAAACATAGTGAGAAGTTAACAAATCTATGTAAATGATGTTAGTCCTAGTTAGCCCATGCATTCTATAAGGTGACATGATATTGAAATGTTATCTCAATCTAATTTTCATAGAGAAAAATATGCAGATGCAGGAAAAAATGTGGATCAAAGCTGACAATGATGGTCAGTTAGCAAATCGAAGTGATGCTGGTTTTAGTCAGCCTCGGTAGTCTGTAAGTTGACGGGACGGTTCATTGCTTGGAACAGATGCAAGTGACAATTCTGTATATGATCATGTTCATCCATCAATTAGCCAAATGTCTGCGGCTAGTATGAGCCAACCGAGGCAGTCATTTAGTCAAAGGGTTGGTAATTTATCAGTAAATCCCTATTTGGCAACAAATTTAGTAGGCATTCAAATGATTTAATGTGGGATTGAGTGTAGTGACAAGTCATAATACAGAATGCAGTCGTCAATGCCATTCTGTTTCGCATATTTCAGATCTCAGTCAAGGATAATCTGTTTCTATATTGCTAGATGTGAGTAGACGTCGATTTGTTTCTCAGATGCCAATATTAGTTCCTGATGCACAAACTCAGTATGTTTGTCTATGGGATGGTGATTTATTGGGTGATTCCATACACGGAGATGAACCTTTATTGGATTTAGAAGGCATGGAAGAGTATGAAGATGAAGATATGGCAATCAATAATGATTATTTGTTACCTAATAACGATGTGGATGCTGAGACTGCAAATATGAGTTCAGAAAGTGATAAATCTGAATTTGGTGATGGTGAATCTTTTAATAATATGCAAGATGTGAGTCTATTAGCATCACTGTTTCCATGCGAAGGGACAGGTGAAGCGAACTTCAATTTTTCTTCCGAACACTATACAGAAATCCACTTCCATGTAGTAGAAGTTGATCTTTTCAGAAGGTGATCACTTTCAGACATGGGATGGTATATTCGAGTTATCAATGTGTTTGGTTTTCAACAATAAGGAAGAAGTTAAATCTTGGGTGATAAAATTTCTCAATCATGCGAAATATTGACTTTAGAGTGATTGAATCAAAACCAAAATTCTAGGTATTAAGATGCGTGAAGTTTTAAGATGGCTACAAGTGGAGGTTAAGAGCAGCAACAAAAGGAAATAGTCCTTTATGGAAAATCACAAGGTACGGTGATCCACACTTATGCCTTTTTTCCAATCTTACAAAGGATCATAGACAATTAAGGTCGAAAGTCATTTCGCAATTGCATAATGGGTATGGTTAGCAGAAATCCAACCTTACCTATTGATGTTGTTATTGCCGCTATTAAGCAGCAATTTAAATTTGAGGTATCATACAAAAAGGCCTGGTACGCTAAGATGGGTGCATTAGAGGCAATATTTGGAAATTACATTGAGTTATTTGAGAGATTACCAGATTTTTTGTATGCTTTGCAAACTTACAATCCCGGTACTATTTATGAGTTCAAGCTGCAAGAAACACACCTCCCAACTGTAAAGCAATTTGAAAGGGTTTTTTGGAGTTTTAAACTAACCATTGATGTGTTTGCTGACTGTAAATTGATTTTGTTGGTTGATGGTACATTCTTGATAGGAAAATTCCAACATACGCTTTTGGTTGCTAGCTCAGTTGATGGTAACAGCATGCTATTTCCTATTGCATTTGCTGTAGTGGAGTTTGAGAATAAATCTAATTGGGCATGGTTTTTGAGTTTCATTACGAAGCATGTGACTCAATGTGTCGGCCTTACAGTCATATCGGATAGACATGCTGGTATAATTGCAGTGTTTCGCAATGAAAGAAGTAATTGAAAGGAACCGCTGTCATTTTACAGGATATGTTTGCGCCACATCGTTAGCAACTACAACACTTATCACAGGAATAAAGAGATAAAAGATATGCTTTATAAGGTTGGTAAGCAAACAAATACTTAGTATTATTTTTTGATATTTTTTTAAAAGGTTGTAAGTTGATATGAGTTTCGTATAATATAAATTAATGTTAGTATCATACCAGTGTAGGTACGCAATTTCAAAAGCGTAAGTTCAATAAGCACATAGACCGGACAAAAACACTTGACCAGAACTCGTACAATTGGGCGATGAGGTTACCTCTGGATCGTTGGACATTTTTCGAGGATGGTGGATATAGATATGGGAATGCCACTACAAATATTGCAGAGAGTGTGAATAGTACTCTCAAAGGTGTCCATATGATGCCTATCACAACGATTGTTAAACATGTTTTCGGCCGATTGGTTAAATTTTACTATCAAAGGAGGGACATATACATGAGTAAAATGGCTAAAGGATTACGATTCACCCCAAAATGCATTGACGTTATGTAACACCCCCTACCCATACCCGTATGAGTCGGGGTGTCACCAAGCAGATACTATACAAATAATATAATCATACATAAACATGTATACTGAATTACAGGATAATTAAAATTTTTCTGTGCGGAGGAACATACACACAATTCATCATTTATCAATACAACCCAAAAGCCATTACAATAGTTCCAATCAAACTGGCTAATGCCAAAATTATTATTACATGCCCAATATAGAAGTACATAAGCGGAAGCCATTTCGAAATCAATATATAAAAAGAATCATCAATCCACGAATAAACTCCAAACTCTAAACCTTGCTGTGTTGGCTTGACTGCAGCGACTCACTCTAAACAAAGCTTCTTAAGTACCTGCACGGGTAGACACACCGTGCTAAGCGATAAACGCTTAGTGGGGATTCACACATATTATATGGACGGCCATTCACAATGGTCGTCAATGCATAACACATTCATAATGGCATATACAATAATTCATGTCATAATATGTATACACATAGTCTCCAGTTTACAACATACATTCTGCATCTCATGTTTATATCCATATCCATATTATCTCATTCAAATACTACCTTGTATAATCAACGGTAACATAACAAATCACATATTAAATAAAGATCCTGCTGACTCATAATAGTGGATAACGAGTATACGCATAGCGATACCTTACGGGTACGAATCGACGCATAGCGATGCCTTACGGGCACGAATTGAAAATCATTTTATTTAATATTTACAAAACATTTAAAGGGGGACCTTAAACAAAATCCAAACATATTAAAAGGAATCGCGAGGATTCAAACACATTTAAAAAAGGTTCCCGAGGAACCATACGGGGATCTGATCAGGATCCAATACATTCAAAAGGGCTGCAGCTAAAAGACTCTATTAGGCATGCCTAACTATCCACTGACTTGACTCTAGCAGGTCATGTATAACACAATTCACATTTAGTTACACATTTGTTCAATAAGAATAACTATTGAATTTAACATGCATAAATTAATTATCATATTTATTAATTCTTCATTATAATAATTTATTTAATTCACGGTTAATTTAATTACATAACCTCATTACCTAATTATAAAATAAGTAACATTTCTTTCCAACCAGTCCCCAGACACAGGGCAGAATCTGTTTACTGACTTTACATGCATTTTTGAACAAGTAAACGACATTTTTAAACCAAATGGTTTTCATAAAAATTAATTCTCAAGATGTTAACTTTATATGAACAAAATTTCAGATCATTTGGAGCTGAATTTAGAGAGATATACTCAAATGTTTCTACCCTGCTCCACTGACACACCTGACAATTTTTGCTATTGTAATGGGCGATTTTAAAATGGTTAGAGTCCGAATTAAATTATGGTTTCTTCTACAAAATTTTAGCCACAGATGTCATGGTTCTAAACTAACTGGAATTATGCAATTTGGAGTTATAAAACTCGATTTATGCTGAAAACAATGAGCAAAGGTCAATCTGTGTGCTTTCCAACTAGTCCCCAGACACAGGGCAGAATCTGTTTACTGACTTTAAATGCATTTTTGGACAAGTAAACGACATTTTCAAACCAAGTGTTCTTCATAAAAATTAATCCTCAAGATGTTAAATTTATATGTACAAAATTTCAGATCGTTTGGAGCTGAATTCAGAGAGATATACTCAAATGTTTCTACCCTGCTCCACTGACACACCTGACAATTTTTGCTACTGTAATGGGTGATTTTTAAATTGTTAGAGTCCGAATTAAATTATGGTTTCTTCTAAAAACTTTTAGCCACAGATGTCATGGTTCTAACCTAACTGGAATTATGCAATTTAGAGTTGTAAAACTCGATTTATGCTAAAAACAATGAGCAAAGGTCAATCTGTCCCTCAAAAACAGATTTACCCTTTGAAATTCAACAACTTCAAATCAACCCATTTTACACCATCAATTCACCAAATTTAATCCAAACCATCAAAACATATAAATTAACAATCAAATTCCCAAACAAATCACAAATAATTTCCAAACAAAATCCCAAACCTGAATTTTTTTCACTTGATCCCACTAGATCCAACCTTCTCCTTGCCTTTAGAATTTGGAGGAGGCTCAACTAGTCATCAATTCACCAAAAATACACAAAACACATAACCTAAATTAAAATCCAACAAAAATAAAAGAAATTGGATAATTAAGATAAAATTAGGAGTTGATCTTACTAAATTAATGCAAGATTTATTGATTTTTACCCACAATTTCTTAGATTTAAGCTAGGATTTTTAGATGTGAAGAAATTGAAGAAGAAAAGGATGAAGAAGGTGAAGAAGAAGATGAAGGAAATGAAGAATAGGATGAAGAATTAAGTTTACGGGAATACATACACATCCCTCTCCACTTCACTCTCTTTTCCTACCCTTTCCCACATGTCAACTCCTCATTGGTGCAAACCAATCACTCACACCCAACAATTTTACTCTTACACACACTCAACACATTCTCACTTAACACACCTTACTAGTGTGTGAGTAAAACACCCAATAAAACACCCTAATAATGCACTCTACATAGGTATGAGTATCCCCACACAATAATATCTCACTTAGATTCCCTCTACTATGCTACACTCACCACACACAAACACTACTCCCTTACTCACATCCTACTATGGTATATGCATGCACACATAAGTATTTCCCAACTAATTCACACCCTAATAACATATATGCACCCACATGTTAATATAACCCTTATAACATGCAATATACTCAAAATATCCTTATTACATATCAAAATACATACAATTGTACATATATACATGGCTCATACTACTAGGGGGTAAACGGGGTGTGACACGTTATGTCCAAGTGTGCTATCAGGGCGCGAGGATACGTGGTCGTTGATTATGATAGTTGGTACTGACTATTCAACATCAGAGCAAGCATTGCACCAAAAGATGACACAGAAATCGATACTTATGTTGTAAGTCTTGATAAGCGTGAATGTGAGTGTTAAAAGTTTCAAGGTAAAAAAATGTCTTGTTCACACACCATTGCTGCTGCACGCATGCACAAACATATTTACATGTATTCATTTGGCGATCAGTGTTATAGCATATTGGAGGCACTTAAATGCTATGAGATTGAATTCTGACCAATGGCACATAGAGCATATTGGTCGGAGTATTATGGTCCTAAATTGGTACCCAATATGGAACTACAAAGGAATAAGGGACGGCCTAAAACAACACGCATACGAAATGAGATGGATAGGCGTGATAGGAGTAATGTTGTTCATTGCAGCAAATGCAAAAATGTTGGATACGACAAAAAGACATGTACAAGTGACGTTGGACCATCCAATCAATTCTTCAAAAGTTAACATAGTTGAAAAATATGTAAATTAAACATGTGTAATAATATTATATTAATATATCATTGAACAAATTTCTTTACTGTGTTATTATGCTATTAAAGTATGCATACAATAGGTAATATAAATATTCAATTAAAACTTGTTTGGTCAAAAATTCAACAGATCCACCAATATAATATTTAAAATCTCCTATTCCTACTCCTACTCCTACTACGAGACGAACTTCTTTGTATTTGGAATTGAGGATCCATCTCGCATAGGTTTGGATCTTGGGGTATATGCATTATATCATTGTAATCTCCACTGTACAATGGCTAATTGGCTAGATCTATAGTAGTCCCCAGGTCATAACAATTTAATAGCTCATGAAAAAAATCATCTTGTTGTACATTGTGCTGAGACTATCCATATATATTTTGTGGTGGATGATTATCTTCAAATAGACTTACGTTAAAATCAATATTCCATCTAGAAGGGCCAACTTCAGACTCATAATAAATTGAAGGACTAGCTTTAGTCTGAAAAAAAAATTAGGATGATTGATTTGTTGTTGACCAACAGAAGGAATACTAAATGAACTAGAAGTTGGGTCAAGAAGATATGACCATGACATGGGTGGGGGGACCTGGTGCACTTCAGGTTGAATAGAAATTGATGCAACAGTTGTTCATCTTTCCCCCATTCCTCTCCTGCTACGTCTAGACATACGAATATCTTCATACGAAGTTGATAGTGGTTGAATCTCCACAAGATCAGGAATTGGCTGATAGGGATAATCATTCGACGTCCTTCCTATTGTGCCAACTGCACCCAAAATGCTTTCTGATGTCAAACGAATATTACCCTCTTCATTCGAAGATGAAGCAATGTCGGCATGGTAAATTCGTTCAGCACCATCGGCCTGTGTGAAAATAATCAAGGTTTTAGAAAACAACAAACACATTTATGGAAATTATATTATAGTAACATATCATACCGTACCCCTAAGTGAAGCACCAATTTGGGTTATCCAGCATTGGGTTCGTTAAATATACCACTGCATGTAATGAGACCTAAGATGTAAGAGAGCATTTAATAATTGAGTTGACACAATTTGATTCCACCGATTGTGCCATTCATGAATAAAATTTGAGAATTTATCTTCCCAATTTACATCACCGTGCCCTCGCAGGTCAATGAAATGCACTGTATCAGTATTTTATGGTGGATATGGAATCGGTTGGTTCATTCTGAATTGTCTAAAACATCGATCAGGATGGTGCCACTCAATAATATGGAAACGCATTATTGGCACAATTGGTCTCCAACTGTTTACACCATCTCTATAATAATTATAAAATAAGTGCATGCTATTATTGTAGGGCTTCCAATCCATCTAAAAGAAAAAATTTCACAAATGATAAACACGTTGTTAGAATTTTCCTTTCAATAGCTCGATATTGATTCGATTTTTGCGATTTAAAATTAAATACATACCTGATCATGACGCTGAATGTCTAACTCAATATGATAATTAGAAACATTTTTATTATGATTACTTCTTAATTCTATAGGGGATCGCCACCTGATATAATAATTAATGTCTCATCAACACATCGTACGAATAATTGAAAAATTATATACGGATATTCAATATAATAAATAAATTTTACCTCTAACCATACGGCATGGTCAATTGTGCAAAAAAAATCGGGCGCAATTGAGGCAGTCTTTCCCATGTCCACATTTGAATAATCTGATGATAACCTCCCAGTCCATTTGCACTTGGTTGGGTAGCACGACATACTCCTTGTATAACCATGCTAAGCAAGCTTATCACCAACTGTAATTTTTCGCTTGATCTAAATGCTCAAATAGCGGGAGCCACATTAAGTGGATGTAATTATTTGACTATGACGGACATAACAATCTACCAATACAATGCAATATCCAAGCACAGCTAAAGCGTTGTACAGTGTATTCAGAAGCATTGGCCGGTAAGGAGCTAAAATTTCTAGTTAACCATGTCATTTTAATCTAGTGGCCTTTGAGAACATCTTTTAGGGGAACTTGTCCTAAAAGCTGACCACACAGCTCCGCCTAATCATAGTGTAAATGTCCTATCATAGCGTGTCCTTTAATATGTAGACTGGTCAGGATCCCCACATTTTGAGATGTTATTACCGCTTTACCAACAACAAGATGAAAAATATGTGTCTCCGGTCTCCACCTCTTTACTAGTGTAGTTATTAAGTTACAATCCACAGGCATTACACTGATCTGCAAAACATCGTAAAATCCTGCTACTCTAAGGTACGGTACTATCATCAGATCGGTGTTCATATAGTGGCATTCCACACTAACTCGACGTGCAAACAATACGTCATGATCAATCTGAAAATTAAAATTTTTTGGCTATATATACGTGTCTCTATGTGTCCGTTTATAAATCTAATAATATAATTTAATTAAAACCTCGAAATATACATACATTATTACTCCAAATTGCATCTGCATGGTGTTTTTCTTGCAACTTTAGCATATTATCAATTATTGGAACTGGATTTATATATTGTTGGCTTCTGAATTGATTCATTTTTAATAACCTAAGTGTAAATATAATGGCAAGTGTTTACTCGTTCATAAAAAAAATATTTCAAATAATTAACTATAAATACAAATATAGAAAATTACCTTTTTTTTTCCCACGTCGTCAGATTAATTAATAATATACCTACGAAACACACGATAACATAAATAAATATTTTATCAAAATAATATTTTTTGACTTTTATATAAAAATAATTGTAAACGATGCAATTAATTTTTTTTAACTATTATCAAATTAATCAAATAAATATAAATATAAATTAACAAATTTCATAAACATAAACATAAAAAAAAAATTGTCAAATACATATTGCACAAAAAAATAAGTTTACATTTCCATAATACATGTAAACTTGTTTATAAAAATAATTGTAAACAACAAAATTAATTTTTTTTTTAGTTTTTATCAAATTAATCAAACAAATATAAAATTAAATTCACAATTTTCTTAAATAGAAGCATGAAAAAGAATTTTAAATACAGTTTGCGCAAAAAAATCAGTTTACATTTCCATAATACATGAAAATTTCTATTTTATATTTTTTAATACAAAAATATGTTATTTTTATATTTTACAGTATTAGATTTTGCATTATCAAATGAAAATATAAATAATTACTTGCCTTTTTTTTTTTGCTTGCGACGTCAAATTAACGAACAAAATACACCTACATATTACAAAATAACACAATTAGATATTTGATCAAAATCGTTAACATGTAAATAATTGTAAAAAATATTATAGATTTTACTTATTCTTAATTTCTGTAAATAACTGATAAATCACTTCAAACTTACAATGTGATGAGTAAATTAAATAGAAAAATTGCAGAGTGTGTTTTGAGAGAAATTGAAGGAATGTGTGATGATGAAAATGAACAATAAGAAGTGGAAGAAGAAGAAGATTTACATATTTTTAAAAAAATGGACATAAAATATTATTCAATATGTTTTTTTTCAAGCATTAATGACAGTTATGCGTGAACAGTATCACGCGTGACTATTTTTAAGGCAGAGAATAGGCTTTAATATGCCCCCTGATGCTGCAGCTCTGAGCTGTGGCGTTCAAAACCCGAGATGGGGCAGCATTTAAGCCTGCCCCACTTCTATGTGTCGCAATGCATTTCGAAAAAAAATCACCCGAAAATATTTATGGATTTACACCGTTTTGGAAAATAGTTTTCCAAGAAACACCAAATATATCTTTGTCAACTTTTCAACTTATAAATCTTTTATGGCAGTGCAATTAGTGGTGGTAACGAGCGAAAATACAGGAAATCGGAGCGATCACTAATAGCAAAATAAAATTCAGAACCTTGCAAGCAGTAGTGGTATTGGGTGGAAAAACACAAGTGATTGGCTTGACAAACGATCAGTAACTTTAAGGAGGATGTTGGATTTTTTAAAAATAACGATATAGGAGGATGTTGGATTTTTTAAAAATATCGATATAGGAGGATGTTGAATTTTTTAAAAATAAAGATACAGTGGATAAGATATGTTGAATTTTTGGAAAACGATTTGTGGGAATTGTGGAATTTGTGGGATTTTTTAAGAGATTTTAAGATTTTTAAAATTTCTTAATTTATTGAGTATTTGCAATTTCACTTTTGTAGTATTTATATTAATAAATTAGATTTTCTATTAATAGGTAAAATTTCTCTAAGGTATAAAAAAGGTATTTTTAAAATATAAATTAAAAAAATATTTTTAAAACTAAAAAGAAAAAAAAAGTATTTTTAAAATAGTAGGAAAAAATTGGTATTTTATGCAATGGAGCAGGAAGCCCGAGTCCATAAGATAAATGGACTTGGGGTGATTGAGGCATAAGTTCCATCCGGGCCTATTTTGTCTATTTAGACTTTTATTTGCTGCCTATATTATCTCCTCATGCCTCATAAGTCATATTACATCCACTTATTTCCTCGCCAAGTTTATATTTTTAAGCATGGGTTAATCTGCCTTTTCATGTTGTGCTCAATGTTCAGAATCCAATTTGAACCACCAAGATTCAAGCTGAGAAGTGAGAACCATTTTTCAGCCAATAACCAAACAAGGAGAAGAAGGAGAAGTGGAGAAGTCACATAAATTCTGAAGCAAGCCCATGAAAGCTTGTGGATTTCCATATCCTTGTAACAGTCATGGTTGTGGGTATTCCTCATCTTCTTCGTCATCTACCTGCTACAAAATTTCTATTGTAATGGGAAAGAGCAGGAAGCCCCCCCGCCCTTCTTCTCCTAAGGTTCCTTTTTCTTGTTTTTGCTCTCAAATTTATATATTTTCTACTCTTGTAATGTTTCAATGAATGAACTTCTGTTAATTGGCATCATTTTGCTCTTCTGGGCAGTGATCAATTAGTAAATTTAAGGTCAATAAGGGTATTAGTCTGATGGTTTCTGCTAAATTTGGTTCCTACTGCTCTGTACCACATGACCCCTTGTATGTTTCTTTTTAAACAAATATTTGCTACAACTTTTGAATTTACAATCTAATGCCAAATCCATTTGCTCTAGTCCGTCACTGGAATGTGCCATATTCTTATTAAGTCTATAATTGTCCTTTTGGAGCCAATTTTCATTTTATAGGATTTATTTGCGTCAGCATATCATTTTTTTGGGGGGAGGAAAATCCATGATCATATGAGGCAAAAGCGGTTCCCTACTGATCCAATGATGTTTAAGACTGTAAAACACTTTACTTGATTCTTGGATTAAAGCTAATGTGTATTGTATGTTATTCTTAGCATATTGATTTTGTTTTTCTTAATCTTTTGTAGCCCCTTGAATGATAGTTAAAAGTTGTAATGGCTATTGTGGATTCTAAACGCTGCTACTGATGTAATATTTAAAACCGCATTATGCAATTAAGTCTTTGCCATTATATAGTGTCTTTTTTTCAGAATCATGCAGATTAAATTTTCTTGAGGAATGTGATATAATTTACTCTTGTGTATTGTACTAAACAAACTTTGAAACAAATCTTCTTCCAGTTCTGGAAACAGTTTGAAGATTTATTTCCTTTCTTCCAACTACAATTTTTAACTATGATTTTTATTTTATTATCCAAACTAGAATGTCTTAATAATCATCTTAACAATAGGATTCTGAGCCAGCACCTCCAAGAATTACATCCAATCTGAAGCAGAATTTGCAGTTTTTGAAGTTATGGAAGGTAGGTTGTGTGCTGAGACAAGTAAAGGCCGTACGGGATCAATCCTGTATCTAATCCATAGTAGATCCTGTAGGAATTTCAGAAGAGGAAGTCTAGCACACCTAAGCCTGCTACTAGTTACCGCAAGAAGAAGGTGCAGAAAGAGGATCTTCCAGAAGATACAGAGCTCTATCGTGATCCTACCTTGTCTCTCTATTAGTAATACTCTTTCCAGGTTCCCTATTAGATTTTTTATTGGAACCATCTAACTTTAAGTCTCTTGGAAGAAGTTTCTCTGTTAACTGTAACTACAGTACAAACCAGGTTGTAGACAATGCAGTTCCTGTCTTGCTTGTTGATGGGTATAATGTATGTGGCTATTGGGCAAAGTTGAAGAAGCATTTTATGAATGGAAGACTTGATATTGCTCGCCAAAAATTAATTGACGAACTTGTAACATTCAGTATGCTCAGAGGTTTGCACCTTGTTTCCCATTTACTTGAATAAGCAGGCATCCTTATGTAGGTTATTCAATTTCATTTTTGAGTGCACAGTTTAGATGAATTCTTGGTTGATGCATGCAGTGAACAAGGCCAAAATGGCTCTACATTATTTATGTTTAACAATCGTGTTTATTCTCATTCATGAGAGGACAGTGGAAATAGGAAATATGCAGTCATCTATCTGTATTAGTGACTCTATTTCATAATTTCTGAATCTGTTATGTGCAATTTATCAACATTGTTAATAATAAACAATACGTGACGGATGAGCGACATCAGCATGAATTTAGCAGCTATCTTATGAATTTAACAATCACCTAACCTGAATGTTAAAGAATTTGTCCTCCTGATACAATAGAGTTCAAGGTTGTGTGGCATCTCATGCTACAACCTCTAGCCAAACAGATTAATAGTACTGAAGTTGATTCTAGGTCAGCAAGTCATCTGGAAAAATCTCCCAAATGTGGTCAGATGATGAAGCTAGATACATTTAACAGAGAAAATCCCAGAAAAGGATTGCTGTCTATGATGGTATGGTTGTAGGATAGTCAATTTTTTAAAGGATGATAGCAATCAATGGCGTTAGGTTTTTGGTTTTGCATGAAATGATTATTGCTTTGGATAGAATGGGCTCTTTAGCTGTTGGGGATAGGTAGTTTGCATTACTCTTCAATGGTCTGAGACAAGGTTTGAACCAGGAATTATCTTTCTTTATTCCTCTAATGGCTTGAAATAAATTTCCTCACCTGAATATGGTTAGCATTGACTTTGAGAAGAGACATTGAGACCGATTAAGCAGTATGCCTGAGATTTAATAAAAGTAGCATGAGGATGATTAGATTAATTGAGAAAATGTGTTCCTAACAACATGCTGTGCTACACACACAGAGAGGTTCCTTGTATATGAGGGACAGTGAGCCTAAATAAGGAGTAGAGGGTACGTTTGTAATTTCCAGATTTTCTGAAAATATTTTTCTGGTCCGAAGAGTTTTATTTTTTTCTATTCACTTGTTTTTGTTATTCCATACACCTGTTTTACTCTATAAATCACCTGTTTTACTCTATAAATCACCAGTTTTGCTGTTGAAGTGTGTGATTCAATTCTCTCCATTGGCATGACTCCCAAGTTCTTAGGTGTGATTCCTAAGAAGTTCTAAATGTGACTCTTAGAACAACACCTTGCATCCCTAACCTTAATTTCCTAACTTTCTACAACTCTAAATTAACAATACTCAAAACCTGTCCTGTGTCACTATCCAGGCAAGTTCAGTTGACAGACCACTTTTTTCCAAGGATAGGAATTATATCAAAAGAACCAATGGAAGCTTCTCTGTGCAGCTTGCTTTTGGCTTGTTATTGTTAAAGGAGCCTAGTCTATATGGGGTGGGAGGCTTAAGAGTAGAAGTAGCCATATGCTGAAAATCCTTAGGAATGCTGGTTTATGTTGCTTGCTGCAGCTGCTATTGCTTGGTTGTGGCATAACAGTTAGAGCATAGCATTATTCTTTCACTTAAATTTTCCTGTCTGCTGCGGAAATATTTGCAAGCAATTAAAATTTGTGTACTTTGTTGCATTGTATTCTGAGAATTTTCCATGAAAAGCTGCTAGAAAACTTTGCAAAGCTATATTTAATTTTACAAAAATAGATTGTATGTGGTGGGAGCGTTGTTCCTACATTTATGTTTCCATTTCTGTCTGTTAATGCGTACAGAGGTGAAAGTGGTAGTCGTCTTTGATGCCATGATGTCAGGGCTTCCCACTCACAAGGAAACTTTTGCTGGGTAATTTGTTTTGTTGCTAAGCGAAATTAAATTTATCAATTTTTATATTCTTAGTCCAATATGTTAACATCATAAAATTTTTCTGATCTTGCCCTGACACAAGAACACCAAGTCATGTACATTTTTGCAAGTATGGCTTTGTCAGATGCATGCTTACTAATTTCTTACAGTTTCTTGTTGCTGTCATAACTGATAACAACATCAAGTGCTTCTAGGAGTTGATTGTAATTTTTATTGAAGTTTTGTTTCTCCTGTTGCCATTCAAGAAGATAATGCTCTTTTACTTTCTCCTGAAGGCAATATTGGGGTTCATACTTTGAACTTTGAAGCCTATTGTTAATTATCTTAGGCTTAAGGTGCAAATTTGACCTTAATATTTGACAAAAAGGTCAGTTTTATTTCTAATATTTCAATTGGTGCAATGTTACCATACATGCTCTAAAATTGGTAGAAATTTATCTCTCTTGTACCACGTATCTACTTGTTCGAGACTCATATGTTAAGAGGCTATTAAAAAAGAAGTAACTTTCTCTTATTTTAAAGAATAGTAATATTTCACCAATTGAAATATAAGAGGTAAAATTGTATTTTTTATAAAATATTAAGGGTAGATTTGTATCTTTGGCCTTGATCTTACTATCCAGTTTTGATAGAAAATATACATAGGTTTATTTATCTTGAACAATGCTTTTTTCTCTAATCTATTGACAGATCATTAATGCATATTGTATTTTTGATGTTATGGAATTACAAATTTGCAGTGTTGACGTGGTTTTCTCAGGAGAATCAGATGCTGATGCATGGATCGAAAAAGAGGTGTGTTAAAATTTTGTAATGTAAATCTAACAAGTAAATAGTATATTTGATTTCAACTAGATTAATTGTAGGTATTTTACATACACGGATTGAGATTCATCGGCATTCCTTATTGGTGATAAAGTGTCCTCTCTAATCGCTTCTCTAAGGTTAATCCATTCAGCAGTAGGATGTCTCTGTGTTATGTCCATGTCAAATCTTGGGGGGCAGGGGCCTTAGAGCGAAATAAAGAGGGTTATAAAGTTGAATTCTTCTGTATACATAAATTAAATCCACATTCAGGAGGCCTTTCTGTAATTTATGCAGTGTTACCTTTATTTATGAGGGTTAGTTTTCCAAAACTCCCTGCATTTTACACTTGAAACAATTGAGTCTCCATTGTTAGTGCACTACATTTTAGCATTTAATGTTTTATTTGAGTAATCATATTGTAAGCACATTAGTCCCTTAAACTTGTATAATCTTCATTGATAATAAAAGTAATCACTTTGTTAATTCTGAAACAATAAGCACTCAAGTAAGTAGAGAGCAATTGTAATTAACCTTATTTCTAATTATATGCAAGGAAGCTAGTATCACTGATGAGCATCCATTCTCTTTCTATTAACTGGTTTAATATATCTATTTTTATTGTTGAATTTACTATTAGATGGCATCTTGTGTCTCTAATAGGTTGTAGCACTGAGAGAGGATGGGTGCCCTAAAGTATGGGTTGTGACTTCAGATCATATTCAACAACATGCAGCACATGGAGCGGTATGTAATTCTGAAGATGGTAACCATTGCTACATTGAAATGTCTTTGAAAAAAGCCTAATATTTCTTAATTCATAATTATTACCTATGCTTTGGAATAACCAATTTTGGCCTATAATTTAGTTGTTGGGTGCGAGTGTTGCCAGGCCTTTGAAATCCACTAAATTACATGTAAAATTAAGCATGCATGGTGATATATTCGGTAGCCTAAGTACTATGAATTGATGCGCCCTTCTACAATGGCCATATTGGAAATTGATTTAATATAGAATTAAATGGGTTTTCATGACCAACCACAATTCCATTTTTTGTCTAATATCAGCCAAAATTGGTTAGTTTCAATTATAGGCATATTGGAACAAGAATAGTTTATATATATATATATATAAAAACTAAACCTAATGTTTATCAGTGTGTTTGCTTCAAAGTTCTTTCTTGCTCTGTCCTTTTATGTTGAACTTATATCTCTCGGTATCACTATGGCTAATCTTTTGCTTTTCTAACTGATTTTTTTTTTTTCAATAAAAGCTAATTTAATGATCATTTATACTGATTTTTAGTGCATTGTCAAAATGAATTTACAATAGGATTAATATGATCATTTACAATAGGAACTATCCTGTATACTGTTATTAGCAGTTGACAAACAATTTAATTAATGATCCATATATCTTGAGTAGAGAAATTTCAGATTAGTATGCACGCGAAATCCCACACAACAAATATATATGACATCAAGACATTTTAAAATTTCAATTTTTAAGTTCAAGACATTTCTAATTAATATTTTAAGTAACATTAGAATAGTAAGTTTCAAACAAGTGTGTACAAGTAGGAATGTAGGATCACATTCCACTTGGTACCAAAAAGTTATATGAAATAGTTGTTTTTTTTCCAGTGATAATCCTAATTGATAATGGCTCACCTTTTACTCACAGTTTCAGAAAATAGAAAAGAGAGTATTATACAATTACCTAGATTATAAGTTAAAAACAGGAAAAGAATGAACAGAAAAAAAGAAGTATAAATCAAAAGCTTCAAGATTTAATTAGCCAATTTTATAACTGATAGAAATCCATGGCATTGTTATACAGATATATTTAGTGTCTTATTTTTCTTCATTATGTAATATTTTCCTTGACATTTGTCTGTTCTTTTTGTTTGACCAATGACGGGATAAATTCACTTAGCTTATGTTTAAAGTCTTCAGTTGGATTGCTATTCCATTTACAAAGTGTCAAAAATAAACATTTTTCAGTTTCTTTGTTTAGCTTATGTTGTCATGAGCTCCAAACTAGAAATTTTAAAGAATTTTCACTAATAATTGCATTTCTTCTGATATATCTGCTATATTTGCATGTTCTTCTGACCAAATGTCCAACTTGTTTCTGGAGGAGCAAGATAACGTTGATGTGGTCTTGACCTGCTGTCAGTTTTGACCTTATTTCTTGGACATCGTTAATGATGTGGTCTTGACCTGCTATTTGCCTTAATCTTATTTATTGAACACTGTTAATGAACAAGTGGCAGGCAGCATCTTATGAAATTTCTTGACAACTAATGTTTTGTGACCGACCTTATTGCTTTTATCATATGTGCATTGCATGATAGGTTTTTTTTGTGCTATCTTATCAGGGAGCCTTTGTTTGGAGTTGCAAGGCATTGGTTTCTGAAGTGAGCAATATCCTGTGTTTTATTAAGTATTTTGATGTTTAAATCTCTGTTATCACAAATTACTTATGCATGATCGTATATTCATTGTCTTGATGGTTCAACTCTAGATTAAGGCATCACTCAAGGAGATGGAGATGATGCTTCAAGAACAAAGGTTTGCTCCATTCGTATGAACGTTACTTTTATCGCAAATAGATTACAACATTGTCAATAATTCAGCTTCTCCATTCAATCTAGTATAGCAACTCTTCTATCAGTACTGATCCTTGGAAGGCAAAGCACAAGAGAATCTCATATGTGACACATGGAGGCCTCAAAGAAGAGCCTTATGTGACTGACTGAGAAATTAAGTGAATCAATGGTCTTTCAGTAAGCACCTTCAATATTGTATTGGGCGGCTGAGGTTTAAAATGAAACCGCATGCATATAAGGGTCATAATTAGGATGAATTCAGTTAAAGGCTTGAATCCACCTGCCACTCACTTGAGATCCCAGAATTTTCTTGATTGTTGGCAATCCAAAACCTCTTCCCTAACATCCCGACTAGTTGAGAAAATATGAACAGGAATAATTCTCAATATGCAAATATAAAATCCCTATTTTAATCTCCTTAGGGAAGTATAAAGATATATGGGTAACAAAAGAGATCAAAATATACTTTGGTTGATTATTATGCACATGCATAATAATTATTAGCCCTTCCGTTTGCTAGATTTTTAGTACATTAGAGAAGTAGATTTGATGTTGATGCTAAAAAAGCTCACTTGTTTTGTTAAATCTTTTCAGGTCGAGTTCGTTTCAAGGTAGATTGTTGAAGCACAATCTTGATTCTGAAGTTGTAGATGCTCTCAAGGATCTGAGGAACAAGCTAGCTGAGAATGAGTCAAAAAGAAGGTGATATAGATCATGCTGTTTACTGCGATTCATGTTCACTTTGGCTCATTGTTATTTTTGTTAATATATGTAAAAGGTGCACTTTTGCTGACTAATAGTTAGTTATTGAATTCCATAGAACAAATCTCAGTGCTATTTTAGGAAGCATATCTTTGGAGTTGACAATATAACAGTGTGCTACAACCTGTAAGCTTCCTCCGCCCATAACACAATGAGATTGAGAGCAACTGAAGCTCTTTCCTTTTTACTTCCTCCGCCCATAATGTAATTATTGTATTCAACAGTTTTAGAGATGGAAGAAGTGTTGCCTAGAAAGTATTTGATAAAACAAAAAATCAATGGAAAAATTTGAGTATCCTTGCTAAGTTCTGATTAGAATATATGACATATAATACCTATGCTTGTCCCTTAATCTATACTATATTTTCTATATTATTAATAAATATAATTCTTATTAGAGTTTGTACAAAAACGGACTTTATAGATTTATTAATTAATACAATTTGTAGTTAAATAGGCACCGAACCAACGTTCCTTTCTTATTTGCGCATTTTAATTTCTATTCATTTGGTTGCTCAGGTTCAACTAGGGATTTGAAAATCTAATTGCAAAAATCTTTTTAGTTAAATAAATTAAAAAGTTTTAGATTTTGCAATTTATTATTATTATCATTTTATGCAATTGTCTTGAAAGTGCAATATGATAAAGAAAATATTAGTGCTGAGAAAAAAAAACCGGTAAAACCAATTAACCGAAAAATCGATCCAAAATCAAATTAATTTTTTAGCTAACCGAATCGTCGATTTTAATTTATATTTAGTAAATTTTAGATTTTTCGATTTCTGTTTACGATCAGAAAAAATTGGCGGTTTCGGTTAACAAATCGGTTTAACTATTTTTCGATTTTGTTTTCGTGATTTGGATACAGGTTAACCGTTAGTCTATAGTTAAACGGTTCATGTATATTATAATTTTACTTTTATGCCTTAAAATTTTTTTTATTTTTTTTTATTTTTCTCAAAAACTTATATAGTTTAATATTTTAAAGTACATTTAAATTATATTTTTATTTTTATACCTTAATTTTTTGTATTTTTCTATAAAATTTATATAATACTTTAAATTATATTATTCTTTTTAATTATATAAAGTAATATTTATATGGAGTAACCTATTAACTTATATATACGTTTTTTTTTATCATATATATTGGTATTCATATTTTAATTAATAGCATTTAATTACATTTTCTTATATTTTAAAATTTATGTTTTAACATTTAATATTATTTAAATTTTTTTTGACTTAAAATTAAGTATGCTAATTTCCAATACATATCAAATTCATTTTATAATATTAGCTATTAATTTGTTGAATATGAATTTTGGCAAATATATTATATTTATTTTGTAATTTTTATTTTGAATTGCTTTGTACATTTAAAATTGAATTGAAATTTATCTTATATATACATATATATATATATAATTGCATGTTATAAATTTTAATAGTTAATTGAAAAATTGAAACTGATAGACTGGTTAATTAAATGTAATGGACTGATTAACAGTTAATGATTTTGAAAAAATGATATTAATTGACTGATTTTTTTTTTCGATGGACCGGTTAACCGATTTATGCTCGCCCTTAAAAAATATGAATATAATTAATGTCTTTCCTAAGGCAATCTATTCATCATTTTGAATGTTGAAATTTATGTTTGATTTTATAATTTTGTTTTTAAATTTTAAAAGTTCAATTTGATTTACTTGTTATTATGTTATGTTGGAAACTTGTTGTGCATTAGGGATGAGCATGGATGGGTTAACCGGTCCATGAGTTTCAAAAAAATCAGTTCATTAATATCGATTTTTTCAAAATAGTAAACATTAATCAGTCCGTTATAATCGATTAACTAGTCCATCAGTTTCGATTTTTCGGATCAGTTAACTAATATTTTTTGGCTAACCACCATAATTATAAGATACATTCATAATTAAATTAAAATGTTCAAAATATTTAAAAATTAAAATTTCTCCACTATAATATAGCATAATTGTTGTTAAAATAAAAAAATTTGGTGGACATGAGCAACTTTATTTTTAAAAATTAAGAATTAATAAATAAATAAATTAGCCGGTATATGACTATCTTAATTAGAAGGACGATTACACTTGCTAATTGCCAATTAAAAAAAACTTAAAAATTTTAAAATAATTAGAATAATAAACAAAAATGTAGCAAAAATACTTAAAAATGCAAAATTATCAAAATAAATCCATCCAATGCTAACAATTATTTTCCTTTATTTTTTTTAACTTGACAAATTATTTTCACATATATTAAAAATTTTAATTTTTTTAAATTATTGAAAATTTTAGTTAATATACTAATGTTATATAACTTTTCGAATATATTTTGATTTTTATAAATGAAAAATTAATAAATCAATAAATAATAATAAATACTAAATATGAATATATTGAACAATTAATAAATTAACTAAAATATATTTTTAAAAAAAATTAAAATATATTTAAAATATATTTTAAAGTAATGAAAATTAAAGAAATATAAGGGGCTGTTTAGTTCAAAAAAACGTTTTCCATTTTTCTTTTCCAGTTTTCATTTTCTTTTCTTATTTTTCTGTTTTTCCATTTTCCAAAATAAAAAATTAAAAAATGAAAATTATGTTTGCTTCTCTCCTTTTATTTGTATTTTCATTTTCTATTTTCTTTACAATTTTTTTAATATTCTGAGTATTCTATCAATATAATTACAATAACTGTTATTTATAATATTTTAGGTATTGATAAATAAATATTTAAATTAATCAATATTTAAAATACTAACAGGTATATATGAAAATTTTAGACAAGTTATAAGTGAACTTAAGTAATAAAATTCAATTAATCAAATCCAATACACAAACATTTTTTTTGCGTATTCGAATTGTTCATTCTTCTCAACCCAGAAAAAAAATGAACAATTCACAAATAAAAATTACAATAAAAATATTGTTGGTGATAATCAAATGAAACAAAAAAATAATAATTATAATAAAAATAAAAAATTAATATGTAAATAAATAAAAAATCAATAAGAACAATGATCACAAAAAAAAAATCTTACCTCGTAGTTTGTTGTTGCAGTAAGAAATGAACTGTTTTATTAAGTTTGTATTAGATTTGTTTTTTGTAAATTAGAAAAGAAAGTAATGTAATTGAATTTGAACTCTTTTTTAATAAAGGAAAACTAAGAAAACATATTTTTTGTGTTTTCCATACAGTAGTTTAATTTTGAAAAATTTAGAAAATAGTTTTCTAATTTTCTAAATTAGAAAATATTACAACTAAACAGCATTTTCCATTTTCTAATTTTCTTGGAGTAATTTTCTGGAAAATTGGCTGTATTTTCCAGAACTAAACAGCCCCTAAATATTTAACTATAAAAATAATAAAATAAAAAAATTGTAATAAAAGAAAGAAAGAGTAAAATAAAATCAATAAATTATAAGAGTGCTTACGTATTGATTTTCGATTCGATTAACCGACCTATAAGTCAAAAAATAAACTAATCCATTAATATCAATTTTTTTAAAATACTAACCGTTATCCATTAAAATCGATTCGATTAACTTATTTTTCAATTTAATTTCTCAATTAATCAAATCCAACGGTTTTTTTCACTCCTATTGTGCATGATAAATGACTTAAAATTAACATCTCTAGACCAAATTAGAATATTTTTTTTAAAGAAAAAATACTGCACTTAAATTGTTAGCAAATATGTCTTCTTTTCTTTCCCCCATTTTTTTTCCTTTTTTAAGAAAATATCTAAATAAAATAATGATTTTTCTCATCTAACCGTCACAAACTCATAAATTAATAAAATATGTTTTCACTTGCAGTTTTACTAGTAACATGAAATAGATATGAACCAATTTGAGAAGAAATGCAAAGGCCTAACCCATAAAATGCTTATTCCTTAGAGAACAAGGTGAATCCTAGTCCATTGTGGCTTCTTTATTTTGCACTACTTGTCATATTTCGGTGCATAGCTTTAATGGATTGTAACGGCTAGTGCACAAACTCTCAGATCTTAAAATCCATCCTCGAGTTTTAAAATGGAAAAATATTGTTCTAAGATAAACAAAAACCTTTGTTTGCTCATCATCATTAACGTTAACAACTTCCTCAGCGCTAAATTTTCTGTTCCTTAGAGAGGTCCAACTATGTGGGGATTTGCATATGAAAAAATCTCTAGCAACATAGCAAATATTTCTTGAGCAATTCACAATCTGGTCAGGTAACCACGCCACATCAGAATAACCTGCAAGAAGAACCAGAAGTCAAGATCCACTTATAAAAAGACCTAAAACCAGTTTAACATCCACTTTGCCAGGTGGACCTCGCATAGTGCCTTAATGAAAAGAAAATCATACCAGCATTTGAAATATTAACAAATGGAGAAATTGAAACTATGAGATAAATAATTGTAGATTGAAGTCAGGAGCATGCAGAATGTTCCTGTTTTCAGTTTATCAATAATGGAAAAAAACACAAACAAAATCTCTTTTATTCTTCTTTAACCTCTAGACTCGGGACATGGCAAATTAAGTGTATCGTGTTTGGGCAAGAGCTCCACTTGAAATCAAACTATCCCTGACAGGAAAAACTTAAATTGCATCCTCAGAAAGTCCAAGCTTTCTTTACCCCAGGCAGGCCCCAATTTCTTTAAGAAAAGATTTCACTTCTAGTCCTTCATATTCAAACCAAAGAAAGTTGTCATATGTGCATGTAAGTAGCTCAGATGCTGCAAAGCAATAAGCAAGACAGCATAAACCATTTACATATCCAGATAAACTTGAGTAACTTAAATTACCAACATTGTATGTGTCTTTATTATTCACTGATCAAATGCTTTGTTATGTAAAAGAACACAAGAATAATATTGTGCCTAAAATAGCATTAACTTCCCTAAAAAAAATGTAGTCAAGGTGCCAATACAAACTGTCCATTTAACTCTCAAACCTTTGGTCCCAGCCCAAAAAAAAAAAAAAAAAAAAAATGCTGATGTGAAACATATGCAAAACAAACTTCATGGACATTTAGAGGAAGTACTGTTCATTTGCAACTTGCCTGACTTGTAACCAAATCAGACAAATGCACACACCAGTTGACAGAATAGGAGAATAGGAGCCTCATGATATTCATGGCTTAAATCTTCCATTAATGCCTTACAGTTATATTTCACTTATCAAACCAAAGGCTGCAATGTTTTAAATTTACCAATTCAGCTTCCTCTACTTAGTGGATTTAGAAGCAACTGAGGACATATATCAATCTGGTTCATGACTACTATAGGGTAATATGGTCATCAACAAAATCCCAATCTGTAAGCTCTCACTTGCCATTTGTCAAAAATTTAATTCTAGTTAACTTATCATATTCAGTAGGGCAAACAATGTTCAATTTGGTAAGCAATATAACACCTCAGTTGGGCAAAGATGTCTAGTCAATGAAGCCTATTTACCAAATACCAAATACCGTACAATATTTCAATGAGTAGAACATAGAAGTGAGCTTAATAAATTCTAGTTTTTTAATTTCCAATCCACTGAAATCCAATGAAGAAAAAGGTATGTGCCAGCAGATGGAAACGTAACATAATAATCAAGTGGCTGATATTTCTATTCCATTTCCAACCCACAAATTCAAGCAGCAAAAGAAACTTTTACCAAGCAATCCATCTCCTAACAAAATTCAAGAAGCTAATATCAACACATAAAGGAAAAGTACAACTACCTATTCAACGGCTTGGATTCAGAGCCAAAAGCATGTTGTTTCCACCTGGAAGGTATGAGACATTGGGTGTCTTTGCCAGAGTGCCAGCAATTTCCCTTGCTGCCTCAATCCTCCTAAGCTCAATTAGTCCCATACCCGCCTTTGCAGTTGCAGAGGAAATCAACTGAGCAGCTTCACTCTCACCTTCCGCCCTAATTATAGCAGCCATCCTCTCCTGATCAGCCTTCATGACAACGAACTTGGACCTCTCTGCCTCCTGCTGCGCCACTTGCTTCTGCTCCACAGCCCTCGAGAACTCAAGTCCATAAGACAAGTGGGTGATTGCCACATCATCCAACACAATGTTGAAGTCCCTTGCACGCTTGATGAGAGATTCCCGAACCAGAGCAGACACATGAGGACGTTCAGTCAATAGTTGATCAGCATTAAACTGAGCAACCACAGCCTTCAAAACCTCATTGCCAATTGAGGGCAGGACCTTTTCATCGTACTCAAGACCAAGGTGTTGAAAGATATAGGGCAACCTTGAGACCTTGCTCGAGAACAAACACAATTCTAAATCAATTATAGCCAAATGGTACAAACTTAAACGAATGTGTGACTTGAAACAAACAACAAGGATTTCTTAATTGGAGACAAAATATTCAAGAGACAAATTAAAGGTCACATTTTTTTTCTTCAGCTGTAGCTAAATAAGGAAAAAAGAATCAAAACGCGTCCAAAAAAAAAATTGAAAAAGCAAAGAAATTTAACTACCCAAATCCATCTAAAGAAACAAAAAGACACAGATTTGAAAATTACATCGGGACGAGAGAGGACACGGAGAGTGAGATTAACCATCTGGAGATCCTTGGTACCGGAGATTGAGGAGAAAGTGTGGGGACGGGTACGTATATCAAAGATAAAGGGCTTTTGCAGCCACGGGATGAGGAAATGGGTCCCTTCGCCGATGGTGGTGTCGATGACTCCGCGAAATCTGTCGAATAGCACCGCGCGTTGGCCGCCGTCGACGGTGTAAAGAGAGGTATTCAAGGCGGTGGCGGCGGCGCCCAAACCGAAAGCGGCGCGAGCAACATTTGTTAGAAAGGAAACCGCTGCTTGACTGCTGCCCATGGCGTGAGATGATCAGTGAGGAGAGAACGAAGGAACTGAAGTGTTTTTTAGGGTTTTAGAGGGGCGATTGGGGTTTTGGGGTTTAGGGTACTTCAATAAATAAAATTATTTAAACTAGAAAATTATTTACACTACTTGCTAGTAAATAAACCCACTAACGTTAATTGTTAACCAAGAATATATACGGATAAAAGGCGCAATTCTCTGTTTTTATTTTAGCTAATGTATAATTATAATTCTCTCAAAATTAATATTTAGATCAAATTGATAATCAATTTTTTAATTTATTCGTGGCAAAATTTGATTAAATTGAATTTGATTTGTTAATTATCCATTCATGATCCGATATATTTTACGTGTCTAGATTTAATTTGATTCATTTCTACATGTGAATCGTTTATATTATTTGTGGTTTTATAATTTTTTTTAAATAATTTAATTTATATGTTATGTACGAATATTTTTTTATTTTTAATAAAAAAATTTAAAAATATAAAAGATAATGTCATAAAATTTGACCTTACTATTCATTTTTAATCCATTTAATAATTGACAATTTGAATCACGACTCAATTAATTCAATCCAATTTATTTAAAATTTATATAATTTTAGTATTTTTATAATTCAACTTATCGTGATCCTACCAATACATTTGCCACAAATATTTTATAGTTATTTTTTTTTACGTTTCATTAGGAAAAAAAACTCCGTTTCATCCTTTTTTATTATTTTTGCAACATTTATTGGATTATCGCGATAAAAATATTAGAGTAAAATAAAATTACTTGAAATTTATTTTTAATAAAATAAATAAGCAATTTGATATAAATTGAAATTTGCTCACTTATTTCAGTTCAAAAAATTGATTTTAGAGAGAATTATTTCTAATCAAAATGTTTGAGTGCTATTTTGCACGTTAGTTAGTTATATATATATATACATATATATATATACATGCGCGCGCGCGCGTGCATTCGTGTGTATTCATGGACAAAATGTCCATGGTGTGATACAACAACTCTCAATTACATGCTCACACTCACACTCACATGTAACGAACATAAAGATGACAAAAGAGTTGATGAGATTGGGAATTTGTGGTTTAATTATCTTGAAATACTTGAATTATTTCAATAATGAAATAAATATTAAATAAATAGATAAATTCATCATTAAACTATGTAAAATAATATAAATTTATTTTTAAATTATATTTTAGTTTAAAAATACTCCTATAATTGTCAAATTTACTAATATTTATTCTACAATTAATAAATTGATTCACATTTATTTATACTGTTACTAAATTGACTCATATTTATTATTAAAAAAATAATCTATATTTAAATTTATATTAAAAATAAAAATGAATGACAGCTATTTTGCATAGTTAGTGACAAATTTAACCTCCATTCCAATATTTTCCAATATTAAAAAAAAAGGCCCCAGTTCCCTTCAATTAGGGAGTTAAGGAAATGCCAATAGACTAGGCATTTAGCTGACTAAAAAAATATTAATCGCTCCGTTTTTTAATATGTGTCATTTTTGTTATTTTCACTAGAATTAAGAAAATATTAATTAATCTTGAATTTAGAAAAAAATTGAGTGATTCAATGCATATTGAGTGATTCAATACAAAAATTTGAATCTAATTGGTCAACTTTTATTAAAAAAAAAAATTAAATTGGAAAGAAAAAATTAAATTGTATTGGAAATTTAAAAGTGACAGATAAATGAAATTTAGATTTTATTCAAAAATAACAGATAATAAGAAACGAATGGAGTAGTAATATTAGTAATATGCCAATAGGCTAGTCGCACGGACGTGGTCGCACATTTAGTAGTATTTTAATTGTAAAACTTTTAGTATTTATTGCAAAACCATATTAATTATAAAAATGAGTGAAAAAATAAAAATAAATAAATTATGCAAATAAAATAATAAAATTAGAAACTTGGTAAAAATTCAATAATAATGCATTATTTTTTCTAATAATTGATCTAAATGCAAGGTGAAATAGAATAATTTAATTGTAATCCAAACTAATTCTATATAATTTATGGTGTAAGAATTAAACATAATTAGTAATATACAATATTGGTAAAAGAAAAAAAAAACTTAACAATAACAATAATAAGACGACCACTGACTTATAATTTTTTTTTTATTGACATGGCATTAGCAACATGTATGATGATAAAAAGATTTCTCGTAGCGTTTTCTTGAATAAATCACCTGAAAAGCTCAAAAAAATCGACGGGATTCCGACAATAGAAGATCCGACGATCAAATCAGTAAATTAACGAAAGTGTATTTGTAGTGAAAATTCCAGAGAGCCAGGAAAACATGCATGTTCCTTTCCTTTATATATAGTTCTTTTCCTAGACAGAATAGGAAAGAGGATCCTAATTAGAAGGAATATGCTCTGATTCCTTGATTGCTGCTTGATTTCATATTTACAAAAATTTGTTGAGTGATTCCAGATAACTTCCGTTATTGTGAGATTAGGATCTGCTGAATATCTGGAAGATTTTCGTGAATGATGACTTTTCATATGCTATTTTCGAGCTATTTAGATAACCGAGCTACTGACATGGTGGATATCCAAGAGGGTCCGGTTACCGAACCCTTGGATTGGGAGTCCGATTATCAATGTATGTCCAAAAGAGACGATTTCCGAACTCACAGATAGAGAGTCCGGTTATCATAAGTCTCCCCTCAGTAGATGACATTTATGTCGTTAGGGTAACAAGCCAGCAATTGAAGGAGATACCTGTCAGGTGCGTGAATATCAGTCTAAGGTGCATTGAAAGCAGATGAGCACATGGCGCCTTGAAAAGGGGGTACTGACGCTTCGTCCAACGTGATTTGACAGTTGTGCCAGTTATTGACGTGATGGTGTCTCTTCGGTTGTTGCGTGGGGAGCAATTATTACATGATTTACCAACTGGTGCTCGCCACGTGTCGAAAGGCTAGTGGTTCACAGTGCTTATATATGTTCCTTCTTTCTCCATCTCCCAATTTCTGTTTTGCCTCATTGACACTAACTGCTGCCTCTCTGCAAATTCTTTTCGCATATCTCTTTTCCTTTATTTTTCGTTCATTTGTTGATCTTCTGCTACTAATCCTCGCGGATCTCCTTGCTCTATTAATGGATCTCCGTCCTTGATTCCTCTTGCTTATCCCCGTTCCAGATTTCTTCCTCAGCTTTTTATCTTTTCAAGTTTGTACTGTTTCTCTCTTCTTTTACCATAAGTGTTTCTGAGAGTTCTAGCGAGAGAGTTAGAGTAGAGGAGGCCCTCTTTCATGACGATATTCCAGAATCTCCTAGCGCCAGTCAGCTAGATCCACCGAGAAAAAAGCAACCCAAAAGGCTTCCCCGAGTGGGAAGCATCAGCTTAGTTGTGAAAACTAGTGAAATGGTGGAGCTACATGAGCGTTTAGGCATTCCCGAAAGCTATAAGATCCAAGTTCCTGGGGCAAGTGTCCGAGCTAATACCAAAATTTTAGACAAAAAGACCATAATTATGTACGAGGCTGATTTTTAGGCTGGAATAAGCCTTCCCACAACGCCTTTCGAGGTTGAGGTGATGAATTATTATGGTTTAACCATAGGCCAAATTCATCTAAATGCCTGGTGAACTATTTTGGCCTTGCAGATGTGGGCAGCCAACAATGACATCGACCTGACACTCCGACTCTTCCAGGCTACCCACGTGATTGGACTCCGGGTGACAACCGAGAATCACAACTACGTCCAGGCCTGAGCTGGATATGGGGTCTTCATAGGAACCCAGAGTCCTTGAAAAATTGGAAGAACCACTTCTTCATCGTGGACAGCGACAATGAGTTCGGTTTTCGAACAACCTGGGGTCGGTATGTCAATAAAAACAACAACCCCCTGTACCTTACTGATGAAGAGGAATGAACTCTAGTCCGGTGGAGGGCTATAGCTAGGAACAAAATAGACATCAAAGAGCAGCTCATGTTTGGCTTAACAATAACAGAATCATCTCAGTGTCCCAGAAAAGGTATACTCTTTTAGCAATTCTTCTATTCTAATACTTTCTCATTACTTGGAAGAGGACTGACACATCGAGCATGGCTGAGATGATGAGGGCCAAGAGGCAAAAAACACGCTCGCCTAGCACCTACCGAGACTCCGCAGGAGACCACCACTGCAACTTCCTCTCATAGCCCAATTAACTCAGCTCCGGCCACTATCTCGGCACCTATAGAGGTGCGCGGTGATACTCCACCCCCCAATCCAAGCGACTGATGCTCCCTCATCCGAATATCAAACCATGTCTAGGCCTCTATCTCCCTAAGGCCATGCTAGAGCAGGGACCTCAAATCCCAAGTCCAAAAAAAGAGATATGAGAGCCCTCTCTGATGAGGTATGTGACCTCTAGATGGAGGAAGGGGACGATTATTCCCAAGACAACCCCGTCTTCTGTGATTTTGTGCATCAACTGGCCTGTGTTTCTAAGGGGATTGCCCTTTTGATGCGCAGTAGCGCTGAG
Source organism: Excoecaria cochinchinensis (assembly GCA_947683425.1). Lineage (NCBI taxonomy): Eukaryota > Viridiplantae > Streptophyta > Magnoliopsida > Malpighiales > Euphorbiaceae > Excoecaria > Excoecaria cochinchinensis. Next base: position 9,483,382 of record CANTUQ010000050.1, read on the forward strand.
GAGTTAAGCACTGTCATCAAGAGGCATCAGATAGAGGTGAGCTCCCTTGCTTTGTTTTTACTTTACCTTGTTCTGATTATTATACTTTATATTCTGAATCCTCTTTTGTTCCTTTATAGGGATCTATACTGGGGGGAGCTGTTATTATAAAAATGAATAGGTTAATTATGGCTTAGAAGAAAGAGAGCAATCAGTGGCCGGGCAGTGATTTCGAGCTAATGCCGCGGAGGGCAAGCTGAAGGATAGTGAGAAAAGGGCTCTGGAGGTCGAGGTCAAAGCAACCGATGTACTGAAAAAGGTTGCCCAAGCCGAGGAAAGAGCGGCTATTAATGAGAGGGGGAAAGTTGAGGCGGAGGTCGAGTTGAATAAGCTCCAAACCGAGCTCGAGGAGGCTAAAAAGGCAAAAACCGACCTGGAGGAGAAATATTCCGAGCTGAAGTATAAGTCCCTAGAGTTAGCTATTGACAAGTGTCTTGCTTACAGTCAGAAACTTTCTGATGCAGTAAAAGGGCAATATCCCGATATGGACTGGTCGTGGTTAGACGAAGTGTACCCAGATAAATAGGCCTCTTTGTATTGTTTTTGAGTTAATGAAATCAAGAATTATTTGATTACCGAGCTCTTTGAATTGTTATCGTACATAACTGTACTGTCCAATCATTTTAATACCCATGCGCAAATGAGATAATAATTTGAATGTTTATCCAAACGATAGCGCAGAGTGAATGGCGATCAAGCCGAGCAATATAACGTACTTAGTTTTGATAGTTGCTTTCATTTAATAATATAACTGATAAAACTGCGACTTAAGTGACGATATAGCCGAACTGATTGACGATCTATATGATAATGCTCGAATGGTTGTGTAGCCGAACTGAATAATAATCAATAGAATAAATGCTCTGGTGGCGATATTGCCGAGCGAGCTTTACGATAAATAATAGAATAAATGCTCTAATAGCAATATCGCCGAGCTGAGCATTATGTAATAGAAAATAAGTGCTTTGATGGCGATATAGCCAAGCTGAACGTTGAATATCATAATACATGCCCTGATGGCGATATAGCCGAACTGTGTTGTTGTTATATCGCTTGGTTGCTGAATGGAGAAACTGCCGAGTTAGAGCAACTTTTTGCTGATAACATAATAGAAAACATCATTTTTTATTTCATGAATATACCTCTTTATTGATAATTTAGCTAGTACAATTGCTTTTATAGCAATATAGCCGAGCTAAGCGAAATAAAATACTAGCTAAAAATGCTCGAACGGCGATATAGCCAAGTGAACGGTAAGACTGAAAAGCCGAACTATAAATGAAAGTAGAGCTTATGTCGAACTGTAGATGTGATATTACTGATAATATATCTTTAAGTTGGAGGTGTTCCATGAATGGGGAAGTATCTTTCCAGAGAAATCCTTTAACCTGTAAGCTCCACCCTTGACTTCATGTATTATATAAGGTCCTTCCCAGTTTGGATTTAGCTTTCCAACCCCTGCAATTGACTGGGATGCAACAACCTTCTTAAGTACGAGCTGTCCAATTCTGAATGACCTCTGTTTGATATTCCTATCGTGGTAGGAATACATTCTTTGCTTGTAGGTTGCCGATTGTATTTGAGCGAGCTCTCTTTGTTCTTCTAGCCTGTCTAGCTGACACAGTTGGTTGGCCTCACTCCTCTCTACATCAAAACTTATGCTTCAGATATTGGGAACACCGATCTCACATGGGATGACCGCTTCTGTACCATTTTCCATTATTTTTCATGAAGTTTGTAATGCGTGTCATAAAGCCAAACAATCCCATTTACCTTTTGCGATTAGCAATAAAGGATGTAGTGAGTGTTTTGCTCTTATACATGTTGACATATGGGGTCTTTATTCTATTTTTTCTCTTAGTAGGGCTCAATTTTTCTTGACTATTGTATATGATCATTCTAGATGTATTTGGGTTTATCTTATGAAAACAAAGTCTGAAGCTTATGACTTTTTGACCATGTTTTGTTGAATGGTACACAATCAGTTTAATTCTCAAGTAGTAAGAAGTGACAATGGCAGTGAGTTTACATCATGGGTTATGAATTTTTTTTTTGCCACTTATGAAATTGAGCATCAAAGTTCTTGTTTCTATACGCCACAACAAAATAGAAAAGTGGACCGAAAACACCATCACATTCTTGACGTCGCTCGAGCTTTGCTTTTTCAAGCTCATTTACCTTTAAAATTTTGAGTTGAGTGTGTCTTAATAGCTGTCTATCTTATCAATTTAATGCCAACTCCAATTATTGAAAATAAGAGTCCCTATAAAGTCCTATTTCACAAAAAATAGTTATGATCATTTGAAATTTTTTGATTCCTTTTGCTATGCATACAATCATGACAAACCAAGAGATAAATTTTTCCCTAGATCACATAAGTGTGTGTTCGTTGGGTATCCCTATGGGCAAAAGGGTAGTTTTAAAGTTTTTGATTTGGAGAGACATAAATTTTTTATGTCTAGAGATGTGATCTTTCATGAACATATATTCACTTTTCAATCCCCTGCCAAATATATCACCATGCCATCTACCAGTACCACATCTACCTTCATGGATCAAAATGTTCAAAATTCATTTTACAACACTAAAATTGCAGCACGCCATTTGGAAACTGATGCCATTGAGTCACCTCAATTGAATTCCCCTAATAGCTAAATCACTTCTTCTGATCATATCAATGAGCATCTAGAAATCAAAATGCATCTCTATAAGATCCTCCACCCAAAAGACCATAGAGAGCATGGCGCATTTCTATAAAACTCTCTGGTTTCTACTATAAACTATTACCTTCGCAGGCACCATCACCAAATGCCCATCCATCAGCAAACTCAGGTAAGGTCTATCTTCTCTCTAAGAATTTATCTTATTCTCGTTTTACTTGTTCCCATAAAGCTTTTCTTGCATCTATTACCTCTTTGGACAAACCTAAATTTTTTTATCAAGCAATTAAAGGTGCATATTGGAGGCATGTTATGGAACAAGAAATACTCACCCTTGAAGAATATAAAACTTAGAGTTTGGAAGACTTACCTTCTGGTAAAAAGGCAGTTGATTCAAAATGAATTTATAAGAACAAGTACAAATCTAATGGCACCGTTGAACGCTTCAGGGCAAGACTTGTTGCCAAGGGTTATACATAGGTCGAAGGATTGGATTATTATGGTACCTTTGCTCTTGTTGCTAAACTTAATACCTTGAGTTGCTTGTTATCTATTGCGGCCACACGCCACTAGGCAATCTATCAGCTGGATGTTAATAACGCCTTCTTGCATGGTGATCTTTATAATAAGGTATATTGAAAGTGCCATAGGGATTTAGTAAATGAGGTGACAATTGTGTTTGCAGATTAAGGAAGTCTATATAAGGGTTAAAGCAAGCATCTCGTTGTTGGTTTCAGAAACTTACAAATTCTTTGTGTCTCATTGGTTTAAAACAATCCGCTGCAGACAATTCTTTGTTCACTTTTTTGAACGGCACTCATTTTACAGCATTACTTATTTACGTAGATGACATAGTTATTGTTGGGATTGATGTCATTACCATAGGCAAAGTTAAGGATCATCTTAATTCGGCTTTCAGAATAAAAGATTTGGGTAATCTGAAGTATTTTCTTGCACTAGAGGTGGCTCGCAACAATGAAGGTATTGTTCTTAACTAACGAAAATATGCTCTTAATCTTCTTGCTGAAACTTCCATTATAGATGCCAAACCAGCTTCGTTTCCTATGGAGTTATGGCATAATCTTGTATTTGACAAGGTGAACTAGTTTTCGATATTAATCAATACCGTCGCCTCATTGGTTGGTTACTTTACTTGACAATTATCAGACCTGATATCACCTATCTAGTGCAAGTTTTAAGTCAATTCATGCAAGATCCATGCGTTCCTCACTTAAATGCAGCATACCGAGTTCTTAGATACATCAAGACAGCCTCGGGATAAGGTATTTTTTTTAGCACAAAGTAAGTTTCATTTGACTAGATTTTGTGATTCAGGTTGGGCAAGTTGTCCAATTACTAGGCATTCCACAACTAGATATGTTGTGTTCTTGGGGCATAGTCCAGTTTCTCAGAAGTCAAAGAAATAAAACACAGTTACCCATTCCTCGACTGAAGTAATAACGGGTAATGGAAAATGCTACCAGTGAGTTGCTATGGTTACGTGCTCTTCTTGATCTTCAATTTTCCCTTCCAACTGCCATGTCTCTTATTTGTGATAACCAAACTGCATTACACATAGGACCATATCATGTTTTTCATGAACTCACAACGCATTTTGTAATTGATTATCATTTCATCCGTGATCGATTACCCAACAATGAATTGCGCATTTATGATGTTTGTTCCAATGATCAAATTGGTGATCTTTTTACCAAGGCACTTAGTCATAGGCATTTTCACCATTTGCTTAACAAGTTAGGCATTCGTGATCTACATGCGCCAACTTGAGAGGGAGTACTAACAGTTGTATTTTTTCTAGCTCCAACTATATCATATCTCCTATATTTGGTTTCTTTATAAATTAGAAAGTAGGCATAATTCTCTCATGTAATATCTTCAAATATTTTTATCTTTGGTTATTTACATATTAGGAGTTTTTCCTTCTTTGGCAATATATTCTTTTGTACTCTATATATAAAGAGTTTTCTGCAGTAATAAAAGTTAAGTTGGGTATTTTACCAACCATAAAACTTCTTATCATGTTGCTCGGGGTATTATATTAATCATTTCAAGTTTCATATGAAAAAGAGAAAAGAGAGTATTGTTGTGAGAGGGGAAGATTATAATGGTTATATACCTTATTATGGTTCCATTAACAATGTAGTTGAACTTTGTTACACATAAGGGGTTCGAGTTGTGTTGTTTAATTATGTGTGATTGGTATGATATAACTAAAGAAGGTGTTGTGTTCAAAAAAGATCATCTTGGAACTATATGTATAATACAAGCCGTAAATTGAAGACTGGAGAGCATTTTGTGTTAGCTAGTTAAGCTTCTCATGTAACATCCCCTACCCATGCCCGTATGAGTCGGGGTGTCACCAAGCAGATGCGGAACGCGGAACAATTTATACACATATCATACATAATCATGCGTACTGAAATACAGGGCAATTTAAAATTTTCATAATACATCGCATGTTATCACTCATCATATATGTAATAATATTACAGGCCCAAATACAAATACACCAGCGGAAGCTATTTTCCAAACCAATATCAAAAGTTCTTTACATAGAAGAATCAACCATAATAAAATAAACTCCAAACTCTAAACCTTGCTGTGTTGGCTTGACTGCAGCGACTCACTCTAAACAAAGCTTCTTATTTACCTGCACGGGTAAACACACCGTGCTAAGCGATAAACGCTTAGTGGTGATTCACACATATTATATGGACGGCCACTCAGAGTGGTCGTCAAGGCATATCACATTCATAATGGCATATACATGATTCATGTCATAATATGTATACATATAGGCTCCAATTTATAACAATATATTCAGCATCTCATGTTTATATCCATATCCATATTATCTCATTCAATTATTACTTTTGTATAATCAACGGTAACATAACAAATCACATATCAATTAAAGATCCTGCTGACTCATAATAGTGGATAACGAGTATACGCATAGCGATACCTTACGGGTACGAATCGACGTATAGCGATACCTTACGGGTACGAATCGAAAACCATTTTTATTTTATATTTATAAAACCTTTATAGGGGCCCTTAAACAAGATTCATCATATTAATAAGAATCGCGAGGATTCAAACACATTTTCTTATAGGGTTCGCGAGGAACCAATCGGGGATCTGATCAGGATCCAAATCATCCATATAATTCATCCATATAGGCTGCAGCTAAAAGACTCTATTAGGCATGCCTAACTATCCACTAGACTGACTCTCGCAGGTCATGCATAACACAATTCACATTTAGTTACACATTTGTTCAATATGAATAACCATTGAATTTAACGTCCATAAATCAATTATTTTTAAGCATGACACATTAAGTTAATAAGTTAAGGCATAATATGGCATACAAATATTTAGCATAGCAAAAATACAATTATAAGATGTAAAGCATATAAGAAGACATTAAATAACGTTTAGATAGCTTATATAATATTCAAATCACAAGTTCTTGCTTCCTAATTAAATTAGATTTAATCAAATAATATATTAGGTTTAATGCCTTAATCATAAATTATACACATGTTATATAATTCTCGTCATGAGTATTTATTCATATAGCAAATTATACTTATAGTTTAATTCATGGTTAATCATCATATTAATTAATTTTTCGTTATAAGAATTTATTCAATTCATAGGTAATTTAATTATATATCCTCATTACCTAATTATTTAATAAGTAATATTAAAATTTTCAGGCGTTTCTAGACACTTTGGGGCTAATTCGGAGGTGTAGGATCGATTCTAGGATGAATTGGTGAAGAGGGACAAATTTTATTAAAACACAGCTGTGCTTTTTATAAAGCACAGCTGTGCTCTGCTGTATATGGTCGATCTAAAAGCCAAAACACAGCTGTGTCATACCCAAAAGCACAGCTGTGCTTTCCAACCAGTTCCCAAACATTATTAGACACAGGGCAGAATTAATTTACTGAATCTATATGCATTTTTGAACTACTAAATGACATTTTTAGACAAACTTATCTTCATAACAATTAATCCTCAAGATGTTATCTTTCCAGTGACAAAATTTCAGATCATTTGGAACGAAAATCGGGGAGATATACTCAAATTTCTCTACCCTGTTCCACAGACACACCTGATGATTTTTGCTACTGTAATGGGCGATTTTAAAATAGTTAGAGTCCGAATTAAATTATGGTTACTTCTACAAAGTTTTAGATACGGAAGTTGTGGTTCTAACCCAACTGGAATCATGTATTTTGGAGTTCTAAAACTCAACTTATACTAAAAAGAATGACCAAAGGTCAATCTGACCCTCAAAAACAGATTTGCACTATGAAGTTCAACAAGCTTCAAACCAACTCATTTGATACCATCAATTCACCAAATTTAATCCAAACCATCACAACACATAAATTAACATCTCAGAATACTCAATTCAGTTATTAAAAACCATTAACACATAAATCAACAAACCAATTCCCAAACCTGAAAATTAGGAGCTCAATCACTTGACTCCACTGGATCCAGCAACCTCTTTGCCTTTAGAATCGCGAGGAGGCTCAACTAAGCATCAAACCACAAAAATACACAAACTCAAAACCCTAACTTACAAATCCAAAACCAGAAAATATGAAGAAGAAAGAAGAAGAAGAAGACTACACAAAAGAGATGCATGAACTCACTAATTAATGCAAAGTGTGATCAATTCCCACCACCAAGGGCTTGAATCCAAGCTTAGAGAAAACAAAAGAAGAGCAAAGAAGAAGAAGGAGATGAGGAGGGGAGGAGGCTACGGGAAAATGAAGAGCAAATTCTGCTCTTTCCCTTTTCTATTTCTTTTTCTTTTTCTTTTCCTAACCCTAACACTTGTCACTTTCTTATTGGTGGAAACTAATCATTCACACCTAACCATCATATGTCAATCACACACCATAAAACACTCTAATAATGCACCCCACATATGTATGAGCAACACACACAATGATACCCCATATAGATTCCTTCTACTATGGTATGCTCACTACACACAATCAAAACCCAACTTAAAACACCCTACTAATGTGTGAGTAAAACACACAATCACTACACCATTACTCACATCCCACAATGGTATATGCATGCACACACAAGTATCTCCCAACTAATTCACACCCTACTAACATATGTGCACCCACATATTAAAATAACTCTTATAACATGCAATATACCCCACAATACCCTTGTCACATGCCAAAATACGTATAAATTTACACACATACATGGCTCATACTACTAGGGGGTAAATGGGGTGTGACATCTCAAGTTTATTATGTATAGAGAATAAGAGGACATGTTTGGAGTTTTGTCACTGAAATTAAACTAAGGAAACTTTTTGAAATGCTTGATAAAGAAGAGCCATACCAAGAAGATGAGATTCAATGTACCTCACGGTCACAATGGATTTCATTGTGACCGTGAGATAATTAATTTATGGGCAGAAGCTAAACTGTGAAGACCTCACGGTGACAATAAAATTCATTGTCACCGTGACCAATCTCCTGTGCGCAAAAGGATTTGAAATTCCCGATAGGTCACGGTGGCAACCAAATCTATTGCCACCGTGACCCCTCTGGAAGTATAAATTCGTAGCTTTCTATTTGGCTAGGGTTCCGATTTTTTTAGTTAGTTTTTGTGATTAGTCTTTGCAGCTGAGATTTTGAGAGATATTCTTCGGTCCTAAACTTCAAGTTTCGTTCTTGTTTTTGGTTTTCTATTAGTAATTGAGATTAATTTGCTTTAGTTTCATAGTTAAATTTCAAGAGATTTGCTAGTTTTTAGTTTTTCCAGAATTTTAGTTATTTTCTCCATTGAAGATTCGAAGAAAGAGATTGAAGATCGAGCAATTCAACCGGGATTTTCTCAATGAATTTCAGGGTTTATTCTTTCTTTTACTCTTTTGATTTTGTAATGGAATGTGAGTAGTCGTTTAGTTGTTCGGGGGATCTCTGAATCTCCTATATCTAAGATGTGAATTATGAACATCTATTGAGTTTATGTATGAAAGATTGGTTTATTTTGCTGGTGTTTATTGCTTGTTTATGGATTTTAGTTTTTCAGTTCAATTTCCAATTGTGATGAATGATTTATTTCATATGTCTATGTTGGTGAATGAATTTGTTAATTGGATGCCATGAATGTATTTTCTTCTCAAATTTTCTATCATGTTGCTGTGGTGTTTAGACTACTCCGGAATGGGAATCTAAATAGACAGGATTTTATGATTTAAGATTTGAGTGATGAGCGAAATAATGAGGTTTTGGGATGTTTGACTCCGGAATGGGAAAGCAAACTGAACCTAGGATTTTAGACCCGTGATTAGGCTAGTTGTATGACTTGCTCCGGAATGGGACGTTATGCAATTAGAGTAGCTTGCTCCGGAATGGGACGCTTGGGTTAAGAGGGTTATCCCGATTTCTTTCATATAAGATTCATAGGTTGATTTTATTCATATTTGGGTAAGGGGTGGATGAGTGAACTTGAACAACGCTTTTATAATTTGATATCTTTTCTCGTTTTTTATTTACTTTTATCTTGGCTAGTTTTACTGTCATTTAATTTATTTTTACTTAACCATTACAGTAGTCGATTAATTTATTAGTTTTAGTTTAGTTATAATTAAATCAATCCAATAACTGGGAATTCTTTAGCATACATTCAATTTTCATAACTTGCGTGTTCAGTCCCTTGGGTACGATAACTCGGAGTCATAATTTTACTCCATTATATTACTTGTCGATTCAGTACACTTGCTGAGGTCGTGTAAAGTTTTTGGCGCCGTTGCCGGGGACTGGCGTTGTTTTAAGTCTTGATTATTATTTGTGTGTGTTTTTATTTTTATTTTATTTTATTTTATCTTATTTTTATTTATTCTTTATTCTTTTCAGGTGGTTGTTGAAGGTGTATGAGCAGAAGAAGACAAGAACAAATAGCACCTTACGATCCTGAAATCGAGAGGACTTTACACCAACAATTAAGAGCAAACAGGATTAATAACATGGACGAAAATCCGCTTCCTATTGGTGAAATTCCTCCTGGAAATGAACAAGTGCTGAGGGCACAAAATCAGAATCCGGGGCATAATAGAGAAGAGATCCCTAGGCAGAGGACAATTAGGGACTATGCGGTGCCTAGATGGAATGAAGATAATAGGACAATTGTGCTGCCCAGGGGAGTGCAATTTGAACTTAAACCAGCCACCATCGGTATGGTACAGCGAAATCAGTTTTCGGGTGCAGATGTCGAAGATCCTGCACAACATTTGGACATTTTCTTAGAGATCAGTGATACGGTTCAAATTCCTGGAGTGTCATCTGACGCGGTAAGATTAAAGATGTTCCCTTTTACATTGATTGGAAAAGCTCGTGAATGGCTGCAAATGCTACCTAGACAGTCAATTAGATCTTGGGAACAGTTGCAAGAAAATTTTTTGATGAGATTCTTCCCTCCCACAAAGACTGCGAACATTAGAAATAGTATATTAGGCTTTAGTCAGATGAGTGAGGAGCCCTTTCATGAAGCATGGGAAAGGTTTAGAAGATTGTTGAGAAGCTGTCCACACCATGAGATAGCAATTTACCATTTAATGACCACTTTTTATTCTGGGGTTACACCACAGACAAGATCCTTATTAGATGCTTCATCAGGAGGGTCATTTATGAATAGGTTACCAGAGGAAGCTTTTCAATTACTGGATGAAATGGCAGCTAATGATGCTCAATGGTCTAATCCTAGAGCAGTTCCGAGAAGACAGGGGATACATGCTGTGGATGAGGTATCGATGCTGAAGGCACAGATGGAATCTATGAGGAAGGAGATGAGTAGTTTAAAAGTGCAGAATGTAGCTGCTGTGGGCCAAGAGAGTGGATGGTATGAACAGGAGCAAGGTGGGCAAGAAAGTGGAGGATCGATGGGTGATGTCAATGCTGTGGGAGATTTCAGAAGGAATGACCCTTACAGTAACAATTATAACCCGGGATGGAGAAATCATCCAAATTTTTCCTGGAAAGATGGAATTCCAAATGCTTCATCCTCTAATCTGCAAGTAAGAGCTCCCTTTAACCAAAACATCCATCAAAACCACGGGCAGCCATATCAACCACCATATCCACCTCCTCAGAACCAAGGGCAGCAGTACCACCCACCGGGTTATCAACCCAGGCCACCTGTTCAAGAGAGAAAGCCAAATCTGGAAGACATGTTGGCTACATTCATTAACAGTCAACAGCAGTTTATGAATAACCAACAGCAATTCATGGTAAATCAAGAATCTAGATGGAAGTCTCAAGAGCAGTGGAACCGAAACCAGGATGCCTCCATAAAAAATTTGGAAACTCAAGTGGGACAGCTTGCAAATTCTGTGTCCCAGAGGCAACCAGGAACATTTCCTTCAAATGTAGACCGAAATCCAAAAGAGGAGGCTAAGGCAATTACACTGAGGAGTGGTAAGGAAGTGGAACCGAAAGTTGATCAAGGTAAAAATCTTTTATCAGAAAAGGAGGAGCCGACACGGACGGTAAGTAACTCTAACTCTAAGTTAGAAGTTAATGAAAATGCTCCTAAAAGTGACAAGGGAAAGAGTATTGTTAATCCTAAGATAGAGGATCTTGATATTAATAAACTGCCATTTCCTGCTATTGCTAGACAGGAAAAGAAAAATGAGCAAAAAGCTAGGTTTCTAGAGATGTTTAAGAAACTGCACATAAATTTACCATTTGCTGAAGCTTTAGCTCATATGCCTAACTATGCTAAATTCATGAAAGAACTCTGTTCTAATAAAAAGAAATTAGAAGGGCATGAAACTGTACAACTAACAGAAAATTGCAGTGCTATTATTATGAACAAGATTCATGAGAAACTGGAAGATCCAGGTAGCTTTACTCTTCCTTGTGTTATTGGTGAAGATTTTTACGGTAATGCTTTATGTGATCTAGGTGCAAGCATAAACTTAATGCCTTATTCGATATGCAGGAAGCTGAATCTTGGAGAGCTTAGGGAGACAGGAATGCGACTCCAACTAGCAGACAGGTCCGTGAGGAGACCAAAGGGAGTGATTGAGGATCTGCTAGTGAAGGTGGGAAAATTTATTTTTCCAGTGGATTTTGTGGTAATGGAGATGGAAGAAGACCACAAGGTGCCATTGATTGTGGGGAGGCCATTTTTAAATACCGCCAAGGCGTTGATAGACGTTCATGGTCAAACGGTTACCCTAAGGTTTAATGGTGAGGAGTTGGTGGTAGATATGAACAAGGCTCAAAAATACCCATCTGGTGATGTGAAAGAGTCTATATATGTTGTGGATGTAATAGATGATTGTGTGGAGGAAATGCAAGAAAAAGAATTGGGAGCTGATTCAGAAAATAAGTATCTACTACATTCAGTGGAGGGAGAAGAATGTGAAGAAGAGATGAGGGGACAAGAGATAGCAAGTGTGGAGATAGAAGACAAAAAGGAGAAAATTGATCCTAAAGAGGGGGATGCAAAAGCTGAACTTAAACCTCTTCCCTCTCACTTGAAGTATGTGTTTTTAGAAAATGAGAGTAAACCAGTAATCGTTTCTTCTTTGTTGTCAGGTGCAGAAGAGACAATGCTGCTAGAGGTGCTGAAAAGGCATAAAGGAGCCATTGGCTGGAAGACCTCAGATTTGAGGGGAATTGACCCAAGCTACTGTACACATAGGATCCCAATGGAGGAGGAGTGCAAGCCGGTAGCTCAGCCTCAACGGCGACTCAATCCAGTCATGCAAGAGGTAGTAAAGAAGGAGGTACTTAAACTCCTAGACTCAGGTATTATCTACCCTATCTCTGACAGTAAGTGGGTGAGTCCTGTGCAATGTGTGCCTAAAAAGGGGGGAATAACGGTGGTAAAGAATGAACTAGATGAGTTAATTCCAACTCGTACAGTTACGGGTTGGAGAGTCTGCATTGATTTTAGGCGGTTAAATAATGCCACTAGGAAGGACCATTTCTCTTTGCCTTTTATTGACCAAATGTTAGAGAGGTTAGCGGGTAATAGGTTTTACTGTTTTTTAGATGGGTATTCGGGATATATGCAGATTCCAATAGACCCTGAGGATCAGGAGAAAACGACCTTTACCTGCCCATATGGCACATTTGCATATAGGAGAATGCCTTTTGGGTTATGTAATGCACCGGCTACGTTTCAGCGGTGTATGATGGCCATTTTCCATGATTTTATAGAAAAATTTATGGAAGTATTCATGGATGATTTCACCATATATGGGGCTGATTTTGAGAGCTGTTTACAGCATCTTGATCTAGTACTAGGGAGGTGTGAAAAGACTAACCTGGTGTTGAATTGGGAAAAATGTCATTTTATGGTGAGAGAGGGCATAGTGCTGGGATACAAAATTTCAGAGAATGGGATAGAGGTAGATAAGGCCAAAGTTGAAGTAATTGAAAAACTACCACCTCCGACAAATGTTAAGGGCATAAGAAGTTTTTTAGGACATGCAGGGTTTTACAGGCGTTTTATTAAAGATTTTTCAAAAATTGCAAAACCCTTGTCTAATTTACTTATGAAAGATGCTCCTTTTGTTTTTGACAGTGCATGTATGTTAGCATTTGAAACTTTAAAGAAACGACTTATTTCAGCTCCGGTGATTATATCTCCGGATTGGAATTTGCCGTTCGAACTAATGTGTGATGCTAGTGACTTTGCAATAGGGGCAGTGCTTGGACAACGAAGAGATAAGATTTTTTATGCCATATATTATGCTAGTCACACTTTGACAGGAGCACAGGTAAATTACACCACCACAGAGAAAGAACTTCTCGCGATAGTATATGCGTTTGAAAAGTTCAGGCCGTATTTGCTGGGTGCAAAAGTGGTGGTGTGGTCGGATCATGCAGCCTTGAGGCATTTATTCGCAAAGAAGGAATCAAAACCAAGGCTGATTCGATGGGTACTTTTGTTGCAGGAATTCGATTTGCAAATTAAGGATAAGAAGGGCGCTGAGAATTTTGTGGCAGATCATCTGTCCCGATTGGAAAATGATCGTATTGAAAAAGGGGAAATTTTAGATTTATTTCCCGATGAGCATATTTGTGCTGTGTTTTCCTGTGAAAATTCTGTACCTTGGTTTGCTAATATTGCTAATTTTCTTGCAGGGGGCTTTATGCCAAAGGATTTTTCATGGCAGCAAAAGAAGAAATTGCGTGCGGATGCGAGACACTACATATGGGATGATCCCTACATTTTCAAATTATGCGCTGACCAAGTGTTAAGACGGTGTATCTCAGATGCGGAGACCAGTGCAATCATCACAGCTTGTCACAGTGGAGAAGCTGGTGGACATCATGGGCCGAATAGAATGGTAATGAAAATTCTATCTTCTGGTTTTTATTGGCCAACAATGTTTAAAGATGTCCAATATTATGTGAAAAGTTGTGATAGATGCCAAAGAGTAGGAAATATATCCAAACGTGATGAGATGCCCTTAACAAATGTGCTTGAGGTTGAATTATTCGATGTTTGGGGAATAGATTTCATGGGACCTTTTCCGGTTTCATACGGGTTTGAATACATTCTGGTAGCAGTGGATTATGTTAGTAAATGGGTCGAAGCTGTAGCTACTAGGACTTGTGATGCACGAATTGTGTTAGAATTTTTAAGAAAAAATATTTTTACCCGTTATGGAGCTCCTAGAGCCATTATAAGCGATGGTGGTAAACATTTTGTTAATCACCAATTTAGTGTTTTATTAAAGAAATTTGGCGTTAGGCATAAAGTCACAACCCCATATCATGCTCAGGCTAATGGTCAAGTAGAAGTGTCAAATAGGGAATTAAAGGCCATTTTAGAAAAAACGGTAAATTCCTCTAGGAAAGATTGGTACCTTAGGTTAGACGAAGCTTTATGGGCCTATAGGACTGCTTTCAAGACGCCAATAGGGATGTCCCCCTTTAGGCTGGTTTATGGGAAGTCCTGTCATCTTCCGGTGGAATTAGAACATAAAGCCTATTGGGCTACGAAATTTCTAAATTTTGACCTTGAGAATGCAGGAAAGTGCAGGTCTTTGCAGCTGAATGAACTTGAGGAGCACCGATTCTGGGCTTATGATCATGCCACCAAATATAAGGACATCACCAAGAAGCGGCATGATCGGAAGTTAGTTCAGAAGGAAGTTGTGCCTGGGATGCATGTACTTCTTTATGACAGTAGGCTGCGATTATTCCCTGGTAAGTTGAAGTCGAGGTGGAAGGGACCATATCAAGTAGTAGCTGTGAACAAGTTTGGAGTGGTAACGCTGAAACACCCGAGGGGTGAGACAGAATTCAAGGTAAATGGACATCATGTGAAGCCTTATTTTACATCTTCGTTTGATAATGCTTCCACGATAGTCACTCTTATAGATCCTTGAAGGTTTTAAAAGTCCAGCTGCGGACTTGTGAAATGCAGAACTACTTTTTATCTTTATTTCTCTCTCTCATTTAATGGTATTTTGTCTAGGAATTTAATCTTGTTTCATTTTGTAAATTTTAGGTTTAGAAGAGAAATTATGTTTGTTGGAGAAGGTTCAAAGCAATTGTATAAAGAGATTTAGAAAAATTGATGAATTTGTGCAAGTGTGCAGGTGTCCACGGTCACAATGAATTTCATTGTGATCGTGGCCAAAGGAGGATGCATTCTGGAGTCTGGTTGATGCACATGTGTGACCATCATGTAAGCTATATTCTGTTTTGAGGTATGCACATGTCACGGTGACAATGAAATTCATTGTCACCGTGAGGTATGGTGAGTTACATTCTGTTTTCAACCTGGGTTATGTCACAGCGACAATGAAATTCCATTGTGACCGTGACATAATGCACATTCAATTCTGTTTTCAAATTTGGTTATGTCACGGTGACAATGAAACTCATTGTCACCGTGACCCCATGGCGATTCAATTCTGGATTGCAAATTTAGTATATGTCACGGTCACAATGAAACTCATTGTGACCGTGGCCAACGAAAAAATGTTTTAAAATGCCAGATTTTCATGTTTTATTTCTCACTCACCCGCACATCGCACTCTCAAACATTTAAATCTTCCACTTCATCTGTTTTTCGAACTACCAATCTTTCTTTTAGGCTCCGATTTCTGCCAACCTACAACAAGTAAGTAATTCGATTTTTTCTTCTTTTCTTTCTCTTTCTAATTTTGCATTTAGTTTCTTTTCGTGTTGTTCTTTTCCCTGTTCTTGTCTTTACAATAGCGGTATGTTAGAAATCTCTTTATTTATCCCCACTGAGGATTGACTTTTGTTTAAGCTTTGAATTTATGTTGGGGGGTATTCTAAATTCTTATCTTCATCCTCAATTTCAATCTCTGATGCTAAATCCATGAACGAGTTGAGTTGGAAGTTAGGGCAAATGGGTGTGTGGATGATTTAACTTGCAATTTCTCTTAAAATTCTTGGTTCATAATGCAAATTGCTGGGTTTTAATTGCTTACTCTGTGTTGTAATGCATGGTTTTTGAAATTATGGGTTGTTAGTATGATCTATGAGCTTCAAGTTGGTCATATAACTATCTGCATACCAGGTGTTCGACTGAATGTTTGAATGAATGCTTTTCTTGTTTTTCTCCAATTCCTGCCATGTGAAATGCCAAGATTCTTTCGCAATATTGTTCGAATGAGAGTGTTGTTCCCATTCATCAATTTTGCCTGTTGACAATAGCTCGAATTCTCTTAAACGTTAATATGCATTTTGTGGGTTTAAGACTGAAATTGCTCACATATTTTGCTGAATTAAGCTTCTGTTCATTTAAATTCTACTTGCATTCGTGTATCTTTTATGTTATTCAATTGGAATTAGGAGATTGCCCCAAAAGTTAGCATCAATTTCCCCGTATGCTGTATTTTTCAAATACATTGCTGTTGATGCCATCTCATGCTATTGAACTTGATTTTTTCTATGTTCTGTAGTGGCTCCCAAAAGAAAGAGCACAGCATCTGCTTCTGGCTCCATCAGCTCACCCCCAAGCTCACAATCCGTGGATATTTCAAAGGTCCCTAAGTGGGTACCGGTCCCAAAGACAGAAGTTTATGCTCTATTCACCAAATGCACCTACGTCCCCACCACCTATTTGGATTTCGACTTGCTGCAGAAGCTCAGGATAAAGGATCAAGTGCAGCACCTAATTGCGAACATCGGGTGGGAACAGGTCTTCTCAATACAAGAGAAAGTCTACCCGAATTTGACCAGAGATTTCATATCCACAGTCACTTGTACACCCGGTCGCAACCCAGCTCAGGACCCAGGTAAAGTCTCATTTTGGTTAGAGGGAACGCAATATAACATGTCTTTTCAGGAATTTTCAGAAATTCTGGGTTTTCCACCACGCACCCACGATGCTTTTGACGACTATGACAAAGACACTGCTTGGGCTACCATCAGAGACCCCGCCACTGCCACCATGTATGTCTCTGGGAAGACGAAGGCTCATCATTTGGCTGATCACAGATTGCGAATTATCCACCGCTCCTTTTCCCTGTCTCTTCTGAGCCATGTAGACTCCGCAGGTCAGGTAAACCTGCCCGAAGCCCTTTTTCTTGCCTGCATGGTAAGGGGTGTTCGGATCAATGGTGCTACCCATTTCTGGCACAAATTAGAAGAAATGCAGTGGCACCCGAGGAAGGTCAGGAAAGTAGGGCTGGGAGGTTTTGTGACTCTGATTGCAAAGCGGGTTCATCATGATTTTGGCAGGGGAAAAATTCTTTCATCGATTTCAGTCATTGATGATAAGATGCTGCGAAATATGAAAGTGATAGTCAAGGATGCCACCACCACAGATGGATACCGGTTGTCGACCAGAGATGAATATCTGCAAGGGGTGGAGAGGGGTCTAGGTGGACTGCCACAGGAGGCAGGTGAAGAGGCAGGTAAAGAGGCTGAGCCACAGGATCCCCCTGCACAAGCACCCCATCAGTTTGGGCAAGCGCAATATGACGCTCTGATGGAGCGGATGGATAGTATCTCCGCTACCCAGACTGAGCTCCAATCTCAGATGGAGCAAGTGCTTTATGGATTGGCGTCTTTGACGTCCAGATTTGATGCACATTTTCCCCCACCGCCACCACCATCCGATCTATGATCAGGGAGAACCCTTATCTTTTGTTTTGACTTTTGTTTATTTTATTTTTATTTTATTTTTGATCTGTAATATTATTACTTGCTGAGGACAGCAAGTTTTGTATGTGGGGGGTAGGAGACATTAATTTTGCATTATATATGTAATTAACAGCCATATGCACGATTAGTTCTGTTTTAGTTCATTTGCACTTTATTACAGTTGCCTAAATATCCTTATCTTAGTTTAGCTTAACCTCAGTTATTCCTGTTGTGAATGTTTTGAACTTTAATTGGAGAATAGTATATCTTAAAAACTGATCTTGGCATACGAGTAGTTGGAAGTTTTAGAAGCAAATAGAATCTCAATCGGTTATATATCTTGTGATTTCAAATCTTTTATGCACTATAGGCTTGTTTGTAAAAATTGAAAAAATCCGGTGCGTAAGAGTTTTTGAGTGAAGGAATGGTAGGATAATTAGAACCTTCCTCATCACCCTTCGAAACATGATAATAACTTAAACAAGTTTAGGACATGATTAAGGCAATTTGTTCTTTGATAGCCACTTTTAAACAGCTTTAGACCTACCTGTTTATGTTATTTCCATTGCTAGCCCCGTTGAGCTGATTTAGTATGCTAAAAGCGTACTACGAAATTTTCTTGTTACACTATTATTTTACCATTTAGCCTAAATGTCTTTGCCTACCCGTTTCTAAGAATTGGCCACTCTAGAATTGGGATGGAATATCATTGAAAGTTGAATAAGAGTATCTAGTGTTGAAATAGTGGAAGTGTGAGAAGAATTGTTGAATTTTGTGGGCATTATTTAGTATGGTGTTAAACTTTCCCTCATTAGATGGGTATAAGAAATTCTAGACTTTGGGTACCCCAGGAAAAAATAAAGAAGAAAAAAAAAAAAAAGAAGAAGAAGAAAAAAAGAAAAAATATATATATATATATATAATAAAGAAAAAAAAAAAGAAAAGAAAAAAAAAATGATAATGAAAGTTTGATGAGTTTTGTGGTTTCTATTGGTCAATTTTGATGTATTGAATATAGAAAAATTCAAGTGTGGGGTACCTTTGAGTAGAGAAAGATATACTCATAATTAAGGAATTGGATTTAAAAGTGAATTAAAAGGGAAATTCATCATTTTGTTGTTGTTGAGTTCAATGCATATTATGTATGGAGAAGTAGACAACATTGGAAATTATGGGTGAATTGAAGGTAGGATCTGGACAATTTTGTTCAGTTTGGTTAGTTGAATTTTAGGTAAAGTGGCAAATTCTTAGTTTGAATTCTTTAACTTTTCTTGTTAGCCAACACCTTAACCTAACATTACAACCCTGGAATAAGTCCTTTTGATTCTATTCTTGGTTTGAGTTGTTTAAGTGGAGATGACCCTTGTGGTTCCGGTACTAAAGGAGAGGCGTATGATTATCCTGAGTTTTAAGTGCGAAACCTATATGCGAATTCATTTGCATATTCAATTTCTTTGCTCAATTACTGGAATGCATTGGTTGTTTTGTTTTGAAAAGAGAAATTTGGTTTTGAGCCTAGCACACACACACGTGTGAAATTACTTGATATAAATTGATTTGAGAATTTGTAACTAAGACCCTTCTACTTGGTGCTATGATTGTTGTTAAGTTTTCATATTCTGAGTTAGAGTTTGAAATTTCAGGAATTTGGATAATTCATTTACTCGAGGACGAGCAAAATCTAAGTGTGGGGTATTTTGATAACTTCAATATAGTGTTTAGTTTTCATAGTGTTTTAGTGTGATTTTTGGGTGTTTAGTAGTGTTTAATGTTAATTTATGTTTCTTTTATGTTAATTTTGTTAATTTTAGCCAAATTGAAGTTTTGATTCATTTTAGAAAGCATTTTGATGTTAATAAAGTGCCTTTGTAGGTTTTTGCCCAAGAGGTCACGGTCACAATGAATTGGTTGTGACCGTGACATAAGGAGATTGCAGGCAGAATGGAAGTCGCATGGGTCACGGTCACAATGAAAATGGTTGTGACCGTGACATAATTATCAAATGGGCAGAATGCAAAAGTTGAAGACCTCACGGTGGCAGCCAAACTTCATTGTCACCGTGACATGTCAATTTAGCAAGGCAGAATCGAGGCAGCATGTACCTCACGGTCACAATGGATTTCATTGTGACCGTGAGATAATTAATTTATGGGCAGAAGCTAAACTGTGAAGACCTCACGGTGACAATAAAGTTTGGTTGCCACCGTGAGGTCTTCAACTTTTGCATTCTGCCCATTTGATAATTATGTCACGGTCACAACCATTTTCATTGTGACCGTGACCCATGCGACTTCCATTCTGCCTGCAATCTCCTTATGTCACGGTCACAACCAATTCATTGTGACCGTGACCTCTTGGGCAAAAACCTACAAAGGCACTTTATTAACATCAAAATGCTTTCTAAAATGAATCAAAACTTCAATTTGGCTAAAATTAACAAAATTAACATAAAAGAAACATAAATTAACATTAAACACTACTAAACACCCAAAAATCACACTAAAACACTATGAAAACTAAACACTATATTGAAGTTATCATTCATGTTTTGGATGATGACAATGATGACTCGGATTGGAATAGAAGGGAAGAGGATAACATAATTATAAACTAAAATAATTGGCTATTATTTTTAGCACTTATATTTATTTTGTTAATTGTTATATGTTTAGATTTATACATGCATTTTGAACATTAAAATTTATTTATTATAAATTCGTGTCTTTATTTTATTATTATTAGGGGTCGATTTCACTCATGATCACTCAACTTATCACTTATCGCACAAAAGTAACCGACTTTTTTTTTTCTATCTTAAATGTCACTGAACTTCTAACATTTTTTCAAAAAAGTCATGTTGACCGGAATCCGGCGAGAACCCTTGTCGGATTGATGACATGGCATATGACACGTGGCAACGAATAGTAAATATATGACTTTTTTGCAAAAATATTAGAAGTTTAGTAACATTTAAGTTGGAAAAAAAGAAAATTGGTTACTTTTGCGCGATAAATGATAAGTTTAGTGACCGTGAGTGAAATTAATTTAGATGTAGCATTTGTTGGAAATATTGTTAAACGACATGTACTTTCTGACATGACATACCATGTCATCAATCCGGCGATAGTTCTCACCGGATTCCGGTCAATATGACTTTTTTGCAAAAATGTTAAAAGTTCAGTGACATTTAAGTAAGAAAAAAAAAGTCGGTTACTTTTGTACTATAAGTGATAAGTTGAGTGACCGTTAGTGAAATCAACCCTTATTATTAGTGAGCATAAATTGATGATATTTTTTTTTACCTTCCATTCTATAATGCTTGCAAATTAGTAAATTTTGTACATATTTTCTAGCTTCAAATGGCAAGAAAAGTCAAAAGCAACAAAATACCGAGTCATCTTGGTCTCGACTTCGTCTTAGAGACGAAAATCCACCAGAAGAAGTAAATGGGGATAATAACATAAATGGAGCTGATAGCACTAATGAAGTTAATAAAACCATAGGGTTGATACAACCAATTTGTCAAGCATATTGCAATTGGAATCAACAAATACCACACGTGAGCAACCAAATGAACCTTGTAGCCAAGCTAAAGTGGCATGCCATAATTGATATTTTATCATTTAATTTATATGTTCTAATATCATTTTTTGATATTATTGTTAATTTTCTAAAAGCTCCTGTTGTTCAGAAGGAAAAAGGGAAAGGAAAGTTTAAAGGGTTAGGAGCAGGACATAACAAACGCTCATGGGAGTTAAATGGTCATATATAGTTGTTTATTATTAGTTTTTTTTTTCCAATATTTTATTTAAATATTTATAATCTGACTAAATTCACAATGTCTATAAGTTTAGTGAATATCCAAAACCTAAATTGGATACTTTATATTCACGTTTCAAAGGTTTGGGGTTCATACACAACTATTCTGCTCCAGGTTGTGTTAAACTAGAAATTTGGGAGAAAATGGTGGATAAGTGGTGTGATGAAAAATGGCAGGTAAGTGAACGTATATATGTATATTGAAAGCGTAACACCCTTAACTCTCTATACTATACGTACAGAAACCAGTTATCTTAGACATTGCATCGGTACTAGAGTTATGAGATTATGTTACTGTAAACCATTCGATAAAAATTTTTCGCTTTCAAACATTGATGATACTCATAAGTAAACAATAATAATATAACAGTTCATATATTATTTCTAGTTAAAAACTACACGTAGCATATGCATAAAACATAATCTCATGTTATCCTTCACGATTATATACATGCCATGCCTATCTTTCCAACTCCGTTTTCACTCTTTTTCTTGACTGTTATCAAAATCTCTGCCACTTTAAAACTTCTTATCTTTATAACCTGCGTGCAGTGACGTTCTAAGTGTTGAGCATTAAAATGCCCAGCGGTGGATATATATCCTAAACTTCACATAACTAAGACATACATGCATGTATACACACAGGTATTCCTATTTATTACATAGTTGTTAATTTTTCTAATACCTTTAATTAATTCATATTCTATTTTAACATCTTGTTATATTTTATTGCTATAATCAATGGTTATTTTATCTATTATATATGTCCATATTTATATCTTTGACTATATTTTAACACTGTCGATTCATCCATTAACATTATCACTACTGTCCTTATTATCGGTAACATTAATACTAAGACAGTCGTGACCATTCTTTCAATTCTATTACTAATAACATTACTATTACTATCCTTTTAATTTTCATGATCATCCTTCTAGTTCTATACATTAGTTTTACGGGCATTTTTTAAAATAATTACACTAACTTTAATTTTTTTACATTATGATATTGCGCTCTACTCTTTTAAAGTCAATACTTTATATTTATTCATTCTTTATTTCTATTCAATTATTCACGTACAATTTACACGACTTAAGCCCTACATTAATTTTATTGACATTAGTACTATTATCAATATTATTATTCATCTATTTAAATCATTATGTCCATATTATTCTTGTAATTACACTCATTAGTCATCATATTACCCAATTTGCATTTGAGTCCGTCCTTTAACATTGTTATTGACAAATTACACTTTAGCAACTAGTTATCGTTTTATATCAAATTACCTTTTTAGTCTTTATACTATCACTATTTTACCTAGCTAATATTAGTAAATTTTATATCTTTATATATATTTAATTTACTTATTATATAATTTAATTTATACCCAAGTTTATTTCATGGTTATCATTATTTATTAGTCAAATATTTCATTATCACTTAATTTCACCATTAATTCTTATATTATAATTTAATTACATTTTAATCATTTAATTTAACATTATTATCGTAAATTTACATTTTAATCCATAAATTTTCACTAACTTACATTATTGCCCTCTAATTCCCTTTATATATAATAATGCTTCTAATTACTCTTATTTTCACATTAATTTCATTATTTTGACATACAAATTATCATTTAATCCTTTGAATATTATTTTCATATCAAATTACATTTTAATCCTTATGCAATAAGTCAATTACTTATTTTACCAATTTATTTTATATTTTCTCTTATTTAACCTTATTAACTTTAACATTTTTGCCATTTAATTCCTAAATCTTCTTAAATTCTTACAATTAAGTCATTTTTCACTCTATTTCTTATTTTAACTCTAATTTGCTCAATTTCATTCATTTTTACCATTTTGCTTCCAATATCAATCCGGTAGAAATCTCCAAATTAGATACACGGGACATGAACCCTGCAGGTTCACTACATTAACAGTAATACAGTAACAGTAATAGTAATACAATACAGTAGCAATGACAGTATTAGTTATATATTGACAGTGATAGTATCAGTACGGTAGACCGTCATTAGCCTACCAGAGCGAGTCGTCATGACTCGTACCGCGATATAGTATCCCTATGGCTAGCCATCTATATCCTGAGCTAGATTTTACTACCAGACTACTAAAAGCAATCACAATACTCATTATTTTCAGTATTTCATTTTGTTCATAACCATAATTATCATACAGTTATCATTTTATGCACATATCAAATTTGGTTAATAAGACATTTTTCAATTCCAATTCATTATTTTTTCTATCAATTTAATTCCAAACCTTTTATTATTTAATACTAATATCATTCAGGTTATTAATTCACTTTAACATAATACATTCCATAATTCCCATTTTAAACATAACACAGTATTACACTTCAATATGTTCGTTTAATTCCAAATTAATTTTTACACACTTAAATTTTCATCCTTTATTCATTTTATACCATTATACTTTATACTATAATTTATCTTTGTATACTATTCGGCCCATCCAATTCTTTTCTTCTTAATTATATTTTTCATTCATTTATCATTTATTCACTCAAATTACATATCAATAAACCTAAGTATACAATTAATTTGCATTAAATCACAATATTTATTCAATTATACTTAGGCAACCTATTTGGTCCATAATAAATTTTCATCTTAAAAATTATTTTTCATTTCTTTAATCATTAATATAGCCAATTTATATATGAATTATTATATATATACTATTAATTAACATTAAACATCAAAGTATACTTTAGTATACTATATATATACAATTCGGCCTACTAGTATCCTTAGTACACAATTTTGTTTTTTTCATTTTAATCATTCTAAATCTTGTAATTAACATCCCAAAACATGTCTATCAAGTTTATTTCAATTAAACATGCATAAATCATATACATACAATATAAACATAATCTAAATCTATATAAAATCAATGGAAAAAGTGGGACATTGTATCCACCAAACCTCATTTTTTTGTTCTAGACCTCTTAAACATCCTTTCCTTGTCTTTGCTCCTGGAAGCACACCATCTCCTTTACTTTCCATAATTGGCCGAATATATTCACCAAAAAATCACCATCAATTTACTTCTTTTCTTCAATATAACAAAATAAACACACTCTACACACCTAAAATTACCTATTTGAACCTTTAAAATAAATTATAAAACCCAAAATTACTTACCTAATTCTTGACACATAATCTTCTTTTCTTGATTTCTACCACTTTTTTTTACCTCAATTGGAGATTAGGGGCTACTATCATCTAATAGAGGGGCTAAAATTTATTTAGGAGACTTGATTTTAGGGAGAGATATGAGAGAAATGGAAGAAATTTGATGGAAATGAGATAAACATCAATTCAGGCCAAGAGAAAACAAGGGATAGATAGAGAGACTTGCTAAAAAATTCTGTTAAATTATTATATTTCAAGGTATTTAAAGGTCTTTTAATGGGTTGGGCTTGGTCCAACCAATTGGGCCAACCCATTCTTAAGCCCATTTAGGTAATTAGGCCCATTAAGCAAATTCAATTTATTTTTCTTACTTTCCAAGTTCAATTTCTCCCAAAAATAATTTAAAAATTCTCCAACTATATTTATTAGGCTACACAAATGTTTTCAGGTTAATCAGAAACCGTTTTTCGATTCGGTAATTTCTTACCAGTCTAATAATTAAATTTCTGTTTTACCGTAAAATTTATTTTTCATCACCATTTGATTTCTTGTTGAGTGCTAAATTCACAAGCACATGGTTTACCGATTATAGTACTTAAGATATCATTCTCACGAGGAATGTATATTGATTATTACTCACTATTACTACTTGATTTTTATCTTTTTTATAATGTTCAATATCTTGAAGATTAATTTTATGCTACTAGTGGAATGCAAATTAACTAAACTTAATTAATAATGATCAAAGAAGACTATTTAGATGATCAAGAAATAATGATTATGAAACTTGATTCCATCTTTTTCATATAAATATAATCTTATAAGCAAGCCAAATTGGAATAATGTTCTAATCTACTCTATTGACATGAACTAGAGTGCCTAAAACATACAATTACAATGCTAATCCTTAATTCTCATTAATGAACTAGTTAATTTCAATCACATGTTCTAAGATTAGGTACCAATTTATAGCAATTATCTTAATATACTGATCTCTCAAGCAATGTTTTGATAATGAATTTCTATTAGTTATAAGACAAAGTATATTTCTCGACTACACTTTAACTTATAATGATAATCAAATAATATTAATAGAGAATTCTGCATTAAAAAACTATTAACATTAATGGAAATAGAAATATCAATAACATCATTCAAGTTTCCTAAATAACATTCATTCAATTACAGAGAAGAAAGTAATAAATAAGAGAAAGTAGAAAAGAAATATCTCAACCCTTTTTCTCAAACTCTTAAAAGAAATCTTCTTCTCCTTATGTCTTCTTCTTCAAAAGATAAATCTAAATATTGTTCTTAACTTTTTACAATATGTGAAATTAAATTTGTTTTTCTCTAAAAAATATTCAATACCCTTAATTCTCAGCCACTTCCTTCTTAAATATGTCCCCAAACTTCATGTCTCTTCAAGTGCCTTTCCAAAAATGCACAACTTTTGGTGAAAATAGGTGAAACTTGAGACAACTCTTCAAAATAACTGCTCCAACGGCTAGTTCTGTCGTGCTCGCGATAGAACACGAATTCCTCTCTTGACTTTTTTTAGCTGCGTTGACTCGTTTTCCTTCTCCTTACACTTCGCGACTCCCTTCGCGCCCCGCGACAGAACGCGACACTCCTCGTTTTCTCTTTTCTTTTTCTCTTCTCTTCCTTTTTCTTAGGCGCCTTAGGTTGCGCTTGCGATGCCTATCGTGCCCGCGACAGTACCATCTTTTCTTGCTTAATTTTTACTCATTTTTTCACACTTTCTCCTTTTATTCCTACATTCACAAAACCTAAAACAAAACATAATACACACCTAATTCTAACATAATTAACCATAATTAAACATAATTTTAATCACAAAATATTAAGTAGATATGAGCTATTTAAGCTCCTATCAAATCCCCACACTTGAACATTTATTTGTCCTCAAGTAAAACTTAACATGCAAATAACACACATAACAATATTCACACAATTTTGGAGCTTGCATCCATATTTGTCAAATATTTAGAGACAACATGACTAAGCCTTCGTCTCTTAATACATTAGTCTAAATATGCAAATTCTCAAACAATATCATTGTCCATTCAACTCCAACAACCATGTACATTTGGAGAATCATGAAGTTACAAAGCACAAGAATATTAGCACTCAAGAAATTGAATATCTTAACACATGTATAGATTATTTCATTCAAAGCATTGCCTAAAGTAACTCTCACTCAAACACTTTATTCTTACTTCACTCAATTTGTTTAGGGTTAGTGTTTCACTCTTTCCTTTAATATGCCATTGCATACCATAAGCTTATAATGAGTAAATATTTCCACTACTACCACAAGTTAGTACATGAAATCAAAGGGTCTTATTCAAGATTGTAATTTAGCTTAGGTAAAGGTAGGACAAATTTGGTTAAATAGCTCATCATGTGTAAAAAGAAAACAATCACCATATCATAAGAGACTTAAAATCTAAGCATAGCATGATCTCATAAAGTTCTAACTTACTATTCTAACTCCCTTATTAATGTCTACGTTTTCCACTAGTTTTCTTTTTCAAAACTTTTTTTTAATGCATTAAAACATTCTTAATATTGACTTTTTTTACTTTTTTATAGGAACTAGCTTTTTCTAGTATTGGACTTTTAAGAAAAAGTGAATTCAACTAACATCATGCTTATACTAAACAAAGATTATCTCCAATGACATAGCAATCCTAATCTTCTCCATAAAAGGGTAACAAAAGAAATAGTATATTGTTCAACAATGGATTGAGGCTAATTAAGTGCTTTTAGAATAAAAATTGGTTAAAGGCTCAAAATTGGCTACCTAAAGTCAAAAAGGTAAGTTATTAAAGCAAGCTAAAATTGGTTGTTCTAAGTGCCCTTGTCATTTTTTCATGCACATCTCATACTCAATATAATCTCGAAATTTACCAAAATCAAGTTTTAGAGGATATGGCATACCAAGGCTCTCATACAAATAAAAATATCAATGTAAAAGGCTTCAAAAGCTCACTTAGCTATGGGTCAAATTACCTTAAGAAATGATTTGCCAAAATAATTATATTTACATGTGAGAAGATAAACAACTTAAAAAGAATCTATACTTAAGTGTTTTGGTAAGTCATAACCCTTACTATGCACATAAAGATGTCAAAGTAAAATAACCAATGATATTCCTCAAGAATTTGGCTAACTAGACCAAAAAAAAAAAAAAACTCAAGCTATAGCATGTACACGCTTTCAAATATGCATCAAATATAAAAGCTCCAAAACTAAGCAAACTCATAAACAACCTAAACATATCAACCTAACAACACAAATATACTAACAATACATATACATATTCATATACACGCAAATCAAACTCAACACAAGCAAACACCTAATACTAACAATCATGCATAATATAAAACAATCTAACATAATCAACATATGAATATATCCCTCCCCCACACTTAAAGGATACAATGTCCTCATTGTGTAGGAAAAATAATCACAAACATACAATACACATAAACAGAAAAATGAAAAACGAAAGAAAAATAGAAAAAATTAAAAGAGTAAAGGAGTAAAGGAACTTCTCTCAAGATCTCCCACTAGGCGAACTCGGTGGAGATAGAGTGAACTCCACATTCTTCTTGTAGAAGAAAGAAAATAATTTTCGACTGAGGCTTTTGTGGCTCTTGTGTATCTCATTCACTGTATCCTCAATTAAATCAACCTTGACTGTCAAAGCACGATTTGCCTCTTCTATGGCATCCATCCTAGTTAGCACTTGCCTCTATCCAGCTACACACTACCCTCACCAGCTGTAGCTTTTGGCTCCTCATCAGCATCATCATCCTCAGAATCATCATTATCCTTAACAGCAGTAGAAGTAGCAGGGCCTTTGCCTTTGTCATCCTCGAACTTCCTGGTATGTTCATCAAAAGAAAAGAAAACTGGAGGCCAACCTCCTCTTTTTAACAAGTTAGAATTTCGCAAATAAACCACATTCACCATAGAAATACGATCATCCTCATTAAGCTCAAAAGTGGACAACTGTCCCAAATAACTTAAAACAATACTAGTTACCATATATCCCATCCCAATAGTTTTAATTTTAGCAATAGATGCATTATATAATCCATCAAAGATGAAAGATATGGAACAAGGTATTTTCTTGCTTTGAACTAGGGACAAAACAAAAAAGTCCTTAACTTGCACTTTGTTACTTTCTACCTGACCAAACATAGCGTGGCATAAGTACTTATGCAACAAAAAAATGGCCTCATTCCTAATCAAACGATTAGTAGAATTCTTAGTATCAAAATGATAAATCCCAGTCAACTTTTTCCAAATGTTATGTGCAATAAAATGATTAAGATTAAATTGCTTACCATTAAGTGGAAATCCAAACCATTCATACATTTCATCAAAGCCAAACACATATTTAATGCCATTGTGCCTAAATTGCATGCTTATTTTTTTTTTTTATCATCCATATAAGATAACGTAACTAAGAATTCTAAAGCCCATTCCTTACGAATAGGAAATTTCATATGCACAAACTTATCCCACTTCATGCATTTTAAGTACTTGTTAATTTCATTATCTAGCCTTAAAGTTTGTAACAATTCAAAGTCTAAATTCCAGCTCCCTACTATTGATTTTTGAGAAAATGCTTCATATTTTTCACCATCATCTTCAGAAAGTAAACGAAAAGGACAATCAAACCTGTGTTGAAGATAGTTAGAATCATGGGCTTGGGAACTAGAACCTCTAGCAACATTCTTCCCTTTATTTGCCAAGGACTTTGTACGTACCATATTGAAGATCAAAGCAACACAACAACAATCCTACAGTAAACTCAAGATGTAAGAACAAAAACCCAAGACAAAATCCAGAAAAACCAAAAAGAAAGCAAGGGATAATCAAAGGAGAAGAAGAAATTTGAGAGAAAACTAAAGGAGAAATAGAGAAATAGCTGAAAAAGAGTTAAAATGGCAACTTAGGGCTCAAAAACTATTTATAAGGGGTTGAAAATGCAGGTCCAACGATCAGATTTTCCCTAAAAATTTTAAATCCCTGTGTTCTGTCGCACTCGCAACAGGACAATTTTCGCTCTCTATCGAGCCCGCGAAGCTAGCTACGCTCTCGACAGAGACCAAACTTTCAAAACCCATCGATCTATTACGAACGCGATGACACTCCCGATTGTGACATAAGCTTTCTCAATCAAATTTCTTATTCGGTCGCGGTCGCGACAGTAAGGGAAACCACAACAATTTTTTTTTTCTTTGAAGAAGACACTCAATATTTGAACTATACTAATAGACTTACTTACTAATGTAACCTGTAGAACAAAAATAACCTAAGTTAGTAATATTATAATTCATAATTCTAAAATTAAATCTAATTAACAAAATACAAAAATAACTTAAAAATGCAATAAATACAACAATAAAAAGATAGTGTAAATAACCTTCAACCCAAATGTAGAGAGATACATGTGACCTCCCTTCCTTGAAAATTTCCATCTAAATAGACCTTACAACATTGGCCATTAGCTTTAAACAATTCTTCTTTAGCATTTTTAAGTTCAAATAGCCATGGGCAAATACATGAGCCACCTCAAAAGGTCCACTCCACCTAGACCTTAACTTTCCAGGAAACAACTTTAATCTAGAGTTGAATAAAAAAACTTTGTCTCCTACCTTAAAGCTCTTATACCTAATGTAAGCATCATGACATTTCTTAGATCTTTCTTTATAGATTCTTGCATTTTCATATGACATAAGACGTAATTTATCAAGTTCATTTAATTGTAAATATCTTTTCACACCAGCCTCCTTAATGTCATAATTCAATGTCCTAATAGCCCAATAAGCTCTATGCTCTAACTCGACGGGCAAATGACATGCTTTACCATACACTGACCTATATGGTGGCATCCCAATAGGTATTTTGAATACAGTAAGATATGCCCAAAGTGCATCATGAAGCTTGTGTGCCCAATCCTTTCTTGAACTAGAGACTATTTTTTCAAGTATCCATTTAAGCTCTCTATTGGACACCTTTACTTGACCACTAGTTTGTGGATGGTAAGGAGTAGCTACCCTATGATGCACACCATATTCATGCAATAATGAAGCCAAAGATCGATTTATAAAATGCGTACTTCCATCACTTATGATAACCCGAGGCACTCCAAATCTTGAAAAGAGTTTCTTTAAGAACTTCACTACCACTCTTAAATCATTGGTTGTTGTTGCTTTAACTTATACCCATTTTGATACATAATCCACCCCAAAACTATCACATTGAGGTACAAAACTCCTAGCATTATGAAATAAAAGTAGGCCAATAAAAACCACACTCAAGCACACGAGATGCGGTTTTTGTACTACCATTATGACCTGAATATAAAGATGAATGGCAATGTTGCAAGATGTTCACATATTCTTCCTCATTTACACATCTACGAATTACACCATCCCCACCTATCTTAGACAAATAGGGCTCCTCCCAAAGGTAATTCTTTACATCACTAAAGAACTTTTTTCTTTGTTGCCATGTTAAACCATGAGGCACAATATTCATTTATTTCATTGCTATCCCCTAAAGGTCCTTCATTATTCTCTAATCTTGACAAATGATCAGCCACTAAGTTTTTAGAACCTTTTTTTTTATCTCTAATCTTAATGTCAAATTCTTGTAACAAAAGAACCCAACGTATGAGACGAGGCTTAGCATCTTTCTTAGAAAATAAAAACCTAAGGGCTGTATGATCCGTATAGATTATAACTTTAGATCCTAACAAATAAGATCTAAACTTATCACATGCAAAAACAACAGCCAACATTTCTTTTTTAGTTGTGGTATAATTCAATTGAGGTGCCGATAATATATGGCTAGCGTAATAAATGACATGCAAATGCTTATCTTGGCGCTAATCTAGCACACATCCTACCGCAAGGTCACTTTCATCACACATTATCTCAAAAGGTAAATTCCAATTAGGTGAAGTTATAATGGGTGCACTCACAAGAGCTTTCTTTAATTGCTCAAAAGCATCCATACATGCATTAAAAAAGTCAAAAGGTACATATTTAACTAGCTAGTTAGTTAAGTTAGTTAAAGACTTAACAATCAAAGAAAAATTCTTTATGAACCTCCTATAGAATCCCGCATGAACTAAAAAGGATCTTTCACCCTTAAGTGTAGTAGGTGGAGGCAACTTCTCTATCAATTCAGTTTTAGCTCTATCAACCTCTATACCTCTACTTGAGATCTTGTGGCCTAGAACTATCCCTTCTTCAACCATGAAATGACACTTTTCCCAATTAAGTACCAAGTTACTTTCCTCACATCTAGCCAAGAATCTATCTAAGTTATTTAAGCACAACTCAAAAGAATTGCCATAAATTTAAAAATCATCCATGAAAACTTCCATTATCTCTTCTATTAGATCTCCAAAAATCGAAGGCATACACCTTTGAAAAGTGGCTGGTGCATTACATAGCCCAAAGGGCATTCTTCTATAGGCAAAAGTCCCATAGGGACAAGTAAATGTGGTCTTCTCTTGGTCACTAGGGTATATGAATATTTAAATGTATCCCGAAAACCCATTTAAGAAGCAATAGTAAGAATGGCCAGCTATCCTCTCTAATATTTGATCTATGAATGGTAAAGGAAAGTGATCTTTCCTAGTGGATGAATTCAATTTCCTATAGTTAATACAAACCCTCCAATCCATGGTGGTTCGTGTAGGGATTAAATTTCCATTCTCATTTCTAGCCACAGTCATTCCTCCCTTCTTTGGTACACAATGAATAGGACTCACCCATGCACTATCTGAAATCGGATAGATTATACCAACATTTAACAATTTAATGACTTCGTTTTTAACTACCTCCTTCATATTTGGGTTAAGTCTCCTTTGACTATCAGCCTTAGGTTGACACTCATCTTCCATGTTAATCCTATGTATCACTACATTGGAACTAATTCCCTTCAAGTCAGAAATTTGCCAACCTATACTTTTGATCCTCTTTCTAACCACTTCTAACAACAAAGACTCTTGCTTATTAGTGAGCTTATTGGAAACAATGATAGGTAAAGTGCTATTAAAACCAAGAAATACATACCTTAAATGGCTTGGAAGTTCTTTTAACTTTACATTAGGATGACTTACAACGGATGGTGGAAGTAGCTCTGCACTTCTACTCAAAATTTCAGGTCTTGAGCTCTCTTGCTCCTCCTCCTCATGAATTTTTTCCTCAAAGTTGACCTTCTCTTTACCTGCATCATCCAAAACTTCTAGCACACTAGCATCAATAACATCAATTTTCAAGCACACATTTTCATCCATTGGATATTTGAGTGCTTTGTTTATATGATACTCTACTCTATCCTTCCCCACTCTTAAAACCAAAGTCCTCTCATAAACATCAACTAAAGCCCTACCAGTTCGTATGAATGGTCTCCCTAAAATTAATGGGTATTTAACATCATAGGCAAAGTCCAAAATCACAAAATCAGCGGGTAAAATGAATTTATCTACTTTAACTGGCACATCTTCTACTATGCTGACCAGTGTCTAGCAAGTGTACTAGATCGGCTAGTAATATAGAAAAATATAGATTAAGACCCTAAATATCGAACCCAAGGGAAAACTTGTGTCTGCATAAATTGATTTTAAATTTTAGAATGAAATTTGAGTGTGAAAGAGAGAAAAGAAATCCCAGAGTTTATATTGATGAAAATATAATTAAATGGAAAACATATAACTAAATAATCAATGAACAAAAACTAAATAATCTAATAAAATCGTAAATGAAAATTGATAAACAGTATTTGAGAAAATCAATATTTAAAATAACTTTCACTAGAGGACTATCCACTTTAACTTATTACTATAATGACATAAATTTTTAAAAAATATCAGTGATTATGGAAAAACTAGATAAAATTAACCCTAATACCTTATTCAAGAATATCTTTCTTAAGCATTAAATTCCCTTATTAAGAATAATTTAAAACTTAGCATATAAATCTAGTTAAATTCCTAAACATTCATCAAATCTCTATTTAAGAACATTCAATTCCAGTCTATTCTCAGTTCTTCCTCTCTTGATATTAACTAATAAAATCAGTACATAATTACCTCAAAATTAAGAAAATAATCATGCACAGATAATAATAAATTAATCCAAGAACATGCTGATCTATGAAGGTACCTAAATCAATTTTTAATTATTAGATCCATAAACCAACAATTAATTCTAACACGATCAAAGATAAGAATATGTTTAAAACCAAGAAATAATCAATTGATATTAAATTTAAAGCTCAATTAGATTATTACAGTAAAAATCAAGGATTCAAGTATCCTCTAGCAAAAGTAAAGAAATTACTCACGATTCATATTGAAATTAAAAATACAATCGAAGAGAAGAAACAAAATCATAGAGTTATAGAAGCTCCCTTAATAATTGTGTACAAAGAGATCACAAGCAGCTTCTTGCTTGTTAAATTTGTTCTCCACAGCTAAAACTCAGGAACTGATAAAAACAAAACTAAAACAAAACTAAATTGAAGTAAAAGAAAGATTGTTTTTCTGA
Source organism: Excoecaria cochinchinensis (assembly GCA_947683425.1). Taxonomy (NCBI): domain Eukaryota; kingdom Viridiplantae; phylum Streptophyta; class Magnoliopsida; order Malpighiales; family Euphorbiaceae; genus Excoecaria; species Excoecaria cochinchinensis. The sequence continues at coordinate 9,517,877 of CANTUQ010000050.1, forward strand.
TCCGATCTGATCTCCTCCCCCCCGATCTGGTGTTTTTTTTTTGACTTTTATGTGCAAAAAATCTATCGGTCGGTAAATGGGAAAAGGATTCTTTTCTTTTTCTTCGGAAGTTTGGTAAATTTTGAATTCTTGAAACGCGGCCAGTTGGTGAAAAAGTCATAAAAATGCACTGCCGTGTTGATTTTTCCATTTGTGAATGCACGACCAAGTGAGATTTTGCACTGCCGTGCATTAGGCTAATAGTACTCACGCGGCCAAGTGAGATTTTTGCATTTGAGTCACTTGGCCAAGTGATGCTTTACTGTTCTTTGAATTTTTAATTGTTTCAAGCATTAATTCAAGTACGGCCGCTCCTAATTCATCCCCAACAGTGTGTAAATGTGCTCTGTTCCATTCTCTGGCTTCCAAAAATCTGAAAATTACCAAATTGATCCAAAACTTAGCATTCTTTTCAATTAAATCCTTTTTCCTTTATTTTAATCTTGAAAAATACCAAAATCAACAATTAAACTCTAAAATATAAAATTAACTAATTCAACTATAATTCAACCAAATAAACACTAAATTAACCTAATTAAATAAATAAAAACACACTAAAAATATCATTAATTTCATAATTATCAAATACCCCACACTTAGACTTTGCTCGCCCCCAAGCAAATTAGAACAATTCAACTCCTCAGAATAATCAAACTGAAATAAAGAATCATGCAATTTAGAATCATGCTTCGCAATTTAACAAGAGCACTTAACAAAATTTCAACTAGAATAAATTCAAACAAGGCAAAATAAGTTAGTTTCCTTGTGTGTGTGTAAGACCAAAACATTTAAGTATTAAAAAATCAAAACACCAATGCAAACTCATAACCAAGTTTAGAATGAATGTACACTTAAGCATACAAATGGTTTCGCACTTGAAACTCTAGAAATATCATAAGCCTCTCCTTTAGCACCGGAACTCGAAGGTCATCTCCGCTGAACAACTTCAAAACAAAACTTAGAATCACTTAAGTCTTTTAAAGGTTATAATGGGGTTAAGGTATTAGTTATCAAAGAATGGATAAATGATCAAACAATAAAACAGCCACTCTAAGATCAAATAGACTAACAATTCTAAAGTATCTCCCATTAACTTAATCAATAAGGAACTTAACTTGATTAACCTTTCACAATTCACAGCTCTTATGAGAGAAAACTATTTAAATTCCCTTAATTTCACAATTCATACCTTTCTAAAAAAAAAGTCATAATTATTTTCCTTGTAAGTATCCCACACTTAAAATTTTACCATGCATATTTTTTTTCTTTTTTCTTTTTTTTTTTATTTATTTTATTTTATTATTATTATTATTATTTACAATACCACGATATTCTGGATAGTTACAAGGTATAATTTTCACTATTATTTGACTTCAGCCATAATCCTTGAAAATAAAACTCTTACTATACCTATCAATCCATTTTCTGTTAATCTACCCAATTCTAGAGTGGCAACTCTATAAAAGGTAGGCAAAAGGTTTTTTTAAGGCTATATGATTATTTGAACAGGTATATCAAGAAAAATAAAAATTGACACGCTTTTAGCATATCTCATTAAGCTCAACTTGGCTAACAAGGATCAATGTATAAAAAGGGTAGGAAAATAGGTCAAAATATGGTTAAACAAGAAAATATTGCCTAGATCACTTTCTAAGTTGAATTGAGTTGTTTGTATGCTTTGAAAGGTGATGAGGAAGGTTCTAGTGCTCTAAAATTCCTTGCTCAACTATTTTATGCATTGGCTTTTTTTTTTTTTAAGTTTAAAAACTGGTCTTATGTGCTCAAAGAGTAGAAACTAACAAATATAAGCCTAATTGAATGTTAATCTAGCTAAAAATTTATTAAACAACATGTTTGTTCTCATGCTAAGCAAAAATCCTTAATTGCACATTCTAAATTCAAGTTCAACATGTTCAATATTTGAGGAATAACTGGGGCAAACTAAGTTTTAGTGCAAACTAAATGGTAATCAAGAACTAATGTTGTTTCTAAGCAAGACTAGAAAATTCTAAAGCAACTACTATTATCATTAAGCTAAGACTAAGAAGTTATTACAATACAACAAAACATCAAACTAAAAAAATAAAAGCATCAAAATAAACAAAACATAGATTCATGAACAATATGAGGGTAAGATGTGTCTACTTCCTGAACCAAAATTGAGCTTACTGAACAAGCTCTACCCCCGCCAAAAAAATTTTGCTATCAACAGCAACTGCAATAATTCATCTAAGGTGGTGGGAGTGGCGGTGGAGGATAACGTGTCCAAAAATCATGCACGAACTTCTCGATGGTCTGCTTAATCTCAACAATAGTATCCTGCATCGTGTCCATCCTCCCCTGCATCCTATCCAAGCGAATCTGCTGGTGGTCCATCCTACTGCTAAGTTGGTTAAGGTGGGCTTCCAAATCAGATGGCATGGCTGTCTCAGCTGGTGGGACCTCTGTTGGCTCATCATCACCTCTGTTCTCATTTGGCACCTCCTGATGCTCATCAATACGTATGCAATTTTCTGTCAAATATTCCTTTTGGGTTGTCCAGTGGCATTGTGGCATTATTTTCCATATCTTCATGCGTTTAAGCATGACATTATCAATATAACCTATGTCACCATCAAGTGGATCGCCAAAAGAACGATTATAATTAACAGCTTCAGCTAAAACGGTTGCTATCCAACCGATAGAAACAACAGGAAGATTTGGAGAACACTTCTGTAGTTCCTGAATCCGTTGTGCTATAATCAAGGATCCATTAATAGGAATACCATCAACCGTACACCTAAGTAACATAATCTGGGAAGCATTAAGTGCACTCAGGCTTTGAAGATTATTATAGATACTTCTGGATAGAAATCTGTGCACAATTCTCAAAGCATGATTCCTAAGTGCATGAACTTTAAGCTTACCACCTTTCCATGGCTCAGGATTTAATGGATCATGAACCATTTCCCAATTTTCTTCAAGAGATGCATTAGGTAGCTCCACCAAGGCATTAGGTAAGAACCCTAAATGCTGCGAAAATTTCTAAAAAGTCATTGAATAACCCTTCTTACCCAGCCGAAACTTAACAGTGCCAAAATCATCTTCATCTCCATCAAAATGACACTCAAAAGAGTATAAGAAATCCCTAGCAAGATTTGGAAATACCTTCACCTTATGCCCCATGAAATGTTCCCAGCCGATGCCATGAATCAATGGTAATATATTTGTCCAAAGGTCTCCAGTAGGAACATGCAGGAAAAAGCGGCTGAGAAATGCTGGTTGGACGTATTGGTAGGTGCTAAAGTACTCGTACATGTCAGATTTTGCTTGGTCAACATAAGAAGGTATATGAGTACGAGATGAACTTGAAGCTTCCGTGTACTTTGCCTTTTTAGGTGCCACTGCAAAAATAAAAAAACAACTATGAGCGTGCAAAATGGCAGCAACGAATTTAACCAGAATAATAGCCAAGCAACTACAAGATGCAATATTGAAAGAGAAGAATGGGAATGCATACAATTGAGTAGAAAATGGTAACACTGTATTCTTGATAAGAAGCAAGCAGAAGTAAAATATTATGCTCAAAATAATGCCAAAAATGAATGTAGAACCGAACCTCTGTGAAAGAATTGGCCATCAAATGACATAAAAAAAATAGATAAAAGACATATTGATGAGCGTGAATGACAATTGATGAATAACCAATTAAAATCACAAAGCAAAAGGAAGGCAAAAAATGAGAAACCGTAAACAAAAATAATGAGAAAATTGATTGGGACATTTCATCGAGCAGGTGGTGTGCACACTTTTGAAAGTGAATTTGAAAGCCAAGTTAAGGTGCGTTAGCCACCAAAATTTAAATTAAGCAACAAGGGCATACACATTAGGCACATAATAGCTAAGTTTGCCAAAAGAATTTAAAATGAGATGTAAATGGCACATTGAAGTTAACCCAAATCATGTACATTAATAACAAAGAATAAAGTAAAAATGGCAGTAATTAATCAATTTAAAGAGCAATCGTTAAAGAAGAATACTTACTTGAAATGAAATGTGGTGGAATGATGCAAAAAAATTTGAGTAATAGAGGTTTATGTGTGAGAGAGAAGCACTGCCGCGGGTAAGGAGAGTGAAACGCAAATGGCTGGGCTTTTGGAGATGAAAGAAAAACACTCTAAATAACTCTTCACCTGGCTGCGTGAAATTAGAGAAGAAAGGGTACGCGGCTGCGCAAAGGCATAAGCCTTGCCATGCGCGGCCAGGTGAATTGCTCACGCGGCCAAGTGAATTTCTCATGTGGCAAGGTGATTCCTCTGATTCCAAAAAATTATGGGATTAAAAATATGACTTTTTCATGCTAAAAATGCAACAAATGCAAAATAAATTGCTAAATTAACCTACAATACTTCTGATTCTTTTTTTTTAAGATTAACTCCTTAATTTAATTGAAGCACAAATTCATCTATTAATTCGCAATTAATATCAAAATTTACAATTGATCTCAATTAATCAATAAAAACTCAAATCAATGCCCTGCTTTTAAAAGCTTTTATCATGAATATGTCCAGACCTTGCAATCCAATTTGACTCAACTTTGCAGCTTTATAGTTCATGAATCTATTGACAAAAATTTAAACTAACGAAAAACACACAAAAATAAAAACTGACTAAAATCAAAAATTAAACAAACAGAGTAGAGAATGTAGTTCTGAGTTTAAGAGTCTTCAGCTAGACTTCTGCAAACTGTATTAATCATCTCGAAGTACAATGGTTGCCTCAGCAACCTCTTGTTGTCCAATTTTATACGGTTTGAGCCGATCACCATTCACTTTGTATTCGCGTCCATCTCTTAGATTTTTAATTGTCACCACTCCAAACTCATTGCTTGACACGACTTGATATGGCCCGAGCCATTTGGATTTTAGCTTTCCTGGAAACAATCTCAGACGACTGTTGTATAATAATACTAACATACCTGGAACAAAGTCCTTTATCTTCAATCGCTTGTCATGCCAACGCTTTGTCTTCTCTTTATATAAGGCTGCACTATCATATGACCACTGTCGAATTTCATCAAGTTCACTGAGCTGTAATTTTCTCTTTTCTCCTGCACTTCTCAAATCAAAGTTAAGAAATTTTGTAGCCCAATATGCTTTATGTTCTAATTCAACTGGCAAATGACATGCTTTTTCGAAAAGTATCCGATAAGTGGACATGCCAATAGGGGTTTTAAATGCAGTTCTATAGGCCCAAAGAGCCTCATCTAACCTCTGAGACCAATCCTTCCTAGAGTTATTGACTGTTTTTTCTAGGATTGATTCCTTATTAGACACTTCTACTTGCCCATTTGCCTGAGGGTGATATGGGGTAGTTACTTTATGTTTAACACCGAATTTCCTAAGCAAGGTTCGAAATTGATGGTTGACAAAATGTTTGCCTCTATCACTGATTATGGCTCTTGGTGCTCCAAATCTAGTGAAAATATTTTTTCTGATAAATTCAAGCACAATTCTGGCATCGCAAGTTCTAGTAGCTATTGCTTCTACCCATTTACTGACATAGTCCACAGCTACTAAAATATATTCGAAACCAAATGAATTTGGAAATGGTCCCATAAAATCTATGCCCCATACATCAAAAATTTCTACTTCTAGCACATTATTCATAGGCATTTCGTCCCTTTTTGAGATATTACCAACACGTTGACATTTATCACAAATTTTAATAAAAGACTTGACATCCTGAAATAGAGTAGGCCAAAAGAAACCTGATTGAAGAATTTTCTGTACCGTACGATTAGTTCCATAATGGCCTCCAACTTCTCCGCCATGGCACTGTCTCATTATATCTTCTTGTTCATTTTTCGGAACACATCATCTAAGCACTTGATCCGAACAAATCTTGAGGAGATATGGATCATCCCAAAGATAATGCTTGGCATCTGCTTGAAGCTTTTTCTTTTGTTGCCAAGTGAAATTTTTAGGAAGATAACCTCCTGCAAGAAAATTAGCTATATTAGCGTACCAAGGAACCAAATTCTCAGAAGTATAAATAGCACATATATATTCATCAGGAAATAAATCAGAAATTTCTCCTCTTTCAATGTGAGCATGATCTAATCTAGATAAATGGTCAGCTACAAAACTCTCATCTCTTTTCTTATCTTTAATCTCCACATCAAATTCTTGTAACAGCAAAACCCATCGAATGAGCCTCAGTTTGGATTCCTTTTTAGCAAAAAGGTGCCTTAATGCAGCATGATCAGACCACACAGTAACTTTGGACCCAATGAGGTAAGACCTGAATTTTTCAAAAGAAAATACAATTAATGGCCAAAAGTTCTTTCTCTGTGGTTGTATAATTTACTTGAGCTCCAGTGAGTGTATGACTTGCATAGTAGATGGTATAAAAAACTTTCTCCCTCCGTTGCCCTAATACTGCTCCTACTGCATAGTCACTAGCATCACACATTATTTCGAATGGTAAGCTCCAATCTGGCAATGCTATGACCGGTGCAATGACTAACTTCTGCTTCAATAGATTAAAAGCCTGCAAGCACTCATCATTAAAGTTAAATGCAGCATCTTTAAGCAATAAATTAAACAGTGGTTTAGCTATTTTCGAAAAGTCCTTAATAAATCGACGGTAAAACCCGGCATGACCAAAGATTATGCAAACATGATTCAAAATCACGACCATATAGTGTAAAGTCATCCATGAAATCTTCCATGAATTTTTTAAGAAAATCATGAAATATGGCCATCATGCATCTCTGAAATGTGGCAGGGACGTTACAAAGACCAAAAGGCATCCTTCTATATGCAAATGTTCCTTAAGGACAAGTAAATGTGGTCTTTTCTTGGTCTTCCGGGGCTATCGGTATTTGCATATATCCCGAATATCCATCTAAGAAATAATAAAATTTATTTCCTGCCAGTCTTTCTAACATTTGGTCAATAAAAGGTAATGGAAAGTGAACTTTTCTAGTAGCATTATTTAATCTCCTATAATCTATGCATACTCTCCATCCTGTCACTGTGCGTGTAGGAATCAATTCATTTTTTTCATTGGTTACAATAGTCATACCCCCCTTTTTAGGCACACATTGAATTGGACTTATCCAACTATTATCAGAAATGGGATAGATAATACCTGCATCGAGGAGTTTAAGTACTTCCTTTTTCACCACTTCTTGCATTGTTGGATTTAGTCGCCTTTGGGGTTGTACTACTGGCTTGAAGTAATTTTCCATAGGTATCCGGTGTGTACAATAACTTGGGCTAATTCCTTTTAAATCCGATATTACCCAACCAATTGCTCCTTTATGCTTTTTGAGAACTTCAATGAGCATCTCTTCTTCCAAAACTGTCAATAAAGATGAAATTATCACTGGTTTTGCATTATCCTCTAAAAATACATACTTCAAATGAGATGGAAGAGTTTTGAGTTTAGAATTTTCTCCCTTAGAAGGGGACGGTTCATCCTCCATATCTCTTTCACTGTGCTCTTTTTCCAAATCTTGTATTAACTGCTCTTCTTTGGCTTCCAATTCCTCCTTTTTCTTCGGATGCATCAAATATTCTTGAAGATCATCATCTAGAATAATTCCCTCTTGCTTTGCTTCGACACACTCTTGAACACTATCAATAAAATAAATTGATTCTTCAAAGTCATATGAGGGGTATTTCATCAGCTTATTCATATTGAAGACCATTTCCTCCTCATTAAACCTCAAAGTGACTGTTTGCCCACGAACATCAATTAAAGATCTCGCCGTGTTCAAAAAGGGTCTACCAACTATCAAGGGTACCCTTCTATCCTCTTCCATATCCATAACCATAAAATCTACAGGAAATATAAAATTTCCTACTTTTACCAATAAATCCTCAATAATACCCTTCGGCCTTTTCATCAATCTATCTGCCAACTGTAGTGTTATTCGAGTCTCCTTGATATCTCCTAAATTTAATTTCCTGCAAATTGAATAAGGCATCAAATTAATACTAGAACCCAAATCACATAAAGCATGTCCAACAAAATTTTCTCCAAATTCACAAGGTAATGTAAAACTACCAGGATCTTCTAATTTTGCTGGAATTTTATTCAATAAAATAGCACTATAATTTTCAGACAGTTGGACTGTTCCTACACCCTCTAGCTTTTTCTTATTAGTACAAATCTCCTTCATGAATTTAGCATACTTTGGTATGTGTAGTAAAGCTTTAGCAAATGGTAGATTTACATGCAACTTTTTAAACATGTCCAAAAATCGAGTTAATTGCTCATTTTGCTTTTCTTTCCTAACTAGAGTGGGAAAAGGCAATTGAGATTCATCAAGAACAGTAGAAACAAGTTTTTCCTTACCTTTACCTTTCTCAACAGTATGAGATATTTTCTCAATATTTTCAGAATTAAAAGTACTTACCTCCGGTGTTGGTTCCTCCCTTTGAGCAGAATTCTTACCAATTTCGGCTTGTTCGAGCTCTTTGTTCGCTTCTTAAAGTGATTGCCTTAGCTTCTTCCTTCGGATTGCGGTCTACATTAGATAGAAAGGTTCCTTGAGCTCTATTGGTCAGCGAGTTAGCAAGTTGCCCCATTTGGTTTTCTAGGTTCCTAATGGATGCCTCTTGGTTCCTCATCCAAATATCTTGGGATTTCCACCTAGCATCTTGATTAACTAAAATTGAATTTGGGAAGCCATGAAATTTGCAATCATTTTCTCTATGTTTGATTTCTTTTCTTGTGGAGGTGGGGGTTGAGGTTTTTGAAATCCAGGTGGTTGATAGGGTTGTGAGGGATATGTAGATGGGTAGTGTGGTTGGGCTTGATTTTGGTAATGAGAATAGTTGTTATTTTAGGAAAATTGGTTTTGGTTGAATGGAGCCCTAGGTTGAAAATTAGAGGTGGATGCTTGATTTCCTTCTTTCCATGCAAAATTAGGATGATTCATCCATCCTGGATTATAGGTTTTACTATAAGGGTTCAAAGCATTTACTTCCTCTATTGATCCGTCACCATTTTTAAATCGAGGTACTCCTTGTGTTCCTGAATAAGAATCGCACTCATTAGATAACATAGATACATTTTTAGCCTTAAGCTCATTGATTTCTTTTAAATGTTCTTTTCTCATTAATTCCATTTGAGCCTTAAGCATAGTTATTTCATCTACACTATATACTCCCTGTTTCTTTTATGCGGTTCTAGAAGTTGCCCATTGAGCGTCATTGGTAGCCATCTCATCAAGAAGTAGGAATGCTTTTTCAGGAACTTGGTTCATAAAACTACCATTTGATGCTGCATCTAATAAAGACCTCGTCACTAGGTTAGCACCTGCATAGAAAATATGCATTAGTTGATAAACAAGAAATTCATGATGCGGACAGCTTTTCAAAAGTCTCCTAAATCTTTCCCAAGCTTCATAGAATGGCTCCTCATAAAATTGTTGAAAGTTATTGATTTGTTTCCTAATGAGGGCTGTCTTGGTAGGTGGGAAAAATTTGCTCAAAAATTTTTCTTGCATTTGTTGCCAAGAGTGAATGGATTGATTGGGAAGCATTTGTAACCATCTCTAGCCTTTCCTATGAGTGTAAAAGGAAAAAGTTTGAGCCTAATAGCATCAGTTGATACATTCGGGATTTGCACAGTATCACTAACTTCCAAGAACATATCTAGGTGTTGAGCGGGATCCTTTATATCTGAGCCCGAAAACTAGTTTCTTTGTATCATTGTAATGGTAGCAGGTTTTATCTCAAATGGCTGGTGATGAGGTATCCTAATAGTTCTATGTTCTTCATTCCACCTAGGAATAGCATAATCTCTAATGGTTCTAGGTCTAAACCTATTTCCTTGAGCTTGATATGCCACATTTTGCTCTTCTATCATAGGAGGTGGTGGATCAATTACAGGTGGATTTTCATGAGGTAGACCATCGATGTTAAGAGGTGAGTTTATTTCTTCGTTATTCATGGTTGCTCGTAACCTCCTAATCCTATGAAAGGTCCTCTCAATTTCAGGGTCTATAGGTAATATTGGATCGTTTCTCACCATAAACTAATCACACCTGCAAAATCAAGAAAAATAAAATCAAAAAATAAATAAAGAATAAAAGAAAAAGAATAACACACAAAATCCACTGTAAAAATTAAAAATCAGCAAACAAACGCCAATATTTATTCCTGACAACGGCGCCAAAAACTTGACCGGTGTCTAGCAAGTGTACTAGATCAGCTAGTAATATAGAAAAATATATATTAAGACCCTAAATATCGAACCCAAGGGAAAACTTGTGTCTGTATAAATTGATATTGAATTTTAGAATGAAATTTGAGTGTGAAAGAGATAAAAGAAATCCCAGAGTTTATATTGATGAAAATATAATTAAATGGAAAACATTTAACTAAATAATCAATGAACAAAAACTAAATAATCTAATAAAATTGCAAATGAAAATTGATAAACAGTATTTGAGAAAATCAATATTTAAAACAACTTTCACTAGAGGACTATCCACCTTAACTTATTACTGTAATGACATAAATTCTTAAAAAAATATCAGTGATTATGGAAAAACTATATAAAATTAACCCTGATACCTTATTCAAGAATATCTTTCTTAAGCATTAAATTCCCTTATTAAGAACAATTTAACACTTAGCATATAAATCTAGTTAAACTCCTAAACATTCATCAAATCTCTATTTAAGAACATTCAATTCCAGTCTATTCTCAGTTCTTCCTCTCTTGATATTAACTAATAAAATCAGCACATAATTACCTCAAAATTAAGAAAATAATCATGCACAGATAATAATAAATTAATCCAAGAACATGCTGATCTATGAAGGTGCCTAAATCAATTTTTAATTATTAGATCCGTAAACCAACAATTAATTCTAACACGATCAAAGATAAGAATATGCTTAAAACCAAGAAATAATCAACTGATATTAAATTTAAAGCTCAATTAGATTATTACAGTAAAAATCAAGGATTCAAGTATCCTCTAGCAAAAGTAAAGAAATTACTCACGATTCGTATTGAAATTAAAAATACAATCGAAGAGAAGAAACAAAATCATAGAGTTATATAAGCTCCCTTAATAATTGTGTACAGAGAGATCACAAGCAGCTTCTTGCTCATTAAATTTGTTCTCCACAGCTAAAACTCAGGAACTGATAAAAACAAAACTAAATTGAAGTAAAACAAAGATTGTTTTTCTGATCCGATCTAATCTCCTCCCCCTTGATCTGGTGTTTTTTTTTTTTACTTTTATGTGCAAAAAATCTATCGGTCGGTAAATGGGAAAAAGGATTCTTTTCTTTTTCTTCGGAAGTTTGGTAGATTTTGAATTCCTGAAACGCGGCCAGCTGGTGAAAAAGTCATAAAAATGTACTGCACGGCCAAGTGAGATTTTGCACTGCCGTGCATTAGGCTAATAGTACTCACGCGGCCAAGTGAGATTTTTGCCTTTGAGTCACTTGGCCAAGTGATGCTTTATTGTTCTTTGAATTTTTAATTATTTCAAGCATTAATTCAAGTACGACCGCTCCTAATTCATCCCCAGCAGTGTGTAAATGTGCTCTGTTCCATTCTCTGGCTTCCAAAAATCTGAAAATTACCAAATTGATCCAAAACTTAGCATTCTTTTCAATTAAATCCTTTTTCCTTTATTTTAATCTTGAAAAATACCAAAATCAACAATTAAACTCTAAAATATAAAATTAACTAATTCAACTATAATTCAACCAAATAAACACTAAATTAACCTAATTAAATAAATAAAAACACACTAATTTCATAATTATCATATGCCATATGGTTTTTTAATTGATTGGTCAGCCAATTGCAAGACCATTGAAGTAGACTTAACATCTTCTAATCCTAACTTTTTAAAGATTGACAACGGCATAAGGTTAATACTAGCCCTAAATCACATAAACACTTAGAAAATTCAATATCCCCCAAAGTACAAGGAATAGTGAAACTCCCATTATCTTTAAGCTTGGTAGGCACATTGTTAGTGATTCCTGAACTACATGCTTCAGTCAATTCAACAGTAGATAAATCTTTCCAACTCTTTTTCTTAGAAATTAAATCCTTTAGAAACTTAGCATAGTTAGGAATTTGAGTTATAGCCTCAATAAAATTTAAATTAATATGTAAATGCTTCAATTTATCAAGGAAAGTTTGAAATTGCTTATCATTGTTTTGCTGCTTGAGACGTTGCGAAAACGGTGGACGAGGTTGGAAAACTTTTGGAATAGTTGCCTCGTTTGCCCCCTCTATCGCGCCTGCGACTGGTGTAGCGCTCGCGACATAAGGCTCTTTCTCCACATACACGCTCGTGGATGGGATCGCGGTCGCTGTATTGATCGGCTTCCTCTCTGTCGCGCCTACGACTAGTGTCGCGCTCGCTACAGAAGGTCCATTTTCCTTCTTTATATCATTTTCCTACATAACCTCATCTTTGTTAGTAGAAACAAATTCATGATTGTAGGTTTTACCTGATCTCAATGTGATTGCCTTCAAGTGCTCCCTAGGATTATCTTCCGTATTACTTGGAAGGCATCCTTGTAATCTTGAAGGTAATGCATTGGCAATTTGTCCCAATTGAACCTCAAGGTTGTGAATGGATGAAACTTGATTCTTAGCTATTTGATCAAACTTAGATTCCAGTCTCTTATGATTCTCCTCTTGTGAGCTAAATTTCAAATTTATTCCCTCCAAGAATCTATCCATCTTAACCTCCAAAACTCCAAATCTATCTTGTGGTGGTTGAAATCCTATACCTTCTCTATTCTGATTATTGTTGTTATTCCCTCATGAGAAATTTGGATGGTTCCTCAATCCAGGGTTATAAGTATTTGAATAGGGATTCCCACGCCCTTGTCCTTGTATGAAACTCACTTGCTCTTCCATACTTGCCATACCCAAATTACAACTTTCACTTGCATGACCTTGTTGTCCACAAAATGTACATGCATTTGATGAAGTTCCTCCCATGTTCAAGTTGTCATCTTGTGGGTTAAAGCTGCAACTTGTGTTTGCAAAGCAACAAGAGAGTCAATTGAATGTACACCTTTTAAAGGGGAAGAATTTGATACCTTAGCCCTTTTCGTCGGCCACATGCAATTGTTTATTGATACCTCTTCAAGCAACTCAAATGCAGCATTTATTGTCTTTCTCATAAGAGAACCTCCCGTAGCTGCATCCATCGTTCCTCTTGTGGTTAGATTTACTCTATTATAGAATGTTTGCATGAGTAATTCTCTTGGAAGATTGTGATGTGGACAACTTCTCTGTAATTCCTTAAACCTTTCCCAACCTTCATACAAAGATTCATTGTCATATTGCACAAAGGTAGTGATATCTTTAATAATCTTTGCAGTTTTGGCTAAGGGGAAATATTTAGATAAAAATGCTTGAGCCAATTGGTCCCAAGTTATAATGGATCCTCTAGCAAGTGAATTCAACCAAACTTTTGCTTTGTCCTTTAATGTGAAAGGAAATAGCCTCAGCTTGATTGTATCCGCCAAAACTCCATTAATCTTAAATGTATCACAAATTTCTAAGAAATTTGCCAAATAAGCATTTGGATCCTCATTTGCCAAACCATAGAATTGTATACTATTTTGAATCATTTGTAAAAGAGATGGTTTAATCTCAAACTGATTTGCATTTACCGTAGGCCTTACCACTTCTTGTTGAGCCTCGCCCAACGCTGGTGTAGCAAAGTCCATCAATCTTAGTGGATTCTTGTCATCAGCCATAATCGGTCTCTTATTTTTATTTTTCTTTTTATTGGATTTACGGTTACTAAACAAAAATCTTTCTATCTCTGGATTCAATTGTTCAAGTTCTTCTTGAGAACTCCTTATTCTAGGCATATACTTGAACTATCCAATCCTGTAAAAATAAAATAAAACAAAACAAACAAATTAAATATTGTAATCCAAAATCATAAATTAAGATTTATAATTGCAATAATATCAATCATAACATTCCCTGGCAACGGCGCCAAAAACTTGTTAAGTGCTGAATCCGTAAATCACGGTTTACCGATTATAGTACTTAAGATATCGTTCCCACGAGAAATGTATATTGATTATTACTCACTATTACTACTTGATTTTTATCTTGTTTACAATGTTTAATATCCTGAAGATTAATTTTATGCTACTAGTGGAATGCAAACTAACTAAACGTAATTAATTATCATCAAAGAAGACTATTTAGGTGATGAAGAAATAATGATTATGAAACTTGATTCCATCTTTTTCATATAAATATAATCTTATAAGCAAGCCAAATTGGAATAATGTTCTAATCCACTCTCTCAACATGAACTAGAGTGCCTAAAACATGCAATTACAATACTAATCCTTAATTCTCATTAATGAACTAGTTAATTGCAATCACATGTTCTAAGATTAGTTACCAATTTATAGCAGTTATCTTAACATACTGATCTCTCAAGTAATGTTTTGAAAATGAATTTCTATTAGTTATAAGACAAATTATATCTCTCGACTACACTTTAACTTATAATGATAATCAAATAATACTAATAGAGAATTCTGCATTAAAAGACTATTAACATTAATGGAAATAGAAATATCAATAACATCATTCAAGTTTCCTAAATAACATTCATTTAATTACAGAGAAGAAAGTAATAAATAAGAGAAAGTAGAAAATAAATCTCTCAAACCTTTTTCCTAAACTCTTAAAAGAAATCTTCTTCTCCTTGTGTCTTCTTCTTCAAAAGATAAATCTAAAATCTGTTCTTAACTTTTTACAATATGAGAAATTAAAATTGTTTTTCTCTAAAAAATATTCAACACCCTTAATTCTCAGCCACTTCCTTTTTAAATATGTCCCCAAACTTGATGTTTTTTCAAGTGCCTTACCAAGAGTGCACAACTTTTGGTGAAAATAGGTGAAGCTTGAGACAACTCTTCAAAATAACTGCTCTAACGGCTAGTTCTGTCACGCTCATGACACCTGTTGTGCTCACGACAGAACACGGATTCCTTTCTTGACTTTCTTCAGTTGCATTGACTCCTTTTCCTTCTCCTTGCACTGTCACGCTTACGACTCCCTTTGCTCCCACGACAGAATGCGGTACTCCTCGTTTGCTCTTTTCTTCTTCTCTTATCTTCCTTCTTCTTAGGCGCCTTAGGTTGCGCTCGCGATACTGCCATCTTTTCTTGCTTAATTTTTACTCATTTTTCCACACTTTCTCCATTTTCTCCTACATTCACAAAACCTAAAACAAAACATAAAACACACCTAATTCTAACACAATTAACCATAACTAAACATAATTTTAATCATAAAACATTAAGTAGATATGAGCTATTTAAGCTCATATCATTCCTCACATTATTTATAGCAAATCCATGTTTTTGAATAATTTTTCTAAGGTCCGTAGCACCATTTAGAGCTTAGTCAAACCTTGGTCAAACTGTTCAAACTAAAATGGTCCGACTGGTTCGGTTCACTGGTTTTACTATTCATCATTCCCTTTTTTTTGCTCTTAATAGCCTATTTGACCCCGATCCTTCTCAAGCAAGATATGTTTTCGATTCGATTCACTTGAATCGGTCCAATTCACCAATTTTTTCCAGTGCTATCATAAAATTAATTTTTCACTGTCAAATAATTCTACACATTATTTTGAGTTTATCTATGCCTTCAAATAAATTTTCAGAGGTCATTCTCCATTTTTAAAGCCTCAGTCAAACTTACGGTCAAACTAGTTACTATTTGAACCGAACCAAAAGCTTTTTTTTTTTTTTTTTACTTTTGGGGACCTATATGACATCATTTTCACTCTAAATTTCATCTTTGGACTAATTGCGACTAGTATTATCCAATAATCAAATAAAATATTTTCTCTTCCCAGTGTACTTTTTACCCTGAGGACTTCCTAAGAGATTACCCATCTCAGTATTACTCTCACCCAAACACGTTTAACTTCGGAGTTTCGATAAAATCTGGTGCATTAATGTTGGTATGATCGTACCCGAAGAATACTTTTCACGGCTATCACTATTGTAGGCCATTACATGCCGACTACTGTAATTTGGGCCATTACGGAAAGCTTATTTATATTCTAATTGTTTTTTACTTTCTTCTATACAATTCATCTCTCAAATGCTACTTTTGTGGTGCTTGACCTTGTTCCCCTTATTTTTGCATGTGCTTATTTTATCTTCTTTACTACTTTAGTGTTTAATAAACAACTAACCTTATTTGTAATCTAAGTGGCCTTTCTTTGGGCTACCACTTAATTTCATAAACTAGTACCTAAAATAATTCAAAAAATCCCTTTTTATTATTGGATAATTAAGTTTGCATGAGTAATATGTATCAGCTGGCATATTGCATGTTGATTATTCTTTATGAGTTTATTTTGAGATTTCATGTGCCTTGGATTTTTACATGTTTACCCAACAATGCATGATAGGTCCCAATCAGATTCAATGGACAATAAATAAAATATGCTTTCTTTTGGTGAAAGACAAACCAATATAATGATAAAAAATGATTCAACTTGCTTTATTCAATCCAAAGGGGCTATATAAATATTGAAGCATATAACAGCTTCTGCTTGATTCTAGCTAACTGACCAAGATTTTAGGAAATGGAAAATCTAAAGACAATATTCTTAATTATTAAAATAACTAAAACATCAAAATAAAAAGGAACTTGCCGTTGTCACATTCTATTTGTTCAATCCATAAACTTAGGATTTCTCTTAGGAACATATACAGATTTTCTTGGTCTATCAATACTTCCTCTACAAACAGGAACCTTGTTCTCAAGGTTCAATTTTGGAAATTGAGCAATGAGTGACTCAGTAGTTTCCCAAGTTACATCTTCAACGGGCAGCCTCTTCTAGTTCTCTAAGCTTTCTTCTAAAAACTTTAAACCGTGCTTAACCCAACGAGTATCCAAAATTCTTTCTAGTTCAACTGGTAGCATTCCTTCCTCTAAAAGTGGAGGTAACTCGAGTGTAGTACGAATGGAGTTCCCAACAAATTTCTTCAAAAGTGAGACATGAAAAACAAGATGGATTTTTACTGTAGGTGGCAGAGATAATCTATAAGCTACTCATCCCAGCTTCTGTTCGATCAAAAATGGCCCATAAAATCAACTAGCAAGCTTCTCATTAGCACGTTTAAAGACAGTTTATTGTCGATATGGATGTAATTTTAGTAATACTAGATCACCAACCTCAAAATCCACATCTCTGCTCTTCACATCAACTATAGATTTCATTCGTGCAGTTGCCACATCAAGATTCATTTTTAATTGTTGCAAAATCTTATCACTGTTAATGAGATATTGATCCACCTTATTTACACAAGATAGTCCAGCTGAATATAATGGTATTGTAGGGGATAGACGTTCGTATAAAGCTTAAAATAGAGTCATTCCCCATAGAGCAGTGGAATGTGGTGTTATACCAATACTCTGCCTATGACAGATAGGTATACCAGTTGCGAGGCGATTAGTGGACATAACAGCATAAATACTATTCAACACAACGATTAACCACCTTCGTCTGGCGGTCAATTTGTGGGTGATAGGCTGAACTTATCTTCAATTTAGTGCTAGACATAGCAAAGAACTCTTGCCAAAATTTTCAAAAAAAAATTGGATCGCGATCACTAATTATGGGTTTGGGCATTCCATGAAGTTTGATAACATGCTCTATAAATTTTTCAACAATAACTTTTATAGAAAATGGATGAGACAATGCAATAAAATGGCCATATTTACTAAGTCTATCTACCATAACCATAATGCTATTGGGAAACTTACAAGATGAGGTATATTAGCTTGGACAAAGCATAAGAGACATATTATAACAGTTAAAAGAATCTCTAAGGGCTCTATCTGAAGCACTTCTTCCTCCCAAAACATCATTAGCTTCACATTATGTGGAACGAGGTCAACTGTAGCAACATTTATAGGATAAAACATATAACTCACATCTGGACATCTTACCACTTCAAACCAAAATTGAATTCCCCTAATTTTCTAGTAAGGACCCAACAGAGTGGTTCAATTGCATAGCCCAATTCTTTGAATTTCAGCGAACTCCAGAAGAGTAGAAAGTAGGGTTGGCATCATTCCATCTAGAAGGAGAGGCGAACCAGTGGTGGCAGTGGATGAATCGAACCTACATGGAAGAAAATCAGGTCATGACTTGGGACTTGTTCTATGAGAAGCTTTGGGTAAGGTTCGGGCCAACAGAAGGGGAAGATTCTGATGAAGCACTCTCTCGTGTTAGACAGACAGGGTTACTTTGTGATTATCAAAGGGAGTTTGAGAAATTGGGTAACCGGGAACAAGGTTGGTCTTAAAAGGCTCTTGTGGGTACCTTTATGCGCAGATTAAAATCTGAGATTGCCGACGGGATTCGCATGTTTAAACCTAAGACCTTAAAGGAGGTAATCGAACTAGCGAGGATGCAAGATGAATAGCTAGTGCGACAAAGGAGGTTTACCTTCCGTTCTCCTACGGTTAGTTCACAAACCACAAAGACGTCACCAATGGCCCCCTAATGATTGGGTTGGGAAGAGATGCAAAGGAGGAGAGTAAAAGTCCTTTGTTTTGGTTGCAATGAGCATTTCATAACTGGCCATAAGTGCCAAGTACCTTAATTGCTCCTTTTTGAATGACACACCGATGCTCAAGATGGATAATCAGGAGGCAATGACTTTCAAATAGAAGGAGTTAGCGATGAGGAACTAAAAATTTTAATGTACGCTATCAGGGGATGGGCTTCGCCACCAATAATGCAGGTTGCTGCCAAAATTGGGACACAGGAGGTAATAGTACCGATTGATAGTGGCTCGACCCACAATTTCCTAAATGGAAAACTGGTTGATTCCTTAAGACTATCCCTGGTTCCGACCCATGTGTTCATAATTCATGTAGCTAATGGAGATCGACTTCACTGTTAGGGGCGATATGAAAAGGTACCAGTTATTTTACAAGGCATTCCATTTTCATTAACCTTATATCCAGTACCTTTGATTGGTTTGGATATGGTCCTAGGTGTGTAAAGGATGGAAATGTTGGGAACTGAAACATGTAATTGGAAGCAATTGACTATGGATTTTAAATGGGAGAATCAGGCACAAAGCTTGCAAGGATTTAATGATGAGCTCTAGCTTGTTTCTCTACAAACAGCTACTAAGGAGCATCGATAGGGGAAAATGGTGTTTGCTATGTTTGCTTAATCATTAGAGTAGACTCAAACTGATGATATTTCGCTAGATATGCGGCAACTTCTGCAAGAATATGACAATATCTTTCAAGAGCCCAACAAAGTACCTCTATTGAGAGAAATCGACCATCACATTCCATTGAAAGAAGGAACACAACCCATTAATGTTCACCCATATCAGTATGCTTATTTTCAAAAGGCAAAAATTGAAAAGCAAATTCAGGCATTGTTCGATGCAAGAATCATTCGGCCAAGTACTAGCCCATTCTCTTCTCCTATTCTACTAGTGAAGAAAAAAGATGGGTCATGGAGATTTTGTACATATTATAGAGCTATCAACTCTGCCACCCTTAAAGACAAATTTCCAATTCTATTTGTTGATGACATGCTAGATGAATTATATGGAGCAGTGTTCTTTACTAAGCTGGACTTGCTCTCAGGGTTTTATCAAGTAAGAGTTCACGTGTCTGACTTTTCCAAAACCATTTTTTAAAATCAGAATGGACATTATGAGTATCTGGTAATTCCTTTTGGATTATGTAATGCTCCTTCTACTTTTCAAGCTATCATAAACTCTATATTTTGCCCTCATCTCTGCAAATTTATATTAGTTTTCTTTGATGATATACTCATATATAGCCCTATATGGGATTCACATTCGAAGCATGTTCACATTGCGTTAGAGATCCTAAAACACCATTATTTTTTTTGGTCAAAACTAGCAAGTGTGAATTTGGCAAATAAGAGCTAAAGTATTTGGGTCATGTGGTGACACCTCATGGAGTAAAGGTTGATCCTAAGAAAATTGAGGCCATGAAAGCTTAGCCAATGCCTACTAGCACTACTAATTACGTGGGTGTTTAGGTTTGACAGGTTACTATAGGAAATTTGTTCAAAATTACGGATTGATAGCTCAACCTTTTACAAATATCCTCAAGAAGGGCAGTTTTCAATGGCATGAAGTGGCAATGGATGCATTCAATTAGCTCAAAGAAGCCATGTCCACAACTCCAACTCTAGCCTTGCCAAATTTTTCTGAACCATTCTATATTGAAACCGATGCATCTGGAGATGGGATGGGGTAGTATTGACTTAACAAGGGAGGCTTATAGCATTCATGAGTAGAGCATTGGAAGTTACTAAACGGTCGTGGTCAGTTTATGCAAAAGCAATGTTGGCAATCATAGAAGCCATTCACACTTAGAGATCTTACATCCTTGGTCGTACATCCTTCATTCGCACAGATAAAAGAAGCCTCAAATATTTTTGGATCAACGAATATCCACCATGAGCAGTAGAAATGGGTTGCAAAACTCCTTGGCTATGATTATGAGATCATTTATCGGTCTGGTAGTGATAATACAGCAGCTGATGCCTTGTTTAGGTGAACTCACAGTCCAATTTTGAATCCTTTAGTTATTTCGCAAGTTTCACTATGGGATGATATACTCAAGGCTACATAAAATGACAAATATATGTAGGAATCATTAGAAAATGCAACAAGAAATCATGCTAGCAACTATTCGATAAAGGACAGGCTCTATTATTGTTCCAACTTCTCTTTGCTGATTTTGCAGGAATTTTATGATAGTAAGATGCTAGGCATTCAGGTGTGTTATGCACCTACAAGAAGGTATCTCGGTAATTTTATTAGCCATTGATGTACAAATCAATATGCGAATATGTTTAGCAATGCACCACATGTCAGAAGATTAAAATCGATACTCTTGCTCCGGCTGGGGTACTCTAACCACTTCCAATCCCTTGTCAGGTTTGGGATGATATTTCCTTAGATTTTATTGAAGGGTTGCCATCTTCCAATAAAAAGGATAGTATCATGGTTGTGGTAGATAGACTCAGTAAATATGGCCATTTTATTGTATTGTCTCATCCATTTTTTGCAAATGTTGTTGCTAAAAAATTTATGGCGCATGTTATCAAACTTCATGGAACGCCCAAATCCATAGTCAGTGATTGCGATCCAATTTTTATTAGCAAATTTTGGCAGGAGTTCTTTGCTATGTCTGGAACTAAATTGAAGATGAGTTCAACTTATCACCCACAAATCGACGGCTAAATGGAGGTGGTTAATCGTTGTGTTGAATAGTATTTATGTTGTTATGTTTACCGATGACCTCGCAAATGGTATACGTATCTGTCATGGGCAAAGTATTGGTATAACAACACATTCCATTGCTCTACAGGAATAATTCCATTTCAAGCTTTATACAAGCGTCTATCCCCTACAATACCATTATATTCAGTTGGACTATCTCGTGTAAATGAGGTGGATCAGCATCTCATTAACTGTGATGAGATTTTGCACTTAAAAAAGAATCTTGATGTGGCAGCTGCATGAATGAAATCTACAGCTGATGTCAAGCGCAGAGATATGGATTTTGAGGTTGGTGATTTGGTATTACTAAAATTACATCCCTATCGATAGTAAACTTTCTTTAAATGTGTCCATCAGAAGCTTGCTAGTCGATTTTGTGGGCCATTTCTGATCGAACAGAAGCTGGGACGAGTAGCTTACAGATTGTCTCTGCCACCAAAGGCAAAAATCCATCCCTTTTTTCATGTCTCACTTTTAAAGAAATTTGTTGGGAACTCCATTCCTGCTATAGTCAAGTTACCTCCATTTTTGGAGGAAGGAATACTACAAGTTGAACAAAAAATAATTTTGGATACTCATTGGGTTAAGCAGGGTTCAAAAGTTTTTAGAAGAAAGCTTAATGAAGTGGAAGGGGCTGCCCGTTAAAAATGCGACTTGGAAAACTACTGAGTCACTTATTGCTCAATTTGCAACATTGAACCTTGAGGACAAGATTCCTATTTATGGAGGAAGTATTGATAGACCAAGAAGATCTGCACGTGTTCCTAAGAGAAATCTTAAGTTCGTAGATTGAACAAATAGAATGTAATAATGGCTAGTTCCTTTTTGTTTTGATGTTTCATTTATTTTAATAATTCAGAATATCAACTTTAGATTTTCCATTTTCTAGAATCTTGATTAGTTAGCTAGAATCAAGTAGAAGCTATTATATGCTTCAGTATTTATGTAGCCCCTTTGGATTGAATAAAGCAAGTTGAATCTTTTTTTGTCATTATATTGGTTTGTCTTTCACCAAAAGAAAACATATTTTATTTGTTTTCCATATATTGAATCTGATTGGGACCTGGTTGGGAATCAACAAAAAGGAACTAGCCATTGTCAAATTCTGTTTGTTTAATCCATAAACTTAGGATTTCTCTTAGGAACACGTGCAGATCTTCTTGGTCTATCAATACTTAAGCCAAAGTTATATGCCATCTCATATGTAAGGAGCCAAAATGTGCCATGAATGGATTAGTACATATTTAGGTGAAATAAGGATCGAAAATGCATAATTGGGTGATTAGAATAGTTAAGAGTAGTAGAGGACATAATCGGAATTAATTGAAAAGTCGAGGGTAAATTAGTCATTAGGTACCTATGAAATTAAATGCATGAAATGAGAAATTGTGTATGTCAATTTATGAATGGAATAAATGGCAAGGTTAGTGCATGAATTAATGAAAGAGTTGGCCTTAGTTGCAAAGTCAACAAATTGACCAATTACATGATGACACTTAGACTAATGACATATTGACACCTACAAGAAATCTTGAAAAATGAAGAGATGTATGGACATTTGAAGAAGAATTCATTGGCTTATAAATAGGCCATATGGGACGTCAACAAAAGAGGTTAGAAACCCTTTTAAATCACTTCAAAATTCAGCCAGCCTTTACTTAAAAATTGGATCAAAATTCTGTTCAAAGGATTGCCAAGTGGGAGATCAATTCCAAAGTTATTTATAGCTAGAAAAGGTAAGCTAATAATTTCATTTTTCCTTCTTTCTTCTTTGATTTAGTAGATCAAAAATTTAAAAGTTGTGTTTTGATGATGGTATGAATTATGGTGAGTTGAGTTGAGGAATTTGGTCAAGAGAAGACAAGGGAAGAGAAAGTGGAGCAAAGGGAAAGGAGTTGGGCTCAAATACTACAGTTTGGGAACTTTGCCTTATTTGTGTATATTTGATGATGAGTTGTGGTTGTTTGAATGATATATATATATATATATATATATATATATATATATATATATATATATATATATATATATATATTATTGTGATTGTGTTTGATGATTGAGTTGGGTTGATGGTTGATAAATTGAATAGAAACATGAAAATGGGTATATAGCAATTATAGGTGAAATTCGGTTCAAATTCACACCTGACCATGAACTAGTTTTTAGGCTATAAATCGAGATAGAAATCTCCAAATTGGGCTAATCCAATTGCATATTAAATATAAGACATATACTTACAAATGTCTAGAAGATGCCAAGAGCTAATTATAGTTCTAAGTGCCTCAATATTGAGCAAAACAGTAGGGTTCCTGTTCTGGCTTGGACAAGGGAGCACTCTGTGTTCCCCGAAGCCATATCTCCTAGAATAAATGCCTAAATTACATGAATAAAAATTCTACAGAAATTAGACATCTAGGAGTGTGACTTTTATGAGGAAATATGGCCAAAATATATATTTATCATTCCCAACAAATTTTTAAATTTGGGACACAATTCTGTCCCTGGAAATTGCCTTGGAAGAGTTTATAATTATTAGTCCATATCTCCTAAGATATAGCTCTAAATGATCTGAAATTTTACCAGTAGAAAGTTAAGACATAGGAAAACAAAAGTCTAGAAGACATTTTTGCTAAAAATGTCATTTACTAACTCCGAATTGCAACACAAAATGAGGTTGGAAACTATCCCTGATAGAGCATTCTGCCTGAGTCAGTACCATGGTGACGACTCGACACAAATGGCTTCTGTCATGAGTCGGCATTTCTATGACGACTAGGCATAGCCTCAATTCGGTCCCCCTTTGTTCTTTAGGCACCATTCTTCATTCTAGATCACCCTGAATGCACTTCTAAAGCATGAATTAGTCTAAAGAGAACTTACAAAGCACCAAAAGTAAGATGGAATCAATTAAGAATGATTATCAATTAGAAACATAAGTGTGACGCGCGCCGGAACCAGCAAGGCCCTCTTTCGGGAATCCGCTTTCAGGATTCGAGGGATAGGTTCGCGTCTTTTCCGATTTTAGGTGTTATGAGATATTTTCGGCACCTCCTTTTACAATAGAACATTGAAAAAGACCATCCATCGCCATAACACCTTTAGGCACTTTTGAGGTATTTTGGAGTCGCCACCCAATTTACAAGAAATTGGGAAAGTTTAACCTCTTATCGGTCTAAACCAGAGATGGTGTCCGGAACTTCACACTTATTGGTGCCTTGATTAATTATAAATGGGTTTTTAAATTACAAAATTTTATTTTTCATCTCACGCGATTAATGCATTGAATTTAAAGCACACATCATTCACATATGTAAAGCGGTAAATAAAATTTAAAATAAAGACAAAATTAAATTACAACAAAACTAGAGGCGGAATACAACCCCATCGTAAATAAAATATAAATCATACATAAAACGGGGTATTTATTAATGTTGAGGACGTTGGTCCTCTCATGCATAATTAAAGAAAATCATTTTAAAGTGACAATTTATTTTGGATGAAAAACTAGGACCTTGGTCCCATTTTATTAGAAAACCCAATTTTATTTGTAGAAATATTTTTGTGTGATTTTTGATTAAACGTGCATAAAATAAATGGTTTAATTAATTATTACATGCCAAATAACTCAATAAAACCAATAAAGGAAAAATAACAAGTACAATAAAAATGGCAACTCCTTGGATCTCCTCCTTCATTCGCACGGACGCTCAAACAGGGGAACACAAGTATTTGACACCGACAACAAACACAAATAAACTTAATATTAGTAATCGATAAAATTAAATAACCATAGAACTCAATAATAATAATAGTAATAATATTAAATAATAATGATAATTATAATAATATTAATAAACAGAAATCAAATAAATAAATATATAATAATAATGATAATAGTAATAATAATAAAAATAAATATGAAAATGACAATAATAAATAATAAAAATAATATTAAAACAGAATAATAAATAAATATAAATAAATATATTAATAATAAAAATTCAGAAATTAAATAAATATACATATAATAATAATAATAATAATAATAATAATAATAAATATAAAAACAGAAAATAAATATATATAATAATAATAATAATAATAATATAAAAAACAGAAAATAAATAAAATATATATATATATATATATATTAATAATAATAATAATATAAAATAAGGAAAAAGGGATTTACCTCGCCGGAGCTTCGCCGGAGAAAGGGTGGCCGTCACCTCCACCACTGGCAGATAGATCGCCTCACGCCGAGCTCGCCGGAGTTAGCCACGCGCCGGAAGGAATCGCCGGTTGATCGGAAATGCCGTTGGCGGCGTTCTCTCCACTCTTGCCGATCTCCTCCACGGCAGCGGGTGGCGGTGGCCGCTCGTCCTGGCTCCAGGGTGCCAGCACCGCCGCGCGTGGCGTCCCTCTCCGCCGCAGGTGGCCGGCGCTGCCCCCTCTTCCTTCTCCTCTTTTCTCTTCTCCGCCTCCGGCGTTTCCTCTGTTTGCTGGTCCCTGCTCCTCTCTTCTCCTTTGTTTTATTTCCTTTCTATTTTCTTTCTATTTGGCCCTCCCTTGCTTTGCTCTCAATTCTTTCTTGATCTCTCTTTAAATTTTTTCTTTTCTTTTCTTTTTCTTGCTTTCTTTTGCTTGCTCTCTCTTTTGCTATGGCCGGCCTCCTTGCTCTCTGTGTATCTTTCTTTTCTCTTTTCTTTTCTTTTTTTTTTCCAGCCGAATGAGAGAGCTCTTTTTTTTTTTCTTTTCCCCCCTAAGATTTTTCAATCCCAAATCTTTTTGCTCTCCCCCTATTTCAAATGAAATGAAATCCTATTTATAGGCACGATCGACCGACGGGCTGCCCGCTCGTCGAGCCACCGACGGGCTGCCCGCCCGTCGAGCCACCGACGGGCTGCCCGCTCGTCGAAAGTCATCGATGGGCTGCCCATCGCTCGAGTCACCGACGGGCAGACCACCCCTCGAGTGACCGACGGGCTGGCCGTCTGTGGAGCAAACATCCAAATTTTAAGTTAAAAACTCCCCCAAAAATTTTATTTTATTTTATTATATATATATATTAAAAAAAAAAAAAACGCGAATGAAAATCCTTGCTTCTCGTGAGCGTGAAGGGCCAAAATTCCCGAACTCTATCCGTTCTTTTAGAAATGGGCATCGTTTTCGTCATCGGGCAATCTCTGATCTACACCGACTCGGGACCCGGTGTCTACAATAAGTGTTTAAGGTTATGAATATGAGCAATTAATGAGAATATTATGTGAATATTTAGATATAAATGTTAATTTCTTGTTAAATGGAACTAGACATTATTCGGGATAATTAAGCTACTTATACAATATTATTATATGACATAAAATAAATATATGCATTGGTACTATATATAATATATAATACGACTATGATAAATTGTTAAGAAATTGTATAGATTAATGATATACGGTTATAAGTAACATGTGTTATATACATACGTACATACATACATACATACATACATACATACATATATATATATATATATATGCATATGCGCAACCATTGTATGATTGTGATATCTTGCTTCTAATGATGATATACATGTTATTCTTATGAGCATATATAGAAATGTTATGAGTACATGCAATGCAAAAGAATACGTGTACACATGAAATGGAAGTGTATAAAGAATATGTGAATATGAATAGGATCTTGATGAAAAGTAAATGACAAAGGATTAAAGTGGCATATGACAAATACAGAAGCCTGCAAAGTGTCTAGGTTATGCATATATAGAAATGCCTATAGGGATATAGTTGAAGCTGCCATAGTTTGACACGAGTATCGTGTCCATAATCTTGACACCGCCGGTGTCCACAGTCTATTGAGACGATCATGTCTCTATAGTTTAGATACTGAATATTCAGTATCCACAGTTTCCTATTATCCGCACTTATAGATAGTGTGCAAGCTAAAGAAAGTATATGTTGATTGTAATATAGAATTGCTCTACACACATGAATGGGAAGTGTGTACATTGCATGACATGTAAATTTGTTATGAGTGCCTATATGCTATGGAAGTATATGATACTTACATGATATATTATTGAACGGCTCAGTATTAATGAAAAATAAATTTTATAGTTTTAAGTTCATTATATGCATTCAGTATGATGAACACCCTTCACTTGTCGTGGTTAACCTACCATGTTTGGTAGGATTTACTACGTACAATAAGGGATGTTACATCATATTTATAGTAATGGTTTTTTTTTTTTTTAATTTTTATTGTTTTGATGTTTTATACAACTATTATTTATGGTTCCAGTCAATGGAGTAACATGACATACCTATACCTTTAATTACGTTTGTTTTTTTTGATATTGTTTTGTTTTTAAAGTTTATATACTTATGAGTCGTGTATGAGCAACACAAAAGAAATAAAGAAAATTGAGAAAAATCTGAATTGGTTGCTACTGTTTGATTAGTGCCGACTGCAAAATATAGAGCTGAAGAGGTATGAGTAATAAACTTTATGTGTGTGTGTGTGTGTGTTTGCTAGGAGTTGATAGTGTTGATGTGAATTCGCATTTGAATAGTGAATATAAAAATTATATGCAGAGATTGGCATTTGAAAAATAAATTGGGTTGTGTTAATTTAAATTGTTGATTTATTTATTTATTATAGGAAGGAATGTCCAATTTATAGAGATTTTTTTTATAGAAAATGTGATTTTCATATTATTATTAGTAGTATTTTAAATAATAATTTACTAATAATAAGTATGGAATTTTTTAACAAGTTGATGACAATAATGAAAATGAAACAGAAGAGTAAGGGTGTGTTCGGTAAAATTGTTGCTTTTTAGTTTTTTGTTTTTAAAATCTAAAAACTATTTTTAGTTTTTGTTATTTATTTTTTAGAAAACTATTTTATATATTTAAAAACTTTATCATATTTTTCTAATTATTTATGTAAATTATAATAATGACTTTGGTGGTAGTAGTGACAGCAGTGACGGTGTCGTTGTGGTGGTAGCGGCGGTAGCGTGGTGGTGGCAGCAGCGTAATGGTGGTGGAGGCTGCGGCAGCGGCGGTGGTGGTGGAGGCGGCGGTAGCATGGTGGTGGTGGAAGTGACAGCGGCGTAGTGGTGGGGGCATCGACAGCATAGTGATGGTGGAGGCGGCGGCAGCAGCAACATGGTTGTGGCGGAGGCGGCAACAGCGTGATGGTGGCGGCAATAATAGCGGCAACGTGGTAGAGGCAGCAATAGTGTGATGGCCGTCACCGTGGTGGTAAAGATGGCAGAGGTGTGGCGATGGAGATGGCAACGGTGTGGTGGTGGCATGGTAGTGGCGATAGCGGTGGCGTGGTGGTGTTGGAGACGGCGGCAGCGTGGTGGTGGTAGTGTTGGAGACAGAGGCAGCGGCAGTGGCGGTGGTGGTGGAGGTAGCGGCGGCGGCATGGTGGCGGTGGTGGAGGCGGCATGGTGGCAGCGGAGGCATGGTGGTGGTGGAGGCGGGGCGGTGGCGTGGTAGTGGCTGAGGTGTGGTGGTGGCGGCAGCCGCAGCGATGGTGGCAGTGTGATGGTAATGGTGACGGTGTGGTGGTAATAAAAATAAAGTAGCAAAATTTTAAAAACTTAATTTTAAAGATTTTTATTTTTTGTTTTAGATGTGAAAATCAGTTCTTTAAATTTTTGCAAAAACCGAAACGGAAATGAGTTTGCCGAACGTTTTTTTGATTTTATTTTTAAAAAAAATAAACAAAAAACCGAAAAATAAAAATCTCTCCGAACACACCCTAAAATGATGAAAGATTGGGCAGTAGTTCTGAAGATGATTAGTTGTTAGTTTTAATTATATATCTTTTGCATTTTTAGATAAGATAATATGTTTTCGGAGTCAATTTTTATTATTTTACTATCATTAGCGACAGCATTCCGAATTGTTACCTATTACTTTTTCCACTGCAAAAAGCGTATTGCAACATCCTCATCGCTAATAAATTTTTTGCCAGAGAGGAATTTGCTACCACGAGCGACTATGGGTGAGCAAAAAAACCGATGGACTCGGTTAACTGAAAAAAAAATTCGAAATCAAGCCGATGGACTGGTTAACCGATTGTAAAGGAATGGTTAATGGTTAGTATTTTGAAAAAACCGATATTAATAGACTGGTTAATGATTTTTAACTCATGTGACTGGTTAACCGAACCGAAACCGAATTTTTAGTTAATTTATTAATTTTTTAATAATTTATAACAATTTATCTTAATTAAAGGTGATCATGTACTTTTTTTTCATTATACTAATTATTTTAAAGTTTTTAAGTTTTTTTAATTGACTATTAGTAAGTATAACAATTTATCTAATTAAAAGTGATTATAGACTGGTTGATATATTTACTTATTAAATACTAATTTTTAAAAACAAATTTGCTTATATCCACCAAATTTTTTTATTTTAACAACAATAATGTTATATTATAGTGAAAAAATTTTAATTTTTAAGTATTTTGAACATTTTAATTTTATTTATGAATATATTTATAATTATAGTGGTTAACCGAAAAATATTGGGTAACCGATCCGAAAATCCGAAACCGATGGACCGGTTAATCGATGGTAATGGATTGGTTAATGGACTGAAATTTCGAAAAATTGATATTAATGGACTAGTTAATGAACTGAGACTTATATACCGATTAACCGACCATACTCACCCCTATGAGCGACAACGTCAAAATCATCGCCAATACAATTAGCAAAGAAAATTATATGATTAGCGATGATTTTTGCCATTGCTATTAGAGGCTTTTTTTTTTTTTTAAGTGTTGCCCCTTGGACTTTGTAACCAGATGATGATCTTCTTAAATACTGCCTCAAAAGGCGCTTCAGACCTTCCAACTCCTGCTATGATTGCTTCCACACCAGCTTTTGGTACCTCCTTCATACCCAACTATAAGCTTCCATACCATCCTCATGGACATGCAAATGCTGAAGATCCGCCAATACACCTTCAATATCCGCTTCTCGTGTCACAGGCAGAAGGGCTCGCATAAAATTTTCAAACCTTGTATCTACACTAGAGACCCTAGCTTTTCCATGAGGTGTTTTGTTCTGTGGACACTTGCTGACCATATATGCCCTGTTCTTCCAAAGATAAATCATACAGTCGGCATCCTCTCAGATTTGAAACTGATTGTAACCTTTGCTCCATTACCCAAAGGAAAACTATGAGACTTCATAAAAGGCTCATTAATATCCATGAGCACATTAATTCTTAAATATGAAACCATGCATGCACATCTGGTTTGTGCACATTAGATGTCAAAAACCGGTGAAACTTACCTCCAATAATTTATGCATTAGCCTGAGATATCAAATAAAAAATACTAATAAAAATTGTAATTTTTTTTTTAGAAAATAAATTTTTGATTGTTAATTATTAGAAATTGTTTTATATAATACCAATATTACGAGAATTTATTTAATTTTACAAATATTTTTTTTTTACAAGATATAAATTTAATGGCTAATTACAGCAATGATTTCGAATCAAATACGATCAGGAATTGGCTGCACATTTTTATTTTGTGTGGTCTGATTCATTTATAATTGGTTAATTACACAATGCATTCGAAAGATTATCCTTTTGCAATTTATAATATAAAGAAAAATGTAAACTTTAATTTTCATCTTTAGAATGGATCAAAATATTGATAAAAAATTATGAATAAGAAGTAGACAAAACTGGACAAGCTGGTGCGTACTGTACTCTCCTCAAAATACAATTTGGACACTGTAATTTGTGGGCCTATTTAGTACAGTGAGTTGGGCTCAGACGGACATCTAAAATATATATATTGGGCCTATTCATTGTAACCCAAATGCATAGTCTCCCTTGTTGATTTTGGTTTTGATGTTTTCAATAACTTTTTTTCTATTTTTGTTTTGTATTTTCTTTCCAAGTAATTTCTATGTCTCACTGTTTATTAATTATAAAAAAAATATCATTGGTTTTTGAATGTTATATAGTAGGTTATTCACAACTTTTTCTACATTAAGAAAAAATAGAAATTTTATCCAATAAAATAATCATCATTCAATTACAGAGAGATGAGACGAGATGATATAGACTTATCTCTTTTAATCGGATGTCTCGGGATTCAAACCCTAATTATGGAGTTTTTTTTAAAAAAAATATTCGAGATGAAGTGTGTTTTACACTTTAATTTGTGAGTTTATCTAACAAAAATATAAATTAGTTGAATCAGTGAATTTCAGATAGACAAAAATAATTATTTTTTGATTGGATAATTAATTCAATAAAAAAAAATTGAGGATGAAATCACATTTCAATTTAAGGGGTCCATTTAATAACTTCGAATTTAATGGATCCTTTGACTAAAGAAGAGAATGATAATTTGTCATATATGGGAACTTAGGAAGGATTGCAATCTAAAGTTTAACATTTATTTTAGAAAACTATGTAAGAGAATTATTATACAAGAATCCATCTAACAACTCAAATTTATAAGGGACCTATAAGATTGAAGCCACCATAATTCATCAAAATTATTTGATATCATATCAATGTACTAATAAATATATGTGTACAAGACTGAATAAATCGACTTTCCTAATTAATTCAATCCGAAAAGTTAGTTTATAAGGTGAAAATTGTTTAAATCATTATAAAAAGTACTTGAGTTTTTATAGCCAACTGACTTGAGATATTTTACATACATTTTTCATGCTCGGGGACGCAAAAATCTAAAACCGTGAAATTTGTAGAACAGGGCATCTACGGGTATTCAACATTGAAAAATTAGTGGTTCTGATATTATGTTGAAAATATAAATTTAAATCTAATTCAATTTCAAAAGTTAGTTCATAAAATTGTCAAAACCGTTCAATGTAAAATAATTTAACATATACAAAATCAGACTTTGATATAAAGATAGGTGAAGAAAAAGAAAGTAATTGTATTTCTTTATAATGGAATATTTACATGGCAATGCAATACGTTCATTCAATGAATCCGAACAAAGATTATATGGGATTCGATGAATTAGAGATATTTCATAAGTTGTAACTAATTAATACAAAGAGATTATCCATTGATAGAGTTAGTTTAATTAAATGAAGATTTAGAAAATTGTTATAATATATCTACAAAATGACAAGTGGTATTCCTTTTCTTGGTCAAAAAATTCTCTACCCTAACACACAGGTTAAGGTCCTATCACTCCACATGCATGGCAGCCAAAATTAACTCCAACCCTAACCTCCTTGATTGAGATGGCAATTTTACACAATTATTTTCATCCATATGCAATGAATTTCCTTATATTACATTAATAAATTAAAGCAGAAACTGTAAAAGCTTATCAAATCTTAGGTTGTTATGTCTTGAGTTTGAATCCAAGAGTGTTTATATTGAAATGGATTCAAATTTGATTCGATCTCAAAAGTCTAAGATATTATAACGAATACTTGATTACGTGAATAAAATGGATTTGAACCGAACTCAATTCCAAAAATTAGATTGAGAAATAAGAATTGTCTAAACCTTTATAAAGAGTATCATATTCTTATAACAAGTTGATGCGGGATACTTAACATATTCCCTAATGTCCAAACCCGAACACATTTAGAAAATCTGGAGCGTAGAGTTTGCAGAACTGAATATCTACGGGGTGGCTCAACAATCCAAAATTAGTGACTTTGATAACATAAGAAAAAATGAAATTGAGTGTAAAACTTCAAAAATTAGTTTGTGATGTGAGTATTGTCCAAACATTTATGAAAAGTATTATATTCTTCTAATAGCCGATGTAAAATACTTAATAGATTCAAGTAATTAGCTTATTTGAGATAGTAAACATACCTCTGCACGTTAAGTACATAATATCTAAAATAGTAAAATGTGAAGTTTGCAAAAGTGAATACTTGAAAATATTCAATATATACCGCAAGATTAATGACTCTGGGGTTACATTGAAGTTAATATAAATTTGGATTTAATTCAACTTAAACTATTATAAAGAGCACTTGATCGTAATAACCACATATAATTTGATGGCCATCACTCAATTAAAGAGGGACAAATTTGGTTAAGATTAATATATTTTCTTAAATACAGTTGAAATTAGTATTAAGAGAGACAAATAGTCGAAACTAAAATGTTAAATTTAAAATTTAACCAAAATTAAAAGAAAAGAAAAATATTTTTGAAAAGATAAAGGGCAATTGCCTCCTTTATCTAGCATGTGGATCTCACTATGCTCTTTTTGACAATTATAAAAAAAAAATAAAATAAAAATTTTAAAAATATTGAGTATTTCACATCAATTGATTATAAAAATATAATATTATTTATAATGACCTAAATAATGTTCAGATTTTAAAACAAAAAAATAGAAATAAAATTGTAGATACAGGTAGATAAATTTGGATGTTGGGTACCACATGTTATAGGCATATGCAGAGAAATAGATATGGATATTGTAATCTTAGTACAATTCACATGCAGAGAGAAAAGAAAGGACAAAATATTATGATTGGTGTGAGTGTGTGTGTATATATATAGAACTGAGTGCATTTAGGGTTGTCAAGCTGTTTTGCAGTGGCTGTAAAGGCTGATTCACGAGACACCTGCTTCCTTATTAACTGTTAAGCAAAAGGTTCAAAATTTCAGTGCTGAGACTGAGAGCATAGGGTTAATTCTAGGATACCCATAGGTAGATGTTAGTCTTAATATATTAAACGTTTCGAATTTGAATACCTGCTCTTCATTCCTTTATATATATATATATATATATATATATATATATATATATATATATATAAGAAGAAATAGAGAAAGCAGTAGAAAAAAAACTACCAAAAAATCCTTAACGTTTAAACAAATTTACAATTAAAATTTTATCAATTTAAAATGTAACAATTAATTAAACCTTATGAAGCATTTTGGTTAAATTCCTTCATCAATAATCCATTAGAACTAATGAAAATTCTAATTTTGCTATTTTTATACAAATATATAGTAAAAATGTATATTTATTTTTAATCATTTTGATTATAATTTTTAAGACAAATGAAATTAAAAAATAAACATAACTATTGTCTTTAAAATTCAATAACAAATTAAATTTAAAAATGAATACCAAATTTTCATTTTAAATATTTTTTGATAAAAATTAAATATAATTATTTTTGAAAAATAATTCCTATCTCATCCAACCAAACAAACTGAATTAAAAGTAAAATTATAATAGAAAAATATTTACCATAAATATAAAAATAATAGATTTGAAAATATTAAATTATTTTCAGAAAATTATGTAATATGATATCAAAATTATTTTTAGAAAATAATGTAATGTAATATAAAGAAAATTAATGTAATAAAATATAAAGAGTTTTGTGCAAAATATTTAAACATATTTTTAAATTAATTTTTATATTTTTATATTTATTTAGCAAAACTTAAAGAAAGTGATCCATTTTAATTAGTAAAAATAATAAAATTTTTAATTAATTTATAATTATTAAGTATTAAATAAAAATTAAAAAATTTAATTTTTTTATAAAAGTTAGTAATTCCAATAGTTTAAATGAAATTATTGAGAGAGCTAGAAATTAAATTAAATGTCCTACAAACATTAAGGGTCTAATTATTATATTTTTAAATGGGAAAATTCTACTTTGTAAGTTGTCCCCAGATGTCTGAAAAAGAAAATTAGCTAGGGCATAAAAACCAACAACTACTCCCACCTCTGAATTAACAACAAGAATATTATTATTATTATTATTATTATTATTATTGAAAAAAAAAATAAAGATAGTTCCAAAATAAATTAAATAAACCCTAACTAGAAGAGCATTAAATGAAAAAGTCAGATGGTCAATATATATATGGTCCAGCAGTCCTGGTCAGGTCAGATGGTCAAATATTTGACTCTTAGTCATTAAATCTAACGGTGGTTGTGGACCCTCCTTTGTTCCTCTGTGATTTATTGTTGTGATCCTCATCCATATGCCCTTGTCAACTCACTCCCACTCCATTGCCCCATCTCTTGTCCCTCTCTTCCTTTTATCCTTTATATCTTAATTCAAATTCCTAAATTATATATATTAAGTAGATTTTATGACAATTTTTACAATTTTAAGAGTCGGCAATGTAGTGTTAAATTCTAACTCGCAATTAATAAGCTTAGTGGTATTAATTTTGTTTCTAATGCCGCGTGATTTTAGGTAACCGTCAATCTATATAGAGACGTCGCGTGATTTTATTCTTCTATTTCATTCTTAATTTATCATAATCTAGAATTTATGTTTTGTCTGGAAAAAAAAAGTATAGAATTCCTGTAGAATTAAATATGTTGTACGATTGTTACTAAGTTTTAGTTACGAGTGGCGTTAATTTTATTCAATGCCGTGAGGTTTTAAATAACAACAAATCTATAGACACTGTTTAAGAGGCTTACAATAATATTTCATTTTTCAAACTACAAATAATACGTGTTCTATAATATGGCCTTTAAAATCTTTCTATTTTGCAATTTTACTCTCTAATTCAGTTCGTCCTAATCTCAATTCATGTCTTAAAGAAATAAGTATAGAATTAAAATTCCAACCCGCAATTAATAGGTTTTATTTATTATTCTTTCCGTTTCTTAATATCTGTCACTTTTGAGAAAAATCCAAATTACATTTATCTGTCACTTTTAGATTTTCAATACAATTTAATTTTTTTTTTCAATTTAATTTTATTTTCCAATGTAAATTGACCAATTAAATTTAAATTCATACATTGAAACACTCAATGTGTATTAAATCACTCAATTTTTTCCTAAATTCAAGTCTAATTAATATTTTTAATTGTAGTGAAAACAATAAAAGTGACACCTATTAAGAAACGGAGGGAGTAGTAGTATTAATCTTGTATCGGGGCCATGAGGTCTCAAATAACGGCAAACCTATAAACAAAGAGGCCTACTAGGGCACAACATTTTCTTTTTCAAAACAAATGATACGTGCTTTATAATTTGGCCTTTAAATTTTTTTCTACTTTGCAATTTTATCCTGTTATTCAATTCGAATTTTATCTTGATCTTGAATCCATGTTTTATCAGAAAAAGTGTATACAGTTCAATTAAAATATGTTATATATGATTAAAATTCTAACCCTCAATTAAAGTCTTAATTGTTAGTGGTATTAATTTTATTTCAAAGCCGTGGCGTCTCAAATAACAGCAATCTATCGATACCATTTAAGGGGCCTACAACTTTTTTATTTCCAAAAAATATATATGAGTTTTATAATTTGGCCTTTAAAATATCTTTGTTTTGCAATTTTATCCTCCTCTCGAGTTTGATCGGAAGTCACTACACCTAATTAATACACATAAAAATGAGCTCAAGTATAACTAGAAGATGCCTCAAATTCATATGACAAACTGGGTATAGTAATTAGAGTAAAATTCGCTGACAAGTCTTTGGAGTACGGGAGTGATCAAGGGCATAAGCTGTGGGTGATGATGGGGTACAGTGTGGGGTTAAGGTTGTGGCGGTGATAGATTGTGATGCCTCCTAACTAATTGATTGCATTGGACTGACCAACTAGAGTACATATGACTGACCAAACTTTTTCTCTTTTATATTTAGTGCAATTATGGCTTTACCAAACTTCACCGATGTCCTTACAATTTTAATCACAACGAACATTCTTAGTTAGGGTTTCCCATGTGGACGATTCCCATGCATACATGCATATCTTATTTTGTAAGAATATGCGTATATAAAATATATAAACTAATCAATATTGAAATCATGCATGCATATTAATTCACATAAAACTGTATTTTCAAGCATTTACAATATTCGTATCTAAAATCTCTTATTGAAAGAAAAAGAATTTGCGTCATTCTATTTTACGTTTATTAGTTTATATTTATGTTTATATTATTGCCATGCAGAATGAAGCGTGAAGAATTGAATCTCCCATGTATATTGTATTGATAACTTGGCAATATATACAATTTTGGTTACAAGTATAATTAATAGGAATAAATTATTTAAAAAATACGACAAATCATATCCTTATTAGATTATCCTAATCAATAAAATTATATCAAGATCATGATTTGAATTGCAACAAAATATAAATTAAAATGGAATTGTAACAGAGCAATTAGTAGAACTAACAACTATCTTTTATCATACTTCCTCAAGTTGTATTGTGGTTGGTACAACATATAAGTTATGATCACATATAAAAGTGAAGTGTGTTCTGGTTAAAAGCATGTGTGTGTGTATAAGTAATTTCGAAGAGATTATAGTAGTTTATATATGACTTTTGATTTTTATAATTTTTTTTTGTCACATATAAAATGCTGCTTTAAAATTTCCTCTACATTTTACTTTTTCAAAATGAATTAATGGACATTTTAATTATAGGAAAATAATAGATTTCAATGAGGGATAAATTTTGTCTATGCTCACTAGACTTATATCTTAATAACTGTTTAGTTAAACATTATCCTACAAAACTATCCTAACTTTTGAAATATTACAAGTAAAGTCATTTTGACTAGAAAAACATAAATCTGGTGCCGGAGTACTAATGTGACAAGTCACGATTACTTTGAAACATCCACATGACATGTTCTAATTAAAAGGTTTTTCATGGCTTTTTTTAAAATATTCCAAGTTGATATAACTCGTCGTGTCAGTATTTCGACGGTAAATTTATAAATTTTCGGCTAAAATGATTTTAGTTGTAATATTTTAAAAGTTGAGAATATGGTAGGTTTCGGTTGGATTTGTCGTGACTCCTCGAGGAATTTTATAGTGGCAGGTCATGGGTCTATTCTTTGCCCCCTGGATCCCCTTTTGGCAGAAGCTATGTCTATGAAGGAAGCTCTAGCATGGATTAAAAATGAAGGTTTCACACATGTTCAAATGGAAACTTATTGTTTGATTTTATTTCATGCTCTTTCTAATCCTCCGCCCAATATCTCTCCCTTTGGGTGTTTAGTTAGAGAGTGTGTTGAGGCAAGTTCTAAGTTTATCATGTGTCTGTTTACTTTTGTTAGAAGATCGAAAAATGATCTTGCTCATATGCTTGCTAGGACATCTGTTGTTTCTTCTGGAGTTAGGTAAGGATCTCTGTTGTTTCTTCTGGAGTTAGGTTCACTACTCGTCCCCCTTGTATTCAACGGTTGCTTTAATAAAAGGTCCTGTTTTTCAAAAAAAAAAAAATAGGAAGTACAAAAATAATAATAGAAAATATTAAACTAAAAATATCTGTATAAGAATTATGATCCTAATATGTGTACTTTATGATTGCTAAATCCGCATTTACAACACTTTGCCAATTGAGGATATTGAAATATTTTTCTTTTAATTTAACACTAATTCTAATTTGGATAAAAAATTATGCAAGGAAAGAAAAATAGAAAGAGACAAAAGAAGATATAAATAAGATTTTTTTTTTTTAAGAATAAGATATAATTAAGTTAGAAGTGGGAAGACGGATCATTTTATTAAATACTTGCGTAGAAAAGTCGCAAATCGACTATGATTTTATTATTATTATTTTTATAGAGGGGAAAAGAGGAGCAAGTTTAAGGAGAGGTGAGTGATAAGTATGAATCGGTTAATCAGTTTATAAAAATTATTAATCATTAATTAGTATATTATTTGATTATCCAGTTTATTAATTTTGATTTTTGCTGTTTGCTTAATCAATATTTTTGAATTAACTACTAAAATTTATAAAATACAATTATAAAAAGAAAAATTGAACTAAATTTAATTTTATTTTAAATATTTAAAGCAATCAAAATAAAAATTTCAAAATAAACATAATATTAGCCAAAATTCATGTATTATCAGCTTATTATAATTAATTATTTCAACAAATTAATAGTTATTAGTTAATATTATAAAGTAGATTCGACATTTGTTAATAATTAGCATGTGTCAAAGAAAAAATCTTTGACAAAATTAAATATTAAAATATAGACTTTAAAACATAAGAAATTATAATTAAATGCTGTTAAATAAGACATAAACACTAATATATCTATTATAAAAAATGACATATATAAATGTTAATCGGTTACACCGTACAATTATTATTTTATATGATGAAGGAGAATGTCATAATTTAAATATACTTTAAAGCATTATAAAAATAATACTTAAGAGTGAGAAATATTTTTAGGATATAAAAATAAAAATATAATTTAAAGTATTAATTTATTTAAATTTTAGAGAGAAATAAAAAAATAAAAATTTTTAGAGTATAAAAATGAAAATATAATACAAATATTAATCGGTTAACCATGAATTAACGGTTAATCGGTAATAAAAAATTGAAACCGAAATTGATGACATAAAATGTTAAAAATAAAAATAGAATCGAGTCTATTAAACTAGTTAACCGAAAAATTTTGTTTGATTTCGGATTGATTTTGTGATTAACCAAATTTTCGGTTTTTTCTCACTCTTAAGTTTTAGTACATTTTTTTTTTTAAGATAAAAATAGACTAGAAAAATAATAGATTTTTTTGATAAATTTCTTGTATACAATGTTGAGGACGGGAAAGTAAAATATACAAAGAAAATAGAAGCATGTTGGGAAAGGATAGGTAGCATATGTTTATTAACAAAGTAGTATGTGTTTATATAAATATGTTATTGATTATTACTATGCTCGCTATTTCAACACTATTAATGTTGTTTTCTTCTATTTATGCCGTGTCGGCTATGTCAGCACAGACGATGATTTTCTTCACTTTCATCTTGCTAGTTGTATCATGCCAACAATATTGTTTTACGCCACTTTTGTTGTGTCCATTGTTTTAGGATCGACCATATTTTTCTCTAATTCAGCCGTGCTTGCTTCTTTTAGCACCGAAAATAATCCTCCAGGTTAGAGGCTCTAACTAAAAAAAGGATTTTAGAACAGAAATATCCGTCGCTAAATATTTTACCGACAAATTTAAAGTTTTTTTTTAATGCTCGTACTCCGGCTATGTATTTTAGTTTAGCACTATATCATTCTAGTTGTTTCAAAGTTGGCAATTATGTCATCCGCATGAAAAACTAAGGAAATTGTTGCTTTACATGCGCAGAATTGCATTTGCGATTACTAATTTAGGCGGGATTTTTTCTAAGTTGGTGTTAAAATGTAAAAAATTTGTAAAAATAGTGCTACAGTAAAGATAATTAGGGAAATGGGGTGTTGAAAACCGGCACACTGTTGGCCGGTTTTTGTCAAGTGTGAACAGGGGCTGGAGTGCCAGAAACCGGCACAGTATGTGCCGGTTTCTGGCACTGAAATGACCCAACTGCAGTGCAGTTGGCAAAGTAAAAACAATTAAAATATGTTTTCCTCTGTTCCCGTGCATAGTTGTATTACCCATCCCCTCACATCCATGCACTTTCATTTTATACCCACACTTTCATTTCTTTTTCCTTTTCTTTTCTTTCTTTTTCCCTCTCATTCTTTCTCTCTTTCAATTCATTTAGTTTGTTAACAAAATTTGCATTCAGTTTAATTTTATTGTAATAGGCATATCATTAAAGGTAATATTATTAGTATTTAATATTTATTTTTGTTAAACATAATTTATAATTTTATTAGTCTTATATTAATATTTAATCTACAGGTATTGATAATTTTAAAAGTTATATAATATTTTCAACATATTAAAAGTATGCAGTTATTAATATTTATTTTAAAGAAAATAGTTTGAGTTTAAGTATGAAAAATAAATACTAAAATAGTTAATTACAATAACATAATTTTATGTTGTAAATAATTGTTAAACATTAACAAATATCTGAACAAATTGATTTAAATAATTTAATTTTTCATAACTTATAGATATAAGTTAATGAATTATATTAAATTAAATTTTCATATTAATCATTATTTATAACATGAAATTATTTTCTTGCAAATAATAATTTTTTTTTAATTATCATATTCAATTGTATATATATTTTGTGCTACAGTTATTCAAATTAAATTCAAGCTATTTTATAAAAAAAAAAATTAAATTGCAATATCTTACCTTTAATGTTCAAAATCAATAATCTCCGAAAATTTCACCACCTAAAAATTATATATAAATATAAAATTAATAAAAATATAAATTCTATTCGACAGTTATTTTCCAACCCATAGTTGACAAACAAAAATGATTTGCGATTTTGAATTTTTAAAATTTAATAAATTATAATTTCATCGGTTGATTAATCTGCTAGCTGTTAGCCTCTAGCTAATTATTATTGAGTTCTTTTCAATTCCCTCCTTTTTAAATACTCTAGCTTTTTGTTTCCATAAAAAAAAATAATTCATGAAACTACCTTTACCCTTTGAATATCAAATCTATATGTTTTTTTAGAGAATGATTAAATAATAATTATAATAATATTTATTATGCATGATTGGTTCCATTACCTAATTTTTTTCTAAGGAAAGTACGAATAACAGGCATGGAAAAATAGTTATATGACAGATTCGCTTATATAAATATTTAGTAACTTATAAACTTTTTTTTTTATATATAATGCAATTTTTTTATGCAAAAAATTATGTGATTTAAATTTTGATTGATTAGAAAAATAGTCAAGCTATCAATCGTTTAAACTGTAGATATTTTTTATAAATTTTGTTTTATTTTTAGTGAGTCCCATAAACCTTAATTTAATGATATTTATTTTATATTATAACAGAAAGATTTTAAATTTGAATATTAAATGAAACTTTATAATAATAAAAAATAATTAATGACGTTAAAGAGAATTGCAAATCCAAAAATGATGTCTAACAAATACATGATCACATTTAATTGAACAAACAATGATGTATTTTTTTATGTATATTTAAATTTTATGATTTGTAATGTTTATACATAAAAATATATCATTAGTATTAATGTTTAACAATTATTTACAACATAAAATTATGTTATTGTAATTAACTATTTTAGTATTTATTTTTCATACTTAAACTCAAACTAGTTTCTTTAAAATAAATATTGATAACTGCATACTTTTAATATGTTGAAAATATTATATAACTTTTAAAATTATCAATACCTATAGATTAAATATTAATATAAGACTAATAAAATTATAAATTATGTTTAACAAAAATAAATATTAAATACTAATAATATTACCTTTAATGATATGCCTATTACAATAAAATTAAATTGAATGCAAATTTTGTTAACAAACTAAATGAATTGAAAGAGAGAGAGAATGAGAGGGAAAAAGAAAGAAAAGAAAAGGAAAAAGAAATGAAAGTGTGGGTATAAAATGAAAGTGCATGGATGTGAGGGGATGGGTAATACAACTATGCACGGGAACAGAGGAAAACATATTTTAATTGTTTTTACTTTGCCAACTGCACTGCAGTTGCGTCATTTCAGTGCCAGAAACCGGCACATACTGTGCCGGTTTCTGGCACTCCAGCCCCTGTTCACACTTGGCAAAAACCGGCCAACAGTGTGCCGGTTTTCAACACCCCATTTCCCTAAATATCTTTACTGTAGCACTATTTTTACAAATTTTTTACATTTTAACACCAACTTAGAAAAAACCCCAATTAGGCTTTGCTTATCTGCCATTTATTGGTGTCCTCGAAGCTTGTCATGATGAAGGACTAATGTTTATAAGCCTATGCTTAAATTTTGGTTTTAGGAATTATATATTCTTGAAGACCAAGTACGTGTATAAATATAATATAGGAAAAATGACCAAATTTGTTCTTAAATTATGCAAAATAATGCACATTTACATTTAAATTCTTTTAAAAAAAATACTTATATCATTACAAAATTAGTTCACATTTGCTTCCGTTATTATTAAATTGGTTCATATTTGCTGTTATTTGTAACGGTGAGGGCAAATATAGATATATATTTTTTTATATTTTGTTAAATAAATATAAAAGAGAGAGAGAGACAAGTATAAGAAAAAGTTGATAGTTCAATAAAAAAAACAAAAAAATTGAATACAAAGAGGTAAGTGAAAAGTCTAGGCATAACATAAGGGGCCATGCAATTATTAAGCCAAACCATTTTCATTATGTGACGGTTTATCAATTATTGGTTTAGTGGTAATAAAAAGAATTATTGAATGAAAATTCCTCCATTAAATAATTAATTATACAACATATCCTAGATTTCACAAGAGAATATATTAAATTTTAGAAAGGAACTAGAAAAATTTCTGAATCATTTATGACTCTATCACAGGACGATGAAAGAAGTTACAAGATTATATGAAGCTTCAATGCAATCTATAGAAGTTGACAATAGCTAGAGCGAAGAAGTTCATAAATCTTTCATCATTTGAACTATTATAAAACATAAAGATAATATCATGAATTTCAAAGGGTTTTTGCTTTTTCCTTCTTCTCTCTAATCCTTTTTAATTGGCCAAAGAAATGATAGCTAAGCTCTTGAACTTTTTAATTTTTTTTTTAACTCTTATAATTTTATTCTGCATTGTTAAGTCATTGAACTTTTATTTTCTACACATTAAGCTTTCAATGGACAAAAACATGACATGAAATTTAATTATACGTTCTATTCGGCATACTTCTAATAGCTAAATTTGAATCTCAATTTGATGTGTGCCTGTTAAATTTGTTGTCAATTTTAAGTTAAGCGGTATTTT
The DNA here is from genome assembly GCA_947683425.1 of Excoecaria cochinchinensis. Classification (NCBI taxonomy): domain Eukaryota; kingdom Viridiplantae; phylum Streptophyta; class Magnoliopsida; order Malpighiales; family Euphorbiaceae; genus Excoecaria; species Excoecaria cochinchinensis. Next base: position 9,561,958 of record CANTUQ010000050.1, read on the forward strand.
CAATTAATACTTAAATCTTAAATTGATAAAGGTATTAACTATAATACATCAAATTGAAATTGAGGTGCAAATACTAAAGACAAGTGAAACGGAGCATACTATTTAAGCTTTCGTTTTCCATCTACCAATGATTTAATGTGTAAAAAAAAAATTCTGAAACTTAGTGTCGCAAAAGAAAAATATAGAGACTTAATATTAAAAACTCAAAAAAATCGAAATCTTGGTGATACTTTTTTTTTTCATTAAAAACTTAACATAAAAACTTCAAAGAGATGACATGGGATGGCAATGTTTTCTACTCCTTTGATTAATATGTTTTGAATTTGAATTCTGATCAATATAAAAGATTTTTAAATAATTGAGTCTTTTTTTACTCCTTTATGAATCTGTGATTGATGACTGTAAATCTAAATTAATCAGATCAGTGAGTTTTTAATATCATATCTTTTTTTTTTTGATAAATAATATCATATCTTTTAAAGAATACTAGTTTTAAGAAAAAAAATGGTGGATATATGAGAGGAGAAAAAGTCAAAAATTAAATACGCACAACCCTATCTTTTGCTTATCCTAAACAAAATGAAAAAATCAAAAAGTGAATGATCTAAAATTAGTGTAGCATTAAATTGAAGTTAGATATTTAGTTTATGTATAGTGTAGGGAAAAGCTAAATATCCATATATATCACCAAGTAAGGAACACTACAAAAGGGCATTTAATTTCAGAATCCAAATTATATATAATTAAATTCAATAATGTAATAACTTGTGGGCACGTATAATTCAATCCATTGAGCTTGAGCTTGTTCTTCCTCCTCTTCTTCAAAAAAGTTGATGTTTGTTTTTTTCTGAAAAGTGGGAGAGAAAAGACAAATGATTTCCTGTTTTTCCCTATTCAAGATTTTTGGGACATTTAATTTCAGTTTGGGACGTGGTGAAGTGCCAAAAATAGTGACATTTTCAATCCACAACTCACATTATTAAGATTGGTTGGACGGTTTCAAGAACCAAACCAGCCACTCTAAAATTGGTCGGTGATTGGCCAAAACAGACTTGTATTGGTCTATTTATTAATTGATGCATGTTATTTAGATAATATATATATGCTTATATATGTTCTTTCTTTTTCGTTCTTTCTTATAGATTTTGTAGCAAAATTATTATGCCACCAAAAGCTTCTATCAAAATAAATGTACATATCCGTCAAAAATTGCCTTTTCTACAAATCTTTTAAATCTTGATACATGATAATACGAACTCATTACCACAATTTAACAATTTTTAGTGAATATTATAAACTTAATTACCTCCAATATACCTAAATTTTAATTAGAACTTTAATGTATAAAACTCGACAATCGATTTCAATTTTTAATTACTATTTCAATTAGAAACCATTCAAAATTAATAAAATGCTAAATTGATATCAATTTATAAGATCACATACTATTTAATAATGCTGCCAAATTAACAATCCATTAGTTTTGTACGCATAAAATAATAAAATGTTCAAATTGAAACTGTCATGAAATATAAAAAGTCACTTTATTTGATTCCATATGTTGAAGATATAATTAAAATTTAAATAATTTAATATTTTTATCGTGGATTATTACTTTTATTTCTAATTATTGGTTGGTTTCATATATAATATAAATTATTCCTAAATGTATTGTTTTATTTCTTCTTTTATCATTAAATTTATTTACAATAAGATATTAGTAATTATTTTCAGATTTTATACGAACAATCAATTATTAATTATTATGAAAATAAATTAAAAAAAAAAAGAAACATGTATGCAAAAGAAGCCAAGAGAATGGGTTGACAACCGCCAATTTGGTCCAGGCCACGAGAACCTTGTGGCCATGTATGGTGGATTAATGCCTTCGAACGAACTCTGATATACATGTGGGTCCACATATACATATATTGGTGGCCCCCATTTTTAGTACTAATTATAGAGAAGAGGCTATCAGGTGGTGATAGTGGTCGTGATGACGGTGGTGGCGGCTGCAGGCTGCGGCGGAGGCGGTGGTTTGGTTATTATTGGCCGCTAGTTTGTAGTAATTAGAAAAGTCTATTTTAAGCAAAGGCCTTTTAGAAGATATTTTTAGCAGAGGACGAGGTGACTTTTTGTATTATTTGATGCCCAATTTATAGAGCTCACTGCCATTTACCTACCTCAGCCTCCACTTTACATCACCATATCCTATGGGTTCCAACCCTTATTTCTAGTTATTTCCTCAATTTTTCATAATTTTTCTTTTTTTTTTTTTTCAAAAAAATGGACTTCTCTTGATTTAAGTACAAAAATTAGCTAGTAGAAATGGAATTCACCAAACTATTATAAGAAGTACTCCATTATGAAATATATATTACAGTCCGAATACATGCAAAAATTTTGTAGTTCGATGTTAATTTGAATGTCTAGACATCTATCTATAATAACATATTAAAAAAAATACACTTAAATCTAATTCAATTCAGAATTTGTATTCTGGAGAATGATTATTCAATTCATATTAATATTTTTCCTACACTAATTGTTTGATCAATTTATAAATTTTTATATCATACTATTATTTATTTTATTTATTAATATGATAAAAATATACTCTTAAATTAAAATTATACCCATTTTAATAATTATACAATCAAACAGTAACAGTTCTATATAATTTTACTAAATACTTAAACATTAATCATCAATCAGCTATCGGCAATAGATGTCGGCTACCAACAACCGGTATTAGCTAAATCAAACAGAGCCTTAGTCAATTAAACCTTAATTTTACCGGTTTTTTCATGGATATCTAGATATGAAAATCATGATCTTTTGCCATTTGATCATACATATATATATATATATATATGTATATATATGTATATATATATATATATACATATATGTATATGTATATATATATATATATTGTTCTTGCATACCTAGCATCTATATTTTTATCTTTTAATTTTAAAATTTCTGGTCCAGAAAACACTTTTTAAAATATTCTCTATTCAAGTCTCACACAGATTAATCACAAATTTTAACGTCTTTTCTTGATTAAAAAAAGAGGGTTTAAATTCCCTTTCCCAAATTAATGAAATTATTCGAATTCTTTTCTTTTTTCTTTTTTTAAGATGATTAATTTTTGTACACCTGTCGATTGGTTTTGATTAATTTTTCAATAAATATTTTAGTTTTATTACCCTTTAAAAGTAAATGTGTTTTTTTTTTAAACTAATACTAAGTAATTTTAGATAATGAAAAAAAGGTTAAAATAAATAATTTGAAAATTTATTTTATTTTAATAATTAAGATTTATTTTTATAAAATTATTTTTCTTATATAAAAATTTTAAGAAGGATTGAAAAAATTATTCAAAATATGTATTGAGGCTTGAGGGCAATAATGCTTTTGTTATATTATCGAAAATGTTTATTTTAATAAGTTAGTTTATAAATAATTTATGAAAAAATAATTTATCTTAATCAAACATACATATTGCAAAAATAAGTTTAGCAAATCACTTTTTTTTCATTCCATTTTAATCATACAAATTTCATCTTTCTTATTTAAAAAAAATTTAAAAATTATTGAAACATTATTCTATACTAAACTTAAATTATTTAAAAGAACAAACAGCAATATTTTCGTTAACATGATATGGAATTTTTTTCATATTTTTATTATTTATTTATTTAATATAAAAATGAGTTGTAAATAATCTTTTCAGAGTTTTAAAAATCTAAAAAAATATGTTTTCAATTCAATGGATATAATCTAAATAGGAAAACGAATATAAAATTATTATAAATTAAATACATTCCCGGCATGTGTTATTAGAACTGTCAAACGGGTTAGACAAGTTTGAGTCATATCAATCTCGGGTTGGATCAATTTCGAGTACTATTTTTGAATCGGATTACTTCATGTTCAGGTTCAGGTCATATTTCGAGTCAAATTCACTTTTTTAACATCATACTAATTATTGAATTTTTAAATTATCAAATTAACTTTTAATCTTATATTTTTTTAAATATCATAATTCAACTAATTTTAAAGTTTAATAATAATATTTACAAATTCAAAAAAATTTACTAAAAGAATATTATTATATTATAAAGAAAACTCGAGTATAATTTTATTTTAACTAATTTGTTTAAATAAATAAAACAATAATAACGATTCATATATATATATATATATATATATATATATATATATATATATATATTACCAACATGCATGTATATATGTATTTATGTGTTACATGCATTTATATAAACTAACTAATTTGTTCAAAAAAGTAAAATAATGATAACAATTCATTCACATAAATGTATATATATATACACACACTTACCCTACATGCATGTATATATGCACATGTTACATGCATTTATGTTCATATGTATTCACATACATACATACACATGTACATACATACATATGTATGTACGTATGTATGGGTATATATGCATGTGTGTGTATGTATATATATATATATATATATATATTTGTATGTGTGTATATATACACACACACACACACAAAAATGTCGTCTTTTTGCAAAACATTATAGGTTCAGTTTTGGAGAAAGTGGCAAGAGAATATCGTGTAATTTGTGTCAATATAAACTTTTTTTTTTTAAAAAAAAAGGTTTGATTGATCACAAAAAAATTGAAAAATTAAAAATAAAATTTACAAAAAAAAATCAATTTTGGGTCATTCAAATTGTCCTCAGATCTCGATTCTTAATTTTTCAAATCGGGTCCGGCTCATATGGTTCTAATTAGACTCAAAAATTGACAGGTCTATGTGTTATTGATTATGTGTTGTAGCTGAACTTTGAGTGTTCATCTCAATCTTTTTAATTAGAAATAAAATTTGTTCTTTTTTTATTGGAAAGACATTCATCAAAACTAACATAAATTATAATAGAATGTTAAAATAAAATATTTATGTATTATTTAATAAACAATTATTCTATTTATTAAAAAAACATACATGTATTTATCAATGGTGCAATTCATTAACTTTAGACATAATTAAATCAATAATAATTATTGTGGTTACATTTAATTTCAATTGTAATTGATCTATCTGTTAATACGAAAATAAAAAATAATTAAATTGAAAGACAAAAGTTGAAAATTATATAATTATAAATCGTAAAATACACTCTAAAAATAGTAGCCTTCGCATTTAGTATTGCTCGTGCTCGAATAAATCTTTAAAAGTTCATAAAAAATAATTAATTGAGATAAAAAAAAAAGTTACTTTACATTAATAATAATGTTTTTTCTTTTTTTCAGAATATAATTTTTCTTTGTAAAACTTGAATGCATCGCTAAGTGAACAACAATTTTTAAAACATCTACAAAATAAAATAAATGGAGATAGACATCGTTAATCAATCCATAACTTAATTATCTTTAAGTACAATCAATTAACATGGATTTTTCAAAATCAATATTCAAATTCAGTCTATTAACAATTTATTAATCACTAACCAGTTAACCACTAAATTTGATTAGTTAACTATTAAAAAAAAATAACATATACAATTACCCTATGAGTAGGGGAGAAAAAAATCGAAACACTATTAAATCGGTAGTTAAAACCGAATTCAAACTATATGCAGTTAACCAGTCTGATTGGACGCGGACTTTAATGCTTAAAAATTATAGTTAATAGACTTTAACTTTAATGTGTGGTTAACAGGTTAGCTAAGGGTTAACTAGTCCTTATATATAATTTTTCATATACATGGTCCATAAGGATAATTTTCACATTTTAATTATTACTATTTTACTTTATACAAATATGACTATATTTTATATTTTAATCACCAAAAATAATCAATTTGCCAATATTGATGAGTGATAAATTAGTATTGAATTATTTTTTTTATTATCTTTTAGAACGTTTATGTAAATTTTTATTATATTGACATTAAATTTTAATGACTTATATTTTTATTTGTAATTTTTATATTTAAAGCTTCTATATTTTATATTTTAATTTTATGAATGCATATTTTTTTATGAAGCATAGACTAACTATATTTGTTTTTTTTTTTAATGGTTAACTGATGGTTAACCGTATTTAATGGTTCACCTATTAGTAGTTAACTGGTTCTTAATATAATGGGCATGAACTTTAATTTTAAAAAATTAATATTAATTAACCGGACTTAAAATATAAGTTGTAAACTATTTAAGTAGATTATGCCCACCCCTACCTATGAAGCATAGCATAAAATCTCCCCATTTAATATTTATTAATTCAAGGATCTTTTTTGGCACTATTAATACAACCTCTCTTAATTTTTTTTTTTACTTTAATAATCTTTTTATTTTGGATACTTAGAATTTCTTGATAACTGTTTCATTCAATGGCTCATAATCTCTCTTACACAAAAATCTTTTCCATTTAACTAAACCCATGGCAATGATTGGATGTGTTACTAGCTATTTCATCAAAATGTCATGAAAATTCCATATTTTCCTTTCTCATAATTTAAATTTTTTAAATGAATTATGACATCATTAATAATTTTTCTCTCTATTTAAAATACATAATTGACATCATATAAAACTCATCGTATTGATCTATATGACTTTTTTAGTGTCTTAGATTAACTTTAACTACGGGGCAAACTTGGTCAAATATGTCACTATTTACTGCGAAATGCTTATCGAAATTTTAGTTTCAGTTTTTTAACACCTTAAATGAACTTATTTTTTACTTAAATTCGATCATCGACTTGTCTCAAATGATACTATTCATAACATAGAAAAAATATTATTCATGTCCCTGGTGGTACTATTTATAAAGTATTATTTACGGTTCGAAATGTACTATTTATAAACTCGAAATTTTTAAGGCATTATACTCCATCATATATTTGAGATGCTATGATTTGATAAAAAAAAAAATTAAAACAGCAAGACTATCAACGGTGGCGCAAGATGATGGATGAGTTGTGAGCAGCGTAAACAATGACAAATTAAGCCATAAAGCGAAGAAAGATAAAAAAAAAAGAAGAAGGAAAATATGCAAATAATAGAAAGAGAGAAACAGAGTGCACATTGTACATCTCTTAATTATTATTTTTCATTTTACTTTTTTGTTTCCTTCTTTTTATCTTTTGTTTTTCAAAAATAAACAATTGGACATTTCTATTTTCTTTTAATTAAATCTAAATTTTATATAAAATTTGGGATGAAGATATTAACAAAACGGTGTAGTGTTATTAAGCTATACTTTATAAGTAAATATAACATAAAATAAAATTTAATTAAAAAAATTGAATCACGGGTTCAAGTTGAGTGGAATTTCATGTATTTTCACGCAAATTTTTCGGATCGAGCTCGATCTTAAAATTTTCAAGTCATTTTGATATAAACCACTTGAATTTTTTGGATCCAAATTCAAGTTACTATTTTTAGATGGATCCCAATCCAATAAAAAATTGTCATGTCTAATATATATATATATATATATATATATATATATATATATATATATATATTAAAGCTTCTTTAGGAGTTAGGAGGTTCCTCAATCTAATTGAATGTGCAAATTTATTTTATTTTATTTTTTTTATGGCACTGCAAAATGGTATCTTGCAATTGGATTTTAAGACCATAATAAATTTAACTTGAAGTAAGTGATAACCATTAAACTTTGGTATGATGATCCACACTCAATTAAAAATAGAAAAAAATTATTAAATATTTCATATCGGCTGATTATAAAAATATATAATTGTTATAAAGTTTGGACAATTGTCACTTAACAAGCTAGTTTTTAAGGCTGATTTAGACACAAACACATTTTTTTCACAAAAAAATATTGAGTTTAATTTTGCATTTAAATATTTATAGCCAAGCTTACAAGTGGCAAACGGGTTCGATGGGTTTTGATTGGTTCAAGTCAGGTTGGATCAATAATGGATCATAAATGAGTCAAAAGTTTACAATCATTATCAGGTTAAATTAACTCGTGATGCAAATAGATCATTGTTAAACGTCTTATAAGTGGATTGAATCATGATCCAAATTGATCGTTGTTAAATGAATCATATGCGGGTTGGGTTATAATCCAATTGGGTCATTATTAAACAAGTCATATACAGGTTGGGTTGTGACTTTAATGGGTCATTATAAAATGGATCATAAGCTGGTTGGATCATCTATGAATCAAACTTTATGATATTATTTTTTTTTATCTTTTTTAAAAATTTTCATTAAAAATAAAAAAAATTATACATATATGATCTATAAAAATAATCATTTTTTTGTATTCACATTATATATAAAAAAGTTATAAAATCACATATAATATAAACAAATCAGGTCATACGAGTCACATAATGGGTCAAATTGGATCGAATCACTTTGTGGGTCAAAAGAGTTGGAACATAAATTGGTCATTGATGAGTTGAATTGAGTTTGGATCACATTTTCATGAATAGATTGGATTAGATCCACTATCCGACTTAAAATTTGCCACATCTAATTGAGGTATATGGCCTTTCGGGTAACTAAAAAAATTAAAACATTTTATGTAGCTCATGTAAATTATTGATATTTTTAAGAGAGCTTAATACATATGGAGATGCCTAAACTTAATTTCGTAATTCGTTTGAATACCTAAACTTTAATAATGACTTATACTTGTAAATTTTGCAATTAATAAATAAAAATTCACATTAATTTTGAAAATTTAAACGCACGTGTAGACACCCAAGGTTGTGGTTCCCTGGCTCAGATGAAATTGAATGATAGAAACTACTTCTACATGAGTAAAAGTTCTTAAGGACCAAGAATGATTGAATCAGAAGTCAAACCTAAAGTTAGAGTTAAGGTTGTGACACGACTGTGTGCTCATCTAGAAGGCTAAGACTTTCGAATTGGGCCTGTTAGACCTTGTGAGGCCTAGCTTCTCTTTTAAAACCTACCTAAGTCATATAGTCATTTGACTTTTGGGAGACATGGCTGTGTTCCCCTAGCCAAACATTGTATTTCACATAAGTGAAACGTGCATTTTGTGCTTCAATAGATGTATGACCATTTTGGCATGGGAGGTGCGTACTCGTGTCCAATTTTTGGACAAATGTTGTTTTATGTGTTTTTTCTTCGTAAAGAGTACAACCATTTTTTGCCGTGCCAAACAATCCAAAACTACACTAAGAACAACTCATTTTCATTCAATCATTCAAAGAACTTCAAGAAATTATACAATCTTTGAAGCATTAATATTTGAAGTTAATTACATGAGTAATCCTCAATCCTTGGTCTTTCTAAAGGGTTGATTCATAACACCATTTCGTTCTTTTAAAGCTTTTAAGGGCTTGATTACATGGACACTTTCTCAACTATTGCTAAAATGACAACAATAAGAATCCTTCTTGCAGTTGTAATAGCTAAGCAATGTAATTTGGAGCAACTAGACATCAATAATGCTTTCCTACATAGTGATCTCCATAAGAAAGTTTACATATAACTATCTCAAGATATTTCTGCTTCCAAGCTTGGTCAAGTTTACAGATTATTCAAGTTATTGTATGGCCTTAAGCAAGTTAGCAGACAATGGCACCAAAAATTGAAAGAGCCTTTAACAGCTTATCATTGAGCTTAAACAACTACATATCCCTTCATTTCATAAGACAATATGGTCCTTTCTTTCTTGCCTTTCAAATATATATTGATGATGTGATATTGGTAAGCAATAACATCTCTATAATTAATGAAATCAAAACTTTTCTACATTGCCTTTAGAATAATATATTTAGGCAAACTCGAGTTCTTTTTAGTAGAAATTGCTAGAACTCCTGTTGGTATCAACATTTCATAGAGAAAGTATGCACTCAAAATATTGTTAAATACTAACATATCAGGGTCTAAACTTTTTAAAACTCTAGTAATTCCCCTTTCCAAGTCTTTCAAGACAGGTGCATGTTAAACACTCTTAAAAGACATCATAAGTGACAAAATTTGGTGGGTAGACTATTTTATCTTACTTATACAAGGCCAGACACCATTTTTGTTGTCTGATAATTGTCTCAGCATCTTAGTACCCTACTAAAGTAGACTTGTAGAAAGCTCAATGAGTTCTCAATTTCATCAAGTCATCATCTGATGAAGGCACATTGCAACTACTGTTTGTCCTGAACAGCTCAAAGGGCGGGTGAATTGAGTGTTTTAAGCATTTTTAGATTTTTGCTCTAAATGGCTACATTTTGATCTCGAGTGTGTTCTGCATAGGTATATGATATACAAATCAAGCACACAAACAAGATGCAAGCAAAATCTTTTCTTCTAAAGTTACAGAATACATGTTTTCTGAACTAGAAGTACCTTTTACAGGATTTCAATATTCTTTTTTCATCTTGAAGAACTTATTTGTTTCTTAAAAACAATAACTTTCTTTTCGCACTTGGTTTTCCCAAATTACAAAACAACTTAACTACTTTTTCAAATACTCTTATGATCAACTTTGTAAAAGAGAAACCATTGAAGCAAATATAGAGAAAGAGTAGAAAAGCTTGCGAAAAAGATTTATAAAGGTTCAGCTATCCAAGCCTACATCTTTTTCCTAAGACAACTATGTTGAGAATTTTTCCTTTTCTACTTAAACTCTTTTCAAGGACAAGATTTAAAGCATTTACAAAGTCTTATTCAGAAAACTATGTCCACAATATTTTTTTCAAGACAAATATTGCATAACTTACTAGAAATTCTATAAGGGAATCGTTATACTTTTTCAATCGCTAAACCTTTACTAAGGGATCTAGCTATCCTTTCTCTCAAGCCTATCCTAAGGCTTACAATAAATCCTCCGTAAGGATCTACACATTTTTTTTTTTACCAAGATTAAGAATAATACAACCTCATAAAGATGAATTACAGCAAGAATGCTTCAATCAAATTTGAGGTGTATTGATAACCAATAAACTACAATATGGAAGTTGGGTTAAAACATTTTAAGATTCATCTCTTATAAGAAAAACATTATTTTTCCAAACATTTAAAAGCCTTTTGCATGTTGGTAAAAAATCAAGCACATGAGTGTGCACAATATATTAAAGCTCACTCTGTCACGAAAGAAAATATTTTTTCCAGCTCTCTAAAAGTATCAACGATTTTCAACATGTTGCCAACATTTTCTCACATAAAACAACTTATATTTATAAGTGCTAGTTAGAAAACTAGTTGTTTATAATTGTTACAAACAGCTAACAATTTTTTGAAAATTAGTCGTTATTTTTGTCTTTTAGTGAAACTGTTTTTCTATTTTCATAAAATTGTTAAGGTTTAAATCAAGATATACATCAAAAGATTAGAACAAAATTTAAACACAAATAGAAAACCATTAATCTGGACCATGGCTTTACACGATTTTAGACTAGTTTCTTTGAAAACATTTTGAAGGCTTTTATAAGTTTTGTGCGATATGTTATAATAAATGTCAATGTATGATATTGCTCAAATTTAATTTTATAAGGATAATAGCCTAAGATCTTCAAAGTCTTCAGGGGTTTAGAATATCTTCCCATGACGCCTTTCCTTTAGGCATCATGCAAAATAACTTCTTTAGAGTATATGTTCTTTTCATTTCTTATAAAGTTGTACTAAGAAGAAATAACAAACAGACTAGGTACCATATAGCCTATTTCTAAGGTTAAACCATCATAACAACTATAGGTGTAGCACCCCTTAACCGTACGTAGCATACTACACTCTCTGTGGATGAGTCACTATGATGGATTAGATTTGTTACACACCCACAACATGCAATCAAGGCAACTTACATAATTATCAATTTACATGCATTAAATTATGCCCGAAATAAATTTTAAACTTTCTTTTCAACGTGGTAATTGCCTATATTCCATTTACTAGGCATATACAACTTATACGCATCATATTAAGATCATTCACATCATAGGTGAAATAAATTAAATCGTTCTACATATGATTTTATGCATCTTTTAAGATTAATATATACATATCATAAATTTACAACATTACAACCCAAAAGATTACAATTAAATTATTACATCAACGAACAAAACCTATAAAAAGAAACGTTTGTTATATTGTGTTGGTTCTTGAGGACGCGGGTTTATCCTTCCAAAATTGCTATCACTAACACCTGTACCTGCACAGATGCAATACCCGTGCTAAGCATAATCGCTTAGTAGGGAAACATGAAATGGATGACCCCTCACAGTGGTCATCAAAGCATAATGCAGGCATATGGGACATGCATATAATATAATTAATGAAAAATATACTGAAAAGTAAAATAACAATTATCAATAGACATATGTAGATTTCTCACATTGTTTAATTGCTTCTCTTTACTCATACAATGCCTGCATTTTCATAATAGTGGATAACGGGTTAAATATATAGGTATCCTAAGGTACAATTCCATTCTTATCATATACGCATAAGGATCTAAGTAAGATCCATCAACACATAAGGATCCATTGGGATTCAAAACACATAAGGACCCAAATAGAGTCCAAACACATAGACTGCAGCAATAATAGACCCTATAGGCATACATATCTATCCACGACTCGATTATTACAGGCTATTAGTTTAAACCACGTTCGTTAGGTTTACATTAATCACATATATCATCATATTAAAGAATAATCAATGATATTACATACCCTTCCAAATGTCGTCACTTCTAATTATATTGAGTGCACATCAAGAATCATTCCCCCTCCTCCCGAAAAAAAAAAAGCAAAACAATATATAAAGCAAAGTTAGAAAGGTCATACAACGATCAGAAAATTCTTACTGCCGTGTAGCCGTATATGCAACATCACATTGAAAATAGAATGTCTTTACATGGCAGTTACAAAATACCACACCACCGTCAGACCATGTCACACGGCGGTCAGGCATTCCTAATAGCCATGTAAACTGAGGAATCTAAAAGATTTCATAAAGATGCTATCCATAATGGTTTTGCACGGTGGTATGAACATTTTACACGACGGTAAGGGCATTCACACGTTGGTCAGAAAATCTCTAACCGCCGTGTCGCTTTAGCTTTAGGCCAAAAGAATGAGACAGAACCGTTTTACTCGGTGGTCAGGGAAACCTTACTGCCGTGTAGCCCTATTTTATTGCATGTAAACCTAGAATTCAGCAGGGCTTCAAATCTCACTTACCGTGGACACTCCCAAAGGATGGATAAACACCCTTTTTAAGCAAAGTGCCCTTCTAAATAATTGTTCCCCTAGATGTTAACTTTCCCATGGCATAAATTTTAGGTCAATACAACATCGAAAATTCCAGATATGGCCTAATAATCCAAACTATTTCCATTGGGATGGCTAAACCCCTAAATTAAGTTTAAGCGTATTTTAGGGACCCTTAAAGCTAGAATCAGCCCAAGGCTATTTATAGAAAAAATGCAGATTTGCATCTTAATTTTCCCCTACCAAAATCATATAATTTGGAGTTGTATAACTTTCAACACAAATCAATTATACACATTCCAATATAACAAATATATCATATAATGTGCAATAACATGAAATTTCCCAAACCTTCTTCCTGCTCTTCTGTAGCTTCAATTTGTTTCTCTTTCAACCACCTTCTCTTTTCCTTTATCTCCAATGGCTTTCTCTTCTACAAATAGTACCATAATACATCAATTACACAAAATTCACAATTCTCAATCCCTAGCTCATGGTAGAAAAAAGAAGAAGAAAAAGAAGAAGAATTCCCAACGTACCTCCTTCACTTGCACACCCACACTTGAATTAATTGTCTAACTTAAGTGGCAATAGAGCAATAATTGAATAGTGGTTTGAATGAGTTTATAGAGGGAAGGAAATAGTTGAAATGGGGGAGGAAGAGGGGCAGCCATTGGGGTCCTTCAATCCACCGTCCCTCATGGCTTTTAAAGCCATGTTTATCCTTCTAATCCTTCTTTAAATCTCATCCATTCAATTGTCACTCCATGATTGGTTGCCCATGTTAATATCTCTTTTGGTTCTTTGACTCAACATAAATCATATATTAACCATTCAGTTTAACTTAAATCATGGATTGACATACAAAATAACTTATTTAATGCAATTTAGTTCATAGAGATTAAATGACCATTTTAACCCTGACTTTTCAGTTAATACAGATTATGTCCCAAACACCAATTTTTAACCAATTATATAACTTAGGTCACTTTTGTACCCCAATAGTATTTAAAATTACTAAAGTACAAGTCGGGAACTTACAATAGACCTATTCAAATTCAAATTAGGCCATTTGCCCTAAAACCAAAAGATCCTAATTGATTTTTATGTAGTTTTTTGGTTCTTTTTTAGTTTCTTGAAAAACCAATAAATAAAACCATTTCAATATCAAGTTCTAAGATTGAATACAGAGTTATTGCCTCTATCACTTATGAAATCAAGTAGTTAAAGTTTCTTTTACAAGATCTCCAAAAGTTGAGCATTCTCAGCTGTTACATTATTTTGTGACAATCAATCTACTATACAAATTGTCAAAAATCCTATCTTTGAAGAGTGTACTAAGCACATAAGGCAGAGACATCATCTTTTAAGGCAGAAGATTAAGGCAAGGTTCATTCACATTCTTTAATTATTTCATCTAGTTAAATTGCAACTTTTTTCATCAAACCTCATCATTCACCTATTTTCTTCCATTTGTTGTCCAAGCTTGGAGTTCTAGATAAATACACTCCAAATGCATATCACACTTAAGCTTGAGGGTGGTGATAAAAGTCATGCTTAAGCTTAAAGAGTATAGACATATTTTCAATCTACAAATGCATATCACACTTAAGCTTGAGGGGGCAGATAAAAGTCTTATTTAAGGTTAAATAGCACAGACATATTTTCAAGCTACAAATGCATAACACACTTAAGCTCAGATGGCTGAGCTCACTTCAAATCAGATGCAACAAAAGTAGCTAAACTTTACTTAGCCCCGATCCAAGATTGAAGGTAATAAACCAATGAGAGATTGCCACATTAAAGAAGCTAAAATTGCTAATATTACATAGCCGATTGGCAACTCAATCATTATGTGATCATAGACGCGATTACATTTTTTAGATGGTAGTTAGTTGACAATTGTAATTCTCTATTCAACTTCTAGAACTTAGTTCCGTATGCTCACTAAAAGTGAAAATTATTTATATGTAGAGCTAGATTCATTTTTTGATAAATGAGAAGCAATTATTTTTCTATTTTGCTCTCTTAGGTTTCTTAATAGTTGAAAGTAATTAAAAATTAAGGGGGCAAGTTTAAATTGAAAGTCAAGACTTAGTGTATTTTGATTGAAAGTTAAGTAAATGGAGACAAATTTTAATTTTATAATTTTTTTCTTCTTTGTTGAAGAGAATTTTTTGTTTCGAAAATGCAAGTTGAGCAATTGCTCTCTTTTTATAGCAAAGTGGCTCCACCACTGTATATAAACCAATGTTTTTAAAATCGGACCGGACGTCGACTCGGCCTGCCAACTGGGTCAGGAGTCAATTGGTTCGATCAGGTTGACTCAGAGTTTTTATCTTTTTTTTTTAAATATAATTATTAATAAAAAATTAAAAATATAGTATATTAAAAATATATTTAAACAACATATTAATTATTAAATATCAATATATTAATTATTTTTTATTTATTTTACTACTTTTTTAGTAATAATAGTAAAAAATTAACCACAACAATTGAATTTTTTTATTAAATATTTGAATTTTTAAGAAAAATGTAATTTTAAATTTTTAAGAAAAATGTAATTTTGAATTTATAAGTTTTTTTAGTTTTAATTTCAATTGTAAAATTTATTTTTATACATGTTTATATTCATTTATTTTTCAATATTCTGTTATATTTAAATTATTTAGTTATTAAATATCTAAAAAAATATAAAATAAAAATATAGTGAAAACTAAGAGTGTACACGGTTCTGGATCCTTCTGTACCAAACCGAAATACCGAAAAAAAAGATTCAGAACCGAATTGTACCGTTGACTTTTTTTACTAGAACTGAACCGAATTGTACTGTTGACTTTTTGACTAAAACCGAATCGAATTGCACTGGAACCGAATCGAGGACCGTATTGAACTGTACCGAACTGTTCTGAACTGAATTTGACCGAAAGAACCAATATTTATTAATTATTATATATAATACTAGTAATTTATATATAAATATTATTTATAATTTCTACTATATAGTTATTATATAAATTTAACTTCATAATTATTTGTATTAAATATTTCAATGCATGAAATTAATATAATAAATAGTTAATAAATTAAAATAAATATTTTGATTGTTAATAAGATAAATTTAATTATCATATCTATCTGAATGTCCAACTAAAATAATTTGTGTTTAATTTAATCTATGTTTAGTGTTACTCAACTACTGCACAATTTTTTATTTTGTACAAATATTTATATACACACACAAATATAATTATTATATCAATGAAATTTTACTAATTAATGTAATTATATAAGTATATAATCATCTTACCAATTAATTTCATTTACTTTTATATCACTCAACTATTATTTATCTATTTTGATACAATACTTATATAAGTAATTGAGTTGTAAGTTAATAATTTAATTATATATAATTAAATTTTACTAATTAATATAACTATATAAGTATATAATCATCTTACTAATTAATTTTATTTATTTTCAGTATCACTCAACTAGTATTCATATTTTTTTGCATAATACCTATATGAGTAATTGAGCATATAAATTAATAATATAATTATATATAATTATTATATATAATGAAACTTACCAATTTAATTCATGTAATTATATAAATATATAATCACCTTACCAATTAATTTCATTTGTTTTTAGTATCATTCAACTAATACTTATCTATTTTGGTACAATACTTATATAAGTAATTAAGTTGTAAATTAATAATTTAATTATATATAATTAAATTTTATTAATTCGTATTTAATTTAATTTAATTTTAATATCACTCAACTACTATTTAATTTTTCTTTTAGTACAAATATTTATATAAACAATCATTTTATCAATTAATTTTATTTACTTTTAGTACTACTTTTACATTCACTCTTATAGCTATTGACTATAATATTAATTAATAATCTTTTAACTGTTAAGCAAAATTCAATGAAATTGAGTATAATAACTGAACCAAGATAATATATGTGGATGGATTCTAACCATATAATCAGCCGAAACTGTATATATAATTATTTTATCAATTAATTTCATTTATATTTAGTGTCACTCAATTAGTATTTATCTATTTTTGGCACAATATTTATTTGAATAATTGATGATTTATTTTAATAATGTAATTATATGCAACTGAATAATTTATTATATAATCACTTTATTAATTAATTTCAGTATCACTCAACGAATACTCATCTATTTTTATCACAATATCTATATGAATATGTAAATTAAAAATGAAATTATATATAATTATTTATAATAATATTTTTCTTTATTTTTAGCGTTACTCAACTAATAGTCATTTGTACTTAGCACAATGTTTATGTGAGTAATTGAAAATGTATTTTAATAATATAATTATATACAATTATTATATTAATAAAATTTTATTAATTAATATATAATATAATTATATGAGTAGATAATTATCTTATTAATTAAATTTTTTTAGAGTGAATTAAGAATAAAATTTGAAAAATTTTAGTAAAAATATTTTTATTTTAAGCTTTGGAGGGAATTAAAATGTTTGGAGGGAATCTGACCAGTTTTATATTTCATTATATATATATATATATATAAGAAAATAAAATACAAAAAAACCTAAATCGTATTTACTTTTTGCTTCTCTGTCTCGAAATCATGTCCAGCCCCACAATTTTTCCTATCTTTCTAGTTGGTTTTAGCCTATACTTGTATTTCTTCCTTCCCGTCACCGCCACTGTCATCTCCGCCCCCTCTGATTATAGCTGTCGTTTATCGTTAGAGGTGAATTACCATTTAATTTTATTTAATATGAGTGTTTTAGGGAATTTATTGAAGTAATTTGTCCTAAATTTAAAATTCCATTTAGAGTGACTATTGGTAAAACATGTTATTTTTTCATGAAAGAGATTAATAAATTGAAAGATTTTCTTAAAATTGAATGCAAAATTGTATGTAGTTGTTAAGATATTTTATTTGTATTTATTATTGTGTATATTTATATTGTAAATTTTTAAAAATATTGAATTATTCGAAGTAATGTATTGTATTGTCTTGTTTTATTTTGTATCGAAAGAACCGAAAAACCGAACTGAATTGTACCGAAAATTATAAGAACCGTACCGAACTGTACCGAAGTTAATAAGAACAGAACTGTACCAAAATTTATAAAAACCGAAATTTCAATACAATACGGAGATTTGTAAAGAACCGAACTGTGTACACCTCTAGTGAAAATAATTTCACATAATATTCAATTTTATCAAATTTAATATTAATATAAATTAATTTTATCATCAAATATAAATTTTTAATCTAATAATATTCAATAATTATTAGCCTGAGTTATAAAAATATATTTTATAAAAATATAAAAATATAATTTAGAATATATTTGATTTTTTTCGGTTCAACCCGGTTTTTCCCGGTTCAATCCGATTTTTTACTGTTCATTCCGTTTTTTTATAATTTTTTGTTTTTATATTGAATCGAACCGGTTCTCTGTCAGGTTCGCGGTTCAACCGGCCGGTCCGGTTTTCAAAACAATGATATAAACATACATATGCCTATATAAAGCTTCATATTCGAAAATACTTACCGCTCAAGTGTAATAAGAGAAACAACATGATCCACTTTTCACACATTAATTGGAAATTCAATGATACAATTGCGATTGATTTGTCATTCTTCATTCAACATCCCATAAAAATCATTTTATTTGATATGAAGTTTGGTTAATAATAAAAAATTTATGTTTAAATCCCAAAGCAAAAAGAATGAGATTTTTTAAGACGAAGTCGTTTTTACCTAATGAAATTTCTCAAATTGTTAATCGGTTCAATTTTTAGTTAGTAATAATTGATTCAATTATGAAAATACTAAAATTTGGTTTGATTTTAATTCATAATTTTTATCAACTTTCAATTTTTTATTATTTCGATTTGATTCAATTTGTATCTTTTTTTTTTACAGGATATGAATAATGTCTAATTGTAACTATTACCGCCATTAGGAGAAATTGAATATATTAAATCGAACTTTGAGTACTACCAAACTAAAACCAAGTATGTATACAGAATAAAGGGATTAATAATATGCATGAAAGCCTCTAATAGCTGTATTAAATTATAAATATCCTTATGATTTTGATTTGTCTTTTGTGTAGGTCGACGTGAAGATATGGTTAATTGACATTACAATTAATTCCAGCTAAATCTGAACAAAATGCAGATCATGGAAAGGAACATTTCCGCAACGCGTTTCCGTCCATCATGGAGATAAAATCTCTCCCTGTATTGAGTGAGTGTAACAATGTATGTATATATATATATATATCCAATTAAAAATATTTTCTATCAAAAATTAAGAAATGTCAAAGCATAAAAAAACAAAAATATATATATAAATTATATATTTATTTCATATTATATAATAAGGTCAATGCATGGTACTACAACTTTCTTTTCCATTCCAAAAGAAGGAAGAAGAAGGAAAAAGATATATTGAAAAGTGATGATTGCAGTTTCAACTAATAGATGCATAATCTTATTTGATTAAGAAATATATTTTAAGTCAAAATGGATGAATTAATATTTTATAGAGGTGGGTAAAAAAAATAAGCCTAACTTTCATCATTCTTCTTTAAAGTACATACCTAAATTGTAATTTTCTCACCAATTACATCACAAATATATTTATTTTGGTAACCAAATCTTATATTAGTCTTGAGGCATAGGGTTTAGTTGAAATAGATAACTGATATTTGTGCAATTTTAATATAATTAAATTTATGGCTTCACTAGGGTTTCATCTCTCCCCTTCCACTATTCATTAATTCAAATATATAAATGTTAAACTAATAAATTACAATCAATAAATTTTTATTAATTGTAACTTAATGGTACTAGTTCAAGTATCAATTGAAACTCGGTCAAAAAAAAATGGTTAAAATAATTTTATGCAATCAAACTTTTTAAAATGGTTAAAAATGCCGTTGAACTTTGTTTTTTCGTTATTTTACCCAAAACAAAGAATTTTCGCTTGTATACTTTTTAAAATAGATAATTTGTATCTTAAAATTTATTAAAATGTCCTTTAAAATAAAAGATATGTTGCATTATGTTATTGATTATTATTGAGATAAATGCAGACAAATGCAAAACAAAGAATTTTCGCTTGTATACTTTTTAAAATAGATAATTTGTATCTTAAAATTTATTAAAATGTCCTTTAAAATAGAAGATATGTTGCATTATGTTATTGATTATTATTGAGATAAATGCAGACAAATGCATTTTATCTCTATTATGAAATTTTAACGGTAAAAAAGAAATAAATAAATAAATTTATGACTAGAGATGTTGTGGTATAGGTGTCATTGTCATTGAAAATTCTCTCTCTCTTCAATCTAATTCTAAAAATGCAAAAATATATATGGCAGCTATAGCCTCATATAATGCAAGAGTCAAGTAGTGTTGTTTCTGGAATGACTTTCATTTTCCTTCGCATCCATTTGAGACTCAAAGAAAGAAAATGACAAAACCAAACAAAGTGTCAATTTCCACATATACGTACAATATAATCTCTATTAATTGCTAACTAGCTAATTAATTTCTTTTTTAAAAAACTTAATTAATATTTGTATATTTTTTTTATAAAAGAAAAAAAAAAAAAAAAAAACAGGATTTCGAAGTCGAAACCTCTCAATATATTGGTAACAATATTTGCATAGTAAACTTCTCTTTTTCTTGGATTCCTTAGGAGGACCCCATCTATGATTTTTTAATTTCCATAACAAGACACGGTTTGGCTTTTACGTACCACAAGGAGAGGAAAATAAAAAGTTAGTTAACACAAACTAATTGGATAAACAAACACTATGCTATATGTATATTGATTGGATAATAATAATAATAATAATAGTAATAATAATAATAATAATAATAATAATAATATCTATAAAAGAGACTAGTCAATTCTTATAATATGTGATGGATATAAATCCTCAACCTCTCAAATATGCATCAACTTGTAGCAAACCCTATAAATGCAAAACCTAGACACTATTAGTCCAATAATAATAATAATAATAATAATAATAATAATAATAATAATAATATTAAAAAACACAGCAGAAGATAACAAAAGTATTTACTTACACACATTTCAATTTTATGAATTATATTTTACACACTTGATTGAAATAGCATACTCTCCACTTAAACTTAACAATATACACATATCAATCTATATTATTGGTAAAAATGTACTTATTTATCTTGTGAATTCCTTTGGTAAGTGCATTTTATTTATTAAATTTACATGATTTTAATAAAAATGCACCTTTTACCGCTTGAATTTAATTAAAAAACTTACATGGCAAAATAATTTGGATGTTAATAATTACATTTTTGTCAAGATTAAGGGCGGTGTGTGCACATTACTAATTTTAGGAGGACAATAGATCGGATTGTTGTCATTAATTTTAGATATGTAAAATATCATTCGTAAAGTTGATATGTATAACTAAATATTTTTTTCAATCTCAAATGTATTTTTATATATTTTTCTAATAATAATAATTTAGAAATGATGGTCTTGCATTGGTATGTAATCTCTTGAGTTCAAATTGCAATCAATATTATTTTAATATAAAAAAATATTATAAATGGGATCGTTGAATTAATAGTTCAACAATCAAATAATTAATTAATAGTTTGTAATATATAGCTCGAGCAAGTTCTTTTACTATGCAAGTGATTCATATTCAAATAAATATAACTACTACTCTCTCTCCTCTATATATAATTAGAATTTTCTACATGCAATAGAGAAAGAGAAAATAATAATAATAATAATAATAATTGAAAGAGATATGTGAAGATAGAAACAATAAAAACAAAGAGATTGGAGGGCAAGTTATTGTCATCAATAGGAAATGGTCACGGGTATCCCTTGAGTTCTTGACTCAACGATATCATATATATATATTTTCCAACCCACAAACAACTCAAATTTACAATTCCACCTCTAAACTATCCCCCACCTATATGCATTTTGCCCCCCTCAAGCCCCACATTTCCACCTCCCTACCAATTGTATTTCTACAACTAGCTAGATCAATTTTTTGTAAATTTCTGTCTTTTATTGTATATTTAATTACATAATTCACATGAGCTGACCCTATCCCTTCTTTTTCTTTTTTCAAAACAAGAAAAAAAAAAAGAGTAATTAAATTAATTAATTAAGAGATTTTGTTGATAGTCTTTCTGTATACTACAGAAATCACTTAATTGATTATAATTTGTCTCTTTTATACAATGTTATTTAATCGGTCCACGCATGGATATATGTTGATTTCTAGTCTAGAATTTTCATACATGATATTAGGATCTTATTCACACATACTAAATATTTGGAATTCGAAAATGGAGGCCCCTCTCCCTTGACTTGGAATAATCTCTTTGTGGTCCTTAACCTAGTTAATTAGGGAGGTGTATAAGCAAATTTTGTTATTATAATCTATGTAATATGATGCTTCCTAAATCCTATAAAATTAAAGGAATTATATGAAACTGAACAATTGTATTTAGAAGAAATTTGTTCATAAATATTAATTTGTACAAAAGATAATTACCTATATGTATAAAATTGGACATTAATGTTTATAATAAATGTATCTTAAATATTAATTAGTCGGTAAAAAAAGTACTATAGATACAAAAAAAAAAGAAGGCAATCTATGACCAAAAAAATAATAATAAAATAAAATAAAAATTCCTTATTCGAATAGAAAAATCTCACTCAAGTCTCAAGCTTCTTTATCATTTAATATGTGTCTTATATGTTGTTATAAGTGACAATTATAGTTAATATGATTACTCCCCCCATTTTATTTTGTGTTATTTTTTAGTAAAATTTAAATTATATTTTTCTGAAACTTTTAAATTTTTAATAACACTTTTAGACTTCCAATGAAATTTAATTTTTTTTTTACAATTTAATTTTCTTTTTCAATGGAAGTTGACTAATTAGATTTAAGTTTATACATTGAATTACTCAATTTTATTTTAAATTTAAATCTAATTAATACTTTTTAATTCTAGTAAAAATAACAAAAGTGACACATAAAATGGAATAGAGGAAATAAATGATTTAGATCATTTTAAAGTTAGTTTAATCGCAAATATAAATATTTTTTTTTATTTTTTTATGTATATTCGTAATGTAAAAAATAGCAGAAGGTGACAAAACAGGAAGTGTAACAAATTGACTTGACTTCGCTAATAAGTAATTTGTTTAATTAATGTGAAAATAGGAAAAATCTAAACTTAAGACTTTTCTAGTTTTCATCAATTAAGATAAAGCAACATAATGAGAAGATATACCAAAGTAGAAGGTAATGGAACACCAAGCAAAAACATGCTTAAACACTTCATTTGAAGTATTTAATTAGGCTTTGAAAAGTTATGTATACAACAAAGTATACTATTTCATAAAATCAAATAATAAAAAAGATATTTCTAATTCTAAAAATGAAAAACGACATAATTAATACAAAAATATTCAAATTTTTAAAGCTTAATATGTAAATAGCCTCTAAATTTTGTCTCATTTTTTTTTAATTAGATCTCAAATACTCTTCTTTTTTTTTTGCCAATGCCTCCTTATACTTTCCATTTTTTTCATATAGCTCCATAAAAAGTAGAATTACGTTTCACTTAGCTCCTTGTGGTTGATGTGGATTGGAGTTAGACTATCAACTCCAAGTCAATATTTGGCTGCTCCGTCAGTATAAAAAAAGGACAAATGTAATAGAATTTCACTTTTCAGGGCACTATATGGAAAAAAGATGTCAAATAGAATACAAGAAGTTAATTGAAATATGTATTAAGCCAATTTCTAATGGAAGAAATTAAATTCATTAATAATGCAAATCAAACTTAAAATCCTAAATTAGAAATATTTTCAATAACTTCACTGCATCACTATAGTTTTATATTTTAAAATGATCCAATTTTAACTGAAATATTATTTACTAATAAAATTAAGCAACCAATGCATTGCCACAGCCATGCAATTGAGCTCATGTTTAGATTAATAATCCCAATTATATTTATTGATGTGGCATCTTGTATTATGAAATTAATGGTGTCTGGACCGAAATTTCTTTTTTTTAGACATATCTAGCGTTACATTCAAAAATTAAGCCTAATGTCTAGAACGAAAATTTTTCTTTTTAATTGAATATTTTAATTGAATTATTTATAATATATATATATATATATATATATAATAAAACTATATTGGCCTCCCATATTATTATTATTATTATTATTATTATTATTATTATTATTATTATTATTGGTGAGAGATGAAGCCAATTAGGCAATTATTACTATATTTGTTTCTGTATTGGACATATTATTAATCTGAAAGCCAACGCAAATGCAAATGCAAGGTCTGAATATTTCTTATTTCTGAATATGGAAATTTATTTTTCATATAATATTGTTTGGACTTATTTTACATACGGACAAATATTTAAATTGTACATATAATAATATATACATATACCGAAAGGAAATGTATACAGCAAATGAAAAATCAGTAAATTTAAAGTCAACATTAATTGCTATAGGAAATAGATAGTTATCACGGGCTTAATTTACAATGGACATGAAATTATCTACAGTTTAAACGGTTAAAATTTTAACTATTCTTTCAATTAACTATGCCCGAATTTAATTCACGAATATATAAATATAACTACTGCTACTAAATTTATTCCAAAAATGTATGTTATCAAATTCCAATGCAAAAATCTTTCTTAGAAAAGGTTCAAATGCAGAAATATATAAACACACTCTCTTCAACTAAAAAAAAAAGGAAAACTAGTTCACTTTATTTTCAGATAAATTTAAAAATTAGTTAACGTAAGTAATCTATGCATTTTTTTTTAAATACCACTATACTACTAACATATTGATAGAATTATATATATATATAGAGAGAGAGAGACATATTGATAGAATTATATATATATATATATATATCAATTTAGAAATATATAAAGCAGAGTTTGCATTTTTTGTTTCATGACTCCTTGATATCGAATTCATAATTAGAGACAATTTGACCAACGACATATGTTCTATATACGAGATAAAAATTAAATTTAAAATCTCATTTAAAAGAATCTGAATTATTTATCTGTCGGACTAACAATATCCATTGGTGCACTCAATATTTGTTTTGAAACTCTATTTTTCTCTTTTAAATTATTTTTAAATTAAAAACAATTTAAGAGACAGTAGAATTTGGAAAGAAATATTGAGTAGAAAATAATACATTTTGGGTGTATATATTAAAACGTAAATAAAAATTTACAGTAATAATTAATTGGGATGGTAAATAAATGAAATTGAGAATGCAAAAAAAAATATAGAAAAAAAAAAAAGAAAAAGAAATTAAAGGTAGAAGTAAAGAAAGGTCCAAAACCACCGCATAAGGCAAATGCCACACTGTCTATCTCTGGGTGATGTCATTTTCCACATCTTAAACACCTCAAAGCCATTTACATGTAGGCCCTCAAAAGCTGTGTAGATTTTTCCATTAAATCCTTCACCTCTCTCTCTCTCTTTCCCCAATCATTTTTATTAAAATTAATAATTTTAATTATTTATTTATTCTTGAAATAAAATAAAATAAAATTCTTGCCTAGTCTTAGCTACCACTTGCACCTCTC
Source organism: Excoecaria cochinchinensis (assembly GCA_947683425.1). Taxonomy (NCBI): domain Eukaryota; kingdom Viridiplantae; phylum Streptophyta; class Magnoliopsida; order Malpighiales; family Euphorbiaceae; genus Excoecaria; species Excoecaria cochinchinensis. Next base: position 9,587,949 of record CANTUQ010000050.1, read on the forward strand.
AATTCGTACAAATTCTTTCAACTATAAAGAGAGGAAAGAAAACTCAAAAATGGAGTTTGATTAGTTTAGTTTATGGCAATTGAAGCAACCATGAGCTTGATGACAAACGATAACACCACTACCAACAACAACAACAACAACAACAACACCACCAATAATAGTACTAAAGACGATCACGAACATGACATGGTCATGCCTGGTTTCCGATTCCATCCAACTGAAGAAGAGCTTGTTGAGTTCTACCTTCGCCGTAAGGTTGAGGGCAAACGTTTCAATGTTGAGCTCATCACTTTCTTGGATCTTTATCGCTACGACCCTTGGGAGCTTCCCGGTAATTATATATATATATATAGATACAGACACAAATACGGATGCGAACGTTTCTTTCTTTTTAGTGCACTTGTTCGCCTTTTTTCGGTTTTTGTGGTTTAAATTTGAAGTTATTGTGTCTTTTTTTTAATGAGATTTGATTTGTTTTTGTTTGTTAGCTTTGGCAGCAATTGGGGAGAAGGAGTGGTTCTTTTATGTGCCAAGAGACCGGAAATATAGGAACGGTGATCGGCCGAATAGAGTGACAACTTCCGGGTACTGGAAGGCCACCGGAGCTGATAGGATGATAAAAAGTGAAAATTCAAGGTCAATTGGGTTAAAGAAAACCCTAGTTTTCTACTCTGGTAAAGCTCCTAAAGGTATTAGAACTAGCTGGATCATGAATGAATATCGCTTGCCTCAACATGAAACCGAAAGATACCAAAAGGTAAGTCAACTCCAAACTACTAATTATCAAGAACCAATCTTTTCTTTAAAGGGTATAATATATTAATTACTAATTTGCTATTTCTTTGATCTTTAATCCTATTCATCATCTTTCTACTTCAGTTTCTTGCTTCCCCATATCATAAAATATGGCAAAAATGTCCCTCTTCTTAATTTTTCTTCTTCAATAACCCTAGTTTGTTCAATGGTTCTACTGGAATCCGAATTCGAGACTCGGGATTATACCCAAGTTAAAGCAAAAAAAGATTGTAAGCTCTTCATTTGAAAAGCATTATTATTACAATCTTGTAGGCATTTAATTTGGATATTTAATATTTTCTTCACAGAAAAAGTTATAGCAAGCATGCATGAACCTTTAATGCTACTTTTCATTAATTTCAATTGAGTCCTTAAAGTTTTCTGTTGTATGCACAAATGCAGGCAGAGATATCACTGTGCCGGGTATACAAGAGAGCTGGAGTAGAAGATCATCCATCTCTTCCTCGTTCGCTGCCTTCGAGAGCGTCATCCTCATCTTCGCAATCAGAGAAGAGATTGCAGCCTCAAATTGCAATGGAAAGGTTTCAACACCAAATAGAATCAATGGAGAAGATAAGTACTGAAACAGATAATGGAAGTAGTAGCTCAGATGTGACCACTGCTTTAGGACTTTCAAAGACTACTACAACATCAACAACTACTACTACCATTAATAATAATAATAATAATGTGTACAATCCAATTCCTCCTATTAGTACCTCACTTGGATTGCCTCCTACAATGGAAGTAGAAGAAATTTTTCTTAACCAATCTAGATTGATCCCTAATGCCACCAATAATCTTTTCATTGGCTCATCATCTGCCTCGTCGAACCCCGTTGATGATCTTCAAAGATTAGTAAATTATCAGCAACAATATTATCCTCAGCAACAGCAGCAGCAACAGCAATTCTCCATTCTGCCTTCACAATTCAATGTGCTACCAAATTCACTGCCTACTGCCTTTTCGGAGAGGTTGTGGGAGTGGAATCCAATGCCAGAAGCAACAACTAGAGATCAGCCCTACAACCTTAACAATCCATTCAAGTAATCTATGAATTGCACACGTATATATATATATTTTGCATCTATTATATGCTTAATTTTAGATTATATACTTTATTATATATATATATATATATATATATATATACATATATATATATATGTATGTTGCTAGCTAGTTTTTGATTAATGATGACAATTTATATGTCTAAGCTCCCTCTAATTATCAACTCTAATGTCATTAATTGCTTTAATGATATTGATTAATTAATGTTTAATTTTTTTTTTTTTTTGTATTAGGGTTAATTCTAGCTAATTATGTTAGTTAAATCTTTGAGTTCAAACTAATTAGATTATTAACATGATTAATTTCTGAAATAATTCGAGATACATAATTGTATACATGTCTGTATAATTTCCATAAAAGTAAATGTTGATATATAATGATAGCAGAAATTGTTGTCTTGGCTTAAAATGGAGAATTTAAGTGATTGGTAGAAATTCCCTCTCTTCTTTCTATCAGAATACAGAAAATGTTGATTAAGTAAATACTATGCAGAAGAAGGGTTGGTCCCATTGCAGAAGGAAACATTCAAATGAAGACACTATAGATTGTCTCATTTTGATTGTTTGAGGACTAAAACTAACCCAGATAAACCAAAAGTTGTCTCAATTTGCTTTTGGATTTTATGAATTTTATCACACAATTATTTAGAGGTCATCACTACAATTAATTACGCCTATATCTATATATAATTTCATTCTTAGAAATTAGTATATTCAGAATTAGTTCATTTCCTTTCTTCATTTTTCTATTAATTCAAGGTTATTTAGATGCATTAAATCATGATATATACAGAATTTTTAATGGATAAGATTGAATTTTAGGTAAGCGTTTATTCTACCTTAATCAAAGATCTCGTCTTATTTTCGTACGTATGTTTACAGAATTTTTAGATTAGTCAGACCTATAAAATTTGAATGCAGATGGTTATGAAAAAAAGAAGATCATTGGAACCAACATGTTTATAATTGTGCAAGTGTAGCATATAGTTGATTTCCTAAAACCTAATTAAGTTTCCCATATACAGAGAGGTCCATTGCTTGACAAAATGTAGTGTTATTTTGTTCTTTAGCTTATGCAATTTTATGTCAGTTGACATTCCAAAAGAAATCCCTGAAACTTTTGTATTTCCTTATTAATTATAAGTTTGGGATTGACCTATGGATGCTATAATTCAACATCACAATTTTTTTTAGGCATTCTCTTGTTATTTTCTTAATGATAATATTCTTCTTTTCCAGAATAAAACTTTAGGGTCAAAATTTTAAATTTTAAAAAAACATAGAATATATAAGGTCTGAGGTTTACATGCATAGAAATATGGAATGGTGGCATAGAAATTGTTTTCCACAAAATTATTCAGTCAATACATTAATTAATTTCGAAATAATTTAATTTATTTTTTGTTAAAGAAAAATTGATAGTAATTATTTTATTTTTCTAGTAATGAAAACTAGAATTATAGTTTAACTTGTTAGAAAATATTCTGCTTTTATTTAAACACTAGAAAAATGTTTGTTTGTTTTTTATATCAAAAATAAAAAGCAAAGAAAAATGTTTGTTTCTGTTAGATATTTATGAAACTAACCAATTATCTATAAAGTTTCTTTTGCTTTTTTCAACCAAAACACTTTCAATGATTATAGAAAAATCTAAAACTAATAAAACATAAAATTGAACATGTGAAGTGCACTTTTAATTGAATTTAAATTTAATGCAAGTAAAATATATTTGTGAGAGTTCTTTCTTTTATTTCAGTAATAGGTAACAATTCATTGAATGATTAGTCAACCATTTATGCATCAATTTTCTTTTTAGATTTAGCAATTTAGAGTATGCTACCCTTTATTTTATCCATTTTTACAAGATAAATTTGAAAAATCTATTCATTATGAACATATGACCTATTTCAATACTTTTTTTTTCTTCTTTTTATATGTATATCAATACTTTACAAAATCAAAACAAGATCATGAGATAATAAGCATTCCAATTTAGTTATGCTCCATTCTCATGCCAATTCCCAATTTATAGAAAAAAAAATCCCAATTAATCAAACTATATATATATAAAGGAACTGCCCAATATATTGGGATCGAATTTACCGTTGAAATGTCTATAAGGAGACAACCTTTTTCTTTTCTTTCATTGATACAAAGTTGCAACCCCATTTAAATGGAAAGGTAAATGTAGTTGTTACAATCCAATTTACATTAGAAGACTACCTAATTACAAATTTACATTAGCTATGAGAATATAAATTAAAAATAAATAATCTAAAGCTAATTTCTTATTAGCCATACAAGTCTAAAACAATTCTTGAAATCTTCCCTACAAGTTTTAAGTTTTTGGTTGAGTAGCTTTCCAAAAAGCATAATAGAGTAACTAAAAAATAAATAAAAGGCAGAATTCTTCTATATCAATAAATATATTTTTGAAAGAAATACATTTATTTTAATTTTGCTCTCAAATACTATTTATTATGATTATTGAGATAGAAGGAAGAAAATCTTTTAGTCCACTAGTAAACAATTAATTTTGGAAATTTCTGCTCTAAACACAGCGCATGTGGCTTGGTTGCAAAAAAAGTTACAAAAATAAATTTTTTTCTTAAATGTATTGACAATATTGGCTTGGTTGCATCTGCTCTGCCCCATTCAATATAGCTAAATATTGTAATTGACAAAAGAAAGTAATTAGTCTTATGTATAATTATAAATATCATAGCCAAAAATTTAATTTAAAAATAAAAGAAAATAATGGACAAAGATTTTTGCTTTGTTGTAATTATTATTATTATTATTATTGGAAGAATTCAAGTGATATTGGGTTGGAGTGAATAATGCAAAGCATACGAGTCACGTGTATAGTATTAATAGGTATGGATGCTATAATATGTGAGTACATTTAAAAGCTTATGATTTTGAGATTTTCTCGTATAGTATAGTTTATATGTGGTGGGAAAATACTTTTTATTAGGACTATATTTCATTTAGATTATACGAAATATAGCTCATTCTCAAATGCAAATATATAATAAATTCCAAAATTACAGAAGTTAATAATGGTAGATTGACTGGAAGAATAGATAAATGGATCTTGATACTGATGTGAACGTTCATGCAATCGAGAGGTGTTTTAATGTGCAAAAAACACAATGAAACGAAGAACTAGCCCTAAATCTTTTTGTTATTAATTAGTTCAAAATTAGTATTCCGATACTTAAGTTAGCAATAAATGCACGATATCAAAAGATGAAATATAAAATCTATTAAAGAGAAAAATTGCGTATGTTTGAATTGTGACAATGTAGAGAGAAAAATTGCATACCTTGAATGTGATTAGAAATAATAAGTTGACTTATTAACAAAGTATTCTTGTAAGATTAAAAAGGGATTCTTTTCTACAATATAACTATTCCTTCCGTTTTAGAGGATATTTATTAAATCTGAGATTCTTTTTCTAATTAAAATAGAATTATACTCATTAATTACCTTTATTTAAATAATATAAATTATGGTATTATCAAGAACTATTTTGGGAAAATTATTTCATTTTATGAATTTGATATAGGTTATGAAATTCCCAAAGAAAATTCCTAGACTTTTAATACATATATATAATTATGTGTGTATGTATTTTGCATGTGACAATTACTAATATACTAAAAATTTAGTTTGATAATTTTTTTCAATTTTTGGTGACTAATTCCAAAAGACTTTGATTTCTTAATTCTAATTGTTTTTAGCTTTTTATTAAGGATTAGAAGAATTCTTCTAATTAATCAATAAATTATAAAATTTTTAATGGACTAATTAATTAATAATAATACTTGTAAGTTTAACACTTTTAATTCTTAGTTGATAAGAAATAATTTTTAAAATAATGCATTTACAATTATTATAATTATTGAGGGAGTAGTTTTTAGGTGGACTAATTAATATTGAAGTTGATTTAAATTGCAAATTTTAAAAAGTAAATCTAACAATAGAAATCAAGGCAAACAAGGAAATCTAATAGATAAAATCAAGGAAATAAAATAAAAGCCAGTGGCTAATTTTGTCTGTAAAAATTTTGGGCCAATTTTAAAAAAAAGGGTCATATAGACTTTAATTTAATGAGTTGTTTAGTAGGGGTGAGAAAAAAACCGATGGATTTGGTTAACCGAAAAAAAAATTCAAAACCGAACCGATACACTGGTTAACCGATTGTAATGGACTAGTTAATGGTTAGTGTTTTGAAAAAACCGATATTAATAGACTGGTTAATGATTTTTGACTCATGTAACTGGTTAACCGAACCGAAATCGAATTTTTAGTTAATTCATTAATTTTTTAATAATTTATAACAATTTATATAACAATTTATCTTAATTAAAGGTGATCATGTACTTTTTTTTCATTATACTAATTATTTTAAAGTTTTTAAATTTTTTTAATTGGCTATTAGTAAGTAAAACAATTAATCTAATTAAAAGTGATTATAGACCGGTTAATATATTTACTTATTAAATATTAATTTTTAAAAACAAATTTGCTTAGATCCACCAAATATTTTTATTTTAACAACAATAATGTTATATATAGTGAAAAAATTTACTTTTTAAGTATTTTGAACATTTTAATTTTATTTATGAATATATTTATAATTATAGTGGTTAACCGAAAAATATTGGATAACCGATCCGAAAATCCGAAACCGATGGACTGATTAATGGACTGGAATTCCAAAAAACCGATATTAATGGACTGGAGCTCATGAACCGGTTAACCGACCATACTCACCCCTATTGTTTAGCTTAAATGACAGAATACTCAGCCATTAGACTTATAGTAAATTGAAAAGTATTAATCAGGAAAAAGAAATTGGAACATATTTTAATAAGGTTAAAATAGGTAAAGCACTTAGCAAATAGATTAGTTCGAGATGGATTCTAAACGGACGGGGATTGAATAATTAAAAGTTCAATATTTTTTGTGAGTTATAAATAGATCAAATCTCAAATGAATACGACATATTTGTGAGTTATAAATATATATATATATATATATATATATATATATATATATATATATATATATATAGTTTTAAATTTATTGTTTTATATTTAATATATAACTTTTTTATTATAATTTGTATTTATCAATTTAATGCAGTACATTTTTATATATCAGATAATTATTATAACTTTAAAGTGACTTCTTTAAATAAAAATAAATTTTAATTTTTTAGGTGAAAATTATAAACCGGTACTCAATCCATTTTGAATTAAAAAAAAATTAAGAAATCGTGTTAATTATAAGTTTATATTGAGTTTTTCTGAGCAAAAATTTAGTTTAGAATTCAATTTTGTGGGTAAAAATCATAGACGGGTAAAATGAGTAAACCGGATACTCAATCCATGTGGATTATTTTGGGCCAATATGTGAGACAATTTAAATTTCTTTAAAAATTTACGGTCAAATAGATCGAGTCATAAATGAATCACTTTTAAGTCTGGCCAAATTTTGCCATCTCTAAAAATACTTACTCGCAATTAGGTCCTATAAGATTTAATTTTGAATTTTTAAGAATTTAGTTGGCCTAATCTTAATTTTTAAGAGTGAAATTGGTCGATAGAATCATGAAATGCTTAATTGCTACTGTATGGTATAGACATAAATACTATATATGGCATGGATAAATGCTTAAGTATGTTTTTCTTGGCAAAAATATAGTGATAAACTTATCCCTTTTACCATTTTTCACTTCTCTCAATAAGAGTAATTTAATTTTCTTTTCAATGTTTTTATGAGTCTCAAGGTTGAAATTTAAATTCTTAATTTCCACTTGTTAACTCTTAATTGGGTTAATTCACTCACATCATTTCAATGATTATTTTACTTTTAATTAAAAATCACAAAATAAAATTTTTAATGAAAAAATACCTGAATGTTTCAAAAAAATCATTTTAATCGGATTTCAAAAAGAAGCATACCGAAAATTTTTATTGGCATGCCACATCATTCTTCTCATCCAATTGTAGAGTCATAGGCCACCACATCTACCTGACACCTAAGATAGATATCATGTTAGCCACCAAATCACGACCAATAAGAAGATGCCACGTGTAAAAATTTTATGAATTTAAAATATTTTTACACTTGATTTTTATATTGATCGTGATGTGGCGGCTAACATAACACTCATATCATGTGGTAGGCTAATGTGGTAACTAACAACAATTTCCAATAGAATTTATCCTGAAATCCGGTTAAAGTAACTTTTTTGAAATGTTTTTTTAAATTTAGATATTTTCTATTAAAAAATTTTATTTTATGATTTTTCGATTAAAAGTAAAATAATTCAATAATTGTGGGTAAAATTAAGTCCTTGATCCAAAAATTATTTCAATATATTTTTTAACTCTTAATTCTATAAACAATTCCAATAAATATTTTTTTAACCACCAAATATCAACAAGGGTCATTGAGTTCTCCAAGTGAGCTCTTCAATCAATTGAACTACTGACCAAATCCCAAATAGTTTCAATATTGGGTTAAAAACCATAATTACAATTCCAATTATTAAAAAGACACATAAAATTGAATTTGATTGGCATTTGGCCAGTAGCCAAATATCCCTGGTTTGACAAATATCACAAAACACAATAGAGAAAGAAGCAGAGAAGGATGAATGTAGAAATTTTTCTTAGTGCAGGTCAATTGAAAATACCTCTTTTCTCTTGCACATCAGCTGACTTTGAATCCTTCAATTTCTCAATTGATTGTAATTTATAAACAAATTATTAAACTCCAAAATTAAAGGAGCATTAATTCAAAGGGCAGTATGCCCCGCGCTACACAACATCAAATCGAATGACCAAAGCATATTGATTATTTTGGTCATCTGATTCAACGGCACATAACATACGACATATTTGCATTGTTTACCGAATTGTCTCCCGAATAAAAGACTGAATAGAAAAAGTAAACAAAAATTAGTATACTAACAAAATTGACATTTAATTTGACATACAATGTCCAAAAGCTACATAAATCAGCATGGTTCTTCCAATGCAAAGCCAAAATTACATACATTTCTTTATATACATCTTGACCTCTAAATGAAAATCCTAAACCAACACAGAGCCAAAAATTGCCATGTTAAGAAGCAACAATCCTCTTGTCAGATAACACTCTTTCAGCCGTTCTGCTGGCAGATGAAATGCTCTTGCTTCCGCTATTCATGGTTTTCCTAGAAGCAGACCGCTGCAAGATTCGAATGGGAATACCACCCAAGTCAAAGTCTTCCTTCAAAGACCTTGTCAAAAACCTAAGGTCTGTATCTGAAAGCTGAGTCTTCCCTGTCATAAAGGCAACAAAAGTCGGTGGACGAGCCTTCACCTGAGTGAAGTACTTGATCTTGGGTTGTGCAGCCTGATCTTTCCAAGAATGCCTGCTCGTAACCTGCAAACAGGGTAAATGGAACGCCTATTAGCCAATTATACATCTCAATGGCTAGATGAGAAATGGAATATCTAAGCTGCGTACCTTACGCATCCAACGGTTCAGCTTAGCTGTAGGTAGTCTCAAGCACCATTTTTCATATGTACTGATGACTTGCCGCAAGACAGCTATCCGACCCCTACCCTCTAAAGCTGAAATAAATACAACTGGTATTCCAGAAACCTGCAGACAAAGCCAAGTCAATGAATATACATCAGCAAAACCACTCAGAAAGCAAGGAGTATCGATAAACGAATGATCAAAACAGAGCGACATGCTTCTCCTAACATTGGTGGGAATCTTCTATTAAAACTATACATTATGTACAAGAAAGGCATGTGTATGCACACATTGTTGATTTCTTGACCAACAAACAATCTCAATTAAATCAATCAAACCCTACATTTGAGGTAATGAAATGTCAATATTCTTCATTGGTTCATATATTCCAATGCAAAAAAGAAATGTGAAGACCAAGAAGCAAACTCTTGATCAATCCATTCAGAACAAGTTGCAAGCACTGCTTTTCATTGCTGAAGCAAAAGCCAGCTAGAAAAGCATCCTTTTGAATCTCCCTGATTGAAAATTTTGTTTAAGATGTAGTTAGGTTTATCATAATTTTTTTTTTAAAAAAAAAAAAGGAGCAAGCAGTTTTATTAAGAAAATTTATAACGCCAAACTTCACAAATAGACAAACCTGAGGGATAACTGTCTGAATTTCCAAAGGAACAGCTTCCATGACCTTCTCAAATATTTGTCCATTTTGTTTGCCTCTAAGAAGATCCATCTTGTTCACAATTACAACCAACCCACGTCCTTCTTCCACAGCTCGTCTTGCTAAAACTACTTCAGCATGTGTCATACTACGCCTAGCTTTCGCAATCTAAATCGCCATATACATGATAAATTAGCTGAAAAGACCATCAGATAAACCAGCAATCTTCAATATCAAAGGCAATACTAGATAGGATTTCATGCTGTTTTACATTTGATGACATTTTTTGTTAGGTAAAAGAACATAAACCCATGCTCTTCAATTTTTACCATTTTATTATTATTATTATCATTATTTTGATATTTGAGGTATATCAGGGTGCCAAAGAGGGCCAACACTACAAGATAATACCCAAAAAAGACAAGCATCAAGAAGTTTCACAGAGAAAAGTAATATTCACATTATACCAGTAATATGCAGACTACCCTACCAATAAACACAAAAATAAAATGCAGAAACACCAACAAAAATATAAGACACACCTCTTCTGCATCAAGCACCAAAGCAACCACATGAGCCCTCATTAGATTTTTTCTTGATTGCATAACACTCAATGATGATGGTCCTTTCTCCTGTCCTGTCCTGTGCAACCAACCAGCAGTGTCAACCTGAATGAAAATTATACTGGATAAATGACCAATCTGAACCTATAAGCAATCGTGTCAGCACATAACAAATTAGAGCCAAAATAGTAATTCCTTGGAATTGTTGTATTTGGAGCCAAGCAATAACTAAAGATAAGCTCAAATTTTGAAAGATAGTAACTTAGGCTTTAAGACATTTTAGCATTTTCATCATGCTTTTCCCTTTTATTAACATGAAAGACAAACAGATTTAAATATTCAAGCTACGTAGCACAACAATTGAAGCAAATCATACTTAAAATACTTGTTTCTTTGGTTACTAAATAATAATAATAATTCAATTATATGTCATTCACCGAAACAATGATTCAATAATACCACAGCACAAATTTCACTACTTACCAAATATATAGTTCTCCCTTGAAATTGGAAGTGAGCTCTAATAGAATCTCTAGTCAGACCAACCTCAGGGCCCACCAGTACACGCTCTTCTTGTAGCAAGGTATTCAGCAAGGTTGATTTTCCAACATTAGGACGCCCTACAATTGCTAACTGTAGTTGCAAATTAGCCTCCTTCTTGACCTCACCTTGGTTATCATCATGATCGGCAGGATCGCTATTCAGCTGATGGCACATATCTAGTATTGTTGAAAATGAACAGCAGGGTGAAAAAGAAGAATTGAGAAAAATAAGAGGTGGGCAACATCTATTAAGATCAGGATGCAATCTGTCAAACTGAAAGCAGTAATTCAGAGCAGAACAAAGTCCTACCAGAGTGTAGGTTTGAGGCCTGAAATCAGCCCCACGGAAAAAGGTGGCTAAGAACATATTTCGGGCCCATATTTTCAATCTTATCCTAAGTCCCTAACTTGCAATAGCTGTATAGTCTATAAAGTGGATGAATGATAATTCAATATCAATACTGAGTAATCAATAGGCAATAGGCACGTACTATGGAAGATAAGATGTTACGGTTCTAGGTTAGGGTTAGGGTTAGATTTAGGCAATATTTTATTATAGTAGGATTCCTATATTAGTGGCTTATTTCTATGTTTTCCTACAATCTTGCTATTTTAGTATTTCCTAAGTTTGAGGAATTCATAGTTTCCAAATTTGAAATAATTCTTATTTTAATAGACATTTTGATAGATCTTCCCTAGTAACACTCAACAATAACAAGAATTAGGAATGAAAGATGATTTGTATTGATTGGCAAAGAACACAACAGTAATGGTTCTTCCGAATTACAATCAAAGAGAAACGAGTAAATCAGAAAAATAAGGACCGACACCTGCAAGAGGAAAAATAGCCAAACAGAAAGGCACCTTTCTCTGTCTCCCTTACCAGCCTATAGCTAGATTCTAATATCCTCACCCATGCCTCACCCACTCAGCAAAAAACACCTATTTATACTTATTCTTAATTCTCTCTCCTCCTCCCCAAATCCTAACTAACTTCTGCCAGCTCACTATCTTCATCATTCATTCCCTACATTCTTTTTGTGTCTTCTCATATATACCCTCCACACCTTGGGCCTTGGCTCCCCTTCATGATCAGCTTCTTTATCATTGCCGGTGGGTGAAAAAACAGTCTTGTCCTCAAGACTAATGTGAGGGTATTGGTTGCGGATTGCAAAAACAACTTCCCATGTTGCATTATCAATTCCCCCCTCTTGCCATTGGATAAGCCATTGGGGAGTTGACTTCCCGTGGCTGGTAATAGTGCGGTGTGCTAAGATACACATTGGAGTAAAGGTAGTTACCTCATCTGGTTCCAAACCAGCAGGAATAGTAGAAGAAACCTGAACCCAATGGCTTTCTTCAGCAAAGAAACATGAAAAATCAGATGGATCCTTGCTCCAAGAGGTAATTCCAACTGATAAGCAACTGACCCAATGTGTTTAACCACAGGAACAGGCCCATAGAAACGCGGAGCCAACTTGGGATTGATTCTAGATGTCACCGAAAGTTGGCGATGAGGACGTAACTTGACATATACATGATCACCCCCGCTGAATTCAACGTGGCGGCGGTGTTGGTCTGCTGTTGATTTCATCTTGGATTGGGCACGGGCTAAATGTAACTTTAGTTGTCTCAAAGTTTCATCTCTCTCCAGCAGCTCTCTACCCACTGCTTCCACTTGAATTTCACCAGGAACAAACTGAAATACAGTAGGAGCTTTGCGACCATATACCACTTCAAACGAGGTGGTTCCAATGGAGATGTGATATGTTGAATTATACCAAAACTCAGCCCAAGACAACCAATAAGACCAAGTTTTGGGCTCATCAGTAGCAAAACATCGTAAATATGTTTCCACACACCTGTTTACTGCCTCCATTTGACCATCAGTCTGAGGATGGTATGCCGAACTAAAGTTTAACTAAGTACCTTGCAACTTAAAGATTTCTTGCCAAAAACGGCTAATGAACAGGGGATCCCGATCACTCAAAATTGATTTAGGTAGCCCATGGAGACGGCTGATTTCTCGAAGGAAGATCTCCGCCAAGGCACGAGCTGTGAAGGAATGTTTCAATGGAATAAAATGGCCATATTTAGATAACTTGTCCACAACTACCCAGATGGTATCCAATCCCTTTGATCTTGGCAGCACAGTGATGAAGTCCATTGAGATCTCTTCCCATACGTGTTCCGGAATTGGCAACGGTTGCAACAATCCTCCAGGTGCCAAGGTTGAAGCCTTATACTGCTGACATACCCCCACAAGCCTGCACAAATCAATGAACTGCCTTTGTCATCCCAAACCAATAAAGAATGGAGGCTAACCTCCTATAGGTTCTGTAGTAACCGGAATGCCCTCCAGAGAGGCTGTTATGAAATTCGGCTAGCAATTTGGGAATTCAAGGTGAAGAAGAAGGAATGACCAACCTGGTTTTGTAGAATAGTTTGTCATGGTGCTCAACAAAACCCGGATGAGAGGAGGGGTCATGGCGTAAATCTTGAAGAATTTGTTGAATTTGGGCATCAGACTCAACTCCCTGGAGCAGTTCCTGTCCACCCACCCATTGGGTACTGACAATCATGGACTGCATCTCCACTCCATTTCCGACAACCCTAGACAGAGCATCAGCCGCGCGGTTCTCCTTTCCTTGCTTGTAACGTACCTCAAACTTATACCCCATCAGTTTTGCTAACCAGTTCTGTTGATCCATCGTTGTGATCCGTTGGTGAAGCAACTGCCGAATACTCTGTTGGTCAGTATACACAATGAATTAGGTTGGCCCAATAAATTAGGCCGCCAATGCAGAATTGCCAAGACTATAGCCATCACTTCCTTCTCGTAGGCTGATTTGAGGAGGTTTTGGGCTGATAGGGACTTGCTAAAATAAGCTATGGGCCTCCTATTTTGCATAAACACAGCTCCTAAACCACACCCCAAAGCATCACACTCAATCTCGAAGGGTCTTGAAAAGTCTGGCAATGCCAACAATGGAGCCGAAATCAGCTTCTGTTTAAGGATGAAGAATGCCTCTTGCACATCACTATTCCACTTGAAATTGTTCTTCTTAGTCAATTCTGTTAGTGGCTTAGCTATCTTTCCATATCCATTGATGAATTTCCTGTAGTATCCCGTTAGACCGAGGAAATCCCTCACCCCTTTTACTGTAGTCGGTGTTGGCCACTCTTGTACAGCTTTGGTTTTGTTGGGATCCACCATTACCCCTGCTCCGTTAATTATATGGCCCTAATACTCCACTGACTGTTGAGCAAAACTACATTTCTTACTGTTCACCACATATTGATTCTTAGCTAAAATTCCCATAACAGAATCCACATGACGCAAATGCTCACTCCATGTTTGACTGTAAATCAATATATCATCAAAAAATACCAAAACACACTTACATAGCAATGGTCGAAAAAATTCATTCATGGCCGATTGGAAAGTAGCGGGTGCGTTCGTCAATCCAAACGGCATGACTAAAAATTCATAATGTTCGTCATGAGTACAAAAAGCAGTCTTTTCTACATCAGAATTCCTCACCCGAATCTGATGGTACCCAGATTTGAGGTCCAGCTTAGTGAAGAATTGCGCTCCACACAATTCGTCAAACAACTCCTCGATCACTAGAATTGGGTACTTGTCAAGCAGTGTGACCTTATTCAAGTCTCTATAATCCACACACATCCTCCACGTATTGTCCTTCTTTCTAACCAAAATGACAGGACTTGAAAAAGAACTCTGACTATGCCTAATGATTCCCTTGGCCAACATTTCCTTCGCTTGCCTCTGAATTTCAAATTTATGATGGTAAGGGTACCGATACGGGTGGACACAAACCGACCCCAGTCCGGGTTGGAGGACAATTGCATGCTCCCGAGTTCTTTTGGGAGGTAAACCAGCAGGTTCATGAAAGACTGACCTGTATTTACCAAGGAGGGCGGTTAGCTGCTTCTGTTGGTTATTTCCCAAGTGGTCCAGTGACTCCCAAGGCAAAGGAGATGGGCCCTCTCCTTCAGCAACCAATTGGTGTAGTTGAGCCTCAATCCAGCTATGCAGTGCCTGAAGTGAACCTTCCCCATTTGTCACGCCCCTCAATTCCACCTTGCGTCCATGATCCAAGAACTTCAAATGCCCCAAATCCCAATTGACAGTAACATCCGCAAGAGTTCACAACCATTCCACCCCTAAAATCAAATCCAATCCTCCTAAATTCGTCACCAAGGCATCCATAGTGCACTGATAATTAACCATCTAAAGTTGTATTCCCGTACATCTCTAGTCAATTCCAATTAAATTTCCATCTCCTAATCTGATCTCAAGCAATTTAATTCGTTGTACCTGCAATCCTAAAATTGACACGAGCTATTGAGATACGAAGTTATGAGTGGCTCCACTATCCACCAGCATCAACGTTGGAATCCCATTAAAAGTGCCCAATAACTTGATCGTATCTAACCCCTTTCCCTCAAGATTCAAAAACCCAAAAGGACTTGTAACTCTATTGAGCTCCAGAATTTTGCATTCCCCATCTACCCGTATTTCTTCTTCCTCTGTTTCAGCTTCATAGAATTCTTCCTCTTCTTCGATTTCATCTCCCTCTCCCAATATCATCACATTAAATTGTGCCTTAGGGCATTTGTGTTATGGAGAGTAAATCTGGCCACACTAGAAACAGAGCCCCTTCCTGCGTCTCTCCTCCCATTCTGCCTTGGATAGATGTCGGACTCCAGATCGCTTGAATCCCCATTGGTTGGAATCGGCAGCATGGAGATTTGTTTGCTGCTGTGGGTTAGCTAAATTTGGAAACAATTTTTGTTGGGTTGGCCCAAAATTAGAGGTAGATAAAGGTGAAGATGACCCGAACCAGTTTGACCCGCCCCATGTCCCACGAGTCACGTGACTTTTAATTACCCCCTCTTTCTCCTTGGCTGAATTTGGCAGCCTGGTTGAAATACCCATTTTTCCGATCTGCAAGGTAGCTTCAATGGATCAAGCCAACCTCATCGCCTCAACACAATCTTCAGGTTTGTGCACCTTAAGCCATCCTTTAATCTCTTCCCTCAGCCCATACCCAATGTACTACGGTTCTGGAAGTCCAGGAACCGTAGCAGCCACCATCTCAAAAAGCTCTATGTATTCTTCGACAGACCCAATTTGTTGCAAATCCGCCAACTCCTCGAATGGACTTGATGAATGAACTCCCCCATATCGTCTCGTAAGTTCTGTCTTAAATTGTTCCCAGGTCATTGTGGGGTGTATATCAACGAGCATCGAAAACCAATTGATGGTTGCTCCTTCCATACAAATTTCAGCCAAATTGATATGCATTTCTGGTGGAATTTCATTGATACGAAAATAGGTTTCAGTTCTAGTAATCCATCCCCTTGAATCTTTACCATTAAAGGTTGGAAGCTTTACCTTAATGAGGATTGTGGATCCGTGAAATGATTCGTGCTTAATTGATAATGCATCTTTTGTACTGAGTTTTGCCCCTGTTGATACCCATTTCCATCCAATACATATTCATATTGAGAACTGATCTCCTCTACCGAAGTAGGTTGTTTTTCCATTCGTTTAATCCAATTGATTACTAGCCCTTTAAATTCCTTATCCTTCTTTTTATCCGATTGGTAATCTTGTTGAAATGAAGCCAAACGGGCCTGTATTTTAGTAATAGAGGTGGTTAGCTCCCCAACCCTACTGTTCATTTCATCTGATCAAGAACCCGAGGCTTGTTGTCGCGTCTCCATAGTTTCTCCGCTCAGTCTCGAATCCGGCAGGTCGGACTAATGATAGATTTTCCCCAGTAACACTCAACAATAACAAGAAGTAGGGATGAAAGATGATTTGTATTGATTGGCAAAGAACACAACAGTAACGGTTCTTCCGAATTACAATCAAAGAGAAATGAGTAAATTAGAAAAATAAGGGCTGACACCTGCAAGAGGAAAAATAGCCAAACAGAAAGGCACCTTTCTCTCTCTCCCTTACCAGCCTATAGCTTCTAATATCCCCCCCAAACAACAAAAAACACCTATTTATACTTATTCTTAATTCTCTCTCCTCCTCCCCAAATCCTAACTAACTTCTGCCAGCTCACTATCTTCATCATTCCCTGTATTCTTTTTGAGTCTTCTCCTATATACCCTCCACACCTTGGGCCTTGGCTTCCCTTCATGATCAGCTTCTTTATCACATTTCTAGGACTGTAACCTCTATTTTAGGAGGCAAAAATTAAATAGCAGTAAGAATTTCAGCAAAAAGTACAAGATATAGACAACTATCTCTAACAAGTTCCAAGGTCCTTGCATCCTTTGAGCTTGGAAGTACAAGCTCCCTTTGACAACTTGATTAATCACCCGGTTTTCCGATCCGCAATTTGGGACCCTAATATATGAATGCAATAATATCAATCAAAACCCAGTCTCTTTCTCTCCCCAGCTCGGCAACATACTTTTTGCTAAGAATAAGTTACATCTTTATGTTCTGCTGTCCTTTTAGTGGATTCTTTTTAATTGATATTGCTCCAAAGCATTGGAATACCAGTAGTCTCATGAAAATTCTGTTACATTGCATAAAGCCACTAGTTCAAAGTGTAGACCAATAAGGAAATTTTGCAATGAGAAAATAGAATGAGCTAAGGTGTTAAATAATAACGTTAACATTGTGCGCACGTGTGCATGTGTGTGTGCAAAAGAGAGAGCATGAGAGAATCAAATTATAAGGAATGTCCACCAGCTCTGTTATATAACAAAGATCATTTCCGCATTGCTTTCAGCAGCATAACTCAAACAGAAAGTTCCACATACCCAAGCCCATCATACTACATGGTACTATTTCTTCACTTTTTTTCTTATGTGATCTTAGACTTTTCCATGCAAAGCAACATCAAAAAAGCATATACAGAATATCAATGAGGTTTCCACTGTTATGCCAAATAAAAGCTCCATAGCTTTGATTATTTAGCCAAGAACACTCAACATTTCTCCACCAAGTAATGCTTGCAAGATAATAATTAAACATGTTTATTTAAAACTTGTGACCTGTAACTTCATCTTTTGTTTCTAAATTTTGCTGCCTTCAGGTTATTCATTATACCTTTATTGCCCCACCCAAAAAAAAAAAAAAAAAAAGAAGGGCTATTCATAGTAACCTAAGGAGCACAGAAGTGCATCAGCATTGCCAAACTATCCAAGCAGCTTATAAAAAAGAAGCATCTCAACCTACAACAAAAATACTCAGATGGATTGAAAATAAAAAATAAAAGGAAGATACAATATTGATCATGGAGATATGGAATGAATTACTGCAGCATTGGGGTGCAGAAACCACATCACATTAAACTATTCAGGTCAGTTTACAAATAGAAAAATTGACAAAGTAGGGTAGCTTTCAGTACAAGATGTCCCCAAAACTCCTACCCGTAAACACATCAACAATTTTCCTTGTTCCACAAATTATAGTTGTTTCATAAATTCTACAAATTAAACTACAAAAAGAAACATGCATAAAAAATCTACAAGTCTCAAATATATGTTTTGAGCATGCAGCTGCTAATGCGTTGTTAGGATTAAATCCTAACAGTAGTTTAAATGAGGAATTCTGAGTCTTAAAACCCAGAAAATGATAGGTAGAAGATAGAAGGAAGAAGAGAGAATAGAATAAGACAAAAGAGAGATTTGGGAGAGAGAAAAGGAGAGGAAAAAGAGAATATGTATTCAATCATTGAGTGGTCCCAAAAGTGGACATTACAGCTATTTAAGGAGCAAAAGAAAGGACAGCCGTGCTAGATGACAATTGCACATGCAATCCTTGCTCAACAACTAACAATTCTGGAATAGTAATTCCCCTAACTACCTACCTTTTCCAGCCATAACAGAATTAACAGATTAATAACCTAATTGACATTTTTACCCTTCCTTTTATACTTAACAATACCCCCTCCTTGAGTAACTTCTTGTCCCCAAGAAGTAAAAAATCCTGGAAATTGCTGCTGGATGTAGTTGGCATCTTCCCAAGTGGAGTCGATGGAGGGTAACCCTTGCCACTTGATGAGAAGTTGGCTGATGTGGGTGTCACCAGCAAGGATGGTTCTTGTATTCAGGATTTTTTTCAGGCTGTATGGAGAATTCTCCATCAATGAGGGAGGGCAGGGAGGTTAGTGGAATACTGTGGTCTCCAAGTTTCCGTTTGAGAAGAGAAACATGGAAGACAGGGTGGATCCTGCAGGTGGAGGGTAATTCCAGTTTATAAGCAACTGGGCCAATTCGGGATAAGACCTTGAAGGGCCCGTAGTACTTTGCTGTCAATTTAAGGGACTTCCTAACAGCTAAAGTGAGTTGTCTGTAGGGCTGAAGCTTGAGGTAAACCCAGTCCCCTACTTGGAATTCCCGTTCAGTTCTGCCTTTGTCTGCATACTGTTTCATTTTGTTCTTGGAGGTGGCCAACTGCTCTTTGATGAAGGAGTTCATGGTCTCTCTGGACTGTAGGTACTCTTCTACAGCAGCTACTGATGCTGGAAGGGAAGGGACAACAGGTAGGGAAGGAGGGTGACCATAAACAGCCTGAAAGGGGCTCATTTTAAGTGCTGAGTGGTAACTGGTATTGTACCAGTATTCAGCTAGACTGAGCCATTTGAACCACCTGCTTGGTTTGTGAAAACTCATACATCTGAGATAGCACTCTAAGCATCTGTTCAGCCTCTCGGTTTGTCCATCAGATTGGGGGTGATAAGCTGTTGTGAAGTGTAGCTTGATGCCCAATAGCTTCATTAATTCCTGCCAAAATCCTCCAGTGAACAACCTGTCCCTGTCGGTTACAATGGTGGCTGGCATTCCATGCAGCTTAAAGACTTGATCCAAGAAAACTTGGGCAACAACGGCTGCTGTAAAAGGGTGAGCAAGTGGAATGAAATGCCCCATCTTAGAGAACCTGTCCACTACTACCAGAATGGTGTCATAACCTCCTGATTTAGGCAACTTTTCAATAAAATCCATAGAGATATCGACCCAAGCTTGGCTAGGAATAGGCAGAGGCTGAAGTAACCCTGGTGGTGCTACCGATTCTGCCTTGCACCTCTGACAAGTATCGCACTTAGTGACCCACTCAATAACATTTCTCTGCATAGCAGGCCAATAAAAGGTCTGTTGGAGTCTGGTTAAAGTACCTCTAATGCCTGAGTGGCCTCCAAATGGAGAGTCATGGCAGATGTTTAGCAGCTGCTGCCTTAGAGTGGTGTTGGAGCCAATGTAAAGCCTGCCCTTATATCTTACTAACCCTCCATGCAGGGTGTGGTGAGGCAGGCTGGAGGGAGAAATAGCTAATTGCTGGATGATGGATTGGACTTTGTCATCAGCAGTGTAGGACAGGAGTACTTCGTCAATCCAGGTAGGTGTGATGACTGTAATTGCGGAAAGATTTGAGGGTTGTGAGCCTTCAAATTTTCTAGAGAGGGCATCGACAACCTTGTTGTCACTGCCCTTCTTATAGAGAATTGTGTAGTCCAGTCCCAATAGTTTAGTGATACCCTTCATTTGGATGTAGGTGTGCAGCCTTTGCTCCAAGAGATGCTTGATACTCTCATGATCAGTTTTAATGGTGAAGGGTCCTTGTTCCAAATAATGCCTCCATTTGGTGACTGCATGTGTGATAGCTAGAAGTTCTCTCTCATAGGCTGACAGTTGTTGAGCCCTAGGACCAAGTGATTTAGAGAGATAGGCAATCGGGTGGTTCTGCTGGAGGAGGACAGCACCTATGCCTGTGTTACTGGCATCACACTCTAGGGTGAAGGGTTGCTGGAAATTGGGTAGGGCTAAAATGGGGGCTTGGGACATTAATTGTTTAAGATGATCAAATGCTGCCTGTGCTGTTGGACTCCAACAGAAACCGTCCTTCTTCAGCAAATCAGTAAGTGGCTTACTAACAATACCATACCCTTGAATAAATCTCCTATAATAGCCCGTGAGTCCCAAAAATCCCCTGAGGCTTTTTAAGTTTGAGGGAATAGGCCAAGTAACCATGGCCTCAATCTTGCTAGGGTCAGTAGCAACTCCTGCCCCAGAAATCACGTGGCCCAAATATGAGACTTGAGGCTGCCCGATTTCACATTTGGATTCTTTTGCATACAGCTTATGGGTTCTGAGAAGGTCAAGGACAATTTGGAGGTGGGTTAGATGTTGTTTTGCATTAGGACTGTAGATTAGGATGTCATCAAAAAAGACTAGGACAAATTTCCTCAAATAGGGTTTAAAAATGGAGTTCATAAGGGCTTGGAACGTGGCTGGTCCATTAGTAAGGCCAAAGGGCATGACAAGGAACTCGTAATGGCCTGAGTGAGTTTTGAAGGCTGTTTTAGATATGTCAGGAGTATGCATTCTGATTTGGTAGTATCCTGCCCTTAAGTCCAATTTGGTGAACATAGTTGCCCCATGTAATTCATCCATCAAATCCTCAACCAGTGGTATAGGGAATTTGTCCTTCACAGTGACCTTGTTGAGCTCCCTATAATCTATACAAAATCTCCATGTACCATCTTTTTTCTTCACCAAAAGAACAGGAGAAGCGAAGGGGCTGGAACTAGGCTAGATTAGAGAATTATCCAGCATCTCCTCAACTAATCTTTCTATCTCATTTTTTTGGTGATGGGAATATCGATAGGGTCTGATATTGATGGGTTGAGTGTTAGGTTTGAGGGGAATGGAGTGATCATGGGTTCTTTGGGGTGGTAAGGTGGATGGCATGCTGAAGACATCTTGGTAGTGGGTGAGGAGGTGCTGTATGGGTGGAGGAATTGGAAAATCAGGGGGCTTAGGTGTGGGTGGAACAGGTTGTGTGGCTGTAATATAAAATAGCTTGGAGGTAAACCCTTGCCACCCATTCTGCATAAGCTTCCCTACAGATTTGGCCGACAACATCTTCAACGAAGCCTGCTCATTCAGACCTTTCAGAATTAGGGCTTTTCCGTCCTTGATGATGGTGAGTGTAGGTTTATCAAAGTCAAAGGTGACGGGATTGTACCCTTTCATCCAATCTACCCCTAGTATGAGATCATAATCTCCCAATTCAAAAATCCGGAAGCTAAACTGGAATTGGCAGCCCTGCATGTGCCAAGTGCAGTGGTTGCATTTGTCTTGAACTTGAATTTTTCGGCCATCAGCAACAGACACTGTGACAGGAGATACTTTGGTTATTGGTAGCTTCAATTCCTTGACTAACTTGGAGTCCACAAAACTATGGGTACTCCCACTGTCAATAAGCATCATAATGGGTCTTCCTTGCAACTGTCCCTTAATCTTGAGGGTATTGTCACTCAGCCCACCTTCCACTGCATGTATGGAGATCTGGACCTGTTCCAGGGTTGCTTCTTCTTCATCTGGGGGTGGCTCATCCACTTCCTGCCACTCTTCATCTTCTGGTTCTGCCTCCACAGTGGTGTGCAAGGCCATCAGCTTCTTATCAGTGCACTTATGCCCTGGAAAATATTTATCTCCACATCTGTAACAGCTGCCAGGAATTCTCTTGGTGTTAGGGTTGTGGTTAGGGCTTGGAGTGATTATGTTTGGGGTGGGATTAGTGGTCTTGGGGCTGTATTGATTTGGTTGAGGGCTGTAGTTGTTGAGGGGTCTGTTTGGGTTGAAGGTTCTGGTGAATGTTCTAGGTTTGGTGGCCTCAATGTACTTCTCTTGGAGCTTAGCTTGAGCTATGGCCATATATAAATCTCTTGGGCTAAACATCCTCACCACACATTTGATTTCCTCCTTCAATCCTCCAATGAAGGTACTGACATAATAAGGTTCAGTGTGCTAGGGAAAAATCTTTTCTAGTTTCAACTTAAGCTCCTCAAACCTATCCTGGTAAGCCTCCACTGTTGAAGTTTGTTTCAAT
This sequence comes from Excoecaria cochinchinensis, assembly GCA_947683425.1. Lineage (NCBI taxonomy): Eukaryota > Viridiplantae > Streptophyta > Magnoliopsida > Malpighiales > Euphorbiaceae > Excoecaria > Excoecaria cochinchinensis. Next base: position 9,611,006 of record CANTUQ010000050.1, read on the forward strand.
TTCTGGAACTCTTCAACTACATCTAGTTCCCCACCCTCCTTCAAATGTGGGCAGTTCACACTTGGGTAAGAGTTTATTGAGATAGGTTCTTCCATTTCCCCCTACCTCCAATCCGTCCCTCTCTCCTGGTCTAGGCAGTAACCCTCTCCCCATATTAGGTATCTCTTGTGCTTCTTTACCTCTAGCACTACTACTAGCAGGTGAGGCATGATGGGAGGTAAACACAGGGGTGGTCTGGGTTTGAGTTGCTGCATTACCTTGGATAAGTTGGGCTAAGTAGGCAACAGACCTCTGGTTCTCCAGTCTGAGCTCCTCGTATTGGCCCTGGCTTCGCTTCTGGTCAGCCCTCAAATGGATCTGCTCCTGTTGCATCTCCTGGAGTTGGTTCTGTAGGGTCCCAAACTTAGCTTCCAACTGCTGCAAATAGTAGCTTCCTTGCTCCTCCAATCTGGAATCCAGGCTACGCAGGTGTTCTTCAACCTCCTCCATGGCAGCTGCTGGTTCTTCAGTGGTACCTCCTTTTGTCTTTTTGGCAGTGGGGTTTTTACTCATCTTTAAGGAATCGTTGCTGCTCTGATACCAGTTGTTAGGATTAAATCCTAACAGTAGTTTAAATGAGGAATTCTGAGTCTTAAAACCCAGAAAATGATAGGTAGAAGATAGAAGGAAGAAGAGAGAATAGAATAAGACAAAAGAGAGATTTGGGAGAGAGAAAAGGAGAGGAAAAAGAGAATCTGTATTCAATCATTGAGTGGTCCCAAAAGTGGACATTACAGCTATTTAAGGAGCAAAAGAAAGGACAGCTGTGCTAGATGACAATTGCACATGCAATCCTTGCTCAACAACTAACAATTCTGGAATAGTAATTCCCCTAACTACCTACCTTTTCCAGCCATAACAGAATTAACAGATTAATAACCTAATTGACATTTTTACCCTTCCTTTTATACTTAACATGCATGCCATGGGTAATCATAATCAAACTACACAGAAGATCTACATTATAGATCTCATATGAAAATCAAGTCACAATTAAAGTAATACAAGAAATAATCAAAGAGAATTCCTTTCCAAGACATCCTACAGCTAAGCTGCCTCAGTAAAATTTAATATGCTGTGTGCAGATGCATGTGAAAAAAAAAATCAAAAACCTCTCACAAAAGTTTTGGTGATTCATAGTTTTATAAGAGTAGTGCAAATTACTAGTTACACATAGATAATGATACTGCAGTTTGGAAAAACAAAATCTTAGAAGGCAAAGAATTCTTACTGTTCAGGACTTTGGGCATGTAATCATCAATCAAAGGCCAAAGAGCATCATAAAGAGCAGTCATACCCAGCCCCGTCTCAGCAGATATGGCAATAGGATCACCAAACCCTAGCATAAGTGCTTCTTCAGCGGCATCATTGATAGAGCCAGTACCATCACATAGTGATTCAGATTTATTCATTGCTACTATAGGTTTGATCCCAGGTGCATGTTTACGCAACCACTTTCCAACCTCCAAATCCAATGGGTGCACTCCAGCTCTGGTCATCAAAATGCACATGGAAACCAAGAAAATAGTAAGAATAATACCCATAAATATCTTGTTATGTTCTAGTTGCCATCACACCATTTGTTTCAAGGGCAACATCCAGAACACATTTTGTCACAACAAAATCCACATGCAATCAATATATATTAGCATGAACCTTACTACTAAACAAAAAGATCCATCTAGCCAAAATGTCAATCATAATGGTTGAATATATTTGGCTCCTTGAGCAGATGACTTAACTTTTGCATTTTTTGCATGTAGCCACAACCCAGCTCATTCATCTTATGTGAAAATTAAATATGAAATGTTGACTGACCTTGCATCTATCAGGAATACTACAAATTGAGTCCTTGCTAACACATTTGCAGTCATGCTTGCAGTTCTGTGAAGGATAGACCCTGAAGTCGCTTCTGTTTCTAAGCCAGCTGAGTCCAACACCCGGAACCTTAGATCACCCAATTTGGCAACACCTTCTCTAATGTCCCGAGTAACATGATCATCAGGTGTATTGTACACAAGAGCCTCTCTCCTCTGAATCAACCTACGAGATCCCCATTTAAAAATAGCTCGATTTTTTTAACTATTAACATATAATCAATCTTAAAAAAAATAAGTTCACTTGCTCTATATATATACAAATAATAAAACTGACCGATTAAAGAGAGCTGATTTTCCCACATTTGGGCGACCAACAAGAATAACAGTTGGAAGCAAATTGATGTCAATTTTTGTATAGTCATACATTTTCTCGTGCAAAACTTTTCCTTTCTCGCCTTTCTTGGCAATATCGACATCACTAGAATCTAAATCAGTCTGCTCCAAAGTACAACACATCACATCTTCACCTAAGCAAGTATCCAACTCAGGCACCTCGATTCGAGCTACTGTGCAAAATGCCTGAAAAAGCTGCCCTTTTGCAAGTAAACTATAAGAGTTCCATACAGGAGGGACAACTCCAATGCCATTCACAACACTACCACAATTAAATAGCGATCCTGCAAAATTAATAGATGTTTGATGGTCCAGAATTGGTTCACTCTTTCTTGTAACATAACAATAGCAGGAAAAAAAAAAAAAGAGGGAGAGAGAGAGAGAGAGATTGATAAAAGTATGTGAAATTGCTTACCTAAAGAAGCCTTCAAATGAGCAGCTACTGGCACAGTCAATGATTTTATGGGGTTAAACACCCTGTAGAATACTTGGTTAAAGTTTTGAGCTTTCTTCTGCAGTGAATAGCCGGTGCTATTTTTACGTAAAATTTGCGAACCACAATGCCTCTTTGCCCTTTGGGCCAAAAGGGATCGAACCCAAGGATGAGACATACAGCAGAAGTAGTATTGTCTAGCTAACTTATTCTTAACTGTTATGTGCCCAACTGTAATGGAATGTAACAATCAAATGAGCAAAGAGTAGAACCACAATCAAAAGCCAACAAATTTATTTAGTTCATGTTTATTTTTCTCTTAATTTGGAAAGGAAACTTGTTTAATCAAGAAAAAGAATTTAAAAACCTAAAATCCAGCAGAAGTTTAGCTTATGTACCTCGAAGGATAAGAGGGATTTTCTTTGAGGAAGTACATCAAACAGTTTGTGAGTAACTATAAAAAGAGAAAAGAAAGAAAATACGGAGAAAGCAAACGAAATTATAATGCGAAATTCACAACAAAAGTTTTGCCCACTCAAAAGAAACTATTTCTCATATATAAATATTTTTACCAAAAGAGTACCAAATGAAACTGAAGAGAGAGAGAGAGAGAAGAACTAATGAATGAGAACAAGTTACAGAACACCAGCATACCAAACCAAATAAAGGACACAAGTAACTGATGAAACTTCCAACATCTCTGGATGCCAAATTGAACAAAATAAGAGTAGGGGTTAAAGAGTGCAAGAATTAGATAGCAATATGTTATTTGAGGGACAATGAATCCTTGGCTTGCTGGACTTTTGTTGTTTGAGCTTTCGATTTGGCTACTGTGCACAAACTCCAACACATAAAAACCATTTACCAAAAAATGATAAGCAAGCCGCTTCTGCAGAGCCTAAAAAGGTCACGACTCGGATTCTAATAGTGTAAATCCTAGAAAGTTCACGAATTCAAATAATTGAAAATCCATTCTCTGCAAAGAACAAACTCTAATATTGAAGAACTAGAAAATAATTAAAGAGCAAATTACCTTGTAATATCTTAATTGAAGACAGAAATTGGCAATTAAGAGCACCTAAGAAGGTCCCACGAATGGTTTTGAGAGATTCATGGCTACTTTCCAGGAATATTACGCCATTTTCCTACCTGAAAGCATTTCGTTAGATTGTTAGGCAATTTCGAGATGGATTAGAAGGGGTGGGCTATGAACAAGAGATGAAATTGTTATGGTTTTTGTGGGTCTCTAGACTCTCTACTCACGTTAATTCCATCCGGGGTAACGTTGTGCTGGCTTGATTTGTAAAAGCAACCATCGTTTCACTCATTAATGAGTTAACGGCCATGATAAAATTAACCTTTTTTTTTTCTTTTTTTACTCTTCACTGTATTACGTCACTTTTTTACTCTTGCGTAAGTAATTAAGGCGCCGCCTATAGATGGGCATTAACCACGGGCAATACACCGGTGGCTTTAAGTGTACTTATCACGACCGGATTCTGTCGGAGTCGTTAAAAATCCTTTTTCTTCTAGAATACATATTTCCAATCCAAATCCTTGCCCTACTCGTATAATAGAATTTTAGTAGAATATGTTTACTTTTCCTGCTCTTTGTAGTATTTATAATCTCTAATCCGATATGTATATATATACACACACTAAAGTTAAACAATCTTGTTAAGGTGAAGCAGGTTAATCTTCGGATTCATTCAATACACTGTCATCTTTATATTTAATATAGTTTGTAAAACAAGCAATGGTGGAAAATAATAAAGTTGTTGAAGAAGAGAGTGATTATATATATTTCAAGAATATTCCAAGAGGTTATCGATTCTCTCCAACTGATGAAGAGTTGGTTCTTCACTACTTGATGAACCGGGATTTGAATCGACCTTTGCCTCGAAACAGGATTCGCGAGGTTAACTTCTACGAAAGACATCCCCAAGAGTTTGCAGGTGATCATCACTTCTTAATCTCTACCTACTGTTAATTACCATTTGATTTTGATACATACAATTAAAGTTCTCGAGAAAACTTGAAACTGGCATGAATTTGTAATTTTTTATTTTTAGAAATTAGAGTTTTATTTTTATAAAAACCAAAACAATATATAGATAAACACTAAATTCGGAATTAATAAAAGAAACCTTATCATAAATTATTGTTAGCATACCATGTTATCAAGAGTTGTATGACACAAGCTGTTTATTATTTAATTCCGAATTATATTATTTAATTCTCACTACAAGAAAGTCATGAAATAGCGACGGAATATTAGCGACGGAATAGCGTATTCCGTCGGGAAATTAATCCCGACGGAATTCTCTATTCCGTCGGTAATTTCCCGACGGAATAGTAAATTCCGTCGGGAAATTAATCCCGACGGAATAGCGTATTCCGTCGGGATTAATTTACCGACGGAATTCTCTATTCCGTCGGTAATTTTTTGCCGACGGATTACGCTATTCCGTCGGGATTAATTTCCCGACGGAATTTACTATTCCGTCGGGAAATTACCGACGGAATAGAGAATTCCGTCGGGATTAATTTCCCGACGGAATTTTCCGTCGGGATAAATTACCTACGACTTTATTGCCGACGGAATATTTTCCGTCGGCAATTTATTTTCCCGACGGAAATTACACATTTTCCGTCGGTAATTTCCGTCGGGAAACGTGTATTTTCTTGTAGTGTCTTGTTAGCATGTATATTATTTAATTAATTAATTTCATACTTAATTCCTGCATGTTTGATTGGTACGTGCATGGTGAAATGAAGAAATGTACAAGCTGGATGAGAAAATAGAGAGCGAGTGGTATTTTTTCACAGGTAGAGAACGAAAGTATCCAAAAGGGCAGAGACCAAGTAGGAAAGCTGGAGATGGACACTGGAAACCCACTGGAACTGAGAAATCCATTGAAATCGAAGGAGTTCGTGTTGCCACCAGAAAATCACTTGATTATTATCAAGGCAATCCCAATCATAATCCTGTCAGAACCCTATGGAAAATGCATGAATATGTTCTTGAACTACCCAATTCTCTTCCTTCTACTTCTCCTGATCATGATATGCAGGTTGGTTTCCTTACACCAATTCAGATATTTTTAACTTTTTATTTATGTATTCTTTTTCTTTTTCCCAATTTACTTGTCTTTTTTGGTTTATTTGTTATAGTTGAATAAATGGGTTCTTTGCAAGTTATATACAAAGAAAACTGGGAACAGTAATAACGAAGCTGGAGAGAGTTCCAATTCAAGCAAAACCCAAAATGAAGAGATCAGTAGCAATTCAAATAACAATCAAGAACTTGATAACTCTCTTATACTGATACCAAATCATGATCAAGCTCAAGCAATGAATGATTTTCTAATTCAAAATCAAGTTCACGGGTTTGCTGAGAATGATGATCATCTTCTAGGATTAGCCAATCCTTTCACTCCAAACCCTAACATTAATAATGGTGCTTCAATCTTCAACAATGGATTAATGCAAGTGGAGGCTGATTTGCATAACATTTTTGGAAGTTATGGAGATGATGAAGGGATGCAAATGAGTACAGTACTTCCTCCTCTGCCGCCTTCTATGGACGAAGTTATGAACACTACTTTGCAGAATCTTGAAAATCATCATTCTGTTACCATGCCTAAGAGGAGGAAATATCCTGCAAGCTAGACCCGTTTTGGCTAGATTAACAACATCAACTAAGCTTTAATTTCGTACTAGATAGATTCGGTCATATGAATTATCTGACTCTAATTTTCTCTGTCCAAAGCCATATTTCGCTAGTTTAACTATACGATTTGAAGACAAAAAATCGCATTTTATTTTACGTATTCGTTATCTAATGTGGATAGAATTTTGCATATATTTTTGACCTTTATATATTTTTTTAATTTGTTATTATTTTAGACCTTTAATTTTGGTGAATTATTAATTGTGTACAAAACAAACATGCACATTATTGCCTTAAATAATAATTAATATTCATATTCAGTTGATGTTAGATGCTTAATAAGAGACATAGCTGGTTGCAAAATTATGATAATTTTGAAAATTACGTGTATATATATATATATATTCTAATATTTAAATAGCTTGCATCACCTTAACAATTGAGTAACTCGTAGCATAAGGTAAAAGTTTTAAGCAAACTGAGAAAATATTGAAAGATATCAACTTAGATTTTCAAAGGCCATGAAATAATTATTTTAAGGTTTTGAATGAAATTATTTTTGAAAAACTAATTATTTTCCTTAATTTTGAATCTCGAAATATGAAAAACACAAATATTATGATATTTGAATCTAATAGATTTAATATCAAGTAAAATTGTTGAATATATTACCTAAAAAAATAATTCTCCTGCGTAACTTTAAAAGAAGATAAAATATAATTGATGTTTTCTTTTGCTTCTGTATATCATATTAAAAATCACAATAAAGTTAGAGAAAATTACAAAACATTTTTGTAATTATATTTTTTAATTTATTAACATGTCCATTCCTTAATCCATTTTCAAATAAACAAGAAATAATATTTTGATGCGTGTGCATCTCAATCATCGAATCGCGCGCATACATTCGATCTTACAGTCGTGCGCCCCAAATCGTCTCCTATAAATAGAACTCAAATTTTTAAAAATGTGCTAGATAGATTATAATTGTTTTTAATCCAATCCATCTCAAATTTTAAATGAATTTAATTCAACCTAATCCAATTAGAATATAAAGTACACCCTTTTATATTGGATTGGTTAGTTTATATTAGATTATATTGATTATATCAATTATATACGATAAATTATAAATATATAATTTACAATTGAGTCATATTTATATTTTTAAATATAAAACATTAATTTCATTTTCTTAACATTTTTTAAGAAAAACCTGTGTTTCAATTTTTTAATTTTTTTTTTTTAAATTTCAAAAACAATAAAAAAAACAGTGCCTTAAAAAGTTTGTACCTTTACATTTTTGTATATAATTTTTTTTTAAGATGTGAAATTAATCAATTTATTTAAAATCCACTAAAAAAAAATTCAGAAACCTATTCATTAAGAAAAGAAGTTTCAAAATTCTATCCATTAAAAAAAAAAAAACCCTTTGAAAATTCTATATATCTCCAGCAACAGCAATACACCTAACAACTATTTTTGTTACATATTAATTTTAAAAAATATAAAGATTATTTATAATTTCTATTCTACATATATTATATAAATTTAACTTTATAACTATTTGTATTAAATATTTAATGCACGAAATTAAGATGATAATTAGTTAATAAATTAAATTGAATATTTTAGTTATTAATAAGACAAATTTGATTGTTCTAATAATTATTATACTTATAACTATGAACATTAATAAGATAAATTTGATGTCACCCAACTACTATTTAATTTTTTTTGCACAAATAACTATATACGTATATAAATTAAACAATTTACCACCTAATCATTTTACCAATTAATTTCATTTATTTTTAATGACACTTAATATTTATCTATTTTTTACACAATACATAAATGAATATGTAAATTTATAATATAATTACATATATTTATTATATATAATAAAATCTTACCAATTAATGTACTTATAACACCCTTGAACCAATATACAACCCAAAAATGTGATGTCACAAATCGTATAATAATATACCCTAAATTTTATATTGGAGAGAAAAACTTCAACTATTTTTAAATTTATGATCATTGTTAAAATATTTTATAGAAAATCGGACAAAATTTTCCCTTGTGAACAAAAAGAGTTCGCACTTCTACAATTGCATTCTCCTGTTTCATTCATATCTCCTCGTCAAAATCCAACACAAAGATTCTCATCCTCCTTATAAAATGTTCGTAATATTCAACATTCCATCATCAAACAAATTCATCTGCTCATAAGTGTGCGCATCTGTGTGCGCACGTGCACGTGTAAATATATATAGAAATTTCATACACCTATTTCATCTATAAGCAGCACATTCTTAAACTATTTCAATATATCCAAGTGTTATAAGGTAACCAATGTCCAAATTAATTACATCATAAAATCAACCGTTTACATGATCTCAATATATATTTACTGGTATAAATTCAAAATATCCACCACTTGGTTATCAAAATACTGTCTGTAGGATTCCTAGCCAAAATCACAAAATATATCAAAATGCCAGCATGCCTATTTATGCATCTAAAAAGAAGTAAATGGCCTCTCTTTATTTCTTTGCAGATCCATGCCAACCAATCTTCTGTCCAAAATCTGTTGACTTACGCACGGACAAAAATCCATGAGCAAAGCAATGTGCTTAGTGATGACTTTCACTAACTATATTTCTCCTTGTTAAAAATATGTATCAATAATGTTATATTATATATAAAAAGATCAAAATCAGTAATAACAGCAAAAGAAGTCTTTAAATATAAATTTATTTAAAGTTCCATAATGTGAAAGAACACAAACTAATTTATAGAAAATATCTAACTTCTTAAAGTTTTCATGCAATTTAATATTTTCTTATGCTGTATTCTCCTAGTTACTAACTAGACACGCATAGCAATGAACTTAATGATATTTTATTATTTATTATACTCTTAATATTAATATTTTATTTAAATTCTCAAATTGTTGCCCTTAGTAATTCAATAGAACTACACTAAGTCGAATACACGGAATCAAAGCCTTATAGGCCAAATTGGATTGAAGTGGCTCTATTCGAAGCATGGACAATTTAATCATGTTCTGGGCCCAAATTGAAAGATGAAATTGAAGTGGCTTGATATGGAGCATGGACACTTCAATCATATAGTAAGAGCATAAATTGATAAATGAGATTGAAGTGGCTCAATTCGAAGCATGAACACTTCAATCATCTAGTGAGGGGTCCGGATCGAGACATGATGATGAAGAAAGGGCCATCAGCCAAGAAGTCCAAGGCCACAAGCCCAATGTGTGGAAGGTTTACTCCAGGAGGCCCAGGAAGAAGGCAACGGAAGGAGATGCTGAGCTGGCCTAGAGTTAGTTATGGAAAAAGAGAAATAAAAAGAGGAGGAGAGAGAGAGGGGGGATATCAGAGATTTTACTTGTAATGGAGGGGTAGGAAGGGAGGGGGATAGGAGATTGTTGTTTGGATGCTCATTTCAGCATTTGGCCCTCATTATCATTCTGAATTCATTTTCCTTTTCCTTTGATAGCTTGGTTACAGAAACTGCTATACTGTAATTGATTTATCTCATATCAATATACCCATTTCATCATATTCAGCTCTGGTTGTGTGATTAACTGTCTTTCGATATCGTTTTTCCTAACATTGGTCCGACCTGCCGGATCCGAAGAACATTTGAGGGGGTGAACAATATGGAAACTCGTTTGCAATCCGTGAATACCCGTTTGGATGATACAGAGGGGAGAGTGGGCGAGTTAGCCGCCTGTGTGAGAGAATTAACCAAATCGGTTACCGAGCTTCAAACGTGTTTCGCCACATCCCAAATCAATTATCAATCAGACAAGAAGACGGAGGATGAATTCAGAAGTCAAGTTCTGCATTGGCTTAAGCGTTTGGACAAGCAGCCTCAGCATATGGAGGAGGTCAGTTCACTGGGAGAGACGTTCATGGAGGGGGGAGGGAACCGTCCAGGGCAGGGTTCCAATCAGAAAATTGAATACCAGCCCCATCCAAACCACTTTGCCGACCCACTCGTATCGCTAAAGAAGGTGAAATTACCAATGTTTAATGGCACGGATCCTAGAGGATGGGTAATGCGATTGGAAACTTACTTTCGTGTTAACCAAATTTCTTCCGATATGCGTGTCGCTTTGGCTGAAATATGTATGGAGGGTTCAACCATCAACTGGTTTTCTATGTTATTGGATGTCTCCCCATCTCTGACGTGGGAGCAATTCAAAACGGATTTAATGCGTCGATATGGTGGACTTCATTTTTCTAGCCCATTTGAGGAACTAGCTGACCTTAAACAAGTGGGGAGTGTGGAAGAGTTCATCGAGAGCTTTGAGATGGTTGTTGCCTCTGCTCCTGGTCTACCGGAACCGCAGTATGTGGGGTATTTCATTAGTGGGCTGAGAGAGGAGATCAAAGGCTGGGTGAAGGTGCACAAACCGGAGGATAGGGTCGAAGCTATGCGTCTCGCGCGAACTATTGAGGCTTCGTTGCAGATCAATCGAGGGGGGCTGGCTCCGACGAGGTCGTTCCAGAATTCGGTGAAGGAGAAGGATGGTTCATATAGGACACATGGAATTCCGGGACCGTGGGCTGGGCCTAATAGAGTGGGTTTCTCACCCACCATGCCTCATCAGTCCCCAGGCCCAAATCTCAGCAAATACCCACCCGTGTTGTCAACCCACCAACCATCCACCCCATCTGCATCCACCGATTCTAATCGATGGGGGCAACGCCGAGCAGGAGTTCGGAATTTGACCAAGGCGGAATGGGAAGAACGGCGGCGGAAGGGACTTTGTTTCCAGTGTGGGCAGAACTATTCCCCACAGCACAAATGTCCTAGGGCCCAACTAAAGGTGATGTTATTGGGTGAGGAGGATGAGGCTGAAGAAGAAGAGGAATTTTATGATGTTGACAACAACGAAGGAGACAATCAAGTGGATGGTGAATGCCGGGTCCTCGAATTCAACCGCCTTAACCACTATATGGGAGTTTCTGACAAATTGGACAGGGAGTTGAGTACCATCAAGTTGAGGGGCACAATAAATGGAATTCCAACAGAGATGCTGGTGGACAGCGGTGCAACCCACAATTTCATCTCATCCCAGTTAGTGTCAGTGTTGGGATTTCAGGTACGTAGCATCCAAACTTTGGGTATTCGGTTGGGCGATGGGAACATGATTGGGGTAGACCAGAGGTGTATAGGAATTCCCATCCAAATTAACGACTACACCTGTATGATTGATGCTCTTGTAACCAATATCGGAGGACTGGATTTAATCTTGGGGGTAGAGTGGTTGCGAACATTGGGAGACGTTACTGCTAATTGGGCATCTGGTAGCCTGAAATTCGCTGATCAGGGGAGAGTGGTGGAATTGAAGGGGGTACAGACCAAGACCATAGAGTCGCAAACTTTACAACATTGGTTGACCGGGCATTTGTCTCAACTCACGGCAGAAGAAAACACTGTCCCTCATAATTTCATGGCTGTTTTGGCTCATTTAAGTGACCACCAGAAGTCCCACATGGAGGACCTCCTCATTAAACACCGGGTTGTGTTTGCCCAATTAGAGGGACTTCCGCCTCAACGGGCCATAGAGCACGCTATTACCCTCCAGCCTGGTCAAGGACCTGTGTGTGTGCGCCCCTACCGGTATCCTCATCATCATAAAGAAGAAATCCAACGGCAGGTTTCAGCTATGTTGCAACAAGGGATTATCCGACACAGTCAAAGTTCCTTCTCAAGCCCGGTCATCCTGGTCAAGAAGAAGGACCAGTCATGGCGTATGTGTGTGGATTACCGCGCGCTAAACAAGGTGACAGTTCTGGACAAGTACCCTATACCAGTAATAGAAGAATTATTTGATGAATTGGAGGGTGCAAAATTTTTTACAAAACTGGACCTCAAATTAGGGTATCACCAAATTCTCGTGCGAGTTTCTGACATAGAGAAGACTGCGTTCAGAACTCATGACGGTCACTATGAATTCCTGGTCATGCCTTTTGGCTTGACCAACGCCCCAGCTACCTTCCAATCAGCCATGAACGACATCTTTAGGCCCCTGTTGCGTAAGTGTGTTTTGGTCTTTTTCGATGATATACTGATCTATAGTCGTACCTGGGAGGAGCATCTGCAGCATGTGAACTTGGTTTTGGGAATTTTGGCTACAAATCAGTTTGTGGTTAACGCCAAGAAGTGCAGTTTTGGACAGACTTCTGTGGAATACTTAGGCCATGTGATCAATGGCTCCGGGGTACTAGTGGATTCCAGCAAGGTGGTTATTGTCCAACATTGGCCTGTTCCAATCACCGTCAAAGGGGTTCGTGGGTTCTTAGGACTCACCGGATACTACCGGAAATTTATCGAAGGGTACGGTAAAATCGCTAAACCATTGACTGACCTTACAAAGAAGGAAGGATTTAAGTGGACTACAGATGCTCAGCGGGCCTTTGACACATTGAAGCATAGGTTGACTACAGCTCCAGTGCTTGCTTTGCCGAATTTCTCCAAGCCATTTGAGGTTGAATGTGATGCCTCTAGATGTGGCATAGGAGCTGTCCTCATGCAGGATCGCCGGCCCATCGCTTATTTTAGTAAGGCCTTGTCCCCCCAAAATCTCAGCAAATCCGCATATGAGAAGGAAGTTATGGCCATTGTGTTAGCAATATTGCACTGGCGACCATACTTACTGGGCCACCCATTCATTGTTTACACTGACCAGCAGAGCATCCGTGAAATCCTTCATCAAAGGATCACCGCTGCAGGGCAACAGAATTGGATAGCCAAGTTGATGGGGTATAAATTTGAAGTCCGATATAAACCAGGGAAAGAAAATCGGGCTGCAGATGCTCTGTCTCGCCTCACTGGAAACGTAGCTGATTTGTGTACAGTATCAGTCACTCCTTGTTGGCTGGAGGCGCAGGACTTACTCCAAGAAATAGCTACTGATTCCCATATTCAACGAATTTTGACTGACTTGAGGCAGGACCCTCTCTCCCATCCAGGGTTTGTGGAAAGGCATGGCATCTTGTACTTCAAAAACAGGTTAGTCATCTCTTCTACCTCTGCTTGGATTCCTAAACTATTAGCCGAGTTCCATACGGGTCCTTGTGGGGGGCATTCCGGCTTCTACCGGACTTACCGACGCTTGGCTTCTTATGTTTATTGGGTGGGAATGACAAAGACGATCCAGAAGTTTGTTCAAGCGTGTGACATTTGTCAGCGTTACAAAGCCTCTACACTGGTTCCAGGGGGGTTATTACAGCCTCTTCCCATACCGGATCAGATTTGGGAGGAAATCTCCATGGATTTCATCACTGGCTTGCCAAAATCCAAAGGGTTTGACACAATCTGGGTTGTGGTTGATCGGCTCACCAAATATGCCCACTATATTCCTCTACGACATCCATTCACTGCTCGCCAATTGGCAGAAGTTTTTGTTCGGGAGGTAGTTCGTCTCCATGGGCTCCCAAAATCCATCCTCAGTGATCGTGATCCGGTGTTCTTAAGCAGGTTTTGGCAAGAAATTTTCAAGTTGCAAGGTACTACCCTGAATTTCAGTTCCGCTTACCACCCCCAATCCGATGGGCAAACGGAAGTGGTGAACCGCTGTGTAGAAACCTACCTCCGCTGTTTTGCTACAGATCAACCCAAAACTTGGGTCAATTGGCTCTCCTGGGCAGAATTTTGGTATAATTCGACTTATCATGTGTCCATTGCCACTACTCCTTTTGAAGCAATGTATGGTCGCAAGGCACCCACTGTTTTTCAATTTGTTCCTGGGGAAGTCCAAGTAGCGGCGGTGGGGCAGGAGTTACAAGACCGCGATGAGGCTCTGCGCCAACTCAAATCTCACCTTGCTCGCGCTCAGTCACAAATGAAATCTGCTGCGGATGCCCATCGTCGCCATGTGGAATTTGAGGTGGGTGAGCAGGTCTATGTTAAGTTGCGACCCCATCGACAACACTCAGTCACTTCGCGGATTACACCTAAACTGGCTCCACGTTTTTATGGGCCATTTCCCATTATTCAACGGATTGGTCCGGTTGCTTATAAACTGGAGTTGCCTACAGGAGCCCGAATCCATCCTGTTTTCCATGTCTCGTTACTGAAGAAGTCCATTGGATCACGGCCTGCCTCTTCCTCTTTACCGGTAGACATGGCACCTGCGGAGGCTCCCCCTATTTTTCCTTCCTGTATCCTTGCCTCAAGACAAGTCAGTAGGCATGGTGATACCATTTCTCAGTGGTTGATACAGTGGCAAGATGGTGGGGTTGACAATGCAACTTGGGAGGATGAGTTTGTGATTCGCCACCAATTTCCAGACTTCAGTCTTGGGGACAAGACTGCTGTTCCCCCCCGTGGCAATGATGAAGAAAGGGCCATCAGCCAAGAAGTCCAAGGCCACAAGCCCAATGTGTGGAAGGTTTACTCCAGGAGGCCCAGGAAGAAGGCAACGGAAGGAGATGCTGAGCTGGCCTAGAGTTAGTTATGGAAAAAGAGAAATAAAAAGAGGAGGAGGAGAGAGAGAGGGGGGATATCAGAGATTTTACTTGTAATGGAGGGGTAGGAAGGGAGGGGGATAGGAGATTGTTGTTTGGATGCTCATTTCAGCATTTGGCCCTCATTATCATTCTGAATTCATTTTCCTTTTCCTTTGATAGCTTGGTTACAGAAACTGCTATACTGTAATTGATTTATCTCATATCAATATACCCATTTCATCATATTCAGCTCTGGTTGTGTGATTAACTGTCTTTCGATATCGTTTTTCCTAACACATGACTCTCAACATAATTCAATAGATTGTCCTTGTCTCAATAGACTAATACATATCATTATTTCTATAGCAAGCCAACTAAATTTTGTACCCTCGTTTTCTACAAATTTACTAGAGCAACATAAATTTATCACTCTTAACATGCTTCTCGAGCTTCACTTTGGCCACCCAACTAAATTTAATTCTTTATCCATTTTCGCTTCTATATTCAATATAATGTTATGTGTACATAATAAAACTATTAATAGGTTTTTATCATTTCTTGCTTTAACGTCAATTACCCCCCATATTAGGTTCATTTATAGACATAAAGCTAGATTACTAAATTATAAGTCTCTTTCCTATAGCTTTCATGAACATATGTAAATTTACTTATATATATATACACACACACACACATTCACTACACTATTTATGTATTTCTTTTCCACTCCATATTACAAGGCACATATTCTTCTCATACAAGCATATGAATACCCTAATTCCATTGCATATTTAATATAGTTCCATAAACATACCACTCAGTTATATTCAAATACATGATACTTCCTCTTGCCTCTATCAAGTTTATTTCATTTTAATATCTTAATTCAAACAATACCCATAAATGGGATAAAACAGAAATACATTATTTCACAAGTTTAACATTCCGTAAATTCAAATTCTCACCAATTAGTCATTTTTAAATTTTTATAATTTACTTCAAACCAACTTTAATCATCCCAAAATTTTATGCATTTAGACTTAAATTACTAAATGCTAGCACATACCATAAAATTTTAAGTCAAACATAAATCGCATTTAGCTAAAAATTTGGAAAAAAATATTGTTAGAGAAAATCACTGACCTCCAAAATGCCAAATTAATTTTTTCTAGCTTCTACACATACAAAAACTTCAAGATTCATTAAAAATCTCCTTGCCTCTATCAACTCTTTCAATTTCCTCTTTTTATCTCTTGATTGATGTGGATACCGGGGGCAACAACCAATGGCAACCGAAGGAGGCGACAATGGTGGATCATATTAGAAAAAAGAAAGGGACAAAAATGTAAATAGTGTATTTGGCAAAAGTATTTACCAAATTAATGTATTTTCAAAAGTACTTTCGGGATTGGAGTTTTTTTGTTAATGCCGCAACCCATTGCTTTAGAGGAGCAGCAATTGCTCTGATGCTACATCAGAGTAGCTACTTCTGCTCTTGCCTTTCTTTTTTTTTTCAATGCCGCAGCTGTGAGTCACTGCATTGCCTTAGAGCAGCAACAACAGCTGCTGCTCTTGCCGTTTTTTGTGCAAATAACAATTCTTTTTTAAAATAAAAATTGTACCTTGCTATATTTCCATGCATATGTTTAATTTTTCAGCTTCTTAACTTATCTACAAATTTTATTTTTATAAATTATAATTACACATTAAATTTAAAATTTAGTGAATGTATTTCTAAAATACATTAAAATTCTAATGTTAGTAAGAAAAATTTTTCATCGCGTGCATGATACTAGTTGAACAATCTAAATATGGTGCATGCACACACCTTATGACCACTTCAATTTTTGTGATTAGAAGAAATTTTGTTCTTTATTTAATTTTATTTTCTATTTATTTATTTACTATTGTAATCTTTCTTTAATTTTAAAATCAAAAGCTTTTATGTACTATTAATTGAAACGCTTATAGAGTGTATATATACTCTTACACTCATCTAACGTATTTAGAAAATTAATCATTCAAAAATTATTTGATACTATGCTACTGTAACATTAGAATTTTAATATATTTTAGAAATACATTCACTAAATTCTAAATTTAGTGCATAATTATAATTTATAAAAATAAAATTTATAGGTAAATTTAGAAGCTAAAAAATTAAACATATGCATGAAAATAAAAGCAACTACCTACTGCTCTGATGCAGTGTCAGAGCAGCTGCTGTTGCTCCAAGGCTGCAGTTCACAAATGCAGCATTGAAAAAAAATCTCACTTTCAGAAATACTTTTGGAAACATACCGGTTTGGTAAATATTTTTGCCAAATACATTATTTATATCTTTATCCCAAAAAAAATGGGACACGGTACGGGGCTGCTGGAATGTTGAGAAGAGATTTAGAAAAAGAAGAACTAGCCGAAAAATGCCGGCTGCCAGTGAAGAAACAACAGTGGCATGTGGTGGCATTGAAGAGAGAGAAGAACCGGCACTGGGATCACGATTTCTAGAATGACGGAGAAGAAAGGAAATTGTTACGTTATTGGGCAGCTCTTTGCGGGCAAGACGACGACACTTA
Organism: Excoecaria cochinchinensis; assembly: GCA_947683425.1. Lineage (NCBI taxonomy): Eukaryota > Viridiplantae > Streptophyta > Magnoliopsida > Malpighiales > Euphorbiaceae > Excoecaria > Excoecaria cochinchinensis. Next base: position 9,628,435 of record CANTUQ010000050.1, read on the forward strand.
TGAGAGGGGAGGGGCTGATTTGTGCAAAATTTCAGTTTAGTCCCTCCCCTCATATTTCTTAAGTTTTCTAATGTTTTGGGGTTAATTTAAGGGACCCAATTAATTCATTTTCTTCTTTGAAAATCCCCCTTTTGTCAAACAAAATTATTAATTCTCCCTAAATTTTATTTTCATTTCTATTTTATATAACATGTATTATATATTTCTATTAGTTCAGACTTAAGTATTAGGTTTTGTTTACTTTAGAATAAACTAAATATTCATCTCTACTTCTCTTATTTAAATTAAATTTCTATTTAATTTAACTTATCATTCTCATGACTTATATCAACTTAATATTTAGTAAAATAAATTTCTTGCTAATTTTGCACTAGAACAAGTGATGGGCATTAATGAAATTAGTGCTCCTAATGTGAGTATTAAAGAGTTGATCCATAGAGATTTAGTGGGAACTGGTACGATACGATTAGACATATTCGAGTTAGCTAGCTTGTTTTGATTGGTTTTTGTTTTTTGGCAGTTTAGCCCTCTTGTGTATCCAAAAATATTTAGTAAAATAAATTTATTGGGTGGTGCCCGAAGGGTCAAGTTTGACTCTTGTCAATTTCGATTTAACTAACAATATTATTAAGGTAATTGACGTTTGGCGCTACAATATAAGTATATAATTATCTTACTAATTAATTTTATTGGCTTCTAGTGTAACTCAACTAGTACTCATCTGTTTTTAATATAATATATATATATATATGAGTAATTGAGTATTTAAATTAATAATATAATTATATACAATTATTATATATAATAAAATTAATTTTACCAATCAATGCAATTATATTTATGAGTATATATTCACGTTATCAATTAATTTTGTTTATTTTTAATAGCACTTAACTACCTATATGGTAATTGAATATGTAAATTAATAATGTAACTATATATAATTATTATATATAATAAAATTTTACTAAGTAATGTAGTTATATAAGTTTATAATCTACTTACCAATTAATTTTATTTACTTTTGGCATCACTCAAGTACTCATTTATTTTTGATACATTGCACTTATGAGCATATAAATTAATAATATAATTATGCATAATTATTATATTTAATGAAATTTTAGTTGTATATTTGAAAATGATAAAAGGGAAAAAAATTAAAATTTTTTATAGGGAATTATAAAAATTAAACTTGAAAGTTTTTAGAAGAGAATTTTTTTTTTTTTTTTTTGAGTTTTAGGAGGAAATTAAAAATTGAAATTCAAAAATTTATAATTTTTTTAAAATATTAAAAGATAAATTTGTTGAGGTAAAAAAAAATTAAAAGAAAATTCATTGGTAAGATATGACTTTAGACAAGTTTAAAGTTTTTGTTTGATCTTTGTTGTCAAAATTAATTAAAACCAGCTACACTTTTGGTTTCAGTGATATCAAACAAAAAACTCGAAAAATTTTAATCGGATAATTATTATATTCGTATAAAATTTTAAATTGTGTATTTAATGTTTAAATTTTTTTTGTTTAATTATCTAATTTATTTATTATCTTTTTCTAGATATTGATTAAGATTTTCAAATCAGTACAAATATAATGCAAAAAATACAGTAAAAAGTTAATTTTCAAATTTTATACTTTCGACTTAAACTTTAGTTATACTTATTCAAATATTTTAATTATATTTATATTTAATATTCTGTTTATTTTTTATTTTGTAAATTGTTAAAAATATTGAATTATTAGAAATATCAAATTATCTTTATATTGTTTAATATCGAAAGAACTCAAAAATCGAACCAAACTCTCTCGAATCTTTTAAAGAATTATACCAAATTGCCTAGAATTTTCAAAATAATAATACTTAATTTTTAAAATATCCAAAATTTCAAGACAATATAGAAATTTACAAATTTCCGTATTGTATCGAATCAAATCGTATACACTCCAAGTCATATAGATTATAATAATCTAATAACATTATGATAAAATGGATTTAGTTGGGTCAATTTTAATGGTTTGGAAGGGTTATAGACTTATAGCAAATTTTGAACCCCCCTAATGCGATACCAGTAGCCAATTGGAAAGCATAGTTTTTGGCTATTTTCTCTCTGAAACAAGGCTCATACCTGTGATTGGCGAGGTTCGTCTGTTAGATTTTACATTCATTTGTTGAGATTGGGTGACTGATCCATCTGAAATTAATAAAATACAAACTACTTGATACATGCTCACATGAATAGCCCTAAAATAAACTATAGAAGAGACACGATGACCCTATCTAGAATTAAAATTAGTTCATCACATATGCAAATCAACACCATTAAAAATAAATAAATAAATAATTACAACAAAACTGTAACAAAGGGAGAGGGGAAAGTTTCTTATGATTGTATTCAATGTAATAATTGATATTTATACATGAACAAAGAGCTAAGGAAACATAAATCTATTAGCCTATAATTCTGCTCTTATGATTATGCTCCTATGATTAATGCTAACTATACAAGGTAACTAAACAGCTATACAATATTTGCATACAGCTACATACAGTACCTATTACATTCTCAGTCAAGTTGAAGCATAAATGTTAGCCACGCTCAACTTGTTACAAAAATATTTCAATTCGAAACCTATATAATATTTTCCTAAACAAATCAACTAGTTGCTCTCCTATTTTTCCATATATTGTGAAAATTACATTTTCTTGTATCTTTTCAAGAATAAAGTAACAATCAACCTCAATATATTTGATTCGTACATGGTATATTGACTTTGAGATAATATGGAAAGCCACCCGATTATCACACCAAAATTCTGCCGGCAACAAGGAACTTAAACTAATCTTAGCTAGCATATGGTTCGACATATCTCTGCATTCAGATTCTATACTACATCTAAATACAACAATCTATTTTTTCTCCATGACACTAAATTTCCTCCAACAAAAATACAATATCTTGTAATAGACCTTCTATTACTTTTAGATCCAGCCAATTAGCATCAATCTGTTTCTTCTCCATAACACTAAGTTTCCTCCAATAAAAATACAATATCCTGAATAGACCTATTACTTTTAAATCCAGCCAATTAGCATCTGTAAGGTACTCAACATGAATATGCCCCTGATTACTGTAAAGTATACCAAATCTAGGAATCCTCTTCAAGCAACATAAGATATGAGATATGTTCTAGAGCTGCCCAATGCTGGACTATAGATGCAAATATAAACTGGCTAACACTACTTACTGTAAATGCAAGATCTGGATGGACTATATTGAGATGGTTTAATTTTCCAACTAACCTTATGTATCTTTTTGGATCGCCAATATCTTTTGTAAGATGCACATTAGGAACCATATTGCAGAGCTTGGATCCCAATTTTTCAATTTCTGCAAGCAAATCGAAGACATATTTTATGTGAGACAGAAAAATTCCCTTCTTGCTTTTTGAAAATTCTACTCCCAAAAAATATTTCAACTGGTCCAAATATTTGGTGTGAAACCTTGTATGCAGAAAAGACTTGAGAGATGAGATACCTGCGTCAATATATATGACAAGAAGAATAATGCCAGCTAGTCGTTGAAGTGTATCTAAGTGCATAGGTCAAACTATGGATTTGTCTTTTGACCTCTCATCATGCTTTTCTACAACAGATATTCTCCTTCACAACATACCCACACTAGTGAGCAGAACTGCAGGAAAATAGCTTTCTCATCTCCTCTCCACATGTATCAGTTGGCTTATCTGCATGAGCAGAAATCTAGCACTTGAGTTGAATTTCTGAAAACCAAAAACAGCAAAGCTTCTGAAAATTCTCATAATCTAATATGTGACAATGCAAAATAATGTTACTGGCCATTATAGATCAGGACTAAATATGATATTTTGCTCGATTTTCCTTCATAACTTACCTATAATAAGCAAACATATCGGCAGTGCAGTAGCTATCTCATCTCCTCTCCACAGGATATGAACTGACCAATCTGCATAAACTGAAAGCGAGAAATTGATTCGAGTCCATGCTGTACAACCTCGACTAAGATCAAAAGTTTATTATGATTTTATAACCTACATGTGAACAAGGCACAAATTTCTAAAAGTTAGATGGCAGTATGTTTTCAGAAACATATACAAAGTGGGCAACATCATGCATAGTTACCAGTGGTGATTAAATGGATAGTGTTATACTGGAAAATAATGACATTATCCAAAATGCATCAAAATGAGGTCAAAGCCATTTGTTTCAGCAGGAAAATAACATATTGGGGACAGTCCCATGTAGAGTACAACAACCTTATTGGGATGCCAACAAAAGATCTATAAAGACAAAAGAAAGGAATAAGCACATCTTTGTAGCATAAATTTCTACAAAGGAAGCCATCACAGATGGGGGATGACATGCAATGCTAATTAGAAAAGAAGCAATTATCCATCCCATGGAAAAAGAAACAAATATAAGTGACTTCCTTGGCTTTTAGCTACAATTACAGTCTATCCAAAAAGGAATTTTTAAATAAAGAACAACAAGAGGAAGAGTTGCTCACCAATTAGGTCCTCACATGATTTCATCTGTTATCTGACATGCTGTAAACCGGCCAAGGGCGCAGGCCCAGTGTAGCATAGGCAGTATAATCAGGCAAAATGCCCTTTTCCTTCATTTCATCAAAAATATCATGTGCTTTATCAAAATATTCAAGTCTTTTATACCCACAAATGAGAGCAGTATATGTCACCACATCAGGTTTTATGTTTTTTCTCTTCATTTCATCTATCAACAAGCTGGCCATATCCATGCGACTTAACTTACAGAATCCATCTATTAGACAGGTATAAGTAACAACATTGGGCGTGTGGCCCAAAACTGACATCTCCTTGAATAATGCCCAGGACTTTTTCATATCTCCCAGTCTACAAAACCCAGCTATTATACATGTGTATGTAACCTTATCTGGAGTCAAACCCCTTTCATTCATCTCTTTAAATAAGGCATATGACTCCTGCATTTTGCTCCTTTGGGAGAATATGTTGATAAGAATCGTATATGTGACTTTGCAAGGTGATAACCCAACTTTTAGCATTCTTGTATACAGTAGCAAGGCTTTTGATGGATTTGATTGTTTAGCAAATCCATCTATTAGGGTACTATAATGAACAACCCCTGGAAAAACATTGTTCTTAAGCATTATAGGTAGAACTTCACAAGCTTTTTCTGAATTCTGTTCCTTGCACAGCCACTTAATGAATGAAATATATGTGTAAGAGTCGGGGACAATGCCTAACTCTCGCATTTTATTTACAAGTTTCCAAGCTTTCCCATATTTTCCTTCTCTACAATATTCATCAACAATAAGATTGCAAGTGAAAATAGTCGGTGAGACACCAGCTTGTAACATGATATCAAAAAGTTCCACAGCTTTTTCTAACAACCCACTTTTGCAGAACCCATGAATCAGCCTATTAAAACTAAAAGCATTAGGTACGACATCATTTCTCACCATCTCATATAAGATATCACTGGCTGATTCCATGTTACCTTGTAAAACAAACCCATCGATTAAAATGTTATAAGAAGTCACATCAAACTTGTATCCACTAGCTACAAGGTTATGGTACATATCTAAAGAAGTTTTCATTAGTCCATTCTTACAAAGACCACTTAAAATTGAGCTATAGGTAACTAAGGATGGTTCTATGTGATGAAAATCCATTTCTTCTAGTAATTCGAGACCCTTTTTGATATCTCCATTTTTGCAAAACCCATAAATTAATATACTGTAGCTATAAATATCAGGAGATATTCCATGGCTCCTCATATCATCAAGAAGTTCCAAAGCTTTATGTGTTTCACCTTTCTGGCAAAGTCCATGAATGACAGCATTATAACAATAACTGTTGAGAGCCTGGTTTGAAATTCTCAAATGATGGATATATGTCAAGGCAAGCTCAACATATCCAACTCTGCAAAGACCATGGATACATGCACCATGAGTTACAATAGTCGGACTTAGCCCATTCATTTTCATTTCCTCCAGAACCTCAATTGCTTTCACAATATCTATATTTTTTCCAAGATGTCCCTTAAAAAAATAGGTCATCATAATTGTATAGGTGTAAACGTTGGGTAATGGACCAAAATCCTTCAAATGTTCAAACAAACTTCTGACAAACTCTAATTGATTGGCTTCCACAAAACTCTTGAGCAGAAAATTGCATGAAAAGATGTTTGGCTCAACACCAAATTTATTAGCTTGCACAAACACATTAAATGCATGCTCCAGCATCTTCTTCTCTGCAAGAACTTTTATAAGTGTATTGGCTACAACAGTTGGTCCTCCCATACTTATTTTATGCAGTGATTTCAACAATGTTGACAACAACTCCAAAACATCCAAATTTGCTTCCTTGTGATAAGAAATAATTTCCCGAAGCAAGAACTGCACTTCCATCTGCCAACCCATCATTGCAAACAGATGAATAATGATGTCAAAGGCATGAATAGAATGTGACAAGCCATGGTAGTTAACTGCTTTAAAGAAGCTTGTTTCCACAGTAAGTTCCCAACTCAATGTCTTACATACAGTTACAACAAATGGGAATAACCCTGGCATTGTTAAAAATATAGGCTGCCTTCCTTCATCGAAACTAGTGTTTCCAGTAATATGACTATCATCAACCACATGCTCTTCCAACAGTAATGCAGAGATAGCCGAATAGTGCTCATTAAAAACACAATTCTCAGACGAGATAACTGTGTTTCCAAATAAAGCTGATTTCAAACGGTATATTTTGGAATAAAAGAAAGAGTGATTGATACACAAAAATCGTCTTTGCAAATTAAAAGCAAGAAATTGCATAGTCCCAAAGGCTAAGCCACCAATTATGTTACAGTAAGCCAATGCCTCTTTACTTTAACGACTAATAAGCAAACCAGCAACACCTGAGCAAAAACATGCATGCAAGTAAATGAATTAAATTTTAAAGAGAAAAAATGCACCGTGCACAAAACAAAAAAGAAACAAAGTAGAATAACTGAACCAAATATCAAGGCAATCATCAGGAAAGTGGAAAGCACCTCCAATTTTTATATAGCTTGCAATGAGTATGGTGTAATGCAATCCAAAGATTTGAAAATCTCCAGAACCATAAACAAATCCAAAGCTTACTTCCATGGGGCTAGAAGCATTGAAATCTCCAACCCATCTTGTCCAGAGAAAAACATGTAAATTTTAAAGAATATCAACAGAAGAATGTGTTGATTATTAGAATTTCAGCTTTTCCTACATAGAGAAGTAAATTCATGGTCTCAATGAGAGGGAAAGAGCCAGCCAAACTTTGCTCAAATATCAACACAACTATAGATACCATTAGCAATAAAAATTAATTAATTAATTAATTTCAAAGCCCTCTGCACCCCCAAATAAAAAACTCTTCAGCTAAAATGAACCTACGAGCAGAACTCAAAAAATAATGATGCAAAAAGAAATTGGATTTAAAAAAAAAAGTCAACCTATTCAACAACTCAAGTTAAAGTGAGAATTAGGATAGAATTTAAAGAGATGGAAGAGCACTCAACTGATGAGTAAGTTGCAATAGAGAGAGCAGCTTCCTAAATAAGATGAGAAGCATGACTGGTATTGGTGGTCGACACACGGTGATTGATGAAACAACCGCTGAACTGTTAGTATTTAGCTTCACTATAAGCAATAGGGTATGGGTTGAGCATTTGAGAATGCAACAGAGAGATTAGGGTTTAATGGGTTTTATTAGGGCCGTTCATAAATTCCAGCCCAGCCCAAACTGATATTTGGTTTTTAATTCGTATTAAATGGAGACTTGGTTTGGGTTTCAAATTTCATAATCTGTTAATGGCCGGGTAGATTAATTACTTTCGATTTCCGCACTAAACTGACCACCACCTCCTCCTTTCCAATGAATCCACATATTTTCTCGAAAATCATCTCTCTAAACTATTTTTTCAGCTTATCTAGCACTTAACTCTTGAGTAGCCATACAACATGCTTGAGCCTGGTGCAGATTCCTTCAATGTCATCTCTTAATCCCGATTCTGATCTCTTAATGCTATATTTGTGAAGGTGAATAATTCTTATGAAGATAAAATTAATTCTTAATGCTATATCAAGAAATGCTATATCCAAGAAACAAGGATAGCATCTCAAGTAGTGGAAACAAAACATTCATTAGCAATTTGAAGGATGAGCAAGATCAAATTAATTGCTGCCCGAAAATAACTTTAGAGAGATGAATTTATTTCAAGTTCAAGTTTGAAAAGTTCATTACCTAGAAATCTTGTATTTGCCTCTTTTGCTCAGCTTGTAGCCTACCAATTGTGCTCATAAATTCCCCAACTGCAGATGTAAACAAGATTGCAAGTTTTGTGAAGGACAGAAAGGATAACATCGCAGAGTGGAATTAAAAATTTTAAGTCATTACCCACATCTATATTTCCACTAAATTTATTCACCATTTGGAACAGGTCTGTTTCAAACAATGCTTCCTTTTTAGAAAGCTTAATGGTCATACAAACTGATAGGATCTCAGCATGGTAATATATAGTTGCAAATTTGACAAAGGCCTTGAAATTTATTGCAAAATTATATGGTTGAAAATTAAAACATGAAATCAAACAAAAACATAAAATATTGCTCCTTGTTTCTGGGTTGTGACTAGCAAGCCCACCAGAGATATCAGAAAATCATCAACAGCAGCATAAGTCAAAATAGAAACCACAAAAAATCCAGTAGAGCTCCAAATCAATCAACAAAACCAAGTAAACAACTCATAAATTGCTGCATCTTTTATATGTTCAAAACAAATCACAACAACAAATCAAAAACATTCATCAGCAAATCCATAAAACAGCAAATAGAAGTTTGGAAGTTCCAATAGCAGTTTTGAAGATAAAAAAAAAAAATTACTTAGTATACAAATTAACCCATCTTTAGACTCTGACACAGAATTTGAAAAACACTTCTCCTAAATCATATGAAACCACTGGTCATTTGATGTAGATTCAACAAATAGGAATAGACAAAATGAGGGATACGCTAAAACACAATCTCAGCTTCTTACGTGAGATGAAGATGATAAACCCTATGAAATTCATGAACTCGGTGCACTAGTGAGGGAGATTTTGCAATGCCGATTACAGAAGAAAAAGGAAGATGAAAAAAATATGTAAAAGGAATGTAGATGGTGGGATTTGGAAAACAACGAGTTTTGTAATAGAGGGCTTTTAAAATATCGGTCTCTATTTATAGAGGAAAATTACAGAAAACATCCTAAATCTGTTCTCCAACTTCTTCTTTAATTTTAGAAAACTGAAAAATTTGCTTTTCATTTTCTATCTAGAAAAATTGTGTAATATAAACATGACCTCTATTTTCTATTTTCCGTGAAAATTTTTTCCAAAAAACTGGAGACATGGCATCCTATTTTACACATTCAATTCATAAACAAACGGTTTATATGATAAAAATAATATCAAGAAAATCAAATAGGAACATAGGATCCTATATATATAATATATAAAAAGATTTCAATCGTAGGATCATAATAGAGCTATAATATAGTGCACTATTTCCATCCTTTATGTCATAAACAAGGGCAAAAAGAACCAACTGATAGGAAAAAGAATTAGACCAGAAAACTTCAAATCACTTCAATAAGATAATTTTCTTTCAAGAAAAAAAATAAAAAATAAAAATTATGCAAACCATTCAAATCCAGTAATTATTTCTAGTTGTCTAACCAGTAGAAGTCAAATTTATACCAAAAAATAGTCAAATAAATATTTTAAATGGGTTATCCAAACAAAGTGTGTCACTTGAAATTGCTTTAAAATTCATACCATCTAAGAGTACATATGCCAAAAGCAACCCCGTGACATGATCATTACATAAATTGCCCTATAAACTAATCAGAAAATACATTTATTTTTTGACAGGAACACAGTAGAGTAACGAGGCTTGCATGTCACATTAACATTTTTTCCTTCACTTTATAGAGAAAGATCTATATAAATAGTAGAAGATGAACTAACATACCTTGAACAACAAAAATTTTTTTAAAAAAAAAGAACATTATGCGGTGCAATAGCAATATCTATAACACGGCTATACCTTTTTCTCATGAGTGGAAAATACATATAAGGAAAAAAGAAAGGCTGTAAAGTGGGCTAAGCAACCTATATATATATCTCAAAGATTTTTCCATGTTGAAGCCTTCTATCTTTTTTCGTGATAGCTTCAGGTATTCCAATTTGAGCAAATATTAGTGCCACACGATTAGTCTATAATTTCCACTGTCATGCACATAAGCATAATAAATCACTTATCTTGTACTTGGACAAAAAAGGCTGTTTAATCCCTTAAAGTTTGAGTTCAATCCTTTTAGCACCTGAATGTTCAACAAGTCTACATGTAATTCATTTATTCTATGAATCTTCTAATTGAAACAGGTATACATGTAATCCTTCTATGTAGCACCTGAATCTTCAAAATGGCCCCTTTCAATTGAAACAGTAACTTATCCACATGTCCCACTATTCTATGAATCTTCAGGTACCAGTATAGACCTAATTACAGGATAAATGGCTACTTTACCCCTAGTAATTACTAGCAATGACATGTCACTACAATGGAATTTCTCTGTAGTTAGAATCAATCAATGCAATTAAATCAGAGCAATGCTTCCAAAAACAGAGTAAATATTTGAAACAAATACAGACAGCAAAGTAAAATCAATAAGCAATTTAAATTCTAGAGTAACAGTTCATTAATTTTATTTTTCCATTTGAAGAAATAAACTACAGAGTTACAGCTCGTTACAACGTCTAGCTGACAACTATTGAAAGAAAATGCAAATACGCTAACAATGACACAATGATAGCCAATTTTCAAATCCAAGCAAACATAGCATCATATACTTTAACCATAGAATATTTTGCAGTTGAGAAGAGTATTGAATCACAATGGTTGAAGGGATGAATCAAACATTCCTGATTAAAATAAGGAGGACGAGTGAAGAGTAAAGAGACTCATAGAAGAATTTCAAAGTTGATGATACTAAAAGCTCAATTAATCTAACGAGGAAAAAAAAATACTTGTACTGAAGAAACAAAAAGAAAGGCCAGCAATTCCATGAATCAGAAACCATCATTTAACAAATACTGGTATAATCAAATATGAATTGCCTAGCATTGAAGAAAGGAATGCCGTCTAGAAGGAGCTGAAAGCGGAGGAGGAACATGGCTAGAGAGAAGAAGAGGGACTGAAACTAAGAGAGAGAGAGAGAGGAGAAACAGCGGCACCAGCTGATGCTGGTCGAGGAAGTGTGTGAGTAGGTTATTATTTTGTTTGTCTAAAAAAATTGGCTTAATATATAAAATAGTCCCCCAAGTTGTAAAATACAACTTCTTTACAACATATCTAATGTTTGTAATTTACCCCTTAAATAAACAATAATCATAACAATTTCCTACTAATTTAAATGCTGACGGAAACTAGTATTTAAGTCCTTATGCAAGGTTTTCAGAAACGGGACATATGTGGACTTGGCGTTGCAAGGATTTAAGGTTCAAATGGATCAGCTGGGTTGAACCAGTTTTTTTTTTTTAGAAAATACAATTATTTATAAGAAAAAAAATTGAAAACATACTATGAAGTATGAACAATAGTATATAAAAATAAAAATAAAAATACATTAAAAAACATATTAGTTATCAACTTATCAAACATCAAGATTTGAAATATCAATTTTAAGCTCTACAAGGCTTGCAAATATGAAAATAAAATAAATTGCCCAAACATAAGTTATTGTAACCAAACATAAGTAGCAAATAGCTAGACAAATTCATACAACATTAATGAACAGCATTCAAATAAGTTCATTAAACATAGTGAACAAACATCATCAATCATCATCATTATCTTCATCTACTCCTTAAGATTAAACTTCATTTAAATCATGCTCCATAACGTCTGAAAATTTTAAAAGAAAAATATAATCGGATATAACTATACACATTTTTCAATATTCTAAACTAAATTCATATATTTCTAGTTCACTTAATAATCATACACGGCTTCCTCATTCTATAGTTTATTTGTGGAGAGTGGGATATTCATTTTTGGTTTGTTTTGTTGATCATCCATTACTTAATATCAAAAAATCTGTTGATCTATTCTATGGATTTCTGTTTCTCCGTGTGTGTGTGTTTCTATAATTAGCAATTTAGTTTGTTTTGACATATATTATTTTGTAGTTCTTATTTCAGCAATCAAAACTAGGAACTTGCCATGTTTTTTTGATAAGCCGCGAGATTGTATTAAAGAACAGGGGAGAAGCAAACAACTCTCTGGCCCAACAGATGAATAAAGCAGCAAAGTCTAAAGAAGCTGGTAAAGGAATAACAGCAAAAAGAACCAACAAAAATTAAATCAGCCAAGCCAAAAATAGGAACTTGCCATGTTAATTTCTCATTTCCAGGCTTAATGAATCGAAGCATGATACTCAAATAAGCAATAATTAAGAACAGTAGCCAAATAAGGGTGTAAATATAACATTCTACATTTTAACAACTTAAATCGAAATAAAGAAATGAAAAATCTACTCTAATCCTTCAATATCGAATTTGTCGATATATTCTCTAGAAAAGCAGTGAGGAAAAGCTAAGATTGAAACTAGTGAGAGAGAAAACGACAAAAAAAAAAAAAGGAAACTATACTTACCGAAAACTGAAGCTGGTCAGCGACGGTCCGACGAAGGCTTGGATCGGTGGCCGGCGAGTCAAAATTGTGGCTAGGTGAGAAAAGAGCAGAGGGAGGTAAGAAAGGAAGAAAAGAATCGAGCCCCACGATTTGGGGGCAATCGGCGAGTGCGGCATTATTTTTTGCTTTCCGTTTTTTTTTCTATAAAAAAAAATTATGATTTAGATTTTTATTATTAGATTTTTTAAAAACCTTTTTTTAGGCTAGAAGTATTATTTGCCCCTAAATTTATATAACAATTATATTTAACAATTAAATTTTTATTTTTTTCAATTCTTTTAATACATTTATTTACATGAATGTGAAAAATTAATAAGTTAAAAGCATAATTTGCCTCTTGAAATTGTAAAACAAAATTGTTCTAATACCTTAATTTTATTTAAACTACATTTAACATCTGAAATTTTATTATTTTTAATTTTTTAAAGCCTTCCAACAATTCAAATACTGACTAAAATAGCGCGTGTAAAATATGCAATATGTATTTCGTGTATCAAAATTTATTGCAAAAAGTTAATATAACATTAATATTATATTATTATTTGTAACGGTAAAAAATTAACTTATTTAAATCTCTAATTCATTATTCTCTTTCTTTTCATTCTTCTTCTTCTTCTTCTTTTGTAAAATTCACAGTCTAAGCAAATTTTCTTATTTTTTTCTTCTATAAAATTCTTAATTTTCACAAATATTATTCGAATTTTACAGAAAAAAAAAAGAATAATAATGAGATTTGCTTGAACTGTGAATTTTACAGAATAAGAATACAAAAAAGAAGAAGAATAAGAAGAAAAAAATATCGGGTTAAAAATTTAAAGAAATTGATTCTTTTACCATTATTTATATATATAAATATAATATCAATATTAAATTAATTTTTTGCAATAAACTTTTATTCATGTTGTACACACTACGTATTTTATACGCGCTATCTTAGTTAGCATTTGAGTTACTGGAAGTGTTTAAAAATTTGAAAATAATAAGATTTCAGGTGTTAAATGTGGTTTAAATAAAATTCAGGTATTATAACAACTTTTTTTTTAAAGTTCAGGGGGCAAATGATACTTTTAGCCACACGTGTTTTACACACGTAGGTTCAGTTAGTATAAGTGCAAATGGAGGTGTTAAAAAAGTTGAAAAAAATAAAAATTCAAGTATCAAATGTGGTTTCAGTAAAATTTGGGTACTGGGATAACTATTTTATATAAGTTCGGGGGCAAATGATACTTTTATCCCTTTTTTAATATTAATTTAACATCTGCTCCACGTTCGTTCGTTTTGTTTTCATTCTTTTCATGCATCTCCAACCTAAAGTCAAATTTTATATTTCTTTCAAGAAAAATCAACTTGGCTTCTTTCTGAAAATGTTTCTCTCAAATCCACAAAAGAGCCCCTTCACTCCCAATTAAACTTGTTCATCTCAGTGGCAATTTTTTTCTGGTTTGATTGTGGCCAAAAATTACAATTCATTAACATACACTTCAGCTTGTGAATTGGCAATTAAATTGATTGTAAATGACCCATTTTTGCTCCTGAAATTTACCAAAATGAGCAATTTTGCTTTTAATGGTTCGTTTAGGGCAAAATTGTTTCTCGTGTTTCTAAAATAGAAGATTTTTATTCCCTCATTGCTACATCCTGCTAACTATGACTATTTAGCTGCTAACTATGACTATTTAGCTACTAATTGATCATTGACGTTAATGAATGAAAACAAGCGTCAAACATGCATTAGACATATCAATTAATAGCTAGCAAGCGTATGACAAACACATAACGGTAAAAAAAAAAAATTACCCTTTTCGCTTTTCCCTTTTCCTGCTCTTCCTTTTCTCTCCCTCGCTCTCATTCAGATCCCATTTTTCCTTTGCTGATTTTCACTAATTCTCTCTCTTACACCCATAGAGATTGATCTTTCCAATTTTACTGTTCTTATACAAAGATCGATATCTACCCTAAACTAAAAAGAATTTGGATCGCCAAAAATCGTGATGTATGAGATATTCAAACCCTAAATTGGAAAAAATTGAACTGGAAATCATTCACGAAACTAAAAAAAATATGGATTCGCCAAAGTGAAGAGACATCAGACAAAGTAATTCAAATGTCGAGTGATAACTCTGAAGATGTTGAAGACTTATTCAGGTATGTTAATTTGAACTCAAGGTGTCCATGTTGATGTGGGTTTAGGTTTTTCCTTTTACTGCCTGTTATCTCTTAATTAATGAAAGAGAAAATGATAGATGTGCTTTTTATTTAAATTATTCAATGTCATATTGAATATTTTAGTTTGTGGTCTCATTTACATGTAATTTTATTCTTTTTATAGTAGCTAGAAACTTGTGAGAGTGTGTTCATTGAGTTGTCTTTTTCAGTCTATTTCTTATTAAATAACTATTTCTTTACTCTTAATTCAATGCAGGGTGAGTTAGAGAAGCATTGTTAATTTGTGGTTTAACTAGAATAGGATGTGGCAGTTTGGGAAAAAACATTGGGTATGTAGATCGAAAAAATGAATCAGTGAAGAAATTTGATCAATATTTAATTAGCTACCAAGAAATATAGGTTGAATTTACTGATAGATTGGGTATTAAGGATCTAAAATACTTGGTATATCTTGAATTAGGTAAGGATAAGTCCGAAGGCCTTTTTGCATTTGTAGGGGGATGCTAGTGTGCATTTAATTTATCTTGTTTAAATTATTTTTCAAGAGGTATAGTTTTTTTTTCCTATTACAAAATATGATTTTATTGAATTGATTGAGCTTCCTGATGCATTATTAGATAAAATAGGGATAATTATAGAAATGGTAGTGATGCATATTGCTAATGTGGATGATGATGGGCCTAATGTAGTTAGGGCTGATATGGGTGGACCTAATGTAGTTGAAGCTGATGTTGGTATGGGTTTAGCTAGCCAAGCAAAAGACAATTTTCTAAATGTTGAAGGGTTTGGGGCAGGAAGTGGGAGTGTAGGGCTTGGGGCAGGATGTGGGAGTGAAAAAGTTGTACATAGTAAAGATAGTAGGCAAATAACAAATTCAATTGAAAATGGGGATACCGATCGCAGGAATGATAGTGAAGATGGTAAGAATGTAGATGTGAATACTAGCAAAGTGTTTAGTTCTAGTGATAGTAATTTTGAGGAGGATAGTGACACTGAAGGTGAAATTGAGTCGAATCTAGCAGATGTTGTAAATAAAAGAGATGCGAGAATGGAGACAGCAAAGAAAAGAGTTATATATGATCCTAAGGAAGGGAAAGCATATTTTAGCAAAGGTATAACATTTAAAGAAGCAGATGTTGTGAGAGAGGCGTTGGAAAATTATTTTGTTTCAACTGAAAAAGACTATAAGATTATAAGGAGTGTCACACCCCATAAGTGGCCTATTTGGATTTAATAATTTTATATGGACATTTAGGGGCAAGTGAGTAATTTACAAGAGGAAAGAGGACTTGATTGCAAGGTTTTAATAAAGATTTAAATTACAGATTTTTAGTTAGTGATTAAAGTGTAATTATTTTGGATCAAAATGTAAAAGAGGGATTAAGTGGATTTGAGGAATTGTGCATGTGTGCCAAGTGGACAGTGGGTGTGTACGTGGGTGAGGGAAAGAAAGATCTGAGGGAATTCTAGTTGACTGGAAGTATTTCTCTTTCTTGCTCTCTCTCTCTCACGTAAATCACTTCTCTTCTCTTGTGCTTCTGTTCTTATTTTTTTCCCATTGCATGTGTATGATCATCTATTTAGAGAGCTTGGGTTTTAGGTTTTGAAGCTTCAGAAGGTAAGTACTGTTAATTTTCGTGAGGTTCTTATTCTCATGTGGGTTTATAGAGAATTTGTTCTTGGGTTATTGAACTGTGGTTTTAATCTGTTTGCAAGCTCCTGAGGATAAAAGGAAGGAGAAGGGAAAAGATAAGGTGGTTGATTGAGGAGGAATACAGTGGACTTTTTGGACTTCGATACAGGTTTGGGAGTGTTTGTTCTTTTCTCGTTTTTGGATCCTGTTTTGATGTTTAATGTTGTTGTTAAGTTATGATTTTGATATATATAGAGTAATGCATGAGTAAAGTAGAGTTGTGTATTTGATTGGTAGCAGCAAGTGACATGATATGTATGTGAAATTTGAGATATTTGCATGAACGTAAGAGAGGGAAACTTCTGGGTTTAAGACTCTGTAAATGCAATTCTGATTGTTTAACAATGTGAATGATTTGAGTGATTGTTGCTGCAAATATGCTCTGGAGGCCTGAAGGTACGTGGTTGCATGGTTATTGCATGAAAAACTGGTTTTAGACAAGAAAGGAATTTGGATTTTTAGTTGCACTCTGTTTTTCATAGTTTTTCTGGATTTTGTTACGATTTCTGGAAAATTGGAAATTTGGAGAAGATGAAGAATTGTGAGAAGAAGGTCACGAGACGTGACTGGTGGTCACGCCGTGACCCCCTTCTCGGTTGAAGGTCACGAGGCGCGAAGCAGCTTCACGCCGTGACTCCTTCTTTGCTGAAGGTCACGTCGCGTGAAGCGGCATCACGCCGTGACTGTCGCCCTTTGCCTGCGCGATTTCTTCCTCTCCTCTCGCAGGCGTCACGCGACGTGACTGGTGGTCACGCCGTGACTGCCCTGCCTTGCCTTGCCTGCTGTTCTTCCCTGGCGCTCGCGTGAAGCTGGAGTCACGAGACGTGACTGGAGGTCACGCCGTGACCGGTCTTCCCTGCTGCCCTGTTTTCCAAAATTTAAGTTTTAACTTCTGTTTTTCAAGAATTTTTACACTACATGACAAATATTTGAATTAAAAATCTTAATTGAATTTAATAATTGTTTATTGTTGAATTGTATACATGATTAATAATTAGTGTACATGATTTACATGTTGTATAATTTATTTAGCATAGATTAATTCAATGTGAGCTATATGTTCTTATTAATTTCAGTATTGATATTTATATGTTTAAATGTTTCTGAATTTGATTTTATACAAGTATACATGATTTATAAGCTAGTATTTAGTGAAATTCTCATGATTTGATATATGAATTATTGAGTTGTGTCATTTAAGCCTGTATAAGTCATAGTAGTGGATAAGTAAGCGCTTACTTAGGTCAGAGTGTGTGTGCAGCTGCTATATGATAAAACGATATATGCGGGTCCATTGGATCCTTGTTTCGACCATGTTTGGTCTATATGGAGATAAAGCGAGACCTCGGTCTCTATATGAAAAATACATGTTTGAGACTCATGTCTCTATATGCTTGGGATATTGTGTTCTATCAGTATCCAAAGGACCGTATCCACTTCTTAGGTTTATACCAGACTAATCAGGCTACATGTTTAATTGCTCTATATATGTTGAGATGTTTATTGACATGATTAAATGTATATGTTACACCTGAATTCTTGTATATCCTGTGTTGGTGTAATTAGAAAAGTATGTGTGTATTTGTTAATTGCTTATATTGTGAATATTATAATGTGATGAGATACTATATTGTATTTGTATATTGTTATTTTGTTTTTGTTCCTCCCCACTAAGCGTTATCGCTTAGCACGGGCTCTTTTCCCGTGCAGGTGGCGAGTGCAGTTCAGAGTCGGATATCTGCAGGTCGGCCACTAGGAGTCTTTTTGGATGAAGTTGTTTTATTTTGTGAAGTCTTTCGCTGTAACTATTTTTGTATATGTAATTGCATACGAGCCTCTTTTTGTAAAACGATACTGATATGTATATGTTTATGTTAAAGGTTTTTCTATAAATGATTTAAAAGTTTCTTTACATATTATCTTTTGTTCTATTTTATTGCATGTATTTGGATTTGTTTATATGTTTGCCCGCGTGGCACTCCGGTATCCTTCCAACGGGGATGGCGGGGTATTACAAGGAGTGAGTTTGATAGAATATGAGTGAAATGGATGAGAGAAAATTGCCCTTTTCTATTTCATATATCAAAGGAGAAAGGCAAACCTGGTCTGAAAATAAAAACGTTATACACGCAACATAAATGTTATAGGATATTTCAAGTGGATTGTTGGTCAATTGAGGGAGACAATAGAAGAAAATTCAGAAATAAGAATAAGGAAAATGCAAATAAAATTTAAGAATCAATTTAGGGTACATGTTTCCCATCATAAGTGCAAAAAGGTAAGAAAGTTTATACTTAATAAATTATAAGGTACCTACGAGGAAAATTTTGCAAAAATAGTTGCTTGAAGTAGTTTTCACATGTATATTATTTTTAATTGTCATATTTAAATATTTGTTTACTATGTTTAAATGCATTATTTATCTCATTTCCATATTTGTAAATACATTTTTTTTTCATGTTTAGATTTGATTTGATTTATTTTAAAATGGTTATACTTTTAAATCAAAATCATATATTCTCATAAATAATAAGATATTTTATTTTAATTTGTAAATAAAATATTTTCCGTATTAATTAAAACTTTCCTTTTATTTAAAAAATCTTATCTTTCCATTATTTGACTTATTTATTTGATTGGTTTATTTCCTTCATTTTACCTATTCCTTTAATTGGTTTATTTTCTTTATTTGACTTATTTCTATAATTGGCTATTGCTTTTATTTGATTTATTTCTTTAATTGTTTATTTCTTTATTATTTATTTTATGTATATGAGCAAGTTATTTGCTTTATTTATTTACTTGTCATATTTATTTAATTAATTTTAATATTTTGATTACCTTTTTTCTCTTTATCACTTTTATGGAAGGCTACATAGGATTAATTATTTTTCATGTAATTGTTTATTTAAATTCTTGTACCGTATTTTCTTATATTTTCATGTATATTGGAATAACTCATTTAATTATTTTTACACACATGCTTATATAAATAACTAAATATATTTCTATTTAATTTAATTGGTTTTTTTTTATAATAAAATAGTTTGATTTTTATTAACAAAATTCTTTTGTAAAATATTTTCAAAAAGGAACAATGGCTTACATTGTTGAATGTATGAAACAAAGTTCACAAACTAATAAATTAACCCGATTTATGTATATATCAATAGACCGTATAATTTAGAAAAATTACTTATACCTTTCTAAATAAGAAAAGTGACTTTCAAGTTTTGTACTTAAAATGAATATTTTCATCAAATTAGGATTTAGTTTTCTCCTAAAAATCATCCAAAAGGTATTCAAAAAATGGGTCAATGTCCTATCCCTTTTAACTACATGCAAGGACTAAAGTACTCAAACCAAATAAATGGGCCCATTTTGATGAATATATCAACATGCTTAGACAAACAATTTATCACTTTTCAAAGGTTTTCATATTTCGTGCGAATGATTTAAGTGTTTATATGTAAAATATTTTTACTTCTTTCTTTACTCGCTTTTGAAGTCCTTGATGTGATATATATGTATGTGTAATTGTGTGAGAAGAGAGACAACATTTGTAAATTCAAATCGATTAAGAGTAAGATTTTGAACCATTTTTTGTATTGGGTCCATAAGATTTTTTTTCTATTACTTCGGGTGACAACTTCACAAATAAAAACCACCTTATGGTACCGATCACGAATTCAGTCTAGCTTATTGGGAATGGGATAGAATTCCTTGAGATATCTACATTGAGTTGAGCTAATCAAGTTGAGTTCTTGATTGTTCTGAAGTAAGAAAGATTAACTAAAAGTGACAATACGAACACATATGTGTAATGGAAAAATGGCTATATTTATAGGAACCTAAAGTTGGTTATCATCAACTTTATTTAGAAGCAGTAGCTGCCAGCTTCACTTCCTAAAATAATACAAAATTAATTTAATTTGTTACTATGACGAAGTCAAACACTAGTATCTACAACTCATATTACTTCAAAACTAATAAATTAAAAAAAAAATCTATAGATCAAGTTTAATTTCCAGCATCGTCAATTAAACTTGGTTTTATCATTCCAAGTATTTTCTTGAACTTGTAATATAATTAAGCTTTCAAGAGTTCCATGAAAGTGTCTGTAATTTGATCTTCAGATGCACAATACTCAATAACAATTTCTTTGCCTTTAACCAAATTCTGAATGTAGTGATGCTTAATGTCAATGTGCTTACTTCGACCATGCAATATTGGATTATTCATTAATGTGATTGCTAATTTATTATCACAATAGCTTATCATTGGACCATCTTGTTATTGTTTTGATTCACTGAGCATCATTCGCAACCAAATTACTTAAGTAGCACAATTTGTTGTTGCTATATATTCTGCTTCTGCAGTTGAAAGAACAACTATTTCTTATTTCTTAGATGACTAAGAAAATGCTCCCAAACAAAAGTGAAAAACATAACCATGAGTGTTTTTTCTCTTTTTATTGTCACCAGCCCCGTCACTATCCGTATAGCCGACCAATTTCATTTTATTAATGGTTGAATGGGGTATACCTTCATTAAGTGTACCCCTAATGTATCTTAAGATCCCGCTGCTTGCCAATGGGATTGTCATCGTGAATCCATAAATCTGCTCTTAATTCCCACTTTGTAAACAATATCTGGCCTAATTGTTATTAAGTACCTTAGGCTTCCAATAAGTTTTCTGAAGTTTGTTGCATCAATCAAACCACTGTCATCTTTCACAAGTTTTAACCTTTCTTCAACTGGTGTTAACATTGGCTTACATGCTTCCATCTTGAATTTCTTCAAGATATCTCTTGCATATTTCTTTTGCAAAATAAAAATTCCTAAATTTGTTTGCTTTACTTTAATGATAAGAATTTAGGACATTAACCTTATATCCGATGAGCAATTATATCCTTCTTGAATTCTAATAACAAACTTGAATTACAACTAGTGTAAATAAAATCATTACATATAGACAAATAATGATAACGTCTTTACACATAGGACTTTTATGAAAGCCATAACCAATAAAGTAAGCAAT
Source organism: Excoecaria cochinchinensis (assembly GCA_947683425.1). NCBI lineage: Eukaryota > Viridiplantae > Streptophyta > Magnoliopsida > Malpighiales > Euphorbiaceae > Excoecaria > Excoecaria cochinchinensis. The sequence continues at coordinate 9,650,122 of CANTUQ010000050.1, forward strand.
AATACGAGTATACTATGCCCTTGGTGCTTGTTTAAGACTATACAAAACCTTTTTTAGTCGATAAACATAATCTTCTCTCCTTGCTTTAAATAGCCTAGTGGTTGCTCAACATATACTTCTTTTTCAAGTACACCATTCAAAAAGGCTAACTTGACATCCATTTGATAGGCCTTCCAATGACTTTAAACAATAAGTGTGTGACACGCGCCAAACCCCGGGGAGCCCCGAAAATCTACTTTTAGGGCTTTCAAGAGAGGTTTATGAAAACTTGTAAAAAATTACAAGTGCGTCCATATTGGGCAATAAGTAGGTTTTTTGGAGTCGCCACCCAATAGAACATTGAAAAAGGTCGTCTAGTTTCAGTGAGCCTAAAACAGTGCATATACATCCATTTTGAGCAAGCCAAAGATATCTTAGAGGCCTCACCCCAATAGAACATTGGAGCAATCCTCTAACCTTGTGGAGCCTAGTATTATGCAAGTTGAATTTTTTTTAGGGCAACAAGAGATATTTTGGAGACCCCATCCCAATGGAACATTGAGATGGTCCTCTAACCTCGTTAAGCCCAAGATCAGAGTAGGTTCGGGACTTCTCATTTATTCATACCTTGATTAATGTTATAACTGAGTTTTGAATTTAGCGTTTTATCCCATTTCTCATTCAATGCAATTAATTAAAGCGCAATTCGATCACATAAGGAAAGCAGTAAACAAGAGCAAAATTAAAATAAAGCTTGTGAAAGGTAAATTACAACAAAACTGGGGGCAGAATACAACCCCATTGAAAATAATGTACGAATTATACATAAATCGTGAAATTTGTTAGGGATGAGGATATTAGTCCTTGCATGCATATTTATTAAAAAATAAATTTAGAGTGTTGAGTTTATTGGCTGAAAAATAAGACATTGGTCCTTATTTATTTATGAAAATCCCAATTCAATTACTATAAATATTTGACCATTGTTATGTTAGCGGGATTAAAACAATATTTACAACAATAAAATAAAGTAAAAGAGTAAGGTTAAAAGAATGAACCCGGATGAGAATCCTCAGATCATTGTAATGGCCTCCATTTTTAATAACCCGAAATCCACTAAAATAGTTAAATAAAACTCACAAAACAAAAATTATATTAGTGCCAAAATTAAATACAAAATAAAATGGTAGAAATTAAATAACCATAAGAAAACCATGAGAAATTGACTTAAAAATAATGGAGGAATAAGTAGAAAAAGAAATAAAGCAAAAGGAGAAGAATAGGCATAGGGACGGCCCATGATTCGCGACCGATGAGCGTCCCTGGGTTGACCGGTGGGTGGAGATAACAACCATTGACGGCCCGTCGCTTGTGTGAGCGACGGCTGTCGGTAGTCTCTCTACCCATGGGTCACCCCTGTTCTTGAAAAAACGGGAAACTCAAGTTTAAATGATTTTGTTATTGATAAATGGAATTTTTATGTATAAAATCACTGTAAAACGATTAAATTACACAGATGATAAATCCAAAATATTTACCCTCGAATTTTACCTTTGAAGGTGAATGTTGCACGGTTTCGGCTCCTCGAGTTCTACAAGGATTGGTTCATGATTGCTTGATTTTAGGAGATTTTTGATTGCAAGAAACGCGTTTTAAAAATGAATCAAGAAAAGAAAATTATATTTCTCTCTCTTGATATTTTGATAGCAACTTGAATGTTGAAAATAGCTAGATAGATGAAAACGAATAAATGTTGTTTCCTCATATTAGCTTAATTCGAAGAAAATAAGAAAACGTTTTGATAAAGGAAAAGAAATCTTGATAGAAAATCCTTTGCAAAAATGTGACAATAAAATTTTTGTAAAAGTCGCTAAGCTTTTTCATCAAAATTTCTAATAAAAAAATTTTCTAATTGAAAATTTTCCCACCCTAAATAATGAACTTCATCCCCTATTTATATGTTTTAGAAAATATTCAAATAAATTTAAATTTAAGATTTAAATTTGAAAATAAATTTCTAAATCAAATCACAACCGAATGATTTACAAAATATTTTCAAAATTAAATCTAATATTTAAAAACATTTGAAAAGATTTAATAGATCTTGATAAGATTTAGAAGATATTTTGTAAATCTTAGTAAATCTTACCAAAATCTGGGGAATCCGGCGGTTATAACCAACAGATCGCCGACCGACGGGCATCGGTGAACCACCGACGGGTATTAGTTATAGGAACAAGCGTGGTCTTTTGACCGATGGACCCCTCGCGAGGGATGGAACCGAGAGACAATTGTCCCTCGCGAGAAGCGGGCATCGCTCAAACGACCGACGGGCGCCGCTTAAGCACGAGAGACGACCATCACGAACGAGCGACAGTCGGTGCTCGTCGCGAGCGACGAGCATCCCCTCCACCGATGGGTATCCCGTCTATGGAACAAAATTTCAATTTTCAAGGTTTGAACTCTCCTCGACTCTCCAAAATCTCCTGTTACAGAGAAAAATCCTCAATTCTTGTAAAATCGAAAGATAAAAACCTACAATCCTCAACCATTATCTGAAAACAGACGTTAGTCTCTTCATTGGGTAACTTTGATCTGGACCGCCTCAGGACTTGGTGTCTACAGTTGCCCCTAATTTTAGGAAAACTAGTACACTAGTATCTAGATGAGCTAAAATTTAAAGAAGAAAGGAAGAAGTGCGTACCTGAGGTAGTCCTTACCTTCTTGATGTTGCGTGAAAGCAAGTGATTTCTCGTCTTCATCCAGTGGGCCTCATCTCGGCCTGCCTGGTAGCTGAGAGTTTCTAGGAGGCAGTGTTATCCAACTGCAACACATTTACAATTTATTCTATTGCAAATACACCGCTAGCCTCGTCTTAGCTTACACGACGTTCGAGTGATTTGAGGAGTAGTGTTCTCTAACTATAACTCACTTGCGATCTTTTCTACCGTATGTGTCCTTGCTGGCATCATCCCGGCCTGCACGATGTTTGAGAGATATAATATTCTCTAACTACAATCCCGTTGTGATCTGTTCTACCGCATGTGTTTTGCTGGCCTCATCTCAGCTCGCGCAGTGTCTGTGAGATATAGTGTTCTCTAACTATAACCTCTATTGCAATTTGTTCTATCGCTGGTGTCCCGCTGGCCTCTTCCCGGCTTGCGCAGTGTCCTTACTAACCTCCATCCGATTTGCAAAGCATCTGCCTGAACATTCCATTTTGCTTGCCTCTTTCGGGCCTGCCAGACTTAATCTTGCTAACCCCCATTCGGTCTGCAAGATATGATTTTAGATTTGCTGACCTCCATTTGATCTACAATGTGTGACTCTTGATTTGCTGACCACTATTTGATCAGCAAGATATGACTTTGATTGAATATAATCTGAGTGATGTAGTGTCTGATTTGCTAATCACTTAACTATTAACCATCCTCGAGTCGGCATGGAATCATGTTCCTGTGTTATAAAAGATTTCATTAATTCATTGCAAGGTTATTTGTAGATTTGCAAACATTCTTTATGTTGTTATTTATTTTCACTTTCTTTTTCTTTTTTTTTTATCATATTATCCAATGTCCATCAAGCGGAAGTAAGATAATAACAAAATAAATATATAAAATGGAATGTAAATTTAACAAAGTGTAAATGTGAGTTCCACTAACAAGATATAAATTTTTGTACAAATGAATTATACAATCCAATAAAAAAAACTCCCTGAACAGGATAGAGAGGAGGATAGTCTGAGGGCTCCTCCTCTGGGTCCTCATCGTCATCTGATATGGGCACGGGCTGATCATGCGATGTGGATGCAGAGGGTCCGACTCCCGAGGTAGACGGCTGGCTAGGTGGCGCTGAAGGTCCAGGCTGTGACTGGCAATGCGGAGGGACAGCGACTGGCACAGATAAGGGCTGGCCCCTCGCAGGACCCACCTATTGGAATTGCACCTGAGTGAACCCGTCTAAGAAAGGCTGGGCGCAGACTCTCATGAATCCCAATGTGTCTTTGACCACTCCACCCAGCTCTGAGAAAGTCGTCGACAACAGAAAAGTCTGATTCCTAGCTGCATCTCCGATGCCCCCGAGTCTGGTCTCTGTCTGCTCTCTAAACTCTCTGATAGACTGGGAAATGGGTGGTATGGCGCCCTCCAGCACCTCTATCCTGAATCTGAAAGTGCTGACCAACTCGTCTATTATCTGAACGGCCGCATCTATCATCTCAGTTGTTGTACCGTGGGAGGCACTCAGACTTCGTCTCAACTCCTCAATAAGCTTCCCTTGGTCTGGCCCAGCTACTCTAGTATAGCCCGATCTCTCTCCTCCTATCAGCGCTCCATGGAGGAGAGCATAGAAGCTATAACTGCTGTAAGGTCCGACTGTGTGGGCTGAGGCAATGGTGACGGTGCAGGGGGAACTGACTTCGATGCCTGCTCGGGAGGCGGTGCTATTGAGGTAGATGCCTCGGGTGCCCTACCCTACTATACGGGTGAAACCTCTCATGGACTCGGGGCACTATCCGCTAGAGGAGGAGGAGCGGGGCTCTGTACCCTCTGCGCTGGAGGAGTCATGATCAGTTCGTCCACACTAAACTCAATCCCCATATCTAAAGAAGTCTGTGGCTGCTCCTCCTCTGCTGGTTGCTGGGGAGGCTGGCCCTCCTAATACTCGGCTGTTGGGGAGGTTGCTCCTCCATCTGAGGCTCCTCCTCTGGTGGCTGGAGTGAGGGAAGACTGAAAGCATATCTGGTCTCGTAGCCTGTACTCCTCAACCCTGACAGCTGGACTATCATCCCCATAGTCAAGGCCAACAATGCATCCACATATATACTCTCATCCAATGCGAGCCCAAGACTATCTGGAAGAGCCCCCAAGTGTAGCAATAACCGGGTCACCACCCCTCATGCGAACACTATAGGGACTGCCCTCCTAGATACTCTGACCAAATTAGCCACGATCTCGTGGCTAATGTTGAGGCGGCGACCTACAACCATTGCCCAAAGACTCCAGATCTCAGCTGCATTCAGTGAACCTGGGTTACCTGCCCGTCCCAGGTATGAGCTCGATAATACCCTATGAACATATCGAAGGGCCTGCGATGAGAGTACCGTACTCTTCGCCGTATCGTGGTCAAATGGCACTCCCGGCAGAGCTATTATCTTCCAGTACTGCTTCCTGAAAGCCCTCTGAGGCACTATAACGTCAGATCCGAATGGCAACCCCATAGCCTCGGTAAATCTCTAGCGGGTGATGCTGTAGCAGTAGCCCCAGACCCAGAACTGAATCACCCCCTCCTCTGTATCTGATCTCTAAAATCCTTTGTAATATAGAGTGGTCAGAAACTCCTGGACGATCTCAGGATGGGTGTGAAAGGATGGCCACAGAAACTCTGTCCATTCTGCAAATGCTACCAACGCGTCCACCTCCTCCAGCATCCCCATGGCCTCTAAAAAGGATCTGGAGATGAAGCGACTGGCTTAAAACTGCACTCGAGCCAACACTCTATTAAAATTTCGACAGCATCCTAGTAAGGATGTTCCTACCCAGAAAAGTAAAAAAAATTTGGGCAGTATTCCGACAAAGATGTGTCCAACCAGAAAAATAAAAAATTTCGGCAGCATCTCGGCAAGGATGTGCCCAACCAAAAAAATAAAAAAATTTGGACAGTATCCCGGCAAGGATGTGCCCAACCAGAAAATTTTAAAAAATTTTGGACAGTATCCCGATAAGGATGCGCCCAACTTCCTACATAAAAAATAACAACCAGATAGGTCTCAGGCCCCAAACGACATTTCATGCTACTTTCCTTATCTTATTCAGTTCATACTTTTCCTAAAACTAAATAAAGCAAAAGCAATTGTACATGTCCAATATTTTTTTTTTATATTGATTTTCCTATAATTTTCTCATGCATGTTCACATTTCTGCAACTATATTTCGTATACGGTCTAAATAAATTAGGCAAAGATAGGTATAGATTTATACTACAGTTTGTTAAATTATAGTACACGTGCATTTTTCATGCAAATTATTCAGAAAAAAGATAAAAAAGGAGTATAAAATTTGACAAATTGACCTGTAAATCGACAAAACTGTGCTAAAATAAAACCGACAAAAACACGAAAATAATTACTCCTAAGGGTGCGTGACAATATGGGGGTCGTTTTGGTGCAAACAGTACTCGAAATGGGTGAAAAATGAGGAAAAAATGTGCAAAAAATCGAAGAGAAACGACGGTTGGCGAGAAGAGAAAGAAAAGAAGAAGAAAAGAAAGTGGGAGGCCGTTGGTTGGCCAACCTTTTATAAATTCGAATGACCGACGGGCTTCCCGTCCATAACACCAAGCGATGGGCAGCCTATCTGTCGGTAAAAATTTCGAACTTATCACCTTATTAATTACTCAATTTATTTTTAATTAATTACTAACTCATTTAATGCTTTTTTTTAAATACTTCCCGAATATTCTTCAATTTTTACATCCGGTGCGTGTCCCTGTCAAATTACAAAGGCAACAGAAATATGCAAAAATTATTTTATACGCGTGATATGCATGAAAATATGTCGAAAATAAATCTGCCCAGTGGTCAACTGGTTTGAGCCGTCGGTAAGATAACAGACAAGCACCTCGTTGGTCATCTCTTCTTTATAAATTGCCCCTTTTTTTGTTGTTGGTAAGATAGCAGACAAGCACCTTGTCGGTCATCTCTTCTTTATAAATTGCCCCTTTTTTTCTTGGACTTTGTGCACTTTCAACACTTCCAAACTTAGTCAAGACTTTTCCTCAAGTTTTTCCCTTTTTCTTTGCTTGCTTTTTCATCCCTTATTTGCAATACTTAGGAAATAACTATGTCTGTTATCACCACAATGCACCGAATTTTGGATAACCCTCGGACCTGGGAAAATATCATCCTAACTCTGCTTTCTGGTCTAAAATTTCAGAGAAGGGTTAAGATAGACTACAATCTCCTTTTGGCTGCAGTCCGCTTCTGGAACTCGCGATTTCATGTTTTCAAGTTTACCTATCAGGAGTTGTGCCCCCTACCTAAAGAATTTACTGCCATTATCGGGGCCTGTTATCCTCCCAGTGCCTTACCCTGCCTTCCTTGCTGCGGTCTGATTCACACTCGACTTAGACACTTGGCTGACAGAGTAGTAGTATGGTCTAGTTCAGATTTGTATGCATTTTGAGCAATATATTTATTTTTAGAACGGAACTAGAAAATAATATAAATGAATGAATTCAGTTTTATTTTATTTCACAATATTATGTACATCTCAATATGATTTCAATATACATGATCACCATTTAACACTAATTCAAAAATGCAAAATTACATTCATTCATGGAGCCAAATATTAATAGCACCAACTCCTGTTACCAATCAGCCCTCTCGGGTTTTCTTGATTGAATATTTTCTCTTAAACCTCTAATTTTTTATTAGGATGCATTTTTTCAGTTTTTACCCCGACAAAGCATCCAATTTTAGCAAGGCTGCTTTTTTTTTAACTTTCGACCCGCGGGGCTTTTATTCTCTTCTTTTGATTTTTATTGTCTTTAGCCATGGAACCTCTTGAGTCTATCAATGTTGATTGGCTCCTTGAACTTATTGCTATCAATATCTGATAGAATTGCCGCTCCTTTTGACAACAGCTTCTTGAGGATAAAAGGACCTTCCCATGTCGGTTTGAATTTCCCCCTGATATCGGGTACACCCAGTCTCATTTGTTTGAATACCAAGTCCCCTTCCTTCAACGGGTGTTTCTTGACTTTCCTTCTGAACGACCTAGCAAGCCTTTTCTGGTAAATCTGATTATGATAGTAGGCTCTCATCCTTCTGTCATCTAGCATGTTCAGGTGCTGCAGCCGCTGTTATGCCCACTCAGCTTTTAGAATCTTAGCTTCCATAACTACCCTCAATGACTTGAGTTCAATCTCGACTGGCAGTACTGCCTCTATCCCATATACCAAGGAACACGGTGTGGCCCCTGTAGAGGTTCTAGCAGTCATTCTGTAACCCTAGAGCGCAAAAGGCAACTTTTTTGCCCAATCTTTATAATTCAGAACCATCTTGGTCAGGATTCTCTTGACGTTCTTGTTGGCAGCTTCTACTGCTCCATTAACCTATGGACAATAAGGAGAAGACTTATGATACTCAATGCCGTACTTCTAAAGCAACCTCTTCATCTTAGCCATGAACTGGACCCCATTGTCGGATACTACGTGATGTGGGAGGCCGTATCTGCATATCAAGTTTTTCTCAATGAATTTAGCCATGTCTCGTACATCAACCTTTTTGAAAGACTCAGCCTCTACCTATTTTATGAAGTAGTCGATGGCAACTATAATGAATCTATGTCCATTAGAGGCCGTGGAATGTATTTCTCCAATAATGTCTATCCCCCAAGTTACAAACGGCCAAGGTGATGTCAAACTGGGTAATTCAAAGACTGACAAGTGCCTTAAATCTGCGTACTGCTGACACAACTGGCACTGCTTTACGTATTTTGAGCAGTCCGTATCCATGGTGAGCCAGTAGAACCCTTGTCTCATGATCTTCTTGGCCAGCATAAAACCATTCATGTGAGCTCTACACACACCAGTGTGAGTTTCCTCCATTACCTTTTTGGCTTCTTTCTCATCTAGACACCTCAATTGGATACCATCGGCTTGTTGTTTATACAAAACCCTGTCTATATAGATAAACTGAGCGGATAGCTTGCGAATCAACCTCTAGTCTTTCTCGGTAGCCTCTTCTGGGAAAGTTACGCTTTCTAGATAACTTCTTATATCATGATACCATGGCTTTTCATCTGCGACTTCCATTTTCATAACAAGATTGGACTCAAAGTTAGGCCTCTCAAAACTAGAAATCAAAACCAGCTTCATGAAGACCCCCTCTGGATTATCCCATATTAATACTAGAGTTGTAAGCGCATCGGCTATCTGATTCACGTCCCTCGGAACAAAGTGGAATGTACATACTTCGAACTGAACACTCAAATCTTTTAGGTACTTAACGTATGGCATCAACCACTCTTCTTTAACGGCCCATTCGCCTCTAATCTGATTGATCACTAGAGATAAATCTCCAAACACTTCCACATTTTTTGCCCCCAAAGCTATCAATACTTCCAAAACAAAGGTGCATGCTTCATACTCGGCTTCATTGTTGGTGGCATTGTATCTTAGCTTCTTGGCCAATGGGAGTTTCTCGTTATCCAGGGTTGTTAGAATAACTCCTACTCCTACCCCCTTACTGTTTACAGCCCCATCAAAATGCAACTGCCAACCTTGAATCGTAATAGTGGCCACATCCTTGTCTAGGAAGTTGAACTCATACGAATCCCTTAGATCGGGTGCTCGGCTAGAAATTCTGCTATTGTATGCTCCTTAATGGTTTTCCAAGTGATATACTCGACATCAGACTCCTATAACAGTAACAACCACCTCTCCATTCTTCCAAGTAAAGATGGAACTTCCTGTAAGTACCTAAGAGGATTTTGTTTTGCGACTGCTTGTACCTTGTATAAGCGAAAGTAGTGTCTCAACTTCTTGAGGTAGATCTTCTCTACTTCTGCGTACTTAACCTCATAGGCAAGGAACTTCTTGCTGAGGTAATAGACTGCGAACTCCACTCCGAACTCATCCTCTTGAGCCATCATGGCACCTACAGAGCTATCTTCAATGGCCAAATACAGAATAAGCGGCTTGACTAGTTGTGGCGGCCTCAATACTGGCAGATTCAGTAAATATTCCCTGATGGTGTCAAAAGCTCTTTGACAGTCTTTGTACCATACTACAGGTTGGTCCTTTTTAAGGAGCTTGAAGATCGGCTAGCAAATCAAAGTAAGCTTGGCGATAAATCTGCTAACGTATTGCAGCTTACCAAGAAAGCTTCTGACATCATTTTTCTTCTGAGGCACCGGCATCTTTCTGATGGCCTTGACCTTGTCTGGATCAATCTCAATTCCCCTCTGGCTAACCACGTGTCCTAAAAGCTTCCTTGAGGTGACACCGAAGATGTACTTTTTGGGGTTTAACCGTAAGTTGTACTTACCAATCCTCTGAAAGAACTTTTCCAGAGCTTCAAAATGACCTTCCCTAGTGGCCGACTTGATCATCATATCATCCGCATATACCTCTACCTCATTGTGGATCAAGTCATCTAGAATACTTGTCGTCATTCTTTGGTAAGTTGCACCTGTATTTTTCAAACTGAAAGGCATTACCCTGTAAGCGAATGTCCCCCACTCAGTGATGAAAGCTGTTTTAATTTAGTCGGTTATCTTGTTGAGTATCTGATTATAGCCCGCATAATTGTCCATGAAGCTATTCATCATACAAGCTGCTGCATTGTCCACCAACACATTAATATGAGGCAATGGAAAATCATCTTTCGGACAAACCTTATTCAGATTTCGATAATCTACACACACCCTTACCTTGCCGTTTTTCTTGGCTACTGGGATAACATTAGCCAACTAGGTTGGGTACTGTACCTCAATTAGGAATTTAGCCTCGATCTGTTTGTGAATCTCCTCCTTCACCTTATCTGCCCACTCTAGCCTAAGACTCCTTAGCTTCTGCTTGATAGGCTTATGGTCTGGGTATGTTGGAATAGCGTATTCTGCGATTTTCCAATCTACTCCCGGCATATCTTCGTAGGTCCAGGCAAAGACTTTTTCATATTTTCTTAAAATTCTCTCAAATTTTTCTCGCTCTTCAGAAGTTATGTTAGATGCTATAAAGATTTCTTTCGGGTTTTTCGATGTTTCAAGATTAAATGGAGTAGCATCAATTGAATCAATGCCAAATATAAATAGTTTATGATCATGATCATGCATAATGAAATGATCAGAAACACTGCACAAGTAAGCAAAATTGTTCATTTTATTGGTAGAATTGAAAACATCATTAACATCATTGAAAACTTCAGGAGTAAAAAGAAAATCAAAACTATTCTCTTCCTCTTCTTCCGCCGGAGCAACTGTCTAAGCTGATAGCTTTGCATCAATCTGGCATTTTGGAGGCTCTGCAACAACCCCCAGTATAGCTTCTCCCATCTTTGCTTTCCCCTTTAGCTGGGTAGTCACCAGCCTCTCAATGATAACTTCCTCAGGTGCTTCGCGGTCCCAGACTGTCTCCTTGGTCATGATTTCTTTGTCCCAAAAGCCCTCTGCTGGCTTGATCAATCTAATGTCCCAACGAAGATATCATTAAAGACCTTAAACCCCGGTACAATCTTTCCATCAATCCACTGAGGCTCTGCTTCCCCCGTGTAGGCACACGCCATAGTGGTTGGCATGAAGCTCTTCCTGATATGGGGGAATTCACCAATCAGCTTCTTACCCTTCTTCAAAGCACCCTTATACCCAAGGCCCCTCTTATCCTTCTGGCCTTTGGTAGCAATGGCCGTTGGCGACCCTTGAGAGTTCTTGCCCATACCTGCGCCAGGGAGGAATGACATCCTCTTCATCATGTTTAGCACCTAGGAGCTTCCTTCCACCTGCTCCTCTGTATCTATTACAGTAACGTGGAATCCACTGAATGGTTGCTTAGCAATCTCTAATATAGAGACCTGGTTCTCCCTTGCAGCCCTTATGGTCACGACTTCCCCCTCATGGGAAATCTTGACCATTTGATGTAAAGTGGAGGGGACTCCTCCCAACTTATGGAACTATGGCCTTCCCAAGAGGGCTGAAAAGTTAGCAGGGATAGGTAGGACTACAAACTCCACTTTCGTTTCCACCGGTTCGGTCTTGACTACCGTCTTGAATGTTCCGGAAGTCTGCCTCCGCGAATTGTAGTAGGCCGTGATCGTCAGATCAGACTTGGCCAGCATATCCTCAGTCACTCTAAAAGCTGCCATTGCCACTAGCGGGCACACATTAATTGATGAACCATCGTCCACCATGACACAAGCCGTGTGCTTTTGGTTGATTTGTGCCCGTATATACAAAGGGCAGTTATGGTTGCGACCTTCAGCTAACAGGTCAGCGCTCGTGAATACCACGTTTTTCCCAGCTCCTCCTTTCACCACTTCCAGCAGCTCTGTTGGCGAGATAGTCGTGGCCACTATTGTCTCATATAAAGCCTCCACCAATTTCTATCTTTGGGATGGAGACTACCTCAAAAAATCCCTTATCGAAATCTGAGCCAGCGTCTTTTTCAGTTGCTTCATTATCGGATCATCTTTCGGCTCTTTTTCTTTTTGGCCTATTGTCGGATTTTGTGGCCTCTCTACTTCTAGAGCTACCCTTCCACTCCGGGTTACTGCTTCTACCTTCTTCTTCTCATTCCTCTGTTCATCTTTTTCCTCCGAACCCCATGGGTCGGGAAACACTTCATCTTCAGAATTATTATCTTCATTTCCACTTTCATCAGTGGACCAGCAGTTGATCACTACCACGGGAAGCCCTTTTTTACTTACCTCATGGAGGCTCATGATAGCAGTATTGGCATCGACGCCGTACAAGTCTCTTAACACAAACTATTTCGGTAGACTGGACCCGATCATGAATACAGGTGGGGGCACATTATTGTATCCAGACTTCTTCTAATTCCCTCTCTTCTTTGGGTTTATGATCTACTTTGAATCAATTAAGTCCTGAATTGCATGTCTCAGTGCCTTGTACTCATCAGTCGTGTGTCTTATATGCTGATGATATGCACAGTATTCATTGTCCTTATGCCATGGCAAACCCTGAGTCCTAGCTGGTCTTAGCGGTAAAAGCTGCAATTTTTCTTCCTTCATCAGTCTTTGAAGTACCCATGATAGAGACCTCCCTAGATTGAAAAAATTCCTCGGGCCAGTATTAGTGGCTGAGACTTCAGCTGTTTTCCTTATGCTACTACTGGAGCCTGCTACCCTACCTGCCCCCTAGCTACCGTTGCCCTTCTTGGCATAACTCTCGTTACTTGCTCTCCCAGAGAGGTACTCTCCCTCTGCCTCGATAGCGATGTCTTTAAAAGACTCCCAGTCTCTCAATCCTTTCATCTTCAGTCCATCTCTCATATACGGGCTCGTATTTTTGATGAACAGCCTTATCTGATCTTGAGTATCTGGCTTCCTTTTAATCTTCATTACCCGATTTCTCTATCGGGTCAGATACTCCTAGAAAGACTCGCCTGCCTTCTACCGTAACAATTCCAGATCCTTCAGAGTTACCTCTATTCTCGTGTTGCAGTCATATTGCTTAAGAAACTCCTCTGTTAATAAATCTCAATCCTCCTTCGTTCTGCGGTTTAGACCGTGATACCAATCCACCGCTGGGCCAGTTGAGTTTAGACAAAAGTACTCAATCTTTTATCTCTTCGTTAGAATAGTACCCTTCATCACCAGCGAGTACTGCTTTATATGTGCGGTGGGATCGAAAGTGCCATCAAATTTGGGGACATCTAGCATTTTGAAGTTCATCGGGATCAAATCCTCCCCCTGTAACTCCTTATCTTTGGGGTTCATACCTCATCCCCTCGTCAATATCTTAGCCATGGCTTTAAACTTTTCCTCCATCTTCTTCCAGATGGCTTCTTCGTTCTGAGGTGCCTTTCCCTTTATCGACACCGGTTCTTCATACTCATCCTCTTCCCCGTCGTTATCTGACCTCTGGATCGGCCTTCTTCTCTGGGCCCCCGATGTGGTAACTCTCAAGTCTACGGGTGGTGGGCGAATTTCTTCTTGCAGGTCCTCTCTGATCTCGTCCTATTTATTATTTCTCATAGAAGGAGGCGTTGGGTTTTGTGGGGCAGACGGATGAGCCATTGTGGCCATCATAGTCATCATCCGGTTCTCAAACTCTTCGAATCTTCTACTTACTTCTTCAGCTATTAAAGCTCCGGTGGCATCTATCCCTCTTGGTGAGTTTGCTATTTCTTCATGCAGAGAGAACTGAGATAAAGTAGCGTAGCTGGTTACTGAAGGAGTGTCTGGATATTCCACCCTTCTTGTTTGCTCAAAAAAAGGATTTCTGCTTAACCGGCCCTGAGGACCTCTTGGCCACTTAGGCAGATCTATGACAGATACAAAACTTATCGGGTCAAGATGATGCATGAATTCCATAAAATGTATGATCGTGCTATGCAGCATCCACAAATCACACACAAGCACATAGATCCTTCCAACCTTGTTACTCCTGCACACGAGGTTATAGTCTGCTTTCTAGGTTGGATTAGCCCATGGGTTAACAGGGAACCTGATGGATACGTATGGTGTATGGTGAAAAACCGACAGCATAACCTCTCTTAACTAATGCACAGACGCATGGGATATGATTGTTGTGCATTTAAGCAGTCCGACTAGATCAACATGAGCCTATCGGGGCATGAAAGCCTTTGATTAGGTGACCAATTGAATTATTGGGGTTTGTCCAATACATGATGATCCATACAACAAGAATAATATTAAGGTTCATACCACTTAGGGGAAGTAACTATTTCCGTTACATGAGCTTTGGCTAAGGTGATGTTACTTGAGGTCTATCCAAGCATGGTCCCTGCCAACGGGTCTAGCTCATCACGAGCGTAATGACCGGTCGGGTCTCCATTTGATATACCATGATGGTACGAAGCTTGGGCTGGTGATTATCCTTAACATTTTCCTACATTGAGTGAACGTAGGGTCGTGCTTCGGGAACGCACCGTGGTTAATAGAGGGACCAAACTAGCATAGATCTAAGGCTCTAATGAGATGCAATGCAATTTTGAAATAGGACGAAATTTTTAAATTAAAACCCAATTGTAAGTTTTAACCAAGATACTTTCAAATCGAAGTCTCAAGTATAAGTCCCCAGTGGAGTCGCCACTGGGACGCATGCGGAACCCCGAGAAGCCTTGAAGACCCACTTTTAGGGTTTTAGAGAGAGGTTCATGAAAACTTATAAGAGATTATAAGTGCATCCAAGTTGGGCAATAAGGAGGTTTCTTGGAGTTAGAGATGCTCACGGAGCGGGGCGTGGCCGGGGAATAGCCCCCCACCCACAGCCCCACGTTGGGGTGGGGATTCCCCGTCCCCGCCCCCGCAGGAAACACGGGGGAAATTGCCCCTGCCCCATCGAGGATCCCCGCCCCCGATGGGGATCCACATTGGGAACAAAGGGAAGGCTATGCACGAGTCGTGCACAATGTCATGAATCGTGACACCGATGGGGATGGAAGGCTGTGCACGACTCGTGACAAATAAAACATATGCAAGTTCCCCGCCGCTGCAAACTAAAAGCTTTTGCATTGCCTCATCTTCTCTTCTTGCGAAAAAAGAGAGGATAAGCGATGTTGATGGTAAACACCCTAACTCTAGCTAGGACTATGTTCACCGCAAACGACATCCTTCTCGAGGCCGATGACATCGAGTTCGGAAATGTTTGGTGGTTCGTCTATGCCGGCGTCTCTTGCTTCTTGGTCCTGTTCGCCGGAATCATGTCTGGCCTCACCTTGGGGTTGATGTCCCTTGGCCTTGTTAACCTTGAAATTCTGCAGAGAAGTGGCACCTCCACTGAAAAGAAGCAAGCAGGTCATTAATTTTATTCTTATATTGCGCTTAATTATGTTTTATTGAAAATATTTTGTTAGCTCAATTGTTGATGGAAATGGATTGAGCTTTGTTTATTATTTGCATACAGCTGCTATACTACCAGTTGTTCAGAAGCAACACCAACTACTTGTAACCCTTCTTCAATGCAATGCTTGTGCCATGGAGGTTTTTGAAATTTTGAATTACGGATTATCAAGTCACAATAGAATTTTATATATATATATATATATATACATACATATATATATATATATACATACATATATATATATATATATATATATATATATGTATGTATATATATATATATATATATATATATATATATATATATATATATATATATATATATATATATATATGTATGTATATATATATATATATGTATTTATATATATATATATGTATGTATGTCACGAGTCGTGCAATTGTGCACGACTCTTACAAATAAAACATATGCAACTATATATATATATATATATTAAAATAATAATTTATATTCGGGTCAGGGATCCCCGCGGGGCGGATAGTCCGCTCCCTGTCCCCAAATTCTCCCCGGAGATTCCCCCCCCCCATCCTTGCCCCCACGGGGAAAAAAATTGGGGATTCCCCACCCCGTTCGGGTCGGGTCCCTGATGGGGACGGGGAATCCCCGCCCTGTGAACATCTCTACTTGGAGTTGCCACCCAATAAAATATTGAAAAAGGTCGTCTAGTCTCAGTGAGTCTAAGACAATGCATATGCATTCATTTTGGGCAAGTCAGAGATATCTTGGAGGCCTCACTCCAATAGAACATTGGAGCGATCCTCTAACCTTGTGGAGCCTAGAATTATGCAAGTTGGGCATTTTTTGAGGGCAACAAGAGATATTTTGGAGACTCCATCCCAATGAAACATTGAGATGGTCCTCTAACCTCGTTGAGCCCAAGACCAGAGTAGGTTCGGGACTTCTCATTTATTCATATCTTGATTAATGTTATAACTAAGTTTTTAATTTAGCGTTTTATCCCATTTCTCATTCGATGCAATTAATTAAAGCGCAATTCGATCACATAAGGAAAGCAGTAAACAAGAGCAAAATTAAAACAAAGCATGTGAAAGGCAAATTACAACAAAACTAGGCGCCAAATACAATCCTCATTGAAAATAATGTACGAGTCATACATAAGGGATGAGGACATTAGTTCTCGCATGCATATTTATTAAAAAATAAATTTAGAGTGTGGAGTTTATTGGCTGAAAAATAGGACATTATTCCTTATTTATTTATGAAAATTCCAATTCAATTACTATAAATATTTGACCATTTTTATGTTAGGGGGATTAAAACAATATTTACAACAATAAAATAAAGTAAAAGAGTAAGTTAAAAGAATGAACCCGGGTGAGCATACTCAAATCATTGTAATGACCTCCATTTTTAATAACCCCAAATTTACCAAAATAGTCAAATAAAACTCACAAAACAAAAATTATGTTAGTGCCAAAATTAAATACAAAATAAAATGCTAGAAATTAAATAACCATGAGAAAACCATGAGAAATTGACTTGAAAATAATGGAGGAATAAATAGAAAAAGAAATAAAGCAAAAGGAGAAGAATAGGCCAAGGGATGGCCCATGATTCGCGACCGACGGGCATCCTTGGGTTGACCAGCGGGCGGAGATAATAACCATTGACAGCCCTTTGCTCGCGTGAGCGATGGCCGGTGGTGGTTTTTCTACCCGTCGGTCACCCCCGTTCTTGAAAAAAATGGGAAATTCAAGTTTAAATGATTTTGTTATTGATAAATGGAATTTTTATGTGTAAAATCACTGTAAAACGATTAAATTACACAGATGATAAATTCAGAATATTTACTCTTGGATTTTACATTTGAAGGTGAATGTTGCATTGTTTCGGTTCCTCGAGTTCTACAAGAATTGGTCCATGATTGCTGGATTTTAGGAGATTTTTTTTATTGCAAGAAACGCGTTTCAAAAATGAATCAAGAAAAGAAAACTCTCGCGATATTTTGATAGCAACTTGAATATTGAAAATAGCTAAATCGATGAAAACGAATGAATGGCGTTTCCTAGGATTAGCTTAATTCGAAGAAAATAAGAAAACGTTTTGATGAAGGAAAATAAATCTTGATAAAAAATCCTTTGCAAAAATGCGACAATAAAATTTCTGTAAAAGTCTTTAAGCTTTTTCGTCAAATTTTCTAATCAAAAGTTTTCTAATTGAAAATTTTCTCACCCTGAATAATGAATTTCCATCCCCTATTTATAGGTTTTAGAATAAAATTAAAATAAATTTAAGATTTAAGATTTAAATTTGAAAAAGATTTTCGAAATCAAATCGCAATCGAATGATTTACAGAACATTTTCAAAATCAAATCTAATATTTAAAAATATTTGAAAAGATTTAATAGATTTGGATAAGATTTAGAAGATATTTTGTAAATCTTAGTAAATCTTACCAAAATATGGGGAATCCGGCAGTTATAACCAACAGATCGCCGATCGATGGGCGTCGGTGAACCATCGATGGGCGTCGGTTATACGGACAAGCGTGGTCTTTTGACCGATGGATCCCTCGCAAGGGACGGAACCGAGAGACAGCTGTCTCTCGCGAGAATCAGGCGTCTCTCGAACGACCGACGGGTGCCTCTCAAGAGCGAGAGATGGCCATCACGAACGAGCGACAGCCGGCGCTCGTCACGAGCAACGGGTGTCCCCTCCACTGACGGTATCCCGTCTGTGGAATAAAATTTCAATTTTCAAGATTTGAACTCTTCTTGACTCTTCAAAATCTCCTTGTGAAGCGCGCCGAACCCCGTGGGCGCCCCTTGACCGCCCGCTTGAGGGCGATCGGGCAAGTGAGGTTCGTTGACAACTTGCAATGAGTTACAAGTGCATCTATTTTGGGCAATAAGAAAGTTTCATGGAGTCGCCACCCAATAAAACATTGGGAAAGTTCATCTCTCCTCAGTGAGCCTAAGACGACGCATATATCCATTTTGGGCAAGCCAAAGGGATCTTGGAGGTGAACAGCCCAATAGAACATTGGGAATGACCCTCTAACCCTATGGAGTCTAGGATTATTAATTAAATTCTTTTGATGGGACACAAGAGGTGTCTTGGAGATCACATTCCAATGAATTATCGGATGGACCTCTCGCCTTGTTGAGCCCAAAGACCAGAGATGGGTTCGGGACTTCTCATTTATTTATACCTTGATTAATTTTAAGATTAAATTTTGAGTTTATTATTTCACTCTCTCTCCACACGATACAATTTAATTAAACGCGCAATCATCCATGTCAAAAAGCAATAAGTAAAACATAATAAAAACGTCCATACAAAATGAAATAAAATAACACTAGGAGCGGAATACAACTCCCATTATAAAGGTGCAAGACATGCATTAAACGGGATATTCATTTATTTTGAGGACTTTGGTCATTGCATGCATTTATTATAAAAAACAATTTTTTATGTGATGATTTTATTGGATAAAATAGGACTTTGGTCCTTAATTTTACGAAAATTCCCAAATTGATTATTATAAAACTCTTAGCCATTTTTATTAACGCGACAAAAGAAAAATTTTACAAGGAGAAATAAATAAATTAACATAACAATAACAACAATCATGCAATTAATATAATAATAAAACTAATAATAAGACTAGCAATAATAATAATAATAAGCGGAAAAATAAACGATAATAAACCTATGATAAATAATAAAGGTGAGGGTTAAAGGGAATAAACCAAGCATAGATCCTTAGATTTGGGTGGCCATCATCATCCTCAAATTGAACCCATCCAAAAATAATAAAAAGTTATCTCACAAAAATAAACAAACACATTAGTACAAAAATTAAGAAATGAAGTAAAAATGATAAGATAAAAGCTTAAAAAAAAAGGTTTTTTGAATAAGAGAGCAAGCGAAATAAAGAAAACAAATAATAAAAAACATAAATAAAAGAAAACAAATTAAAACAGTGGAGGAGAACCCAGGGACGGCCATTCAGGTGTGACCGGCAGGCAGTAAAGTGCGCTGCATACGTCCCGTCTCTCAAACGAGGGACGGGCTTCGGCAATCGCACTGCCCGTCGGTCACCCTTGATCCTCAAAAAAATGACAAAATAGCAGATTTTTCACAAAAAATAATTTATTTTAGATAAAATACTTAAAATGAACGCAAATAATTAAGTTCAATCAACCAGATATCAGATCTATAATATTTATCCTCGGATTATATCTTTTTGGATGAATATAGGATTGATTTTCGGTCCCGCGCGCTTCACAAAAATCGAATAAAAATCAAGAAAGAAAATTTATGTTTCCTTCTTGTAGATTAGCAGCAATTTAAATGTCGGAATCAATAAATTGACGGAAACAAATGAATCTTGTTACCTCAATTTAATTGGATTCACCAAAATAAGCTTTTGAAAGGAAATTAAAAAAATGAAAAGATTTTCTTTTGTTTTTCTAAAATATGATTTTTGAGAGGAAAATATTAGAGAATATTTTCTCCTTGAGAAAAGAAAATAAATCACCTCATCCCAATTGTCCAACCCCAAAATCTTTGAAAAATCCCCCTTTTATAGGAAAAAAGAATCCTATTTGGAATAGGAAACAGAAATCCTATTCCTAATAGGATTTGGAAACTTACCGACGGGCGTCTGAATCTCACCGACAGGCATCGAGTAAAAGGGTACGCACGGTCATTTAGCCAATGGAAAAGAACGAGGCACGGGGGAAAAACAGACGGGCGTCGGTTTACGGACACGGGTCCGTCGCTCGCTTCACCGACGTCCCGTCTCTCGTGGCAAGAGACGGATCATCTCAGCTACTGACGGGTGTCTGTCTACCGACGGGCAGGCCGTCTGCGGAGGAAAAAACACTTTTTATGCTAAATTTTCCCAATTTTTCTGATTCTTTCTGCTGCAAATGAAAACTTCCAATCTTTGTGAATCCGAAGGACTAAAATTCCCAAATTTCATCCATTGAATCGGAAACGGATACTGTTTTCTTCATCGGGTAATCTCTGATCTGAACTGACTCAGGGCACGGTGCTTACACTCCTGTTACAGAGAAAAATCCTCAATCCTTGTAAAATCGGACAATAAAAACCTACAACTCTCAACCATTTATCTGAAAACAGACGTTAGTCTCTTTATTGGGTAACTCTGATCTGGACTGTTTTAGGACCTGGTGTCTACAAAATGAAATGATTAAATGTATAGTATACAGTCTGGCAATAGGAGCAAACACTTCAAAGTAGTAAATACTTAACTTTTGTTTGTATCCCTTTACAACTAATCTTTCTTTAAAGCGTTCCACTTCTCCACTGGGTTTGTATTTTGTCTTATAACCCATTTGACCCTTATTGGCTTCTTTCCTTTTGGTAGAGTAGCTAACTCCCATGTTTTATTCTTTTTAATAGCATGAATATCTTTATCCATTGCTTTAATCTAATGATCATCATTCACGGCTTCCTCAAACATTACCGGATTATAAGCTGTAAAAAAAGCATAATAGGCAACAACTTCATCATCACTATCATTATTATCATCAACAACTTGATAACCATTTAACTAAATAGGTGGATGATGCTCACGTTGTAAGTGTATAAGTGAAAACGAAGGAGAAAGAGATAATGCTATAATAGAAGATGGCTCTCCAGAAACTGGAGTTGAAAATGACTCTCTAATTTGATTAGTTATTTCTAATTCATTATTTATGAACATTGGTACTAGCAAGGATTTTTTTTCTTTTTCTAACTAATCCTATTATCCATCTTCTTTAAAAGTGACATCTCAACTGATGATCACTTTTTTAGTCTTTGGATTATGAAGCTTATAACATTTTGTTTCCATATTGTAACCAATAAATATACATTTTTCAGCCTTGTCAGCAAGCTTCTTTCTCAACTCATTCGACACATTTGAATAGGCAATACAAATGAACACTCTAATATGACTAACATTATTCTTTTGTCCACTCTATGCTTTTTGTAGAGTTTTATCACGAACACTTTTAACAGAACATCTATTAAAAATATATACAACATAAGCCACAACCTTTGCTTCTATCTAGAATCTTTTAGGTAACTTCTTACAATTTAATATGCTTTTCTCCATATCCATGATAATTCTATTTTTTTTTCCTTTTGCCAATCCATTTTGTTGAGGAGTGTACTTAGTTTCCAACTGATGCTTAATTCTATGATTTTTCAAGAAATCATGACAAATAATATATTTGTACCTCTATCAGTTCTTAAGATTTTCATAGTATAACCATTTTGTTTCTTAATGTACACTACAAAATTCTTGAGTATTTCACATACCTAAGATTTCTACTTCAAAAAATAAACCTCTGTGTTTCTACTATAATAATCAATAAATGCAATAAAGTATTTGTTACCTCCATTTGACGGAACCTCAATATAACACAAATCTAAATGCATGAGTTCTAGTTGATGTTTGGCTCTCCATGCATGCTTTGTAGAAAATGGATCTCTATGTTTTTTTTTTCTCATTACACATGATCCAAAAATCTAATTAGTAACTTGAATGGTTGATAAGCTTAAAACCCATTCTTTATTTGCAAGAAACTTAATGCTTCTAAAATTCAAGTTTCTAAGTTGCTTATGCCATAACCAATTATCATTGATAATCATATTATTACAGTAAAAATTATTGTCATAATTAATATATGTTTAAAATAGACGATTAAATGTCATTCTCATCTTCAGCATCATGCCCTTTTTTATATCTTTTACGGTGCATCCACCTTTATTGAAATGCAAATCATAACCCTTTTTCTACTAGTTGTCCCACACTCAATAGATTCTAGCAAATAGTAGGAGCATAGTACACATCAAAAATGTAATTTGAAAACCCATTCTTCCATTTTATAGCAATCTTTCATCTTCCCAAAACTGAAATATGGTAGTTATTGGCAAGATTTATTGAAGGATGAAAAGATTCATCTAATTCGAAAAAAGCTTCTTGCTTCCATTTAAGTGGTTGCTGCAATCTAAGTCTAACAACCATTGATATTGTCACTATCACCAGTTTCATGAAAAACCATCAACAAGGTCTCTAACTGTTATTTTAGGTGACTCATGCTTAATTATCTTTATGTTCTTATTATTAGCACGATATTTTATATTACAATGACCATATTTTTTGCTGTTATGACACTGAATATACGATTTGCACTCAGATTGGTAGTGACCAAACTTTTTACACTCATAACATTAAATATTGGATTTATCCTGGGAAACTTCACTCTTTGTTGCTACTTGTCTGGAAGTGGTTCTAAAACTTTTACCTCCCTTGCCTCTAAAATTTGAACCTTTTTTAGTATGCTCTAACTTGCCCATTGCAATTTCCTTCTCATTTTTCAATTTTACTTAAGCTTTTAATATTTGCGCCATTATGTTTGATGATATTTCATTTATTCACATTTCACGTTGCTCTAATGATGCTTGCAAATCATTTAGAGCAGTGGACTCTAAACTTTTGGATTCTTCAATAGATGTGACAACATAATCAAATTGACTTATTAGGGTATGCATGATCTTTTTCATGACTTCCTTTTCAGTTATTTCATGACCATTATTTTTCATTTCGTTGACTAACTTTTCCATTCGTAAAAAATAATCACGAATACTTTCATCTTTGCCTTGCTCCGTCAACTCGTATTGCCTTTTTTAATTGTAGACTTGTTCGTTTAATGGGATCCATTCCTTTATACTTTCTAAGTTGTATATTCCAAGCCTCTTTTGTTGTTTTAGCATGGAATAATTTTTCAAAGATCGGTAACTCAACTGATTGGAAAATTAAAAATAAAACCTTTTTGTTTAGCGAACATTTACAAACCAAATGTTGTAATTCCTCAGTTATTAGTTTTTTTTTTCTACTAATTTTTCTAAAATTCACTATAGCCATTG
The DNA here is from genome assembly GCA_947683425.1 of Excoecaria cochinchinensis. Taxonomy (NCBI): domain Eukaryota; kingdom Viridiplantae; phylum Streptophyta; class Magnoliopsida; order Malpighiales; family Euphorbiaceae; genus Excoecaria; species Excoecaria cochinchinensis. The sequence continues at coordinate 9,673,578 of CANTUQ010000050.1, forward strand.
CATCTCAAAAATAACTCCATCAAATGTTTTCACATTGCAAAATTATTTTTTCCATCAAACTTGAAAATTATTAATTGTATTGATTGATTTTATTGAACGTAAAGCCTTCTTGGCCTATTCAGGCACTTTAACTTGACTCTAATACCAGATGTTGTCAATTAAATTGATTATAATTACTTATAAAATAAACTCGTTAATAAAACAAACACTCAAAATTTTGTTAATACTTCCACATTGCAAAACTGGTCGGAGTTATGCACCTTTCAAAGCTTGCACACATTTATCTCACACTTCCTTATCCTTTAATTAATTACACATACATGTAATGGTCAAATGGCCATATTTATAGGAATCTAACCCACTTTATTTGGTAGTAATAGTTGCCAACTTCACTTCCTAAAGTAATACAAAATCAATTTGATTTGGTGCCTTGACCAAATCAAACACAACTATTTACAACTCATACTACTTCACAACTAAGCAAACTAGAAAATTTTATAGACCAAGTTGAATTTCCAACAGCGTGGTTCGGCTCTAATGGCTGAAGTGAGTGTTTTTACTTCAAGGCCTTGCTAATAGTGTTGCACGCACAGTTGTACTTGGGTAAAATGGAGCTCCTTCACCTTTTTAATTTGTCTCCACCTTTAGTCTCCATAGAAAATTTGCCATTGTTGGCCCCTCTTTTTATTAACCCTGTTGGCACCATCGCAACTTTCTCCCAAGGCGAGCCCTCTGTGGAGTATTTCATCGGAATAAATTCAATTGAAATCAATGAAAACAGTCCCAATAAATACAATTCTATTGACCATTAATAGCGAGGGCAATGGCAAAATAAAAATTAGCATTGTAAACCCATGCACAATAATGGAATCTTCAATCTTGAAAGTCATAAATGGTGATGGCAAGGACGGTTTTTATTTGTCGGAGTTAATGGTGCAAGTAGGGATGATCATGGGATGGAGATTCCCCGTCTCCGGCGGGGACCCGACCCGAACGGGGTGGGGAATCCCCAAATTTTTTCCCTGCGGAGGCGGAGGCGGGGAGAAAAAAATTTCCGCCCTTGAATTCGGGACGGGGAACGAGGTTCCCGCCCCAAAAAAAATTAACATTTTATTATTTTATATATATATATTAAATTATGTGTGTAAATTGATCATGTGATATTATTAATATTTGAATTATATGAAATATTTACAAATATTTGTATTTAAATTGTATGAGATATTTTTAATTTTAAGTCATAAATTATTAAATTTTGTAAGGTAAATATTGTGAAATATTTTTTATTCGGGTCAAAAATTTCTATCGGGATCGAAAATTTTCATTATAATTGAATAGTTTTATTGGAGACGAGAATCTCCACGGGGACGGAGATCCCTACGGGGACGGACCGCATCTCCAACAGGGACAGGGACGGGGACGGAGAATCCCCGCTCCTGGACGGGGCAGTAGATGGGGAGCCCCACCCTGGAATCATCCCTAGGTGCAAGAAGCTTAATATTGAGTTATGATTGAAAAGAATGGACTAGGGCCTGATTAGATAGTTGGTTGGCATTATTTAGCATTGGCATGATTGTTACAAAACCATGTTTGGAATTATCGTTTCAATTCATTAATGTTTTCTATTGGTTGTGTTGATGATAAAGCAGGATTTGGGATGTTCCTTCAACACGCCAAATTGAGAAGAAATTAAATTTGTTAATTACAATATTATCCTTGATCCTTCTATTTATTTAAAAAACTTTCAATGTATTTACAAAATTGCCACTAATTATTATGCATGTTCGATTATTTAGTTAATACATTAATTAGTTAATTGATACATTCACTAATGATTATTATTATTATAAAAAATACTATTATTAGTAAATAAATAATTAATTAATTATGATTGCCAATTAATTAATTAAGCCATTATTATTATTAATACATTAGTTAATTAATAGTAAAAAATTAATTAATAAATATATTTTTTTATCATCATCATCTATGGATAAACCAGTATTTACTAAGGTAAAGGCAATTCAATAAATTGTCCATTAACAATATGGTTTAAAAACAATCAAAATAAATAAAATATAGCTACAAAATAATGGTAAACAGTACAACCAATAGAACACAGTACACTATGAACACACACAAAAAAAAGGCGATCCAAACGGCCCTTAGTGTGGCCATTGATGATATGGGGAGATGAGAAGGAGAGAATCCGGATAAATATATAATAATGAAAACCCGATTTTGAGGATGTATGGCTACGTTTGGTAAGAGGGATTATATTGTAATGTAATGAAGATTGTAATGGATTAAGAAATGTATTGTAATGTAATGTAATTATGATTACATTACTATGTTTGGTTGAATTAGTATTGTAATGTAAATGTTAATACATTCCTATGTTTGGTTAGATTATATATATGTATTGAAATATAATTATATTTATAATTACCAACTAATTTTTTTATATAATTATTTTATTTTTTTATAATTATTTTATATATTTATTATATTATGATCTCGTATAAAAAATACATATAAAAAATATAATTATACTAAATTGTACTGATTCATATTAAGTTTTAAACTTAATATTTAAAGTAAAATTAACCACCAAAATTCAAAATTAAAATTCATGGAGTACATTTAATTGATATAGCAATTTTCTATCTATTTCTTTTTCACTCATTGAACATGTCATTTGTCAAATTATCTCTCCAAGCACTCCATTCATTTGATGTTTCAATTGTTGAAATAACGTCCTCGGTCTCATCAAATCTTTCTCCTTGGAATCTTCTTCTATCTAACCTCTCCTCCATCTCATCAATAGGCATTTCCCTTCTTATAAAATTGTGAAGAAGACAACAAGCAATAATAATCCTATTTTAAGTCTTGATAGGATAAAATGCAGGACTCCTAGGGATTGCCCAACGCAATTTAAGCACACCAAAACATCTTTCAATAACGTTTCTTGCAGCAGAATGCTTCATATTAAAAAATTCTTTGCTAGAATTAGGTTGATGTCCTTCTTTCCAATCATTCAAGTGGTATCTCTGTCCTCTATATGGTGCAAGAAATCCTTCACAATTTGTATAGCCAGCATCAACAAGATAATTTTTATGTTAGTTAAACCTATTACTAGAGTACTCAGGCTAAGAAGACAAAGATATATTAACCCATGTCACAGTGGCACAACAATGGTCTATACCTCTATGCAAAAATAATCTCCATAAGGTTATTATCAAGGAAACTATGCCATATGGGGCCATATAATTTTTTCACTAAAAGATGCTGAGTCCACGAGACAGAGAGAGAGAATGCACTAAAAGATGCTGAGTCCATGAGAAACTATGCCATATGGGCCATATAATTTTTGCAAATGCAGAATGTAAAATATGAGAGCTTTGTTTTGGATAATTTCATAAAATTGATTTGAGTGCCTGAAAAATACATATACTATCAAGGAAAAAAGAAGTTGAGATCAAGAATCTATGTTTAACTTTCCAAGCATAAGAATGCAAGTACATAAATACACCTTAGAACCAATTTGAAGAAAACAGAAACTTAATAACAACTTGCATTTCCTATGAGCAGAAGTACATTTAATTAAATGTCTAAAAAGAACTTCCAATATCAATCAATATTGGACATATCACCGCAAATAAGCAATAGCGGTGGAGTTTTGCTAGTTTCAGATGTTGTATTATATTTCTTTTCCTGCATTACTTGATAGCAGCAACTTCAATAACTTTGCAATGTAAGTTTAATATAGTTATTGTTAAGATAGTAAAGCATTCACTTCCTCCCTACTCTATCACTGTTACTATTTGATACTTCTTACAGAATTCAATAGAGATTTTACGGTTCAGATCCTACCCACATTCTTATTTTCAAAGTTTTTGTCTTTTTAATCCAATTTGGGCAAGTGAAGATGAAAGCAAGAACTAAGCAACTATATAAACATATATATATATATATATATATATATATATATATATATATATATATATATATATATATATATATATATATATATTTGCTGCGTGGTTAAGGTAAAGCCGCTCGAGATAATGCTTATCTAAATCTGATCCATAAATTGCTCATCAATCAAGTGGGATTGACCAAAGAAGATACAGAGGGCCTTGCTCTCTTTTCTTTTATTATTTTTATGTTGCAGTAAAGTAATTTTTGTGGAGATGGGAACAATGGGGACAGCAAAAGAATGTTTGAATTGTTTAGTTTAAGGACAAAAGGCATATGAGCGTGGACCAATGTACTGAATTGTTGTTCTTTTTCTTTTCTTTGCCTAACTTATGTGTTCTTCTTGAACAAGTTTCTGGAAGGTTCATGCACTACATGAAATTCTTTTCCATTGAACATATATGAAATTATGTTCATAACCAATCCAATTCTTCAAATTTACATATAATAGTCAAGAAGACAATACCAGAAACAGAACAGAAAAGCATAATCCAAAAGTGGGTAAACCCAAAACATGCCAAATCACAATGGGTTGCTGAATCAAGAAGACGTTCAAAAATAAAAGAAAGCAAAAATTCTTTTTCAGTGAACAGCTTTTAATTCATATGACTTCAAGTAAATAAAGTTCCGTATTGCCAACCAATTAAACAAAGTTAACATAAAACAGTCCCAGTTATGAAGAAATGAAATTACACAGAAACAGAAAATAGTAAATAATTATTCCATAGATTATTATTATAATTAGATGAGCAAAATTTGGCACTGGATAAACTCAAACAGAAAATATGACTTCAAATCAATAAATTTAACAAAGCAGAGCAACAAATTCGAGATCTGAAAAACCAAACCATCAAATAGATATATGAAAAATCAAAATCGATAAAAAAAAAAGAGAAAAGAGGCAAGATTCATCTTCTCACAAGACCGAAATCAAAACCAAAAAGAGAAAATCTGGAGAGAATCGATGAGTTACTCACCGTTAAAAAGAGAGGAGAGAGCTTCGTCTTCTATCGGCAGCAATGGTGATTCCGATGGTAGCGAGACCGGCGATGGTGAGGTGAGACCGGCGATGGAGATAAAGGAGGCAAAGGAGTTTAGGGAGGTGAGGGAGGCTACGGAGGTGAATAGATGAATTGTAATGGAAAATACTGTACAAATTTAGGGGATTAAAAAATACATGAGTAAGTGTATTGGGCATTACTGATGTATATATCATTGCAATACAGTATAAATTTTTTATACAAACAAACAAAGTAATGATTACTGACTTAATTACATTACAATGCAAAACACCCTACCAAATATAGCCTATGTGTTTTGTTTTAATAAAGAAATTAAGAAAGCCTTTTTCTTTTTTTTTTTCTTCACAAATAAATGTCTGCCTATTTTGATTTTTACTTTTTAAAAAAATAATATATTTAAATATAATTTTCTGAATATACTCTTTATACAATAAATATGAGTTCAATTTTTAAAATACAACTAATAATTAACGGTCTCTTTTTAAAAAGGGCAAATTAGTAAAAATATAGGATAATAAATGATTTTTTAAATATGTGCGCAAAAAAAATAGACACTTATTTGTAAACGTAGACTATATCTTTTTAATAAAAACAAAAATAAAAAAACAGAGTAGCCGAGCGTGTTTCTATTTTTTTTAACAAGAAAAAAACCGAAATCCTAAAACTACAACCACACCAAACGCGACTTATCTAATATTTAAAAAAAAAAAATTTAATGTAGCACTTTTACCAGAAATTAGAGTGTTAGTTGGTTCAATCCGATTTTTTACTATTTTCATTTTTCATGTTAGGTCCAATTGGATTTCTTAAAGGTTCGATCCAACCAGTTTGACCAGCTATGTTAGATCCAATCGGATTTCTTAAAGGTTCGATCCAACTGGTTTGACCAGCTGGTCTAATCCGATTTTGATAACATATGTTCTACCAAAGCATAAAATGAATGGTTTATACGTCTTATATTTCATGGTGCTAAAAGTAATATCAATCAATTCATGTGTAATATGTGGCAGCCAATTGAATTTTATCTTCGGGCAGAATGTGAAACAGAAAATGTACAAGCAATTCATTTTACTTTCTTGCATAAATGTTAGTTCATGGTGACATTTTAAATTAGTGAAGTGATTAGTTTTTATGGTTATTATTTTCTTTAAAAAAAAGTAAATTAAAAATATTCAAAATTTAGGTATTCAATATCAAGAAAATATCAAAGCAAATTAAATTTCTCAACGTTAATATTCTAAACTTTTTTCTCCCCATATTTCTCCTTATTTTCCCACCTATTTAGTAGAAAATTATTTTAAAGATTAACAAAGAATTAGAAACTTTAGGGCGATGAAGATCATAAAATTATTGGCCTATAATGCTGTTTTCCAAAAAAAAAAAAAATTCATAAACCCAAAATTATTAAAGTTATTATTAATATCATTAAAATATATAAATTTGATCAGACTGTATAACTTCATGCCACATAGTCTAATGTGACATTTTAAAATTGGAAGAGCGGTGCCAAAATTTGTACGGTATGACCAAATTTATTTCATGATGTTAATGATTTCATGGTTACTAAAATTTTTTTTATTACCGCGATGTTATAATTCCTCCTATACTTTTATGACAATTGAATTAATTACCCCAAACTGCTAAGATATCCAAATAATTGAAAAATAAATAAATAATTTTAATTTCATTACATTTCTTTTTCATCCAATTACATTAAAACAAACAAAAGGAAAATGTGTAAAAGAGATTATAAATGGCATAATCTCCAATGTATGCTTTGGCATAAAATGCTTTTCGGTGAGGTAACAACTTTGCAAATTAATGGTTTCTCCACAAAATGCTATCATAAACATAAATAAGTGATAGTACATAAATTCTTCCTTCAACATATTATATACTTAAATTGAACGAATGTCAAATTACTCATTTGAACGTGTAAAATTATCAAATTACTCCTCATAAAAACACGTGACATTTTATGAAAAATACGTAAAAACTACACACTTTTAGCATGTAAACAGTGACAGAAAAATAATCTAATATTTTTTAACAAATTCAAAAAGATAATCTGACATTTTTAATAGTGTAAAGACTATTAATTACAGTTTAAATAAGTTTAGGAGGCTAATAAGACATTTAATAAGTTTAAGGAGTTAATACGTAGAAAGGTGATAATTTAGAAAGAAAATTATGTATTAATCCTAAAAGAATATATGAGACTTGGATATTCCAAATACATGATGGATGGTGAAACTGAACTATCAAATTATGCATCTCTCTCTTTCTCTCTCAAACTGGTAAAAATTTTTGGCAAAAAAGAGTTGCACTGCTTCCAACATACCAATGCTACATAGAGACCTATTTCATCCGTTCGTGTTGAACTGTACGTTCCGGAGGTAAAAGGGGCATAATCGTAACAGCGGTTGTGTTGGAGAGAACCTTGCAGATTCGGGAAAACAACACACTTAACTCTGTTTCTTTACCATCAGCTCAGTAATGCCTAATTCTTGCCTCCAGAAATGTGTTGCAGTATAGTTCTTCAAGTTAGTATACAATCTTCACATTGTGATCTTGTGTAATGAACTAGTTGTTCTGCCAGCCAACATTTCACTATGAAATTCCATCATTTAATAAATCAAGGATGGGAACCCACAGCTTATATCTTAGTGCGGTTTTCCAGTAGGAAACACTCAACCAATTAAACCTGCATAAATTGTCACTCAGGTTTAATATGATATTGGAAAACTGCAACTTGATGGCCACAGATAAATGGCACAAAAGTAGGATACATATTTTAATATATGTCTGGTTACAGAATAGCATTTTGAAGAAAATACCTTCTCCCTCCCCATTTTACGAAGCTGGCTCAAGATCCCAGCAAAATCTGGAGGAGGTGAACAAGAAAAGTGTATTTCTTTCCTTGTATGTGGATGCGTAAACCTACAAAACAAGGGGCAGAAATGACCTCTCTGCATCCACCAACAGCATTTTGCAGAAACCAATAAACTGGAATAAACTTAGATTAGCCTTACCCGAGAGCCAATGCATGTAGACAAGGCCTCTCTAATCCTGAAAGCATTAATGAAAGCTGATGGTGGCAGCTAGGGGGGATTCTAGGCCTAAGTAGTGACAAAGCCATGCTTCTGGTGCCACCATACACCTCATCACCTAATAGAGGTATCCCAATATACTTCGCATGTGCCCGGATCTGCTTTGAGAAAAGCAATAGAAAGAAAGCAAATAAACACCATATGACGTCAAAACTGAAAACCACCACAAAAAACTGTAACAAGCACAGATCACCAATACAGCCACTTAGGAGAGTCTAGCACATCCTGATTGCTTTGAAATATGTCATACTCAAACATCAGGCACATCTACATTTTGATGAAATCTTAAAGGATGTGTCCCCTGTATCCACAGCCTTTCGTTGCATGGCAAGCAGGCTGTTTATTTGATTTAAATCCATGATCTTGAAGTCAAAATGGAGTAACCTTACTACTATACCAAGACCCATTCTAGCTATCACAGGTCAAATTTGTTTCTGAGTACATGCAGAATTAGAAATCAGAGACTCAACGGGTTTGCACAAGGTGAAAGCTTAACAATTATTCCATAATCAATCTGCAAGGGGATCTCTCAACAAAGGTTAACATCAATAAGCTATAAATTTCAGCTATTTGGAGACAAAACTGATGGTTTATATTTCAGAAAATGTAGCACTTATGCACACTAATGTCATTGAAGTAAGAACACCCACCCATACAGCAACAACCCCCCACCAGGTTTCTTTTTTTTTTCTCCTTCAAACAAATGAAAATTTTGTTTTGAGAGTGCGAATAATAGGACCATTATAGGTTATTTCTCAGTACTAAAATTGCAATTCGTTTGGATTACACGCTCATTATAGAAGAAACTTCACTTTATTGTGCTTTAAATTCATTTTACTTTTTACATGTTTTTATTTGTTGATAACTTAAATTGCACATGATGCTCAACCATTGAAGTGATCGGTAAATCTAGGTTAGGACTTCATTACCTGGTGAGTACGTCCAGTTTCTAACCTCCACTCAACTAATGCTGAACCACCACCAGCAAGTATTTCAATTACTTTATACCTGACACAAGTTTAACCAAATTAACAAGGAGGCAGCAGAATATGACAAGCTTCCAGGTTTACCAAACCTACAAAACACGTGATGAGAGCACATCCATGGGCCTTGTAACTTTTGAGGTTTGATTAAAACTAAGTTTTAGTTGAAGGTATCTAGCAGTAACATGATTTTGAAAGAGGTTCTCAATGTCTTCCCACGTTTTTTTGGCAATGACTTTTAGTGGACATGGTTCAAAGAAGCCAGAAGACAATAACACAATCCATAAACAACCAAGAAGAAGAATAAGCTGGACCTGGTAACTGTGAATGGGAAGAGTTGGTAATTGCGGAAGGACAAAGGAATGTGCCATTGGTGTTGCCTAAAACCTGGTAGAGGCAAAGGATATTGGTAAAAGAAGTCCACATATGAAAGTTTGAGGCATGAAAAATCTGAAGCACATGATTTTTTATACTAGCAACAGAGAAGAGGCTTTTTGGGTTTTGAGAAGCAATAACTTATGATGGCTGTGAAAGAATAATTCAAGGCTGCTGTTTGTTATTTAGTGAATGAGGTTGAAAAGCGGGAAGGGCAGAAGCAAAATTAGGAGGAAGAAAAGAGTTCTGAATAATACGATGTGAAAATGGTGAGATGGTGATGCCCAATTATATTGAATCATGTTATATAAATTACAGTGTGTAATACACAGGATATACTTGAAGAAAAATACAGAAATAATTGAGATAATACAAAACAAAGATAGATTCCTAATCTTATTAATCAGAAGAGTTGCCATCAATAAAAATTTAAATCCATGTGATACTGTAGCCTCTCCAAGCCCTTGCAGAACAAATATTCATGTTTATTGAGAACACATTTGCATTCCAACTTATATGTGTTTTCATTTTCAGCTCCTTGCAAACTTAGAATGATCTTATTCACAAATAGAAAGATTGAAAAAAAAAAAAAACCCTCACCCTGTGGGTATAAAATGATTTTATCCATCAAAACACATGCATTCAACTGGGTTAGATCACTATCATAAGATAACAAAGTTAAGGAGGGTAATAATCACCTACTAGCAGCATGTCGAGCATGTCCCTGCTTAACAGCTCCTGGTATAGCGGCCATACGAATTCTGTTATTCACATCACGACCAATAGGGATATCAATACGTCCACTCAATGCAGAGGGCACTCCAGAAGTAACACTAATATATACTCTCTGGATAGTGTGTTGCTTGAATTGTTCAGACAAATGACCATGAGCATGCTCATCCTGCCATCAATTGAAAAAGGATATTGCTTCTGAAAACCAAAATCAATTATTGAATCCTCAGGGAACGACGTCAATGAATTTACGAAAATTCTGATGCTTCATTTTTTCTTAGGGCAGGATGGGGTGTGTCTCATCACCTTTGCAACAACAAGCAAACCACTTGTGCCTTTGTCCAACCGGTGAACTATCCCAGGGCGAATAGAAGCCGCATATAGGCTAGAATTGAAACCTTCATCGTCAGAAATATCTTCCACATCTGAAAGAACTTCCTGGTTTGCAACTGCCACTGTTGGAAGACTGCAATGATGAAGTATACCATTTACAAGTGTGCCAGTTGGATTACCCGGTGCTGGATGAACAACCTGCATCACAGAATAAATAATGGCAAATGCAGTGTCAAGATATGCATCCAAGTGTACATCAACAAAATTACCCAATGATATAAGCTGCTAAGAGTACATATAAGAGTACCATATGACATGAGCAAAAGATCAAGTTTGATAATTTTACCATGTGCGGAGGTTTGTTAACAACGATTAAGTGCTCATCTTCATACACTATATCCAATGGAATGTGCTCAGGTTCAGCCCTCAAAGGCTGCAGCTCTGAAATCGTGCAGGTAACCTTGTCCCCAGCCCTGATACTGTGTGAGACCTGCTCAAAGATGACAGTTAAATTCTAGCTAGAAAAGAATTAGGAAATGAGTCCTTTTACACAAAAACAGTTTCACAAGACTAAAAAGTAAAAAATAAAAATTTCATCTTAACTTGTGTTAACAAAATGAGGTTGATTATTCAAATGAAAACATCGTATGATTGGAACACACAATCAAAAGAGTTGCAGAACATCGAGTTAACAGGAACCAGCAATAAGAAACTCAAGAGAGAGTATAATATAACAAAGTAAATTGACCTTATCAACAATTTTGCCATTGACAGCAACCAGCCCTGATTTAATACTTGACTGGACACGAGCTCTGCTAATGCCAGAAATGCGAGAAGAGATCCAAGAATCAAGCCTCAGTTTTCCTGCCTTGGCATCCACAGTCTCCTCTAGTCTCATACCAGCATAATTAATTCTTTGGTTCTGGTTGTCACATGAACTCAAGTTTCCAGAAGAACCAGAACGAGCTGCAAGGATCCTCGAAAGTACCCTACAAGGAAATCGTCTAGATTTTCGAGCAAAGATGGGTAAAGAAGGTGAAGATTGTATTGCCTTTGCGGATGGGGCTACAGAACATGAGATGGAGTAGAAGGTAAGCATCTTTTTCCAAATACCTGTCAATAGGATCAGATGTTCAGCTTCAATTGTATACTGTACCCATTGAAGACTCTAGTATGAGACAGTATAAAACACTAGTTTGAAGACTGTATCAACTCAGTTTCAAGGAAATGCACAGTCGTACGATACTGAATCAACGACAATGAGCTGCAAAATCAAATCAGTGGAGAAAAACATAGCACCAACATTCAGCTGGCAAAATTATAGCACAGTCCAAGCAAGTTTCTACATTGAATTGAACACAGGATAAGCTGAAAACCTCTGAATCAGCATTCCACAATGGATACCCAATTCAATTTTTGAACCGTTGGGCTCCTCCTCTGTAAACCTGTTCTCAACTTTGGACTCGGCCGAATGCGGGTTCTGCCCAAAATAAGCAGGCCAGGACACATATAGCCATAGGGTTTGGGTAGATGATCAATTCGTTCAAGTTGATTATTACTAGTATTCCTCCTAACTCACGTGATAAATGACTTTAATTAAATTTGTATATTCTCTTTTTATTTATTTGTGTTTTTCTTAAAAAGGAAAAATTGCTACATAGGTTAATGTTATATCATAAAATTTATAAACATTTTTAATTTGTTTAATTTATTCAAAGTTAATAAAACCTAATTATAAATTATAAAAAATTAAAAATGGCTTTATTAATAACAAATAAATGAATAATTATAAATTATAAAAAAAAAAGATTTAAAAAATTGTTTTATTCTCAATTATCATAATTTTTTTCTTTAACGATTCAATTTTTTTTAACGAAAATTGAATATAGGATTAACATAATATCAAAATATTTGCAAAATGAATTTAATTAATGAAATAAGTAATCACTATTGTTTTGATAAGACTAAATAAAAATTTGTATAATTGTAATTAGGTTACACTTGTATCTAGAGGTGGCAAATTGGGCGGGTTTGGGTTGGGTCATAAATGGACGGGTCAGGATTGGGTCATAAATGGGCGGGTCACAAATAGGCCAAAAAGTATGGGTCATAAATTGGTCAAATACTCAAATGGGTTGAACGGATTGGGTCGACCCATGAGCTAAAAATTTAATCAATTTTTTTAATAAAAATAATTTTCGATATAATAACGGGATATAAAAAAGACTACTAATATTGGCCTAAATGGGTCAGGTGATGGTCCAAACGGGCCAAAATGGATCGGGTGGCCCAAATGAGTCGAATGGAGGCCCAACTGGGCCGATATGTGGGTCGGCCCATTTGACACATTTTTTTTTAACGAAAAATAATTCTCGACACAATAACGGATACTAAAATAACTATTATAAAAATGTTGGCCTAAATGAAGTATGGGTCATAAATGAGTCAAATGCCCAAATAGGTTGGGCGGGTTGGATCGACTCATGGGCTAAAAATTTGACCAATTTTTTAATGAAAATAATTATCTTTATAATAACGGGATGTAAAAAAAAATCACCAATATTGGCATAAATAGGTCAAATGATGGCTCAAATGGGCCCGATGGAGGCTCAAATAGACCAAGATGTGGGTCGATCCATTTGACATATTTTTTAAAGAAAAATAATTCTAAATATATTAATAGAATGTTAAAATGACTACTATTAAAAAATATTACGTCAAATAGGTCGTATGGCCCAAACGGGCCCGATGGAGGCCCAAATGGGCCGAGATGCGGATCGATCCATTTGATCCATTTTTTTAACGAAAAATAATTTTAAATATAATAACAGGATATTAAAATGACTACTATAAAAAATATTGGCTCAAATGGATCGGATGACCCAAACGGGTCGGGTAGACACCCAAATGGGCCGAGATGTGGGTCGACATCCATTTGATTATGTGTTTGCTTATATACGAGCTCAAAATCAATTCCATAATTCTAAAAATAATAAATTAAGCCTCCACAAAAAATTTCAGCTCAATTAAAGTCCGTTTTCGGGATTGGTTCACTCTAATCGGTCTGATTCGATAATTTTCACTGTTACCGTAAATTTAATTTTTCACTGTCAAAAGTTTCTAAATATTATTCTAAACTTTTTTATACCCTTAAAATAATTTTTGGAGGTCACTTACTATTTTTAGAAGGCCGATCAAACTTTAGTCAAACCAGCGTCCCTTAATACGGCCCATGACTTTTTCTTATTTTTGACTTTTGGAGATTTATTTAAATTCATTTTCACTCCAAATTTTACCACTGGATTCACTGTAATTAGTATTTTCCGATTGTCAAATAAAATATTTTTCATTTTCGGGAGTAATTTTTACTCGGAGTGCACTATTCACCCAGGGAAAGAGTGAAGAAGAAAAAAACTCAGAAAAATAAAAGAGAAAGAAAAAAATTATTTGCAGTTGAGGCCCATTGGGCTTTGCCAAATACCTCAAACGGGTTCATTTTAAATTGGTGCGATTTGGGCGGGTTTAAATGGACATCTTTTTAATTGGGCGGAGTTTTGAATTTATTTTGTTGGCCGATGTTTTTGGGATTGGGGTATATTTGACAGGTCTACTTGTATCGTGTTGTTCATCTTCAATTGTGGTTATTGATTGGTCTTTTATTTCGATTTTTACAATATGTACTTTTTAACATACAAAATCCATCTGGCATCAATATATAATTATATATACATATATCACATATTGCAAATTGACTTAATTTTTTTTTTTCAAATTATAACTTCTCTAAGTATATCATATATTGAATAGAGACTCTAACACAATTAAAAATAAAATAAAATGCAAGGAATTACTATTCAAATTCTTAACATAATTTTATAAATTTTGATAATTTTAATCAATAATATAAGATTTTCTTTCATTTCATGTTTTTCATACACATTTCAACATATATAGTTCCATATGTATATTCCCTTTTCAACTACATATTGTCCCATAAAACATATTAACTATTACATTTACATACTATCTCATGTTACAAAATAACTAATACATTTACATATAATTTTACATCAACAAAAATGAATATACATTGACCCATAATTTAAATTCATTTATGCATGTATATTATAATTTAAGTAAATTAACGAATTGTCCGCATCTTATAAATTAATACCCGCTATGCCCCTTATTTTGTTTTAACTACATAACTCTTATGATTTGCTTTGTGTTTCACCCTAAATATGGCATATTAAGACTAGGATATATTTCGGAACCTTACAATGAAAATAATGAATGAGTCGTGAGCAGTAGAATTGGAGATAAGTATGACCGGTTAACCGGTTTATGAGTCTAAAAAAAATCAGTCCAGTCATATCAGTTTTTTCAAAATATTAACAATTAACCAATCCATCGGTTTCTATTTTTCGGATCGGTTAACCAATACTTTTTGGTTAACCACTATAATTATAAGATGCATTCATAAAAAAAAATTAAAATATTCAAAATACTTTAAAATTAATTTTTTTTCACTATAATATAACATTATTGTTGTTAAAATAATTTTTTTTGTGAATATAAGCAACTTTATTTTTAAAAATTAAGATTTAATAAGTAAATAAATTAATCAATCCATGATCACCCTAATTAGATTGTCGGTGACATTTACTAATCGCCAATTAAAAAAAACTTAAAAATTTAAAAATAATTAGGATAATAAAAAAAAGTATAGCAAAAATACTTAAAAATGCAAAATTATTAAAATAAATCTATCCAATACTAACAACTCTTTTCAAATATATTTTGATTTTCATTAATGAAAAATTGATACATCAAGAAATAATAATAAATACTAAATATGGACATATTAAACAATTAATAAATTAACTAAAATATTTTTAAAAAAAATTAAAAAAATTGAAATATATTTTAAAGTAATGAAAATTGAAGGAATATAAATAATTAAATATGAAAATAATGAAATAAAAAAATTGTAATATATATATATATATATATATATATATATATATATATATATTATAGGAGTGTTTATGTATCGGTTATCGATTTGGTTAACCTGTTCATGAGCAAAAAAAATAAATCAGTCCATTAATATCAATTTTTTTAAAACACTAAACGTTAACTGATAATTGTGAAATTAATGATGTTTTTAGTGTGTTTTTATTTATTTATTTAAGTTAATTTAGTGTTTATTTGGTTGAATTATAGTTGAATTAGTTAATTTTATATTTTAGAGTTTAATTGTTGATTTTAGTATTTTTCAGGATTAAAATAAAGGAAAAAGGATTTAATTGAAAAGAATGTTAAGTTTTGGATCAATTTGGTAATTCTCAGATTTGTGGAAGTCAAAGAATGGAACAAAGTGCATTTACATAATGCACGGGAGTGCAAAATCTCACTTGGCCAAGTGAGTGTTATTAGCTTAATGCATGGGAGTGCAAAATTTCACTTGGCCGTGCATTTACAATTAGAAAATTTAACACGACAGTGCATTTTGATGACTTTTTCATCAGCTGCCAGCGTTTTCATGAATTCAAAATCTACCAAATTTCCGAAGAAAAGAGGAGAGCCTTTTCCCATTTACCGACCGATAGAATTTTTGCAATAAAAGTCAGAAAGAACACGAGATCGAGAGAGGAGATCGGATCGAAAAAACAATCTTTCTTTCTTTTACTTCAATTTAGTTTAGTTTGTGTTTTGGTTTATATCAATTTTATATTTTAGCGGTGGAGAATAAAATTAAGGAGCAAGAAGCTGCTATCAGTATCTCTGTACACGATTATTAAGGGAGCTTCTGTAACTCTATGATTTTGTTTCATCTCTTCGATTGTATTTTTATTTTCAAAATGAATCGTGAGTAATTTCTTTACTTTTGCTAGAGGATACTTGAATCCTTGATTTTTACTGAAATGATTTAATTGAGCTTTAAATTTAATATCAGTTGATTATTTCTTGGTTTTAAGCATATTCTTATCTTTGATCGTGTTAAAATTAATTGTTGGTTTATGGATCTAATAACTAAAAATTGATTTAGGCACTGTCATAAGATCAGCATGTTCTTGGATTAATTTATTATTATTTATGCACGATTATTTTCTTAATTTTGAGATAATTATGTGCTGATTTTATTATTTAATACTAAGAGAGCAAGAACTAAGAATATACTGGAATTGAATGTTCTTAAATAGAGATTCGATGAATGTTTAGGAGTTTAATTGGATTTATATGCTAAGTGTTAAATTGTTCTGAATAAGGGAATTTAATACTTAAGAAAGATATTCTTGAAAAAGGTATCAGGGTTAATTTTATCCAGTTTTTCCATAATCACTGGTATTTCTCCATAATTTAAGTCATTGCAGTAATAAATTAAGGTGGATAGTCCTCTAGTGAAAGTTATTTTAATTATTGATTTTCTCAAATACTGTTTATCAATTTCCATTCACGATTTTGTTAGATTATTTAGTTTTGTTCATTAATTATTTAGTTATCTGTTTTCCATTTAATCATAATTTCATCAATATAAACTCTGGGATTTATTTTCTCTCTTTCACACTCAATTTTCATTCTAAAATTCAAAATCAATTTATGCAGACACAAGTTTCCCTTGGGTTCGATATTTAGGGTCTTAATCTATATTTCCCTGTATTACTAGCCGATCTAGTACACTTGCTAGACACCGGTCATTAACCATTAAAATCGGTTCGGTTAACCTAATTTTCGGATTGGTTTTGATTCAGTTTCTCAGTTAACCAAATCCAACAGTTTTTTTCCCACCCCTAAGTAGAATGATGGTGAATTAGGACATAGAGCAAATAAAAATCGAGAAAAGGAATATGTAAATAATAGACATTATAAAATACAATATACACTATCACCATTTAATTATTATTTTATGTTTTTTTTTCTTTTCCTTTTATCTTTTACTATTCAAATTTTAAGCAATTAGATTTTTTCCTTTTTCTTAGTTAAATGTAATTTTTATATAAAAATTGAATTGCATATATCAATAAAACTGTATCTTAAAAAAAAATTGAAAAATCGTTAGACCAATAGTTAAAGTCGAATTCTAAGCAATCTATGTAGTTAACTAGTCTGATTAGATGTGAATGCGAATTTTAGTTCTTCAGAATTATGGCTAAAAGATTTGGGTTTAATATCTTATTAACCGGTTCTTATATGTAATTTTCCATATATATATATATGGTTCATAAGAATAATTCTTCACATTTTTAATTAAAATGATATTTCTACTCTATATTAAAATTAATATATTTTATTTCTTAATTACCTAAATTATTTACTTGTTGAAGGTGAAAAATTATAGTAAATATAATTTATACGGAGTTAACATTAATAAATGGTACCTACCTTTTATAGTGCAGAAACTCGTTGCGGGAGTGTCTACAAGGATCCCGTTTGTTTTTGGTCACTGGCCTGACTTTTATCCACATGCGGGATAATAACAGCTATTCCACAATCTAAAAAGCCCTGTAAGATTAAGACAAAAACAAGCTTGAGTGGGAACGAGTAGCCTTGCGGCGTATACGTTTTCTCGTTATCAAATACTGAGATCACTCATCTATTTATAGAGATCCTAAAAGATATAAACCTAACTCTAGTTTAACTTAAACTCTTTATGAGATAAGATTTGGTAATCTTAATCAGATTGAATTACTTAATTTTATCTGGATTGGACCTTTATCCAAACTAGAGTCATGGGTGTACTCAAACTCTATCATCTCCCACTCACACATGACGGAATGATTTCCAGTCTTAATTTTCAGTTATACTGACAGATAGATTGTGTGACCAGCATATCTCAAGAGTACTAGTGCTATACACCTGTTAGGGCTATATAGCGTCTCGAAAAAAAAGATCCTCCTTTTCACGTATGACTAACCCTAGATTGCATTCTCATATTTACTGTTTTAACTTATGATCTCATAAAATAATTTTCGTGTTTACTATTATGTTTCTACTCATGGAAACTATAATAGGCTAGCCAATGAACCACGAAACCTTATAAAAGTGATCAAAATGCTATCTTCCCCTCTTATTGTATGCCATCCATCATGATTCAACTCGCTTTTCTAGTTAGATCATCCAGGCCTAAACTTTTTCCGGACCTCTTGGAACTAACTAAGCTAGCCACATTGAGCCATATTTCAGGGATAAGTTAAGAGTTCTAAAGGTTAAAATATAAATAGAGTCTCACAATAGAGAAAGTTGAGATTAATAATATTATTAAATTTTCATCCCTTTGGTCACGTAAGCACACATGGTATAAAATATGTGTTATGGCTTTCTTTCCTTCCCTTAAAGGAGCGCATGTCTCACATTCGATAATATGTATATCAAACACCATACTTCTAAGGTTGCAATGCACAGAAGCATCCAACTTTAGTCCGCTTACTTAAGGACTACTTCTAACTTTTTAGATAGAACATGGTAGTTACATATAACTTACCATCGGATTCCATACAATCCTTATTTGGATCTCAATCCAAAGCATACAACTTTGTATATGTCTTTATCTCGCACCTTAATAAGACTCATCTTATAATTTCTGCAAGACAGCGCTTTTATTTTGAACAGGCTCTTGAGCATTCTCATTTGTTCAAAAATCAAATCATCTTAATTTTTGCCAACTCATTGACAAAACTAAGGTAAATACCCTTGTGAGTAGGCTACTTCTCTATCCGACATGCTCAATCTCATATCAATAATAGTAAATATTTACACATAAACATTCACACTCATGTATTGCCAACAATGAACTTTGGTTATTATTCGTAAATAATAACGTTAAGTGATTATATAAAATATAACAATACCAATTAAATTTTACGCAAATCTCGAGATCTAATGTGTCTCTCAAAATACATCTCTCGTTATAGGTTTACTCAATGGATCTGCATGCGTAGAAACGTACTATAACTTCACTTTTCCTCGTGCAACAATATCTCCCGTATATAGATACTTAATGTTGATATGCTTAGCTCTACTATAAGTTATCAACGACTGACTGTCACTATAAACTATCATTGATATTTCTGAGACAGTTACTCTTAAATGGCTCACAAACTATTTAAGGCAAATTGTCTCTTATACTGCAGTTAAGGAAGCGTCAAATTTAGCTTCAATTATTGATAAGGCTACACAGATTTATTTTTTGTTACTCCACGAGATCGCACTCTTGCCCAACAAGAATATAAACCTGGGGTGGATTTTCTCTCATCCACATCTCCTGCCCAATCAACATTTATGTATTCTCTCATTTGCAGATCCCTTTCTTGATAATAGAGAGAATAATCTGCTGTACTTTTAAGGTATCTAAGTATCTTTTTAATTGCTTCTAATGTGTTTTTCCTGGGTTAAATTGATATCTATTTACTATGCTCACTGTATAAAATATATCATGTCTTGTACACAACATCGTGTACATAAGACTATCCATGGCACTGGCATATAAAACATTTCTTATACGTTCTTTTTGCTGGCATATTGGGACACACATCTTTGCTAAAAAACTGATTCTTAGCAACGGGGTTATTTATAGGTTTGTAGTTTTGCATATTAAATCGTTCAAGATTTTTGTTGATATATTTCTCTCGAGAAACAGACAACAATTTTCTCAAACAATCTCT
The DNA here is from genome assembly GCA_947683425.1 of Excoecaria cochinchinensis. Taxonomy (NCBI): domain Eukaryota; kingdom Viridiplantae; phylum Streptophyta; class Magnoliopsida; order Malpighiales; family Euphorbiaceae; genus Excoecaria; species Excoecaria cochinchinensis. The sequence goes on from CANTUQ010000050.1 coordinate 9,693,776, forward strand.
TGAAATCTTAAACTTCAAGAATGTAATATGCATCACCCATATCTTTTATCTCAAAGTTGGACGATAACCAATCTTTGATTTCATTTACGTATTATATATCATTTTCAGCTTTAAGTATGTCGTGTACATACAATGCCAAAATAACAAATTCATTTTCAGAGCTTTTATTATAAACATAATGATTTTCATCAATCATGTTGAACCCATTCGACATGATTTGTATGATGAAGTTTCAAGTACCATTGTGTTGAAGATTATTTAAGGCTATAGATTGAACTCATCAATCAGCAAACCTTATGTTTTCTGCCTTTTTTGATGAAACTTATAGGCTGTTTCATCTAATTCTTCATCGAGAAAAGCAATTTTCCCATCCATTTGATGAAACTCTAGGACCAAACTCGCCACTATAGCTAGAATCTACCGTATGGACATAAATCTTACAACAGATGAGAAAGTCTACTCATAGTCAATCTCTTCATGTTGTGTAGACCCCTTAGTGACTAGCCGAGTCTTGTATCTTTTGATACTTCTCTCAGCCTTTTGCCTCACTTTGAGAATCCGTTTATTCCCAATTTGTGTCCTTCCACTAGATCAACCAGTTCTCAAACATGGTTTTGATCTCATGGTTGCCATTTTTTTCTTCCATTGCTTTAATTCATTTTTTCTTATATGGGCATGAAAAAGTCTTTTGAATATTTTTATGGTCTTTCTTATCTTGTGGGATAACCAAAAGGCCTTCGTTCAAGCCTTTGATTTTTTAAATCATCGGCACGTAACACTTATGCTTTTAGATTATTATAGTTCTGAATCTTGATAAACATGTCTCATATATTTATCGTGATTCAAAATACTCCCATTAGGACCATATTCCATACTCCCACTGGAGTCAGGAGTACCATATTCTTTCCTCCCACTGGAGTCAAGAATGTTTCCACTCGAATCAGGTCTTGAACATTCGGATCGTTTGGAGCATGAGGGTATTAACCTTCTTCCTCTAAATCCCTCCCACTCGGATGGAGTGATCCTGATGGTTCCTCTTCCTGAGATTAATCAAAATTTAAATCTTAATTCATTTCGCCCAACTTTGAAAATTCATCCTCTTAAGAATATGATGTCTAGTGATTCAAATTCTATCATTATGCCATTTTCTTGCTTATCCATGAAAATGCATCCTTTTGATACTTCAGAATATCTCACATAGATACTTTTTTCACCTTTTGGTCTCAAATTTACCAAATTGAGGTATCATGGACGCAAGCATTATAATCCAAAAGTTGTAAATGGCTTCAGCTTGTCGACCAGTCAACAACTCATAAGTTATGAAAGTGACAGGTTTAGAGGGCATACAGTTCAAAACATATGTAGCAGTCAATAAAGCATCTCCCCAATAGGAGATAGACAAATTTGCCTCTGCCATCATAAATCTAACCATATATAGGAGAGTCCTATTTCTCCTTTTCGCAACACCATTTTGTTGTGGATTTTTAGGAATGAACAACTGATGTTCAATCTTTTTTATCACATAAAACTTTAAATTTATCTATAAGATATCGCCGACCTCTGTCAGTTCTTAAAGTTTTGATTTTTTTGTCTAATTGATTCTCAATTAAACTCATATAAGTCTTGAAGCAACTCAATGCTTCTGACTTGTGAGAAATCAAATAGACATGACCATACCTAGTATAGTTATCTATAAATGTGATGAAATAGTAGGCCCCATGCCTTGCCCTCACATTCATTTGACCACATACGTCATAATGAACTAACTATAATGTAAATTTGGCTCTAATACCTTTTTCGAATGATTTTCTAACTAGTTTTTCCTTTTAAGCAATGCTCGCGTGTGGGCAATTCAACCTTATTTAAATCACCTATTAAACCTATTATAACTAACTGACTCATTCGGTCTTATCCAATATGGTTTAATTTAGCATGCCATAATTTCACATTATTCTCATAACAATGTGAAAAATAAGAAATTAAAGGAAAAAATAGTTTTATTTAAATAGTCATGGTCCACTTCCATAACAATTAAATCGTTTAGTACACAACCAGAAACATAATAGAAATCATTCAAGCAAAAGCATACACTGTCATCCTCAAAATATAAATTGAAAATAAATTTCAATAAGGTAAGAACAGAACCTAAATTTCATAACAAAGACATCTCGATCCCTTGTTACACGGTCCATTGGTTCCGAATCTATCATCCACAAAGAATGAAATTCAGAACTAGATACATAAATTTCACTCACTCTTGAGTCAAAATAGTTTATCTTTTTCGGCATAGTGTAGTCTCTTGCATAGTGTCCTTTCTATAGGAAATTGAAATATTACACTCTTGAAAAGTTTACCTCCTTTTTGTCTCTGGACCTTTAGTGATTCCATTTTTTCTTTTGCTTTTCAAGCTCTCAAGTCTTTTCCTTATCCCTACTTTTGAAGATTCTTTTATTATTCTAGTTAGAACTCATTCTACCAGAACAGGACTGTGCCGCATGCACTATGGCATTGACCTTTGTCGCTGCCAAACACTTTTAAGCTCTAAATGATAAACAACATCCTTTTATGTTGCCCATATGAATTAGTTGCATCTCATATGCTCTCAACTCTTAGGTAAGAAATGGATAACAGTTTGGACTTGCTGCTCATCAGTCAACTTATGACCAAATTCACTAAACTCACTTATTCTTTTCCATCTCTCTTAGATATTTTCGCATCGAATAATCAGACTTTTTATGATATGCATCAAATTTGATCGTTGATGATTGGAACTTAGTCAGAGACACACCTCTGAACTTTTTCTGCAAAGCGATCCATAGACCCATTGCATTTTGATACTTGCGAAATTGCTTAATGAGGTCATCATCCTTTTGCACTTAGCAAGATGATGTGAGCAGTGGAATTCTTATTTTTTTTCATGCCACATAAGCATCCCGGTCTTGCATATGTTAGACTATAGTGCCATTCTCAGGTTCAGCCATAACCGAACTTGAGGGTTCAAGAGTCTCTCGCTCTTCAAGCACATACTGGATCTTCATATTCCAGATTTCATAATTGTCAACATTGAGTTTCATATCTCTATTAAGCTTGGCGATAATTGACTTGGAAGTAACATCCATTAGGATCCTCTGATCTCAAATGAAATAATATTGCACAAATTTAAGAGAGATAATGCAGTACATGTAATTTACTATGCATCTGAAATAATAACCTAGTAAAATTTTCTATTAGTTTCAAATTCGAAAAGGCTACATATAGTATCCAATTACCCTCTAAGTCCTAATGTCCAACTTTACAGGTTAAAATTTCATGCAAAGTAAATCTGAATTATTGGATTATTAAGTTCTCAAACTTATGAGGGGATTTTTATTAAACCTCTACTTAATAAATAAGCAATCATTTTACTCATAAAATATTGCTGGGCAATTAACAATGAAAATAAACACATTTATTATAAAGTTAATTGTCATTATTTTAAATAAACACATTTATTTAACCAATAAATAAAATCCAATAATCTCAAAAATAAGACACTCATGTCAAATATCAATAGAAAACATAAATCCTATTTACCAAAACTCAAATTGACACTTATATCAACTATTCTAGAAGTCCAAATTTCATAAAATCTTTTTAGCTATTAAGATTATTTCTTTGACCGATTTCATCAATTCATCACACAACTCATAAGTCTATTGATAAAGCCATAGACGATGCACACTCCGTCCATTTTACAATACCATCACAGATTTTTAGTGTTACTTCTCAACACTTACTTTTTGGCAACTTAAACCAAAATTTCATTTCCATACTCAGACCACCAATCCAAATTCACTTTTACATTTGTTCTCACACAAGTACTTTATGATGCACTATTGCATCAATGTCATCAGCTCAAATTTTGTTTCGCATTCTGATGTTACTTATAGATTGCACTCTTACATTTTTCAAAGCAACCTATGCACAATTTAAGAAACACCTAGTGCCCTTATTTAATATTTCTGTAACATATTACAGAAAAAATTTATACATTCATGTATAAACACACATAATTGAAATACAATTCAATCAATAATTAAGTATAAAACGTCAAAAAAATTTTCAAAATATTTTTAAAAATTTTTGAAAGCAGAAAACACATTTTCTACACATTTTTATAATATTTTTGAAATTTTAAAAATAAAATTTAATTTTATGGTCATCAAAAAATTTTGAAAAAATGACAAAAAAATCAGAAATAATTTGAAAAAAATATTTGATAAAAATCGGAGCTGAAACGGTGGCCAGAGGACATCACACGCGCCGAGGAAGGGAGAGCAGACGTGGCCCATACGCTCTCACGCGCATCTCCCTCGGATCTGCCACGTGGCAACATTGCATAGAGCCACATGTCTTCATCCAGTCACGCCATGTGTCTGAATGCTATTGGTCCACCTGTCGACCACGTGGCACATTGGTGACACATCACTGGCCACGTGGCAGACACGTGTCATGATCTCATTGGTCCACGTGTCAATGATGCCACGTTATCACTGACTATGGTATGACACATGGCTCGTCCTCAGGTGTCCATGTGTCTCCCCCTGGTTGGGACATGTGTCACCTAGTTGAAACGTTATCACGACACGTGGCATGACCACAATCATCTACGTATCACCCTCTAGTTTGTCCACGTGTCCACCCCTCCCATATGCTACGTGGCGCTCAGCCATTGGGCCACATGTCAGCAGTGATGCATTACTGCTGACACGTGGCGACGCGCGTGTGAGCCACCGCCCACGCCCAAGCACCAATCGTATGGTAGAGCGTGTAGTCCACGCGCCACCTTCCCAATGGATTCTGGCGCTCTGGTTTTAGCCGGTGGGGGGTTTTTGGAGTATGTGAATTCAATGGTGAGATAAAAAATTAAAAATTTCGACTTTTAGTTATGCGTTTTGAACACTCATATTCGTCCCCTCGAATCGTAGTGTACACATACATAATTTTTAAGCCGCAATATATACGCATATATATTATTCACATAAAAATTAAATTTTTGTTATGTTCAATGCATCCCAGATCTAATAATTTTACACATAAAATTTTAGATCTATTTAGTAATCTGCCAGGACGCAAAAACAATGGCTCTGATACCAATAAAGGTGAAAAATTATAGCAAACATAATATATACGGAGGTAATATTAATAAATAATACCTACCTCTTGTAGCACAGAAACTCGTTGCGGAAACGTCTACAAGGATCCCGTTTATTTTTGGTCACTGGCTTGACTTTTATCTACATACGGGATAACAGCAGTTATTCCACAATCTAAAAGCCCTTGTAAGATTAAGACAAAAATAAGCGTGAGTGGGAACGAGCAGTCTTGCGGCGTATACGTTTTCTCGTTACAAAATATTGAGATCTCCCATCTATTTATAGAGATCTTTAAAGGTACAGATCTAACTCTAGTTTAATTCAAACTCTTTCTCATATAAGATTTGGTAATTTGAATCAGATTAAATTACTTAATTCTATCTGAATGGTACCTTTATTCAAATTAGAGTTATGAGCGTATCCAAAGTCTATCACTTGTCAATATTAATAAGTGATAAAATAGCATTAAATTATTTTTTAATAGTTTTACATAGCGTTTATGTAATTTTTTTTATTATTTTGAAATAAAATTTTAATAACTTGTATTTTTATTTGTATTTTATACTTAAATCTAAAATTTATATTTTAATTTTATGGAAACATATTTTTCTATAAAATATATGATAATTATATGTGTTGTATTTTTTTAATGATAAATCAATCATTAATGATTAAATGATTATTAATAAATTTTATTTAAATTTTAAAAATTGATATTAATAAGCCAGCGCTTAAAAAAGTAAATTGATTAATTAGTTTATACCCAACTTGATATATATTATTATTTTTAATCAACATTTGGCTAATAGAGGTGTCAAACTTAACCCAAACCTAACAATTCACCAAAAAAAAATTGATTCAAACCCAACCCAACTAAAAAATTGACCCATTTAAACCCACCCAAAATCTAACTACATAAAATATAACTCATTTTGGTCATTTTTCCTAGATCCAATGGTTCCTAGACACAATGGGTATTTGTTCTTTTTTTTTTTTCATTATTTCTTGAATATTAAAAACTTTTGCTTTAATGAACAAAATCTTTTACTTAGTTTGTCCCGCTGTATTATTATTGTGTAATGTGTATGCATATTTTGTCGGTTATATTTATAATGGCCGAGTTATCGAGTTAGTCGTGAATAGTATTTTTCAAAGGTAAATAGTGCAATGGGAACAAAAATTACACCCGGAGATAAAAAAATATTTTAATTGACCATCGAAAAATACTAGTCACAAGGAATCCGAGGGTAAAATTTGGAGAAAAATGAGCTCAAATATATCTCCAAAAATCAAAAATAAAAAAAAGCCCGGCTCGTTTTAAAGGTTACCCAATTTGACAAAGATTTGATTAGACATCTAAAAATAGCAAATGACCTCTAAAAATTATTTTAATAGTATATATAAATTTAAATTAATATTTAAAAATTTTTGATAGCGAAAAATTAATTTTTTTGTAACACTGAAAATTGTCGAAATGGACTGATTTAAATGCACCAGATCGAGAAACGGATTCTGTTTGAGTTGAAATTTTGCAGAGAGACTAATTTATATATTTTAAGAATTATAAAATTAATTTTGGGAGAAATTGAGTTTAGAAAGTGAGTGAAATAATTTAAGATTATATAATTGATTTAAAAATGAAAAAAGTGCCACTTGTTTTATGAATTATTGTGTTGTTGTGCCACTGTGTGTGACTGTAGATTGTTTGAATTGCAGGAAAGGTATGTTATATATATAATCGTTATACTGCCAAAATTTTTATCAAATGAATAGTAAATTGGACATTTATAAGTCAATCGATATTCCGATCCGTTTGTATCTCTACCGACCCATTTTGGCCAATATTTTTATAATAATTTTTTTAGTATTACGTTATTATATCGATAATTATTTTTCATAAAAAAATATAAAATGGATCGACCTAAATCCACCCAACCCATTTGGATACTGACCTATTTATGACCCATATATTTTTGACCCATTTATAATTCACCTATTTATTACCCAACCCAAATCCTTCCAACCCAACCATTTGGAACTAGAGGTGTACACGGTTCGGTACAATTCGGGGATTTCCAAATCTCCGTATTGTATTGAAATTTCGGTTCCTAAAAATTTCGGTACAATTCGGTTCTTATAAATTTCGGTACAATTCGGTACGGTTTTTTTAATTTTTGGTACAGTTCAGTTCGGTTATTCGGTACAAAACAAAACAATACAGTATAATACGGTATTTCAGATAATTTTAATAATTTATTTTTAAATATTTTAAAAATTATCAATTCTTTAAATTTAAATTTTAATTCACTCCAAAAACTCAATAAAAATTTTCAAATTTTATTCTTAATAATATTGCTTTACAACTAAAATAATATTGGCATTATTTTTAATAATCCTTGATGATGATTGGTGTGTTAATCATATATTAATTAAGTTTTTGATAATAAAAATTATACATATTACTATTTTCAATCATATATGAATTTACAAAAATAAATTGGTTTTGTTTGCAATGTATACAGAAACACTTGAGGTAGATTATTTATACATTTCATTATGTCAACCAAAAAGTATATAGTAAATATGAAATAAAATTTTAATAGTAATGACAAAAATTTTGACATATATTAATTCATATTATAGTAGTGGAAGGAAATTCTAGTTATTTTTTTGATATATAGAGACTTTAAACTATATATAAAATGTGTACTGTGTTTATAATTTTGACATATATATTAAATATAGGGGGTTTTGACTAAATATAATATTTCATCCGTGTTCAATTACTCATATACATAATTAGATATTGTGCTAGATATAAATGGATATTAGTTGAGTGATATTAAATATAAATCAAATTAATTAATAAGAAAATTACATACTCATATAATTAGTTATATATATATAGTCTTAGTTAATTATATTTAGAGAATAGAAGATGGCTCTATGGACTATGATTATGTTTAGGGTTTATTCACATTTATTATCTTGACTCAATTATTATATTTAATTTCATTAAATTTGGCTTAACAGTTAAGAGATTGTTAATTGCTATTATAGTCAATAGTTATATTATAAGGGTAAATGTGAAATGAAGCTATCTTTTATAGGTTTTGTAGTTTAATAGAATATATAATTAATAATTCGTATTGAACTTGAACAATTACTTTATGTCTTAATTTTCTTTTATCAAATTATCCATATATAGAACAATTTTCATGAAAAATAAAATATTGTGATAATGAAAAACCAACATTTTTATAGTACTAATTACTAAGTTAATTAAATTATTCGTAAGATTATTATATTCTTATATATTTATATTAATTGGTAAAATTTCATTGATACAATAATTGTATATAATTATACTATTAAAATACATAATCAATTACTCATATAAATATTATGCCAAAATATATGAGTATTAGTTGAGTGATGCTAAAAATAAATTGAATTATTGATAAGGTGATTAATATTATATATCCATACATTTACATCAATTGGTAAAATTTCATTTTTAATACATTTTTATTTATAAATAGATTTTTAATTTACATACTCATATAAAAATTGTGATGAAAATAGATAAGTATTAGTTGAGTGACACTAAAAGTAAATAAAATTAATTGCATATTCATATAGATATGATAATTAAATTTATCAAATTAATAATTGAAATATCCATTTTAATTTATTAACTATTTATTATATTAATTTAGTGCATTAAAATATTTAATACAATAATTATGAAACTAAATTTATATAGTAAATATATAATATAAATTATAAATAATATTTATATATAAATTACTAGTATTATATATAATAAGTAATAAATATCGGTTCTTTCGGTCCAATTCGGTTCCAAAACAGTTCGGTACTGTTCAATACGGTTCTCGGTCCGGTTTCAATACAATTTGGTTCGGTCCTAGTCAAAAAGTCAACGGTACAATTCGGTTCGGTTCTAGTCAAAAAAAGTCAACGGTACAATTCGGTTCTGGATCTTTTTCTTCGGAATTTCGGTTCGGTACAGAAAGATCTAGACCCGTGTGCACCCCTATTTGGAACCTCTAGTGGCTAAGTTAGAAGGAATAAAAGTTATATATATATATAAAAGGGAGATGGATGTATTTTGCCAAAAAGGTACCCATGCCAATCCATCCCAGACGCTGTCTGCTGACTACATCAGCATAGGAGGAAGAAGATATCATCCAAATAAATCTTCAATGGCTTCAATCTCCTCACCTCTTCTCATTCATCAAACTGACCCTTCCAAAAACAACGGCAGCCATAAAGCTTCTTTGTTTACCATCTCACCACCGCCAAATCCTACTCTGAAAACCCCTTCAGTCCGCTCTCGCCTGAGCAGACTCTGTCAAGAGGGCCAACCCCATCTTGCTCGCCAATTGTTCGACACAATTCCTCGCCCAACTACTGTTCTTTGGAACACTATCATTATTGGCCTCATTTGCAATGACATGCCCCTTGAAGCTCTTTTGTTCTATTCCCACTTCAAAACTTACTCTCCTTACACCAAATCTGATTCCTATACTTACTCTTCCACCCTCAAAGCCTGTGCTGAAACTTGTAATTTGATGATAGGTAAAGCCATTCATGGCCATTTTATTCGTTGTTTGTCATACCCAAGCAGAATTGTATATAATTCTCTTTTAAACATGTATTCTACATGCTTGAGTAGCAGTAGTCACCTGAATGATTTTGATTTCTCCAAGTATGATTTGGTAAATACAGTTTTTAAGACAATGCGTAAGAGAGATGTGGTCGCTTGGAATACTATGATCTCCTGGTATGTGAAGACTCAGAGATATGTGGAAGCAATTAGGCAATTTAGGATAATGATGAAAATGGGGATCACACCAAGTCCAGTTAGTTTTGTCAGTGTTTTTCCTGCTATGTCAGGCATTGGTGACAATAAGCGTGCAAATGCGCTTTATGGGCTGCTGATTAAATTTGGGAGTGAATATGTGAATGACTTGTTTGTTGTGAGTTCAGCAATATCCATGTATGCGGAGCTTGGTTTACTTGATCTTGCTAGGAAGGTTTTTGACAATTGCTTGGAGAAAAATACAGAGGTTTGGAACACTATGATTGGTGGGTATGTACAAAATAATTGTTTCCTAGAAGGTATTGATCTATTTCTTGATGCAATGGAAAGAGGACAGACTGTTCTTGATGATGTGACGTTTATCTCAGTTTTAACTGCAGTTTCTCAATTGCAGTGCTTGGAATTGGGTCAACAATTGCACGCCTTTGTGATTAAGAAGCTTAAAGTACTACCAGTGCCATTAGTGAATGCAATCATTGTCATGTACTCCAGGTGTAATTCTTTTCACACATCATTCAAAGTTTTTGAGAAGATGCCGGAAAGAGATGTTGTCTCATGGAATACAATGATTTCTGGATTCATACAGAATGGGCTAGATGATGAAGGGTTGATGCTTGTGTATGAGATGCAGAAGCAAAAGTTTGCAATGGATTCTGTGACAGTAACATCTTTACTCTCTGCAGCATCAAATCTTAGAAACAGAGAAATCGGAAAACAGACACATGCATATCTTGTTAGTCGTCACATTCAGTTTGATGGTATGGACAGTTATCTTATAGACATGTATGCTAAATCTGGATTGATCAGGGCATCGCAACGAGTTTTTGAGAACAATAATGTTAAAAATAGAGATCAAGCAACTTGGAATGCTATGATTGCTGGATACACACAGAATGGGCTGACTGAAGATGCTTTTGTTACCTTTAGACAAATGCTTGAGCAAAATCTTCGGCCTAATGCTGTGACTTTAGCATCCATTCTTCCAGCTTGTAATCTATTTGGAAATATAAATTGGGGAAAGCAGCTACATGGGGCCTCCATTCGTCATTCCTTGGACCTAAATATCTTTGTCGGAACTGCAATTGTTGACATGTATTCTAAATCAGGTGCCATCAATTATGCTGAAATTGTTTTTTCCAGATTTGCTGAGAAAAATTCTGTCACTTACACAACAATGATATCAGGATATGGTCAACATGGAATGAGTGAGAGAGCTCTCTCTCTCTTTTACTCAATGCAGAAATCTGGCATCAGACCTGATGCAATTACCTTTGTTGCAGTATTATCAGCCTGCAGTTATGCAGGATTGGTTGATGAAGGTCTCGAAATATTTAAATCTATGGAGAAGGACTTTAAGATTCAGCCCTCAACTCAGCACTATTGCTGCATTGCGGATATGTTAGGAAGAGTTGGGAGAGTCAATGAAGCCTATGAGTTTGTTAAACAACTGGGTGAAGAAGGGAATGTGATGGAAATTTGGGGGTCTCTTCTTGGGGCGTGCAGGATCCATGAGCAAATTGAATTGGGAGCAATTGTTGCCAATAAGCTACGTGAAATGGAGCCAATGGGCAGCCTGACGGGCTATCATGTTTTGCTCTCCAATATGTATGCTGAAGAAGCAAACTGGAATGTCGTTGATAAACTTAGGAAAGAGATGAGGCAAAAGGGTTTAAGAAAGGAAATTGGCTGTAGTTGGATTAATATTGGAGATCATGTTATTCGTTTTGTGTCTAAAGACAGGGATCACCCTCAATGTGATGAGATACATGAAATTTTGGAAAGCTTGGCCATGGAGATGAAAGAAACTTATCATAGTTTATGTCCAAGTTATTCTATTGACATGTTTTGACGTTGGAGTCAAACAACCTCGTGAAACGAATATAGTTAATTGGTGGAAAACGGTGTTGCCATGAATTGCTCACTTTATGGTTATAGTAGGAAATGAAACACAATCTGATGCTTCACTGTGGTGATATCTCCAAACTATGCTTGATTTCTGATTTAGATTTCTCCAGCAAGTGCACAATTTTTTGTTTGAAGCAACAGTTACTGGTTGATTTTATTTTCTCTTATATTCTTGTCTATGGTGGCTATTTCTGTTCTGGACTGAGCGCGCAGGATGGGATAAAAATAAAGCTATTTGGAGCATCATTAAGAAAGATCATCTGTAATTATCAGGTCAGTCCATAAAACTTCACATGCATCTTTTGCATTATTACCTCGTACTCAGTGAATGGCATTAAATAAACTGACGGTTCTAAAGATAAAACTGGCATAGCAGTGGGACTTCCCATTTATATCTAACGCTTCAGACCCAATAAAATCGAGATGTTTTCATTCCCTGCAACCCGGCCCCCCCCCCCCCCCCCCCCCCCCCCCGGCGCGCACACACAATATAAAAAAAAAAAAGAAAAGACCATCTCTGTTATGTTTTTCCCTTTTTACCTTTGTGAAACATGTATACAATCTTCATATTTTTGCTTCATTGCTATCATCCAATTAGATTATTTTTTGCTGAAGTGAACCTTCTCTTCAACAAATTACAGAAAATTAAATTGATGGAAATAAAACTACCATTCTAGATACTCCACTTGGCATAGAAGTCCATTTTTCTCTTTCCTTTCTTTTTTCCTGTGCATTATGTTTAATGAAAATTAAAGTTCGACCTGAATATTTTCTCATGGATTTAGACCATAATTTACCAGATGATATATTCGCAGCAAAAGTACAGTCATTATTCATATATTTGATAGATAAAAGGAGAATGACACAATGAAGAAAAATAATAAAAGATTGAACTTGATTATTAGCCCTTTATTTAATGGAATTTACGTAAATTCCTTCATGGTCTTGTGATTATCTGGTCGTCATTGAACCTCAAACTGAAGTACGTAAATTTCAGTGCGTAGTGAATACAAAGACACCAAAATTTATGTAAATCATCAAACTTAAAAGATTATATTCTTTCCGTTGGTACCAAAATTTATGTAAATCCATGCAAAGAAAGAAATCTTGCATTCATCAATGCCAATTGTACTGCTGATTCTTTTACTTGCCGTAATTTTTTTTTTCATGGTTGATATTTTTAACTACTCCTTGTGCATGTGTCTGAATAGGAATGTCTTTTCTCATGTATAAGGGGATTCTTGCACCCCACTTTTCACATGTCTTCCTTTCTTTGATAAAGTATACTCTACTCTGACCCAAATATATTGGCTGTAACTGGTTTCAATGTCATTTCGTTTACAGAATGCAAAGACGAATGCAGAATCCCTTGACAAGTCAAAAGCTTGTAAGTTGTTCTTGTCAGTTTGTTAATCCAGCACCCGAAATTTTGAAGACTGCAGCCATCTTCGTCATCCACCAGAACCTGGCTCATTATGCATCAATATCCTAACAAGTGAGCAAGCTACCACAAGATGATGACTTGGAATGTGTTACAGTTGCCTTAGCTAGTTGACTTTCCTTGGATATTTAGCATAATCATACGACCTAATTTATAGCTAATTTCCGTAATTGTACGTATGTCTATGTCCTATAGAGAATAAGATCATCAGAAAATTATTCTCTCTTTTGTGTTTCAATTCCATGGTATCAAAGCCTATTTAGGATCAATCTCTTTTGTATTGGGTTTTCACTTTGGTTTTCATGGGCCACTTTCGAAACTGACTGACCACTTTGCTTCACTGCCAGCATAGGGAGAAGCGACTTCCTCTGATTGGCCATTACCCCTTTCTCGGTGACCGGGCGTGCAGCCCGTGAGCCTTGTTAGTTGTATGCTCTAGGGCATTTATGGAATAGAAGACATTTAATGTATATTATTATTCATTTCATTTATAAAGGCATTTATTCATTTTCTTATTACTTATGTGAATTCATTTGTTTGATAATATATCTTAAATCTATTTAATGAAAACTCTTGGTATTTAAAATACAGTGTAAAGAAAAATCATGAAAAATTTATGATATTAGATTCTTATTGCATGAAAATGCATAAATATTTAAGAAAATTCCTGGTCATAGTATTAATAAAAAATGATATTATTAATACAAATAGACTAATATATATTGTACTTTTTGATTAATTTAAGCAGTAGTTTTCAAAACTCTAGAGGTATATAAACCTCAATAAGGTGAATGCCCAAGTATCCAAGCTAGGGTTTTTATTTCCTCCAACTCTTTCTCTGTAGTTGTTTTCTCTTGAGTAGTCTCTACGTGAATTTGACAATTTTTAGCCCTCTCGGACAGTCCTTGAATCGCTTCTCTTGTGTGGAATACTTTAGAGGTGTCCTAAGTTGGATACTAGGTGTGCTAAGTTGGATACTATGATTTGATACAACTCCGTACGAAAAGAAGGGAACTAATGAAAGATAAGCAGTTAAATGGGAAGCAATATGTTCATTTCTTCTTTTTCACCCTCATTTAGTTAGCATTAATGGTCCATAAGGAAATCAAAATTTTAATTAATTTTTCTACTTACACATGAGATGCATGCCGAGTTCCTTTAGTGGTATCAAAGTTAGGTTGATGTCAACTAAATGAGTTCATACACATAGAAGAATCAGTTTTTGCATGTTTTTATGTTCTTTGAAATTTTTTTATTTTTGCTTGATGGTTTCTTTTTGTTTCAGATCTATATTAATTAATTTAATGATGACTAAATGTGATTAGATCATATCATAATTAAAAACAAGAAAGAAATTTATATTAACAAAGTTTAGAAACCGAAATCATTCAAACAAAGGTTTGCTGGTACTGTTTTTGTCTACTTTAATTGTTATTTTAGTGAAATTAAATTATGAATTATCTAATAAAATGTTAATTTTGATTTTGGTTAAGCCCCATTATAAAAAATTTGAAAAAAATAACAAACAATTTATGTAGATAGGTATTGGTGTCAAAATAAGTAGTAGTTGAGTGATATTAAAAGATAAATAAACTTAAATTGTTAATTGAAGTAATTATGATAGACAAAATCTCACTTACAAAGTAAATTCTTCTTCAGTTTCATTGTAATTTCTTGATTTGTAAGACATATTACATCTGAATGGGTATGGTAGTTTGGCCAGCTTCATTAAATGGACCAAGTATGGGAGTGCCTAATCAGACTAGAAGTCCAAAGATGATGGATCGGATCAAAAGACCTGAAAAGACAGAGTATTCTTGGCGTACATAAAGTAAATATTTTGAAATTTAAGTCAGTATGAATTATAGAGATAAATTATAAAAAAAGAAAGTTTCAAGAGCTGTGAGAGAGTTATCATGAAATATTAACCGCTATTTGCATGAGCGTAAATAAGAATTGAATTCAGTGGGGTCAAAAATTATTACTGATAAAAAAATTTTAAAATATTTCAGTGAGATTAATTTTTAATAAAAATATTTAAATATATTAGTGGGGTCAATTTTTAATCAAATCAATTGTTAATGAGGTCATTTAATGGAGTTAATTTTGAAAAAAGAAATTTACCAAGGGTGTTTTGAAAAATTTTATAAATTGAGTGGGGTCAATTGACCCCACTCCTTATGTGTCCCCTACGCCCTTGGCTATTTGTCTGTACCTTTATAATTAAGTGTTCATATCAACTGTTAGGAAACGATAGAGCCAATACTAACATGGCTTTTGTGTTAGCTTGTCATAATGAGATGGTAGATCAACCATGTAACACTCCAATATTGTAACTATAAAACCCTGTTACATACATTTCAAGCCTACTAGGTATGGTAGGTCTCACACAATTGAACATGTTTAACTATGCATGCATATTAATTCCGGTTGTACAAATTTCATTCAAACACTCACATATACCTAAGTTATCAAAAAATTTCCTTGAACTACATATCCAAATAGAGTCCCATGATTAATTTCATATACATATTTTCATTGAACTACATGTTATCTTTCAATACAAAATGACCACTACATTTACATACGGTCTCGTTTTACAGAAAAGTTATTACAACTACATATAATTTTACACAATCAGAATGAACATACTTTAAACTCTTTGCCCTAATCTTGTGTTGGCCTTAACTCTTGCAGAGTGTCCTTGCGAGCTACTTTGACACTTATATCTATATGGATAAATACCCGTGCTAAGCTTTCGAGTTTAGTAGGGAACACTTAATTTTGGACGATTACTCACAGCAGTCTTCTGCCAAGCATGCAAGACATTAACAATCATACATTTATGTGTTATATATGTGCATTTATATTTATACATTTTCATATCATAATCATGTAGTGTTCTCCATTTATTTCCTGTTACATGTCCATTTACATATGTCATTGTATAGTTATGTGTGATATTTAAGCAATGCATATCACATATATTTAATGTCATACCTTTCATATATCATATATTATTTATTTTCTTTAGTTGGTCTGCATCTCTCTAAAGAAGTGGATAACGGAAAAGACTATAGTACCCGAAAGTACAAGACTATAAGTACAAAAGGTACAAATCATATAGATACGCGGCGGTATGCTATGCTCTATGTGCCTGTAGGTATGAAAACTATAAGAGACATTCAATCTCAAAGAGGACGCCATAGGTGTCAAACTATAGGCAGTTGCATCTATAATCTCTATAGGCTTGTCTATCTATCCACTACCAAAACAAAAAAGCAGACAGTGGTAATTTATTCTTGTATTATCATCCATTGTATTATATGCATTTATAGAATGTTCATATATGCTCATTTACGATCATACAATCATCATATATAGTTAAAAGTACATGCCATATGGTTTTGAATAATGCTAATGGACAAATAACAATTATGTATGTAATTTCATCATATACAATCTATATTCATATCAATATTCTCTTTTTGCTCATCTAGACGCTAAATCTAATTGAAATTAAGAGTCAAGTCCGATTGGACTTGACTTCTCGATACTGAACTTGTCAACTCTTTCATCAGTAGAAAGTGGACTTGAGCTATATTCGATCGGACTTAAAACCATTAGATATTGAAGTTTTAGGAAATAAGTTCAATTAGACTTAATTTAAAGAACTGAGTCCGATCAGAATTCTAAGTTAGGTTAGATCAGACTACACCAAGGCTCTTTTCTAGAAATTCAGATTTCTTTTAGCTTGTCTAATTTTAAAATTTTTAGTCCATAATCATTTTACATGGCAGGCAAAATTCTGGGTCCTTTTAACCTGTAATTTTTCACATAGTAAATAGAATTTTTATGCTTTGGTCTCTTATTAACAATTGTTCTCCTAAATCTTAAGTTTTCTATGGTTCAAAGATTATGCCATTTGGACTTATAAATCATAAGATATGGCCATGACAACACAGACTGCTCCAAAATCAGAGCTAGCAATAGGTCCTCAACTTCAAGCCAAATTTCAAGGGTCTTAAAGACAGAATTAAATCACTGTTTCTTCATAAAAATTGTAAGTCCGTGTGTTAAGTTTCCTCTCTAGCTAGAATTATCCAATTTGGAGGTCTATAGCTGAGATATGGCCATTACAAGAAAACTGGTTCAAGTGATCCTATAATAGAATTTCTCCTAAGTTATTCCTTATAGCATATTCAACCACTTTCAGGTAACACAACACCAAACCAATATTCCAGCAACAATTTCACATCCATTAGATCATATATATCACTTCAATTCAAAGAAAGCACAAACAATAAAATTAAGATGTTCCCATACTTTAAAATGGCCAACTTTCTCTTCAAGCCTTACTCTTTCTCATTTCCTTTGCCCTTACTAGAATTTTCCACTAAAATTCACCATAAACTCATATCAACTTCAATTTCAAATTCAGAATTTGCAGCTCTGAATGAATATAGATTAAGAAGGAGAAGAAGAGAGACTAATTCCTTACCATTTCTTGATCAAATTGCACCAAAATTATGCTTTTCCCTTAGAAATCCCTTAAGCATGCAATTGTGTGTGAAAATGGAGAGGAAAGTGAAATAAGAATTATGTGTTTGGTTCCTCTCTTTGGTCGGCTAACACTCTCTTTACATACATGTAAATTCATGCTTCTTCTAGATTGTCCACATGTCACATTCTCTTTAGCTCCATCTTTTATTTTTTTATATTTGCAATTTGGCCCCACTATTACTTCTATTCCCACATTTGCATATAATTAAATCTTATTTATATATTGGCCCATAATTTGAATTTATTTATGCATGTATATCATCATTTAAATAAATTACTAAATCACTCGCATCTTTTAAATTAATACCCATTATGTCCTTTAGTTTGACCTTGCATATTCATTTTCTATTTTACCCTAAACATGCTATATTACTGCTAGGATATATTTTAGGGTCTTACATTTCTCTCCTCCTTAAAAAGAATTTCATAATCAATATTCATACCTATATTGAAGAGCTATGGATACTGAGCTCTCATTGTCGATTCGGGTTCTCAAGTTGCTTCCTCTATGCCATGATGTTGCCATAGTATGTTCATGAGAGGAACTTGTTGTTTCTTAGTTGCTTCACTTCACTGGCCAAAATTGCTTTTGGCTCTTCATCATAAGAAAAATCCAGTTGAATTTGGATTTTCTATACATGTAGTACACGTGACTCGTCTGATCGATACCTTCGAAACATAGACACGTGAAAAACATAATGTAGTTTGGCTAATTTTGAAAGAAGAGTCAATCTGTAAACTACCGGTCCAATCCTTTCAAAGATTTCATATGGACCTATGAACCTCGAACTAAGCTTCCCTTTTTTCTCGAACCAAAGTATTTTCCTCCAAGGTGAGACCTTTAAAAAAACTTTGTCTCCTATTGCATATTCAATATCCTTCCTCTTCAGATCAACATATGATTTTGTCTATCACTTGTAGCCTGTAATCTTTGCTGAATAATATTTATGTTTTCTTCTATGTCTTTAACTATCTTAGGTCCAATTACCTTGTTCTCATTTAACTTTGTTCAACATATTAGAGTCTTGTACTTTCTGCTATATAAAGCCTTATACAATGCCATGCTTATGCTGGATTGATAACTGTTGTTATAAGAAAATTCCATTAAAGGAATATATCTATCCCAACTGCTTGGAAATTCCATGACACAACCACGAAACATATCTTATAGTACTTGTATAAAACTCTTGGACTGTCCATTTGTTTGTGGGTGAAAAGCTGTGCTAAAGCTAAGCTGAGTACCCAAGCTTTTTATAAACTCTTCCAAAATCTCGATGTGAACCGTAGGTCTCGGTTAGATACAATGGACAATGACACACCATGTAGTTGAACAATTTTAGCCATATATAACTCAACTAACTGATCCGTAAAGTAGTATAACACCCCGTTATCCCCGTTGGAAGGATACCGGAGCGCCACGCGAGCAAACACATAAACGAATCCCAAATACATACTAGTAAATAAAGCCAAATGAGATGAAAAGAAACTTTTAATCACAAAAATAGCAAATCCTTTAACATATAATATATCAATATCGTTTTTACAAAAAGGGCTCGTAAGCAAATACATATACCAAAATAATTGTTCCTTTACAAAAGATTCATTTTGCTCTGAACAAGCCATGTACAAAATAACAGCGGAAGACTCAAAAATAATTTCATCCAAAAAGACTTCTAGTGGCCGACCTGCAGATATCTGACTCCGAACCGAACTCGCCACCTGCACGGGAAAATAACCCCTGCTAAGCGATAACGCTTAGTGGGGAGGAACAAAACAAACGAACAATATACATATACAATATTTACAACATTAATATAATCTTAACGCAACATAAACGTGCAATAAAGCTATGATTCAAAATCAAAGGCATCAAAATACATATAAGCATATTTCCATGTTCTTTACTTGACATGCATAAACATACATTACAAGCCATTAACTACTCAAATCATACTTAGTATTAACATAATTCTCACTATTCTAAGTACACATATACAAGGTGCATAATATAACGTTATGCAAGAATTCATGTGCATCATATACTTTTAATCCTGTCAAAATGCATCTCAATATATGCAATACAATTTAACATATAGCCTGATTAGTCTGAAAATACTCTTTAGAAGTGGATGCGGTCATTTGGACACTGATAGAACACAGTATCCCAAGCATATAGAGACATGAGTCTCAAACATGTGATTTTCATATAGAGACCGGAGTCTCGCATTAATTTCCATATAGACCCAAACGGGGTCGAAACAAGGATCCCAAACGGGACCCGCATATAACGTTTTATCATATAGCAGTTGCACACACACCCTGACCTAAGTAAGCGCTTACTTATCCACTACTATGACTATTCAGGCTTAAATGACATAACTCAAAAATTCCAGTATCATTATCATATCATGAGAATTGCATTAAATACGAACTTATAATTCATGTATACATATATATTGATCAAATTCGGAAACATATAAATATATAAATATCAAATACAGGAGATAATAAGAACATATAACTCACATTGAAATAATCCATGTTCATGTAAATTATAAACATTTAAATCATGTACATTAATTATTAATCATGTACACAAATCTCATAATTAAACAATTATTAAATTATAGCACAGTTTTAAACCTGTTCTTGAGTCAAGTAGTGAAAACCCCATATAACAGAAGCTTTAAAGAAAATACTTTGCTTTTTTAAAACAGGGCAGCAGGAAGGAGGCCAGTCACGAGTCACCCAAGCAATGGTGACTCGTGACGCTGGCTTCACGCGAGCGCCACGCCAAAAACAGGGGCAGTCACGAGTCGTGACCCTCCGTCACGCCTCGTGACGCCAGAGAAGAGAGGGGAGGTCACGAGTCACTCGGCAGTGGCGACTCGTGACGCGCAGGGAATGGGATGGTCACGAGCCGTGACTCTCCATCACGTCTCGTGACTTCCCCAGGGAAGCAGGTCACGGCGTGATGCTGCATCACGTCTCGTGATCCTCTTCAGGGAAGAGGGTCACGGCGTGATTCTTCATCACGTCACGTGATCTTCTTCTCTCACTTCTGTTTCTCCTTCTCAAAACTCAGAATTTCCAGAAAACGTCGAAACCAGAAAATCGTGAAAACAGAGTACATTCAAAACTCAAAACCCCATTTTGTCTAAAACCATTTTTCATGCAATAATTATTCGAACACATACCTTCAAGTCTCCAGGGCACATGTACAGCAATTTTAATACAAATAACATGTTTTTTTACAATTCAAACAGATGCAATACCAGAACGTCAACAACCCAGGATTCCACATTCAAACTCATGCATATTCATCTCATTTGCATATTCAACATCATTCTTTTCTACAGGAATCATGTATACACATCACATTGCTCATGCATTTTAATAAACAACACACATAGCTGACATTAACAACACACAGTAATCAGGATCCGAAAATGAGAAAGGACAGACACTCCCAAACCTGGTAATGAAGTTCAAAAACATCCACTGCACTTTCAATCCACAACCTTTCCTTTTCCCTTCTCTTTTCTCTTATCTTCAGATGCTTGCAAACAGACAAAACGATACTCCGTTAACCCAAGAAAAATAATCTTTATAAACCCAAAGGAGGAGAAGAAGGAGATTTAACCAAAAACCTAAAGAACTACTGTCACTTACCTCTAGAAATCCCTTCAAAGCTCAAAATCTTAACTCAAAACGGATGAACACACATGCAAATGAGGAAAGAACAGAAAATGAAGAGGGAAAGAGTGACTAACGTGAGAGAGAGAGCAAGAGAGAAGGGAAGTCTCCCATCTGATAGTTTCCAGGAAATTAAAAATTTCTGAATCCCTCTTTTCTCTCTCCCATATGCACACACTCACCTTTCCACTTGGCACACATGCACTGGTTCACTTAATTCCCAAATTACTCTTTTACCATCTGCTCCAAACTATTACCAATAAGTCCTTGTCAAATTACTTTTTACTCACTAAAAAAAAAATCTGCAATAATACTTTTAATTCCTTGCAATATAATCCTCTTTCCTCCAGTAAATTACCCAATTGCCCCTAAATTACACTTGTAACAATTACCAAAATATCCATATTTTTCAATTAAAATTGCCAATTCCAAATAGGCCACTTTTGGGTTGTGACAAGTAGTCAGGTCGAATCGGTATAAAGTGAGCTGACTTGGTAAGCCTGTCAACTATTATCCAAACTGCATCATTCTTCTGTATGAGAAGAAGGCTTGAAATAAAGTCCATGATAATATTGTCCCATTTTCACTATGGAATTAGAATTCGATTCAGTAAACCAAAAGGGACTTGATGCTCAACTTTAACTTGTTGACATGTTAGACATTTGGACATATAATCCACCACATCTATTTTCATTCCTCGGCCACCAGTAGAACTACTTTAAATCCTGATACATCTTGTTACCTCCAAGATGCATAATGAACACTGTATTATGTGCTTCATATAACAACTTCTTCTTTAGCTCATCAACAGCCGGTACACATAATCAGTTCTTGTAGTATAAACTCCCATCTTCTTTCACTATGAAATCAGTCTATTTCCCTTCTTGTATTACTTGCATAACCTGCTGCAACTTAGCATCGTCTTTCTATGTATTAACTATCATCTGTTTCAAATTAGGTTTTGCTTTTAATTGAGCTATCAATGTTCCATCGGATGCAAACCTCCATTTACTATGCTGCGGTCAGGGGTGAGCAAAATTCGGGTAAAATCGAAAAATCGAACCAAACCGACCGATTTTCTTAATTCTGTTCGGTTTCGATTTTGCAATTATATGAAAATCGGTTAATTCGGTTCGGTTCGATTTTGAAAGGCAAAAATCGAAGAAAAACCGAACCGATCGAAATTTTAATATTATATATTTTTTATCCAATTTTTACATTAAAAAATTATTTTTGTATTTTTTTTATCAATTTAAGGGGCTTGAACTCAAATTATATATGTACATTTTTCAATTTGGATGTTTTTATTTTAGTTTTATAATTTGTAATTTTGTATAATTTTTTAGATAATTTTTTTTAATTATAATTTTGGATTTTCGGTTATTTTCGTTAATCGAATCGAACCAACCAAAAATATCGGTTCGGTTTGCTTAAATACCAATATTTCTGTTATTGAACCGAACTGACCGTTACACACCCCTAGCTGCAGTTACAAGGCTAAGACCATCTTTCTACGCAAAGCGTCAGCTGTAACACCCCCATATATCTTAGAAGGAACTAGGAGTACTACACTGGACTCATAACTGATCAGTTGATCTTGTGGCAAGTTCATTTACTTATTATATGCCTTTTATCCAAATTTTAACTTAAAAATTTAACTATTCATATCGGTTCGGTTACTACATGTTAATTGGTTCGGTTCGGTTATTGAACCGAACAGACCGTTACACTCCCCTAGCTGCAGTTACAAGGCTAAGACCATCTTTTTACGCAAAGCGTCAGCTATAACACTCCCATATATCTTAGAAGGAACTGGGAGTACTACACTGGGCTCATAACTGATCAGTTGATCTTGTGGCAAGTTCATTTACTTATTATATGCCTTTTTATCCAAATTTTAACTTAAAAATTTAACTATTCATATGTCAGTTTATTCTACTTAATTACCTGTGCAAGTTAGATTATGCTTTGATATTCACTTATATTATTTTGCATACTTTTCTTATATTATTATGCAAGATCCCAGTTATATTATTAATGCTAAATCTCATCTAGCATTGTCTATCTTTCACTTGCTCATAATATTCAATATTTAAATAGCTTAACATATAATCATATATTCATTATAAGATATTAAATCTTATTTTAAGGTTCAAAGCTCATATGTCACTCTTCTTTTATACACCCATCTTACACAGGTAATTTGTATATTCATATTTGATTACTGTTATAAATTACTGTATTTTTAACATTCCCAAAGTATAGTCAAACAAAACCCTAAATCAGTCTTTATTCATAATGCTTTCTAAAACTTTGGTGTACCTATCAGTTCACAATGATTTAGTTCGAACTTGGAATAATATTTCAAGCTTCCTATGTATCCCAAAATTTGGAAATTAGAATCACGTAGTTCTACATGCATTATTACACAATGTAAAGTCATATACGTATAGACAGCTTTATGCATAGAATAGTTTCAATATCATATAAATACAATTCAAGAACACTTTTCATATAGGATACATTTACACATACAGTGCATTCATGTATGGTGATCATGTTGTACATATCATTTGCTTTTAGGTAAATAATTATATACTCATAAACATTAATTAATCATACAAGAATCACAATACAGTAAATGCTTTATCAAGATGTTCTAATAATAATTGGAAGCCATTTAATAGTGACAAGTATGAGTACACGTATACCCATATATATTGACTATTTTTTTTTCTAAGTGTAATAAGCATAACACCAGACAATAATAATATATTGTAGCAAGGTAGATTGCAGATTAGTGTTTAACACATTCAAATCACATTGTTTAATTAATTACTTGCTTGTTTTCTATAGGTGTGGATAAGCGGGAGAATATCAAGCATCCCCAGAGGGAAGAATATATCAGGCATCTCGAAGGGAATAATATCAAATCAAGTAACCCCATAGGAAAGTACGAGACATAAGTCTCTATAGAAAGATATTGTAGTGTCAAATGTTAAGCAACTACATCAAGCTCCAGATAGGCATGCCTATCTATCCACATCCTAGATTGGCTAAGCAAGCCTTATTATCAAATTTGAATTATTTACATTGATATCACAATCATAGGTGTTTATTAATAACAATATAATCACATTTCTACTGCAGAAACAAATTAAACAGGCAATTAAAAAACGTAATGCCAATAGTCATTATTCACAAACATAGTACTTCAAAGAACATTAAATTCATAAAATCATTAGAAAATGCTCCAGAAAAATTTTCACTTTTGGTTTACTAGAAATAGTTCCAGAAGTAGTTCTAGAACAGGTTTCAAAACAAATTTCATTATATTTATTCTTGATTTAAAAGAAATCATTTCAAAACCAATTCTGTTTATCATCATATTTCACATTTATACACTACATATTATTTTGTTCTGGCTAATCAGAAATATATCCAGAACACTTTACTTCTATTCAACCAGAATAAAAACTCATAATTTATATTACTGAAGCATTGGTAGAATTTTGAGTCTACTGTAATCAAGGAATTCTACCAAGCAAACAACATTTTTGGGCAAAAATGTTTTCTGGATAATTGTTATACTATGTCTTAAGTTTATTATGGCATAAAAATCATCTAATTTGGATATAATACCTAAGAGTTGTGCTTATTAGAACACCAACTACTCCAACAGTGTAGCCAGGAAATTTTAAACACTAGGCATAATCTCAAGTTCATTTTGTCCAAAGGTTTTCACCAGGAAAAAGTCATTTTTGGGCAGAAGTCCCTTATAAAAAATGTTTTATTATGTCTTAAGTTTATTATGACATAAAAATCATTTCAATTGGAAGTGTAATATAAGAGATATACCCATTAGAACACAAACTGCTCCGACAGTGGAGACAACATCCAGTTCAGACATTCAACTATATTTTCACACATCTTAGGGACAAAATTAGACTTGGTATATTTCTTATGGTTCTGTTCCAACTACAATCATATCATTTGGAGCTTTATAGACCAATTTATGATCAAAATTCCAGAAAAGGTTCAAGTGAACCAAAAATTGAAAATCAACCAAAATCATTCCTTACTTATTTAGACCCTTAACCCGGCCATTCCAATATTAAACCAGTATTCTCCCATCAAATCCATACTTATAATAAGAGACAAATCAATTCCAAATAATTAAATACATACATATTCACGGGAGAAGTAAATAGGAATTAAACTTACTTACTTGAATCAAATTATCCATTTATTCATCACGTTTTCTTTCCAACCCATACTCTTACTTTCCACCTTCCAATTCTGTCATTTTTTCTCATAATTCCCATTTTCGTGATATTAAAGACACACACTAAGAGAAGAATTGGTTGAACAACACTAAGAGAAAAAAACAACAAAAATGTCTATCTCTTTCTCTTTCTTCAATTTTGGTGGCTTACTCTTGGTGCAACACGTGAGTTCCACTCACTTGCAATTAATTTTGTCATTTTTTTAATGTAATCCATGTTTAAGCTTATTAATTGCATACTTACCACTAATCATGTCATTTCACATTTGAACCATTTAACTATTTATTTCTTTCTTTCAATTAAGTCATTTCCTACTATTAAATATTTCGATTTTGATTTACCAAACTATTTTTTTTAATTTTTTTAATCCATCTTTCAAGCCTATAAGTGTCAGGCCATTACATCAGCTGCCACATTAGCTTTTCCCAGGTCGTAGTTAATTATACAATCATAGTATTTAAATAACTTTAGCCAACATCATTGTCTCAGATTGAGTTCTTTTTGTGTAAGTAGATACTTGAAACTATTATAATCCGTATATATCCTACATTTCTCGCTATATAAGTAGTGTCGCTATATTTTCAAAGCAAATTCCACTGCTGCCAGTTCTAAATCATGGGCAAAATAATTTTGCTCGTGCGGTTTTAACTGCCTTGAAGCATACGCCACCACTTTTCTTCTTGCAACAAAACACAACCTAGACCATTTCTAGAAGCATCACTAAACATGGCATATTTTTTACCCGAAGTTGGTTGTGTTAAAACTGGAGCTTCAGTAAGCATCTTCTTTAACTTCTCAAAGCTAGCTTGACATCTATTAATCCATTCAAATTTAGCAACTTTTAGAAGTAACTTTGTGATTGGATAAGCTATTACTGAGAATCCTTTCACAAAGTGCCAGTAGTAACCAACTAATCCCAAAACACTCCTTACTTCTGTCACATTTGAGGTGGCTTCCAATTAACAATCGCATGTATTTTTGTAGGATCCACTCTGATGCCTTTTGAAGAAACAATATGCCCAAGGAAAAAAACTTCCTTAAGCCAAAAGTCGCATTTACTCAATTTGACATATAACTGCTCTCCCTTAGGATCTACAATACAATCCTCAAATGTTATGCATGTTTTTATTCATTTTTAGAATAGACCAGTATATCATCAATATAACAAACTAGGCTAAATAGGGTCTGGACACCCCATTCATCAAGTCTATAAATGTTGCTGGTACATTGGTTAGCGCAAAGGCATCACCAAGAATTCATTGTGACCATATCGGATCCTGAATGCAGTTTTCGGGACATCTGCATCCTTTACCAATAACTGGTAATAATTCGATTGCAAATTAATCTTGGAGAATACTCTTGTCCTTTTCAACTAATCAAAAAGGTATTTTATCCTTGGTACATGATATTTATTCTTCACAGTCACCTTATTTAGCTGTCTGTAGTCAATACATATCTATAGGGTGCCATCTTTCTTTTTGATAAAAAAGACTGGAGCCAAGGTAACACACTCGGCTGGATCCTTATCTAGGAGTTCCTTGTAACTGGATCTTTAGTTCTTGTAGTTCTATAGGGGCCATTCTATATGGTGCCTTTGAAATAGGGGTTGTACCAGGCATAATCTTAATGGATAATTCCACTTCGCTCTCTAGAGGTAAACTTGGGAGCTTTTCTGGAAACACATCAGGGAGCTCATTGACTACTGGGATATCTTGTAAATTCACCTTTTTCTCGTTTTGAATCAAGCACTAAAGCCAGAAATGCCTCACAACCTTTCCTAAGGAGTCATCTGGCTTGCATAGCTGATATAACATTTATTAAGGGACTAGACTAAATGCTATGCACCATCGTCTTTGAGTGATTAGGACTTTTGAGTACAACTGTCTTTGAACAACAATCAACTATGGCTTGATGCTTAGATAACTATTCCATACCTAAAATTAAATTAAATTCATAAAAAGGCAATTCTATCAAGTCCGCAACAAATTCTTTCCCATGAATCACAACAGGGCAATTTCTATATACTCTATTTACCAGCATGTTATAGCCTAGAGGATTGGTCACATGTATATCATATTCTAACCGATTTACAGATAGCATATTAGCAGACAAACCCCCAGTGCATATGTATGAATGTGTGGAACTCGGATATATCAATGTATGCATGTTAGTATCAAAAAGAGAAAAGATACCAAATATAACCTCTAAGACATCCTACTCCTTTCGAGCTCTCATAGCATATGCTCGTGCTGGACCTGCTGATGTAACAGGAAGGTCCACACTCTTTGATTCGATTAATTTGCTTATTTCATTTTTAGTTCTTAATTGATTCTTTCGATGGGTTATCACTTACTAGTTTTATCATATACTCCTTATAATTTGTTTTTGCCTCTTCTCCTTCTTCCATGTTTTATTGGTTGATATTAGCTTTTTTTTAATAGTGCATTTTGGTTATTTCATAAGCTTATTATCATACATGATTGTGAATATTCTAATTATTTCTTTCCTTGATTGTGTTCCCATAGTTCTAACTTTGAATTAAGCAAAAACCCATAATTTAATCCATGAACTTTAAAATTTAAAAACATTGAATTCTTATACTTTAAAAACTATACATTGGGTCCTTAACTTTAATATATTTACATATTGAGCTCCTATACTTTCAAAACTGTACATTGAATCCCTAAACTTATCTTTTAGAACACATTAAGTGCAAACAGATGGTAAAAATAACAGTATTCCGTTAAAATACACTTAATTTTAACCACGCTTGTATTACACTAACGTTTGTACCATCTATTTTGAACTTAATGTATTCTATTTGAAAAATTCGAGAACTAAATATGTAGTTTTAAAAATATAGAGACCCAATATGTAAAATTCTTAAAGTATAGAGACCAGAGTATGGATTTTTCCTTGAATTAAATATAAGTTTCATTTTTTATACTATATTTTCAAAATTTGTGTATACTATTATTTCAAATTTTTTAAGAAATAATTATATTTAACAAACAAAAAATCCGGTCGAACCAGTCCAACCATGATAAGTTGAAGTGCTGGTTCGACGTCTTGTCCGGTTTTTGAAACATCGCTACTTCATTCTCTGAAATTAACATCATTGTTGGATAAAATTTTATGCTATTCTGTAAAGAAGGTGAAAGATTGCTTATTTATCTGTCTGATCTTTGCAACTCTGTTAGCAGTTGCTTCAATCTTTCAGGTGCTCTAATATAGAGCAGAATTAAATGGCACAGATTCCTAGCTTAGATAACTCTCCGCTGAATCTCAGATCCCTCAGGTTAGCACTACATTATTTGATTGCCTTTGTATTCTCACTTATAATACACATTTTTGTATGTACAGGGAACAGTCTCAGAGAGAGCTCGTTAACATCCTAAAGAATGTAATTGTGTTCATCCATCATGCCGCTATTTCTCTAGCTCTCAAACTCATCTCAATTATGCCAATTTGTTCTGGTTATTTTTTTTTATTTATTCATGTAATTTATTTTAATAGATTCGAGGCAGCAAGTGCTTGGTAATCGACCCAAAGCTTAGTGGCTCCCTTTCGCTGATTGTACATACATCAATTCTTAAGGTAAAAATTGTTCAACTTGTAATGCTTTACTTATATCACTTTTTCTTTTGAATTGAAAATTATCCTAAAGGAA
Source organism: Excoecaria cochinchinensis (assembly GCA_947683425.1). Taxonomy (NCBI): domain Eukaryota; kingdom Viridiplantae; phylum Streptophyta; class Magnoliopsida; order Malpighiales; family Euphorbiaceae; genus Excoecaria; species Excoecaria cochinchinensis. The sequence continues at coordinate 9,723,318 of CANTUQ010000050.1, forward strand.
AAATAAAAAGTTCCTCAATTTTTTTTATTTCGTATTGAAATTCCTTGTATGCCTTTTTAATTTGGTTTTGATTAGTTAACTGTTAACCTTTTGTTGCTGATATGGGATTGTTTGTGAATTGTTATTCTTTAAACTAGGAACATGGTGCTGAACTACGGCATATTTCAGCAGAACCCCTACACACTGATTGCACCAAAGTGGTCTACCTTGTCCGTTCGCGGTTAAATTTGATGAGATTCATATGTTCACATGTTCACAATGATACATCTAAAGGACTTGAGAGGGAGTATTATATTTATTTTGTGCCTCGGCGTGAGGTTGTTTGTGAGAAGGTGAGATCCATCAGGACCACATAGAATTTCATTTATGGTCTTTAATGCAGATGTAGTGACCAAGTAGATGTTATGCTGATGTAGGTTCTTGAGGAGGAAAAAGTTCATCACATGATGACAATAGGGGAGTACCCGTTGTACATGGTTCCATTGGAGGAGGACATATTATCATTTGAACTTGATTTTGTCAACAAAGTATGGATTTATTTAGACTTTGCGCTTTCTATGAAGTGCATTATTTTCACTTTTATTCTAAAACTAAGTTTCTTTCTCTGTCTTTCATACTACTTGGTATTATCCTCATTAATCCTTTTCTTTCTTCCTCTTTCCTACTGATGACAGGAATTCCAAGTTGATGGTGATACAAGCACTCTTTGGCATATTGCGAAGGCCATTCATAAGCTTGAGGTCTACATGACTTTGTAGATCATTCTCTTTTAAACACAATATTGTTGAGATTGTAAATTTGGTTTCCTTGGTTCAGATGATCTTATATGTATGAGACTTGCGCTTTTCAGTCTTCTTTTGGAGTGATACCACATGTAAGAGCCAAAGGCAAAGGAGCAGTGCGCATTGCTGAAATTCTCAATCGCATGCAAACAGAAGAACCAGTCAATTCCTTTGATGTAAATTATGCTTCACAACATCTACTAAAGCAACTTAACTTTAATAGCAAGCGCTCTCTCTCTCTCTCTGTTTTTTTGGTAAGTTAGTCTTGTTATCTACTACTGATTCTCTTGTTTGTTATTTCAGATGGGTGTTCCAGAGATAAATACGCTCATTTTGCTGGATAGAGAGGTATAATTTCTCTCAACTTGTAACTTACTTTTTTATTGGATGATGTGACAAAATTTGCAGATGTGAGATACATGGATCAGCAACTGCCAAATGCTTAATATGCAATTATTATTATTATTATGATGTCATCATCATCATCATCATCTTTAATTTCTATGATACAAGATATTTGAACAAGATGAGCATTCTTAACATTTCTTTTTAGTTAGAGCTGAGACTATATTGTCAATTAAGAATGTTGGGTTAGATACTAAAATTTTTGCATAAGGAGAAACCTCGGTGCACAACCTAGATAATAATCATAAAGACTGGCTGTAATGCATAAGTGTTGGAGCAAAAATAGTATCCTCATACTATAGCTTTTCAAAAGAGGAATGAAATCCATTTGTTATTCCTTTAATGGGATGAGAGTAGTTGCTTTTATTTTTCTTTTTCCTTGGATTTATTTAGAGTTTGAGCAACCTCCATAAAATGTTTGTTCATAAGAGAGGAACTTTCAAGTCTAGGCAAAACTTATCTTCCAGATGTTTACACCTGTAGCATTAGATGACACCTTTCCATGAATAAAGACAATTGTAATTTCTCAATTTGGTTGCTGATTTTGGTTGGATTAACTGAGATCCAACTCTTGTTACAATTTCAGGATTATTGGCTACTCAGAAGTACGCTATTGATTTTTCTTTTGGAGTGAAGTAATCAAGCTTGAATCAGTCTCTCTCCTATGAACTTAATCCAATTTTAGATGTAGCTTGAGCTTAAAACCTAGATCTTATTGTGAAATCAACATAACACATTGTATAACAAGATTATCAGGTTTTACTTACTTCCATAAATTTGAAGTTCCAATTACTGTCTCTGCCATACAGGCAAGTTCTTGCTTTGAGGTGTTGCTTTCATGCTTCATAAATTGATGCCTATGTATAAAGCAATTATATGCTTATTCAAAATGTACTGTTCTTTCCTCTGTTTATAGACGTCAACATTTGTTGGCTGCAGGTGGACATGGTTACTCCCATGTGTTCCCAACTAACATATGAGGGACTGCTGGATGAGGTAATATTCTCAAAAGTGATTGACTTCTATTGGAGAAAGGAAAAAATAAAAATATTGTTATCTGAAGGAATAGGGCATGAAATTTCAATAATTGTAATGGCATGGTAATTTGCAATGGTTAACCATATGTAATTGTGGTTTAATAAGAGTTAAAGTTTTAAAAAACTAATATCTAATATATTAGTGAATTGTAAATAATTTAAAATGTATCCATTATATCTATAATTTATAGTTATATAATAAATATAAAATGATGTAATAATAGATGTAATATATATACACATATGTTGGATTCCTAGGCATTAAGCATTAATATATATATATATATATATATATAAAAGTAAAAATTATTTTTATGTTGGATTCATAGGCATTAACATTAAAAACATTGGAAGGCATTGGATTTGTTTGATTTTAATATATATTGTAGATAAACAATTTTATTTGTATCTAATTCATCCAAAGATCAAATTTGTATAAACGAAAGTAAATGCATATATTTTTTAACTTTGCAAGCGAATTCAATGAGAATATGATGATCTATAATGAATTATTCAAGTTAATTAATAGAATTATTTATATGTTTCCAAATAATCCCTCCGTCCATAATTTTTGTCTACCTTTCCTTTTTAGTATGTCTCAAAATATTGTCTGCTTTCCGTTTTTACATTATGGTTAATCTATAAATTATCCATTATACTCTTATTTAATTTTATCTTATTAATTGTAATTTAAATTTCCCATGCTATGTTATTAATTGTGGTTTTTATAGTTTCAATAATATTTGATTACTCATTTTATATTTAGGATGGGTATAATAGGAAAGTCATAGGAAAAAAATTATCCTATAAGTATAATAACTACAATTTCTTAATGCGTGTGTAAATTGAAAGTAGGCAAAAATTATGGGATAGAGGGAGTAATATTCATAGATGCTAAATTTGCCTGTTGCTAATTTGTAATTATGCTTACCAAATTTAATTGTTAATGAAAATTGTATTATTATGTAAATACTCACACATGCACATATTTGTAGTTAATTAGTTCTGCTCCCATTTTAAGGTTCATCTTGGCATGTGAGAGTATGGAACCTTTCTAGCATGAGCATAGGGGATTTTTATTTAGTAGAAAGCTGAATCTTTTGTGTGTTTATGTGTATTTGTTCTATACTAAATGGATAAAACTTTGATCCTTGTTTGAGTTGTTTCTAGTCAACTGGAGTTTTCTTAAGCTATCTCTAATATGTTCTGTTTAGTTTTTGCATATCAATAATGGTTCACTGGAGCTTGATGCATCTATAATGGGCAACCAACAGCAAGAGGGGAAAAAGATGAAAATACCGCTTAACTCAAGGTAAAAATGAAGTATTTGGTTGAAAAGTTCTGTATTCAATTCATTATCTGCTTTTCCTCTATAACGGTCCATGTGTTTCATGAGATTTGAGCCAGATGGCTTTGGCTGATACAGGATTTTATGAAATGCATTCTAAAAAGTGCAGCATTGCTTTTTCTTGCTTTTTGTTATTAGGAGAAGAAACAGTTCTTGGCAAATAAGAAACATAATTTGCTCTTTGTTTTCATAATGGTATAGTATGCTACAGTATTATAATTGCTGTGAGTGATATTTTTTCTTGGAACTATCACGGAAAGGTGGAAAAGTTAATTGTGTAAATAGCTGCTGGTGGTTTGAATGAGGGATTTATTACTTGTCATCAAGTGTCTGGCCATCTTTGATGTTTTCCGTAACTTATTTTTTCATCTTCTGTTGGCATATTAATTTCAGTGATAAGCTATTCAAGGAGACTCGGGACCTCAACTTTGAAGTTGTTGTCCAGGTTGATTTTTTTATTTTTCATTACTGTCTGCCTTTTTTGCCTCAACCCTATACCAGTTTTCTGATATCTCTATACTTAAGAACATTTTCTCTATTGGTAGTAAGAACATTTTCTCTATTGGTATTCTATTTTCTTAGTTGCCAACTGCAATATGATTGCAGGTTTTGCGGCAAAAAGCCACGTCTATGAAGCAGGACTACACGGAGATATCAACTACTGTAAGTGCATTGTTAATGTCTAGATAATAATTATCTATGATTTTTGTCATTATTTATTGCTTTTAACTTGAGTATTTTCTTATAACTAATTTTAGCAATGGCACATATTTGTTGTTGTTCTTTGTCCATAATGTACAAGAGAACCACACAAGTGGAAGAATGTTATAGATAGAAGTATTATGCAACTAAAAGTTCGGTCCATAGCTACCATGTTGTCACTATTAGTTAGAGATGATTATGAGCACTATAGTTATAATTGATGCCCTTTTAAACTTTTTAGTTAATTATGTTGTCATAATTGCTGTACTGTCTTACTTGGGGCTTTGTAATGCACAGAACCAGACAGTTTCGGAGTTGAAGGATTTTGTCAAGAAGCTCAACTCATTGCCAGAAATGACAGTAATTATCTCTGTTTATTTGTCTTTGTATACTCCCTGCCATTGTGTTTCCATTGACTGCAAGATTAAAATTTTATTTCAGAGGCATATAAATCTTGCTCAGCATCTGTCAACATTCACATCAAAGCAATCTTTTCTTGGACGACTGGACATGGAACATACTATTATTGAGGCTGAGAGTTATGACATGTAAGTTGATCTGAACTTTTACTGTGAAGTTTTGATAACTTGACATGCCTATTGATATTGTGCTTCATGCTTCTTACCATACCTATATCTAGGGCAAGAATATTGTCTTGTTGTATGCTATTTGATGTTAAATAACAAGGTTAGCAGTATGCTAATACTCCAGCCTCATTAGTCAAGACATGTCCCAATTAATAACTGCCAAAAGGTTGGTTTCCTTGTGGCAGATTTTTTTTTCTTTGTTCTGATTGAATAGTGCTTTCTTATGCTTCGGATTTTTTTCTCTGATGTAAGTCTGAGTAAGATGAGTATTATATCTATTTGATTCACTGATATGAAACAGGCTCCTGCTAGCACGGGCACATGGTTTGCTCTTTCCTTCAAGTTTTTAACGATGAAGAACCTGTAGGAATGAATATTAAAGTCCACGTGCCATGTGAAAGAAACTGAAGATGCTAATTCTTCTTGCATAACACTCATTATTCCTGTATTACTGTGTGGCAGTTAAGATTATTGTTCAATGTGATGTCATTTCTTTTTTGAGCTTAAAATCTTGGTCTTTTTGACTTCCATAACATGTTGCTAAAAATTTGGATTTGTTGACTCAAGGAGTTTATGTGTGCAGATGCTTTGAGCACATTGAAGAATTAATCCATAAGCAGGAACCTCTTGTTGCTGTTCTGCGTCTTCTCATCTTACTATCTGTTACAAACATGGGATTGCCCAAAAAGCATTTTGACTATTTGAGGCAAGCATAGCCTGATCCATATCATTTCATTTGTTGTTTGGTTCTTCAATTGGAAAATGATTTTTCATATAATTAGATACCTATTCTAGTTACATCCTGGATGTCTGATATTCATACACTCCTGGTTTAGGAGGGAGCTACTCCACAGCTATGGGTTTGAACACATGGCTACTCTGAATAATTTAGAGAAAGCTGGATTGTTTAAAAAGCAGGTTTTTATATCATTTTAGTTTATCGTTTTGTTTTACAGACATAAGTTTGAGTCAAATTACTGAGGACTATTATACATCACCTGATCCTTACAGGAATCAAGAAGTAACTGGCCGGCAATCAAGCGTGCTCTGCAGCTTGTGGTTGAAGATACTGACACCGCCAAGTACTATACCACATACATTTTATTATTTATTTATTGTTAAGCAACACAAATATATTTAGAATGTAACTTGGCCTTTGTGGTTCTGATGTGTGTGGCTTACATGTAAGCTAGTAGTCATCACTCTTTTACTACCAAGGTTTTTATGGGAAAAATCATCTGTAATGTGGCATCACAGCCCTCTTTCTGGGCTTGTGAATTGGAGGAAATTAGGCACAAATCATTTTAGTTTGCTATCATGGAAAAATTGTATCATGCTTTTGCTGTGCATTTGGTGGAAATTTAATGAAAACACTAAATTATTTCCTGAAAGAATCATTGAAAAATTGTTTCAAAATGATTATGAACACTAAACAGTTAACATTAGATGATAAAATGTATATCTTGCGTTGAGAAAGTAACATGATCTATTTCATATTTGTTTTCTCCTGTGTCTCGTTGATTTATGTTTTCTTTTCCCTTTCCTTTTTCATTGTCCATTTGTTCTGACTAAGATACATTATTAAAACCATATAATGGTACTTTGGCATGCACTCCTTAAGCTCATTATAGAATTCACACTTGTAAAACTATTTTAACTTTGTAGCACCACAAGAAATAAGCTTTTGCTTTTCTCTTCTGTCAACTTCCACAAAAAAAAGGAGATAAAAAAAAGCTTTGAATAACTGTACAATATTTTGCAGATGAAGTACGTTTAGCTGTCTTCTCCAGCGCACTCATACAATCAATGCATTGTGCCATGTTGGTTTTCCTCCTAACTTTTGATTTGATTTTGTATGCAACAGCCCAAATGACATTGCCTATGTTTTTTCTGGATATGCACCATTGAGCATTCGTCTTGTTCAACATGCTGTCCGATCTGGATGGTGAGGTCAATTCTGTATGTTTTTGACTTTAACAATGGATTATTGTTTTATTTTTTTATTTATTTTTTAGTTTTTTAATGGAAGAGAAGCTAAAATGTTTGAAGGTTGAATAAGAGAAAGTTAATGAATATATTACACAAAATCATTTAATTTAGGCTGATCCTGATAAAATATTTGGACATTCTGTTCAATATCAAAAATATTGACATTGATTCTCTTTCTTAGGCTTACATATAAATTTGGATTTCATTGTTTTAGATAGTATATAAACTACAAAGTTGGATTTTCATGGCCAAAGTTTGTCAGTGTTCTTCCCATCCCTTGTGTAATACTGATCCAGTTACCCTAATTGTGCGTCTGAGCCAGATTATCTTGTGATGCAGTTGTGAGTTTTGCCAATTATTAGCTTTATTAGCTTATCTGTGCCCTTTTTAATGATTTATAGATGTCTGGTTGGCCGATGTGACAACTAGGCTTTGTGATTTCCATGAATGCAGTGATTGCTGGTGTGGAATTATCTTTCAGGACAATGACTCAGGAACCCAAGCAAATTTTAATTGCTACATTGATTCATTGTTGTAAAAGATTTAATATCATATCAAACAATATAATAATCCGAAACAAGTAGAAAGCAAATATCCAGTCTTTAAGCCTTGGTTGAAACTTGTTTGGGTCTTCAACATGGAATTTTTTCTTTTCCATCCATTGCTGTGTCTATTTAGGACAACTTTTACTAGTGAGAAGAATAACACACATGATTTCAAGTGTCATTCTGTGTGCGCTTTATTTTGTTACTTGAAGCTTAGTTGCCATTGTGTATAACTGTAGGGTGATTGCCCTCCTCCCTTCAGCCTCAAATAACAGAGATTTTGCGGGATTATGGAGTTTTTGTTCTTTCTGAAAATGTGATGATTGTTCCTTACAGGCGGCCCATGGAAGAAATTTTGAAGCTATTGCCTGGACCACAGTCAGAAACAAAGAGAGTGGGTGCTCTCTCTCTCTCTCTCTAGACCAGCTCATACTTTATTTGGCAGAATCCAATGCAGATATAGTTCTGAGCTCTAAGTGATACCCCTCAAGAGTCTCACTTTTCGATTTATGATTTAACAAATTGACAATTTCACTGACTGTAAGACCTAAAAATTTCATCCTCTGTTTTATTGCTACATGGCAACTGGGTTTATTTGGGACTTTTTTGTTCTCATTATGGTGTTAAATTTAATGGGCTTTTTTTTATTAATGGTGCTACCCTTTAGTCTTTCAGAGATCAAAATACTACAGAATTCTGTCTATCTCTACTAGGTTTTTTGGCATCACTCTACATTCTTTTTTTGTGCCTTGCACTATCAATAGCTGGTTACTACTTTTGCAGAGCGGATTCACAAGCAGTCCATCGTTTGACACATTGCATGGCTATCCTGCAGCAGTTGACAGGTATCGCAACTCATTTACTTACCTGTTTCACCTTGGCTATTATTTTTAGTTCATGAATATTGCCAGTTAGTTTGATGGGTTTCATTTTAAAACAAAACCCTATGTTTGCAGAAAATATTCAATAACTTTTAAGAACCGCATTGAATGACTGTAACATTATGATGGTTGCAAAACATTTTTAGAGTAACCTTTTGTTCACCGAGTTAGTTTTGTCATATTTTCCAACTACTTATTGTACATTCATTTCCAACCTATATCATGTGGCATTTTTTTCTTTATTTATTTTCTGTGTTTGTGATAACATTAGTAAACATATTTCAGACTAGTAGATGGAAGGCGCTCCCTAGTACTTGTTGTATTCATTGGAGGGGTTACATTTGCCGAAATTTCTGCGCTTCGATTCCTTAGTGCTCAGGTATCATAATTTATTATGCAGTACTGTAATTTCATATGCAAAACAATTTACTATTCTGCCATACTTCAACTTGAGACTTCTAAATGTAAATCATTCAATAATGAGAGCATTAACAAAACTTCTTGTTGCTTATTCTCATGTTCATATCAAGATAACTGAAGTCCTTGGAATTCCTAGTCATCCAAAATCTTTTTTTTTTTTTTGAAGTGGCTGGTCTTATGGATGTCATGGACAATTTTGAAAGTCCTTATTAAACACTGCAGAAGCATTTACTTAGAAGGAAAATTTTCATGCGTTGGCTGGCTTTTTTTGTTATTTTGTCTAAATAGTTTATTTCTTTTATCTCGGCCTATCTAAAACACTATTTTTTCCCCTTAGGGCTAATGCAGTCATCAATCTGTAACTTTGCCCAAATTATCAAATCTTTCATATATTTATTTATTTGTGTTTTCATTCAGGGTGCAGAAAACTAACATCATTTGCCCCCCCAAAAAAAAGACCCAAATGGTACTGTTTCATAGGGGAATACAAGTCACTGAGCTCCATATTATTAAGATCTCAAAACAAACAAGGGTTTATCTATAGAGACTTCCCCATCATCAATGGCACGCATCAAAAGGTTCAATGATAGAGATCAAAACTTTGAGGCATATAAATAACAAAAAAGAACAGTATAGTTTTGATATTTGGGGTGAATTTTAGGATGGATGAGTACTTAAGCCTTGCACTTATCATCTTTGGTTATTTTTCTCTCTTGTGATGCCCTTTCTTCCTTTTTTTTCATTTTTCTTTTCCTCTCAACTTGCTTTTCTGCCTTATTCCAAGCAATCCAAATCAACTTTTATACTCCTTACTTTTATTGAGATGGTAGGCATACCTAATTGCTTGTCCTAATTGATAGAATAGATCAAAACATCATTTATTTTTCTGATACATTGACAGTGCAACACCATTTATTTTTTAAATTACACTATAAATTATGTTTCTTTGTTCTGTAAAAGATAAATGGCAGAGTTTCGGATTAATTGAACATGCTTTAACAATCGTCTGTCTTGCAGGAAGGGATGGCATATGATTTGATTATCGGAACAACAAAGGTTGTCAATGGAAATACCTTGGTTGAGACATACATGGAGCATTTGGGTTGATATGTACATTGCTTTTTGTTTCATATTTAGAAGTCAAATAAATGATGGATTTGTTTATGTATTTATTTAATTTTTTCTTTTTTTTTTGAGATTTGAGCGAGATTTTTTTTTTTTTTTAAATAATTGGCTTTTAATTTTTTGTTCGTACGACTAAGGATTCAAATGTGATTTGTTGGCTTGAGATTCAACAAAATTAACGGCATTCTTCAATTTGGTGGCCCATTTTTTCTATTTTATTTTAGAATTTAAAAATAAAGGTGATTTTTTACTTCTCGTCCATTTTAAATAGTTAATGGTAAAACTCACTTTTATCCTTTGTTTTGCATAAAAATGGTGCCTCTTCCATCCCACAACAAGAGAGAAAATCGGAATGTCATATTTCATGACTAAATGCCTTATGCCTTCTGGAGATGATCAAAATTAGGGGTACATAGATTGATTAACCGTCCACTAATAAATTTATATTTATTAATCAATTCAATATTATCGAATTTTTAAAATTATTAATTGTTAATCAATTCAATATTAGTGGATTTTTATAAGAATGAATATGGACCGATTAATCGGTCTATTAGTAAAAAAATTAATCAGTTCATTAAAATCGATATTTTAAAATCATTAATTTTTAATCAGTCTGTTACATTTGATTAATCAGTTTATTGGTTTCGATTTTTCGATTTAGTTAATCAATATTTTTCGGTTAACCATTAAAATTTATAATATATAATTATAAATAAAGAAAATTAGACAAATTTCAATTCAATTTTAAATGTGCAAAACAATTCAAAATAAAAATTACAAAACAAACATAATATACTAGTCAAAATTCATATTTAACAAATTAGAGACTATTATAAAATAGATTTGATATTTGTTAGAAATTAGCATTTTTAATTCTAAGTCAAAAAAAAATTTGGATAATATTAAATATTAAAACATAAATTCTAAAACATAAAAAAATGTAACTAAATGCTATTACGTAAAATATAGACACCGATATATATGATGAAAAATAATATATATAAAAATTAATCGGTTACTCCATATAAATTTTACTTTATATAATTAAAAAGAATAGCATAATTTAAATATAGTTTCGAGTATTATATAAATTTTTAAAAAAATACAAAAATTTAAGATATGAAAATAAAAATATAATTTAAATGCTTAATAAAAATATTACTCTATATAAGTTTTTTAGAGAAATAAAAGAAATAAAAATTTTTAAACCATAAAAATAAAAATGTAATATATATGAATCGGTTAACCGTTATAAATCGGTTTACCATAGACTAACGGTTAGCCTGTATCCAAATCACAAAATAAAAAATCGAAAATAATAGTTAAGTTGGTTAGTTAACCGAAACCATCGATTTTTTCAGGTGAACCAAAACCAAAAAATTTAAAATTCATTAACCATAAATTGAAACCAACGGTTCAGTTAATTGAAAAATTGGTTCAATTTCGAACCAATTTAACCGATTTTTTTGTTCAGTCCTAATTAATGATGAACATGAATTAATTAACCAATTAATTAGCATTTTTTATTTAATTAGTCCATGGATATTAGTTTTTTTAAAATTATTAACCATTAACCAATTCACTAAATTCGGTTAATCAGTTTATCGATTTCGGTTTGGTTAACTAATATTTTTCCATTAACAACTAAAACTTTTAACATACAGCCATAAAAAAAATAGATAAAATTTAATTTCATTTTAAATGTTCAAAATAATTCAACATAAAAATTAATTGGCAAAAATAATACTAGCAAAATATGGGGGCAATTTTAGAAAGTACTTTTTGGGAAAATATTTTGAAAACGGGAGAGTTTTGAAAAGTTTTTAGAAAAATGAATTTTTTTAGTTAATGTTGCAGGGACTGTTGTAGTAATTTTTCAGGAGTACAGGGACCAAAAGAAAAAAACTGTTGCGTCTAAAATCACAACAGTATACTGTGGTTTTAAATACAACAGCTTTTCTCTTGTCTCCCCCATACCCTTTGTGAGGGACAAAGATTTGACTAAGATTTTTTTAAAATTTTTTACGAAAATAGGGTAGTTTGAAAACTATTTTCGAGAGTAGTGTTGAGTCAGAAGCCGTAACTGACACCTGGGCCTTTTGACTTGTGGAACCCACAATTTGGGTCAGCCTAATTTAATGAATCCGCAGCTGGTTGCTGCGGCTTCATATTTTATATATATATATATATATATATATATATATATATATATATATATATATATATATATATATATATATATCTGTTGCCCCTTGTTTTTTTATAAATAATAATTTAATAATAAATAATATTATTTATTATAATAAAATAAAATTATAATAGAGATAAAATAAAATAAAAAATATATTTAGTAAATATGATAATATAATTATAATAGAATAATATTCAATAATATACGAAACAAAAATCTATTTTTTAATTATTCAGTTATAAATTTTATAAAAATATTTAATATTTTTATTTTATGTTATTAAAAATATTTTTATTTAATTTTTTAATAATATTAACAAACATATGATAATTTTAGTTTCATTTAATGTTATTATTTGATTTTTAAATCAATTACTAGTAGAAAATGATTTTTTTGATATATAGTAATTGTCAATTCACTAATTGTTTCTATTTATATCACATGATAGGTAAAAATCCAGCAATAAAATTGTTAAATACTATTATTGTCTAGTTATAAATTTTTTAATTGTCTAGTTATAAATTTTACAAAAATATTAAATTTTTCATAAGGTTTTAACATTTTTCTTATAAGATTTTCATAAAATTATAAATTTTCTACTTTACACATAAAAAATAAAAATACAAGAAAAATAGAATTTTGTTTCGTAATACTCTATTCACCCCTTTAAAGTATATATTTGGACATTTTATAACAGTTGCCTTTTTAAAAGATAACATTTTGATTTTTTTTATTATCTATTACTAATTTATTTAGCAAAAATACAAAATTACTTGTAATCATTTATAAAATATTTTTGTAAAAACACATAATTTTTTTTATCACTATTAGTATCTTTTTTAAAAATATCTATTATTATTTTTATTTTTTTAATTAATATATATATATATATATATATATAGCGTATGGTAATTGTTTCATGCATTTATGAAAATTTATATTTCTTAATTATTTTTTTTGCACTAAATTGTTTGTTTGGGTTACTTATAAAATTTTTATATTATACTATTTATAAATTTCCTACTTTACATATAAAAAGTAAAAATACAAGAAAAATGTTAAAACTTTATGAAATTTTAATATTTTTGTAAAATTTATAATTGGACAATTAAAAAATAAAATTTCATTTTGTATATTATTTAAATATTATTCTATTATTATTCTATTATTATATTTAATAAATATATTTCCTACTTTATTTTATTATAATAAATAATATTAATATTATTTATTATTAAATTATTATTTAAAAAAAACAACCCTTTTACATATATATATATATATGTAAAAGGGGCAGCAGACAAAGCTACCCCTTTATTTGTGGAAAAGGGGCAGCAGGCAAAGCTGCCGCCTGCTGCCCTTATATATATATATATATATATATATATATTGAAGAAACCACAATCAGAAGCCGCAGGTGTCAGTTGCTGCGGCTTCTGACTCAACGCTATTCTCAAAATTATTTTTGAAATTACTCTATTTTCGTAAAATTTTTTTTAAAAAATTCTAATTAAATTTTTGTCCCCGCGATTCTTTGTCTCCCTAAAACACCCTTCTTCATCTTCCATCGTCCTAAAACGCCATTCTTCATCTTTTTTTTTAATAATTACCTAATATAATAATTAATCGATAAATGTCTAAATATCAGTTAATTCAATATAATTATAACTTCGATCAGTTAATTCAATATAATTATAAGTTCGATTCTAAATAAAAGATTCAAATCCTTTCAAAATTCAAATTAATGATACAATTTAGTTCTATTTCTAAAAAAAAAAACAATGATAAAATTCAGTTTTAAATATTTTTCTTTGATATTTTGATTTGGTTAAAAAAAAAAATCTAAATTCGTTTATACCCCTAATTAACCATATGCATGAATTTATGACTATTTAGATCAAATGATAGATATGGATTAGAGTCTAAGAAGAAAAGATAAGCGCGATTGGTAATGTCTTACTTGTGAAAATGATAAAAGGAAATTGATAAGTGCAAAGCATTTTCATATTATACTAATATTATTTTATTATGCCCAATAAATAATTAGTGTTTTATTTAGAAATTAATTGTTAATACTAATTCAATATAATTAATTTCCCACATGTCACCATCAAGTTGATGGTTTTCTACTTTCTAGTATAAACAAACCCCTCAGGTTTTGATGTGTAATTACCAATTATATATAGCACAATTATACTATAAATTTATTTCTTTATAATTTTTCTACTCAAGTTCTAATCATAACTTCCTTATTTTAAATCCTAAGATTTTGTAGTACTCAGAAAATTATTTTTGTAATTTTTCAGTACATCTGACATACCATACGTACTTTATCAACGGTTCAAATACACTATATACGATACATCATACATATATTCGTAACCTCGCTACTAAAAAAGAAAAGAATAAACATTAATTGTATTCAAAAGAAAAATATAAAGAAGCAACCTAAAATTTCCAGGTTCACAAATAAAGTTTTTGAAGGTTTAGTTCCTGTGGGCTTTGAAACTAAAGTACATCACTAAGTTGCTTTGCAATTGCCACAAATCAGTCAAGCACATGGTTTTTTTTTTTTTTTTCAATTCATTTATATAAAAAACATTGATTCGGTACATCAAATATACCGTACGCCAGTAAATATGAATTGTTGGATCATTTTTCATTTCTTATCTAATGGCTCAAATTTGTTGATGTACAGTATGCTGAACGTACGGAATCATCACCCATATATCAAGCAAATGGTTTTGGCAATATTCAAAATTCAATTAGAAGGTTTCACATTATGTAAGCTACTCTATAAAAAGGTATGGCTTATGATCCTTTCCATTACAATTGGATTAAATTTGGATAATTTGTTATTGTTGCTAAAACTTGGGTCTATTTTTGTTGAAAAACATGGAAGCATTATATCCAGCATCTGAGTACTTATACTATCCACCAGCAGGGAATGGTGAGAAATTGAATTTTGGGTACTTAATAGGAGGTGGTTCCACTGTTGCTATTTTTCTACTATGGGCTCTCTATGCCTTCTTCAAGAAATACAATGTCTCCATAGGCTGCAGTTGCTCAATTTCCACTTCTAATTTGCCTAATTTGCCTGACTTTGAGGCCCAACTGTAATAATTACCACTTATATTTTGTTTCGCCTCTTTACATATATATATTACAATAGTTGTTCATTTTATTGCCTTCTTTATTTTTTATTTGGTTCACTTGAGAGATGGTAGGAGGTGTAACTTTTTTTTGGTATTCGGTTCTACCCAATCCTAATTGATAAGACCTTGAACTGTCTTTATCTTGGAGGGAGAGCGAACGACCGATCGGGTGAGAGCGACCTGAAAAGAAGAGTGCCCGGTCGGACCGGGTGTAATCACTCCGAAGCTTAAGTCAGTAGCTTCGGAGTGCTTACGCCCGGTCCGACCGGGCACTCTTCTTTTCAGGTCGCTCTCACCCGATCGGTCGTTCCCTCCCTTTCCAAGATAAAGACAATTCAAGATCTTATCACTAATAAAACGGATTAAAATAGTCAACAAACGGGTTGGAAAAGATTTAAATAGTAATTTTACCATTGGGTAGGTTTAGAGTTTAGCATTTTGGATACCTTCCCCAAATCTAGATATAAAATTTGATTAATGTATATTAATTTTTCTCAATTGGATTTAAATTGATTTGTATTGAAATTTGGATTTTATTTATCACTTATATGCACTGCATGTATTGGAATTTTGGCTTAGTCTTTGCCTTGCCACTTTTAGCACTATAAATAGGCTTCTTATGCTTGTGATGGGCATATGTTCTTATTTGCCACTAACATTTTCACTATTCTAAGAATAGCTGTACTTGTCAAGATATATCTTCTGCTTTGTAGCGTTTCTATTCATGTCAAGTAAGAATTCCTAATTACATTGTTAATTAGGGATTAGAATTTTATTTTTCTATTTGAGTTGTTCTTATTTGTTGTGAGGCAGTTGGGTTTATACCTGAGGTTCCGCCAGACGGTGTGCGATCAAAAGCCCCCCACTTGCTGCACAAACAATTAAGAGCTCCACAGCCTACCGGCTCGTTGGCCAGCAGTCGAGGTTAACTATCAACCTTTTACACGCAACAAAATGAATAAAAACAATCCACAAGAGAATAAGTGATAAATAAAATGTTAATCCGGATCAGAACTGGAAAACCCCATGAACATTTATATAAATAGAATATCTAGAGTTGCCATCAACTATTTAGTAACACAATTCCAGAGAAAATTAGACATGACATGAACCAGAAGTGCCGGAAACTGAAAAATCCAATCAGCAATCATTCAAATTCATCAACTAGAATGGACAACTGGTTCTGTTTTACTTTTGAGAAACTGCAAAAGGGAAATTCTACGACCTTGTCTGCTTTTGTTTAATTGATGTCATTTCTTAAGCTTCACCATCTAAATTTAAACTCTAGCCCTCTTCCCACTGCAACTTGGGCATTTGTATTGTTTGATATGCTCCGCCTTTGCAGGTGTAATCTTCACACATTTGCCGTGAAACCATCTCTCACATATATCACAGCAGATCCAGAATTCGTCAGTGCCATAACTTTCACCACATGCCCCACAAGTCGCACCTTGTTCATCATCTTCCTCTTCGTCTTCCCCACTTTCATCTTCTTCCTTGGGTGGCGGAGACATCTTTACTGCCTTAGTCTGAGATTCAGATTGCCGAGATTGCTTCAAGGCCACCAAATCAAAACAGCGAAAACAATTAAACCTTCTTATTAAAAAAAAAAAAAATTGAAAGATAAAGGAAAATAAATTAGGAGTCAATTTGACTGACTTCTTTTACCATTTTCCCACTCGATTTGTTTTTTCCACTGTTGTGATTTGCAGATTGGTCCTTTGCTTGTTTGGCATTTCCTGACACAACTTCAAATATTGTTGGAAGTTCATTTATCATCTGGAAGAGCCTCTTCCTGTCAAAAATTTCAACTGCTATTAGAATGACATTATTTTATCCGAATCTAAAAGTGTTGGAAGATGAAGTGAAATTATCAATGGCCAACTCCTGCATGGTAAACTAATGCAATTCAAACCAGTACAGGCTTTATTTTGAAAAAGCAGAATATTGAAAAAACAGGAAAAAAAAATAAGGAAGAAAGAGGGGAGTGCAAGAAGGGAAAAACAAAGTTGATATTAGAATGAGGCAGCTAATGAATAAGACCATCGTGATCTCAAAATCATATATGGCCAATCAATAGTGGGTTGATTTTCTCCACTGAAGATAAGTTTAACGAGATATCATGGTAATACTACTAATCAAGCAGTAAAAAATGACTCGTATAACTGATGTGCAATCAGAATGCACCATTATAAGACAACTGTCAAATGGTTAGCTAGGAGCACAAAATGGTGTTTAAAACGTTTCAATATTTCAACCCCCTTCTCTTCCTAGGGTACATGTTTGCGAGCACATGTTGCACTACATGTCTCTCATATTCTTAAGGGCAGCCTCAGCACCTGAGTGTGCAAGTACTTCAGTGGAAGCCTCAAGATCATGTGATCGCATCAATGCCCTGAAAAATGGACTTCCTAAAAGCTTATCAAGTGAGATGTTAGCACATATCATGGTTTTGGGGGGGAAAAAATTGCTCTTGTGGTTATCCAGCAGTGGTTTCTGAAAATATAGGGGCATATCCCTATAGATTTTCAATCTCATGCATATCATCCAAGTACTCAGGATCATGTCATGGCATAAATGCCCTGAAAAATGGACTTCCTAGAAGCTTATCAATTGAGATGTTAGCACATATCATGGATTTGTGGGGGGGGGGGGGGGGGGGGGGGGGAATGCTCATGCGGTTACCCAGCAGTGGTTTCTGAAACAAAGGGCCATATGCCTATAGATTTTCAATCTCAGGGTAGAGCAGCATGCTATTGGACCATATAAGCAAGAGTAGTCATGCTATCACACCTCTATAACCAACCTTGAAGTAGGAAAGAGAAAATGAGGACAAAAGCCGTACAGGTTGCAATCAAGAAAAACCTAGACAAAGCATCACATTCTAACCCTCATAATAACCAATATAAGCTATCACAACTATCGAGAACATATAGATTAATAAATTTTATTCACATATAAAGAGTGCAAGAAAAGATAGGGTATTAGCGATAAAAAGCCAAATGCAACTACAAAAGAAAACATAAAAGAACAGATTGAAAATGTAACAACGCCTAAACAAGTTGGATAACACTCGGAAGAAGGAAAAAAATCAAAAAGCCTTGGAAGCATGAACCAAAAACAGAAGCATATATTGAATCATATAACAAATCAGTGCAACAATAAATTCACAGCTACAAAATGTTACATTGAGATATCAGGGATATAATTGAATTAGGTAAGGTAAAAGACCAAAAAACTTATTGTTGAAAGGCGCAATGAAAAAAAAAAGATAATAAAGAAAAAATTGTGAAACAAACAACAGATACATGTCTCAGAGTCAAGTTTCAAAATAACCACTCTTTTAAGCTACAAACATTCACATTTAAGTGTGTCCAATCATTTATATGTTATTTCTCTATATGGATATGCTATTCAGGCAATCATGATTCATAACTTTCAATCCCCAAGACAGTTCTTAAGTAATCCTCTTATTCCATCAAAATAGAAATTTTCCTACGATGTCTTTAGTGAAGGTAGACTTCAATATTTATATGAGAAGAATAAATTTGTTGAAAATTAACTGGAATGAAATGGTAAATTTGCTTAATTATGATGAGCTGTTCCACAGTTATCTTTTGCAGAAAGAGCATCAAAAATCTCAAATCTTATCTAGGAGACTGTTTATAAAAGATAACCCAAAAACTGCGTACAGTATGGGAAGGAGAGATAACCCAAAACTGCGTACAGTGTGGAAAGGAGCTTATTGTATATCAAGTTCAAAGAAGGCCCATATAAAGTAGTACAAACTGCAAAAGCCTGGCTATGGTTAGGGACAGCGGGCCACAGTACCAACAAACAACAAGAAACCAACTCTTTTTTTCACGTATTCACATTATATCATTGAGTCCTTCCCATTTATGTCTTAGATGAATTGTCAACACTCCATTTGTTGGGCTCCTAACAACTAATATTGAACTTTAAATCCTTATAACAAGATCTATCTGTATTCTTGTGATAATACATTTTGTATGCAAAAGACCAGCTATTATTTCTGTCTGTGGTTGTTGCATGTGCTTGAAAATTGCACATTCATACTCCTATGGGCTCCTGTCCTAGGAACTCAGAAGTGCATCTAAATTAGGAAAGATGCATACACAGGTCTGTGCAAAAATTCCTACAACAATTTTCATTGTTCCATAGTCTAAAAAGACTTCATTGATTCACTGACGCCGGAGGGACTCCAACATGATGGCACAAAAAAGTCACTGCATTATATTGTATTTATTAGTTTAGCAAGAAAAAATGGCTGCAAAGCTCAAGAACTTATAAGTAAAGTTGATGAAAGGAAAAGTTTCTCATACCTTTCATTCTTACCAAACCCAAAGCGAGCACCAAAATAAAATGCTACTGCAAGCAACCATGAATCGCTATGAACTGCAACAAGTGATAACCAATCCTTCTCTTGCATCCCATCTCTAGCAAAATTTATACCTAGAGCTGGCTCTGGAAGTTCAGGAGGCACCTCCTCCACAGGCAGGTTAACTTCCCATGTCTCATTTGGAAGTCCATATAGACAAAGGTTCTCCTTTTCTATAAAAGCAAACTTAATACTATCAGAAACAGCACATTTTTGAAGCTCAAACATTTATCATATTCTAACAAATACATCTGAAAGACGGGCTTGCAAGAACACCCATACTACTTGTGAAGAGTACATCAGCATGGCATAATCATTTAATAAACACACAAACATGTTTCTCACCAAGTAGTTGGTTGTATATGCCAAATGACAGTTTTAAAGAGAATGTTCAATATTACGACAAAGTAAAGATATAAGAGTATCCCAGAAAAATTTGAGATTTCATCCTAACACTTGTGCAAATAAAAGAAATGAAAGACAATACATGAAATGTAGGACCAACATTTATATCCTCAGGAATTCACATCCAACCAGAAATAGAACATTAATAAATTATAATACAATTTTGAGTATTTGTAACGTGAATACACTAAGATTCATGCTTCATTTAAATAATAGCGCATTTGCAACCAATCCCCCCAAAGATTCATGACAGGAGTGAACTAAAACTAATGAAGAACACACATTGACCGGCATTGTACACAATTACTATTACAATACCAAAGCAAGCAATGTTTTGACAATGGAATGCTCAAGTCACACGAAACTGAAACAGAAGAAAACTTAAATAGAAGGTCCAAAAGCCTCAGAATATGCAGAAGCTTGAAGTGCTTATAGAAGAAAGCCTAATCAGAACCTACTGTAATATAATAGCAGTCAGATGCTACAAAGCAGTCATTCTATATATAATCTACCAAATGTACTTTCACCCGCATACACGAAAGCATGTAGCTGTCACTCATAGTCTAACCTTCACTCAGAACTTAAGCATATTAGGTATATAAACAGTATAAACTGGTTCATTAGAGTGAAACAAATATTAAAATATAGAATAAAATTGATACCTCAGAGTAAAGCAGTAATTTCACGTCATTATAAGGGAAAAAAAAGTCCATAGCAGTTGGAATCCCCATACAGAATTTCTTAAGATTCTAAATGTAAACCATGTGAATAATAACTTGTTTCACACAAATTATAGCATGCATATATAAACACAACCCACAATGTATAGAGTCCAAATTCTCTGTAATTCAGTCCAGAACTTCAGAAAACAAAAGCCTATGTAGAAAAATCCTTCAAGATGGATGTTTCATGCCCTCGATTGGCAGTTTTTCTAATGTAACTCCCCCCATTTTCTTAAAATGACGATGTAAATCACAATGTGCCTTTTGTAATTACACTATGAATATAACTGGACACATTTTTCGAACCAAATAGACAAAAGAGATAACCTATCTTATAACTATGAACAAGTCAACAAGGGTACAGAAAAAAAGCATACAAGGCCCTTCGAGGAATAAAAATAACAAACTACCTAGTAAAAATCAAACTGCAAAGGGTTATAGATTTCTCAACCATGCAGCTCTCAAAGGACAAAACTCACCACCTTAAAGAATGCAGTCTAGGAGTTGGAACATTGGAAAAGATGCTGGAATTCTAACTCAGCTGCGCTTACATAGCTCACTGACTCATGTACACGGATTCCCATATATTGAATTGACCAAGAAAAAACAATAGAAATACTGCTTAAAATGAAGAGCAACTGAATACAGTTTAATACCCGCTGCAATGGGAAGATACAGATGAATACACTCCTTTCCCAACGTTATGCGCTTGAAAACAACAAATCATAAACAGGGAATAATTACAAACACTGGAAAGAAATCCACATCAACTTAATTACTTGTTCAAGAGTCAACGCAGCACTATTCATAAGGAGTGAGCGAGCAGCAATTCGAAACAAATACCAAAAAAAAAAAATATACGTAAAATCCAACTCTAGAAACACAAGAATAATTAAGAATAAACAGAAATCCACCTGGGTCGCACTGTTGGTAAAACTTCTCAACATCTGCAACCAAAACACAAACCAGGAAACGTCAAAAATAAATGAATAAGAGAAACCCATTAAACACACATGCGAGTGAAGCAAAACCCAATTCAACGCATAAACAAAATTATAAATTTAAGCTGTAAAAACGAGAAAATCAAACCAGTAGTAAGAGCCTTGATCAAGCCAGCGCGTCTTCCTTTGAAGTCGCTGAAAACTTCTTCAACGGTTCGAGGTACGGGTTGCGGTATTCCCTCCATTAGCTTTCTTCTTCCTCTTCAAAATCAAAAAAGGAAAAAAAAAAAAATCCAATTCTCCCTCTTTTGTTCTCTATACAAAGATTATGTTGTACAAATATTATAAGATTGATAAAAAGTATGTGTCTATAATGGATAATGATGATAGTTTAGAGTGTTAATTGAAAGAAAGAATTGTAATAATTAGGGTTCTTTGGTGTATCCATTGAATTTATGGATGAATGAGAGAGTACAAGAGAGGTGTATTAGGGTTTGCTGTTTGGATTTTCTAATTTTTCTCCGATTGGGGAAAAGAGAAAAAGAAAAGATGAGAGAGACAGAAAGAGAGAGAGAGAGAGAAAGTAAGTCCTCTTTTTTTTATAGTATAGAATTTTTCTTTACTGTTTTTTTCCTAGAAATTCTTTATTGTTATTATCTAAATTTAATTTATTATTATATTATTTTTTTATAATTATTATTGTATTAATTAATATGTCTGAAACTGTTAATTTTTAGTTTCTTTTGAAGAAGAAACTATTAATTTAATTAAATTTAATTGGTAGAAATGAAACAAAGACAAGACAAAAGGCATACATAGAAACACATAGGACAATATAAAAAGCCCCAATTTATTAATTTTAGTTATGGCCAACCAAAAAGGAATTTCTAATTTTATTTAATGTAAACTGAAATACATGCAAGCTTGTCTAATCTACTATTCTAGCTTTTTTTTTTAGACACTGTTCTAGCTTATTAGTGCATGCAAATTCAATAGTATTCTACCAAAAAAAAATTGAGTATATCAATAACATGAAATTTTCACTAAATTTTCATTTTTTTTCTGACTTTAATGCATGTCCAACCCCTTAAATTTGTCCAAAAATTTATTTAACTCTTAAATTTTGCAAGCAACCTTCTGGCTTCCTGAATTTGTAAAATTGAGGTACGTTAGTCCATTTTTTCAATACTTAAAACGGATGTTATTGCATGTAACAAAGCGCAATGGCGTGAAAAGAATAGCTAATGAAATATATATATATATATATATATATATATATATATATATATATATATATATATATATATATATTATTTATAATAAGATTTTACTCGTGTACATTTTACTCTATTTTCCATTTAACTATCACTATTATTTGTCAAAATAAGAAATATAGTTAAAGGCAAATATCTAAATAAATTAAGAGAAATCAATCCATAAACGGATTAATTAGGCCTGTCAAGTTTGGCCCAAACCAAAAAACCTCACCCAACCCGCCCAAAAAAATTTGACCCAAGCCCAATTCAACCCACCAGATGCCCAATTGGGTCAACCCATAACAACCCGTTAAAACACAACCCGTTCGGGTTTGATCCTAATGCCCAACGGGTCTGTTAACAAAACTTACGATTCTTCCTCTCTTGCCTCCCTCTTCTCTCACCTAGCCACAATCACTCTTTCTTATCTTACGATTTCCTTACCTATCAAACATCGCAGATGCTTCCTTGGCTTGCCACCGATCAGAGTCTCTGCATCGCCAACAAAGTAAAGACGCTTTCTTCATTTTGATCTATCCCGTCCCAAGTTTTAGGTGAGCTATTTTAATTTTGATTTATGTTTATATCGAACCCAATCTCTGTCTGAAATGTGAGATGATGGCAATGATGTCAGTAATTAAGCTTTAAACAAAAACAAAATCAAAATCATCTTGCTGAAGTTAAATTAACTTCTTTCCTAACAATAAACGTAGCTTTAATGGAGGAGTACAGAACTCAATGGCCTCCTCTGGCTATTTAATCTTAATGGGTATAGTTTCAAAAATAATCCAACGTGCTTTCAGCTTCTGCAATTCGAAAGAAAATAACAAAAATTTGTTATCTGCTACTAAGTTCACTTGATCTTGAACTAAAACCGTAGATAGGATTGATTTTAATTCACTAGAAAAGTCATGGAAATTCTATTTTATTCCATGTTTTATATGCTAATTTATACAAAATTTCTCCTCTTTCAATTCAAATCTACTTTCTTTCGAATTGCTTTCCGAATCTGATGGAATTTCAGTTTGTTATTTAGAGTGATGGATTGAAGTTATTTTATTTTGAATTAGTTGATTCTGAGTAGAGATGGGTCTGCTACTATTGTCTATGCTTTTGAATTTTCAGAAAGACCATAACTTTTATTATTATTCAGTAAGTGCAAAGATGTTCTTGCCATGAAGCAACGGTGGTTGAAATTTGCACTAGTATGTTGTAAATCCTTATAATTTTTATCCTTTTCTTCCATAAAAATATGTGATTGACATTGATATGCTTCTCTCGCTGCCATATATTTGGAGTATGCTATGAAACTGAAGTGTTTCAATGGAGCAGAAATAGGTTTCAGTATTTGATGGAACAACTATAGGTTTTAAATTGATAGTTAGCTTTACAAATCAATCATTACTTACTATTCTTGCACCAGATTTGATGGCCCATAAACAACAACAGTTTACACAGTGTACACATAAACAACAACGTAAATCAATCGTAACTTAGTTATCATTGAGAAATTAGCCTTCATATACACACATGAACACCAACGGTCTGCACAGTATAAAGAAATAGTACAGCACAGGTATGTTTGATGAGCCCTTCACATACATACATATAAACACTAATCATTTGCTGTGATCTATGCAGTTGGGTAGGAAGGCTGCATGGCAATTCCACAGAGGCCTTCCTCTGCATCAATGTCTCTTTCCATTCTAATATATCTAGTCTATCTAGATAGAGATTTTTTACTATACCTGTTTGGCTTTATGCATCCAGAGATGCACTTGGGATTGCTTAGCTAATGAACCTAGAAATATAGTTAATTAAACTTTTATCCAAGTTGGATATGATATAGGAAGGCAGTAAGTGGTGGCAATTATACCTTGTTATTTCTTCATTAGCTAACTTGGGATTTTCTTTGAATGGCCTTGATTTGCTGTCTGAACTTTTCTTTTCTCTAAACAAACAAGTCCATTCTGGTTCTCTGGAGCTGTACATGACATGAGGAATGGTTTTATTTTTTTTACAATGAACCGTATGTTTAAGATGAGTACTTTATCGCTTGTTGGTTTGAAGTTTATTTTTTTTCAGGTATGAAAATACAAACCGCTTGGCTTTCCTTTGCAGGTTCTTTCTTTATGCATATTGTTATATGGTTTCATATAATTCCAGCCAAAACTAGAAGTTATTTGCAGTTCAAATAAATTGGAAGGCAGTGTATTATCTTATGAGGATGAAATTTGTTGTTATCTTCCTAGGCTTTCATAGTTGACTTCTTTTTTGGACTCAATATAGTTCTAAGTTTATAAGAGCTATAAACACAGTATTGTAACCTCAACACAGAGCTATGTGGGGAAATTTTTGATTATTATTATTGTAATGGGTATTTTATATTTTACATAAAAATGTCATTAAATGACATTATTTGTGTCCACTTCTCTTTCCATAGCTTTATATATATATATATATATATATATATATATATATATATATATCATTCCTCTTTATTTTTAGTTTCCATGAAATATGATAAGGAAAAAAAGGGGTACATTTGCTGAATTGTTAATTTAGTTGTAGGCCTCAGGAGTTCAGCTACTACAATATATACAAAATTTAACGGTTGAAGAACTTTGTTACTGTTAAAAAAAATAGCAAATTATAACCATAAAGAGTAATTTAATTTAATGGTATTAATTTTGTGATAAAAAGGATGTGGAATATTGAATTCAAACCTCTAGTCAATTTTTTATATTAGTCACTTGTTATTAGAAAAATTATTTTTTATTAAAAATGGATTAAAATGGTCAAATCATATCTTGGCCCGTTTGGGCCTAAAACGGCCTATTTGGACCACCCATTTTATTTGGCCCAAATTATTTCATATTAGTTACTTTAGTATCTTTTTATTATATCAAAAATAATTTTTTATTAAAAATGGATTGAAAGGGTCAAATTACATCTCGGTCCATTTGTGCCTCAAGCGGCTCATTTGGGCCACTCAATCCGTTTGGACCAAAATCGGCCGTTTGGATCATCTGACTTATTTGCATATTATTATAAATTTTTTATACATTCAAAAAATTTTTAGCCCATGAGTTGACCCAACCCGTCCAACCCATTTGGACATTTGGCCCATTTATGACCCATGTTTTTCGGCCCATTTGTGACCCACCCATTAATGACCCAACCCAAACCCGCCCAACCCGCCCAATTTGCCACCTCTAGGATTAATCCATTATCTAGTCACAACAAGATGTAAAAAATAAATATATAAGCATGCATTCACATCACACTTATTTAGATTACCAAATCAAGCCATTATTCCAAAGCTAAACCATTTTTTTTCTTATTTTACCTGGCAATACCCTTTTTAAATTACTATGTGTGACGCGCGCCGGAACCAGCAAGGCCCTCTTTCGGGAATCCGCTTTTAGGATTCGAGGGATGGGTTCGCGTCTTTTCCGATCTTAGGTGTTATGAGATATTTTCGGCACCTCCTTTCACAATAGAACATTGAAAAGGACCATCCATCGCCATAACACCTTTAGGCACTTTTGAAGTATTTGGAGTCGCCACCCAGTTTACAAGAAACTGGGAAAAACCTCTGTTGGTCTAAACCAGAGATGGTGTCCGGAACTTCACACTTATTGGTGTCTTGGTTAATTATAAATGGGTTTTTAAATTATAAAATTTTATTTTTCATCTCACACAATTAATGCAGTTTATTAAAGCGCATACCAATCACATATAAAACGATAAATAAATATAAAAATAAAGATGAAAATAAATTACAATAAAACTAGGGGCAGAATACAACCCCCATTATAAATAAAACATAAATCATACATAAAACGGGGTATTTATTAGTGTTGAGAACGTTGGTCCTCTCATGCACAATTAAAGAAAATCATTTTAAAGTGACAATTTATTTTTGGATAAAAAAGTTAGGACATTGGTCCTATTTTATTAGAAAATCCAATTTTATTTGTAGAAATATTTTTGTGTGATTTTTGATTAAGCGTGCATAAAATAAATGGTTTAATTAATTACTACATGCCAAATAACTCAATAAAACAAATAAAGGAAAAATAACAAGTACAATGAAAAATAACAACTCCTTGAATCTCCTCCTTCATTCGCACGGGTGCTCAAACAGGGGAGCACAAAGATTTAACACCGACAACAAACACAAATAAAATTGATGTTAGTAATCGAAGTAAGAAAATCAACTAAACATTTATAACAATACATAAATTAAATAAAACATGTATATTATATGATAAATACATTAAATGACATATTAAAATAAATTAACAAATTAATAGATCACTATTTAAAACATAAAGTAATAATAATAACAATAACAACAACAACAAAAATAATAATAACAATAATAACGATAATAATAACGATAAACGATGATAGTAACAATAAATAACACTAATAACAATATACTAACGATATATATAATGATGATAATAACAAAAAATAAGTAAATAGGTAAATAATAATAATAATAATAATAATAATAATAATAATAAGGATGAACAATTAAAAGAAAATGAGAACAAATAACGAAATTAAAAGTTAGATCTACATCTAAGAACAATATTAAAAGTTAGATCTACATCTAAAATGACATAAAATAAATAAATCAACAACAAATATATAGATCTACATGTTTACTAATTTAAATGTTAGCAAAAATGATGAAAACAAAAATTAAATCAAGAGATCGAGTCTAGAATGTTTACCTTCAGATTTCGGATTTGATGGAGAATATGATAGATTTTCCTTGTTTTGATTTGCAAAATATGGTTTTGAAATGATAAAGTTTGAGATTTTGATTTAAAAGAAAAATTTCTTGAAAAATAATTGAAGAAAAATTAAATTGATTCCCAAGAACAAAGAATTGATTTTCTTTGTCTCAAGAACAATAGTTAATTAAAATTAAAGAGAAGAAATTGATGAAAAGAAAATTAATTTCCAAGAATAAAGAATTATTTTCTTTGTCTCAAGAAATTGTAATTGATAGAAAAAACCAAACTCAAGAACAAAGAATTGATTTCTTTGCTTTAAGACCAATTTTAGCTTGAAAATTGATTTTTTTGGGCTTTGAAGATTTTATTTTTTTGATGAAGAAAACTCAAATGATGTAGAGAGGATTTTTTAGAGAGAGGAAGTGAGAAGATGAGGAAAACCAGAAAAATTAAAAATTCTTTCTAGAGAGAAAATGGCCAACCCCCTAATTTCCTTCATCTCTTTCTTTTTATTACCAAAAAAAACTAAAAAAACAATTAATTAATTAAGAAATAAAATTATTTTTATTAAATTTTCCTTAATTTAAGTGTAAAAAAGGAGAAAAAATCAACCAAATCTCGGAAAAATCTTCAAAAAAGTCAAGAAAATTGAAAACAAAAGATTTTTGGGTGAAAAAATGTCAATTTCGGTGATTTTGGGCGACTGACGCGAAAGCACAGCTGTGCTTTTAAAAAAGCATAGCTGTGCTTTTGCGCGCAGTGCGCGCAACGCACACTGCGCAAAAGCACAACCATGCTTTGAAAAGCACAGCCGTGCTTTTAAAAGCACACATTCCTTTCAAAAGCACACCCTCTCTTCTTTTCTCTTCCATTTTTTTCTTCTTTTTTCTTTCTTTCTTTCTTTTTTTTAATTTTTAAATATGACTAAAAAAATACTAAATTTACTCTCAAAAACTAATTTCTAAATTATTTTATTTTTTATTATTATTTTTTATTTTTTATTTTTATTTTTTATTTTTTTATTTCATTATTTTTTTAATATTTTTATTATTTTCTATTTTTATTTTAAAATGCAAATTTGACAAGGAAATCATCATTTTTAATCTTTTTGCCTGAGAAGGCAATTTTTCATCATTGGGTAACTCCGATCTAGGCTGACTCAGGACCCGGTGTCTACACTATGCAGGATCCTTATTTATTTATTTATTAATACTCACTTCTTTTTAGCATTTGCCTACTCTATACCTACTTAAAATATTTAGTGTTTTGACAGTATAGCACAAAACTGTACATTTTCTAATATTTTATACATGTATATCTGTCAACACGTAACTCTATATCAAGTTTCATACATAATGCCTCTTAAAGCTTTTATATACTTATCAATTTCTTATAATTCGGTTCGGACTTGGAATGATATTCCAAACTTTCTACGTATCCCCAAATTTGGGAATACCACGTAGTTCTACATGTTTTAATACAGTGTAAAAAGTCATTTATATACAGTCAAATTAATACATGCCATAATACTAATTATCTTGTCACTTAATAAGTTAACATAATTATATACATAATATAATCAATATGAGAATACAATTTGTTATACTAAAGTTTATTTTAAGCAAAATTAAGAATTTATTTAATATTCCATCATAGGTTCATCACCATATCTGATGGATAAATTCTATACTGATGTAAATAACAATGCATTATAATTGATTTAAGATTCACCATAACCATATTATTTAGCAAATTCTTAGTCCGCACATAAAATCAATTACTATGCATTCAATACACTTACAATTTATAACTCTTTAAAACCATATAATCAAGCATGCCTTATTTTACTTAATTATTTGTTATAGTTATTGTCCAAAGTAATCCGATGGAACACATCGATGGAATACACGGCACTATGGATTGAAGTGGCAAATACCGGGCACTATACTTCAATCCTAGTTTGCAGGTTCTCAATAACCTACAATACAAATCAATAGTATCCAAATACATCCCCCATCATATTAATCAAATTTCCATCCTGTACTCCGTATAAAAGTGTTCAAAATCCATCTGACACTCCAAACAATACTCAAAATCCATCTGACACTCCAAATAATACTCAAAATCCATCCAACACTCCAAATAAATTACATCTCTATGGCTGGCCAATTATATCCAACCCATATTTCCTATCGTTTACTAAGGGCATTACTAGACTTTTCAATCATACTATGATATTTATAACATCATAAACACATATTTTCACATTAAATAAATCTCAAGTTTCATTATTATATTCTGTCTTGCAGCACAATATTAAATTCCTCAATTATTTTAAATCAGGTTTGTCATCATATCCTCAACTTCACCACAAATTCCCTTGTTAAATATCATTTTTGCCTTTTTTTATCATTTTCCAACCTCAATTTATCATTGGATACATCGTCAGTCACTTTATTCAGATTATACACATAAATTCATAATCATACTCACTTTTAAATAACTTGCATATTTAAACAATTGATTATACATATATTGAATATCTCTTAGTTTAATATTCACTCAATTATAATATTTCATTTTATATGCATCCATTGAAGTTTTCATTTATAACCCCTCCATTCGCTTCTTGATCAATCATTAAGTATTAATATCAAAGAATCACATGACAAATAATAATGACATGGCATTAATTCACTTTATTGGTAGAATCCTAGATAGTATCACCTAGCAAGCAAACCAATTCCTTCTGTAGTAAAACACAAATTCAATAAAACAACCATTATTATTTCACCAACTAAGGTAGTAATTCACCTATCTTACACTTTTAAAACTTCATCAATACAAACAATAACTAATTTTCTTAATCAAGTAAGAGCATACTAAAGATCCAATTCCATTGTCATAATGTTTCATATGTAAATGTTTTATTAAGTTGAGCATCTCAACTCACAAATAATTGACAATTAAACATTATATCATGATCCAATTCTTCATTTAATTTTCATGAATTATTACTTTATTTTCATTTTAATTAGTTTACTTTCCAACAACTAAACTTTCATACTTTAAAGCAACATAAACAAATTAATCTAACAAGGTATTGTTAACACCCCCCCCCCCCCCCCTCCCCCTTTGATTCTCCTAACAATTCTTTCACTTATTTCTAGCCAATTCATACACTAACTAGCACAAATTTCCTATTTGGCTAAACCTGAAACATTAATATATATTCACTCCTTTAAGTAGCAATTCAAATATTTTCTAATAACAAGCGCAAACACTTCAAAATTTTATGATTTTCTCCTATTTAACACATTTCTCTTAAAGAAATCAACACATCACAGGATCTAACATCTCCCTAATGTAATCATTTACTTAAAAAAATACGGAAAGGTAATTTTGGTAGTGCATTTACCATTTTTCTGTCATTTTGGTCCACTTTACCGGTCACCGGAGATCCGTCGGAGACTCGTCGGAACTTTGCTAGAGCTCCACCGGAGGCACCACCACTGTCGAAATCAGCGTCGAAAGGTGTCAGGTTCCTCACCATCGATCTCCCTTTTTTCGGAGACTGGGGATGATTAATCAGCACCGAAAGGTTTGTCTGGTCACTGGGAGTGGAGCGGTAGTATTTGCGCCGCCAACGGATGCCGGAGTTGGCTGAAACGGGGGAAAGAGGCTTCAATTTCTCTCCTAGAAGCGAGAAGAAACGATGCCGGGGATGGAAGAGGAATCAGTCGGTCTTGTCGGCACTGCAGTCGCCGTCGGTTTGCCGCCGTTGGTCATCGCCAGTCCCCCCTCCTTTCTTCGTGCTCCACCGGTCTCGGTCTCTCTCTCCCTCTCTTTCTTTCTTCCTCCCTCTCCCAATTCCATGTTCTTCCCCCTTTTTCTGATTCTCCTTTCTTCTTTTTTTTTTTCTCTTTTGTTTTTTCTAATTTGGTCTAGATAAATCTAGACTCTTTAAGATATTTTTGTATTGCTAATATTTATATTATTTATTTAGTTATTTATGTACTTATTTATTTATTTATTTCTATGTAATTTCATACACTTAATTTATTTGTATATTTTTCTTTAACAAAAAAAAATTTATTCATATATTTTTATCAATTTAGTCTAATTATTTACTGTGTATATAATTCACTAAACTTTGAAATATTAATTCAAAGACCCTAAAATAATAACACATATTTCCTTAATAAATTTCAGTTTTAAAATTATGAATTTACCCGACTCAAAATTTGGGATGTTACAAACATGATAATTATAAAAATAATTTCTTTAGGTAACGTCACAAAAATAAATTTTACAATTGAAATTAAAATTTAAAAATTTAAAAATTTAAAAATACATTTTCATTGTAAAATAAAATAAATAAATAATAAATAATATATTGATATTTGATAATTAATAGATTGTTTAAATTTGTTTTTTATATACCATATTTTTAATTTTTTATAATAATTATATTTAAAAAAATATAAAAACTCCGAGTCAATCCGGTCCAACAAGTTGACTTCTGACTTAGTTGGCAGACAGAGTCGATGTTCGGTCCGATTTTAAAAACATTGATATACAGTACAATAAAATTTATAAATTTATAAATTTTCGTATTATTTTAAAAATTTGAATATTTTAAAAATTAAGTATTATTATTATCTTGAAAATTCTGGACAATTCGATATAGTTCTTATAAAATTCGATACAGTTCTTATAAAATTTGATACAGTTTGGTTCGATTTTTTTAGTACAAAATAATACAATACAATATAATCCGGTACCTTGGATAATTTAATATTTTTAAAAATTTGTAAAATAAATATACACAATAATAAATAGAAATACAATTAAAATATCTTAATAAGTGCAATTAAAATTTAAGTGAAAGTTCAAAATTTAAAAATTAACATTTGACAGTTTTTCTTTGCATTATATTTGCACTTATTTGAGGATCTTAAGAAATATCTAAAAAAATAACCAAAAAAATTAAATAATTAGAACACAAAAAAATCTAAATATTAAATACACAATTTACGAATTTAAGTGAATATAATAATTATCTAACTCAAACTTTTCAAGTTCTCCAGTTAATACCTCTGAAGCTAAAAATGCAGCTGATCTCAATTGATTTTGGTAACATATAAAAATTTTGACTGCAATCAAGTTTAAAGAACTTTTAAAAACTATCAATTTCTTAAATTCAATTTTTAATTTCCTCCTAAAATTCAAAATAAAAAATATCTTCGCCTAAAAATTTTTAAATTTAATTCTTAATTCACTCTAAAAGATTTTAATTTTTTTTTATCATTTTTAAATGCACAACTAAAATTTCATTATGTATAATAATTATATTTAATTACATTATAATTTACATATTCATATACGTATTGAGCTAAAAATAAATTAATACTATTTGAGTGACACTTAATATAAATGAAATTAATTGATAAGATTATTATATAGTCATATAATTACACCAATTGGTAAAATTTCATTATATTTAATTACATTATTAATTTATAACTCAATTACTCATATACATATTGTACCAAAATAGATAAATATTAGTTAAGTGATATTAAAAGTAAATAAAATTAATTGGTAATGTAACTATATATTCATATAATTACATGAATTAGTAAATTTCATTATATATAATATTTATATATAATTATATTATACCAAGTTGATGAGCAGGTCAAAACTAACGCACATTGAATCGGCATGAAAGTCACGGTTATGATCGAATTGTGATTAATGTACATTGAGTCGGCATAAAAACCATGATTGATGATTTAGATCATAGTTAACGCACATTGAGTCGGCATGAAAGTCATGGTGTGATCGAATCGTGATTAACACACATTGAGTCAGCATGGAAATCGCGTTCGGTAAAGGTGTGATCATCGCACACTAAGTCGGCATGAAGACCACAGTGGATGATTAGACTGATTGTGATTGTCGTACATTGGGTCAGCACAAAGAATCACAACTGAGGCTGATTTTAATCATCGCACATTGAGTCGGCATGAAGAATCACAACTCAGGCTAATTATGATCATCGCACATTGAATCAGCACGAAGAATCACAAATGAGTTTGATTGTGAATGTTGCACATTGAATCGGCATGAAGAATCACAAAATGAATTTATTGAAGAGACCTTATTCTTGTCAAGTAATAGAGTCCTTGTCAATGCAAAGACTTTTGTTAATTTGTTGTGTCAAAGCATAAATTCATTGTCATTTTCATTATATCTGGGATCTTGTTATTTATTTTAGATTCTTTATTTATTCTTTATTCTTTTTATGCTTTTATAATTATTTTACATTCTCATTTTTATTTACTTTTATCGCTTTATTTTTTTTACCCATTATATACTTTCAAAATAAAATTCGAATGAAATGTAACTAAACAATGAAAAGTTTGTACATCAAAAAATATCTATAAATCTCTCGAACATGCACTACAAAGGAGAATAATCAGATGGCTCGCCTGGGTCCTTATCGCTGTCAAATACATAGATTAGCTAGGCACTAGACGTTGACGGCCCTGCTTTGGAGGACGACGGCCTGACTCTAGAGGAAGAGGGCTGGTCTTTAAAGGTTGACGGCCTGACTCTGGAGGCTGACAAATGATGAGTAACATCCACTAGTGGAGATTGAGGCACTGCTAGAGGTTCTGCTTATAGAGGATGCTGGAATTGAATTCGGGCATGCCTATCTAGAAAAGGCTGTGCACAGGTCCTCAAGAAATCCATGAACTTACTAACTACTCTCGCCGGCATTGAGAAAGCTCGTGTTTGATCTGAGCTCTGGTGTCTGAGGCATCCCTAATCTGAGTAAGTTGGTCCTCTATCTCCTCACGTAGCTCCCTCACAGTCCCTAATATGTCGGGAATAGCGGCCTCTAAAACCTCAACTGGAAATCTTAGGGACGTAACGGACTCATCAATAAGCTGAATGGCCTCGTTGATTTTTTGAGCTGCAGCTGCCTGTGAGGCGCTCAGAACCTGCCTCAAACTTTCTATGATCTGCTCCTGTCTATCCAGATGCTCATCTAATGCCCTAGCCATCTCTTCCATATGCCAGTCCATGGCAGCAAGAGCAGCAGTCATAGTTGAGATGATCTCCTGCGTCACAAATGGAGAAGGCACCTGCGTGCTAGCCTGGGCTGGCTTCGCTTGGGGCTCTAGTGGTGGAGGAATGGTGTATGTAGATGCCCTCGAGTGTCCAGGTCGGCTATACGGGTGAAATCTCCTCTTAGCCCGAGTATTAATCCGCTGAACTGGTAGTGGATGAGGAATAAGGTTTGGCACCTCTAGATGACCTGCTGGGAAGCCGAAGTGTGGAGCATATCATCCATATCTATGCCCAAGCCTTGATCTTGGGAAGTACAAGGCTGCTCCTCATCCGGATGGGGCTGCTGTGGCTGCTCCTTCTCTAGCTGGAGCTATTCCCTTGGGATCTTATTTGCCGGCTTGAGTGGAGGCAAATGAAAGAATCGCCAAGTCTCCACTTCTGCGAGCAATCTTTACACACCAATGCGGTCAGGTATCTAAGCTACCATCCCTATAGTCTGGGCTGCAGCCAAGTCTATAAAAATGTCCTCGTCCACTGGCGGTCCAAAGTCAAGCTCAATCCTCAGATGTAGTAGTAATCGAGTAATCACTCCTCTGGCACATATAAAAGGGGCGGACCCACGAGCTAGCCTAACCAAGTTAGCCACGATCTCGTGGTTAATGTTTAGACATCGCCCTGTCACCATGGCCCACATACTCTAAATTTTTACGGAGTTGACCGACCCGGGGTTCCCTGTTCGACCCAGGTATGAACTAGATAGCATGCAGTGGATATACCTGAGAGCTTGTGAATAGAGTATGATGATCTTCGCCATATCATGGTCATATGGAGCCCTAGGTAGTGTAATAGACTCCCAGTGGTGCATCCTGACTGCCCTCTCTGGTGTTGTAACATCCACCCCAGATGGGAGTCCTAGCACCTGTGCGAATACCTGGCGGGTAATGCTGAAGTGGTGTACCCTGACTTAGAACTAGATAATCCTCTGTATCTAGTCTCTGGAACCCTCCATACTGTAGTGTGGCTAGGAACTCCCTGCAAAATCTCTAGGTAAGTCCAAAATGACGGCCTGAATAACGCGGTCCACCCAATCGCCTCTAATAATGCGTCAACCTCCTTTAGCATCCCCATATGCCGGAGGAAAGGTCTAGAGACATATCTACTAGAGTAAAACTGGGCCCCCACAAGAGCCTTGAATCTTTGCCTCTGATTCGGGCTCATCCCAATGGGAGCTTGAGGCTTTAGGTGCTCCTGAGGAATGTTTCATCTCGGAGGCATCCTGAAAAAGATCATAAGTTAGTTTTGCCTTAAAAATTGCATTAATCATATGATAACTAAATAAAATTTACATTTTATTATTTTTTCGAAATTTCGACAGCATCCTAGCTAGGATGTGCCTAACCAAAAAAAATTTAAGTATCATCCAAGCAAGGATGTGGCCAACTTCCTGTATAAAAAATAATTAACAGGCCTCAGGCCCAACAACAATTCATAATAAATTTGCTGGTACTTTTAACTCACATATTTCATGAAGGGAAATGTTAATATTAATAAAGTTTTATTATTAGCAGTCTGCATATTTCTCATTTCTTTTTTCTTTAATTATTATATATATATATACATTTTGTGTACTGCCAGCGTCTAACAATATAACCGAAATGCAAAATTTTTTCTAATATGTAACATAAATTTACTGATATTGTAGACAAAAATAGTGTAAAATTTTACCTACATTTCAGAGCATGCATAACTAAGTGTGTCTAAAACATAATTTAAACAAAAAGAAATTAAGAAGAAGAAGAAAATATAATAGACACTAACCAGGCAGTTGATGAATAAATCTGAAAAAAACACAAAAAATGGCCAAAAAAGTGAATAGAAGCGTTGGTTGGTGAAGGAAGAAGAGAAGGAGAAAAGAAAGAAAAGAGAAGAAAGTGATAGGTTAGGCGGCGAAGAGCATTTTTATAGATTTTCTTTACCGATAGGCGAACTGCACCTAGAGCGAGCGACGGGCTAGCCCATAAGCCCATTTGTTGTTATATATATATATACATTTTGTGTACTGCCAGCGTCTAACAATATAACCGAAATGCAAAATTTTTTCTAATATGTAACATAAATTTACTGATATTGTAGACAAAAATAGTGTAAAATTTTACCTATATTTCAGAGCATGCATATCTAAGTGTGTCTAAAACATAATTTAAACAAAAAGAAATTAAGAAGAAGAAGAAAATATAATAGACACTAACCAGGCAGTTGATGAATAAATCTGAAAAAAACACAAAAAATGGCCAAAAAAAGTGAATAGAAGCGTTGGTTGGTGAAGGAAGAAGAGAAGGAGAAAAGAAAGAAAAGAGAAGAAAGTGATAGGTTAGGCGGCGAAGAGCATTTTTATAGATTTTCTTTACCGATAGGCGAACTGCACCTAGAGCGAGCGACGGGCTAGCCCATAAGCCCATTTGTTGTTCCAAATTTCAATTTTTTTTAAAAAAATGCCTAAGACCCTAATTTTGCCTCTAAAACTCGAGACAATATTGACTTTGAAAATTTTGAGATACTCCCTGAATATTTTATGTCCTAACTTTTATGAGTGATTACATCCATCAAATCTCTTTTCTTACATAAGTTAACATGGTAAAATATGTGTGAATGATTTATGCATGCGAAATGTGTGAGTCATGCAGAAAAAATGCAAAGATAAAATTCATCCAAGTGATCTAAGGTTGAGGGACGGGCTGGCCATGACTCTCTTGAGCCACGCCCGTCGGTCATCTCTTTTCTATAAAAAGGCTTCATTTCCTTGGATTTTGTGCTTCTTCCTCTTTTGGCTTTTACTTAGGGCTCTTTTACTTGGTATTTTCCCTTCTTCTCTTCCTTTTTTTTACTTTCTTTTCTTAATTTTAATTTTTCCCAAATGTCTCAAAAATGTCAACATCATCCTTTAGTAAAATGTATTGACTTTTGGAAGACCCCCAAACTTGAAAAAATTCCATTTTAACCCCTTATTCTAGCCTGAAATTCCTGAGGAGAGTTAAACTTGACAGAAACTCCTTTTAGTTGCGTTTCGCTTCTGGGATCCCCGATTCCAGGTTTTCAAATTCACCCATCAAGAGTTATGCCCCCTGTCCAAGGAATTTACCGCAATTATTGGCTCTACGTTTTCACCCAGCACTCTACCCTACATCCCTAGCTGCGGATTGATTTGCGCGAGCGATGTAGCGCGAGTTTTAAGCATTTTACCTTCAGCCGCCATTAGGTTGGCGCCTCAAGATGCCACTTTCGCTTTGAAACCACTGATTGAGGCACTGAAAGGCTTTTCTAATGTGCCTACCTATTAGGCCAGTGCTGTTCTGCTATTCTGCTTATCCAGATACTTAATAGTGACATCTGAGGACTTGATTGGCGATTATCGACTATTTAGCATTGTGGATGGCATACACCGTGGGCTGGCTCCATTTTCGGTGATCTTGGCTGAGATGATTTTAGG
Organism: Excoecaria cochinchinensis; assembly: GCA_947683425.1. Classification (NCBI taxonomy): domain Eukaryota; kingdom Viridiplantae; phylum Streptophyta; class Magnoliopsida; order Malpighiales; family Euphorbiaceae; genus Excoecaria; species Excoecaria cochinchinensis. Next base: position 9,761,535 of record CANTUQ010000050.1, read on the forward strand.
CTTGGATGCAGTCTTTCCTGACCCTACCGCTTTCTTTACGTATGTGTCATTATTTTCAAAATTAATGTGTCATTTGTGGAATTTCACACTACCTTTTCTTAGAGGAAAAATCGTCCTTACGAATTTTCACATAACCCTGTGCCTAATTGTTTCCTGAAATGGTCCCAACCTATTCTAGCGTCTTTTTTTTTATGCATGAAAGTTAAACACCCAATTGGTTTTAAATTCAATGCACAAGGTTTAGAATATCAAAGGCTTAGCACATTATTATTGCTAATTATAAAATCAGTCAATGTTCTACATGATATTCTCAATAATAAGCTTGGTGTTCTACGTTTAAGTATTTTTAATTTCTTTGCTTTCCTTTATCTTTCAGATATAGTTACAAGAGAAACTGAAATTATTATCAGAGCCTCCTCCCAGGGCAATCAGCACCTACTTGCTAAGGCATTTCCTTCCAAGATAGCAGCTCTACTCCTTTGAATCTCTTAATGAAGGCTTTGCTCGACTGGCTATGGTGACCGATGATGTCATCAACTTTATGTGCCCCTGGCTACCCCTTTCCTCTGTGACTCAAGAGGGTTCTTCAGGATGCATCACTTTATGTGGACTCCATAAGGCCACCTTCTACATTACCGCCCACTGCGCTCGATAATTCGTGGAGAGGCAGGACATTGTGAGATGCCCATTATCTTTTTCGGGTGGTGTCTTATCTTCTGCCTTTATTTCTAGGTACCGTGATCTCTGGGCATGACTACCTATAAGGACATTCATCCTGTGAAGTGAGGATTGTGACTTCACTACCGCAACTGCATATAAGAGGGGGGTGACTAGCCTTGCGGTTGATAACAGGACTCATCGACTCAAGCATCTGGCTGGCAAGAGTAGTAGAGGATAGCTATTAGATCACATAAATTCAGTAAAGAATAATATTTTTCTTTTCATAAAAGAACTAGATAACAATGAACACATGAGTTGAATTATTTCTGTTTTATGTCTCATTGCATAATTGTGTACATTTCAAGATGATTTCATTATACATGATCACCATTTGACATAAATCAAAAATGCAAAACTACACTTAATTTCAGGATAGATCTTGTAAGCATCAAACTCATGTTTCCAACCAGCCCTCTCGGGTTTTTTTGATTGAATATTTTCTCTCAAACTCCTAATTTTTGCTTAGGATGCCTTATTTTTCAGTTTTTACCCTGGCGGGGCGCCCAATCTTAGCAAGGATGCCTTCTTTTTGTTTTTGACTCGCGAGCCATTTATTCTCTCTTTTTTTTTTAATTTTTATTTTTAGTCTTTAGCCATGGAAACTTTTAAACCTGTCGACATTCACCAGTTATTTGAACTCGTTTCCATCGCTGTTTGTTAGAATCGCTGCTCTCTTTGATAACAACTTTTTTAGCACAAACAAACCTTCCCATGTTGGCTTGAATTTGCCGCGTATATCTGGAACACCTGGCCTTATTTGCTTAAAGACTAGATCTCCTTCTTTCAGCGAATGATTTCTAACCTTCTTTCTGAATTATCGGGTAAGTCTTTTCTGATAGATTTGGTTAGGATAATAAGCCTGCAATCTATCCTTATCTAACAGATTCAACTGTAATAATCGCTGTTGTGTCCATTCAGCCTCTAAAATCTGGTCTTCCACAACTACTCTTAAAGATCTTAGCTCTATTTTGACCGGCAATACTGCTTCTGTCTCGTATACCAAAAAAAATGGCATGGCTCATGTAGAAATTCTGACGGTGGTTCTATAACCTCAGAGCACAAAAAGGTAGCTTCTCTGCCCAGTTTTTGTAGTTCAGAACCATTTTGGACAAGATCTTTTTGACATTTTTATTAGCTACCTCAATTGCCTCGTTAGTCTACGGGTGATATGGAGAGGACTTGTGGTGCTCAATGCCATATTTCTAGAGTACTTTCTTAGTTTCGGCCAGGAATTGTACCCTATTACTAGACACAATGTGGTGTGGGAGGCCATACCTACATATCAAATTTGGTTCAATGAACCTGGCCATATCTCAGGCATCGCTCTTCTTGAAAGATTCAGCTTGCCATTTGGTAAAGTAATCAATAGCGACTATAGTGAATTGTGTCCATTAGAGGTTGTAGGGCGTATTTCGCCCATAATATCTATTCCTCAAGCTACAAATGGCCATAGTGATGTTAAATTGTGTAATTTTGAGACCGGCATATGCCTCAAATATGCATACTGTTGGCACAATTGACATTGCTTCACATAATTTAAACAATCTGTATCCATTGTGAGACAATAGAATCCTTTTTGTATGATCTTTTTTGCTAAAGTTAGACCGTTTATATGAGCTCCATAGACCCCGGCATGAGTTTCCTCTATAACCTTCTTAGCTTCTTTCTTATCTTAGCACTTTAGTTGAATACCATCGGCTTGCCACTTGTATAACACACTGTCTAGGGGTGTGCAATGGTCGATTCGGTTCAATAATCGAACCGAATCGAAAAATCGATAATCGAAATATTGGTATTTATGGAAACCAAACCGAACCGAATAACATGTAGTAACCGAACTCGAACCGATATTTTCGATCGGTTCGGTTAACTGAAAAAATCGAAATTCAAAATTATAATTAAAAAAAAATTGTCTAAAAATTATACAAAATTACAAATAATAAAACTAAAATAAAAACATCCAAATTGAAAAAAATACAAGTCCAAATTAATATATAATTCCAAAATAAAAGTCCAAATAAAAATTACAAATCCAAATTAATACTACAAAAAAATAATGAATTAGCAACAAAAATTTCCGTCGCTAATTGGGTTATTTCCGACGCTAATGACTTTTAGCGACGCGGCAACTAACAGTCGCTATTTGCTCCGTCACAAGAAATTTTGCGACTAAAACATAAAACCATCGCTAAAAATAGCGAAAGCAAATTCCGTCGCTAAAAATAAAATTTTCATCGGTAAATAACCCCTAAAATTAGTTGCGATAAATATTAAAAAATTATTAGCGACGAAAAATTCGTCGCTAAAAATATTATATTTTTTAATATTATTTTTAATTTAATTTTTTATTATAATTTTTAATTTAAGTTTTTATTATAATTTTCAATTTAATTTATTATTATTATTATTACATCCAAAATTTATTTTAATTTATTTAAATCGTAATTGTACAATATTTTTAATATTACTATTAATTTAAAAAATATGATATCAAAAAAATACATTAACTTGTACAATATTTAAAAAAACACTGTAAAAAACACTAATTCAAACTAAATAGTGTTACTTAGAAATATATATAAGTTCACAATAACTTTGTACAATAAGTTTACAATTATTCAAATATAATAAAAGTACATTAAATTGTACAATACTTAAATTAAAAGTATATGTTCTTGTAATATTTGGCAGCATTCCATTAAATTCCGATACCTATAAGTTACCAATAAAATTTTCAAATTAATACATATCAAAATTAATGAATTAAAAATCAAAATAACAAAAATTGATTCTAGTTCATATATTACAAGGCACCAGCTACACTTTTCTAAATTCCCCTCTTACTTAATTAACTAGAATATATATATATATATATATATATATATATATATATATATATATATATATATATATATATATATATATATATTTCATAAATTTATATATTAACAAATATAACCATGATGTAAATAAAGCCAGGATGAAATATATCTACCAAGAAAATATAAGAAATAGCATAAGTATACAACAACTCATGTGATGTTAATCTAATTATGCGTTATGTTCTATGAGATTGTTTATATTCAACAGGAGTTCGTATACATGTTTCAGTTTAATTTTTTTTTTTTGGATAATACAACATAAAATAACAGAAGATGAATGAAAACAAAAAATTTTTGTTAATTAATGGGCATCAAAAAACTTGTTGGTGGGCAACTATTTTTATGCAATATATAGGAAGGTAGCAGCAAGCAAAAGACCTGAGATAAATAAAATCAGAATATATAATTGAAGGGCTATAAAATAGATGCATGCATACCGAGAACATCTGTCACCCTTTCCCTTTGCATAATCTTGGAATATATATGTTAAATAAAATAAAATTGGTCAAAGAGGGAGGGGGCAAAATACACAGTAAAATGAAAGTAATGTAAAAAAAAAAGAAGGCTAAAATAAAGGAGAAGTGAAAGGTAAAAATGAGAATAAAAATAAATGGACAACAATAAAATTAAAGCTAAAGGCAAAGTCTGGGGCATTTCCACAATGTGAATCTTGTGATGAAGAAAAGGCTTATCATAAACCTAAAAGCTTTGGCTTAGATGCATATTAATATAATGTTCCATGATCAATGTGGATGTTCTTTTTACATGGTAATAAGTCTACAAAATTTATATCTCATTCATGGGACACTATGAAAATGCTATTCAGTGTCATCCAATACTTTGAGATGCATCTTCATAAAACATCCCAAAACTAATAAGCTAAACATGTTTTAAATCTCAAAATAAAGCTCCCATAGGTTAAAAATAAAGGAACAGTTGAAACCAACATTCATCTTTATCATTAGAAATAATCATTGCCATACAAGTACAACCCAGAAACAAAAACAGTAGAAAATACTTACCCTATTCTCTATTCTAAGATTGTGGAAAAGGGCATCTTCACTTAAGTGCAGGTACAAATTCCCAACAGAACAACCGTAAGAAACCAGTGGAAATTGAAGAATGCAGACTAAAAAACAAAAACAAAAACATACAAAATGCAAATTCCAGTAGTTGTTATGATCAAATCACAGCTAGATTATGCAAATATACAAACACCAGTAGCATACCTTTTCTAAGTCTTCAATTGAAGATAAATTTGGTGAGGGAAAGAGAAAACCCTAAATCTGAAAAAAGAACAACAAAATGAACATGAATTTCTAATTCAAGGCTTTCACTAAAGAATCAAGTGTAATCATATAAATATGAATCTGCTAGAGCTATTAAACTGACGAAAAGCAACTAAAGGAGATTGAAACATTTCAGTAGTTCTTTTCTTTTTTGTACTTAAACCAACTAGACCAATAGACCAACATATATACAAACACATAGACAAACATAAATTCGATCCAATAACAAAAGCAAATACAAATTGAAAATTAAAAAAAAGCACTCACTGGTTCGGGTAATGACAAGTTCTTGAAGCTCAGCGATTCGAATGTTGAACAAAGAAATCAGAGAATCGAGAGACGAGATCGGCGGTCCGACACAAGAGATCAGCGGCGGGGGAAGCAGATCGGCCCCAAAGGGGAGAGATCGCGAGCTTCAGATCGCGCGAGAGGGAGCAGTGCATAGGGGGGAGTAGCACAGGCAGGGGAGCAGTGGGGAGGGAGATCGGTTGCCGTTGCTGTCGCCAGTCTCCAACCCCTCTGCCGTGCACCATCGCTCTCTCTCTCCTCTCGAATTTTGCTCTCGTGTCTGATTTCCCCTGCTCCCCCGTTTTCGTCACTCCCCTATTTCATTATCTCCTTTTTTTTTCATTCCCCCCTAATTCACTTAAAGGATTTTATGTATTATTATTATTTATATAATATAAAATATTTTTAGCGACTAAATTAGCGACGATAAAAAAATCGTCGCTATATGAAATATATATTTCAATAAAAATAAATAGCGACGAAAAATTTTGTCGCTATTCCGTCGCTATTTATTATAGTAACTGATATTGCCGTTGCTATTTTAGCGACAAATTATTCCGTCGCTAAGTTAGTCGCAAAAAAGGCGCCAAAATTTAGCTACAGTTTCTTTTTTCGTCGCTAAATTAGAAACCGTCGCTAAATTAGAAACCGTCGCTAAAAAGAAAAAATTGAATTTTCACGACTAATTTTTAAAACTGTCGCTAATCCGTTGCTAATTAGCGATGGAAAAATATCCGTTTCTAATTTTAGTCGCTAATTTTATATTTTTTTTGTAGTGTAAAGATACAATTCTAAAATATAAGTCCAAATGAAAAATACAAGTCCAAATTAAAAATATAATTCCATAAACTTCATCAGATCATTCCATCAACCTTCAAGCCAATCATCAAAATCCAAAATCATCAGAAACCATTACCTAAAAATAACATATATTAATAATTGATAAATATATGTATATAATTTAAGTCTCAAAATAAAATAATTTACATATAAAAATAATTACCTAATGAAGGAGAACTAATGCTCAATGCTGTCCCAACAATGGGCAATTCTAAATATTGAAAATAAATTAGTTAGCCATTCAAAGCTCGCAAAAATAAAAATACCATATGAATTTTTAAATATAAAATAAATGAACTAATAATTATAGCTTTAACTTACCATTTTCATGTCTTTCAACTTCATCTAAATCTTCTTCATTCTTCAATTCAATACCATTTCGGAGCCAATCTTGCGCACAAATCAAACCTTCCACCACTTTAGGAGTCAAAGAGCTCTTAAATGAATCTAGAACTCTCCCTCCAGTGCTGAATGCGGACTCTGAAGCTACTGTAGAAACCGAAAAAGCCAAAATGTCTCTAGCCATGTGTGCAAGAATAGGAAACCTCTTAGAATTCACCCCCCACCATCTCAAAATATCAAAATCATCTCAATCTTCTTGCAATGCCTCCTCTAAATAGATATCTAACTTAGTCTTTCTCATCTCCATAAAACCTTCATTTTCCTTTTGTCTCTTAAATTCTTCTCTAAAGACACATTTCAATCTCCTTTTTATTTCTACATTAGAGTCACTAAACTCAACATTACTTGAAGGGCTCCCAGATGATTGTGAAAATGAAATATGACCACTTTCATGTTGAACCATACACTTATACTAATTATACAATTCAAAAGTGCATCCCATACTCCTTTGAACAACTTCTTACCATCATCAACACCATGAATCTTACAAAAAGCAAATTCCATTGCTTCAATTTTTTCCCGTGGATCAAATACATGTGCAATATAAATAAGTTTATTCACTTTTTCATGATCACCCCAATATTTATCAAACTTTTCTTTCATCCTTAAACCCATGGCTCTAATCTCTAAATCATCACTATAAGTCCACTTTAAAATTGATTCAACTAGGTCACTAATTTCAGTCCAAAAAGTATTAGATGTTACATATGATGATCTAGAAGTGCGCATGGTAGCATCATAAAAATATTGTAACATACCACTCAATCTCCTCACAGTGACCCAATCTACAAAAGGAATTCCATCATTATCGTGTGCTTCAACTTTAAGCTTGAAATATGGATCTAACATCTCAAATTTCTCAAAAGCTTTCTCATATTTTTCAGCAACACTTAACATTTCATAAGTTGAGTTCCACCTAGTAGGAACATCTAATTTCAAAGAATTTTTACATTGAATATTACTATCTTCAGCACATTCTTTAAATTTCTTTATCCTAGCAGGGGAATTCCTAACATATCTCACAGCATTCCTAATCCATTTAGTTGAACATCTCATCTCTTTTAAGCCATCTTGAACAATTAAGTTCATAATGTGAGCAATGCATCTCATGTGTAAATATTTGCCATGTGTTATACAAGTCCCCTAATTAACAAGCTTCTTTTTAAAAAAAATTACAAGCTACTTCATTAGCACTATGATTGTCAACTGTCACTGTAAATATCTTTTCAATTCCCCACTCAAGTAAACAATCAACTAATACTTTACCAAGTGAATCACCCGTATGACTTGAAATTGGGCAAAAATTCAATATTTTCTTATGCAATTTCCAATGATTATCTATGAAATGAGTTGTGATTCACATGTAATTCATCATTTGAATTGATGTCCATGTATCGGTGGTAAGGCAATCCTTTGAGAGTTTTTTCTTGCAAAACTTTTTAATTTGGTCTTTTCATTAACATAAATTTGAAAACAATCACGTGAAACAGTCCACCTACTAGGCACCTTAAACCTAGGACATGCTTCATACATAACTTTCTTAAAACCTTTGCTTTCAACAACTTTAAATGGACATTCATCCTCAATGACCATTTCTGCAATTGCTTCCCTAATTTCCATTTGGTCAAACTTCCAATTAGACAAACTCCCCATATCATCTTCACCCATTGGTTGCAAACACAATTGTTTTTGTGTGTTATTAATACTTTGTGGATTTTTTTGACAAGAACTAAGGTGATTGTTTAGTGCACTAGTGCCATTTCTCTTAGGATCACAACAAAATTCTTTACTACAATAGTTACACTTGCCTTTTATGCCGCCCGATTCATCAGTGAATTTGGTGAAGTGTTCCCACACTTTAGACTTTGGTCTTACAGGCTTTCTTTTTGTTGACTTCATTGCATCTCCACTTGAAGGCAATGTGTTTGAATTTCCTCCCTCATTAGTTATGTCTTGTGGTGATGATTGTTGTGACTGTTGTGATTGTTGTGAATTATGAGACAACAAATATGTCATTAGATTTGGAAAATGCTAACTTGACTAATTATAAACACAAGTTATAATATCTTACAGGTTGACTAGCCATATTCTACTCAGACAAATTAATGATCAAAATTGATTGAATGTAGCTCAAAAAATCCTGCAAAATTGTTAAAGAAGTATTAAACATAATTATCTTCTTTTTTTGTATACTCATTTCAAAACAAAATCAGATATGTTTTCTATAATTTCATATCTTGACAAGTTTTAGATATTCATCAATATATGTAAATCACTTCATTCTGCTTTCTTTTTGATATTGAGCTTAGCCCCAAACTTACCAACATATGAAACCCCGATAGCTACAGGCCTTAGCCCCAAACTCAGATTGAGCTTTCCCCGGATTCTCTTGAGATCAGGGTTGAAGAATCTGGGTACTCAACAATGGGTTAAGCCTTTTATCTATGGCTGTTTGTTGGGGCAAGTCAGTCTTTAGCAGCCTAAACTAAAACTAAACAAACCTTACTGCAATAAACTAATTTATTCAATATAGTTAATGTCGTTTTATTTGGAAACACAGTGGGTGTTCTCCCATTTTGGTAATTTTATATGAGATGACCAAACTTAATAAAATAGCTTTTAAAATTTGAATCTTGAATTAATATCAATTATGCGACTATTCTATATTCTTTTGTAAACTCATGTCTAAGCAATCGGTGCTGGAATATGTGATCATATATGAATAAATCTAAGATCTAAGATCAAATGGCAAATCAATGAATAAATCCATGTAATAATTTGCGGTTTCTCACAGGGGCAGCTATAAAGCCTACAATTATTTTACTTGTAAAATTTTTTCATTATTATTAGGTTTATTGACAAATCAAAATTACTAGCTACATTCTCAAGTTGACAAATCAAAATTAATTGCAGAAAAAAGAAAGATAGAGGGATCTTGTAGCATTGATTTAAAGAAAAAAATTACAGGGAAATCGCATCGGTACCTTTAATAGAGAAATGAAGAGCCACCGTTGACCGACGATCGGAGGGAGGTAGGGGCTGCTAGGCAACCGATGATGGCGACTAGAGATCGAGTGAGAGTGAGGAAGAATGAAGGGCGATGGCAGCGATAGGCAGAGAAGGGAAGAGCCAAAGAGAAATGAAAACGAAATGAGTAAACTAACCTGTTGAGGACTAAGGAAGACTGGATGATTGATTAAAATGGTGTGTTTTAATCACATATACAAAATGACGTCGTTTTGTATATGTAATCGGTCGGTTCGGTTATTACTTGGTTATTGACTTTAAAAATCGAACTGAACCGATTAACCGAATATTCTGAAATTCAATAACTAAAACCGAATCGAAAAATGAAAAACTGAATCAAATTAAAAAAATTGATCAGTTTGAACTGAATTTTGCTCACCCCTAACACTGTCCATGCTGATAAACTGAGTGGATAGTTTACAAATGAATCTTTGGTCATTTTCGGTGGACTCTTCTAAGAATACCGACTTCTCTAGGTAATTCTGAATATTATAGTACCAAGGCCTTTCATTAGTTACCTCAATATCCATTATCTGCTCAATTTCAAAGCAAGGTCTCTCAGAACTTGAGATCAAAATAGGCTTCATGACTACCCCTTCCGAGTTATCCCATATAGACACCAGGGTTGCAAGAGCATCTGCCAATTGGTTCTTATCTCTTGGAAAGAAATGGAAGGTGTAAGTTTTAAACTGACTGCTTAACATCTTTAAGTGCTTTATATATGGCATCAGTCGTTCTTACTTAACAGACCATTCTCCTCAGATCTGGTGGATTACCAGCGACGAATCCCTAAAAACCTCTGCATTCTTTGGCCCCAAGGCTAATAGTGCTTCCAACCCAAAAATGCAAGCTTCATATTCAGTTTCATTATTGGAAGCTTTATATCTCAACTTCTTGGCTAGCGGAAGTTTTTCACAATCTGGTGTTGAGAGAATGATTCCTCCTGCCTGACACGAGCTCAGCAAGTGTACTGAATCGGCAAGTAATATAATGGAGTATTTTCAAGACTCCGAGTTATCGTACCCAAGAGACTGTGTATGCAAGTTATGACACTTAAATGTATGTTAAAGAATTCCCAGTTGTTGAATTGATTTAATTATGACTACTAGAACAAATAAATTAATCAACTATAATGAGTTAATAAAGCAAAAACAAATTAAGATGACAGTAAAAACTAGCCAAGATAAAAATTGATAACAAGCAAAGATCTCAATATAGAAAAGTGTTGTTCAGGTTCACTCATCCGCCCGATACCCAAATATGAATCAAAACACATAAAGGAAACATATATGAACAAAATCGGGATAACCCTCTTAACCCAAGCGTCCCATTCCGGAGCAAGCTATTCTAATTGCATAACGTCCCATTCCGGACAAGTCATACAACTAGCCTAATCACGGGTCTAAAATCCTAGGTTCGATTTGCTTTCCCATTCCGGAGCCAAACAACCCAAAACTTAATTATCTCACTCCTCAATCCAATCTTAAACTATGAAAACCTGCACATATGGATTCCCATTCTGGAGCAGTCCAAATGATACAACAAACATGACATAAAATCTGAAGATAATTTATCATGACATTCAATCATACAATTCAATAACCAATTAAGATACATGAATTAATTCATTCATCAAAACAATAAATTAACTTGAAAATATACATCTCATGATTTGACAATAATAACCAGTGAAATAAACCTTCATTCATATATCGAATATCAAAATATGTTTAGAATTCACATCAAGGATAGGGGATTTAGAGATCCCCAAATAACTAAAAGATTACTCACGATCCATTACAAAATCAAAAGAATAAAGAAAAGAATAAACCCAGAAATTCATTGAGGTAGAAATCCCTGTTGAATCCCATGTTCTTCGATCTTCTTCTTTTGATCTTCAATGGAGAATTAAACTAAAATTCTGGAAAACTAAAAAATAACAATCTCTGGAAATTAAACTATGTATCTAATGAAAATTACTCTCAATTTCTAATTGAAAAACTCAAGACAAGATTGAAAACTAAAGTTTAGAACAGAAGAATAACTCAGAAAATCTCAGCCGCCAAAACTAAAATCAAAAACTAACTAAAAAAATCGGAACCCTAGCCAAACAGAAAAGTGCATTTTTATAGTTCCAGAGGGGTCACGGTGACAATGAAATTCATTGTCACCGTGAGATGTCGAGATCTTTAATTTCCTTTCACGCACAGGAGATGGGTCACGGTGACAATGAATTTCATTGTCACTGTGAGGTCTTCAATTTTTGCTTCTGTCCAGGAAAGAATTATGTCATGGTGACAATGAACTTTGTTGTCACCGTGAGGTCTTCATCCCTTGCATTCTGTCCGCTAAAGAATTATGTCACGGTCACAACCAATTTCATTGTGATCGTGACCCAAGTGATTTCAGCTACTGTTTGCAATTCTTCTTATGTCACAGTCACAACCAATTCATTGTGACCGTGACCCCTTGAGCAAAAATCTGCAAAGGCACAAAACTTTAATCAAATAGTTATCTAAAATGCATCAAAATTCCAATTTGGCTAAGATTAACAAAATTAACATAAAAGAAACATAACATGACATTAAACACAACTAAATACCCAAAAAATCATATAAAAATACTGTCAAAACTAAATACTATATTGAAGTTATCACTGCCCCCTTATTATTAACTGCCCTAGCGAAATACAACTGCAAACCTTGCACTATAATGGCCATGACGTCTTCATTCGGGAAGTTATTCTCCACCTGATCTCCTTCGATGGGGTGATCTGCTAGGAATTTTGCTACAACATGACCTTTAATGGTTTTTCTAGTGATGTACTCGATGTAAAATTCTTGCAACAGCAACAACCATTTTTGCATTTTTCCCAACAAAGAAAGTGCCTTTAGGAGATACTTGAAGGGATTTTGTTTAGCGACAGCCTGTACCTTTTAAGAATGAAAGTAATGCCTTAATTTCTTGGAAGCCTTAATTATTGCTAGGCAAATTTTTCGACCTCGGCATACTTGACTTCATAAGGGAGAAACTTTTTACTAAGGTAATAGACTGTGAACTCCACTCCGAACTCATCTTCTTGGGCCATCATGGAGCCTACAGAACTATTTTCTATGGCTAAGTATAGGATTAGAGGCTTAACCGACTAGGTGGCCTTAAGACTAGTGGGTTTAACAAATAATCCTTAATGTTATTGAAAGCCCTTTAGCAATTGTCATTGCATATTACGGGGTTGGTTTTTTCTGAGAAGCTTGAATATTGGCTCCAAATCGAAGTAAGATTAGTAATGAACCTGTTGATGTACTACAACTTTCCTAAAAAACTCCTGACATCCTTTTCCTTATGAGGAATCGGTATTTCTCTAATAGCTTTAGCCTTGTCAGGATCAATCTCAGTTCCTTTCTAACACACAAAATGACCCAAAAGTTTTCCTGATGTAACTCTAAAGATACATTTTTTAGGCTTCAGCCGCAAATTATATTTGTCAATCATCCAAAAGAACTTAATTCCCTAAAGCCTCGAAATGACCTTCTTTAGTAGCTGACTTGATCATCATATCTTCGACGTACACTTCTACTTCTTTATGAATCAAGTCATCGAGACTTTTAGTAGCCATTCTTAACTAGGTTGCACCTGCATTTTTCAACCCAAAAGGCATCACCCTGTAAGCAAACGTACCCCACTCAGTGATGAAGGCCGTCTTAATCCGATCAACTATCTTGTTAAGGATTTGGTTATACCCGACATGTCCATCCACGAAGTTATACATCATGCAGGTGACTGCGCTGTCCACTAAAACATTGATGTGAGACAGAGGGAAATTGTCTTTTGGACAAGCCTTGTACAAATCTCGGTAGTCTACACATACATGCACCTTTTTATTCTTTTTGGCCACTGGAACAACAATGGCTAACCAAGTCGTGTATTGAACTTCTATAAGGAACTTGACCTCAATCTGTTTATGGACTTCTTCCTTAACCTTTTCTGCCCACTCTAGCATGAGCCTTTTGAGTTTTTGCTTAACCAGTTTGTGATCTGGGTACGTGGATATAGCATGTTCAGCGATTTCACAGTCGATCCCTAGCATGTCTTCGTTGGTCTAGGTATAGAATTTTTCATATTTTTTTAAGATTCTCTCAAATTTTAATATCTCTTTAGAAGTTATTTTAGATACTATCAAGATTTCCTTTGGGTTTTCCAAAGTTCCAAGATTAAATGGAGTGGCATCGATTGAATTAATATCAACTATGAATGAGTCATGTTCGTGATTATGCATGGTGAAATCATTAGAAATATCGCATAATTAAACAAAATCGTTCATTTTACTAATAAATACAGAATCAAACACATCATTATTGAACAGTTCTGGAATAAAAAAAAATCTAATTCACTATCATCTTCTTTCTCTGCCAATGCAGATGCTACAACCGATGGTTGGGTAACATCCTAGCTCTTTGGAGGCTCTTGAACAACCTCCAATGAAATCTTGTTCTCTTGTTTCTGAAAATCTGTAACTTCATCTTCCACCTTCTCATTTCCTTTTACTCGGGTAGCTATAAGTCTATTCATGACAACCTTTTCGGGAGCACCCGGTCCTAGACGTAGCTTGGGTCATAATTTCCTCATCCCAAAAACTAGGGGTGTGCAAATGGTCGGTTCGGTTTGGTTTTGGATCGAACCGAACGAAAATCGAACTTGAGAAATTTTTAGAACCGAACCGCGGACCGAATTTTTTAGAACCGAAACCGAATAAACTGAAATAATTTCGGTCGGTTCGGTTAGGTCCAATCGGTTCTTTACAAATATAGGCTTTTTTCTTTAGATTTTTGACTTATATGGGTCCATAAATTAAATTAATTTATATTCAACAAAATAAAATCATTTAAAATAACTAAAAGAAAAAAACATACATAATTTTTCATATTATGTTCCTAATAAATACTAAGCAAAATTACACTAAAAAAATATACATTAAAAATAAATCAACATAAATTCTTATTAATAATACATTCAATGTACTTCAATTTAAAAAAAAATACATGTAAATAAATATAACTATAGTGTATATTTAGATTTAGGTTATATATATATATATATATAAAAGCAAAATGGTGAGTTTAACAAATTTCGGTCGATTCGATTCCTTTGGTTTTACAACCATAAGAACCGAACTGAAATACCTGAAGTTTAACTTCGGTTTAGAACTGAACAAACCAAAAATCGAAAAAATCGAACCAAATGGACCAAAATTCATTCGGTTCGGTTCGATTTTCGATTTCGATTCGGTTTTGCACAACCCTACCAAAAATATTATACAGGCTTGATAACTCCGATATCCCAATCAAACACGTTATTGAAAATCTCAAATCCTAGTATGATTCTTCCATTTATCCATTGGGGCTCGGCTTGTCAAGTATAGGCACAAATCGAGGTGGCTAGCACAAAACTCTACGTGATGTAAGGGATCTCACATGTTGTCTTCTTACTCTTCATTGTCGTGCCTTTGTACCTGAGGCTTTTTCGATCTTTCTGACCCCTTGTCACGATAATTGATTGTGGCCCTTGATAGTTCTTACCCAAGCCTGGCCTTGGAAGGAACAACATTCTTTTCATCATATTACCCACCTAGGGACTCTCTGCGAAATTTGCTTCTCTGTGTATTATAGCCACGTGAAAACAATTGAAAGGTTGCTTCGAAATCTCTAGAACCGAAACTTGATTTTCCCTGATAGCTCTGATTGTCACTACCTGGCCCTCATATGGAATTTTTATAATCTGGTACAAAGTGGATGGCACTCTCCCTAACTTGTGAAACCATGGCCTCCCCAATAATGCTGAAAAATTAGCAGGAATTAGGAGGATCACAAATTCTACTTCCATCTCTACTAGCCTTGTCCTCACCGTTACTCTAAAAGTCCCCAACGCCTGTCTTTTGGAGTTGTCATATACAGTGATCGTGAGATCAGATTTGCTAAACATATTCTTGTGCAGCCCAAACGCAGAGATTGCCACCAAAGGACACACATTTATAGACGATCCATCATCAACCAACACACACGCTATACGTTTGTCATTAATTTGTGCCCTTATGTACAATGGGTGGTTATGGTTGCGGCCTTCTGCCAGCAAATCTACATCTGAATAAATGAGGTTCTCTCTGGAACTTCCTTTCACAATATCTAACAATTCAGAGGGGGAGATAGTGGTTGCAACTATGGACTCGCACAATGCCTCTACTAACTTCTGCCTGTGCAATGGGGATTGCCTCAACAGGTCCCAAATCGATATCTGAGCCGGTGTCTTTTTTAGCTGCTTCATTATTTGGTTTTCTTCCGGCTCATTTGCTATAGGTGTTGGCATTGGATCCTGCTGTTTCTCCATCTCTAGAACTACCCTTCCGCTCTAGGTCACTGCTTTTTTTTTCATTATTTTCGTTATCTGAGCCCCAAGGTTCAACGGTCTCTTCTTCTTCCTCTCCACTCTCACTAGTGGACTCCCAATAATCTATTGCCAATACGGGCAATTCTCCTTCACTTTCCTTCTGTACATGACGGGTGAGGGTGATATACTTATTTCCATAGAGGTCTTTTAGGAGATACCATCCAGGGAGACAAGACCAGATCATAAAAATCGGTGGGGTAATTGTGTTGTATTCGGACTTTTTCTTGTTCTCTCTCTGCTTAAGATCATTGATCTGCTTGGTATCAATGAGATCTAAATCGCATTTCTCAGTGTCCTGCAGAGATTTATTGTATGTTCGGTGTACTGATAGTATGCACAATATTTATCACTCTTGTGCCCTAGCTGTCTTTGGCTCCTGACAGGCCTGGTGTTAGGGGCTGCTACTTTCGCTCCTTCATTAGCCTTTTTAGCACTCATGATAGAGACCTACCCAAGCTCAAATAGTATTTCTGACCTACTCCTGTGGCTGAAACTTCTGCTGTCTTACTTGTCCTGTTACCACTGCCAGAGCTTGCCGGTTTGCTAGTTCCTTGGTTATTACTACCCTTTTTGGCATAAGCTTCATTACTTGCTACCTTTATGGCAATGTCCCTCAGGAATTTTCAGTATTTCAATCCCTTCATCTTCAACTCCTCTTTCAGGTATGGGCTAGCATTCTTGATAAATAACCTGATCTGATCTGGAGTATCAAGCTTCCTCTTCATTTACATGACTCTATTCCTCCACTTGGTCAAGTACTCATGGAATGAGTCTCCTGAATTCTGCTGCAGTAATTCTAAGTCCTTTAGAGTTACCTCTATCCTCATGCTATAATCATATAGCTTGAGGAACTCTTCTATTAACAACTCCCAGTCTTCCTTCGCTCTCCTATTTAATCCATAGTACCAGTCAATTGCGGGCCCTGTTAAGCTCAGGCAGAAGTATTCTATCTTCTGCTTTCTTGTTAAGGTCGTACCTTTTATCACTAATAAATATTACTTTACATATGTTGTTGGGTCTGAAGTGCCATTGAACTTTGGAATGTCAGGCATTTTAAAGTTCTAGGAGATTAAATCCTCACCATCCAACTCTTTATCCTCTAAGTTCATTCCCTTTCTTATAGTCAGCATTCGAGTCATTACTTCAAACTTCTCTTCTAATTTCCTCCACATTGCCTTTTCTGTCTGAGGCTCCTTGCCTTTCACCACTTTTGATTCCTCATACTCTTCCTCTGCAAAGTCATTTTTGAGTCATACTCCTCTTTGTCCTATAAGCGTTGTAGCTCTAGCGTCAATAGCTGGTAGACGTATCACTTCCGGAGGATCTTTTCTAATTTGCTCTTGTTCCCCTTGTCCCACAAGGAGATCACCTTGCTGTTGTTCAATTGGCAGTGTCATTGCAGCTTTGCGGTTTCCCATCATTGTCACCATCTGGACTTTAAACTCTTCAAACCTCCTTTCCATTTCTTGCGACCTTCCATTCATTTCTTCGATAATACGAGCATGGGCTAGATCAGATTCTCTTGGTATATTTGCCATGCTAGCTTCTACTGAAAACTCTGAAGAGCATGTCTTGCTACTTTCCGAAAGTGACTATGAACCCTAATTAGTTACTCTTTTTGGCAAACCAAAGAATAGGTTCCTAATTAACTAACCGCCGGGACCCCTGGACCACTTAGACGAATCTATAATGGTTGCAAAACACACATAGTTAGAATGATACATGAATGACATATAATGCATAATCGTGCCTTTATGTAACATCCACAACCACATACAAGCAAATAGATCATTCCAACCTTATTACTCCCATATAGGAGGTTGTGCGATCTCTTTCCTAGGTGGGATTAGCCCATGGGTCATCTGGAACCCAATGGACATGTATGGTGCATGGTGGAAAACCGACAACATAAGCATCTCTTAAATAAAGCACATAAATATGGATTTTGACCATTGGTATTCAAATAATTCAAATGAATTAAGATGGGCCCACCGGGGCATAAAAGCCCTCGATTGGGTGACCATTTAATTTACTTGATTTTGTTCAATACATAATGGTCCATATAGTAGGCACAGTATTAAGGTTCATATCACCCAAGGGAAGTATCTATTTTCATTACATGGTGTGACGCGCGCCGGATACCCGCGGCCGCCCCTCTGACCGCCCGCTCGAGGGCGATCGGGCAATTGTGGATCCGTTGACAGCTTGCAATAAATCGTAAGTGCGTCTATATTGGGCAACAAGGAGGTTTCATGGAGTCGCCACCCAATAGAACATTGGGAAAGTTTCTCTCGCCTCGGAAAGCCTAAGACTGCGCTTAGTATCCATTTTGGGCCAGCCAAAGGGGTCTTGGAAGGTAAACCTCTCGCCCTAAGGAGCCTAGGATTAACGCTAAAGCCTCGTGACCCAAGAGGTGTCTTGGAGGGTAACCTCTAGCCTCTCGAGCCCAAAGACCAGAGCTGAGTTCGGGATTTCTCATCTATTTCTACCTCGAATACTTTATGATTAAATTTTAATTAACATTGATTCGCTCCCTCTCCACACGGTGCAATTTAAATTAAAGCGCATTCATCCATTTAGGAGCATAAAATAAGGTAGCATTAAAGCCTAAAACAAATTTACAATAATACTAAGGGCAGAATACAACCCTCATTTATAAATGTGCTATACATGCATAAAACGGGTTATTCATTTATTTTGAGGACTTTGGTCCCCGCATGTGTTCATTATGGAAAACGATTTTTATGTGATGGTTTTATTGGGTAAAATAGGACATTGGTCCAGTTTTATTTAGTAAACATTTCATTTTAATAGAAAACATTTGTGTGGTGGTTCTTTTTAATAGCGGTCGAAAATCATTTTATTATTACAGACCTTAGATAAATAAAATGATTGAAATAAAAATTACATATTTCTAAATAAATAAATAAATGAATACATAAATAATTGCATAAATAAATAACAATAATAATAACAATAATCAATAATGATAATAATAATAAAACATAAAATTAAATAATATTTAATCACAAATCAATAAAATTAAATAACCATAGAACTCAATAATAATAATAGTAATAATATTAAATAATTATAATAATTATAATAATATTAATAAACAGAAATTAAATAAATAATAATAATAATAATAATAATAAATATAATAACAATAATTAACATAATCACAAAAACAGAATATTAAATATTAAATAAAATAATAGAAATAATAAAAACGGAATTATAAATAAATATTAATAATAATAATAATAAATAAATAATTAATAATAATAATAATAATAATAATTAATATTAATTAATAATATATTAAAATAAATAAATATAAAATAGACTCACCGGATTTCCCTCGCCGGAGATTCGCCGTAGCGGCGGTTGACGACACCTCCCTCACCGCCTCGCAGATCACCTCGTCGGGAGTCCAGATCCGGTGGCCACGCGCCGGAATGTGGTGGCGTTCGGCCGGAAAATGTGATAAAGCGTCACTGTTCTTCACCGGCGTTGTGCCTCGACGCGCCCTTCTCCGGCAAGCGGTGGATGATCGGACGACATGGAGAGGTGCGTCTGGACCTCGGCAGTCGAGCGACGGGGCGCGTGCCTGAATCCGGCGTCGGAGGTGGCCGGCGGAGGCGACACCTTCTCTCCCTTCTTTTCTTCCTTTTCTTCCTCCGGCGCCTGGGCTTTCCGT
The DNA here is from genome assembly GCA_947683425.1 of Excoecaria cochinchinensis. Taxonomy (NCBI): domain Eukaryota; kingdom Viridiplantae; phylum Streptophyta; class Magnoliopsida; order Malpighiales; family Euphorbiaceae; genus Excoecaria; species Excoecaria cochinchinensis. The sequence continues at coordinate 9,781,127 of CANTUQ010000050.1, forward strand.
TGGCCTGGGTCTGCTCCTCTCTCCTTTGCCTTTTATTTCCTCTTTTCCTTTTCTATTTCTTTCACTCACTCACTCTTTCACTCTCTCTTTTCTTTCTATTCTTCTTTTCTCACTTTCTATTTCTTTGTTCCTGGTCTTATGGCCGGCCAACACTCTCTCTTCTCTCTTTCTTTTCTTTTGTTTTTCTTTCTTTGGCTTGTTCTTTGTTTGCCTTTGTGTGTCTTTCTTGCTCTCAATTTTTCTTGCTCTTATGGCCGGCCCCCTCTGTTCTTGCTCTCCCTTTTCTTTTATTTCTCTTTTCTTTTCTTTTTTTGTTCCAGCAGAAAGAGAGAGAGCCCCCCTTGTTTTTCTTCATCTTCTTCTTTTTATTCCCTCAAATTAGGGTTAAGGGTATCCAAGTAATTTCCTCATTAATTCCCTCCTTTTCTTTTTTTCTTAATTTTAATTAATTTAACTTAATTCAAATAACACACATATTAATTAATTTAAACATTACATATTAATTAAACATTATATATCAATTACATCTTAATATAATTAAACATTACATACATTACACATTGATATAATTAATCTACTTAATATATAATTTATCTAATTAATTAAACATTCTACATTTTAACTAATTAATTAACTAATTAATCTTTAATTTTACATGCATCTTAATTAATACAATAATATTAACTAATTAACTAACCAATAAATTAACTAATTAATTAACAAACAACATTAACTAATTAATTTTACACATACACATATTTATATATTATCACATATATTATTTTTTCGAAGGGAATTATCAAGGATCCAAAATTATCATTGACATTTTATGCCGGACTTGGGACCTGGTGTCTACAGTTGCCCCCAATTTTGGAGAAGGTAGTGCATAGACACCTAGGTGAGCCAAAATTCAAAGAGGAAGAGAGAAGGGATTACATACCTATGGCGGAGACCCTGCCTTCTTGCCGAGAGTTGGATAAAGAGATGCCTCCTCAGAGGGCTTCGAGATTTGACTCCTTAAAGGATTTCAAGAATTTGCCTCCTCAGAAGACTTTAAGATTTGGGATTTTGCCTCCTCATAGGACTTTGGGCAATTTGCCTCCTCAGAGAACTTTGAGATTTTGCCTCCTCAGAGGACTTTGAGATTTTTGCCTACTCAGAGAACTTTGAGAATTTGCCTCATCAGAGGACTTTGAGATTTTGTCTCCTCAGAGGGCTTACAGATTTTGTCTCCCCAGAGGGCTTTGGGCTTTTACCTCCTCAGAGGACTTTGAGATTTTTGTCTCCTTAGAGGACTTGGAGAATTTTGCCTCCTCAGAGGACTTGAGATTTTGCCTCCTCAGAGGACTTAGAGATTTTGCCTCCTTAGAGGATTTGGAGAATTTGCCTCCTCAGAGGACTTTGAGATTTTGCCTCCTCAGAGGACTTGGAGATTCTGCCTCCTCAGAGGACTTGGAGATTCTGCCTCCTCAGAGGACTTTGAGGTTTTGCCTCCTCAGAGGACTTTGAGATTCTGCCTCCTCAGAGGACTTGGAGAATTTGCCTCCTCAGAGGACTTTGAGGTTTTGATGAAGTGGTAGTGCCGTGGTCGTGCTAACCCTCCTCAGAGTGGTAGTGCCGCCATCGTGCTAACCCTTCGATTTGATGATGAAGTGGTAGTGCCGTGGTCGTGCTAACCCTCCCCAAAGTGGTAGTGCCGCCATCGTGCTAACCCTTCGATTTGATGATGAAGTGGTAGTGCCGTGGTCGTGCTAACCCTCCTCAGAGTGGTAGTGCCGCAATCGTGCTAACCCTTCGATTGGATGATGAAGTGGTAGTGCCGTGGTCGTGCTAACCCTCCTCAGAGTGGTAGTGCCGCCGTCGTGCTAACCCTCCTGAAATGGTGCCCCCTGAGAGGTCTTTGGTTGATTATCCGCCCCCTGAGAGGTCTTTGGTTGATTGTGCCTCCTGAGAGGTCTTTGGTTGAGATCTGCCCCCTGAGAGGTCTTGGGTTGATTGTGTGCCCCTTGAGAGGTCTTTGGTTGAGATCTGCCCCCTGAGAGGTCTTGGGTTGAGAACTGCCTCCTGAGAGGTCTTGGATTTGATTATGTGCCCCCTGAGAGGTCTTGGGATGAGAACTGCCCTCTGAGAGGTCTTGGGTTGAGATCTGCCCCCTGAGAGGTCTTGGGTTTGATTATGTGCCCCCTGAGAGGTCTTGGGTTGAGAACTGCCCCCTGAGAGGTCTTGGGTTTGATCTTGATTGATGTTTGGAATGATGTCGTCACTCGATTTCTGCCGGTGTCCGCATCGAGTCTCTTTTTCTGCAAGACTTAGAAAGGCAGATATACAGAAAAAATTGTGAGTATGCACGTGTATGCAGCAATGCAGTATAAAAATTCATCTAAGTGGATTTGGAGGCGACAGCCGATTTGATTGCAATTTGCAGTAAGATCAGTGCCTTCTGGAATTGCCTTTGAATTTCATGCTCTTTGGGGATCATGAGGTTCTCCTCTGAAACCTGTAGTCATTATTTTAAGGTAGTGCGTCCCTTGTGGATTTTCACACTAGCTTTTCTTGGCGGGAAATGCGTCCTTTCGGATTTTCACATGACCCTGTGCCTTATTTTTGCCTGGAATGGACCCAACCCAATCCAGCGGCTTTTTTTTTTTTTTTTTTTTTTTTTTTTTAAGGACAGACTGTCTGTTTTCAGGTTTTCACCCTGTCCTTTGGCCTAACTTTTGCTTAGAGCGCCAATTATGATTTTCATCTCTAACGGCCATTTTTTTCTTTTTTTCTTTTTTTTCTTCTCTTTTTTTTGTACATCAGATGAACTATTCTGGTTACATCAATACCATTGCATAAATGCACATATTTCAATTTGATTTCATAATATATGATCATTATTTGCCATTAATCTCAAGATACAAAACCTCATCCAATCTCGGGATGGATCTTGAAAGCATCGAACTCCTGTTATCAATCTGCTCTTTTTTTTATTCTCATGATTGAATATTTTCTCTCTGCTCTCATTTAATCTTTTAAATGCAAATTCTAGAAGCAACGTCGGAGACAAGACTTAACTCGAATGCATGAATGCACTCATGGCTTCTCGCTTGAAGCTCAAGAAACACCATAGGCCTCTTCTTACGTACCAAACCTTACTAGAAGGTCATCTCCGCTAAATGGATAAGACTGAACCCAGAATCAAGAGGTCTTACTTTGGTTGTAATGTCAGGCTTAGGTAGATGGCTGTCAAAAAAAAGATCAGGTCGCTAGAGAAAAATGGCCGCGATATTTTCTCGACTGATGGATGAACCGTTCTCGGCTCAAAAGTATTCTTGAATTTGGGCTCGATAACATTCTAGCTCCTTGAGATCAGAAGGGCAATCATTGAAACTAGTCAATTGGTTACTATCTTGAGCTCTCTTTTTGATTCTTCTTTTTTTTTTTCTTTGCTTCTTTTTCTTTCATTTTTCATTCATTTTTTCTTTTTGGATTTTTCATTTTTCTTTTTCTTTTTCTTCTTTTTGCTTTCGCTTCTCTTTTTTTTTTGAGCTCATGCCTTTCATGCATGACTAAACCCTCTTTTCAAAGTCTGAACTTGCTCTTATCAAGGCAATTTTTTAATAGTCCAAAGAATTGTTCAAATGTACGTCCATCAGTTTTAGAGCGGCCACTCTTCTAAGGGGAAGCCAAAATCATTTTAGGCGAGGGGGTAGTTTTAATGTGTGTAACAACAAAATTGGTACGCATTCAGCATACCTGCATAAAGGCTCAACGGGCTAGCAAGCGATTGCAGAACAAGGGTAGAAAATAGTCATTTAGAGAGCTATACAAAGAAAAGATTGCCTAAATCATTTTCCAGGTTCTGTCTTATCCAGAGATCGCTTTGACGGGTAATCAGAAAGGTTCTAGTGCTCTTAGTGAGTTTTTATCCAATCTCCTAATTGCAACTAGTTTTTCTTTCTTATTTTTTCTCTCTGAATCTCTCTCTCTTCAAGAGTTATATCAGATGCCATCAAGATTTTCTTTGGATTTTTCAAAGTTCCAAGATTAAATGCAGTAGTATTAATTGAATTAATGTCAAAATGAATGAATATATCATGATCATGAGAAATGAAATCATTAGAAATAATATACTAGTACGCAAAATATTGTTCATCAGCTCTTGTTTCCCCTTCTTCTCTGGACCAGCAATTTCTTTATTATTGATCAGATCTTGAATTCAGTCCCTCAAAATTTAGCATTGATCTGTTAACTGGCCAATGTTGGTGGAAAGCACAAAATTGCTCCATTCTATGAATAGCTTCCCCTTGGTTTAAGGCAGGCTTAGCCGACAATGGATGTAATTTTCCCTTTTTGAAGCCTCTTTTTCTATCCTGGGTGCTCTACCCCTCACAGCTTGATAGACTATTGGCTCTTCATTTTTCTCCTCCATCACAAAATCATCATTGGGATTGGGAATCTTTTCCCTTCTTGGCTTAATAGGTGCCGCAGCTCCACGCTCATTGACAGGTTAACAGTAGCATTGCCAATAAAAAGAGTCTCTCCCCCAGCAGGTGGTTCGACTTGCCCCCCAGCATGAACTATTTGTTATTGCGGGTCAACAGGTAGTTGTGGAATAGTAGGTGCTCGTGAATCATGAGGATGAGGTACTAGATGCTGAGAGTGGCTCAGGATCCCAATCAAGCACTAATTCCAGCAATCCAAAGGGCGAGTCTGTCCTTACTAATCGACCGTCAAGGCCTCTAATCCATTTGGATGAATTTATGATGGCTGAAAATTTAAATTGTTAGAATGATGCGTGTATGACAATATACAATACATGAACGTGAATTGTGAGGATGGAATGAAAAAAATCAATAAATTGCAATTATGCGATGCAATGCATGAAAATAAATATACATGTGATTGTATATGTATGTGAAAAATAATATGCAGGCAAAAGGATATATACACACAATATGAAATGTATTTTTTATTTTTTATATTTTATATATTTTATATTTTATTATTATTTATTATTATTATTATTTTTTTTTGACATGAATGATATGTGATGTATGCGCATGTTGTGCAGCATTCACAGCCACATGCAAGCAGATAGATCCTTCCAACCTTATTTCTCCCACACACGGGGTCGTGCGGTCTCTTTCCTAGGTGGACTTTATCCAAGGGTTAACAGGGAACCCAATGGACGCGTATAGTGCGCGGTGAAAACCCGGCAACATAACAACTCTTAATTTAAAGCACATGCGCATGGATGTTTGGCCATTATATATTTAAACAATTCGATTAAATCAAGATGAGCCCATCGGGGCATGAAAGCCTTTGATGAAAATCATCTGATTTGATTGATTTTGTTCAATATATGACAGCCCAATTAGCAAGCACGATATTATGGTACATGTCACCTAATGGAAGTTTCTATTGCCATTACATGGGCTTCAGTCATGGGTGGTGTTACTTTAGGGCTACCCAAGCATGATCCCTGCCGACGGGCCTAGCTCATCACGAGCGTAACGACCGATCGGATCACCATTTGATATACCTTGATGGTATGAGACTTGGGCTGGTGATTATCCTTAACACTTCCCCAAATTGAGTGAAAATGAGGTCGTGCTTCAGGAACGCAACGGGGCTAATAGAGGGACCAAACTAGCATATTCTAAAGCTCTAATGAGATGTAATGCAAATATGAGAGAGCGAATTTATGAATTAAATTTTAACCATAAATGTTAAACGAGGTATTTTCAAATTGAAATCTCGAACCATATCGTCCCCAGTGGAGTCGCCACTGTGACGCGCGCCGGATCCCCGCGGCCGCCCATTCTGACCGCCCGCTCGAGGGCGATCGGGCAATTGTGGGTCCGTTGACAGCTTGCAATAAATCGCAAGTGCGTCTATGTTGGGCAACAAGGAGGTTTCATGGAGTCGCCACCCAATAGAACATTGGGAAAGTTTCTCTCGCCTCGGAGAGCCTAAGACTGCGCTTAGTATCCATTTTGGGCTAGCCAAAGGGGTCTTGGAAGGTAAACCTCTCGCCCTAAGGAGCCTAGGATTAATGCTAAAGCCTCGTGACCCAAGAGGTGTCTTGGAGGGTAACCTCTAGCCTCTCGAGCCCAAAGACCAGAGCTGGGTTCGGGATTTCTCATCTATTTCTACCTCGAATACTTTATGATTAAATTTTAATTAACATTGATTCGCTCCCTCTCCACACGATGCAATTTAAATTAAAGCGCATTCATCCATTTAGGAGCATAAAATAAGATAGCATTAAAGCCTAAAATAAATTTACAATAATACTAAGGGCAGAATACAACCCTCATTTATAAATGTGTTATACATGCATAAAACGGGTTATTCATTTATTTTGAGAACTTTGGTCCCCGCATGTGTTCATTATGGAAAACGATTTTTATGTGATGGTTTTATTGGGTAAAATAGGACATTGGTCCAGTATTATTTAGTAAACATTTCATTTTAATAGAAAACATTTGTGTGGTGGTTCTTTTTAATAGCGGTCGAAAATCATTTTATTATTACAGATCTCAGATAAATAAAATGATTGAAATAAAAATTACATATTTCTAAATAAATAAATAAATGAATACATAAATAATTGCATAAATAAATAACAATAATAATAACAATAATCAATAATGATAATAATAATAAAACATAAAATTAAATAATATTTAATCACAAATCAATAAAATTAAATAACCATAGAACTCAATAATAATAATAGTAATAATATTAAATAATAATAATAATTATAATAATATTAATAAACAGAAATTAAATAAATAATAATAATAATAATAATAATAATAATAATAATAATAATAAATATAATAACAATAATTAACATAATCACAAAAACAGAATATTAAATATTAAATAAAATAATAGAAATAATAAAAACAGAATTATAAATAAATATTAATAATAATAATAATAATAAATAATTAATTAATAATAATATTAATTAATATTAATTAATAATATATTAAAATAAATAAATATAAAATAGACTCACCGGATTTCCCTCGCCGGAGCGGCGGTTGACGACACCTCCCTCACCGCCTCGCAGATCGCCTCGTCGGGAGTCCAGATCCGGTGGCCACGCGCCGAAATGTGATGGCGTTCGGCCGGAAAACGCGATAAAGCGTCACTGTTCTTCACCGGCGTTGTGCCTCGACGCGCCCTTCTCCAGCAAGCGGTGGATGATCGGACGACATGGAGAGGTGCGTCTGGACCTCGGCAGTCGAGCGGCGAGGCGCGTGCCTGAATCCAGCGTCGGAGGTGGCCGGCGGAGGCGACGCCTTCTCTCCCTTCTTTTCTTCCTTTTCTTCCTCCGGCGCCTAGGCTTTCCGTTGGCCTGGGTCTGCTCCTCTCTCCTTTGCCTTTTATTTCCTCTTTTCCTTTTCTATTTCTTTCACTCACTCACTCTTTCACTCTCTCTTTTCTTTCTATTCTTCTTTTCTCACTTTCTATTTCTTTGTTCCTGGTCTTATGGCCGGCCAACACTCTCTCTTCTCTCTTTCTTTTCTTTTGTTTTTCTTTCTTTGGCTTGTTCTTTGTTTGCCTTTGTGTGTCTTTCTTGCTCTCAATTTTTCTTGCTCTTATGGCCGGCCCCCTCTGTTCTTGCTCTCCCTTTTCTTTTATTTCTCTTTTCTTTTCTTTTTTTGTTCCAGCAGAAAGAGAGAGAGCCCCCCTTGTTTTTCTTCATCTTCTTCTTTTTATTCCCTCAAATTAGGGTTAAGGGTATCCAAGTAATTTCCTCATTAATTCCCTCCTTTTCTTCTTTTCTTAATTTTAATTAATTTAACTTAATTCAAATAACACACATACTAATTAATTTAAACATTACATATTAATTAAACATTAAATATTAATTACATCTTAATATAATTAAACATTACATACATTACACATTGATATAATTAATCTACTTAATATATAATTTATCTAATTAATTAAACATTCTACATTTTAACTAATTAATTAACTAATTAATCTTTAATTTTACATGCATCTTAATTAATACAATAATATTAACTAATTAACTAACCAATAAATTAACTAATTAATTAACAAACAACATTAACTAATTAATTTTACACATACACATATTTATATATTATCACATATATTATTTTTTCGGAGGGAATTATCAAGGATCCAAAATTATCATTGACATTTTATGCCGGACTCGGGACCCGGTGTCTACACATGGGCTTTAGTTTTGGTAGTGATATTTTAGGCCTACCCAAGCATGATCCCTACCGATAGGTCTAGCTTGTCATAAGCGTAGCGACGGGTCGGATCATCATTGGATATACCATGATGGTATGTGGCTTGGGCTGGTGATTATCCCTAATACTTTCCAACATTGAGTGAACATAGGGTCGTACTTCGAAAACGCACCGGAGCTAAAAGAGGGACCAACTAACTTAGATCTAAGGCTCTATTATGAAATGTAATTCAGTTTGAAAAGGGATGAATTTTTAATTTTAAAAAACTCAATTATATATTTTTAACCAAGGTACTTTCGGAGCAAGGTCTCTAGTTCCCCAGCGAAGTCGATATTGTGACGCGCACCAAACCTCATCAGTTTTTGAAGGCCCGTTTTTAGGGTTCGAGAGAGGTTCATAAAACTCGTAAGGATTACGAGTGCGTCTATTTCGGCTAACAAGAGATTTTTTTGGAGTCGCCACCCAATAAAATATGGGAAAGTTCATCTAAGCCTAATACGATGTGTATAGGTCTATTTTGGGCAATAAGTGATATTTTGAAATTCTTATCCCAATAAAATATTGAAAAAGTTCATCTAAACTCATGAAACCTAAGACCAGAGAGAATTCAAGACATTACTCCTATTTATACATTGGTTAAAATTATAAGCATGATGCCCCATACCCGTACGTTGGTACGGATATCGGGTGTCACTCTACTATTGTCTACTTGATGCTTATGATAAATGCGGTATTTTTTTTTCTTTTCTTTTAACTTAACTTATGACATCGTTTATCCTTTTGAATTCTTTCATATCACTAACACATTCCATTCGATCTGGTTCAGACATTACATTTAGCACCCCGTGTGATTCAATAGTCTGTAACATTCATCATAATACTCCATACATAATCAATGCTAAACCATTGCATATATACATGCCACTAACACTATTCATTCGATCAAAATTGGGCAGCATAACCTCTATAACATTAACTACCCAAAACCTGCAATTCAACTACAACATAGCCCAACCCAGGGTAGCACAACAATTATAACGTATTATATATTCCAGTCCAATACTTGTAAATCAATTCAATACAATAATTGCCATCATTACTTCTAACTAATTCACTAACATATAACATTTATATACATTTCAATAACAATAACATACTATCTTAGCTTCAATCTTGAAGTCCCATCCGATCTCAAAGCTGATGGGACGCCTGCTCCCCAGACGCTCCACTTGGTACCTACGCTCAGTCAAAGAAACTACATGCTGAGCATTAAATATGCTCAGTGGTGATTATGAATCTAATAATTTTCAATGCTAACTTAGGCACATGCATGCACCAAACATTCTATACTTATTTACTTTCTTAATTTCATTTAAATCACCCACTCAATGTCATTTTACACTATAATCCTCTATTTGCCCTTCTTATTGGAAAATTATGATTTGATCCCTAACTTATTTAGTGCTTATCATATTACTCTTTCATTTATCTAAATCACTATTTTTCCACCTGTTTGTATTTATTCACAATTATCACTCTTATTTACTTAATGGCATCTAAATTGCCATGTAGTCCTCAAACTTTCATTTTAGTCCTTATTAACTTATCACTTCACTCATTTAATCACATATCACCATATTTTTCTATTCTCACACTAACACTATTCTTTGTACACTTCTCTACATTTGATGTGTAAATTTACGTTTTAGTCCCTGACTTATTACTTTCATAATCATTTTACATATTAATTCATATTACATCCTTACATTGCATTTAAATTCATTAATCATTCATTTTATCATTTTATTCATTTAACCTATCATTTCATATACAAATTACCGTTTAGTCCCTACTTTATCGATTTCAGGACAAATCACATTTTTGCCCTTCTTTTGACTTTATTTACGGAATTGCTACTTGTTCATCTTCCTTTTCATTTTAAATTACTATTTGGCTTACAAATTACATATTAGTCCTTAATTTAGTATTTTGATGGCAATTTATATTTTAGTCCTTAAACTTTGGATTCTTTACACATTTGACATTTTAATTCCATATTTCACTTACATATTACTTATTAATGTACCTTCACATATAGTTACGATTTTTCCCCTGAACTTTTAGCAAATTACAATTTGGTCCTTCCTTTAATGTTTGCTTATAATTTTGTCATTTATTCACTACATTTTCACATCTATTTACTTCTTAGCTTATAATTTACCAATTAGTCTCCCGACTAATTGTCTTTACGGTAAATTACGTTTGGTCCTTAGACTTTCTATCTTCTTTCAAGTAAGTTTTTTTTTCATTTATATTTTCATGTTCACTATACTTGTTACATTTCAGGTCATTTTTACTATTATGACCCGATTGGCTTATACTTTGGGGTAATTTACCATTTTACCTCAAACTTTTAATTTTCTTCCATTTGGGTCCTTTTCTCATATAACTTTTCATGATTAAGTCATTTTACTTATGACATTTTACTTTTGATAGAATCATATCATTATATGATTCTGCCCTTTAAGCTTTTATTTATTATACTTTTACATATTATGTCATGTCACTTATGGCTTTACATGTTATCCTTTGGCATATTATGTTTTTATATATTATGTTATATTACATAATATTGTGTGACATTATGCCTTTACATATTAGGCTATTGTATTATCTCTTTTCCCGTTTTATCATATTACGTTTGATCTTTTTACTTTTTACACTCTCAAATCATTTTACTTTTTACATTTTCAAAACGTCTTGCAATCATATTACTTTTATGCCCCTAGTACAATCCCAACAGAAAATTTGCAAACTGAATATATGGGACATGGGCCCCAAAGTCCCACTATACTGCACTAGAGAATGATCCCAACCCCATCACTTACACTGAACGTATGACATATAACATGTAACATTTAACATATAACAGAGGGCTATGAGAGACCATTGCGAATCTGCCATAGTCAACCAAGTCGCTATGACTTGCACCACAGTACAGAGGTCCCAATGGCTAGTCAAACATATTCCGAACTAGATTAAACCGCCAGACACTACTAAGGGCAGTACCTTTCAAAAGACTTTCAAATCCACTTTTACTTACGTTTTTCATTTCATTTTCATTTCTGTTGCTTCACTTTCATTACTTTCACTTCATTATCATTTCAATGCCATAATCGATCACTATTCTGATCAATTAGGAAAAATTCTCATTTTATACTTATTTCGCAAAATAAGTATACGGAAGCTATTCAATGGCTAAAAATTCATTTCAAAGCTGCTTTCATTATTTTCTTGTCATTTCAATTTTGATTATTCCTTTAATCAAAATACATCAATTACTTCAATATTTATCATTATTTTCACTTTGAGCATGATGGAATATCATACTCAAAAATATTCATAATATATTCCATAAATTCCAAATAAATTTATGGACTCTTGTTTTCATGTCAAATTTCATTTTAGCCATTAAATGTCAATTATGCACCATTTATACCCTAGTATACACTAAGGGTTCATTCGGCCAAGGAGGCACCTTACTTTACATATTCTTTTAATTTCATTTAAGCATTTTAATTGTCATTTTAAAAACTCTTAATCATGTTTCTAAGCTTATATTCGATTAAGCTTACACTTGGCACAATTTTCACTTAAGTCACTCATTTCATTTTCATGTATTTATTTTCACTAAACTTTCCCTTTCACTTCTAATACATTCATTTAACAAATTTCTATTGCATATAATAAATTTCTATCACATTTCTTTCCTTAACCCATTCGGCCACCCTTAGGGTTTCACTCTAACATTTAAATTTCCATACACATATTACTTATTAAACTAAATTAGGCTCCAATTCATATAGATATACCATTTAATTTCATTTAAACACTAGGTATACCTCAAATATACCTAAGTATACCCTTATGTCACATTATGTCTAACACTTACACATTGTTTTTCTTCACTTTAATCACTCTAATTAGCTTAGTTACCCTTCCTAAGCTCAATTATCACCTCAATTTCAATTGTACATGCAAATCACACATAGTCACCATATAAACATAATATTAAACCCTAATTTTGCAAAGGAAATTCATGGATTAGGTAATCGCAAATCTCATATTCATGCTATAAACTTCACAAGCTCTCTAATCCTTGTCTCTAGCCCTTGAAATAGCTTTTCCCCTTGATTTCTCCTCCTTAGCCAAATTTACACAACAAATAAACACTCATCAATTTACTTCTTTTATCACATATAATCTTATAATCATACTCTAGACATCCTCGAGTACTCATAGAAACCATTAAAATAAATTAAATCAACCTAAATCTCTTACCTCCAATTTGAGACATAACCTTTGATATTTGATTTTCTTTGCTTTTAATCCATCAATTGGATACTAGAGGTTACTATAGACTCATATAGGGGCTAAATTAACTTTAGGATACTTGAATTTAGGGAGGAATTAAGCAAATATTAAAGAAAAATGAAGAAAGGAGGAAGAGAGAATCATTCGGCCAACTAAGGAAAGGAGAAGGGCTGAAGGATAAGGATCACACACCTAAAAATCTGTTATTTAAGTGTTTTTATAGTGGCGCAAATTGGTCCAACCTATGAAGCCGAATTAAACTTTTAATCCCATTATGCACTTTTCTATGGTTTTATCATTTTTCAACTCCAAATCACTCCAAATTTGATTACATAATTCATATCATGTGAAAATATGCTGTACACAAAATTTCAACTCAATCGAAGTCCAATTCCTGTCCGATATAATCAAATCAGTCCGATTAGTAAATTTTCAATGTTCTCAAAAAATTATCTTTTTACTACCAAAAATTTTTACATATCATTTAAAGCCTATCTAGAAGTTTTTATCAATTCTGGACATCATTTGCTATTTTTAAAGACTTGGTCAAACTTCTGGTTAAATCGAGTACTATTTAAACCGAAATCATATATTTTTCTTAATGTCTAAGCTTAATTCCCCATAAAAATGACTCCATAATTTTTAACACATGTTTATTAGACTCTAATAATATTTTCCGCTCAATCGGAGACTGTTTCCTGGTTCGATAATTATTTATCTGCTCGCTAACCGAATTTTCAGTGTCACCAAAATTATAATTTTTTATACCATTAGATTTTACCCATTCATACGAGCGCATACATATTTTCAAAATATTTTTCTGAGATCCATAACTCAAGATATAGTCCGATCAAACTTGATCAAAACTGGTCAAACTGGGCTGATTTTTGCCCATATGAGTTGACCGACGGCCAGGGTGTGTCTCACCGATGGCCTGGCCGTCCCTCCGCCGACAGCCTATCCATCTTTCGCCCCACAGATGCCCGTCTGTGGAGGATAGATGCTCCAAAGCGCCTATTTCTGCTATTTTGCCCATTTCGGAGTCGTTTGACTTCCGATTGACCTCAAATTTTCTCTTACGGACTCCCGCTAACAAGCTCTATCTAATGGTCTAATAAAATATTTTTTTATTTCGAAAAGTACTATTCGCACTGGTGTCACTATTGTTACTCTCGAAAAATACTATATACGATTAAGCCGGTATTGGGGTCATTACAATAAGTAATTTTTTAAGTTAAATTTCCATTCCCTTTTCTCATCCAACTTATACAGTTTATTAAAGTGCATCTCAATCATTTAAGTGAAAGTAATAAATAGAGCAATTTTTAAAGTAATCAAATACATTAACTTATAATCAAATAGGGGCGAAATACAATCCCAACCAAAAACGAAAAAGAATCATATATAAAACGGGATATTCATTTGAAGTGGAAACATTGGTTCCCTCATGCACTTTTACAAAAATGATTTTTTAGGTGACATTTTATTGAAGGAAAACAAGGACAATGGTCCAATTTTATTAAAAAAAAAACCTTATTTTATTCTAGAAAATTTTTGGTGTTTTTTATATTAACGAACATAGAAATAACATTTATCATAATTAAATCCAAATAAATAAGATTTGAAAAGAATAAAAGCTAAATAATACAAAAAGAAAAGGTTGAGAAAAATGAACCAAAATAATGTCTCCAAGTCACTTGACCAATTTGAACCTCCATTTTACTATCCATACTAAAAAAACATAAAAACTCATAAAATCAAAACAAAATGACATGTCAGTAGTATTAAAATAAAACATTAAAAGTAAAGCATATGATAGAACAGTAAAAAAAATATTAAAGAAACACCTAAATATAATATAAGGAAAGAAATTAAGACAAGCAAGAAAAAAGGAATAAAAGAAACAAGGACGGTCAAAGAGAGATGAGGGACGGCCGTCTAAGAGGTGACCGAATGGAGGAAAAAGTTTTTCGTGACATCCCGTTGCTCACTTTCCCGTTGGTCATCTCCAAAAATCAAAAAGATGGGAAAACCCCATTTTTGAGCACACGAAGCTTAAAGTCCTACATTTTTATGGGTCTTAGAACATTATTTCATATAATTATGGTAATAAAGATCCAATCATGAAAAATGATGTAATTGCAAACGAACACGATGATTTACATCTTCAATCAAATCATATATCTCATATCAATATATTGGAATTAATGCAAAATAATGATATTTTGAACCCAGAATATTTTTGGAAGGGAATGAAAGTGTAGGTCTCTACCTTGAATTCCACAAAAATCGGTTGAATTGAACAAATAAAAAATTACTTTCTCTCTCTAAAAATGTTTCTTTAAAACAATGAAAATTTAGCAGAGTAAATCAAGAAAAGAGAATCGATTTCTCTTTCTCAACTTGACTCTTTGATTCTTTGAGAACGAATTTAAAAGAAAACAAATGTAAAGTGAGAAAAACTTTTGTTTATGAAAATCAATTTTTTTTTACAAAACTTGGCCCTCCTCCCTTTATAGGCTTACTTTTTGATCTAAGAATTAACATAAAGCTTGTGTATTTATCTTTAAAGTTAAAATCAAAAGATTTTAATTTATCCTTAAAGATAAAATCAGCATTTGATTTATCCCTAGAGATAAATCATTCCTTGGTGATAAAATCAAATACCTTTAATTTATCCTTAAAGATAAATATCAAAAATTTAATTTATCTCTAGAGATAAAGTGATTTCAAATTATCCTTAAAGATAAAATCAAATACCTTTAATTTTTCCTTAAAGACAAATATTTTCATTCTATAAAATTTATCCTTAAAAATTAGAACTTTCATTTTCCAAGATAAACTTTAGATTTTCTATTGAAAGAAATTTGAAATTTGTTGTTACATAATGAACGATGGGCGTTCTTCGCCTGAGGAACGGGCATCCCTCGCTAGAGAGTAAACTCTGTCCGAGGCCCGCTTCTGCAAGGGATGGGCGCCCATGGTGATCATCTGACAGGCGTCCCTTGCCCGAGGGACGGTCACCGGTTGCCATGAATGAACGCTCCGCATGATCCTCCTGTCGCAAGAGGCGGGCGTGCCTTAGCCCTGACCAATGAGGAGTTCATTATGGGGGACGTGCATCGGTAAAAAAAAAACTTAAATTTTTTGCTGCAAAGGCTGCTTTTTAAATAATTAAGAAAACAAAAGGATTTTTTGTCATAAATAACTTTGAAACTTATGAAATTCATAGGCAAAAACCTACAATTTCAGCTCTCTACCTGTGAAACAGGTATCGGTATTCTCATTGGGTAACTCTGATCTGGACTGTCTTAAGACTCGGTGTCTACAGGTTCTCTTGAGTCTCAAATCAAACCGATATTTTTGATTGGTTTGGTTCGGTTAACTGATAAAATCAAAATTTTAAAATTATAATTAAAAAAATTGTCTAAAAATTATATAAAATTACAAATCATAAAATTAAAATAAAAAAATTCAAATTAAAAATGTAAATGTATTTAATTTGAGTTAAACCCCTTTATATTGAATTAAAAAATATAAAAATAAAGTTTATTTTTGTAAAATATGAAAAAAATAACATATATTAATACAAGTTCGGTCGGTTTGGTTTTTTTCAGTTTTTGCCTTTCAAAATCGAACCGAACCGAAATTAGCTTATTTTTGAAACCAAAATCGAACCGAAAAATCGAACCAAATTAAAAAATTAGGCCGGTTTGGTTCGATTTGAACCGAAATTTGCTCACCCCTATGAAGAATGCTTGATTTATGACAAAAGGAGCAGGAATTTGGTTCATTCAGTCAAAATGTCTACGAATAAAATGTTTTCTATCATGTTTTCGCAATTTGATCTTGTTGCCTTTGTTGCTTCATGTAATGATGTTGTTATTTGGCAAAGAAGATTTGCTCATCTCAATATTGGTGGGTTACAAATGTTGCTTAACTAGAACATGGTGAGAGGACTTCCAGCAATTCAGAACTTGAACTCTAAATGTGAACCTTGGACTTTCGGGAAACATCATTGTGAAAATTTTTCGGCGGATAAGTCTTAGAGAGCCACTAAACACCGTCGTTGAAAGGCAGTAAGTATTTCCTAATTTTTGTTGATGATTTATCAAGAATGACATGGGTGCAATTTTTGGAAGAGAAAGAAAAGGCTCTTGTTTTTTTCAAGCAATTTAAAACTGAGGTAATGAAAGAATCTGACAGTTCAATCATAATACTTCGGACTGATCGTAGAGGAGAATTCACATCCAAAGAGTTTGAGTTGTTTTACAACAGCTTTGGTATTCAGAGGTAACTGACAGCTAGCTATTCACCACAATAAAACGCTGTAGAGGAGCAGAAAAATAGAACAATTGTAAAAGTAGCCAAAAACATGTTGAAAGATAAGCATTTTCGATTAAAAGTTTAGGCAGAGGTAGTGGCTACTGCTGTGTATGTTCTCAACTGGTCACCAACACAAGTAGTTGAAGGAAAAACCCCTTATGAAGCATGGTGTGGTACAAAGCCGCACATTAGTCATGTATGAATTTTTGAATCTATTGCCTATGCTTATGTTCCATCAGAGTTAAGGAGGAAGCTTGATGAGAAAAACATCAAATGCATCTTCATTAGCTACAGCAAGGAGACAAAACACTAGAAAATTAATTATCAACCATGATGTCATTTTCAGTGAAGACGATGCTTGGGATTGGACAGTAACAGGTGCTGAACATACCACTAGGGAAATTATTGAGTCAGACTTTGATTCCTTTGACTCAGGCTCTACTTCAGATGGACCTGCACAACACACAGTACACTCTACTTTAGATTCTCCTCTAAGAAAAGTTAGAAGTATGTTAGATATTGATGCTAATTCTGATTTTGCTTGTCTTGCAATAAAAATAACTTGTTTTAAAGATGCAACAACTAAAGAGGAATGGGTTACAGCAATAAAAGAAGAATTAGCAGCCATCGAAAAAATCAGACCTAGAGTTTGGTTGATTTGACTAAAGAGAAAGATGCTATTGGACTCAAATGGATTTTCAAGTCTAAATTTAATATAGATTATTCACTAAAGAAGAACAAAGCTTGCTTGGTTGTGAAAGGGTATGCACAAGTTCCAGGTACTGATTTCGGTTACATGTTTGGATATGGTTAGATTATTTCTAGTAATGGCTGCTCAAAATAGTTAGCCTATATACCAATTGGATGTAAAATCAGTTTTTCTTAATGGAGATTTGGTTGAGGATATACATGTTGAGTACCAAAAGATTTTAAAGCGCAAGGTCTGAACACAAAGTTTATAAATTACATAAAGCACTATACGGACTAAAACAAGCACCGCGAGCCTTGTATGCTAAAATTAACTCCTATTTCTGAAAAACATTTTTTTAAGGAGTGCTAATAAGCCTACTCTATAGAATAAGTGTTTTGGTAATGATTATTTGATGGTATGTCTATAAGTGGATGATATAGTTTACACTGGTAATTCTTTTGGCTTGATGAAAGCGTTTAAAGAGTCCATGATAGAGGCATTTAATATGAATGATTTGGGACTTCTACATTATTTTATGGGTTTGGAAATTGTTCAAGATACAGATGGGATCTCTCTTTATCAAAAGAAATATGCTATAGATTTGTTGGAACGATTTGGGATGTTCAATTGCAAGGCTGCTAATGATAAATTACTCTTTGAAGATGGAGTTGAGAAGGAAAAGTTCTTTAGAAGTTTGGTGGGAGGCCTGATGTATCTCACAAACTCTCGATCTCATCTTATGTTTGCAGTAAGTTTGGTTTCATGTTTCATGCATAATCCAAGCAATCATCTTGGTGCTGCTAAAAGAATATTAAGCTATGTTTAAGGCATTATAAATATAGAGTACGGTATGTGAAAAATGTAAACAGTGATCTTGTGGCTTATACGGACAGTGATTGGGCTGGGTCGGTGGATGATTAAAAGAGTACAATTAGATTTGTGTTTTGCCTTAGTGGAGGAGCTATTTCCTAGGTATCAAAGAAGCAACAGGTGATTGCCTTATCTAGTACAAAAACAGAGTACATAGCTGCCACAGCTACTGTTTGTTAAGCAATCTGGTAAAGAAGAATTTTGCAGGACTTAAAGCAAGAACAAGTGAAGACAATAAGGATTTATTGTGATAATAGATCCACCATCAATCTCTCAAAAAATCTAGTACACCAAGGCAGAACAAAGCATATAGAGACTCGGTTCCACTTCATCAGAGAGTTGGTCACCAAAGGAGATTTTATATTGTTAACCAGATAATCACACATCCCTATCTTATCATCCATGTATGATAAACTTTTGGTTGATTGTTTTTAACAACTTGCAATGATTTAATTTAACTTTTGGATTTTCTGTTCTTATCTGAATGTTTTAATGTATTATCTGCTGCAATTTTTTTCACTTAACTTGTTCTTTCTCCTTTCTTTCTTTGATGGCTATACAATTTATTTGATTCATTTTTGTTTAACAAAACTGCTTCCCCGTAGTAAAACAATCGTTGGCATTAATAAAATTAAAAAAATTTCTAACTGAATATAACAACCTTACCAACCTATCATCAATTAAAAAAATTAATAAAATTTTCTATATTATCATCAAAGCTAAATATAACAACCTTCTAAAAACATGAAAGTCGATGTTTTACATTAATTTAACTACTTACCAACCAATCAAAAAATTATAAAGTATAATTGATTTTGTAACTTTTTGGATGCTTCCATTGAATTCAACCCAAATAAAAGTGTTTGAAAAATGGCATTTGGGGACAGATGGAAAAATCATCACTTTAAGTAAGTTAAATTCTTGAGATGGTCAACATGTTCCAATTTTCCTCTCCTACCCTTAGTATTTGTGCATTTGTGTGTATAATAAAAGTATTTTAACCAAAAAAACATGTTCAATATCAATATGTACAGTTTGATGGGTGCTGGAATTAATAATGAGCAGACTAGACCCTATATATTTTGGAACTTAACTCCATTTTCTTAGCTTTAAGAAAATAAAATGTTCAATATAAATAAATATTTGCAATTAGGACCACTCATGAATGGTCCAAAATTCTATGCTATGCATATCATTCTAAACAAGAAATTAATTAATTATTGTACCATTTAATTATAAATTAAAAAATAATTATTTTTTATATATTTATGGTCAATGTTGAAGGGGATTTTGTTTTCTAATTCATAATATCAAATTGACAAGGACATAACGTGAATAATCAATATATTGATATCCATGTTTATAAATTCTAGCTACTTTTGGAAAATAACTTGTGTTATAGTTGACTTGTATTTGAAAGAATTATTAGATTCTCGAACTTAAATAGAAATTTTAACAATTATATAAGCAGAATTTTGTTTGACCGCATTTAAATATGTGCATTTACATTTAGGCATATGGCTTAGGCTTTGTGATTTCCTTGGACTAATTGTTTTTAACTTTCTTTTTCAATGAGCTTGATTTGGTAAAATTATGAGCATTCTCCCTCATTTCTTTCACTTGTATGTATATTGTGTTGTTATATTCAATTATACATTATAATGATATTTTTTTGTTATTAATTTATTAGAAATTATGGCGGAAACACAATCTACCACACCAAATTATGAAACACAATCCTCAACTCCTTCCTCAACACGTTCAATTAGACAAAAGACGGATGCGGCATGGAAATATGTCACCGAGGCAACAAATGCAAATGGTAGAAAGGTATTAATATGTGAATTTTGTCAAAAAAAAATTCATGGTGGGGGTATTAATAGAATGAAACAACATCTTGCTGGAGAAAAAGGAAACATTGATGGGTGCAAGAAAGTTAGTGTAGAAGTTCGGTTTGAAATGAAAAGAGCATTGGATGCTAATTTGCAAAAGGCCAAGGAAAAGAAAGTGCTAATGCAAGAGGATGATGTAGAAGTTTTTTCTACAACTAAAGAGATTTCGAAAGGAAAGAGGATGGCATTAACTGGCATTGAATCGTATTTCAAAAAAGGTGTAAGTGATCCATCTCAACCTAGTATTAAAGCATGCATGCAAAGTAAGGATAAATGGCATGAAACTGATTTGGCAATTGCATTGTGGTTTTACGATGCATGTATTCCATTTAATGCTATGAATTCACCTTATTTTCAATATGTTATTGATAGAATAATCAGCATGGGTCATGGATATAAACCTCCTTCTTATCATGATTTGAGAGTGAATTTGTTGAAAGATGCTAAATTGCATGTCAAACTAATCATTGATGATATTAGAAATAATTGGACTGATACCGGTTGCACGATAATGGGAGATGGATGGACAGACAATAGACAAAGGCCTTTAATTAATTTTTTGGTTTATTGTCCAAAAGGGATTTCATTTGTTAAATCGGTTGATGCTTCTGATATTTACACAAATGCTAAAAATTTATGCAATCTATTTTCTGAAATTGTTGAGTGGGTTGGTCCTCGCAATGTGGTTCACATGGTGATAGATAATGGAGCCAATTATAAAGCTGCAGGCTTTAAACTTATGGAAAAATATCTTTTTATTTTCTGGTCACCACGTGCAGCTCATTGTATTAATTTAATATTGAAAGATATTGGACAAATGCCCACAGTTGAAAGTTTAACCTCTCTTGCTTCGAAAGTGACTGTTTTTGTATACAACCATAAGGTAACCTTGAATTGGTTGAGAAAAAGAGAGGGTTGGCGAGAAATTATTCGTCCTGATGCAACTCATTTTGCAACAAATTTTATTGCTTTGCAAAGTTTGCATGAACATAAGGATGATTTGTAAGCTTTGGTTGTTTGTGCTGAATATAAGAAATTTTTAAATTTGTAAAAAGCCAAGGAAGTAAAGCAAATTGTGTTGGATGAAAATTTTTGGGAAAATTGTTTGATGATTGTGAGGATTATGACTCCATAGATACGCTTGTTGAGGATATGTGATACTGAAGAAAAACTATTTTTGGGATATATTTATGAGGGCATGTACAGGGCACATATGGGGATTATGAATGTTTTCAAAAATAATAAAAAATTATATAAGCCCTACATTGAGATTATAGATGGTAGATGGGATCGAATGTTGCGCCAAGATCTTCATGCAACAGCGTATTATTTGAATCCTGCTTTTCAATACGATCAATTATCTTTCTGTAAGGAGTCAGAGATTATGCGTGGTATTTTGAATGTGATTGATAAGTTAGAGGATAATTCTGATAGTACCAGCATACCAGCACTTGATGAGTTAAGAATTTTTCGAGAGCGTGAGATGGGCTTTTCTCGTCCAAGGGCACTTGCTTGCAGCAAAAACACTAGACCAGGTAAGTATCGATTCCATAATACTACATTTCATGTGTGTTTGTATATATATTAAGTTCTGAAAACTAATAAAAGTTTAATATTATTTACTTTTCATATCTAATAAAAGATGAATGGTGGAGATTATTTGGTTACGATGTTCCAAATTTGCAAAAGTTGGCTATAAGAATTCTTACCCAAACTGCTTCTTCTTCCGGATGTGAGCACAATTGGAATATGTTCGAACGCATCCACACTAAAAAAAGAAATAGATTGGAACATCAAAAATTGAATGATCTTGTTTATGTTCACTACAACTTGCGATTGAAAAATATGTGAGTTGTTTATAGTCCGCAAATTGTCTTCATATTTTATGTCTTGTCTCAAAGTAACATTATGATTGCTTATAATTATTAGGTTAACAAATTCTAAGAAAGCATATGATCCAATTGATTATGAATCAATTAATTGAGAAAACCGAATTTTGGATTGTGAAAAAAGAAGGAGAAGAAGGAGAGCTTTATTTTGATGAGATTGAGAGAATGGTCGAAGAACATCCAAAAGATGATGGAGCTTCAAGTGTGCAAGGTTTGTTTTTATTATAATAATATATATGATTTTATTTTAGAATTTTGAAAATTGTGTATAGTTATATTTAATTATGTATTTTTTAAATAAATTTTAGATGTTATGGAGCATAATTAGTTGAAAATCAAGGAGGAGATGGAGATGGAGACGGAGATGAAGAGGAAGATGAAGAGGATTAAAGTCAAATGAATTTATTTAAATACTTGTTATTTTTATTGATATTACGTGAACTTATTTAGATATTTATTATTTATGTTTGAACAATTTATTTAATTTTCATATTTGCAAACTTTGTTGGATTTGAAATTACTATTTTTATATTGATTTTGATAATTAATAGGTTATTTGAATGAATTTTTTATATGTCATATTTTTAAATTTTTTATAAATACTTATACTAATATTAAAAAAATAAAATAAAAACTCCGAGTCAACTCGGTTGAATCGGTTGATCCATGACCCAGTTGGTAAGCCGAGTCAATGTCCGGTCCGGTTCTGAAAACATTGGTGCTTAGATTTGTTTTCCTCAATTTTTTTTTTTTTATGATTATGTGGTTACTATTTATACGGACCGTATGTCTATTTAAGGTCTAATAATTTGTTAATTTTATGTAGAGCCAATAGAAAGTATTCATTCTCATTCTCAAATTACTCACTTTCTACAGTGACGAGGTGTTATTTTTAAGGGGATTTTTTGCGCATGCAAGTATGTATTGATGTGGATGAACCGATTCCTTTAGGTTATGTTAAGACTTTACCTGATGGTAAGAACCTTATTCTCTGCTTGTCCATAAAATGCAAATGAACTTGAAAGACGCATTGGTATTTTTCAAAAAATACAATATTTTGAGAAGTTGAAAGCTTATCGTATCTCTTCTTAGCCATTGGAGCTTTTGGGCCCTGCAGATATTATGGCTTTTTCTCAGTTACATCTTGAGTCTCCATCAATCTCTGTTGATAAAGGTAAGCAGTCTCTAAGATTAATCTTGCATTCCTGATAGATTCCCTTTTAAACCCCTTTTTCCTTCCTGGTGTACCTTCTTTAACTGGAATGGTTTCGTCTCTTATTGATCATTCTATACTTGGTTGGAATTTGCAGTTGATTAATAATTCCTTTATTCCAAGGCATGTTCAGTTTATCCTTTCCTGTGGCAATTTTTAATGGCCATGATACCCATATATGGCATGATACCTCTTCTTGGAATTACACTGTTAAATCAGGATACTGTGTGGTTCTGTAACACCTTGGTTTGGTTTGTGATATGTCGATATTTTCTGCCCTTGAGATAAAAAATTTTTGGTTATTAAACATTCCTCATAAACTGAAGTCTTTTTCTGGAAGCTCTGTTATAATTGGTTGCCGATTGAAGTTAATCTTGCTCAATGTTTTCTCGCTTTTTCTGATTCTTGCATCTTTTGTGGGCAACAAGAATTACTAGTTCATTTGTTCGCCCATTGTATTCCTTGGCTTAACGAGTTTGGAAATGCACCCCTTTTGGTTTATCCTTTGACTCAACGCATAATCTTCAACAAGTATGGGATTCTTTTCCTTCTCCATCTAATCAGCCCATTGCTACTCATATCCCTTCTTTGATTATTCACATTTTGCGTATTTTTTTGAATCATTTTTATCAACCAATAGCATGGAAAGTCAAGTCTTTATCTGGACCTTTGGATCCTCTTATTCTTGAAGGAATTGCATTAATCAGACTCTCTCCAATTCATTCAGCTTATTCAAAAAAATACGCTTAATCATGATTCCTCGAGACTAATCCTGGAGGATATTTATTTATTACTTATTTCTTGCTTCCTTTTTATAATGTTCACTACTTTCATATTTCTAGTCAAGCTAATATGGTTGCTCTTCTAATAGCTCGACAAGCCTTAGTAGATGGTTTTTATTTTAATATGGCAGCTCAAGTTAGTTTTATTAAATGTAATTTCTTCCCATTGTTCAATATATAATTTTGCGCTAGAACAAGTGATGGGCATTCATGAGATTAGTACCCCTAATGCGAGGGTTCAAGAGCTGCTCCATAGAGATTTAATGAGAACTGGTACGGTTAGGCGTATTCGAGTTAGTTAGCTTGGTTTGAATGGTTTTTGTTTTCTTGACAGTTTAGCCCTACTGTGTATCCAAAAAATATATATATATATATATATGATTTTCTAGTTAAAAAAAAAAAAAAAATTGTGAGCCTGTCAATTTTTTCATTTGAATTCCACTCTCACGCTCTAAAAATATAATTTTATATATATATATATATATAAAGATTATATTCAAAAATCCAACATAAAATTTTAATGTTCAAACCAAATTTAAAACTAGATTAAATAATTTTTGCAAGAATCAAATAATATCAATAATTTAGTAGGTATTGTGAGAAAAAAAAAACAAAACAAAACAAAAACAATCATTTAGCTCCTCAAAGAAATGAAGAAATTGTAGCTCCGCGCCTCCACTCATCTACATTTTGATTTACTGCTATATTGAAAAATGAGAATAAAAAATAGTACAACGCCCACCGTGGGGCTCGAACCCACGACCACAAGGTTAAGAGCCTTGCGCTCTACCGACTGAGCTAGACGGGCTGTTGAAATATAGAACAATAAATAATAAATATGAATTTGCGTCTTAGTACACAAGGTCTGGTTTCTTGCTGAGCAAATACCATTACTGCTGTCTCTACTTTGTACCCTTCTTCCATTGGCATTTTACCAGCTAATTTTATGTTATTTTATGACTAACTGATGCAGTTCCGAGTTTGCTATTTTCTACTTTTAGTTCTTGCTTAGATTTTTTTTTTTTTAACGTTTTCCTTCCAGTCTCAGCATGAAAGATTCTTGGGGACCTGTTGAAACCTTGACATTTGATTGAAGTTTATTTCTCCTGAGCGAGACTGCTAATATAATTTGTTAGTTAATTGCCTTTTTCTTGATAGCAAGTATCATAGATTTGTTGCTGATTCCTAATAGCAGGTGGACAGTTTCACAAAACGGATTACAAAAACTAGAATCTAAAAAAAAAATTTTAGGGTATTACGTAATGCATGCTTGTTCATTGACTAGTATCTGTTCTGGCTTCTTTGTGTAGGTGCTTGTGGATCGAGTAGTATGCTGCCATGGGGATGGAAATTGCTTCTTTAGAAGCTTTATGTTTTTGTATCCTGTATGCATGCATTTTTTGTTCCTAATCCTATATTTATTCTTCTGGTTTTCAAATATTTGGTTATAATTTAATCAGTAAACTGCACTTACTGCTGCCATTTTTCTGGAAAAAATGAAATTTATTTGATTTTCTACCATCTTTAGTGGGGTATTATAATGCGAACGAGTTTCAAGCTCTAGCTAAGCATGTTGATGTTTCTCAATCTGATGTACATTTAAGCCATACTGTTCTTTTGCAGCATGAAATTATGCAGTGCACTAGCATTACTTGTTTAAACTGTACCATGTTTGTAAATAAAATCCCATTATAAGCATCAAGCATCAATATTTGTTTTCTTTAATTTCCTCTCAGATTTTCTATACTTGCTTTCATATTGGTTTGTTTAAGTTTTGGATAATGAGTAATCATGGTGCGGTTAACTGATTTTGCATTCTCTTATTGCTCTTTGTACATCTGTACATACTTGCATGTAAATGATTACTTTTGTGATAGATATTGAGTAAAATTCTGCTCTACATGAATGAGAAGTTTTGTGTTGGCTAAATATATGTGATATATATGTTGAGCTGATATATGTGATATTTTGGATTGAATTTTATTGAAGAAAAATTGGGTATGTTGAGTTAATATTTTGATTGAAAAATGAGTTGATACGTTGAATTGAATTTTATCGGAGAAAATATTGAAATATTGAAAATATATGATTCAATTGCATATGTGATATGTTGGAAATACGTGATATGTTTTATATATTTTTGCAGATCTGATAGTGAAATTTTATTGGATTATTGATAATGTTAACATGATATCTGATATACTATTTACAGGAATTTATATTTTTCTTATAGTTTTTATATCTATATGTAAATACCCCATGCATATATTCAGAGGAGTTTTTTAGAGAGGAGTTTTTTAGACTAACCTAGATAGACTTATAAATAGAGTTCGTTAAGGTTTTGTCATCATAAAAAAATGATGAGATTATTGGCTCAAGACCACATCCTAATTTTGATAATAATCAAATCTTAAATAAACTCTATTGTGAATTCTTTTCTAAGTAATTTCTGCAGGAAGTTTTTCTACATACATTTCTGATACTAAATATCAAAATTCTGAAGATCAAGTATGTCAAGAATGGACTTAAGAAGTCAAGCTGGTAAGTTGTCTTAGTTTATTAAGAATTAGGTTACTAAATTGTAAAATCAAATTGAGGCAAATTATTCTCGTTCATGCATACACATTACAACTTTAAAATTGCATAAAAGTGTTTTTAAGTTAGAAAATAAGTTTTTAATTAAAATTGGTTTTCGTCAGAAAATGTTTCTTTAGAAAATAAATTTCTGTCTACATCAATTTTTTAAAGAAATTTCTGTCAGTATTAGAATTTTGGGCAAAAATCAAA
This sequence comes from Excoecaria cochinchinensis, assembly GCA_947683425.1. Taxonomy (NCBI): domain Eukaryota; kingdom Viridiplantae; phylum Streptophyta; class Magnoliopsida; order Malpighiales; family Euphorbiaceae; genus Excoecaria; species Excoecaria cochinchinensis. Next base: position 9,808,191 of record CANTUQ010000050.1, read on the forward strand.
ATTGCACTACATAGGGCTGTGCAAAACCGAACCAAAATCGAAAATCGAACCGAACCGAATGAATTTTGGTCCATTTGGTTCAGTTCGTTCGGTTCTAAACCGAAATAAAATTTCGGATATTTCGATTTGGTTCTTATGATTGTAAAACCGAAGGAACCGAACCGAACCGACCGAAATTTGTTAAGCTCACTATTTTGCTTTTATATATATATATATATATATATATAAAATCTAAACCTAAATATACACTATAGTTATATTTATTTACATGTATATTTTTTAATTAAAGTATATTGAATAAATTATTAATAAAAATTTATGTTGTATTTATTTTTAATATATATTTTTTTAGTATAATTTTGCTTAATATTTATTAGGAAAATAATATGAAAAATTTATGTATGTTTTTTCCTTTTAGTTATTTTAAGTGGTTTTATTTTGTTGAATATAAGTTAATTTAATTTATGAATCCATATAAGTTAAAAATCTAAAAAAAAAACCTATATTTGTGAAGAACCGATTGGACCGAACCGAACCGACTGAAATTATTTCAGTTTATTCGGTTTCAGTCCTAAAAATTTCGGTTTGTGGTTCGGTTATAAAAATTTCTCAAGTTCGATTTTCGATTTATTCGGTTCAGTCCAAAACCAAACCGAACCAACCATTTGCACACCCCTAGCACTACAGGACAAAAATAACGGCTAGTTGGAATCTGTTTTCCCTATTTTGCCCTCCAACAGCTAGAAACGGCTAGTTTGTGTTTCAAACACTTAGAACTGATTTTTTTGAGTATAAATACATGGTGTTTCACCTTTTACAAGGTTAGAGAAAAATTGGAAAGAATTTCTATATCTTAAGAGAAAAGTTAAAACTTGTTCATATCACTTTCCACATCTTTTGCACTTCATTTTTTATATATTCTTGTCAATTTGATTATAGCTTTGTATTGTAATTATTTGTAAGGAAATTTTATTTGTAAAAAATTATGAATTGGGGTAGCTAGAATCTAGGAGAAAAATTCTAGTAACTGTTTTAATCTTTTATTTTGAAAAAAAGATTATGGGTAGATATATAAATCTATGATTGTATATTGGTTTTGACTCTTGCCCTTAAAAGAGTTAACAGTGGAGAGAAAAGTTCAAATAGTGAATCTTGAGAAGTGGATGTAGGCAAGTTGGCCGAACCACTATAAATTCTGTGTGTTTGCCTGTTTTTCTCCCATTTCTGAAACTCTGCATTTCTATTACTCTGTTTTTTATATTCTAGAATTTGTTTGTCAAAATTGTTCTTAAAACTATTCTGAAAATTTTCCACAATAAATTTCATACATACGCTTTACAAAATTATTTTTGAGATTTTAATTAAAAAGAACTTGCAAAAATCTGGTCATTGCTTGCATTGCATTTCTGTATTTACAGTTAGAATTATGTTTTTTCATAAAATTCTATTATATTACACTACAAAAAAAAAAACGAAATTAGCGACGGCAAATTCCGTCGCTAATTTGGAGATTTAGTCGCTAATTGCATATAGCGACGGGGCGACGAAATGTCGCAAATACGGCCGTCGCAAAAATTTTAGCGACTAAACTGAAAAACAGTCACTAAATTTAGCGACGGAAAATTTAGTCGCTAAAAGTAAAAATTTAGTCGCTAAATAATCTCTAAAGTAGTCGTTGAATATGAAAAAAATATTAGCGACAAAAAATTCCGTCGCTATTCCGTCGCAAAAATTATTAAATTTTTTATTTTTAATTTCAATTTCAATTTAAATTTATTATTATTATTACTTCAAAAATTTAATTTATATAAATAATAATTATGCAATATTATTAACAATACTATTAATTTAAAAATATAATATTATAAAAATATATTAAATTGTACTCAAATTTTGTTATATTCTATATCCCATTTTCCCCATATTCCATCTGCAGCTAGGCTTTTGTGTAACCAAAGTTAAATTCTATGCCTATTGTTCTTCTCTTCTGCTATGGCAAGAAGCCTTGACACACCCTGTGTCCACAGATCATATTCTTTCTGGTTCAAACACTCGAATTCCACGACTCCCCTTAACACCGTCTTTAACGCGAAATATCTCCTGTTTTCGCCTCCGTCCAGCAAGTGCCTGCCTGGCCAGGCCGGAATGTCTTTGATGACTTCCAATACCACATCTGTAAATTCAAAAAGATGCGGAGTTTAAAGATTATGTCTTTTGATCTTTTAGACTTTAGTGCCATTAGCTTTCTCAAATCCCCAAAAATGGAAGAAAGCCCCACAACTTCAATTCTGATTTCACATTAACGGGGAAAGACAAAAGCAGAATTATACTCACTCTTTTTCTTTTTCGTTATGGTCCCAGCAACATGTCTGCTCTTCATCTTCAGCATAACATGCACAAAAGAGAAGTTTCAAAAGTTAAAGGTGGTTAAGGAAGAACATTAAAAGAAAGCAAAGCAAAGCAAAGAAAGTAGATCCATTTATTTCATCATAATTATCAGAGCTTTAACTTTTGCAATAATTATATTCACATTCATCACTCTCATCATATCCAAATAATTAACATGCTTTCATATTTCTAATCATATTATTAATCAGTACAAAATGATGTACCTGATTCATTCTGTTGATATAAACAGAGACTATTTTCCAGTGGAGATCACCTGCATTAATCAAACAGGGCCATCAACAAAATTAAACCAATGCAATCACAGGTAAACATTTTTCATATTTTTATATGCACTCACAATCAATTCAATTTATCATCATGCCATCAACAAAATGCAAATTTTCGTGCAGTGGATTGGGGTAACAGTGGATTTGGGGTAGCAGAATTATCCTGATCTATTGCCAACTGCAGCAAGACGCATCACTTGTTTCCTTTTCTTTTTTCAAGCATTGCGCAATTCACAAAATTGAAATAATATAGAACAAATACAAATATCTTTTAGAGATTCATGACCAAGTTAAAACATTTTACTCAAGCTTTTTCTAATGCCCAATAATTGTATCAATGAAATTAATTAGTAGTAAAAATTAAGTTAACATTTGTAAAACCAATTTATAAAAGTATTTAATCCCATCACCTGATACAACACATACTGATATAAGCAGTTTTAAGTTTGGTCACTGTAACTTCCAGTTTTCTCTTATAGTGTAAGCAAGAGTTAAAAGCCTATTGCAATAGATCCATAAAAAACTTCTAGACATTTAACCATTTTTTTCCAAATCTAAACACTTTTCTTTCATTAGGTTTTAGCAACTTAATATCACAAGTTTATAAAACCTCATTGAAATAATAAACAATAAAAGTGTTTCAACTATATGTTTCAACACTTAAACACAAAAAGCCTTTTTATAGTTCGAACAGAGTAACCGGTAAGTGCAAAATCAATTTCAAAATAAAGTATTATTACTAAAGCAATAACTAGTAATTCGACTATTAGTTTTTTAAATTAAAAGAAAATTGAATCCAAACATTCACAATATATAAACGAAAGGGAGACAATTCCATTTTTGAGAGGATCACACTAATCGAATAGATTAGATACAATGCCCGATTACAAACAAGGAAAAGTTAAGATCAGACTATATATTAATGAGACTTGAAAATAATTGGTTGTATATGACTCCCGGTCTTTGAAATGGTAAGTGAAATGTAATGAATTCTAGTCCATCAGATCCTTCCCAAGAAAGACACAATTTAGAACTGTGCATCTCCTACATATTTTGAGACTCAAACTCAATATCCGATGTTCTTTTCGCTATTAAGGGTATCAATGGCATTTCAACATCATGTATTACCGCCACATCATTCATTCTGTCCAATCTAGCTAAATTTATCAGGGCCAAAATGCATTTCCCTTTTGTAAAATCGCCAAATGCCATTGATAACAGAATTATTCCATTAATATTCTCTAAATTGGCTAACCAAGCTATTCAGTAGGTATAGACATTATATTACGATACCAATTCATATAGTAAGATTTAGTTATCAACAAATTATTTATTAATTAATTACAACACAGCTAACCAATCAATAGACACACTGTAATTGTAAAATCACACCCTAACAGATTTAATTTATCAAAAAGAAATCACTTGGATAGGTAAATTGGTTAGCAACTTACAAATTTTCTCTCATTTGATCCTATTTGACGGTCACCGGAACTTGCCGGAGCTCCACCGGAGACGACACCACTACCAGAATGAAGCTCACGGTGTCGCGACTCCATTTCTGGTGGTCACGCGCCAGTACACCCCGCTGTTTAACCGGAATCACCATCGAAAGCGTCGATCCACCCTAACGTCGATCTCCTCATCGCCGGCGAGTGAGGAGGCAAGAGCTTCACCGGAAGACTCATCTCATCGCCAGGAGTCATCCGCCGCTTTGCGTGTCGCCATCAGTCGCCGGAGGTGGCCTGAGCAAGCCGAAGAAGGTTCGGCCTTCTCCCTCCAAATCGGGTCGGTCATCGCGAACAGGAGACCCGATCGGTTGGGCTGGCCGGCATTGCAAAGACCGACGGTCCGATCGCCATCGTGGTCGTCGCCGGTAGTCCCTCCGCCGTGAGCTCTTCCTCTCTCTCTCTCTCTCTCTCTCTCTCGGTTCTGTTCTCCTCTCCCCGTCTCCCTCTAGTTCCCCCTGTTCCCTTTTTTTTTCTACTCTTACTTATTTATTTCTATGAAATTTCATATTTAAAATATTTGAAAATTTTTTAGCGACGGAATCTTTCCGTCGCTAAATCCGTCGCAATTACGATCGATTAAATAACCTCTAAATTTAGCGACTGAATTACCGTCGCTATTTTAGCGACTAATTATTTAGTCGCTAAATTAGTCGCAAAAATTTGCGACTGACTTTTTAGTCGCTAAATTAGTCGCAAAAAAGGCGCCATAAATTGCCGCCAAATTTTAGCGACGGTTTCTTTTTTTAGTCGCTAAATTTGTCGTAAAAAATGAAAAATAGAATTTAGCGACTAATTCATAAAACAGTCGCTAATTAGTCGCTAATTAGCGACCAAAAAAATACAGTCGCTAATTTTAGTCGCTAATTCACAGTTTTTTTGTAGTGTTAGAAAAACAATCAGAAAAATTCGAGACATTCAATTCACCCCACTCTTGTGTGTCTTTGGGACCTACATTTTGAACATTTCTTTAACAGTAAACACTTGCTATATCTTTGACAACAAATATAATTTCTTTGATAGTAAACACCATCATATCTTTTACAGTGAACACTATATCTGAATTTTTAAGCATTTCTTTGACAGTAAACACCATATCTAGATTTTTCTGGCATTATTTTTCAAAGTCTAAATTTTGATGTTCATGTGCTCATATAGTTTGTGGTTTCCCATACAAGTTTAGATATCCCTTCTAGCATGTTATTATTCCATTATGATTTTGTTGCTGTGGAACTTATCTAGTACTCAATTAACGCAGATTTTTTTGACTTGAATTTTCTAGCAATGGTGCACTTATCCAAGTTATAAGAGGAAGTTGATTCTGTGATAAGATACCAAAGGTTTGGTTTTACTTGCTTGAATTCTAGATTTTCTTGCCAAATGAGAATGAGTGAAGAGTACTTTTAGGTTGTGGAAGTAGAGTGCATGTTATGAATTTCTTTTTTTTTTCTTAAATAATTGAATTAGTTATAGTTATGTTGCTTTGCTTTAAAAGAACGAGTTGAAATATTCCCTGCTCTTATGAGCTTATGTGCTTTACCCATTGGCAACGAAGAACTAAATCACATGTAAAGGATAGTGTAGCTGCAAGAAAAATTCAGAAAGCTGATCGTGAGAAGTTGATAAGCTACATTATGCACATTCTTCTTAAAATTTTTTTGGATGGAAATTCTTATAGATAGGGGCTATTGTCTCAAACTTGTATGAGATAAATAAAATGTCATAAAATTTGAAAATATTGGTATATTTTGTAACCAGTCTTTTGTAATCTATGAAAAGACTATATATATATATAAATGAATGATATGTAGTAAAAATGATTTATATTGACCAATTAAATGGGTTTCTAATTATGTTTTAATTATTTTAAAAATTTAATATTAAATGACTGCATTTTGCTTTGCCGAAAGTGAAACACAATCAACGAAAAAAAAATTCGGTGGCTAAAAAAATTCTTTAATGGTTGGATTTTCCTTTGCTGAAAGTAAAACTCAATTAATGAAGGAAAAATTCAGTTGCTAAAACACAATTAATGAATGAAAAATTTGGTAGCTTAAAAGGAGTCTCTAACTACGTACTGCAATATTTTTGGTCATTAATGGTTTCTAATGTTGGGAAAGAATAATAGCAAATATAAAAAAAAAACAAAGGAAGCAAGTAGAGAACATAATGTATAGCTGAAGAATATGAGAAATATTGCACTTTTTATTTACTAAAAAAATGCACACAACTGACAACTTTGGTAAACTTTAACTAGGCTTTACATAGAAACAAAATCAACTAGAAAAATGCAAAAATTATTGGCACTAACATAATCAAGTAACAGAAAATAAAGATTTAAGGGATTAGAAAATATTTTGCTCATTAACTGGGTTTAAGAGCTGGAGTAGCATGTGCTGAATTTGAATCATTCTCCAACACTACCCCTTTATTTAAAGTCGTAAACACCAAGTTGAAGTCTAAAATAAATATGCTTGTTTCGAGGAAGAGATTCTATTAGAATATCAGCCACCTGTTCATTGGTACTACAATACTTCAAAATGATTGATTTATCAAACACAAGATCTCGAATAAAATGAATTCAAATGTCAATATGTTTCGTTCTCCCATGGTGGGCTGGATTCTTAACCAATGCGATTGCCACTTTATTGTTATAATAGATTTCAGTTGCCTCTCCCTATTCTTGGTTGACATCTGCAAGAATTCGCCTTAACTATACTGCTTGACATGCTGACGAAGTTGCTGTAGCATATTCCACTTTCAGTTGAAGACAAGACTGTTGATGTTTGCTTCTTTGAACTCCAGCAAATAGCTCTAGATCCAAGATTAAAAACATAACTCGAAGTACTCCTTCTACCCTCCAAACATCCAGCCCAATCAATGTTCGTGTAACCGAATAATTTGAATTCTGAAACATGATCATACCACAACCCAAAATCAACAGTTCCAGTAATATATCTCAACACTCTTTTTGTAGCTCCAAAGTGATGTTTTGAAGGATGATGCATGAATTTGGAAATTACTCCGACTAAATAAGCAATATCGGGTCGCATATGAGTCAAGTAGATTAAACCTCCAACCAAACCTCTAAAATGACTTGCATTTGCACATTCATCATCATTATCAGCCTGCAATTCTCATTTAAATTCATACGAGTTGCTGCAAATTTGCAATTCAACATGTTAAACCGTTTAAGTAAATCAGTAGCATATTTCTTTTGAGATTCAAAGATCCCATCTTCAGCTTGTTTCACTTCTAGCCCTAGAAAATAGTAGAGCACAACTAAATTTGACATTTCAAACTTTTCCTTTATGCAAGCTTTAAATTCATTAATGAGAGAAGAAGAGGAACCTATATAAATCATATCATCCACATAAAGACAAACTATGATAAGATTATTCATATCTCGTCTCTTCAAATAAAGATTAGGTTGATTCTTACTTCTTTCAAAGCCATTAGCAAGGAAGTAGGAGTCTATTTTGTTGTACCATGCATGTGGAGCTTTCTTCAACCCGTAAAGTTCTTTTTGCAGCCTGTATACTTTCTCTTCCTTCCCTTCAACTACAATTCCTTCAGTTTGAGTAACAAATACCTCCTTTTGCACTTCTCCATTTAAGAATATTAATTTAACATCAAATTGATACACGTGCCATTGTAATTGTGTAGCCAATGCCATGATGATTCTCATTATTTCAAACCAATCAACCAAAGAGAATGTATCTTCAAAGTCAATACCGTGTTGTTGTGAATACACCTTTGCTACATGTCTCGCTTTATACCTTTGAACACTCCCATCAGCATGAAACTTTGTCTTAAATACCCATTTAAGACCTATTCCATGTTTCCCTTTCAGTAAATCTACTAGCTCCCATGTTTTATTTCTTTTAATTGCTGCAAGTTCTTCTTTCATTGCATTGCACCACACGTCCTCTTTGATTGCTTCTTCAAAGCTGGTTGGCTCTACTACAAATAAAGCACATGTAGAGTCATATAATTCCTGCACATACCTGCCTTTTCTTAGTGAAGTCTCATTAGAAAAATCAAATGAAGATAATAATGTTCTCTTTCTTGGTGATGAAGATATAGGGCCGCTAGTATTTGATGTTGGCAGAGTAGAAGTAACAGGGATTTCACTCACTTCTGAGTTTTGAAAAACTTCATTTTCTGCTGGTATTGCAGCTGCTGAAGTGCTATTTAATTTGTCCCAATTTCAGCTTGAATCTTCATCAAACTCTACAGTCATGCTTAGAATCACTTTACCACTTATAGGGTTATATAACCTGTATGCTTTGGATTGTGATGAATAACCAATAAAAATATATTTTATAGATTTGCCATTTAATTTTTTTGTTAATTTGGTGAGTTAATCAAAGCATAGGAAATACAACCAAAAACTTTTAAGTGGCTTACCCCGGGCCTTGTACCTGTCCAAGCTTCATAAGGTTGCAATAGCTCTTGTGTGTGAAATATTGAGCAAATAGACTGTAAGGCTCGGAATTGTATTTTAGTTGTTTTGGACACACCTAGGGTATAAGGATGGCCAAATATATTTAGATGTAATGGGGATATAGACGGTATTAATTAAAAAGCTGAGGGTAGTTTGGTCATTTTACAACTATGGACTAAATTGTATAAATGGTAACTATTGTATTTTAATATGTGCTTATGATAAAGTCATAAGTCAAATATTTGATTTAAAGAGAGTTATGGACTAAATAACAAAGCGATAAATGGACCAATATGAAAACACTTAACACTAAGCAAATGAAAACACCTAGCACTAATCTAGAAGTATGGTGAAATTGGAAGAGCATTTCATGGATTATTTAAAGCCATGAAACACGGCACATATAGGTTTAGAAACCCATTCAATTTTTCTTCTAAGGCGGTCTCTCTCTTTCCCAAATCACACACCAAAATCTCCATTAAAATCTACTCTAAGAGTTCTTCAAGTTAAAAAGTGATTTTAAGTGTAATTCTAAGTTAATAAGAAGAAGAAGGAAGAGCTAGAGTTAAAGAGAAGGAGAAAGAAGAAGAAGAAAGAAAGGCAAAGTGAAGCAAGAAAGGAGAAAGAGTTGAGGTTTGGGAACTTAGCCTTTATATCCATGTTTTGATGATGATTTGTGATGATTTTAGTGTATATTGATTATAAATATTGAATTGAGTGTGTTTATGGTTGTTGAATTGGTTGGAATGATGATTAATGGTATGCAGAGTTTATAAGGGAAATTCTGTCCAAAGTGTCACTTGACTTTGAGACAATGTTTTGGATATAATTTGGTGTAGAGACCTCAAAATTGGATGATTCTAGTTGGAGGTAAAAGTTAAGACTTATACCTAAATATGTCTGGAGAAACCATGATCTAAATCTAGTCCTAAGATGCTCAAAATTGAGCTTGAATTTAAGATAGTGAATCTTTTGTTTAAGCATTGAATGTTAAAGAATGTTATTTGCTATAACATAGGTTTGTAAGTGTATACGATTATCATATGATCATAATGAATATTTGTGAATGTAATGTGTATGTCATTAATTTAAGTATCAAAAGTATGAAAAGAAATGTGATTGAGCGCCTGCTTTGACCGGGTAGTGGATAAATAGGCATGTATATAGGGATCATTAGTGCTGCAGCCTATATTCTATTATGTCAATCCCATTTGGGTCGTTATTAGGCCTTATTTGGGTCATTATATTAGACCCCTGTAAGACGCGCGCTGGAACCAGCAAGGCCCTCTTTGAGCCCGCCTTTTGGGGCTCGAGGGATCGGTTCGCATCTTTATGATCTTGGGCATTATGAGTCATCTTGGATGCCTCTTTTCCAATAAAATATTGAAAATGAGGATTTAGACCCACAACGCCTTTAGGCACTTTTGAGGTATTTTGGAGTCGCCTCCCAGTTTACAAGAAACTGAGAAATGTCTCTAACATCTATTGGTCTAAACCAGAGATTGGTGTCCGAAACTTCACTCTTATTAATGACTTAGGTTTTATAAATGAGTTATTAAGAAATCTAAATTTTAAAAGCGCATCCATTCACATTGGAAAGCGGTAAATAAAGCAGTAAATAAATAAATAAATTACAAAAATAAATAAAGTGGGACAGAACAATCCCCCAAATAAATAATGGAAATAAATAAATAAAAGTTGGGACAGAACAATCCCCCAAATAAAAGTAAATAAATAAATAAATAAATAAAAATAAACAAGTAAATAAACACATGAAAGAAATTAAAATGCAACATACATAAATCGGGTCATGAATTTTAGGAACATTGGTTCCTTTTTATTTATTAGAAAAAATTGAAGAACTATTTTTAGGATATTTATTGAGAAAACCGGGATAAGTAATCCCATTTTATAGAAAACTTAGTTCTCCATTTGAATATGAGGTTTTATTGGGTAAAACAGGACATTGGTCCAATTTATTAATAAAAATCCCAAATTATTAATTATATATAAAAAGGGTGATTTTTTATAGTGCTGATAATTAAAACATATATTTTACACACAATACATAAAGATAATATAAATAAAATAAACTAAACAATTAAGATGCAAACTCTAAATTTGGATGGTTTTCGGTTTCCTAATCCCCAATCCGAGTGTGCGTATGGCTCGTACAATCATATAAGCATTTAAGCCATCAAACAAATAAACGAAGTAAAATGTTAGTAAAGTAAATTAAATAATTGATATTGATAACACAGCAAATATCATTTGCTCTAAGGCCCATCCAGTCGGCCCACTCAACTGGCAAGGTTCAAGGCCCAACAACCAAGAGTAGCAAACACGAGCTCCTAGGCAGCGCACACGCCCGATCGGCTGATGTGACCGCCAGTCCCATCAGCCGCCTGACACAAGGCAGCGCCTATGCCTACCACCTGCTCCCTTTCATGTCGCCGAATACCTATTCTGATAGCCAGTAATCACTCCCCAGGCACTCAAGTGCCCCTCAATCATCTCATATAAATAGCCCAGCCAATGATGGCACCAGGTATTGAATCCCAAACATTCTATCTCTAAAAGCACTTTCTTTCTCTAAGCTACTAACTTAAGCTTTGGAGTGCTTACGCCTGGTCCGACCGGGCATTTCTTATTGCAGGGTTTTCTCATCCGATCGGCTCATCCTCTCTTCTTCAGATAAAGATTTCATAGGCTTTATCATTTGGTGCTTTCATTGAGAGCATGGCGAACTCACAATCCAACGAGAACACGACCCCCAAGGACCTTGATCATGACAATAATGTTCGTGCCAGATCAGGCACCTCGAGAAGGAGGGAAGGGCCCACCAGGTCCCCTACAAGGACCAACCTCCTTCCCGAATTCAATGATGCCACCATGAGGCAACCTGAGGATACCCCTGTCACCGTGAGAGACATGCGCGCTATCCTCAGCGATTTCACCAAGAGCATCATCTAAACGCTCAAGAAAGGTAAGATGCCAGCTACTTCTGAAAGAGCCCAGGAGGAATACCTCGCGGGCGAAGACTTCAAAAGGAATAGAAACAAGGGAATCACCATTAATGAGCCTCGAGCTTAGGGAACTCGAAGGGCCGAGGTCAGAACCCCGGGAAGGTATGACAAGGGGAAGCAGATGATGTCCACAAACAGGGGCTCCCCTTACACCAGCAGGTCCGCCACTCCCTCCATAAGGGACGGCTTGTCCTGTATGTGCACTCCAAGCCGCAGCCACATGAGAAAGCACAAAGACGAGTCCACCGCTACGACCCTGAGTAAAGAGGATCAATGGCTCAAGCAGAAACTCAAGCAGCTTGGCTTTCTCGCTTTTAAGAAAGGTGCCTTCGAAGGGAACACTTGAGGAAATACTGCCTCCCCATTTTGCAGAGAAATCACTGACGCTGAGCTCCCTCCCAGGTGGAGAGATGTGATCATGGAAAGGTACACGGGTAAGACCGATCCTACCACCCACTTGGCTGAGTATTTGACCAAGGTCCAGGTCTACACCTACGATGAAAGGATAGCCTGCAGGGTTTTCCCCACCACTTTCCACGAGCTGCCTTTGGGATCCATTACGTCGTTCAGGCAGTTAAAAGAGCTGTTCACCACGAGGTTCATCGTGCAAACGCGCACACCTAAGACAGTGAATGACTTGTGTAACCTTTACCAAAGAACCGATGAAAGTCTGCGAGACTACATCGACAGGTTTCAGGCTACCATGTCCGAGGTAAGAAACGTCAGTGTAGAGATTCGACTAACGCCTTAATAGGGGGCATCATTGACCGACCGCTGTTCGAATCACTTACAATAAGACCCCCATCCAGCTTCGCTGAACTCATGGAGAGGGCTAGGTAGCACATCCAATTGGATGATGCCCTCCGGTCCAACAGGGGAAGAAGGACTAGCGTATTGGACCGGCTGCAATATTCGGACGGTCGCTCTTCTCACAGAGCTTCTGCCTCCGATCGGACAGCTAGAAGCCCAGACGGAGCGGCCATTTCTAGAAATCCGAGCCAGAGGAAAGGGTCGAGACGAGACCGGTCTATGCGTTTAGATGATCGGCCTGAAAGAACATATACCACCCTCAATGCTACCCCGACCGCGGTGCTCATGTGGATAAAGGAGAAGCACCGCCAAGTCAACTGGCCCAGAGACCTGTCCAAAAGAAGCAGGGCTGCGAGGGATCAAAATAAGTACTGCGAATTCTACAGAGACGTCGGTCATTTAACCGACGAGTGCACTTCGCTCAAAAAGGTGATTGAAAGGTTAATACGCTGCGGAGCCCTCAAGAAGTTTATAGGCCCGGCTAGAGGGGATGAGCCCTGTAGACAGTCAAAGCCTCGCAGGGACGATCCTGACTCAGACGACGATGAGCGCAGGAACCCAAGAAATGTCGACCCGAGCAGGCCATACGCCGGGGTGATAAATGTGATCACCGGAGGGTCATCTTACGGAGAGGATCTCTCCAGAAAAAGGAAAGGGAAAGGTGTCTACCTCTCCCACCGGGCCGAGCAGCCTGCCTCAATCACCATATCCAGCGAACACGCACGAGACGTCATGTTTCCCCATGAGGATGCTCTCGTTATAAGAGCTCAGATTAATAACTTCAACGTCAAAAGAATTCTGGTGGACAATGGCAGCGCTGTTAATGTCCTAACTCTCCAGGCTTACCGAGCGATGGGACTTCCGATCGGGGAGCTGAAGCCGAATGCCACGCCACTGATTGGGCTGGGTAATGCCACTATTCCAGTAGCGGGATCGGTAGAGCTCTTTATCGAGTTAGGCCAAGAGGCAATTGCTCACGCATATAAGGTAACTTTTATGGTTATCGATATGACATTTGCCTATAATGCCATCTTTGGCAGGCCTTTGCTCTTCCAGACCAGAGCCGTTACCTCCATCCGCTACATGGTGATGAAGATCCCAACCACAGGAGGCGTTGCCATCTTGAGAGGTGACTAAAAGGCATCCCGAGAGGCTTATATAACCATGATAAAACAACAGCGGGAAGCAATGGTCGTAGAGACCGGCTTCGAGCAGCCAGAGCAGGCGGAAAGGCCCAAGATGGACCCTATCGAGGAGACAAAAATGAGGGCGCTAAATAAAGGGAAAAATGTTCAAGTCGGGACCAGCATGGATAAAGAGACGAAAGAAGACATCATGCAGGTCTTGACGATAAATCAAGCGACCTTCGCCTGGAAGCCAGAAGACATCCCTGGCATAGACCCTAAAGTGATCACCCACAAGTTGAATGTGGACCCAAATCATCCTCCGATCCGACAAAAGCTAAGGAGGCATGCATTCGACCGGAGGAAGTTCATTTCTGAAGAGGTGGATAGGCTACTTAAGACCGAAACGATCCGAGAGGTAGACTATCCCGAGTGGCTGGCTAACGTGGTTCTGGTTAAGAAAAAGTCAGGCAAGCTGCAAATGTGCGTAGATTTTACTGACCTTAATAAGGCATGTCCCAAGGATAGCTATCCCCTGCCCAGTATAGACCAGTTGGTGGACACCACCACAGGCCATGCCATCTACTTTCTTCTTGACGCATACGCCGGCTACCACCAAATCCCGATGTGGCTCCTAGATCAGGAGAAAACCAACTTTATTACAGATGACGGAACCTTTTGCTACAAGGTGATGTCGTTCGGCCTGAAGAATGCTGGGGCCACGTATCAGCGTCTAATGAACAAGATCTTCAAAGACCAGATCGGGCAGAATATCGAGGTCTACGTAGATGACATGATCGTTAAAAGCCGAAGCCCCGAGCAACACCCCGCCGATCTGGCGAAAGTTTTTGACACTTTGAACAAATTCCAGAGGAAACTCAATCCCGAGAAGTGCGTCTTTGGGGTACCATTAGGAAATTTTTTAGGATTTATAGTCTCCCAGAGAGGGATTGAGGCTAATCCGGAAAAAATCAGGGCTATCCTCGAGATGCAACCCCCCAGGAACATAAAAGATGTCCAGAAGCTGAATGCAAGAATAACAGCTTTGGGACGATTCATCTCCTCCTCAGCCAAGCACTGTACTCCCTTCTTCAAGAAGCTGAGGAAAAGTAAAACCTTCGTCTGGGGGGAAGACTGCCAGCAAGCCTTCGAAGAGCTGAAGGCGTTCCTCACCAACCCACCGCTGCTTAGCCGGCCAATACCAAGTGAAAATCTATACCTTTATTTAGCCACCTCTAATGAAGCTGTTGCAGGTGCCTTGGTTCGAGAGGAAGGAACTCAATAGCTGCCTGTGTACTATGTCAGTGAAGTACTTAGAGGTGTGGATTTAAGGAAGGGACCGGTTGAGAAGCTCATTATTGCCCTCATGATGTGCGCAAGAAAGCTGAGACCGTACTTTAAGGCGCACACAATAGTCATCCTCTCAGAAGGATTCTCCAGACACCCGATCTGGAAGGCAAAATGGTGGGATGGACAATTAAGCTACAGTCCTGGGATGTGAGGTACGAGCCCATGAAGGCAATAAAGGCCCAGGCTTTAGCAGATTTCATCGCTGAATTTGCAGGTGAGGAACCACAGAGTCATCCCAAGCCACAAAATTGGGAAATGACGGTGGATGGCACAGCAAATGACACTTGAGGAGGTGTAGGAATAGTAATAAAAGGCCCCCTGGGTATCACAATAAGGTACGCAATAAAGCTCAATTTTAAAGCTTCCAATAATGTAGTAGAGTACGAGGCACTCCTTCAAGGGCTGAGACTGCTCCACGCGATCCGACCGGAGTCAGTAGCCATCAGGAGTGACTCCCAGCTGTTAACTAGTTAGGTCATGGGGACCTTTGAAGCCAGAGAAGCCACCATGATCCAGTACCTAGCCAAGGTCAAAGCTGCCTCGCAAAGCTCGAGGAAACTGGGTCAGAATGGGCGCTCCAGAAAGCGCCAAGGGACCAAACATCAGAAGTCAATCGGCTAGCAAAGATGTCTGCCTCTGAACAAAGTGTTATAGAGGAACACATTGCCATTGTCGCCCAGACTTCCTCCTCCCTAGACGAGCCGGAGATGATGGAGATCGACCAAGAGGATGAAACCTGGATGAGCCCGATCAAACAGTACCTCCAAACAGGTCGGCTGCCCGAGGACAGAGATAAAGCTCGAAAGGTATCACGAAAATCCCTTAATTACTCCATCATTAACGGTGATTTGTATAAAAAAGCTTTCAGCCACCCTTGGCTCAAATGCGTGATGAAGGAAAAGGGAGATTACATCCTTAGAGAACTCCACGAAGGTATATGCGGAGCACATGAGGCAAGCAGAGCTATAGCAAGAAAAACCCTCCAGACGGGATACTACTGGCCCAGCATGCTTAAAGATGCCCAAGAAAAAGTGAGAAGGTGCCCGCAATGCCAGGTACACGGGAGGATCATAAGGTAACACGGGGCAGACCAGCAACCGATCGGGATTGCTTAGCCGTTCGATCAATGGGGGCTGGATATCCTAGGACCTTTTCCCCAAAGCAAAAAGTAGATGAAGTTCCTCGTAGTAGCGGTAGACCACTTCTCCAAATGGATTGAGGCTGAACCTGTAGCCACTATCACAGCCGAGAGGGTCAAGAGCTTCACTTGGAAAAATATCATCTGCAAGTATGGCTTACCCAATGTTTTTATTGCAGATAATGGCAAGCAGTTCAACAACTCCATTTTTAGAAACTTTTGCCAAGGCCTAAACATCAAATTAAAGTTCACGTCAGTCGCTCATCCCTAAAGCAACGGAATGACTGAGGTCTCCAATCGGACCATCCTGGAAGGGTTAAAAAAGCTACTGGGTGAAGCAAAAGGCAACTGGACTGAAGAACTGCAGAGTGTCATGTGGACGTATAGAACTTCTCCCAGGACAGGCACTCATCAAACGCCATTCTCCCTCGTCTACGGCTCTGAAGCAATGATACCTGTAGAGGTCGGCCTTCCCTCTTACCGATCGACGCTCTACTCCGAACAGAAGAATGCTGAAGAAAGATGCCAAGACTTAGATCTGATGGAAGGAAAGAGAGAGGATGCCTACACCAAGATCGCCGCCTACAAGCAAAGAGTTGCTAGATACCACAATGCTAAAGTAAGGTCAAGAACTTTCAGCGTCGGTGATCTGGTGCTTAAAAAGGCAGACCTAGGCCCGGGTAATGCCGGGGTGGGCAAACTAATGCCAAATTGGGAGGGACCCTACGAGGTCTCCAAAGTCTTATGCCCGATCACTTATAGGCTCCGAACTATAGAAGGCCAAGATGTCCCCAGAAGCTGGAATGTGGAAGTACTCAAAAAGTACCATCTCTAATAATGTATTAGAACTTGGCAATTACCTAATTAATAAAGAGTTTCTTTCTTTCACCTCCCTAAATCTGTCAAGATGGAGGATCTAACCTCCCCAAGTGTTTGCATTATGGAGGATCTCACCTCCCTAGCTCGATTATGCAATTTTTATGCAGCTTTACGAGTATCACCTAGCTCGATTATGCAACATTTATGCAGCTTTATGAGTATTGTCTAACTCGATTATACAATTTTCATGCAATTCTACGAGTATCACTCAGCCCCATTATGCAATTTTTATGCAACCTGAAGGGCTCATGCACCGGGTTCGACACCTGCTCCGAACAAAAAACGCAAAGGTCGGGTGGCTCATCCGCTAAGTCGGACGCCCCGATCTGAAATTGCACGGACCATCCCGATCCGATAGGATTGACGATGCTCCCAATCCAGATTAAGCCAAGCTGCCACTGGACTTGAAGATTACTCCAATTCAGGAAGTACCCAGCTTTATTGAATTATTTCACAATAGCAAGTTATATGCACTTTAGTAAACTTTGCAAATTTCATGCAATTTTTTCAGAGATTTACGAATGCACGGTCAAAATCGCAACTTACGCAAAACAAAGTTAAATGGCGAAGAATATATTATTCATTGAAAAAGAAAAATAGAAAACGTCATACAATTTGTACACATATACAACTTCTAATCTAAGTCTCTATATCTACAATCTCTATTGAGTCAGGAGGCTCGGAAGGCGTCTCTACATTTTGAGCGGGTAAGGCCTGAGAAAGCTCGACAGCAGACTGAGAAGGCTTAGCTGCCCCTTTGGAGACAACCTCGGCAGGCGGAGGCACGTTGACTTCGGCCTCGGGTGGTGCGTCTCTCTGAGCCTGGGGCGAAGAGACCTGCTCGGAAGCTCCCTTTCTAGGAGCATTTCCTTCATCGTCACTGGACGGCGGATCGGGAAAAGCTGTAGGGTCCTCCATCCAGTTGAGATCGGCATCAGGGAAGCGTCTCCCCTCTTCATGGATCAGCCGCGACAGCAATTTTGCCTGAGCCTCTCCCATTTGATCAAGCAGCTGCTCCTCTCGAGAGGCGAGTCCCTCTTCAAACTTCTTCCCCCAGGTGGCCTCCTTGTTCGCCAGAGTGGCGTGAAGACGATCGCACTCCGCCACAGCTTGATCTCTCTCCTCCAGAGCCTTAGCCTTCTCAGCACTTAGAGTTTTGCACTCGCCGCCCAACCTGGTCGCCTCTGCCTCAAATTTTTGGCACTAAGCACTATCGGCTGTTAGGCGTGCCACTTCACCCTTCAGACAATCGAACTCAACAAGCCTCAACTTCAGCTCCTCGGTATGGCGACTTGCCTCTCTCCTCGCGGCCACCACCTCCTCCCGAAGGCCGGAGACCTCCTTTTGAAGACCTGCCACCTGCCACCTCCAGGCAAACTGTGGAGTTCTCTTGATGGGCGGAGTCCCGTTGAGTGGCAGCCTCTCCTCTCGCCTTCCCAGCCTCCCTCGCCCTGGCCTCAGCAAGGCCACCGATGCCATGTAGGCGCTGGCCCCTTCTAATCAGCTGCAAAAAGGAAAAGAACAACCTCAAGCAAGAGAAGAATTTGCCATAAGAGGCAACAACAATCAGGCTGGCCAAATCTTACCTCCAAAACTTGCTGATTGAACATACTCCACTCCCGAGCGAGTGAACCAGGGTCTCTGTAGACACCGGGTCCCGAGGCGATCCAAGATCAGAATTACCCGATGACGAGAATGACACCGGTTTACGGGCAGAGGTGTCAAAAATGATGTTTCTCTTGTCGAAATCTTTTTTTTTTTTATCATAAAAAAAATTTAATAATATTATTAGAAAGTGTTATTTTTTATATTTGAAAAAAAAAGGGGAGAAATTAAATTAGTTAATTAATTTCATTGAATTAAATTAAATTAACTGATTTAATTTGGAAAAAAGAGAAATTGAATTAACTAATTAATTTAATTGAGTTAAATTAATTGATTTAATTGAAAAAAAAAAAAGAAAATTAAGTTGGATAATTAATTTGATTGAATTAAATTAGTTAATTAATTTTATTGGGTTAGTTAATTAGTCTAATTAGAAAAAATAAATAAAAATACAAAAGAAAACAAAAGAGATTTAAAAGGTTTTTTTTAAAAAAAAAAAAATTAACAACAAAGTTTTTTTTAAAACGTGGTAAAGTGGCCATATGGCCACTTTACCACACAGGGTCGCGTGGTGGCCGTTGCCACCACGCGACCACCTGCCCTCGCGTGTACATGCGCGTACTGTCCCCGCGCGCGCTGTGTTCTTCACCGCGCGACCACCTGCCCCTCGCGTGCGACTGTCCCCCTTCACAGCGCGATCACCTGCTTTTTGCGTCGTTTTTGCCGGTTTTCTGCGATTTTCAGTCTGTTTTCTGCGATTTTCTTTCACGTTTTTATCCTATTTTCGATCAACTAAAATAAAACTCCTCTGTCTCTTCCTATTTTGAGCAAAGACGAAAAATAAAATGGATTTCAATCTTCAATTGTTTGGGACGGCAATTTTGATTCAAGGATTTTTTTTGGCTTTTCTCTCTAACTTATTCTCTCCAAAAACTGGTTTCTTCCTCAAAAATTCTTCAAAAAATTCTTGAGTTTCATTTTTAAGCTTTAATCTTTTTTGCTCTAATAACATTTCATCTTGGGTTTGATTTGAGCTAGAAAAATTAATTTTCTTTGCTTATTCATCCCACCAAAAATATTTTCTTGAACTAATTTAATTAAAAACATAGATTTTTATTTTTTTGGGTGGTTATCACTGTAAATTCGACAAGGGAGACGGATCAAGACACCGCTTTTTTCAATCTATAAAATTTCTGAGGGTAAACACTTGTATCAATTTCATTTATTCATTTGTATATTATTTATTGTAGTGAATATTTCTACTTCCGTTGCCATTAAAAATCATGCTTTTTATCTAATATCATTCTTTAGTTTTTGGCCACTGTTGGTATATCATTTGTGACTTTAATTTGTTCTTTGTAAATCCTGGTGCCGCCATCTCCTTTCTCTCCTATTATTATTATTATTTATATTATTATTATTATTATTATTATTATTATTATTATTATTATTATTATTATTATTATTATTTATTCGGTGTTTACTTAATATTCTGTTTTCATTATTATTATTATCATTATTATTATTATTATTATTATTATTAACTTATTTTCTGTTTTTACATTTATTATTATTATTATTATTATTATTATTATTATTATTATTATATATTTATGTATTTTGTGTTTATTATTAATTAATTGTTGCTATTATTATATTTATCTATTTGTTATGTATCATTTCTGTTTATTATTATTATTATTATTATTATTATTATTATTATTATATTTAGTTACTATTGTAACCTTATTAAATGTAAGTATTATTTATGTCATTATCGTTTGATACTATTTGTGCCACTATTATTTATTTATCTATTTATTATTATTACTATTATTATTATTATTGTTATTATTATTATTATCATCAATATTAATATTAGCACTGATATTTTTTTACCTTTATTATTATTATTATTATTATTATTATTATTATTATTATTATTATTACCATTATTATTATTATTATTAGGGTTTTTAATATTTATATTCACTGTCATCATTATGTGTGCATCATTATTATTATTATTAGTATTGCTTTTTATTTGTTTTGTTATTATTATTATTATTATTATTATTATTATTATTATTATTATTATTATTATTATTATTACCATTATTATTATTATTATTAGGGTTTTTAATATTTATATTCACTGTCATCATTATGTGTGCATCATTATTATTATTATTAGTATTGCTTTTTATTTGTTTTGTTATTATTATTATTATTATTATTATTATTATTATTATTATTATCATCATCATTATTATTAGCATTATATACTGGTGTTCAATATTTATTTTTGTTTTTATTAGATCAATTTCATTTAGAATCATTACTAATATTTTTTTATTAATTTTCTGTCTGAGATTTAACTTGAGTCGGGTTATGTGAGTATCCCCGCGGCTCCCCGGATGGGTCGCAACGCGCGGAGGGTCACATCGGTTCGGTGAGATCTCTCTAATTCTCTATCTTTTTGTTGTGTTTATTTGTAAATATTTATTTTATTTATGCGCGCGTGCGATAAAAAGTCACAAAAATACTTTTATAATTAAATCAGGATTTTCACTAATAAAATTGGGACCAATGTCCCTTGTTTTAGCCCAACAATAAAATTATCACAATCAAAACGAAGAGTCAATTTTCAATAAAATGGGATCACTCATCCCGATTTTCTTCCAAACAACCAAAGCGACTCTTCGAACCTTCTTCAAGTAAACGCGAGGAATCAACGTTCCTAAACCTTAGAATAGGCGCGAAGGAACCAATGTTCTTGAAATAATGTCCCGATTTATGCATGTCTTTTATTTTGATCTTGTGTGAGTGTTTAAATTTATGTACATTATTTTCTTTTGGGCCCTTGTAATTAATTTTTTGGGCAACTTTATTTATCTTTTGGGGATTGTATTCCGTCCCACTTACATCTTTAATCTCCTTTTAATGGGGTTGTATTCTGCCCCTATTTCTATTGTAATTGCGTGCTTGCGTGTTTATCGCTTTCTTTTACTGCTTTATTTATTGCTTTCCTTTATCGCTTTTTGAGTGCTTGCAATGCGCTATTTAATTTAAAATGCATCGATCGTGTGAGATGAGAGGTATAATTTTAAGAAGTTAAGAACCCATTTATAATTAACCAAGGCATAAATAAGAGGGAAGTCCCGGATACCGTATCTCTGGTTTAGACCAATAGAGGTGGGAAACCTTTTCCCAATTTCACGCAAAATTGGGTGGCGACTCCAAATACCTCAAAGGTGCCTTTAGGCGTCAATAGGCTAGGTTGTTCTCCCCAATGTTCTATTGGGAGGAATACACCGATGATGTCTCATGGCGCCCATGATCGAAAGACGCGAACCTTCATACCTCGAATCCTAAAGCGGATTCAAAGAGAGGGCCCTTGCTGGGTTTTCGGGTTCGGCGCGCGTCACAGTGGCGACTCCACTGGGGACTTTGTGTTTGAGACTTCACTCTGAAAGTGCTTTGGTTAAAATTTATAATTGGGTTTTTGAAACTTAAAATTCTATCTCTTTTCGAAAATTGCATCATATCATTTTAGAGCCTTAGACTTACGCTAGTTGGTCCCTATCTTACCCCGGTGCGTTCCCGAAGCATGACCCTACTTTCACTCATTGTAGGAAAGTGTTAAGGATAATCACCAGCCCAAGCCTCGTACCTTTTGGTATATTCAAATGGTGACCCGATCGGTCGTTATGCTCGTGATGAGCTAGACCCGTCGGCAGGGATCATGTTTGGGTAGCCCTAAAGTATCATCGCCTTGACCAAAGCTCATGTACTGGCAAGTAGAAACTTCCCCTAGGCGGTATGTTCCTTAATATAATGCTTGTGACATGGGCCATCGCGTATTAAACAAAATCAAGCAAGTGAAGTGGTCTTTTATCAAAGGCTTTCATGCCCCGGTGAGCCCACCTTAACTTGATTGAATTGTCCAAATACGTAATGGCCAAAACCCATACGAATGCGCATTAGATTAAGACTGTTATGCTGCCGATTTTTTACCGTGCACTATACGTGTCTGATGGGTTCCCTGTTAACCTCGGACGAAGCCCACCTAGGAAAGAGACCGCACGACCTCGCGTGTGGGAGTGATAAGGTTGGAAGGATTTATCTGCTTGTATGTGGTTGCGAAATGCTGCATAACTCACGATCATGCATTATAACTGTCATCCATGCATCATGCTAACCATTTGAGCTTTTCAGCCATCATAGATTCATCCAAGTAGACTAGAAGTTCTGACGGCCGGCTAGTGAGAACAGACTCACCCTTCGAATTGCTAGAATTGGTGCCTTTTTGGGATTCTGAGTCATTCTCAACAAGTAGCGAATCATCCTCAATGGCAGAAGAAACTAGAAACTTGACCACTCAAGACCTCGCTAGGAGATTGGAGGAATTTGAACAGTGGGTGTTGGACATGATGGGTGTCATGACAGAAAGACTTGCTCAGCCCCCTGCTCCCCATGCACCAGTAGCTCCACCGGTAGCCCCTCCTAGAGGGCAAGCCGAACCACCTGCTGGTGGGAAGGTTCCCCTCGTTGGAGTCATTGCCCATCAATCCGTAAATGAGCCTAAAGCTGATTCTGTGCCAGTTGAGCCAAGAAGAGCAAGGATCCCAAACCCTGATGAGGATTTCATAATGGATAGAAGGTTTGAGGAGCTTGAAAGGAGGTTGTTGGCCATAATTAAGGAAAGGATGGATGCCATGGCACTAGCTCTTCAAGCTCAACTCACGGTAACTCCCCGAGCACCCCTCAATAGGACTATCACTAACCTCACAAGTCAGGGAGTTGGTAGCGGCGATACAAGAAGGACAGGGAAAACACCAATGGCTAAAATAACTCAAAGGTACCATTTTGATCTGGGCGAACCTTTGTCATGGGTTTTCGAGAAACTAATAAAGGAGGGCAAGTTGCAACCATTGCCTCCTAAGCCAGCCTTAAGTCAAGGACAGCTGGGGCATAAAAGTGATCAATACTGCGCCTACCATCAACACACCGGGCATCTGACAGACCGTTGCCGAATCTTGAGGGGCAAGATCCAAGACCTCATTGATAGCGAGCAGATCTCTGACCCAAAAGAATGAAAGAAGGAGAAGAAGACGGGCTACAACGTTGTCCCCCCACCAGAGATGTGATCAGGTCAATCCACTTAAGCGGCATGCTCCTCCAAAGCCATAAGAAGAAGATTATGTTTTAGACGTTTTATTGCTTTTCAATTCCAGAACTCTTTCATGACAATTCGGTTATTGTAATATGATGAACAATTTCTGTTTATTTATGTGGTATTTCTATGATTTCATTTCTCATGATCACGATGCATCCATTCATTTTGACATTAACCCAATTAATACGACTCCATCTAGTCTCGGAACTTTGGGGAATCCAAGTAAAATCTTGGTAGCATCTGATATAACTCCTGAAGCGAGGATAATTTTGAGAGATGTAAATAAAAAAAAAAAAGAGCCTTTGCCCGGACCTAGTATGACACGGTGAAGATGGACAAGGACACTCTCAAGACCAATGCTACTTCCACGTGCCAACATGACGACGAATCGAATTTTGAAAGTCACTTCTTCGCATCCACGACACCTGAGCTACATATGGTGTCGCCGAATAAAATCGAACTTCGAAAGTTACATCAAAAGTCGGACAAATAAAACTCAAAACCACCATGAGAAATATACAACCCATCAGAACCAAGCCATATGACCTTTTTTTCTCTCGACCCATTCGAAATGTGTACCCCAAAACCGATTATGACTGACCCTTAACCATCCAAAACCCTCATAACTAAATTTCTTACCAAAATTTAATGCCTGACCAAAGTGAAGAACAATGGTCGCAGTGGTTAAGATGAAAAGTGCACGTATATGTAAACTTTAGGACTTGAGCAAAGCTTGTCAGAAAGAAAAAAATTGGGTTGTAAAAAAAAAAAAAAAAATTGGGTTGTAAAAAAAAAAAAAATTGGGTTGTAAAAAAAAAAATTTGGGTTATAAAAAAAAAAAAAAAATTGGGGTGTAAAGAAAAGAGAGAAGAAAAGAGAGAATTGATCAGGGGGCAAGCTTTGTTCAAATCCCGTTGATCTACACATGCCTGCACATTGCCATTCTTCTTAGCTACTGAAGAGGACCAAAAGGGCTAACCCCCGAGCCATCCATCCAATCCCAGCCGACGAAAACCATTTCGAAAGCTTGAACTACCAAGGCCAATAAAAGTACCCCAGATCATTCAAGCCCAACTTGTCACCCTATCTCAGCCATTGAAAGGCCATCCGAAGGTTTGAACCGCCAAAACCAATAAAAGCCAAGCATGAAACTTCACATTCAAGCCCCAAATAAGGAACCCATCAACTCAACCAGTCTGCACAAGCGCTAAGACCAAAACTTTGATACTAAGAAGAATCACTCTCAGAAGCAGCAGTCTCTCCGGCTAACAAAGATGAAAACAAATTCAGCCAATATTGACGAACTGAAAGAGGGTCCATGGCAAAGGCTTAAAAAAAAAAAAAAGAGAAAATATTCAATCAAGAAAACCCGCGAGGGCTGATTGATAACAGGAGTTTGATGCTCTCAAGATCTATCCCGAGATTAGATGATGTCCCATATTTTTCGAGTTAATGCCAAATAGTGATAATGTGTTATGAAATCAGATTGAAATATATGCATTTATGCAAATATGTATGAGTGTAACCAGGGCAGCGCATCTTACACACTCAAAGTTGTCTGAGTCCGGCACAAAACCAGCACATTGTTACTATCTACCCTCTGCCCCTCAGGCGCTTCAGCCAACTCATCTTGCTACCTACTGTGAAGCCAACCCTACAGCACCTTCCTAATAAAGAACCAAGCTCATACAACCAAAATCTGAGACATAAGCACATGCCAATCATATCCGAAAGATCTTTCGCGACAACTCCAACTTCTCTCACACCAAAAAAAAAAAAAAAAAAAGGCCGTTAGAGATGAAAACCGTGACTGGCGCTCTAAGCAAAAGTTAGGCCGAAGGGCAGGGTGAAAACCTGGCGACAGGCAGTCTGCCCTACAAAAAATAAAATAAATAAAAGCTGCTGGATTGGGTTGGGTCCATTCCAGGCAAAAAATAAGGCACAGGGTTATGTGAAAATCCGATAAGGACGCATCTCCCTCTAAGAAAAGCTAGTGTGAAAATCCACGAGGGACGCACTACCTTCAAATAATGACTACAGGTACCAGAGGAGAACCTCATAATCCCTTAAAGGCATGAAATTCAAAGGCAATCCAAGGGGGCACAGATCCTACCGTAACTGACAACCAAACCAGCTGACGCCTCCGAATCCACTCGGATGAACTCTTATCCTGCATTGCTGCATGACACATACATTTCACATGCATGCTCACCATTTATGCCTCCATATCTACCTTCTAAATTTTGCAGAAAAAGAAACTCGATGCTAGCACCGACAAAGGGCAAGCGATGACATCAATCCAACATCAGTCCAATCATCAAATCAACATCAGCTCAACCATCAATCAAAACAATCAATCAGCCAAAGGCCTCCCAAGGGGCATTGCTTTGAATCTCAGAACAGTTTGCACGATGACGGTACTACTGCTCCACGGAGAGTTTGCACAATCTCGGTACTACTACTTCAAATCTCGGAAGGGTTTGCACGATGTCGGTACTACTATTCTACGGAAGGTTTGCACGACAACGGTACTACCACTTCAGAACAGTTTGCACGAGGAAGGTACTACCGCTCCACGGAGGGTTTGCACGATCTCGGTACTACTGCTTCAATGCACACTGCCGGTACTACCATTCTACGGAAGGTTTGCACGACAACGGTACTACCACTTCAAAACAGTTTGCACGAGGAAGGTACTACTACTCCAAGGAGGGTTTGCACGATCTCGGTACTACTGCTTCAAAAGGTTTGCACGCTGCCGGTACTACTATTCTACGGAAGGTTTGCACGACAATGGTACTACCACTTCAAAATAGTTTGCACAAGGAAGGTACTACTACTCCAAGGAGGGTTTGCACGATCTCGGTACTACTGCTTCAAAAGGTTTGCACGCTGCCGGTACTACTATTCTACGGAAGGTTTGCACGACAACGGTACTACCACTTCAAAACAGTTTGCACGAGGAAGGTACTACTGCTCCACGGAGGGTTTGCACAATCTCGGTACTACTGCTTCAAAAGGTTTGCACGCTGCCGGTACTACTATTCTACGGAAGGTTTGCACGACAACGGTACTACCACTTCAAAACAGTTTGCACGAGGAAGGTACTACTACTCCAAGGAGGGTTTGCACGATCTCGGTACTACTGCTTCAAAAGGTTTGCACGCTGCCGGTACTACTATTCTACGGACGGTTTGCACGACAACGGTACTACCACTTCAAAACAAGTTGCTCGATGACAGTACTATCACTCCACGGAGGGTTTGCACGATCACGGCATTACCGCTACAATAATAGACAACACACCGACAACATGGCGACAGCCACTTCAACAACCCATCCAGTCTGGGAAAGCGACCGCCTCAGGTACGTGTCTCTTCCATTCTTTTCTGAATTTTGGCTCACTTAGGCACCTAAGTTCTAAGTTCCCCAAAATTGGGGGCAACTGTAGACACCGGGTCCCGAGGCGGTCCAAGATCAGAATTACTCGATGACGAGAATGACACCGGTTTACGGGCAGAGGTGTCAAAAATGATGTTTCTCTTGTCGAAATCTTTTTTTTTATCATAAAAAAAAAATTTAATAATATTATTAGAAAGTGTTATTTTTTATATTTGAAAAAAAAATGGGAGAAATTAAATTAGTTAATTAATTTCATTGAATTAAATTAAATTAACTGATTTAATTTGGAAAAAAGAGAAATTGAATTAACTAATTAATTTAATTGAGTTAAATTAAATTAATTAATTGATTTAATTGAAAAAAAAAAGAAAATTAAGTTGGATAATTAATTTGATTGAATTAAATTAGTTAATTAATTTTATTGGGTTAGTTAATTAGTCTAATTAGAAAAAATAAATAAAAATATAAAAGAAAACAAAAGAGATTTAAAAGGTTTTTTTTAAAAAAAAAAAAATTAATAACAAAGTTTTTTTTAAAACGTGGTAAAGTGGCCATATGGCCACTTTACCACACAGGGTCGCGTGGTGGCCGCTTGGCCACCACGCGACCACCTGCCCTCGCGTGTACATGCGCGTACTGTCCCCGCGCGCGCTGTGTTCTTCACCGCGCGACCACCTGCCCCTCGCGTGCGACTGTCCCCCTTCACCGCGCGACCACCTGCTTTTTGCGTCGTTTTTGCCGGTTTTCTGCGATTTTCAGTCTGTTTTCTGCGATTTTCTTTCACGTTTTTATCCTATTTTCGATCAACTAAAATAAAACTCCTCTGTCTCTTCCTATTTTGAGCAAAGACGAAAAATAAAATGGATTTCAATCTTCAATTGTTTGGGACGGCAATTTTGATTCAAGGATTTTTTTTGGCTTTTCTCTTTAACTTCTTCTCTCCAAAAACTGGTTTCTTCCTCAAAAATTCTTCAAAAAATTCTTGAGTTTCATTTTCAAGCTTTAATCTTTTTTGCTCTAATAACATTTCATCTTGGGTTTGATTTGAGCTAGAAAAATTAATTTTCTTTGCTTATTCATCCCACCAAAAATATTTTCTTGAACTAATTTAATTAAAAACATAGATTTTTATTTTTTTGGGTGGTTATCACTGTAAATTCGACAAGGGAGACGGATCAAGACACCGCTTTTTTCAATCTATAAAATTTCTGAGGGTAAACACTTGTATCAATTTCATTTATTCATTTGTATATTATTTATTGTAGTGAATATTTCTACTTTCGTTGCCATTAAAAATCATGCTTTTTATCTAATATCATTCTTTAGTTTTTGGCCACTGTTGGTATATCATTTGTGACTTTAATTTGTTCTTTGTAAATCCTGGTGCCGCCATCTCCTTTCTTTCCTATTATTATTATTATTATTTATATTATTATTATTATTATTATTATTATTATTATTATTATTATTATTAACTTATTTTCTGTTTTTACATTTATTATTATTATTATTATTATTATTATTATTATTATTATTATTATATATTTATGTATTTTGTGTTTATTATTAATTAATTGTTGCTATTATTATATTTATCTATTTGTTATGTATCATTTCTGTTTATTATTATTATTATTATTATTATTATTATTATTATTATTATATTTAGTTACTATTGTAATCTTATTAAATGTTAGTATTATTTATGTCATTATCGTTTGATACTATTTGTGCCACTATTATTTATTTATCTATTTATTATTATTACTATTATTATTATTATTATTATCATCATCAATATTAATATTAGCACTGATATTTTTTTACCTTTATTATTATTATTATTATTATTATTATTATTATTATTATTATTATTATTATTATTAGGGTTTTTAATGTTTATATTCACTGTCATCATTATGTGTGCATCATTATTATTTTTAGTATTGCTTTTTATTTGTTTTGTTATTATTATTATTATTATCATTATTATTAGCATTATATACTGGTTTTCAATATTTATTTTTGTTTTTATTAGATCAATTTCATTTAGAATCATTACTAATATTTTTTATTAATTTTCTGTCTGAGATTTAACTTGAGTCGGGTTATGTGAGTATCCCCGCGGCTCCCCGGATGGGTCGCAACGCGCGGAGGGTCACATCAGTTCGGTGAGATCTCTCTAATTCTCTATCTTTTTGTTGTGTTTATTTGTAAATATTTATTTTATTTATGCGCGCGTGCGATAAAAAGTCACAAAAATACTTTTATAATTAAATCAGGATTTTCACTAATAAAATTGGGACCAATGTCCCTTGTTTTAGCCCAACAATAAAATTATCACAATCAAAACGAAGAGTCAATTTTCAATAAAATGGGATCACTCATCCCGATTTTCTTCCAAACAACCAAAGCGACTCTTCGAACCTTCTTCAAGTAAACGCGAGGAATCAACGTTCCTAAACCTTAGAATAGGCGCGAAGGAACCAATGTTCTTGAAATAATGTCCCGATTTATGCATGTCTTTTATTTTGATCTTGTGTGAGTGTTTAAATTTATGTACATTATTTTCTTTTGGGCCCTTGTAATTAATTTTTTGGGCAACTTTATTTATCTTTTGGGGATTGTATTCCGTCCCACTTACATCTTTAATCTCCTTTTAATGGGGTTGTATTCTGCCCCTATTTTTATTGTAATTGCGTGCTTGCGTGTTTATCGCTTTCTTTTACTGCTTTATTTATTGCTTTCCTTTATCGCTTTTTGAGTGCTTGCAATGCGCTATTTAATTTAAAATGCATCGATCGTGTGAGATGAGAGGTATAATTTTAAGAAGTTAAGAACCCATTTATAATTAACCAAGGCATAAATAAGAGGGAAGTCCCGGATACCGTATCTCTGGTTTAGACCAATAGAGGTGGAAAACCTTTTCCCAATTTCACGCAAAATTGGGTGGCGACTCCAAATACCTCAAAGGTGCCTTTAGGCGTCAATAGGCTAGGTTGTTCTCCCCAATGTTCTATTGGGAGGAATACACCGATGATGTCTCATGGCGCCCATGATCGAAAGACGCGAACCTTCATACCTCGAATCCTAAAGCGGATTCAAAGAGAGGGCCCTTGCTGGGTTTTCGGGTTCGGCGCGCGTCACAGTCTCCCATGGCCTTATAGTATTCCTCTTGGAGAATACCCCGGCAGAGATAACTGGCAATTGTTTTGTTGCTCGTTGACCAGTCATTGCCAAAGTTCTCCTTCAAGAAGTCCTGTAATGGCATAGGTCGCATGTCCGTTCGTCGAGGTGGATTGCTTGGCATGACAGCCTTACCTTTACTGGCTACAGCAGCTTGTCTTCTGGATGCCTCTTCGGCCTGCCTCCTCTCGGCCTCGGACGATCGGGTTACCCCCTCCTGGGCTGTCTCCCTCAAAACTTCAGGTCGGGAAGAGAGACATCCCCAGACCCTTCCTCCTCCTCCTCCGGCTCGTTCCCAAGAATAACTCTCCGTAGGCGGGGGGGGCTGATCTACTACTTTAGGACCACCGACCAGAGGAACTGTACTGACTGGACGTTGGCGGTTTGAGGTCGCAGTGGCTGTTGAAGGAGGAGCGACAGAGATCGGGACGGCGACGAGCGGGACACCGGAAGCAACGCTCTACCGCAGTTTCTGCACCTCAGAGGCTGGCAAGAGCTTTCGCCTTTTCCTGTCCTCTTTGGCTTTCTGCTCGGCCTCCCTTTTAGCAATAGCCCGGCCAAGGATGCGCTGGGACATGTCATTTTCACCAGCCATTTCAGCTGCAAATAGACAATAAATAAGATAAGTTTCTCAGACCAAAAATTCACGTCTCATGTAAATCAAATGCAATACATGACTGATGTATGATGACAATGTTTTCTCCCCGATCCTAATGCTCACGTTCTGTGTTCTCAACGTCTTCAGTGCTGGAAGAGCCAAACAACGTGGTTAGAAGAAAGCTGGACTGATAGGGCTCTCCATGCCTGCTCATGGCGTCCATCAGCTTCTTAATATCGCCCTCATACATGGGCTGACTAGCTGCTAGGTCCTTCAAGATTTCGGCCCTAGTCGATCGGGTGAGGCGCACCCCAAATTCGCCCTTCATCCCGACCAAGAAGTATCTCTCCTTGTACCCTTTCATCAAGGTGGGGATGAACATTAGCTTCTTCTTCAGGCGGCTGGTGAAGAAGCATTATGTCCCATCACTCCGACCCGATATGTAGAAGAAATGGGTAA
This sequence comes from Excoecaria cochinchinensis, assembly GCA_947683425.1. NCBI lineage: Eukaryota > Viridiplantae > Streptophyta > Magnoliopsida > Malpighiales > Euphorbiaceae > Excoecaria > Excoecaria cochinchinensis. Next base: position 9,839,577 of record CANTUQ010000050.1, read on the forward strand.
AAAGGTCCAGAGTTGGCGCCACCCCCTCTATTTTGCAGAGGATTTTGAAGCACGCCACCGATCTCCACCCGTTCGGATGTAACTGATTGGGGGCGATCCCATACCCCTCCAATATCGCCATCTCGAAGGCGCCTAATGGGAACCTCAGGCCTGCATCTAAGCTCCAGAGATGGCAAATGAACCACTCGTTGTTATCTTTGCTAAAAGGCCCTTCTGTTATCGCCATCGATTCTGGGCAGGCCGCCATGGATACGTCATCAGGAAAGCCATATTTGGAGGGGATTTTAGCCACCTCCCCAGCGGTCAATCGAGAGTGTAGCTCAACAGCTGGTTTGTTCTCATACCCATCCAAAAAACTCCTATCAAGCACCTCACCACTGCTGGAAGCCATCTTCAACAAGTGAGAATGGAGGAAAGGTGCAATTATCTAACTTCTAAATAGAGTGGATGCAGAAAGAAAGAAAGTGAAAGGCAAAATGAAGCAGAAAGCAAGAGGAAAAATTACTTACTTGATAAAAGGGACTTAAGAAATTTGAAGAAGAAGCAAGGGATGATTGCGAAAATCTGGGAGTTGAGAAATATTTTTGGCAGAGCTTCGCTAGGGATTGCAAAAGTAAAGAGGAAATTCTTTTGAAATCCCCTATTTATAAGCCAAAACTTCTGGAGCACGCCAACCGTCACGCCACTAGAAGAGCGCCATGTGTCAAAAGGCATTATGGCTGTACGCAGAACGAAGCGTCACCCTTAGAGCACGCGCGACATTAAATAGAAACAGCTGTCCAAGCAGGCACGTCTCTTCAGAAAAAAGTGCCTCCCAAGTTCAAAAATCCTGCCAACGCGCATCTTCGGATCAGAAAAATTTAGAACTGATTACATCCGAACGGCCCAACAAAAGGCAAATTCATGCCCGATCGGACCTGTTAACGAGGGGACAAGTGATAACATAGCAAATATCATTTGCTCTAAGGCCCATCCAGTCGGCCCACTCAACTGGCAAGGCCCAAGGCCCAACAACCAAGAGTAGCAGACACGAGCTCCTAGGCAGCGCACAAGGCTACCACCTGCTCCCTTTCATGTCGCTGAATACCTACTCTGACAGCCAGTAATCACTCCCCAGGCACTCAAGTGCCTCTCAATCATCTCATATAAATAGCCCAGCCAACGATGGCACCAGGTATTGAATCCCAAACATTCTATTTCTAAAAGCACTTTCTCTCTCTAAGCTACTAACTTAAGATTCGGAGTGCTTATGCCTGGTCCGATCGGGCATTTCTTATTGCAGGGTTTTCTCATCCGATCGGCTCGTCCTCTCTTCTTCAGATAAAGATTTCATAGGCTTTATCAGATATAATAAAAATAAATTAATTAATTAACTAAAATTAACTTAATAAAATAATTAATTAAAGTGGTTAATAGATTAATCAAATAATAATAAGAAAAATGACAACAATACTAAGAGATTAATGAAATAATAATAATAAACTTTGAGAATATATTAATATACAATACTAATAATGATAGAAAAATAAGATAAAATAGTAATTTGGAATAAGACAAAGTGAACATAAAAGATGTAACTTTAGATAAACAAATTAAGGAATCACGTGGAAAACCTAACTAAAGGACAAAAAGTGGCCAAAATGAGGAGAAATGCAAATGGAAATGTAAAAGAAATGGAAAAGTGAAGTATAAAAGTGGAAATGTAAGAAATTGAAAAGAATTATCAGTGCATGACTCGGATGGGACAACACAACACGGACAAGAAGAAAAAAGGAGCTAGGCAAGCCAAATGAAGCACGACTCGGATGGAATGACACGACATGGACGGAACGAGCAGAGGAAGATGGCAAAGGGAAAGGCGCATGACTCGGATGGAATGACACGACTCGGACAACAGGGACAAGACTCGGACAAGGCAACACGACACGGACAGACAAACAAGGACATGATTCAGACAGAAAGAGGAGATGAACCAGACAATCTAAAAACAGGGGCAAATAGAGGATGTCTGATCGGGAACCATGAAAATGATGATGCAATCCGATCGGGGAGCACGAAATCCGATCGGGACACAACGATTCAAGCAATAATAAGAGCAAAATCCGATCGAAAACAACAAAATAAGCAAAAACAAAATCACAGTTCAAACAAACTGGAAGACAGGGATGAACAGAGTAAGAAAACTAACAAGCTAAAAAATGACATAAGACGATCAACATACCAAAATAAAGCAACAAACACACTTATTAAATCATAACAACAATATACATATGATGAACAAATTAAATAACTCAAGCAACAAATATATACAATATGTACAGATATACAAAGAACAGAAACTTACTGGTTCAACAAAGCAAAGAAGGAAAATAATGAGAAAGCAAACAAAAGGAAAAGAAAGGAAGAGAAGAAAGAAAGGTGGCTATTCAGTATTTACCCTCAGATTTTTTATCTTAGATTAGCAAATGAAGTTTGTGGTTTTCCTCTTTGATTTCTTGATAATGAAGTTGCAAACAGATGCTAGAAAACTCCAGTTGAAAATATGTTATAGAAAAAAATAGTTCTAGAATGATAGATTGTCTCTCACGTTAAAAGCTCTTTTTTTTTCCTTCAAAATGATCCCAGAAACCTTGTGTTGCTCTCTCTAATCTACTCTCTCTTTTCTTTGTGTTCTTCGTTCTTCCCTTTTTTTTTCACAATGCTCTCTCCTCTTTCTTGTTCAGAATCCTCCCCCTTTTGTTCTCTTTCAACTCTCATTAAATGTGGAATGATCGCCCCCTTACTTCCTTACCAAAGCCATGCACAAAACTCATATTTCCTACCAAACTCCCTGTAAATGAGAAAGAGAGCAGGAGCAGGTGAGGCCATCCTCTCCCCTGAGTTGGGCCTCACGTGGTAAGGCTGCATCTCACCAACGTGAGATGGGCCTCACACACGTGAGGCTCCATCTCACATGGGTGAGATGGGCCTCACCCCCCACAGGCCCAAAACAAAAATATTTTTTTTAAAATAGAAAAAAAAATTTTAAATAAAGAGAACAAAATATATTTTAAAGACAAAATGTAAAAATATTTTTTATATATATTTTTTTTTCATTTTTTAAGGAGAGAAGGATGTTTTTAAATAAAAAAAGGAAAAAATATTTTTTTTCTAGGAAACCGTCGTTTTCATCTGCTATTCACCCGTAAACAGGCATCATTTTCATCATTGGGTAACTTTGGTCTGAGCTGCTTCAGGACCCGGTGTCTACAACCCCGTTTGGGTCCCCATCTGTATGTGATATTGATATGATTAAATGTGATATGTGAAGGTACCCTCGAGTACTCCTTTGTTCTATTTTGTACTTCTATTCTCCACTTCCTTTGGAAAATGTAGGCAACTATTAAAGAAAGTATGTTAAAAGACTGTGGTGGAGAAAAAAAAAAGTATGATAAAATGGTAGTTTGTTTTAGTTACATTTATTCCCCATGTGTGCATCATAAGCGTGTGGTATTAATAATTGTTTAAAAAGTGCCACTAATATAGTATACATTTGATATGTAAAGATTGATTTATGAATAAAATATGTACTTTTATATTGCATGATTGATACGTTAAAATTAATTTGTGGATAAAATTATATGCTTTAATACTGTAATAGAGTACGAAATGTTTATTGACACTAAATTATATGTTCATGAGATAACAACTTTAAAATGTTATTTATATCTATGCATTTAAAATCCATGTAATAAATATAGAATTATTATCGTCATCATGAAACAGTATTAGATTGACATGTACTCCTTCACTCGAATATGCATAACAAGTTATTAATTATATACAGTTGTTAATGAAAATATGCTTTGAAAGAAAATTCATATAAGATAAATATGTATGCAAAGAAATATCAACGGGACCTTTATGATTGAGGAATTATGTTATGTGAAATCGAATATTATGGATTCGAATATGTGATATGACTTTCTAAAAAAGTGAATATAAATATATGTATGGATTTTAAAAGAACACTGTGAAAAATATCTACCCTGAATTAAGTAATCATATTTGAATATGACATTTATGGTTTGTATTGATATATGCATGTTTTATACGTGTGTATGTACTCCTTAAAGAACGTGTGTTTTGAACGAAACTATGAAGGATAATTTCTTTGTAGTGAATAATAATGTATATAAACATTACTGTTATGTTTTGCTTATTTATAAGTATGCCTCATATGTGTGTGTGTGTGTGTGTATACATTGATGACCACTGTAAGTGGTCATCCTCTTCATAATGTTCCCCACTAAGCCATTGTGCTTAGCATGGGTGTTCCATCCATATAGGTATCGAAGTCAGATGTATCGCCAAGGACATTCCGCGTCCTTCAAAGCCAACAAAGCTATAGGAGCTCCTTCTGTAGACTTGTATTATGTTTAGTATTGTGAACGTAAACTTCTACTGTAAACAAGAAATTTAATTGTGTAATATGACCAACATGTAAGGAAGTTAGCTTTGGAATATGTAAAGTTAAATTGTGAACTCTGTAAAATATGTAATGTGAAAGATGTTTTCTAATGAAAACAAATTTTATAATTCAAATTTTGATATTTGTTTTAAGACTGACGTGCTTAGTTTAGTGGCATCATTCATTTGTCGTTGTAAACCGGCCATGTTATGATACGGTTTACTATGTCTGGATAAGGGGTGTTACATAGACTGTTGTTATAACTGCTTCTGGCCAGAATTCATTTGGCAGTCCCTTTGCTTGCAACAAACTTCTAGCTATTTCTACAACCATTTGATTATTTCATTCAGCCACACATTTTGCTTCGGTGTATATGGTGTTGTCAAGTCCCTGCAAATGCCATTTTCTTCACAAAATTCAATGAATTCATTAGATAAAACCTCACCGCCCTTGTCCATACAAAGAGCCTTTATGTATCCACCATTTTGCTTCTCAACAAGTGCCTTGAACTTTTGGAAAATCTTAAAAGTTTATGATTTATACTTCAAAACATGCACCCAACTCATGCGGCTAAAATCATCAGTAAATAACAAAAATATTTACTACCACCAAGAGATTTTGTTTTCATAGTCCCACACAACTCCGCATATACTAATTCAAGACAACGCTTAGCCCTCCAAGGTTTTTCTATAGGAAATGATTTTCTATTTTGTTTCCCATAAATGCACCCTTCACACACTTCTATAGCATCAATTTTAGGCAGCCCATTAACCATTTTTTCTTTCACTCAATAATTTCAGCCCCTTGACATTCAAATGCCCATACCTTAAATGCTATAACTTAGACTCATTCCTAGCAACAAAAGCTTGATTTTCTATAATAGTAGTTTTTAAAGGAAACATTCTATTTTCTGTCATCTTAACATTCACTATAGTTTGTCCTAATTTTTTTTTATCTCTAACGACATAATAATAATCATCAAATAACACCAAGTACCCACTATCCAATAATTTCCCAACACTTAACAAATTATGAGACAAACTAGGAACAAAGAACACATCATGATTAAGCTTGACATTACTAATGCTAGTAATAACAGCAACTGTGCCTTTGCCTTCAGCTTGTAGTGGCTTATCATCCCCAGGCCTTACTCTTGTCTTTTTAGTCTTATCAAGCTCTTTGAAAACTAATTTCATGCCTGTCATATGGCTTAAACAACCGCTATCCACATACCAGACTTTATCAGTATTTGATTTATTATGCTAAACTTCATAGGCCATGAACAAATCCTCTTTTGTTTTGTCTTCCTTAACATAACTCGCTTGTTTTTCTCTTTTCCAGCAATCAGTCTTGGCATGCCCAAAACTTCTTGCAATAGTGGCATTGAATACCACTTTTGCTGTGACTTCTTCGATCACTTGAAGACTGCCCGTGATCAGCTTGCCCATTTCTTCCATTGCTTTTACCTCTACCACGACCTCTACCACGATATCCGCCTCTGTTTATTATTTTTCCTAGCACAGCATGATATGAACTTTCATCACCTTTCACCTGAAATGCCTTCTCTTTATTTTTGTCAAGGGATCTACTCAATCCAGCTTCATGTGCTTGCAAAGAACCCATTAGTTCATCAAAAGAAAACACAAAAATATCCTTTGATTCTTCAGTGGCAGCAACTACATGATCAAATTTAGGAGTCAAACTCCTTAACACTTTTTCAACCACAGTTTGATCATGGAGTTTCTCCCCATAGGACCTCATTTAACTTACAATTTCTATCACTCTAGACAGAAAATCTTGAATAGATTCATTATTTTTCATAAGTAAGGTTTCACAATTACGGCATAATGATTGAAGTTTCTCCGTAATTACCTTTTGTAAGCCTTGAAATTCTTGCTTCAGCATCTCCCATGCTTCCTTTGCTCTAGTAGTTGTTGAGATTATTGAAAAAGTCGTGTCATGAATAGCTTGCTAGATGAAGAACAATATCTTTGAGTCCTTCTTTCTATTTTCCCTCAACCTGTTTTCTTCATCCGGGTCAGTATAGCCATTCTCCACAAGGTTCTAAAGGTTTTAAGACTTGAAAATGTCATCATCTTGATGCTCCAAAACTCATAGGAGTTTCCTTTGAAAATAGGAATGAAGGGCTGAGTAACATTCACACTATTCCCATTTATAGCCATGGAATCTTCTCACAAAACTTTTATTAAACACCTGGTAGGCAGCAATAAAACCAATGCTCTGATACCATTTTGTTGGGAAAGAATAACAGCAAGTATAAAAAAAACAGAGGAAGCAAGCAAAGAACAAAATGTATAGCTGAAGAATAGGAGAAATACTGCACTTTTTATTCACAAAAAAATGCACACAACTAACAACTTTGGTAGACTTTAAATAGTCTTTATATAGAAACAAAATCAACTAGAAAAATGCAGAAATTATTAGCACTAATATAATCAAGTAACATAAAATAAAGATTTAAGGGATTAGAAAATATCTTGCTCATTGACTGGGTCTAAGTGCTGGAGTAGCACGTGCTGAATTTGAATCATTTTCCAACATCTAATTGTGAGATTTGAATTTGGAATTTTTTAGTGACCGGTGATGACTAAATTTTTTGATCGTTACAGGTTTTTAGTGATCGAATTTTCCTTCGTTAAAAAGAATTTTTGTCATAGTATATACCAATTTAACAAAATTTCTACTTCAATCGATACATTGGATCTGATGGCTTTAAATGCAGATGCTGAAACAATCTTGTAAACAAGCTTAATGTTGTGTTTATATTCATTTTTCTAATTCTCTCGTACCAAGGAATGATGATATAAAGTTCACTAATCTTTACAATTACAAAGCTTGAAATAATTTATGCTCTTGTTTATATTTACATTTGGGTGTTGTACCAGATGAGAAATTACTAGAACAATGAGTGTACATTGGAGAAAAATTTCAAGAAACTAATTATACGGTTGAACTTTTTTCCCATAACCAAAATGAATCGAAGTGTTGACTTTAGTTTAAAATTGATCTGGATATTTTATCTACAAGCAAACCGAAACATATAGGTGGCAAATGGATCAGACTGCACGAATTTAAATTGGATTATAAATGAATCATTATTTATGAGTAATAAATAGCCCAATGCTCAAATGGATTGGGTGGATTTGGGTCGACTTATAAGTTTGCTACATTTTGGCCTAAATTGATTGCATGGTGGCCTAGATGGGTGGTATGGTTGCCCAAATGGGTGCATCGTAACCCTAATGGGAGAAGCTGTGAGTCCACTCATTTAACCCCTTTTTTTAAATGAAAAGTAACTCTTGATACAATTTCGACACACTAAATGGGATAGGTCGAGTTCGGACCGGGTCAAGATGGGTCGGGTTTGGACTAGAACTAACTGTTATTTGAAATTTTTTTCTGCACAGACCAGCATAAATAAGATACAAACTTACTTTGAGTAGGGTTGGGTTGGGTTTGGTTTGGGCTGGGCCAAAATGAATCTAATTCGAACCGGAATGTAGGTTTTTTTTTGCATAAGCCTACATAAATAACATCTAGGCCTATTTTGGACCAGGCCAAGTTCGGGCCGGTTTAGATCGGACCTAACTGAAATTTGAAAATTTTTCTGCACAAGCCTACATAAACAAAATCTAGGCCTACTTTGGGCCGAGCCGGGATGAATCCAGCTTGGAATGGGTCTAACCGGAATTTAAAGATTTTTTTTTTTGCACAAGTCTGTATAAATAAAATATAGGCCTGTTTTGGATGGGGCTGGATTGGTTTGATACAGGCGGGGATAAATCTAGTTTGGACCAGATCTAACTGAAATTTGAAGGCTTTTTTTTTCTACACAAACTTACATAAATAAAATACAGCCATACTTCAGGTTGAGTTGGATTGATGTCGGATAGGGCGGGAATGGGACAAGTTCGAACTGCCTAATTGAAATTTAATATTTCTTTTTGTACAAGTCTGCATAAATAAAATTCAGGCCTACTTTGGGCTGGACTAGATTTAAGCCAGACTGGGATGGGTCGAGTGGAGGCTGGACCTAACCTGAATTTGATTTTTTTTTTTTTTGCACAAACCTATATAAATAAAATATAGGCTTGCTTAGGGTTAGGTTGGGATGGATCGGATTCATGCTAGGTCTAACCAAAATTTTAAGATTTTTTATGCACAAACCTGCAAAAATAAAATCCAAGTACACTTCAAGCTGAACCAGGTCGAGCTAAATTCGATCAGTTTTGGACCTATATGGGTCGAGATATGGCTAGGCATACTTGGTATGAAAAACATTTTAGCTGGTATAAATTTAGTATTTCGATCTATTTGGTGTAGTTGATGCCTATTGGGCCACATAAAACATGCCCATCTAGGTCAAAAGATAATGGGATCATCTTGAATTGGTCCACATGTACATGCTTCTGAATTGTGATGGGTTTGGATTAATTTTTTTGTGCAGAATTTTTGGAAAGCGCCAAATATGCCACATCTGAATTTAACATGTGAACTATACCAAATTAGACCGAAAGTATTGATGTTTGGACATTTATCAATCATTGTATATAATAATAATTTATAAATAATATTATTTATAATTTTTATTCTATCTTTATTATATAAACTTAAATTTATAAATATTTATATTTTAATACACGAAATTAAAATATTTATATTTTAAATTAATTAACAAATTACAATGATTTTTTAATTATTATAATTAAAATTATATCTTATTAATTGTTTGAAAGATAATTAATTAAGTATTCTTCTAGTCATGATTAGAAAAAAAATTTAATTTAATTATATATTGATAATATTTTAATTTAATTATAAATTAAAAATATTATCGTAAATCCATTCATTACTGATAACCCAGCAAATATCATTTGCACCAAGGCCCATTTAGTCGGCCCAATTGACTGGCAAGGCCTAAGCCCCAACAGCAAAGAGTAGCAGGCACGAGCTCCTAGGCAGCGTACACGCCCAATCGGATGATGTGACCGCCAGTCCCATCATTCGTCTGACATAAGGTAGCGCCCATGCCTTCCACCTGCTCCCTGTCAAGTCGCCGAATACCTACTTTGACTGCCAGTAATCACTCCCCAGGCACTCAAGTGCCCCTCAACCCTCTCATATAAATAGCCCAGCCAACGATGGCTCCAGTTATTGAATCTCTAGCATTCTATCTCTAAAAGTACTTTTCTCTCTCTAAGCTACTAACTTAAGCTTCGGAGTGCTTACGCTTGGTCCGATCGGGCACTCTTTATTGCAGGGTTTTCTCATCCAATCGGCTCGACCCCTCCTCTTCAGATAAAGACAATTTGAGCTTTATCATTTGGTGCTTTCGTTGAGAGGCATAGCGAACTAACAATCCAATGAGCACACAACCCCCATGGATCTTGATCACAACGGCAACACTCGTGCTAAATTAGGTACCTCGCGAAGGGGGGAAAGGCCCATCAGGTCCCCAGCAAGGACCAACCTCCTTCCCGCATTCGATGATGCCATTCTGAGGCAGCCTGAGGATACTCCCGTCACCATTAGAGATATGCGTGCTGTCCTCAGTGATTTCACTAAGAGCATCGTCCAGACACTCAAAAGGGGCAAAATGCCACAGACTTCTAAAAGAGTTCATGAGGATTACCTCATGGACGAAGACTTCAGAAGGAGGGGAAGCAAGGGAATCGTCATCAATGAGCCGCAAGCTCAGGAAAATCGAAGGGGCGCAGTCAGAACCCCGGGAAGGTACGATAAGAGCAAACAAATGGTGTCCGCAAGTAGGGATTCCCCCTACACCAGCAGGTCAGCCACTCCCTCCATAGGGGATCATTTATCCTACATGTGCACCCCAAACCGTAGCCAGTCGAGAAAGCACAAGGGTGAGTCTATTTCTACCATTCTGAGCAAAGAAGACCAGTGGCTCAAGCAGAAACTCAAACAGCTTGGCTTTCGCGCTTCCAAAAAAGGTGCTTTCGAGGGGAACACATGTGGGAACACGGCCTCCCCGTTTTGCAGGGAGATTACTGATTCTGAGCTACCTCCCAGGTGGCGAGACGTGGTAATGGAGAAGTACACAAGTAAGACTGATCCTACCACTCACTTGACAGAGTATCTGACCAAAGTGCAGGTATACACCTATGACGAGAGGGTGGCCTGCAGAGTTTTTCCCACCACCTTAGGAGGAGATGCTTTAACTTAGTTCCACGAGCTGCCATAGGAATCAATCACCTCCTTCAGACAACTAAAGGAGCTGTTCACCATAAGATTCATCATGCAAACGCGTGCACCAAAGTCGGTGAATGACCTGTGCAATCTCTATCAGAGATCCGATGAAAGTCTACGAGACTACATCGATAGGTTTCAGGTCACAATGTCTGAAGTGAGAAGTGTCAGTGTGGAAATGGCGACTAACGCCTTAGCCGGGGGCATCACTGACCGTCCGTTATTTGAATCTCTAACAACGAGACCCCCCATCCAGCTTCGCCGAACTCATGGAGAGGGCTAGGCAGCACATCCAACCGGATGATTCCCTCAGGTCCAATAGGGGAAGAAGGACAAACGTAATGGATCGGCTGTAGCACCCGGACGGTTGCTCTTTCAATAGAGCTTCCGCCTCCGATCGGACAGTAAGAAGCCCAAACGGAGGATCTAGTTCCAGAAATTTGGGCAAGAGAAAGGGGTCAGGGCGAGACCGATCTAGCCGCTCAGACGATCAGCCCGAGAGAACTTTCACCCCCCTCAATGCCACTCCGTCCACGGTGCTGATGTGGATAAAAGAGAAACATGGCCAAGCTAACTAGCCGAGGAAGCTGTCCGAAAGGAGCAGGGTTGTGAGGGACCCCAGCAAGTACTGCGAGTTCCACAGAGACGTTGGTCATTTGACTGACGAGTGCACCTTACTAAAAAAGGAAATTAAAAGAATAATACGCCGAGGGTCCCTCAGAAAGTTTATAAGCCCGGCTAGAGGGGACGATCCCTGTAGACAGCCAAAGCCTCGCAGGGACGATCCTGGCCCAGATGATGATGATGAGCGTAGAAACCCGAGAAGGGCCGACCCGAGCAGGCCTTACGCCGGGGTAATAAATGTGATCACCGGAGGATCATCGTACGGAGCGGATCTATCCAGAAAAAAAGGGGAAAGGTGTCTACCTCTCCCACCAGGCCGAGCAGCCTGCCTTTGTCACCATATCCAGCGAAGACGCACGAGACGTCATGTTCCTGTATGAGGACACTCTCGTTGTAAGGCTCAAATCAATAATTTTAATGTTAAAAGAATTTTAGTGGACAACGGCAACGCTATCAATGTCCTTACCCTCCAAGCCTACTGAGCCATGGGACTCCCGATCGGAGAGCTGAAGCCGAACGCTACACCACTGACTGGGCTTGGTAACGCAACTATCCCAGTAGTGGGATCTGTAGAGCTCTTTGTCGAGTTTGGCCAAGAGGCATTCGCTCACGCTTGCAAGGTAACATTTATGGTTATTGACATGACTTTTGCCTATAATGCCATCTTTGGCAGGCCACTGCTTTTCCAAACTGGAGCTGTTACTTGCATCCGGTACATGGTGATGAAGATCCCAACCAGGGGAGGCATCGCCATCTTGAGAGGCGATCAAAAGGCATCCCGAGATGCTTACATCACCATGATAAAGGAGCAAAGGGAAGCGATGGTTGTGGAACCAGGCCTGGAGCGGCGGGAGCAGGCAGAGAGACCAAGGATGGACCCCGCCGAAGAGATAAAGACAAGGGCACTGGAAAAAGGAAAAAATGTTCAAGTCGGGACCAGCATGGATACAGAGACAGAGGATATCATCATGCAGGTCTTGACAATAAATCAAGTGACCTTCGCCTGGAAGCCGAAGGACATTCCTGGCATAGACCCCAAAGTGATCACCCACAAATTAAATGTGAACCCAACTCATCCTCCAGTCAGACAAAAGCTACAAAGGCACGCACCCAACCGAAGGAAATTCATATCGAAGGAAGTGGATAGGCTACTTAAGACCGGAACAATCCGAGAAGTAGACTATCCCGAATGGCTAGCCAATGTGGTCCTGGTGAAAAAGAAGTCGGGGAAGCTGTGGATGTGCGTGGACTTCATCGATCTGAACAAAGCATGTCCCAAAGACAACTACCCCCTGCCGAGCATAGACCAGTTAGTTGATGCCACCGCAGGCCATTGCATTTACTCTCTCATTGACACATATGCTGGCTACCACCAAATCCTGATGTGGCTTGCAGATCAGGAGAAGACCAGTTTCATCAAAGATAACGGAACCTTTTGCTACAAGGTGATGCCGTTCGGTTTGAAAAATGCTGGTGCCACATATCAGCATCTTATGAATAAAATTTTCAAAGACCAGATTGGGCAAAATGTTGAAGTGTACGTGGATGACATGATTGTTAAGAGCAAAAGCCTTGAGGAACATCCTGCCGATCTGGTCAAAGTTTTTGATACTTTGAATAAGTTCCGGATGAAACTCAACCCTGAAAAGTGTGTGTTTGGAGTCCCATCAGGAAAATTTTTAGGCTTCCTGGTCTCCCAAAGAGGGATTGAGGCTAATCTAAAACAAATTAAAGCCATCCTCGAGATGCAACCCCCCAGGAGTATAAAAGACATCCAGAAGCTGAACGGGAGGGTTACTGCCTTGGGACGATTTATCTCCTCCTTAGCCAAACGGTGCACTCCTTTCTTCAAAAAACTGAGGAAGAGCGAAACTTTCATTTGGGGGGAAGACTGCTAACAAGCCTTTGAAGAACTGAAGGCATTCCTCACTAACCCACCACTGCTTAGTCGGCCAATACCAAGTGAAAATCTATACCTTTATTTGTCCACCTCTGGGGAAGCTGTTGCAGGTGCCCTGGTTTGAGAGGAAGGAACCCAACAGTTGCTTGTGTACTATGTCAGTGAAGTACTCAGGGGTGCAGATTTAAAGAAGGGACCGGTTGAGCAGCTCATTATCGCCCTCATGATGTGTGTGAGAAAACTGAGACCATATTTCGAGGCGCACATAATTGTCGTCCGATCGGGTCACCCGCTTAGAGGGATTCTTCAGACCCCCGATCTAGAGGGCAAAATGGTGGGATGGGCAATTAAGCTGCAATCATGGGATGTGAGGTATGAAACCAAAACGGCGATAAAGGCCCAGGCTTTGGCAGATTTTGTCGCTGAATTCGCTGATGAGGAACCACAAAGTCAGTCCAAACGACAAAATTGGGAAATGACAGTATACGGCGCAGCGAATGACACTCGAGGAGACGTAGGCATAGTAATAAGGGGCCCCCTGAGCATCACAATAAGGTACGTAATAAAACTTAATTTCAAAGCTTCTAATAATGTAGTAGAATATGAGGCGCTCCTTCAAGGGCTGAGACTGCTCCACGCAATCCGACCGGAGTCAGTAGCCATCAGGAGCGACTCCCAGCTTGTAACGAGCCAGGTCCTGGGCACCTTCGAGGCCAGAGAGGCCAGTATGATCCAGTACCTAGCAAAGGTCAAGGCCGCCTTCAGAACGCTCGAGGAAGCTGGGTCAGAATGGATTCTCCAGAAGGTGCCGAGAGATCAAATGTCAGAGGCCGATCGGCTTGCAAAGTATTATAGAGGAAAATATTGCTATCGTCGACCAAACTTCCTCCTCCTTAGACGAGCCGGAGATGATGGAGATTGATCAAGGGGATGAGACCTGGATGAGCCCAATCAAGCAGTACCTACAAACAGGTCAGCTGTCAGAGGATAAAAATGAAGCTCGGAATGTATCACGAAAATCCCTTAATTATTCCATTATTAACGGTGAATTGTACAAGAAAGCTTTCAGCCATCCTTGGCTTAGATGTGTAACGGAGGAAGAGGGAGACTACGTCCTCAGAGAGCTGCATGAAGGCATATGCAGTACACATGAGGCGAGCAGAGCCATGGCGAGAAAAGCCCTCCAGACAGGGTACTACTGGCCCAGCATACTTAGAGATGCTCAAGAAAAGGTGAGGAGATGTCCGCAATGCCAGATTCATGGGAGGATCATAAGGCAGCATGGAGCAGACAAATAGCCAATCGGGATCGCTTGGCCGTTCAATCAGTGGGGTCTGGATATCCTCGGACCCCCCCAAGGCAAAAGGCAGATGAAGTTTCTCATAGTAGCGGTTGACCATTTCTCCAAATGGATTGAGGCTGAAACCGTGGCCACGATCACAGCTGAGAGGGTCAAGAACTTCACGTGGAAAAACATCATCTGTAGGTATGGCTTACCCAATATTTTTATTGCAGATAACGATAAGTAGTTGACAGTTCCATTTTCAGAAATTTTTGCCAAGGCCTAGATATTAATCTGAGATTCATGTCAGTCACTCACCCCCAAAGCAATGGGATGACGGAAGTCTCCAATTGGACCATCCTAGAGGGGTTGAAGAAGCGACTAGGTGAGGCAAAAGGCAACTGGACTGAAGAGCTGCAGAGTATCCTGTGGTCATATAGAACTTCACCAAGGGCAAGCACTCACCAAACGCCATTCTCCCTTGTCTATGGCTCCGAAGCGATGATACCAGTAGAGATCGGCCTCCCATCCTACCGATCGATGCTTTACTCTGAACAGCTGAACACTCAAGAAAGGCGCCAAGATCTAGATCTGATAGAAGAAAGGAGGAGGATGCCTACACCAAAATCGCCGCTTACAAGCAAAGGGTCGCCAGATACCACAATGCTAAGGTGAGATCCAGAACTTTCAATGTGGGTGACCTGGTGCTCAGAAAGGCAGACATAGGTTCGGGAAATGCTGGAGTGGGCAAGCTAATGCCAAATTGGAAAGGGCCCTATGAGGTTTCTAAAATCTTAAGCCCGAGCACGTATAGGCTCCGAACTATAGAAAGGCAAGACATCCCAAGAAGCTGGAATGTCGAAGTACTTAAAAAGTACCACTTGTAGTGATGTATCCAAATTCGACACATGTTCTATTAATAAAGAGGTCTTTCTTCTATCTTTGTCTAAATTATGTATGATATAATTTATGCGCTAGGCTTGATGTCCATCCCAAGCCAAAAATGCGAAAGTTGCGGTTCATTTCTTTGCAGGCTTAATTATCCGTTAGGATCGACGATGTTCCTGATCCAAAGATACGGAAATACCTATCCGTTAGGATCGACGATTTTCTCGATCCAAAGGTGCGAAAATATCTGTCCGTTAGGATCGACGATGTTCCCGATCTAAAGATGCGAAAATGTCCATCCGTTAGGGTCGACGATACTCCCGATCCGAAAACTCGGAAATAATTTTAACTACTCCGTCTCATTCGCTAGGTTTGACGACTATCCCAAACCAAAGATGTGAGAGTCCGGACAGGGTCAAGCGGAGTTTCTCCCAAGTTTAAGTGTTATGCAATAGGCTCTTGGCCAAAATGCAAGTCCAGCACTAACTTGATGAACGAAACCATAACACTTAGCCCATGCTTAGAGTGAGATTAATTAAATCAATCATTCGAACCTGAACCATCTTTTAATTCAGGAAGTATTTGCAAACTTTATGCAATCTTACGAGCTGTAGTTAGTTCGATTATGTTAGCAAAATTAATGCACATTTACAAGTTGTTAATACAATACATCAAGATTATGGAAATCAACACTTTGCAGAAAAATACAAATTTATTAAAACAGAACTATACAATTTGCAAAAATTGTTACAAAAACAAAATATGAAAAGGAAAAAAGCTAAACTAAATTCCTATGCTAACCCTCTATGTCTACAATCTGTACATCGCCTGGAGGATCAAAAGTTGGCTCTGCGTCTGGATCAGCGGCGGGTTGAGGAGGGTGGAGACGAGCTGTGAAGGTCCGGTTGCCCCTTCAGAGATAGGCCCCGCTGGTGAAGGAGCATCAGTCTCAGCTTTGGGAGGCGCCTCTTGACGAACCTCGGAAGACGAAGGAGCCCATTCCGAGACTCTCTGAATTGCTTCACCTCCAGGAGCGTCCCCCTCATCATCACTGGATGGTGGATCAGGCAAAGCCGATGGATCCTCCATCCATTCGAGATTGGCCCCAGGAAAGCGCTGCCCGGCCTCATGAATAAGGCGAGAGAGCAACTTCGCCTGGGCTTCTCCCAACTGATCAAGGAGATGCTCCTTGTGAGAGGCAAGCTCCTCTTCGAGCCTCTTTGCCCAGGAGGCCTCTTTTTCTTCCAAGGACGCCTCAGAGACTCCCCCTCTGCTCGCAACTGGTCGCTCTCCATCTTCAACTTGGCATTCTCGGCAGCCAGCTCTCGGCACTCTACGTCCAGCCTAGTTGCATCTGCTTCGAACCGTCTGTATTGGGCGACTTCGGCAGTGAGGCCGGCCATGTCTCCCTTCAGCTTGTCGATCTCGCTCTGCCAAGCCTTCAGCTCCTGATCCCTTTGATAAGCCTCCTTCCTCAGAGTCATCATCTCAAAATGGGAAGCAGAGGACCGCCTCTTTAGTTCTACCATCTCAGAGCGAAGGGCAGAGGCCTCCTTTCGAGCTGTCTCATACCAAGCATCCGCCTCTGTCCTGGCCTTGGCGCCGTCCTCTGCTCTCCCCCTCCAGATGTTCGGCATGCTATGCAAGTGCTGAGTCCTCCTGGCTATCTGGGCAAAGAAAAAGCCGAATGGGATATCAAAAATCGCCAAGAAATATTAAGCAACAAGGTACCCAGACCTCACCTCTATTACTTGATGGTTAATTAGGCTGATCTCTCGGGAGAGCTGACCGGCGTCCCCGATGTCCTTGCGGTCATCATCCCGAATGAGGCCACGACAGATATATCCAGCCACCTTGCTTGGAGACCAGTCACTGCCGAAGTTCTCCTTCAAGAACTCTTTTAAGGGCACGGGGCGCCCATCAGATCGCCGAAGCGGCTCATCCTGCCAAACGGTCTTGCCTTTGTCAGCCACCCCAGCATCTGAGGCGGCGACCAGCGCAGCAGCTTTTCTCCTAGCAGACTCCTCAGTTTTCCTCCGAGCGGCTTCATCTAGCTGCTACGACCGCTCTTGGGCCAGCTCCTGCAGCGTCTCAATATTAGGAGGGCAGACAGCCCCGGGCTCTTCCTCCTCCTCAGACTCATCCCGCAGTCTCGGCCGCCGATTACGGGATCGCTGACCCTCGAATTCCGGTCGGGGAACCTCATATGTAGAATCAGAAGCTAGCCCAGCTGCAGCCGAGCTGGGCGTTGTGGCGGTGGCAGGAGGAGCAGAGGCAATTGGAATTGCGATGATAGGAGCGACAGGTGTAGAGGCACCTGCTGAACCGCGAGAAGCTGACAACTCTGAGGAAGTCGTGAACTTTCGCTTCTTCCTCTGCTCTTTGGCCTTCCGATCGGCTTCCCTCTTCAGCCGGGCCCGATCACCAAGCCACTAGGTCAAATCATCTCCACCAGCCATCTCAGCTGCAACAAAACATAGACAAGATAAGTCTTTTGCAAACACAATCATTCAATGTGAATGCAATGCATGTTTTAATGTTTCATGATTATGATTATTTGGTCTGCCTGATCCTAATGCTTACGTTCGACATTCCCAGCTGACTTAATGTTAGGGATAGCCCTGAGGCTAGAGGGCTCCTGTAGCGTCTCCAACAGCTGCCTAGACTCGTAGCCCCCCCCTCCCCCCTCGAGTCATGGCATACATCAGTTTTTGAATGTCAGCCTCGTACATAGGCTGACCTGTGGCTTGGTCCTTCAAAATATTGGCCCCCACCGATCGGGCCAGACTCACTCCAAAGCCGCCACTTCTTCCTACCAAGAAATACCTTTCTCGGAAGCCCTTCATCGAGGTAGGAATGTTAATGAGCTTCTTCTTTGGTCGGCTTGTGAAGAAGAACTCCGACCCATCGCTTCGGCACGAAATGTAGAAAAAGTGGGTGAAAAGGTCGAGGGTTGGGGCTACTCCCTCCAGAATGCATAATATCTTAAAGCAGGCCACTGTTCTCCACCCGTTTGGATGCAGTTGGTAGGGGGCGATGCCATATCTCTCCAGTACAGTGATTTCAAAAGCGCCGAAGGGAAGACGCATTCCTGTATCCAAGCTCCAAAGGTGGCAGACGAACCACTCGTTATTATGCTCCCCGAAGGGTCCCTCTGTCACTGCCATTGAATCTGGGCAGGGCTCCACGGATATGTCGTCAGGGAAGCGGTACTTGGCAGGAATCTCAGCTACCTCGCCAGCGGTTAACCGAGAGCATAATTCAACTGCCGGCCTGTCTTTGTACTCGTCCAAGAAACTCCTGTTTAGTGCTTCGCCACTACTGGAAGCCATTTTTGACAAAAGAAAGGGAGGAAATATGCAAATCCCTAACTCCTAAAAGGATGAATGCAGAAGGAAAATGAAAGGCAAAGAGAAAGCGAGAAAACAAAGAGGAGGAATCACTTACTTGGTAAAAAGGACTTGGGAAGTTTGAGGAAAAAACAAAAGATGATTGCTGAAGTCTGAGAGTCGAGAAAGCAATTTAGCAGAGTTTCGCTAGGGATTGCAAAAGTAAGGAAAAAATTTCTCAGAAATCGCCCTATTTATAGGCCAAAGCTTCTGCAACACACCAACCGTCTCGCCACTAGAAAAATGCCATGTGTTATAAAGGCATTATGGCTACACGAAGAACGAAGCGTCACCCTCGGATCACGCGCAACATTAAATGGAAACAGCTGTCCAAGCCGGCACGTCTCTTCAGAAAAGGCGCCTCGCAAAGTCAAAAATTCTGCCAATGTATGCTTCGAATCGGGACAACTTAGAGAGGACTCCATCCGAACGGAACTTCAAAAGGCAAATTCATGCCCGACCGGACCTGTTTGAGGGGGGACAAGTGATAACCCAACAAATATCATTTGCACTAAGGCCCATTTAGTCGGCCCAATTGACTGGCAAGGTCTAAGCCCCAACAGCAAAGAGTAGCAGGCACGAGCTCCTAGGCAGCGCACACGCCCGATCGGATGATGTGACCGCCAGTCCCATCATTCGTCTGACACAAGGCAGCGCCCATGCCTTCCACCTGCTCCCTGTCAAGTCGCCGAATACCTACTCTGACTGCCAGTAATCACTCCCCAGACACTCAAGTGCCCCTCAACCCTCTCATATAAATAGCCCAGCCAACGATGGGTCCAGGTATTGAATCTCTAGCATTCTATCTCTAAAAGCACTTTTCTCTCCCTAAGCTACTAACTTAAGTTTCGGAATGCTTACACCTAGTCCGACCAGGTACTCTTTATTGCAGGGTTTTCTCATCCGATCGTCTCGACCCCTCCTCTTCAGATAAATACGATTTGAGCTTTATCAATTACCTAACTGATATCCGTTTATATGTAATTTGTCTTATAAATCAAGTAATTACAAACACATTCAACATTGTTATATAATCTCTTTTCACCCAAAGAACAATATCATTTTATAGCTGCCACACATTTTAATTTCCTAAAAAAAATAGAAAATGAAAGTAATCTAAGCATTTTCTTTATATAGTGGTCACATTAAATGCATTACTAGTGAACCAATTCATCCTAATATCATTATTATATACTATATTGAAACTGCTATTTTCCCTTTATGCAAATGCAAATAAATAAGAATTTTATTTTGATGAGATTTTATCTATCTTAATTATATTAATAATTTAATTTGACTACTATTTTTCTATTTTGGAATCAATGTCTATATAGATATGTAATTTTTGGTGAAAATGCATGTTTCCATCTTATATTTTTATAATAAAATTAAGAATAATTTATAATTATTATTGTGTGATTAGATTAATTTAGAGATAATATTTAATGTTGCTTGTTGTACTAAGCTTTTTTTTTTTTCATTTTATACAATTGGTTAACTGCAATTTAAACAGCATTAACACCCACACAAAAGCAGTTAATTTTTTAAAAGATTTGAGAAATAAACACTAATTTCGTACCACTTAACAAGATAATTTTTAATTTTTTTTCACTCAATTTGAAAATTTTCAAATTTCAAAAAATATTAATTATGTATTTTTCTATTTTATCTTATATGTAAAAAAAAAAGAGATAATTAATTGATAGAGTGAGAATATATAATTATAGAAAATTAATAAAATAATATTTTAGTAAATTATAATAAATATTTTATAAAATTGATACTAATTAATGATATTTTTGATACGTGTAAAGAGTTAAAAATCGCCGCGTTGAGTGGAACATAAAAGTAATGTTTATTGTTTGTTTAAGAAAATATTAGTTATTTAGTTTCTTAATTTCCAAAGTATATATATTAAAATGTGTGCCTAAATGCAAACATTTAAATCATTTAAATTTTAAATTTCTAATGCGCAATTAATTAATTAATTAATTTAAAAAATACCTAATAGAAAATTAAAGAAGGGTGAATACCGTCCCGTTAACCTATCTATTAACAATTTTATTAAGTTATCTATTAATTTCGGTTAATTGTTGTATTAGTTTTTATTTTTTACCAATTTTTCAAATTGATTTATTAGTTAACCATTAAAAATTTTTAATGTATAAATTTAGTAAATTTTACAAGTTGTAAATTTACTTTTTAATGGTTAAAAATACTTTAAAAATTGAAAAATATAAACCAAATATAATATTCATTAAAAAATCAAATAAAAAATAAAAATTTCATAATTAATTGTAAAAATTGAATATATTCAACATGAAACTAATTATAGGGTACCCATTGTGCACATATAATCAATAAATAATTTTAATAAAAAGATAAATCCAAAGTTTATTTACTAAAAATATGTATTATAATAATATTTTAGAAAGTTACACATTATAATATTTATGAAATATAAAAATATTATAAATTTTAAGCATAAAAATTAAAATATAAAATATAAAAATATATAAATATATAAATCAGTTAACGGTTAACAAACTGTAAAGACTATAAAATTATTAATTTAATTAATTTAAAATCAGGAATTTCGCACCAATTTTTTTTTTAACCAAACATTCGTTTTTTTTTTTTTTTCCTCACCCTAAATCGGATATTTTTGTTCAGCCCCTATCTTGTTTTCTTCCATTTCTTTTCCAGCCCACACTTCAATATTCATCTCCTTTTCAATTCTTTCAATTTTCTTACCTGAACTCAAAAACCACCATATCCAAAATCATAAATCTGCACAAACTCTTTAATTGTACAGTGATCAATGGAGGATCAACATCTTATTATGGACTTGTTGGCACATGATTTTTGGTTTTTGTACTTTTAATCTGCTTCTAGCAAAAGGAAAGAGTATAAAGATGCGATAAGCTAATTTAGTTCTTTGAAGTCTTCAACGTTAATGGTTAGTTCTTTTGAAACCAATGCCTTATCAACAGATCTTTTACCTGAAAATGGTAACCCAGCCGATCATCATGCAGTATCTCCCGGCCTTTTGCATGATACCAACTTTGTGGGCAATTTAAGCAAGGAAAGCCTGCAAGTCTTCACTCGAGCTCTTTTCTAATTGTTGCGAACTCATTGATACTCAATGCCAATATCAATATGATATGGTTACCAAATTAAGTTACTGCAATATAATTGTGTCGGCTAGATTAGATGTTCTTCTGTCCTTGTCTCTGAGGAGCTTATTGGATGCATTTAGAAATCTATATGTATTATAATGTGTTGGATCCTTCTTAAACTCTGTGTGGTAAAGGATGAAGGAAAAAATAAAAAAGAAATTGACAGAAAACTGCAGTTACAGGAGCAAATTTATTCAAAAGCAGGCATCAAACTAATGCAAGAATTCATTCAGAAAAGAGAATGAGAAAGAAATTTAATGAAACATCTACTTTTGCTAACCTTTGATTTAAAGTAGAGAAATTCCCATGCTTTCAAAGGATTAACACTTCATCTACCTCCACTCGAGGGATATTAGCTGTAATAGATGCATATTTTCCTTTCTTCTTCAACAACTTTCTTTCCAGAAAAGGACAGTCCACAATTTCTAAGACAGAAAGAGTGGCAGGCAACCCTTCCTTTGGCAAGGAACGGAGCTTAGGACATTCTGTGATCTCTAATACCTCAAGTGAGGTGAGATGCTGGAGCCCTTCAGATAAAGACTCTAGATTGACAAGCTTCCCAATGCGAAGATCGGTCAGAGCAGCAGGAAGCCGCAATTCTTGTGCAAAAGAAACCATATTTTGACACACACCAGAAATAGTTAAGTCCCTAAGAGAAAGAAGTCTGTGCAATCCCCACTCAGATAAGCGTGGGAGGTTCTCACAATTGTTGATCCGGATCGATATTAAGTTGGTGGGAAGCCCGTCTTTAGGAAATGACACAAGGCCAGGACAAGTAGATACTCCTAAATGTTGAAGTGATGTGAGGCTTTGCATGTTGTTAGGTAAGGACCTGAGATTCAGACAATTGAAGACATAAAACCTTTTCAGGTTTGATGCAGGCAGGCCTCTTTCTGGGAATGACTCTAGACCAACACAGTAGCTTATGTGAAGTTCAACAAGATGAGTGAGGCAATGCAAGCACTCAGGTAAGGTTCTCAGATTTGGATACTTTCTCATACTGAGGCACTCAAGTGACACTGTGTTCTGCAACATCATTCCTGGAAGTGATTCCAATTGCACACAATCCCAAATCTTAAGTACCTTTAAGCTCATTGGTAGCTTGCCTGCTGGGAAGGATTTGAGAGATGGACATTTAATGATTTCTAACCTTTCAAGATTGAAAACATCATTGCCTTCATTGTTCATGTGCATCATCATTCTATCAGGTAGGCATTCTAGAGCTTCACAATCTTCAACGGATAGATGTCTAAGCATGGATGGGAACCCCAACCCTGATAAAGATTCAAATTTTCGGCATCTCTTGATCTTCAATTCTGAGAGCAATGTAAAGCTGAAGAAATCATCTGGCAACTTCTTCAAGCTACCACAATTAAATAGTTCCAATTGTTCAAGTGTACAGGATAACAGTTGAACTCCAATTGGCCTTAAATTTGTCAGTTCACAGCAAGTATTGATGTGGATAGCTTTAAGTGCTGGTGAGCACAGCATAATTCTTTCAGGTAATTGGCTAACATTTGAAATGCTCTGAAGTTTCAAGTTTGCTAGAGAAGACGAGTTCACATCAGCTACACTCTTTAATGCCATCTCATTGCATTCCTCCAGGCTCAAGTCACAAAGAGATGAAAATCTAGACAGCTGAACTTCCAAATATGGACATCTACTAATGTCAAGTTTTACTAGTAAGGGTAGGTGGTTTGGCAACCTCTTTATCAACTTGGGACAATTCCTTATGCAAAGTTCACGTAAGCTGGGGAATTCACTATCAAAAGCTTCCTCTACAATTGTAGAAGCCCAGTCCTCCCATTCTAACATATCGCAAATTGTCAGTGTCTTCAAAGATGGGAAAGGTACAAAGGAGAAATCCTCCCCATAGAATTCAAGACCTACATTTTTTACACTTTGTATGCCTTCAATGAACAAATTTTCAAGAGATGGAAGTTTCCCAAGCGAGGGTAATAATGAACAATTTGTGCAGTTCTTAAGAGTTAACCTTATGAGTTTGGAAAATGAAGGATGTGCAATCCAACTTGGAAATGCCATGCCCCCATAGAATTCAATTTTCAGTACTTTCAGATTTTTGTGAGGTTGCAGCACTTCAAATACATTCATTTCCATTCTGTGATCCCTTCCATTTTGAATTTCAATGTTGCTGCTCCATTCCATGACTAACTCTTCAAGATCCTGCTTACACTGTAAGTTTGCTTCCCAAGCATCACTGCTGTCTTCCACATTATGCAAACCAGTAATGGTTAGTGTCCCTCTAAGACGCAACATGTCCCTCAACTCTCTTATCTTTGATCCACTGCTTTTCCTTACCACAAACTTCCCCAAAGTCCGTAGATTTGTCAGTTTACCTATCCCAAAGGGCAGCTCTTGCAATTGTGTTGTATTAGTAATGTCTAGATGACGTAGATTAATGAGGTTGACAATGCCTGCAGGCAACTTTGAAAGAGCTCCACAATTATGCAAGATCAGTGTTTGCAAATTGCAGAGAGCACCAACAGATTCAGGCATTGTTTTGATCAAAGTAAGAGATAAATCAAGAAAACGTAAGAGTTTTAACTTGCCAATGGCATTTGGCAGTGCACTTATGCAATAGCCACTCAGAGACAGCACTCTCAACTGTCTTAGTCTTGGTAGTAATTCGCATAGTACATTCCTCGTCATATAAAAATTACGCCGGCTAACAGCCATATGAACTGGCAAAGGTAAGAAAGTCCGCAAGCTTCGAGCTTTATGGAGTACCTGAAATTTTTTGAAGACTTCATTTCGATGACGAGTGTAGGACAAATGGCGGGCTTTTTGCATATTATCCACCCCATCATCCAACCTGAAGCAGACTTCTCCAGCGACATACTGAGCTAGGTCATTGATGAGATCATGCATTATAAATAGTGAACCCTTTCTGCTTGATTGCTGGAACAAAGATCTTGATAGTAGATCATCAAAGTATTTTGCACCCAAATTTTCCATTCGCTTTGTTCCCTTTGATTGCTGCAAGAAACCCTCTGCCATCCATAGAAGAACTAACTCCTCCTTGCTGAACTCATAGTCTTTTGGAAATATTGAACAGTAAGCAAAGCACCGCTTCAAGTGCGAAGGCAAATAATGGTAGCTCAACCTGAGAGCAGGAAGAATATTGCTTTGCTCTTCTGGTAAGTCCCATATTTTGCTGTGAAATACAGCTTCCCATTCTTCCAGGCTTAGTTTCATGTGCAAGAGACTTCCAAGAGTCTTTGCTGCCAAAGGCAGGCCTTTACATTTCTCCACTATTCCCTCACCAATTAGTTTCAGGTTTGGATGTGCATCAAAATTGTTGCTTCTCAAGGCAAGTTGAGTGAACAATGGCAAACAACTATCATATGGCAACTCCTTTAGCCGGTAAGCAGCAACAGAACCCATGATTGAAGCGACACCTTCATTGCGAGTTGTGACTACTATTTTACTCCCTGGTGCTCCACTTCTAAAAGGACTGCACAGGACATCCCAGTTGTGGTAGTTCTCATTCCAAACATCATCCAGAATAAGCAGAAACTTCTTATCCGTCAGTATGGCTTGTACTCTACCCTGAAGCAAATTTAAATTGGTGCTAAGACTAACTGCCCTGTCAGTGACTGATTCAAGGACTGTTTGTGTCACACTTAAAACATCAAAATCATCAGATACACAAACCCAAACTTTTAGATCAAAACCATCTTCCACTTTATTGTCATTGTAGATGAGTTGTGCAAGAGTAGTCTTGCCCACTCCAGCCATACCTATTATTGCAATCACACATATATTTCTGTCGTAGTCCCTCATCAACAATTCAAGAATAGCCTCTTTATCTCTTTCCCTACCAAAAACTTGAGCTTCATGAACCAGAGAAGTTGTGGGCAATCTCTTCCTCACTTTGTCGGAGCTGCTTTCAGGTATTTCTCTCAATTCAAGGTTATTCTTTTGACTTGAAAGTTCTTGCAATCTAGTTGTGATCCCTTTCATCTTGGATTCCATCCTAATTCTAAACATGGTATTACTTGGAATGAAGCCATTGAAAGTATGAAAGAACTTGCCCAGCTTACTTGTCCCAGCTTCTTTTTCAACAATCAATCCTCGCTGCACAGCTTCTGTGGAAAATTCATCCAATATGTCCTCGACATCATAAGCCAGGTCCCTAAGCTCAGATAACCAGATCTTCACAAACTTATCAGTCAGCTGTTTCTCTTCTGCATCAAGAAGAACTGCATGTATTTTGAGCAGTATTTTCTCCCATTTCTTGAATTCAGCATAAACCTGCTCTTGGCGTGCAAACTTTAGCAATTCAGGAGAAGCCAACCTGTCAAACAACACTTGAAGAAAAGCAGATAAAACTGCTTCTCCAACCACAGACATGCTCTTGGATTGGAACAAGAATGGAACTTTGGTTGCCTTCTGGGACCTGTATATCAATCACGATTCAGAAATTTATTACAATTTCTCTAAAGAAATCTGATAAATCATGCTTTACTTTGGCGTTGAAGTTGACTCAGTGGCCACACTTTTCATTTACAAAGGAAAAGTAAAAAAAAAATTACTAACAAGGACGCTTAAACGCTAGATAATGACAGGAAAAGGAAATAAGAACGGTACAAGTGTTCACCTAACATGAATTGTGGAGTTGGGTACGTTTATTAAAATAAAAAAAAAAAAAGGAACTACTACAATCAGAGTGTTAATAATAATAATAATAATAATAATAATAATTAGGGATAAGAGTTAAAGTGCTCCTAAAATATTGAAAATTGTATAATTTTGATTTTAAAATACTAAAAATGAAACAAATTTACCTTTGAACAAGCAAATAAGGACCATTTTTAATTTTTTAAGGAAAAATATGGATAAAAAATTTATCTATATTTGTCTATAAAAAATTAAAAATTGTCATATTTGACTTCAAAATATTAAATATAGTCCATATTTATTCCTCAAAATACTGAATAAAAGGCAAATATGTATTTTTTCAACACTTTAGGGGTATTTAAAAAAAAACACCTCTAAGTATAAATTTATACCATTTTTAATATTTTAGAAATAAATTTAGCCTTTATCCAATAATAATAATAATAATAATAATAATAATTAGTATTAACACTTGAAAATTGAAACCCTCAAGTGTCAGAAAATATGGGGTTAGGAGGTAACTGCTTAGCCAACAGAATTCCTTGTCTTGTAGAGCAGCTGCCAATATCTCATCGACGGTTGCCACACCCCAAATCCCTGAATTATGGACTATGCCTCTAGGGAAAAACTGATCAGCTCACTTAATCATCTCTTACTTTCCTAACAGCTCAAAGAGCAGTTTGATACGTTACAGTTACATAGGTTCTATATATTTTCAAAAACAGAGTAGGTCACTACTTTCTGTTCTTTGCTCAAATTTATGTACCTGAATGCATATCCAATAGTACTGTTTCTTCTAA
Source organism: Excoecaria cochinchinensis (assembly GCA_947683425.1). Classification (NCBI taxonomy): domain Eukaryota; kingdom Viridiplantae; phylum Streptophyta; class Magnoliopsida; order Malpighiales; family Euphorbiaceae; genus Excoecaria; species Excoecaria cochinchinensis. The sequence goes on from CANTUQ010000050.1 coordinate 9,866,961, forward strand.
CCTGCACAAAACAAGTTTGGACAATATTCATCCCCTTGCTATCCAGAGCTCTGGACACACAAGTTAACAGCTTTAGAAGTTCTAAATATTTGTCACAAAAATTTTAAGATCCACCATAGTGTACACCTTGCTAAAAGTACATCAGCCCTTAGTTTTGAAAAATTCCCTCTGGATTGCAACAAATGTACAATAATTTGTACAAAAATTAGTTAATGCTTGCAGAATTGTACTACATTAGTTTCAAGCAATATGTTCAGAATTCCTGCAAAAGAAAAAAAAAATCTGCTTGCTGCACAGCTTGTGCCCCACATCCTTCAGATTTTTTTGCCTTCCTGAGCTCTGTGATATAGGATTCCTCTTTTTCAAATATATATGTTTAACTTTTACATGTTCACACAAGTTTCTTCTACATGATCCTTGCTGAGAACATTTTAGAATTAAATTCACCACTGTATGCCAAACCAGTACAACACCCTTCATGCCCTGGAATGAGGGGAAAATGAAATCGCCCCTGTTGCAATCTGTAATGTTACTCAACTCCAATGACAAAATCAATGAAAGAATCTTGTTCCAATTTAAACCACTGGAAGTGGAACCTACATCAAGAAGCTCATTCAGATGATAAATGATCGCCCAATTTTAATTGAAGTAGCCATAATAAATGTTATATTATATAAGCATCCATAATAAATGTAATATTATCCCACTTGTTCCCTTGCTAAAAACCATCAGCTCGCAAAGCACTACCAATAATCCTTGCAAGAGCATGACCCATCAATGAAATGGTGAAACCTGTTGTTATCCCTCAGAATTATCTCTCTTCCTTCAAACTTGGAGATCAGCTTTATAGCTGTATGGCAATCCGGACACACCCTTAGATTTTTCACAACCCTAATCATTTTCCCTGCTTCACTGACAAGAAGCGCAAAGCATAGGGCCAGTTTTTCACTGTGAACGCCTACCATAAACTCCTCCTCTTCCTCTTCAACATCTCTTAGCACACAGCTCCTATCAGCTGTGTACCCATGCCTTCTCATCTTGCTTCCTAGTGCTGCCAATAGTGTGTAGATATCATTTGATCGTTCATGTGATCTGTCCCCAGCAATAAACTTGTGCACCATACCTTTGTATTCAACCCAACTCCACCCAGCTGTCTTCTTCACCTCTCCCTTTCTCATCATTTCTCTCACCCGGTTGACGTCTTCCCATCTCCCTGCTGAAGCATAAATGTTAGAGAGCAAAACATAATTACCAGAATTTTGTGGTTCTAGCAGAAAGAGCATTTTTGCTGCAAGTTCCCCAAGTTCAACTCTTTTGTGAATTCGACTAGCATTTAAAAGCGAACCATAGACTCCAGCATGTGGCTCCATTGGCATGTTATCTATTAGTAACTTTGCCTCATCGAGTCTTCCAACACGGCCTAACAAATCAATCATGCATGCATAGTGGTCTACAACTGGACTTTTAATTGATTCAAAGACCTTTTGGCCTTCTTCCACTAATCCCGCATGGCTGCATGCTGTGAGGACACCTATATATGTTATATGATCTGGGTCAATACGTTCTTCATTCATGGTTAATAATAGTTTTATTGCTTCCCTTCCCAGGCCATGAGCAGCAAACCCAGAAATCAAGGTATTGTAGGACACCACATCTCTTGTTTCCATTTCTTGAAAGATCCTTTGGGCTTCCTTCACGTTTCCACATTTTGAATACAAGAAAATCAAAGAATTAAATCCTGAGATAGTCAACTTAATCTTGTATCCAGAGATAATGTTAACTACCCAGTCACCCAATTCACAAGCCCCAAGATGTCCGCAGGATGAGATGACACTCACCATAGTCACCTCATCTGGTTTCAAGTCTTTAGCACTGATCATTTCTTTGAAAAGTTCAATTGCCATCACTGATTGTCCATTTTGCGAATAACCTGCAATCATTGTGTTCCATGAAACTGTGTCCTTCTGTGGCATCTTGTCGAAGTGATCTCTTGCAGAAACCAAATCGCCAGACCTTACAAACGCCGAAATCATTGCATTCCAGGGAACAGAAGTCCTATAAACCGCAAGCTCTTTAAATATTTTTCCAGCAGCCTCAAGATTCCCACACTTTGCATTCATGTCAAGCAAAGCTGTCTTGACAAAACAGTTCAACTTGATCTTCTTTTTATCTAGCATCTTCACGAATGACTCTGCAAGACAAGGATCACCATAAGACGAACATGAAGAAATTACAGTAGTCCATGTAGTTTCATTAGGCTGAACCCCAACATTCATCATATGATCAAACAACTTCAAAGCTTCTTCCACAAAACCATTTTGTGCGTAGCCTGAAAGCATAGCATTCCATGAAACTACACTCTTCACAGGCATATCATCAAAATGCTTCCTTGCATTCTCCAAATCATTAATCTTTGCAAACCCAGTAACCATTGCAGTCCAGGTTATAACATTCTTCATAGGCATCAAATTAAAGAGATTACACGCTTCAGTTTCATATCCCCACTTCCAATACCCAGAAATCATTGAATTCCAATCCACAGAACTTCTCTCAGTCATTTCATCAAACACCCTCCTAGCAAACTCAACTGGACCATGTTTTGCGTACTTATCCAATATCACATTTCGAATATAAGGATCATTTTCGTGACCCAATTTCACAACATGGGCATGGAAAAAAATGCCATCTTTACCAGCAGATTTGATCACAAGTGGGTATATAGAAGCATCAGTTTTTAAGTAGCAAAAACTTTGCATCTGTTTAAAGAATGATACAACTCCATTTTGGTCACCCAAGTGGGAGTAGTATTTGAGCATGGAAGTAAACACATAGGTAGTTGGGTGTGGGATTGAATTGAAAATAAGACTTGTATAGAGTGGTGGCGCGTGTATGCGCGCGCAGTTGTCTATGAGAAGCGACACCCAGTAACGATGGTGGTGGAGGGAGTTGTGGATGAGTTGTGCATGGAACTGTCTCAAATGATTAAAATTGATTAATGTGTATATTTCGATTGGCAAATGTGACATCACAATTTGATGATTAGCATGCTTTTGTTCACTTCTGTTAGAAAAGATTTAGTTTTCTGATAAAAGAAAGAACTTGCAATCATTTAGTCTAAAACTGTGAAAAGGAGTATGGATTGATTAATATAAGGAAAAGGAAGCCATCGAGCATGCTACAATGGAAAATCGCATGGACCAGGACCAGGTTCAAATTCCAATTTATCAAAATTGGAATCTCAATCACACTCCAATTATTCCAAACCACTCAATCACAAATTATTATGTATGCAAAGAATTCAACGAGACATTCCAATTATAAATACGGATCCTAATGTATTGAAATGACTTGAATTTGAACACCTGCTCTCCCTTCTCTTATATATATAAATAATAATAATAATTCATATGTATCAATTTATAATTGAATTGAACCTGTTTATACAAGAAAAATTCGTAACTAGATATTCATAATTTAGAGGAGAAAAATAAGAGAAATCGTCCAAAACATGTAAGAACTTGGCATTCAAGATTTTGGAAGTTCACCCACATTTCTTTTATTTATCCCATAAAAAATGGTTGCGGATAAAATAAATAACAAAGTCCAACAGCAAAAACCTTTACATAAAATATTTTCCTCATGGCCACATCATTAAGCTTTGGCTTCACCAGAAAAAAAATAAAATAAAATAAAATAAATACAGGAAAAAAAATATATTAATGAGATCACAAAGATTGTGTAATCCTGCTGTCTGTTTTCTTATGCTTTCCACACTCCCCAAACAATGAAAATCTTCCATTTCTCCTTCTTGACCGAACGGCTGTACCTTTTGCCTGTTCACACTGCAGAAATAAAACAATCTTTAACAAACATTATACCTTGAGAGCACATTAATGGAAAACAAAGTTTTCACCTTTCCCTTCAGAGATCTGTTGCCATTCCAGCAGAAAAGCCCACTGCAACCCCCGCTTGCTGAACTCGATTCGTATCCCCTGATACATAAACCACACAGAATTTTAGAGGGCTGCAACACATTATATGTATAGATTTTTAAATGCATCCGATAAGCTCCTTGGAGATCAAGGACAGAAGAACATCTGGCCAACATACTAATTGCAACTAACTTAATTTGGCAACCATATTATATTGATATTGGCATTAAGTATATATGAGCTCGCAACAATTAGAAAAGAGCTTGCGTTAAAGACTTACAGGCTTTCCTTGCTTAAATTGCCCACAAAGTTGGTATCATGCAACAGGCTGGGAGATATTGCATGATGATCAGCTCGTTTATTGATCTGGTCCTTATGGAGCACCCTATGTTCTTCCATTTTTAAACCTTTGAGTTCATGATTTAATTCATCTTCCCAATGCTGAGATGACAGGCCCATTGAACTTGCAGATTCTATTTGATTTTGTTGGTAGACATCCTCTTGAGGAAGCACCTGATTCTTCTCGGGTTTTAATCGACTCAATGAACCAGGAGTGCCTTTCTCTGCAGCCTGTAGCCAGGCAGTCTCTAACCTCTGCTCACGGATGATGGATTCTATCCTCTGCATTGGTAATTCCTGCCTTCTTTCTTTCACTTCACCATTTTCATTATTGGCTTCAGGTAAAAAATCTTTTGATAAGGCACTAGTTTTAAAAGAACCATCCATTAACGTTGAGTCCTTCAAATAATCTCCTGATCCTCCTTTCAGCTTGCTCTCCACATCATTAAAGCTTCCTCTGGATAATTTGAGGGACTCTTGTTGTGAGTCAGAATAACCATTTACTGGGTTCAATCTACTTGCCTTCCTTTCCTGATCAATTGCCATTGTTGCTTCTGCCAACTTCAGACCCTGTACGTCACTTTGATTTACACAGTTCATCAAATCTGCACCATCTGGCACAAGAATGATTCTCACTTCCACATTGCATCTCAACACCATTTCTATCGAATTTGTGATACTGCTCATAAACCTTTCAGCTCTGGCTTTAATTTCTTCATTTCCAAATGCAATATAAACAACCAAAGCGTCTGCAAACAGAACAATATTAAATTTAAGGTATAGAGAGAGAGAGAGAGAATGAGAAAGAGAAAGGAAAGACAGAAGAGTAATCTCAAGAATCAACACACGCAAACAGTTTTGTTGTTGAAGAGACTTTAAATGTCATGTGTCAACCATCAAATCAATCATAGTTCTTATTACTTCCTCTACTTCAGAAGCCATCCCATTCCACCATCACTAAATTAGCTTATCCCATCTTCATTCTCTCCTTTTGCTAGAAGTAGATTAAAAATACAAAAACCAACAAACATGTGCCAACAAGGACATAATAAGATGTTGATCATCGATTAATAGGAAATAGAAAGATAGAACTATCCTCACCAAGCAACAAATTAAAACTCTGCCCCTAATTATAAATATTAAAAGTGGTGTCTAATTTGGAACATTAAGATTAACAATAAATAAGCCTGAAGACTTGCTATTGGTAGCCTGTGCATTAAATTATCTTAACCTGTAAAAAAATATATGAAGAAGAGATGAAGTGCCAACAGGATTAGTATATAAATATGTGTAGGAAAACATATAAACTAATCTACCACACATAATGTGCATTGTCAACAGAATCAGATATTAACACACTGAAAAGAAGAACTAATCCAAGCCCCAAGTGAGTGATTTAAGAAAACTAGTTGATGACTGGCAAAGCACTGCATTTGTTAGCAATATTAGTTGCAGATTAGATTATGCTTGAGAATGACATTCATTCCCAATATTATTTTGCAGTTTCACAAGTAATTCTTAGATTTAGTTTAATAATTTGAATTACAAAATGAAATTCATTATGATTGGCACAGCGACAGAACAATAGAATTTATTATAATAGAAGCTGCTGGACATAATCTAAATTCTAGATCCTAGTATACTTAATAGAAAACTTAAACAAACAGTTTAAACACACAACAAAGGGGAAAAATTTAAACACACAGCAAAGGGGAAAAACTTCATTGTTGTCTGTTGAGGTGGCTGCAACATATCTTACTTTTGCAACTAAGAAAAAATTTTCACATGATAATACACAGCTTCTCTTGATAAAGATAATTCCAATAGCTACCATAGAAACTACCACAATAAGAAAAAAGAGCCAACATATAATATCACTTTTCAGTTAGATTCTCATCCCTTTGTGGTCAACGAGGATCAGTAGCAAGGATGCGGTTGATCAGACAGATTCAATGTTACAAGAAAAACAATTAACAAAAAAATAAAAAAATAAAAAAAAAGCCTTGCAAATAGAACGGTGGAAAAGAAAAATAAGTAATTGGTGTCAGTTTCACAGCCAAAATGTAATAGGAAGGTATACCATAATGAGAATACCTTCAACTTCAGCTATAGAGAAAAGTTTTCCATGAGTTTGTAGCAGCTGCCGAAGTGTATTTGAGTGACACTTTGCAATACACTTTTCCCATATATGATCCAACTTTTCCGAGTTTCTATACCTGAATAGCATATTTTCAACCAATTCGTCATCCTGTGGAGTATATGAGGTGTGGGTATCCATTGATCGACTAGGAGGCTTAGAATTAGAACCAAACTCAACTTGGTGACTGGAATTTCCATTTATTGCTTTATACAAGGAAGGAGGAGAACTAGATCTACGCAGCAAATACTGAGGATCAGACCTCTGCCTGTAAATAGCAACCTCTCTTGAAGCACTTGAAGGATCATCGTCGGTTGTCCTAGAGCTCTGTCTCCTACTGCTGCTTGTCTGAGTAAGATCTGGTGAAGGCAAAGAACCAAGCTGTAATAGAGTAGCTGTGAACCATGTTGAGCGGTCACTGGATGCACGTAGCTGTTTCTCAGCCTCTGATAGAAGCTTCAAGGCATGCTTTAATCTCTCTAATTCACCGTCATTCACTGAAGAATAATTATGCCATCCACACATGTTAGTTAATTATGCTAAGGGAGAAAATCCAAGCGAGCGTGCACATCATAAATACATGATCAAATGCATTTCTTATTATGTAATTTATAACATTACAGTTTGACTAGAACACTTAATTTAGGTGAAAGACATCACACCTCCATACCAAAACACTAGACTCCTGCCATATAAATCTCAAAACAACAAGTTGTTCCAGCTTCAGGCATAGATCTATATTCACTCGTGTCACTGGGAGCTATTGGAGCTATTCTACAGAAGAAAATGAAAATAAACATTGCTTTGTTTTCATATTTGAGGCACAGTCGGAACTCCATAAACATGTAAAGGTTAAGGGCCCAAGAACAGTAGCTGTTCAGGCCTCAAAATCCCCAAAAGTTTGTCAGGTGCAAGCATAATTATGATTTGCTTAAAGCACAACTTCAAAGTCACCAAATTTCCTTTTCAGTACAATATGAGGATTAAGAAATTAATACTCACAGCTTCTTCCTCCAATGGATGACTCGCTTTGTTTGGAATCAACAACATTGTAAGTTCCAGCAATGATGTCCATAATGAGACTTGCCATTTGAGACATCAATACCATTGGGTCAACACCAGAGTCCATCAAATCCCTAGCCCTTTTCACTGTTTCTGCAGTGTCTGATGACATTGATAGCTCCAACAACTCTAGTAATTTCTCATCTGGTACAACACCCACCTATAAGATAAACAAGAACATGAATTATTTAAACCTTGCAAGTGTAAAGATTACTGAACTTTATATCATTCTTTGCAACCAGAGAATCAGAAAAATGAGTTCAAAGAACAATTTTAAATAGAACATTAACTCACAAGCTCGTTTACAAGAGATGTAGTTACCCTCTTGCCCAACAAACTCAACTGATCTAACATTGTTTCAGCGTCTCGAAGTGAACCATCTGCATTTAAAGCAATCAAATTCAATGCATCCAAGTCAACATCCAGATTTTCTTCAGTAGAAATTTTCCTCAACCTTGCCACAATATCACCATCTTTGATTTTATTAAATTGGTACTTCTGACACCGAGATTGGACAGTACGAGGCACATTATCAGGATCAGTTGTTATGAATATGAACACAACACGTGGTGGTGGTTCTTCAAGAAATTTAAGAAATGCCAGCCACATCTTAGAGGGCAACAAGTGACACTCATCGATAAGGAAAACCTTATAACGGGAAGAACCAGTCGGAGGCCACTGGGAAACCTTCTTTAAAAGGTTCCTAACTTTATCAATTCCCATCTTATTGGTGCCGTCAACTTCAAACATATCTTTGGTTTTACCAGAAATGAACTCAGAGCATTCCCTGCAGTAACCACATGGTTTAGTTTCTTCTGTAGAGATACAATTTAAAGCAGACGCAAAAATTCTGGCTGTTGATGTTTTTCCAGTCCCACGGGGACCTTGAAAAAGATAAACTGGGGCAATCCTTCCCCTCGAGATAGCATTGTTTAGAGATTGAACCACAATGTTCTGCCCAATCACCTCACTTAAGAAGAGTGGCTTGTATTTATGGCTTAGACTTCGAATACTTTCAGGTGTACCTTCCTCTTCCCCATCTCCATTTAGAGCTACAATTTCTAACCCATCTTGACTTCTACAGCTAGACCACCTCCTCCCATCCAATCTACTCAAAGCCTCCAAATCAAGCTCCCCAAAGTTTGTAGAGAGCTCATCATCACTAAGCCCAGTTCCAATAGATGAGCCTCCTCTTCCATCACTATTTGAAAGCAACGGTAGGAGTCCTTGAGCACTTCTGGAAGCAATTCTTCTCTTATTAGAAACTGATGAAGCACGTGGGCGTCTGTGATACATTGACTGGCGACCACACAGCATGCTAGTCCCTTTCCTCCTTATAGTATCTGAAAGGGAAGGAGAGCAACAACTTCCACATACCCGTCTGTGTCTTGGCGTTCTTTTTGACCAATAGCAAGGTATCCCACATCCCTGGCGACCCGGTAAATCCAAATGGTCATCTACCTCATCATCCCCGTCATTTAAAGAGGTTGTGGTGGCATCCCAAGATCCAACAGTGCTTGGATTATGATTACAATACCTATTATATGAACTAGTTGACAATGCAGGTGTGCTATAGGTGTAAGAAGAATCCTCTTTTCGACTACTTTTCAACAATTTAGATGGAGAATGTGACCAATTTTTATGCTTAAGTTTTATCAGCAATGGGGATGCAACCGAAATCTTTCTTACATCCTCAGAAATGCTATAATCTTCAGTATCATCAGATTGCTCAACAGAATCATCCCTTCCTAAACCTAAAGCCATTGACGGATGACTCTTGAGCAATCTTCTCAAATTCATCTCCTTTTGTTGATATCTAGACAAAATATCCAAATGGGTATTAGTTTTCTTACTCTTTTTCTTGATCCCCATTGCTCTTTTCATTGATGGCGATACAAGGTTCGCATCTCTACACCTGAAAACCATTGAAGCAGACCTGCTCTCACCCAAGCAAGTATCACTCTTGGAATCAGCAGCATTCCTTGCATCACTCAAGCTATCATCAAAGCTCTCTTGAATGGAACGAGACTCAATGTCTTCATCAACATCATTTCTTACAATAGCACTTTTCTCGCTGGAGGATTTCTGAGTCTTCCAATTGTAAAGAAACACTCTTTTCTCTTTCCCATTAGTCCTCAAATGGAAATCTAATTGGGAAGTATTCCCATTGGGGATTAAATTTTCATTCTCAAACTGCTTCCGAGCAGAAGCAGAAGTTGAAGCAGCAGCTGCAAGAGTTGCTGCTGCAGATCTAGAAGAACTAAGAGGTGATCTCCATGAGGAAGTAGTCCCTGGATCACGCAAAACTCGAGCTGCCTTTCTAATTTGAGTCAGCTCCTTCTTCAAGTGAAGTCTGCTTGGATCAGAAACTCTCATTTCTGACATTTTTCTTAGTTCAGCTAATGGATTTTCAGAGCAAGAAACACATTGAAAGTGAAAATCCCACTAAGAAAATCACATTTACAACACAACCCACATTTCCATTTCATTTGATCACACAGCAAATTTAATAAAGATGCAATCTTTTTCCTTTACAAGAAACAATAAATAAAATCTCAAGTGAAGCATTTATGGCGGTGATTGTGGAGGTATTAATGAAGAGGAAAGAAGATGATTTTCAGGGTAAGGGTGGGGAAGATCAGATCTGACAAAACATTGACAGTGTAGTTTTGATTACTTGAACAGAAAGTGGGGTTAGAATTTAGAAAAAATGAATTAGGATTTTCTAATTTCTTGTGAATGTGATATGTTTCATGCTTTTCCATATTTGACTTCACCCCCTCACTAGGGTTTTTATTTGGCGCTCCAAATGAAAGTTGAAAAATTATTTTTTGGGTATACAATGATTTGAAGGAAGAGAGGGAGAAATATGGATTTTTGGTTTTTTTGATAATCAAAAGGAAAGAAAAATAAATAAATAATTTCCAAAAAGACAAGCTTGGGCCTTTGTGTTCCTTACATCACAGTTTCTTGTTTTGTCCTTTTCTATAATAATTCTATAATTTCTATCATGCAATAAGTTGTTATTATTATTATTATTATTATTATTATTATTCCATTTGTGATTTTTGGAGAAAAGAAATTTAAAGGGATTTTAGTTTAGTGTTTCTTTTCTCTTTTTGTTTGATGAAATTTTTGATAGAAACTCAGAGGTAAAATACAAAATTAAAGTACAATTTCCTTTTCTGGTTATGTGTCTTTTTTTACATTCAGTCAAAATATTAATCATTTTCATTTGTATTTTTCTCTAATTCTAATTCATCCTATATGATGAATAACCCTTTTTTATTTGCTAATTGAAATTATTAAATTATAAGGAAAAAAAAACAAAAATTAGAACATAAACAAGGATAGTGAGTGTCAATTTCATTTTTTCTAGGGATAAGAATTTTTTTTGCTCTGAAATTATTAAAAATACAGTGAAAATGCCCTCAAATTTTTTTTAGTCAGTTTTTACCCTTAAAATCACTTAAATAAATAGAAAATATCTCATTTTGGACGGAAAGTTTACCTGTCAAACAGAATTAACGGCAGCCAATCAGGCGATTTAAGAGTAAAAACCAATCAAAATAAAGTTTGAGGGCATTTTTCCACCATTTTTCGTAGTTTGAGGACAAAAAATTTTTATAGAGTCCAAATTAGTAATCTGACCAGAAAAAAAAGTTGACAGGTGTTTACGCATAATTGAGTGCCGTTAATCTCGTTTGCCAGTTGAATTTTTCGTCCATCATGAGGGTATTTTCCAATCACAAAACTGGGTTTTGAGGTAAAAACCGACAAAAAAAATTTGAGTGCATTTTTACTCTATCTCCAATAGTTTGAGGATAAAAAAAATCCTTTATCCTTTTTTTATATAATTACATATTTGAAAATAGATAAAAATCCAACTCTAATAAATAAATAAAAAATATCAGACTCTCACTTTAACACAACTTGATTCATAACATTTTTTTTTCCTTGAGATTAGCCTATTTTTTCTATTGAGATTAACCTATCTATTTCTTGTACTTTTAGAAAATTAGTAGGTATTTCTGAAAAGGGCTTAAGTTATATTTTGCCAAAATTTTTGAAATAATTAAATAAAAATATGCCATTGAATTATTTTTGCTTTTATTCTTAAAGTTTTAAAATAGAAAAAAAAATTATATATATATATATATATATATATATATTTAAGATATAGAAAAAAATATTATTATTTCAAATAATAACATAATACCAATAAAAAATACTAAAAGATATTGGTTTAAGCTATCCCCAAAAGAAATGCTAAATGGTACATATAAGAAATTTTAAGCAGTCAAATTTTGACTAACGAAAAAATAAAAACCTCGTATGCAATCTTATTGGATATATTTATGGCTAATTAATTGAAAGAATATTTTTTAAAAAGGTAAGAATTTAAAAAATGTCCTTCTCAGTTAGGCATCCAAATAATTAGAATGATAAGGGCACTTGATGCAACCTCATTTGCTTCTAGAGTTTTAGTCAACCCAAATATATATATATAACTATTAATGTTCGTAATGAAATATTCTAGCGGATAGTGGTGAAGACAGAATTTTAAGGTCAGGAAAAATACACGTTATAATTTTAGTATAAAAAATTAAAGATTAAAAAAACGTATAAATTATATTATAATAATACATTGCGTTGATAGTTTAGTTAAAAAATTTATGTAATTTTTATTGAATTAAAATTTAAGAGGAAACGCTTAAAATAAATTTAAAAAATTACTAACATAATTTAATTGCATATATTTAATATATTTCTAAGAGTGAGGATGTGTACAATGTGTACACCATCAACTCAACGTGACTTCGCCATTGCTAGCTGTAAGAGTTGGATTAAAAGTACCGAATGATTTTAGTTTTAAGTTTTAGTCAAATATATATATATATATATATATATATGTGTGTGTGTGTGTAAATTTAACTATTAATATTCGCAATGAAATATTCTAGTAGTAAGAGTTGGATTAGAAATACAGAATTATCTTAATTTTAAGCTTTTCACTATTCATTTCCTTTAATAAAAAAATAAATAAATCAACTATTAATGATTTACAATAATTTTTTTGGTAGAAATGATTTACTATAGTTTAGTTACTAAACACAGTACCCCACCCCACCAATGAGTAAATTATTGACCAAAATTGAGGAAGGTGGCGATAGTAATTAACTAATTAATCCATTTCTAAAAACTAAAAGATGGATTTATGCCTAACTTCATAAAGGTCCCAATGACTGTGCCTTGAATTGTGGTGTAAAGTGTAAACTTCAAAATTCAGACAAGCAAGCAACCATTTTTCTATAAAACAAAAATTTAGTACTAAATAATATAAAGCAAAAAGAATGGAAATTTACAATTTTTTTTATAAAGAAAAATAGAGAGTAGAAATTCGAATTCGAAATTTTCAATACATTGTAATCAGTATTTACCATCTAAATTCGTTAGACAACAAGAAGATTTTGAATTTATTTGAACTGTATGTATATGACATTTTTTATGGGATTAAGATATAAACTCTCTTCATAACTTGATATATCCCTTGTTCATTTGCTGGCTTCTCTACATGCCCTTTAGATTTTCACTTTGTCTCACTAGTAATTTGATACATGAATTTTATAGCTGTTGAATTTTCACTCTCTCACTGGCTAACAAACACTTATTAGTTATTAGCAACACAAGTTTCAAGCTTTTATGGATTGCTTGACCTCAATGCACTGTAGACAATTGCACATTCTCTTACTAAAATTACTATCAATAATTTTGTCAAAATCTCTATTAGCAACTCTGTAAATAAAGAATCTAAATTGAAATTTTCGTGAAAAATTTGATATTAATTCAGTTCGTTTTATAAGTTGGAATTCAATTTTATCAATAATAATTATATCGATCCGATTTCATATCAATTTTTTGAGTAATCGAATTAATGGATTTTTTTTTTATGAGCGCTACTAAAAAAGTATCTTTTTCCAAGTTCTGTATAATTAGAAATGATCTGCCATGTTTAATAATGAGGATGCTATCTCATTTTGTGTTTTTTTTTTTCTTTTCCGCGAGTGATTTCAAAAAGAAAAAAGATAGAAGTTGTTCAACCAATGCGTTATAATGACAAGGAAAAAGGGAAAGAAAAACTGTCATTTTAATGATTTAGTAGTCAGTAAATCTGGGTAGAAGTGGTTGAGAATTGATTCACAACGTTTAAATTGTAATTTGTTAGTCACTCCGTTTTTTATTATCTGTCACTTTTTAATAACATTTAAATTCTATTTATCTGTCACTTTTAGATTTTCAATACAATTTATTTTTTTTTTTCAATTTAATTTTCATTTCCAAGAAAAATTGACCAATTAGATTTATTTTTTTACATTAAATCACTCAATATGTATTAAATCACTCAATTTTTTTCTAAATTCAAAACTAATTAATATTTCTTAATTTTAATAAAAATAACAAAAGTGACAATTATAAAATAATGGAGGGAGTAATAAATATAAATAGTTAAATATTTTTTAATTTTTTATTTAATAATTCGGACAATGAACGTTACTATAAACATAATGAATTATCTATCAAATAATTATTATTCTCTTCATTTTTTTATAAATATTCATTTAAAATTTTATTTTTATTCTTAAATAAGTGTCTATTTTATAATTGCAAATTATTTTTTTACATTAATCTTGCTTTAATAAATAATTATCGGTACATTAAAAAGATATAATATTTTATATCAAGCTAATTTAATAAATTACTAAGTGAATTAGTAATTTCTAAATTTTGGTAAAAAAATTCAAAATGAGCGCTTAAAAGAAAATAAAGTAATAATTATACATACTAAATAAAATATAAAAATATTATTTTTTAATTTAACAAATTATATTTACCAACATACACAGAATATTTAGTCATTTATTTATTTATTTTTCTAGTAATTGCTGATTCCTTATATGTTAAAAGAAGTAATTGATGTATGAGTTAAATAGTGACAGTCAGAAGCAGACAGAGAGCTTTAGCTCAAACTTTTGTTTTGGCCATTAGTGACTTTATCCTCTTTCTATTAATTATTTAAATTAAAACTAAAAGGGCATGTGATGAGGTAACACAAAAGATCTCCTTTGTTCATGTCTTTTTCCATTATTTATTTATTCTTCCCATAATTATTTTTTAATTAATAACAACACATAACTATCATTCTCTCCACTCTCCAGTCCATCTAATTTTATGATTATTTTTTTCTAACATGTGATATGGTGGTCAAACATGGATTTTGTATATAAGAAGTAACATGGTTATGAAGGATAATTAATGATTAAGTGATTTTTTTTTTTATTTACATTAGCACATGCATTTTATAAAGAAAACAAATGTCAAATCTCAAACAGCCTAGTCACAATTTTTCATTTTCTTTTTAAATATTCATGGAATATTTATTAATTTAAGATGAATGCAATGGCATCTACTATTAAGAATGATTTATAAACAATTTTATTATTGTTTTAGAAAATTATAATATTATATATTAATATATTTTTATTATTGTTTTAGAAAATGATAACATTAATTTAATTAAAAACCAAAAAATCTTTTTAATTAAAAAATGGACCTTATGTTAATTTTAACTGAATTATTGATGCAGGGATTTAATTGAAATGTTCCATAAATTTATGAGTCTAATTATTACATTTTAAATTATAGAATTGCTAAATTGAATTGAACCAAACGTTAGGATTTTTCTGTAGCTATCCCTTAAATTTTTATGCCTTTTTATATTTATCATCTTTTAACATATAACCACAGTTTTTAAAATCGGAGTTCAAGCGGATTTTACATTTTATATACATATATATGTACTATGATATACTAATATAATTTAATAAATTATATTATAGTATGATATTATAATTATGATTAACATCATTGAAAATATGATATACTAATATAATTTATTTATTTTTTATTATTATTTGAAAAAGTACAAAATTTTAAAATAAGATTTATTATTTTTTTTGGAAAAAAGAAATAAAAATAAAATTATCTTTTTTTTTTGAAAAAAAAAATTATCTTATAATATAATAGAAGTTTCAAAATTTTAATAAAAGTGAACAATGAATTAATAGTAAAATACCATAATCATGGATTGAAAATCTTCTCAAACAATCACTTATCATATCATACCATTTCCGACCATGATTCAAATAAGAATAAAGTAGAAATTAGTGTTTTTTTAAAGTGGGGAAATAAACATATTTGGAAAAAACAAAAATAAATCTAGAAATTCTATTCTATCATAACTTCTCATATTGGCTGTCATTGGTTAAGGTGATTTAAGATTTATTTTTACATAAATAAAATAATTACCTAAGTCAATTTATTGTATACCTCATTCATATTATAACATGTAAAAAAGATTTGATCTACATATTATAAGTTATAGTAAAATATTTTCACAAATATATTTGTACAATTAAAAAAATACAACATAAGACCTTTTTACTTAGCCATTGTATATAAATTACAATCTAGTTAAATCAATAAATTTTAATTTTTTTGAATTAACAATTTTTTTTTTTTGATCTTCCAGTCTCCAATCCGACTCCTTTAAGTATACGAGACAGATTAATTTAGAGTCAGATATTATTGAATACATAATTGAAAACGATTTTTCTAATAGCGTACTCTCCATGCACAAAATAATGCCACAAATTAGATTTAAAGAGATCATATATGCCTGAATTCCTAATCATAAACAATAGGCATAAAGTGAAATTTAGGGTTATTTTTATGTGGTTGGAGCATGTGTGAATATGGCATGTTTTTAGGTTCCATAGCATAGGAGAGGCAACACTTAGACAAAATGGCAATGCCATCTTGTGTATTGTGGCAATTATTTATTTTATTAGATAAAAATTGTTCAAAACAAGGAAGACATAGTGGCATGCATTATATGTTTGCATGCATTTGTTAAAGAACATAAAAACAGACAATTGAAAAAAGTACTATTAAATTATTAATTATTTTTATAACTCACTCACAAACAGCTTATCAAATGTTGACAAAAAGAAAGAAGAAAATTACATATTTTTTTGTTTGATCCCACCACCATTAATCAATGTATTATAGTGAAAATATGCTTATTATTATTATTATTATTAGAATAGAATAACAAAAACCATTTTTCCTGAAACATACTTGGTTTCATCAATAAAAACCAACGTGACAACCACCATGAATTGGTTCAGCAGTCAGACTCAATTATAAGTATGAAAGCTTTTGAATTTAATTTGTTTTAATGGCATTTATTGTTATAACCAGACATCATGCTTCTCTTGCTAAAAAAAAGGAAAAAGATACATGAACATGACTTAGATAAGAACATTAAAAAAGTCCCAAAAATGAACTTAACAAATTGACAAAAATTAATGTGAAAAAATATTACAGGCTGCAATGCAATAATGGCTGTTGCTGTAGCTGACATACTCTTATTTGGGGTTGATTGATTGTGAGTCAAATAAATAATACTCGAGATTTTCCATTTCTATTGATTTTTTCAAGAAAATGATACAATTTTGAGCAACAATTTAACAGAAGAAACAGAAGATTAACCTACTTTGAAGACTCTTCAGAATTCAACTTCAAAATTCTCTCTGCAAGCAACAAATCATCAGGTGTTGTAACCTGCAATTCACAGAATTAAAGCATATCAGTTTTTTAACTCGAACGAATCACAACTTCTGTTGTCTGGATTTGCATACTAGCTGTTCTGCATAATACCATATCTGAGCTGCCAAGGTTCTTGGATTAGATAGTTGCAATACCTTAATGTTCGTATACGATCCTTCTGTAATGTATACAGGATGTTTCAGGTGCTCCACGATCGACACATCGTCAGTGACTTCAAGTCCTTGACTGTAGAACAAATATACTATTTTAGATTCTGTTCTGATGAAATGCACCAGCATTTGGATATAACAACCTGGTATGAAATACTTAAGATAGATATTTACTTTTCTAATCACATTTTTCACCTAAACATTTCATGCACTGTTGTTTCCAGATAATAAAAATGACCAAACTCCAGAAAACATTCTGCTAACAGATTCAGTTCTATACGTAAAAGACTTAAATTTTTCATACTGAAGGCAAATTGTTTCCATCTAGCATGGGATTAAGGCTTAGTTATTGTTGAGAGCAAATTTTTTCAGAATACTGATTACTGGAGAGATTTATACAGCAAATGCTAAAAGCTTTATATACCTGTTCACAAGTTCAAAGCCTTTTTTCAGCAAATCAGGCTTAATCACCTGCGCAGAAATAACTTCCATAATTATCCATTCAAGATATTATGATTGCCTACAATGATGTAAATTCCTTTTGACAATGAACCTGTGGGGTTTGCATCTCCCAGAGTGTGTTACGATCGAGAGTTCTCACTACAAAAGATTCACTGTTTGCCTGCATGAAAATAGGGAATAGATCTAAGGTCAATAATTGGAAGAAGTCTCAGTGGATGTTTACATTATAGAATTCCTACACAGAAAAAAAATAAGGTAAGCTCATTCCCTCAGTTTAAGGCTCGGCAGCCCTGCAGGGAATTTCAGCAATAGGAAAATGACACTTGAATATAGTCAGTGTACACAATTTTCTAAAGATACTTAATGCTCTCAGACAACGGTCAAAGAGCTGAAATGGGTAATTTGCACCCATCTTCATTTAATTCACATCTCCATGTCTACTATGTCTCTCTACTTCAATTCACAACTCAAAACTCCCTCAACTTATATACTACCTCTATGCAAGGTCCTTGGTTACTGGTTGCTACCAGTTAACGGTTGACTCAGCAGCCACATAGAATGCTGATGTCAGCAACATCTTGGGTAGTTTGCACCCATTGTCTCTGAATTTTTAGCATTGTATTTATTTATCTATCAACTTCAATTTGTCATTCCAAATCTGACCCAACTTTATATTACCTTTTTGGAAAGTCCTCAGCATTGTGGAAAGGAATGTGCAAAACCGAACCAAACTCGGAAATCAAATCAATTGTACAAAAAATTTGGTCTATTTGATTTTCAGTTTAAACGGTTCTGATTTTGATGCTGAAATCAGTTTTTCATTAACACTGGAACTGGTTGAAAGTTGAAGAATAGAACTATTTTGCACATCAAAAATTGAAAACTGACTTCAACATCAAAAACCAAACAATTTAAACTAAAAATCAAAAAAATGAACTGAATAGACCAAATTGTGCGGTTCGTGTTTATTCTCGATTTGGTTCTACATAAGCGTAATCCACAAACACCAGCGCTGAGAATTTTTTCAGGAAGGTAAAATGATGTTGGATAAGTTATGGGTGTCAAATTGAAGTTAAAGGTTATACTAGTTACAAGGCTAAAAATTCAATGAATATGAGTGCAGATTAACCGACAGGGACTTTTCAGGGAGGTAATTTTAAGTTGGTGGACTTTTAAGTTACGAATTAAGGTTGAGGGACATAATAGATATAGAGTTAAAAGGGAAAGGAATGAAAGCCTCAAGAAAATAAATGAAATAAGAAATTCCATTTCAGCCACTTGGACGAAACTACGTTAACAGCATGCACCAAAGCACATTAACAGCAGCTACATGAAGTAACTAAACACAAGTGATGGAAAGTTCATCCGTGCATATCCAATCATCCGTGCCTATCCAAAACCATTTGATGCCAAACAATTTTCCCAATTTATAAAAACATGAAAATAAATAAACAAATAAGTAAAAAAAGAAGAGAGAAAAAGAATAAAATATATTCAATAGTAAAGGATGTTGATTTCTAAGTTTTATTGCGTACCTCCTTAATTGTAGCTTTTGCGGGAACACCAAGCACAGCTGCCCCATTTATCCAAGCATCTTTGAGGACCTAATCATATGCAAATGGCCATTTTAACTTGTAAAATCCAATCCGGAATGAAGCAAAAAACAGTCAACAAATAAGGCAAGAAGCAAGACATAGCGAGGTGAGCAGCTTTATAACCTATAAAATAAGCTTCTTCTGGTATTTAACCTGACCAGCACATATCATTCACCCTACAAACCCAACCTTGAACCTCTTGTCATTTCTTCAAGGACAATAGGGTGGGATGCCCTTTTTCTTTTACTTTCTTTCTTTCTTTCTTTATATACATATATATAATTTGAGGGGGATGGATGGGTCTTGGGTGCAATCAACTGCTGTGAAAAATGACGGTTAATATCTATAAACTCTGCTCAACAAACAGTTGTGTTCAAAGCCAATGCAGGAGATATGTATGAACAAGAAAAATTCTGAGACTCACCTTCTTTACATCTGCAGACGTCATCAGAGGTCTTGCTGAGTCATGGATGCAAACAAGCTCAGAATTCATATCAATTGCCTGAAGAGGAAAATCCATATCGTGATCAAAAACCATATATTGCTTCATGCTAACTTTAGCTTAAGTCTCATGCATTCCTACATGTGCTCCCCTAGACAATGTCTTGGACTCTCGTTTCAGAAGATCATCATTGAATATAAGATCCCTCTCCATCACCCACACACAGAAAAATTTGAAGCATAACATGAGAAAGAAGATAGAGCCTTAATTTGAAAGGATTGCTCATGCACCTGAAGCCCACTGTATACAGAATCTTGTCTCTCTTTCCCAGGTAGTGCAAATTTGAGGTCCACATTGATTTTTTCTTTGGCATCTGAGAATATCATAAATTAGCTTAAAATACTCCCTATTAAAAGGTGTAACAAAAGTCAAAGCAGAATCCATGTCACGAAACAGAAATCAATCATATAAGCACAGGCATAGATACAGCACACCCCAAGATGCAAGCAAACATGTGCATGTATGCATGTGGATGAGGAGAAAGAGGAAGATCTGGAACCTTCAAAAATGTCCTGGTAGGATGGATCACAGACAACAACAATCTCTTTCACTTCAATCAATTGTGAGAATGTGTACAAGCTGCCAAAACAGAGTGGAATTACCTTCAGATTCATCATATTGTTTCCTTAGTACTAAAGATGGACATAGAGAACCTATTTTTGAGATAGCTGGACCAGAAACTATAAACATGAACCGGGTCAAAATGTACCCCTTCATTCCCAAAAAGATAGTCCCACTTTCCTTTCTTACTTTCCCAAATTAAAGTTCATTTCCATTTTTGAAATTATAATTAACTTGTTAAATGTATAATATATCCCCACAATGTGCCTTGTAGTTAATAAACATAAATTATTACTTTTTACTTTACTAATGCACCCTAAATTAGTGTACAGACATGTTAGGAAAAACGTATTAATCCAACCCCATTAACTAAGTTTTCTTAATCTGTGTTGAAAAGAAAAAATTGTACTATCATTTGGGATGGGAAGTATCAGAAAGCACATTACTGAAGCAAAGTAATATCTTTTTGCACATTTGTTAATCCCAGCATGAAAACTCCCAGATCATCACTAAATTGCTCATAGCAATATGGTAAGCTACATGATCTATATAATCCATCAGTTTTTAACGAAGAAGGCTATAATAGTATTGCATTCAATTGTTTATTGATAGGGGGATTATATTTTGTACTTAATACATTTGATTTCCCACTAAACTTATCTTCCAAGGAGGTCACACATATCCATATCATCGCTTTCTTTCACGGAATGATTCAGGATTTTTTTACTTATTTATTGATTTATTGATTTTTATTTTACCAAAGAAGAAATGATGCAGGATGTTGTTCCTAAGCTCCTAATTTTACATCATTAAGGTTGAATAGGATTGACAGGCTCTTCACAATCTGAAATTTCTACTTGATACAAGCTTTTGTCATTTACCTGTACAAAGCAATCGGCTGGTCTAACAACGGTAGATACTGCTTTGGCATGTTTGCCTATTTGCAAAAAGATAACAAAACTGTCATCTGGAAGATGAAAATAAGTAACTAAATACAACACAAAGAATGGAATTCATCACATGACAAGGCAAATGTCTACATGCATATAAACTCAAAACCTTTCATATAAATTACATAACAACAGATAACAAGAAGCAATACTAGTTTCCACTGAAGAAAAAAGAGCAGTGATCATTTCCTCTGAAATGAGTAGGTTTTAAAATCAACAGATCATCAGATTATCATAAAAAAGGTCTCTTATGCAGCTTTAACATTAGGAGAACCCAGTAGATACCAGTATACTGTGAACTCCTGAAAACACTTAAATACCAGTATATACCAATCAGATAAGTCTGAGAACTGAATCTGCCCTTGTGCTAAAATGAAAAGAAACCATCAATTCAACACCAAGCCTCAAAGATATATAGTAATTTTTTTTTTCTTTCTGCTTCTAATCTTTTTAATTTTTATATGGTGTTGAAAGCACATAGTAGATGAACTAAGCTTCTAAATTCTTTTTCGCTGTTATCAGGAAGCACCGATTGCCGTGCACCAAAATGAGGAATTGAACAAATGGCAAGCAATAATTTGAATATTTAATTCAATTAAGCACTTATTACGGTTTAGAAAAAGAAAAATATTGAGTTTGGATCCTTTGCATATTATTTATAGTTATGCTAACAGCAAACCGTAAACAATCACCATAAAATTATGGTTTAAATATGCCTCCTCTTATGTTCTGCCCCCTAAATCCTTGAAACAAATTCTGATCTCAAACCATAAGCTGTACTTCAGATAATCACCATAACACAATGGGGTTAAATAAGTAAATCCTTAAACCAAATTCTGATCTAAAACCATCAATTAGCCACATTTTTACACTAACCTAAATACCATTTACTCAATCATTGTTCAATTTTTAAGTCATTGAGCTAAATATTCTCTAAATCTGAATCTCAACCAAGTGTATCCATACTGCATTTACGTTTAACCAAAAGAGTTCACATTTTCCTCATCTCAGTTTATGTCACTATGGCATTTATGTTTATTTTAGCCATGATACATCAACATTTATATTATGATGTACCAAGCAGTTGAAAAACATACAAAAGGAAATAGAAAAGAAAAGAACTTGCTAAGAGTGCAATGAACTGAAGAGAGAATTTAAGGCTACAATATCAAAGAAACGTACCCCCATTCTTTTGCCCTTCCCTCCGGCCAACAGGATGACCGAAACACTCTTCTCCTTCACAGTTACAGAGCTCTAGCACCAACCAAAAACAAATCGTACACAATTATCCTCTGGTAAAATGCAAATGTAGAAGAAAGATCTAAATCAAATTAAAGCTATATACTGTATATAGCAATATAACTTGACCTAAACGTACATTTTCAACGTTGGCAGAACACTTGACGGTGGCAGTAGCAATTCTGGGCAGCTTTTGGGTCCAAGAGATTTTATGTCCTGAAAAAAACACAAACCCAGATTTAAAAAGGAGAAAATCAAATCAAAGTATAACCAAGAACAGCAATTTATCAAACAAAAAAGAAAAAGAAAAAGGGAAGCCTTTGCTTGCCTGATGGGCATTTGGAGTGAGAGGGCAAGAAAAAAGATTTGGCGGGAATTTGATGATGATTAGTATATGGAAGCAGTGAATTAGAAGATTTGAAAGAAGAAGAAGACACAGTGGAAAGGTTGTTCATGTGAAGCAGATGATAACCCATTTTTCCCCTTCCACTTCCTCTCTATTCTTCTGTATTGGGCAAGGAAATTGAGTTGAAGAAAGAAAGGAAAAATCGATTCTTTTGGCGATAGAAATGGGAAAAATAGACTCTTTTTAAGAAGGAAATTGGAAAAATCGATCCTTTAGGGATGGAAAATAGGTACAGACAAAACTCTAGCAGTGTACATGAGTGTCTGAATGGTGACTGCTATGTAATCTAAACTTAGCCCGTTTCCCATGTGATTCAATCATTAAAATTAAAATAATTCAATCATTATATTAAATATAAGACCATTTTCTAAGAATCAGTCAACATAGTACAACTGCTTGTTATTAATGATTAATAATTGGAACATCTGAAGCTAAAAGCAAAATTGTGCATCAAAAAAGACCTTTTGTTTTGGAAGGATGATTGTCCACAAGTCAAAACTTGTAGCAGCCCTTGAGAGAGTGTCCATTTGATTCTGCTGTCTACTGTCTTTAAGATTTCATTCAATGAGTCAACATTGATCCAATTTCCTTATGAGTGATTCTGGTTTTGTGGTTCAATAATGGATTATCCTTTCAGTTCCAAAGAAAAAAAACTATATTGCAGAAAAATTGGTGGCCAGATTAGTCTAAACAGTAACTTCAAATCTTTCGTATATTAAAATCAACATTTAGCAAGGTATATATATATATATATATACATTTAGCAAGGTAAATATATATATATATACACACACTACTACACACAAAAAAAAATGCCAACTCATCTAACTTCTAAACTAAAACTTCCATCAAATTATGTAACAGAATAAATAAATAAATAAAAATATATAAAACGATTCGTTTTATACTTCTTTAAAATCAATTTAAAATGACTGTAACACCTATAAAAAAATAAAAATTGAGAAAAAATCAACTTATCACATTACGTATATTTGCAATGATTATATATTTTTTTAACTTTTTATGTTTTGATAAATTTCATAATCATTTAAAGTTAATCTCATGAGAAATTAATAAAGCATGCCTTTTAATTTCGCTAGTTTTGTCTAAATTTAACTTAATGTGAATAATCAGAAAACTATAGGAATCACATATCAACTTTTAAAAATATAAAGATTTAATGTAAAAAAACATTAAAATTCAGAGATATCATACTGCATTTTTACATGCATATAAGCAAAGTATAATTAATTTATATGTACATACTAAATTAATTAATTAATTAATTAATTACATAAAAATATAGATAGGTATATAAAGTTCTATTGATTGAATCAGTTTATTTCATTTTTTTTTTGGATAAAAATGACGTAATCTAACTTAATAAATTAAAATAACAAAAAAGACAGAAAAAATTTAAATAATTGAATTGTTTATGGTTGGGCTTGGTTTTGCTACAGATTTGCTCCCCCCTCTAACTACACAAACTATTCATAATTCTATCTTATTGGGCTCTATTACCTGGCCCATGTAACTAGACTGAAACGGCCCAAAACCCAAAATCAGCAAAACCCTCAGGCCTCAACCCAATTACACATTTTCGTTGAAAACCGTAGTAAATTGGGAGAGAATCAGAGAAAATCCAAGTCTTTTTTCTCAGAGAAATGGGGAAACAATTGGGAACAACAGGGGAGTTCTTCAGGAGGAGGGACGAATGGAGAAAGCATCCGATGCTCACCAATCAATTTCGCCACGCAACTCCTGGGCTCGGCATTGCTCTTGTAGCCTTCGGTGTTTATCTTGTAGGTGAACAAGTCTATAACAGGCTTATTGCTCCTTCTCCCTCTCCCCACCACTCCTCTTCCCCTTCTCACTCTCACTGATTTCACCTTTTCAAGGTTCGTTTATTTTTCTTCTTTTTTAGTTTAATTTTTATCAACTTTACTGTTCTTAAAGACTTTGAATTTAATGCAGTAGATCTGTTTTAATTTCTTAATGTTTCTGTACTTCTATTGCTGATCGTTTATGCTATTATTCTGGTTTGTTTTCTGGTTTCTGTTGAAACTGGAGCTATTTAGCAACTGGGTTCTTATTGTCTATGATTTCTGATTTCTTATTTTTTGCTTCTGGGTTGGGGGAATTATGTTTGTGAATTTAAGGGTAAATGAACATGGGTTTTAGTTTTATTAGAGCGGACTTTCTTCAGATTTTTAGCTTTTAACTCTTTCTCTTCGCCCATCTCAGATTTTTAGCATCAAGCCTGCTTGAAATTTGGGAATTTTGTTTACTTTGCATCAAAGTGCTTTGGTATCTTGTTGTAATGGGATATGGCCAATGTTATCTCATTCTAAAACGATAATAGCTTCTTAATCATTTTTTTTTCTTCACTTCCAAATATAAATACAATTTTAAAGATATTTTTAGACAATTTGGTTATTTGTATTTTCTGATCCAAAGTTTCCTTTTACTGTTCTCAATGTTATAATTAGATATCCTGGAAAGGACTAATTTACATGGAGAGGTGAAAAAAAGTTGTTTATCATTAGGTATTCAAACTGTATCATGTCATAGGTATATATTGGTGTATTACATAAATCGTAATTCATTTATTCAATGAGAAATCATAGTTTGTGGCTTTATGACTTAAAGGTTCTATTCAGCTAAATTGAAGTTCTAAATCAATGTTCAGTTTGGTTGCTGGATTTGGTGGAAAAGAAAAGTATTAGTTGGACTCGCATACCAATTATGTTCATTCCATTATGTGTGTCCCTTCATATATAATTTTTATATGTAGCTAGTCGATATAGTAACAAATAGGGTCGAGATTTTGGTTTTTGTTTTTCTTATCTAGTATAATTATCACAAGGCAAAAAGAAATATCAGGACATAAACATCTCTAGTTTCACTAGGGATTTGTGGTGTTGGGTTCAGCCATATAGACAAATTAGAAGTTAGTTTTTGTATAACTCTTTAGACTATTGAAATGCTAGATTCAAACTTCTACCTATTATTAGCTTTCCTAATATTTTCAGTAATAATTTGGCTTCTTTTTTTTTTTTTTCCTGAAACATGAATCTGTGAGCAGAAAATATCATCTACAGTTTAGACAATGAACAACTGCTAATTGCAGACAGATGTTAACATTAAGATTTCTTACACATCTTAATTAAATGAGGCTATAGCTTAGCAAGCCTAAGCATTTTGTGTCAAATTAGATGTGAGACACAGTGGTTGCATCATCTGATCATGACGGTTTATGGTGCAAAATCTACTTCTAGAACAAGCTATGGAATTGCTTGAGAGGTCTATTAGTGGATTTTTTTTTTTTACAATTACATCTTCTGATCAGGAGCTAACATGCTTGTGCATTTATATTAAACATGATCAGAAATATGACATCTTAAGTTTTTGCCATTGCTTGAGCGGCCTATTAGTCAATGGTTTTTTTTTTTTTGCACGGTGACATCTTTTGATCAGGAGCTAACATGCTTGTGCATTTATGTTAAATATTATCAGAAATATGACATTCTGTTTTTGTCATATGCAAATCTTTTCTTGATGTCAAATTTGATCTTGCAGATGATTCAAAACTTGGAAGGCGCTGCATTATAATCTTCTCAGTAATTTGGTTGAATAAAATCTCTTGTAACTTTGAGACTTCAGTTCTGATAATTTCTTTTTGCATGTATGGACATGGAACTTGTATTTGAGATGTTCTATGGATGCTTAAGTTTGCTGCATGGTTGTGAACCTTTAACCATTTTTACTTATGGTTCATGTTTATGCTGTTTGCTCAGATAGATTTCATCATTCTATACATTTTACTGTCTATGTTCTGTTAAACCCTAACATGTCTATTATTTACATCTTCAATGTTGATAATTAAACTAGATGAATGAAGGATTAGATTACCCTTAATATTTGTTCTAGCATGAATTATTTGTGCCTTTGTTTTTAGTTTTACTGAACTAACAATATTTTTAAATAAAAATTAAATTTAATTGAAAGAAAAAATAAATATCAATTTATTTTCAATCCGATTTGATTCTATTGTAGTCGGTTCAGTTTTCGATTCGATTTTTAATATTAATTATAATCTTAGATGCGATTTGAAGCCGTCAAAAAAATAAGTGAACCGATCCGAAAATTATCCAAAAAAATGATAACTCAAAAATACAAATCCGAAAAGAACTGATCCGAAATTACTCAAATTTGAATCCGCCCAATTGGACGAATTTGCCAGGATTATGAGTGACCAATTGCATTGTTGTCTGACACTAAACTTTATCAGTGCTTCTCTCAATCTTTTTAAATGAGAAGAAATTTGCTTCTTTTTTTTTTTTCTAAAACACCCCCACAATATTGATACAAATTATAATGGATAAATAAATTATTTAAGAGTTAATAATTTAATTTTTTGAAAAAACTGTGCATGCACTTACAAATGTTACAATATTATATAGTTAGTCCTTTTTGCTTAGATCCGATCTAGACAAATTTTATAAATCAAGTCAATAATACATTATTATCTATGCAAAATTGGTTGAAAAATGAGTGAAATGGTGGTTAATATGTATAGATAACAATTCACTATTGATTTAGTTTACACAATTTGCCTAGACCGAGATTAGGCAAGAATTTTCCTAAATTCAATTGCAATTAACCTATAATAATAATAATAATAATAATAATAATAATAATAATAATAATAAGGCTTAATATATAACGTTCTCCTTCAACTTGCATCATTTCACCATTCTGGCCCTGCATCTTATTATTGTCCCAACTAGTAGGGGTGAGCATGGTCGGTTAACCGGTCCATGAGTCGCAGTCCATTAATATCGGTTTTTTGAAATTCCAGTTCATTAACCAGTCCATTACCATTGGTTAACCAATCCATCGGTTTCGGATTTTCGGATCGGTTAGCCAATATTTTTCGGTTAACCACTATAATTATAAATATATTAATAAATAAAATAAAAATGCTCAAGGTACTTAAAAATTAAAATTTTTTCACTATAATATAAAATTATTATTGTTAAAATAAATATATTTGGTGGATATAAGCAAATTTGATTTTAAAAATTAATATTTAATAAGTAAATATATTAACCGGTCTATAATCACTTTTAATTAGATAAATTGTTATACTTACTAATAGCCAATTAAAAAAACTTAAAAACTTTAAAATAATTAGTATAATGAAAAAAAGTACATGATCACTTTTAATTAGGATAAATTGTTATAAATTATTAAAAAATTAAAAAATTAATTAAAAATTCAATTTCGGTTCGGTTAACCAGTCACATGTGTCAAAAACCATTAATCAGTTCATTAATATCGGTTTTTTCAAAATATTAACAATTAACCAGTCCATTACAATCGGTTAACCAGTTTATCGGTTCGGTTTCGATTTTTTTTTTTTCGATTAACCGAGTCTATCGATTTTTTTCTCACCCCTACCAACTAGACACTCGAATTCAATTAAAACATGCATAGGAGACACCTATTTGAAATAGTCCAAACTTGATGACATGTAAAAGCCACTTTGAACAGACAATAAAAAAGCACCGTGTAGCATTAATTAAAAAAGAGTAAAACAACAAACAACAAATTGACAAAGCGAAAGAACAAACAGAAGATTGAAACCAAATTTTGAGAGAGAATTTTCGTCTCTTTCTCTTTCACGCTCTCTCCACTCCCACTGCAATTTTCTCTATCTCTATCACTCTCTTATTAGTCATTTCAAATGCTTAGTAGAATAAAAAATACTTTGTCTACTCAAAATCCACCATTCCTAGTTTTTTTTTTTTAAAGTTTCGGAGTAATTTTCGAAAAAATTTAAAAAACAGGTGCAACAGTAAATATAATTAGAGATTTTGGGTGTTAAAAACGGGCACAAAGTTGTGCCTGTTTTCGTCAGTGCGGACTAGCCGATTTGACCAGCTGAGGGTGCCAAAAATCGGCACACAATGGTGCCGGTTTTTGGCAAAAGCTGTAGCTCACGTGAAGGGCTGCAACACTAAAAGCTTCCATTAAAAATAAAGGCTGCAGTTCTTCTTGTGAAGCTGCAGCACTTAAATAGAAGTGTATTTTTTTAAACATTTATTTGTATCTATTCTTCCTTTTTATCTCAACCCTCTTATTCCTTTAATTTCATTCTAATTCTTTCCTTCTTTCCTTCTTTTTTTCCTTTCTTTCTTCATTTCTTTACTTCATTTCATTCATCGCATTTACAAAATTTTCAATCATTTTAATTTTTATCCAATATAACCGAAGAAATTAAAGGTAATGTTATTAAAATTTAGTACTTATTTTTGTTAAATAAAATTTATATTTTTTTAATCTTATCTTAATGTTTAATTTGTAGGTGGTGATAATTTTAAAAATTATCTAATTTCAACATTAAAGGTAAGATATTACTATTTTTTTTTTATAAAAAATAACTTGACTTTAAGTTCATTAGCAGTAGCACATATGCAATCAAATTTGAAGAATTAAAAAAAATTATTATTTACAAGCAAATAGCTATATCTTATAAATAATGATTAATTTGAAAATTTATTTTTAATAGATAAATTTCTCGAGTTCATATTAATGATTTTTTAAAGAATAAACGTCACAATAATATTTATGATATGTGTACATATAATGTAGGAAAAAAATATCGATCCCAGTTACATTTATAATTCACACCGAACGACAATCAGTGTTCGGCGTAGCTGGTTTTCAGTATGACATTTCAATCTCGTCAGTGAGATCAAAGAGATTGAAGATTAGGGGTAAACCGACATTTGCAGAGGTTGTTTATAAAATATCAGTTAAATTGGATTTACCTGTAGTTGTGAGGGTTGGTAGGGTGATATATAAGTGTCCAGTTTACAACCAGGGGTCAATTTGCTGGGCGTATATGGATGTAATCGATAATGATGACATTAATCAAATTTATGAAAATTTTGATATATTTCCCGGATACATCATTGTGGAGCTAATTGTTATAACTGAAGAAATTATAATTGGAGATGCAGAAAATGCCTTGAATAGTTTAATTAGATGACTAATGCTGGAGAAAGAGAGTCTCTACCAACTGCTAACGAAAAAAACGTACTTGGTGATAATTCATATTATCCAAGAGTAACTCAGTCTGATTTTGGTACACAGTTTGAGACTTCAACACAATGTGAAAATATTAATGAAATGAAAACAATAGATGCAAGTCCCATTAGAGAGTTTAGGGGTCCAAATGAAATGAATTTTGCCTTGTGTTCTTCTATTGAATGTGCAGATATTGCAGGTAATGATACATATAAAGATGAAGATAATATTGTGAATAATGGGTATATTTCTCCAAATTGTGACCTAGATGATGATGATGAAAAAATAGAATTGAATGATGCTGACCCGAAAAATATTGTTGGAAGAGATGACTATTTTGTTCCATGTAGTTCAATCCATATGACAGAAGGTCTTCAGAATCTGCACATGAATAAGGTTAGAGATCGACTCGGTGGAGAGTCCAATATTTCACAGTTTCACTTTGCATTTGTGCACCATGCATCTGTTAATTTTGCTGAAGCTGAGATTAACATGTATAATGATTTTCCAATGGTAAGATGGGATGGGATTTCTGAGTTATGCGAAGAATTGGCCTTCACATCAAAGGATGAAGTCAAGGCATGTGTTAAGAAATTTTCAATTTAGAATAATATTTCATAAAAAGTTATAGAGTCGAAGCCATCGTACTGGGCGGTATGCTGCACACGTGCCGATATAGACTGTCATTGGAGACTACAAGCAATGAAGAAAAGGACATCTCCTTATTGGATCATTAGTGCATAAAAGGAACCTTATAACTGTAATGTATTGCTGGTATCCCAACACCATACACAATTAGATTCGCAAATTATTTGCGATTGCATATTGGAAATGGTTAATGTTGCTCCTGATATCAGAATTAGCGTAATAATTGCTAATATCAGGAATCGTTTCAATTATAAGGTATCTTATAGTAAGGCCCGGCATGTAAAAACTAAGTCTTTAGAGAAGATCTTTGGTAATTATGAGGGTTCATATGGAAAGTTGTTTGGATACCTAAAAGCTATGGAGACATACAATCTTGGAACTATCTATGGCTTTATTATTGAAGATAGTATAAAGCCTCATTACAAACAATTCAAAAGGCTCTTCTAGATATTCAAGCCATGCATAGATGGACTACCTCACTGTAAGCCAGTTTTGCTTATCGATGGAACGTTTATGATAGAAAAGTTTCATCAAACTTTATTGATTGCAAGTGCTATTGATGGTAATAATTTCTTGTACCCAGCAGCATTTGCTATTGTTGAAAGTGAGAATAAGTCTAGCTGTGATTAGTTCATGATATGTATTAGGCGGTATGTCACTAAGCAGTCAAGTATAACTGGCACGACCTCAGTAAGTGTACTGAATCGACAAATAATATAATGGAGTAAAATTATGACTCCGAGTTATCGTACCCAAGGGACTGAACACGCAAGTTATGAAAATTAAATGTATGCTAAAGAATTCCCAATTAATTGAATTGATTAAATTAACTAAACTAAAACTAATAAATTAATCGACTGCTATAATGATTAAGCAAAAACAAATTAAGATGAAGTAAAACTAACAAAGATAAAAGTAAATAAAAACGAGAAAAGATATCAAATTATAAAAGCGTTGTTCAAGTTCACTCATCCACCCCTTACCCAAATATGAATAAAATCAACCTATGAATCTTATATGAAAGAAATCGGGATAACCCTCTTAACCCAAGCGTCCCATTCCGGAGCAAGCTATTCTAATCGCATAACGTCCCATTTCGGAGCAAGTCATACAACTAGCCTAATCACGGGTCTAAAATCCTAGGTTCGGTTTGCTTTCCCATTCCGGAGTCAAACATCCCAAAACCTCATTATTTCACTCATCACTCAAATCTTAAATCATACAATCCTGTCCATTTAGATTCCCATTCCGGAGTAGTCTAAACATCACAGCAAACATGATAGAAAATTCTGAGAATAAAATACATTCATGGCATCCAATTAATAAATTCAATAACCAACATAGACATATGGAATAAATCATTCATTACAATTGGAAATTGAACTGAAAAGCTAAAATCCATAAAACAATCAATAAACACCAGCAAAATAAACCAATCTTTCATACATAAACTCAACAGATGTTCATAATTCACATCTTAGGTATAGGAGATTCAGAGATCCCCCGAACAACTAAACGACTACTCACAATCCATTACAAAATCAACAGAGTAAAAGAAAGAATAAACCCTGAAATTCATTGAGAAAATCCCGGTTGAATTGCTCGATCTTCGATCTCTTTATTCAAATCTTCAATGGAGAAAATAACTAAAATTCTGGAAAAAAAACTAATCGAAAACCAAAAACAAGAACGAAAATTGAAGTTTAGGACCGAAGAATATCTCTCAAAATCTCAGCTGCAAAAACTAATAACAAAAACTAACTAAAAAAATCGGAACCCCAGCCAAATAGAAAAGTGCGTTTTTATAGTTCCAGATGGGTCACGGTGACAATGAAATTCATTGTCACCGTGTTCAGTCGAGAATTTCAAATCCGTTCACGCACAGGAAATGGGTCACGGTGACAATGAAATTCATTGTCACCGTGAGGTCTTCGAAGTTTGCTTCTGTCCAGGATTTAGCTATGTCACGGTCACAATGAAATTCATTGTGACCGTGATGTATGTGCTTCTTTGATTCTGCCTTGAGGATTTTTATGTCACGGTCACAATGGAATTGATTGTCACCGTGACATACCTCCTACTTGCATTCTGCCCAATCGTTCACTATGTCACGGTCACAATGAAATCCATTGTGACCGTGACCCCTCTAGGTCAGCTCCTGACTTCCACTTCTCTTCATGTCACGGTCACAATGAATTTCATTGTGACCGTGATGTAACTAGAACCTCACCTGCAAAGTGTCATAAAAATCAATCAAAAACTATCTATAATACATCAAAATTACAATTTGACTAAAATTAATAAAATCAACCTAAAAGAAACAAAACCTAACACAAAAACACAACTAAACACCTAAAATCATATAAAAACACTATGAAAACTAAGCACTATATTGAAGTTATCAATAACTGTTATTTCTGACCGGTACACTGGTATTATGGCATTATTTTGTGATGATGGTAGTGGTTGGAAGGAGCCATTAGCTTACCATAGATTTTTTTTCTCCATCACTTTGTAAGCAAATACAACACTGCTCACAGAAATTCAAAAATTAAGGACATGTTATATAAGGCGGGTATGTTTCCTAACATCATAAATATTATTTTTATATTTATCGATATGTCGAATATTTTGTAAAAATTTGTTAATATTCGTGAACCTTCTTGCACTACAAGAAATTTGACTTTTTGTGACGAATTTTTTAATGACACATAAAATTTCGTCACTAATTGTAACTTACAACGACGAATTTTTTAAAACGTCACCGTACTATTTATTATTGTGACGAAATTATCTTGCGTCATTTTATATTTTAATTATCGTCACTAAAAGATTAATTTGGTGACGAAAAAATATATTTCGTCATGTTTTATTTAGGAGAGATAATTTCCCACCAATTTTTTGGAGGGAAAAAATTTAATGACAAAATAATAACTTATTGCAACATATATAATCGTCACAAAATATTTATTTTTCGTGACGAATTATTTTTGTCATAATTAAAAAAATTAGTGACGAATTATTTTTGTCATAATTAAATAAATTAGTGATAATAAAATCATTTTGTCACAAATAACATATCGATATTATATTTATGACAAATAAATGTATCACAAAAAATTAATATACTGTGACGAGTTACAATTTCGTCATCTTTGATATGAAAGAAAAATTTCTAATATTTTTCTTTTGAGGAAAAAAATATAACGGAAAAATTTACTATTTGCAACATATAAATTCGTCATGAAATAATTATTTTTTTGTGACATTAATTATTTTTGTCATAGTTTAATGAATTAGTGAAGATAAAATTATTTCGTCATTAATTATAATTTATAATGATGAATTTTTTAAAACGTTACCATACTATTTATTACTGTGACAAAATTATCTTGCGCCATTTTATGTTATAATTTTCGTCACTAATAGATTAATTTTGTGACGACAGATTATATTTCGTCATAGTTTATTTAGGAGAGATAATTTCGCACATTTTTTTGGAGGGAAAAAAAAATTTAATGACAAAATAATAACCTATTGCAACGTATAAAATCGTCACAAAATATTTATTTTTCGCGATGAATTATTTTGTCATAATTAAATAAATTAGTGATAATAAAATCATTTCATCACAAATAACATATCGACACGAAAAATATTCTATTTATGACAAATAAATGTGTCACAAAAAATAAATATACTGTGACGATGTACAATTACGTCACCTTTGATATGGAGAGAAAATTTTCAACTTTTTTCTTTTGATGGAAAAAAATATAACGAAAAAAATAACTATTTGAGACACATAAATTTGTCATGAAATACTTATTTTTTTGTGACATTAATTAATTTGTCACAATTTAATGAATTAGTGACGATAAAATTATTTCGTCACAATAATTTTTTATGACAAATAAATATGTCACAAAAAATAAATATATTATGACAAAATACCATTTCGTCACCAATACAATCAATTTATGACAATAATAATTTTCCGTAACAGTTAGTTGTAATGCTAATATATGACAAATAAATTATGTTTTAAAAAATAATTGAATTTATGACCACTAATATGTCACAAAAAATGAATATATTGTGACAAAATATAAGTTTATTATTATAATATAACCAGTTTGTGCGACTATAATATTTTATCACAATCGACTGTAATAAAAATATGTTAAAGCTAAATCATATTACAAATAATTTATGTTATGTTATAAATAAAAATGTCCATGATAAATTTTTTAATGGCTAAAAATAATTTATCATCTACTTTTTTTTAAATAAAAATAACAAAATTATATATGAAAATTAATTAATTAATAATAGAAAAAAAATTTAAAATAAAATAAATTATTTATTAAAATAAAATATTTTAATATAAGTTAAAAAAATTATAAAAATTATATTTCACTTGTCAATTATCTATTCATAATCGACATCAGAAGCGACTGTGTACACAACATTTAATCAAAATACCTTTATATTTTAATAAAAATACCTTTAATAAATTTTTTTAATGACAAAAAATAATACAATTTTATAACCAATAAAATTAATTTATGATAATAATAATAATATTATTATATTACAATTAATTATTATGTTATGTTAATATAAGAAAAATAAATTATATTATAAAAAATAATTAAATTTATGATGAACAAATATATCACGAAATCAACCCTAATTAATAAAATCAATTTCTGTCTTTCTCAAATCACCGATCTTTATGTCTCTCGAAAAAACCACCCTCCATCTCCACCAGCGACTCTCATCTCCTCCACCCCTGCCGACCTCCGTGTCCCCCACCCACCGGCAACTTTCACCGATATCTAGCACCGATTTCGAATCCTTTCTCTTAATCTCACTGTCGAGTCTAAAGAGAAAACTCCAAAGTATTCTTCAAATCAGGTAAATATATAGAAATTATTGTCTCATTTAGCTTTTAAATCTTGTATTCCTCTTGAATCAACATCTCTGCTTTCAATTTAGGGTTCAAGTCAATTTTTTAGTTTTGTTTTTCTGAAGTTCACGCCATGTTAAAATTTTGCAGATCTCGTTCTATTCTTCTTCCTTCCCCTTACCTCTGTTCTTCTCTAGCCTAGAGCGGCCATCACCAGATTTGGACTCAACGGCCACCGATTAAGCCTCCGCGTGGTCTTCGCGGAACAGATTTCATACAATTTCAGGTTTAATTTCTTTTCCCCTTTCATTTGCTTTGTGTTTTTGTCAGTATCAATTGATTTCTTCATGAAACCCGACTTGAAAAAGCGTGATAACTGGGTTGGCTTTCAAAGGGAGGCTATCACTAGATTGGTGTAACTGTCTGGCTCCTCTTCTCCTTTTATACTTTGGAAATGCCCGGTCTAATGTCAGCTTTGTGAGCGCGTTTGAGGAGCCCCATCTTTCGTTGTCTTTGCTGAATGCCCGTTATTCGGGGGTAACAAAGCCGCGGATGAGAGCGATACCAAGAAAAAGAAAAACCAGCACCCCAGCCCCGTGTAATCGAAAAAAGAAATGAAATTCAGTGATTGATCCTTTTTTTCACTTTATCACTGGATTGCGAACTTACTTATCCTTTTGATGAGAATGCCACTACTCTCGCTTTCTTTCAGCAATCAGGTGTGGATTGGGACCATTGAAAGTGGAACGTCCAGCACCAAAGGCTAAGCTGAAGTCAGCTTTATCAGCTCCGTCTCTGTTTTCTGCATTTTTCTTTTCTTCATTATATTATTGCAGATTCTAATTTTGCTTTTGGGTTTTGCTTTAATTATATGTTTGAATTCGTTTATGTGAGAAAGATAATTTCTTTGTTTTATTTGAAAAGAAAAAAAGTAAGAATTTTTCTCTGTTTAGCCATTTCCATTCACATTTTTAGGTTTTATTTTAATCATAAATCCGAATTTGTTGATGTAAGAAAGTTTATTTCTTTGTTTGTTTTGAAGGAAATATTTGGAGGTGAAAAATGGTAGCCAAAGTAATTTCTTGTAGTGTATGCTTATTCCAGAAAGTAAATGGCACTGGAATTTGGAACCCAAACTTTATGTCTTGGGTTATTCTATTAGTTAATAGTTTTGGATTTGGTTTTCTTCATTTTAAAACTTTTCTTTCATATTTTATAACTCAATTGCTTGGTTTAGGGTCCAGCTTCATTTTAATGTATGAATAACTTCATGTGGATTTGAGGAATGTTAAATATGACATTATACGTCCCCATGTTAATCTCCTGGCAGTTAACTCAATGTTTAATGAATTTTCATTGATATGTGAGCATTGTTTTCATTCATTGAATAGTTATTCATTGATATGTTTGCCTACTGTGTTGATGCCATTTTCATATTTAATTTGGAGATGCCTAATTGTATGCTTATTCTCTATTTCTAGATTCTTAGTACTGAATCTGGTCATCAGACTGTTGCAAGTGGAGTAATAACGGATGTCACTTCCATGTTTCTGTAAGAATTATATTATTTTTTTCACTCCCTTGGCATACTACTTTAATTGTAAATCTAAAGTTGCCTTATTAGTATTTAATCTGCACACACGAGTGCTTTGTTATGAATTAAGGAAAGTAGTAGCATTTCCAGATTTGGAACTGTCATTTTTAATTGACTAAAGTTGTCTATTATATTTTCTTGGACACTTGTAGGTTTCTTTTTCTAAGCACTTGAGGGCTCCTAGTAGTAAGTCTCTTTTCTACACAAAAGTTTCAAAATGAACTTTCAAATACTCAAGAAAAGTTGAGTGAGTCTCAGTCAGGAGTGAACATACTTAAGAGTATCAGGTGAATGATTGTGAGACAAAAGTAAGCGAATTGAATTCCACTATCCATAAACTGCTTGACATTTTAAAATCAAACGGGATGATTTGATGTATTAATATTATGCCTTTGTATTTTGTATAATTGAATTGAGTACTGAAATTGGATGATATAAGTATATTATAAGATATGGCGTGTGAGATTTGATCTAAATTGGAGGATGGGCAAACTTGTGTTGGAGTTTGAATTGAAGTGGGGTGAATAAATATATGATTATTTGAAATGTAAAGATTTTATTGATTATAGGGGGATAGACAATATTATAGAGGGAGTTCTGCCGAAATTTCGGTAGAATTAAGTGACATATTTGTATTTTGATTGAATGGATAGTAAAACTAAATAGCTATAGGGCAGATGGGTATAGTGAAAGGATAAAAAAAAATAATTACCTGAATTTTGTAATAATTTGAAGAGTAGTTTAAGAAAATCAAGTAATCGTGCAGTATCGTTGGAATTGTAATGTGTATAAATGAAGGGTGTTACATGATTGAGTTTTTTTTATTTAATATAAGATTTTTTTTTTTTTTGCAGGAACATGATGCAAATTTTGAAGTTTCAACAGATTTTATTTCTTGATTAGGATGCAAATTTAATTTTTTGTATTAGACAATATGTTTTTTTTAATTAACCTTTTATTTGAATAAATACATTATATTAGATTTTCTTTAGAAATTTAATTGATTGTATGACATTAAATTTAAAATGTGTCATTTTTAATACAATGCATATATGATAAGTATATTTGTCATAATTTGTCGACTTGTTAGTTCATAAATAACGATATAATGTTTACAATTACGATATTAATATTGTAATAAAAAAAATATAATTTAATGACAATAAAAAATTGTCACTAAAATTATTTTTTGTGACAATTATTTGTATTCCTATTTATGTCACTAAAATGTAACGTAATATGACGATTTACATTCATCGTTAATACACATTAATTTAATGATGAAATCATTTTTCGTCACTTAAAGTATTAGATTTAGTGACGAAATTAAATATTTTATGACGAAAATTATATTTATTTGTGACGATAATTACGTAACCAATGCTTAATAGTTTTAATCAGAAACAGAGTTTCGTCATTAAAAATATTTAATTTCGTGACGAATTTTAAATTTGTCATAAAAAATACCAATCTTTAGTGACGATAAATAATATAATATGACGAAATATAATTTTATTTATGACATAATTTTTGTCATAAAAAGTAAGAACTAAAGATGACGATAATCATTTTCGTCACAAAAAATGATACTTACGGTGACAAAAAAGTAAATCGTCACGTAAACTTTTATGTTACGCGCCTACCGTTACGTTCTCTGTGACGATAAAAAATCGTCACCTTATTTTTTCAGCGACGAAAAATGAATTTTTCGTGACAATTTTTTGTGTCATAAAAAGTGTAATTTCTTGTAGTGTTGATAGGTAATAATTTTCAACCGTGAATATTTACAAAATGAATGGATGAGATAAAAGATCTTGATATCGACTTTTACAATTGGGCAATGCAAAACTCTTTGGACAAGTAGACTTTGTCTCATGATAATGGTCATAGGTATGGGCATGCTACAAGCAACACTGTTGAGAGCGTAAATAGTGCTTTAAAAGATGTAAGGATGATGCCAGTTTATTGTGTTAATGAGCATGTATTTGCCAGGCTTGTCAATTTTTTTGATGACAGAAGGTGCATGTATCGAGCTCAGATAGCAGCTGATAATACATACACACAAAATTATTTGGATGAGATGGAAAAGCTTACTAAAAAACTTTGTGGGCACAAAGTTGAGAGTTTTGATTGACGTACATAAATTTTCACAGTAAGTACTAAAAATAAAAAAAGCAAGAGAAAAGGTAACAACACGCAATCTGTTAATTTGGATTGCCGACAATGTGAACGTGAAAAATTTCAAGGTACTAAAATGCCATGTTCACACGATATAGTGGCATGTATGCATGTACGTGTTGACATGTGGAGATACATCGACAAGTTTTATAAACTCTCAGAAGCATTGAGCTGTTACAGTTAATTTTTCCAACCACTTGCGCACCGTGATTACTGGCTTCCATATGTTGGACCAAATCTAGTGTCCAATCTGGAGCTTATAAGCAAGAAGGGCCGACCGAGGACATCTCGATATCGAAATGAAATGGACAGTAGAGAACGCATTAGGCCTAACCGATGGACTCTATGCAAAAATGAGGAACATAATAGAAAGACTTGCCCAAACTCAATCGGACCATCCAATTACACATAACAATTAGAATTTTTTTTTTTATTTTGACATACTTATATCCATGTAATATTTGTGTCAATTTAATATATATACTTTGATTATAATCGATTACAATTGAATTATTTAATGTGTCAATTTAATATATGTCAAACGTAACCTCGTTTGATATATAACATTTGATATATATATATATATATATATATATATATATATATATATATATATATATATATATATATATATATATATATATATAATAAGTGCAATAATTATAACTTAACAACAATTATATCAAATGTTAAATAACTATAACTTGATATATAAATATATATATTAATACAATAGAACACGGTTTTTGGCTCATATTTTAATTAATAAAATATGATCCTGTACCACATTTAGTGGGCCTTCTATTTCGACTAGGATACCGTCATTGTTCTTCACCCTGCGGTGCATCACCCTACAGTGTATCACCCTCTTGTGCAGCACTCGGTCTTACATCACTACCAATAATATCATTACAAAAATCAGTGAATGAAGGTCCTTCTTGCACTGATTAAGGATTTGACTCTTTCGGTGTTCTAAATATTTGCTGGAAGAAGTAATTTCCATTTCCATCTTGTGTATAAGTATTAAACGCAGGAATTGTGAACGCACCATGTGTTTGTTCATTCAAATCTGACATTGGTATCCTTGGACGATGTATAATTGGTGCCTCCGAACACAAATTGATGAGGTACATCCGTTTTGTGAAAAGGCTATGACATGAGTGGTGGAATTTGCATGACATTTGGATCATAATATATTTGAACTACATTTGATCGCCTCTCAATTATTCCAGTCCTATGTCGTTGTGTACGAAAGTTTTCAAATTGATATTCCATGGGTGTAACATTAACAGGATTGGGACATGGTTGTCATTCATACTCAGATGAAGTTCTATCCTCGTATCCAACTGCAACGATGATGCTTTCCATTATCCTGCTATTGTTCAAAGATTCGGCTGGTTCGTGGTACAATGTTTCAACATGATCAGCCTAAAATAAATAAATTTAGTATTATTTCCCAAACAATGCACACATTTTGCTATTATTATTTTTTTAATTAATTACAATTAAACATAAAAACTTACTGTTACTCCATGTCTTGCACCAACTGGAGTTATCCATCGTCTAGTTCGTTACCATTGCATGTATTCAGATCGATTATGCAATGGTTGCCTTGGACGTTGGCCTATGACAACACATGCATGTTATGAACATGGCAAATTCAAGTACCCAATTCAAATGATTTTGGCCCCTCATATCTATTGTATGCAAATTATCTTGTATAAGGGGTTGAGATGGAATTGGTTGATCAAAACCAAATTGTCACATGACCCTATCGGGATGGTGCCACTCAATGATGTAGAAACAAATCAATAGAACAACAGCCATCCAACTTTGCTGTCCACTTCTACAATAACTGAGAGCAATTGGACTATATTATTGTATGACTCCCATTCAAACTGTATTACAAAATAAAATAAAATTTTAGTTTTTTAAACTATAAATAATTCATAATTATAATATCTAATAAGATAATTTGTATATAAATCAATCGAATATCACTAAGTACCTCTTCAAGTGCCTGTGTATCTAATATTTCTCAATATGTCCATATATC
Organism: Excoecaria cochinchinensis; assembly: GCA_947683425.1. Taxonomy (NCBI): domain Eukaryota; kingdom Viridiplantae; phylum Streptophyta; class Magnoliopsida; order Malpighiales; family Euphorbiaceae; genus Excoecaria; species Excoecaria cochinchinensis. The sequence goes on from CANTUQ010000050.1 coordinate 9,908,468, forward strand.
TCTTCTATCCATGATATTCCTATTCAATGGTTCTGTCCACCTAAGTAAATATGATGCTTAAATATCATATCGCATTATTCAAAATAAGATGACATATAAAATTAATTTATAATTTATATTCATAAAATTAATGATACCTGAATCCGTAAGGCATTATTCTATTTAAATTTTATGCCTGTAAATATTCTATCTAAACTGTGAAATTCTCTCTCACGTCCACATTTATAGGAGTTGTAGATATCCAGCAACTCCGTTAGCATCAGGACACGTTGCCCTACATAATTCTCTATAAAGCCAGGGTAGACAAGCTGACCCCTAGCTATATTGGCCAACGGTTTCCAAATCCTCTAACAGAGGTAGGAACATTAGGTGGATGGTGGTCGATGATTGCAATGAAAATAATAAACCACCAAAACGTCTTAGTATCCATTGCTTAACTCAGGTGTTGTATTATCAGGAATATCACAAAATACATTATATAACCATGTCAACTTAATTTTACCACCACGCATATCTATGGTGGGAGGAACAGCTCCAAGTAAATTATAACAAATTGCCATCCAATCAAGGTTTGTTCTTTCGGTTATAGGTTTACCCTCAATCAGTAACCCTATCAAAATCACCACATCTTAAAGTGTTACTGTCGTTTCATCACATGTGAGATGAAAGGCGTGAGTTTCCTTTCAACTCCAGTTGATATTTATCACTCCAATTTGTGCAATTCCTATCAACCCTGATGATCTTATGTATGGTAGAATTCTTGAGTCAATTTGTCTATAGTGCTCATCTACGCTACACTACTTGTTCTCAACACATCTCTTTCAACCTTTTAATTAAATTTAAACATTTCAAATTAATTAAATAAAATTTTTTATTATTAATCTACAATATATATATGTATAATAAAATCATGTATTACTGAATTATTCTATATCGCATCGGATCGATGTTTTTCTTGCATTGTTAATAACTCCCCTTAATAGGATCCAGATTGATTCGTGCAGCTCCTAAATGATAAGAATTCATGTCGAAATCTATATTTAACAAAAAATTAAACATTAAAAATTATTATCTTTATCTTTTAAAAATAAAATTTTCATATTAATATATGTTTACAACATAAAGCTATTTGCTTGCCAATAATATTTTTTTTTATTTTTAAATTTTGTTGTATTTATTCTACTTCTAATTAACTTAAACTCAAGCAATTTTTCATAAAAAAAATAATGTCTTAATCAATAAAAAAATTACAATTAAAAATTTATCTTAATCAATAAAAGCACTAAAAAATTATTAAATTTTGTTTATAATTGTTTTAATTATATATTTTCAAAATTAAATGTTAATTTTATCGGAATTAGTAAAAAAAATGAATTTCAATGTAATTTCATGTGTAAAGGAAAAAATATTAATTTTACCGACGAAATAGCGACGGCTTCTTCCGTCGCTAAAATATCACTTCAATTACTAAAATATCTTTTAATAAATTTAAAAATATTTTTGCGACGGAAATATACGTCTCTATTCCGTCGCTAATTCAAGATAGTTCATATTATAATTGTTAAATCCGTCGCAAATAAAATCGCTAAAATTACCTCCAAATTTAACGACTGAAATTTCCGTCGCTATTTTAGCGACTACTTTTTTTAGGCATTAAATTAGTTGAAAAAATTAGCGACGCATTTTTTAGTCGCTAAATAGTCGCAAAAAAATTCCATAAATTGCAGCCAAAATTTAACGACGGTTTATTTATCCGTCGCTAAAATTGAAAAAAAAGCCTTTCACGACTATTTCTTATTTTAGTTGTAAATTAGCCGCTAATTCGTGACGGAAAAGTGCCCGTGGCTAATATAGTTTTTTTTTGTAGTGAACTATCCCTTCTTCTCTGAATAGGTCCCCCCCAATGGTGAAAATGGATAATTTAAATTAAGATGCCATTTTCTTATTTTTCTAAGCTCGCTCCAAAAAAAAAAAACACCTGTAAATAAGGAACTATTTTTAAAAAAAATAAAACTACTTTGTTAAGAATCTAAATCACACTGGTCCAAATATAACATGCCTTCTCACTAAAACATTTGGCAATTAAGGTAATTGAAAAACTATTTACAAGTAGGTGTACCGCCAGTACCCGTGATTTTGGCATTGGTACAAGTAGCTTTTCCTCCCAAATTGATTCCCGATAGTTCAATTCCTTCGCATGGAGCTGCTGAGCTGCAATCTAAGAGAACTGAAACTGGTGTTTTTGAAGTTCCCTTAATGTTCCTAAAATGAACATCTGAAACCTTTACTTTCGAATTCCCTGGCTTTCCATAATTTTGATCTATAATGATCGGATTCTCTACATTTTCCATTGTTATATCTGTAAATGTGATCCCTGATGCACTTCCTGGTGGAGAATTGCCGTAGGTTTTGATCCTAGCCCCATTTGTTGTCCCCTTTATTGTGCATTTTGAGAATGTAATCCCCTTTACAGGCCTCTCATCATCATACTTTCCTAGACTGCCAACACTATTCCCAAAACAATAAGATGAAATCAATTAATTGTTACTCCATGTCAATTTTTCATATCTCATATTTAAATAATAAGAAATTTTATTTTACCTAAGGCCATGTCCAGGGCCACAAGTTAAGTCTGAGAATGTAGCATCAGTGACTCCTCCTCCAATGGAAATGCAATCATCACCGGTTCCAATTGTAGATTTAGTTACAGTGATACCAGAGGTATCGCTAAAGTGAATGCCATCGGTGTTAGGGCTATCACCAGGAGCAATAATCTTGAGATTATCTGCTTTAAAATTAGAGCAATCTGTAATATGAAAGTGAAAATACATGGAATTGAGGGAAGTGACTCCACCAACGAATGAGTTTGTTACTCTTTGGAACTTGATTGACTGCAAACATTCATATATATATGTCAAATTAAAAGCAAAAATCAAGAAATAATTTCAAATTTCTTTTTCTAAGAAAGATGATTAGAAAAAAAAAAAAAAATTGCAATGATGGATAACTTACAGATGGAAGGCCGGTGCAATCTCCATTTTTTTTACAATCATTGTATTTCCAGGCAGAAGCACCCTGTCCATCGAAGGTTCCTTCACCATTGATGATTAGACCATCAATTCTTTGAAACATGAGCCAAGTTTTATCAACGTATGCACTCAAATCTGTACTTGCCAATATAGTTCCTTGATTGGTAAAAACTATAGGTTTGGTGCTCTTACATGGCCCTCTAAAAATAACAGGACCTGTAAGAAAAGAACCTATTGGCACTAGTAACTGTGCCTGATCAACACTAGCTGCGCATGCTGCTGTCCATGCCTTCTGGAAAGCCTAAATTATGGATACAAATTATGATAATAATCCTTTGTAAAATATTATTGAGAGACACACAAATTAACATTAAATATATATTCACCTGTACGTTATCACTTTTGCCATCTGGCTTAGCACCAAATGTAGAAATATCAAAAACACCATCACTCTTTTTATCTCCGCCATCACCAAGGAGGCGACGGCTAACAATAGTAATGTTACCATTTAGCACTGCAACTGCCACAAATAATAATAATAATAGTAAATAAATAATGTAAGCTAACAAAATAATAACAACAAGAAATAGTGATGAGAATGATTTTAGAAAATTGATACCTTTTTTTCCATTATCATGGTCGTTGAGGTGGCGGAATTCACCTCTAGCCAAACCAGAAGACAAAGCTAATGCTACTAAAAGAAAAGTTGTAACCTCCAATCTTCTTGTTAATGCCATAGTGAAATCGAACTCCAATGTTTTTGTTTTCTTAGAGTTTTTTTATTAAATTATAATTTTGTTTTCTTAGAGTTTTTTTATTAAATTATAATTTTGTATAGCTTCTCATATATATTTATACCCATTTTAAATGTATTTAAGGTTAACTAATAGAATGTGATTAGTGATTTAAAATTGATCTTTCTCATTTTTTGTGAACGAATTCTTTTAATTTTAGCACTATAATTTATCACTAATTTGTATTGTATATATTTTGGTGTTGTTTTTCAACTGTAATATTTTGAGTTCCAAAAACCTTTTTGTTATAGTGTGATGGGTTCACATAAAATATAAATCTATCAATAGGCTTTAATTTTATATAGTTGATTTATTTCAAGACTTTAAGCTCCCATAGATTTAATTTATTTTTATTCTTTTATATATTATTAAATGGACTCCTTAATTCAAATTCGAGACTTGCCATTAAACTAAAATTTATTATTTATTTTATTCATCAATCGTAGCTTAATTTCTAATACCTTAAATTACTTTATACTCTTAAAATATTAATTGCACTTTATAAATTAATGAAAATTTATACCGCAAAATATTTTGTCTTCCAAATAGTTTAATTATTAAGAGTGTAAATTTTGAATTAGCAAGTACAAAAGTTTGTTTTGGGATAAATTTTAGTGCATTCGCTATTAACAGTCAACTAATTAATTAATATTAATTAGTTATATTTTTGTTATCCATTAGCGATGAAAAAGAAAACCTAAATAAAACTATGCACAATCCCATATTTGTTAACCTAATTATAAGTGTGCATAAAGACAGCAACTCAGCAAGACAACTAATTGCAGAATCTGAAAATGGTGGAAATGCGTTTGGGTTTTCCAAAGGGTTAATTTTACTTACAGTCACTCAACTTATCACTTATCGCGCAAAAGTAACCGACTTTTTTTTCTTACTTAAATGTCACTGAACTTTTAATATTTTTGCAAAAAAGTAATGTTGACCGGAATCCGGCAAAGATCCTCGCCGGATTGATGACATGGCATGCCATGTCAGAAACTACATGTTGTTTAACAATATCTCCAACAAATGCTACATTTAAATCAATATCACTCATGGTTACTAACACTACAAAAAGACAACAGATTAGCGACGGAAGTTTCCGTCGCTAAAATAGCATTTTCAGTCGCTAATTACATTTAGCGACGCCACGACTAACTGTCGCTATTAGCGCCGTCGCAAAAAATTTGCGACTAAACTTATTACGGTCGCTAAAAATAGCGACGGAATTTCCCGTCGCTAAAAATAAAATTTTCCGTCGCTAAATAACTCTTTAAATTAGTCGCCAAAAATATTAAAAAATATTAGCGACGAAAAATCTATCGCTATTCCGTCGCTAAAAATATTAAATTTTTTATAATTTTGAATCTAATTTTTTATTATTTTGAATCTAATTTTTTATTATTATTTTAAATTTAATTTTTTTAATTATTATTATTAGATCCAAAATTTAATTTATATAAATAATAATTATATAACAGTATTAACAATACTATTAATTTAAAAAATATAATATCAAACTCAAAATACCCAAATTTCTTTAATAAAATAAAATTAAAAATTTACATATAATTAAAACCATATTAAATAACTCATGTCCACAATCATAAAATATTTAAAAATTACAAAAAAAAATATTGCAAAATCTTGATACATGCACGGAACGCCGCCATTTTCAATTTCGATTACTTCACGAAATACCTAATTTATAAATTATAAGAAAAAAATAAAATTAAAGTTAATAACAAATAAAATAAAAAAAATATCTACAGATGTACAAAATATTGTCAAAAAGATTCCCTAAATTATGCTTATGAAAAAATTAATTAATAAGAGTGGCCATGAAATTTATTTTGCCCAAGAAATTCTCTTGTTAAAAAGATTCCAGTAAAATTGTATTTGGTGTCAATGCTCAGATACTCAAATATGATTTTCATTAACTACTTTTTAGCGGTATTCCCTTAAGAAGGTTCCGGTAGCAATATATTTAATGCCTTTTTACATTATTAAATTAATTCACATCAGCACCAAATGCATAGTAAAAGAAGCACCGTATTTGGTAGAATTCATCGAATAAAAATTCTAAATGGTCAATTAACTAAAATTTCATCTCCTTAAGTGATATTATGCATTATTATGGTCTAAACATGCATTTGATCCATGGAAATTTGAAGATCACCATACCGTAGATAGCTTCAAGTCATAAGTGAATCCAAATACTTTATAAGCATAATCAATGAACTCCAAGACGCCCATCACCTCATCTTTTATCTGAAACACATAATCTATAAGTTAAAACAAGGTTAAGGTAACAAAGTGATATTTGGCAATTTTTCCAAGCATCAACATTTTGTGAATCACCTGTGACTCCCTACAGAATATATGAGCATCATCCTGTATCCCCAAACAAAAATAAATTCGTGAGAAAACGGGAAGAACAATGAAAATTATACTCAAGTAAAATATGAATTTAGGTGGTTGAATTTTCACAAGTAAAATGCACATTCTTAGTTCACTGGAAATAAACCAACTGCCTACTAATCCAATCACTTAGCTGGTCAATAAACATGAATATAATGTGACTAATTGGCAACTAAACTGCAAAACTAAGCTATTCACCTTGTAACTGGGTCTTAACACCACACACACATTTATCGGCATACGAAAAATGCCAAACCAAAGGCAATAAACCAGGCAAACTTTAAACCCATACACAAATGCACAGTGATGAACTCTTAACTCTAAAAAGATATGCTTTAACAATCTGAAATGTAGATAATGCCATAAGGTTAAAATGGCTGCCATAGAGTTTTTTCCCCTCCAAATAATACCTGATGAAATCTTCAAACACGTGTTAATCCAGTGAGTGCACCACTAGCCTCATTGCGATGCGGAACCCCAAAATCAGCAAGCCGAAGAGGAAGTTCTGGAAACACAAAACAATCAGTACTACAATGTATGCAACAGCGTAGTGTTATGACCAAATAGCAATATAAGTAGCCTGTCCAATTCTCCAAGACAAAATAGAAACTACAATTCTTAATAACCAACAAGCAAACATCTAATGCTCTTGCAATTGCTTTCATGTGTGCCACACGTATATGCCTAATAATCCCTAAAAATCAAAGATTTAGCTCGTTCTAACATTAGATCATCAAATTCCTAAGCTTTAAATTCCAAATCCCTAACTCCTAAAATCTGTCTTTTAACTAAATCTCTTAAACTCATAAAATACAGGCAAAAACTACTCACTACGGGAGGGGCTGATGGCGCAATTTGATGGCCGGCGATGAGGAGGCGGCGGCCATGTCGGGTGGGCTGAAATCCAGCTCCAAAACACGAGATGAAGAGGCAACCGTTGCTGCCGTCGCGCGTGGAAGAAGAGGAAGGGATAGCACCGACGATCAGCAGCGGGGAAGGGAGGACGGGGCGGTGGGGAGCGACGGGAAAGGGTGGAGCAACGGGGAAGGGAAAAGGGGAGGGTATGGATGGATCGGGATTGAGCAAGGGAAGGGGAAGAAAGAAAAGAAAGAAAAAGAAAAGGAAGGAAGGGCTCCAAAAATATTAAAATCAATTAATAACTATAAGTATGTACTATTATTAATATTATAATTAATTTTACCGACGAAATAGCGACGGATTATCCCGTCGCTAAAATATTCCCACAATTATCTTCATATGTGAAAAATTTTAAAATTTTTTAGCGACAGAAATATTTGTCGCTATTTCGTCGCTAAGTCGAGTGTATTTAGCGACAATATATTTAGTCGCTAAATTCGTCACAAATAAAGCCGCTACAAATTTAGTGACTAATATTTCCGTCGCTATTTTAGCGACTAAATTTTTAGTCGCTATATTTGTCGCAAAAATTAGTGACGAATTTTTTAGTCGCTAAATTAGTCGCAAAAAAAGGTGCCATAATTTACCGCTAAAATTTAGTGACGGTTTCTTTTTTCCGTCGCTAAAATTAAAAGAAATGGTTTTTCACGACTAATTCTTAATTCTGTCGCAAAATAGTCGCTAATTAGCGACGAAAAAAATTCCGTCGCTAATTTTAGTCGCTAATATAGGTTTTTTTTGTAGTGTAAACTTATAATTTATCGTGTAAAAGTAACCAATTTTCTTTTTTTTTTTCACCTTAAATGTTATTGAACTTCTAACATTTTTGCAAAAAAATCATATATTTACTATTCGTTGCCACGTGGTATATGCCATGTCATCAATCTGGTAAGGGTTCTCGCCGGATTCCGGTTAACATGATTTTTTTGCAATAATGTTAGAAGTTCAGTGACATTTAAGTAACGAAAAAAAAGTCGGTTACTTTTGTGCGATAAGTGATAAGTTGAGTGACCATAAGTGAAATTAACCAGTTTTCCAAACATAGAGACACTTTTTTTGAGCAATTCTTTTGTGGAAGAAATAATCATCCCTGAATTGATCAATGTTAGGAAGGACAAAGATCCGGTGGATGATGATGACCCCCAAAAACCCCTATATTTTTCAGAATTTGAAAAGCTTAGAAGTATGTGAATACGGTAGATTGAAAACTATATTGCCTTCCTCGATGCATTTCTAAAATTTGACTGATTTGAAAGTGTCAAAATGTGATGGGATGATAAATCTGATAATTGCTTTTCTTGTGCTACTCTGGCAATGATTATTAGCGAATGCAAAATGATGCAAGAAATGGTAGGGATTGAACCAGATGGAGGCGAAGATGTGATTGGTTTCAATTAATTAAGATGCTTGAAGCTTCACGATCTGCCAAGCCTCACAAGTTTCTGTTCGGGTATTTGTGCTTTCTATTTTCCATATCTGGATGATGTGACAATTATAAAATGCCCCAACATGAAGATATTTTCTCAACAAGTGTTCACACTAAAGTATAGCAAAGTATGAACAACGCAGCATGAAGTGCGGTTGCCGCAGCACGAAGTGGGTTTTTGGGGATGGTATGAATGGGACTGGAAAGGAAGCCTTAATAACGCCATTCAGAAATTATTTGAGAATGGGGTGAGAAGAGTACGTATCATATCAACTTGTTAAAATAAACATTGCTTGTCACTAAGAGTGTACACATTTCGGTACAATTCAGGAACTTGCAAATTTTCATATTATATTGAAATTTCAGTTCCTAAAAATTTTGTTACAATTAGGTTCTTATAAATTTCGGTACAATTCAGTACGGTTTTTTTTTTTAATTTTTGATACAGTTCAGTTCGATTTTTCGGTATAAAACAAAACAATACAATAAAATACGGTATTTCGGATAATTTAATATTTTTAAAAATTTAATAAATAAATATATACAATAATAAATACAAATATAATTAAAATATCTCAATAAAAATATACAAAATTTAAAAATTAATACTCGACAATCTTTTTCTGCATTATGCTCGCATTGATTTGAGGATCTTGAGTAATATCTAAAAACAATAAAAAAAATTAAATATTAGACCAAAAAAAAATCTAAACATTAAATACATAATTTAAGAATTTATTGGAATATAATAATTACCTGATTCAAACTTTTTAAGTTTTTCTGTTGATGCTTCTGAAGCTAAAAGTCTAGCCAATTTCAATCAATTTTGGCAACAAATAAGAATGTCGGCTGTAATCGGAGTTAAAAAACTTTTAAACTTGTCCAAAGTTCTCTATCCAGTGCTAAAAACTGATTCAGAAGCTACAGTAGAGCACTAAACAGTTAAGACAGGTTTTAGCAAATTTCTGCCTTCAAATAAAAATGCGTAAGACCTACTGTGATGCGCGCCAGACCAGCAAGGCCCTCGTTGAGCCCGCCTTTTGGGGCTTGAGGGATTGGTTCGCGTCTTTTTGATCTTGGATTACACGAGACATTTTGAAATCTCCTACCCAATAGAACATTGGGAGGTTCATCTAATCCCATGAAACCTTTAGGCACCATTGAGACATTTTGGAGTCGCCGCCCAATTTACAAGAAATTGGGAAAGGTCATCCAATCTCGGGGTCTTAAACCAGAGAAGGTGTTCGAGACTTCGCATTTATTCATACCTTGGTTAAGTTTATAATTGAGTTTTGAATTTATTATTTCATCCCATTTCACATACATTTAATGCAATTAATTAAAGTGCACAACATACATTTAAGAAAAGCGGAAAAAGCATAAGTAAAATAAAGCACATGTAAAAATATTACAATAAAATTAGGGGCGGAATACAACCCCCATTGTAAATAAAGTATAAAACATGCATAAATCGGGATATTCATCAAGAATGAGGACATTTGTTGTCGCATGCATATTTATTACAAAACAATTTTGATGTGATAACTTTGTTCTGGATGGAGGAAAACAAGGACATTGGTCCCATTTTTATTTAGAAAAAATTCCAAGTTAATAAATAAAAAAATGATTTAGCGATTTTATTTCTAGCGGGCCTAAATAAACAATTTTATAAGAAAAATATACATGGCAAAAATAAATGAAAAAACCAAATAAGCAAAATATTACAAATAAAAAAATAAATAATCTGAATGAGCCTTTTGGGTCTCCCGTGTGCTCGCAAAAATGTCCAAGCAAAAAATGAGTTTAGACATAAAAACAAAATACAAATAAAATAATGTTAGTAATTAAATCAATTAAATATACAAAATAATGAATAACAAATTAGAATAAAATAAGATGACATGAAAAGAATGATAATTGAATCAAAATGTTAACAAACCAAAATAAATGAGAAACATGCATTATATATGATAAATGATTAAATGATGTGATGAAAATAAAATAAAACATGTTAATTAATTAATAAATGAAAATATACACATGATGAAAATAATGATGAAAAGTGAAAATTAATAAATGAATAAATAAATAAATAATAATGAATAAATCATGTAACGATGATAAAAAGAATAATAAAAGTTAGTAAACAAAAGAATGGTAAAAATAATTAAGACAATGATATGATTAATTGATGTGTTCATAATTAAAACAAACTATTTACATGGCAAAAAGATTAATTTAAGTTAATTAATTATTTACATGTTAAAAATAATGAGAAATCAAAATAAAATAAATTATTTACATGTTAGGAATTAAAAGAAAACAATATTCACATGAATAAAAATAAAATCATATATAAACAATTAAATAGAACAAATATAAAATCAATACAACAAATGAATAAATGAAAACAATAAAAACAATAAAATATACATGAATATATTAAATATAAGTAAAATAAAAGAAAATAGAAATTAAGCCTAGAATATTTACCCTCAGAGTATTGGATTTGATGAAGGAAAAGTGATGATTTTCCGGAAAATTGCTTGAAAAAATAATTTAGCAATGAAATTAATTATCTTTGTTTATGAATGAAACAAAGAAATTAATTTGGATGCTTGAAATTGAAAAGAAATGATTTTGAAGTGAATGATTAATTTTCTTGAAGCCAAACAAAAGAATCAATTGGAATAATTAAGTATTGAAAATTAATTTTCCAATCTCAATTAAACCTTATTAATTCAAAGACAAAATCTCAAAACTTTGAAGAAAGAAATCAAAAGAGGAGAGAACCTGAAAAATTCAGATGTAAAAAATTATTATGGAGGCTCCCCCTAATTTTTCTATCATTAAGAATATATAGGTTGGAGAAAAAAGTTGCCCTAATTCAATTAGGGAAAAAGAATTTTATTTGAACTCAATTTCCTTTATTTTTGGTGATAAAATCAAGTTTTATTGATTAGTTATCTAAAAGAATATTTTAGAATTTAATTTGGACTAAAAAACCTTGATTTGGGGTGAAAAAAATCGGAAAAATGGTGAAAAAATCGAAAAAGGGGCTGATTCAGACCCTTTAGCGACGCTAGGGGGAAGGGACGCTTGTCGCTATAGAGCGATGGGCGTCGCACGCAGCGATGCTGCGCGGAAATCGGGCGGTGCGGCACGCAGTGCGCGCGCACTTTTAGCGACGCGCAGCATTGAGCGTCGCCCCTTCGCGCCCAGCGCGCCGCCGCGCCCGACACCCGAGTTCCGAATTTTTTTTTTAAAGTTTAAATTGACAAAAAACACTATAATTTTAAGCCCCCATTCTTCAAAATTAATTTTTAAAATATTTTTTATATTTTTTCAATTTTTCACTCTAAAATGCAAATTTTACGAGGAAATCATCACTTTTAACTTTTTTAGCTTGTGAAGACAATTATCATCATCGGGTAACTTCGATTTAGGCTAACTCAGGACCCGGTGTCTACACCTACATTGATATCTTCCACATCTATTACTGCCTTCCAATAAAAATTTGAATAAACCCTATATTATCGTTCACAAGCTGGTTTAAATAAGAGTTTCACTGGTTTAAATAGATTTAATAAAAGAGAGATAAAGCAAAAATACAATGAAAAAGCATGGTTTCACAAACTGTCTCTCTAAGGATAGCATTACAAACATAAATGAGTTTTAAGGAAGTCTGATAGAGCCAGCAGATCAAAATAAAGGATAGTAGAATGATCAAAAGAAGAAACAAGTAGATCAAAATAAAGAAATGTCCTTTGGTTTACCATTTGATTGATAGTTTTTTTTTTTATTAAAATGATCAAAGTGAAGGATAAATTTATATTGAATATTATCTCTAAATTTGAATGCGAACATAGATTATTAATTCTAAACAAATGAAACATAAATTAGTTAGGTAACCAAGGAAAGAAAATCATAAATTCATCAGATTTGTAGAACATTGCAAGCCAATTAAAGAATCAACTTAAAAACTAAGGGTGTGTTCGGTAAAGTTGTAGGTTTTTAGTTTTTTGTTTTTAAAATCTAAAAACTATTTTTAGTTTTAGTTTTTTATTTTTTAGAAAACTGTTTTATATATTTAAAAATTTTATCATATTTTTTTCATTATTTATGTATATTTTTTTAATTATTCATGTACATTATAATAATGACTTTGGTGGTAGTAGTGACAGAAGCGGCAGTGTCGTTGTGGTGGTAGTGCCAGCGACGTTGTGGTGGTAGCGGCAGCAGCATGGGTGTGGCGGAGGTGAAATTGGCATGGTGGTGGAGGAGGCAGCGTCGTGGTGGCAGAGGTGACAGCGGCGTAGTGGTGGGGGCGACGACAGCGTGGTGATGGTGGAGGCGGCGGCAGCATAGTGGTGGCTGAGGCAACAGCGGCATATCGTGGTGGTGGTGGAGGCAGCGATAGCGTAGTGGTGGCGGAGGCAGCAGCGGCGTGGTAGTGGCGGTGGTGGTGGTGGTGGAGGCAGCACCGGTGTAGTGGTGGTGGTGGTGATAAAGGCGGTGGCAGCGGTGTGGTGGTGGAGGCAGCAACAGTGTGGTGGCCGTCGCCGTGGTGGTGGAGATGGCAGCGATTTGGTGGTGGAGGTGGCAGCGGTTTGGAGGTAGTGGTGGAGGAAGCGACATGGTGGTGATGGTGGCGGTGGTAGTGGAGGCGGCGGCGGCGTGGTGACGACGGAGGCGGCAATGTGGAGGTGGCAATATGGCAGTGTGATGGTAGTGGTGGCGGTATGATGGTAATAAAGATAAACTAGCAAAATCCTAAAAACCTCATTTTTAAGATTTTTATTTTTTATTTTAGATGTGAAAATCAGTTTTTTTAATTTTTGCAAAAACCGAAACGGTAATGAGTTTGCCGAACATATTTTAGTTTTATTTTTTAAAAAATAAACAAAAAATCGAAAAAAAAAATCTCTCCGAACGCACCCTAAACTTTTTGATGATTTATTTTTATATATAATTTTATAAAAGGATCCTTAGAGTTTTCGAATCTGTCTCAGGTCTTGCCGTCAATTTTCACAAAAGTTTCCTTATTGGTTTTAATGTGAGCTAGTGTTGGCTACTAGATTGTGTAGAAACTGCGAGATGCAAGGTGCAGCAGCTCCCTTGCGCCAGCGTCGGCCTCCCATTGGGAGCAAATCCAAGAAAGAGAGCCACTTAGAATCCAATCTTAAAGAATTTTCAAAGCAAACTTGCTGGTTGGAAAGGCAGGCATTTATCTATGGCGGGGCATCTCACTTTAATCAAGGCCACTTTGATGAGCCTTCCTATCTATTTTATGTCTCTCTTCAAAATGCCGACAGGAGTAATCAGCTCTTTGCACTCCATCATGAGAAACTTCCTATGGAATGGGGTTGATGGCAAAAGAGCCTTCTGTAAAATCAAATGGTCTCTTCTGGAACAAGATAGAAGATTCGGTGGGTTGGGGATTGGATCATTACACCATAGAAATCAGAGTTTGCTGTTCAAATGGTTTTGGAAGCCTTTAGCCAAATAGCAAATCTCTTTGGCAGGATCTGGTCTACAGAAAATACAAGATTATTAATTCTTTAACTCCAAAAATTATCTCTGATAAATGCTCTTCAATCATGTGGGAAGATATCGACAAAGTTAGATCTTCTCCTGCTTTCATAAATAGCCTAGCAATAGACGTGGGAAATTGTCAATTCTGTCTCTTCTGGCATGATAGATGGCTTCTTGAGGAACATATCAAAACTAAATATCCTCGTTTATTTAGTATCTCTTCTCTTCCTAATGCCACGGTTTCATCATTTGGTCTATGGGTTCGTGGGCAATGGGTATGGAATTTGCGTTGGAAAAGAGTTCTCTTGGTCTAGGAATCGAATCTTGTCGAAGAACTTATGCATATCCTCAACTGCTTCTCCCTCACTTCTGGGCGTATGGACTGAAACATTTGGATTCGTGAACAGGACGGTAGCTTTTCTATCAAATCTGCATGCAATCTTTTGGGCAGTCTCTCTTCTCCTGCAGGCTTGTGTGAATTCTCTTTCATCCTTTGGAAAAAGATAGCGCCTCCAAAGGTTGAGATGTTTCTCTGGCTGTGTCTTTCAGCACCAAGTCTTTTCTTGCCAGCCGTGGCATCATATGTCCCCAAGAATCTATCTGTGCCTTGTGCAATTTAGCAGATGAAAGCTCGGACCATCTGTTAGTTACTTGTGCCTTTTCTTCTTCACTCTAGTACAGAATTTTCAGGTGGTAGGGTATTGATTGCTGCATTTCAGAAATGTTCTCAGATCTAGTTAGACAATGGCAATTTTTGCTAATGGTTTAATGGTGAAAAAAGTTTGGAATATCATTCTTATGGCTTGTATCTGGTCAATTTGGTTAGAACGTAATGCAGTAGTGTTTTCTAGTTCCAAATTTCTAGATGTATCCTTATTATTAACCTATGTCTAGACAAATCCCCTTTTTGGATTAAGGCACACAAGTATTTAAATTCTCTTTATGGACAGGAATTGAGCCTTGCTATAGAGGGCATCAAAAAGTTGAAAGCTAGGCCTAAGTATAGACCTAAGCTTTATTGGCAGCCTCCAACTGTGGACACTTTGAAGTGGAATTCAGACGAATCATCTTTTAATAATCTGGGTCCCTCGGGAATCGGTGGGGTGCTTAGAGACTCCTCTGGCTCAGTCCTCTGTCTTTTCTCTTGTAACATCGGATTCAGCAACTCTACTTCTGCTGAAATTTTGGCTATACTCAAAGCTCTCCAAGTCTCCTTCGATTTCTTATTAGAGCAAAATAAACCGGTGCTTTTCGAGCTAGACTCGCAGACAGTAGTATATTGGCTGAAAAATCCAACAGTAGAACCTTGAAAGTTGGACAGCATGTTTAGTGACATCAGTAACCATTTGAGCAGATTAAATAAGGTGATCTTTTCTCATAAACACATAGAATATATTTTTTTTGCAGACATCCTAACTAAACAGGGGGCTTATCGTAAAGAAAACTTGATAGCTTGGTTAAACTAACTGTTTCTGATTTCTTGTTTTGTCTGGTGGGCTGGGATTGTTCTGAGTCAAGCTCCTCTCATCTGGTTTTGAGGATTCCTTTCAGCAGCGAAGTGTTTATTTGTATAGTTCTTGGGCCTCATGGATGGGCGATATCGTTTTACATGCTAGGGCTGTTAGGAGGCAGTTGCTACTAGAGGTATGCCGTGCTGAGGTGCTACATATTTTGTTGTCCTAGAATTGATATGAGTTTGAATGCTGCTGTCGTCTTTATTTTTGCTATTTTCTTTTCTTTCTCTTTATGCTGGTTGGTAGTCTATTTTATTGGTTGTATTTCATTTGGCTGGGTCCAGGTTGTCTATGGTGGTGGATTGGTTGGGGTCACGACTGGTGCCCTATTTGTGGGATTAGTCTGTCCTGTTCTTGGTTGGTGGTTGTTTTCCCATCGGTTTTTGATCCGGAGATGGAAGACATACGCTGTCATTCTGTAATTCTGCCTTTTTGTTTCCTTCTAAAAATACCATTAGCTTATCAAAAAAAAAAAAAGAAAAAAAATGAAATTGATCTAAGATTTAGAGAAATCTAGGCCTTATGAACAAAACATGGATTAGCAGTCTCTAATTAAGCTTTACCTTCAAAACAAGCAGATTATTCTAACAGCTCTTTCAGCGTAAGCACCTGCCGCCTGCCCGTGGAAGTGGGGGTTGCTTTGATCGGTGGGCAAGCCAAGGATGCGCTGATGTTAGGTGATGAATGGTGGAGAGGAATAGCAGATTTTGCGAGAGGAGACAGCGGCGAGCGAAGGGGGCACCAAGAAAAGAGAAACTGAGGGAAGATGAAACTCAAAACCTAATTTACATCCCTCGTTTATTTTTTTTTATTTTAATAATTTATTTTTAAAATATTTTAAAAATTATCAATTCTTTAAATTTAAATTTTAATTCCCTCCAAAAACTTAAAATAAAATTTTCGTTCCCCTAAAATTTTTCAAATTTTATTCTTAATAATATTGTTGTACAACTAAAATAATGATGGGTGTCGAAACCACCAAAAATAAAATTCCTACTCTTAACTAAATTTAACTTGTAAATAGCGATGAGCAGGGTCGAATCCACAGGGATTGGTCGAGTTTTAATTTTTTAAATAACTAAAAATAAACAATGAAAATAAAATGGGGGGGTTTTGTAAATTAAGAATTAAAACACAGCATTAAAACAATAACAAATAAAATGCAGAGAAATAAATAAAAATAAAATAAAAGATGAAAACCTCTAGATAAAGGTATTCGCAGCACAAGATTCAATTTACTGATCATGGACGAAAAGATACTCTAAAATCATGCAATGGATCAGTTATAGCCGTCGGCTTCGCGCTCCCGACCTAATCTTTCCGTATTAATGAATTAATCAAGTAAGACTGTAATTAATTCCTAACCAATAAACAATCCTTAACACGCGCAAGAATTTAATTTATTGACAGCATTAAGAAATAGAAAGACCCGACCTAAGCCAACCAACCTCACGCGAGATTGATTTAGACCAAATCATGCATTTACTCATTGTAACAGCCCTTGTGAGGAAGCTACACTGATTGCCACTTGTTATTGATTTTATCAAACAATTACGGATTTAATAATCTCAATTAGCTATATGCTATTTAATTAAATGAACAACTGGCCATTATTGTGCAAATAATAAATAACAATCGAGATATGGTTTCTCTAAATTTCAGTAAATAACATGAACATTACATAAATTAAAGAGAAAGAATAAGTAAGAACAATCTCACAGTAATGAAGAATCCTGGCTTTGAATTGAATCTTTAACTAGAATAAAAGTTTTAGCCACACATAATTGAAAAATAAAATCAAAATAAAATTAAATTGAGAGAACAAACTCCCTTCTACAGCCTTGAGGAAAATGCAGATTTAGAAGATGAAGAAGATCTGTCCTTCTTCAC
Source organism: Excoecaria cochinchinensis (assembly GCA_947683425.1). Lineage (NCBI taxonomy): Eukaryota > Viridiplantae > Streptophyta > Magnoliopsida > Malpighiales > Euphorbiaceae > Excoecaria > Excoecaria cochinchinensis. The sequence continues at coordinate 9,925,992 of CANTUQ010000050.1, forward strand.
GTTTTTCCCTAGATATAGAGGAATTCAAACTTGGTGGGATAGGAAAGTCACCTAATCCTCACCAAACATTACCAAACTTTGAAATATAAATTGCAAATATAAATAAAATATTATTCTTCTAAAAAGGCTGCCTAATATCCCTTGAATTACAGCTCAATCATCCCTAAAAATCTGGTGAAGTCCAACTGGCGGCTAGGTCAACTTTGGATTAAAAATATGAAATCTGCACTCTGCTGACGCGTTTTGGCTGTTAGCCTTGGGCAAGGCAACTCCTTACCCTTGCCCCTTAGCCTTGGGCAAGGCTAAACCCAAGATCAGCTTTCTGCTCCTAAATTCCTTGATTTTCCTTGGCTGTTCCATATTCACTCTATTTGGCTTCAATTGCTTCCTTTTCATCACTTTGATCCTACAATGACAAAAATCACAAAAACAAGTGAAAAGTACTAATTTAAGTCAAAATAAAGTGCAATAAAGTGATGAAAAATATGCTAAAGTATGTAACATTAGACACTTAACAAATTCCCCCACACTTATCCCATGCTTGTCCTCAAGCATAAATTAAATTTCAAACACAATCCTTTCAAAAGTTCATTCATCCAAAAATCAAATTCCAAACCAGTAAGTTCCAAATAAATCAAAATGCAAGGCAAGTTAGAAATAGAAGTCCAAAATAGTTTACCACAAGGTCATATCAAAACATGGATTTCTCAACTACTTTTTCAAAATAGAAACAGCAAGGTTTATAACTATTAAGCACACACAAATTTATATCTCAATTCAAGATTAAATCAATACATAAAAGAAAATCCATCAAACCAAATTAGACACCAAACTTCACATTTATATTAGATGAAGGAACAAGAGAAATCAAGAAATTTATTGCATATAATTATTTATATGTTTTCTTAACTTAAACTGTAATAGACGCGAGGGCACCCGGTTCTGACCCGCATACACACGGTTTTTCCAGCCTAAGAAAGATAAAACTGCTTACAATGAATGTAGAGATCCTTTTTACGCGAGGGTACCCGGTTCTGACCCGCATACACCCGGTTACTCAGATCACACAATTCAAAGCGGCTACTAGCTCTACTCATAACCACCTTTTAAGCGGACAGCGGAGTAAAAATTATTACAATTTCACTTTTCTCTTTTTTTTTTTCTTTTTTTTTTTTTTTTTATATATATATATATTCCTGATAACCTGTTCCATCAATCTAAAATAATTGCAATATCAAACAAGTGTCCAACAAGGTTTTAACAAGTTTCTTAAATGCAAAGAATCAATTTATAGGTCATGCAAAAATTATATTCCACCTTAAAAATTAAACCTTGACATTTTCCATTCAAAAGGTAATTAAGACCACCATAAATTGCATGAAAATGAGTAAACAATCATGAATACTACTCAAATTTTGCCTAACAAATTGATTCATCTAAAACTAGATGATTTTGGAACTGGTTTAGGCGAACACTTTTCCCTAGAATTGTGAATGAAACTTAACAAATATTTAAGAACAAGATGGATACAATATTAAACAAGGGGGCAAGCGCTGAAATTCCGATGAAGATAACAATATTTATGCACAAAAATCATGCCCAATGCATCAATTTAAGCCATTTCCAGGTGAACTCTTAAATTAAACTCTAACCCAAAACTTAACCCAAAACTTATGCACAATTCTGCCACAAATGGTTACCAGAAATACTTTATAGAAGTAGATATATCAAAAATTTGCATAAAATCAACCAAATTAACAGAATCACAACACAAGCATATACAATTAAGCACTAAAAATGGCACGACCACTCAAGATTTTGCACAATAATTAACAACCAACTACTACCAAAATGGCAAATCAACCTATATGTGCACACATTTTCATAGAATTCACAGCCAAAACATCAAACTAGCTAAAGATCAAATGCCAACCTAACTTGTGTGCAAAATTTGCTCCAAATGGCTACCCAAAAATAATAGTCTATAAAAGCAAAAGCATCCAGAGTTTGCACAAAATTGACCAATTTAATAGGATTTCAAAGGCATTCAAAGTTGGAGCTGTGAAAACAAAGAGGGCAAAATCATTCGAATTAATTAACAAAATTTTTCTTCACAAATTTTGAACAATTCAGATTTGATTTCACAAAATTCTCAAAAATTCTTGCATAAATGCAGTCAATTAAACACAATTTCAACAACAAAAGTTTTGTTCAAAATTCGCCAGAATCATTAACCACAAAACATCATCAATTCACAGCAAAAATTTACTACTCCAGCAACAACCAAACTGACATTTAAAACAGCATCAGCGCAGCACCACACAGAATTCAAAATCAATATGAACATACAGTGACATAAAGAATTTAATATTAAAACATTCTAACCAAAGTACAATTCATTCAAATCAATTTTTTTTTTAATTAAAAACAAAATAAAATTAACACAAAATGCATCAAATCTTAGCATAACTCTAGCCAATTAATCTCAATGTCATCAATGAATACCCAAAATTAGCTCAATTTATTAATCATTCAAGCAGCATTTCACATCAAAAACCAATAAAAATTCTGCACTCACATAACACATAGCACACAGCACTTCTAATTCAACCCCTCCCCCACACTTTCTCCTCGCATTGTCCTCAATGCGGAATTGCACAACAACGTGGGGCGAAGAGTAACACAACCAAATAAAATAAAAAATAAAATGTAAATGGAGAAAACTGCCCTGTTCTTAGCAGAGGTACTCTGCTTTGCTGGTTCGCGGCTGCTGGGACTCGTTGGCTGAAGGAGCATCGTGCGTGAAGGGACCTGGTTCTGTGGTGGTGGCTGTTGGGCTGGGAATGAGTGCCATGGACCTGCTGGTGGGTTGGGTTGCGATGGAGGGCTGGTCACGGATGAGATCGCGGATGTGGGTCGCGATGGTGGCTTCCGGTGAGGAGATCGGAGTCACAGTGTTGGCCGGAGGTTGGGTCGACGGAGATTGGCGCTCGGTGAGAATGCGCGTTGGAAATCGCGCGGTGAGGGGCTGGCGGATCGGGGTGGTGATCTTCGGTTGGGTTTGCGAGAGGGGTGGATCGGTGACTGGTGACTGCGGATCGGGGTGGCTGGAGGGCTGGGGAGTGCTTGGGTCGTCGGAGATCGGCGGGTGGAGAGCTGGCAACTCCGATGGTGTGCTCGGGACCTACGTTTGAAGGTGAGGCGTGATCGTGGGTGGAGGGCTGATGCGCGGAGTAGTGACGCGCGCGGTGGAGGCCGGTGAGCTGGTGGCGTCCGGGCGGTTGGTCGGTCGACGGTGACGGATCGGTGGCCGTCGGTGGTGGGCGGTGGTGATCTGTGGCTGGAAAAGTAAAAGGAGTAAAAATTGAGGTTAAAAGAAAAAGAAATATCAAATGGGTTAAAAATAACTCAATTGAATGAAATTAATCAAGGAACCGTTAAAATTCATGTAAAAATAACACAGACTTCCGAATAATAGCAAATGGGTGAAAAAAAAAATAAATTAACCCAATTGAATTAAAACAATACAATTGAATTAAAATTTAAAATTAAAACCCATTGAAGGATAAAAGCCCCAAAATGAAAACTCAGCAACCCAACAAACATAATAAAATAAACCCAGAACAACCTGCAACTCAAATATTAAATCAAAACCCATAGAAAACTTCTTTAAAACCACCATGAACAACTTAATTAAATTATTTTAACTATTTAGTTCTAAATGCCCAAAGATAATTGTCCCACGCTACCACTCCAAATTGCCAATTTGTTTCCAACATACATGTGAATTTAGGGATAAATGAAATTAACCATGAGAAGAAAAATAGGAAGAAAAAGGCAGTAAACTAAAATAAAATAAATAAAATTGCAATTAAATTTAAATAGATATCTGCTTAGCCTTGAACAAGGCTAAGAAGTGGGTTGCCTCCCAAGAGCGCCTCTATTTAACGTCTTTGGCCAGACGTTTTCAGATTTTAGGCCTATTCAATCTGGTTTCAAATCCCATTTTAATATCCTTCCATTCATCACCTCCTGTAGATTGGTATGAATTACCAAATTCTTCTCAAAATTATTAGTATTTTTAAAAATGAAATCCCTACAAAATGAAAATTTTAAATTGTTAGAATTATCACCCAATTTAAAAAATCCATCAACTGAGTATTCAGCAACATTCACTTTAAAAATACTAAACAAATCACTGGAATTTTTGTTGTTAGCATCACAAATGTGAAATTTAACTATTTCTCCATCAAATTCCATAGTGAGTGTATCCTCATGAACATCAATTTTTGCTTTGGCTGTACTAAAAAATGGTCTCCCTAACAAGATATCCGAAAAATTTGAGGATTTATCATCCTCCATGTCAAGCACATAAAAATCAATAGGAAAAACTAATCCATCAATGTTTACCAAAATATTCTCCAATACTCCTTCAGGATAAACAAAAGACTTATCAGCAAGTTGAAGCACTACATTTGTCTTTTTTAATGGACCAACATGCAAAGAAGAATAAATGGACAATGGCATAATATTTATCAAAGATTCTGAATCACACATAGCTCTTTTTATCATAACATTGCCTATAGTATAAGGAATGGCAAACATACCTTGGTCTTTACATTTTGGAGGCAATTTTCTTTGAATCATTGCAGATACGTTTTCTCCCATAATCACCCTTTCATTACCAACTAGCTTTTTCTTATTAGCACATAAATTCTTAAGAAATTTAGCATATTGAGGTATTCGATTAATTGCTTCAAGTAAAGGAATATTTACCTCAATCTTGCGAAAAATCTCAAAAATATCATTCTCTTCATTTTTCTTTTTAGATTTTACAAATCTTTCTGGAAAAGGGGGTTGAATGATAAAATTGGGGAGCTGTTCTGAAATGTCCTCCTTGGGTTGTTCATCTTTCACAATTGTCATCTCTTTTGCAGTTTCTTCCTCATTATTCTGGCCACCTTCACTTGGCAAGGGCTGTCCCAGCTCGTTTTCACTTCCCAAGGTGATTGCACTCATATCATTTTGCATCAAATTCTCTATAGTTTGTGAGGGCAAACGTCCTTGGGACTCTATTCTATTTAAAGACTGTGCTATGTGGCTCATTTGTGTCTCCAAATTTTGAAATCTTAAATCTGTTTCTTTTGCATGCTGCTGAAGATCTTGCATATTAGAGTTTAAAGAATGAACAATATCTTCAAGACTCCTACCTTGTTTAGGATCCGGTTGAGAGGGCTGTGGTGAATATTGATGCCTTGCTCCATAACTGAAGTTTGATTGGTCCATCCACCATAGATTTTCAGTTTGCGCATATGAATCATAACTCCATTGTGGTGGACCTGAAAATCCTTCAGGTTCGTAATAGTCCTCATGGTAATAAGCTTCATCCCGTTGTTTGATTCTTGCAGCCAAAGTCTGAACAATGAAATCAAGAGAATACATTTATTCATTCATAAAAAAAAATTAAAACTAACAGATACCAATCCCCGGCAACGGCGCCAAAATTTGATGGGTGTCGAAACCACCAAAAATAAAATTCCTACTCTTAACTAAATTTAACTTGTAAATAGCGATGAGCAGGGTCGAATCCACAGGGATTGGTCGAGTTTTAATTTTTTAAATAACTAAAAATAAACAATGAAAATAAAATGGGGGGGTTTTGTAAATTAAGAATTAAAACACAGCATTAAAACAATAACAAATAAAATGCAGAGAAATAAATAAAAATAAAATAAAAGATGAAAACCTCTAGATAAAGGTATTCGCAGCACATGATTCAATTTACTGATCATGGACGAAAAGATACTCTAAAATCATGCAATGGATCAGTTATAGCCGTCGGCTTCGCGCTCCCAACCTAATCTTTCCGTATTAATGAATTAATCAAGTAAGACTGTAATTAATTCCTAACCAATAAACAATCCTTAACACGCGCAAGAATTTAATTTATTGACAGCATTAAGAAATAGAAAGACCCGACCTAAGCCAACCAACCTCACGCGAGATTGATTTAGACCAAATCATGCATTTACTCATTGTAACAGCCCTTGTGAGGAAGCTACACTGATTGCCACTTGTTATTGATTTTATCAAACAATTACGGATTTAATAATCTCAATTAGCTATATGCTATTTAATTAAATGAACAACTGGCCATTATTGTGCAAATAATAAATAACAATCGAGATATGATTTCTCTAAACTTCAGTAAATAACATGAACATTACATAAATTAAAGAGAAAGAATAAGTAAGAACAATCTCACAGTAATGAAGAATCCTGGCTTTGAATTGAACCTTTAACTAGAATAAAAGTTTTAGCCACACATAATTGAAAAATAAAATCAAAATAAAATTAAATTGAGAGAACAAACTCCCTTCTACAGCCTTGAGGAAAATGCAGATTTAGAAGATGAAGAAGATCTGTCCTTCTTCACGTTTTTCCCTAGATATAGAGGAATTCAAACTTGGTGGGATAGGAAAGTCACCTAATCCTCACCAAACATTACCAAACTTTGAAATATAAATTGCAAATATAAATAAAATATTATTCTTCTAAAAAGGCTGCCTAATATCCCTTGAATTACAGCTCAATCATCCCTAAAAATCTGGTGAAGTCCAACTGGCGGCTAGGTCAACTTTGGATTAAAAATATGAAATCTGCACTCTGCTGACGCGTTTTGGCTGTTAGCCTTGGGCAAGGCAACTCCTTACCCTTGTCCCTTAGCCTTGGGCAAGGCTAAACCCAAGATCAGCTTTCTGCTCCTAAATTCCTTGATTTTCCTTGGCTGTTCTATATTCACTCTATTTGGCTTCAATTGCTTCCTTTTCATCACTTTGATCCTACAATGACAAAAATCACAAAAACAAGTGAAAAGTACTAATTTAAGTCAAAATAAAGTGCAATAAAGTGATGAAAAATATGCTAAAGTATGTAACATTAGACACTTAACAAATAATATTGACATTATTTTTAATAATCCTTGATGATGATTGGTGTGTTATAATCATATATTTATTAAGTTTCCGAGAATAAAAATTATACATTTTACTAACCCGAAAATTCATCCATTTGAACAAAAAAATAAAACTCAACCAAAAAAACTCAGATCTCAACCACATCAAAGTAAAGAAAGAAAATCAAAGAATGAAAATAAAAAACACAAAAAATTTCAATTCAACTAAAATTATGTGACGAAAAAAAAAGAAAATTCAACAATCTAAAAAAAAAAATTAAACCCAAAAACTCAGATCTCAACCACATCAAAGCAAAGAAAAAAAATTAAAAAGACAAAATAATAAAAACTTGCAATATCTCATGCAAAAAAATAAAGAAAGAAAAGAAAAAACCCAGATCATTGCTTTCTCATAGCTGGATTTGGGTTTTTTATTTGTTTTTCTTTTTTTTTTGGTCCTCCTCGCTGGATAAACGAATGGTATGTGTGTGTGAGAGAGAGAAGGAGGTGAAGGAGAGGGAGGAAAAGGAGATGGGGGGTGTGTGTGTGTATGTGTGTGTGAGAGAGAGAGAAGGGGGTGAAGGAGAGGGAGGAGAGAGAGAGAGAGAGGGGGGAAGATATCGACAAAGTTATCGACAAAGTGGGAAGATAAACGCTCTTCAATCATGGTGGTGGATTGGTTGGGGTCACGACTGGTGTCCTATTTGTGGGATTAGTCTGTCCTGTTCTTGGTTGGTGGTTGTTTTCCCATCGGTTTTTGATCCGGAGATGGAAGATATACGCTGTCATTCTGTAATTCTGCCTTTTTCTTTCCTTCTAAAAATACCATTAGCTTATAAAAAAAAAGCAAAAAAAGAAATTGATCTAAGATTTAGAGAAATCTAGGCCATATGAACAAAACATGGATTAGCAGTCTCTAATTAAGCTTTACTTTCAAAACAAGCAGATTATTCTCACAGCTCTTTCAGCGTAAGCACCTGCCGCCTGCCCGTGGAAGTGGGGGTTGCTCTGATCGGTGGGCAAGCCAAGGACGCGCTGACGTTAGGTGATGAATGGTGGAGAGGAATAGCAGATTTTGCGAGAGGAGACAGCGGCGAGCGAAGGGGGCACCAAGAAAAGAGAAATCAAGGGAAGATGAAACTCAAAACCTAATTTACATCCCTCGTTTGTTTTTTTTATTTTAATAATTTATTTTTAAAATATTTTAAAAATTATCAATTCTTTAAATTTAAATTTGAATTCCCTCCAAAAACTTAAAATAAAAATTTTCGTTCTACTAAAATTTTTTAAATTTTATTCTTAATAATATTATTGTACAACTAAAATAATATTGACATTATTTTTAATAATCCTTGATGATGATTGGTGTGTTATAATCATATATTTATTAAGTTTCCGAGAATAAAAATTATACATTTTACTATCTTCAATCATATATGAATTTATAAAAACAAGTTGATTTTGTTTGTAATGTATATAGAAACACTTGAGGTGGATTATTTATACATTTCATTATATCAACCAAAAAATGCATAGTAAATGAAATAAAATTTTAATAGCAATGGTAAAAGTTTTGATGTATATTAATTCATATTATAGTAGTGGAAGGAAATTCTAGTTATTTTTTGGATGTATATAGATTTTAAACTATATATAAAATGTATACTATATTTATAATTTTGACATATATATCAAATATAGGAGGTTTTGACTAAATATAATATTTCATCAGTGTTCAATTACTCATATAGATTTTAGATATTGTACCAGATATAAATGAGAATTAGTTGAGTGACATTAAATGTAAATCAAATTAATTAATAAGACAATTACTAACTGATATAATTAGTTATATATATATGGCCTTCGCTAATTATATTTAGAGAATAGAAGATGGCTCTATGGACTATGATTATGTTTAACGTTTATCCACATATATTATCTTGACTCACTTATTATACTCAATGTCATTAATTTGACTTAACAGTTAAGAGATTGTTAATTACTATATTATAGTCAATAGTTATATTATAAGGGTGAATGTGAAATGCAACCATCTTTTTATAAGTTTTGTAGTTTAATAGAATATATAATTAATAATACGTACTGAACTTGATCAATTACTTTATGTCTTAATTTTCTTTTATCAAATTATCCATATATAGAACAATTTTCATGAAAAATAAAATATTGTGATAATGAAAAACCAACATTTTTATAGTACTAACTACTAAGCTAATTAAATTATTGGTAAGATTTTATATACTTATATATTTACATTAATTGGTAAAATTTTATTATACACTCATATAATTACATTAATTGGTAAAATTTTATTGTTACAATAATTGTACATAATTACACAATTAAAATACATAATCAATTACACATATACCAAAAATAGATGAGTATTGGTTGAGTGATACTAAAAATAAATTGAATTATTAATAAGGTGATTAATATTATATACCCATACATTTACATTAATTGGTAAAGTTTTATTTTTAATATATTTTTATAAATAAACAGATTTTTAATTTACATACTCATATAAAAATTGTGATGAAAAGAAATAAATATTAGTTGAGTGACACTAAAAGTAAATAAAATTAATTGCATATTCATATAGATATAAAATTAAATTTATCTTTTTAATAATTAAAATATCCATTTTAATTTATTAACTTTTTATTATATTAATTTAGTGCATCAAAATATTTAATACAAATAATTATGAAGTTAAATTTATATAATAAATATATAATATAAATTATAAATATTATTTACATATAAATTACTTGTATTATATATAATTAATAAATATCGGTTCTTTCAATCCTAGGGGTGTGCATCGGCCGGGTTCGGGTCAACCCGAACCGATCCCGAATCCCCTGAAATTTTACTAAAATCACCATCCGAACCGACCCTAAATTACACTAGGGCCCCAAACCGAATAACCCGAAAATTTTCAGGCCCCAAACTGAATAACCCGACTAACCCGAAAATTCAACCATTTGAACAAAAAAATAAAACTCAACCAAAAAAACTCAGATCTCAACCACATCAAAGTAAAGAAAGAAAATCAAAGAAGGAAAATAAAAAACACAAAAAATTTCAATTCAACTAAAATTATGTCACGAAAAAAAAAGAAAATTCAACAATCTAAAAAAAATTAAACCCAAAAACTCAGATTTCAACCACATCAAAGCAAAGAAAAAAAATTAAAAAGACAAAATAATAAAAACTTGCAATATCTCATGCAAAAAAATAAAGAAAGAAAAGAAAAAATCCAGATCATTGCTTTCTCATAGCTGGATCTGGTTTTTTATTTGTTTTTTTTTTTTGGTCCTCCTCGCTGGATAAACAGATGGTGTGTGTGTGTGAGAGAGAGAAGGAGGTGAAGGAGAGGGAGGAAAAGGAGATGGGGTGTGTGTGTGTGTATGTGTGAGAGAGAGAGAGAGAAGGGGGTGAAGGAGAGGAAAGAGAGAGAGAGAGGGTGGTGCTATGTGTGTGAGACAGTGAGAGAGAGAGAGAGACAAGAGGGATGACGAAGAGGAAGGAGAGTGAGTGGGTGAGTGGAAAGAAAAAAAAAAGCTTTATATATCAATTGCGGTCGGGTTTGGGTTTTGACTGTTTGAACCCGACCCGAACCCGAAATGTTTCAAATTCACAGACCCAAACCGAACCGAATACACCAAATAGCCCTACCCGAATTGATATTTCGGATCGTGTTATTCAGGTCGGTTCGCGTTTTGCACACTCCTATTCGATCCAATTCGGTTTCAAAATAGTTCGGTATTGTTCAATACGGTTTTTGGTCCAGTTACACTACAATTCGGTTCGATTCTAGTTAAAAAGTTAACGGTATAATTCGGTTCAGTTATAGTCAAAAAAGTTAACGGTATAATTCGATTCTATATTTTTTTTTCGGTATTTCGGTTCAGTACAGAAATATTTAAACCCGTGTAGACCCTTACTTGTCACAAATTTTCTTTTTACCGTAACACAATAATATAGAAAAGTGAAATTTATTCTAAAATTGTTTTAAATAAGGATAAAATATTTGATTTTTATTCAAATTTCCAATTAATTTTTAAAAGAAAATAAAAAGTTAACGGGGCAACTATCCTGAATAGGCCCCCCCAATGGTGAAAATGGATAATTTAAATTAAGATGCCATTTCCTTATTTTTCTAAGCTCGCTCCAAAAAAAAAAACACTTGCAAATAAGGAACTATTTTAAAAAAAAAAATAAAACTACTTTGTTAAGAATCTAAATCACACTGGTCCAAATATAACATGCCTTCTCACTAAAACATTTGGCAATTAAGGTAATTGAAAAACTATTTACAAGTAGGTGTACCGCCAGTACCCGTGATTTTGGCATTGGTACAAGTAGCTTTTCCTCCCAAATTGATTCCCGATAGTTCAATTCCTTCGCATGGAGCTGCTGAGCTGCAATCTAAAAGAACTGAAACTGGTGTTTTTGAAGTTCCCTTAATGTTCCTAAAATGAACATCTGAAACCTTTACTTTCGAATTCCCTGGCTTTCCATAATTTTGATCTATAATGATCGGATTCTCTACATTTTCCATTGTTATATCTGTAAATGTGATCCCTGATGCACTTCCTGGTGGAGAATTGCCGTAGGTTTTGATCCTAGCCCCATTTGTTGTCCCCTTTATTGTGCATTTTGAGAATGTAATCCCCTTTACAGGCCTCTCATCATCATACTTTCCTAGACTGCCAACACTATTCCCAAAACAATAAGATGAAATCAATTAATTGTTACTCCATGTCAATTTTTCATATCTCATATTTAAATAATAAGAAATTTTATTTTACCTAAGGCCATGTCCAGGGCCACAAGTTAAGTCTGAGAATGTAGCATCAGTGACTCCTCCTCCAATGGAAATGCAATCATCACCGGTTCCAATTGTAGATTTAGTTACAGTGATACCAGAGGTATCGCTAAAGTGAATGCCATCGGTGTTAGGGCTATCACCAGGAGCAATAATCTTGAGATTATCTGCTTTAAAATTAGAGCAATCTGTAATATGAAAGTGAAAATACATGGAATTGAGGGAAGTGACTCCACCAACGAATGAGTTTGTTACTCTTTGGAACTTGATTGACTGCAAACATTCATATATATATGTCAAATTAAAAGCAAAAATCAAGAAATAATTTCAAATTTCTTTTTCTAAGAAAGATGATTAGAAAAAAAAAAAAAAATTGCAATGATGGATAACTTACAGATGGAAGGCCGGTGCAATCTCCATTTTTTTTTACAATCATTGTATTTCCAGGCAGAAGCACCCTGTCCATCGAAGGTTCCTTCACCATTGATGATTAGACCATCAATTCTTTGAAACATGAGCCAAGTTTTATCAACGTATGCACTCAAATCTGTACTTGCCAATATAGTTCCTTGATTGGTAAAAACTATAGGTTTGGTGCTCTTACATGGCCCTCTAAAAATAACAGGACCTGTAAGAAAAGAACCTATTGGCACTAGTAACTGTGCCTGATCAACACTAGCTGCGCATGCTGCTGTCCATGCCTTCTGGAAAGCCTAAATTATGGATACAAATTATGATAATAATCCTTTGTAAAATATTATTGAGAGACACACAAATTAACATTAAATATATATTCACCTGTACGTTATCACTTTTGCCATCTGGCTTAGCACCAAATGTAGAAATATCAAAAACACCATCACTCTTTTTATCTCCGCCATCACCAAGGAGGCGACGGCTAACAATAGTAATGTTACCATTTAGCACTGCAACTGCCACAAATAATAATAATAATAGTAAATAAATAATGTAAGCTAACAAAATAATAACAACAAGAAATAGTGATGAGAATGATTTTAGAAAATTGATACCTTTTTTTCCATTATCATGGTCGTTGAGGTGGCGGAATTCACCTCTAGCCAAACCAGAAGACAAAGCTAATGCTACTAAAAGAAAAGTTGTAACCTCCAATCTTCTTGTTAATGCCATAGTGAAATCGAACTCCAATGTTTTTGTTTTCTTAGAGTTTTTTTATTAAATTATAATTTTGTTTTCTTAGAGTTTTTTTATTAAATTATAATTTTGTATAGCTTCTCATATATATTTATACCCATTTTAAATGTATTTAAGGTTAACTAATAGAATGTGATTAGTGATTTAAAATTGATCTTTCTCATTTTTTGTGAACGAATTCTTTTAATTTTAGCACTATAATTTATCACTAATTTGTATTGTATATATTTTGGTGTTGTTTTTCAACTGTAATATTTTGAGTTCCAAAAACCTTTTTGTTATAGTGTGATGGGTTCACATAAAATATAAATCTATCAATAGGCTTTAATTTTATATAGTTGATTTATTTCAAGACTTTAAGCTCCCATAGATTTAATTTATTTTTATTCTTTTATATATTATTAAATGGACTCCTTAATTCAAATTCGAGACTTGCCATTAAACTAAAATTTATTATTTATTTTATTCATCAATCGTAGCTTAATTTCTAATACCTTAAATTACTTTATACTCTTAAAATATTAATTGCACTTTATAAATTAATGAAAATTTATACCGCAAAATATTTTGTCTTCCAAATAGTTTAATTATTAAGAGTGTAAATTTTGAATTAGCAAGTACAAAAGTTTGTTTTGGGATAAATTTTAGTGCATTCGCTATTAACAGTCAACTAATTAATTAATATTAATTAGTTATATTTTTGTTATCCATTAGTGATGAAAAAGAAAACCTAAATAAAACTATGCACAATCCCATATTTGTTAACCTAATTATAAGTGTGCATAAAGACAGCAACCCAGCAAGACAACTAATTGCAGAATCTGAAAATGGTGGAAATGGGTTTGGGTTTTCCAAACATGGAGACAATTGTTTTGAGCGATTCTTTAGTAGAAGAAATAATCATTCCTTGAACTGATGAATTTTAGGAAGAACAAAGATCCCGTGGATGATGGTGACCCCCAAAACCCCTCTACTTTTCAGAATTTGAAAAGCTCAAAAGTATGTGAATACGGTGGATTGAAAGCTGATTCAGTACTAAAAGCTGATTCAGAAGCTACAGTATAGCACTGAACAGTTAAGACACTAAAGAGGTTTCAGCAAATTTCTGCCTTCAAATAAAAATGCGTAAGACCTACATTGATATCTTCCACATCTATTACTGCCTTCCAATAAAAATTTGAATAAACCCAATATTATCGTTCACAAGCTGGTTTAAATAAGAGTTTCACTGGTTTAAATAGATTTAATAAAAGAGAGATAAAGCAAAAATACAATGAAAAAGCATGGTTTCACAAACTGTCTCTCTAAGGATAGCATTACAAACATAAATGAGTTTTAAGGAAGTCTGATAGAGCCAGCAGGTCAAAATAAAGGATAGTAAAATGATCAAAAGAAGAAACAAGTATATCAAAATAAAGAAATGTCCTTTGGTTTACCATTTGATTGATAGATTTTTTTTTTTATTGAAATGGTCAAAGTGAAGGATAAATTTATATTGAATATTATCTCTAAATCTAAATGCAAACGGAGATTATTAATTCTAAACAAATGAATCATAAATTAGTTAGGTAACCAAGGAAAGAAAATCATAAATTCATCATATTTATAGAACATTGCAAGCCAATTAAAGAATCAACTTATCAATGAGGCAAAAACTAAACTTTTCGATGATTTGTTTTTATATATAATTTTATAAAAGGATCCTTAGAGTTTTCGAATCTGTCTCAGGTCTTGCCGTCAATTTTCACAAAAGTTTCCTTATGGGTATTAATGTGAGCCAGTGTTGGCTACTAGATTGTGCAGAAGCTGCGAGATGCAAGGTGCAGCAGCTCCCTTGCACCAACCTCGGCCTCCCATTGGGAGCAAATCCAAGAAAGAGAGCCACTTAGAATCCAATCTTAAAGAATTTTCAAAGCAAACTTGCCGATTGGAAAGGCAGGCATTTATCTATGGCGGGGCGTCTCACTTTAATCAAGGCCACTTTGATGAGCCATTCTATCTATTTTATGTCTCTCTTCAAATTACCGACTGGAGTAATCAGCTCTTTGCGTTCCATCATGAGAAACTTCCTATGGAATGGTGCTAATGGCAAAAGAGCCTTCTATAAAATCAAATGGTCTCTTCTGGAATAAGATAAAAGATTCGGTGGGTTGGGGATTGGATCATTACACCATAGAAATCAGAGTTTGCTGTTCAAATGGTTTTGGAAGCTGGATCCAAATAGCAAATCTCTTTGGAAGGATCTGGTCTACAGAAAATACAAGATTATTAATTCTTTAACTCCAGAAATTATCTCTGATAAACGCTCTTCAATCATGTGGAAAGATATCGACAAAGTTAGATCTTCTCCTGCTTTCATAAATAGCCTAGCAATAGACGTGGGAAATGGTCAATTCTGTCTCTTTTGGCATGATAGATGGCTCTTTGAGGAACATATCAAAACTAAATATCCTCGTTTATTTAGTATCTCTTCTCTTCCTAATGCCACGGTTTCATCATTTGGTCTATGGGTTCGTGGGCAATGGGTACGGAATTTGCGTTGGAAAAGAGCTCTCTTGGTTTGGGAATCGAATCTTGTCGAAAAACTTATGCATATCCTCAACTGGTTCTCCCTCACTTCTGGGTGTATGGACAGAAAAATTTGGATTTATGAACAGGGCGGTAGCTTTTTTGTCAAATCTGCATGCAATCGTTTGGGCAGTCTCTCTTCTCCTCCAAGCTTGTGTGAATTCTCTTTCATCCTTTGGAAAATGATAGCTCCTCTAAAGGTTGAGATGTTTCTCTAGTTGTGTCTTTCAAACAAGATCAGCACCAGGTCTTTTCTTGCCAGCCGTGGCATCATATCTCCCCAAGAATCTATCTGTGCCTTGTGCAATTTAGCAGATGAAAGCTCGGACCATCTGCTAGTTACTTGCCCCTTTTCTTCTTTATTCTAGTACAAAATATTGAGGTGGTAGGGTATTGATTGCTGCATTTCAGAAATGTTCTCTGATCTAGTTAGACAATGGCAATTTTTTGCTAATGGTTTAATGGTGAAAAAAGTTTGGAATATCATTCTTATGGCTTGTATCTGGTCAATTTGGTCAGAACGTAATGTAGTAGTGTTTTCTGGTTCAAAAATTCTAGATGTATCCTCCTTATTTAACCTATGTCTAGACAAATCCTCTTTTTGGATTAAGGCACACAAGGATTTAAATTCTCTTTACGGACAGGAATTGAGCCTTGCTGCAGAGGGCATCAAAAAGTTGAAAGCTCGGCCTAACTATAGACCTAAGCTTTATTGGCAGCCTCCAATTGTGGACACTTTGAAGTGGAATTCGGACGGATCCTCTTTTAGTAATCTGGGTCCCTCGGGAATCAGAGGGGTGCTTAGAGACTCCTCTAGCTCTGTCCTCTGTCTTTTCTCTTGTAACATCGAATTCAGCAACTCTACTTCTGCTGAAATTTTGGCTGTTCTCAAAGCTCTCCAAGTCTCCTTAGATTTCTTATTAGAGCAAAATAAACTGGTGCTTTTTGAGCTAGACTCATAGACAGAAGTATATTGGCTGAAAAACCCAATAGTAGAACCTTGGAAGCTGGCCAGCGTGTTTAGTGACATCAGTAACCATTTGAGCAGATTAAATAAGTTGATCTTTTCTCATAAACACAGAGAATATAATTTTTTTATAGACATCCTAGCTAAACGGGGGGCTTATCGTAAAGAAGACTTGATAGCTTGGTTAAACTAACTGTTTCTGATTCCTTATTTTATCTGGTGGGCTGGGGTTGTTCTGAGTCAAGCTCCTCTCATCTGGTTTTGAGGATTGCTTTCAGCAGTGAAGTGTTTATTTGTATAGTTCTCGGGCCTCATGGATGGGCGATATTGTTTTACCTGCTAGGGCTGTTAGGAGGCAGTTGCTACTAGAGGTATGCCGTGCTGAGCTGCTGCATATTTTGTTGTCCTGGAACTGATCTGAGTTTGAATGCTATTGTCATCTTTATTTTTGCTATTTTCTTTTCTTTCTCTGTATGGTGGTTGGTAGCCTGTTTTATTGGTTGTATTTCATTTAGCTGGGTCCAGGTTGTCTATGGTGGTGAATTGGTTGGGGTCATGACAAGTGCGCTATTTGTGGGATCAGTCTGTCCTATTCTTGGTTGGTGGTTGTTTTCCCATTGGTTTTTAATCCGGAGATAGAAGACATACGCTGTCATTCTATAATTCTGCCTTTTTTTTTCCTTCTAAAAATACCATCAGCTTATAAAAAAAAGAAAAAAATGAAATTGATCTTAGATTTAGAGAAATCTAGGCCATATGAACAAAACATGGATTAGCAGTTTTTAATTAAGCTTTACCTTCAAAACAAGCAAGATTATTCTAATAGCTCTTTCAGCGTAAGCACCTGCTGCCTGCCCGTGGAAGGGGGGGTTGCTCTGATCGGTGGGCAAGCCAAGGATGCGCTGACTTTAAGTGATGAATAGTGGAGAGGAATAGTAGATTTTGCGAGAGGAGACAGAGGCGAGCGAAGGGGGCACCAAGAAAAGAGAAACCGACGGAAGATGAAACTCAAAACCAAATTTTCATCCCTCGTTTATTTTTTTTATTTTAATAATTTATTTTTAAAATATTTTAAAAATTATCAATTCTTTAAATTTAAATTTTAATTCCCTCCAAAAACTTAAAATAAAAATTTTCGTCCCCCTAAAATTTATCAAATTTAATTCATAATAATATTGTTGTACAACTAAAATAATATTGACATTATTTTTAATAATCCTGGATAGAGGTGGCAAATTGGGCAGGTTGGGCGGGTTTGGGTTGGGTCATTAATGGGCGGGTCACAAATAGGCCAAAAAGTATGGGTCAAATATCCAAATGGGTTGGGCGGGTTGGGTCGATCATTGGGCTAAAAATTTGATCAATTTTTTTAATAAAAATAATTGTCGATATAATAACGGGATATAAAAAAGACTATTAATATTTGCCTAAATGGTCAGGTGATGGCTCAAACGGGCCAAAATGGATCAGGTGGCCCAAATGAGTCGAATGGATGCCCAAATGGGCCGATATGTGGGTCGGTCCATTTGACACATTTTTTTTAACGAAAAATAATTTTCGATACAATACCGGATACTAAAATAATTACCATAAAAATATTAGCTTAAATGAAGTATGAGTCATAAATGGGTCAGATGTCCAAATGGGTTGGGCGTTAGGTTGACCCATGGGCTAATTTTTTTTTAGATATATAAAAAATTTATAATAATAAGCAAATGAGTTGGGTGGCCCAAATGGGCCATTTTTGGTCCAAACGGATTGGGTGGCCCAAATGGGCCACTTGAGGCCCAAACGAGTGATTGACCCTTTTAATCCATTTTTAATAAAAAATAATTTTTGATATAATAAATGGATAATAAAGTGACTCATGTAAAATAATTTGGTTCAAATGGATTGGGTGGCCAAAATGGGCCGCTTGAGGCCCAAACGGACCGAGATGCGGTTTGACCATTTTAATCTATTTTTAATAAAATATATTTTTCGATATAAGAAAGGGAAAATAAAGTGACTAATGTAAAATAATTTGGCCAAAATGAATTAGATGGCCCAAACGGGCTGAGATTTGATTTGACGTTTTTAATAAAAAAATATTTTTTTTAATAACAAGTGACTAATATAAAATAATATTTTTCCTTCAATCAGAAAATTGATTGAAAATTCAATTCCAAGGGACAAGACATGAAGAAATTAAAAAATAGGCCAAATAAAATAACAAATACATTGAAGATAAACTAGTTCAAGGACATGTATCTCCAGAAATCCAAAATGGGGAGCCCTATTACCCCACCTACTTGACTCATAATAAACTTATTGAGCAGATAATATGCCTCCCATTACAGGCTTTTCCGTATTTTCAGTTGCTAATCAAAACTTATGCAAAAAATTGAAAGTGAACTTCTGGGATCATGTATTAATCTAGTTATCCACAACTTCAATAAGGGTAGGCTCATAATCACTAGGAGCCTCAAATCAATGGAGATTCATCACAGGAGCTGCCACATTTGTAAGTCCACCATCCGGAACATCGTTGCAGAATCTAACACCAGCCGCCAATCCAGGACCTCCAATTGCAATTGGAACCTGCAAAAGGAAACCCAGATTTGAGAACATATAATTGCACCTCAATGTGATTGATAATCTAAACTAACAAACTCAACAGGTTATCACTGATCCCGAATGAAGGGCAATTCAAAGTATGCAAATATAATCTCACAACATGTTTTCTTAGCTTTCCTCCCTGAACAAGATGTTTCAACATACTTAAACTGGTCCGTATTTGGAACAGCATATTTAGTTTGTGCATGTAATCAAGCTCCTAATCAGTCAATGAACATCCCGTGAAATGAGAATCTGAGTTTGGCCACGAAGGAGTTAAGTAAAACTTACTGGCTGAAGGGTGTGAGATGTGAGAATCTGAATTTGGCCGTTCTTATCAAGCATTGGTTTCCCTGACTTATCCCTCTTCACCATGTCTTCAGCATTGCCATGATCTACATTGACAACATATATTCCACCAACTTGTTCTATATAGCAGCAATGATCATCTGGAGTTAGAGAGCATCTCTTGTCAGCACAAAGACAACCATGCAATACCTTCCATCGGCTTTTATATTCTAACAGCGGCCATCTAGAGTAGTAGTTCCAAATTTACCAAAAAGCACATCACAAAACTTATACCTAGTGATATCTCTAAACCTATCAGTTTTAGAACCAATTAATAGTGAAATTGCTAGCAGCTTCAAGCCATAATAAAACGACTCACACATGCTGTTAAAATCCTTGAGCCTAAAAAGCAAGTTGCAAGGAGAGAGACCAAATGCACAAGCTCCCCATGTGTGGATACTTCTAGTTGTAAAGCCTTTAGCTAATTTTGATGAAAATAGCTAACCACGTTATTACTTTGCCAGTAATACAAATCATAATAAATAAACAAGAAATCAAGTGCATTTTTAAAGAAACAAGAAATCATATGCTATTTGATGATCAAAAATTAAACTATTATCATCATTTGGCATAGGAATTAGAACCACTTAGAGAAACAGAGAAGTGAACAAGCATACAATTAATCAAAAGAGTATAGAGTATTGGCAAGATAATATCCATAGAGAAGCTTACTACGCAAATTCATCAGAAAAACAGAAGCAATTAACAGCTGATCTTTTCAAGCAAATAGATACAGATGGAGATGGAAAAATAGATACAGAAACAAAGCTTACATAAACCCTAGATTCATAGCCTGGTGTTTCTTTTCACAGTTGGCGTTGCAAAGCCGCAACTATCATACTGTGTGCTTGAATAAAGAACGAAGAACAAAGAATAAATAGCTACAGATCCCTCTTTCTTGCTCGCTGGCTCTTACTTTATTCAAGCACAAATTGCAAGTTTTCCCTCGAAATGCCCTTCGTCCATCACTCCTGAACCAGAGGTAATTACTAATTATTCAACCTTTCTCGCTTAACAATTAAACAGAGATTGAAAGGGGCAAAGTGAGGCCCGTTGGGCAGTAGGGGCAGACCCAAACGGGCCATGTTTTATACGGGCCTTATTTGGGCGGGTTTAAATGGGTAGATTTTTAATTGGATTGGGTTTGGGTTAATTTTTATTGGGCAGGTTGGGCGGGTCTTTTGGGTCTGGGCCAAATTTGACAGGTCTAATCCTGGATGATGATTGGTGTGTTAATCATATATTAATTAAGTTTTAGTGAATAAAAACTATACATATTACTATCTTCAATCATATATGAATTTATAAAAACAAGTTGATTTTGTTTGAAATGTACATAGAAACACTTGAGGTGAATTATTTATACATTTCATTATATCAACCAAAAAATGCATAGTAAATATGAAATAAAATTTTAATAGTAATGGTAAAAGTTTTGATGTATATTAATTCATATTATAGTAGTGGAAGGAAATTCTAGTTATTTTTTGGATGTATAGAGACTTTAAACTATATATAAAATGTGTACTATATTTATAATTTTGACATATATATCAAATATAGGAGGTTTTGACTAAATATAATATTTCATCAGTATTCAATTACTCATATAGATTATTAGATATTGTACCAGATATAAATGGGAATTAGTTGAGTGACATTAAATGTAAATCAAATTAATTAATAAGATAGGGTAAACTCATATTTAGACACTTAAATTTGTCAACAAAATTCATTTTGACATCTAAACTATGATAAAGACCAAATAAACATACAAACTATCTAATTTCGTTATTTTTAAACACAAATTTATGATTTGGAAGCAACTGTGTTTCACCCATCTTTTTTAGCGCGTTTATGTCAACTGGTAAACAAAACTCCTCTCTCTCTGTCTCTCACCCACTCGTCCCCTCGTTTCTCCTTCCAGTAACCAGCACAATATTCTCCATATCAAACCTAATGAATTCGGTAATTTTGTTGCATGCCAAGTATACTTAAGGATAATCAAATTGCAAGATGCAAATAGTTTAGCAATAAAAGCTTAAATGGCCAAATGCAGTAAATTGAAAAAAAGAAACAAGAAGCAAATTGTAAGAAGCAATAGAACAAACACTTGGTGGGCAGAATAAACAACTGCAATATCTTGATTGCTCTATTTTTATTGACAACCAAAAATGCCATTATATAGGCATTACAATCAACCGAGACTAAACTCAAACAACAAAATCAAAATATGCAACACAAATAAAGTTAGAAAATTAAAGAAATATAAAAAACAAAATACTGTAGGAGAAAAAAAAAAGGAAAATGACTGTTGTTGGCTCTTGCTGCTCTTCCGGATCTTGAGCCTATTTGGGTGACAGAAGCAACAACGCCTTATTCACCTTCTCCGAAGAGGACTTGGCGAAGAGATTTCCTCCGAGAGGGTCAGAAACCCAGGCAATTCCACCGTGTCGCTACGGTGGTCAGCGGCAAAAGAGAAATGGCATATTGGGGCTGCAACCGAAGCTAAAAACCTGATAAAAAGGGGAAAAGAGGCTACTGCTCATTGGAGCGAGAAGAAAAGAAAGGTGGCAGCTACAAGAAAGGGGGAGGGGGGAGGGTGCGGAGACTAACTGAGAGAGAAAGGAGAAAAGAAAAAAAATTAACAAAGGAAGGGAAGGAGGAAGAAGAAGAAGAAGAAGATAAGAAGTAACTGACGTGTGTCGGTAATTTATGGGATGACTGGCACGTGTCTATTATCTGAGGAGAGTCACAACCACGCGCTAGATCAATTCTGGTTTATGTCAATTTTATATTTAAAGTTATCAAAATTAGATAGTTTTATTGTTTAAAAATATCGTAATTAAAAGTTTAAATGTTTATTCGGTCGTTTGTTAGGTTTAGGTATTAAAATGAATTTTTTGGACAAATTTGAGGGTCTTCGTATGGGTTTACCCAATAAGATAATTACTAACTCATATAATTAGTTATATATATATATATATATATATATATATATATATATATATATATATATATATATATATATATATATATATATATATATGGCCTTAGCTAATTATATTTAGAGAATAGAAGATGGCTCTATGGACTATGATTATGTTTAACGTTTATCCACATATATTATTTTGACTCAATTATTATACTCAATGTCATTAATTTGGCTTAACAGTTAAGAAATTATTAATTACTATATTATAGTCAATAGTTATATTATAAGGGTGAATGCGAAATGCAACCATCTTTTTATAAGTTTTGTAGTTTAATAGAATATATAATTAATAACACGTACTGAATCAATTACTTTATGTTTTAATTTTCTTTTATCAAATTATCCATATATAGAACAATTTTCATGAAAATAAAATATTGCAATAATGAAAAACCAACATTTTTATAGTACTAACTACTAAGCTAATTAAATTATTGGTTAGATTTTATATACTTATATATTTACATTAATTGGTAAAATTTTATTATATACTCATATAATTACGTTAATTGGTAAAATTTTATTGATACAATAATTGTACATAATTACACAATTAAAATACATAATCAATTACACATATAGATATTATGTCAAAAATAGATGAGTATTGGTTGAGTGATACTAAAAATAAATTGAATTATTAATAAGGTGATTAATATTATATACCCATACATTTACATTAATTGGTAAAATTTTATTTTTAATATATTTTTATAAATAAATAGATTTTTAATTTACGTACTCATATAAAAATTGTGATGAAAATAAATAAATATTAGTTGAGTGACACTAAAAGTAAATAAAATTAATTTCATATCCATATAGATATAAAATTAAATTTATCTTTTTAATAACTAAAATATCCATTTTAATTTATTAACTATTTATTATATTAATTTAGTGCATTAAAATATTTAATAGAAATAATTATGAAGTTAAATTTATATAATAAATATACAATATAAATTATAAATAATATTTACATATAAATTACTTGTATTATATATAATTAATAAATATTGGTTGTTTCGGTCCTAGAGGTGTGCATCGACCGGGTTCAGGTCAACCCGAACCGAACCCGAACCTTGAAATTTTACTAAAATCACCATCCTAACTGACCCTAAATTACACTAGGGCCCCAAACCGAATAACCCGAAAATTTTTGGGTCCCGAACCGAATAACCCGACCAACCTGAAAATTCAACCATTTGAAAAAAAAATAAAACTCAACCAAAAAAGCTCAGATCTCAACCACATCAAAACAAAGAAAGAAAATCAAAGAAGGAAAATAAAAAACACAAAAAAATTCAATTCAACTAAAATTATGTCACGAAAAAAAAAGAAAAGTCAACAATCTAAAAAAAAAATTAAACCCAAAAACTCAGATCTCAACCACATCAAACCACAAAAAAATAAAAAATAAAAAACACAAAATAATAAAAACCTGCAATATCTCACGCAAAAAAAAAAAAGAAAGAAAAGAAAAAACCCAGATCTTTGCTTTCTCATAGCTGGATCTGGGTTTTTATTTGTTTTTTTTTGGGTCCTCCTCATTGGATAAATAGATGGTGTGTGTGTGTGAGAGAGAGAGAGAAGGAGGAGAAGGAGAGGGAGGAAAAGGAGATGGGGTGTGTGTGTGTGTATGCGTGAGAGAGAGAGAGAGAGAGAGAGAAGAGGGTGAAGGAGAGGGAGGAGAGAGAGAGAGAAGGGGGTGAAGGAGAGGGAGGAGAGAGAGAGAGAAGGGGGTGAAGGAGAGGGAGGAGAGAGAGAGAGAGGGTGGGGCTGTGTGTGTGAGACAGTGAGAGAGAGAGAGAGAGAGAGAGAGAGAAGAGGAAGGAGAATGAGTGGGTGAGTGGAAAGAAAAAAAAAGTTTTATATATTAATTGCGGTCGGGTTCGGGTTTTGACTGTTTTAACCCGACTCCAACCCGAAATGTTTCAAATTCACAGACCCGAACCGAACCGAATACACCAAATAACCCTACCCGAATTGATATTTTGGATCGTGTTATTCAGGTCGGTTCGGGTTTTGCACACCCCTATTCGATCCAATTCGGTTTCAAAATAGTTCGTTACTGTTCAATACGGTTTTTGGTCCAGTTCCACTACAATTCGGTTCGATTCTAGTTAAAAAGGTAATGGTATAATTCAGTTCGATTTTAGTCAAAAAAGTTAATGGTATAATTCGATTCTATGTCTTTTTTTTTTCGGTATTTCGGTTTGGTACAGAAATATTTAGACCCGTGTACACCCTTACTTATCACAAATTTTCTTTTTACCATAACATAATAATATAGAAAAGTGCAATTTATTCTAAAAGTTTTTTAAATAAGGATAAAATATTTGATTTTTATTCAAATTTCCAATTAATTTTTAAAAGAAAATAAAAAGTTAACGGTATAATTCGGTTCGGTTATAGTCAAAAAAATTAACGGTATAATTCGATTCTATATTTTTTTCGGTATTTCGGTTCGGTACAGAAATATTTAAACCCGTGTACACCCTTACTTGTCACAAATTTTCTTTTTACCATAACATAATTATATAGAAAAGTGAAATTTATTCTAAAAATGTTTTAAATAAGGATAAAATATTTGATTTTTATTCAAATTTCCAATTAATTTTTAAAAGAAAATAAAAAGTTAACGGGGCAACTATCCCTATCCTCTGAATGGGCCCCCCATGGTGAAAATGGATAATTTAAATTAAGATGCCATTTTCTTATTTTTCTAAGCTCGCTCCAAAAAAAAACACTTGTAAATAAGGAACTATTTTTTTAAAAAAATACAACTACTTTGTTAAGAATCTAAATCACACTGGTCCAAATATAAAATGCCTTCTCACTAAAACATTAGGCAATTAAGGGAATAGAAAAATTATTTACAAGTAGGTGTACCGCCAGTACCCGTGATTTTGGCATTGGTACAAGTAGCTTTTCCTCCCAAATTGATTCCCGATAGTTCAATTCCTTCGCATGGAGCTGCTGAGCTGCAATCTAAGAGAACTGAAACTGGTGTTTTTGAAGTTCCCTTAATGTTCCTAAAATGAACATCTGAAACCTTTACTTTCGAATTCCCTGGCTTTCCATAATTTTGATCTATAATGATCGGATTCTCTACATTTTCCATTGTTATATCTGTAAATGTGATCCCTGATGCACTTCCTGGTGGAGAATTGCCGTAGGTTTTGATCCTAGCCC
Organism: Excoecaria cochinchinensis; assembly: GCA_947683425.1. Classification (NCBI taxonomy): domain Eukaryota; kingdom Viridiplantae; phylum Streptophyta; class Magnoliopsida; order Malpighiales; family Euphorbiaceae; genus Excoecaria; species Excoecaria cochinchinensis. The sequence goes on from CANTUQ010000050.1 coordinate 9,951,652, forward strand.
CATTTGTTGTCCCCTTTATTGTGCATTTTGAGAATGTAATCCCCTTTACAGGCCTCTCATCATCATACTTTCCTAGACTGCCAACACTATTCCCAAAACAAGATGAAATCAATTAATTGTTACTCCATGTCAATTTTTCATATCTCATATTTAAATAATAAGAAATTTTATTTTACCTAAGGCCATGTCCAGGGCCACAAGTCTGAGAATGTAGCATCAGTGACTCCTCCTCCAATGGAAATGCAATCATCACCGGTTCCAATTGTAGATTTAGTTACAGTGATACCAGAGGTATCGCTAAAGTGAATGCCATCGGTGTTAGGGCTATCACCAGGAGCAATAATCTTGAGATTATCTGCTTTAAAATTAGAGCAATCTGTAATATGAAAGTGAAAATACATGGAATTGAGGGAAGTGACTCCACCAACGAATGAGTTTGTTACTCTTTGGAACTTGATTGACTGCAAACATTCATATATATATGTCAAATTAAAAGCAAAAATCAAGAAATAATTTCAAATTTCTTTTTCTAAGAAAGATGATTAGAAAAAAAAAAAAAATTGCAATGATGGATAACTTACAGATGGAAGGCCGGTGCAATCTCCATTTTTTTTACAATCATTGTATTTCCAGGCAGAAGCACCCTGTCCATCGAAGGTTCCTTCACCATTGATGATTAGACCATCAATTCTTTGAAACATGAGCCAAGTTTTATCAACGTATGCACTCAAATCTGTACTTGCCAATATAGTTCCTTGATTGGTAAAAACTATAGGTTTGGTGCTCTTACATGGCCCTCTAAAAATAACAGGACCTGTAAGAAAAGAACCTATTGGCACTAGCAACTGTGCCTGATCAACACTAGCTGCGCATGCTGCTGTCCATGCCTTCTGGAAAGCCTAAATTATGGATACAAATTATGATAATAATCCTTTGTAAAATATTATTGAGAGACACACAAATTAACATTAAATATATATTCACCTGTACGTTATCACTTTTGCCATCTGGCTTAGCACCAAATGTAGAAATATCAAAAACACCATCACTCTTTTTATCTCCGCCATCACCAAGGAGGCGACGGCTAACAATAGTAATGTTACCATTTAGCACTGCAACTGCCACAAATAATAATAATAATAGTAAATAAATAATGTAAGCTAACAAAATAATAACAACAAGAAATAGTGATGAGAATGATTTTAGAAAATTGATACCTTTTTTTCCATTATCATGGTCGTTGAGGTGGCGGAATTCACCTCTAGCCAAACCAGAAGACAAAGCTAATGCTACTAAAAGAAAAGTTGTAACCTCCAATCTTCTTGTTAATGCCATAGTGAAATCGAACTCCAATGTTTTTGTTTTCTTAGAGTTTTTTTATTAAATTATAATTTTGTTTTCTTAGAGTTTTTTTATTAAATTATAATTTTGTATAGCTTCTCATATATATTTATACCCATTTTAAATGTATTTAAGGTTAACTAATAGAATGTGATTAGTGATTTAAAATTGATCTTTCTCATTTTTTGTGAACGAATTCTTTTAATTTTAGCACTATAATTTATCACTAATTTGTATTGTATATATTTTGGTGTTGTTTTTCAACTGTAATATTTTGAGTTCCAAAAACCTTTTTGTTATAGTGTGATGGGTTCACATAAAATATAAATCTATCAATAGGCTTTAATTTTATATAGTTGATTTATTTCAAGACTTTAAGCTCCCATAGATTTAATTTATTTTTATTCTTTTCTATATTATTAAATGGACTCCTTAATTCAAATTCGAGACTTGCCATTAAACTAAAATTTATTATTTATTTTATTCATGTTTTTATTATCAATCGTAGCTTAATGAAAATTTATACAGCAAAATATTTTATCTTCCAAATAGTTTAATTATTAAGAGTGTAAATTTTGAATTAGCAAGTACGAAAGTTTGTTTTGGGATAAACTTTGGTGCATTCGTTATTAACAGTCAACTAATTAATTAATATTAATTAGTTATATTTTTGTTATCCATTAGTGATGAAAAAGAAAACCTAAATAAAACTATGCACAATCCCATATTTGTTAACCTAATTATAAGTGTGCATAAAGACAGCAACTCAGCAAGGCAATTAATTGCAGAATCTGAAAATGGTGGAAATGGGTTTGGGTTTTCCAAACATGGAGACAATTGTTTTGAGCGATTCTTTAGTAGTAGAAATAATCATTCCTTGAACTGATGAATTTTAGGAAGAACAAAGATCCCGTGGATGATGATGATCCCCAAAACCCCTCTACTTTTCAGAATTTGAAAAGCTCAGAAGTATGTGAATACGGTGGATTGAAAACTCTATTGCCTTCCTCAATGCATTTCTAAAATTTGACTGATTTGAAAGTGTCAAAATGTGGTGGAATCATAAATCTGAAAACTGCCTTTCTTGTGCTACTCAGGACAATGATTATTAGTGAATGCAAAATGATGCAAGAAATGGTAGGGGTTGAACCAGATGGAGGCGAAGATGTGATTGGTTTCAATTAATTAAGATGCTTGAAGCTTCACGATCTGCCAAGCCTCACAAGTTTCTGTTCAGGTAATTATGCACTCTATTTTCCATATCTGGATTATGTGACAATTATAAGATGCCTCAACATGAAGATATTTTCTCAACAAGTGCTCACACCAAAAGCTTAGCAAAGTACGAACAGCGCAGGATGAACTGCTGTTCGCAGCATGAAGTGGGTTTGTGGGGGTGGGATGAATGGGACTAGGAAGGAAGCCTTAATAACACCATTCAGAAATTATTTAAGAATGGGGTGAGAAGAGTACGTATCATATCAACTTGTTAAAATAAATATTGCTTGTCACTAAGAGTGTACACATTTCGGTACAATTAAGGAACTTGCAAATTTCCATATTATATTGAAATTTCGTTTCCTAAAAATTTTGTTACAATTCAGTTCTTATAAATTTCGGTACAATTCGATACGGTTTTTTTTTTTAATTTTTGGTACAGTTCAGTTCGATTTTTCGGTTATTTCGGTACAAAATAAAACAATACAATAAAATACGGTATTTCGGATAATTTAATATTTTTAAAAATTTACAAAATAAATATATACAATAATAAATACAAATATAATTAAAATATCTCAATAAAAACATACAAAATTTAAAAATTAATACTCGACAATCTTTTTCTGCATTATGCTCGCATTGATTTGAGGATCTTGAGTAATATCTAAAAACAATAAAAAAAATTAAATATTAGACCAAAAAAAAAAATCTAAACATTAAATACATAATTTAAGAATTTATTGTAATATAATAATTACCTGATTCGAACTTTTTAAGTTTTTCTGTTGATGCCTCTGAAGCTAAAAGTCTAGCCGATTTCAATCAATTTTGGCAACAAATAAGAATTTCGGCTGCAATCGGAGTTAAAAAACTTTTAAATTTGTCCAAAGATCTCTATCCAGTGCTAAAAACTGATTCAGAAGCTACAATAGAGCACTAAACAGTTAAGACAGGTTTTAGCAAATTTCTGTCTTCAAATAAAAATGCGTAAGACCTATATTGATATCTTCCACATCTATTACTGCCTTCCAATAAAAATTTGAATAAACCCGATATTATCGTTCACAAGCTGGTTTAAATAAGAGTTTCACTGGTTTAAATAGATTTAATAAAAGAGAGATAAAGCAAAAATACAATTGTGACGCGCGCCGGATGTCCACTTGGCTGCCCCTATGACCGCCCGCTTGAGGGCGATCGGGCACTTGAGGGTCCGTTAACAGCTTGCAATAAATCGCAAGTGCGTCTATATTGGGCAACAAGGAGGTTTCATGGAGTCGCCACCCAATAGAACATTGGGAAAGTTTCTCTCGTCTCGGAGAGCCTAAGACTACGCTTAATATCCATTTTGGGCCAACCAAATGGGTCTTGGAAGGTAAACCTCTCGCCCTAAGGAGCCTAGGATTAACGTCAAAGTCTCGTGACACAAGAGGTGTCTTGAAGGGTAAACCTCTCGCCTCTTTGAGCCCAAAGACCAGAGATAAGTTCGGGACTTCTCATTTATTCGTACTTTGATTATATACACAATATGAAATGTATTTTTTTTATTTTTTATATTTTATATATTTATATATTTTTTTTATTTTTTTTATTATTTTTTTTTTACATGAATAACATGTGATGTATGTACATGTTGTGCAGCATTCACAGCCACATGCAAGCAGGTATATCCTTCCAACCTTATTTCTCCCACACACGAGATCGTGCGGTCTCTTTCCTAGGTGGGCTTTATCCAAGGGTTAACAGGGAACCCAATGGACGCGTATAGTGCACGGTAAAAAACCGGCAGCGTAACAATTTTTATTTTAAAGCACATGCGCATGGATGTTTGGCCATTATATATTTAAACAATTCGATTAAATCAAGATGGGCCCACCGGGGCATGAAAGCCTTTGATGAAAACCATTTAATTTGATTGATTTTGTTCAATATATGATAGCCCAAATAGCAAGTACGATATTATGGTACATGTCACCTAGTGGAAGTTTCTAGTGCCATTACATAGGCTTCAGTCGTGGATGGTGTTATTTTAGGGCTACCCAAGCATGGTTCCTGCCAACAAGCCTAGCTCATCACGAGCGTAACGACCGATCGGGTCACCATTTGATATACCTTGATGGTACGAGACTTGGACTAGTGATTATCCTTAACACTTCCCTAAATTGAGTGAAAATAGGGTCGTGCTTCGGTAACGCACCGGGGCTAATAAAGGGACCAAACTAGCATAGATCTAAGGCTCTAATGTGATGTAATGCAGCTTTGAAAGAAAGCGAAATTTCTAAACTAAAACTTAATTGTAAATTTTAGTCAAAGTACTTTCGAATCGAAGTCTCAAATATGTCCCCAGTGGAGTCGCCACTGTGACGCGCGCCGGATGTCCACTCGGCCGCCCCTATGACCGCTCGCTTGAGGGCGATCGGGCACTTGAGGGTCCGTTAACAGCTTCCAATAAATCGCAAGTGCGTCTATGTTGGGCAACAAGGAGGTTTCATGGAGTCGCCACCCAATAGAACATTGGGAAAGTTTCTCTCGCCTCGGAGAGCCTAAGACTGCGCTTAATATCCATTTTGGGCCAACCAAAGGGGTCTTGGAAGGTAAACCTCTCGCCCTAAGGAGCCTAGGATTAACGTCAAAGTCTCGTGACACAAGAGGTGTCTTGAAGGGTAAACCTCTCGCCTCTTTGAGCCCAAAGACCAGAGATAGGTTCGGGACTTCACATTTATTCGTACTTTGATTAATTTTACAATTAGGTTTTGAGTTTATTAGTTCGCTCTCTCTCCACACGATGCAATTTAAATTAAAGGTGCAATCATCCATTTAAGAGCATAAAATAAAATAGCATTAAAGCATAAAATAAATTTACAATAATACTAAGGGCAGAATACAACCCTCGCTTGTAAATGTGCGATACATGCATAAAACGGGTTATTCATTAACAATGAGAACATTGGTCCTCGCATGCATTCATTATGGAAAACGATTTTTATGTGATGATTTTATTGGGTAAAAATAGGACATTGGTCCAAGTTTTATTTAGCAAACATTCCATTTAGTAGACAACATTTGTGTGGTGCTTCTTTTTAGAGCGGTCGAAAATCATTTATTATTACAAACCACAAATAAATAAAATAATATAAGATAATAATTACATGCTTCTAAATAAATAAATAAATTCTAAAACTATTTGTCTCGATTGTGCTCCTCTAACAAGTCGCATACCGCTCGCGGTGACAGTAATAAAAGGAAATAATATTAATCAACAATAATTATATCAACGATGATGAAAAATAATAATAATAAAAAATAAAATGATATAAATAATAATATGAACCAAATAATAATAATGATACTAATATATTGACAATAACAATAAAATGCATTAAACATAAAATGATAATATTAAGAATAATAAATAATATAGTATTAATATAACAATAATAATAAGCAAATAATAATAATATCATAATAATCATAATATCAACAACATAATAATATTCACACAACAATAACAATAATATAATCTCAATATTAATAATAAACAATAATAATAACAAAAATCAATAATGATAATAATAATAAAACATAAAATTAAATAATATTTAATCACAAATCAATAAAATTAAATAACCATAGGACTCAATAATAATAATAGTAATAATATTAAATAATAATAATAATAATTATAATAATATTAATAAACAGAAATTAAATAAATACATATAATAATAATAATAATAATAAATAAATATAATAACAATAATTAACATAATCACAAAAACAGAATAATAAATATTAAATAAAATAATAGAAATAATAAAAACAGAATTATAAATAAATATTAATAATAATAATAATAATAATAATAAATAATTAATTAATAATAATAATAATAATAACATTAATTAATATTAATTAATAATATATTAAAATAAATAAATATAAAATAGACTCACCGGATTTCCCTCGCCGGAGCCTCACCGGAGCAGCCGTTGGAGACACCGCCGACACCGGATGGTAGATCGGAGCGCCGGGATCACGCTGCCGTCGGTCACGAGCCGGAAATTACCTCCTGTCGCCGGAAAACGCGCTGGAAGCCGCACGGTTCTTCCCTTCCGATCTCCCTCACGCCGGCGAGTGTCGGTGAGCGGTGGTCACCGTCGGGTGCGTCTGGGTCTCGCCGGTCGCCTCGTGAGGTGCGTGCAGCCGTGTGCGGCGGCGGTTGGCCGGCGGAGGGGACGCCTCCTTCCCCTCTCTTTTCTTCTTTCTCCTCTTCTCTCCGGCGTTGGCCCTCTCCTCTGTTCCCTTATTTCTTTCTTTCTTTCCCTTTCTTTTCCTTTGATTTTGTTTGGTTCCCTCTGTGCCTTTGATCTCTCTCTTTTTCTTTCTTTTTTCTTTCCTTTCCTTTCTTTTTCTTTGTTCTTGGTCTGTGTCTTCTTGCCCAGCCGAGAGCCCTCCTCTTCTTGCTCTCTCTTTCTTTTCTTTTTCCTTTCTTTTCTTTTTTCTTTCTTTTTCTTTTGCTCTCTCTTTCTTGATCTGCCGAGCCCCCCTCTTCTTGCTCTCTCTTTCTTTTCTATACCCTCAAATTAGGGTTAATTAGGTTACCCTAATAACTTCCTCCAATTTTCCATTCTTTTTAATTTTCAATTTTAATTAATTTACTTAAACTAACACATTAACTAATTAAATACTCTATTAATTACATATTTTACATCTTAATATAATTAATCTATTTAGCCATATATATTTTATATAATTAATTAAACATTCTACATACTAATTAATATTAATTAACTAAACTTTAATTATTACTAATTAACTTTCAATTTTTAACTTTATACACACACATATTTATATATTATCATATATATTATTTTTTTTGGAGGGAATTACTAAGGACCCAAAATCACTTTTTCATTTTTATACTGAGCTCGGTACCTGGTGTCTACAACAATGAAAAAGAATGGTTTCACAAACTGTCTCTCTAAGGATAGCATTACAAACATAAATGAGTTTTAAGGAAGTCTGATAGAGCCAGCAGATCAAAATAAAGGATAGTAAAATGATCAAAAGAAGAAACAAGCAGATCAAAATAAAGAAATGTCCTTTGGTTTACCATTTGATTGATAGATTTTTTTTTTATTAAAATGGTCAAAGTGAAGGATAAATTTATATTGAATATTATCTCTAAATCTGAATGCGAACAGAGATTATTAATTCTAAACAAATGAATCATAAATTAGTTAGGTAACCAAGGAAAGAAAATAATAAATTCATCAGATTTGTAGAACATTGCAAGCCAATTAAAGAATCAACTTAAAAACTAAGGGTGTGTTCGGTAAAATTGTAGGTTTTTAGTTTTTAAAATCTAAAAACTATTTTTAGTTTTTGTTCTTTATTTTTTAGAAAACTGTTTTATATATTTAAAAATTTTATCATATTTTTTTTAATTATTTATGTATATTTTTTTAATTATTCATGTACATTATAATAATGACTTCGGTGGTAGTAGTGACAGAAGCGGCAGTATCGTTGTGGTGGTAGTGCCAGAGACATTGTGGTGGTAGCGGCAGTAGCATGGTGGTGGCGGAGGTGGAATTGGCATGGTGGTGGAGGAGGCAGCGGCAGCGGCAGCATGGTGGTGGCAGAGGTGATAACGGCGTAGTGGTGGGGGCAACAATAGCGTGGTGATGGTAGAGGCTGCGGCAGCATAGTGGTGGCTGAGGCAACAGCGGCACATCGTGGTGGTAGTGGAGGCGACGACAGCATAGTGGTGGTGGAGGCAGCAGTGGCGTGGTACTGGCGGCGGCGGCGGCGGTGGTGGTAGAGGCAGCAGCGGTGTAGTGGTGGTGGTGGTGATAAAGGCGGTGGCAGCGGTGTGGTGTTGGAGGCAGCAACAGTGCAGCGGTGTGGTGGTTAGAGGTGGCAGCGATTTGGCGGTAGTGTGGTAGTGGTGGAGGAGGCGGCGGCATGGTGGTGATGGTGACAGCGGTGTGGTGGTGGCGGTGGTAGTGGAGGCGGCAATGGCGTGGTGGTGGTGGAGGCGGCGGCGGTGTGGTGACGACGGAGGCGACAATGTGGAGGTGGCAATATGGCAGTGTGGTGGTAGTGGTGGCGGTATGGTGGTAATAAAGATAAAGTAGCAAAATCCTAAAAACCTCATTTTTAAGATTTTTATTTTTTGTTTTAGATGTGAAAATCAGTTTTTTAAATTTTTGCAAAAACCGAAACGGTAATGAGTTTGCCGAACATATTTTAGTTTTATTTTTTAAAAAATAAACAAAAAACCGAAAACAAAAACCTCTCCGAACGCACCCTAAACTTTTTTATGATTTATTTTTATATATAATTTTATAAAAGGATCCTTAGAGTTTTCGAATCTGTCTCAGGTCTTGCCGTCAATTTTCACAAAAGTTTCCTTATTGGTATTAATGTGAGCTAGTGTTGGCTACTAGATTGTGTAGAAACTGCGAGATGCAAGGTGCAGTAGCTCCCTTGCACCAACCTCGGCCTCCCATTGGGAGCAAATCTAAGAAAGAGAGCCACTTAGAATCCAATCTTAAAGAGTTTTCAAAGCAAACATGCTGGTTGGAAAGGCAGGCATTTATCTATGGGGGGGCGTCTCACTTTAATCAAGGCCACTTTGATGAGCCTTCCTATCTATTTTATGTCTCTCTTCAAAATGCCGACAAGAGTAATCAGCTCTTTGCACTCCATCATGAGAAACTTCCTATGGAAGGGGGCTGATGGCAAAAGAGCCTTCTGTAAAATCAAATGGTCTCTTCTGGAACAAGATAGAAGATTCGGTGGGTTGGGGATTGGATCATTACACCATAGAAATCAGTGTTTGCTGTTCAAATGGTTTTGGAAGCCTTTAATCAAATAGCAAATCTCTTTGGCAGGATCTGGTCTACAGAAAATACAATATTATTAATTCTTTAACTCCAGAAATTATCTCTGATAAACGCTATTCAATCATGTGGGAAGATATCGACAAAATTAGATCTTCTCCTGCTTTCATAAATAGCCTAGCAATAGACGTGGGAAATGGTCAATTCTGTCTCTTCTGGCATGATAGATGGCTTCTTGAGGAACATATCAAAACTAAATATCCTCGTTTATTTAGTATCTCTTGTCTTCCTAATGCCACGGTTTCATCATTTGGTCTATGGGTTCGTGGGCAATGGGTATGGAATTTGCGTTGGAAAAGAGCTCTCTTGGTCTGGGAATCGAATCTTGTCGAAGAACTTATGCATATCCTCAACTGCTTCTCCCTCACTTCTGGGCGTATGGACTGAAACATTTGGATTCGTGAACAGGACGGTAGCTTTTCTATCAAATCTGCATGCAATCTTTTGGTCAGTCTCTCTTCTCCTTCAGGCTTGTGTGAATTCTCTTTCATCCTTTGGAAAAAGATAGCACCTCCAAAGGTTGAGATGTTTCTCTGGCTGTGTCTTTCAGCACCAAGTCTTTTCTTGCCAGCCGTGGCATCATATGTCCCCAAGAATCTATCTGTGCCTTGTGCAATTTAGCAGATGAAAGCTCGGACCATCTGTTAGTTACTTGTGCCTTTTCTTCTTCACTCTAGTACAGAATTTTCAGGTGGTAGGGTATTGATTGCTGCATTTCAGAAATGTTCTCAGATCTAGTTAGACAATGGCAATTTTTGCTAATGGTTTAATGGTGAAAAAAGTTTGGAATATCATTCTTATGACTTGTATCTGGTCAATTTGGTTAGAACGTAATGCAGTAGTGTTTTCTAGTTCCAAATTTCTAGATGTATCCTTATTATTAACCTATGTCTAGACAAATCCCCTTTTTGGATTAAGGCACACAAGTATTTAAATTCTCTTTATGGACAGGAATTGAGCTTTGCTATAGAGGGCATCAAAAAGTTGAAAGCTAGGCCTAAGTATAGACCTAAGCTTTATTGGCAGCCTCCAACTGTGGACACTTTGAAGTGGAATTCGGACGAATCATCTTTTAGTAATCTGGGTCCCTCGGGAATCGGTGGGGTGCTTAGAGACTCCTCTGGCTCAGTCCTCTGTCTTTTCTCTTGCAACATCGGATTCAGCAACTCTACTTCTGCTGAAATTTTGGCTATACTCAAAGCTCTCCAAGTCTCCTTCGATTTCTTATTAGAGCAAAATAAACTGGTGCTTTTCGAGCTAGACTCGCAGACAGTAGTATATTGGCTGAAAAATCCAACAGTAGAACCTTGAAAGTTGGACATCATGTTTAGTGACATCAGTAACCATTTGAACAGATTAAATAAGGTGATCTTTTCTCATAAACACATAGAATATATTTTTTTTGCAGACATCCTAACTAAACAGGGGGCTTATCGTAAAGAAAACTTGATAGCTTGGTTAAACTAACTGTTTCTGATTTCTTGTTTTGTCTGGTGGGCTGGGATTGTTCTGAGTCAAGCTCCTCTCATCTGGTTTTGAGGATTCCTTTCAGCAGCGAAGTGTTTATTTGTATAGTTCTCGGGCCTCATGGATGGGCGATATCGTTTTACCTGCTAGGGCTGTTAGGAGGCAGTTGCTACTAGAGGTATGCCGTGCTGAGGTGCTACATATTTTGTTGTCCTGGAACTGATCTGAGTTTGAATGCTGCTGTCGTCTTTATTTTTGCTATTTTCTTTTCTTTCTCTTTATGCTGGTTGGTAGCCTATTTTATTGGTTGTATTTCATTTGGCTGGGTCCAGGTTGTCTATGGCGGTGGATTGGTTGGGGTCACGACTGGTGCCCTATTTGTGGGATTAGTCTGTCCTGTTCTTGGTTGGTGGTTGTTTTCCCATCAGTTTTTGATCCGGAGATGGAAGACATACGCTGTCATTCTGTAATTCTGCCTTTTTTTGTTTCCTTCTAAAAATACTATTAGCTTATCAAAAAAAAAAGAAAAAAAATGAAATTGATCTAAGATTTAGAGAAATCTAGGCCATATGAACAAAACATGGATTAGCAGTCTCTAATTAAGCTTTACCTTCAAAACAAGCAGATTATTCTAACAGCTCTTTCAGCGTAAGCGCCTACCGCCTGCCCGTGGAAGTGGGGGTTGCTTTGATCGGTGGGCAAGCCAAGGATGCGCTGATGTTAGGTGATGAATGGTGGAGAGGAATAGCAGATTTTGCGAGAGGAGACAGCGGCGAGCGAAGGGGGCACCAAGAAAAGAGAAACTGAGGGAAGATGAAACTCAAAACCTAATTTACATCCCTCGTTTATTTTTTTTATTTTAATAATTTATTTTTAAAATATTTTAAAAATTATCAATTCTTTAAATTTAAATTTTAATTCCCTCCAAAAACTTAAAATAAAAATTTTCGTTCCCCTAAAATTTTTCAAATTTTATTCTTAATAATATTGTTGTACAACTAAAATAATATTGACATTATTTTTAATAATCCTTGATGATGATTGGTGTGTTATAATCATATATTTATTAAGTTTCCGAGAATAAAAATTATACATTTTACTAACCCGAAAATTCATCCATTTGAACAAAAAAATAAAACTCAACCAAAAAAACTCAGATCTCAACCACATCAAAGTAAAGAAAGAAAATCAAAGAATGAAAATAAAAAACACAAAAAATTTCAATTCAACTAAAATTATGTGACGAAAAAAAAAAGAAAATTCAACAATCTAAAAAAAAAAATTAAACCCAAAAACTCAGATCTCAACCACATCAAAGCAAAGAAAAAAAATTAAAAAGACAAAATAATAAAAACTTGCACTATCTCATGCAAAAAAATAAAGAAAGAAAAGAAAAAACCCAGATCATTGCTTTCTCATAGCTGGATTTGGGTTTTTTATTTGTTTTTCTTTTTTTTTTGGTCCTCCTCGCTGGATAAACGGATGGTATGTGTGTGTGAGAGAGAGAAGGAGGTGAAGGAGAGGGAGGAAAAGGAGATGGGGGGGGGGGGGGGTGTGTGTGTGTATGTGTGTGAGAGAGAGAGAGAAGGGGGTGAAGGAGAGGGAGGAGAGAGAGAGAGAGAGAGAGAGGGGCGCTATGTGTGTGAGACAGTGAGAGAGAGAGAGAGACAAGAGGGACGACGAAGAGGAAGGAGAGTGAGTGGGTGAGTGGAAAGAAAAAAAAAAGCTTTATATATCAATTACGGTCGGGTTCGGGTTTTGACTGTTTGAACCCGACCCGAACTCGAAATGTTTCAAATTCACAGACCCAAACCGAACCGAATACACCAAATAACCCTACCCGAATTGATATTTCGGATCGTGTTATTCAGGTCGGTTCGCGTTTTGCACACCCTTATTCGATCCAATTCGGTTTCAAAATAGTTCGGTACTGTTCAATACGGTTTTTGGTCCAGTTCCACAACAATTCTGTTCGATTCTAGTTAAAAAGTTAATGGTATAATTCGGTTCGATTTTAGTCAAAAAAGTTAACGGTATAATTCGATTCTATGTCTTTTTTTTGGTATTTCGGTTCGGTACAGAAATATTTAGACCCGTGTACACCCTTACTTGTCACAAATTTTCTTTTTACCATAACATAATAATATAGAAAAGTGCAATTTATTCTAAAAGTCTTTTAAATAAGGATAAAATATTTGATTTTTATTCAAATTTCCAATTAATTTTTAAAAGAAAATAATCCCTTATTCTCTGACTAGCCCCCCATGGTGAAAATGGATAATTTAAATTAAGATGCCATTTTCTTATTTTTCTGAGCTCGCTCCAAAAAAAAAAACACTTGTAAATAAGGAACTATTTTTTTAAAAAAATACAACTACTTTATTAAGAATCTAAATCACACTGGTCCAAATATAAAATGCCTTCTCACTAAAACATTAGGCAATTAAGGGAATAGAAAAATTATTTACAAGTAGGTGTACCGCCAGTACCCGTGATTTTGGCATTGGTACAAGTAGCTTTTCCTCCCAAATTGATTCCCGATAGTTCAATTCCTTCGCATGGAGCTGCTGAGCTGCAATCTAAGAGAACTGAAACTGGTGTTTTTGAAGTTCCCTTAATGTTCCTAAAATGAACATCTGAAACCTTTACTTTCGAATTCCCTGGCTTTCCATAATTTTGATCTATAATGATCGGATTCTCTACATTTTCCATTGTTATATCTGTAAATGTGATCCCTGATGCACTTCCTGGTGGAGAATTGCCGTAGGTTTTGATCCTAGCCCCATTTGTTGTCCCCTTTATTGTGCATTTTGAGAATGTAATCCCCTTTACAGGCCTCTCATCATCATACTTTCCTAGACTGCCAACACTATTCCCAAAACAATAAGATGAAATCAATTAATTGTTACTCCATGTCAATTTTTCATATCTCATATTTAAATAATAAGAAATTTTATTTTACCTAAGGCCATGTCCAGGGCCACAAGTCTGAGAATGTAGCATCAGTGACTCCTCCTCCAATGGAAATGCAATCATCACCGGTTCCAATTGTAGATTTAGTTACAGTGATACCAGAGGTATCGCTAAAGTGAATGCCATCGGTGTTAGGGCTATCACCAGGAGCAATAATCTTGAGATTATCTGCTTTAAAATTAGAGCAATCTGTAATATGAAAGTGAAAATACATGGAATTGAGGGAAGTGACTCCACCAACGAATGAGTTTGTTACTCTTTGGAACTTGATTGACTGCAAACATTCATATATATATGTCAAATTAAAAGCAAAAATCAAGAAATAATTTCAAATTTCTTTTTCTAAGAAAGATGATTAGAAAAAAAAAAAATTGCAATGATGGATAACTTACAGATGGAAGGCCGGTGCAATCTCCATTTTTTTTACAATCATTGTATTTCCAGGCAGAAGCACCCTGTCCATCGAAGGTTCCTTCACCATTGATGATTAGACCATCAATTCTTTGAAACATGAGCCAAGTTTTATCAACGTATGCACTCAAATCTGTACTTGCCAATATAGTTCCTTGATTGGTAAAAACTATAGGTTTGGTGCTCTTACATGGCCCTCTAAAAATAACAGGACCTGTAAGAAAAGAACCTATTGGCACTAGTAACTGTGCCTGATCAACACTAGCTGCGCATGCTGCTGTCCATGCCTTCTGGAAAGCCTAAATTATGGATACAAATTATGATAATAATCCTTTGTAAAATATTATTGAGAGACACACAAATTAACATTAAATATATATTCACCTGTACGTTATCACTTTTGCCATCTGGCTTAGCACCAAATGTAGAAATATCAAAAACACCATCACTCTTTTTATCTCCGCCATCACCAAGGAGGCGACGGCTAACAATAGTAATGTTACCATTTAGCACTGCAACTGCCACAAATAATAATAATAATAGTAAATAAATAATGTAAGCTAACAAAATAATAACAACAAGAAATAGGGGTCAATTTCACTTATGGTCACTCAACTTATCACTTATCGCGCAAAAGTAACCGACTTTTTTTTTCTTACTTAAATGTCACTGAACTTTTAACATTATTGCACAAAAGTCATGTTGACCGGAATCCGGCGACGACCCTTACCGGATTGATGACTTTTTTGCAAAAATGTTAAAAGTTCAGTAACATTTAAGTGGAAAAAAAAAGTTAATTACTTTTACGAGATAAATGATAAGTCTAGTGACCGTGAGTGAAATTAATTTAAATGTAGCATTTGTTGAACTTATCAATCCGGCAAGAGTCGTCGCCGAATTCCGGTCAACATGACTTTTGTGCAATAATATTAAAAGTTCAGTGACATTTAAGTAAGAAAAAAAAAGTCGGTTACTTTTGCGCAATAAGTGATAAGTTGAGTGACCATGGGTGAAATCAACCCCAAGAAATAGTGATGAGAATGATTTTAGAAAATTGATACCTTTTTTTCCATTATCATGGTCGTTGAGGTGGCGGAATTCACCTCTAGCCAAACCAGAAGACAAAGCTAATGCTACTAAAAGAAAAGTTGTAACCTCCAATCTTCTTGTTAATGCCATAGTGAAATCGAACTCCAATGTTTTTGTTTTCTTAGAGTTTTTTTATTAAATTATAATTTTGTTTTCTTAGAGTTTTTTTATTAAATTATAATTTTGTATAGCTTCTCATATATATTTATACCCATTTTAAATGTATTTAAGGTTAACTAATAGAATGTGATTAGTGATTTAAAATTGATCTTTCTCATTTTTTGTGAACGAATTCTTTTAATTTTAGCACTATAATTTATCACTAATTTGTATTGTATATATTTTGGTGTTGTTTTTCAACTGTAATATTTTGAGTTCCAAAAACCTTTTTGTTATAGTGTGATGGGTTCACATAAAATATAAATCTATCAATAGCCTTTAATTTTATATAGTTGATTTATTTCAAGACTTTAAGCTCCCATAGATTTAATTTATTTTTATTCTTTTATATATTATTAAATGGACTCCTTAATTCAAATTCGAGACTTGCCATTAAACTAAAATTTATTATTTATTTTTATTATCAATCGTAGCTTAATTTCTAATACCTTAAATTACTTTATACTCTTAAAATATTAATTGCACTTTATAAATTAATGAAAATTTATACCGCAAAATATTTTGTCTTCCAAATAGTTTAATTATTAAGAGTGTAAATTTTGAATTAGCAAGTACAAAAGTTTGTTTTGGGATAAATTTTAGTGCATTCGCTATTAACAGTCAACTAATTAATTAATATTAATTAGTTATATTTTTGTTATCCATTAGTGATGAAAAAGAAAACCTAAATAAAACTATGCACAATCCCATATTTGTTAACCTAATTATAAGTGTGCATAAAGACAGCAACTCAGCAAGACAACTAATTGCAGAATCTGAAAATGGTGGAAATGGGTTTGGGTTTTCCAAACATAGAGACACTTTTTTTGAGCGATTCTTTTGTGGAAGAAATAATCATCCCTGAACTGATGAATGTTAGGAAGGACAAAGATCCGGTGGATGATGATGACCCCCAAAAACCCCTATATTTTTCAGAATTTGAAAATCTTAGAAGTATGTGAATACGGTAGATTGAAAATTCTATTGCCTTCCTCGACGCAATTCTAAATTTTGACTGATTTGAAAGTGTCAAAATGTGATGGGATGATAAATCTGATAATTGCTTTTCTTGTGCTACTCTGGCAATGATTATTAATGAATGCAAAATGATGCAAGAAATGGTAGGGGTTGAACCAGATGGAGGCAAAGATATGATTGGTTTCAATCAATTAAGATGCTTGAAACTTCACGATTTGCTAAACCTCACAAGTTTCTGTTCAGGTAATTATGCACTCTATTTTCCATATCTGGATTATGTGACAATTATAAGATGCCCCAACATGAAGATATTTTCTCAACAAGTGCTCACACTAAAGTATAGCAAAGTACGAACAGCGCAGGATGAATTGCTGTTCCGCAGCATGAAGTGGGTTTGTGGGGGTGGGATGAATGGGACTAGGAAGGAAGCCTTAATAACACCATTCAGAAATTATTTAAGAATGGGGTGAGAAGAGTACGTATCATATCAACTTGTTAAAATAAACATTGCTTGTCACTAAGAGTGTACACATTTCGGTACAATTCAAGAACTTGCCAATCTCCATATTATATTGAAATTTCGGTTCCTAAAAATTTCGGTACAATTCGGTTCTTATAAATTTCGATACGGTTTTTTTAATTTTTGGTACAGTTCATTTTGATTTTTCAATTTTTTCGGTACAAAACAAAACAATACAATAAAATACGGTAGTTCAGATAATTTAATATTTTTAAAAATTTGCAAAATAAATATATACAATAATAAATATAAATATAATTAAAATATTTCAATAAAAACATACAAAATTTAAAAATTAACACTCGATAGTCTTTTTCTGCATTATGCTCGCATTTATTTGTGGATCTTGAGTAATATCTTAAAACAATAAAAAAATTAAATATTAGATAAAAAAAAAATCTAAACATTATATGCATAATTTAAGAATTTATGAGAATATAAAAATTACCTAATTTGTTAAATAAAATTTGTGCAGCAGTAAAGGTTTATTAGGAAATAAAATTTGTAAAATCATTCTTGAAAAATCTACACTCACCGCACGTTTATTACATTATTTTCTGCATTTAAAATATTTTCAAATCACATGATTACCTAAAATAAAATTATCTTTTTTCTAAAAAGATAAAAATCCACAATTATAGCTTTTGAAAGTGGAAAGAATGTCTTTTAAATTGAATCCGTTTTTCTTGTATTTTAGGAAACATAAAATCTGAAGAAATCTCTCTCAATCAAATCTTCATTAAATAAAGAAACACAAAAACATAAAATTCCTTCAAACATAGAAACATTTTTGAAATAATGTTCACACCTAACAACTATGTTTTTCAACTATAAAAAGAAGTGTTTTTGGTGTGTTAAACAAGAGAGTGAAAAAGGTTTTTGTTCTAAATTGGGTTTTATCTTGTAAGTTTTTCATTCCTTCATGTGCATTAATGATCACATCTCCTCAATATGATTATAGTTTCAATTGTAATCATGTTAGTGAGGCTATTCGAATTTGTGAGATAATTTGTGAGGTTAGGTTGTTAGAACCTAGAAAAATAAACTAGCAAGTGTTTAGGTTATTTTACTTGGAAAAAAGGGTTAAGTGTTTTTGTCATTTTACTTTGGAAAAATGATTAAGTATTTTAGAGTTTTCACTTGGAAAGAAAAACTTGGAATAGCTATTTGTAAACAGGCTTTTGACTCTTGCCCGAAAATAGAGTCACATTAGAAAGAGAGAAACTCTTAAGACAGATTGTCTTAAAGAGAGGATAATGGCCGAACCTCTATAAATCGCGGTGTTAAACTTTTCTATCCCTTACTCTCTTTTTATTTTGTGCTCTATAATTTTCATGCTTAAAATTAACTGTTATGTATCTGTTCTATATTCTATAGAATAGTGTCATAAAATCTCTCGTGTTTTGGAAAAATGGGATGAATTTGATTTTTCTATATTTATTAATCTAATGAAAGTCTGATTATTTCTCATAAATAATTTCGTCTATATGTGTTGTTTTTAATGGTAAAGGATGATCAAAAAATTATATTAAGTAAATTGCATAAAATGAATTTGTTATAATGATGATAATTTGCATATCAATTATTTGTGTTCTAATACATCCAGATCACGAAAAAATTATGAAATGATCTATTCATCCCCCCTCTAGATCATATATTTGGAACTCACATTTGGTATCAGAGCAGGTCTCATATTTTTGTTTTGCAGGTTTAACAACCTAGAGAGATCCAAAGATGGCTGGAACAAATCGTTTGAACACAACTTTTGCCGAAGGACAATCGTCAACACGTCCTCCTTTGTTTTGCGGACAAAACTTTTCATTTTGGAAAGCCAGGATGAGACACTTCATTCAAATGCAAGACATGGACAGTTGGAAGATGGTGACAAATGGATTCCATCCACCAACAAAAGTTGAGAATGGAACTGAAGTTCTTAAGGCAGAAAATGAGTATTCAAAAACTGATATTTTAAACATTCAAAGAAATTCAAAAGCTATGGGTTTATTATATTGTTCTTTGGATGTTAATGAGTTCAATAGTATTTCAGCTTGTGTTAAGTGCCTAATGTTGCATATTTTAACATGTTTTTCATCACTTTCATGCATTTAATTCTAGCTTAAATTAGTACTTTTTACTTGTTTTATGATTTTGGTCTTTGTAGGATCAAAATGGTAGAAAGGAAACAAATTAAAGCTAAAGGGAGTGAATTTGGAACAACCATGAAAGTGCAAGAAATTCTGAAGTGAAAAGCTGATCTTGGGCTTAGCCTTGCCCAAGGCTAAGGGGCAAGGCTAAGGAGCTGCCTTGCCCAAGGCCAACAGCCAAGACGCGAACAGAGTGCATTTTTCAGATTTATTTTAATCCGAAGTTGACCTAGCCGCCACCTTTTCTCAATCTGATTTTTAGGGATAATTATGCTGTAATTAAGGGGATATTAGGCAGTATTTTTGGTAGGATAATATTACATTTAATATTTGTAATTTATTTTCCAAGTTTAGATAGGATTTTATCTCTTTCCTAACTTATCTAGGTTAGACTCCTATATCACCTAGGAAGAACGTGAACAGTAGGATCTTCTCTTTTTCTTCTTCATCTGCGTTTTCCTAAGGCTTATTTTCTTAATTTAATTTTATTTTGATTTTCTTTCAATTATGTGTGGCTAAATACTCTTATTTCAGTTAAAGATCAATTCAAAGCCAGGTTTATATTCACTGTGAGATTGTTGCAATGATTTATTGTTCTTAATTTCATATAATGTTCATGTTATCTACTGAAGTTTAGAGAAACCATATCTCGATTATTATTTATTTCATGTTCAATGAGGCGCCGTTGTTCATTTAATTAAATAATATATTGCTAGTTGAATTTACTAGATCCGTAATTGTTTAGTGAAGTCAGCAACAAGTGGCAATCAGTGTAGCTTCCTCACAAGGGCTGTTATGTTGAGTAGATGCATGATTGAGTCTAAATTGATCTCGCGTGAGGTTGGTTGGCTTAGGTCAGGTCTTTCTATTTCATTAATGCTGTCAATGAATTAAATCCTTGCGCGTGTTTAGGGTTATTTATTGGTTAGGAATTAATTATAGTCTTACTTGATTAATTCATTAATACGGAAAGATTAGGTCGGGAGCGCGAAGCCGACGGCTATAACTGGCCCATTGTTTGATTTTTAGATTTATTCTTTCGTCAATGATCAGTTGAATTAAATCTGTACTGCGAATATCTTTAACTGGAATTTACCATCTATTGAATTTTCTTTTAAATCAATTTACTGCTTGTTATTTATTTCTTTACATCCATCGTCTGTTAGCTTTTAGTTTATCAAAACCCCCATTTTTATATTTTTATTATTAAAATCTGGTTATTTAGAATTAATTCAGTGCTAGTCTCTGTGGATTCGACCCTTTCTTACCCTATTTGCAATTTATTTGATAGGTTAATTAAGGTATTTATTTTTGGTGGCTTCGACACCCATCAAATTTTGGCGCCGTTGCCGGGGACTAGTCTAATTTGATTTAATTTGTTAATGATCAGGTCTGAAATTCCGGGAGAAATTTTATTTGATTCGGAAATTGAAAAAACAGCCCGGAGATTGAGAAAAGAAACAAGGATACGCAAGGAACTTGCTGAAAATTCTTCACGACAGCAGCAAGAAGAGGAGGAAACTGATTTTACTGACTTTCCAGCAGAATTAGAAGAGGAAAGAATGGCAGAAAGGACGTTGAGAGAATTGAATGCACCCCCTTTGAACCAACAGCCTCTGTGCATAACTTATCCAGCCTTAGACACCGCTTTCGAACTAAAATCGGGGCTGATTCACTTATTACCCACATTTCGTGGCTTAGAGAATGAAGACCCTCACAAACATTTGAAGGAATTTCATGTGGTTTGTTCTGGTATGAGGCCACAAGGAGTTACTGAAGAGCAAGTGAAATTAAGGGCCTTTCCATTCTCATTGGCTGATTCGGCAAAAGAGTGGTTATTAAATTTACCATCAGGAACGATCACAACGTGGACTGATATGTTAAGAATGTTCCTGGATAAATTTTTTCCAGCCTCTAGAGCCGCTGTAATTCGGAGAGAAATAAGTGGAATTAGGCAAAAGGATGTGGAGTCACTTCATGACTATTGGGAAAGATTCAAAAAATTATGTGCAAGCTGCCCCCAACATGGAATCACCGATCAGTCCCTTATTCAGTATTTTTATGAGGGTATGTTGAGTATGGAGAGAAGGATGATAGATGCAGCAAGTGGGGGAAGTCTCAACAATAAAACCCCTACCCAAGCACGTGAGTTGATACAGAATATGGCAGCCACTTCCCAACAGTTTGGAAGATATCAGGACCCCCCAAAAAGAGTACATGAGGTAAGTTCTTCTTCCATTGAAGATAAATTGAATGCTCTAACTGTTCTTGTGCAAAATATGGCTTCAGGTACATCTTCACAAGCAAGAGTATGTGGAATATGTGCATATGCTGGACATCCAACAGACATGTGCCCAACACTGCAAGAAGACTCACAAGAGCAAGCAAATGCGATGGGAGGATATTCTGGACAGCCCTACAGGAAATATGATCCATATTCCAACACATATAATCCAGGGTGGAGAGATCATCCCAATTTCAGCTATGGAGCTAGGCAACAAAATCCACAGCAACCATTCCAGCCTAGACAACCACAACAACCTGCTCAACCAGCTCCTAAACAAAGTACGAGTCTTGAGGATGATGTTCATTCTTTAACTAATAATGTGCATGATCTCCAGCAGCATGTAAAGAAATCAGACTCAAGGCTTCAGAATTTGGAGACACAAATAAGCCAAATAGCACAATCCTTGAGTAGAATTGAGTCCCAAGGACGTTTGCCCTCACAAACCATAGAAAATCCAAGACAAAATGTGAGTGCAATTATTTTAAGAAGTGGAAAAGAGGTCGAACAGCTCCTGCCTAAGAAAAGTGACCAGAAACTGGTAAGAAAAGCTGAAAAAGAGGTAAAAATTGAGGAAAATGAGCAACTAAAAGACAGAAATTCAGAACAACCCCCAGCTATAGTCATCCGACCCCCGTTTCCTGAGAGATTGGCCAAATCTAAGAAAGAGAAAGAGGAAAAAGACATCTTCGAGATATTTCGTAAGGTTGAGGTAAATATTCCTTTAATAGATGCTATTAAACAGATACCTCGATATGCAAAATTTCTTAAAGAGCTTTGTACTAACAAGAAAAAACAGGTTGGCTATGAGAAAATAACTGTGAGTGAGAATGTTTCAGCTGTACTTGAAAGAAAATTGCCAAAAAAATGCAAGGATCAAGGTATGTTTGCTATTCCCTGTCAAATAGGTAATGTTAGCATTAAGAAAGCAATGTGTGACTTAGGTGCATCAATAAATGTTATGCCTCTGTCAATTTATTCTTCTTTAAACGCTGGGCCTTTAGAAGAAACAGGAATAGTAATTCAGCTTGCTAATAGGTCAATTGTTTATCCTGAAGGATTATTAGAGAATGTTTTAGTGCAAATTAATGGCTTAATTTTTCCAGCTGATTTTTATGTTATTGATATGGATGATGATAACAAATCTTTGGAGTCATCTGAAATTTTATTGGGAAGACCTTTTCTTAAAACAGCTAGGACCAAAATAGATGTGTATGCAGGTATACTTACTATGGAATTTGATGGTAAGATGGAAAAATTTAATGTTTATGACGCCATGAAAAATCCTAGTGATTTACCTTCTGTTTGTGGTGTAGATAAAATTGAGCCTTTAACTCCTCCAATGTTTGAATTGAATAAGGATGACAAGTTACAGGTAACTTTGGGTGATGATATAAATGTGGATAGCACTAATACATTGGAAAAGAAGCTGGATTTGGAAGCAAATTTACAAAAAATAGTGCATGAACTTGCAGCCTTAAAGGAAACAAACAATTCTCCTCCTTGGGGCATTGATCAATTTTATGTTTATAATTCGAAGAAGAATGCTGATTATGTGTCCAATATTTTTGAAGTAGATGTTACTGCACATTCAGTAAATGAATCTTTTGAATTGAGTGATAATTCAAACAATTTAAATTTTTCATATTATTTGGACTCTACTTTCAAAAATCCTAACAGTTTTGAAAAAAATTTGGTAGTTGATGCCAATTTGCAGGAATTAATGAATGGAAGGACATTGAAATGGGATTTAAGACCAGTTTGAGAGACGTTGAAACTCATTAATTTCTGGCCAAAGACATTAAATAGAGGCGCTTCTGGGAGGCAACCCACTTTTTAGCCTTGTTCAAGGCTAACAGATACCTATTTAAATATAATTGCAATTTTATTTATTTTATTTTAGTTTACTGTCTTCTTATCCTCGATTGCATTCTCATGGTTAACTTCAATTTTTTTTCTTCACAGGTACGTTGGTAACAAATGGGCAATTCAGAATGATAAGCATTGGATATTTATTTTGAGCATAATGGTTCAAGCAAACTAATGTCATGTTATGAGGAATAAGTAGTTAGGGGTGGTTTAAATGGAGTTTTTGATGGGTCTTAATTTAATCTTTTGAATTGCAGGCAATCTTCAATTTATTCTGGGTTTAATCGGTCTGTTGGGTTACTGTGTTTTAATTCTTGGGCTTTTCTACTTCAATGGGTTTTATTTCTATTTTTAATTCAATTGAGTTATTTTACTTCACTTTAGTTAATTTATTTTACCCATTTGCCATTATTTTCTTTTACCCTAACAAAATTAATTTACATCTCTAATTTTACTTTCACTCTACAGCTCACAAGCTTCCATCCACCGGCCACCGGTTCACCACCGATCAGCAGCCCCGACGCCAACCACCCGCCAGCAGACCGTCACCGGCGTACGCCCACCAGCCCGTCACCGTCGCACCTGCAGATCCGCCGACCAATCACTCCTCTCCAACAGCCACCCGATCTCCTCACCGCGCGATTCCACCAGCCCGACGCATCACCAACTCCAGCCGCCATCGATCGCCGCCCAAGTTCCACACACCGACCACCGTCGCGCATCTGCTCTCCCTTCGCGCGAATGCCGCACTTCTTCGCAACGCCACCACCGTTTACCACCGATCAGCGACGATCCCCTCACTAGTCCATCGATCTCCTCACCGGCGGTTCCCAAAGCTCCACTCTCCGATCTCCCCCATCCACCATCGTGCGATCAACAGCAGCCACCGCGCGCATCACCAACCAGTAGATCGGACGTCGCGAGTCGCCGCCGCCCCGCTCCTCCACCAGATTTTCGCCCAACAGCCACCAACGCAGATCCAGGTCCCTACACGCATGCTCCTTCACCCAACGAGTCCCAGTAGCTGCGAACCAGCAAAGCAGAGTACCTCTGCTAAGAACAGGGCAGTTTTCTCCATTTACATTTTTATTTTATTTGGTTATGTTACTCTTCGCCCCACGTTGTTGTGTCATTCCGCATTGGGGACAATGCGAGGAGAAAGTGTGGGGGAGGAGTTTGATTTAGAAGTGCTTATTTTGTGACTTTGCGTCGAAATTGTGATTAAAACTGCTGATTTTGCTTGTTGCTGATTTTCACGGTGATTTGAAGTTGATTTTATTGCTGGATTTTGCATCTAATTGGTTAGATATGTGCATATTTTGGTCAGATGCTGAAAAATAATTATTTTGGAAGAAATTGTGCATATATTTGTTGGCTTGTTACTCTGATGGGAACTGAACTGAGTTGCCCTGCCGTTTTTAGTGCTTAATTGTTAGATGCTTGTGTTGTAATTCTGTTTATTTGGTTGATTCTATGCAAAATTTTGATATATCTACTTTTATGAAGTATTTTTGGTGACCATTTTTAGCAGAATTGTGCATGAGTTTTGAGTTAGAGTTTAATTTGGAGTTTACCTGGATATGGGCTTACATTGATGCATTTTGTGCTAATTTTTGAAAAAAAAATTTCTGGTGGTTGAATTGAATGAATGGCACTTGGCACTTCAGATTCAATATTCCAATGATGAATTCTTTGGTTGAAATCATGTTAATTTAGTTAATTTTGTGCAAAACTTTAGATGCAAATGCTCTTATAGAGTATTTGTGGTAACCATTTTGAGGAAAAATTACACATAAGTTTTGAGTGGCATTTACCTTGGATTAATCTGGCTTGGTTAATTGATGTTTTGGCCATGATTTCTATGCAAAAATACTGTCATCCTCATTAGAATTTTATAACTTGTCCCCTTGTTCAATGTTACATCCATCTTATTCTTAAATATTTGTTAAGTTTCATTCACAATTCTAGAGAAAAGTGTTTGTCTAAATCAGTTCCAAAATCATTTAGTTTTTTATGCATTAATTTGTTAAGCAAGTTTGAGTAGTGTCCACAATTATTTACCCATTTTACATACAATTTATGATGATCTTAATTATTTTTTGAATTAGAAATATCAAGGTTCAAATTTTTAAGGTGAAATATAAAACTTATGCGTGTATTAAAATTGGATTCTTTGCATATTAGAGATTTGTTAAAACTATTTTGGACACTTGTTTGATATTGTGTGTTGTTAGATTGAGGAACCTGGTTACCAGGAAAAGAAAAAAAAAATAAAATAAAATTTACTCCGCTGTCCGCTAAAAAAAAAAAAAAAAAAAAAAAAAAGCGGTTAAGAGTAGAGCTAGTAGCCGCTTGAAACTGTGTGATCTGAGTAACCGGGTGTATGCGGGTCAGAACCGGGTACCCTCGCGTAAAAAGGACTCTACATTTCTTGTAAGCATTTTAATCTTTTCTTTGACTGGAAAGACCGGGTGTATGCGGGTCAGAACCGGGTGCCCTTGTGTCCACTACAGTCTAAAAAAAAAAAAAAAAGGAGAAAGAAATTGAAATGAAATTCCTGGTTTTTCTTGTTCCTTTTTCTATTGATAATAATGAAAAATTAAAGTGTCTAATTTGGTTTGACAAGTTTTCTTCTATACATTGATTTAATCATAAATTGGGATATAAATTTATGTGTGTTTAATGATTATGAACCTTGTTGTATCTAATTTGAAAAGGTAGTTGAGATACCCATGTCTTGATATGATTCTGTGGTAAATTATTTTTGGATTTCTATCTCTATCTTGCCTTGCATTTTGATTTATTGGGAACTTAGGGGATTGGAATTTGATATTTGGGTGAATGAACTTTTGAAAGGATTGTGCTTGAGATTTAATTTATGCTTGAGGACAAGCATTGGATAAGTGTGGGGGAATTTGTTAAGTGCCTAATGTTGCATATTTTAACATGTTTTTCATCACTTTCATGCATTTAATTCTAGCTTAAATTAGTACTTTTTACTTGTTTTATGATTTTGGTCTTTGTAGGATCAAAATGGTAGAAAGGAAACAAATTAAAGCTAAAGGGAGTGAATTTGGAACAGCCATGAAAGTGCAAGAAATTCTGAAGTGAAAAGCTGATCTTGGGCTTAGCCTTGCCCAAGGCTAAGGGGCAAGGCTAAGGAGCTGCCTTGCCCAAGGCCAACAGCCAAGACGCGAACAGAGTGCATTTTTCAGATTTATTTTAATCCGAAGTTGACCTAGCCGCCACCTTTTCTCAATCTGATTTTTAGGGATAATTATGCTGTAATTAAGGGGATATTAGGCAGTATTTTTGGTAGGATAATATTACATTTAATATTTGTAATTTATTTTCCAAGTTTAGATAGGATTTTATCTCTTTCCTAACTTATCTAGGTTAGACTCCTATATCACCTAGGAAGAACGTGAACAGTAGGATCTTCTCTTTTTCTTCTTCATCTGCGTTTTCCTAAGGCTTATTTTCTTAATTTAATTTTATTTTGATTTTCTTTCAATTATGTGTGGCTAAATACTCTTATTTCAGTTAAAGATCAATTCAAAGCCAGGTTTATATTCACTGTGAGATTGTTGCAATGATTTATTGTTCTTAATTTCATATAATGTTCATGTTATCTACTGAAGTTTAGAGAAACCATATCTCGATTATTATTTATTTCATGTTCAATGAGGCGCCGTTGTTCATTTAATTAAATAATATATTGCTAGTTGAATTTACTAGATCCGTAATTGTTTAGTGAAGTCAGCAACAAGTGGCAATCAGTGTAGCTTCCTCACAAGGGCTGTTATGTTGAGTAGATGCATGATTGAGTCTAAATTGATCTCGCGTGAGGTTGGTTGGCTTAGGTCAGGTCTTTCTATTTCATTAATGCTGTCAATGAATTAAATCCTTGCGCGTGTTTAGGGTTATTTATTGGTTAGGAATTAATTATAGTCTTACTTGATTAATTCATTAATACGGAAAGATTAGGTCGGGAGCGCGAAGCCGACGGCTATAACTGGCCCATTGTTTGATTTTTAGATTTATTCTTTCGTCAATGATCAGTTGAATTAAATCTGTGCTGCGAATATCTTTAACTGGAATTTACCATCTATTGAATTTTCTTTTAAATCAATTTACTGCTTGTTATTTATTTCTTTACATCCATCGTCTGTTAGCTTTTAGTTTATCAAAACCCCCATTTTTATATTTTTATTGTTAAAATCTGGTTATTTAGAATTAATTCAGTGCTAGTCTCTGTGGATTCGACCCTTTCTTACCCTATTTGCAATTTATTTGATAGGTTAATTAAGGTATTTATTTTTGGTGGCTTCGACACCCATCAGCTTGTGATACGACCAAAAAAATCTGGGATAAATTGGTGGCAACCTATGAGGGAACTAATAAAGTGAAAGATTCTCGTTTATATGTTTTAATGTGTGATTATGAATCATTCAAAATGAAATCTAATGAAATAATTTCTGAAATGAGTGACAGGTTTGTCAAGATTACAGGTTCCATGAAAGGTCTTGGAAAGCTTGTAAGTGAAGAAGAGAAAATTAAAAAATTGATCAGATCACTGAACTCAAACGGCGTAAAAAAGTGGCTGTCTTGCTAGACAGAGATTTGCGTAATTTTTCATATGATGATCTTATAGGATCCTTACTATCTTATGAACTTGTGATGCAAAGTCAGGGAAATGAGGAGAAGCCGAAAGGAATTGCTCTAGCTGTTGATTCAAACGAAAATACCTCAGATGAAGAATTTGCTATGATCACTCGAAAATTTCAGAAATTTTATAGAAAGAAAATGAAACGTGAAAGATTTCAAAAGAAAGTACGTAACAATAATAAAGCTAAAAATTCTCAACAGAACTCTAGAGAACCAGTATGCTATCACTGCAATAAGCCTGGACATATCAAAATCAAATGTCCTCTTCTGAAAAAGAAGGACAGGAAGCCAAATAAGAAAGCAATGATGGCAACGTGGAGCAACAGTGATGACTCTTGTGAAGATTCGAAATTAGATCAAAATACAGAGGATGCTGGTTTAATGGCTATGTCTGATGAAGAAATTGAACATGGTGCTGTACTGGTGAATCAGGAGGAAACTGAAAATGAAGTAAGTGATTCTGACTTAAATCTAGTAGAGCTAAATGAAATCTTTGAGGAGCTTTGTACAAAATATGATAACGTAAAGAAAAAAAATTGTGAAATTGTGGTGAGATATCAAATACTGTTTGAGGATTATAAAAATTTAGAGGAGTCACATAAAAATTTGTGTGGAAAAGTTATTAAGAAATGCTCAAGAAGATCGAAAAAAAATATTCGGAGTTAATTGAAGATTGGAATGATCTAGAAAATGAGCTTAACATGAAATCATGTGATTATGTGGAGCTTGAGATTGTTGTTGATGAATTGAAAAAGGATATTGAAAAATTAAAAAGAAAAAATGAAGAACTAATGGAATCCTCAATTGATGATTTAAAGGGGGAAGTTGAAAATCTAAGAAGAGAAAAAGAAGAATTAAGAAAGTCTACTTCTAAGGAAATTGTTGATTTGAATATCATGATTGGGAAATTAAGAAGGGAAAATGAAGCATTTAAGGAATCCGCTAAAGCTGACGAAATTGGTGACCAAGTTGAGAAAATCAAGTGGGATGAACGGGTAACTGTGTCCAAAGTATCGTGTTCCTTCTGTGAAAAAAATGGTCATATTACTAATAATTGTTATCACAAGAAGAAGGGGAAAGAAAAGAACTATGTAGCTGAAAGTAAAAATTTTGCTGTGAAAACTAACCATCAAGGACCCAAAATAAATTGGGTACCTAAAAAGAAATGATTATCTTGCAGGTTTGTCCAAAGAGCAGCATGAACAACAAATGGTATCTAGACAGTGGTTGCTCAAAACATATGACATGGGACAAAAAGAAGTTTGCTGAACTCTCTATGAAAAATGCAGGGACTGTCAGTTTTTGTGACAAAAACAAAGGCAAAATCATTGGAGTTGGAACCAACCCACATATCAAGGATGTTTCACTAGTGAAGGGATTGAAATATAATCTCCTTAGTGTAAGCCAATTATGTGACAAAAATAACAAAGTTATATTTGAAAGAAAGGACTGCAAAGTTGATGATGCAAATTCAGGTAAAACTATCCTTACTGGTTATAGAACTGGGAATATTTATCAAGTAAATTTGGATGAAAATGAAAATAATAAGTTAGAGTGTTTAATGTCAAAAGATGATCAAAATTGGATATGGCATAAAAGACTAAGTCATGTAAGTTTACATGCTATTGAAAAATTATCTAAAAATGACTTAGTTACTGGCTTGTCTAAAATTAAATTTGATAAGAAATATGTTTGTGAGGCATGTCAACTTGGTAAACAGACTAGAAATTCGTTTAAATCCAAGAAAGAAATATCAACTAAAAAATGTTTATAAATGTTGCATATGGATTTATTTGGACCAATTTCACCATCTAGTCTAAAAGGTAAAAGTTATGTGTTTGTGATTGTTGATAATTACTCACGTTTCACATGGACAATTTTTCTTGCACATAAATATGAGACGCTTGAGCATTCAAAAAGTTGGCAAAGAAAATACAGAATGAAAAGGGATATCATATTGTCAAAATTCAGAGTGATAATGGAGGAGAATTTGTGAACAAAGAATTTGATGACTTCTGTTCAAAGGAAGGAATAGAACATAACTTATCAGCACCAATAACTCCACAACAGAATGGAGTAATAGAGCGAAAAAACAGAACATTACAGGAGATGGCACGAACCATGATGAATGAAAATAGCTTGCCTAAATATTTCCGGGCTGCAGCAGTAAATACAGCAAGTTATATCATCAACAGAGTCTTGATTAGAGCAATTCTGAACAAAACTCCATTTGAGCTTTGGAAAGGAAGGAAGCCAAACATCAATTATTTTCATATATTTGGCTATAAGTGTTTTATATTGAATGATAAAAATAATCTAGGAAAATTTGAAGCTAAATCTGATATAAGAATTTTCTTAGGTTATTCACTTAAAAGTAAAGCATACAGAATTTATAATAAAAGAACACAAATAGTTGAAGAATCAATTAATGTCAAATTTGATGAAACTGATTTCTACACTGGAGAAAGATGTATTTCTGATGATGATACAGGTGATAAGAATGAAGAAACTAAAGGAGAAGAACAAACAGATCAAAACAGAACAAATGAAATAACAGAAGAAACAAATTATGAGGAACCAGAACAGAATTTTGATCCACGTAAGGAGTGGGATGTCAATAGGAATCACTCAAAGAGAATCTGCTAAGCAGCCCATCAACTAAGATGAGCTGGTGACAATCTCTCGACTTCATATCTGAGTTACGCAATATTGAGATGGCAAATTTGAAGGGTATGGTCGCCTCGTCATCGCAGCAATCTGATCGTACTTCTCAGCTGCCGCCGCTGCCGCCATCAGCTTAGTTATGATTCTGTATTAAACATATGGATATTATGTTATTAAATAATTACTAACTTCATAATTAGCACAATTATTAAATTCGACTATTATTGGATATTAAAATTTAGATATTATCTTCATTTTTTTATTATTTTGCAATTAATTTTACAGGTTATATCTGCATGAAAAAAAATATGAAAAATTTAATTTTTAATTTTTGTTCAAAATCCCGACGGAAAAGTGATTTCCGTCCGGGAAATTCCCGACGGAGAGGTTTTCCGTAGGGGAATTTCTCGACGGAAACGGGATTTTCGTCGGGGAATTTACCGACAGAGAAGCCTTTCCGTCGGGAAATTCCCCAACGAAAATAACTTTTCTGTCGGGAAATTTCGTGACGGAAAACCTCTCCGTCGGGAAATTTACCGACGGAAATCACTTTTTCGTCAGGAAATTCCCTGACGGAAATTTTTTCGTCGGGAAAAATTCCCTACGTCTATCATGCCGACGGAATCATTTTCCGTCAGTATATTCATTTCCCGACGGAAATTACTTATTTTCCGTCAGTAATTTCTGTCGGGAAATTATTATTTTCTTATAGTGATATATATATATATATATATATATATATATATATATATATATATATATATATATATATATATGGCTTTAGCTAATTATATTTAGAGAATAGAAGATGGCTCTATGAACTATGATTATTTTTAACGTTTATCCACATATATTATCTAAACTCAGTTATTATACTCAATGTCATTAATTTGGCTTAACAGTTAAGAGATTAATGTTAATTACTATATTATAGTCAATAGTTATATTACAAGGGTAAATGTGAAATGCAACCATCTTTTTATAAGTTTTGTAGTTTAATAGAATATATAACTGAAGTTGATCAATTACTTTATGTCTTAATTTACTTTTATCAAATTATCCATATATAGAACAATTTTCATGAAAAATAAAATATTGTGATAATGAAAAACCAACATTTTTATAGTACTAACTACTAAGCTAATTAAATTATTGGTAAGATTTTATATACTTATATATTTACATTAATTGGTAAAATTTTATTATATACTCATATAATTACATTAATTGGTAAAATTTTATTGATACAATAATTGTACATAATTACACAATAAAAATACATAATCAATTACACATATAGATATTATGCCAAAAACAGATGAGCATTGGTTGAGTGATACTAAAAATAAATTGAATTATTAATAAAGTGATTAATATTATATACCCATACATTTACATTAATTGGTAAAATTTCATTTTTAATATATTTTTATAAATAAATAGATTTTTAATTTACATACTCGTATAAAAATTGTGATGAAAATAAATAAATATTAGTTGAGTGACACTAAAAGTAAATAAAATTAATTGCATATTCATATATATATAAAATTTAATTTATCTTTTTAATAATTAAAATATCCATTTTAATTTATTAACTATTTATTATATTAATTTAGTGCATTAAAATATTTAATACAAATAATTATGAAGTTAAATTTATATAATAAATAAATAACATAAATTATAAATAATATTTACATATAAATTACTTGTATTATATATAATTAATAAATATCGGTTCTTTCGGTCCTAGGGGTGTGCATCGGCCGGGTTCGGGTCAACCCGAACCGAACCCGAACCTTGAAATTTTACTAAAATCACCATCCTAACCGACCGTAAATTACACTAGGGCCCCAAACCGAATAACCCGAAAATTTTTGGGTCCCGAACCGAATAACCCGACCAACCTGAAAATTTAACTAATTGAAAAAAAAAATAAAACTCAACCAAAAAAACTCAGATCTCAACCACATCAAAACAAAGAAAGAAAATCAAAGAAGGAAAATAAAAAACACAAAAAAATTCAATTCAACTAAAATTATGTCACAAAAAAAAAAAGAAAATTCAACAATCTAAAAAAAAAATTAAACCCAAAAACTCAGATCTCAACCACATCAAACCACAAAAAAATAAAAAATAAAAAACACAAAATAATAAAAACCTGCAATATCTCACGCAAAAAAAAAGAAAGAAAAGAAAAAACCCAGATCTTTGCTTTCTCATAGCTGGATCTGGGTTTTTATTTGTTTTTTTTTGGGTCCTCCTCACTGGATAAATAGATGGTGTGTGTGTGTGAGAGAGAGAGAGAAGGAGGAGAAGGAGAGGGAGGAAAAGGAGATGGGGTGTGTGTGTGTATGCGTGAGAGAGAGAGAGAGAGAGAGAGAGAGAGAGAGAAGGGGGTGAAGGAGAGGGAGGAGAGAGAGAGAAGGGGGTGAAGGAGAGGGAGAGAGAGAGAGAGAGGGTGGGGCTGTGTGTGTGAGACAGTGAGAGAGAGAGAGAGAGAAGAGGAAGGAGAGTGAGTGGAAAGAAAAAAAACGTTTTATATATTAATTGGGGTCGGGTTCGGGTTTTGACTGTTTTAACCCGACTCGAACCCGAAATGTTTCAAATTCACAGACCCGAACCGAACCGAATACACCAAATAACCCTACCCGAATTGATATTTCGGATCGTGTTATTCAGGTCGGTTCGGGTTTTGCACACCCCTATTCGATCCAATTCGGTTTCAAAATAGTTCGGTACTGTTCAATACGGTTTTTGGTCCAGTTCCACTACAATTCGGTTCGATTCTAGTTAAAAAGGTAATGGTATAATTCAGTTCGATTTTAGTCAAAAAAGTTAACGGTATAATTCGATTCTATGTCTTTTTTTTCGGTATTTCGGTTTGTTACAGAAATATTTAGACCCGTGTACACCCTTACTTATCACAAATTTTCTTTTTACCATAACATAATAATATAGAAAAGTGCAATTTATTCTAAAAGTTTTTTAAATAAGGATAAAATATTTGATTTTTATTCAAATTTCCAATTAATTTTTAAAAGAAAATAAAAAGTTAACGGTATAATTCGGGTCGGTTATAGTCAAACAAGTTAACGGTATAATTCGATTCTATATTTTTTTTCGGTTTTTCGGTTCGGTACAGAAATATTTAAACCCGTGTACACCCTTACTTGTCACAAATTTTCTTTTTACCATAACATAATTATATAGAAAAGTGAAATTTATTCTAAAAATGTTTTAAATAAGGATAAAATATTTGATTTTTATTCAAATTTCCAATTAATTTTTAAAAGAAAATAAAAAGTTAACGGGGCAACTATCCCTATCCTCTGAATGGGCCCCCCATGGTGAAAATGGATAATTTAAATTAAGATGCCATTTTCTTATTTTTCTAAGCTCGCTCCAAAAAAAAACACTTGTAAATAAGGAACTATTTTTTTAAAAAAATACAACTACTTTGTTAAGAATCTAAATCACACTGGTCCAAATATAAAATGCCTTCTCACTAAAACATTAGGCAATTAAGGGAATAGAAAAATTATTTACAAGTAGGTGTACCGCCAGTACCCGTGATTTTGGCATTGGTACAAGTAGCTTTTCCTCCCAAATTGATTCCCGATAGTTCAATTCCTTCGCATGGAGCTGCTGAGCTGCAATCTAAGAGAACTGAAACTGGTGTTTTTGAAGTTCCCTTAATGTTCCTAAAATGAACATCTGAAACCTTTACTTTCGAATTCCCTGGCTTTCCATAATTTTGATCTATAATGATCGGATTCTCTACATTTTCCATTGTTATATCTGTAAATGTGATCCCTGATGCACTTCCTGGTGGAGAATTGCCGTAGGTTTTGATCCTAGCCCCATTTGTTGTCCCCTTTATTGTGCATTTTGAGAATGTAATCCCCTTTACAGGCCTCTCATCATCATACTTTCCTAGACTGCCAACACTATTCCCAAAACAATAAGATGAAATCAATTAATTGTTACTCCATGTCAATTTTTCATATCTCATATTTAAATAATAAGAAATTTTATTTTACCTAAGGCCATGTCCAGGGCCACAAGTCTGAGAATGTAGCATCAGTGACTCCTCCTCCAATGGAAATGCAATCATCACCGGTTCCAATTGTAGATTTAGTTACAGTGATACCAGAGGTATCGCTAAAGTGAATGCCATCGGTGTTAGGGCTATCACCAGGAGCAATAATCTTGAGATTATCTGCTTTAAAATTAGAGCAATCTGTAATATGAAAGTGAAAATACATGGAATTGAGGGAAGTGACTCCACCAACGAATGAGTTTGTTACTCTTTGGAACTTGATTGACTGCAAACATTCATATATATATGTCAAATTAAAAGCAAAAATCAAGAAATAATTTCAAATTTCTTTTTCTAAGAAAGATGAT
The DNA here is from genome assembly GCA_947683425.1 of Excoecaria cochinchinensis. Taxonomy (NCBI): domain Eukaryota; kingdom Viridiplantae; phylum Streptophyta; class Magnoliopsida; order Malpighiales; family Euphorbiaceae; genus Excoecaria; species Excoecaria cochinchinensis. The sequence continues at coordinate 9,986,758 of CANTUQ010000050.1, forward strand.
TAGAAAAAAAAAAAAATTGCAATGATGGATAACTTACAGATGGAAGGCCGGTGCAATCTCCATTTTTTTTACAATCATTGTATTTCCAGGCAGAAGCACCCTGTCCATCGAAGGTTCCTTCACCATTGATGATTAGACCATCAATTCTTTGAAACATGAGCCAAGTTTTATCAACGTATGCACTCAAATCTGTACTTGCCAATATAGTTCCTTGATTGGTAAAAACTATAGGTTTGGTGCTCTTACATGGCCCTCTAAAAATAACAGGACCTGTAAGAAAAGAACCTATTGGCACTAGTAACTGTGCCTGATCAACACTAGCTGCGCATGCTGCTGTCCATGCCTTCTGGAAAGCCTAAATTATGGATACAAATTATGATAATAATCCTTTGTAAAATATTATTGAGAGACACACAAATTAACATTAAATATATATTCACCTGTACGTTATCACTTTTGCCATCTGGCTTAGCACCAAATGTAGAAATATCAAAAACACCATCACTCTTTTTATCTCCGCCATCACCAAGGAGGCGACGGCTAACAATAGTAATGTTACCATTTAGCACTGCAACTGCCACAAATAATAATAATAATAGTAAATAAATAATGTAAGCTAACAAAATAATAACAACAAGAAATAGGGGTCAATTTCACTTATGGTCACTCAACTTATCACTTATCGCGCAAAAGTAACCGACTTTTTTTTTCTTACTTAAATATCACTGAACTTTTAACATTATTGCACAAAAGTCATGTTGACCGGAATCCGGCGACGACCCTTACCGGATTGATGACTTTTTTGCAAAAATGTTAAAAGTTCAGTAACATTTAAGTGGAAAAAAAAAAGTTAATTACTTTTACGAGATAAATGATAAGTCTAGTGACCGTGAGTGAAATTAATTTAAATGTAGCATTTGTTGAACTTATCAATCCGGCAAGAGTCGTCGCCGAATTCCGGTCAACATGACTTTTGTGCAATAATATTAAAAGTTCAGTGACATTTAAGTAAGAAAAAAAAAAGTCGGTTACTTTTGCGCAATAAGTGATAAGTTGAGTGACCATGGGTGAAATCAACCCCAAGAAATAGTGATGAGAATGATTTTAGAAAATTGATACCTTTTTTTCCATTATCATGGTCGTTGAGGTGGCGGAATTCACCTCTAGCCAAACCAGAAGACAAAGCTAATGCTACTAAAAGAAAAGTTGTAACCTCCAATCTTCTTGTTAATGCCATAGTGAAATCGAACTCCAATGTTTTTGTTTTCTTAGAGTTTTTTTATTAAATTATAATTTTGTTTTCTTAGAGTTTTTTTATTAAATTATAATTTTGTATAGCTTCTCATATATATTTATACCCATTTTAAATGTATTTAAGGTTAACTAATAGAATGTGATTAGTGATTTAAAATTGATCTTTCTCATTTTTTGTGAACGAATTCTTTTAATTTTAGCACTATAATTTATCACTAATTTGTATTGTATATATTTTGGTGTTGTTTTTCAACTGTAATATTTTGAGTTCCAAAAACCTTTTTGTTATAGTGTGATGGGTTCACATAAAATATAAATCTATCAATAGCCTTTAATTTTATATAGTGTGATGAATTAGCAAGTACAAAAGTTTGTTTTGGGATAAACTTTAGTGCATTCGTTAATTAACAGTCAACTAATTAATTTTTAGTTGCTACTTTAATATTAATTAGTTATTTTTTGTTATCCATTAGTGATGAAAAAGAAAACCTAAATAAAACTATGCACAATCCCATATTTGTTAACCTAATTATAAGTGTGCATAAAGACAGCAACTCAGCAAGACAACTAATTGCAGAATCTGAAAATGGTGGAAATGCGTTTGGGTTTTCCAAAGGGTTTATTTTACTTACGGTCACTCAACTTATCACTTATCGCGCAAAAGTAACCGACTTTTTTTTCTTACTTAAATGTCACTGAAATTTTAATATTTTTGCAAAAAAGTAATGTTGACCGGAATCCGGCAAGGATCCTCGCCGGATTGATGACATGGCATGCCATGTCAGAAACTACATGCTGTTTAACAATATCTCCAACAAATGCTACATCTAAATCAATATCACTCATGGTTACTAACACTACAAAAAAACAACAGATTAGCGACGGAAGTTTCCGTCGCTAAAATAGCATTTTCAGTCGCTAATTACATTTAGCGACGCCACGACTAACTGTCGCTATTAGCGCCGTCGCAAAAAATTTGCGACTAAACTTATTACGGTCGCTAAAAATAGCAACAGAATTTCCCGTCGCTAAAAATAAAATTTTCCGTCGCTAAATAACTCTTTAAATTAGTCGCCAAAAATATTAAAAAATATTAGCGCCGGAAAATCTATCGCTATTCCGTCGCTAAAAATATTAAATTTTTTTTAATTTTGAATCTAATTTTTTATTATTTTGAATCTAATTTTTTATTATTATTTTAAATTTAATTTTTTTTATTATTATTATTAGATCCAAAATTTAATTTATATAAATAATAATTATATAACAGTATTAACAATACTATTAATTTAAAAAATATAATATCAAACTCAAAATACCCAAATTTCTTTAATAAAATAAAATTAAAAATTTACATATAATTAAAACCATATTAAATAACTCATGTCCACAATCATAAAATATTTAAAAATTACAAAAAAAAAATATTGCAAAATCTTGATACATGCACGGAACGCCGCCATTTTCAATTTCGATTACTTCACGAAACACCTAATTTATAAATTATAAGAAAAAAATAAAATTAAAGTTAATAACAAATAAAATAAAAAAAATATCTACAGATGTACAAAATATTGTCAAAAAGATTCCCTAAATTATGCTTATGAAAAAATTAATTAATAAGAGTGGCCATGAAATTTATTTTGCCCAAGAAATTCTCTTGTTAAAAAGATTCCAGTAAAATTGTATTTGGTGTCAATGCTCAGATACTCAAATATGATTTTCATTAACTACTTTTTAGCGGTATTCCCTTAAGAAGGTTCCGGTAGCAATATATTTAATGCCTTTTTACATTATTAAATTAATTCACATCAGCACCAAATGCATAGTAAAAGAAGCACCGTATTTGGTAGAATTCATCGAATAAAAATTCTAAATGGTCAATTAACTAAAATTTCATCTCCTTAAGTGATATTATGCATTATTATGGTCTAAACATGCATTTGATCCATGGAAATTTGAAGATCACCATACCGTAGATAGCTTCAAGTCATAAGTGAATCCAAATACTTTATAAGCATAATCAATGAACTCCAAGACGCCCATCACCTCATCTTTTATCTGAAACACAGAATCTATAAGTTAAAACAAGGTTAAGGTAACAAAGTGATATTTGGCAATTTTTCCAAGCATCAACATTTTGTGAATCACCTGTGACTCCCTACAGAATATATGAGCATCATCCTGTATCCCCAAACAAAAATAAATTCGTGAGAAAACGGGAAGAACAATGAAAATTATACTCAAGTAAAATATGAATTTAGGTGGTTGAATTTTCACAAGTAAAATGCACATTCTTAGTTCACTGGAAATAAACCAACTGCCTACTAATCCAATCACTTAGCTGGTCAATAAACATGAATATAATGTGACTAATTGGCAACTAAACTGCAAAACTAAGCTATTCACCTTGTAACTGGGTCTTAACACCACACACACATTTATCGGCATACGAAAAATGCCAAACCAAAGGCAATAAACCAGGCAAACTTTAAACCCATACACAAATGCACAGTGATGAACTCTTAACTCTAAAAAGATATGCTTTAACAATCTGAAATGTAGATAATGCCATAAGGTTAAAATGGCTGCCATAGAGTTTTTTCCCCTCCAAATAATACCTGATGAAATCTTCAAACACGTGTTAATCCAGTGAGTGCACCACTAGCCTCATTGCGATGCGGAACCCCAAAATCAGCAAGCCGAAGAGGAAGTTCTGGAAACACAAAACAATCAGTACTACAATGTATGCAACAGCGTAGTGTTATGACCAAATAGCAATATAAGTAGCCTGTCCAATTCTCCAAGACAAAATAGAAACTACAATTCTTAATAACCAACAAGCAAACATCTAATGCTCTTGCAATTGCTTTCATGTGTGCCACACGTATATGCCTAATAATCCCTAAAAATCAAAGATTTAGCTCGTTCTAACATTAGATCATCAAATTCCTAAGCTTTAAATTCCAAATCCCTAACTCCTAAAATCTGTCTTTTAACTAAATCTCTTAAACTCACAAAATACAGGCAAAAACTACTCACTACGGGAGGGGCTGATGGCGCAATTTGATGGCCGGCGATGAGGAGGCGGCGGCGATGTCGGGTGGGCTGAAATCCAGCTCCAAAACACGAGATGAAGAGGCAACCGTTGCTGCCGTCGCGCGTGGAAGAAGAGGAAGGGAGAGCGCCGACGATCAGCAGCGGGGAAGGGAGGACGGGGCGGTGGGGAGCGACGGGAAAGGGTGGAGCAATGGGGAAGGGAAAAGGGGAGGGTATGGCTGGATCGGGATTGAGCAAGGGAAGGGGAAGAAAGAAAAGAAAGAAAAAGAAAAGGAAGGAAGGGCTCCAAAAATATTAAAATCAATTAATAACTATAAGTATGTACTATTATTAATATTATAATTAATTTTACCGACGAAATAGCGACGGATTATCCCGTCGCTAAAATATTCCCACAATTATCTTCATATGTGAAAAATTTTAAAATTTTTTAGCGACAGAAATATTTGTCGCTATTTCGTCGCTAAGTCGAGTGTATTTAGCGACAATATATTTAGTCGCTAAATTCGTCACAAATAAAGCCGCTACAAATTTAGTGACTAATATTTCCGTCGCTATTTTAGCGACTAAATTTTTAGTCGCTATATTTGTCGCAAAAATTAGTGACGAATTTTTTAGTCGCTAAATTAGTCGCAAAAAAAGGTGCCATAATTTACCGCTAAAATTTAGCGACGGTTTCTTTTTTCCGTCGCTAAAATTAAAAGAAATGGTTTTTCACGACTAATTCTTAATTCTGTCGCAAAATAGTCGATAATTAGCGACGGAAAAAATTCCGTCGCTAATTTTAGTCGCTAATATAGGTTTTTTTTGTAGTGTAAACTTATAATTTATCGTGTAAAAGTAACCAATTTTCTTTTTTTTTTTCACCTTAAATGTTATTGAACTTCTAACATTTTTGCAAAAAAATCATATATTTACTATTCGTTGCCACGTGGTATATGCCATGTCATCAATCCGGTAAGGGTTCTCGCCGGATTCCGGTTAACATGACTTTTTTGCAATAATGTTAGAAGTTCAGTGACATTTAAGTAACGAAAAAAAAGTCGGTTACTTTTGTGCGATAAGTGATAAGTTGAGTGACCATAAGTGAAATTAACCCGTTTTCCAAACATAGAGACACTTTTTTTGAGCGATTCTTTTGTGGAAGAAATAATCATCCCTGAATTGATCAATGTTAGGAAGGACAAAGATCCGGTGGATGATGATGACCCCCAAAAACCCCTATATTTTTCAGAATTTGAAAAGCTTAGAAGTATGTGAATACGGTAGATTGAAAACTATATTGCCTTCCTCGATGCATTTCTAAAATTTGACTGATTTGAAAGTGTCAAAATGTGATGGGATGATAAATCTGATAATTGCTTTTCTTGTGCTACTCTGGCAATGATTATTAGCGAATGCAAAATGATGCAAGAAATGGTAGGGATTGAACCAGATGGAGGCGAAGATGTGATCGGTTTCAATTAATTAAGATGCTTGAAGCTTCACGATCTGCCAAGCCTCACAAGTTTCTGTTCGGGTATTTGTGCTTTCTATTTTCCATATCTGGATGATGTGACAATTATAAAATGCCCCAACATGAAGATATTTTCTCAACAAGTGTTCACACTAAAGTATAGCAAAGTACGAACAACGCAGCATGAAGTGCGGTTGCCGCAGCACGAAGTGGGTTTTTGGGGATGGTATGAATGGGACTGGAAAGGAAGCCTTAATAACGCCATTCAGAAATTATTTGAGAATGGGGTGAGAAGAGTACGTATCATATCAACTTGTTAAAATAAACATTGCTTGTCACTAAGAGTGTACACATTTCGGTACAATTCAGGAACTTGCAAATTTTCATATTATATTGAAATTTCAGTTCCTAAAAATTTTGTTACAATTAGGTTCTTATAAATTTCGGTACAATTCAGTACGGTTTTTTTTTAATTTTTGATACAGTTCAGTTCGATTTTTCGGTATAAAATAAAACAATACAATAAAATACGGTATTTCGGATAATTTAATATTTTTAAAAATTTAATAAATAAATATATACAATAATAAATACAAATATAATTAAAATATCTCAATAAAAATATACAAAATTTAAAAATTAATACTCGACAATCTTTTTCTGTATTATGCTCGCATTGATTTGAGGATCTTGAGTAATATCTAAAAACAATAAAAAAAATTAAATATTAGACCAAAAAAAAATCTAAACATTAAATACATAATTTAAGAATTTATTGGAATATAATAATTACCTGATTCAAACTTTTTAAGTTTTTCTGTTGATGCTTCTGAAGCTAAAAGTCTAGCCAATTTCAATCAATTTTGGCAACAAATAAGAATGTCGGCTGTAATCGGAGTTAAAAAACTTTTAAACTTGTCCAAAGTTCTCTATCCAGTGCTAAAAACTGATTCAGAAGCTACAGTAGAGCACTAAACAGTTAAGACAGGTTTTAGCAAATTTCTGCCTTCAAATAAAAATGCGTAAGACCTACTGTGATGCGCGCCAGACCAGCAAGGCCCTCGTTGAGCCCGCCTTTTGGGGCTTGAGGGATTGGTTCGCGTCTTTTTGATCTTGGATTACACGAGACATTTTGAAATCTCCTACCCAATAGAACATTGGGAGGTTCATCTAATCCCATGAAACCTTTAGGCACCATTGAGACATTTTGGAGTCGCCGCCCAATTTACAAGAAATTGGGAAAGGTCATCCAATCTCGGGGTCTTAAACCAGAGAAGGTGTTCGAGACTTCGCATTTATTCATACCTTGGTTAAGTTTATAATTGAGTTTTGAATTTATTATTTCATCCCATTTCACATACATTTAATGCAATTAATTAAAGTGCACAACATACATTTAAGAAAAGCGGAAAAAGCATAAGTAAAATAAAGCACATGTAAAAATATTACAATAAAATTAGGGGCGGAATACAACCCCCATTGAAAATAAAGTATAAAACATGCATAAATCGGGATATTCATCAAGAATGAGGACATTTGTTGTCGCATGCATATTTATTACAAAACAATTTTGATGTGATAACTTTGTTCTGGATGGAGGAAAACAAGGATATTGGTCCCATTTTTATTTAGAAAAAATTCCAAGTTAATAAATAAAAAAATGATTTAGCGATTTTATTTCTAGCGGGCCTAAATAAACAATTTTATAAGAAAAATATACATGGCAAAAATAAATGAAAAAACCAAATAAGCAAAATATTACAAATAAAAAAATAAATAATCTGAATGAGCCTTTTGGATCTCCCGTGTGCTCGCAAAAATGTCCAAGCAAAAAATGAGTTTAGACATAAAAACAAAATACAAATAAAATAATGTTAGTAATTAAATCAATTAAATATACAAAATAATGAATAACAAATTAGAATAAAATAAGATGACATGAAAAGAATGATAATTGAATCAAAATGTTAACAAACCAAAATAAATGAGAAACATGCATTATATATGATAAATGATTAAATGATGTGATGAAAATAAAATAAAACATGTTAATTAATTAATAAATGAAAATATACACATGATGAAAATAATGATGAAAAGTGAAAATTAATAAATGAATAAATAAATAAATAATAATGAATAAATCATGTAACGATGATAAAAAGAATAATAAAAGTTAGTAAACAAAAGAATGGTAAAAATAATTAAGACAATGATATGATTAATTGATGTGTTCATAATTAAAACAAACTATTTACATGGAAAAAAGATTAATTTAAGTTAATTAATTATTTACATGTTAAAAATAATGAGAAATCAAAATAAAATAAATTATTTACATGTTAGGAATTAAAAGAAAACAATATTCACATGAATAAAAATAAAATCATATATAAACAATTAAATAGAACAAATATAAAATCAATACAACAAATGAATAAATGAAAACAATAAAAACAATAAAATATACATGAATATATTAAATATAAGTAAAATAAAAGAAAATAGAAATTAAGCCTAGAATATTTACCCTCAGAGTATTGGATTTGATGAAGGAAAAGTGATGATTTTCTGGAAAATTGCTTGAAAAAATAATTTAGCAATGAAATTAATTATCTTTGTTTATGAATGAAACAAAGAAATTAATTTGGATGCTTGAAATTGAAAAGAAATGATTTTGAAGTGAATGATTAATTTTCTTGAAGCCAAACAAAAGAATCAATTGGAATAATTAAGTATTGAAAATTAATTTTCCAATCTCAATTAAACCTTATTAATTCAAAGACAAAATCTCAAAACTTTGAAGAAAGAAATCAAAAGAGGAGAGAACCTGAAAAATTCAGATGTAAAAAATTATTTTGGAGGCTCCCCCTAATTTTTCTATCATTAAGAATATATAGGTTGGAGAAAAAAGTTGCCCTAATTCAATTAGGGAAAAAGAATTTTATTTGAACTCAATTTCCTTTATTTTTGGTGATAAAATCAAGTTTTATTGATTAGTTATCTAAAAGAATATTTTAGAATTTAATTTGGACTAAAAAACCTTGATTTGGGGTGAAAAAAATCGGAAAAATGGTGAAAAAATCGAAAAAGGGGCTGATTCAGACCCTTTAGCGACGCTAGGGGGAAGGGATGCCTGTCGCTATAGAGCGATGGGCGTCGCACGCAGCGATGCTGCGCGGAAATCGGGCGGTGCGGCACGCAGTGCGCGCGCACTTTTAGCGACGCGCAGCATTGAGCGTCGCCCCTTCGCGCCCAGCGCGCCGCCGCGCCCGACACCCGAGTTCCGAATTTTTTTTTTAAAGTTTAAATTGACAAAAAACACTATAATTTTAAGCCCCCATTCTTCAAAATTAATTTTTAAAATATTTTTTTATATTTTTTCAATTTTTCACTCTAAAATGCAAATTTTACGAGGAAATCATCACTTTTAACTTTTTTAGCTTGTGAAGACAATTATCATCATCGGGTAACTTCGATTTAGGCTAACTCAGGACCCGGTGTCTACACCTACATTGATATCTTCCACATCTATTACTGCCTTCCAATAAAAATTTGAATAAACCCTATATTATCGTTCACAAGCTGGTTTAAATAAGAGTTTCACTGGTTTAAATAGATTTAATAAAAGAGAGATAAAGCAAAAATACAATGAAAAAGCATGGTTTCACAAACTGTCTCTCTAAGGATAGCATTACAAACATAAATGAGTTTTAAGGAAGTCTGATAGAGCCAGCAGATCAAAATAAAGGATAGTAGAATGATCAAAAGAAGAAACAAGTAGATCAAAATAAAGAAATGTCCTTTGGTTTACCATTTGATTGATAGTTTTTTTTTTTATTAAAATGATCAAAGTGAAGGATAAATTTATATTGAATATTATCTCTAAATTTGAATGCGAACATAGATTATTAATTCTAAACAAATGAAACATAAATTAGTTAGGTAACCAAGGAAAGAAAATCATAAATTCATCAGATTTGTAGAACATTGCAAGCCAATTAAAGAATCAACTTAAAAACTAAGGGTGTGTTCGGTAAAGTTGTAGGTTTTTAGTTTTTTGTTTTTAAAATCTAAAACTATTTTTAGTTTTAGTTTTTTATTTTTTAGAAAACTGTTTTATATATTTAAAAATTTTATCATATTTTTTTCATTATTTATGTATATTTTTTTAATTATTCATGTACATTATAATAATGACTTTGGTGGTAGTAGTGACAGAAGCGGCAGTGTCGTTGTGGTGGTAGCGCCAGCGACGTTGTGGTGGTAGCGGCAGCAGCATGGTGGTGGCGGAGGTGAAATTGGCATGGTGGTGGAGGAGGCAGCGTCGTGGTGGCAGAGGTGACAGCGGCGTAGTGGTGGGGGCGACGACAGCGTGGTGATGGTGGAGGCGGCGGCAGCATAGTGGTGGCTGAGGCAACAGCGGCATATCGTGGTGGTGGTGGAGGCGGCGATAGCGTAGTGGTGGCGGAGGCAGCAGCGGCGTGGTAGTGGCGGTGGTGGTGGTGGTGGAGGCAGCACCGGTGTAGTGGTGGTGGTGGTGATAAAGGCGGTGGCAGCGGTGTGGTGGTGGAGGCAGCAACAGTGTGGTGGCCGTCGCCGTGGTTGTGGAGATGGCAGCGATTTGGTGGTGGAGGTGGCAGCGGTTTGGCGGTAGTGGTGGAGGAAGCGGCATGGTGGTGATGGTGACAGCGGTGTGGTGGTGGCGGTGGTAGTGGAGGCGGCGGCGGCGTGGTAGTGGTGGAGGCGGCGGCGGCGTGGTGACGACGGAGGTGGCAATGTGGAGGTGGCAATATGGCAGTGTGATGGTAGTGGTGGCGGTATGATGGTAATAAAGATAAACTAGCAAAATCCTAAAAACCTCATTTTTAAGATTTTTATTTTTTATTTTAGATGTGAAAATCAGTTTTTTTAATTTTTGCAAAAACCGAAACGGTAATGAGTTTGCCGAACATATTTTAGTTTTATTTTTTAAAAAATAAACAAAAAATCGAAAAAAAAAATCTCTCCGAACGCACCCTAAACTTTTTGATGATTTATTTTTATATATAATTTTATAAAAGGATCCTTAGAGTTTTCGAATCTGTCTCAGGTCTTGCCGTCAATTTTCACAAAAGTTTCCTTATTGGTTTTAATGTGAGCTAGTGTTGGCTACTAGATTGTGTAGAAACTGCGAGATGCAAGGTGCAGCAGCTCCCTTGCGCCAGCGTCGGCCTCCCATTGGGAGCAAATCCAAGAAAGAGAGCCACTTAGAATCCAATCTTAAAGAATTTTCAAAGCAAACTTGCTGGTTGGAAAGGCAGGCATTTATCTATGGCGGGGCATCTCACTTTAATCAAGGCCACTTTGATGAGCCTTCCTATCTATTTTATGTCTCTCTTCAAAATGCCGACAGGAGTAATCAGCTCTTTGCACTCCATCATGAGAAACTTCCTATGGAATGGGGTTGATGGCAAAATAGCCTTCTGTAAAATCAAATGGTCTCTTCTGGAACAAGATAGAAGATTCGGTGGGTTGGGGATTGGATCATTACACCATAGAAATCAGAGTTTACTGTTCAAATGGTTTTGGAAGCCTTTAGCCAAATAGCAAATCTCTTTGGCAGGATCTGGTCTACAGAAAATACAAGATTATTAATTCTTTAACTCTAAAAATTATCTCTGATAAATGCTCTTCAATCATGTGGGAAGATATCGACAAAGTTAGATCTTCTCCTGCTTTCATAAATAGCCTAGCAATAGACGTGGGAAATTGTCAATTCTGTCTCTTCTGGCATGATAGATGGCTTCTTGAGGAACATATCAAAACTAAATATCCTCGTTTATTTAGTATCTCTTCTCTTCCTAATGCCACGGTTTCATCATTTGGTCTATGGGTTCGTGGGCAATGGGTATGGAATTTGCGTTGGAAAAGAGCTCTCTTGGTCTGGGAATCGAATCTTGTCGAAGAACTTATGCATATCCTCAACTGCTTCTCCCTCACTTCTGGGCGTATGGACTGAAACATTTGGATTCGTGAACAGGACGGTAGCTTTTCTATCAAATCTGCATGCAATCTTTTGGGCAGTCTCTCTTCTCCTGCAGGCTTGTGTGAATTCTCTTTCATCCTTTGGAAAAAGATAGCACCTCCAAAGGTTGAGATGTTTCTCTGGCTGTGTCTTTCAGCACCAAGTCTTTTCTTGCCAGCCGTGGCATCATATGTCCCCAAGAATCTATCTGTGCCTTGTGCAATTTAGCAGATGAAAGCTCGGACCATCTGTTAGTTACTTGTGCCTTTTCTTCTTCACTCTAGTACAGAATTTTCAGGTGGTAGGGTATTGATTGCTGCATTTCAGAAATGTTCTCAGATCTAGTTAGACAATGGCAATTTTTGCTAATGGTTTAATGGTGAAAAAAGTTTGGAATATCATTCTTATGGCTTGTATCTGGTCAATTTGGTTAGAACGTAATGCAGTAGTGTTTTCTAGTTCCAAATTTCTAGATGTATCCTTATTATTAACCTATGTCTAGACAAATCCCCTTTTTGGATTAAGGCACACAAGTATTTAAATTCTCTTTATGGACTGGAATTGAGCCTTGCTATAGAGGGCATCAAAAAGTTGAAAGCTAGGCCTAAGTATAGACCTAAGCTTTATTGGCAGCCTCCAACTGTGGACACTTTGAAGTGGAATTCAGACGAATCATCTTTTAGTAATCTGGGTCCCTCGGGAATCGGTGGGGTGCTTAGAGACTCCTCTGGCTCAGTCCTCTGTCTTTTCTCTTGTAACATCGGATTCAGCAACTCTACTTCTGCTGAAATTTTGGCTATACTCAAAGCTCTCCAAGTCTCCTTCGATTTCTTATTAGAGCAAAATAAACCGGTGCTTTTCGAGCTAGACTCGCAGACAGTAGTATATTGGCTGAAAAATCCAACAGTAGAACCTTGAAAGTTGGACAGCATGTTTAGTGACATCAGTAACCATTTGAGCAGATTAAATAAGGTGATCTTTTCTCATAAACACATAGAATATATTTTTTTTGCAGACATCCTAACTAAACAGGGGGCTTATCGTAAAGAAAACTTGATAGCTTGGTTAAACTAACTGTTTTTGATTTCTTGTTTTGTCTGGTGGGCTGGGATTGTTCTGATTCAAGCTCCTCTCATCTGGTTTTGAGGATTCCTTTCAGCAGCAAAGTGTTTATTTGTATAGTTCTCGGGCCTCATGGATGGGCGATATCGTTTTACCTGCTAGGGCTGTTAGGAGGCAGTTGCTACTAGAGGTATGCCGTGCTGAGGTGCTACATATTTTGTTGTCCTGGAATTGATATGAGTTTGAATGCTGCTGTCGTCTTTATTTTTGCTATTTTCTTTTCTTTCTCTTTATGCTGGTTGGTAGTCTATTTTATTGGTTGTATTTCATTTGGCTGGGTCCAGGTTGTCTATGGTGGTGGATTGGTTGGGGTCACGACTGGTGCCCTATTTGTGGGATTAGTCTGTCCTGTTCTTGGTTGGTGGTTGTTTTCCCATCGGTTTTTGATCCGGAGATGGAAGACATACGCTGTCATTCTGTAATTCTGCCTTTTTGTTTCCTTCTAAAAATACCATTAGCTTATCAAAAAAAAAAAAGAAAAAAAATGAAATTGATCTAAGATTTAGAGAAATCTAGGCCTTATGAACAAAACATGGATTAGCAGTCTCTAATTAAGCTTTACCTTCAAAACAAGCAGATTATTCTAACAGCTCTTTCAGCGTAAGCACCTGCCGCCTGCCCGTGGAAGTGGGGGTTGCTTTGATCGGTGGGCAAGCCAAGGATGCGCTGATGTTAGGTGATGAATGGTGGAGAGGAATAGCAGATTTTGCGAGAGGAGACAGCGGCGAGCGAAGGGGGCACCAAGAAAAGAGAAACTGAGGGAAGATGAAACTCAAAACCTAATTTACATCCCTCGTTTATTTTTTTTTATTTTAATAATTTATTTTTAAAATATTTTAAAAATTATCAATTCTTTAAATTTAAATTTTAATTCCCTCCAAAAACTTAAAATAAAAATTTTCGTTCCCCTAAAATTTTTCAAATTTTATTCTTAATAATATTGTTGTACAACTAAAATAATATTGACATTATTTTTAATAATCCTTGATGATGATTGGTGTGTTATAATCATATATTTATTAAGTTTTCGAGAATAAAAATTATACATTTTACTAACCCGAAAATTCATCCATTTGAACAAAAAAATAAAACTCAACCAAAAAAACTCAGATCTCAACCACATCAAAGTAAAGAAAGAAAATCAAAGAATGAAAATAAAAAACACAAAAAATTTCAATTCAACTAAAATTATGTGACGAAAAAAAAAGAAAATTCAACAATCTAAAAAAAAAAAATTAAACCCAAAAACTCAGATCTCAACCACATCAAAGCAAAGAAAAAAAATTAAAAAGACAAAATAATAAAAACTTGCAATATCTCATGCAAAAAAATAAAGAAAGAAAAGAAAAAACCCAGATCATTGCTTTCTCATAGCTGGATTTGGGTTTTTTATTTGTTTTTCTTTTTTTTTTTGGTCCTCCTCGCTGGATAAACGGATGGTATGTGTGTGTGAGAGAGAGAAGGAGGTGAAGGAGAGGGAGGAAAAGGAGATGGGGTGTGTGTGTGTGTATGTGTGTGTGAGAGAGAGAGAAGGGGGTGAAGGAGAGGGAGGAGAGAGAGAGAGAGAGGGGGGAAGATATCGACAAAGTTATCGACAAAGTGGGAAGATAAACGCTCTTCAATCATGGTGGTGGATTGGTTGGGGTCACGACTGGTGTCCTATTTGTGGGATTAGTCTGTCCTGTTCTTGGTTGGTGGTTGTTTTCCCATCGGTTTTTGATCCGGAGATGGAAGATATACGCTGTCATTCTGTAATTCTGCCTTTTTCTTTCCTTCTAAAAATACCATTAGCTTATAAAAAAAAAGCAAAAAAAGAAATTGATCTAAGATTTAGAGAAATCTAGGCCATATGAACAAAACATGGATTAGCAGTCTCTAATTAAGCTTTACTTTCAAAACAAGCAGATTATTCTCACAGCTCTTTCAGCGTAAGCACCTGCCGCCTGCCCGTGGAAGTGGGGGTTGCTCTGATCGGTGGGCAAGCCAAGGACGCGCTGACGTTAGGTGATGAATGGTGGAGAGGAATAGCAGATTTTGCGAGAGGAGACAGCGGCGAGCGAAGGGGGCACCAAGAAAAGAGAAATCAAGGGAAGATGAAACTCAAAACCTAATTTACATCCCTCGTTTATTTTTTTTATTTTAATAATTTATTTTTAAAATATTTTAAAAATTATCAATTCTTTAAATTTAAATTTGAATTCCCTCCAAAAACTTAAAATAAAAATTTTCGTTCTACTAAAATTTTTTAAATTTTATTCTTAATAATATTATTGTACAACTAAAATAATATTGACATTATTTTTAATAATCCTTGATGATGATTGGTGTGTTATAATCATATATTTATTAAGTTTCCGAGAATAAAAATTATACATTTTACTATCTTCAATCATATATGAATTTATAAAAACAAGTTGATTTTGTTTGTAATGTATATAGAAACACTTGAGGTGGATTATTTATACATTTCATTATATCAACCAAAAAATGCATAGTAAATATGAAATAAAATTTTAATAGCAATGGTAAAAGTTTTGATGTATATTAATTCATATTATAGTAGTGGAAGGAAATTCTAGTTATTTTTTGGATGTATATAGATTTTAAACTATATATAAAATGTATACTATATTTATAATTTTGACATATATATCAAATATAGGAGGTTTTGACTAAATATAATATTTCATCAGTGTTCAATTACTCATATAGATTTTAGATATTGTACCAGATATAAATGGGAATTAGTTGAGTGACATTAAATGTAAATCAAATTAATTAATAAGATAATTACTAACTGATATAATTAGTTATATATATATGGCCTTAGCTAATTATATTTAGAGAATAGAAGATGGCTCTATGGACTATGATTATGTTTAACGTTTATCCACATTTATTATCTTGACTCACTTATTATACTCAATGTCATTAATTTGACTTAACAGTTAAGAGATTGTTAATTACTATATTATAGTCAATAGTTATATTATAAGGGTGAATGTGAAATGCAACCATCTTTTTATAAGTTTTGTAGTTTAATAGAATATATAATTAATAATACGTACTGAATTTGATCAATTACTTTATGTCTTAATTTTCTTTTATCAAATTATCCATATATAGAACAATTTTCATGAAAAATAAAATATTGTGATAATGAAAAACCAACATTTTTATAGTACTAACTACTAAGCTAATTAAATTATTGGTAAGATTTTATATACTTATATATTTACATTAATTGGTAAAATTTTATTATACACTCATATAATTACATTAATTGGTAAAATTTTATTGTTACAATAATTGTACATAATTACACAATTAAAATACATAATCAATTACACATATACCAAAAATAGATGAGTATTGGTTGAGTGATACTAAAAATAAATTGAATTATTAATAAGGTGATTAATATTATATACCCATACATTTACATTAATTGGTAAAGTTTTATTTTTAATATATTTTTATAAATAAACATATTTTTAATTTACATACTCATATAAAAATTGTGATGAAAAGAAATAAATATTAGTTGAGTGACACTAAAAGTAAATAAAATTAATTGCATATTCATATAGATATAAAATTAAATTTATCTTTTTAATAATTAAAATATCCATTTTAATTTATTAACTTTTTATTATATTAATTTAGTGCATCAAAATATTTAATACAAATAATTATGAAGTTAAATTTATATAATAAATATATAATATAAATTATAAATATTATTTACATATAAATTACTTGTATTATATATAATTAATAAATATCGGTTCTTTCAATCCTAGGGGTGTGCATCGGCCGGGTTCGGGTCAACCCGAACCGATCCCGAATCCCCTGAAATTTTACTAAAATCACCATCCGAACCGACCCTAAATTACACTAGGGCCCCAAACCGAATAACCCGAAAATTTTCAGGCCCCAAACTGAATAACCCGACAAACCCGAAAATTCAACCATTTGAACAAAAAAATAAAACTCAACCAAAAAAACTCAGATCTCAACCACATCAAAGTAAAGAAAGAAAATCAAAGAAGGAAAATAAAAAACACAAAAAATTTCAATTCAACTAAAATTATGTCACGAAAAAAAAAGAAAATTCAACAATCTAAAAAAAATTAAACCCAAAAACTCAGATTTCAACCACATCAAAGCAAAGAAAAAAAATTAAAAAGACAAAATAATAAAAACTTGCAATATCTCATGCAAAAAAATAAAGAAAGAAAAGAAAAAATCCAGATCATTGCTTTCTCATAGCTGGATCTGGTTTTTTATTTGTTTTTTTTTTTTTGGTCCTCCTCGCTGGATAAACAGATGGTGTGTGTGTGAGAGAGAGAGAAGGAGGTGAAGGAGAGGGAGGAAAAGGAGATGGGGTGTGTGTGTGTGTATGTGTGAGAGAGAGAGAGAGAAGGGGGTGAAGGAGAGGAAAGAGAGAGAGAGAGGGTGGTGCTATGTGTGTGAGACAGTGAGAGAGAGAGAGAGAGAGACAAGAGGGATGACGAAGAGGAAGGAGAGTGAGTGGGTGAGTGGAAAGAAAAAAAAAAGCTTTATATATCAATTGCGGTCGGGTTCGGGTTTTGACTGTTTGAACCCGACCCGAACCCGAAATGTTTCAAATTCACAGACCCAAACCGAACCGAATACACCAAATAGCCCTACCCAAATTGATATTTCGGATCGTGTTATTCAGGTCGGTTCGCGTTTTGCACACTCCTATTCGATCCAATTCAGTTTCAAAATAGTTCGGTATTGTTCAATACGGTTTTTGGTCCAGTTCCACTACAATTCGGTTCGATTCTAGTTAAAAAGTTAACGGTATAATTCGGTTCAATTATAGTCAAAAAAGTTAACGGTATAATTCGATTCTATATTTTTTTTTCGGTATTTCGGTTCAGTACAGAAATATTTAAACCCGTGTAGACCCTTACTTGTCACAAATTTTCTTTTTACCGTAACACAATAATATAGAAAAGTGAAATTTATTCTAAAATTGTTTTAAATAAGGATAAAATATTTGATTTTTATTCAAATTTCCAATTAATTTTTAAAAGAAAATAAAAAGTTAACGGGGCAACTATCCTGAATAGGCCCCCCCAATGGTGAAAATGGATAATTTAAATTAAGATGCCATTTCCTTATTTTTCTAAGCTCGCTCCAAAAAAAAAAACACTTGCAAATAAGGAACTATTTTTAAAAAAAAAATAAAACTACTTTGTTAAGAATCTAAATCACACTGGTCCAAATATAACATGCCTTCTCACTAAAACATTTGGCAATTAAGGGAATAGAAAAATTATTTACAAGTAGGTGTACCGCCAGTACCCGTGATTTTGGCATTGGTACAAGTAGCTTTTCCTCCCAAATTGATTCCCGATAGTTCAATTCCTTCGCATGGAGCTGCTGAGCTGCAATCTAAGAGAACTGAAACTGGTGTTTTTGAAGTTCCCTTAATGTTCCTAAAATGAACATCTGAAACCTTTACTTTCGAATTCCCTGGCTTTCCATAATTTTGATCTATAATGATCGGATTCTCTACATTTTCCATTGTTATATCTGTAAATGTGATCCCTGATGCACTTCCTGGTGGAGAATTGCCGTAGGTTTTGATCCTAGCCCCATTTGTTGTCCCCTTTATTGTGCATTTTGAGAATGTAATCCCCTTTACAGGCCTCTCATCATCATACTTTCCTAGACTGCCAACACTATTCCCAAAACAATAAGATGAAATCAATTAATTGTTACTCCATGTCAATTTTTCATATCTCATATTTAAATAATAAGAAATTTTATTTTACCTAAGGCCATGTCCAGGGCCACAAGTCTGAGAATGTAGCATCAGTGACTCCTCCTCCAATGGAAATGCAATCATCACCGGTTCCAATTGTAGATTTAGTTACAGTGATACCAGAGGTATCGCTAAAGTGAATGCCATCGGTGTTAGGGCTATCACCAGGAGCAATAATCTTGAGATTATCTGCTTTAAAATTAGAGCAATCTGTAATATGAAAGTGAAAATACATGGAATTGAGGGAAGTGACTCCACCAACGAATGAGTTTGTTACTCTTTGGAACTTGATTGACTGCAAACATTCATATATATATGTCAAATTAAAAGCAAAAATCAAGAAATAATTTCAAATTTCTTTTTCTAAGAAAGATGATTAGAAAAAAAAAAAAAAATTGCAATGATGGATAACTTACAGATGGAAGGCCGGTGCAATCTCCATTTTTTTTACAATCATTGTATTTCCAGGCAGAAGCACCCTGTCCATCGAAGGTTCCTTCACCATTGATGATTAGACCATCAATTCTTTGAAACATGAGCCAAGTTTTATCAACGTATGCACTCAAATCTGTACTTGCCAATATAGTTCCTTGATTGGTAAAAACTATAGGTTTGGTGCTCTTACATGGCCCTCTAAAAATAACAGGACCTGTAAGAAAAGAACCTATTGGCACTAGCAACTGTGCCTGATCAACACTAGCTGCGCATGCTGCTGTCCATGCCTTCTGGAAAGCCTAAATTATGGATACAAATTATGATAATAATCCTTTGTAAAATATTATTGAGAGACACACAAATTAACATTAAATATATATTCACCTGTACGTTATCACTTTTGCCATCTGGCTTAGCACCAAATGTAGAAATATCAAAAACACCATCACTCTTTTTATCTCCGCCATCACCAAGGAGGCGACGGCTAACAATAGTAATGTTACCATTTAGCACTGCAACTGCCACAAATAATAATAATAATAGTAAATAAATAATGTAAGCTAACAAAATAATAACAACAAGAAATAGTGATGAGAATGATTTTAGAAAATTGATACCTTTTTTTCCATTATCATGGTCGTTGAGGTGGCGGAATTCACCTCTAGCCAAACCAGAAGACAAAGCTAATGCTACTAAAAGAAAAGTTGTAACCTCCAATCTTCTTGTTAATGCCATAGTGAAATCGAACTCCAATGTTTTTGTTTTCTTAAAGTTTTTTTATTAAATTATAATTTTGTATAGCTTCTCATATATATTTATACCCATTTTAAATGTATTTAAGGTTAACTAATAGAATGTGATTAGTGATTTAAAATTGATCTTTCTCATTTTTTGTGAACGAATTCTTTTAATTTTAGCACTATAATTTATCACTAATTTGTATTGTATATATTTTGGTGTTGTTTTTCAACTGTAATATTTTGAGTTCCAAAAACCTTTTTGTTATAGTGTGATGGGTTCACATAAAATATAAATCTATCAATAGGCTTTAATTTTATATAGTTGATTTATTTCAAGACTTTAAGCTCCCATAGATTTAATTTATTTTTATTCTTTTATATATTATTAATGTTAAGAGTTGCAAAGAAGGAAGAAAACTCCATAAATGTTCATTAGGTTTTTACATAATTAGAGTGGGTATACAAGAAGATGAAAAGAAGGTAAAAAGACTACTCTACCCTTACAATAATAAAATAATTACTACACCATTAAATATAAATATATAATATATCTAACATCCCCCCGCAAACTCACGATGCATTAATGGACAGCATTGAGAGTTTGCTAACTAAAAAATAAAAGCGTGCACGGGTATGAGACTTAGTAAATAGATCAGCAATTTGCATGGAGGAAGTGACAAAGGGAACTGTGATGGTGCCACGTTAAAAGTGTTGTCGTGTGAAGTGACAATCAATCTCAATGTGTTTTGTACGTTCATGAAAAACAGAGTTGCGGGCAATATGAATAGCACTCAAATTGTCACAATACATAGGAGTTGGCTGAGAAAAGGAAACACCCATATCAGTAAGAAGCCAGCGTAGCCAAACAATCTCGGCAGTTGTTGATGCCATCGCATGATACTCAGCCTCCGTAGAGGAGCGAGAAACAACATCTTGTTTCTTACTTTTCCATGAGATAAGAGAATCACCAAGAAAAACACAATACCCGGTGGTAGACTTACGATCCATAGGATCACCTGCCCAATCAGCATCTGAAAAGGCACGCAGTTCCAATGAGGATGATGAAGGAAAGAGAATGCTCTGAAATCTTGTGCCTCGAAGATAACGGAGAATACGAAGTACTGCTGCCCAATGAACAGAGGTAGGGGAAGTAACAAACTGACTAACAATATGAACAGCATAAGAGATATCAGGTCTGGTAATGGTGAGGTATACCAAACTCCCAACAAGTGTACGATACAAAGTTGGATCTGTCAAGGGAATACCATCAGAAGCTGTATATTTAACATTAAGTTCAAGAGGTGTATCAACTGTCCGAGCATCAGAAAGATGTGCTTGTTCAAGAATATCACCAATATACTTGGATTGAGATAGAAGATAGCCCCGAGGAGAGTATGCAACTTCTATGCCCAAGAAGTATCGGAGAGTCCCCAAATCTTTCATCTCAAAATAACGAGTTAACTGCAATTTTATTCTCTTAATCTCATCAACATCATCACCTGTAACAATCATGTCATCAACATACAAAGCAATCAAAATACGACCATTTGGTGTGTTTTTGAGAAATAGAGCAGAATCATGAGAGCTGGCACAAAAATCGAGAGATGCAATGGCAATAGAAAATTTATCAAACCAAGCTCGAGGTGCTTGTTTAAGTCCATAGAGAGCCTTCTTCAATTTGCACACTTGATCAGAATTATGAGGATAACCAGGTGGAGGAACCATATAAACTTCTTCTTGAAGATCACCATTCAAGAAAGCATTTTTAACATCCATCTGAGAGATATGCCATTGTCTTATTGAAGCAACTGCAATAAGAGCACGGACGGTAGTCATTTTGGCTACTGGGGCAAATGTTTCTTCATAATCCAGACCATATTGTTGAGAATATCCTTTCGCAACCACACGAGCTTTATATCGCTCAATGGATCCATCAGATTTGGTCTTGATCTTATACACCCACCGAGAACCAATTGCACTTTTACCTGGAGGAAGAGTCACAAGGTCCCATGTACCCGTCTTATGCAGTGCAGAAAGTTCCTCAGCCATAGCTTGCTGCCATAAAGGATTAGTAACAGCCTCTTTATATGAAGAGGGCTCAGAAAGGTTATGGATAGAGGACAATAAAGAAATAAAAGATGTAGAGTAAGTAGAATAAACAAAGTCTGGTAAATGAGTGGACTTACGAGTACGAGAGGGATAACGAGGAGGAGGGAGAGAATCCGCTATCTCAGAGGTGTCATGGGAGGCAATAGGGACAGAAGGGACATCAGCATGAGGAACATCTGCAGAGCTGGTAATGTCGAGCCTACAAGGCACAATGTCAGAATGATTTGGTTGAGAGATTACCTGAGGAGTTGTAGACTCTGCATCAGTACAGAATGGATCAATGTTAATGAGATCAGATTTTGTGAGATTATGAGATTTAGGAGGAATGGAATAAAATGGTATATGTTCAAGAAAAACAACATGACGGGAAACATAGAGTTTTTGAGTGGTGGGATCATAACAACGATATCCCTTTTGACCAATACCATAACCAAGGAAAACACATAGTGCTGAATGAGAAGATAGTTTACTGCGTTCAACTTGTGGACGAAGGACAAAACAAGCAGAACCAAAGACCTTCATATGGAAATAGTCAGGAGCATAACCATACAATTTCTCAAAAGGAGACAAACCTGACGTAAGGGATGATGGGATTCTATTAATAGCATAGACAGCAGTAAGAATAGCTTCTCCCCAAAACTCACTTGGGACATTAGCAGACAGCAACATAGAACGGGCAGTTTGAACAATGTGACGATGTTTTCTTTCAGCAACACCATTCTGTTCAGGAGTGTCAGTGCATGAAGTTTGAAGAATTGTACCATCAGAAGCAAGCAATTCAGAAAATTGATTAGATTTAAATTCACCACCTAAATCACATTTAAAACATTTGATAACAGCATTATGTTGAGTTTTGACAAGTGCACGAAACATGAGATAAATATTGTAGAAATCAGAACGATGTTTCATAAGATAAACCCAACAATAGCGAGTACAAGCATCAATAAAAGAAACATAATATCTGGAGCCACCTTTTGTGACAACTCGAGATGGTCCCCAGACATCAGAATGGATTAAATCAAAAGGTGCAACAGAAACAGAAACACTTCTGTAGAAGGGCAAGGCAGAAAATTTTGCAAGTTTGCAACCACAACAATCAGAAATGTCATGACAATTCAACTTTCCTAAAACTCCTGTAGAAGCTAAGTACTTTAGCCTAGAACCCGAAACGTGCCCAAGACGAGAATGCCAAAGATAAAAATCAGAGGAAGATGGATTCAAACGAAAAGACGAAAGATCAATGGAAGCAGCTGCAACCCGACTATTTTTTACAATATCTGGAACTTTTAACTCATCTAGAATGTAGAGTCCCCCCTGCCTACGGCCTGTCCCAATCAGCCTCTTGGAATGCGGATCCTGCACATAACAAGAATTTGGTGTAAATAAGACTTCAAAACCTGAATCACATAACTGACCCACAGAGGCAAGACTTAAAGTAAGACGAGGAATATGGTAAACATCTGAAAGAGAAAATTTTGGTGAACGAATTGAGCCAATTCCTGCCAATGGCATAGGGGTACCATCGGCAGTAGTGACTGACACAGATGGTGCAGGACATAAGGATACAAAAGATTTGAAATTAGGTGACATATGTTTAGAAGCTCCAGAATCAAGAATCCATAAATATGAAGGTATACCTGAGGATTGTGAGGCAGAAGGCAAACCTATATTCGAGGAGGCAGACATGGCATATGATTGAGTGGCAAGAAACTTTTGAAACTGCTCTGCAAGGGTATCAACTGTAGGACTTGAAGATGATGAGGCTTCAGATGGAGTCATATTCCCAACAACAGATGCATGTGTTGATGGCACAACTGCTGCTGCATTAGGAGGCCTGAAATTTTGTTGATGCATTTGAAAAGGAGGTCTCCATTGAGTGGTCTGTGATGTTTGGTGGAATCTATTTAATAACTTTGGACATTGGGCTTTCCAATGACCCTTCTTTTTACAGAAGCTACATTCATCAGTGGCTGATGGGTGTCGAAGCCACCAAAAATAAATACCTCAATTATCCTACTAAATAAATTGCAAATAGGGTAAGAAAGGGTCGAATCCACAGAGACTAGCACCGATTTAATTCTAAATAACCAGATTTTTAACAATAAAAATATAAAGGGGGGGTTTTTATCAATTAAAAACTAACAAATGCTGAATTGAGAGAAATAAATAAATAAGCAGTAAATGAATTAGAAGAAATTCAATATGCAATAAATTCCAGTTAAAGATATTCGCAGCACAGGTTTAATTCAACTGATCATTGACAAAATAATAACTCTAAAAATCATATAATGGGCCAGTTATAGTCGTCGGCTTCGCGCTCCCGACCTAATCTCTCCGTATTATTAAATTAATCAAGTAAGACTATAATTAATTCCTAATCAATAAACAATCCTAAACACGCGAAAGGATTTAATTTATTGACAGCGTTAATGAATTAGAAAGACCCAACCTAAGCCAACCAACCTCACGCGAGATTGATTTAGACCAAATTATGCATCTACTCAACATAACAGCCCTTGTGAGGAAGCTATGCTGATTGCCACTTGTTGATAACTTCACCAAACAATTACGGATTCAGCAAAATTAATCTAGCAATATATTATCTATCGAGATGAACAACGGCGCCTCATTGAACATAAAATAAATAATAATTGAGATATAGTTTCTCTAAATTTCAGTAAATAACATGAACATCATATGAAATTAAGAACAATAAATAAAAATAACAATCTCACAGAGAATCAAAACCTGGCCTTGAAGTGATCTTTAACTGAAATTTGGAGTTTTAGCCACACATAATTGAAATCAAATCAAAATAAAATTAAAAGTGAGAAGATAAACTCCCTATTACAGCCTTGAGGAAAATACAGATGAAGAAGATGTTCCAGATCTGAAGAGTTCTCTCTTCTTCACATTTTTCCCTAGCTATAAAGGAATTCAAACTTGGTGGGATAGGAAAGTCACCAAATTCCCACCAAACCTTGAAAATAACCCACCAAACATTGAAAATAAATTACAAATATTGATAAAATATTATTCTTCTAGAAAGGCTGCCTAATATCCCTTGAATTACAGCTCAATCATCCCTAAAAATCTGGTGAAATCCAACTGGCGGCTAGGTCAATTTCGGATTAAAATTCAAAATCTGCATCTGCTGACGCGTTTTGGCTGTTAGCCTTGGGCAAGGCAACTCCTTACCCTTGCCCCTTAGCCTTGGGCAAGGCTAAGCCCAAAATCTGCTTTTCACTTCAAAATTCCTTGGATTTTCATGGCTGTTCAACATTTGCTCTTTTTGACTTTAATTGCTGCATTTCCATTACTTTGACACTACAATAACAAAAATCATAAAAACAAATGAAAAGTACTAATTTAAGCCAAAATAAAGTACAATAAAAATATGAAAAATAGACCAAAACATGCAAATTTAAACACACATCAGTGGCAACCCTTCCATGTGCTCTATTCTGACTGTTGTGGAAAGGTCTTGGAGAAGCTGCAAAAACAGAAGGATTCGGAGTTGGGAGAATTGCTTTTTCTGTATTTCCTTTTTCTGCTTGAGTCTTGAGGCGAATTTCCTCAGCCATCAATTCATTAACCACTGCATCAACTGTAGGAAGAGGCTTACGATGCAGAATTGTTCCACGAATGCCTTCAAAATCATCTCGAAGTGCCATTAAAAACTGAACCAAGCGTTGTTCTTCTCTACGAGTAATATATGGTGCAAAGGCACGCAATTCTGCAGGTTCAGTAAGAGCTAACTGGTCCCAAATATCAGACATAGCATAATAAAATTCCTGAATACTCATATTATTCTGTTTGAGAGCACGAATGTCTATCTCCAGTTGATATTGTTTTGCAAAATTTGACTGAACAAACAGTTTTTCTAAATGATCCCAAACCTCCTTTGCAATTGCATATTTTGCCAACTGCACACCTATTGACTGCACAATAGAATTATTATTCCATGTGATAATTTTTGAATTGTTAGCATCCCAAGTATCCAACAATTCTGCAAATTTTGCATCATTTTTGTCAATGGGTTCACTTATAGTTCCAGTAACATAACCCCACATTCTTTTACCCTTCAAAAAATTTTTCAAGACATAGCTCCAGTATGAATAATTATGTCCATTCAATTGCACACTAATGGACTGCAAAGAGTCATCTTTTTCACTAGCCATCACAACTATTAACAAATATCTAACAATCTGAATGCAATTAACTACACAGAGTATTTCTTCGATTCTGCAAAAGAGAATAGAATCGGATTTAGATCGCTTACCATCAAAGATTGCGAGCCATCAAACACCCAAATCGCGAATCGTCAAACCAAGAAACCCAGATCGCGAACAATATCAAAGATTGCGAGCCATCAAACACCCAAATCGGACCAGAAAACCCAAATCGCGAATCGTCAAAACACCAAGATCGGATCACCAGAAAACCCAAATCGCAAATCGTCAAACACCCAAGCTCTTGATACCATGTTAAGAGTTGCAAAGAAGGAAGAAAACTCCATAAATGTTCATTAGGTTTTTACATAATTAGAGTGGGTATACAAGAAGATGAAAAGAAGGTAAAAAGACTACTCTACCCTTACAATAATAAAATAATTACTACACCATTAAATATAAATATATAATATATCTAACAATTAAATGGACTCCTTAATTCAAATTCGAGACTTGCCATTAAACTAAAATTTATTATTTATTTTATTCATCAATCGTAGCTTAATTTCTAATACCTTAAATTACTTTATACTCTTAAAATATTAATTGCACTTTATAAATTAATGAAAATTTATACCGCAAAATATTTTGTCTTCCAAATAGTTTAATTATTAAGAGTGTAAATTTTGAATTAGCAAGTACAAAAGTTTGTTTTGGGATAAATTTTAGTGCATTCGCTATTAACAGTCAACTAATTAATTAATATTAATTAGTTATATTTTTGTTATCCATTAGTGATGAAAAAGAAAACCTAAATAAAACTATGCACAATCCCATATTTGTTAACCTAATTATAAGTGTGCATAAAGACAGCAACCCAACAAGACAACTAATTGCAGAATCTGAAAATGGTGGAAATGGGTTTGGGTTTTCCAAACATGGAGACAATTGTTTTGAGCGATTCTTTAGTAGAAGAAATAATCATTCCTTGAACTGATGAATTTTAGGAAGAACAAAGATCCCGTGGATGATGGTGACCCCCAAAACCCCTCTACTTTTCAGAATTTGAAAAGCTCAGAAGTATGTGAATACGGTGGATTGAAAGCTGATTCAGTACTAAAAGCTGATTCAGAAGCTACAGTATAGCACTGAACAGTTAAGACACTAAAGAGGTTTCAGCAAATTTCTGCCTTCAAATAAAAATGCGTAAGACCTACATTGATATCTTCCACATCTATTACTGCCTTCCAATAAAAATTTGAATAAACCCAATATTATCGTTCACAAGCTGGTTTAAATAAGAGTTTCACTGGTTTAAATAGATTTAATAAAAGAGAGATAAAGCAAAAATACAATGAAAAAGCATGGTTTCACAAACTGTCTCTCTAAGGATAGCATTACAAACATAAATGAGTTTTAAGGAAGTCTGATAGAGCCAGCAGGTCAAAATAAAGGATAGTAAAATGATCAAAAGAAGAAACAAGTATATCAAAATAAAGAAATGTCCTTTGGTTTACCATTTGATTGATAGATTTTTTTTTTATTGAAATGGTCAAAGTGAAGGATAAATTTATATTGAATATTATCTCTAAATCTAAATGCAAACGGAGATTATTAATTCTAAACAAATGAATCATAAATTAGTTAGGTAACCAAGGAAAGAAAATCATAAATTCATCATATTTATAGAACATTGCAAGCCAATTAAAGAATCAACTTATCAATGAGGCAAAAACTAAACTTTTCGATGATTTGTTTTTATATATAATTTTATAAAAGGATCCTTAGAGTTTTCGAATCTGTCTCAGGTCTTGCCGTCAATTTTCACAAAAGTTTCCTTATGGGTATTAATGTGAGCCAGTGTTGGCTACTAGATTGTGCAGAAGCTGCGAGATGCAAGGTGCAGCAGCTCCCTTGCACCAACCTCGGCCTCCCATTGGGAGCAAATCCAAGAAAGAGAGCCACTTAGAATCCAATCTTAAAGAATTTTCAAAGCAAACTTGCCGATTGGAAAGGCAGGCATTTATCTATGGCGAGGCGTCTCACTTTAATCAAGGCCACTTTGATGAGCCATTCTATCTATTTTATGTCTCTCTTCAAAATGCCGACTGGAGTAATCAGCTCTTTGCATTCCATCATGAGAAACTTCCTATGGAATGGTGCTAATGGCAAAAGAGCCTTCTGTAAAATCAAATGGTCCCTTTTGGAATAAGATAAAAGATTCGGTGGGTTGGGGATTGGATCATTACACCATAGAAATCAGAGTTTGCTGTTCAAATGGTTTTGGAAGCTGGATCCAAATAGCAAATCTCCTTGGAAGGATCTGGTCTATAGAAAATACAAGATTATTAATTCTTTAACTCAAGAAATTATCTCTGATAAACACTCTTCAATCATGTGGAAAGATATCGACAAAGTTAGATCTTCTCCTGCTTTCATAAATAGCCTAGCAATAGACATGGAAAATGGTCAATTCTGTCTCTTTTGGCATGATAGATGGCTCTTTGAGGAACATATCAAAACTAAATATCCTCGTTTATTTAGTATCTCTTCTCTTCCTAATGCCACGGTTTCATCATTTGGTCTATGGGTTCGTGGGCAATGGGTACGGAATTTGCGTTGGAAAAGAGCTCTCTTGGTTTGGGAATCGAATCTTGTCGAAGAACTTATGCATATCCTCAACTGGTTCTCCCTCACTTCTGGGTGTATGGACAGAAAAATTTGGATTTATGAACAGGGCGGTAGCTTTTTTGTCAAATCTGCATGCAATCTTTTGGGCAGTCTCTCTTCTCCTCCAAGCTTGTGTGAATTCTCTTTCATCCTTTGGAAAATGATGGCTCCTCTAAAGGTTGAGATGTTTCTCTAGCTGTGTCTTTCAAACAGGATCAGCACCAGGTCTTTTCTTGCCAGCCGTGGCATCATATCTCCCCAAGAATCTATCTGTGCCTTGTGCAATTTAGCAGATGAAAGCTCGGACCATCTGTTAGTTATTTGCCCCTTTTCTTCTTTATTCTAGTACAAAATATTGAGGTGGTAGGGTATTTATTGCTGCATTTCAGAAATGTTCTCTGATTTAGTTAGACAATGGCAATTTTTTGCTAATGGTTTAATGGTGAAAAAAGTTTGGAATATCATTCTTATGGCTTGTATCTGGTCAATTTGGTTAGAACGTAATGTAGTAGTGTTTTCTGGTTCAAAAATTCTAGATGTATCCTCCTTATTTAACCTATGTCTAGACAAATCCTCTTTTTGGATTAAGGCACACAAGGATTTAAATTCTCTTTACGGACAGGAATTGAGCCTTGCTGCAGAGGGCATCAAAAAGTTGAAAGCTCGGCCTAACTATAGACCTAAGCTTTATTGGCAGCCTCCAATTGTGGACACTTTGAAGTGGAATTCGGACGGATCCTCTTTTAGTAATCTGGGTCCCTCGGGAATCGGAGGGGTGCTTAAAGACTCCTCTAACACTGTCCTCTGTCTTTTCTCTTGTAACATCGGATTCAGCAACTCTACTTCTGCTGAAATTTTGGCTGTTCTCAAAGCTCTCCAAGTCTCCTTTGATTTCTTATTAGAGCAAAATAAACTGGTGCTTTTTGAGCTAGACTCATAGACAGAAGTATATTGGCTGAAAAACCCAACAGTAGAACCTTGGAAGCTGGCCAGCGTGTTTAGTGACATCAGTAACCATTTGAGCAGATTAAATAAGTTGATCTTTTCTCATAAACACAGAGAATATAATTTTCTTTTATAGACATCCTAGCTAAACGGGGGAATTATCGTAAAGAAGACTTAATAGCTTGGTTAAACTAACTGTTTCTGATTCCTTATTTTGTCTGGTGGGCTGGGGTTGTTCTGATTCAAGCTCCTCTCATCTGGTTTTGAGGATTGCTTTCAGCAGTGAAGTGTTTATTTGTATAGTTCTCGGGCCTCATGGATGGGCGATATTATTTTACCTGCTAGGGCTGTTAGGAGGCAGTTGCTACTAGAGGTATGCCGTGCTGAGCTGCTGCATATTTTGTTGTCCTGGAACTGATCTGAGTTTGAATGCTGTTGTCATCTTTATTTTTGCTATTTTCTTTTCTTTCTCTGTATGCTGGTTGGTAGCCTGTTTTATGGGTTGTATTTCATTTGGCTGGGTCCAGGTTGTCTATGGTGGTGGATTGGTTGGGGTCATGACAGGTGCCCTATTTGTGGGATCAGTCTGTCCTATTCTTGGTTGGTGGTTGTTTTCCCATTGGTTTTTAATCCGGAGATAGAAGACATACGCTGTCATTCTATAATTCTGCCTTTTTGTTTCCTTCTAAAAATACCATCAGCTTATAAAAAAAAGAAAAAAATGAAATTGATCTTAGATTTAGAGAAATCTAGGCCATATGAACAAAACATGGATTAGCAGTTTTTAATTAAGCTTTACCTTCAAAACAAGCAAGATTATTCTAATAGCTCTTTCAGCGTAAGCACCTGCTGCCAGCCCGTGGAAGTGGGGGTTGCTCTGATCGGTGGGAAAGCCAAGGATGCGTTGACGTTAAGTTATGAATGGTGGAGAGGAATAGTAGATTTTGCGAGAGGAGACAGTGGCGAGCGAAGGGGGCACCAAGAAAAGAGAAACCGACGGAAGATGAAACTCAAAACCAAATTTTCATCCCTCGTTTATTTTTTTTTATTTTAATAATTTATTTTTAAAATATTTTAAAAATTATCAATTCTTTAAATTTAAATTTTAATTCCCTACAAAAACTTAAAATAAAAATTTTCGTCCCCCTAAAATTTTTCAAATTTTATTTATAATAATATTGTTGTACAACTAAAATAATATTGACATTATTTTTAATAATCCTGGATAGAGGTGGCAAATTGGGCGGGTTTGGGTTGGGTCATTAATGGGCGGGTCACAAATGGGCCAAAAAGTATGGGTCATAAATGGGTCAAATATCCAAATGGGTTGGGCGGGTTGGGTCGATCGTTGGGCTAAAAATTTGATCAATTTTTTTAATAAAAATAATTGTCGATATAATAACGGGATATAAAAAAGACTACTAATATTTGCCTAAATGGTCAGGTGATGGCTCAAACGGGCCAAAATGGATCAGGTGGCCCAAATGAGTCGAATGGAGGCCCAAATGGGCCGATATGTGGGTCGGTCCATTTGACACATTTTTTTTAACGAAAAATAATTTTCGATACAATACCGGATACTAAAATAATTACCATAAAAATATTGGCCTAAATGAAGTATGGGTCATAAATGGGTCAGATGTCCAAATGGGTTGGGCGTTAGGTTGACCCATGGGCTAATTTTTTTTTAAATATATAAAAAATTTATAATAATAAGCAAATGAGTTGGGTGGCCCAAATGGGCCATTTTTGGTCCAAACGGATTGGGTGGCCCAAATGGGCCGCTTGAGGCCCAAACGAGTGATTGACCCTTTTAATCCATTTTTAATAAAAAATAATTTTTGATATAATAAATGGATAATAAAGTGACTCATGTAAAATAATTTGGTCCAAATGGATTGGGTGGCCAAAATGGGCCGCTTGAGGCCCAAACGGACCGAGATGTGGTTTGACCCTTTTAATCTATTTTTAATAAAATATATTTTTCGATATAAGAAAGGGAAAATAAAGTGACTAATGTAAAATAATTTGGCCAAAATGAATTAGATGGCCCAAACGGGCTGAGATTTGATTTGACGTTTTTAATAAAAAAATATTTTTTTAATAACAAGTGACTAATATAAAATAATATTTTTCCTTCAATCAGAAAATTGATTGAAAATTCAATTCCAAGGGACAAGACATGAAGAAATTAAAAAATAGGCCAAATAAAATAATAAATACATTGAAGATAAACTAGTACAAGGACATGTATCTCCAGAAATCCAAAATGGGGAGCCCTATTACCCCACCTACTTGACTCATAATAAACTTATTGAGCAGATAATATGCCTCCCATTACAGGCTTTTCCGTATTTTCAGTTGCTAATCAAAACTTATGCAAAAAATTGAAAGTGAACTTCTGGGATCATGTATTAATCTAGTTATCCACAACTTCAATAAGGGTAGGCTCATAATCACTAGGAGCCTCAAATCCATGGAGATTCATCACAGGAGCTGCCACATTTGTAAGTCCACCATCCGGAACATCGTGCAGAATCTAACACCAGCCGCCAATCCAGGACCTCCAATTGCAATTGGAACCTGCAAAAGGAAACCCAGATTTGAGAACATATAAATGCACCTCAATGTGATTGATAATCTAAACTAACAAACTCAACAGGTTATCACTGATCCCAAATGAAGGGCAATTCAAAGTATGCCAATATAATCTCACAACATGTTTTCTTAGCTTTCCTCCCTGAACAAGATGTTTCAACATACTTAAACTGGTCCGTATTTGGAACAGCATATTTAGTTTATGCATGTAATCAAGCTCCTAATCAGTCAATGAACATCCCGTGAAATGAGAATCTGAGTTTGGCCACGAAGGAGTTAAGTAAAACTTACTGGCTGAAGGGTGTGAGATGTGAGAATCTGAATTTGGCCGTTCTTATCAAGCATTGGTTTCCCTGACTTGTCCCTCTTCACCATGTCTTCAGCATTGCCGTGATCTACATTGACAACATATATTCCACCAACTTGTTCTATATAGCAGCAATGATCATCTGGAGTTAGAGAGCATCTCTTGTCAGCACAAAGACAACCATGCAATACCTTCCATCGGCTTTCATATTCTAACAGCGGCCATCTAGAGTAGTAGTTCCAAATTTACCAAAAAGCACATCACAAAACTTATACCTAGTGATATCTCTAAACCTATCAGTTTTAGAACCAATTAATAGTGAAATTGCTAGCAGCTTCAAGCCATAATAAAATGACTCACACATGCTCTAAAAATCCTTGAGCCTAAAAAGCAAGTTGCAAGGAGAGAGACCAAATGCACAAGTTCCCCATGTGTGGATACTTCTAGTTGTAAAGCCTTTAGCTAATTTTGATGAAAATAGCTAACCACGTTATTACTTTGCCAGTAATACAAATCATAATAAATAAACAAGAAATCAAGTGCATTTTTAAAGAAACAAGAAATCATATGCTATTTGATGATCAAAAATTAAACTATTATCATCATTTGGCATAGGAATTAGAACCACTTAGAGAAACAGAGAAGTGAACAAGCATACAATTAATCAAAAGAGTATAGAGTATTGGCAAGATAATATCCATAGAGAAGCTTACTACGCAAATTCATCAGAAAAACAGAAGCAATTAGCAGCTGATCTTTTCAAGCAAATAGATACAGATGGAGATGGAAAAATAGATACAGAAACAAAGCTTACATAAACCCTAGATTCATAGCCGGGTGTTTCTTTTCACAGTTGGCGTTGCAAAGCCGCAACTATCATATTGTGTGCTTGAATAAAGAACGAAGAACAAAGAATAAATAGCTACAGATCCCTCTTTCTTGCTCGCTGGCTCTTACTTTATTCAAGCACAAATTGCAAGTTTTCCCTCGAAATGCCCTTCGTCCATCACTCTTGAACCAGAGGTAATTACTAATTATTCAACCTTTCTCTCTTAACAATTAAACAGAGATTGAAAGGGGCAAAGTGAGGCCCGTTGGGCAGTAGGGGCAGACCCAAACGGGCCATGTTTTATACGGGCCTTATTTGGGCGGGTTTAAATGGGTAGATTTTTAATTGGATTGGGTTTGGGTTAATTTTTATTGGGCAGGTTGGGCGGGTCTTTTGGGTCTGGGCTAAATTTGACAGGTCTAATCCTGGATGATGATTGGTGTGTTAATCATATATTAATTAAGTTTTAGTGAATAAAAACTATACATATTACTATCTTCAATCATATATGAATTTATAAAAACAAGTTGATTTTGTTTGAAATGTACATAGAAACACTTGAGGTGGATTATTTATACATTTCATTATATCAACCAAAAAATGCATAGTAAATATGAAATAAAATTTTAATAGTAATGGTAAAAGTTTTGATGTATATTAATTCATATTATAGTAGTGGAAGGAAATTCTAGTTATTTTTTGGATGTATAGAGACTTTAAACTATATATAAAATGTGTACTATATTTATAATTTTGACATATATATCAAATATAGGAGGTTTTGACTAAATATAATATTTCATCAGTATTCAATTACTCATATAGATTATTAGATATTGTACCAGATATAAATGGGAATTAGTTGAGTGACATTAAATGTAAATCAAATTAATTAATAAGATAGGGTAAACTCATATTTAGACACTTAAATTTGTCAACAAAATTCATTTTGACATCTAAACTATGATAAAGACCAAATAAACATACAAACTATCTAATTTCGTTATTTTTAAACACAAATTTATGATTTGGAAGCAACTGTGTTTCACCCATCTTTTTTAGCGCGTTTATGTCAACTGGTAAACAAAACTCCTCTCTCTCTGTCTCTCACCCACTCGTCCCCTCATTTCTCCTTCCAGTAACCAGCACAATATTCTCCATATCAAACCTAATGAATTCGGTAATTTTGTTGCATGCCAAGTATACTTAAGGATAATCAAATTGCAAGATGCAAATAGTTTAGCAATAAAAGCTTAAATGGCCAAATGCAGTAAATTGAAAAAAAGAAACAAGAAGCAAATTGTAAGAAGCAATAGAACAAACACTTGGTGGGCAGAATAAACAACTGCAATATCTTGATTGCTCTATTTTTATTGACAACCACAAATGCCATTATATAGGCATTACAATCAACCGAGACTAAACTCAAACAACAAAATCAAAAAATGCAACACAAATAAAGTTAGAAAATTAAAGAAATATAAAAAACAAAATACTGTAGGAGAAAAAAAAAAAGGAAAATGACTGTTGTTGGCTCTTGCTGCTCTTCCGGATCTTGAGCCTATTTGGGTGACAGAAGCAACAACGCCTTATTCACCTTCTCCGAAGAGGACTTGGCGAAGAGATTTCCTCCGAGAGGGTCAGAAACCCAGGCAATTCCACCGTGTCGCTACGGTGGTCAGCGGCAAAAGAGAAATGGCATATTGGGGCTGCAACCGAAGCTAAAAACCTGATAAAAAGGGGAAAAGAGGCTACTGCTCATTGGAGCGAGAAGAAAAGAAAGGTGGCAGCTACAAGAAAGGGGGAGGGGGGAGGGTGCGGAGACTAACTGAGAGAGAAAGGAGAAAAGAAAAAAAATTAACAAAGGAAGGGAAGGAGGAAGAAGAAGAAGAAGAAGATAAGAAGTAACTGACGTGTGTCGGTAATTTATGGGATGACTGGCACGTGTCTATTATCTGAGGAGAGTCACAACCACGCGCTAGATCAATTCTTGTTTATGTCAATTTTATATTTAAAGTTATCAAAATTAGATAGTTTTATTGTTTAAAAATATCGTAATTAAAAGTTTAAATGTTTATTCGGTCGTTTGTTAGGTTTAGGTATTAAAATGAATTTTTTGGACAAATTTGAGGGTCTTCGTATGGGTTTACCCAATAAGATAATTACTAACTCATATAATTAGTTATATATATATATATATATATATATATATATATATATATATGGCCTTAGCTAATTATATTTAGAGAATAGAAGATGGCTCTATGGACTATGATTATGTTTAACGTTTATCCACATATATTATTTTGACTCAATTATTATACTCAATGTCATTAATTTGGCTTAACAGTTAAGAAATTATTAATTACTATATTATAGTCAATAGTTATATTATAAGGGTGAATGCGAAATGCAACCATCTTTTTATAAGTTTTGTAGTTTAATAGAATATATAATTAATAACACGTACTGAATCAATTACTTTATGTTTTAATTTTTTTTTATCAAATTATCCATATATAGAACAATTTTCATGAAAATAAAATATTGCAATAATGAAAAACCAACATTTTTATAGTACTAACTACTAAGCTAATTAAATTATTGGTTAGATTTTATATACTTATATATTTACATTAATTGGTAAAATTTTATTATATACTCATATAATTACGTTAATTGGTAAAATTTTATTGATACAATAATTGTACATAATTACACAATTAAAATACATAATCAATTACACATATAGATATTATGTCAAAAATAGATGAGTATTGGTTGAGTGATACTAAAAATAAATTGAATTATTAATAAGGTGATTAATATTATATACCCATACATTTACATTAATTGGTAAAATTTTATTTTTAATATATTTTTATAAATAAATAGATTTTTAATTTACGTACTCATATAAAAATTGTGATGAAAATAAATAAATATTAGTTGAGTGACACTAAAAGTAAATAAAATTAATTTCATATCCATATAGATATAAAATTAAATTTATCTTTTTAATAACTAAAATATCCATTTTAATTTATTAACTATTTATTATATTAATTTAGTGCATTAAAATATTTAATAGAAATAATTATGAAGTTAAATTTATATAATAAATATACAATATAAATTATAAATAATATTTACATATAAATTACTTGTATTATATATAATTAATAAATATTGGTTCTTTCGGTCCTAGAGGTGTGCATCGACCGGGTTCAGGTCAACCCGAACCGAACCCGAACCTTGAAATTTTACTAAAATCACCATCCTAACTGACCCTAAATTACACTAGGGCCCCAAACCGAATAACCCGAAAATTTTTGGGTCCCGAACCGAATAACCCGACCAACCTGAAAATTCAACCATTTGAAAAAAAAAATAAAACTCAACCAAAAAAGCTCAAATCTCAACCACATCAAAACAAAGAAAGAAAATCAAAGAAGGAAAATAAAAAACACAAAAAAATTCAATTCAACTAAAATTATGTCACGAAAAAAAAAGAAAAGTCAACAATCTAAAAAAAAATTAAACCCAAAAACTCAGATCTCAACCACATCAAACCACAAAAAAATAAAAAATAAAAAACACAAAATAATAAAAACCTGCAATATCTCACGCAAAAAAAAAAAAGAAAGAAAAGAAAAAACCCAGATCTTTGCTTTCTCATAGCTGGATCTGGGTTTTTATTTGTTTTTTTTTGGGTCCTCCTCATTGGATAAATAGATGGTGTGTGTGTGTGAGAGAGAGAGAGAAGGAGGAGAAGGAGAGGGAGGAAAAGGAGATGGGGTGTGTGTGTGTGTATGCGTGAGAGAGAGAGAGAGAGAGAGAGAGAGAGAGAGAAGAGGGTGAAGGAGAGGGAGGAGAGAGAGAGAGAAGGGGGTGAAGGAGAGGGAGGAGAGAGAGAGAGAGGGTGGGGCTGTGTGTGTGAGACAGTGAGAGAGAGAGAGAGAGAGAGAGAGAAGAGGAAGGAGAATGAGTGGGTGAGTGGAAAGAAAAAAAAAGTTTTATATATTAATTGTGGTCGGGTTTGGGTTTTGACTGTTTTAACCCGACTCCAACCCGAAATGTTTCAAATTCACAGACCCGAACCGAACCGAATACACCAAATAACCCTACCCGAATTGATATTTTGGATCGTGTTATTCAGGTCGGTTCGGGTTTTGCACACCCCTATTCGATCCAATTCGGTTTCAAAATAGTTCGTTACTGTTCAATACGGTTTTTGGTCCAGTTCCACTACAATTCGGTTCGATTCTAGTTAAAAAGGTAATGGTATAATTCAGTTCGATTTTAGTCAAAAAAGTTAATGGTATAATTCGATTCTATGTCTTTTTTTTTCGGTATTTCGGTTTGGTACAGAAATATTTAGACCCGTGTACACCCTTACTTATCACAAATTTTCTTTTTACCATAACATAATAATATAGAAAAGTGCAATTTATTCTAAAAGTTTTTTAAATAAGGATAAAATATTTGATTTTTATTCAAATTTCCAATTAATTTTTAAAAGAAAATAAAAAGTTAACGGTATAATTCGGTTCGGTTATAGTCAAAAAAATTAACGGTATAATTCGATTCTATATTTTTTTCGGTATTTCGGTTCGGTACAGAAATATTTAAACCCGTGTACACCCTTACTTGTCACAAATTTTCTTTTTACCATAACATAATTATATAGAAAAGTGAAATTTATTCTAAAAATGTTTTAAATAAGGATAAAATATTTGATTTTTATTCAAATTTCCAATTAATTTTTAAAAGAAAATAAAAAGTTAACGGGGCAACTATCCCTTCTTCTCTGAATAGGTCCCCCCAGGGTGAAAATGGATAATTTAAATTAAGATGCCATTTTCTTATTTTTCTAAGCTCGCTCCAAAAAAAAAAACACCTGTAAATAAGGAACTATTTTTTAAAAAAATACAACTACTTTGTTAAGAATCTAAATCACACTGGTCCAAATATAACATGCCTTCTCACTAAAACATTTGGCAATTAAGGTAATAGAAAAATTATTTACAAGTAGGTGTACCGCCAGTACCCGTGATTTTGGCATTGGTACAAGTAGCTTTTCCTCCCAAATTGATTCCCGATAGTTCAATTCCTTCGCATGGAGCTGCTGAGCTGCAATCTAAAAGAACTGAAACTGGTGTTTTTGAAGTTCCCTTAATGTTCCTAAAATGAACATCTGAAACCTTTACTTTCGAATTCCCTGGCTTTCCATAATTTTGATCTATAATGATCGGATTCTCTACATTTTCCATTGTTATATCTGTAAATGTGATCCCTGATGCACTTCCTGGTGGAGAATTGCCGTAGGTTTTGATCCTAGCCCCATTTGTTGTCCCCTTTATTGTGCATTTTGAGAATGTAATCCCCTTTACAGGCCTCTCATCATCATACTTTCCTAGACTGCCAACACTATTCCCAAAACAAGATGAAATCAATTAATTGTTACTCCATGTCAATTTTTCATATCTCATATTTAAATAATAAGAAATTTTATTTTACCTAAGGCCATGTCCAGGGCCACAAGTTAAGTCTGAGAATGTAGCATCAGTGACTCCTCCTCCAATGGAAATGCAATCATCACCGGTTCCAATTGTAGATTTAGTTACAGTGATACCAGAGGTATCGCTAAAGTGAATGCCATCGGTGTTAGGGCTATCACCAGGAGCAATAATCTTGAGATTATCTGCTTTAAAATTAGAGCAATCTGTAATATGAAAGTGAAAATACATGGAATTGAGGGAAGTGACTCCACCAACGAATGAGTTTGTTACTCTTTGGAACTTGATTGACTGCAAACATTCATATATATATGTCAAATTAAAAGCAAAAATCAAGAAATAATTTCAAATTTCTTTTTCTAAGAAAGATGATTAGAAAAAAAAAAAAAAATTGCAATGATGGATAACTTACAGATGGAAGGCCGGTGCAATCTCCATTTTTTTTTACAATCATTGTATTTCCAGGCAGAAGCACCCTGTCCATCGAAGGTTCCTTCACCATTGATGATTAGACCATCAATTCTTTGAAACATGAGCCAAGTTTTATCAACGTATGCACTCAAATCTGTACTTGCCAATATAGTTCCTTGATTGGTAAAAACTATAGGTTTGGTGCTCTTACATGGCCCTCTAAAAATAACAGGACCTGTAAGAAAAGAACCTATTGGCACTAGCAACTGTGCCTGATCAACACTAGCTGCGCATGCTGCTGTCCATGCCTTCTGGAAAGCCTAAATTATGGATACAAATTATGATAATAATCCTTTGTAAAATATTATTGAGAGACACACAAATTAACATTAAATATATATTCACCTGTACGTTATCACTTTTGCCATCTGGCTTAGCACCAAATGTAGAAATATCAAAAACACCATCACTCTTTTTATCTCCGCCATCACCAAGGAGGCGACGGCTAACAATAGTAATGTTACCATTTAGCACTGCAACTGCCACAAATAATAATAATAATAGTAAATAAATAATGTAAGCTAACAAAATAATAACAACAAGAAATAGTGATGAGAATGATTTTAGAAAATTGATACCTTTTTTTCCATTATCATGGTCGTTGAGGTGGCGGAATTCACCTCTAGCCAAACCAGAAGACAAAGCTAATGCTACTAAAAGAAAAGTTGTAACCTCCAATCTTCTTGTTAATGCCATAGTGAAATCGAACTCCAATGTTTTTGTTTTCTTAGAGTTTTTTTATTAAATTATAATTTTGTTTTCTTAGAGTTTTTTTATTAAATTATAATTTTGTATAGCTTCTCATATATATTTATACCCATTTTAAATGTATTTAAGGTTAACTAATAGAATGTGATTAGTGATTTAAAATTGATCTTTCTCATTTTTTGTGAACGAATTCTTTTAATTTTAGCACTATAATTTATCACTAATTTGTATTGTATATATTTTGGTGTTGTTTTTCAACTGTAATATTTTGAGTTCCAAAAACCTTTTTGTTATAGTGTGATGGGTTCACATAAAATATAAATCTATCAATAGGCTTTAATTTTATATAGTTGATTTATTTCAAGACTTTAAGCTCCCATAGATTTAATTTATTTTTATTCTTTTCTATATTATTAAATGGACTCCTTAATTCAAATTCGAGACTTGCCATTAAACTAAAATTTATTATTTATTTTATTCATGTTTTTATTATCAATCGTAGCTTAATGAAAATTTATACAGCAAAATATTTTATCTTCCAAATAGTTTAATTATTAAGAGTGTAAATTTTGAATTAGCAAGTACGAAAGTTTGTTTTGGGATAAACTTTGGTGCATTCGTTATTAACAGTCAACTAATTAATTAATA
The DNA here is from genome assembly GCA_947683425.1 of Excoecaria cochinchinensis. NCBI lineage: Eukaryota > Viridiplantae > Streptophyta > Magnoliopsida > Malpighiales > Euphorbiaceae > Excoecaria > Excoecaria cochinchinensis. The sequence goes on from CANTUQ010000050.1 coordinate 10,027,608, forward strand.
TTAATTAGTTATATTTTTGTTATCCATTAGTGATGAAAAAGAAAACCTAAATAAAACTATGCACAATCCCATATTTGTTAACCTAATTATAAGTGTGCATAAAGACAGCAACTCAGCAAGGCAATTAATTGCAGAATCTGAAAATGGTGGAAATGGGTTTGGGTTTTCCAAACATGGAGACAATTGTTTTGAGCGATTCTTTAGTAGTAGAAATAATCATTCCTTGAACTGATGAATTTTAGGAAGAACAAAGATCCCGTGGATGATGATGATCCCCAAAACCCCTCTACTTTTCAGAATTTGGAAAGCTCAGAAGTATGTGAATACGGTGGATTGAAAACTCTATTGCCTTCCTCAATGCATTTCTAAAATTTGACTGATTTGAAAGTGTCAAAATGTGGTGGAATCATAAATCTGAAAACTGCCTTTCTTGTGCTACTCAGGACAATGATTATTAGTGAATGCAAAATGATGCAAGAAATGGTAGGGGTTGAACCAGATGGAGGCGAAGATGTGATTGGTTTCAATTAATTAAGATGCTTGAAGCTTCACGATCTGCCAAGCCTCACAAGTTTCTGTTCAGGTAATTATGCACTCTATTTTCCATATCTGGATCATGTGACAATTATAAGATGCCTCAACATGAAGATATTTTCTCAACAAGTGCTCACACCAAAAGCTTAGCAAAGTACGAACAGCGCAGGATGAACTGCTGTTCGCAGCATGAAGTGGGTTTGTGGGGGTGGGATGAATGGGACTAGGAAGGAAGCCTTAATAACACCATTCAGAAATTATTTAAGAATGGGGTGAGAAGAGTACGTATCATATCAACTTGTTAAAATAAATATTGCTTGTCACTAAGAGTGTACACATTTCGGTACAATTCAGGAACTTGCAAATTTCCATATTATATTGAAATTTCGTTTCCTAAAAATTTTGTTACAATTCAGTTCTTATAAATTTCGGTACAATTCGATACGGTTTTTTTTTTAATTTTTGGTACAGTTCAGTTCGATTTTTCGGTTATTTCGGTACAAAATAAAACAATACAATAAAATACGGTATTTCGGATAATTTAATATTTTTAAAAATTTACAAAATAAATATATACAATAATAAATACAAATATAATTAAAATATCTCAATAAAAACATACAAAATTTAAAAATTAATACTCGACAATCTTTTTCTGCATTATGCTCGCATTGATTTGAGGATCTTGAGTAATATCTAAAAACAATAAAAAAAATTAAATATTAGACCAAAAAAAAAATCTAAACATTAAATACATAATTTAAGAATTTATTGTAATATAATAATTACCTGATTCGAACTTTTTAAGTTTTTCTGTTGATGCCTCTGAAGCTAAAAGTCTAGCCGATTTCAATCAATTTTGGCAACAAATAAGAATTTCGGCTGCAATCGGAGTTAAAAAACTTTTAAATTTGTCCAAAGATCTCTATCCAGTGCTAAAAACTGATTCAGAAGCTACAGTAGAGCACTAAACAGTTAAGACAGGTTTTAGCAAATTTCTGCCTTCAAATAAAAATGCGTAAGACCTATATTGATATCTTCCACATCTATTACTGCCTTCCAATAAAAATTTGAATAAACCCGATATTATCGTTCACAAGCTGGTTTAAATAAGAGTTTCACTGGTTTAAATAGATTTAATAAAAGAGAGATAAAGCAAAAATACAATTGTGACGCGCGCCGGATGTCCACTCGGCCGCCCCTATGACCGCCCGCTTGAGGGCGATCGGGCACTTGAGGGTCCGTTAACAGCTTGCAATAAATCGCAAGTGCGTCTATGTTGGGCAACTAGGAGGTTTCATGGAGTCGCCACCCAATAGAACATTGGGAAAGTTTCTCTCGTCTCGGAGAGCCTAAGACTACGCTTAATATCCATTTTGGGCCAACCAAATGGGTCTTGGAAGGTAAACCTCTCGCCCTAAGGAGCCTAGGATTAACGTCAAAGTCTCGTGACACAAGAGGTGTCTTGAAGGGTAAACCTCTCGCCTCTTTGAGCCCAAAGACCAGAGATAAGTTCGGGACTTCTCATTTATTCGTACTTTGATTATATACACAATATGAAATGTATTTTTTTTATTTTTTTTATTTTATATATTTATATATATTTTTTTATTTTTTTTATTATTTTTTTTTTTACATGAATAACATGTGATGTATGTACATGTTGTGCAGCATTCACAGCCACATGCAAGCAGGTATATCCTTCCAACCTTATTTCTCCCACACACGAGATCGTGCGGTCTCTTTCCTAGGTGGGCTTTATCCAAGGGTTAACAGGGAACCCAATAGACGCGTATAGTGCACGGTAAAAAACCGGCAGCGTAACAATTTTTATTTTAAAGCACATGCGCATGGATGTTTGGCCATTATATATTTAAACAATTCGATTAAATCAAGATGGGCCCACCGGGGCATGAAAGCTTTTGATGAAAACCATTTAATTTGATTGATTTTGTTCAATATATGATAGCCCAAATAGCAAGTACGATATTATGGTACATGTCACCTAGTGGAAGTTTCTAGTGCCATTACATAGGCTTCAGTCGTGGATGGTGTTATTTTAGGGCTACCCAAGCATGGTCCCTGCCAACAGGCCTAGCTCATCACGAGCGTAACGACCGATCGGGTCACCATTTGATATACCTTGATGGTACGAGACTTGGGCTAGTGATTATCCTTAACACTTCCCTAAATTGAGTGAAAATAGGGTCGTGCTTCGGTAACGCACCGGGGCTAATAAAGGGACCAAACTAGCATAGATCTAAGGCTCTAATGTGATGCAATGCAGCTTTGAAAGAAAGCGAAATTTCTAAACTAAAACTTAATTGTAAATTTTAGTCAAAGTACTTTCGAATCGAAGTCTCAAATATGTTCCCAGTGGAGTCGCCACTGTGACGCGCGCCGGATGTCCACTCGGCCGCCCCTATGACCGCTCGCTTGAGGGCGATCGGGCACTTGAGGGTCCGTTAACAGCTTGTAATAAATCGCAAGTGCGTCTATGTTGGGCAACAAGGAGGTTTCATGGAGTCGCCACCCAATAGAACATTGGGAAAGTTTCTCTCGCCTCGGAGAGCCTAAGACTGCGCTTAATATCCATTTTGGGCCAACCAAAGGGGTCTTGGAAGGTAAACCTCTCGCCCTAAGGAGCCTAGGATTAACGTCAAAGTCTCGTGACACAAGAGGTGTCTTGAAGGGTAAACCTCTCGCCTCTTTGAGCCCAAAGACCAGAGATAGGTTCGGGACTTCACATTTATTCGTACTTTGATTAATTTTACAATTAGGTTTTGAGTTTATTAGTTCGCTCTCTCTCCACACGATGCAATTTAAATTAAAGGCGCAATCATCCATTTAAGAGCATAAAATAAAATAGCATTAAAGCATAAAATAAATTTACAATAATACTAAGGGCAGAATACAACCCTCGCTTGTAAATGTGCGATACATGCATAAAACGGGTTATTCATTAACAATGAGAACATTGGTCCTCGCATGCATTCATTATGGAAAACGATTTTTATGTGATGATTTTATTGGGTAAAAATAGGACATTGGTCCAAGTTTTATTTAGCAAACATTCCATTTAGTAGACAACATTTGTGTGGTGCTTCTTTTTAGAGCGGTCGAAAATCATTTATTATTACAAACCACAAATAAATAAAATAATATAAGATAATAATTACATGCTTCTAAATAAATAAATAAATTCTAAAACTATTTGTCTCGATTGTGCTCCTCTAACAAGTCGCATACCGCTCGCGGTGACAGTAATAAAAGGAAATAATATTAATCAACAATAATTATATCAACGATGATGAAAAATAATAATAATAAAATATAAAATGATATAAATAATAATATGAACCAAATAATAATAATGATACTAATATATTGACAATAACAATAAAATGCATTAAACATAAAATGATAATATTAAGAATAATAAATAATATAGTATTAATATAACAATAATAATAAGCAAATAATAATAATATCATAATAATCATAATATCAACAACATAATAATATTCACACAACAATAACAATAATATAATCTCAATATTAATAATAAACAATAATAATAACAAAAATCAATAATGATAATAATAATAAAACATAAAATTAAATAATATTTAATCACAAATCAATAAAACTAAATAACCATAGGACTCAATAATAATAATAGTAATAATATTAAATAATAATAATAATAATAATAATAATATTAATAAACAGAAATTAAATAAATACATATAATAATAATAATAATAAATAAATAAATATAATAACAATAATTAACATAATCACAAAAACAGAATAATAAATATTAAATAAAATAATAGAAATAATAAAAACAGAATTATAAATAAATATTAATAATAATAATAATAATAATAAATAATTAATAATAATAATAATAATAACATTAATTAATATTAATTAATAATATATTAAAATAAATAAATATAAAATAGACTCATCGGATTTCCCTCGCCGGAGCCTCACCGGAGCAGCCGTTGGAGACACCGCCGACACCGGATGGTAGATCGGAGCGCCGGGATCACGCTGCCGTCGGTCACGCGCCGGAAATTACCTCCTGTCGCCGGAAAACGCGCTGGAAGCCGCACGGTTCTTCCCTTCCGATCTCCCTCACGCCGGCGAGTGTCGGTGAGCGGTGGTCACCGTCGGGTGCGTCTGGGTCTCGCCGGTCGCCTCGTGAGGTGCGTGCAGCCGTGTGCGGCGGCGGTTGGCCGGCGGAGGGGACGCCTCCTTCCCCTCTCTTTTCTTCTTTCTCCTCTTCTCTCCGGCGTTGGCCCTCTCCTCTGTTCCCTTATTTCTTTCTTTCCCTTTCTTTTCCTTTGATTTTGTTTGGTTCCCTCTGTGCCTTTGATCTCTCTCTTTTTCTTTCTTTTTTCTTTCCTTTCCTTTCTTTTTCTTTGTTCTTGGTCTGTGTCTTCTTGCCCAGCCGAGAGCCCTCCTCTTCTTGCTCTCTCTTTCTTTTCTTTTTCCTTTCTTTTCTTTTTTCTTTCTTTTTCTTTTGCTCTCTCTTTCTTGATCTGCCGAGCCCCCCTCTTCTTGCTCTCTCTTTCTTTTCTATACCCTCAAATTAGGGTTAATTAGGTTACCCTAATAACTTCCTCCAATTTTCCATTCTTTTTAATTTTCAATTTTAATTAATTTACTTAAACTAACACATTAACTAATTAAATACTCTATTAATTACATATTTTACGTCTTAATATAATTAATCTATTTAGCCATATATATTTTATATAATTAATTAAACATTCTACATACTAATTAATATTAATTAACTAAACTTTAATTACTACTAATTAACTTTCAATTTTTAACTTTATACACACACATATTTATATATTATCATATATATTATTTTTTTTGGAGGGAATTACTAAGGACCCAAAATCACTTTTTCATTTTTATACTGAGCTCGGTACCTGGTGTCTACAACAATGAAAAAGAATGGTTTCACAAACTGTCTCTCTAAGGATAGCATTACAAACATAAATGAGTTTTAAGGAAGTCTGATAGAGCCAGCAGATCAAAATAAAGGATAGTAAAATGATCAAAAGAAGAAACAAGCAGATCAAAATAAAGAAATGTCCTTTGGTTTACCATTTGATTGATAGATTTTTTTTTTATTAAAATGGTCAAAGTGAAGGATAAATTTATATTGAATATTATCTCTAAATCTGAATGCGAACAGAGATTATTAATTCTAAACAAATGAATCATAAATTAGTTAGGTAACCAAGGAAAGAAAATAATAAATTCATCAGATTTGTAGAACATTGCAAGCCAATTAAAGAATCAACTTAAAAACTAAGGGTGTGTTCGGTAAAATTGTAGGTTTTTAGTTTTTAAAATCTAAAAACTATTTTTAGTTTTTGTTCTTTATTTTTTAGAAAACTGTTTTATATATTTAAAAATTTTATCATATTTTTTTTAATTATTTATGTATATTTTTTTAATTATTCATGTACATTATAATAATGACTTCGGTGGTAGTAGTGACAGAAGCGGCAATATCGTTGTGGTGGTAGTGCCAGAGACGTTGTGGTGGTAGCGGCAGCAGCATGGTGGTGGCGGAGGTGGAATTGGCATGGTGGTGGAGGAGGCAGAGGCAGTGGCAGCGGCAGCATGGTGGTGGCAGAGGTGATAACGGCGTAGTGGTGGGGGCAACGATAGCGTGGTGATGGTAGAGGCTGCGGCAGCATAGTGGTGGCTGAGGCAACAGCGGCACATCGTGGTGGTAGTGGAGGCGACGACAGCATAGTGGTGGTGGAGGCAGCAGTGGCGTGGTACTGGCGGCGGCGGTGGTGGTGGTGGTAGAGGCAGCAGCGGTGTAGTGGTGGTGGTGGTGATAAAGGCGGTGGCAGCGGTGTGGTGTTGGAGGCAGCAACAGTGTGGTGGCCTCCGTGGTGGTGGAGATGGCAGCGGTGTGGTGGTAGAGGTGGCAGCGATTTGGCGGTAGTGTGGTAGTGGTGGAGGAGGCGGCGGCATGGTGGTGATGGTGACAGCGGTGTGGTGGTGGCGGTGGTAGTGGAGGCGGCAACGGCGTGGTGGTGGTGGAGGCGGCGGCGGTGTGGTGACGACGGAGGCGACAATGTGGAGGTGGCAATATGGCAGTGTGGTGGTAGTGGTGGCGGTATGGTGGTAATAAAGATAAAGTAGCAAAATCCTAAAAACCTCATTTTTAAGATTTTTATTTTTTGTTTTAGATGTGAAAATCAGTTTTTTAAATTTTTGCAAAAACCGAAACGGTAATGAGTTTGCCGAACATATTTTAGTTTTATTTTTTAAAAAATAAACAAAAAACCGAAAACAAAAACCTCTCCGAACGCACCCTAAACTTTTTTATGATTTATTTTTATATATAATTTTATAAAAGGATCCTTAGAGTTTTCGAATCTGTCTCAGGTCTTGCCGTCAATTTTCACAAAAGTTTCCTTATTGGTATTAATGTGAGCTAGTGTTGGCTATTAGATTGTGTAGAAACTGCGAGATGCAAGGTGCAGTAGCTCCCTTGCACCAACCTCGGCCTCCCATTGGGAGCAAATCTAAGAAAGAGAGCCACTTAGAATCCAATCTTAAAGAGTTTTCAAAGCAAACATGCTGGTTGGAAAGGCAGGCATTTATCTATGGGGGGGCGTCTCACTTTAATCAAGGCCACTTTGATGAGCCTTCCTATCTATTTTATGTCTCTCTTCAAAATGCCGACAAGAGTAATCAGCTCTTTGCACTCCATCATGAGAAACTTCCTATGGAAGGGGGCTGATGGCAAAAGAGCCTTCTGTAAAATCAAATGGTCTCTTCTGGAACAAGATAGAAGATTCGGTGGGTTGGGGATTGGATCATTACACCATAGAAATCAGTGTTTGCTGTTCAAATGGTTTTGGAAGCCTTTAATCAAATAGCAAATCTCTTTGGCAGGATCTGGTCTACAGAAAATACAATATTATTAATTCTTTAACTCCAGAAATTATCTCTGATAAACGCTATTCAATCATGTGGGAAGATATCGACAAAATTAGATCTTCTCCTGCTTTCATAAATAGCCTAGCAATAGACGTGGGAAATGGTCAATTCTGTCTCTTCTGGCATGATAGATGGCTTCTTGAGGAACATATCAAAACTAAATATCCTGGTTTATTTAGTATCTCTTGTCTTCCTAATGCCACGGTTTCATCATTTGGTCTATGGGTTCGTGGGCAATGGGTATGGAATTTGCGTTGGAAAAGAGCTCTCTTGGTCTGGGAATCGAATCTTGTCGAATAACTTATGCATATCCTCAACTGCTTCTCCCTCACTTCTGGGCGTATGGACTGAAACATTTGGATTCGTGAACAGGACGGTAGCTTTTCTATCAAATCTGCATGCAATCTTTTGGGCAGTCTCTCTTCTCTTGCAGGCTTGTGTGAATTCTCTTTCATCCTTTGGAAAAAGATAGCGCCTCCAAAGGTTGAGATGTTTCTCTGGCTGTGTCTTTCAGCACCAAGTCTTTTCTTGCCAGCCGTGGCATCATATGTCCCCAAGAATCTATCTGTGCCTTGTGCAATTTAGCAGATGAAAGCTCGGACCATCTGTTAGTTACTTGTGCCTTTTCTTCTTCACTCTAGTACAGAATTTTCAGGTGGTAGGGTATTGATTGCTGCATTTCAGAAATGTTCTCAGATCTAGTTAGACAATGGCAATTTTTGCTAATGGTTTAATGGTGAAAAAAGTTTGGAATATCATTCTTATGACTTGTATCTGGTCAATTTGGTTAGAACGTAATGCAGTAGTGTTTTCTAGTTCCAAATTTCTAGATGTATCCTTATTATTAACCTATGTCTAGACAAATCCCCTTTTTGGATTAAGGCACACAAGTATTTAAATTCTCTTTATGGACAGGAATTGAGCTTTGCTATAGAGGGCATCAAAAAGTTGAAAGCTAGGCCTAAGTATAGACCTAAGCTTTATTGGCAGCCTCCAACTGTGGACACTTTGAAGTGGAATTCGGATGAATCATCTTTTAGTAATCTGGGTCCCTCGAGAATCGGTGGGGTGCTTAGAGACTCCTCTGGCTCAGTCCTCTGTCTTTTCTCTTGCAACATCGGATTCAGCAACTCTACTTCTGCTGAAATTTTGGCTATACTCAAAGCTCTCCAAGTCTCCTTCGATTTCTTATTAGAGCAAAATAAACCGGTGCTTTTCGAGCTAGACTCGCAGACAGTAGTATATTGGCTGAAAAATCTAACAGTAGAACCTTGAAAGTTGGACATCATGTTTAGTGACATCAGTAACCATTTGAGCAGATTAAATAAGGTGATCTTTTCTCATAAACACATAGAATATATTTTTTTTGCAGACATCCTAACTAAACAGGGGGCTTATCGTAAAGAAAACTTGATAGCTTGGTTAAACTAACTGTTTCTGATTTCTTGTTTTGTCTGGTGGGCTGGGATTGTTCTGAGTCAAGCTCCTCTCATCTGGTTTTGAGGATTCCTTTCAGCAGCGAAGTGTTTATTTGTATAGTTCTCGGGCCTCATGGATGGGCGATATCGTTTTACCTGCTAGGGCTGTTAGGAGGCAGTTGCTACTAGAGGTATGCCGTGCTGAGGTGCTACATATTTTGTTGTCCTGGAACTGATCTGAGTTTGAATGCTGCTGTCGTCTTTATTTTTGCTATTTTCTTTTCTTTCTCTTTATGCTGGTTGGTAGCCTATTTTATTGGTTGTATTTCATTTGGCTGGGTCCAGGTTGTCTATGGCGGTGGATTGGTTGGGGTCACGACTGGTGCCCTATTTGTGGGATTAGTCTGTCCTGTTCTTGGTTGGTGGTTGTTTTCCCATCGGTTTTTGATCCGGAGATGGAAGACATACGCTGTCATTCTGTAATTCTGCCTTTTTGTTTCCTTCTAAAAATACTATTAGCTTATCAAAAAAAAAAGAAAAAAAATGAAATTGATCTAAGATTTAGAGAAATCTAGGCCATATGAACAAAACATGGATTAACAGTCTCTAATTAAGCTTTACCTTCAAAACAAGCAGATTATTCTAACAGCTCTTTCAGCGTAAGCGCCTACCGCCTGCCCGTGGAAGTGGGGGTTGCTTTGATCGGTGGGCAAGCCAAGGATGCGCTGATGTTAGGTGATGAATGGTGGAGAGGAATAGCAGATTTTGCGAGAGGAGACAGCGGCGAGCGAAGGGGGCACCAAGAAAAGAGAAACTGAGGGAAGATGAAACTCAAAACCTAATTTACATCCCTCGTTTATTTTTTTTATTTTAATAATTTATTTTTAAAATATTTTAAAAATTATCAATTCTTTAAATTTAAATTTTAATTCCCTCCAAAAACTTAAAATAAAAATTTTCGTTCCCCTAAAATTTTTCAAATTTTATTCTTAATAATATTGTTGTACAACTAAAATAATATTGACATTATTTTTAATAATCCTTGATGATGATTGGTGTGTTATAATCATATATTTATTAAGTTTCCGAGAATAAAAATTATACATTTTACTAACCCGAAAATTCATCCATTTGAACAAAAAAATAAAACTCAACCAAAAAAACTCAGATCTCAACCACATCAAAGTAAAGAAAGAAAATCAAAGAATGAAAATAAAAAACACAAAAAATTTCAATTCAACTAAAATTATGTGACGAAAAAAAAAAAGAAAATTCAACAATCTAAAAAAAAAAATTAAACCCAAAAACTCAGATCTCAACCACATCAAAGCAAAGAAAAAAAATTAAAAAGACAAAATAATAAAAACTTGCAATATCTCATGCAAAAAAATAAAGAAAGAAAAGAAAAAACCCAGATCATTGCTTTCTCATAGCTGGATTTGGGTTTTTTTATTTGTTTTTCTTTTTTTTTTTGGTCCTCCTCGCTGGATAAACGGATGGTATGTGTGTGTGAGAGAGAGAAGGAGGTGAAGGAGAGGGAGGAAAAGGAGATGGGGGGTGTGTGTGTGTATGTGTGTGAGAGAGAGAGAGAAGGGGGTGAAGGAGAGGGAGGAGAGAGAGAGAGAGAGGGGGGCGCTATGTGTGTGAGACAGTGAGAGAGAGAGAGAGACAAGAGGGACGACGAAGAGGAAGGAGAGTGAGTGGGTGAGTGGAAAGAAAAAAAAAAGCTTTATATATCAATTACGGTCGGGTTCGGGTTTTGACTGTTTGAACCCGACCCGAACTTGAAATGTTTCAAATTCACAGACCCAAACCGAACCGAATACACCAAATAACCCTACCCGAATTGATATTTCGGATCGTGTTATTCAGGTCGGTTCGCGTTTTGCACACCCTTATTCGATCCAATTCGGTTTCAAAATAGTTCGGTACTGTTCAATACGGTTTTTGGTCCAGTTCCACAACAATTCTGTTCGATTCTAGTTAAAAAGTTAATGTTATAATTCGGTTCGATTTTAGTCAAAAAAGTTAACGGTATAATTCGATTCTATGTCTTTTTTTTTGGTATTTCGGTTCGGTACAGAAATATTTAGACCCGTGTACACCCTTACTTGTCACAAATTTTCTTTTTACCATAACATAATAATATAGAAAAGTGCAATTTATTCTAAAAGTCTTTTAAATAAGGATAAAATATTTGATTTTTATTCAAATTTCCAATTAATTTTTAAAAGAAAATAATCCCTTATTCTCTGACTAGCCCCCCATGGTGAAAATGGATAATTTAAATTAAGATGCCATTTTCTTATTTTTCTGATCTCGCTCCAAAAAAAAAAAAACACTTGTAAATAAGGAACTATTTTTTTAAAAAAATACAACTACTTTATTAAGAATCTAAATCACACTGGTCCAAATATAACATGCCTTCTCACTAAAACATTAGGCAATTAAGGTAATTGAAAAATTATTTACAAGTAGGTGTACCGCCAGTACCCGTGATTTTGGCATTGGTACAAGTAGCTTTTCCTCCCAAATTGATTCCCGATAGTTCAATTCCTTCGCATGGAGCTGCTGAGCTGCAATCTAAAAGAACTGAAACTGGTGTTTTTGAAGTTCCCTTAATGTTCCTAAAATGAACATCTGAAACCTTTACTTTCGAATTCCCTGGCTTTCCATAATTTTGATCTATAATGATCGGATTCTCTACATTTTCCATTGTTATATCTGTAAATGTGATCCCTGATGCACTTCCTGGTGGAGAATTGCCGTAGGTTTTGATCCTAGCGCCATTTGTTGTCCCCTTTATTGTGCATTTTGAGAATGTAATCCCCTTTACAGGCCTCTCATCATCATAGTTTCCTAGACTGCCAACACTATTCCCAAAACAATAAGATGAAATCAATTAATTGTTACTCCATGTCAATTTTTCATATCTCATATTTAAATAATAAGAAATTTTATTTTACCTAAGGCCATGTCCAGGGCCACAAGTTAAGTCTGAGAATGTAGCATCAGTGACTCCTCCTCCAATGGAAATGCAATCATCACCGGTTCCAATTGTAGATTTAGTTACAGTGATACCAGAGGTATCGCTAAAGTGAATGCCATCGGTGTTAGGGCTATCACCAGGAGCAATAATCTTGAGATTATCTGCTTTAAAATTAGAGCAATCTGTAATATGAAAGTGAAAATACATGGAATTGAGGGAAGTGACTCCACCAACGAATGAGTTTGTTACTCTTTGGAACTTGATTGACTGCAAACATTCATATATATATGTCAAATTAAAAGCAAAAATCAAGAAATAATTTCAAATTTCTTTTTCTAAGAAAGATGATTAGAAAAAAAAAAAAATTGCAATGATGGATAACTTACAGATGGAAGGCCGGTGCAATCTCCATTGTTTTTACAATCATTGTATTTCCAGGCAGAAGCACCCTGTCCATCGAAGGTTCCTTCACCATTGATGATTAGACCATCAATTCTTTGAAACATGAGCCAAGTTTTATCAACGTATGCACTCAAATCTGTACTTGCCAATATAGTTCCTTGATTGGTAAAAACTATAGGTTTGGTGCTCTTACATGGCCCTCTAAAAATAACAGGACCTGTAAGAAAAGAACCTATTGGCACTAGCAACTGTGCCTGATCAACACTAGCTGCGCATGCTGCTGTCCATGCCTTCTGGAAAGCCTAAATTATGGATACAAATTATGATAATAATCCTTTGTAAAATATTATTGAGAGACACACAAATTAACATTAAATATATATTCACCTGTACGTTATCACTTTTGCCATCTGGCTTAGCACCAAATGTAGAAATATCAAAAACACCATCACTCTTTTTATCTCCGCCATCACCAAGGAGGCGACGGCTAACAATAGTAATGTTACCATTTAGCACTGCAACTGCCACAAATAATAATAATAATAGTAAATAAATAATGTAAGCTAACAAAATAATAACAACAAGAAATAGTGATGAGAATGATTTTAGAAAATTGATACCTTTTTTTCCATTATCATGGTCGTTGAGGTGGCGGAATTCACCTCTAGCCAAACCAGAAGACAAAGCTAATGCTACTAAAAGAAAAGTTGTAACCTCCAATCTTCTTGTTAATGCCATAGTGAAATCGAACTCCAATGTTTTTGTTTTCTTAGAGTTTTTTTATTAAATTATAATTTTGTTTTCTTAGAGTTTTTTTATTAAATTATAATTTTGTATAGCTTCTCATATATATTTATACCCATTTTAAATGTATTTAAGGTTAACTAATAGAATGTGATTAGTGATTTAAAATTGATCTTTCTCATTTTTTGTGAACGAATTCTTTTAATTTTAGCACTATAATTTATCACTAATTTGTATTGTATATATTTTGGTGTTGTTTTTCAACTGTAATATTTTGAGTTCCAAAAACCTTTTTGTTATAGTGTGATGGGTTCACATAAAATATAAATCTATCAATAGGCTTTAATTTTATATAGTTGATTTATTTCAAGACTTTAAGCTCCCATAGATTTAATTTATTTTTATTCTTTTATATATTATTAAATGGACTCCTTAATTCAAATTCGAGACTTGCCATTAAACTAAAATTTATTATTTATTTTATTCATCAATCGTAGCTTAATTTCTAATACCTTAAATTACTTTATACTCTTAAAATATTAATTGCACTTTATAAATTAATGAAAATTTATACCGCAAAATATTTTGTCTTCCAAATAGTTTAATTATTAAGAGTGTAAATTTTGAATTAGCAAGTACAAAAGTTTGTTTTGGGATAAATTTTAGTGCATTCGCTATTAACAGTCAACTAATTAATTAATATTAATTAGTTATATTTTTGTTATCCATTAGTGATGAAAAAGAAAACCTAAATAAAACTATGCACAATCCCATATTTGTTAACCTAATTATAAGTGTGCATAAAGACAGCAACCCAGCAAGACAACTAATTGCAGAATCTGAAAATGGTGGAAATGGGTTTGGGTTTTCCAAACATGGAGACAATTGTTTTGAGCGATTCTTTAGTAGAAGAAATAATCATTCCTTGAACTGATGAATTTTAGGAAGAACAAAGATCCCGTGGATGATGGTGACCCCCAAAACCCCTCTACTTTTCAGAATTTGAAAAGCTCAGAAGTATGTGAATACGGTGGATTGAAAGCTGATTCAGTACTAAAAGCTGATTCAGAAGCTACAGTATAGCACTGAACAGTTAAGACACTAAAGAGGTTTCAGCAAATTTCTGCCTTCAAATAAAAATGCGTAAGACCTACATTGATATCTTCCACATCTATTACTGCCTTCCTGTGAGAATAACGCCACACTTCCTTGTTATTGAGTAAAAGAATATATACAGCAGCATTTACAAGTAATAGAAACAGAGTAGGACTCAACAACAGCATGTACAAGTAATAGAACAGAGTAGGACTCATACACGTGTACATCAAGATATGGACAGCTAGAGTGATAGTCTGATAAGAAGTTTATCCCTTTCACTCCCCCGCAAGCTGAAGAGGGAGGGATCGATCTCTCAGCTTGTCCCTTAGAAGCTGAAACCGCCCCTTGTGTAAAGGCTTCGTAAGAACATCAGCAGTCTGATCCACAGTAGAGATATAACGTACAACAAGTGACTTAGATTTCACTTTATCATGAACAAAATAAAAATCAATCTACAAATGTTTGCTATGTCGATGAAAGACTGGATTGGCAGTAAGATATACCGCATTAAGGTTATCACACCAGAGAATAGGGGGCTTGGACAAGGGAAAACCAATTTCACTCAAGAGCATAAGAAGCCAGCTTAGTTCAGAGGTTGCAGAAGCAATGGACCGGTACTCAGCCTCGGTGGAAGAACGAGAAACCGTCCGTTGCTTTCGAGACAACCAGGAAATGAGACATGAACCAAGAAACACGGCAAAACTAGCTGTGGATTTGCGGTCATCCAGACAACCACCCCAGTCTGCATCAGAGAAGCAGTGCAACTGAGAAATGTTTGTTTTAGAAATGAACAACCCATGATCAAGAGTGCCCTTTAGATATCTTAAAATGCGTTTAACAGCACTCCAATGATTAACAGTGGGAGCATGCATAAACTGAGACACTTTATTAACAGCAAAGGCAATGTCGGGTCTTGTGAACGTGAGATATTGAAGACTGCCCACAATGCTGCGGTAGTAACTGGGATCAGAGAAGGGAACACCATCTGCAAGAGCCAATTTGTCCATTGGATTAGCAGGAGAAGAAATCACTACAAGAAAAATGCTATTTAACGAAGGGAAATCCGGTCGTTAAAAGTTATAATCCGGTCGTTAAAAACTTTTAACGACCGGAAAATTCGGTCGGTAAAAGGTATAGACGACCGGATATTGCATCCGGTCGTTAATGTCTTTAACGACCGGAATATTTTCGGTCGTTGAAAAGTGATTTTTAGCGACCGGATTTTCCTTTCGCTAATTATATTCACTTTTAATGAAGGGATTTCCGGTCGTTAAAGATACCTTTTAGCGACCGGATTTTCCCTTCGCTAATTGTATTCAATTTCAACGAAGGGATTTCCGGTCGTTAAAGATACCTTTTAGAGATCGGATTTTCCTTTCGCTAATTATATTTACTTTTAACGAAGGGATTTTTGGTCGTGAAAGATACCTTTTAGCGACTAAATTTTCCTTTCGTTAATTATATTCTCTTTCAACGAAAAAATTTTTGATCGTTAAAGATATTTTATAACGACCGAATTTTTGTTTCGTTAATTATATTCACTTTTCAACCTTTCCTGTCGTTTAAAAATACTATTTTACCGATCGAATTTTTCCTTTGCTAATGTTATTTGCTTTCAACGAAAAAACTTTTGGTAGTTGAAGATGCTTTTTATCAACAAGTTTTTTCTTTCGTTGTATTCACTATAAATAAAATATTTTATTTGACTATTACTAGTACACATCATTCATGCACATATACATATCCAAAATTATAGTAAATCATTTTTTCATAGATTGCAAAATATCAGATACAAAATATATCGATATTTCGAAATTGGTTAACATTGTATCATAAGAAATAAGTTAATTCTCATAATCACAGATATGCTACACTTAATGGCATTACCTCGATTCTAATACTGGAACCAACACTAAGCAGATCTATCAGAGCCACCAAAGCATTCAACTTTTCATCAATGCTTAGATCTGAATATTCACCCTCCATAAGTCCTAGCAACCATACTTCTCCTGGATGGCTCTCATCAATTTCATTAGGAACAATCAACATGTTATTTTTACTTTTATGGCCCAAAACATTCTTAGCTTTTCTTGAATTGGGATTTTCTGAGTCACACTCAGAATCGCTGCTGCTTGTTCCGCTATCATGGAAGTCATCATGTACTAAACCATACTTTGCCATGATGCTCATTTCCTAAAGGAAAATAGAAGGTTAGGATCTTTTCATGTGTCTGTCAATTTTTTAAAAAAGAAAAATAATGCTTCACATCAAAGTCATCAGTAGTACATAACCACACTCCAAAATTTACAAATTAAAAAGTGGCAAGAGAGTTATCAAAAACCAATGCTGCAACCTTATTAAATAATACCTTGCTAATGGCTTCCCTGCGACATGCTCCTTGCCTTGAACCAAAACCAGCAGCAACCAACACTTGATGCAGTATTTCTGTCCATGTCAGAGGATTGAGGGACTTTTTC
This sequence comes from Excoecaria cochinchinensis, assembly GCA_947683425.1. NCBI lineage: Eukaryota > Viridiplantae > Streptophyta > Magnoliopsida > Malpighiales > Euphorbiaceae > Excoecaria > Excoecaria cochinchinensis. The sequence continues at coordinate 10,044,266 of CANTUQ010000050.1, forward strand.
CAAAACTCCAGAACATATTCATGATCTTCAACCTACCAAAAGAAAATATCAACAACAAAGTTAGTGTTCCATAACTCCCAAACAATCAAAAAGGGGAGAAAGAAAGAAAGAATCAGAACTCATTCAAACAGTCCTTTTTATCAGAACTAAATAGTAAGATAGATGAATCTCACAGAGTGTATGAATCTTCTTAATATTTTTTCAATACTTTTGAAGATTGTGAGCTAGTAAGCTCTCCAACAATCCACCATCTATTTCTTTAACTTTGGTCTCCTATTAAAATTTAGCAACTCGTATCCCAACAAATGGCAAGGTATACACCTAATACTTGGATCCTAGAACATACCTGATATGCAAAATAAACATAATTGCTTTAAATTAATAGAATTGTACATTTGACACATCAGGCACTTATTCAAACGGAACAATTTAAGAAGAAGATAGAGCACATCAATGTTGCAAAATACAAACTTTCTTCCCTAGGCATGTTTTGGTCTAACGCATCATGAAGAACTGAAGCAACTAAAAATGGGTGGTTTACACATAAAAATAATCATAAAAAAGAAAATCATGTTAAGAGCATACAGCTGCAGAGATATATACTCACTGTATGAAGAAGTGCAAGAAACTTGCAAGATACGCTCAAATGAGGTAAAAATCCATTAATAATCTCTGCTTCGACATCAGAAAAGAGAAGCTTCAGAAGGGCCACATGAAGTTTTCCAAGTAACAAAGAATCCTGAGAGCAACATTAAAAAAAAAAAAATTGAATTCACCAAAGCAAGAAACAAGTGCCACCAAAAGTAAACTGGCATTAAGAGGGGAAACTTGGAAATACAAGCTGAAGGAAAAATATGTTCTGAGAATTAACCTTATCATGGAATGCCTGAGCAAACTCATCAAGAGTGAAGTGACAAGCATCAATGATGACTGAATAAGTATATAGAAAATGGAAAACCTGCAAAACAAGGTGCCAGTCCAACTTCAGCAGGAATATTAGAACCCAGCAAACTTCAGCAAGAATTTTAAAAGCTTCAACATAATAAGACAAGGGAAGGGGTAAATTGAACGGAATAAGGGAAAAGTAAAAAACTGGAAACAGTTCCAAATTCCAATGAGAGATCCTACAGAAGTTAGCAAAACAGTTGAAACAGTTAATACATACTACACAATGAAAAATTACTCCACAATGAAAAATCTGAAACATTGAGAAGAGCTGAGAAAAATTGGAGGAATGGAAAGCAAAACAGTTAATACATACTACATATATACCAGATATGCTGATTTCAAACTCATAAGAAGATTTTTCATTAAAAATTCTTGTTGTTCGGTACAGAGTTGTGCTTCTGTTGAGGAGCTGAAACTTGATATCAAAATTCAAAAGAGTATGCTTTCACCGACATAAGTAACAGCTCATCCTTCAAAAGAATAAGTTAAAAACCATACCTGAAATTTGGTAAAGAAATTTCCGAATGCCTTAAATGTCTCGGCGGAATCTGTCAGCATTTTTTCCTTCGTTTATATAATCAATCTCTTGATACAAAATCCTAAAACCAAGATGAAGACCAAAATGAATAGAGTAAAATACAAGTTCAAATACCAAAATGAATAGAGTAAAAAATGCTGCTTCACCATAATGTATTGAATTAACTTAAAAACTTAGTATGTCATAGCACAGATCTATATTTGCTGCTTCAACTCTGTTTATCTCATCCTGAAAAATCACAAATTGTCAATGAATAATATTAGATTTTAGTAATCAATGAAACATGATGAAATTAACCTATTAAATTATTATAACATTAATTAAGTAGCAAACTGTGAATACCGACGAAGTGGCCAAATCATTGTTGTAAATGTGCCTTGAATTTGTTGGATCTCATCTAGAAGTTGGATTTGTTCAATTCATCTAGATGTTGTTGAATTATCAACTCATCTAGATGTTGGAATAATTTTTCAAAGGCCACCAACCCATTCTTTGAATTTGGTGGCACAATTTATGCCTATAAAAGGCTTCCCTCTTCATTTGGTTTTGGCATCAAAAATATTAGAGAGTTTAATTGAGAGTTAAGAGAGTTAATGCTCTAATAAATTAAGAGAGCATTTTGTGAGATTATTGGGTGTAATTGGGTTTTGGGGTTGAGAGTTACTCCACTTGTAATATTGTTTATCCCATAGTGAATTTATTGCTCCCCTTCTCCCGTGGACGTAGGCGCATTGCCGAACCACGTAAATTTTGTGTGTATTATTTTATTACTTTGGCTATTTCTTCATAGTTGCCATAAAATTTACTGTTTAAATAGCCCGTCGATCCTAACAAATTGGTATCAGAGCTAAGGTTCTTTCTGAGTATGCTCTGTGGTTGCAGTATAAACTGATCTTCCACATCAGAAAAGATTTTTCCTTGGATACTGTTCACGTATACGGTCACTGTTCATTTATACGGTACTGTTCACGTATACGGTTACTATTCACGTGTACGATTACTATTCACGTGGAATAGTGGGAGCTATTTTTTGATCAAAAGAAGTTCGTGACAGAAGCAATGGCAACTACAAGATTTGATATTGAGAAATTTGATCGTAGCATAAATTTCTCTTTGTGGAAGATTAAGATGCGTGCCATCTTAATTCAGAATGTGCTTGAGAAAGCTTTATTGGGGAAGAATAGAATGCCAGAGTCAATGACTGAAGAAAAGAAGGAGGAGATCATCAACAAGGCAGTTTCCACGATTCAGCTGTGTTTGTCTAATGAAGTTCTTCAGGAGGTCATCAATTAATAAAGATACAGCAACTGGCTTATGGGCGAAGTTGGAGTCCTTGTATATGTCCAAAACCTTGACCGACAAGCTGTACCACATGACGCGGTTCTACACATTTCAAATTCAGGAAGGTACTTCTATTAAAACCTATCTTGAAGAATATACATCAATTTTAGTAAGTCTAGAAAATGTGGGTGCTAAAGTTGATGATGAAAATGCTGCTTTGAAATTGTTGTGTTCATTACCACTGTCACATAAAAGTTTTAGGGACACAATGCTTTATGGAAAAGATAGTGTGTCTTTGGCGGAGGTTAAGACAGCTTTACTCTCTAAAATTATAATTGATAAAGGAATTGTCGGTACTAAAGAGGATAATGTAGCAGAAGGCCTTATTGTTAGAGGAAGGTCTAAAAATAAGAGTTATGGCAGTAGTAGGTCTAGGTCAAAATCTAGACATAAGAATTTGATATGTAACTATTGTCATAAAAAGGGGCACATTAAAGCTGATTGTTATAAGTTGAAAAACAAACAATCAAATGAAGAAATAAGGGAAAATTTTGCCGAAGCTAGTATTGCCGAAAATGAGTCCACATCTGATATTCTTTTAGTCACTAATAATGAAAGATGCAGATTCAAGGATGACTGGATTATGGATTCAGGTTGCTCTTATCACATATGTCCCAATAGGGACTGGTTCTCCACATATGAATCTTTTGCAGGTGGAGTTATTTTGATGGGCAACGATGCAGCTTGCAAAGTTATTGGCAAGGGCACAATCTGAATCAAGATGCATGATGGCGTGGTACGAACTTTAACAGACGTTCGTCATGCTCCTGACTTGAAGAAAAATCTCATCTCTTTAGGCACTCTAGATGCTAATGGGTGCAAATACACAAGTGAAGGTGGAGTCATGAAAGTTAGCAAAGGTGCTCTGGTAGTGATGAAGGCTCAACTACTTGGAAGACTTTATATCCTACAAGGAACCACTGTTACAGGAGCTGCTGCTGCAATTACTACTCAAATGTCTGAAACCGACATCACCAAATTATGGCATATGAGGTTAGGCCATATGAGCGAGAAAGGCTTAACCCTGTTAAGCAATAAGGGTTTTTTATGTGGACAAAATACTGGCAAGCTTAATTTTTGTGAGCATTGTGTTTTCGGAAAGCAAAAACGTGTCAGTTTCAGCACAGGTACCCACACAACCAAAGGTACTTTGGATTACATCCATTCTGATCTTTGGGGGCCATCACAAGTTCCATCAAAAGGTGGTGCCAGATACATGCTTGTCTTCATCGACGACTTCTCAAGGAAGGTTTAGGTTTACTTTCTTAAACACAATGATCAGGTGTTTTCCACATTCAAGCAATGGAAAACCATGATAGAGAAGCAGACAGGAAGACAAATAAAGAGGCTGAGAACAGATAATGGCTTGGAGTTTTGTGCTAGTGAGTTCAATGACTTCTGCAAAAATGAAGGCATTGTAAGGCATCACACAGTTCGAATGACACCCCAACAAAATGGAGTTGCTGAACGTATGAACAGAACCCTTATTGAGAAAGCAAGGTGTATGCTTTCAAATGCTGGATTACCAAAGAGTTTTTGGGCAGAAGCTATTTCAACAGCTTGCTATTTAATCAATCGCTCTCCATCAGTTCTAATTGGTTTCAAGACTCCAGAGGAAGCTTGGTCTGGCAAACCTGCAAGTTATTCAAATTTGAGAATCTTTGGCTGTCGAGCATACATGCACGTCAATGATGGCAAGTTAGCACCAAGGGCGAAGAAGTACATTTTTCTAGGATATCCATCAGGGGTGAAAGGATATAAACTTTGGTGTCCCAAATCATCCAAAGTTATAATCAGCAGAGATGTTACATTTGATGAAGGTTCTATGTTTCAATCGAAAAATGAAGTATTGGTACCTTGCAGTTCTGATAAACAGGTGGAGGCCAGTCAGAGACAGGAGATGAATGTTGAAGACTATCCTGCTCAGCAAAATTCTACTTCACAATCAGATTCACAACCATCAAGCTCTCAACAAGGTGATTTAGAGCCTAACTCAGTTGAACAGGAGCAACCATACTCTATTGCGAAAGATAGAGAAAGGAGAGAAATAAAGAAGCCAATAAAATATACCGATTATGCAGATTTGGTGGCTTATGCTTTGTCAGCAGCTGAGGAGATCAACAATGTTGAAGAGCCATTCACATATTCAGAAGCCATTGTAGGAGCCAACTCAGATAGATGGTTGATAGCTATGGAAGAAGAAATGGAGTCCTTACATAAGAATGGTACTTGGGAGCTCATTAGACCACCAAAAGGAAAGAAGATTATCGATTGCAAATGGGTTTTCAAGAAGAAAGAAGGCACCCCAGGTATTGAAGAAGCAAGATACAAAGCTCGCTTAGTTGCAAAAGGATTCAAACAAGTTCAAGGTGTGGATTTCAATGATGTATTCTCACCAGTTGTGAAACATTGTTCCATTCGCGTGTTGCTTGCTATGGTGGCTAAGTATGACTTAGAACTGGAGCAGTTAGATGTCAAAACTGCTTTTCTACATGGTGACCTTGAAGAGCAAATCTACATGCAACAACCAGAAGGTTTCAGGGTTGAAGGCAAGGAGGACCATGTTTGTTTGTTGAAGAAATCTCTATACGGCCTTAAGCAGTCACCCAGGCAGTGGTATAAGAGGTTTGACTCCTTCATGACCAGTAATAATTTTTCAAGGAGTAATTATGATAATTGTGTTTACTTCAGAAGGTTAGCTGATGGATCATTCATATATTTATTGTTATATGTTGATGATATGTTGATTACTGCAAAGAATACTTCTGAAGTTGAGAAGCTGAAAGTTTTATTGAGTAAAGAATTTGAGATGAAAGATCTTAGAGCAGCAAAGAAGATTCTCGGAATGGAGATTCAGAGGGATAGAAAAGCAGGAAAGTTGTTTCTCACTCAAAAGAAATATATTGAGAAAGTGCTGGAGCGTTTTGGCATGAAAGATGCAAAGCAAGTGAGTACTCCATTAGCTGCTCATTTCAAGCTTTCAGCTGTGCAGTCACCACAAACAGAGAAAGAGCAAAAATACATGGATCATGTTCCATACTCCAGTGTAGTAGGCAGTCTTATGTATGCCATGGTATGTACTCGACCTGATATTTCTCATGCAGTTAGTGTTGTGAGCAGATTCATGGCAAATCCTGGTAAAGTTCACTGGCAAGCAGTAAAATGGATTTTGAGATACTTAAAAGGCTCAGTTGACACCTGTTTGGAGTTCAGTAATGGTGATAGTAGTTTGGTTGGTTATGTCGACTCAGACTATGCAGGAGATCTTGACAAAAGAAGATCATTGACAGGCTACGTATTTACTTTTGGAAACAGTGCTATCAGTTGGAAATCTACATTGCAATCTACAGTTGCTTTGTCTACAACAGAAGCTGAATACATGGCAGTGACTGAAGCTATCAAAGAGGCTATTTGGTTAAAGGGCTTATACAATGAGCTCAATTCAGATCATCAAGTGACATTTGTCTTTTGCGATAGTCAAAGTGCTATACATCTGACCAAAGATCAGATGTTTCATGGAAAAACAAAGCACATTGACATCAAGTACCATTTTGTTCGAAATATTATCGCACAAGGAAATGTTATGGTTAAAAAGATTGGTACCGCAAACAATCCAGCAGACATGTTGACGAAGTCTCTTCCTACTAACAAGTTCAAGCATTGCTTGGACTTGATTGGTGTATTTACGTAGCACTTAAAGTCATTTGGAGAAGGTGGAGCCAAGTTTGCTATTGAAATTCAAGTCAAGGTGGAGATTTGTAAATGTGCCTTGAATTTGTTGGATCTCATCTAGAAGTTGGATTTGTTCAATTCATCTAGATGTTATTGAATTATCAACTCATCTAGATGTTGGAATAATTTTTCAAAGGCCACCAACCCATTCTTTGAATTTGGTGGCACAATTTATGCCTATAAAAGGCTTCCCTCTTCATTTGGTTTTGGCATCAAAAATATTAGAGAGTTTAATTGAGAGTTAAGAGAGTTAATGCTCTAATAAATTAAGAGAGCATTTTGTGAGATTATTGGGTGCAATTGGGTTTTGGGGTTGAGAGTTACTCCACTTGTAATATTGTTTATCCCATAGTGAATTTATTGCTCCCCTTCTCCCGTGGACGTAGGCGCATTGCCGAACCACGTAAATTTTGTGTGTATTATTTTATTACTTTGGCTATTTCTTCATAGTTGCCATAAAATTTACTGTTTAAATAGCCCGTCGATCCTAACAATTGTGAAGTCGAAAAATAATGGATGCCCATCGCAAGATTTCATGGTAATTTATCAAGGAATCAGCTGCTTGCTGGGAGCAGTTCTGATTCACCATAAAATAGGCATGGGTAAGCAATAAACATCCTGATACTGATACCCATCCGTTTTCGATATATTCATTAAATGAAGGTGTGCATTTGTTGTGGCTCCATTTTGCTTCTTGCGAGAATGATTTGCACATATCTGCCCACTGAAATAATTCATTTTCCAATCAGTAAATTTGCAATATATATCAAATATTGAAAAAAGGCGTTATGCGTTTTAAGCCCTTGTATTTAACAAAAGACAAAAAAACTTTGCACTTAAATTTACTTATTTTATTATTTTCAAACATGTTTAACAAACCGATAAACTCAACTTTCATTATTTTAAAAATTTGAATTAAATTTTTAAGGAGAGCCAAATCGAATTAACCAAATTGTTTTCTGTCAGTTCAATTAAATTCAACTCAATCGGTTATATTGATTGGAATATATATATATATATATATATATATATATATATATATATATATATATATATATATATATATATATATATATATATATATATAAACATGTATAATACATCCAAAGTTCGGTCATTTGATTATATTGGTTATAGGCTTTTGATGACTAAACCAAATTGATTAAATTGAATTTATATTGAGAACCAAATTGGATGGACTTAATTTTTTTAAAAAAAAGTTAACTAAAAATTGACAAAATTGTCTATGGTTCAATTTAATATTTAATACTTGCAGGTTAATACTTCTTACAGTGCATACCTATCCAGAAGACATAGCATGTACACTGTACACATTAATCATTGACCTTCGTGTAATGGGAAAATATGAACTTTGCCCCAAATATAAAAACAATGAGCAAAGAAAGGAAAACCTCATGCCGACATGTAGAACAAAGCAGCAGAAGCACCTAATAGATAGCCAGCTAGGCATGAAGTAATAAATGATTACTGATGATGATTGTCAGTCTAGATTAAAATTGCCATTCTAAATAACAGTAGTGCAATGTAATGGTGGTCTTAATGAAAGACGAACATTAGAATCATCTACACAAGAATCTAATATATGAAAGCAATACAGAGCAAATGGATCAAAACCTCATGACTGAGTATAGACCAGTAAAAGATAACAGTTCATTTCAAATAAAAAAGAACCACAAAAATTCTAATGAAGCTCAATAGAGCAGCTAAATCAATCGCCACTACCATAAATTATCGAACTCCAAAATCCAAAGGAAAACGATTCACAGCCCACAAAACAGAACCAACTAAATTATCGAAGAGGTGATAAATTTTGCATCAGATTAGCAGAAATTAACAACAAAAGAAACATCAACAACAAAAGAGCAGAAAAGGGTACCTTAAACAAAGATCATCGCCATTGCTTTGCTTACAGAGATAAGTTCCTGTGCAGGCAGAAACCGAAAGGCTTAGATCCTGAAGAAGAATAAGAAGCTTTAACGATGGAACTAAGTCCCCAATCCAAAGAAACAATCAAACAGAAAACCCAGGAGATTATCGAGAGAAAGCGTGAGTCCCCAATCCAAAGAAACAATCAAACAGAAAACCCAGGAGATTATCAAGAGAAAGCGTGAGAGACCTTCGCGAAGGGGAATAAGACGCCGAGATCGGCGTTGCGAGGAGCCGGTTGCTCGCCGTCGACCGTCGCCAGCCTCCTCGCCCCTTCCGCCGTGCTCCGCCGTCTCTCTCTCTCCCTCTCTCTCTCTCTTTCTCTTCCTCGGTCTCTTTCCCATTCTGCCTCCCTTCCGTGACTTTCCCTCTCTTTTCTTTTTCTACTTCTCATAATTCCCACTAATTCACACCATTAACTACCGGATTTTTATTGTTTTAACGACCGAATTTAATCCCTTTTTTATATAATAATAAAATTTAAGAACTAATGGCCGGATTAATTTTCCTTAGTTATTTGTATATTTTAACGACCGAATTTTTATTATTTTAACGATCGGATTTAATCCCCTCGTTATATAATAATAAAATTTAAGAACTAACGACCGGATTAATTTCCCTTCGTTATTTGTATATTTTAACGACCGGATTAATTACCCTTCGTTAAATTTTGGTCGTTAAAAGTCAATTTTCTTGTAGTGAATGGGTTTGCTAGCCAACATCTTGGACTTCTCTAGGATAGCTTTAGTATACTTGGACTGAGTTAGAAGCACGTTGTCATCTGACCAAACAGCCTCAATTCCCAAAAAATAAGAAAGCTTGCCTAAATTTCGAATGGCAAATTTCTGTTCAAGAAATGCCAGTAGCTTGTCCATAAGCTTAGAGTCATTTCCAGTGAGAAGGAAATCATCAACATAAATGAGACAATATAATCTAACAGTACCAGAGACCAAATAATACATAGAGCAATCTATTTTAGAACCCACAAAACCAAAGGACTGAAGGGCAGTAGTAAGCTTCTCATGCCACATTCTCGGAGCCTGCTTCAAACCGTACAAGGATTTTTTCAACTTGCAAACAAAGTGAGGGTAAGAAGGATCCTCAAACCCTTTGGGTTGTTCCTTATAAACCACCTCATTAAGATCACCATGTAAAAAGGCATTGGATACATCCAACTGCAAAACACTCCAGCCAAGGGAAACTGCCAATGTGAGGATCAATCGAATTGTGGTGGGCTTCACAACAGGACTGAAGGTATCGGTGAAATCCAAGCCTGGGCGTTGAAGAAAGCCTTTGGCCACAAGTCTGGCTTTGTGGCGTTCAACCGACCCATCCGGCAATGTCTTAGTCTTGAATACCCACTTACAACCACAATGTTAGCACCAGGAGGCGGTGGGACCAAGTCCCAAGTGTCATTAGATAGCAAGGCATGATGCTCAGCCGCCATAGCTTACCGCCAACTAGCATGCTTAGAGGCCTGTAAATATGTAGTGGGATCATCCTCTAGTTTGTGAGAAACAAGTGCTTTCGGTTTCAATCAATGAAGTCATCGTTAGCCATAGGATGTTGTAAGGCGGCTAGTTGATCGAATAAATGCTTAGCCCGTTGCATATAGGTCGTGATACTATCATTCTCACGCCTAAGAGTCAAGAGCTGCTGTCGAAAGTTGCGGACTTGTGGTCTAGAACCAACGGAGTAAGCAGCATGAAGCTTGTCCCAAGCTTGTTTGGCTGTTTTAGCTCAAATAATTTGGATGGAAGAGAAAATCCAAGATAGAATCTAATGATCTTGCTGCTCCCAAAGCTTAAATTCATCACCACCAAGAGGAGGGGCATCGCCACTGTCAACATGAGAAAATAAACAATAGCCTTTAAGAACCAAAGTGAGCTGTGTTTTCCACAACAAAAAATTTGTTGAATTTAGTTTAATAGAGAGGTTTGGAGAAAATGTGGGCATTGACATGGACGTTATTGAAGTTGAGGAGGTTGAGATATCAGTAGTGGTGGTAGACATGTTAAGACTGGTGTTTAAACCTATTGAGCTCTGATACCATGTGAGAATAACGCCACACTTCCTTGTTATTGAGTAAAAGAATATATACAGCAGCATTTACAAGTAATAGAAACAGAGTAGGACTCAACAACAGCATGTACAAGTAATAGAACAGAGTAGGACTCATACACGTGTACATCAAGATATGGACAGCTAGAGTGATAGTCTGATAAGAAGTTTATCCCTTTCACTCCCCCGCAAGCTGAAGAGGGAGGGATCGATCTCTCAGCTTGTCCCTTAGAAGCTGAAACCGCCCCTTGTGTAAAGGCTTCGTAAGAACATCAGCAGTCTGATCCACAGTAGAGATATAACGTACAACAAGTGACTTAGATTTCACTTTATCACGAACAAAATAAAAAAGCAATCTCCAAATGCTTGCTATGTCGATGAAAGACTGGATTGGCAGTAAGATATACCGCACTAAGGTTATCACACCAGAGAATAGGGGGGCTTGGACAAGGGAAAACCAATTTCACTCAAGAGCATAAGAAGCCAGCTTAGTTCAGAGGTTGCAGAAGCAATGGACCGGTACTCAGCCTCGGTGGAAGAACGAGAAACCGTCCGTTGCTTTCGAGACAACCAGGAAATGAGACATGAACCAAGAAACACGGCAAAACCAGCTGTGGATTTGCGGTCATCCAGACAACCACCCCAGTCTGCATTAGAGAAGCAGTGCAACTGAGAAATGTTTGTTTTAGAAATGAACAACCCATGATCAAGAGTGCCCTTTAGATATCTTAAAATGCGTTTAACAGCACTCCAATGATTAACAGTGGGAGCATGCATAAACTGAGACACTTTATTAACAGCAAAGGCAATGTCGGGTCTTGTGAACGTGAGATATTGAAGACTTCCCACAATGCTGCGGTAGTAACTGGGATCAGAGAAGGGAACACCATCTGTAAGAGCCAATTTGTCCATTGGATTAGCAGGAGGAGAAATGGGTTTGCTAGCCAACATCTTGGACTTCTCTAGGATAGCTTTAGTATACTTGGACTGAGTTAGAAGCACGTTGTCATCTGACCAAACAGCCTCAATTCCCAAAAAATAAGAAAGCTTGCCTAAATTTCGAATGGCAAATTTCTGTTCAAGAAATGCCAGTAGCTTATCCATAAGCTTAGAGTCATTTCCAGTGAGAAGGAGATCATCAACATAAATGAGACAATATAATCTAACAGTACCAGAGACCAAATAATACATAGAACAATCTATTTTAGAACCCACAAAACCAAAGGACTGAAGGGCAGTAGTAAGCTTCTCATGCCACATTCTCGGAGCCTGCTTCAAACCGTACAAGGATTTTTTCAACTTGCAAACAAAGTGAGGGTAAGAAGGATCCTCAAACCCTTTGGGTTGTTCCTTATAAACCACCTCATTAAGATCACCATGTAAAAAGGCATTGGATACATCCAACTGCAAAACACTCCAGCCAAGGGAAACTGCCAATGTGAGGATCAATCGAATTGTGGTGGGCTTCACAACAGGACTGAAGGTATCGGTGAAATACAAGCCTGGGCGTTGAAGAAAGCCTTTGGCCACAAGTCTGGCTTTGTGGCGTTCAACCGACCCATCCGGCAATGTCTTAGTCTTGAATACCCACTTACAACCACAATGTTAGCACCAGGAGGCGGTGGGACCAAGTCCCAAGTGTCATTAGATAGCAAGGCATGATGCTCAGCCGCCATAGCTTGCCGCCAACTAGCATACTTAGAGGTCTGTAAATATGTAGTGGGATCATCCTCTAGTTTGTGAGAAACAAGTGCTTTCGGTTTCAATCAATGAAGTCATCGTTAGCCATAGGATGTTGTAAGGCGGCTAGTTGATCGAATAAATGCTTAGCCCGCTGCATATAGGTCGTGATACTATCATTCTCACGCCTACGAGTCAAGAGCTGCTGTCGAAAGTTGAGGACTTGTGGTCTAGAACCAACGGAGTAAGCAGCATGAAGCTTGTCCCAAGCTTGTTTTGCTGTTTTAGCTCCAATAATTTGGGGCAGCATGTTTTCCGAAATAGAAGAGAAAATCCAAGATAGAATCTGATGATCTTGCTGCTCCCAACGCTTAAATTCATCACCACCAAGAGGAGGGGCATCGCCACTGTCAACATGAGAAAATAAACAATAGCCTTTAAGAACCAAAGTGAGCTGTGTTTTCCACAACAAAAAATTTGTTGAATTTAGTTTAATAGAGAGGTGATGAGAGAGGTTTGGAGAAAATGTGGGCATTGACATGGACGTTATTGAAGTTGAGGAGGTTGAGATATCAGCAGTGGTGGTAGACATGTTAAGACTGGTGTTTAAACCTATTGAGCTCTGATACCATGTGAGAATAACGCCACACTTCCTTGTTATTGAGTAAAAGAATATATACAGCAGCATTTACAAGTAATAGAAACAGAGTAGGACTCAACAACAGCATGTACAAGTAATAGAACAGAGTAGGACTCATACACGTGTACATCAAGATATGGACAGCTAGAGTGATAGTCTGATGAGAAGTTTATCCCTTTCACTTCCAATAAAAATTTGAATAAACCCGATATTATCGTTCACAAGCTGGTTTAAATAAGAGTTTCACTGGTTTAAATAGATTTAATAAAAGAGAGATAAAGCAAAAATACAATGAAAAAGCATGGTTTCACAAACTGTCTCTCTAAGGATAGCATTACAAACATAAATGAGTTTTAAGGAAGTCTGATAGAGCCAGCAGATCAAAATAAAGGATAGTAAAATGATCAAAAGAAGAAACAAGTATATCAAAATAAAGAAATGTCCTTTGGTTTACCATTTGATTGATAGATTTTTTTTATTGAAATGGTCAAAGTGAAGGATAAATTTATATTGAATATTATCTCTAAATATAAATGCAAACGGAGATTATTAATTCTAAACAAATAAATCATAAATTAGTTAGGTAACCAAGGAAAGAAAATCATCAATTCATCATATTTATAGAACATTGCAAGCCAATTAAAGAATCAACTTATCAATGAGGCAAAAACTAAACTTTTCGATGATTTGTTTTTATATATAATTTTATAAAAGGTTTCCTTATGGGTATTAATGTGATAAAAGAGAGATAAAGCAAAAATACAATGAAAGAGAGATAAAGCAAAAATACAATGAAAAAGCATGGTTTCACAAACTGTCTCTCTAAGGATAGCATTACAAACATAAATGAGTTTTAAGGAAGTCTGATAGAGCCAGCAGATCAAAATAAAGGATAGTAAAATGATCAAAAGAAGAAACAAGTATATCAAAATAAAGAAATGTCCTTTGGTTTACCATTTGATTGATAGATTTTTTTTTTTATTGAAATGGTCAAAGAGAAGGATAAATTTATATTGAATATTATCTCTAAATCTAAATGCAAACGGAGATTATTAATTCTAAACAAATGAATCATAAATTAGTTAGGTAACCAAGGAAAGAAAGTCATAAATTCATCATATTTATAGAACATTGCAAGCCAATTAAAGAATCAACTTATCAATGAGGCAAAAACTAAACTTTTCGATGATTTGTTTTTATATATAATTTTATAAAAGGTTTCCTTATGGGTATTAATGTGATAAAAGAGAGATAAAGCAAAAATACAATGAAAGAGAGATAAAGCAAAAATACAATGAAAAAGCATGGTTTCACAAACTGTCTCTCTAAGGATAGCATTACAAACATAAATGAGTTTTAAGGAAGTCTGATAGAGCCAGCAGATCAAAATAAAGGATAGTAAAATGATCAAAAGAAGAAACAAGTATATCAAAATAAAGAAATGTCCTTTGGTTTACCATTTGATTGATAGATTTTTTTTTTTTTATTGAAATGGTCAAAGTGAAGGATAAATTTATATTGAATATTATCTCTAAATCTAAATGCAAACGGAGATTATTAATTCTAAACAAATGAATCATAAATTAGTTAGGTAACCAAGGAAAGAAAATCATAAATTCATCATATTTATAGAACATTGCAAGCCAATTAAAGAATCAACTTATCAATGAGGCAAAAACTAAACTTTTCGATGATTTATTTTTATATATAATTTTATAAAAGGATCCTTAGAGTTTTCGAATCTGTCTCAGGTCTTGCCGTCAATTTTCACAAAAGTTTCCTTATGGGTATTAATGTGAGCCAGTGTTGGCTACTAGATTGTGCAGAAGCTGCGAGATGCAAGGTGCAGCAGCTCCCTTGCACCAACCTCGGCCTCCCATTGGGAGCAAATCCAAGAAAGAGAGCCACTTAGAATCCAATCTTAAAGAATTTTCAAAGCAAACTTGCCGATTGGAAAGGCAGGCATTTATCTATGGCGAGGCGTCTCACTTTAATCAAGGCCACTTTGATGAGCCATTCTATCTATTTTATGTCTCTCTTCAAAATGCCGACTGGAGTAATCAGCTCTTTGCATTCCATCATGAGAAACTTCCTATGGAATGGTGCTAATGGCAAAAGAGCCTTCTGTAAAATCAAATGGTCCCTTTTGGAATAAGATAAAAGATTCGGTGGGTTGGGGATTGGATCATTACACCATAGAAATCAGAGTTTGCTGTTCAAATGGTTTTGGAAGCTGGATCCAAATAGCAAATCTCCTTGGAAGGATCTGGTCTATAGAAAATACAAGATTATTAATTCTTTAACTCAAGAAATTATCTCTGATAAACGCTCTTCAATCATGTGGAAAGATATCGACAAAGTTAGATCTTCTCCTGCTTTCATAAATAGCCTAGCAATAGACATGGAAAATGGTCAATTCTGTCTCTTTTGGCATGATAGATGGCTCTTTGAGGAACATATCAAAACTAAATATCCTCGTTTATTTAGTATCTCTTCTCTTCCTAATGCCACGGTTTCATCATTTGGTCTATGGGTTCGTGGGCAATGGGTACGGAATTTGCGTTGGAAAAGAGCTCTCTTGGTTTGGGAATCGAATCTTGTCGAAGAACTTATGCATATCCTCAACTGGTTCTCCCTCACTTCTGGGTGTATGGACAGAAAAATTTGGATTTATGAACAGGGCGGTAGCTTTTTTGTCAAATCTGCATGCAATCTTTTGGGCAGTCTCTCTTCTCCTCCAAGCTTGTGTGAATTCTCTTTCATCCTTTGGAAAATGATGGCTCCTCTAAAGGTTGAGATGTTTCTCTAGCTGTGTCTTTCAAACAGGATCAGCACCAGGTCTTTTCTTGCCAGCCGTGGCATCATATCTCCCCAAGAATCTATCTGTGCCTTGTGCAATTTAGCAGATGAAAGCTCGGACCATCTGTTAGTTATTTGCCCCTTTTCTTCTTTATTCTAGTACAAAATATTGAGGTGGTAGGGTATTTATTGCTGCATTTCAGAAATGTTCTCTGATTTAGTTAGACAATGGCAATTTTTTGCTAATGGTTTAATGGTGAAAAAAGTTTGGAATATCATTCTTATGGCTTGTATCTGGTCAATTTGGTTAGAACGTAATGTAGTAGTGTTTTCTGGTTCAAAAATTCTAGATGTATCCTCCTTATTTAACCTATGTCTAGACAAATCCTCTTTTTGGATTAAGGCACACAAGGATTTAAATTCTCTTTACGGACAGGAATTGAGCCTTGCTGCAGAGGGCATCAAAAAGTTGAAAGCTCGGCCTAACTATAGACCTAAGCTTTATTGGCAGCCTCCAATTGTGGACACTTTGAAGTGGAATTCGGACGGATCCTCTTTTAGTAATCTGGGTCCCTCGGGAATCGGAGGGGTGCTTAAAGACTCCTCTAACACTGTCCTCTGTCTTTTCTCTTGTAACATCGGATTCAGCAACTCTACTTCTGCTGAAATTTTGGCTGTTCTCAAAGCTCTCCAAGTCTCCTTTGATTTCTTATTA
This sequence comes from Excoecaria cochinchinensis, assembly GCA_947683425.1. Taxonomy (NCBI): domain Eukaryota; kingdom Viridiplantae; phylum Streptophyta; class Magnoliopsida; order Malpighiales; family Euphorbiaceae; genus Excoecaria; species Excoecaria cochinchinensis. The sequence goes on from CANTUQ010000050.1 coordinate 10,060,667, forward strand.
GAGCAAAATAAACTGGTGCTTTTTGAGCTAGACTCATAGACAGAAGTATATTGGCTGAAAAACCCAACAGTAGAACCTTGGAAGCTGGCCAGCGTGTTTAGTGACATCAGTAACCATTTGAGCAGATTAAATAAGTTGATCTTTTCTCATAAACACAGAGAATATAATTTTCTTTTATAGACATCCTAGCTAAACGGGGGAATTATCGTAAAGAAGACTTAATAGCTTGGTTAAACTAACTGTTTCTGATTCCTTATTTTGTCTGGTGGGCTGGGGTTGTTCTGATTCAAGCTCCTCTCATCTGGTTTTGAGGATTGCTTTCAGCAGTGAAGTGTTTATTTGTATAGTTCTCGGGCCTCATGGATGGGCGATATTATTTTACCTGCTAGGGCTGTTAGGAGGCAGTTGCTACTAGAGGTATGCCGTGCTGAGCTGCTGCATATTTTGTTGTCCTGGAACTGATCTGAGTTTGAATGCTGTTGTCATCTTTATTTTTGCTATTTTCTTTTCTTTCTCTGTATGCTGGTTGGTAGCCTGTTTTATGGGTTGTATTTCATTTGGCTGGGTCCAGGTTGTCTATGGTGGTGGATTGGTTGGGGTCATGACAGGTGCCCTATTTGTGGGATCAGTCTGTCCTATTCTTGGTTGGTGGTTGTTTTCCCATTGGTTTTTAATCCGGAGATAGAAGACATACGCTGTCATTCTATAATTCTGCCTTTTTGTTTCCTTCTAAAAATACCATCAGCTTATAAAAAAAAGAAAAAAATGAAATTGATCTTAGATTTAGAGAAATCTAGGCCATATGAACAAAACATGGATTAGCAGTTTTTAATTAAGCTTTACCTTCAAAACAAGCAAGATTATTCTAATAGCTCTTTCAGCGTAAGCACCTGCTGCCAGCCCGTGGAAGTGGGGGTTGCTCTGATCGGTGGGAAAGCCAAGGATGCGTTGACGTTAAGTTATGAATGGTGGAGAGGAATAGTAGATTTTGCGAGAGGAGACAGTGGCGAGCGAAGGGGGCACCAAGAAAAGAGAAACCGACGGAAGATGAAACTCAAAACCAAATTTTCATCCCTCGTTTATTTTTTTTTATTTTAATAATTTATTTTTAAAATATTTTAAAAATTATCAATTCTTTAAATTTAAATTTTAATTCCCTACAAAAACTTAAAATAAAAATTTTCGTCCCCCTAAAATTTTTCAAATTTTATTTATAATAATATTGTTGTACAACTAAAATAATATTGACATTATTTTTAATAATCCTGGATAGAGGTGGCAAATTGGGCGGGTTTGGGTTGGGTCATTAATGGGCGGGTCACAAATGGGCCAAAAAGTATGGGTCATAAATGGGTCAAATATCCAAATGGGTTGGGCGGGTTGGGTCGATCGTTGGGCTAAAAATTTGATCAATTTTTTTAATAAAAATAATTGTCGATATAATAACGGGATATAAAAAAGACTACTAATATTTGCCTAAATGGTCAGGTGATGGCTCAAACGGGCCAAAATGGATCAGGTGGCCCAAATGAGTCGAATGGAGGCCCAAATGGGCCGATATGTGGGTCGGTCCATTTGACACATTTTTTTTAACGAAAAATAATTTTCGATACAATACCGGATACTAAAATAATTACCATAAAAATATTGGCCTAAATGAAGTATGGGTCATAAATGGGTCAGATGTCCAAATGGGTTGGGCGTTAGGTTGACCCATGGGCTAATTTTTTTTTAAATATATAAAAAATTTATAATAATAAGCAAATGAGTTGGGTGGCCCAAATGGGCCATTTTTGGTCCAAACGGATTGGGTGGCCCAAATGGGCCGCTTGAGGCCCAAACGAGTGATTGACCCTTTTAATCCATTTTTAATAAAAAATAATTTTTGATATAATAAATGGATAATAAAGTGACTCATGTAAAATAATTTGGTCCAAATGGATTGGGTGGCCAAAATGGGCCGCTTGAGGCCCAAACGGACCGAGATGTGGTTTGACCCTTTTAATCTATTTTTAATAAAATATATTTTTCGATATAAGAAAGGGAAAATAAAGTGACTAATGTAAAATAATTTGGCCAAAATGAATTAGATGGCCCAAACGGGCTGAGATTTGATTTGACGTTTTTAATAAAAAAATATTTTTTTAATAACAAGTGACTAATATAAAATAATATTTTTCCTTCAATCAGAAAATTGATTGAAAATTCAATTCCAAGGGACAAGACATGAAGAAATTAAAAAATAGGCCAAATAAAATAATAAATACATTGAAGATAAACTAGTACAAGGACATGTATCTCCAGAAATCCAAAATGGGGAGCCCTATTACCCCACCTACTTGACTCATAATAAACTTATTGAGCAGATAATATGCCTCCCATTACAGGCTTTTCCGTATTTTCAGTTGCTAATCAAAACTTATGCAAAAAATTGAAAGTGAACTTCTGGGATCATGTATTAATCTAGTTATCCACAACTTCAATAAGGGTAGGCTCATAATCACTAGGAGCCTCAAATCCATGGAGATTCATCACAGGAGCTGCCACATTTGTAAGTCCACCATCCGGAACATCGTGCAGAATCTAACACCAGCCGCCAATCCAGGACCTCCAATTGCAATTGGAACCTGCAAAAGGAAACCCAGATTTGAGAACATATAAATGCACCTCAATGTGATTGATAATCTAAACTAACAAACTCAACAGGTTATCACTGATCCCAAATGAAGGGCAATTCAAAGTATGCCAATATAATCTCACAACATGTTTTCTTAGCTTTCCTCCCTGAACAAGATGTTTCAACATACTTAAACTGGTCCGTATTTGGAACAGCATATTTAGTTTATGCATGTAATCAAGCTCCTAATCAGTCAATGAACATCCCGTGAAATGAGAATCTGAGTTTGGCCACGAAGGAGTTAAGTAAAACTTACTGGCTGAAGGGTGTGAGATGTGAGAATCTGAATTTGGCCGTTCTTATCAAGCATTGGTTTCCCTGACTTGTCCCTCTTCACCATGTCTTCAGCATTGCCGTGATCTACATTGACAACATATATTCCACCAACTTGTTCTATATAGCAGCAATGATCATCTGGAGTTAGAGAGCATCTCTTGTCAGCACAAAGACAACCATGCAATACCTTCCATCGGCTTTCATATTCTAACAGCGGCCATCTAGAGTAGTAGTTCCAAATTTACCAAAAAGCACATCACAAAACTTATACCTAGTGATATCTCTAAACCTATCAGTTTTAGAACCAATTAATAGTGAAATTGCTAGCAGCTTCAAGCCATAATAAAATGACTCACACATGCTCTAAAAATCCTTGAGCCTAAAAAGCAAGTTGCAAGGAGAGAGACCAAATGCACAAGTTCCCCATGTGTGGATACTTCTAGTTGTAAAGCCTTTAGCTAATTTTGATGAAAATAGCTAACCACGTTATTACTTTGCCAGTAATACAAATCATAATAAATAAACAAGAAATCAAGTGCATTTTTAAAGAAACAAGAAATCATATGCTATTTGATGATCAAAAATTAAACTATTATCATCATTTGGCATAGGAATTAGAACCACTTAGAGAAACAGAGAAGTGAACAAGCATACAATTAATCAAAAGAGTATAGAGTATTGGCAAGATAATATCCATAGAGAAGCTTACTACACAAATTCATCAGAAAAACAGAAGCAATTAGCAGCTGATCTTTTCAAGCAAATAGATACAGATGGAGATGGAAAAATAGATACAGAAACAAAGCTTACATAAACCCTAGATTCATAGCCGGGTGTTTCTTTTCACAGTTGGCGTTGCAAAGCCGCAACTATCATATTGTGTGCTTGAATAAAGAACGAAGAACAAAGAATAAATAGCTACGGATCCCTCTTTCTTGCTCGCTGGCTCTTACTTTATTCAAGCACAAATTGCAAGTTTTCCCTCGAAATGCCCTTCGTCCATCACTCTTGAACCAGAGGTAATTACTAATTATTCAACCTTTCTCGCTTAACAATTAAACAGAGATTGAAAGGGGCAAAGTGAGGCCCGTTGGGCAGTAGGGGCAGACCCAAACGAGCCATGTTTTATACGGGCCTTATTTGGGCGGGTTTAAATGGGTAGATTTTTAATTGGATTGGGTTTGGGTTAATTTTTATTGGGCAGGTTGGGCGGGTCTTTTGGGTCTGGGCCAAATTTGACAGGTCTAATCCTGGATGATGATTGGTGTGTTAATCATATATTAATTAAGTTTTAGTGAATAAAAACTATACATATTACTATCTTCAATCATATATGAATTTATAAAAACAAGTTGATTTTGTTTGAAATGTACATAGAAACACTTGAGGTGGATTATTTATACATTTCATTATATCAACCAAAAAATGCATAGTAAATATGAAATAAAATTTTAATAGTAATGGTAAAAGTTTTGATGTATATTAATTCATATTATAGTAGTGGAAGGAAATTCTAGTTATTTTTTGGATGTATAGAGACTTTAAACTATATATAAAATGTGTACTATATTTATAATTTTGACATTTATATCAAATATAGGAGGTTTTGACTAAATATAATATTTCATCAGTATTCAATTACTCATATAGATTATTAGATATTGTACCAGATATAAATGGGAATTAGTTGAGTGACATTAAATGTAAATCAAATTAATTAATAAGATAGGGTAAACTCATATTTAGACACTTAAATTTGTCAACAAAATTCATTTTGACATCTAAACTATGATAAAGACCAAATAAACATACAAACTATCTAATTTTGTTATTTTTAAACACAAATTTATGATTTGGAAGCAACTGTGTTTCACCCATCTTTTTTAGCGCGTTTATGTCAACTGGTAAACAAAACTCCTCTCTCTCTGTCTCTCACCCACTCGTCCCCTCGTTTCTCCTTCCAGTAACCAGCACAATATTCTCCATATCAAACCTAATGAATTCGGTAATTTTGTTGCATGCCAAGTATACTTAAGGATAATCAAATTGCAAGATGCAAATAGTTTAGCAATAAAAGCTTAAATGGCCAAATGCAGTAAATTGAAAAAAAGAAACAAGAAGCAAATTGTAAGAAGCAATAGAACAAACACTTGGTGGGCAGAATAAACAACTGCAATATCTTGATTGCTCTATTTTTATTGACAACCAAAAATGCCATTATATAGGCATTACAATCAACCGAGACTAAACTCAAACAACAAAATCAAAAAATGCAACACAAATAAAGTTAGAAAATTAAAGAAATATAAAAAACAAAATACTGTAGGAGAAAAAAAAAGGAAAATGACTGTTGTTGGCTCTTGCTGCTCTTCCGGATCTTGAGCCTATTTGGGTGACAGAAGCAACAACGCCTTATTCACCTTCTCCGAAGAGGACTTGGCGAAGAGATTTCCTCCGAGAGGGTCAGAAACCCAGGCAATTCCACCGTGTCGCTACGGTGGTCAGCGGCAAAAGAGAAATGGCATATTGGGGCTGCAACCGAAGCTAAAAACCTGATAAAAAGGGGAAAAGAGGCTACTGCTCATTGGAGCGAGAAGAAAAGAAAGGTGGCAACTACAAGAAAGGGGGAGGGGGGAGGGTGCGGAGACTAACTGAGAGAGAAAGGAGAAAAGAAAAAAAATTAACAAAGGAAGGGAAGGAGGAAGAAGAAGAAGAAGAAGATAAGAAGTAACTGACGTGTGTCGGTAATTTATGGGATGACTGGCACGTGTCTATTATCTGAGGAGAGTCACAACCACGCGCTAGATCAATTCTTGTTTATGTCAATTTTATATTTAAAGTTATCAAAATTAGATAGTTTTATTGTTTAAAAATATCGTAATTAAAAGTTTAAATGTTTATTCGGTCGTTTGTTAGGTTTAGGTATTAAAATGAATTTTTTGGACAAATTTGAGGGTCTTCGTATGGGTTTACCCAATAAGATAATTACTAACTCATATAATTAGTTATATATATATATATATATATATATATATATATATGGCCTTAGCTAATTATATTTAAAGAATAGAAGATGGCTCTATGGACTATGATTATGTTTAACGTTTATCCACATATATTATTTTGACTCAATTATTATACTCAATGTCATTAATTTGGCTTAACAGTTAAGAGATTGTTAATTACTATATTATAGTCAATAGTTATATTATAAGGGTGAATGTGAAATGCAACCATCTTTTTATAAGTTTTGTAGTTTAATAGAATATATAATTAATAACACGTACTGAATCAATTACTTTATGTTTTAATTTTCTTTTATCAAATTATCCATATATAAAACAATTTTCATGAAAATAAAATATTGCAATAATGAAAAACCAACATTTTTATAGTACTAACTACTAAGCTAATTAAATTATTGGTTAGATTTTATATACTTATATATTTACATTAATTGGTAAAATTTTATTATATACTCATATAATTACGTTAATTGGTAAAATTTTATTGATACAATAATTGTACATAATTACACAATTAAAATACATAATCAATTACACATATAGATATTATGTCAAAAATAGATGAGTATTGGTTGAGTGATACTAAAAATAAATTGAATTATTAATAAAGTGATTAATATTATATACCCATACATTTACATTAATTGGTAAAATTTTATTTTTAATATATTTTTATAAATAAATAGATTTTTAATTTACATACTCATATAAAAATTGTGATGAAAATAAATAAATATTAGTTGAGTAACACTAAAAGTAAATAAAATTAATTTCATATTCATATAGATATCAAATTAAATTTATCTTTTTAATAACTAAAATATCCATTTTAATTTATTAACTATTTATTATATTAATTTAGTGCATTAAAATATTTAATAGAAATAATTATGAAGTTAAATTTATATAATAAATATACAATATAAATTATAAATAATATTTACATATAAATTACTTGTATTATATATAATTAATAAATATTGGTTCTTTCGGTCCTAGAGGTGTGCATCGACCTGGTTCGGGTCAACCCGAACCGAACCCGAACCTTGAAATTTTACTAAAATCACCATCCTAACCGACCCTAAATTACACTAGGGCCCCAAACCGAATAACCCGAAAATTTTTGGGTCCCGAACCGAATAACCCGACCAACCTGAAAATTTAACTATTTGAAAAAAAAAATAAAACTCAACCAAAAAAACTCAGATCTCAACCACATCAAAACAAAGAAAGAAAATCAAAGAAGGAAAATAAAAAACACAAAAAAATTCAATTCAACTAAAATTATGTCACAAAAAAAAAAATAAAATTCAACAATCTAAAAAAAAAATTAAACCCAAAAACTCAGATCTCAACCACATCAAACCACAAAAAAATAAAAAATAAAAAACACAAAATAATAAAAACCTGCAATATCTCACGCAAAAAAAAAAAAGAAAGAAAAGAAAAAACCCAGATCTTTGCTTTCTCATAGCTGGATCTGGGTTTTTATTTGTTTTTTTTTTGGTCCTCCTCACTGGATAAATAGATGGTGTGTGTGTGTGAGAGAGAGAGAGAAGGAGGAGAAGGAGAGGGAGGAAAAGGAGATGGGGTGTGTGTGTGTATGCGTGAGAGAGAGAGAGAGAGAGAGAGAGAGAGAGAGAGAAGGGGGTGAAGGAGAGGGAGGAGAGAGAGAGAAGGGGGTGAAGGAGAGGGAGAGAGAGAGAGAGAGGGTGGGGCTGTGTGTGTGAGACAGTGAGAGAGAGAGAGAGAGAAGAGGAAGGAGAGTGAGTGGGTGAGTGGAAAGAAAAAAAAACGTTTTATATATTAATTGCGGTCGGGTTCGGGTTTTGACTGTTTTAACCCGACTCGAACCCGAAATGTTTCAAATTCACAGACCCGAACCGAACCGAATACACCAAATAACCCTACCCGAATTGATATTTCGGATCGTGTTATTCAGGTCGGTTCGGGTTTTGCACACCCCTATTCGATCCAATTCGGTTTCAAAATAGTTCGGTACTGTTCAATACGGTTTTTGGTCCAGTTCCACTACAATTCGGTTCGATTCTAGTTAAAAAGGTAATGGTATAATTCAGTTCGATTTTAGTCAAAAAAGTTAACGGTATAATTCGATTCTATGTCTTTTTTTTCGGTATTTCGGTTTGGTACAGAAATATTTAGACCCGTGTACACCCTTACTTATCACAAATTTTCTTTTTACCATAACATAATAATATAGAAAAGTGCAATTTATTCTAAAAGTTTTTTAAATAAGGATAAAATATTTGATTTTTATTCAAATTTCCAATTAATTTTTAAAAGAAAATAAAAAGTTAACGGTATAATTCGGGTCGGTTATAGTCAAACAAGTTAACGGTATAATTCGATTCTATATTTTTTTTCGGTTTTTCGGTTCGGTACAGAAATATTTAAACCCGTGTACACCCTTACTTGTCACAAATTTTCTTTTTACCATAACATAATTATATAGAAAAGTGAAATTTATTCTAAAAATGTTTTAAATAAGGATAAAATATTTGATTTTTATTCAAATTTCCAATTAATTTTTAAAAGAAAATAAAAAGTTAACGGGGCAACTATCCCTATCCTCTGAATGGGCCCCCCATGGTGAAAATGGATAATTTAAATTAAGATGCCATTTTCTTATTTTTCTAAGCTCGCTCCAAAAAAAAACACTTGTAAATAAGGAACTATTTTTTAAAAAAAATACAACTACTTTGTTAAGAATCTAAATCACACTGGTCCAAATATAAAATGCCTTCTCACTAAAACATTAGGCAATTAAGGGAATAGAAAAATTATTTACAAGTAGGTGTACCGCCAGTACCCGTGATTTTGGCATTGGTACAAGTAGCTTTTCCTCCCAAATTGATTCCCGATAGTTCAATTCCTTCGCATGGAGCTGCTGAGCTGCAATCTAAGAGAACTGAAACTGGTGTTTTTGAAGTTCCCTTAATGTTCCTAAAATGAACATCTGAAACCTTTACTTTCGAATTCCCTGGCTTTCCATAATTTTGATCTATAATGATCGGATTCTCTACATTTTCCATTGTTATATCTGTAAATGTGATCCCTGATGCACTTCCTGGTGGAGAATTGCCGTAGGTTTTGATCCTAGCGCCATTTGTTGTCCCCTTTATTGTGCATTTTGAGAATGTAATCCCCTTTACAGGCCTCTCATCATCATAGTTTCCTAGACTGCCAACACTATTCCCAAAACAATAAGATGAAATCAATTAATTGTTACTCCATGTCAATTTTTCATATCTCATATTTAAATAATAAGAAATTTTATTTTACCTAAGGCCATGTCCAGGGCCACAAGTTAAGTCTGAGAATGTAGCATCAGTGACTCCTCCTCCAATGGAAATGCAATCATCACCGGTTCCAATTGTAGATTTAGTTACAGTGATACCAGAGGTATCGCTAAAGTGAATGCCATCGGTGTTAGGGCTATCACCAGGAGCAATAATCTTGAGATTATCTGCTTTAAAATTAGAGCAATCTGTAATATGAAAGTGAAAATACATGGAATTGAGGGAAGTGACTCCACCAACGAATGAGTTTGTTACTCTTTGGAACTTGATTGACTGCAAACATTCATATATATATGTCAAATTAAAAGCAAAAATCAAGAAATAATTTCAAATTTCTTTTTCTAAGAAAGATGATTAGAAAAAAAAAAAATTGCAATGATGGATAACTTACAGATGGAAGGCCGGTGCAATCTCCATTGTTTTTACAATCATTGTATTTCCAGGCAGAAGCACCCTGTCCATCGAAGGTTCCTTCACCATTGATGATTAGACCATCAATTCTTTGAAACATGAGCCAAGTTTTATCAACGTATGCACTCAAATCTGTACTTGCCAATATAGTTCCTTGATTGGTAAAAACTATAGGTTTGGTGCTCTTACATGGCCCTCTAAAAATAACAGGACCTGTAAGAAAAGAACCTATTGGCACTAGCAACTGTGCCTGATCAACACTAGCTGCGCATGCTGCTGTCCATGCCTTCTGGAAAGCCTAAATTATGGATACAAATTATGATAATAATCCTTTGTAAAATATTATTGAGAGACACACAAATTAACATTAAATATATATTCACCTGTACGTTATCACTTTTGCCATCTGGCTTAGCACCAAATGTAGAAATATCAAAAACACCATCACTCTTTTTATCTCCGCCATCACCAAGGAGGCGACGGCTAACAATAGTAATGTTACCATTTAGCACTGCAACTGCCACAAATAATAATAATAATAGTAAATAAATAATGTAAGCTAACAAAATAATAACAACAAGAAATAGTGATGAGAATGATTTTAGAAAATTGATACCTTTTTTTCCATTATCATGGTCGTTGAGGTGGCGGAATTCACCTCTAGCCAAACCAGAAGACAAAGCTAATGCTACTAAAAGAAAAGTTGTAACCTCCAATCTTCTTGTTAATGCCATAGTGAAATCGAACTCCAATGTTTTTGTTTTCTTAGAGTTTTTTTATTAAATTATAATTTTGTTTTCTTAGAGTTTTTTTATTAAATTATAATTTTGTATAGCTTCTCATATATATTTATACCCATTTTAAATGTATTTAAGGTTAACTAATAGAATGTGATTAGTGATTTAAAATTGATCTTTCTCATTTTTTGTGAACGAATTCTTTTAATTTTAGCACTATAATTTATCACTAATTTGTATTGTATATATTTTGGTGTTGTTTTTCAACTGTAATATTTTGAGTTCCAAAAACCTTTTTGTTATAGTGTGATGGGTTCACATAAAATATAAATCTATCAATAGCCTTTAATTTTATATAGTGTGATGAATTAGCAAGTACAAAAGTTTGTTTTGGGATAAACTTTAGTGCATTCGTTAATTAACAGTCAACTAATTAATTTTTAGTTGCTACTTTAATATTAATTAGTTATTTTTTGTTATCCATTAGTGATGAAAAAGAAAACCTAAATAAAACTATGCACAATCCCATATTTGTTAACCTAATTATAAGTGTGCATAAAGACAGCAACTCAGCAAGACAACTAATTGCAGAATCTGAAAATGGTGGAAATGGGTTTGGGTTTTCGAAACATGGAGACAATTGTTTTGAGCGAATCTTTTGTGGAAGAAATAATCATCCTTGAACTGATGAATGTTAGAAAGGACAAAGATCCGGTGGATGATGATGACCCTCGAAACCACTCTACTTTTCAGAATTTGAAAAGCTCAGAATTATGTGAATACGGTAGATTGAAAATTCTATTGCCTTCCTCCATGTATTTCTAAAATTTGACTGATTTGAAAGTGTCAAAATGTGATGGGATGATAAATCCGATAATTGCCTTTCTTGTGCTACTCAGGCAATGATTATTAGCGAATGCAAAATGATGCAAGAAATGGTAGGGGTTGAACCAGATGGAGGCGAAGATGTGAAGAATTATTTATGTGGTTAATTAGTTAGTCTGTTAGCTAGTCTGTTAGCTACTTAGTTAATTTGTTACCAGTGTTTTAGTTAGTTTGTTAGCAGTAGTTGGTTAATTAGTTTTTTCTTTTGTCTTTTACTCCCTCTCTTAATATATATAGGAGTCTGTACTTAACTTTTACATATTGAATGAACAGAGATATTTTTTCATTCTGAACATGGTATCAGAGCACCGGGATTAGATCCATTGCAGTTATTTTTCTTCTTCTTATTACTCTGTTCTTGTTGAACAATTTTTTTTTTTTTGGTCCTCGCTGGTTTCGAATCTTCCGTTCGTGATTTCATGATGACTGGAAATCAAGGAATGGCTTCTGAAAATCCTAGTTCTACGATTGTTTCAGCAGTTCTCACTGGAACAAATTATCAAACGTGGAGCAGAGCGATGAAGATTGCTTTGGCTGCAAAGAAGAAGCTAGGTTTTATTACTGGCAAAGCGAAGGAACCAGATGCAAACTCAAATGAGTATGATGATTGGTATAGCTCAAATGCGATGGTAATTTCTTGGATTCTTAATGCGTTGTCTAGGGATTTACACGAGAATTTCGTTTATTCCACCTCAGCAAAGATTTTGTGGGATACGTTAGAAAAACGTTTTGGTGAAGCTCATCTTCCTCAAAGATACCAGGTGAAAAGGGAAATGGCTTCAATGGTACAAGGTAATGATACTGCATCTATGTATTTTACCAAGATGAGTAGGTTGTGAGATGAGCTGGCTTGTGTCATGCCAATTCCTCAATGTAGTTGTGGTTGCACGTGTGGATCTTTGAAGAAGATAGAGGAAACTAATGAAGCAGACAAGGTAATACAGTTTCTTATGGGACTTAATGAGACGTATGATCATGTTAAACATCAGATCTTGATGCTTGATCCAGTGCCTAATGTTGACAAAGTATATTCGATGATATTGAATATTGAAAAACAGAAACAGATTACTCTGAATATTACAGAGAATATTGAATGTAGCGCTATGTTGACAACAAATAAAAATGGAAGGAGTGATTTTGGATCTGGAAAATTTAAGAAAAAGGATTTTGGCAAGAAAGAAGATAAGCATTGTAACTATTGTAATGCAGATGGACACATGAGGGATGGGTGTTTTAAGCTTCATGGTTATCCAGAGTGGTATAAAGAACTTAAATTGAAAAGAAAGGCTGAAGCATCAAAAGGAAGAGTGAACATGGTGGAATCTCCGGTGGATGATGTTGAAGGTGGTAGAGGTTTGTTTAATGACAAACAACAGATTGATATATTTGGCAACATGAAGGAACTAATTCAGCAAGAGGTTAGCAGAATATTGAAGGGAAAGAATATCATTGAGCATGAAGGCAATTTTGCTCAACTGCAACACTTTGCAGGTAATCTTGCCAATAGTAAGTTGAATTTGCCTAACCCATACTGGATTTTAGATACAGGGGCTAGTAATCACATTTGTTCCAATTTATCCTTGTTTACAGACATTAAACCTACCCATCAACCTCACTCCATTCATTTACCTGATGGATCTTTCAAGATAATTTCTAAAGCTGGCAGTATAAACTTGACAGAAACTATAAACTTGAAACATGCCTTATATGTTCCATCTTTCAAATACAATCTATTGTCAGTGCATAAGTTACTGAGATTCAACTCTGTCAGTATTCATTTTTATACTGATTTTTGTACCTTACAGGACCTGAGGACTAGCTTGATAGTGGCAATTGGGAGAGTAATTGGAGGATTATACATAATAGATAAAAGTTCATTCACAGCTGAAATGATACAGAATTTTATGCATTCTTTTCGTATAGACTCTGTTAATGTAGCTATTAAGAATAAAACCCAATTGTTTCATCAGAGGTTGGGACATCCTGGAGCAAATGTAATGAAACAATTGAAGCTTATAAATGCAACTAAGTTTGATACGGAATCTATATTGTGTGATGTTTGTGTTAGATCTAAACAAACCAGACTACCTTTTGCTTCCAGTAATTCTAGAGCACTCAATTTGTTTGAATTGTTACATATGGATGTATGGGGTCCTTATAGGCAGCAGTCATTAACTGGAGCCAATTACTTCTTGACTATTGTAGATGATTATAGCAAAGCCATTTGGACTTTCTTAATGCAAAATAAGGCTCAAGTATCAATGATTCTTTATAATTTTCTTAAGATGGTTAAGAATCAGTTTGGTGTTGGGGTTAAGAAAATAAGGACTGATAATGGGACTGAATTTTTAAATCATGCATGTCAAACTATTTTTAATGAAAATGGGATTATACATCAGACTTCTTGTTCCTATACTCCTCAACAGAATGGGTCTGTTGAACGGAGACATAGACATATAATACAAGTGGCAAGAGCTTTGCTTTTACAAGCTGCTTTACCTAATTTCTTTTGGGGGGAAGCAGTTTTACATGCTACATACCTGATAAACAAATTACCATCTTCTGTTCTTAATTGGCAATCACCATATCAGTTATTGTATAATGCAGAACCTGATTTTGAGATGCTTAGGGTGTTTGGTTGTTTAGCTTATGTTACTGTGGTTAAACCGGGGCAAGATAAATTTAGTTCTAGAGCAGTAAAGGGTATATTTCTAGGATTTGAACCGGGAAAGAAAGGTTATAAGATATATGTTTTTGAAGAAAAAAAAATCATAGTGGGCAGGGATGTTGTGTTTGATGAATCTCAGTTTCCATTTTGCATGACATATTCACATCACCTTCCTTTATCTATCCCTGTTCCATTAATATCTCCTGAACATTCTGATTCTATACTTGATAGTAATCCCAATCCGGACATCCATAATCCAGTAATTCAACCAGAACCCATTTCCCACACAGAGTCCATATCCCAACCAGTTATTCCTACCCCAGTTCACAGACCCCGAAAACCTCCTAGCTGGCTTAATGATTTTGTTGTTAATGCAGCTATCACACAAAAATATCCAGAATTTTCTTTTCACTTTCCTAGATCCTCATCTCATACACCTAAAACATTTCCATATTTTAGGTCACCATATTTCACATCTACTCATCATACATTTTTAGCCAATATTACAGAACATACTGAACCTAGATCTTATACTGAGGCCAAAGCTAATCCAGAATGGGTTAAGGCAATGAAAACAGAACTGGCAGCATTAGAGCAGAATCAGACTTGGGTGCTCACAAATTTACCAGAAGGAAAACACCCTATTGGATGTAAATGGGTTTTTAAACTTAAATTGAAGCCTAATGGTACCATTGATCGCTATAAAGCAAGGTTAGTTGCTAAGGGTTATAATCAGATTGAAGGGATGGATTTTCATGATAGTTTTTCCCCTGTTGCGAAAGTTGTTACTGTGCGAATTTTCTTTGCTATAGCTGCAGCGAGTGATTGGGTTATTCAACAGATGGACATCAATAATGCATTTCTTCATGGTTACTTAGATGAAGAAATATATATGTCTGTACCTGAAGGATATCCAGCACAGAAGGGCAAGGTTTGTCGTCTAACAAGGTCTTTGTATGGCCTTAAACAAGCCTCTCGCCAGTGGAATCATGAGTTAACTGTTCAATTGAAGAACTATGGTTTTATTCAATCCAAGTTTGATCCTTGTTTGTTCACTTTCTGCACAGATGATTGTTTTTTGGTTTTACTTGTCTATGTTGATGATCTCTTAATTAGTGGTACTTCAATGGCTGAAATTTCTAAGGTCAAGCAGTATCTTCATGCTCTTTTCACTATTAAAGATCTTGGGGAGGTGAAATATTTTTTTGGTTTGGAAGTATCGAGATCAGAAAAAGGAATTTATTTGAATCAACGTAAATATGTCCTAGATTTGCTCAAGGATGCAGGAATGTTGGGTTGTAAGCCAGCAGTTGTTCCTTTGTGTAAAGGTACAAAGTTAACAGTTGAAGGGGGCTCTCCAATTGATAATGTTCAATCTTACAGGAACCTAGTTGGCAGATTATTGTATTTGGGCTATTCACGACCTGATATTACTTATGCAGTTCAACAACTAAGTCAATTTGTGCAGCAGCCAACGGATGAACATATGACAAGTGCTGAGCATGTTTTGCAATACTTGAAGGGAACTGCTTCTTTAGGATTGTTTTTTCCTGCCAAAAATAAATTCACAGTTACTGCATATTGTGATGCAAATTGGGCCTCTTGTTTAGATTCCAGAAGAAGTTTAACTGGTTACTGCATTTTTCTTGGTGATTGTCCTATTTCATGGAAGACAAAGAAGCAAGCAACAGTGTCGAGATCATCCGCAGAAGCTGAGTACAGGTCTATGGCTACAACCTGTTGTGAATTACAGTGGATTGCTAATCTCCTTGGTGATTTTCGCATTCCTGTATCTTTGCCTATTTCTCTCTATTGTGATAATCAAGCAGCCATCCATATCACCAATAATCCAGTGTTCCATGAGCGTACAAAACACTTGGATATTGATTGTCATCTGGTTCGTGATAAGTTTCAAGAGGGGTTCATTAGTCCTGTGCATATTTCTTCAGCTGAACAACCAGCAGATATTTTCACAAAGACTCTTTCCCTTCGACAGTTCACCAAGCTTCATTCCAAGCTGGCCATGGTTGATTCTCATCATGTCTCAGCTTGAGGAGGGGATGAAGAATTATTTATGTGGTTAATTAGTTAGTCTGTTAGCTAGTCTGTTAGCTACTTAGTTAATTTGTTACCAGTGTTTTAGTTAGTTTGTTAGCAGTAGTTGGTTAATTAGTTTTTTCTTTTGTCTTTTACTCCCTCTCTTAATATATATAGGAGTCTGTACTTAACTTTTACATATTGAATGAACAGAGATATTTTTTCATTCTGAACAAGATGTGATTGGTTTTAATCAATTAAGATGCTTGAAACTTCACGATCGGCTAAACCTCACAAGTTTCTGTTAGGGTATTTATGCGTTCTATTTTCCATATCTGGATGATGTGACAATTATAAGATGCCCCAACATTAAGATATTTTCTCAACAAGTGTTCACACTAAAGTTTAGCAAAGTACGAACAGCGCAGCATGAACTGCGGTTGCCGCAGCATGAAGTGGGTTTGTGGGGATGGTATGAATGGGACGGGAAGGAAGCCTTAATAACACCATTCAGAAATTATTTAAGAATTGCGTGAAAATGGTACGTATCATATCAACTTGCTTGTTAAAATAGTAATAAAGTGTTAATTTCACTTATGGTCACTCAACTTATCACTTATTGTACAAAAATAACCGACTTTTTTTTTCTTACTTAAATGTCACTGATCTTCTAATATTTTTGCAAAAAAGGTCATGTTTACCGGAATTCGGCGAAAACGCTTACCGGATTGATGACATGATATATGACACGTGGCAACGAATAGTAGATATATGACTTTTTTGCAAAAATTCAGTAACATTTAAGTTGGAAAAAAAGAAAATTGATTACTTTTGCGCGATAAATGATAAGTTTAGTGACCGTGAGTGAAATTGATTTAGATGCACCATTTGTTGTAGATATTGTTAAACGACATGTAGTTTCTGATATGACATGCCATGTCATAAAATGACTTTTTTGAAAAAATGTTAAAAGTTCAGTGACATTTAAGTAAGAAAAAAAATCGGTTATTTTTGTGCGATAAGTGATAAGTTGAGTGACCGTGAGTGAAATCAACCCTAATAATAAACATTGATTGTCACATATTTTCCTGGTGGATTAATTCCATTATCTGAAATTAGACAGAGTGATTAGTCTAATTAACCTCATCATACTAATTTTACCACGTCTTACTAATTGGCATATCACGCCAACTCAGCTTTCCAACGGGGTTATTATCAATATTGTTTTAAACCAAAAATCTAACAGCAAAAAATCAAAAACGGTTTGGTTACCAAAAACACCCCATTTAATTTCATCACCCCATTTCCTCAAATACTTTTTAAAAACACCCTAATTTACCAAATATTTTTTCAAAAAACATTATTTTAATATTTCCTTTTACATTAACGGAAAATACTATAAAACTATTCTTTTATTTTAATATAAAGACTTAGTTTAAATATTATCATTTTGTTATACTCTTTGACTTTTTTTTTATATAAAATTATATTTTTTTTCATCAATCAACACTAATGAATATGAACAATAAAAGTGGTTTAACTCAAAATCGAGTCAATTGATTGAAATTTAACTTCAACTAAATTCAAATTCATAAATTTAAGGCAGGGCTGATAGGATACTCGAGCCCCTGATCAAATCTAGCCACTGTTATGTCCCTTCACCTTCATCCTCATTGTCGGCGGTACCTCTCCTATTGCAATTACTGGTGGGATTGATTTCACCCATGGTCACTCAACTTATCACTTATCGCGCAAAAGTAACCGACTTTTTTTTCTTACTTAAATGTTACTGAACTTTTAACATTATTACACAAAAGTCATGTTGATCGGAATCCGGCGACGACTCTTGCCGGATTGATAAGTTCAACAAATGCTACATTTAAATTAATTTCACTCACGGTCACTAGACTTATCATTTATCTCGAAAAAGTAATTAACTTTTTTTTTTCAACTTAAATGTTACTGAAATTGCAAAAAAGTCATCAATCCGGCAAGAGTCGTCGCCGGATTCCGGTCAACATGACTTTTGTGCAATAATGTTAAAAGTTCAGTGACATTTAAGTAAGAAAAAAAAAGTCAGTTACTTTTGCGCGACAAGTAATAAGTTGAGTGATTATGAGTGAAATTGACTCATTACTAGTGCTACCTCCCTTAAACTCATCAGTTAATATAAAATGCTACTTTAAATTAGTTTTTTTTTATATATAATTTCCCTTAAAATGTTTTTTTTTTTTATGAAATACTAGTCATTTTTTAGAATTTGTATAAGTTATTAAAATTGACCGAATTATAATGATATTATAGAAAAAATAAAATGAAATCGAAATTTAATTAACTCAATAATTTAAGAATCTTTGATGACATGAAAATAATTGTGGGCTTGACTCAAGACCTTTCAATATAACCTAAAAATGACCCAATTTGAAAAAATGGGAGCGAGAAGATTCTAGAAACAGGAGATCAACCAGCTCGAACTGAGCTTATGTTGTCACAAGGCCGAACTCTAGCGATAAACCGGATGAGAAACTGACACCCTTAACAGCCTCGAGGTCTCAGATTTTGGCATGGATAAAGAAAAATGAGCAGATTAACTAGTCGCGTCCCATGGGGGAGGATCCCAAAAGGGACCAAAGTCTTTATTGCTCTTTTCATAGAGACAAAGGCTATCAAACAAACGACTGTCGACAGCTGAAGCGGAAAATTGAGTCTTTAGTTCGGAAAGATAAGCTCGATCAGTTTGTGAAGGGTAAAGGTAGGAATGAAAGAGATCGGTCCCCATCACCTCGAAGACAAGACAACAGAGCTAGTTCAAGTAAGAAAACTCCAACTGGGGTTATCCATGTCATTGCAGGGGGTAAACATTACGATTTCTTCGAGGACTCCATAAAACGGAAGGCAAAGGAAGTATTTTCCTTGGGGGCTGGTCCGAGAACGGGAGGCTATGAAGTAAAGTTCTCTGAGGCATATGGAGCCCATGTCCGGACACCTCATACGGATTCGCTGGTAGTAATAGCTCTGATACAGGACTACTCGCTTTAGAAAATTTTAGTAGATACGGGAAGTGCAGTCAATCTCATTACCCTTCAGGCATACATGACACTGGAAATGTCTACCAACATGTTAGAAGCCGTGTCAGCCCTGCTTATCGGGATATCAGGACAACCAATCAAAGTAGAGGGATCGGTCACGTTAGCACCACAGCTCGGAAATTATGAGACTGTTTGCCACTGCAATAGCTGTTTTATGGTTGTGGATATACCGCTTGCATATAATGTGATATTCAGGCGACCTCTTTATTTTCGTCGCTAATTGGACAATTTTCGTCGCTAATTTATTTTAACGACGCGATGACTAACCGTTGCTAATAGCTCCGTCGTAAGGAATTTTGGATTAAAATATAAAATAGTCGCTAAAAATAGCGACGGAAATAACAGTCGCTAAAAACAAAAAATGTAGTTGCTAAATAACCCATAAAATTAGTTGTAGGAAAAATTAAAAAATATTAGCGACGGATAATCCGTCGCTAAAAATATTAAATTTGAATTTTCAATTATTATTATTATTATTATTATTATTATTATTATTATTATTATTATTATTATTACATCAAAAATTTAATTTATGTAAATAAATATTATTTACAATACTATAAATTTAAAAAATGTAATATCATAGAAACACTACTAAAACATAACCCCAAAAATGTGCAATCATAGCTGGATCAAAAATAAATAAAAAGGTGGCAGTATAAGCCACTATCATTAAGCAATCAGTAATTGCTAGAATTCAACATAACCTAGCTGTAAGGGCATGAAACACAAAAGGCTACATTTATTTTCATTAAACACAGTTTTAAGAACTATTGCATACTGACAAAGATCACCAAATATCCTGGGATCAGATGCAAGCAAAAGCTTCTCTAAGAATACCCCAAAATTGTAACTTACACAGGAAACATATTCATAGCTACTCAAAATTCATGCATCATTTTCTGCCTCTACTTCATCACCATTCATATTTGGTATAAATATTCCTGTGCTTCTTCAAGTGAAGATTCATTAGCATCAGCAGCATACAATATCTTCTTAACAGCAATAGCCATCTGTAAACATATCGACAAAAGGCATAAATGAATATAAGCACAGCATCTTTGATATTTTGATATGAATATTAAGTACAGCATTCTTTTTCTCTAGAACTCTTATAGGGACATCCTCCAAATCAGGAGTTTAACAGAGTAGTTCTATGTCTCGTAATTTCGCAAAGTAAAAATCTCTTTCTTTTTCTAAATGGTCCACTGAAAGCTTGAGGTCAATAATCTATATGCACAAACAAACATCAACATAGCATAAACTGTTTTTATATTTCACAAGTCCTAGAGAAGGAAACCAATAACAGAAATATAAAAGTAAAAATGTAGAGGTCAAGACAGCATCCGGGGGATAGGAAAAATTTAATTACAGCAATTGCTAACAAAAATTGTCAATAAGTGAAACGAATTAAGCAAGACTATCCATATTGATGGACATCAAATGATCATATACACAAAAGCCATGTGAAATAAAGACACGTTCTGAAATTATAGCTAGAAAAAGAAGGCCTAACTGTGGATACCTCCTTGGATAAATTTTGAACCTCAATTGAAGAATTAACCCCACCTCCCACTGCACCTCCCTTCCCTTGCTTTGGCCCTGCAGTGATGAGCAACAAAAAACGATAAACAGAACAGAAGGAATATAATAAAATTTAGGGCACAACAAGAATATTTTACATTACACACTAACCAGATTTGGCCCTGCAGTCAAAATTTGACTGCATTTAAAAGAAACACTACTAAAACATAACAAAAATTCTGCATCCACAACTTGGTGAAAGACAGCCCCATCTTTTCAAGTCTGATGTTGCCCAAAAACAAAAAAGTCATTGATAGTCCAGTTTACATCACTCCTATAATGATAAGTTTCTCAACATAATTAAGGACATCTGCTCCTTTCAATAATTAAATCTTAATAGAAGCCCAGTTTCATAATTGCACGTCAACATAGCCATTCTGAAGTGGTGATCGCAATTTGCACAAGAGACTGAATGATATCGCGTCAGCAAAAAAAAAATTACATGCTAAAGCTAGAAATGAATGTAATTATATCAACAACAAGATGGATTCAACTCCATATGAAGAAAGATAATAAAATTGTTTAGACGCAATTCAAATCACATCAATAGAAAGATTCACATAGTTAATGAATCAGATACGTTAGCAATCGAGTAAGCTGAAACACGGCTCCGAAAATAAATCAACACAATCTGCTTAGAATGACAACTTAGAATTGGTAGATCAAGGGTCAAATCGCACAGATTTCAATCACAGATATCCAAATCTAGGATATCATCAAATGATCTCAATCATGCAGGCATGCATAAAGCAAGCTGAACGGAATCAAATATCCACACCGTAACAATCAAAATTACAAATTATAATCTCGTTCGAAATTTTAAGATCGAATGAAACGACAACAAAAAATGATCAACAAATAAAAACAGAGAAAAGAAACCTCAATTCCGGTGAGGGAGGAGCGGCGACAGGCAGCAGAAGCTTGTGGCGAAGGAAGGAGCACATTTGGCGCGCGGTGAGAGGGGGCAGAGCAGGATGCCAGATCTGGCGCGCGGCGAGAGGGAAGGGTACGCCGGAGTGCAAGGCGAGCGGCAGCGGAACAGCGATGCCGGAGGGTGGTGGCTGACCAGGGGGCAAGACCAGTCGCAGGGGATTGGGGACAATTGGGAATTGGGGAAATGCCTCTCTGCGTTTTTTAATTTGGGTGGGAACGAAAATTTGGGGAGTTTTAGGATCTGTTCACTTACAGAAAATTGATCCAGTTTTCCAGAAAAATTTTTCACAGAAAACAAAAAATAGAGATCATGTTTATTTTAGTTAATTTTCTAAAATAGAAAATAGAAAATAGATTTTTCAGTTTTCTAAAATAAAGAAAAGATTGGAAAACTAATAAAATATGTTTTCTAAATTTTCTAAATCATTTTAATACATATATACATGTGTGTGTATATATTCACACACACATACATATATATGTATGTGCATACATATAGATGTGTATGTATATGTATGCATAGACATGTATGTATGTATGTACATACATATACATTTATTTATGTACTTATATACGTACATACATACATACATATATATACATATATGTATGTACTTATATACGTACATACATACATACATATACATATATGTATGTATGTACTTATATATATATGTATATACTTACATACATATACATATATATATATGTGTACGTAGACGCACACACACACATATACACAAACACATATATGCACATACATATACATGCACATACACATACGTGCGCGCGCGCATACACACACACACACATGCATGCACATGCATATGCATATACATATACACATACATGCAAATGCACATGCATATATATATATACATATGCACATGCACATGCATATATATATGTATATATATATATATATACATATATATATGCATGTGCATGCTATGCATATATATGTGTGTGTGTGTGTGTGTGTGTGTGTGTGTGTGTGTATGTACATACATACACATATATATATATAATATAAATAATCTAATTTACCATTTATTGATATGTATATAAATATGCATATTCATTTATGTGTATGTATGTACATACATACACATATATATAGAAAATAATTACTTTAATTTTCCATTTCTTGATATGCATACGCATATGCATATGTATATATACATACATACACATATATATAGAAGATAAATGCTCTAATTTTTCATTTCTTGATAAATAAACGCGTTTTCTAAATTTTCTATAGAAAATAAATACTCCAATTTTCTAAGAAAATAGAAAACAGAAAACTATTTTCTGTAAGTAAACGCACCCTTAGGTTTTCTGCAATCTGTTTATTCATCGAAAATTAGCGGCTAAAACGTGTTAGTCGCAAAACACTTAAAATTAATTCTATTCCTGTACCGATACTTTAATTCAGTCGTTAATACTGTCACTAAAATAATTTTAGAAATAGTGACAGTATTTTTAGTCGCAAATTTTATAGTTCATTTTAGCGACTACAATTCAGTCGCTATTATTTTGCGACTAAACTTTCTGTTGCTATTTTGTCACAAAAAATGCGTGATTTTTTTGCGCTAATTTTTAGCCACTGAATTTCATATTCAGTTACTATTTAGTCGCTAAATTGTAAGTCATATCAAAAAAATTCAATTTCACGACTGAAACATTATTTAGTTGCAAATTATCGATAAAATTTTTTAGTCGCTAAATCGTTATTTTTTTGTAGTGCATGCGAGACGTATGTCACGATACTAAAAGAGGCTGATCAGGCTTTGCCATTAGATGCACTGGATATCCCTATAGTTCGGAATGCCGAGCCCTTAGACTCACTTCAGGAGGTGGAGCTCTCATTGGGAAAAGTGGTCAAGATCACTACCAACAAAACGGGAAAGGAAAAAGAGGCACTGGTAGCGGTACTCTCAGAGTTCACGGATGTATTCGCCTGGCAACTTTTGGATATCAAGGGTATATCTTCTGAGGTAATGTGCCACTCACTTAACGTGTAACCTAACTGCAAGCCTGTTAAATAGAAGAAGAGGAACCATGCTCCCGAGCGGCAGTTGGCAATGTCGAAGGAGATCAACACGCTGTTGAAGAATGGGTTTATAAGGGAAGTGTTGTATCCGGACTGGCTATCAAATGTGGTACTGATTAGAAAATCCAACGGAAAGTGGAGGATGTGTGTCGACTTCACGGATCTTAACAAGGCTTGCCCCAAAAATAGCTACCTGTTGCCCAACATAGATCTTCTGGTCGACTTCACCTCAAGATTCAAAGAATATGCCTTTTTTTATGCCTCTGCGGGTTATCACTAGATCCCTATGAATAAAACTGATGAGGAAAAATCTGCATTTGTCACACACCGGGCTATTTATTGTTACCGAGTTATGCCATTTGGGCTCAAGAACGCCGGTGCCACTTATCAGAGACTGATGAATAGGATGTTCACCAATCAGCTCAGAGAAATGTGAAAGTCTACGTAGATGACATGATTGTCAAAAACAAGAAGGTAGAGACCTTACCATTCGAGCTGGCGAAAACTTTCACAATCTTAAGAAAGTTCGGTCTCAATCTCAACCCAGAGAAGTGTGCTTTCGGGATACAGTCTGGTAAATTCTTAGGGTTTATGATCTCAAAGAGGGGAATAGAGGCCAACCCGGTGAAAATCTAAGTCATTCTGGAGATGGAACCCCCAAAGTCAGTTAGGGAGGTACAGAAACTCAATGGAAAGATAACAGCCCTTGACAGATTTATTTTTTGTTCGGCTAAACACTGTCTTCGCTTTTATAGTGCTCTTAAAAGGGTAAAAAATTTTGAATGGATTCCAGACTGCCAAAAAGCATTTGAAGAGTTGAAACTGTTTCTCAGCACACCACCATTGCTAAGTCGGCCTCAGTCGGGCTAAATGGTCGCTAAAGTTGGCAATAAAATTGCTACCAAATTTAGCGACAAAATTATATTCGTCGCTACAGTTTTAGTTCAATTAGTGACTAAATTTGCGTCGCTATTTTTCTGCAAATTAATTCGCTAAATTAAAAAAATTGATAAATTTTTAGCGACGAAAAATTCTGTCGCTAATTTTGTCACAGGTGCCATTCAGTACCTCCAATTTTAACGATTGTTTTCATTAATTTGTCGCTAAATTTATCACTAATTTAAACAAATACATTTTCACGACTAAAATTTGAAGCAGTCGCTAATTCGTGATGAGCCGTCGCTAATTCAGGTTTTTTTTATAGTGTTCGGTTTAATTGTTGGAAGGTGATGATAGCCTTTTTTATTCCAATAACTCTTTTTTTTTTTTTAATTTGGTAAACTTTTTAAAATAGGAGCGAAAAACTATTTACCATGCAAACAACTGCTTTTTCAAAAAGAAGAATTTTGGAAAATTTTCACAATCAATTAATAATTTATTTAATATAAAAACAAAATTACTCATTACATAGGGAGGTGGGAAGAGAATTGTCATTTAGGAAATGAAATCATCTAAGCTCCCCAGCTCAAACAGAACAAGGTCTATGAGCCCAATTGAGAGTTAGGTGTCTGTTAATGATCGATATAGGAAGGTTTGAGGTGGAGCACTGCTGCTCCGAACGCAGGTAGTTAGGCCCCTTAACCAAGTGATCAACCAGAAAATGTAGAGCCGACGAGTTAATGAAAAGGATTCATACAGATCCCAAAAGCTCCCTTTTCATTTGTCTTTGTAAGCTACCCCTAAGAACTTTGACCCCAACGCTCAGACATATTTTCATTTTATTATTATTATAGGGCTGAAAAATTCAATATTTTTAAAACCGGAGCGGATGTCGACTCGGCTTGTCAACTGGGTCAGGAGCCAACTGATTCGATCGGATTAACTCGGAGTTTTTATCTTTTTTTTTTAAATATAATTATTAATAAAAAAATTAAAAATATAGTATATAAAAAATATATTTAAACAACATATTAATTATTAAATATCAATATATTAATTATTTTTTATTTATTTTATTATTTTTTTAAGTAATAATAGTAAAAAATTAACCACAACAATTGAATTTTTTTATTAAATATTTGAATTTATAAGAAAAATATAATTTTGAATTTATAATTTTTTTTAATTTTAATTTCAATTATAAAATTTATTTTTATGCATGTTTATATTCATTTTTTTTTTACTATTCTGTTATATTTAAATTATTTAGTTATTAAATATCTAAAAAAAATATAAAATAAAAATATTTTTATTAAGTTTAATATTAATATAAATTAATTTTATCATCAAATATAAATTTTTAATCGAACAATATTCAATAACTATTAACCTGGATTATAAAAATATATTTTATAAAAATATAATTTAGAATATATTTGATTTTCCCGGTTCAACCCAAATTTTCTGGTTCAACCCAAATTTTCACTGTTCATTTCGATATTTTATATATTCTGATTTTTATATTGAATCGAACCGATTCTCTGTGCTGTTCACTGTTGAACCGGTTCAACAGGCCGGTCCGGTCCATTTTCAAAACAATGGAAGCTGGCACGTTGATCCTCTACTTCCTCCTTGCGTAAGAATGTGTTCAGGCCATCAAGAATACTGCCCACCTATAATTTATCTAGGAGCAAGTAGGATCCTCAAACTGCTATTAATCATAGTGAGCCGATTATCTGGTCACAGTATTTCTTTGGACTCGTGTTATAATTTCAATTTCTTGAACAACCAACTTTAAGGTGCCAGACCTTCCTTGTCGCTGTGAAAGTTACCTTTTTTTTTTCTTTATTTTTATGCGAAATAGTGTCAAACCAAAATAACCAACGAGCATTATATCTTCCTAAAATGATTTATAAAACATATTTATAAAAATACATAAATTTATATTACATGCAATTATGAAAATTTATTGCTTAATATTTTTTATAATAAATTATTTATTTGAGCAATTTATAAATTTTATATTATGCTGTTATTTATTTTATTTATTTCTATTAAAAAACATATACATTTTGATAATTATGTCATAATTCTATATAATTTTATTAAACACTTAAATACTAATAATCAATTAGCTAACAACAACAGATAACAACTACGAACAATATGTATTAGCTAAATCAAATGGAATTTAAAAGTTTAATTTATTAAGATTCGGATACTATCTTTCTCCATTTCCAATTGTAATTATAGAAAGAAAATTATTTAATTGGGCCTATGAATTTTATTAAGTGCCCAATACAATTTAAAAAATTTACAAAAAACAGAAAGAAGAAAATAATTTAAAAATTGATGTGGCCCAACACGACCCAATTGGCCTCTCTATCTATTCCTCTTCTCCGCAGTTCCAAAACCCTCCAAAACCCTAACCATATAAATTCTCATTTCCACCTTAAAGCCCTTCTTCCCTGATCGCCACCTCCAAACCCACATAAAACCCTAATTAAAACCACTGATATCAAAAACACAACCATCATGTCAGAGGTCGAGCTTTCTCGTTCCGAGAAGAAAAAACACAAGAAAAAGACCACCACACCCTCCGCCATGGACGGCGAACTCGAAACACTCCCCACAGACACTGACACTGACAAAGCCGCCGGAGATTTCATGATCAAGCCCCAAAGCTTTACTCCGTCAATTGACACTTCTCAGTGGCCAATTCTCTTGAAAAACTACGACCGCCTGAATGTACGTACTGGCCACTACACTCCTCTTCCCTCCGGTTACTCCCCTCTTAAACGCCCTCTCACCGAATACATCCGTTACGGAGTCATGAATCTTGATAAACCGGCGAATCCTTCTTCGCACGAAGTTGTTGCTTGGATTAAACGGATCCTTAGAGTGGAAAAAACAGGGCATAGTGGCACATTGGATCCTAAAGTTACAGGTAATTTGATTGTTTGCATTGATAGAGCTACTCGCCTTGTTAAATCCCAACAAGGTGCTGGTAAAGAATACGTTTGCGTTGCTAGATTACATGATAAAGTTCCTGATGTTGCTAAAGTAGCTAGAGCTCTTGAGACTCTCACTGGCGCGGTTTTTCAAAGGCCGCCATTGATTTCTGCTGTTAAAAGGCAGCTTAGAATTAGGACTATTTATGAGAGTAAGTTGTTGGAGTATGATGTAGATAGGCATTTGGTTGTTTTTTGGATTTCTTGTGAGGCTGGGACTTATGTTAGGACTATGTGTGTTCATTTGGGTTTGATTCTTGGTGTTGGTGGGCATATGCAGGAATTGAGGAGAGTGAGGTCTGGGATTTTGGGTGAGAGCGATAATATGGTTACTATGCATGATGTTATGGATGCCCAATGGGTTTATGATAATTATAGAGATGAGACCTATTTGAGAAGGGTCATTATGCCTCTTGAAGTGCTTTTGACTAGTTATAAGAGGTTGGTTGTTAAGGATTCCGCAGTGAATGCTATTTGTTATGGTGCCAAGCTTATGATTCCCGGCCTTTTGAGGTTTGAAAATGATATTGAGGTTGGTGAGGAAGTCGTGCTGATGACTACCAAGGGTGAGGCAATTGCTTTGGGTATTGCAGAGATGACTACTGCAGTGATGGCTACTTGTGATCATGGTGTGGTGGCGAAGATTAAGAGAGTTGTTATGGATAGAGATACTTACCCGAGGAAGTGGGGGTTGGGTCCTCGAGCTTCAATGAAGAAGAAATTGATTGCAGAGGGGAAATTGGATAAGCATGGTAAGCCAAATAATAACACTCCTCAAGAATGGGCAAGGAACTTAATAGACTTGCCAGCGGGAGGAGATTCTATAGTTGCTGGGATGGCTGCTGCATCTGAACCTGCTGCGGCAGAAAAGGAGATTGCTGTGGTGAAGAATGGTGAAGTGAGCGAGGAGAAGGAGAAGAAGAAGAAAAAGAAGAGCAAGGATGGCGAAGATGGAGAGGGGCGCAAGCGCAATTTGGATGAAAGTGCTGATAGCCCTGCTATTCAAGTTGTTGCTAAGAAAGTTAAAGTTGAAAAGACAGTCGAGGTGAAGGAGGCGATAGTCCAGGAAGGTGAAGATGAGAAAAAAGAGAAAAAGAAGAAGAAAAAGAAGAGTAAAGAAGATGGTGAAGCAGAAACTTTAGGAGAGAAAGAGGGAGAGAATGAAAAATCTGAGAAGAAAAAGAAGAGTAGGGAAGGTGGTGAAATAGTAACTTCAGTAGAGAAAGAGACCGAGAAGGAAAAGTCGGAGAAGAAAAAGAAGAAGAAGAAAGAAAAAGAGGCTGAGGAGGCAGCAGCTATTGAGGAGGGTAAAACTAATGGGGAGGCCGGTAGAAGCGAAAAGAAGAAGAAGAAAAAAAAGGAGAAGGATGCAGAATAAGCATAAACCAGAATGTTCATAACAATGATCATTCTGTAGCTTTTGTAATTTTTAATTTCATTTTCAGCAAAATCTATTTCCATAACTGTGTTTTGCTTAATAGATAGCTTATTTGGTTGCAGTATTTTTGTATTATCCTCAATTATATGTTTTCAATTTGAATGTTATCGAACTGGGTAGTTTTTCCTTTTCTCCCCTTTCAAAGTGTCATGATTCTACCTTTTTTTCCCTGTACTATGCGTTTGATACCGGTGTCAGGTTTTGAATCCATGGCTGTAACTAATACGAGAGAGAAATTTACCTGTTAATGGATTTCAATGGCAGTTGTTTGAAAATTTGCTAAAAGATTGAAGAAATTATAGATCAAAGAGTTTTAATCTTTTTAAAATATTAAAGTAGAAACAAAATGCAACATGAATGCCATAAGAAATTTACAATTCTAGTCCGTCAAAAATTTACAAGCTTACTCGTATTTCGCTTTCATGTGAATGTTTTTTTGGTTATAAATTAAGTAAAATGTCTAATTATAAAATTGTCATTAGAAAAAATAGAATTCGAATATTTCTATATTTTTTTTTAATTGAGTGTTAACTATCAGGGTAATTTAATTTTTTTATTGAATGTTTGCCATAGTCAATTCTTGATGGTTATATGCAATGAACTTTGATAATAAGAAACTTATAATTTTAATTAACCTTCCGGTTCCTTCAATTTTTTTTTTAAAACAAAAATTTGTTTTTTTTAAAGAGTGAAAATTTAAAATTAATTTTTTTTATAAAAGAAAAAAAAAAGACAATTTGAACTAAAATTTTTTAATATATTGAAATCAATATTATTGTTAAAATATTTGAAATTTCATTTGCGTTTAAATTAATTTTACAGCTAAAATGTTTGAAAATGTATTTAAGTTCGTTTCAGTTTAATTCATGGACACGTATAATAAGGTTGGACATAATAAGAAATTTGCAGGCCAGGTCAATCTCGGCCCAAGCCCAAGTTGCAAAACGTGCACCCCCCAATGACAGTAGGGGTGATCGCGGGGCGGGGCGCGGATTCCCCGTCCCTGCCCCGCTGGGGACACGGGGGAAAAATTCCCTCTCATCTCTGCCCCGACGGAAATTGTGACGCCCCTTCCCAACTGTCATATTAGCTCAGCTAATATAGTCAGGAATGACTGTTACACACACAGAACACATGCACTTTCTTATCATCATACTCTTATAGAAACCTGAACAATAAAATTTCTCACTTCGCATTCACACTATCATGCATTTCATGCCAATTACTTATAGATCATTCACTATAAACATATACTTATTAAGCATACATATATAACCCATAAGTTAGTATACTTAGTCATCATATTATTACATGCCTTTACATACTCGTATACACATTAGCTATACCAAACATATACATAGTTATACAAAATTTCCATAACACAAACCCCAAAACCTACACTGGTAGCACTCCTAATGTTGACCGTTATTATGCGGGAGAGTCCTTCGATCACCTCACTTCCGTACCTACACGGATTAAGGTAAACCCGTGCTAAGCGATAACGCTTAGTGGGGAACACATGCACATAACAAGTAATACATTACACAAATAGAACATCATACATTATATGCAAGAGATCATACTTAAATGACCATATCATATTAAGTACCATTTTAGGCATGTCATGATTTATTTAGCATTCTCATATACATAGAGCATTAATCAACCCATCTCATAATTCCAGAATATAACATACATAATGGTTGTATTATTATTATTTCCATTTATTAAGTTGCCTGCAATTCAAAGACGCGGATAATGGGTTTCGCATTGGTACCACCGAGGTACTATAATCACATTAAAATCTTATTTACACATTGGTACCCTCAGATACAGTAATATCATTCCACATATAATAAAATCTAGCAAGAATTATACGCATTGTAATCGCATTGTGATTCCCAAGGAATCAGATACAGTATACGCATTGGGCTGCAGCACTTTGACCCTATAGGTATGCCTATCTATCCACTACTTGACTCGCAGGCTTAAGTTATTTAGTTATGTCATCCATTTCACATTGATCAATCTTCATAACACATATATCATTCATGATCACATTCTCTTTTACACATGCACTTTAACACATCAACTATTCACATCACTTACATACACATTGCACCTCTCAAGTTTACTTATTCATGGTCATTAATTACATACTTAGTTAAGTTCAAGAATCATCATGTCATAGGCATGTACACATCCCTTGAGCCTAACATCGCGCTCACACACATATATTTGTCATTCCATTTGCTATCCTTTACATAATTATATATTGTTACTTTATTAGTTAAATTACCAATCTTAATCATACTTATTTATACATATTCACATACTTAATTCATCACACTTAAAACACTTATAGCTTATACATATTTATACACATTAGCATGCATAATTCATCATGCTTAAGATACTCATTTCATAATGATAAATATGTATTGGACAAGCTATGGGAACTCGTGGTGAAGTTCGGGTGCATTTCGAGAAGAAAAACACCCTAAATAGACAAAACAGGGGGGGGGGGGGTCACGGTGACAATGAATTGGTTGTGACTGTGACATACTAAATTAAGCAAAACAGAAGCTAACTTTTGACACTGGTTCACACTACAATTTTGTACAGTGCAAACCGATATCTTACACTCAATTTCAGGCAAAGGTCCCTTCTTAACATTTCTTTCCCTATGTCTTAGCTTTCAAATGGGACAAGTTTCAGGTCAATTGTATTTAAAATGAAGGAGTTATGGCCAAAGGAATACAACTGATTCCAGAAGCCCTCCTACAGAAATGCAACTACAGTTATCGTCAATTTTGATGACCTTAGAGTCCTCAAATCAACAGATCTATTTCTACAACATTTAAAGACACGGATCTTATGGTTCTAATCCAATTGGTCTCACCCTTTTTGGAATTGTAAAACTCAACTTACAATATAAATAAGTCTCGGGGGTCAGTATAAACTTCCAAAAACAGATTTACACAATCAAACTTGTAAAGCTTAAA
Organism: Excoecaria cochinchinensis; assembly: GCA_947683425.1. NCBI lineage: Eukaryota > Viridiplantae > Streptophyta > Magnoliopsida > Malpighiales > Euphorbiaceae > Excoecaria > Excoecaria cochinchinensis. The sequence continues at coordinate 10,092,699 of CANTUQ010000050.1, forward strand.
AATAGCCAATTTGGTCAAACCAACTCTCCCAATTCAAACTATAGTTTCAATACACACTTATATGAATATTTATACTCAATCAAAATATCCATGCATCAATTACACACCATGATTAAACAAATCAACAAACACAATTTACATAATTTACACGTTTAAGGTTTGTTCCCAAACCTTGTCGCCTCAGCTCCTATTTCCGTTGAGTACTTGGTTCCCCGATAATAGCTTTCCCTTTGTCCTTCTTCACTTCCTCAACTACCAATACAACATAAATTTACAGACTTAAACTCAATCCAACATTATCCCATTCAAACCAATCAAAACTAGGAAGAAAGGAGTATATGATAAGAACCTTACATACTAATTACTTACCATTTTCAAGTTTGCACTAACTCTTGAGCAACCAAATTCTTAATCTCTTTAACAATAAGCATGCACTTTTTAGTTTCTCTTCAGCTCACTCTCACGCAGGAAAGAAGGGAAAGAAACAAAAAAGTTGACTGAATTATGCACAATTGAATCATTCACATTCCTTTAGGGAACACATGCATCACATGGTGGAGGTGGCAGCTCAAGAGTAAGCCAGCATATTCCACTACCTAAAATCTGCCTCCACTCACTTAGTTTAATATTATTTTATTCCTTAAATAAATCCTTGATTTTCTTAATTAATCAGCCACTCACCCACGATTAATTCAATCATGCATAATTACCAATTAGCCACTCCTTCTTTCCAATTAAGTCCCTCATCTATACAACTAAGTCCCAAAACACACATTCAATTACACACACACCCTGAATTAGGTCAAAACTATTAGGACACATTTGCGGGCATTACAGAAATCCCCGTTCCCTGCAGTGATTCCCGTCCCCGATAAAAAAATATCCAATTTCAATAGAAATTTCTGATTCCAATAAACATTTCCGACTTGAATCAAAAGTATTTTATAAAATTTATCTTACAAAATTTAATAATTGATGATTTAAAATTAAAAATATCACATAAAATTTAAATACAAATATTTATAAATATTTCATATAATTATACAATTAAAATACAAATATTTGTAAATATTCAATACAATTTAAATATTAATAAAATTACTTGGACAATTTTTATACTGACGAATATCAATATAAAAAATTTAATTTAATATATATATATATATATATATATAATAAAATATTAATTTTTTCGGCTCGTCTCCGTCTCGAATTCAAAGGCGGAAATTTTTTTGTTCCCACCCCCGCCCCCCCCCCAAAAAAAATAAGAAAATTTCTACCCCATTCAGAGCGAGTCTCCACCGGAAACGGAAAATCTCCGTCCTGCAATCGTCCCAGAGTCTCAGGCAAAAAAAAAAAAAAAAAAAAAAAAAAAGAAGATAGAAACGCTGCGTTTTAGCCAGTGCTCCCTTACCAGTTATTGCACGCGAGGAAACAAAATTTTCTCAGAAAATTGGGAAGGAAAGAAAACGAAACGAGAGAGAGCTGAAAAACAGATGATAAAAAAGAAGAATTTCCGGAAGAGATCAATCGAGGAAGTTGAAGACCAGAAAAATCCCAACACTGCATCAGATGACGAAGAAGAGAGGAGGTAATCATAAATTTCGAAACTTGCAATTAAAATTAGGGTTTGCTTTTTGCAATTGGGGATTAATTAACGATAGTATAATTATAAATCATAGATTGGTATTGGAGGAAGTGAAGTTCCTGCAGAAACAGAGGGAAAGAAAGTCAGGAATACCTGCAATTCTATCAGTACAAAATGGAAGTTTGGTATCTAAAAAAGTAACTGAAAAGAACGATGGAGATGGAGAGAAAGAAGAGCTCGTGCTTCAAGATACTTTTGCTCAAGAAACTGCTGTTATGGTTGAAGATCCCAACATGTAAAGATTTTCGTATTACCTTTCTCTTTTGTTCTTTATTCTGCAAATAAATTCTAAATTTTTAGATTTTTTTTCCTGGTAATTTGAGCTACTATTTCAATCAATGCATGGTTTGTAAAGGTAATGAATGCTTCTTTGCATTTGTAAAAGTTTAATTCGTTCATATTTTAGCTTTGCAAAGTACTTACTTTGTCTTTGTCAGGAAATTTCTACTTCTAATGTTTGTTCTTTACTAATCTTTACTGCTCGTGAAAGAATTTATTCTATTCGCCAATTTTCGTTTGCTGATTTTTTTTCTCTTGGTGCCAACTCTTATTAATGAATAAGACTATCAAAGCTCGAGTGATAACTGCAGTTATTGCAATATATATTGGATTCCTTGTTTTGTTTTCTGTCCGTTGGAATTAGTTTACTATTTTTGATGTTTAGAGATTGTTGTTTATCAATGCCTTATGTAACTGTGGATTGCATATAATGTTGTCAGTTGCTTATAGTTTGTTGCATTAACTGAATGGCAGTCTGGAATCATGATATTCACTCAGCAACTTTTAATGAATGCTTTTAATAAGTCGAGATCCTTATGATTGAATTATCTATTTATGAGTCTTTTTACGTTAACACTTGATATCCTGTGTTTGCCTAACAGGTTGATGTATGTTGAGCAAGAATTGGCAAAGAAAAGAGGCAAGAATGTTAATGCAACAGAACAAGTTGAAAATGAGTTAAAGAGTGCAGAAGATGAATTGTACAAAGTTCCAGAGCATCTTAAAGTAATATGTTGGTTCTGTACTGCTCACCACCTTCTTTTACAAGACATGTCATTTACTTAAAACTGATCTACATGTTATCATTTAATTTAAGACTATAAAACTTGTGCCATATAATTTATGCCATTTCATATAATTTAGAGCGATCATACTTTGTGGTTCCTTTTAAGTGCCTTTCTGGTCTGGTTCTTATTGCTATCTAATTTCTTTCACTAGTCTATATTTGCTGTTAAGCTTGTTAAAACATGGGAACTCAACCTTGCTGCACCTCCATGTTATTACTAGCCATTTGATAAGACTCTGTCTCTGCGTTTCCTTATATATGTCATTGGAAACCAGATTTTCAGTTAATAAAGGCATTCTGCTATGGCCTTTCCTTCTTATTTGAGAATGTGTTATTGTGTGGTACTAATTTCCTTGAGCTTCATATTCAGGTGAAAAAGAGAAACTCAGAAGAAAGCTCTACTCAGTGGACTACGGGGATTGCAGAAGTTCAGCTACCCATCGAGTATGAACTTTCCCCTCTCTCTCTTCATATCTTTGGGTTTGTGGTTGGTATCTTGGCATGTTTGTAGTATCAAGACTGAAGCTCAATAGTCTGTTTATGTGTGGCTTTGGGAGCATGATTATATGAATATTATAATGCACTTAGAACATTATTGACTGCCTAGTAATTGGATTGATGGTTGCAGATACAAATTGAGAAATATTGAGGAAACAGAGGCTGCTAAAAAACTTCTACAAGAGAAACGATTGATGGGTCGGTCAAAATCAGAATTTAGCATCCCATCAAGTTATAGTGCTGATTATTTTCAACGTGGCAGGGATTATGCTGAGAAACTTCGAAGAGGTTACTTAAAAAGTTTTGTTTATATTTCCCTATAATGATGTACATAGGCTAAATTCTTTGTTCTATCATGTCTTATGATGACCATGTCAATGGAGGTTTTGTTAGTCTATTCTCCTTAGATATGGCATCATATGTTGGTAAATCAATTAATTTTCTCAGTTGTTTCATATTTGTGAGGGGCATAGCTAGAAATTTGGCTCAATGGGGTCAAAATTATGGCTAAATAAAAAATTCATTCACGTAAAAAATGAGGAAGTTGTTTAAATATTTTAGTGGGATCAGATTTGTAAAAGGTTGAACTTATGAGGGTACTTTTTAATTTTTAATTGAGTGGGTTCAATTTAAAAAAAAATGTAAATTTACAAGGGTTTTTTTCAAAATTTTCTTAGTTTGACCCCACTCAACAAGGGCCAGCTATGCCCATGATGTTTTCCTTTCTATGCCGAGCTCTTAGATGGTCTCAGGCTTTTCTTTTCTTTTCTTTTCTTTTTCTTTTTTTTTTTTCTTCCCTCCCTTGATTTGCTTTTCCATCCTATTACCATTTCCTGACAATAGTCATCATAAACTTGCAGAACATCCTGAACTGTACAAGGATAGAGGTTCACAAGATGATAGTGCTGGATCCAAACCACCAGATAATAACAGTGATGCAACTCGTAGAGAAGCTGCAACAGATGAATTCATGCTGGAGCGTTTCCGTAAACGAGAACGCCATAGAGTCATGAGGAGATAACTTGTGCTTGGGAATGGTTCTTTTATTGTTAGTTTGTTCAACTCCTCAGTGCTCTAGACCGCAATGTTCGTCAACACAAAAGGACTATTGCTATAGTAATTTATTTACAATTTTAAAGTTTTCATGGTGGTATGATCACATACAATGAGATTATGTAAGGAGAGTTAAAATCTAATGGGCCTGATTTGTGAACTAACTAGTGACCGGTGGTCAGATCTTTAACTTTTGCCTCTGATTAACATACATTCCTGGAATATATAGCAGGTATAGTTCAGCTCAGTAATCAAAGATGAGCTCTCTGCTTTATAATTTAGCTTAAGTTCTTTTGCAATCATCCTGAATGCAGGTTGAGATATTTTCAACTGTGCTGGAGAGGATTGCAGCTAAGCACTGGGGAGCTTGCCATTTTGATTGTGGTGATTTGTATTGTATAATATTGTAGTGTAGTCTGTCAATACTGCAGCGTTGTAGCTGTTCCCATCTATGATCAATTTTGAATTTCCTTTGCTTGGAGTCGCCAAATAAAAATAAGCACATTTGGGACCTGGAGACACTTTAATGTTGATGATTTGTGTTCTGAAATTAATTTTGGTTCAATGGTTATTTTGTATGTAGTTGATTTGGGTTTATTTATCATGCTTTCTTTCATTTTGTAAATTTATCTACTTAACAATTGGCATATATAAAGAAAATGTTGAAAAGAACTATAATATTTATGGGGAAAGGTTTCGTCTATTTATTAATTGGCATAAATAAGGTAGATGTTGAAAAACTTTCATTTTTATGGGAAAAGGTTACGCCGTTGCCGGGGATCGAACCCGGGTCACCCGCGTGACAGGCGGGAATACTCACCACTATACTACAACGACTCTGTGTTACTTGTTTTACTTTAAAATTTAAAACAAGAGCTTCTAACGTTGAAGGCTGATCTTTGAGAGATTAATACTTAATTAATATTCCCCAAAGTCATCAAGTGATCTTAGTGATGAATCTGCTGCCTAATTATTTTTTTTTATCAAGTTTGGATCCTGTTGGAATTAAGGTGTATTAAAATAGATGTTCTCTTAAAGGATTTCATTACTTTATCTTACAACCACATTCTTAAGAAGCTAATCTTCACATATATTATGCGACTCCATTAAGTTTGTTCACAATTAAGCGCAACACTGCACAATATTTTAAATGGATTTCACAAAATTACCAGAGAAATATAGATGTATTTTCAAAAGTACTATTTAAACTTTGTAATTACAAAAATACCATTTTTATTTAAAATTTCTATTTTTAAAAATACAAATTTTTAATAAGAGTTCTATTTTCACTCGATTTTCCATTAATCAACTTTTTAAAAATTTTTATATTTAAAATTAACTTTCTATCTTCCCGATTGTTTCTGTAAAATGGTAATATATTTTTCAACATATGTATGTATGTATACCATGATATATTCACAAATATACTAATTGTAAAAAATACACTTGTTATACCAATAATTATATAATAAATTAAAAAAAAATAGAAATTCATATTCTCCACTTTAGTGTATCTAGGTAGACATATAGGAATACCAAACTATATTGTTGCAATTTCTAAATCGAATTCGGTATACCAAAGTATACCATACGGTATACTTATTTTACTATTGAAATTACTTGGTATACCAATTGAAAAATGGAGAAAGTAAAAAATTACAAACCTTCAATACGTAAATCGTTTTTCCTTCTTGCTAGTTTTTAAAGATTGCAACTGCTCTATTGGTGGCTTGGTTTTATGCAAATATTGGTGGCTTGGTGTATAAAATCAAAGAAAATGATTGAATTTTATTAGGCTTAGGTTAAAATTTGGGAAAGGAGAAGTTAAGGGAAGAAAGTAAATTTATATTTAAAAATTAGATTTTTCATTAATTGGTAAAATTTGTTCTAAATTTTTTTTTTTTAAAAAAATGGTATTTTAAAAACGTAAGTTTTAAAAAAAAAGTATTTTTGACAGTAAAAAGAGAAAAATGTATTTTTTAAAAGGAAAGGAAAAAAAGTGATATTATGCAATTTTCTCCATTTTAAACTCTCTTATTATTAAGCTCTTTTCTCATGGATTCACTTATTACAAGCTCATAAATTACTAATACATGCTAAGACCATGTAACTGCAATTGGGCTTCTAACACTGTATTCAGCATTGCTCCAAACTATTGAACCAAATGCTTCTCCACTTGTTGGTTTCCCAACTTTCTTGTTCACAAAAGTTATGCTATATTTCTGCTTGTCCCCAACATTCTTAAACACCAATTGACCTGGTTGCACCGTGACGGCCACCCCAGACGGTGCAATCACCACAGCTTTATATTTAGATCCAGCAACACCTACATTGGTCAATTCACGGGCGTATTTGGTGATCGTTTTATTTTCAAATAAGACCGCAAATGATGGATAGTTAAGCTCTCCAATATCGGAAAATTTGGTAGAACAAGTGAGATTAGGGTCATTGGCCATTGCTTGAACAATGAATAGGGGATAATTTAATGAACACAAAAATTTAATGTAATCTTGATTGGAGATATCATAAATGAGACCTGGAGAGAAGGCTTTTCTTGGATTAATATGACCCGACCCATGGGCAAATGGGTTTGAAGATTGTGCAGTTGCTTGATCAGTAATAGTTGAGTTGGTGTTATCAAGTGTGTAGGCAGTGGTCATGATGGCTGATCTAATTGCACTTGGACTCCAACTTGGATGGGCTGCTTTTAGTAATGCTGTTATTCCACTTGCGTGTGGGCATGCCATGGATGTACCTATCATGCAAGTTTTCCACTCAATTATTTTCATCTTTTAATATTCTCTTACAAATAATCTTCAACTTGTCAAATTTTTTATTATGGAAAAATGCATTGTACAGTCTTCAAATATTTACATTTTTCTATATCAAGTTAATATTAAGTTTTTATACTTTTCGAAATACTTACATTATATTATTTTTACATGGAACCGTCAACTTACAATTAATGCGGGACCCACTTAAATATAAAAACTTGAAAAAATTTAAAATGATTAGAAATGCCAAAAGTGATAAGTTAGTTTTTTATTTTTAATTTTTTTTATATCTTAATGGATTCTACTGTTATTTTAAATTGATTTTATATAATATTAATATAATATGTATTTTAATTTAATTAATTTTATTTAAATTAAATTTAATATGAGTAATTCAAAAATTATAAAAATTTAAAATCAACTTTTAAAAATAGATGTATCTAACCTTAATATTCAAGGATTTAGATGTGGTTTTGCTTGTATTATTTTAATTAAAAATACTTTGCTATATTGAATACCGTAAAGCCACGTGGAAAAAAAACAAATAATTGTTAAACAAATAATTTTAAAATAAAACTACAAAAAAGAATGGATGTAATATAAAATATAATACCTGAGATAATGTTATACTCAATGATTCTATTATCCTCCTTTAAATCTGTTGGTGTTGCAGCAGGACTCCATCCAGCCAAAATAGAAACTCCAGGAGCTAATACGTCAGGTTTCAAGATTCCTGGTGTCACCTTATTTGGTCCTCTCGAACTAAAACCAGCCACCATGGGCGACGGCCGGAAACCCACTTTAGTTCCAGCGAAGCTAAGTAGAACTGTAGGATTAGGATCAGTCTCAATGTATTTCTTAATCAGGTCACCATCTTTATTTGACACCACTACTGTAGGCTCCAAGTCGGCATCTGAATCCAATGCCTTGGTTGCTGCCATGGGATCCACCATTATCATCCCAACTCCGCCGGCCTTTCGAATATTATGACTTTTCTCTGCGCCTCTAATCTTACCACCATCGCAAAGCACAACTTTTCCACGAACCAAACTTGGTTTTAGTGTACCAGCTAAACAATAATTGCTTGAAGAAATGTTTTTACCCTTTAAGTACACCAAACCCACTTCTTTACTCCCCATTCCGGGTCCGTTGTATAGTGTCACACCCTGTATACGGTGTTTATTGCCGAGCAAAGCATAGCCCGAAAAGACCCGGTCTATGCTTCCAGCAGCCACTGTGAATATCCATGGAGCTTCATTTGCTAGACTGTATTTTTTTGGTCCAAAATTCCCACCTGCACAAGACACAAAAATTCCATGTTGCATAGCAGAAAATGCTCCTACAGCTAGTAGGTCGGTGTAATAAGGTGCCGGCTCCATCGAGCCAACTGTAAGAGATAAAGATAGTATATCAACACCATCAAGAATTGCTTGCTCTATAGCTGCAAGGATATCGGCTCCAGCAGACTCAACACTGGTCAACCCAACTTTATAGTTTGCTATGCGAGCGTGCACAGCCATTCCCCTAGCAGTGCCTCTCGCATAGCCAAATACACTCACATTGGCTACCGGGGAGCCTGCAATTGTTGTTGCAGTATGCGTCCCGTGCCCGTTATAGTCTCTAGCCGAAGCTAAAGCTTTTAATTCTCTTTTCTCGCTTGCTTTGAGGAAATAACGAGACCCGATTAGTTTTTTGTTGCAGAGTTTGTGATCGAAGTCTGGAGTAGACTTACATTTCCCCTTCCACCGTTTTGGAATATCCGGTAATCCAGTGTCGTCGAAACTTTTGGATTCCGGCCACACTCCGGAATCTACAACTCCGACAATAACATCCGCAGCAGCTCGTTCGATTTCTTGAAACTCACCTCCTTCAATGAATCCAAAGTTGGAATTGATGCCCAGGAATTGAGGGGTGCGTGTGGTTTGAAAATGGTAGACTTTATCTTCAAACACATTAAGGACATGATCCAGCTTTCTAAGAGATTCAGCCTCTTGAGGGTGTAGATGGGCGGCGAAGCCATGGAAGGCAGTGGTGTAGGTGTAGAGAATGGAGTCGGAGGTGGAAGTGATAGATTGATACCATTGATGGTGAGTGGGAAAGGAGTCGGGCTTTGAGTAGTGATTCATGTGGATAATGTAAGTTTTGTTATTGGCAGTGGCCAATGAAAGAGTTTGTATAAAAAAAAGAATAGTAAGAAACCATATCTTTGGTTTCATGGAAGCCATAATTGTGCGTGTTTGGTTTCCGCCGGAAGATTGCCCGTTAAAAAGGTTGATTTTCTATAGGAGATCCATGGGATATACATATATGTAATAATTAATAATTTTGGGGTAATATTTTAATTATTGTAATTGTTATTATTAGGAGCACTACGATTGAAAGTGGGGTCACTAGACAATAATATAGGACGATAAAGTTCAATAATGTTCACTTCGTAATTATTTAGGTGGACAATGATAAGATAGGAGACGCCATCAATTGATCTATCCACTCGAGCACCATCACTTTGTAATCATTTTCCTTTTTAAATAATTCGTGTAACTTTATCTGAATTTTAGATTATCTAGCAATTTGGTCCCATAATTTCTTACTTCTTACAATATTCTACCCCTTTTGACATTTTTTGATCTTTTTTCATATATGAAATTAACTCTACAACTTTTTCATTTGAGTCCAAGAAGTCTTAATTTTATTTATTTTATACTACATATAAAAAGTACAAGTAAGAATATTTTTTAGACTAAAATAGTCTTTTATATTTTTTTTATTTTAAAAAATATTCAACTTAAATTATAATTATAATAGAAAATCAAGGACTAGGAAAATGTTGAAATAAGATATAATTCATAAGAAATCACAAATAAGAGGATTACGAAATTTTTTTGTTATTAATAAAAAAATTAGAAAAATGAACAATAATTATTGAGGTTGTGATTTTAAATTTAGCACGTGTTTGAAAAATGGGCTTCACAATTAATGAATTTTGTCTTTTACGTTTGTTCTTTTGTCTTTTAGGAATATTTACCATATTTTATGTTGGCATTTTCATATTAATTTAGGACATATAAAAAATTGATGATAAGATATAGACAGATCGGTCCAACCTCATGTAATAGCGCAAGTACAAGGTTAATTTTCATCTCAAATCACTGTACTTATTCCCTTATAATGGCAAAATAAAAAAAAATATTGAAACACAAAAAATACTCCAATTTATCCATTTTAACTTAAAAATAATTCAATTTACTAAAAATATTACGGCTCAAAAAGCTCCGACCTAAATTAATCAATTTACAAACGAGATTAATTTAAAACAAATCATATATTTGCTTAATATAATAATTATTTTCAATGATTTTATACTAATTACCACTCGAGTTTACAAAATAATTACGAATTTGATATTTTCAATTAGTTATATATTATTTAATTAGATGAACAATAAGCTTTTATTAAACACATAATAAATAACAATGGAGATGGAATTTTTCTAAACCACGGTCAATAATATGAACACCACATAAAATTAAAAAAAAAAAATTGTTAAGTACAAAATGATCTCACAGTAAATAGGAGAATCATGCCTTTAAGTTAACATTTAATTAGAATATAAAAGTTTGGCCACTCATGACCATGAACAAACACAGACAATAATGTCCATAAAAATTTCTCTAGTTGAACTCTCCCCCCTCCCACATAGAAGAAGAAGATGTCCTATACAGAGAAAATCCTAAATTCAAAGAAATATTCCTAATCAAGATAATTATGAAAAAATAAAATTAGAAATTAAATACAATTCAAAAACTCTTAAACAACTATCATCTAATCCCTAATTTATAGTCTTATCCTCCAAAAGTCATCTGGAACATAGCTGACGGCTAGGTGTTGGCCCAAGGTCACATCCTGACTTTGATGATTATCAAACTTTAAATAAATTCTATTAAGAATTTTTTTCTAAACAAATTTATGCAGAAACTTTTCTATAGGTTTGTCTTATGTAAAGGATCACAATTCTGAAAACAGTATGGATTTAAGTTATAAATTTATTTATTGCCTTAGTTTGCTAGAAATTAGGTTATTAAAATGTAAGATCAAATTGAGGCAAGATATTCTCACTCATGCATACACATTACAGTTTTTATTGCACAAAAATGTTTTTAAGTGAGAAAATGAACTTTTGATCAAAACTGATTTTCGTCAGAAAATGGTTCTTTAGAAAATGAATTTCTGACTGCATCAATTTTCTAACTGAATTTCTGATCGTATCAGAATTCTGGGCAAAACCCAGAATTGCACTACAGGACAAAATAACGGCTAGTTGGATTTTTTCTGGTCTGTTTTACCCTCCAACAGCCATAAACGGCTAGTTTTTGATTTAAGCACCTAAAACTGATTTTTTGAGTATAAATAGATGGTGTTCTACCCATTAGAAGGTTAGAAAAAGTTTGGAAAGAAATTCTAACTCTTAAGAGAAAAACTTAATTTTTTTTATCTCACTTTCCACATCTTTGCACTTCATTCTTTACATATTCTCCTCAATTTGGTTATAACTTTTTGTTGTAATCCTTGTGTGAGGAATTTCTATTGAAAAAGATTATCAGTTGGGTTGGCTAGAAACCTAGGAAGAATTCTAGTAAGTGTTTTAATTTTTTACTTTGGGAAAAAGATTGTGGGATTGTATATTGGTTTTGACTCTTGCCCTTAAAAGAGTTAAGAGTGGAGAGAAAAGCTCAAGAACTATATCTTGGGGAGTGGAGGTAGGCAAGTTGGCCGAACCACTATAATTTTTGTGTGTCAAGCTTTTCTACTCTCTTTTCTGATACTCTGCAATTTCTACTACTCTATTATTGAAATTCTGTTTGTCGTGATTTCAAAATCATTTCCTAGAAAATATTCTAAAATTGTCACAGCAAGTTTCATTCACTCATTTTTAAAGTTATTACTTGAGTTTTCAATTGCAAAAGATTTTAGAAAAATCTGATCCTTACTTGCACTGCATTTCTGTTCTTAAAGTCAGAATTCTGTATTTTTTATCAAATTTGTTCCTTTAGAAAATCAGCCAGAAAATTTTGAGACACTCAATTCACCCCCCCCCCCTCTTGTGTGTCTTTGGGACCAACATTTGGTATCAGAGCAGTTCTCAATTTTTCTAAGGCTTAACATCCTTGAGTGATCCTACAAATGGCTGATACTCTAGTAGCAACTCCATTCAAGGAAGGGCATTCTGTTCATCGTCCTCCTATATTCAGTGGTGAAAATTATCCTTTCTGGAAAGTTATAATGAGACATTTTATTCAATCACAAGACATGGATTGCTGGGACATTATTGAAGATGGATATGAGCATCCTAGAAAGCCAGCAACTGAAGCAGGAGCCTCTGGCACCACTACTGTGTTAAAAATAAGAAAAGAGTTTATTGAAGCCGAGAAGAAATTAGTGCAGCTAAACTCCAAGGCAATGAGTATTCTGTTTTGCTCAGTACAAACCAATGAGTTCAACAGAGTCTCAGGGTGTGACACTGCTAAGGAAATATGGGACAAACTTCAAGCTACATATGAAGGCACAAATCAAGTAAAGGATATCAGGCTTCATGTACTTATGGTTGATTATGAAAGCTTTAAGATGAAACCTGAGGAATCAATCTCTGAGGTAATAAACAGGTATGTAAAATTAACCAATGATATTAAAGCACTGGGTAAAAAATTAGATGAGCATGATAAAATAGCAAAGCTTGTAAGAGGTCTCACTCCTAGGTGGGAATCAAAAGCTTCAATACTATTAGATAAGGATCTTAGCATACTTAATTTTGATAATGTATATGGATCCCTTATTTTACATGAGCTATATATTAAGTCTCAAGATGCAGAGAAGGAAAAAGATAAAAAATTGAAGGCTATTGCTCTCAAAGCAGAATTTGGGAGTGATTATTCTACAGGTGATGATGAGATGGCGTTGATTACCAAGAAATTTAGAAAGCTGTACAGAAAAGGGAAAAAATCCTAAGAAAACAGCATCAAAAATTTTCTCATCACAAGGGAGAAAATTCCTCAAAATTTGCTGGTGAAGTTATATGCTACGAATGCAACAAACTAGGCCATATCAAATCCAAATGTCCAAACTTGATAAGAAAGGAGAAAAGATTTAAGGAGCTATGAAGGCTACATGGAGTGATAATGAAAAATCAAGCACGAGTGAAGGAGAATCTGAAAATTCTGATGAAATCGGTCTGATGGCAGTCTCTGATGATGAAGAATGGAATTCATCTTCTAATGAAGAAGTAAAAGCCATAGCTGATAACTCAGAAAATTTTGAGGTCTGCCTAAGGAGCACCAAAATAGAAAAATGGTATATGGACAGTGGCTGCTCCAGGCATATAACGTGGGATAGAACCAAGTTTTTAAAATTGGTTAGATCTACTGGTGGTTCTGTTAGTTTCGGTGACAATCAAAAAGGAAAAATTATTGGAACTGGATCAATTGGTACTAATCCAGTTATTGAAGATGTTTCTCTTGTTGAAGGTCTGAAGTATAATTTATTAAGCATCAGTCAATTGTGTGACAAGAAGAGAAGAGTAATTTTTGAAGTGGATCATTGTAGAGTTGAAGATGTTGAAATAGGAAAGTCTGTTCTAAAGGGTCAGAAATCGGGGAATATATATTTAGTAAGCCTAGAAGACATCAAGAAAAGTGAAGCTAAATGTTCAAAAGAAGACTTAAGTATTTTATGGCATAGAAAATTAGGACATGCAAGCTTTCATATAATTAAGAAGCTGGTGAGAAAAGATTTGGTGAGAGGAATGCCAAAGATGAAAATTGATAAAGACCATCTGTGCAAATCATGTTAGCTTGGAAAGCAAACCAGGAATCCACATAAATCCAAATCTGGCGTGTCTACTGAGAAGGCTTTAGAGCTGCTCCACATGGATTTATTTGGTCCAATCAATTCTTCAAGTATTGCTGGAAAGTCTTATATTTTAAATGTGGTGGATGACTACATGAGATACACGTGGGTATTATTTCTCACTGATAAAGATGATGCATTTGAGGCATTTAAGAAACTGAGTAAGAGAATTCAAAATGAAAAAGGATATAAGATCACAAGTATTAGAAGTGATCATGGTGGAGAATTTGAGAATAAAAAGTTTGAAGAATTCTGTAGCAATTCTGGAATCAATCACACATTTTTTGCTCCAAGAACACCTCAGCAGAATGGTGTAGTAGAGAGAAAAAACAGAGCTCTTCAAGAGATGGCCAGAACTATGTTGAACGAGAATAATTTGCCTAAGTATTTCTGGGTCGAGGCAATTAACACGGCTTGCTATATTTTGAATAGAATTCTAATCAGGTCTGTGTTGGAGAAGACTCCATATGAGTTGTGGAAAGGCAGAAAACCCAATATCAGCTACTTTCAACCATTTGGCTGTAAGTGTTTCATTTTTAAAGATAAAAATAATTTAGCTAAATTTGATGCAAAGTCTAATGAAGGTATATTTTTAGGATATTCTTTAAATTCTAAAGCTTACAGAGTTTTTAATAAAAGAACACTTAAAGTAGAGGAGTCAATAAATGTTAAATTTGATTTCACTAACGTAAATTCTGAAGAAAGGAGTTTGTCTGATGATGAAACAGGTTTTGAGAAAAAAAAAGATAAAGAAATTCAGAGTGCAGAAACAGAGAAATCACAAGATCAGCAGGAAGATCAAGATGATAGAAGCATGGATCAATATGAGGAAGCTGAAGATAATTCTGATGTTCAAAGAGAAAATGAACAAGAAAATTAGATAGAACAGCAATCTGAGCAACCAACTGAATTGCCTAAAGATTGGAGATTCCATAAATACCATCCAAAGGACAATCTGTTAACTGATCCCTCTCAGAAAATGATGACAAGAAGAGCCTTGCGTGAATATTGTGGTAATGTTGCCTTTGTCTCTCAACTTGAACCTAAAAATTATATTGATGCTCAAAATGATGAGAATTGGATCATTGTTATGCAAGAAGAGCTAAGTCGGTTTGAAAGAAACAGAGTATGGAATTTGGTTCCTAAACCCTCAAATTGTTCTGTTATTGGAACAAAATGGGTGTTTAGAAATAAGTTGGAGGAGCAAGGTATGTTGTCAGAAATAAAGCTAGATTGGTAGCCCAAGGCTACAATCAAGAGGAAGGTATAGATTTCGATGAAACTTTTGCACTTGTTGCTAGATTAGAAGCAATTAGAATTTTGTTTACATTTGCATGTTTTAAAAATTTAAGGCTATATCATATGGATATTAAAAGTGCTTTTCTAAGTGGTTTATTAAATGAGGAAGTTTACGTTGAACAACCTCTAGGTTTTGAAAATTCTGAACATCCAGATTTTATTTGCAAACTTAAAAAAGCTTTATATGGTTTAAAGCAAGCTCCTAGAGCTTGGTATGAAAGATTAAGTTATTTTTTGCTTGCTCATGGTTTTAATAGAGGTAAAGTAGACACCACTCTCTTTATAAAACATAAATCATCTCACATTCTGATTGTTCAAATTTATGTAGATGATATTGTTTTTAGTTCTACTAACGTTTCCTTGTATAAAGAATTTGAAATTATTATGAAAAAGGAATTCGAAATGAGCATAATGGGTGAGTTAACATTCTTTCTGGGACTCCAAATCAAGCAATGTGCAAATGGTATATTCATAAGTCAGTCTAAGTATACAAAGGAATTACTGAAGAAATTCAAGATGTCTGATGCAAAATCTGCTAGCACTCCCATGCGCTCAACCATAAAGATTAACAAGGATGAGAAAGGGAAAAATGTTGAAGAAAAGTTATATCGAGGTATGAATTGGTCACTACTGTACTTAACAGCAAGTAGACTTGACATTCATTTTAGTGTCTGTCTCTGTGCACATTTTCAATCAGCTCCAAAGGAATCCCATTTGTCTGCAGTTAAGAGAATTCTGAGATATCTATGTGGAACTCAAAAATTAGGACTTTGGTATCCAAAGAACACATCTTTTGATCTTATTGGGTATTCAGATGCTGACTACGCTGGTTGTAGGATTGACAGAAAAAGTACTTCTGGTGCTTGCCATTTTCTGGGAAATTCTCTAATCATGTGGTCAAGCAGAAAATAAAATTTTGTAGCATTCTCTACAATAGAGGCAGAGTACATAGCAGCTGGTGGATGTGTAGCTCAAATTCTATGGATTCGACAGCAATTAAAAGATTATGGGATAGAATTTGACAATATTCCAATATATTGTGATAATACAAGTGCTATTAATTTGACAAAGAATCCTATTTTGCATTCAAGAACTATGCATATTGAAATTAGGCATCACTTTATACGTGATCATGTGCAAAGGATAGATATCTTGTTGGAATTTGTTTCTACAGAAAATCAGATAGCTGATATCTTTACTAAGCCTCTCAAAGAAGAAAGGTTCTGTCAACTAAGAAGGAAATTAGGTATGGGTACTTTAGAAATTTAAAATTCTACTAAGGTATATTTTCTGAACTAATTTCTATTAAAAGAAACTGTTGCTCATTATCGTGAAGATCGTTTAAAGGTACAGTTTTTTTTAATGCCTGAAGATTATGGATTTGTTTTTCTCTATCCTTTGACAATTATTAAACGTGATCTGATGGGTTGAGTATTGCAGAAAATAAAACATGATGAAAAGTCCTTTTTGCTCCTACTATCTATTTGAGGTACTTTAAAATTTCAAGGGGCAATATGGTATTTTCATTCCTACCATCACTTCCCGCCTCTCGATAACTGTAGAAATGCAGTTTCTCTATGGAAGTTATTGTTCTGAACACGATGTCCATCCAGTCTTTTCAACTTCCTTATAGTGTAAGTTTTAGTTTTCAAGCTTTATTCATTTCCTTATATTACTTATTCTGTTTTTCCTTTCCTCTTCATCTCTATTTCTCCTTACCAAACCAAATCCCTAGCAGCTCTCAAAATGGGGAGGTCTAAATCATTGGCCAAATGACATCCTCGCCGTTCACCATCTCACACCGCCTCTAACCCGTCAGAGAAAACCATAGACGGTCAAAACCCAAGCGTTGCTCTGACTCTCTCTTGCGAAACTGGTAAACCCAAATCAATCTCCGTGCCCAAAAAATTCTTCACCTTGCTGCCTTTCAAGATTATTGTTTGGGAGGATTTAATGAAAGCTGCTCCGGATGTTGCTCACTACGCTGAATCGCAGAAATGGAAGAGGTTTCTTTCATTTCGAAGGAGCTCTTTCTTTCCTGAGTTGGTGAAAGAATTTTATTGCTCTCGATTTGACATAAGTGCTGAAAGTTTTAAAGTTACAATCCAAGGGTGCATCTACATCGTGACTCCTGCCCTCATTGCTCAGGTATTTTCGATAAATCTTGATGGGTCTATATGCACTAGAACTGACAGTAAGCTGTATGAGTTCTCTGATCTTGATAAAGATAAATTTTTATCTAAAATCTCAAGTTATGGCAGTAAGGCCTCGAAAAATCCTTTAGCCTCCAGTTTGTTGCCCTCTTATAGGATTCTCTATAAATGCATTAGTCAATATCTAACTCCTCGTGTTGGCAGCATGTCTTATCTTTCAGATTTTGATATTGTCTTTTTATGGCATTTCTACACTAGAAAAGATTTCAATTTGCCATTCTTGATCTTTAATTACATGGCCACACGGTCTGTTGATGAGAAGAAACCTTATGGGCTAATATTGACTCGTTATTTGAGCACTGGAAGCTGGTTAAGGATAACTCTAAGGGAGAAATCTTTAAGATTGAAAAGATGAACTTTGTGTTTTACAAAGAACCAAGGAAGAAAGCCAAGACTGGTAAACGTAAGCTTGAATAAGTATCTGTCCCTATGTCAGCCAAAGGCAAGGAATTAGTAGAATTTGTTAAAAAGGATGATGATTTGCGCTCAAAATACCTTGAGTTGGATGAAATCTAATGCTGGTTTGACTATTAAAGAACCATCTCCTGTCCAGCAGCCATCTGTCTCCAGTGCCTCATCCACTAAAGGCACATCTGGTAAGTCCTCTAGTTCATCTGGTTCCTCTGCTACTGATGATGTTGCTAAGTCTACAAAAAAGTCAGAACTCAAGACTTCTTCTGAGCATACCCCCACTGGTTCTCGGTCTGGAAGCTCCTCTGATGAGCCTGTCCACTCAAGTCCTCCTGCTGCTGCAGTTGAGAGATCTCCTAGTGACCAGAAGCCTGCTGCTCCTCACCTTCCTGAAGAAGTTCCCCCATCCACCTATCTGAATGAAGATGAACTCAAGAACTTTGAAGTCCATATCACTTCTGCTTCTGCTCTCTTTCACCAATTGGGTGAAGTCTTCAGCAAATTGGCTGCTACCATTCCTCTCCTCATCTCACAGCCTGCTAAAGTCCTTGCTGTCCCTTCTCCTGTAAGGATGCCAACACCCGTGAGGGCAGATGACTCGCCACCTATTCATGCTAGGCGCAAATCAGCACGTAATGCTGTGTTGAAAACCAAGAATCCACCTCAGCCTGGTCAGCCTGGCAGCAGTTCCCTCCCAATGGATGTTGGCTCTTGAACTTATTGGCTTTCTGGTATTTTTTTTTGTCTCTAAACATTTTTTTTTTAATCTTCTTGCTTTGTGTTGAAGACTATCTTTACTTTTGATACTGGCTCTTTCCTTTTTGACTGCTGACAAAAAGGGGGAGAAATAGGTATGTTTATTATGTTGATTTTGTGGATTTTGCTGATTGTTGATCATCCCTGTTGCTCACTGTGTGACTGAGAACTTTTGGATGAATTATTTGATCTAAATGGTTATAAGTTTTCACTTGTATTGTCTATAGTTTTTGTACAGGGGAAATATTTCAGTGGTTATATTGTTCTTACCCCCATGCACATACTCAGGGGGAGATTTTTTTTGACTAACCTAGATAGACTTCTAATTGGAGTTTATTAAGGTTTTGTCATCATCAAAAAGGGGGAGATTGTTGGCCCAAGGTCACATCCTAGTTTTGATGATTATCAAACCTTAAATAAACGCTATTAAGAATTCTTTTCTAAGCAAATTTCTGCAGGAACTTTTCTATAGGTTTGTCTGATGTAAAAGATCACAATTCTGAAGACATCATGAATTTAAGTTGTAAATTTATTTATTGCCTTAGTTTGCTAGAAATTAGGTTATTAAAATGTAAGATCAAATTGAGGCAACATATTCTCACTCATGCATACACATTATAGTTTTTATTGCACAAAAATGTTTTTAACCTAGAAAATGAACTTTTGATCACTACTGGTTTTCGTCAAAAAATGATTCTTTAGAAAATGAATTTCTAACTGCATCAATTTTCTAACTAAATTTCTGATCGTATTAGAATTCTGGACAAAACCCAGAATTGCACTACAAGACAAAATAACAGCTAGTTGGATTTTATCTGGTCTGTTTTACCCTCCAACAGCCATAAACGGCTAGTTTTTTTATTTAACCACCTAAAACTGATTTTTTGAGTATAAATAGATGGTGTTCTACCCATTAAAAGGTTAGAAAAAGTTTGGAACGAAATTCTAACTCTTAAGAGAAAAGCTTAATTTTTTTTTATCTCACTTTCCATATCTTTGCACTTCATTTTTTACATATTCTCCTCAATTTGGTTATAGCTTTTTGTTGTAATCATTGTGTGCGAAATTTCTATTAAAAAAGATTGTGAGTTGGGTTGGCTAGAAACCTAGGAAGAATTCTAGTAAGTGTTTTAATCTTTTAATTTGAGAAAAAGATTGTGGGATTGTATATTGGCTTTGGTTCTTGCCCTTAAAAGAGTTAAGAGTTGAGAGAAAAGCTCAAGAACTATATCTTGGGGAGTGGAGGTAGGCAAGTTGGCCAAACCACTATAATTTCTGTGTGTCAAGCTTTTCTACTCTCTTTTCTGATACTCTGCAATTTCTGCTACTCTATTTTTGAAATTCTGATTGTCGTGATTTCAAAATCATTTCCTAGAAAATATTCTAAAATTGTCACAACAAGTTTCATTTACTCATTTTTAAAGTTATTACTTGGGTTTTCAATTGCAAAAGATATTAGAAAAATCTGATCCTTGCTTACACTGCATTTCTGTTCTTAAAGTCAGAATTCTGTATTTTTCATCAAATCTGTTCCATTAGAAAATCAGCCAGAAAATTTTGAGATACCCAATTCACCCCCCCTCTTGTGTGTCTTTGGGAACGACATTAGGTTGGATTTGAACATGAAATAGAATAATCATCTTAACTCTGCACTTTCGACTTCTGCTTAGTCTTGCCCAAGGCTAAAGTACGAATTTGCCAAAATCAGCTCTTTTGTATCCAATCCATCCCGAACAGCCAAAGGCACCCCAAATCCGCTCTAATCAGGTTCAAAATATTTCTTTCTCACTAATTATGTCCTACAATAGTCAACATCACAAAAACAAGTAAAAACCTCCAAATTGAATCAAAATCAATATATAAAAATATGCAAATATCAAGTATAAATATGCAATTTTGACCATTTAACAGTAGACTTAGTTTTCAACACTTTCTAAATCATATTACGCCTTTTCATGGCGAAATTTTCAGAAATACATCTTTTCCCACGCTGTACTCGATATCTTTTCTCTTCATATCTGCATAACTTTTTTTGTTTATCTTGAGCTACCATTAGTCTACTTTTGATAAGCTAAATTTTATTAGTGGTCAACTGCACGATCTTTGGACCCATTAGCTTTCTTTCCGCATCTTCTTACCTGCATATTGTCATTCTTCATTTTCTTCCATATAATGCTTCATAAGGTGCCATGCCAAGAGTTGAATGAAAATTGCTGTTATATGCAAATTCTATTAATGGCAAATGTTTATTACAACTTTCCTTAAATTCCATTTCTTAACATGTCTTCTAAAGTCTAGGTGGTATGATAAGATTGACTGTCTATTTGTGGGTGGAAGGACATGTTGAACTTTAGTTTGATGCCCGAGGTATGCTGCCAACTTGGCCAAAACCTAGATGTAAATCTTAAATCTCTATAAAAAAAAAAATTGATATTAGAGCACCATGAAGTCTCACTATCTCATTCACATAAATTTCTGCCTACTTGTCCGAGGAATAATCCCTTTTTTTTTTATTGATAGAAAATAAGCTAACTTAGTCAATCTATCCACTATTACCAAAATCGAATCATGCCTCCTATTACTTGTGAGTAGGGGTGAGCATGGTCGATTAACCGGTCCATGAGCTCCAGTCCATTAACCAATCCATTAATATCGATTTTCACTACAAGAAAAAAAGCATTTCCCGATGGAAAATAAGGAATTTCCGTCGGGAAACTAAATTGCCGACGGAATGAATTTCCGTCGGCAATTTAGTCGTAGGAAAAATTTCCCGACGGAATTTTTTCCGTCGGAAAATTTACCGACGGAAAAAAATTTCCGTCGGTAAATTTTACAAATTAAAAAAAAAAATTAATAACAAATTAACATAAATAAATAATAATAATAATAACAATACAAATTAACATAATAATAATAATAATTAAGGTACAAATTTTATTGATTTTAATTTAATAATTATAACATGTTAAATAATAATAATAATAATAATAATAATAATAACTAAAATTAACACAACTTCTTAATAGAAATAATAACAAATACTAATAATATATCTACTTAACATACCCATTAAATAATAATAATAATAATAATTAACACAACTTCTTAATAGAAATAATAACAAATACTAATAATATATCTACTTAACATACCAATTAAATAATAATAATAATTAACACAACTACTTAAAAAAAATTATAATAATCATATTAATAATTAGAATAATTATTTAATAATACTAATAACAATTCCAATTAGCATATACCCAATTAACAATAATAATCATAATATGAAAAATTCTATTAATAAATTTAATAACAATAAAGTGTTAAGAATTATAAATTTAAACAATATTTAATATTTACCAATATTCATCTAACATAATAATAATAATAATAATAATAATAATAATAATAATAATAATAATAATAATCTAAAAGACAAAAAAATAAAACAAAGTGACAGTTACCTGGCGCCGGAGGAGGAGGAGGAGGAGGAGGGGAGGCGCGCCGATCGGCGCCGGAGGGAGGGGCGGTGGTCGGCGGCGGCTGGGCAGAGGGCCAGAAACGGGTTGAGGAGAGGGAGGAGAGAGAGAGAGAGAGAGAGAGAGAAAGAGAGAGAGAGAGAGGGGGGAGGAGGAGCGGGAAAAGAGGGAGGGGAGAGAGGGGGAGGAGGGGAGGGGTGGTGCGCCGATCGGCGCCGGAGGGAGGGGAAGGGGCGGTGGTCGGCGGCGGCTGGGCAGAGGGCCAGAAACGGGGAGAGAGAAAGAGAGAGAGAGAGAGAGAGAAAGAGAGAGAGAGAGAGGGAAGGAGGAGCGGGAGGGGAGGGAGGGGCGGTGGTCGGCGTGGGAGGGGCGGTGGTCGGCAGGAGGGAGAGGGAGAGAGAGAGAGAGAGAGAGAGAGAGAAGGAAAAGAGAGGGAAAAGTAAATTTAATTTAACTTTAGCGACGGAAAGTATATTCCGTCGCTAAAAAGAGAGGGAAAGTTACTTAATTTCAATTTAGCGACGGAATAATATACCGTCGCTAAAAAATAGCGACGGTTTTTTTATTCCGTCGCAATTTTTAGCGACGGTTTTGTTATTCCGTCGCTAAAAATAAAATTAAGTTTTTTTTCTGATTTTTTTCAGCGACGGAAATTCACTATTTTTAGCGACGATTTTTAATAACCGTCGCAAATTTCGGTCGGCAATTTTGGAGGGAAATATTGGCGCTATTTTTAGCGACGGATTTTATTTTCCGTCGCTATTTACCGACGGAAATAAATTTCCGTCGGTAAATAGCGACGAAAATCAATTTCCGTCGGTAAATAGCGACGGATGTTAATTTCCGTCGCCATTTAGCGACGGAAATGACTCCGTCGCTAATTTTCCGTCGCTAAATCAATACTTTCTTGTAGTGTTTTTGAAATTCCAGTCCATTACCGTCGGTTAACCAGTCTATCGGTTTCGAATTTTCGAATCGGTTACCCAATATTTTTCGGTCAACCACTATAATTATAAATATATTCATAAATAAAATTAAAATGTTCAAAATACTTAAAAATTAAAATTTTTTCACTATAATATAACATTATTATTGTTAAAATAAAAATATTTGGTGGATATAAGCAATTTTTTTTAAAAAAATTAATATTTAATAAGTAAATATATTAACCGGTCCATAATTACTTTTAATTAGATAAATTGTTATACTTACTAATAGCCAATTAAAAAAACTTAAAAACTTAAAAATAATTAGTATAATGAAAAAAGTACATGATCACTTTTAATTAGGATAAATTGTTATATAAATTGTTATAAATTATTAAAAAATTAATAAATTAACTAAAAATTCGGTTTCGACTCGGTTAACCAGTCACATAAGTCAAAAATCATTAATCAGTCCATTAATATCGATTTTTTCAAAACACTAACCATTAACCAGTTTATTACAATCGGTTAACCGGTCTATCGGTTTGGTTTCGAATTTTTTTTCGATTTACCAAGTCCATCGATTTTTTTGCTCACCCCTACTTGTGAGGCAAACTAAACACAAAATCCACAACAATGTGCTCTCACTTCCACTATCGAATAGGAAGATGCTGAAGTGAACCTAGTATAGATTGATGTTCTGCTTTGACTTATAGCACACTAAGTACTTTGCTACAAAATCTACTATATATCATTCTTCATACATTGCCAACAATGCGAAACCCCTTTTTGTTAATGTGGATGAACCCCGATCTTTGAGAGATTAATAAGTGATCTTAGTGATGAATCTACTGCCTAATTAATTTTTTTTTATCAAGTTTGGATCCCGTTGGAAGGTGTATTAAAATAGATGTTCTCTTAAAGGATTTCATCACTTTATCTTACAACTACATTCTTAAGAAGCTAATCTTCACATATATTATGCGACTCCATTAAATTTATTCACAATTAAGCACAACACTACACAATATTTTAAATGGATTTTCACAAAATTATCATATTTTCAAAAATGCTATTCAAACTTTCTTATTACAGAAATAAATTTTTTTTTAAATACCACTTTTTAATAAGAGTTATTTTTTTACTCAATTTTCCATTAATCCACTTTTTTAAAAGTTTCATATTTAAAATTAATTTTCCATCTTTCGGATTGTTCCTGTAAACTGGTAATCTATTTCCAACGTATGTATGTATGTATACCATGGTATATCCATCAGTATACTAATTGTCAAAAACACACCTGGTATATCAATAATTATATAACAAATTAAAAAATTAAAAATTCATATTCTCCATTTTAGTATATCTACATAGACATACAGGAATACCAAATTATATTGTTGCAATTTCTAAATCGAATTCCGTATACCAAAGTATACCATATGGTATACTTATTTTAATATTGAAATTACTTGGTATACCAATTGAAAAATGAAGAAATTAAAGACAAAAATAGAGTAAAAAAATACAAACCTTCAATACATAAATCTTTTTTGGTGGCTTGGTGCATAAAACGATTATGTCATCCTTTTCCTTCTTGTTAGTTTTTGAAGATTGCAACTGCTCTAATTGAATCAACGAGTCTGTAAATCAATTCTGCAAATATTGGTGACTTGGTTTATAAAATCAAAGAAAATGATTGAATTTTATTAGGCTTAGGTTAAAATTTGGGAAAGAAGAAGTTAAGGGAAGAAAGTAAATTTATATTAATAAATTAGATTTTTCATTAATTGGTAAAATTTGTTCTAAAAAAAATTGGTATTTTAAAAACGCAAGTTTTTTAAAAAAGTATTGTTGACACTAAAAAGAGAAAAATGTATTTTTTAAAAGGAAATGAAAAAAAAAGTGATATTATGCAATTTTCTCCATTTTAAACTCTCTTATTATTAAGCTCTTTTCTCATGGATTCACTTGTTACAAGCTCATAAATTACTAATACATGCTAAGGCCATGTAACTGCAATTGGGCTTCTAACACTGTATTCAGCATTGCTCCAAACAATTGAACCAAATGCTTCTCCACTTGTTGGTTTCCCAACTTTCTTGTTCACAAAAGTTATGCTATATTTCTGCTTGTCCCCAACATTCTTAAACACCAATTGAGTTGGTTGCACCGTGACGGCCACACCAGACGGTGCAATTACCTCAGCTTTGTATTTAGATCCAGCAACACCTACATTGGTCAATTCACGGGCGTATTTGGTGATCGTTTTATTTTCAAATAAAACCGCAAATGATGGATAGTTAAGCTCTCCAATATCGGAAAATTTGGTAGAACAAGTGAGATTAGGATCATTGGCCATTGCCTGAACAATGAATAGGGGATAATTTAATGAACACAAAAATTTAATGTAGTCTTGATTGGAGATATCATAAATGAGACCTGGAGAGAAGGCTTTTCTCGGATTAATATGACCCGACCCGTGGGCAAATGGGTTTGAAGATTTTGAAGTTGCTTGATCAGTAATAGGGGAGTTGGTGTTATCAAGTGTGTAGGCAGTGGTCATGATGGCTGATCTAATTGCACTTGGACTCCAACTTGGATGGGCTGCTTTTAGTAATGCTGTTATTCCACTTGCGTGTGGGCATGCCATGGATGTACCTACCATGCAAACATTTGAAGGTTGCACTTTTTACTTTTCCGCACTTTAGGATTTTGAATACTCTTCAAATATTTACATTTTTCTATATCATATTTTTATATTTTTATAAATTAATATTATATTTTTATTCTTTTCAAATCACTCACTATTATATCATTTTTACATGAGACTGTCAACTTACAATTAATGCGGAATCCACTTAAATATAAAAACTTGAAAAAATATAAAATTATTAGACATGCAAAAAGTGATAAGTTTAATTTTTTTTATGTGTTAAGGGATTCTATAGTTATTTTAAGTTGATTTTATATAATATTAATATAATATACATTTTAATTTAATCAATTTTATTTAAATTGAATTTAATACGAGTAATTCAAAAATTATAAAAATTTAAAATCAAATATATGTATCTAACCTTAATATTCAAGGATTTAGATGTGGTTTTGCTTGTATTATTTTAAAAATACTTTGCTATAACGAATAATTTTTAAAATCGAACTTCTTACTTTTAATAGAATGGATGTAATATAAAATATAATACCTGAGAGAATGTTATACTCAATAATTCTATTATCCTCCTTTAAACCTGTTGGTGTTGCAGCAGGACTCCATCCAGCCAAAATAGAAACTCCAGGAGCTAATACGTCAGGTTTCAAGATTCCTGGTGTCACCTTATTTGGTCCTCTCGAACTAAAACCAGCCACCATGGGCGACGGCCGGAAACCCACTTTAGTTCCAGCGAAGCTAAGTAAAACTGTAGGATTAGGATCAGTCTCAATGTATTTCTTAATCAGGTCACCATCTTTATTTGACACCACCACTGTAGGCTCCAAGTCGGCATCTGAAACCAATACCTTGGTTGCAGCCGTAGGATCCACCACTATCATCCCAACTCCGCCGGCCTTTCGAATATTATGACTTTTCTCTGCGCCTCTAATCTTACCACCATCACAAAGAACAACTTTTCCACGAACCAAACTTGGTTTTAGTGTACCATCTAAACAATAATTGCTTGAAGAATTGTTTTTACCTTTTAAGTACACCACACCCACTTCTTTACTCCCCATTCCGGGTCCGTCGTATAGTGTCACACCCTGTACACGGTGTTTATTGCCGAGCAAAGCATAGCCCGAAAAGACTCGGTCTATGCTTCCAGCAGCCACTGTGAGTATCCATGGAGCTTCATTTGCTACACTGTGTTTTTTTGGTCCAAAATTCCCACCTGCACAAGACACAAAAATTCCATGTTGCATAGCAGAAAATGCTCCTACAGCAAGTAGGTCGGTGTAATAAGGTGCCGGCTCCAGCGAGACAACTTTAAGAGATAAAGATAGTATATCAACACCATCAAGAATTGCTTGCTCTATAGCTGCAAGGACATCGGCTCCAGAAGACTTATGACTGCTCAACCCAACTTTATAGTTTGCTATGCGAGCGTGCACAGCCATTCCCCTAGCAGTGCCTCTCGCATAGCCAAATACACTCACATTGGCTACCGGGGAGCCTGCAATTGTTGTTGCAGTATGCGTCCCGTGCCCGTGATAGTCTCTAGCCGAAGCTAAAGCTTTTAATTCTCTTTTCTCGCTTGCTTGGAGGAAATAACGAGACCCGATTAGTTTTTTGTTGCAGAGGTTGTGATCGAAGTCTGGAGTAGACTTACATTTCCCCTTCCACCGTTTTGGAATATCCGGTAATCCAGTGTCGTCGAAACTTTTGGATTCCGGCCACACTCCGGTATCTACAACTCCGACAATAACATCCGCAGCAGCTCGTTCGATTTCTTGAAACTCACCTCCTTCAATGAATCCAAAGTTGGAATTGATGCCTAGGAATTGGGGGGTGCGAGTGGTTTGGAAATGGTAGACTTTATCTTCAAAGACATTAAGGACATGATCCAGCTTTCTAAGAGATTCAGCCTCTTGAGGGTGTAGATGGGCGGCGAAGCCATGGAAGGCAGTGGTGTAGGTGTAGAGAATGGAGTCGGAGGTGGAAGTGAGAGATTGGTACCATTGATGGTGAGTGGGAAAGGAGTTGGGCTTTGCGTAGTGATTCATGTGGATAATGTAAGTTTTGTTATTGGCAGTGGCCAATGAAAGAGTTTGTATAAAAACAAGAAAAGTAACAAACCTTATCTTTGCTTTAATGGAAGCCATGATTGTGCGTGTTTGGTTTCTGCCAGAAGATTTCCCCGTTGATATAAGGTTGATTTTCTATGGGAGATCCATGGGATACATGTAATAATTAATTGTTGTAATTGTTATTATTAGGAGCACTACGATTGAAAGTGGGGTCACTAGACAATAACATACGACGATAAAGTTCAATAATGTTCACTTCGTAATTATTTAGGTGGACAATGATAAGAGGATTACGAATTTTTTTGTTATTAATAAAAAAATTAGAAAAATGAACAATAATTATTGAGGTTGTGATTTTAAATTTAGGACGTGTTTGAAAAATTGGCTTCACAATTAAGGAATTTTGTCTTTTACGTTTGTTCTTTTGTCTTTTGGGAATATTTACCATATTTTATGTTGCCATTTTCATATAAAAAATTGATGATAAGATATAGACAGATCTTTTCATATATACACATATCACACTATCAACTCTTTTCACACACAGCCGATCACATTTATAAGCTGCTGATTACAACCCAAAGTATATAACTATATTCAACAAGCTAGCTAGGGGATGCATATAACCAAAACATAAAACATCGGTCCAACCTCATGTAATAGCGCAAAGTATAAGGTTAATTTCATCTCTAATCCCTGTACTTATTCATTTATAATGGCAAAATTAAAAAAAAAATTGTAACACAAAAATACTCAAATTTATCCATTTTAACTGAAAAATAATTAAATTTACTAAAAGTATTACGGCTCAGAAAAATCCAACCTAAATTAACCAATTTACAAACGAGATTAATTTAAACCAAATCATATATTTTCTTAATATAATAATTATTTTCAATGATTTTATACTAATTAACACCAGTTATCGAATTTATCATATAATTACGAATTTGATATTTTTAATTAGTTATATATTATTTAATTAGACAAACAATGGGCTCCAATTAAACACATAATAAATAACAATAGAAATGAAATTTTTGTAAACTATTGTGAATAATATGAATACCACATAAAATTAAAGAAAATTGTGAATAATATATATACCATAATATATATATTAATATTAGTATAGGCTTAGGCTATAATTTCATTAGGATAGACTTAGGATGTATACGTGTGAATAAATAATAAAATATACGGGTTTTTGTAAACTGTAAGGCTAAAAGTTTCAAAAGCTATATGGCTATGATCTACGTTGGTCTATAAAGCCATCCCATCGTGGAAACACAATTCCACTCGTGTGTTTTAACCTTTTATTTATTTATTCATCGTTTTTGGAGTAAGTGTATGTGTGTTGCTTGTCAACAAAGGAAGCTTATATATCTTAATTAAATATTAATTATATGGTTATAAATATCTACTTGCATCATTGCTAGCTGTGAACATTAGTTTAATGGAACCCTAAACTCCATTTCAAACCTTAATATAATTCAATCAATAACTATTTGATATATATATATATATATATGAATTTGATTTGCATCCTTCAACTTGCCATTTTGTTATGATTATGTTTTGAACAGACTTTTCATCTAATTATAAATTAATTTTGTCGGAAATATCTTTAGCAGTTTCAAAATGTTGGTTAGTCGTACCTTAAGTTTTACTACCTTAAAGAAAACATAAAAAAAAAAAAATAGAAGAATCATGCCTTTAAGTTAACATTTAATTAGAATATAAGGCTATGTTTGGTAAGAAGGATTGGATTGTATTGTAATGGAGATTGTAATGGATTAAAAAATGTATTGTATTGTAATGTAATTATGATTACATTACTATATTTGTTTACATTAGTAATGTAATGTAAATATTAATACAATCATATGTTTGGTTAAATTATATACATGTATTGAAGTATAATTATATTTATAATTATTAACTTATTTTTTATTAAATTATTTTATTTTTTATGATTATTTTATATATTTATTATATTATGGTCTCATATAAAAAATACAATTATATTAAATTGTACTGATTCATATTAAATTTTAAACTTAATATTTAAAGTAAAATTAACATAACAATCGTAACTATAAAATATCAAATAAATTAACATCATAATAGTAACTATAAAATAAATCTAGATAGATAGTTAATTCATGGATCACCAAAATTCAAAATTAAAATTCATGGAGTACATTCAATTGATGTAGCAATTTTCTATCTATTTCTTCTCCACTCATTGAACATGTCATTGGTCAAATTATCTCTCCAAGCACTCCATTCATTTGATGTTTCAATTGTTGAAATAACGTCCTCAGTCTCATCAAATCTTTCTCCTTGGAATCTTCTTCTATCTAACCTCTCCTCCATCTCATCAATAGGCATTTCCCTTCTTATAAAATTGTGAAGAAGACAACAAGCAATAATAATCCTATTATAAGTCTTGATAGGATAAAATGCAGGACTCCTAAGGATTGCCCAACGCAATTTAAGCACACCAAAACATCTTTCAATAACGTTTCTTGCAGTAGAATGCTTCATATTAAAAAATTCTTTGCTAGAATTAGGTTGATGTCCTTCTTTCCAATCATTCAAGTGGTATCTTTGTCCTCTATATGGTGCAAGAAATCCTTCACAATTTGTATAGCCGGCATCAACAAGGTAATATTGTCCTATATAACAATTATGGCAAGAATTTTTAAAATAAATTATTAACTAAAACTATAACTAAAATTTAGATTGTGTATTTCAAACAATATGCACTTACCATGAGGAACTTTTAATCCATTTTTCCTAGTTATAGCATCTCGAAGAACTCTACCGTCGGCAGCTGATCCCTCCCAACCAGGCAATACATAGATAAATTACATATCTTGTGAACAAACTCCAAGCACATTAGTAACAATCTCACCTTTTCGTGATCAATATCTAGGCCTATCTTCTATAGGCACCTTGACTCGAATATATGTGCCATCTAGAGCCCCAAGACAATTCTAAATAGAGAAATAATTTACGTCAATCATTAATTTTTTTTAATAAAATATATTAGATATTAAAGAGTCACAATAGTACCTTAAACCATTTCCACCTCAAGTCTGTCGAGTTGTTAGGAACAAGTTCTGGTTTCTTTAATAGGATTCCTTGCAAACAGATGACAGCTTTCAAGACTTCCCCAAAATGTCTACTAATAGTTTCCCCAGATCTCTTAAATCTCAATTGTATTGTCCTATTTTTAACATGATGAGCTAATATATGCAAAAACATTGCAACTTGTTCATCTATCAGCATGAATTTAGTTTCCTTTAAACCCCCTTCATGTTCAAGTAAATAACATAACTTACTAAATGAATTTCTATTCATCCTTAATTCTGATTTACAAACATCATCACTCTCATATACCATTTCATTCAACATTTTTCTTCTCAAGAAAAAATCATTGGTGTAACTTTTTCTCAAATAATAAGAGCTAATATACGTTGATACCACACAATATAATTGAAAAAACCAACTTATTACATTTAAAAAGTCTAACCATTGTGACAATATTATTAATTTCTTTCTTCTCTTTATCAACTTTCTTGTGGCCAAACCTAGACGAGCCATTTTTCTTTAACCTGTACATAAAAAAAAATTGTATAACTAGAAAAACTTGAGCTATTTCATTGAATTTTTATGTTAGTTAAACCTATTACTAGAGTACTCAGGCTAAGAAGACAAATATATATTAACCCATGTGACAGTGGCACAACAATGGTCTATACCCCTACGAAAAGTTATGATTTCATTAAAATTTGTAACCTAAGTCTTCCAATAGATAATTAGAAATAATAACAACTACAGAGATTGAAAATTAATTCAAGGGCAGCAACTAGTTACAGAACTTATATTCATTGTGATGTATCACCAGGGGCATTAACAGTAGGCATATACCAGAATAATCACCAGGGGCAGCGACCAGATTGGACAAAAGCATAGATACTAAAGAATACATGAATAGAAATGGAAAGAGGCATTCCCAACAAAGTACATAGACAGACCACATTTGGATATTTAAAGCATATATGGGAAAGAACAAAGCCAGAAGGGTGGATTTTCAATTGGATTTATCAGCCAATGTGCATAATGAAAGAGCAGATCAGGAATCTAAAACTGGAACAAAACTGAAGAGTTATACTTTTACAAACACTGCCTCTATGGTGGATTTTTAATCTGAGGATAATTTGGAATAAAGTTGTGGAATTATTAGCTTTATATAACTCTGGTGAAATACCAACATGTCCTGATTATTTATATATATATATATAAAGTAAAATTACATAACACTATATCATTAATTAGCTCTGTTGACAATTAGTTAACAATCAGCACCCAAGTCAAAAATGAAAACAATAATAATAATAATAACATAGAGGGTTCATTAACATACAAGCTGGAACAAGAAGCAGCAACAATATCCTGTTGGCCAAGAACTATAGATTCAATTTCCAAGGCATATCTTTGCTCTTGTTATACCATTTTTAGCGCAATCTTTTGCTTGCTTAAGCAATATTACATTCAAAAGTACGAAAGGGGAAGAGAAGGGGTAAGGCAGTAATTAAATAATTAAAGTTAGTTAGAGACAGCTTGAGGAAGGATTCTGTTATTCAAGTAGAGAATAGCTAGCAGAATTCTCTAATCCCTAAGTCCCACGCTTTCTTGACTGTTAGGCCTACCTTTTATATTTGCTTCATTATCAATGAGCATTATCAGAATTCTATTTTCCTCTCTAATCTCTTCTTCTATTCTCCTCCTTCCTTCATTATTCTCCCCTCAATTCCCTGTTTCCTCTAGTTTACTGTTTGATTAGCTAAGTTAGGATTTATTTACTCCTAACAGTAACCCAGTATGTCAGTGGCATAAGAAGTATGCAGATGTGTGCGCATGCAGAGAGAAAAAAGAAAACTATCTTCTCTATTACAAATTAGCTGATGAACCCAAAACATGATCTCTGACTGATTGCCAACATTTTAAATATTAATAATGTGTAATCTCAAGATATGGGAAATTCCCTCATTCATTTTAGGCAAAAGCACTAATTTTTACCAGAGTGCAAAAATTTGGTCATACAAATATACTCATCCTCTCTGAAAGAAATACAGAAGTACAGGTTACTTAAAAGATATATACATCAAATAAAACAACCTAACAGTTTGTTTAGATGTCAAAGAAATGTTTGAATCCAGATTCAGGTGTCTCCCACAGTTAAATTAAAATATGAAAGATTAGGAACAGAGATGGCAATCTCAGCTTGCTGAATTGATCAGAAGAAGTAATGCCCACAGAAGCTACGCCAATTAGCATACTCATTATTAAATAATAAATAATTATTCCATAGATTATTCAACTAAGTTTATTCCATAAATTATTCAACTAAACAGAGAAGAAAAATCTAAAAGTACCCAAAACAGAAGAGCAACAAATTCGAGATCTGAAAACAAAACCATCAAATAGATAAATGAAAGATCAAAATCGACAAAAAAAAGAGAACAGAGACCAAATTCATCTTCTCACAAAACCGAAATCAAAACCAAAAAGCGAAAATCTAGATAGAATGATGAGTTACTCACCGTTAAAAAGAGAGGAGAGAGCTTCGTTTTCGATCGGCGGCAATGGTGATTCCGATGGTAGCGAGACCGGCGATGGTGAGGTGAGACCGGCGATGGAGGTGAAGGAGGCGAAAGAGGCAGGGACGTGAGGGAGGCGAGGGAGGTGAAAAAACTGAATGGTAATCAGAAATACTATATAAATTTAAAGGATTGAAAAATACGTCAATAAATGTATTCAGTATTACTGTTGTATTTAACATTACAATACAGTATAAATGTATTACATCAACAAATAAAGTATTCAATACTAACTTAATTACATTACAATACAAACCCACCTACCAAACACACCCTAAAAGTTTGGCCACTCATGACCATGAACAAAGAAAGACAATAATATCTGTAAAAATTTCTCTAGTTGAACTCCCCCCCTCCCACATAAAAGAAGAAGATGTCCTATATGGAGAACATCCTAAATTCGAGAAAATATTCCTAATCAAGATAATTATGGAAAAATAAAATTAGAAAATAAATACAATTCAAAAACTCCAAAATAACTGTCATCTAATCCCTAATTTATAATCTAAGAATCCTCCAAAAGTCACCTGGAACATAACGGGCGGCTAGGTTGGATTTGAACATGAAATAGAATAATCAGCTTAACTTTGCACTTTCGACTTTTGTTTAGTCTTGCCCAAGTCTAAAGTACGAATTTGCCAAAATCGGCTATTTTGCATCCAATCCATCCCGAAAACCAAAGGCACCCCAAATTTGCTCTAATCAAGTTCAAAATGTTTCCTTCTCACAAATTATGTCCTGCAATAGTCAACATCACAAAAACAAGTAAAAAGCTCCAAATTGAATCAAAATCAATATATAAAAATATGCAAATATCAAGTATAAAAATGCAATTTTGACTATTTAACAATAGACTCAATTTTCGACACTTTCTAAATCATATTACTCTTCATGGTGAAATCTTCAGAAATAAATTTTCTCCCACGTTGTACTCGATATCTTTTCTCTTCATATCTGTATAACTTTTTTTGTTTATCTTGAGCTGACATCAGTCTACTTTTGATAAGCTAAATTTTATTAGTGGTCAACTGCATGATCTTTAGACCCATTAGCTTTCTTTCCGAATCTTCTTACCTACATATTGGCATTCTTTATTTTCTTCCACATAATGCTTCCTAAGGTGCCATGCTAAGACTTGAATGAAATATGTTATTATTTGCAAATTCCATTAATGGAAAATGTTTATTACAACTTTCCTTAAATTCCATTTCTTAACATGTACTCTAAAGTCTAAGTGGTATGATAAGATTGACTATCTATTTGTGGGTGGAAGGACTTGTTGAACTTTAGATTGATGCCCAAGGTATGCCGCCAACTTGGCCAAAACCTAAATGTAAATCTTGAATCTCTATAAAAAATAATTGATATTGGAGCACCATGAAGTCTCACTATCTCATTCACATAAATTTTTGCCTATTTGTCTGAGGAATAATTCTTTTTTTTATTATTATTATTGATAGAAAATAAGCTAACTTAGTCAATCTATCCATTATTACCAAAATCGAACCATGCCCCTGTTAAGTGTGAGGCAAACTAAACACAAAATCCACAACAACGCGCTCTTACTTCCACTATCGAATAGGAAGATGCTGCAGCGAACCTAGTGTAGATTGATGTTCTATTTTGACTTACAGGCATACTAAGTACTTTGCTACAAAATCTCCTACATCCTTCTTCATACATTGCCAACAATGCGAAACCCCTTTTTGTTAATGTGGATGATAATGATATGGTAGATCTTTGCAATGTACTGAATTAGTTAGCTATAAAAGAATTATTTCATGCCAAATGAACATAATTAATAGTTGAAAGCTATGTTTGATTCATTGTATTGCACATGGGATATGATAATATAGTACAAGCTAATACAGTAGACCATGTTTGGCTAATTTTTTTAGAAAAGAATATAGGATATTTTTGTAATATGGTAAACACGGTATTATTTCCATCAATCCAAACTATCGCTGACTCTCTGCTGAATTCGTCATCTCAATACCGGCATCTGTTTTGAAGGTTCTTGATAAAGCACGAAATGGTCTTTTTTTAAAGAAGAGGAGAGCAGACTGATCTGTGGTGTGAGATCCGATCGGATGAATAGATCCTGCAAGAGAAAGAGCCCAGTCGGACCAGGCGTAAGCACTCCGAAGCTTAAGTTAGTAGCTTTTAGAGAGAGAATGCTTAGAGATAGAATGCTAGAGATTTAATATCTGGAGCCATCGTTGGTTGGGCTATTTATATGAGATGATTGAGGGGCACTTGAGTGCCTGGAGAGTGATTATTGGCAGTTAGAGTAGGTATTCGGCGACATGATTGGGAGCAGATGGCAGGCATGGGCGCTGCCTTGTGTCAGGCGGCTGATGGAACTGGCGGTCACATCAGCCGATCGGGCATGTGCGCTGCCTAGGAGCTCGTGCCTGCTACTCTTGATTGTTGGGCCTTGGGCCTTGCCAGTTAAGTGGGCCGACTGGATGGGCCTTAGAGCAAATGATATTTGCTGTGTTATCACTTGTCCCCCCTCAACAGGTCCGATCGGGCATGAATTTGCCTTTGGTGATTTCATTCGGATGGAGTCAGTTCTGAATTTTTTCGATCCGAAATCGCGTGTTAGCGAGATTTTTGAATTGGTGATACGCTTTTTCTGAAGAGACGTGCCTGCTTGGACAGCTGTTTTCATCTAATGTTGCGCGTGCTCCGAGGGTGACGCTTCATTCTACGTACAGCCATAATGCCTTTAACACGTGGCATTCTTCTAGTGGCGAGACGTTTGGCATGCTCCAGAAGCTCTGGCCTATAAATAGGGGATTTCTGAAGAATTTTTTCTTTACTTTTTGCAAACCCCTAGCGAAGCTCTGCCAAAATTCTTTCTCAACTCCCAGATTTTCGCAATCGCTCCTTGCTCCTTCTTCAAATTTCCTAAGTCCCTTTTACCAAGTAAGTAACTCCTCCCTTTTGCTTTCTCGCTTTTAGTTTGCCTTTCATTCTCCTCCTGCATTCATCCATTCAGGAATTATGGATTTGCATATTTCCCCCCTTCCTCTTGTTAAGAATGGCCTTCAGTAGTGGCAAAGTACTAGACAGGAGCTTCTTGAACGGGTACAGAAACAGGCCAGCGGTTGAGTTATGCTCCCGATTGACCAACGAGGAGGTGGCTGAGGTCCCTGCCAAGTTCGGCTTTCCTGATGACATTCTTGTAGCATCGTGCCCAGATTCGATGGCAGTGACAGAGGGGCCCTTTAGGGAGCATAAAAATGAGTGGTTCATCTGCCACCGTTGGAGTTTGGATACAGGAATACATCTTCCCTTCGGCGCTTTTGAGATAGCCGTGCTAGAGGGGTATAGCGTCGCTCCTTATCAGCTACATCCAAATGGATGGAGGAGCGTGGCTTGCTTTAAAATTCTGTGCATCGTAGAAGGAGCGGCAGCAACGCTCGACCTCTTCACACATTTTCTTTTATATCTCGTGCCGAAGCGACGGATCGAAATTCTTCTTCACAAGCTGACCAAAGAAGAATTTTATTAACATTCCCACCTCGATGAAGGGCTTCAGAGAGAGGTATTTCCTGCTGAGAAGAAGTGGTAGATTCAGGTTGAGCTTGGCTCGATCATCGGGGTTTAATGTCTTGAAGGACCAGGCCGTTGGTCAGCCTATGTATGAGGCTGACATCAAAATACTGATGGATGCCATAGCGAGGAATGGGGGACCTTTCAAGTCCAAGCAGCTGCTGGAGGCACTTCAGGGGCCCTCCATTCTTAGAGCTGCTCCAAACGCTGAAGCTGCTGCCGTCGCAGAACGTGAGCATTAGGATCGGCAGAGTAAAATAACATGAAGTATTAAACACGCATTGCATGAAGCATGAAGCATGTGCTTTGAAAAAGAACTTATCTTATGTTTGTTTTTGTTGCAGCTGAGATGGCTAGTGGGAGTGCTGCGTCCAAACAGCTCGGCGAGCGGATCCGACTGAAGCACGAGGCCGATCGAAAAGCCCAAGAGCAGAGAAAAAGGAGGAAGTTGGTGTCTTCTGCAGAACTGTAAGCCTCTCGGGGGGCGGCTGGTGCCTCTTTAGCTACCGCTCCTATTGCGGCTGTCCCAATCTCCTCCGCCCTTCTGGTTGCTGCTGTCATAGCTGAATCCGTCATCGATCCTGCACCTATGGCGCCTCAGCGTCAGCCCTTGGGACTGCAAGATGAGTCTAATGAGGATAATGTGCCCATCATCCAGACTTTTAGAGAGGTGGCGTAGGGGGTTCTGAACGAGGAGGCCCGAAGGAAGGCTGACGAGGCCGCTCGGAAGAGGGCTGCTGACATAATAGCCAGGTTGAATGCCAGGGTGGCTGCTAAAGGCAAGGCCATTTAGCAGAGTGCTCGGTTGGAGCCGTCAAGACAATCGGACAGGCGACCCGCTCCCTTAAAGGAGTTCTTGAAAAAGAACTTCGGCAGTGACTGGTCACCAAGCAGAGTGGCTGGTTATATCTGTCGAGGCCTCCTTCGGGATGATGATCTTAAGGACATCGGGGACGCCAATCAGCTTAGTAGAGAGTGCAGCACAATCAGCCACCAATTAATAGATGTAAGTCCTCGCCGTTTCATGTTATTTGGGATCGTTAATATCCCATTGCTTGGTTTAATTGCCCTTTCTTTTTGCGTTGACGGCCAGGAGGACTCAGCGACTATACCAAATGGCTGGCCTTTGGAAGGGAAGAGCAGAGGAGGGTGCCAAGGCTAAGGCGGAGGTAGACACTCGCTGTGAGGCTGCTCAGAAGGAGGCCTCCGCCCGTCGAGCTGAACTGGCTGATCTGAAGTGGTAGTCCTCTGCTTCCCAATCGGAGACAGTGGCTCTGAGGAAAGAGGCTCATCAAAAGGCTCAGGAGTTAAAAGCCCGACAGAGCGAGGCTGATAGACTGAGGGGCGAAATTGCCTGCCTCTCTGCCGAGAATGCCCAGTGCAGGCGGTTCGAGACAGACGCGACCAGACTGGATGCTGAGTGCAGAGAGTTGGCTGCCGAGAATGCCAAACTGAAGATAGAGGGCGAGCGACTGTGCAAAGAGGGGGAGTCTCCGAGGACGTCATTGGAGGAGATGGAGGCCTCCTAGGCAAAGAGGCTCGAAGAGGAGCTTGCCGCTCAGAAAGAGCGCCTTCTTGATGAGCTAGCAGAGGCTCAAGTACAATTGCTATCCCGGTTAATTCATGAGGCTGGGAAGCGCTTTCCTGGTGCTGAACTAGATTGGTTGGATGATCCGGCAGCGCTGCTTACTCCTCCAAGTAGCGATGATGAAGAGGGCGCTCCTGAGGGGGAGGTGTCCGAGAGAGCCTCAGGGAGAGATCCTTCGCCTCCAGAGGATAATCAAGAGGCCCCAGTCGAAGCCGAGTCTGCAATGTCTCCGCTACTTGAAGCCGGGGCTGTGATGTCTCCACCAGCGGGGCCTATTTCTGAAGGGGGAGCAGGGCCTTCACTGCCTATTACTGACCCTTCTCAAGCCACTGCTAATCCTAATGCCGAGCAGACTGTCGATCCTCCTGGCAATGTAGATATTGTAGACATAGAGGCTTAGTATAGGAGCTTAGATTAGCTTTGCTTCCCCACCCCCCCCCCCCCCCCCACACCTTTTTTTTTTATTCTTTGTCTTCGTGAAAATTCTTTGTAAATTGTACAGTTGAGACTTCCTTAATAAAGTTGCATTTTTCTGCAAAGTGTTAATTTGCATAGTCATAGCAATCAAGAACACAAGCATCCGCATTGAATTCGTCAGTATAATCGAGCTAGGTACTACTCATAAAATTGCATAAAAAT
Source organism: Excoecaria cochinchinensis (assembly GCA_947683425.1). Taxonomy (NCBI): domain Eukaryota; kingdom Viridiplantae; phylum Streptophyta; class Magnoliopsida; order Malpighiales; family Euphorbiaceae; genus Excoecaria; species Excoecaria cochinchinensis. The sequence continues at coordinate 10,131,930 of CANTUQ010000050.1, forward strand.
TACAAGTACTTCCTGAATCAAAATAGCCCTCAAGTCCAGTGGCCGATCGGCTCAATCTGGCTTGGGGCGTATACCATAACCCTCACATTTTTGGTTCGAAATGAGTGTCGAACCTAGCGTATGAGCCCTTCGAATTGCATGAAAATTGCATAATCGAGTTAAGTAATACTCGTAAAGTTGCATAAAATTTGCTAAGTCATAGCCTGCTAAAATGCATATAATTTGCTAATGCGAAACGTATGAATGCATCTGATATACTTCCTGAATTGGAGTGACTCTTTGTCTTAAGTTAACCATAACTCTCGCATTTTTGATTCGGGATGGGCGTCGAACCTAGCGGATGAGCTTATCCTGGAAACAAATAAATACGATTCAACTTTTGCATCTTCGGCCTGGGACAAACTTCAAGCCTAACGAGTAAGCTGCTTGACCTTCACATTTTCAGTTCGGGATGGGCATCGAACTCAGTGAAGAAGAGTCCGTATTTTCGGATCGGGATGGACATCGATCCTAATGGATGGGATCGACATAAGGTTCATGATTTTCGAATCTTTGGATCGGGACGATCGTCGATCCTAATAGTCGAACTGTCGAGAGTTTTCTTCTGTCCATATCTTGGGATCGGGAATTGTATTGATCCTAACGGGCTTTGTACCTGTAAAGGGATAAGTTCCAACTTTCGCATTTTTGGCTCGGGATGGTTGTCGAGCCTAGCATTTAAGTCATATTATGCATAAATTAAACAAAGAAGGAAGAAAAACCTTTTTATTAATCAGACATTTGTCAAATTTTGATACATCACTATAAATGATACTTTTTTAGCACTTCGACATTCCAGCTTATAGGGATGTCATGCCCTTCTATAGTTCGGAGCCTATATGCGCTTGGACTTAAAACTTTGGAGACCTCATAGGGCCCTTCCCAGTTTGGCATCAGCTTGCCCACTCCGGCGTTTCCTGACCCAAGGTCCGCTTTTTTGAGCACCAGATTGCCGACATTGAAGGTCCTGGGCCTCACCTTAGCATTGTGGTACCGGGCAACTCTCTGCTTATAGGCTACGATCTTGGTGTAGGCGTCCTCCCTCTTTTCTTCTATTAGATCGAGATCTTGGCGTCTTTTTTGAGGGTTCATCTGCTCGGAATAAAGCACCGATCGGTAAGACGGGAGGCCGACCTCTACTGGTATAATTTCTTTGGAGCCGTAGACAAGGGAGAATGGCGTTTGATGAGTGCCCGTCCTTGGCGAAGTTCTGTATGACCACAGCCCAGTCGCTTTTTCAACCCTTCCAAGATGGTCCGATTGGAGACTTCAGTCATTCCGTTGCTTTAGGGATGAGTGACTGACGTGAACCTCAGTTTGATGTTTAGGCCTTGGCAAAAATTTCTGAAAATGGAGCTGTCGAACTGCTTGCCATTATCTGCAATGAAACATTGGGTAAGCCATACCTGCAGATGATGTTCTTCCAGGTGAAGTTCTTGACCCTTTCGGCTGTGATTGTGGCTACTGGTTCAGCCTCAATCCATTTGGAAAAGTGGTCGACTGCTACTATGAGGAACTTCATCTGCTTTTTGCCTTGGGGAAAGAGTCACAAAATATCGAGGCCCCACTGATCAAATGGCCAGGCTATGCCGATCGGCTGTTGGTCTATTCCGTACTGCCTTATGATCCTCCCATGTACTTGACGTTGCGGGCATTTCCTCACTTTTTCTTGAGCATTTTTGCACATGCTGGGCCAGTAGTACCCCGTCTGGAGGGCCTTTTTCACTATCGCTCTGCTCGCCTCGTATGCACCGCATATGCCTTCATGGAGCTCTCTGAGGACGTAGTCTCCCTTCTCCCCCGTCACGCATTTGAGCCAAGGGTGGCTGAAAGCTTTCTTATACAAATCACCGTTAATGATGGAATAATCAAGGGATTTCCGTGACACCTTTCGAGCTTCGTCTTTGTCCTCCGGCAGCTGGCCTGTTTGAAGGTACTGCTTAATTGGGCTCATCCAGGTTTCGTCTCCTTGATCGATCTCCATCATCTCTGGCTCGTCTAGGGAGGAGGAAGTTTGGTCGACAATGGCAATGTTCTCCTCTATAACACTTTGTTCGTAGGCAGACATCTTTGCTAGCCAATCGGCCTCTGATGTTTGATCTCTTGACACCTTCTGGAGGACCCACTCTGACCCAGTTTCCTCGAGTTTTGTGAAGGCAGCATTGACCTTGGCTAAGTACTGGATCATGTTGGCTTCCCTGGCCTCGAAGGTGCCTAAGACCTGGCTCGTTATTAGCTAGGAGTCGCTCCTGATGACTACTGACTCCGGTCGAATTGCGTGGAGTACTTTACTGATGTAGTACACAGGCAGCTGTTGTATTCCTTCTTCTCGAACCAGGGCACCTGCAACAGCTTCCCTAGAGGTGGCCAGATAAAGGTATAGATTTTTACCTGGTATTGGTCGACTAAGCAGCGGCGGGTTGGTGAGAAACACTTTCAGCCCTTCAAAAGCTTGCTGGCAGTCTTTCCCTCAAATGAAGGTTTCACTCTTCCTCAGTTTTTTGAAAAAGGGGGTGCATCGCTTGGCTGAGGAGGATATGAATCATCCCAAAGCTGTTATTTTTTTGTTTAGCTTCTGGACGTCCTTTATGCTCATGGGAGGCTGCATCTCGAGAATAGCCTTTATTTTTTTCAGATTAGCCTCAATCCCTCTTTGGGAGACCAGGAATCCTAAAAATTTCCCTAATGGTACTCCAAAAATGCACTTCTCGGGGTTGAGCTTCATCTGGAATTTATTAAAGGTATCAAAAACTTTTGCCAGATCGACAAGGTGTTCTTCCGGGATTCGGCTTTTGACAATCATGTCATCTACGTATACTTTAACATTCTGCCCAATCTGGTCTTTGAAGATTTTATTCATAAGACGCTGGTACGTGGCCCCAGCGTTTTTTAGTTCGAACGGCATCACCTTGTAGCAAAAGGTTCCGTCGTCCGTAATAAAGCTAGTTTTCTCCTGATCCATGAGCCACATCAGGATCTCGTGGTAGCCGGTCTACGCGTCAAGAAGAGAGTAAATGGCATGGCCTGCAGTGGCATCCACCAACTGGTCTATGCTTGGCAGGAGGTAACTGTCTTTGGGACATGCTTTATTAAGGATGGTGAAGTCTACACACATCCGCAGCTTCCCCGACTTTTTCTTTACCAAAACCACATTGGCCAGCAATTCGGGATAGTCTACCTCTCGGATAGTTCCGGTCTTAAGTAGCCTATCCACTTCTTCAGAAATAAACTTCCTCCGGTCAGGTGCATGCCTCCTGAGCTTTTGTCGGACCGAAGGATGATTCGGGTCCACATTTAACTTGTGGGTGATCACTTTGGGGTCTATGCTAGGAACGTCTTCTGGCCTCCAGGCGAAGGTCGCTTGATTTATCGTCAAGACCTGCATGATGGCTTCTTTTGTCTCCTTGCCCATGATGGTCCCAACTTGAACATTTTTTCCTATGGCTAATGCCCTTGTCTTTGTCTCCTCGGTAGGGTCCATCCGGAGTCTTTCTACCTACTCTAACTGCTCTAGGCTGGGCTCCACGACAAGTGCCTCCCGTTGCTGCTTTATCATGGTGATGTAAGCTTCTCGGGATGCCTTCTGGTCGCCTCTCAAGATGGCGACACCTCCTTTTGTTGGGATCTTTATCACCATGTATCGGATGCTGGTAACAGCTCCGGTTTGGAAAAGCAGCGGCCTGTCGAAGATGGCATTGTAGGCAAAAGTCATGTTAATAATCATAAAAGTTACCTTGCATGCATGAGCGATTGCCTCTTGGCCTAACTCCACAAAGAGCTCCACCGGCCCAACTACTGGAATAGTGGCGCTGCCTAGTCCAGTTAGTGGTGTGGCGCACGGCTTCAGCTTTCCGATCGGGAGCCCCATTTCTCGGTAGGCCTGGAGAGTAAGGACGTTGACAGCACTGCCGTTGTCCACCAAAATTCTTTTGACTTTGAAATTATTGATCCTAGCTCTTACAACGAGAGCGTCTTCATGTGGGAACATGATGTCTCGTGCGTTTTCGCTCGAGATGGTGACAGTGGCAGGCTATTCGGTCTGGTGGGAGAGGTAGACACGTTTCCCCTTTCTTTTTCGGGAGAGATCCTCTCCGCAAGACAACCCTCCGGTGATCACGTTGATTACCCCAGCATAAGGCCTGCTCGGGTCGGCGTTTCTTGTGTTCCTACGCTCATCATCGTCTGAGTCAGGATTGTCCCTGCAAGGCTTTGGCTGTCTACAGGGATCATCCCCTCTGGCCAGGCCTATGAACTTTTTAAGGGACCCACGGCATATTAGCCTATCAATTTCCCTTTGTAGCGAGGTGCACTCATCGATCAAATGACCAACGTCTCTGTAAAACTCGCAGTACTTGCTAGGGTCCCTCCCAGCTCTGCTTCTTTCGGACAGCTTCCTTGGCCAGTTAACTTGGCGATGCTTTTCTTTTATCCACATCAGCACCGTGGACAGAGTGGCGTTGAGGGTGGTGAAGGTTCTGTCGGGCTCATCGTCTGAGCGCCTGGGTCGATCTCGCCCTGACTCCCTCCTCCTGCCTGACCTTGTGGGGCCGACTCCCCCATCGGCGCTTTTTGCTGTCCGATCGGAGGCGAAAGCTCTATTAAATGATCGACCATCCGGGTGCTGCAGCCGGTCCGTCACGTTAGTCCTCCTTCCCTTGCTGGACCTGAGGGCATCATCCAATTGGATGTGCTGCCTAGCCCTCTTTATTAGCTCGGCGAAGCTGGATGGGGGTCTTGTTGTTAAAGATTCAAACAACGGACGGTCAGTGATGCCCCCGGCTAAAGCGTTAGTCGCCATTTTAACACTGACGTTTCTCACTTCAGACATTGTGGCCTGAAACCTATCGATGTAATCTCGTAGACTTTCATCGATTCTTTGGTAGAGGTTACACAGGTTGTTCACCGTCTTCGACGCGCGCGTTTGCACGATAAATCTCGTGGTGAACTACTCCTTTAATTATCTGAAAGAGGTGATCGATCCCTGGGGCAGTTCGTGAAACCAGGTTAAAGCGTCTCCTCCCAAAGTGGTGGGGAAAACCCTGCAGGCCACCCTCTCATCATAGGTGTACACCTACACCTTAGTCAAGTATTCAGCTAGGTGAGTGGTGGGGTCGGTTTTACCCATGTATTTGTCCATCACCACATCTCTGCACCTGGAAGGTAGCTCGGAGTCCGTGATTTCCCTGCAGAAGGGGGAGGCAGTGTTCCCACACGTGTTCCCCTAGAATGCACCTTTTTTGGGGGTGGTGAAGCCCAACTGCCTTAACTTCTGCTTGAACCACTGATCTTCTTTGCTCAAGGCGGTGGCATTGGACTCAGCTTTGCCCTTTCTCAAATGGTTGCGATTCGGGGTGTACATGAAAGATAGATCATCACCTATGGAGGGGGTGGAGGACCTGCTGGGATAGTAGGGGGAGTCCCTGCTGGAGGACATTGTCCTCTTCCCCTTGTCATACCTTCCCAGGGTTCTGATAATGTCCCTTCGACTGTGTTGAGCTCGTGGCTCATTGATGGAGATTCCCTTGCTTCTTCTCCCCTTGAAGTCTTCGTCCATGAGGTAATCCTCATGGGCTCTTTCAGAGGTTCTCGACATTTTGCCTTTTTTAAGTGTTTGGATGATGCTTTTGGTGAAATCGCTAAGAAGAGCACGCATGTCCTTGACAGCAACAGGGGTATCTTTCGGTTGCCTCAGAATGGCATCGTCGAAATTGGGAAGAAGGTTGGCGCTACCTGGGGACCTGGGAGATATCGTCCTCCTTCGTGAGGTTTCTGATCTGGCGCGGTTGCCGCCATCATGATCATGTTCCATGGGGGATGCGTCATCTTTGGATCTTGAGTTAGCCATGGCTTTCAACGAAAGCACCAAATGATAAAGCACGAAATGGTCTTTATCTAAAGAAGAGGAGAGCAGGCTGATCTGTGGTGTGAGATCCGATCGGATGAATAGATCCTGCAAGAGAAAGAGCCCGGTCGGACCAAGCGTAAACACTTCGAAACTTAAGTTAGTAGCTTTTAGAGAGAGAATGCTTAGAGATAGAATGCCAGAGATTTAATACCTAGAGCCATCGTTGGCTGGACTATTTATATGAGATAATTGAGGGGCACTTGAGTGCCTGGGGAGTGATTACTGGCAGTCAGAGTAGGTATTTGGCGACATAATTGGGAGCAGGTGGTAGGCATGGGCGCTGCCTTGTGTCAGGCGGCTGATGGGACTGGCGGTCACATCAGCCGATCGGGCGTGTGCGCTGTCTAGAAGCTCGTGCCTGCTACTCTTGGTTGTTGGGTCTTGGGCCTTGCCAGTTAAGTGGGCCGACTGGATCGGGTTTAGAACAAATGATATTTGCTGTGTTATCAGTTCTAGTTGCAGAACAAGACTAAAATTTGGTTCGACTATTGTTTATGTCTTTTACAAAATTTCAATTTTCTTCAGTCTATTTAGTACTAAAAAAATTGATGTATGTATGAAAAATTGTATTATATAATCATTTTTTATGTCTAATTTAGTAATAATAAAAATAATTTACTTTTGTTTATTTTTAATCTTTAATAAAAATAATACAATACAACATTGTATATCAAATATGGTATAAAAAATTGCATGTTAATACAGTTTTGCACCGAATACTGTATACTATAATATAAGTTAATACTATACGGGTTAATACAATATAGGTCCATACTATATAAACTAATATTATACAAATTAATACAATATGACGAACTAAACATGTCCAAATTATCTTATTGTGCATATTACACGTGTGCTAGGAGTATCGGGTCACGAGCTGATATTTGATGGTCATATATATGAAAAAAAAAGCCTTGAAATTAGAATTTTTGACAAGCCGCAAAAATTTTTGCAATTGAAAAATTGTCTGCTTCAAGTTGCTTATATGATTATATCGGATGGCCAAAATGAATTACGCCGAAACTCCATTTATCTTCCTCATACATACTTTACATGTTATAGGTTAATTTTTGAACTTCGACAGCTAAATAATTTGCCTTTTAGTTTCAATTCCCCACTCGTCAAATAAAAAACCTCACTTGAAAAACGAGAGATTTAAATACACGTCTCCCGACATTTTGAAGGAGAATGACCACTCGGCCACTGTGATGAGTTTGGAAAATCAAAACCTCTAAAAGAATATTTATTCTTCTTTTTCTAAATGAAATCACATAAATTAAAAAGATTTTCTTATTTTTTTAATTTTCACCCTCTTCTATGCATACAATATATTAAAATAGCTGGAAAGGTTATCAAAATTTCAGTTTCTAACTACTAAATAAAACTGCCTAAATTCAAATTCTAATATTCACATCTAGATCTGACAATATCTGACAAATAGGTCGGATAAGGTAGGTTTGGACTCAAGTCATCATTTTTTAGATCATTTTTTTTTTGCTTTGGATTTGTAGGGTTATCATTTTTTCTAGCCATTTTTGAGTTAGATCACTTATTTTTCGGAGGGTTTACGTCAAGTCTCGAGTCATATTTAAGACTGAAAAATCAGACCAAAACTTAAAACTGAACCATAAATGATTCGATATATTTGATTCATTTTTTTTATTTAACCAGTTTGATTTTAAATTTTTTGGTGTCTTGGATCAACTTTGACTTTTATTAAGTGCCTAATATTGCATATTTTAACATGTTTTTCATCACTTTCATGCATTTAATTTTAGCTTAAATTAGTACTTTTTACTTGTTTTATGATTTTGGTCTTTGTAGGGTCAAAATGGTAGAAAGGAAACAAATTAAAGCTAAAGGGAGTGAATTTGGAACAGCAATGAAAGTGCAAGGAATTCTGAAGTGAAAAGCTGATCTTGGGCTTAGCCTTGCCCAAGGCTAAGGGGCTGCCTTGCCCAAGGCTAACAGCCAAGACGCGAACAGAGTGCAGTTTTCAGATTTTTTTAATCCGAAGTTGACCTAGCCGCCACCTTTTCTCAATCTGATTTTTAGGGATAATTATGCTGTAATTAAGGGGATATTAGGCAGTATTTTTAGTAGGATAATATTACATTTAATATTTGTAATTTATTTTCCAAGTTTAGATAGGATTTTATCTCTTTCCTAACTTATCTAGGTTTTTACTCCTATATCACCTAGAGAAAACGTGAACAGTAGCATATTCTCCTTTTTCCTCTTCATCTGCCTTCTTCTAAGGCTGTAACAGGGAGTTTATTTTCTTAATTTAATTTAATTTTGATTTTCTTTCAATTATGTGTGGCTAAATACTCTTGTTTCAGTTAAAGATCAATTCAAAGCCAGGTTTTTATTCACTGTGAGATTGTTGCAATGATTTATTGTTCTTAATTTCATATAATGCTTATGTTATTTACTGAAGTTTAGAGAAACCATATCTCGATTATTATTTATTTCATGTTCAATGAGGCGCCGTTGTTCATTTAATTAAATAATATATTGCTAGTTGAATTTACTAGATCCGTAATTGTTTAGTGAAGTCAACAACAAGTGGCAATCAGTGTAGCTTCCTCACAAGGGCTGTTATGTTGAGTAGATGCATGATTGAGTCTAAATCAATCTCGCGTGAGGTTGGTTGGCTTAGGTCAGGTCTCTCTATTTTATTAATGCTGTCAATAAATTAAATCCTTGCGCGTGTTTAGGGTTATTTATTGGTTAGGAATTAATTATAGTCTTACTTTATTAATTCAATAATACGGAAAGATTAGGTCGGGAGCGCGAAGCCGACGGCTATAACTGGCCCATTGTTTGATTTTTAGACTTATTCTTTCGTCAATGATCAGTTGAATTAAACCTGTGTTGCGAATATCTTTAACTGGAATTTACCATCTATTGAATTTTCTTTTAAATCAATTTACTGCTTGTTATTTATTTCTTTACATTCATCATCTGTTAGCTTTTAGTTTATAAAAATTCCCCTTTTTATATTTTTATTGTTAAAATCTGGTTATTTAGAATTAATTCAGTGCTAGTCTCTGTGGATTTGACCCTTTCTTACCCTATTTGCAATTTATTTGATAGGTTAATTGAGGTATTTATTTTTGGTTAAAATATATAATTGATATCATATATAACTCATCATATTGGTCGGTTTGATTTTTTCGGTGTCTCGAAACTTTGACCACGATCAAATATGTCATTATTCATTGTGAAATCATGATCCAGATTTTAATTTCTATTTTTAACATATTAAATTTTTGCTTCAAATTCAATCATTAGGTTTCTCTCAAATTACACTATTCATAGGCAAAAAAATAATATTTATGTACCAGATGACACTATTTAACTTAAAAAGTACTATTCATGGTTCGAAATGTACTATTCACAAACTCAAAATTTTTATTGTGTTACACTGTTTTAGATTTAAGATGTTATAATTTGATAAAAAAAAAACACACGATAAAGTAGTGGTAGCAACGCAAGATGGTGGATGAGTTGTGAGCAACAAAATAACAATGAATTAGAACATTAACATTTTTTAATATCAAATGATAAAAATACTTTGTTTTTGGGTATGGTATGTGTTTTACCACTATCAATAAGGCATATATCTTCACTATTGATACGGAACCAATCCAAAAATGAAAAACATCTATTCATTCATTATAAATAAAAGTAGTATATGAAATATTATAAGAACAAATAATAAGAGCAAAAAATGTCTAAAAGAGAAATGGAAGTAGGTAAGTATACTTTTATTCTCTCACTTGTATGTATTGCATGAAAAAAGTCAATATTTATAAGCTTATGAATATAAGTTATAATATGAGCAAATATAAATGTCTGAGTTACAAACCTCTAATGAGATGAGAGTTTTTTTTTTGAAACAAAAATCTTTCATTAACCCAAATCAGCTTCAAGAGCTAATAACAACCAAGGAGGAGGGATATCCATCCATATAGCAAGGCCAGACAGAGAAGACGAACGCCTAGCTAACCTGTGTGCAATCGAATTCGATGACCTCTTAGCAAACTCAAACTTAACGTTTGAAGAGAAAGAACTAAGGCTTAGACAATCATCCACAATAAGACCTAGACTAGAATCATACTTAGATTTAGAGCACAAAGCCTGTATTATGGTTTTCGAATTGGACTCAATAATAACTCGGGAAATTTCTTGTGATTTAATCCAGCTTAAGACCTCTCTAATCGCTAAACATTCTGAAAAAATAGGGGAACTTGTATAAGGCAACGGACCTTGCCCAGCTGCCACGAAACTTCCTGAAACAGATCTCAAAATAAAGCCAAAACCTGCTTTTCCCTCAGTTGCAAACAGAGCTGCATCAACATTGAGCTTAAGCCAGTTCATAGGAGGAGCTTGCCACTTACAACTGCTACCCGTTGCTGAACCACCAGGAGCTGCACTCACGGGCTGAACAGAATTGTTGGCCAAAATAAAATCCTTCAACAACAAATTAGCCTCATGTAAGATACTGGTAGCTTGCTTGCTCTTCCCATTCCAGATGAAGTCATTCCGATTCTTCCAAATACACCAGCACAACATTGCAGCCTCCGCACACTTATCCTTCGAAAGAGTACACAAAGCAAATTTCAGCCAATCCACAAAATTAAAAAAAAAAACCCAGATTTGACCACAATTACATCGGGCCCAACACTCCCTTGCCAAAGAACAGTCAAGTAGATCATGACATGCAGTTTCAACCTCTAAACAACACAACCTGCAGAAAACATCAACTTCCACTCTCCTTGAAGCCAAAACTAAATTAGTTGGGAGACAATGATTTCCAGCTCTCCACAACAAATTCCGAACCTTAGGAGGCACTGCCAATTGCCAAAGTCTCTGCCATAAACCATCATCAGCCGAAGTGGATGTCAAATCATCTTACAACAATTGATAGGCACTTTTAACAGTATAGTACCCTTTATTATCAGCAATCCAACACCAAGCATCAAGAGGTTTCCGATAACTCAGTGGTATATTCAGAATTAAATTACTATCTCGATCATTGAAATGCTCACGAATATAACCTGCATTCCATTTAACCTCCACTGGAGAAATTAAATCTGAAACTCTAAGAGATTCACAAACATCTGCAGAATTAGAATCAGAGGTGACGAAAGGGTTCTGCTCATCAGGAAGCCAGGGTGCATCCTATACTTTAATACTATCTCCATTACCAACCCGCCACCTGCAACCCTTCTTGATCAAATCTTGAGCAGCCAGCACACTCCGCCAAACAAAACTGGGATTGCTCCCAAGCTTAGCATCCAAGAAAGAACCTTTTTGATAATATCTGGCTTTAAAAATACAAGCAACCAGCGAATTCGTCCTCGTGAGCAAACGCCATCCTTGCTTGCCTAACATTGCCAAATTAAATTCATGGAATCTGCGGAACCCCAAACCACCAGCCGACTTGCTTAAACACATATTCTGCCAGCTCTTCCAATGAATACTCTTGCCACCATCTTTCTTATTACTCCACCAGTAGGCATTACACATATTTTCTATCTCATGACACAAACCCATAGGTAAAAGAAAGAGACTCATCAAATAAGTAGGTAAAGATTGAATAAGAGTTTTGACAAGTACCTCTTTTCCTGCTCTGGAGAGTAAGGATCTATTCCACCCTTGCAATCTCTTGCGAACCTTCTCCTTAATGAATCCGAAAACTTTCTTTCTATTTTTACCCACACCAGTCGGTAAACCCAGATAAAAATCCTGGTTAGCTGCCTTTTTGACCTTAAGAATATCCATAACCTGCCTCTTCACTGGTGGCTTCACATTCTTCCCAAAAATAATAGATGATTTAGCAAAATTGATACATTGTCCTGAAGCTTTTTCATATCGTTGAAAAGCCTCCTTTAAGAGAATACTCTCTTCCAGATTAGCTCTTATGAAGAAGAAGCTGTCATCCGCGAAAAGAAGATGTGAAACCGCAGGAGCAGTCCTAGCTATTGATACCCCATGAATTGTACCTCGACTTTCCATTTTGTTAGCCATGCTGTCAGCCCTTAAGCACAAATAATGAACAAATACGGAGAAAGTGGACATCCTTGTTTGAGACCTCGCTCAGGGAAAATAGGATCTGAAGTAAACTTATCTTGAGTGACTAAGAATTTCACTGTTGAAAAACACATCCTTATCATTTGATTCCACCTCTCACTGAACCCCATTTTCCTCATAACATTTAACAGATAAGACCATTCCACTCGATCATATGCTTTACTCATATCTACCTTCAAAGCAGCATGCCCAATTAACCCTTTGGTTTTTCTCTTCAATGAATGAAGGATCTCATACGCAATAAGAACATTATCTGTTATAAGACGACCACCCACAAATGCACTTTGATTCTCCGTGATCACCTGTAGTAAGACAACCTTCAATCTATTGGCTAACATCTTGGAAATAATCTTGTATAACACATTGCACAAAGAGATGGGTCTAAGATCTGTGATTAATTCAGGAGAATTCTTCTTTGGGATCAACACTATAGCCGTGTTATTCAGCTCCCTCGGCAAAGCCATATTGTGAATAACATCAATACAAAAATTTGAAACATCTACGCCTACAATGTCCCAACAATGCAGATAAAATGCAGGATTAAAACCATCAACCCCAGGGGACTTGTCTGGATGCATGGCAAATAGAGCATTTTTAACTTCCTCCACAGAAAAAGGGGCAAGAAGATCTCTATTTTGATCTTCCGTTATAGAAGGCACTATACTATCAGCAAAACCACCATCCTCAAGATGTTGCAACTTAAAGAGATCCCTATAATACCCTGTTATATGCTCCCCTAAACCAGAATTCCATTCTAGCCGATTTTCACCTGCATCCTTCAACATCACAATCTTATTCTTCCGTTTCCTTTTAGATGCATAAGCATGAAAGTACTTAGAGTTTTTATCTCCCTCTTTAAGCCAGAAAACCTTGGCTCTCTGCTTCCAGAAAAGCTCTTTCTGATTTAGTATCTCAAAATATTCCTTCCTAGCTTGTTGATACCGCTGAAGAGAAATGCTATCCCTCCCACTTTTATACAAGAGCATTCTATCTTTACAGAGTTTGATTCTTTTAAAAAATTCCTTCTTAACACCTCCACCCCATTTATGTAAAGCTTTGGCGCAATACTCTATTTTACCATGAAGAGAAAAAGAGTTAGATACATCCCAAGCTGTGCGAACTTGTGCTAAAAAATCCCCTTCCAGCAACCATGAGTTTTCAAAACGAAAAATATGAGATTGAGGACTATCTGCATACACTTGGCCCTGCACAATTGAGAGCAGAATTGGACAATGATCCGAAGAAGAGAATCCCAGGTTCTGAACTTTGTAATCCTTGTACATATCTATCCACTTTGAGCATGCTAACACCCTATCCAGTCTTTCTTCCACCCAATTCTCCGATCCTCTGCTACGCTCCCAAGTAAATTGATAGCCCACCATACCCAAATCAATCAGCTCAGCATCTGAAACTGCTTTATTAAAACCTTCCAACAGTATCGTTGGATAATCACGACCTCCTCTCTTTTCCCCACTACTCAACAAGTTATTGAAATCCCCTAGGCAACACCATGGTAAATCAGAGTCAGCAGCTAAAGTTCTGAGCAAGTCCCACGTTATCGCTCTTTGACTCATGTTGGCATGCCGATAAAACCCAGTCAGCCTCTAATTTTGAGAGCTGGTGTGCCACACTTCTAGATCAATAAAGTGTCTAGAGTATCTTCTTAACTTCACCTCCTTTTTATTTTTCCAGATAAACGCTATACCTCCACTATGACCCACACTATCCACAACAAAACAACCTTCATAACCCAAACTAAATTTTATTTTATTAATCAAAGACTGATTACAAAAGATTTCAATAAGAAAAATAAAATTGGGCTTATGGATTCTCACGAGATCCTTCAGAACATGAACTGCCCGCGGGTTGCCCAGCCCACGACATTTCCAGCTTAAACAATTCATAATGTTCGGTGGGCCTGAGTCTCAGGTCCCACCATATCCAAATTTTGTGTTTCAATGCTTAAACATTGGGCTGGGTTTGGTTGAGGCCCAGCATCAGATCCTGCAATCTCTATCCTTTTCCTCTTGACATCAGTAATAATTAAGTCCCCATTATCCTTATATCCCTTCCCTTCGAAATTCCTTTCCACGATCTCATTCCTCAAATTATTGCTATCATTAAGCAACCTGCCTTTATTGGAAACTAACATCCCTAATTTTTCGGCATCTCTTCCTCCCCTGATCTTATCCTCATTAACAGTACCCAAATTCTGCTCCACCACCATGTCTTCACCGGAAACTTCATTAACACTTTGATTAGGATTCCGTAACCATGGAGCTCCAATATGGTTAATACTGCGCCTTGGTCCTGCTCTCAAAGAACTGTCATATTTCCTCTCAAGTGACGCTTGATTTGAACTGTACCTCAGTCCACAAAAGTTTTCTGAATGCCCCAGTTTCCCATAAATAAAGCAGAACATTGGAAGTCTTTCGTACTTGAAACTAAGCAGAAACCAATTCGCTCCTTCCTTCTTGATCCTCATATTGCTTTTCAGGGCCTTCCGTGTGTCAATAGTCACCCTTATCCTCAAATATTGTTGCCAGGTCCCCATGAAATTATTAGGATCTGACTCAACAAATCGACCCAAATAATTCCCCACTGACTCGCTAACTCTAGCCGATATGAGACCTACAGGCATATTGTAAATTTGCACCCAAATGTCAACCCCGTACAGCATCATGGAGGTTGGCTGCATGTCCTTCTCCAGCTTGCTAAACAGCAACAGTTGATTGTCGAACGTCCATGGACTTCCATTTATAACCCTTTGCACATCTAACTCGTGAAAGAATTGGAACATAAACAGATTAGGCCCAGCCTCACTTATACTCACACGTTGCACCGGCCTCCATAGAGAAGCCAGGGTTTGCCTCATTGCATTGAAATTGATCACCCTATTCGACAAGAATCTTCCCACCAGGGTATGATTGGTGACTGCTGTTTCGGCATTTACAGAGTCGCCTGTCAATACCAAACCCTCATCCTCCTCATCATCCAGCGAAAGGTGAGAAGTCATTGCTGCAATGTCAGATCCATTCCCCGCAGCTATACCTGAATAAAAACAAACTAGCACCACAAAACAACTCTAACCCTTGTTAATAAACAAGACAAAACTACTCGTCAAAAGGACGAGACTAATAACTATGTAATTATGAGATGAGAGTTTTAAGTTATATCTATTGATTCTTTTAAGATTTAAGGAAGAGAGAGAGAAAAACCCACCAAGAAAATACACTGTAAAATTAAGAACAAATAAAACCTATTTCGGAAGAAAAAAACAAGTAAGACAACTATTTTAGATTTTTATTACAAAAAAAATCAAACGAAATGGAAATACCATATATCAGCAATTACTAGAATAATAAATAGATGAGTATATTTTTAGTACATTCTGTGCCGTGAATATGAACCGTTAAATTATAAAAATATATATTTTTATATTTTTTTATTAACGAGTCATATTTCTTTACATTTGATACATCCGACATAATTAACCATCCCTCTATTTTTTTGTAAAAAAAAAATGAATAAATAAAAGTCGGATAGCATTTTTTTAGAGTGTTTTGAACAATTTCCTTTCTTTAAGTGTATAATTATTGCTAACCAAGATTTTCAAATACTAGTTTCTATCAGAAAGAATATTAGTTCAGCATAAGAAAGCTGATTCTACTTTTTACACGTAACTAATTTTAGAATATACATGTCATAAAATTTTATAAGAAAAAATTAAATTGCAATGGTTGAGTTTCATGTAAATATAAAATTAAATAGTAAAACCGTAAGATGTATAAAATTTCTATTGAATGGTACCCAAAATACAATTGAAGATTACAATTGCTTTTACACAATTAAACGCATTAAAGATCACAGGATCATGATGATACTTTCATGTCACAATCAAAATATGAAACTAAATACAAATTCATCAGTCATATCCCAATATAACTGAATGAAATTCATTCTTATTCATTAAAATCCATCATGAATTGACATAGACATACCTTATTTTCTCATCCATATAAGTTAATCAATCTAATTATAAAGTACAAAATGATCCATCCACTAAAATAACCAATCAAAAATCAAACTAACTTTAATACTTAATTTTGATTTTTGAATTATTTTGTTAAGCACAATATTTATATGATTCATATTTTGTTCAATGATTATTTTGAATTATTTTGTTTGCATGACAACAATTTTGTTCAATGATTATTTTGTTGTCCTAAACAATGTTGAATAGCCTGTAGTGGATAATAGGAAAAAGTCGAAATATAAAAAAATAGGAAAAAAGTCGAAATATAAAAAAATAGGAAAAAAGTCGAAATATAAAAAAATAGGAAAAAAGTCGAAATATAAAAAAACTGACGCCGTTGCCGGGGATCGAACCCGGGTCACCCGCGTGACAGGCGGGAATACTCACCACTATACTACAACGACTTGGTTGTTGTCTTACGTTTAAAGATTAAAACCAGTGATCTTTAGAGATTATTCCCCAAGCTCATCAAGTGATCTTATAGTGATGAATCTTTTTGTATGAAGTTTGAATCCTGTTGGAAGGTGTATTAAAATAGATGTTCTCTAGTAATTTATCTTACAACGACATTCTTAAGAAGCTAATCTTCACATATATTATGCAACTCCATTAAATTTATTCACAATTAAGCACAACACTGCACAATATTTTAAATGGATTTTCACAAAATTATCATATTTTCAAAAATGCTATTCAAACTTTCTTATTACAGAAATACAGTTTTTTTTTTTAAAATACCACTTTTTAAAAAGAATTATATTTTCACTCAATTTTTCATTAATCAACATTTTTAAAAGTTTTATATTTAAAATTAACTTTCTATTTTTTCGATTGTAATCTATTTGTCAATATATGTATGTATATCATAGTACTAACTGTCAAAAATGCACTTGGTATATCAATAGTTATATAATAAATTACAAAATTAGAAATTCCTATCCTCCACTTTATTATATCTATGTATACAAATAGGTATACCAAACTGTATTATTTCAATTGTTAACTTGAATTCGGTATATCCGAGTATACCATATATGGTAATTTCAATATTGAAATTATTTGTTTGTAGTTTTTTTATGCTCACATATACAAGGGTATATTAACCAAAAAATAGAGAAATTAAAGACAGAAATGGAGAATAAAAAATACAAACCTTCAACACGTAAATCTTTTTTCGTGGCTTGGTACATAAAATTAAAGAAAATAATTTTGTCATCCTTTTCCTTCTTGCTGGTTTTTGAAGATTTCAATGTCTCTAATTGGATAGACAAGTTTGTCAATCAATTTTGCAAATATTAGTGTCTTGTTGCATAAAATCACATAAAACGATTGAATTTTATTAGGCTTAGGTTAAGAAAGTTAATTTACACTAATAAATTAGATTTTTCATTAATTGGTAAAATTTGTTCTAAAAAAAAAAAAAAGTGCTATTTTTGAAAAGGTATTTTAAAAAAGTAAGTTTTTTTTAAAGGTATTTTTGAAACTAAAAAGAGAAAAATGTATTTTTAAGAAGGAAAGGAACACAAGTGATATTTTATGTAGTTTTCTCTCATGGATTCATTAATTACAAGCTCATAAATTACTAATAAAGGTAAGCCCATGTAACTGCAATTGGGCTTCTAACACTGTATTCAGCATTGCTCCACACTATTGAACCAAATGCTTCTCCACTTGTTGGTTTCCCAACTTTCTTGTTCACAAAAGTTATGCTATATTTCTGCTTGTCCCCAACATTCTTAAACACCAATTGAGTTGGTTGCACCGTGACGGCCACACCAGACGGTGCAATTACCACAACTTTGTATTTAGATCCAGCAACACCTACATTGGTCAATTCACGGGCGTATTTGATGATCGTTTTATTTTCAAATAAAACCGCAAATGACGGATAATTAAACTCTCCAATATCGGAAAATTTGATAGAACAAGTGAGATTAGGATCATTGGCCATTGCTTGAACAATGAATAGGGGATAATCTAATGAACATAATAATTTAATGTAGTCTTGATTGGAGATATCATAAATGAGACCTGGAGAGAAGGCTTTTCTTGGATTAATATGACCCGACCCATGGTCAAATGGGTTTGAAGATTGTGCAGTTGCTTGATCAGTAATAGTTGAGTTGGTGTTATCAAGTGTGTAGGCAGTGGTCATGATGGCTGATCTAATTGCACTTGGACTCCAACTTGGATGGGCTGCTTTTAGTAATGCTGCTATTCCGCTTGCGTGTGGGCATGCCATGGATGTACCTACCATGCAAGTTTTCCACTCAATTATTTTCATCTTTTAATTTTCTCTTACATACCTATATAGTGCAATTGCAAACATTTGAAGGTTGCATTTTTTATATTTGGGCACTCTAGGATTTTGAACAATCTTCAACTTGTCAATTTTATTATGGAAAAATGCATTGTAAAATCTTGAATATTTACATTTTTCTATATTAGATTCACATATTTTTAAAAATTGATATTAAATTTTTATACTTTTCAAATTATTCATATTAGATCATTTTTATATGAGACTGACATGATAGAGTTGAAATACATGATATATTAATATAATATGAGATAAACTTAAAATGAATGCAAGACCCACCTAAACATAGAAAATTGAAAAAATAAAAAATCATAGAGACGTGCAAAAGGTAATAAGTTAATTTTTTTTCTCAAATTTTCATGCCTCAGTAGATCTTATAGTAATTTTAAGTTAATTTTATACAAAATTAAAATAACATGCATTTTAAATTCATCAATCTCATCTAAATTGAATTTAATGCAAATGATTCAAAAATTATAGAAATCCAATATCAACTTTTAAGTATATACGGATATAATGCAGAAAAATCTTAATATTCAAGGATTTGTTTTTAAAAATACTTTGCTATAATGAATACCGTAAAGCCACGTGGAAAAAACAAATAATTTTTATAATCAAACTTGTTACTTTTAATAGAAAAAAAAAAGGTAAATAAAACTACAAAAAAGAATAGATGTAATATAAAATATAATACCTGAAACAATGTTATATTCAATAATTCTATTATCCTCCTTTAAATGAGTTGGTGTAGCAGCAGGACTCCATGCAGCCAAAATAGAAACTCCAGGAGCTAATACGTCAGGTTTCAAGATTCCTGGTGTCACCTTATTTGGTCCTCTCGAACTAAAATCAGCCACCATGGGCGACGGCCGGAAACCCACTTTAGTTCCAGCGAAGCTAAGTAGAACTGTAGGATTAGGATCAGTCTCAATGTATTTCTTAATCAGGTCACCATCTTTATTTGACACCACCACTGTAGGCTCCAAGTCGGCATCTGAATACAATGCCTTGGTTGCTGCCAGGGGATCCACCGTTATCATCCCAACTCCGCCGGCCTTTCGAATATTATGACTTTTCTTTGCGTCTCTAATCTTTCCACCATCGCAAAGCACAACTTTTCCACGAACCAAACTTGGTTTTAGTGTACCATCTAAACAGTAATTGCTTGAAGAATTGTTTTTACCCTTTAAGTACACCAAACCCACTTCTTTATTCCCCATTCCGGGTCCGTTGTATAGTGTCACACCCTGTATACGGTGTTTATTACCGAGCAAAGCAAAGCCCGAAAGGACCCGGTCTATGCTTCCAGCAGCTACTGTGAGTATCCATGGAGCTTCATTTGCTAGACTGTATTTTGTTGGTCCAAAATTCCCACCTGCACAAGACACAAAAATTCCATGTTGCATAGCAGAAAATGCTCCTACAGCAAGTAAGTCGGTGTAATAAGGTGCCGGCTCCAGCGAGCCAACTGTAAGCGAAAAAGATAGTATATCAACACCATCAAGGATGGCTTGCTCTATAGCTGCAAGGACATCGGCTGCAGCAGATTCAATACTGGTCGACCCAACTTTATAGTTTGCTATGCGAGCGTGCACAGCCATTCCCCTAGCAGTGCCTCTCGCATAGCCAAATACACTCACATTGGCTACCGGGGAGCCCGCAATTGTTGTTGCAGTATGCGACCCGTGCCCGATATAGTCTCTAGCCGAAGCTAAAGCTTTTAATTCTCTTTTCTCGCTTGCTTTGACGAAATAACGGGACCCGATTAGTTTTTTGTTGCAGAGTTTGTGATCGAAGTTTGGAGTAGACTTACATTTTCCCTTCCACCGTTTTGGAATATCCGGTAATCCAGTGTCGTCGAAACTTTTGGATTCCGGCCACACTCCGGAATCTACAACTCCGACAATCACATCCGCAGCAGCTCGTTCGATTTCTTGGAACTCACCTCCTTCAATGAATCCAAAGTTGGAATTGATGCCTAGGAATTGAGGGGTGCGTGTGGTTTGGAAATGGTAGACTTTATCTTCAAACACATTAAGGACATGATCCAGCTTTCTAAGAGATTCAGCTTCTTGAGGGTGTAGATGGGCGGCGAAGCCATGGAAGGCAGTGGTGTAGGTGTAGAGAATGGAGTCGGAGGTGGAAGTGAGAGATTGATACCATTGATGGTGAGTGGGAAAGGAGTCGGGCTTTGAGTAGTGATTCATGTGGATAATGTATGTTTTATTATTGGCAGTGGCCAATGAAAGAGTTTGTATAAAAAAAAGAAAAGTAAGAAACCATATCTTTGCTTGCAAGGAAGCCATGATTGTGCGTATTTGGTTTCTGCAGGAAGATTTCCCGTTAATAAGGTTGATTTTCTATAGAAGATCCATGGGATATATGTAATAATTAATAATTTTGGGGTAATATTTTAATTTTTGTAATTGTTATTATTAGGAGCACACTTGCGATTGAAAGTGGGGTCACTAGACAATAACATAGGACGATAATGTTGAATAATGTTCACTTCGTAATTATTTAGGTGGACAATGATAAGATAGGAGAGGCCATCAATTGATATCTGTTTGGATTGCAATCCTTTTTTGCTTTATAATAGCCTAAGACACATGATATATGTCTTCTTTATCTCCACACACCTCACACCGGCTATCCATATGGATACCTCTATGAAAATTTTGGTCTTTCATGGGCAAAATATCTCCTAAAAATCTCCAAATAAAATTTATGATTTTAAAAGAAATCTTTAATCTTTAAATCTCCTTCCCAAATACCTTTATGATTTCCTTTCCCCTTTCTAACCGAATCCTATGCCACATGATACGTACTAAAAGCACTCATGAATCCTCTTTTCTAAGCCCTATTGCCAATACTGTGTTTGCTGGAAATTCGAGCGCTTTTACAAATGCAGCCCCAAATGTGACTCAATCTGGTGGTGCATCGCGGTGGTTTCAATCAGCATGGAAATAACAACCAAGGGCCACGCAATCGTGGTGGTGCTTAACAAATATATGGATTGCATAATCATTCAGCTTTCACCTGTCGCCATCAGTATTCACCCATTTATCCTTCTCAAGCTAATTTCGCAACTCATGGTTTTTACTCTCCTCATGGTGGTTTTGTTCCTACTAGTTCCACTCCTTTGCCACCTTGTACTTAACAACCATAGTTCCCAGACACGGCAGCAAACTACCATGTTACACTAGATTTGGCTGCCTTGACCATATATCATCCTTATCAATGTAATGACCAATTATATGTTTGCAATTGTAAGGGAATGCCCATTTAGCATACTGGTTTGGTTTCTTTTCCTTCTTTAAATGGTGATCTTACCTTACAATCTACCCTTCATATTCCTGCCATTCAAAAGAATTTGCTATCTGTCTAATATTCCCTCTTTTGATGATTGGCATAAAAGTTTGGGTAATTTAGCTTCTTCTGTTAGGATTTATGGACAAATACATTATATATATTTAGATTATAATAATTATATGTCATAACTATCATTTAAAAGACTTGGCCTAAGTATTAAAGTGATCTAATTTAATTGAAATTAGATTGGGCCATAATAATAATAATATTATAAGTATGGGTTAAATGTATAGATACTCTTTTATAATTTCTAATTTTATGATGGGTTAAATTAGAAATAAAGGAAAATGAAAACTTTTTCAGATAAAAGGGTTATGGTCCCCAAATTATAGGTATAGAGATATCGTCTTTCTGATTTCCCATCTGCAGAAGACAGTTTTGATCCTACCTATCAATTTGGAAGATCATACGCCGCAAAACTTCAGTATTTTCAACCGAAATCATGAATTCAGGTACGCTTCCGCTACAGATTTTATTTTCTTGATGATTTAACATGATTATTATAGCCTAGATAAATTCTAGGGTTTCCTACATTTGGTATCAGAGCCTAAATTTCATGTTAAATCGTTGAGAATTGATTTTTAGGGTTAATGATTCTTTTAAATTTATTAAAGTTTTTAATCGAAATTTCATTTAATTTCGATTGCATCTGTGTTGATGGTTTTCTTCGGCGCAATTGAATTGTTGCTTTTTTTGTGTTGCGATGATTTTGGTTTTATGCGATACTGTGTACGATCATGAATTCTGGCTTCATTTACTGTTATTGGCGTTTACTAAATTCTTTTCATCTGGCTTTTGAAGTTTGGCCAATTTATTTACTTTTGGCCAATTTGTTTTCTTTACTTTTGGGTTTCATGTTTTTTGTCCTTTAGTGCTGTGGACATCCATCACGTTTTATGCTCTTGTTATTGGTAATTGATATTAAAATGGCTACTTGGGTTCTGTTCTCACTATATATAATGATTTTGGGTTTGTTCTTATGGTTTTTTGGCATTTTGTGGCTGGGGCTTTTCTATTTTGGATAAATATATATATATATATATATATTGGTTGAGTTTGCAAAGCCTTGTTTACGTGGCCATAGTATTACCATTTATTGATGTTTCTGTTGAATAAATCATGATTTCAGCATCTCTTTTGTTTTATTGGATAAAATCTATTCGCATGACTTTTGGAATTGTGCTTTGGATGATATATCAGCGTGCTGTTTGCTTGATGGGCATGTATCTGATTTAATTGATATTTGCACAATTGTAATTGCTTTGGTTGGTCTTTTGTTTATATATACACATATATTAAGTTACTGCCAGTATATATAAGCAAATTTGATATTAAGACATTTTTTATTCTTGATTTCATTTGTTAAATTTCATGGAATTTAAATTTAAATTACAGTATGGCTATGTATATATTGAGATAGGTTAATTGAACCAATATGTTGCCAAAGTGACCTCTATGGAAGTCAATTGATTTGTTTTAATATATATAATTGGTATGTGTATGTAATTACATAAATATTGATTGGCCCAAAGGAAAATTGATGTTTAATATGATTACATATATATTTGTGGCAATTGGCATATGATAATTATTTGGTTTTACATGTGAATAATAAATCAGCCCAAAGGAAGAATTATTATTTGACATGTTATTTTATTATTTGTGTTTAATTGCTACACCAAGATACCACTTACAAGTTAATATTTTATCCAAAGATAAAGTATTAATGGAGTGTCAGGTATCTTGAGATGGGATTTAACTGTATTTAAATTTATTATTCAGTTTTGGTATTATGTTGATACTTATGTGAGTTTGTTTTATATGTTTTGTTCTGAATTCAGTTTCTGCTCCTGCTGCTAATATTACTGCTAGTATCAACTCTATTCCTATGCTGACTGGCACGAATTTTAAGGCATGGCAAGAGAGTGTATTGATCACTCTCGGAGTCATGGACCTAGACCTTGCATTAAGGGAACCTAAACCTGCTAATCTTACTGCTGAGAGTACCTCTGAACAAAAGAGGGAGATGGAAAAGTGGGAAAGGTCTAATCGCATAAGTCTTATGGTCATTAAGCGTGCCATTCCTGAGGCTTTTAGGGGCACAACGTCTGATCAGGTGGAAACAGCTAAAGTTTTCCTTGAGGACCTTGAGAAAAGGTTTGCTAAGAATGAAAAGGCTGAAACAAGTACAATCTTAGCAAAACTCATCTCTATGAGGTATACAGGCAAAGGAAATGTAAGGGAATATATTATGGAAATGTCTAATCTTGCTTCAAGTTTAAGGGCACTCAAGTTGGATTTATCTGAAGACTTGTTAGTGCATTTGGTTTTGATCTCTCTTCCTGCACAATTTGGTCAAATTAAGGTGAGCTATAACTGTCAAAGGGACTCTTGGACCCTTAATGAGCTCATCTCTCACTGTGTTCAGGAAGAGGATAGGTTGAAGCAAGAAAAGGCACCAAGTGTCCATTTAGTTTCCACTTCAAAGGACAAGAAGAAAGAAAATAAGAAAAGGAAGAATAAGGAAGCTGCAGAAACAGCACCACAAAAGAAACAACCTAAAGGACAAACTAAAGATGGTTGCTTCTTTTGTGGAGCTACAGGACACCAGAAGAAGCAGTGTACCAACTATCACGCTTGGCGTGCTAAGAAAGGTATGCTTCTTAACTTTGTTTGTTCTGAGGTTAATTTGGTTTCAGTACCTAGACACACTTGGTGGATTGATTCAGGTGCCACAACTCACATTAGTGTGTCTATGCAGGGTTGCCTGAATTGCCGAAAGCCTAATGATGGTGAGAGATACATCTATTTTGGTGATGGCAAATCAGTGGAAGTTGAAGCAATTGGAACTTTTAGATTATTATTAAGAACTGGTTTCTATTTGGATTTGTTTGAGACTTTTGTTGTACCGTCTTTTAGGCGGAATTTGATTTCTGTTTCAGCATTGGACAAATTTGGTTATTGTTGTTCATTTGGAAATGGAAAATTTAGTCTTTATCAAAATTCAAGTTTGGTTGGATCTGGTTCTTTATCAAGTTATGATAATTTATATTTAGTTGATACAATTGCTTCATTTAATGAATCCTTGCATGTTCATTCAATAGGTAAAAAGCGCAAATTAACTATTGAGAATTCTGCTTCATTATGGCACAAGAGATTAGGTCATATCTCTAAAAAGAGAATTGAGAGACTTGTGTCTGATGGTATTCTCAATCCCCTTGATTTTACAGACTTTGACATGTGTGTGAATTGTATTAAGGGGAAACAAACAAAGGTTAGGAGATTTGATGCCAATAAGAAAACAGATGTGTTAGAACTAATACACACAGATATTTGTGGGCCATTCCCTATGGCTTCTTGGAATGGCCAAACATATTTCATAACGTTCATAGACGATTTCAGTCGATATGGCTATCTTTATCTCATTCATGAGAAATCTCAGTCACTGGACATGTTCAAAAGTTTTAAAACTGAAGTTGAAAATCAACTAAATAAAGGTATTAAAAGCGTTAGATCTGACCGTGGTGGTGAATACTATGGCAGATATGACGGTTCAGGTGAACAACGTCCAGGTCCATTTGCTAAATTTCTAGAGGAAAGCGGTATCGTACCACAGTACACCATGCCAGGTTCACCCAATATGAATGGTGTTGCTGAAAGACGAAATAGAACGCTTTTAGACATGGTAAGAAGTATGATAAGTCACTCTACCTTACCTGAGTCACTCTGGGGAGAGGCATTAAAGACTGCAGCTTATATACTCAACAGGGTACCAACAAAGGCAACTGGTAAAACCCCTTATGAACTTTGGACAGGTAAGAAGCCTAGTCTAAAGCATCTTCATATTTGGGGATGTCCAGCTGAGGCAAGGCCTTATAGGCCAAATGAAAAGAAACTGGACTCTAGGACTATCAGTTGTTATTTTATTGGATACTCTGAACGCTCTAGGGGTTACAAATTTTATGATCCCACAAGTAAGTCTATTTTTGAGACAGGTAATGCTCGGTTCTTTGAGGATGTTGAGTTTGCGGGGGGAGAAAGATTTAAGGACTTTGTCTTTGAAGAGGAATATGTTGATATTCCTTTAATTGCTATGGACAATAATCAGGAACAGATTATCATACCAGATATTGTTCATGATGCAATTTTAGATCAAGACAATGTCATTGATCCTCCTATTCAGGCTCAAGGAGATGTTCTTGAAGAACAAACTCTACAGCCTCAAGAACCATTGCCATTAAGGAGATCCACTAGAGAAAGAAGAAATGCAATTTCAGATGATTATGTTGTGTTTCTTCATGAACATGATGTTGACATTGGAGTGATGGAAAATGATCCAGTCAATTTTCATCAAGCAATGGAAAGTTCAAATTCTCAAAAGTGGAGAGATGCCATGAATGAAGAGATTAAGTCTATGAAAGACAATGACGTATGGGATCTTGTTCCATTGCCTGAAGGTACAAAACCCATTGGTTGTAAATGGATTTTTAAAACCAAAAGGGATTCAAAAGGCAATGTGGAAAGGTACAAAGCACGTCTTGTCGCTAAAGGCTTTACACAGAAAGAAGGCATTGATTATAAAGAGACTTTCTCTCCAGTTTCATCGAAAGACTCTTTTAGGATTATAATGGCATTAGTAGCACATTTTGATCTTGAGCTACATCAGATGGATGTTAAGACAGCGTTTCTCAATGGTGACATTGATGAAACAATTTATATGGTGCAACCAGAAAACTATGTATCAGAAGATACAAAGTCAATGGTTTGTAAATTGAAGAAATCCATCTATGGGCTTAAGCAAGC
Source organism: Excoecaria cochinchinensis (assembly GCA_947683425.1). NCBI lineage: Eukaryota > Viridiplantae > Streptophyta > Magnoliopsida > Malpighiales > Euphorbiaceae > Excoecaria > Excoecaria cochinchinensis. Next base: position 10,158,510 of record CANTUQ010000050.1, read on the forward strand.
GTCTCGTCAGTGGTATTACAAATTTCACCAGATTATTATCTCTTATGGTTTTGAGATGAATTTGGTTGATGATTGTGTATATCACAAATTTAGTGGGAGTAAGCATATTTATTTGGTTTTATATGTTGATGACATATTGCTTGCCAGCAACGATATAGGCTTATTGCATGAAACCAAGAGATTTCTAGCTATGAATTTTGAGATGAAAGATCTTGGAGATGCAAATTTTGTATTAGGGATCCAAATACATCGAGATCGCTCTCGAGGTACTCTTGGATTATCACAAAAGGCTTATATCGAAAAGGTTCTTAAGAGATATGGCATGCAAGATTGTAAACCAGGAGATACCCCTGTGGCTAAAGGAGACAAGTTTGGTCTTCAACAGTGCCCCAAAAATGCTTTTGAGGAGACAGAAATGCAAAAGATTCCTTATGCATCAGCAATAGGAAGTCTAATGTATGCACAAGTTTGTACGCGTCCGGATATTGCGTACATAGTTGGAGTTTTGGGAAGATATTTAAGCAATCCAGGAATGGTTCATTGGAAACCAGCCAAACGAGTCATGCGATATCTTCAAAGAACAAAACATTTCATACTCACTTACAGGAGATCGGATAAGTTAGAGATCATTGGGTATTCAGATTCCGATTTTGCTGGGTGCCAAGATAGCATGAAATCTACATCAGGCTATATTTTTTTGCTTGCTGAAGGTGCTATCTCTTGGAAGAGTGCTAAGCAATCTCTTATAGCCTCTTCTACTATGGCAGCAGAGTTCATATCATGTTATGAGGCATCAAATCAAGCAATATGGCTGCGAAATTTTGTCACTGGGCTGCGAATTGTTAATGGAATTGAAAGACCACTTAAGATCTTTTGTGACAATAAGTCAGCAGTCTTGTATTCCAATAACAACAAGAGTTCGAGCAAGTCAAAGCATATAGACATTAAATTCTTGGTTGTTAAAGAAAGAGTTCAAAGTGGACAAGTGTCTATTGAGCATATTGGTACAAACTCCATGGTTGCGGATCCGCTTACTAAAGGATTGCCACCCAAGGTCTTTAATGAGCATACTGCTCATATGGGTGTCATGTCTTTTGAGGATATTTAATTTTAGTGGGAGTTTGTAATCTTGCTTTCTTATTATAGACACATTTTTTTGTTTTTTGGTTTATCTATATTTTTCTGCAGAAATGAAGTTGAGTTAATCACACTTTGATTCAGCTATGGATTGATCTCACTAAGTTTATAAAGTGGACCAGTTGAAAATAGACATGTTTAGAACACATTACATGTAATTTTCATGCTATGCATCCATACTTGATCTGTGTCATTTGGTTGTGTTTACATATGTGATCAGGGATAGATTTAGTTACAACATATAAGTAACAAAAGTTGCCTTGGTTCTATGTATGCATGATTGATGGACGAGATTGTTCAGGAATGTCTTTGGTTATGATAGTAAAGTTTAGAGCTCATATAGTTGACATATAATTATAAGGTAATATGCTTATATATATATATATGTATAGTCCAAGTGGGAGATTGTTAGGATTTATGGACAAATACATTATATATATTTAGATTATAATAATTATATGTCATAACTATCATTTAAAAGACTTGGCCTAAGTATTAAAGTGATCTAATTTAATTGAAATTAGATTGGGCCATAATAATAATAATATTATAAGTATGGGTTAAATGTATAGATACTCTTTTATAATTTCTAATTTTATGATGGGTTAAATTAGAAATAAAGGAAAATGAAAACTTTTTCAGATAAAAGGGTTATGGTCCCCAAATTATAGGTATAGAGATATCGTCTTTCTGATTTCCCATCTGCAGAAGACAGTTTTGATCCTACCTATCAATTTGGAAGATCATACGCCGCAAAACTTCAGTATTCTCAACCGAAATCATGAATTCAGGTACGCTTCCGCTACAGATTTTATTTTCTTGATGATTTAACATGATTATTATAGCCTAGATAAATTCTAGGGTTTCCTACATCTTCTAGTAATGATCTATTGACTATTTGTACTTGTCCAATTTATAAATAATAAATATAAATTCATATTGAATTCAAAAAATTAAAATATGTAACATTCAACTACACAAATTAACATCACATAACATAAAATTAAATAAAAAAATCTATCAAAATATATAAGAAAATCAATTTGTGTTGTTTTTAATTTTCGCTAGTTTTATTGTGCACGTGAGATATATATTTTCATCACAATAATTCAAATGCTACATCAGTATAATTCAGTGTTACGTGCTCTAATTTTTCAAAAATAATTTTAATTTGTATTTATTATTTACAAAATTGACGAGTATAATTGCTTAATAAATTATTGTTTTTTTTTTTTTGAAACCAATAAATCATTGTTAAAGTTTAAGTATTTAAATGAATTATGTAATGAAGTTTGAGCATCTCCATATATATTAAGTCATTTATATTCTATGTATGAAAATTTAAATAGAATAGATAATGAGCATGATGACGTAATTTTCAAGTCTAAATAAATTTATATATATACTTTCTTCCTCAAAATTGACATAATTTTTTTTTTTACATCTAAATTTTGCAAGTGCCTTATAATATACTGTAATTTATCTATTTTTTTGTTAATTAACGAAAGTTTACTACATATGAGTTTTGAGATACACATACTACTTCTAATCAAATATTAAATTTGCTACTGTTAAGTGAAAGAAAATAAAACAAAAAATGAAAATAGATAGGGTTAATGGAAGAAAAATAGAAAAAAAGGTCTGGAGAAAAAGAAACAAATAAAAAAATATTTGGTATCTTTTATTTTAATCACTAAATCTAAAAATATTGCTCTATGATTTTGTTGATATCATTATTTTATAATTATTATAATTCCAATTAATATTATATACATAACTATATGTAAAAAGATTTATTAATAATTTAATAATTCAATTCACCAACTTAAGAATTCAAGTATTACTAAATGCAAATCTAAAATCAAATCTGTGAATAATAAAATTGCAAAACTTAAGTTAATTACTAAATGCAACTAATAACCTAAAATTAAGGATAAGAAGCCCCAAAAATCCTATCCTTTAATGCCTTTTTCATGTGTCAAGCTCATGCTTAGTACAAAAAGACAGTAAAGGAAAGGTCTATCGGTGTGATTGAGGTAATGTGTGGAAATGAATAAAATTAAGTTTTTGTGAATTGAATTTTCCACAAGAACTTACGGATCTGATTTTGACGTGAAGCGTTTAATAGTAAAAGTTGGTGCAAAGACGAAACATTACTTTCTAAATATTAATTTAAGAATGAAATAAAAGGTTGTAGATTTTCGTCTTAATTATTTTTATGTGTTTATTATATAAATGGTTATTAGTTTGAAAGTGAAATAACTTATATCATTGTTACTTAGATGACTAAACGAAATAGAATGTATATTACCAACCAATTTCTTCATCATTTCCCTGTCAATTTCTATTATCAACCAATTTCTTCATTATTGCTCTCTCTCTCTCTCTCTCTCTCTCTCTCTATATATATATAGAGTTGATTTAATTTTAACCATCGGTATTTGGAAAAATTCTCGCAATGTTATTCGAGATAGAAAATACTCATCATCAAAATTTGAAAAAAATATTGGCCACGAGTTATAAAATTTTCTGAAAAAAAAATAAACTTTTACTTGGATTTGGTCAAGTAATTTAGTTTAAGCTGCTAAGTTCAACCCTAGAAGCTGGATTAGGTAACATCCAATCAAGGAATTTAATTCAATACAAAATAATTATTATCCTTCATTTTCACCTAGTCACGTCTCCCCCCTTTTTTTCTTTTTCTTTTAACAAAAAAAAAAAAATAATATAAAATAAAGAGCCAAAGTCTCCTCTTCCTAAAAAAACAATTAAACATGACAAGTCTCATTTGAAAAAATTAATACGATTATTATCTTATATATAAGATTTTATAACTTTATGATCACAAAAATAAAAAAAATAAAGAAAGTACTATTTTAAGTTTAACTTGAATGTTTAGGAAATGCATGGAAGGAGATAACAGTAGCAGTAGCAGTAGTGTGTATATATATATATATATATATATATATATGGTGCAATTTATTACACATATAATAAAAATTACAAAATATATATTAGTTGATAAGTTAAGTTAATTTGCAATTTTTTGACTTGCTAACTCAATCAATATGATTATTCAAAAAAAAAAAAAAACTCAATCAATATGAATGTTCAAAATTCTTATAAAAAATATTGAAATTTTATCAAATTAAAAAAAAAAAATAACTAGAACCAAATTTTAGAATTGAATGGATTGGGTGAGATTTTTATTTATTTTATTGAATTATAATAAAATTAGATTCATCCCTAATGATACGTTTTATGGTACTATGGCGTCAAGACATCGTTTGCTAGACAAGAAACATTCCACAATCTCATGGAAATTATAAAGAGATAGTCAAAGTCAACTTTCGTGGTTGCCCTAACGTGTGTGGGTCCCATGATTGAGGAATCAGCATCACAGCAACAGCCCTAAAATTTCTAATTCATAATTAAAGAAAATAATAATACTAATTTAGTAGAATATGATCATATTTAAATTTATATTCTATGTATGAAAATTAAATAGAATAGATAATGAGCATGATGATATAATTTTCAAGCCTAAATAAATTTATATATACTTTTTTCCTCAAAATTGGCATAAAAAATCTTTTATACATCTAAATTTTGCAAGTGCCATATAATATACTGTAACTTATCTATTTTTTTCTAAATTAACCAAAAATTACTACATATGAGTTTTGAGATACACATATTACTTCTAATTAAATATTCAATTTGTTATTGTTAAGTGGAAGAAAATAAAATATAAAATGAAAATAGATAGGATTAATGGAAGAAAATAGAAAAAATGTCTAAAGAAAAAGAAAAATAAATAGACAAAAAAAAAAAGAGATATTTGGTATCTTTTATTTTATTACTTGCCAAAAAAAAAATTGCTCTATGATTTGTTACCTCGGGAGGATATTGGGTGTATTTTCTTTAGCTATATTTATATTATTTATTTTCGAATTGATTAGAATATATTCAAATCTTATTTCTCTCTTGATATCATTATTTTCTAATTGATTAGAATTTCAATTAATATTATATACATAATTATATATAAAAAGATTTATTAATAATATTCAATTCACCAACTTAAGGAATTCAATGAAAATATTAATGAATTACCAAATGCAAATATAAACCCAAATCTGTAAATAATAAAATTGCAAAACTTAAGTTAATTACTAAATGCAATTAATTAGCATAGATTAAAAAAAAAAAAAAAAAGAGGACAAGTAGGCCAAAAAAATCCTAGCCTTTAATGCTTTTTTCATGTGTCATGCTCATGCTTAGCACAAAAAAGACAGTAAAGGAAAGGTCTATCCGTGTGATTGAAGTGATTTTTCATGGAAGCATAAATAAAGAGGTTTAATTTTGTGGGTAGAAAATAAATATATTATTTTTGTAAATTATAATTTTTATACTATTGATTATTCTATAATTTAAAAATTAAAAAATAAATAAAAATTCTTTTAATTTAGTGACAGAATTATTTTTTCCGTGACTAAATTTAGAGAAGAAATAAAATCCCGTCGCTAAATTTAGCGACGAAAAAATTAACGACAGAATGTTCCGTTAGTAAATTCCGTCATTGATATGGGTTAGTAACGGAATTCCATCGCTATTTTTCGTCGCTAAAATATAATTTTCTTATAATGACACTTGTTGCCAAATGAGAAATGAGTATTTAATAATAGCAAAATTGAAAGAGTTGAGGTATGTAATAGGTTGTCCATTAAACTTAGGTGTCAAAATGATACTTTTTGAATAAATTTGATGGCCTCTAGGTGAGGTCACCCCTTTCTTGCTTTAAACCAATTTAAGTCATTTTAAAAGTAGTTCATCACAATTATAAGCACTTACTATTCCGTAATTTAATTATCCGATATGAAATTTTATCCAATAGTATGGTGTTTACAGTCACCTAAAAAACAATTTACGAAGAGAAAAATTTTCTCCCTATAATTAATTCTTTTTTTCAACTCTTTCTAAAGAGATTTCCCACTCAAAGAACTTCTCAAAGCTCTTTTCTTTTCTGTAATGCATGTATAAACTAATTTTTGATTTTTGCCCAGAGAAAAGTTCATGTATTTTGCTTCAAAGTTTGAGCCTTTATATAGTTTTTAATGTAACGGTCATAAACATTCTTGTATGGAAGTGACCGTTTAAATTTATTTTCTAATTGTGTAGCCGTCGGTAATTGGAGATTGAATAAGGTAGACATGCATTTACATCTTAAGAGAGACACAATATTATCTAAAATATCCTTGCAACCAATTGTAAGAAGAAGGAAATTACTTCCATGGACAACAATTCAATTATAATAGGTAAATAATCTTGACACAATAGGAAGCTAATTCAATCAACTATAACAGGTAATAATCTTTACACAATGGGAAGCTAATTAGAATTCATTCTTCAAATTTCAAATTTGAAAATCTGAAGAGTTTATAATGTTAAACTTATTCACAATTATTACCTTGTAAAAATTATTCATTAAACTATGTAAGATATGATCAAAACATCAATAAATTGAAATCATCAAAACAACATGTATTAATTAAGCTAACAAATCTTATAATCATATGTGATTCCATTACATTTTTTTTTTCTGCAAGCACTAAGCCTAAGCCATAATTTTGGATCCTATTAGGCTCTTTCTTTCATGGATTCACTAACCACTAAATAACTTATTACATATGTTAGGGCCATGTAAATGCAATTGGGCTGCTAACACTATATTGAGAATTGCTCCAAACAATTGAACCAAATTCAGCTTCACTTGTCGGCTTACCCATTTTCTTGTCAACAAAAGTTATGCTATATTTCTTCTTCTCTCCTACTTTTTTAAACACCAATTGAGTTGGTTGTACTGTGACCGCCACGTTGGCCGGTGCAGTCACTGCAACTTTGTATGTAGGTCCAGTAACACCTACATTGGTCAACTCACGGGTGTATTTGACCACCGTTTTATTTCCAAATAAGACTGAAAATGATGGATAATTAAGCTCTCCAACATCAGAAAATTTAGTAGAACAAGTGATATTAGGGTTGTTGGCAATGAATTGGACAATGGGAAGTGGGTAATCTAATGAACACAAGAATGTAATGTAGTCCTGACTCGAAATATCATAAATGAGCCCGGGAGAGAAAGCTTGCTTTGGGTTGATATGACCTGACCCATAGGCAAATGGGTTAGTAGGTTTACCGGTTGTTTGATCAGCAATAGGAGAATTGGTATTATCAATGGTGTAAGCAGTGGTCATAATGGCTGATCTGATTGCACTTGGGCTCCAACTTGGATAGGCTGCTTTTAGTAATGCTGCAATTCCACTCACATGTGGGCATGCCATGGATGTGCCTAACAAATTTTTCAATGTATTAGTATTTTTATTTGCTGTCACTTGAAACCAATTTGTTTGATACTTTAGACACTTAGATATTCGAAAAAATCATATAAATCCATGAAAACTTTTTTAATTTCCATCAATTTTTTAAGCTCTTGATAAAATTCAAGATATTCAATTAATGATCAAACATGCTTTCTTTAAAAATCAATAAGGGTAATAGAAGTTAATTGTTCCTTGTTAGCAAATAACTAATAAAATTGAATTGATTAACTTTTAAATGGAAAAAGTAAAAAAAAAAAAAAAAAAAGGAAGCATGAATTTAATATCAACCATTACCTGAAATAATATTGTATTCAGTAATCCTTTTATCCTCCTTCAAATCCGTCGTTGGTGGTGCACCTTGAGTCCATGCAGCCAAAATACCAACTCCAGGAGCCATTATATCAGGCTTCAAGATCTCTGGTGTCACCTTATTTGGCCCTCTCGAACTAAAAGAAGCCACCATCGGTGCTGGCCGGATACCCACTTCATCAGTTCCACTAAAGCTAAGTAGAACTGTAGGATTGGCATTAGTTTCAATGTATTTCTTAATTAAATCACCATCGCTATACGACACCATAACTGTAGGCACTAAATCGTCGTCAGAATCCAACACCTTGGCCACCGTTTCCACAATTATCATCCCAACACCGCCAGCCTTCTTGACATTAACACCTTTTTGTGCTCGTCTAATGAGCCCATCATCACAAACCACAACTTTCCCACGAACCAAACTTTGTTTAAGTGTACCATCTGCACAATAAGAACTATTTTCTCGGTTGAAATACACCAGATCCACTTCTTTACTCCCCATTCCAGGTCCGTTGTATAGGGTCACACCCTTTATACGGCGTTTATCGCCGAGAAGAGCATAGGCTGGAAAGTCCCGATCTATGCTTCCGGCAGCCACTGTAAGTATCCATGGAGCCTCATTTAATGTAGTGGAGTCTCCTGGTCCTTGATTACCAGCTGCACAAGACACCACAATGCCATTTTGCATTGCGGCAAATGCTCCCAGGGCAATGGGGTCACTATAATAAGGAATGGGTTCAAGAGTAATAAGGACGAGAGATAAAGATAGTATATCAACACCATCTTTAATTGCCTGCTCCATAGCTGCAAGGATATCAGCTCCAGCACTGCCAACTTTATAGTTTGCTATGCGAGCGCGCACTGCCATTCCCCTAGCAGTGCCTCCCCCATATCCAAAATAACTCACATTGGCTACTGGGGCGCCTGCGATTGTTGTCGAAGTATGCGTCCCGTGCCCGTCGTAGTCTCTAGCCGAAGCAAGAGCTTTTAATTCTTTTTTCTCGCTTGCACTGAGGAAGTAACGAGACCCGATTAGTTTTTTGTTGCAGAGTTTGTGATCGAAGTCTGGAGTAGACTTACATTTCCCCTTCCAACGTTTCGGGATATCCGGTAAGCCAGCATCCTCAAAACTTTTGGATTCCGGCCACACTCCGGTATCAACAACTCCCACAATAACATCCGCAGCGGCTCGTTCGATTTCTTGAAATGCACCTCCTTCAATGAAATTAAAGTTGGAATTGATGCCTAGGAATTGTGGGGTGCGTGTGGTTTGGAAATGGTACTCTCTATCTTCAAAGACATTAAGAACATGGTCGAGCTTTCCGAGAGACTCAGCTTCTTCAGGGTGCAGATGGGCGGCGAAGCCATGAAAGGCGATGGTGTAGGAGTAGAGAATGGAATCGGAGGTGGAAGTGAGAGATTGGTACCATTGATCATGAGTGGGAAATGAGTCGGGTTTTGAAAAGTGATTCATTTGGATAAGGTAAATTTGCTTATTGGCAGTGGCCAGTGAAAGAGTTTGTAAAAAGAGAAGATTGAGGAACCAGATGTTTGATCTCCTGGAGGCCATTGCTGTTCAAATGTGTTTTGCAGATAGATTGAGAGCTTAGATTGCCCTTTTATAATTGAACAAAACCAAGCCATTTTAGATTGAGAGCTTAGATTGTTTTAAATTATATAGGGAAGTTATCAACTTACCCGCCATTTTAGATTGAGAGCTAAGATTGTTCTGAATTATATAGGGAAGTTATCAACTTGCCCGCCATTTCTTTGACTTATGATGAGGGAGCAGTAATTTGTAATTTCCGACTTTTGAATTTCTCATAACCCAATGTTACGTTTATTTTCTCCACTTTTATTTTTTTATTATAAAATAAAAAAAACAATATAAATATTTTTGCCAATTCTTGTTCAGTATTTATTTAGAAATAATTTTTTATTAACTTCTAGTACAACAGAACTAAAAATGTAGAATTTGGATTGGACAAATTAGATTATTTATTTATTTATTTATGATGATTTGCCGAGTTTTTTTAATTACCTCATAGCACTACATATTCAACGAATTTTGAAACATTCAAATTAGTGTAGAGAGAGTAATTTTAGAGAGATATTAAAATGTAGAGAATATTTACCAGGGTTTAATTCCCTTATATAGTATTATAATAATAAAGTATTTAATTATTCCATATCTGAGGCCCTTTAGTAATGCCATTATTGTTAAGTAGTTGAGTTATCAATTCACATTGACAAATTCAATTTCCAATTCCAGTCTAAAAAATTCACTTATAGCGACCTCTTCATCCTTTAAATTTATAAAATCAAAATATTTTGATGTCTTCTTTTTAGTAACTGAAATATGTGTTATTGTATGTGTTTTTTAGAATCAAATTGAATTGATTAAACCAAATTTCATATTTAGAATAGTTTGATTTTCGATTTCAGTTAGACCCTTATGTAATAAATATATTTATATTTTGTATCATATAACTATATAATATTTATTTAATTTAATTACAATAAAAAAAGTTAAAAAAAGAAGAAGCTGAAATTTAATTGTCAGATATTAAATTATCATCATCACTATCAGTTTCATTTCTAATTGTTATTACAAATCGATTATTTCTTTTAACCAATTTTTTTAAATGCGAGATAAGTTGACCAAAATTGAACAAGTTGGAGAGTTACATCGATGAAATCGATCATTATTAATATTAATCTATTGCCATCGTCTACCACGGCCAGCAGTTTTTTATTTTCTTACTTATCCGATGAACCCAAAAGTCAAGAAACTAAATTAAGGAATAAAATAATATTTTCAGCATCATAGCGATTTTTTTCACTTTTTAGCATTGGAGAAAATTAATTTTTAATATTGATGAAATCAGAGTAAATGAGGAATGGTGGCAGTTAGTATTAAAAAAGAAAATTCTAATTTAATTTCACTGCTTATTTTATTGTTTCGGTTCAATATCAAGGGTCAAAGATATAAATAGTATTTTTGGAAAACTTATTTTTCATTTTGGTGTATTTTTTGAAATATTTCTGAGAGTGGGATTTGAAAACTTATAAATGTATTAATAAAATTATTGTGATTTAAATTTTTCAATAAAAAATTATTTCTAAATAAAATGTTGGTTTGGTTAAGTTTTTAAATGCAAAATTATTTATTATACACAATAATTTGTAAATATATTTATTATGCAATATTTTGTATAATGTATTAATAAAATTATTGTATTTTAAATTTTTCAATAAAAGATTATTTCTAAATAAAATGTTGGTTTTATTGGTTTTCAAATGCCAAATTATTTGATGAGGCTAAACGAATAAGTGATAATTTCGAAATTTTTTACCTTTTACCTATAAGAAAGAAGTAAATTTAGCAGTTGAAATTCTTAATAATAATAACAACAACAAAAGCAACTGTTTATTCTACAAAATGTATATTTATTTTAGAATGCAAATACATTATACAAATATATTGTATAATAAATAAATATATTTACAAATTAGTTATAGTAACACGTTGAAGAATATAATACCTGCAAATTAATTTGTGTATATAATAACTTTTTATTAATTTGATTTGTAAATATTTAAAAAAAAAAAATCCTTTGCTACAACATTTTGTTATATAAAAAAAAAAAAAAAGCAAAAAGCCTTTTCCTTTAAGATGCTGGCGGATTGATTGTTAAAGGTTGCAGTCCGATAGTTTCAATATATATATATAAAAAATTATTGTCAGAAATTCTGACCAAATTCTACTCTCAAAAATATTTCAAAAAACACACCAAAATAGGAAATAAGTTTCCCAAAGACAACATTTATATTTTTGTTCCCAGTATCAAGGGGTTTATATACCTTTTTTTTTTTTATCTTTTTTGTTTTTTATCTTTTTATCTTTTTCATAATAATAATAATAATAATAATAATAATAATAATAGAAGCTCCCTAAAAAAATGGTAGTTGAAGTTCAAGCAAATAGCAAATGTACTAGCCATATCCAATAATAAAATGATGGTTAGATTAATATCATTCCCAGTGATGATCAATTATATGCAATGCCAATAATGAAATTCAACTGAAAGTTATCCAAGCAATGAATTATAAGGTTTAATATAACTACTAACTACTTTAGATTAAGACTAAAAACAAACACCTAACAAATGCAAATGAAAATTGAATAATTTAAATTAAGATAAAAATCTTATGTTAAAAGTGTTGAGATAAATTTACATGCAAATTCAAAAATTCACATGCAATCCTTTAATGAAGAGTAATTAATGGGGTAGTTGTTTTTATTAGGGTACTAATTTTCTCTCTTAACCTAGATGTTGTTCAAACTAATATAGATCAATGAGCATAATTTCTCTAACCCCATTTTGATGTATTTCTTTCGACTATTGTACAAACCATAAAAACCACACTTAAACATAGGATCCCTCTCAATTAAACCTAAATTCAGGCATAATACAAATAAAAATATCTAATCAAGCAATAAATAAACATTCATCACAAGATAGCATTAAGCACAAAATAAGATTGCAATAACTCATTTAAAAATCACTTCATTAATTAAAGGGTAAGGGTGCAAAATTGCCCCTCTACTTTCGCCAAAAGTCCAATGGAACCCCTCTACATTACTTTGGTGTGCATTATTACCTCTGAACTTTAAAAACTGAAGCAATATTACCCTATCTATTAATGTCTATTACAATTGACCAATTTCCATCCGTTGTCATTAATATATGCTTTTGTTAAAAGGTAATGTAGCCCCTACTTTTACTTTGGTGCAATGTTATCATTGAACTTTCAAAACTAGAGCATTAATTGTTGCGCCTTCATTAACTATTTTTTTAAGCTAGACTAATGTTCATGTTTTTAACTTAACATTTGACATTTAACTCATTATTTAAGTCATGAAAAATGGACTTGGCTCTAATTTACACTAAAAAAATAAAATAAAAGAAAGAAACTAAAATTCTTATATTTGTTTTCCTTTTGAAAATTCCAAATCTACAAAAATATGTAATAGAAAATCTTGCATACATAAACCAAAATTTTTCACCAAAAGACCCTTATAGAATACTCTTGATCTTAGAATCAAAATCTTCACCTCACTACAAAACTGTCAACTTATTCGTAACAAGATTGTGGCTGTCTTTGCTGCCATAGTGGTGGTTGTAGTGGTTATGATTCTATTTTTTTGAACTATTAAAATCATTAGCAGAACTTGATCTGATGGAGACAAATAACGAATCCAACTGGAACTTTCTCTTGTCGGTCTGTACAAACTGAATGGTGGACTTTCTCTTAAAGAAAATCAAATCTATTTGATGATGCAATTCTAAGGACTCAAAATCTCAATTCCCATAATATCTTTTTCTTCTTTGTCTGAAAATAGAACTCATAAAATTAGATTTTATTTTCTTAAAAATGAAATGACTTCAATAAAAGAACTTAATTTCTTTTTTTTTTTTTAATCTATTTAGACATATATTTTTTTCATTTACTTATCTTTTTACCATGTGTTATACATAAAAGGCCACGTCATATCCTAGTGTCATTATTAATGATTCAAATCATGAGTATTACGATCACCAGCCAAAAATTAATATACTTTAAAGGACATTAATAAAAAGGCAACATTGCTTTAGTTTTGAAAGTTTAGGTGTAACATTGCACTAAAGTAAAAATAAGGGTGCTAAATTGCACACTTAGCAAAAATATGTTAAGGTCAATGGACAAAAATCAATCAACTTTAATAGATCGTTAACATAAGGGTAGTATTACTTCAATTTTAAAAGTTCAGGAGTAACATTACACCAATGTAAAGTAAAGAGGTTGTATTGCACTTTTAGCGAAAGTAAAGGGGCACTTTTGCACCTTCACGCTTAATTAAAAGCTAAACCTGTTGTCACATACTTTGGAGTAATAAACTTTCTCCTAACAAAAAGAGACTACTCACTACTCATGTTTTTAAACATAAAGCAAAACATAAATACAAGAAGAGTGGAAAGAAGAAGTAGAAATTATAAAACTAATGAAGAGCTTCTCAAATATCCCATTCTTTTTTAAGAATAAAGAAAAATGGTTTTAGAGAGAAAAAATGGCTATAGAGAAAATGTGGGTTTGGTGGTTTTCTTTTTTAAAAAGGCTTAATACATCTCTAACCCCTCAAACTTGTCCCTAAAATTCACTTAGGCCCTTGAACTTTGTGAGAAACTTCCAAACCCTCTGAACTTATAAAATTGAGGTACATTGGCCCCTTTTTGTATCTGAGACATATATTATTGCGTGTGTCGTGTGCGCAATGACATGGAAAGAAGACCTAATGAAATAATGCCACAATTATACTTGATATGTAGGAATATAAAGCCCCTTAAACTTGTCTAAATAATTCACTTAACCCCCTGAACTTTTTGCAAGCAACCACTTGGCTTCTTGAGATATATTTATTATATTTAAGACATGTATCATTGAGTGTAACACATGTGCATATACGGCACTCATGATAACGTGAAAAAAAAAAGATTAAATCCAATAATTGCTCATCAAATTAATTTTATATGATTAGGATTTGAGATTTTATTAAAACCAGTTTCTTGGATTCGAATTTTATTTAAACACAAGTAAAAACATTAATGAACTAATGTTTATTTTAACCTATATAATAGATAAATGTAAAAACATTAATGAATTAATCGAGGTGACATTACTTTATTTGGTCTTTTTTCCATGTCTTCGTGCATGTTGTACACACATTTACAACTATTTGAATAGTGAAAAAAAATATACCAATGTATTACAATTTTACAAGTTTAAGGGGCTAATTGGTTACTCCTAAAAATTTTCTAGTGGTAAGTGAATTCTCTGGCCAAGTTTAAGGGGTTGGATGTCTATTAAGCCTTATTATTTTAATTTCATATTAGCCTTTAGCCTTTAATGCACTTTAATTGCATCAATTTCACACTACATACCATGTCAACAATGAAGGGGCCAACGTATCTCCATTTTACAAGTTCAGGTGGTAAAAAAGTTGCTTGCAAAGTTCAGGGGGCTAAAAGAATTTTTTGAATAATTTTGATGGGTTGGAGATGTATTAGACGTTTAAAAAATGTGGAAAGATGAGTATATGTAGGATTCTCTAACTCTATGCCCAAGAAATAGTGGGGACACTGGATGGAAAGAGGAATATTCCATCCTTAGTGTAGAGATTCTAAATGAAATATGGGTTAATTCTTCAATAAACCTCCAATTATCGCAAACCTAACTTAAAGGAATTCTTCCGGTAATTCCTAAAATAAAAGACTGTAAATACTCCATAATCTTCATAAGTTTGACCAATTGCTCCAATATTTTCTAAAAATTAAAAATATGGCCTAAATGAGTAGCACACCATTTAAGATGTAGAAATAAAGACTAAAATTTAATAAAACTAAATTAAAAAGACCTAAAACATTAGAAATTAATTGATGAAAAGATGGGTAAAACAAGAATTATTAGTCCATATTAAATTTGCATGATAAGCAATAAGTGCCTCCCTCATATCTTTTGCATTAGCAAAAGTCATCCCAGTAATAAAAGGAGTTTGATTGGATATATCTACTACTGGATAAATCCATACTTGTTATTATTCCTTTACAAAAATTAAAATTTCTCAACTTTTAAACTAAAATTCAAATAGACATTTAATTGAGAAAAATGATTTCTGCCGTGGTCAGTGAGATTGGAGATCAGTAAAGAAAGGGAACATCTTATCCCCAAAACTATGGTGGATAAAATGAGAAATGACATACCGAAAGGGAGTTAATTAAGATTAAAGGGATTGGATTTTTTAAATTTAAAGTGGATGAATGTTTTCGATATTTTTGAAGCATTTGTGTCAGGTCCAGCAATGAGTGTTTAATAATCGCAAAATTGAAAGAGTTGAGGTATGTAATAGGTTGTCCATTAAAGTTCGGTGTCAAAATGAATTTTTTTTGTCTAAATTTAATGGCCCCTAGATGAAGTTACTCTTGATTTAAACTAATTTAAGCCATTTTAAAGATAGTTTCATCATAATTTTAAGCCTTTGTCATTCCCTTTAATTATCCTATATGAAATTATATCCAATAATATGGTGTCACGCAAAAAAAATTACAAAGAGAAAACCATCCTCCCAATACCTATTATTTTTTTCAACTATTCCTAAAGAGATTTCCTACTCGAAGAACTTCTAGCAAGTCTTTAAGTATATCCTTTCCCTTTGAACAATTTTTCTTGTTGATTGACTTGTAATTGAGCTTGCAACAAATTAAAGAGTGAATTTTTCAACAATTTTCCTTGAAGAAGTTTGGTGTTTCCTTAGAGAACTTTGGTAACACATCTTTTGTATAATACAATTTACTTGAAGAAAAGTGTTGTTCACTCGAATGAATCGTATAATACTCAAGCTCTTTTCTTTGGGTTTTTTCCTTTTGGTGTAAAAACCAAAAGAATTTAGAAAAACGGTGCCACAGTAAAAATAATTAGGAAAGTGGTATATTAGAAAACGGCAACTTAGGTTGCCGTTTTTCATCAGTGTGGGTCCCACATTAATTTGACAGATTTAGGGGTAATGGTGGGACCCGATTGTCATTAAACGACAATCTATGTTGCCGTTTTCTGACATAATTTTTTTTTTTTTGTTTTACAAGGCACACCGAAGTCAGTCCGGGTGGGATTCGGACTAACAAAAAACGGCAACTTAGGTTGCTGTTTTCTGTAATATTTTTTTTAATTGGGTTAAAGGCTGCAGCGCACAGATTTTACTGTATGCTGTAGCCCCAGCAGACTCGTAACTTAGGCACGGGTCTGTAAAAAATAAGATAATTTTTTTATATATTTTCTGGCTTTAAATAGTTTCCCCCATCATTTTCTGTATTTGCCTTATTTGCCTTGGCATTTGCTTTTCTTTCCTTCTCCTTGTTGCCTTCGGCTCTCTCATTTCCTTTTCACTCCGTAATTTCATTCTTTTACTTATCCATTCTTATTTTAATTATTACACAATTAAGACAATATCTCCTTATTTTGTTAAAGGTTAAAAAAAGATATTGTTATGTGAATAAAATATAAATTAATTTTGTTAATCAAAATTTAATGTATGACTAACTTTATTTTCATTTTTAAATTATATGTGCTGTTAAATTTGCAATATAATTCTGAGTAATATTTTAAAAGACAAGTTATTAGTATTTATTTTATTTTTGAAAAATAAACTTAGCTTAAGCTAAGTTAATATAATTATTCAACACATGTTTTTTTGTAGTTTCTTTAGATAAATTATAATCATCAATATTTGTAGAGTGATTAATGGTCCGAATTTAGTTATATTTTTTAATTTTATATTGTCATTTTCTGATATCTAGGAATATATGAAACTATATGGATATTTGAATTTATTATTTGTAGTTTTTACAAGTGAATTAAAATTAAAATTTAGAAGTGAATTAATTAAGTTATAAATTTAGTAGATTAAAAGAGTAATTAGTTTAAAAAGTTGAAATATTTATGAAAAGATAAATATGTAGTCCATATATATAATTTTATATTATATTAAAAAAGTATTATAAATGTGGAAGAAAAAAATTATTTTTAAGGAGTTAAGAAGTGAATTAAAATTTTAATTTGGAGAGTTAGTAAACTAATTAGTACAAAATATTTATATAAAATTTATTTGTTAAAGGAATAAAAAATTTAAAAAATAGTTGCATAAAATGATTAAATTTATTAATGAGTTTAAAATTTGTGGAAAGTATTTAAATTCCGAGAATAGTAAAATAATGCATGAATTATAAAATTTGTACTTTAATGTAAGAATTAGAAAATGTCAATTCAAGCAATATTTATAATTTATACTGTAGGGCAATCAATATGGGGTATAGCTGGTTATCAATATGATACTTCAAACTCCTCAGAAAAATCGAGGAGATTAAAGCTCAAAAACAAACCGACATTTGCAGAACTTATTCATAAGATATCAGTTAAATTGGAATTAGCGGTGGAAGTGAGGGTTAGTGGAGTGATATATAAGTGTCCGATTAACAATCAGGGGTCGTATTCTTAGGCACTTATGGATGTAATTAATGACGATGATATTAATCAAATTTATGAAAATTTTATTACATTTCCTGGATATACTGTTGCGGAACTAATTGTTGGTACTAAACAAATTGTAATTGGATACGAACAAAATGTGTTGAATAATGTTGATCAATTGAATACCAATATTGCTTGAAATTTCATAACGACAGTTAACGAGAAAAAAGTATTTGGTGATAATTTAAATTTTGCAAGCAGAAGTAGGTCCGATTTGGATACACAGTTTGAGGATCTAGCACAATGTAAAAGGGTTAATGATTTGAAAACTATAGAAGCAAGTCCTATAAGAGAGTTTAGAGGGTAAACTGAAATTAATTTTGCCTCAGTTCCTAAGGTTGATTGCAGTGACGTTGCATGTCATGACATCAATCTTACCAATAATAGGTATATTTTTCCAAGTTTAGATCTAGATGATGACGATGAAGAGATAGATTTAAATGATACTGTTGAGGAAACCGGTATTAAAAGAGATGACCAATTTATTTCAAGTAATTCAACCCATGTGATAGAAGGCTTTTAGAATCTAAACATGTATGATGTCAGAGATAATGTGGATGGACAGTATGATATTTTACAATTTCAATTTTCATTAGTGCATTACACAAATGTTAATTTTACAGAAGCTAAGATTAACATGTCTAATGATTCGCTAATGATAAAATGGGATGGGGTATCTGAATTATGCGAAGGCTTGGCATTCACATCAAAGGATGAAGTGAAGGCATGTGTAAAGAAATTTTTGATTCAAAATAATATTTCTTATAAAGTTTTCGAATCAAAGCCATCATATTGGGTTGTTTGTTGCTCGAAAGGCAATGAAATAGGTTGTTGTAAACACCGGATCCTGAGGCAGTTTAGACCAAAGTTACCCAATGATGAAAATGATACCTGTTCGCGGGCAAGAGGCAAATCGAAGTGATGGCTTTCTCGAAAAAATACATTTTTCTTTCTTAAAAAAAATTGAAAAATGTTTTTGTGCCTGGCAGTGAGCTCCATCTCACTAGAGTGAGATGGAGGCCTCACGTTAGTGAGGCCCATCTCACTAGAGTGAGATGGAGGCACGTGAGGCCCATCTCACTAGAGTGAGATGGAGGCCTCACGTTAGTGAGGCCCATCTCACTATCTTGAGGCCCAGCCTCACATTAGTGAGGAGGCTCACCCACCTCCCTGCTCAACATTTCTCTACGGTTTTTCAGGGATTTGGTTTGAAAAAATGGATGTTTATGTTGGATTTGGTGGGAAAAGATCAAATCGATGTCTGAGATATTAAAAAGAAAGGTTGAAAAAGAAAAAGGTGGAGAAGGAAAGACACACAAAAAGAAAGTGTTGAAAACACAGAAAAGATGGAAAGGAGAGAAAAGAGAGAGAAGGTTTTGAGAGCAAGAAGGATTTCTGGATTTTCAAAAGCCGCTCAAAGATTATTCTTGAATCGAAGAAGCCAGAACTTCACATTTGCACATAGAACGTTAATATCTAAGGGTAAATACTGGGATCTCTGCTTCTTTTTTTTTAATTTTTTCTTATTTTCTTTCTCTTTCTCGTTTGTTTTTATCTGTTACCTCTGTGCATTGTACATATTGTATATATTTATTGTTTGATTTATTTAATCTGTTCATCGCATGTATATCGTTGTTGTGATTAAATGAATGTGTATTGATAACCCAGCAAATATCATTTGCACTAAGACCCATCTAGTCGGCCCAATAGACTGGCAAGGCCTAAGGCCCAACAGCCAAAGTGGATAGGCACGAGCTCCTAGGTAGCGCACCCAGCCGATCGGATGATGTGACAGTCAGTCCCATCAATCGTCTGACATAAGGCAGCGCCCACATCAACCACCTACTCCCTGTCACTTCGCCGGAAACCTAATCTGGCTGCCAGTGATCACTTTCCTAGGCACTCAAGTGCCCCTCAACCATCTCTTATAAATAGCCCAGCCAACGATGGCTCCAGGTATTGAATCTTGAGCATTCTCTCTCTAAGCCCTTTCTCTCTCTAAGCTACTAACTTAAGCTTCGGAGTGCTTACGCCTGGTCCGACCGGACATTCTTTCTTGCAGGGTCACTCTCATCCGATCGTTCGGTTCCTCCCTCTTCCGATAAAGACGATCTAGGCTTTATCATTTGGTGCTTTCATTGAGAGGCATGTCGAACTCACGATCAAACGAGAATACGACCCCCATGGATTTCGATCACAACGGCGGCAATCGCGCCAGGTCAGGCACCTCATGGCCCGTTAGATCCCCTGCGAGAACTAATCTCCTCCCTGCTTTTGATGACGCAGCCGCAAGGCAGCCTGAGGATACTCCCATCACCATCAGGGACGTGCGCACTATCCTCACCGATTTTACTAAAAACATCGCTCAAACATTGAAGAAGGGCAAAATGCCAGAAAATTCTGAAAGAGTTCATGAGGATTGCCTCATGGATGAAGACTTCAGAAGGAGGAGAACCCAGGGAATCGTTATCAACGAGTCACGAGCCCAGGAAAATCAAAGAGCCACGGCCAGAACCCCAGAAAGGTATGATAAAGGCAAGCAATTGATGCCTGCATGCTTCAGTTCTCCCTTTCGCGGCAAGTCGGGCACCCCATCCGTAAGAGACGATTTGTCCTACATGTGCACTCCAAGCCACAGTCATTCGACAAAGCATAAAAGTGAGTCCACCGCCACGACTTTGTGCAAAGAAGATCAGCGGCTCAAACAGAGGCTCAAGCGACTGGGCTTCCTCACCTCTAAAAAGGGGAGCTTCGAGGGAAATACGTGTGGCAACACCGCCTCCCCGTTCTGTAGAGAGATCACCAACTCTGAGCTGCCTCCCAGGTGGAGAGATTAGGGATGATCACGGGGCGGGGCGGGGCACCGCGGGGATCCCCATCCCCGCTAAAAAATGTTCAATTTTAATAAAAATTTTCAATCCGATGGACATTTTTGATCCGAATTAAAAATATTTTATAAAATTTATTTTGTAAAATTTAATAATTAATAATTTAAAATTAAAAATATTTCATATAATTTAAATACAAATATATATAAATATTTTATACAATTAAAATATAAATATTTATAAATATTCCGTACAATTCAAACATTACAAATATTTATATATATGTATATATTAATATAGTATTAATATATTATTAATATATATATATATATATATTAATATATTATTGATGTATTATTATTATTATATATATATATATATATATATATATATGTGTGTGTGTGTGTGTGTGTGTGTGTGTGTGTGTGTGTGTGTGTATTTTGTTTTTAGGGCGGGGACCCCTTTCCCCGTCCCCGCCCCCGCCCCGAATTCAAGGGCGGGGACTTTTTCCCCCCCGTCCCCGCCCCCGCGGGGAAAAAATTCGGGGATTCCCCGCCCCGTTCGGGTCGGGTCCCTGCCGGGGACGGGGAATCCCCGCCCCGTGATCATCCCTAGGAGAGATGTGGTCATGGATAAATACACAGATAAAACTGATTCCATCACCCACCTGGATGAGTACCTGACCAAAGTGCAGGTATACACGTATGATGAGAGGGTTGCTTGCAGGGTTTTCCCCACCACCCTAGGAGGAGATGCCCTAACATGGCTCCATGAGCTGCCCCAAGGATCAATCACCTCTTTTAGACAGTTAAAGGAGCTATTCACCACGAGGTTCAACGTGCAAACGTGCGCACCGAAATGACCTCTATAATTTGTACCAAAGATCCGATGAAAGTCTATGAGACTACATTGACAGGTTTCAGTCCACCATGGCGGAGGTAAGAAACGTCAGTGTTAAAATGGCGACTAACGCCTTGTTTGGGGCATCACTGACCGTCCTTTATTTGAGTCCCTGACAACAAGACCCCCGACCAGTTTCGCCGACCTCATAGAGAGAGCCAGATAATACATTCGGCTCGATGATGCTCTCAGGTCTAGCAGGGGAAGAAGGACTCACGTCACGGAGCGGCTGCAACACTCAGACGGTCCTTCCTTCACCACAGCTTCCACGTCCGATTGAATGGCGAGAAGCCCAGAACGAAGATCCAGCTCCCAAAATTTAGGAAAAAGGAGGGGATCGGGAAGAGACCGACCCAGGTGCCCGGACGATCGGACCGATAGAGCATTCACCCCCCTCAACGCCGCTCCGTCCACAGTGTTGATTGGATAAAAGAAAAACACGACCAAGTCAACTGGCCAAGACAGCTGTCCGAGAGCAGCAGGGCTACGAGAGATCCTAGCAAATATTGCGAGTTCCACAGAGACATCGGTCATTTGACCGACGAATGCACCTCGCTAAAGAGGGAGATCGAAAGGCTGATACGCCGTAGATCCCTCAAAAAGTTCTTAGGCCCGGCCAGAAGGGATGACTACAGACAGACGAAACCATGCAGAGATAACCCCGATTCAGATGGAGGCGAATGCGGGAACCTGAGAAGTGCCGATCCCAGCAGACCTTATACCGGGGCCATAAATGTGATTGCACAGGGATCGGCCTGCCAAGAGGTTTTATCCAGGAACAGAACGGGGAAGGGCGCCTACGTTTCTCATCATGCCGAGCGACTTTTCGAAGTCACCATATCCAGCAAAGATGCGCGAGACGTCAGGCTCCCGCACGAAGACGCTCTCGTCGTGAGAGCTAGGATCAATAATTTCAACGTCGAAAGAATTTTGGTAGACGACGGCAGCGCCGTCAATATCCTCACCTTACAGGCCTACCGAGCGATGGGATTGTCGATGGGCGGACTGAAATCGGTTGCCACACCACTTACCGGGTTCAGTAACGTTAGTGTCCCGGTAGTAGGATCAGTAGAGCTCCCCGTCCAGTTAGGACAGGAGTCGACCGCCCATTCGAGTAAGGTAACTTTCATGGTTATTGACATAACTTTTGCTTATAATGCAATATTTGGCAGGCCATTGCTCTCCTAAACTGCTGTTGTTATCTGCATCCGCTATATGGTGATGAAGATTCCGACCGGAGCAGGTGTCACTATCATGAGAGGCGATTAGAAAACGTCCCAAGAAACTTACACCACAACAATAAAGCAGTAGCGGGAAGCAACAGTCGTGGAGCCCGGCCTGGAATAACCTGAGCAGTGAGAAAGGCCCAGAATGGATCCTGCGGAAGAAACGAAGACAAAGGCATTGGGAACAGGGAAAAATATCCAAGTCGGCACCAGCATGAATAAAAAGACTGAAGACGCCATAATACAAGTCTTAATAGTAAATCAAGAGACTTTCGCCTGGAGGCTGGAAGACATCCTTGGCATAGATCCCGACGTGATCACCCATAAGCTGAACGTGGACCCGAATCATCCACCGGTTCGACAAAATCTTAGAAGACATGCCATTGACCGAAGAAAATTCATTTCAGAGGAAGTGGATAGGCTACTAAAGACCGAAACAATCCGAGAGGTAGACTATCCCGAATAGCTAGCCAACGTGGTCTTGGTCAAGAAATAATCAGGGAAGCTGCGGATGTGTGTGGATTTCACCGATCTCAATAAAGCATGCCCCAAAGACAGCTACCCCCTGCCAAGCATAGACCAGTTGGTAGACGCCACCGCGGGTCACGCTATTTACTCTCTTCTTGACGCCTATGTCGGCTATCACAAGATCCTAATGTGGTTTGCCGATCAGGAGAAGACTAGCTTCATCACAGACGACGGAACCTTCTGCTATAGGGTAATTCCGTTCGGTCTGAAAAATGCTGGGGCCACATATCAGCGCCTCATGAATAAAATTTTCAAAGACTAGATCGGACAAAACGTCAAGGTGTATGTAGAAGACATGATCGTCAAGAGCCGAAGCCTTGAGGAGCACCTCGCCGACCTGGCAAAGGTCTTCGACACTTTAAACAAGTTCCAGATGAAGCTCAACCCTGAGAAGTGTGTCTTCGGGGTACCATCAAGGAAATTCCTAGGGTTCCTGGTCTCCCAAAGAGGAATCGAAGCTAACCCAGAAAAGATTGAAGCCATCCTTGAGATGCAGCCCCCCAAGAGTGTGAAGGACATTCAGAAGCTGAATGGGAGGATTACTGCTCTAGGAAGATTCATATCCTCCTTCGCTAAGCGGTGCACCCCCTTCTTCAAAAGATGAGAAAAAGCGAGACTTTCGTTTGGGGAGAAGACTGCCAATAAGACTTTGAAGAGTTGAAAGCTTTCCTCACCAACCCACCGCTGCTTAGCCGGCCAATACTAGGTGAAAACCTATACCTCTATTTATCTACCTCTGGGGAAGCTATTGCAGGCGCCTTGGTTCGCGAGGAAGGAATGCAGCAGCTGCCTGTATACTATGTCAGCGAGGTGCTCAAAGGTGCAGATTTGAAAAGAGGACCGGTCGAGCAGCTCATTATCGCCCTTATAATGTGTGCGAGGAAATTAAGACCGTACTTTGAGGCGCACACCATCGTCGTCCGATCGGGCCACCCGCTTAGAAGAATCCTACAGACCCCTGATCTGGAGGGCAAAATGGTCGGCTGGGCGATCAAACTGCAATCTTGGGACGTAAGGTATGAAACCAAAAAGGCGATAAAGGCCCAAGCTTTAGCCGATTTTGTCTCCGAATTCGCCGGCGAAGAACCACAAAGTCAACCCAAACGGCGACTCTGGGAAATGACAGTGGACGGAGCCGCGAATGACGCTCGAGGAGGGGTCGGCATAGTGATAAAGGGCCCCCCTGGGCATCACAATAAGGTACGCGATAAAGCTTAATTTCAAAGCTTCTAACAATGTTGCAGAATATGAAGCGCTCCTCCAAGGTTTGAGGCTGTACGCTATCCGACCGGAATCTGTGGTCATCCAAAGTGACTCCCAGCTTGTCACTAGCCAAGTTCTGGGCACCTTCGGAGCAAAGAAAACTGCTATGGTCTAATACTTAGTAAAGGTCAAGGCTGCCCTCAGAACACTCGAGGAAGCAGGCTCCGAATGGGACCTACATAAGGTATCGCGAGACCAAACATCAGAGGCCGATCAGCTAGCGAAGATATCCGCCTCCGAGCAAATGGTAGTGGAGGAGGACATTGCCATTCTCGACCAAGCTTCCTCCTCCCTAGACGAGCCTGAGATAATGGAGATTGATCAAGAGGACGGAACCTGGATGAGTCCAATTAAGCGGTACCTACCAACGGGTCAACTGCCCGAGGACAAAGATGAAGCTCGAAAGGTATCACGAAAATCCCTTAATTACTCTATTATTAACGGCGATGTGTATAAAAAAGCCTTTAGTTATCCCTGGCTCAAATGCATGAAGGAGACTATATCCTCAGGGAGCTCCATGAGGGCATCTGCGGCGTCCATGAGGCAAACAGAGCTATGGCCAGGAAAGCCCTCCAGACAGGTTACTACTGGCCCAGTATGCTCAAAGACGCCCAAGAAAAAGCGCGAAGATGCCCGCAATGCCAAGTACATGGGAGGATCATACGACAGCGCGCAGTAGACTAGCAACCGATCGGCGTTGCCTAGCCGTTTGATCAATTGGGCCTCGACATCCTGGGACCCTTTCCCCTGGGCAAAAAGCAGATAAAGTTCCTTATGGTAGCGGTCGACCATTTCTCCAAATGGATCGAAGCTGAGCCCGTGGCCACCATCACGGCTGAGAGGGTCAAGAACTTTGCATGGAAGAACATCATCTGCAGGTATGGCTTACCCAATGCTTTTATTGCAGATAACGGCAAACAGTTCGACAGCTCCACCTTCAGAAATTTTTGCCAAGGCCTAAACATCAATTTGAGGTTTACAACGGTCGCTCATCCCCAAAGCAACGGAATGACTGAGGTCTCTAACCGGACCATCGTGGATGGGTTGAAAAAGCGACTGGGCGAGGCAAAAGGTAGCTGGACCGAGGAATTGCAAAGTGTCCTGTGGTTGTACAGAACTTCACCAAGAGCAGGCACTCATCAGACGCCATTGTCCCTCATCTACGGCTCCGAAGCAATGATACCAGTAAAGGTCGGGCTCCCGTCTTACCGATCGGCACTCTACTCCAAGCAGGCTAATGCTCAGGAGAGACGCCAAGATCTGGACCTCTCGGAAGAGAGGAGGGAGGACGCCTACACTGAAATAGCCGCGTACAAGCAGAGGGTAGCCAGATATCATAATGCCAAGGTGAGATCGAGGACCTTCAATGTCGGCGACCTCGTGCTCAGAAAGGCAGACATAAGCTCAGGTAGCACCGAAGTCGGCAAGCTAATACCAAACTGGGAAGGGCCCTATGAGGTCTCCAAGGTCCTAAGCCCGAGCACATACAGACTCCGGACCATTGAAGGGCAAGACGTCCCCAGGAGCTGGAACGTCGAAGTACTTAAAAAGTACCATCTGCGATGATGTATCCACACTTATTATTTATTCGATTAATAAGGAAGCTTTTTCTCTTGTTTTATTCAATATACACGTAATGTGATGTGCTTGCTAGATTTAATGTTTGTCCCAGGTGGAAAGCGCAAAAGTTACCTTTTGAAGCCTAAGGCTAATCCATTAGGACCGACGCTTCTCCCTGTCCAAAGATATGGGAGTGACCATGCGCCCGACCGCTTTTCCGTTAGGATCGGTGACCCTCCCGATCCGAAGATACGAAAATGACCGGCTGTGTGCAACAGGAAAGCGACGGTCGAAAAGCTTGAAGGCAATTTAAACCCATTGTCTCATCCGCTAGGTCCCTGAACCAAAAAGCGTGAGAGACGGGACAAGGTCAAGACGGACACATCCCAACATGCAATCTTATGCAGCGGCCCCGGGCCAATATGCAATTTTATACAGCGACCACAGGCCAACATGCAATTTTATGCAGCGGCCATGGGCCAACATGCAATCTTATGCAGCGGCCCCGAGCCAAGATGCAATTTTATGCAGCGGCCACGGGCCAATATGCAATCTTATGCAGCGGCCACGGGCCAACATGCAATCTTA
Organism: Excoecaria cochinchinensis; assembly: GCA_947683425.1. NCBI lineage: Eukaryota > Viridiplantae > Streptophyta > Magnoliopsida > Malpighiales > Euphorbiaceae > Excoecaria > Excoecaria cochinchinensis. The sequence goes on from CANTUQ010000050.1 coordinate 10,185,354, forward strand.
TGCAGCGGCCACGGGCCAATATGCAATTTTATGCAGCGGCCACGGGCCAATATACAATTTTATGCAGCGGCCACGGGCCAACATGCAATCTTATGCAGCGGCCCCCGGCCACCATGCAATTTTATGCATCGGTCACGGGCCACGGACCGATTTCATGGCAAGATTCAGGCTAAATAAGCCAGCCGCCGAGTTTCCCTTAATTCAGGAAGTATCCGCAAATCTTATGCGGCCTTAAAGGCCATAAATAGTTCCGTTATATTAGTAAAATTTGGGCAAATGGTGAAGTCCCTAATCTAAATCAACACGGAGCACAGCACTTCACAGAAAGGCGCAATTTTATTGAATTAATTTTCATATGTACAATTTGTGATTTACAAGAATGAAATATGAGAGGCGAAAATTAATCTAATCTACTATACTAATTATCTACAGTTGTTCGGAAAGATTCGAGCTTGGCACCCCAGCTGTTTGTAGACGATCGGCGCCTGACGCTGCTGAAGCCAGGTCAGTGGCCTGAGAGGGGTTGAGAGCAACTTGCTGGGTTGCAGCTTCCCCTTCGGAGATAGGCCCCACGGGCGGATGAGACTCCATCCCCACTCCGGGAGACGAAAATTGGGTGGTCCCTACAGGCGAAGGCCCCATCCCGAAAGTTTTCTCCCTCTGGGTTCCCTCCTCATCGTCGCTGGCAGAAGGATCGGGCAGGGCTGCGGGATTCCCCATCCAACCGAAGTCGGCATCAGAGAAACGCTTTCCAGCTTCATGGGTCAAGCGTGAAAGAACCCGTGCCTGCGCCTCCGCCAACTCATCAAGAAGTTGGTTCCTCTGAGAGGCAAGCTCCGCGTCAAGTTCGACCTTCCAAGTGGCTTCCCTCTCCTGTATTGAAACCCTCAATGCCTCCCGCTCGGTGCGCAATTGACCACATTCGGTCAAAGCTCGACCTCCTTTCTCCCTGAGCCTCGCCCGCTCTAGTTTGAGCTTCGCGTTCTCCCCGCTCAGCTCCTGGCACTCGGTGTCAAGCATGTTCACCTGTTGTTCCAGCCTCCGACACCGAGCGCCGTCGGTGGCCATACGAGCAGCGTCACCCTTCAGCCTGTCCACCTCAGCTCGGCACTCCTCCAACTCCTGGGCACCCTGAGCGGCCTCCCTCCTCGATGCCTGCGCCTCTGATCGAAGGGTGGCACATTCCCTTCGTAAGTCAGCTACCTCCGACTGGAGCATGGTGGTGTCCTGGCAGGCGGCCTCGGAGTGGGAGTTTGCCTCTGCCCTGGCCTTAGCGCCATCCTCTACCTTCCCCTTCCAAACTCCAGCCATGAGGTTGAGCCATTGCCACCTAAAGAAGAAAAGAAAAGGAGAAAGAAGGAGAGAGATAGAACGGAGATAAGAACAAGTCAACCCTGTAAAAATACCAACAATCCGGAAGAGCAGGAAACAGCGAAATCTTACATCTAGTAGCTGCTGGTTAATCAGATTGCACTCCCTAGTGAGTTGGATACCGGCCACAATCTCCCTGTGGTCACTGTCCCGCAACAGACCCCGGAAGATGAAGCCCGCCACTTGACTTGGAGACCAATCCCTGCCGAAGTTCTGCTCTAAAAACTCCCCAAATTTGGCAGAGTGCCGGCAGGATCAACAATGTGGCTCACCCTGATTAGAGCCCTCGGATCTTGTAATCGCCAGGGCATCCCTATTAGTCCCCTCTGGGGTGGGTTTATTCCGTTGAGGCTCCCTCTCTTGGTTTCCCTCCCCCAAGGGGTCAGCAGCGGAAGGGCATGAGGCCCCAACCACTTCTTCATCGTCAGAAGATTCGATCGGCAGAATCAACTGCGGTCTGCGGGCCTCCTTTTCCAATTGAGATGCAAAGGGACCCACAACACTTGCAGAAGGCTGGAGGGACCAGGCCATAGTGGACGCAGTTCCTGGCGCCACAGCCGACAAGGGCACGGCACGAATCAGAGCACTCGCCGACACCCGAGCCATTGTGCGTTCTTCGGCGGTGGCGAGCCTCTGTCTTTTCCTCTCCTCCTTGGCCTTCAGTTCGGCCTCGCGTTTCAGCCAATCTCGCTCGGCAAACGCCTACTTCAAATCTCTTTTACCGACCATTTTAGCTGCGGACAAACAACAAACAAGATGAGTTTCTCCTATCAAAAATTATCATTTCCGGTAAGTCAAGTACAATGCATGCATGGAAGCCCATTATACACGAAAGATAAAGCTATGGCAGTGTGAACAAGAAAAGCTTCTATCCAAGGCGGCATCGCTGCCGGAGGCCACTTTCCGAAGCCAAAAAAGGGGAGAAATACGCACTTCCCCAACTCCTAAAGGGATGAGTGCAAACAGGAAATGAAAACCAAGGGAAAATGAAAGGAGAAGGATTACTTACTTGCTCTAAAAGACTTGGATGAATCACGGGGAAAAAGCAAGCGGATTGTTGAAGTGTGAGAATCGAGAAGAAATTTTCATAGAGTCTCGCTAAAGATTGCAGGAAGTAAAAGGAAAAAGTTTCAGAAAACACCTATTTATAAGCCCATGCCTCTTGGGCATGCCAACTGTCTCACAACTGGAACAATGCCATATGTCGAAGGCATTATGGTTGCACGAAGAACGAAGCGTTACACTCGGTGCACGCACAACAATTAATGAAAAACGGCTGTATGGGCAGGCGTGTCCTTTCGGCTGACCGCCTCTCCAAATTCAAAATCGCGCCAACGGACACCTTCAGGTCGGAACAACTCACCTCAGATTCGATCCGAACGGGACCTCAAAGGCAAACTCATGCCCGATCGGACCTGTTGAGGGGGGACAAGTGATAACCCAGCAAATATCATTTGCACTAAGACCCATCTAGTCGGCCCAATAGACTGGCAAGGCCCAAAATCCAACAGCCAAAGTGGACAGGCACGAGCTCCTAGGCAGCGCACCCAGCCGATTGGATGATGTGATAGCCAGTCCCATCAATCGTCTGACACAAGCAGCGCCCACATCAACCACCTGCTCCCTGTCACTTCGCTGGAAACCTACTCTGGCTGCCAGTGATCACTTCCCTAGGCACTCAAGTGCCACTCAACCATCTCTTATAAATAGCCCAGCCAACGATGGCTCCAGGTATTGAATCTTGAGCATTCTCTCTCTAAGCACTTTCTCTCTCTAAGCTACTAACTTAAAATTCGAAGTGCTTACGCCTGATCCGACCGGACATTCTTTCTTGCACGGTCACTCTCATCCGATAGTTCGGTTCCTCCCTCTTCCGATAAAAACGATCTAGGCTTTATCATGTATATTGTGTAACGGTCGGTTTTTATACCCTCCCCGGAACATATCCCGTCGGGAGCCTCCCCGCAGGGACTCCGAACCGATACTCACAGAACTTTACACCCCCCTTGTGCGATTTTGCCTTTCGTGGGATTCGAACTCAGGACCTGGGGATAAGTCCTTTAATTCTTAGAATCCCACTACCATTAGGCTAGCCTAATGGTAGTGGGATTCTAAGAATTAAAGGACTTATCTCCAGGTCCTGAGTTCGAATCCCACGAAAGGCAAAATCGCACAAGGGGGGTGTAAAGTTCTGTGAGTATCGGTTCGGAGTCCCTGCGGGGAGGCTCCCGACGGGATATGTTCCGGGGAGGGTATAAAAACCGACCGTTACATATTGCTTCGTAATGCATGTTTGATCACGTGATTATGTGTTCGTTGGTCCGATGAACCTCCTCTGTTTACCCCAGTTTTTTTTTTTTTGAGTTTGAGTCGTGATTTGCTTTTGGTTTCCGATCGGATTTTACCTTTAATCTTACTTGAATCGCATGTTCCGATCGGATTTCGTGTCCCCCGGTCGGATGGCGTCGTGTTCCCTGTGATCGATCGGATTTTGCGTCGTTTTTTCGATCAGAATTGCTGCGCGTCGCACGACTCGTGAAGAGCACTCACGAGTCGTGAGTGCACTGAAGAGCCTTCACGACTCGTGAAGGGCACTCACGAGTCGTGAATTCACTTCACGACTCGTGAGTGCATTTATTTCCGTTTCTTACATTTTCAACTTCCACATTTCCTTCATTCCCATTTACATTTTCATCTTCTTTAGGCCAAACTTTGTCTTTTAGCTAAGTTAATCACGTGATGCTTTAAGTCTCATTCTTTAATTTCCTTCTTTAATTCTCGTGATGCTTTCCTTTCTTTATTTACTTTTAAGTTTTCACTTCTTATAACCATTTCGTCCTCTTTTTAATTTGTTATTTTAATTTATTTCATTTTACTATTATTATATTTATTTGGCCTAATTATTATTATTATCTTATACTAATATGTTTTCAAAGGTTATTGTTATTATTTTATTAATATATGTTTTAGTGTTATTGTCACCTTTCTTATTATTATTTTGATTGATTTATTAATTATTTTATTAATTTATTTGTTCTAATTTATTTATTTAAATTACATTAATTGTTCAATTTACATTACTAACATTGTATTTCATTTTTATTTTTTTATTATCTCAAAATTATTTGTCTTCGCGAGACACATTCGTGCCCGGGATGGAGGATCGAAGTCCATCCAAATCTAGAGTTTGCATCTTAATTGTTTAGTTATTTTATTTATATTATTTTTATGTATTGTATGTAAAATATATGTTTTAATTAGCCGCACTATAAAAAATCACCCTTTTTTATATAATTAATAATTTGAGATTTTTTATTAATAAAATGGACCAATGTCCTATTTTAGCCAATAAAAATTACATTTTCAAATGAAGAACTAAGTTTTCATACAATGGGATCACTTATCCCGATTTTTCTCTAATCAATGCCCTAAAAAAATAGTTCTCCAATTTTTTAATTAATAAAAGGGAACCAATGTTGCTAAAATTTAACAGATAACCCGATTTATGTATGTTGCATTTTAATATATGTGTTTATTCATTTATTTATTTACTTATTTTGTTTATTTATATTTTCTTATTTGGGGGATTATTCTGTCCCATTTTTATTTATTTATTTATTTTATTTGGGGGATTGTTCTGTTCCCATTTTTCGGTTTGTAATTTATTTATTTACTTATCGCTTTATTTACATCTTTATGATGTGAATGGATGCACTTTAAATTTATTGCATTACGCGTGAAATGAGAGATGGAATCTAGATTTCTTAACAACTCATTTATAAAACTTAAGTCATTAATAAAAGTGAAGTTCCGGATACCAATTTCTGGTTTAGACCAGTAGAGGTGAGAGATTAATGACATACATCAGGCGGTATATAACTAAACAGTCAGGTATAACTATTATTTCTGACTAGCATACGGGCATTTTGGCATTATTTCTTGATGATAATAGTGGTTAGAAGGAGCCATTAGCGTTTCATCATTACTATCTGCGCCGCTTTGTCAGCAATTACAATACCGCACATAAAAATTCCAAAATCAAAAACAGGTTATATAAATCAAGTATGTCACATATATATATTTGATTTTAATTAAATATTGGTTTATATGTTAAATTATTAAAACTTTATTAATATACTTGTTATATAAAATTGGCAGAAAATAACTTCCAACCCCAAAAGTTTGTGAAACGAATGGAAGAGAAAAAGGAGCTTGATGTTGACTCCTTCAATTGGGCAACACAAAACGATTTGGAAAAATGGACATTTTCGTATGATAATAGGCACAAATATGGCAACGCTACTATAAATATTGCTGAAAGTATTAATAGTGCTTTAAAAGGGGTCAATTTCACTCATAGTCACTCAACTTATCACTGATCGCACAAAAGTAACCGACTTTTTTTTTCTATCTTAAATGTCACCGGACTTCTAACATTTTTTCAAAAAAGTCATGTTGACTGGAATCCGGCGAGAACTCTTGTCGGATTGAAGACACGTGGCAACGAATAGTAAATATATGAATTTTTTGCAAAAATGTTAGAAGTTCAATAACATTTAAGTTGGAAAAAAAGAAAATTGGTTACTTTTGCGCGATAAATGATAAGTTTAGTGAGCGTGAGTGAAATTCATTTAGATATAGCATTTGTTGGAAATATTGTTAAACGACATGTAGTTTCTGACATGACATGCCATGCCATCAATCCGGCGATAGTTCTCACTGGATTTCGGTCAACATGACTTTTTTGCAAAAATGTTAAAAGTTCAGTGACATTTAAGTAAGAAAAAAAAAAGTCGGTTACTTTTGCGTGATAAGTGATAAGTTGAGTGACCGTTAGTAAAATCAATCCCTTTAAAAGCTGTAAGGATGATGCCTGTTTGTAGTGTAGTTAAGCACGTATTTGCACGGCTGGTTAAATTTTTTGATGATAGAAGGTGCATATATCGAGCTCAAATTAACAGCGGGCAACACTTACACTAAAAAATGTATGGAAGAGATGGGGAAGCATGCTCAAAAGGCTACTGGTCATAGAGTTAAAAGTGTTGATCGACGTAATGGGCTTTCATTTTAAGGATGAAAAATCAGAAGAGCAAGCGAAAAGGCAACAACACATAAGCTATTAATTTAGATTGCTGCTATTGTGAATGTGAAAAGTTTCAAGGGACAAAAATGCCGCGTTCACATGCAATTGTAGCCTGCATGCATGTACATGTTGACATGTGGACATACGTTGACAAATATTACAAACTATCTAAAGCATTGAGCTGTTACTAGTCTTTTTTCCAGCTGCTAGCACACCGTGATTATTAGGAGCCATAAGTTGGTCCGACTTTAATTCCAAACCCGGACCTCATAAGGAAAAAGGGTCGACTATGAATCTCTAGATATTAAAATGAAATTGATAGAAGAGACCTCAGTCAGTCTAACCGATGTACACTATATAAAAACGAAGGCCATAACAGAAAGACATGCCCAAACTTGGTGGGTCCGCCAGATTATACATCAAGCTATTCATGAATTATGTAGTTTCACATAATTGTAATAAATTTTTGATTGTCCGAATTTGGTTATATTATTTTTTTATTTTGTTTAGTAATATATGAAACTATATTCACATGTAAATTGTAAATAAAAAAACTTTATTTTTTTTTTAATTTTTTTCAATGGAACATATATTAACTTGTCGATTCGGTACACTTGCCGGATCCCGACCAAGCACCACAAATAATAATAATAATAATAATAATAATAATAATAATAATAATAATACAGTCAACTTCATACTAATTAGTACAAAATATCTATCCGAATTTCAAATTGTCAAAATAAATAAGCATGAATAAGCATGATAGCTAATGGAATAGATGTAATCCTGTACCACATCTATTGGGCCTTCTACGTCGACCAGGGTACCTTTGGTGTGGTTGATCATCTTGTGCATCGCTTGTTTCTTCACCACCTAACTCAGGGTCAATCACATATCTAGCGTTAACGGTAGGGGTTTGTTCAGGCCGTCCCTCACTTGTTCTTGAATCACCACTAAGAACATCATTGTAGAAATAAAAAAATAATGGCGCTTGTCCTTCATTTCCTTGTATGTTAGATTCTTCATGTATACCAAATATACTTTGAAAAAAATCATGTTGATGCACAATAAGTGATAATTGAGGATCAGTATTAAATGCTAGTACATTATAAGCACTAGGTGTCTAATTAGAATCAAAAGACATGGGTATCCCTGTATTTTGATAGCTTGAACCACCTATATCAGCCTGATTATAACTCGTGACCCGACTTTATAGGATGACACATTCCGGCCAGGAGTTTGTGTCGCGAAGACCTCATACGGAGATTGAATGGCATAAAAAGGCCATGACATGGGTGCTGGAATCCGTGTTACATTTGGATTATAATATTTATCTTGGACAATCGCACGCCTATCAGTCATCCCCCTCCTACATAGTTGTGTCCGGAAGTCTTCAAACTGGGTTTCCATTGGTGGTATGTTGATTGGATTTTGACCCAACTTATAGACACCGGGTCCCGAGGCAGTCCAAGATTGGGATTACCCAATTGTGAAAATAAAAGACCGATTTATCGGTAAGGAAGTGAGGATCGATCGTTTTCTTGTCAAGATTATCTTTTTTAGAAAAATAAATAAAATATATATTTTAAAAACTAAAAATAAAAAGGCAAGGTTGAAGGTGTTAATTTTGTGTCAAAAAGATTTGATTTTAAAAAATAAAAATAAAAAAAATTTCGAAGCGTCCCTCGCTGTAGGTTAGCGCCCGTGCGCAGAGCGCCCCGCGTGCGAGGCGCCTGCCTCAAAGGGGCGCCGTGCACAGCGAGGCGCCCGCCCCACAGGGGCATGCACGTGAGAGTGCGCCCCCAGCGTAGGGGGCTTGCGCGCATGAGGTGCCCACCCTGCATGGGCGCCCGGCGAGCTGCAGGCCGCCCGCACCGGCGTGCTATTGTTTTCGCCGAAAATGGTTTTTTCCGATTTTTTGGTATTTTTTAACCCATTTTAAGGGTTTTTTATTTTTAAAACTATTTTCCTAATTAAATTAGGGTTTTCCTTGAAAAATTAGTATAAATAAAGTATGATGGAGGGAGAAAATGGGGGGGATTTTTTGAGAGAAAATCTGGAGAGGGTTTTTGAGAGAGAAAATCCATCTTTTTGAGAGAAAATCTTCTTCTTTTTCATCTTTCTTCATTTTTTTCTTGAATCTAAAAATATGTTTGGTGGGTTTAGATCATTTTGAGGAAGAAAAATTGATTTTCTTAACTTGAGTTTTCCCATCAAATACCAAAAAATCTATTTTCAATTTTTATTATTCTTGGGTTTTTTGAGATAAAAACTTGGGATTTTTGAATCTTTTTTTGAGTTTATTTCTAATTCTTGACAAAGAAAAATAGACCGAGACATCTTGCTTGCTAATCATCAAATCTAAGGTTAAAGATTTTTTGGATCTATTATTATTTTCTAATTTTATCTTAATTATTTTATTTTATTTCTTTTCTTGCATTTATGAACATGTGTTTTTGAGTTTTGTTCTCTTAACATGATTTTTCAATTTTTATCCTGTTTTTGATATGAAAATGGGTAAATGTGCATGATTTGGATGTGAAAAATCGGATTTATTGATTTCCTTATTTGGTATGAATTTTTGTGATGATTTCTCTTTTTTATGTTTGAACACCGTCTTTTTTCTTCCTAATATGTGGGCATTTGCTTTCTTCTTGTTTACTCATTTAACCTTTTTAGTTTATTATTGTCACTTATCATTATTATTACCATTACTAATGTTATTATTATAGTAATTATTATTATTGTGTTATTGTTATTATCATTATTATTATTGTTGTTATTATTATTTTTATTGTTGTCATTTATTATTATCATTATTGTTACTTTTATTATTGTTATTTTTATTATTGTTATTTTTACTATTGTCATTTATTATTCATTGTTGTTGTTGTTATTATTATTATTATTATTGTTGTTATTGCTGTTGTTGTTGTTGTTATTATTGTTATTATTATTTTGATTATCATTATTTTTACTATCGTTGTTTTTTGGCATGATTGATTTTTCTTTATTTTCATCTTGTCTTTATATTTATGTGTTTATTGTTAGATTTATTACTAATATATTTATTATTATTCTTTTTCGTGTTTCGGCATAATGTGACGTTTACTTGTTTGAGTATTGTCGTGACCACATGGATGGGTCATGGCATGTAAAAGACCACATTGCTTGGGTGAGACTCTACCAACCCTTTACTTATGTGTTCATGCTTTTGTTGTAAATAAGATAATTTTATTTTATACGCGTGTAAGATAAAAGATCACAAAAATATTTTTATAACTAAATTGAACTTTTGTTAATAAAATCGGGACCAATGTCCTTCACCTTAGCCAAGGAATGCAAAATATCATGAATTAAAACGAAAAGTTACATTTTCTTATAAATGGCATCACTCATCCCGGTTTTCAATCCAACGATCAAATAACTTTTCGATCCCTCTTCAAGTGAGCGTGAAGAAACCAATGTTTCTATCCCAAATAAATATCCCAATTTATGTATGTTATTTTTTTTATGTTTGACTTTGTTTTGTTTGCTTTATATTTGTGTTCATATATCTTGTGGGCCCTTGTAATTAATTATTTTTTTTGGGTAATGTTATTTAGCTTTCTTTCATTTGGGATTGCATTCTATCCTAATTTTCAATTTAATTTTATTGAGTTTTCCTTTTTATTTGGGGATTGTATTCCGTCACAATTTTGATCTTGTAATTATGTGCTCAGTGTATTTACCGCTTTATTTATTATTTTATTTCGTCTCTTTTTTTATAGCTTTCATTTACAATTTTGATGCTTGTAATGGCTTTTAAATTAAATGCATTAATAGCATGAGAAGAGAGATAAAATTCTATAATTTAAAAACTCACTTCTAATTAACCAAGACATAAATAAGTGTGAAGTTCTGAACACCTTCTCTGGTTTAGACCGTAGAGGTTAGATAACCTTTTCCAATTTTTTGTAAATTGGGTGGTGACTCCAAAATATCTCAAAGGTACCAAAAGATTTCATGAAATTATATAATCATTCCAGTATTCTATTGAAAGTAGGTGTCCAAAATATCTCATGTTTGTCCAAGATCAAATGATGCAAACTAATCTCTCAAGCCCTAAAAGCGGGTCTCATTGTGAGGGCTTTATAGGTTCGCCGTGCATCACACACCTGCCTGGGATAATTAGTTAATAATCAATCGTCATGACCGACTGCAATAAGTATGCTTTCCATTATCCTTCAATTTGTTAAGGCATCATTGTGATGCGCGCCGGACCCCGCGAGCCGCCCCTTGACCGTCCGCTTGAGGGCTATCGGGCAATTGAGGATCGGTTGGCAACTTGTAAAGGTATTTACAAGTGCGTTTATTTTGGGCAACAAGGAGGTTTCATGGAGTCGTCACCCAATAAAACATTGGAAAAGTTCCTCTCGCATTGGAGAGCCTAAGACAGCGCATGTATCCATTTTGGGCCAACCGTTTTGGAGGATGAACCTCTCTCCCTTGAAGCCTAGGATTTATTGATTAAGTCTTTGAAAAGGACACAAGAGGTGTCTTGGAGGTTCCAATGAGTGATCGGAAAGACCTCTCGCCTCGTTGAGCCCAAAGACCAGAGCTGGGCTCGGGACTTCTCATCTATTTCTACCTTGATTAATTTTACGATTAGATTTTGAATTTATTAATTCGCTCTCTCTCCACACGATGCAATTCAATTAAAAGCGCACTTATTCACGTCAAAAGCGTAATGAATGAATAAATAAATAAATAAATAAAGTGTAACAAAAAAAGACTATAAAGATAAATACAATAACACTAGGAGCGGAATACAACTCCCCTTTGTAAAAGTGCAGTACATACATAAAACGGGAAATTCATTTATTTTGAGGACTTTGGTTCTCACATGTACTTATTATAAAAGAAACTAGTTTTTATCGTGATGTTTTTATTGGATGGAAATTAGGACGTTGGATCGTTGAATTAAAAAAAAATCCCAATTTTATTTACTATAAAATATTTATCAATTCTTATTTAACGCAGAATAAAATGATACATTGTGAGCACAAAATAATCAATAAAAAAACGTATAAATAAATCATTAAATAAGCAAATAAATAAATAAAGGGTAAAGAGGTAAACTAAATGGAGTCTTTTGTGACAAAACTCCTCTCAAACTCCAAATTATCCCAAAGGTATAAAAATAATCTCACAAAATAATCAATAATGTTAATATAAAAAAAATAAAACATTAATAAATATTAATGAAAATAAAGGTTAAAATTCTGAACTAAAATAATAAAAATAAAACTATTGATAAAAGACGGAAGAGAAAAGATTTAGAAAGAAATGGAAATATAAAATAGAAAGAAAATGAGGAAAAAGGTTTTGAAAATTGTAAACAGATCCCAGGGACAGCCTCTAACGAATGACAGACGGGCGTCGCTAGAAACAACCGACGGATCGGCATGCTGTCGTTCATCCGAAAGACGGGCATATCCCGGGATGACCGACGGGCAGCGACCCGTCACATACGCATCGTCGCTCAAATGAGCAACGAGCGTCGGTGGCCTTATGATCCGTCAGTCGCTACTGTTATTCAAAAAAACAGTAAGAACCAAATTTTCTCAAGCAAAATAATTTTTCAACACAAAAATCCAAAAAACATAATAATTAAAATGAACTAAATGAAATATATGTCCAGAATATTTACCCTCGGATTTTACCTTTTAGGTTAGATTCTTGATGATTCGGGTCTCGCACGCTTCACAAAAAATGAGTAAAAATCAAGAAAAGAAGGGTTTTGATTTTTCTTACTTGATTTTTACGAAATGCACAAATGTTGGAATCAAAATTTTTAGAAACTAACCAGTTTTAGCTCCTTTGAATTTATTTTGATTCACAAAATCAAAAAAATAGAATGGAGAAATCTTGAGACGAAAAAAAGAATGATGGGAAATGTGTTTTTAGGTAAAAAAAATGCAAATTCGTCCAACCAGCCAGCCAATCCCCAAAACGGGTGAAAAGTAGGTTTTTATAGGCCTTGAAATACCGACGGCCGTCGGAATCATACCGACGGACGTCTGAAGCCACAGACGGACGTCGGGGCTTTCCGTTGAACGACGGGCATGCCGTTATCGACGGGCTGGCTGCTGGTGGAGGTAAACTTCCTTTTTTACCCTAAAACTCCCAATTCTCTTTTTCTCTTTGTCGGGAATAAAGAAAACATATTTCTCGTGAATCTAGAGGGCCAAAATCTCTGAATCCCAACCGTTCATTCGGACTCGGGCTTCGATTTCTTCATCGGGTAATCTCTGATCCGGACTACCTCGGGACACAGTGCTTACAGTTGCCCCTAATTTCTGAAAAACTAGTGCGCAAGTGCCTAGATGAGCCAAAATTCAAAGAAAAAGGAAAATAAAAGGAAGAATAGCGTACCTGAAGCAATCCTTACCTTCTGTGTTTTTTGCTGGGTAAACCTTGTCTTGGTCTGCTCAGTGGATAGTGATGGATGTCCCTACCGATCTTGTCTCGACCTGCAAGGGGTTGATAAGGTGTAGCATTCTCTAGCTACAACCTTGCTGTGAAGAGCAGTGTTCTCTAATTGCAACTTCATTTGTGAGATGCGGTGTTTGTTAACCACAATCCCGGTGCAAAGAGCGGTCTTTTCTAACTGCAGCTTCAGTTGCCTTACTGACCTCGTCTCGGTCTGCATGGTCTTCCGCTAGCCTCATCTCGGCCTACACGGGGAATGTGAGACGCAGCACTCTCTGACTGCAATCCCAGTTGTAAGATACAGTGTTATCTAACCGCAGTCTCACCGCGATATATTCTATTGCTGGTACCCTACTGACCTCATCTCGGTCTGCATGGTCTTCCGCTAGCCTCGTCTCGGCCTGCACGGGGAAGGTGAGAAACAGCACTCTCTGACTGCAATCTCGGTTTTAAGAGCAGTGTTCTCTAACTGCAACTTCGATTGTGAGATGCGGTGTTCTCTAACCACTATCTCGAGGTGAAGAGCAGTGTTCTCTAACTGCAACTCCAGTTGTGAAGTTCGCCTGCTAACCCCCGTCCGATCTGCAAGGTGTGTAGCACTCTCTGGCTGCCGCGTGAACTGTGAGATGCAGCACTCTCTGACTGCAATCTCGATTTTGTTAGAAATTCCTTACGAACCCCCATCCGATCTGCAAGGCGTGTAGTGCTCTCTGACTACACCGTGGATTTCGAAGTGCGGTACTCTCTGACCACAGTCCCTACTTGTTGGCATTTCCTTGCTAATCCCCATCCGATCCGCAAAGTGAATGCCCGTTGGAGTATGATTTTGGAGGACATAACGCTTGATGTGTCCATCCTCCAATGTGATTGATGTCTGTGTTTGGATCAATATTAAGCAATGTTCCTATGCGATAAAGAATTTTTGTTAATTCATATATAAGTGATTCTTGCTTGATACGCTCATAAATGATTTTGGATTACCATTTATTATTTATCATTATTTTCTATGCATCATTTCTTGTGGTCATATAGTTTTAAAGTAGATAGACAGAAAAGTTTACAACCATCCTTAATGCAAATAAATCGCAAATAAAGATAAAAAAGAAACCAAAAATATGTAAATCTAAAAGTAAATGTTTTTTTCTCTAAAACTCTATTTTTGTACAATGTATATACAAGTGCACTAATAATAAATAGTATACAAAAAGAAACAAGATACAAAAATGTCATCCCAACTCCCTGAATGACTACAATGGCATATAATCTGTGAGATCCTCCTCGGGGTCATCATCATCATCAGATACGTGGATCGGCTGAAGCTGAGGCTGAGGCGAAACAGGCTGAGGCTGAGGCTGAGATGCAGAAGGTCCGGCTCTAGAAGTAGAAGGCTGGCTAGAAGGACCTGCTGGGCCTGGCTGCCGAGAGCCCCATACTCTAACCATGGGCTGGAACCTAGGAGGAACTGCCACCGGCACAGATCTAGGCTGTGGTCTCTCAGAGCCCTACTGCTGAAATTGTACCTGAGCATACTCGTCCAGGAAGGGCTGTGCACATACTGTCATAAAGCGCAAGGTGTCTGTGATCATCCCCCCCCCAACTCCTTGAAGGCCTTGCTCAACTGGCAAGTCTGCTCAACCGAATCGGTCCTCATACTCTCTAGTCTCTACTCTATCTGCCCCCTGAACTCCCGCATGGACTGAGCTAGGGGAGGAACGGTCCCCTCTAATCCCTGGACTCTGGACCTGAGAGAGTCAAGTGACTCATCTATTATCTGAAGAGTCACGTCGATCCTCTGAGCTACCTGGTCCTAGGACGTCCTCAACTCCTGCCTGAGCTGCTCTCTAGGGCCCTCCTGCTCCTGCGTGATGTGCTCTATGAGCTTAGCCTGCTTCTGACTCATACGCTCCACAATCCTAGCCTGCTCCCGGACCATATGCTCAACAAGCCTGGCTTGTTCCTGGCGCATGCGCTCAATGATGCTCACCTGCTCCGGAATGATGGCCTGCTGCTGGTCCAGCCTCTCCTGAGTGAGTCTGTCCCTCTCTCTAAACTGCTCATGGAGGACCCTGTCCCTCTCGTCCTGCTTGCGCTCAAATGCGGCAAACATGGAGACCATGAACTGGGAGATGTCTGGCTGTGATGACTGAGGCTGAACTGGCTCCAGAGTCTGCTCTGGTGGCGGAGCTGTGGAGGTAGATGCCCCCGGGTCGCCTCTAGAGTAGGGGTGGAACCTCTCTGATGGCCTGAGTATGGCTCGCTGTACCCTCGTAGCTGGAGGAGGATTGGGGGTCGGCACCCTCGGTGCTGTAGGAGTGCCAAACAGGTCATCCATAGTGAACTCCACCTCAAAGTTCGATGGCGTCCTGAGCTGCTCCTGCTCTGGCTGTAGCTGTGGCTGCTCCTCCTGATAGCCCTGGTGTTGGGGAGGCTGCTCCCCTGGATACTCTAGATGTAGGGGCTGCTGCTCCTGCAGCTATGGCGGTGCCTGCTCCTGTGCTGGTGCCTACTTTGGCTGCTTCTGCGCTGGTGCTAGCGGAGGGAGTGCAAAGGCTCGCCAAGTCTCGTGTATGGTAAGGAGTCTGAATGCCTCAGGCTGCCCTGCTAGCTGCAACACCATCCCCATCTGTACAGCGGTTGGTGCATCTACGTATATCCCCTCATCCAAGGCACCCCCGAGTCTGTCCGGGGCGACTCCCAATCCCAGGAGTAATCTGGTAATAACTCCGTCGATAATCACTACTGGGGCTGTCCCCCTAGAAACCCTGACCATGTTAGCCAATATCTCATGGCTAATATTGAGACGCCGGTCTGCCACCATGGCCCAGAGGTTCCAGATCTCCGCCGCATTAAGCGACCCTGGGTTACCAGCCCGTCCGAGGTACGAGCTGAAAAGCACCCTGTGCAAGTACCGGAGCGCCTGTGGAACCAACACGGTACTCTTTGCTGTATCATGGTCATACAGCACTCCGGGTAGGGCTATGGCCGCCCAATGGGCGCGTCTCACTGCTCGCTGGGGCACCATCACTCCGTCGCCCCGTTGGAGTCCCATAGCCTCTGCAAATCGCCGACGTGTGATGCTGAACTGCTGACCATCGAACCAAAACCGTATCACTCCTAGCTCGATGTCGGATCTCTGGTACCCTCCGCAGTGCAATGTGGCCAGGACCTGCCGCACCGCCTCTGGATGTGTCTGGAAGGCCGGCGTCAAGAACTCCGTCCAGCCTGCTCCCTCCATAAGTATGTCAATCTCCTCGGCCATCCCCAAGGCCTCTAGCAATGGCCTAGAAATGAAGCGACTAGCTTGGAACTCTACCTGAACCAGTGCTCTGTATCTCCGTGCGGCCTCGGGGTCCATCCAACTTGGAGCCTACGGCTCAGGCTGGCCCTGTGGGACACGTCGTCATGGAGGCATCCTACGAGAAAGAAGTTATGCAATTAAATTAACATAACGGCCACAAATAGACCCGATTTATGGTATAAGGAAAATCGGGCATCCTCCAGGCAAGGAGGGTCTAACCCAAAAAAAGAAATAAGAGAAAAATAAAAATAAAAATAGATAATACTAACATAATAATGAAATAATAATAAAAAATTAGGCAGCATCCCGGCAGGGATGAGCCCAACCCCCTGCATTAGGAAAGGTAAAATAACGACAGGCCTCAGGCCCAAAAAATCAATCATAATAATAAAATAAAAATAAAAATAAAAATTTGGGCAGCACCCCGGCAAGGGTGTGCCCCACCCCTTGCATTAAAAACAAGAAAACCACAAGCCTCAAACCCCAACAGTAGCACAATATTTATTGGTTTCACAACTAATACATGCATAAGCATTTCTCATTTCAAAGTAAGCATGCTTTATTAGAATCCAAGGCAACAAAATTTTCATGTAAAGTTTGCCTAACAATGTAATTGAGGAAAAATATAGACCAAAATTAATTATTTAAACAGCATCTAAGGCTAATTATTAAGGCATAATATCTCCCCTAACAATCCTTAGTAATAAAAATGGAAAAATTAAACTTATTTACTTGAAATTAAGACAAGAAGAAGAAAATAATTAAAAGAAAATAAATAAAAAAAATAGTTACTAACCTGTAATTGGTAGAAAAATGATGAAAACGCAAAAAATATACTTCACTGGGTGCCCGGTAGCGTAAGGAACGTGAAAATGCAAGATAAAAATGTACAAAGATGAAGAAAAGTGAG
Organism: Excoecaria cochinchinensis; assembly: GCA_947683425.1. NCBI lineage: Eukaryota > Viridiplantae > Streptophyta > Magnoliopsida > Malpighiales > Euphorbiaceae > Excoecaria > Excoecaria cochinchinensis. Next base: position 10,202,493 of record CANTUQ010000050.1, read on the forward strand.
AAAAATCGTAATGAGGGACGGTTTGAAGGAGGAAAGCAAATAGACAAAAGCCAAAAACTGCCTGTCCGTCGGTCTCTGCCTGCTTATATAGCCTTCGTGACCGATGGGCTGGGCACCTCCAGGAGCGACAGACGGGCTGCCCGTCTGTTGTTCAAAATTCCCTCATTTAATGCGTAATTAATGCCCGTGATAAATGCAATGATGATGCATGCATCTGCCAGGTGGATGACTTTCGACAGGCAGGCCACCGCTACTGAGACACGGGCAGGCCGTCAGTGGAGTGTTTCTATAAATTTGACCAATTTTCCTTGGGATTCGTGCCTTTTTCTTATTTTGATCCTTTTCTATCTTCAGTCTATGACTTTTAAAGGATGACTTCTCCTCCTTTCCATAAGATGTATCGCATCTTGGATGACGCTCGCACCTGGGAAAATAACGTCCTTACTACTCTGTCCGGGCTAAAACACTTACGGAGAGCCAAAATAGACCACAACTTACTCCTAGCTACAACCCATTTTTGGAATCCTTGCTTCCATATTTTCTAGTTTACTTATCAGGAGTTGTGCCCATTGCCTGAGGATTTTGCTGCTATCACTGGAGCATGGTATCCTCCCTATGCTCTGCCCTGCGTCCCCCGCTGCGGTCTGATTCAGATTCGGGATATCGCCCTATCTTTGGGGATAGCTCCTTCCAAGGCCGCTCGGCTGGTCTTATAGGGTCCCACCTTTCCGTTGGAGCCACTGATCAAGGCTCTAGACAGACTTTCTGATGTCCCTACATATCGGGTAAGCATTGTGTTCTTATTCTGTATGATGTGTCTCTTGACCGTAGCTCCAGGGGACTTGGTTGGCGACCTTCGCCTGTTTGGGGTTCTAGATGACTTTCACCGCAGATTATCCCCCTTTTTATTCTGGCCGAAACCATTCTAGGCCTGGATGCTGTATGCTCTGGATCCACCACCTCATTCATCAGAAGCCCCTTTTACTCCAGGTACGTCATTATTTTAAAAGGTAGTGCGTCCCTTGTGAATTTTTGCACTAGATTTTCTTAGCGGGAAATGCGTCCTTTCGGATTTTCACACAACCCTATGCCTAATTTTTGCCTGAAGTAAACCCGACTTACTCCAGTGGTTTTTCTTCTCCTTTTTTTTAAATATGGTTGCAGGAGAAACTGAAGATGCTCTCAGAGCCACCTCCCCGAGTCATCGCAAAATACTCGCCGATACACTCCTCCCGCGTCGACGGTTGTATTCTTTCACAACTCCTGATGAAGGCACCGCAAGATTTGGCGAGCTATTAGATGATGACATTAGTTTCATGTCTGCCTGGCTCCCTCTGTCTCATGCAGTCGTTAACGGATCATCAGGGTGTGTTCCCCTATACGGGCTTCGTCAGGCCACCTTCTGCATTACGGCTCGATGTGCTCGTCAGCTCGGGATGACCCAAGACGTGGTGAGGGTCCCGTTATCCTTTCGGAGAGGAGCTTTTTCTGCTGCTTTTGCTTCTCGCTATTATGAGCTGTGGAGCCAACTTCCAGTTAAGACCGTCATACCTCAATTCGGAGCTCATTCCATGGCCTCCACCAGCGAATATAAGAGATGGGTCCTCCGCCCGGCATCTGACAACAGGACACGAGGACTTAAACATTTGGCTGGCGAGAGTAGCAGTAGGACCTAGTTTATCTTACACATGTACACCCCTTTGGGCACTATGTTTCTTTTCAAAACAGAACTAGAAAATGACGAAAATGAAAAGAATAATTCTTCTTTTATTTCACAAAATTGTGTACATTTCCACAGAATTTCAGCATACATGATCAATTTTTGACACTAACTCGACTGTGTACGCCCTATTAATTCATGAAACCAAATCTTGATAGCATCAACTCCTGTTACCAATTGGCCCTCTCGGGTTTTCTCGATCGGGCATTTTCTCTCATGCCTCTAATTTTTGCACAGGATGCCTTTTTTGATTTTCACCCTGTCAAGGCACCCAATTTTAGCAAAGCCGCCTTTTTTTGGTTTTCGACCCGCAGGGCATTTTATTCTCTTCTTTTTATTTTTAGTCTTTAGCCGTGGAATCTTTTGAGTCTGTCTATATTGATCGGTTCCTTAAATTCATTGCCATCGCTATCCGATAGAATTGCTGCTCCTTTGGACAGCAGCTTCTTGAGGATGAACGGCCCTTCCCAGGTTGGTCTAAACTTCCCTCGGATATTCGGTGCCCCATATCTCATCTGTTTGAATACCAAGTCACCCTCTTTCAATGAATGCTTCTTAACCTTCTTCCCAAAGGACCGGGCGAGTCTCTTCTGGTAGACCTGGTTGTGGTAGTAGGCTTTCAATCTGCTCTCATACAGCAGGTTCAGATGTTGCAACCTTTGCTGTGCCCATTTAGCTTCAGGAATCTGGGCTTCCATGACCACCGTAAGTGACTTAAGCTCTACCTCCACCGGCAGCACTGCTTCCATTCCATACACCAGAGAAAACGGCGTAGCACCCGTAAATGTTCTAACCGTTGTCCTGTAACCCCACAGCGCGAAAGGTAGCTTTTCTGCCCAATCTTTGTAGGTCTGGACCATTTTGGCTAGAATCTTCTTGACGTTCTTATTAGCGGCCTCTACTTCTCCATTGGCCTGTGGTCGGTATGGAGAAGACTTATGGTGCTCAATCCCATACTTCTCAAGCAGCTTCCTCATTTCTCCCATAAATTAGACACCGTTATCAAACACTACATGATGCGGGAGGCCATATCTGCAAATCAAATTCTTCTTAATGAACTTTGCCATATCCCGCGCATCAATCTTCTTAAAGGACTTTGCCTCTACCCATTTGGTGAAGTAGTCGATGGCAACTATGATATATCTGTGCCCATTAGATGCTGTAGGACGAATCTCCCCAATAATATCTATTCTCCAGGCTGCAAACGGCCAAGGCAACGTTAAGCTATGTAGTTCTGACACAGGCAGGTGTCTCAAATCCGCATACTGCTGGCATAGCTGGCACTGCTTCACGTACTTTGAACAATCATTATCCACAGTGAGCCAGTAGAATCCTTGTCTCATGATTTTCTTGGCCAGTGTCAAACCATTCATATGAGCTCCACATACACCTACATGAGTTTCTTCCATCACCTTTCGGGCCTCCCTTTTATCCAGGCATCTGAGCTGAATACCGTCGGCCTGCCTCTTGAATAATGCTCCGTTTATGCATATAAATTGAGTGGACAGCTTGCGGATCATTCTTTGGCCTTTTTCAGTAGCTTCTTCCAGAAATTTTGCGCTTTCCAAATAATTCATGATATCAAAATACCACGGCTTTCCGTCCGCTATCTCTATTTCCATTATTGGTTTGACCTCAAAGCTAGGCCTCTCAGAACTCGAGATTAGAACTGGTTTCATGGCTACTCCTTCCGGATTGTCCCACATTGACACTAGGGTTGCCAGTGCATCAGCCAACCGGTTTTCATCCCTTGGCACAAAATGGAACGTGCAAGTCTCAAACCGACTACATAGCTCCCTCATATATTCGACGTACGGTACTAAACGCTCTTCCTTGATAGCCCACTCTCCCCGAATCTGGTTGATTACTAAGGATGAGTCTCCATACACCTCCACATCCTTTGCCCCCAGGGCAATTAAAGCTTCTAGTCCGAAAGTGCATGCCTCATACTCAGCTTCGTTATTAGTGGCCCTGTATCTCAACTTTTTGGCCAAAGGGAGTTTTCGTCATCCGGGGTTGTCAGGATGATTCCTACTCCTGCCCCCTTATTGTTAACAGCCCCGTCAAAGTGTAGTTGCCAACCTTGAACAGAGATCGTCGCAATGTATTCATCAGGAAAATTAAACTTAAGTGAATCATCCTGGATGGGATGATCGGCTAGAAACTCGGCTACTGCCCGCCCTTTGATAGTCTTTCGAGTGATATACTCGATATCGAACTCCTGTAGTAACAGCAACCACCTCCCCATTTTCTCGACCAAAGACGGTGCTTCTTGCAAATACCTCAGAGGGTTCTGCTTTGCCACTGCCTGTACTTTGTATGAATGAAAATAGTATCTCAGCTTCTTGGATACCCAAATCACGGCAAGACAGATCTTTTCTACTTCTGCATATTTTACCTCGTAAGCGAGGAATTTCTTGCTGAGATAATAGACTGCAAATTTCACTCCGAATTCATCTTCCTGAGCCATCATGGCACCAACAGAGCCATCTTCCACTGCCAAATACAAAATGAGCGACTTGACTGGTTGTGGCGGCCTCAATACTGGTGGGTTCAGTAAATACTCTCTGATGCTGTCGAAGGCCTTCTGGCAGTCCTCGTTCTATACCACAGGCTTATTCTTTCTAAGCAGCTTGAAAATTGGCTCGCATATCGAGGTGAGCTATGCAATGAATCGGCTAACATATTGTAACTTGCCCAGGAAACTTCTCACATCCTTTTCCTTTTGCGGCACTGGCATTTTTCTAATAGCTTTCACCTTATCCGGGTCGATTTCGATCCCCCTTTGGCTGACCACATGTCCTAGCAACTTTCCTGAAATTACTCCGAAGACACACTTTTTGGGATTTAGCCGCAGGTTATACTTATCTATTCTGGCGAAAAACTTCTCTAATGCTTCAAAGTGGCCATCTCTGGTGGCTGACTTGACCATTATGTCATCTACATATACTTCCACCTCTTTATGGATCAAGTCACTCCAGATCTTTGTCGTCATCCTCTGGTAGGTAGCCCCTGCATTCTTCAAACCAAAAGGCATCACTCTATAAGCATATGTCCCCCACTCTGTGATAAAAGCCATTTTTATCCGATCAATTATCTTATTGAGGATCTGGTTGTAGCTCGCATAACCATCCCCAAAGCTATACATTGCGCAATTGGCGGCGCTGTCTATTAATACATCAATATGGGGTAGTGGGAAATCATCCTTTGGACAAGCCTTGTTCAGATCTCGATAATCCACGCATACCCTCACCTTTCCGTTCTTTTTGGCCATAGGGACTACATTGGCTAACCATGTGGGATACTGTACTTCTACCAAAAACTTAGCTTCAATTTGTTGTCGAATCTCTTCTTTCACCTTATCTGCCCATTCCGGCCTAAGTCTTCTCAGCTTCTATTTCACAGGCTTGTGGTGTGGATAAGTCGGAATGGCGTGTTCCGCGACGTTCCAACTGATTCTCGGCATGTCCTCATAGGTCCAGGCAAAAACTTTTTTATATTTCTTTATTATTCTCTCAAATTTTTCTCTTTCCTCAGGAGTTATGTTTGGTGCTATCAAGATTTCTTTTAAATTTTTCGGGGTTCCAAGATTAAATGGGGTAGTATCAGTAGAATCAATATCAAATATGGATGGAATGTGATCATGATCATGCATGTTGAAATTATCAGAAACATCGCACAAGTAAGCAAAATCATTCATTTCATTAATAAAATAATAATTGTCATTTACATCATTTACATCATTAAAAAGTTCAGGAATGAAAATACAATCTAAACCGGTCTCTTCCTCATCTCCCGCTGGATCTGCCAATGCCGACGGTCCTGCCTCATCTGGGTTGACCAGAGGCTCTTTATCCACCTCTTAAGTAGCTTCTTCCATCTTTGCCTTCCCTTTGACATGAGCGGTCAGCATAGCTTCGGTCACCACTTCCTCAGGCTCTTCCCTGTCCTAGATAGCTCTGTTGGTCAAGACCTCTTCATCCCAAAAGTCATCAGCTGGCTTGATCATCCCGATGTCCCAGTCATAAACATCACTGAATACCTTAAAACCTGGCACAATCCTCCCATCGACTAACTAAGGCTCGGCCTCCCCGATGTAAGCGCAAAGTGCTGTTGCGGGCACAAAACTTTCCCAAAGGTGGGGAATCCCCTTTGCTGGCTTCACTCCTCTCTGCACTCCTCCTTTATAGCCCAGGCCCTTTCTATCCTTCTGACTTTTAGTGGCGATGGCCTCTGGCATCCCTTGGGAGTTCTTACCCAATCCAACACCCAGAAGGAACGACATCTTCTTCATCATAGCTAGCACTTGTGGGCTTCCTCCTATTATCCCTTCCTCCTTGATCATGGCCACGTGGAATCCACTAAAAGGCTGCCTCGTTATCTCGAGTATCGACACTTGATTCTCTCTTGCAGCCTTGATAGTCACCACTTGTCCTTCGTGTGGTATCTTGACCATTTGGTGGAGAGTAGAGGGAATACCTCCCAACTTGTGGAACCACGGTCTCCCCAGCAATGCTGAAAAATTGGCAGGAATGGGTAAGACAACGAATTCTACCTCAGTCTCCACTGGCCCCGTATTGACTAACGCCTTGAAAGTTCCTGAAGCATGCGGACGAGAATTGTTATAGGCTGTGATCATCAAATCTGACTTGGCTAGCATGTCCCCCGTCACTCCAAAGGCTGCCATGGCTACTTGAGGGCATACATTAATCGATGACCCATCATCCACCATCACACAATAAGTGTGCTTCTGATTGATTTGAGCCCTAATGTACAAGGGGCGATTGTGGTTATGGCCTTCCGCGGGTAAATCAGCATTCGTGAACACCACACTCTCTTTAGCACCTCCTTTCACCACTTCTAGCAGCTCAGTGGGCGAAATCGTTGTAGCCACAGTCGTCATGCATAGAGCCTCTACCAGTCTTTGCCTATGAGAGGGAGACTATCTCAGTAAATCCCAGATGGAAATCTGGACTGGTGTCTTTTGCAACTGTTTGACTATCTGATCTCCTTCGGGCTCCTTTCCCTTCTCTTTCTGACCTTCCACTGGCTCTTGAGGCACTGCCACTTCCGACACTACTCTCGCACTGCGAGTCACCTCTCCTACCTTTACTTTTCCTTTGCGCTCTTCCGCTTCCTCCTCCTCTGAACCCCATGGGGGGTCAGGAAACTCAGCAGTTTCATCATCATCACTTCCACTCTCACTAATGGACCAGCAATCGATCACTGCAGCGAGCATTCCTTTTTCACTTACCTCATAGAGGCTCGTGATAGCAGTGTTTACATCGATGCCGTATAATTCATTCAAGACAAACTCCTCCGGTAAACTGGATTCGATCATGAACACGGGTGGGGGCACCTTGTTATATCCGACTTTCTGCTGGCCTTCCCTCTTCTCAGGGTCTGTAATCTGCTTTGTATCGACCAGGTCTTGGACTGTATGCCTCAAAGCCCTACAGTTGTCTGTCACATGACCCGTGTGCTGATGGTAAGCACAGTACTCATTCTCCTTGTGACCCGGCATTCCTTGTGTCATGGCAGGTCTAGGAGGCAATGGCTGTAATTTTCCTTCCTTCATCAGCCTTCTCAGAACCCAAGATAAGGACCTCCCCAAGTTTGAAAAACGTCTCGTGGTTGCGTCAGCAGCAGACACCTCAACCATTCTTCTGGTACTACCACTACTTGCCCCCTGGCTACCAATCCCCCTCTTGGCATAATTATCATTGTTTGCTCTTCGGGCCAGGTACTCTCCTTCCGCTTCAATGGATATATCCTTCAAGGACTCCCAGTCTTTTAATCCCTTTATCTTCAACCCTTTTCTCAAGTATGGGCTTACGTTCATAATGAATAATCTAATCTGGTCCTGAGTCTCCGGCTTCCTTCTCATTTCCATCACTCTGTTCCTCCAGCGATTTAAGTACTCATGGAAAGATTCTCCAACCTTTTGTTACAGCAATTCTAGATCTTTAAGGGTCACGTCCATCCTCGTATTATAATCGTATTGCCTCAAGAACTCTTCCATCAGCGAATCCCAGTCTTCTTTGGTTTTACGGTCAAGACCATGGTACCAATCTATAGCCGAACCAGTCAGACTTAAGCAAAAATACTCCACCTTTTGTCTCTTCGTCAAGGAGGTCCCCTTCATGATCAATGAACATTGCTTCACATGGGCAGTTGGGTCAGAGGTACCATCGAATTTGGTAACATCTGGCATTTTAAAATTGTATGGGATCGGATCCTCTCCTTCCAGCTCCTTATTCTCAGGATTCATTCCTTGACCCCTACTCAACATTCGAGCCATCGCCTCGAACTTCTCTTCCACTTTCTTCCATATGGTCTCTTCCGACTGGGGAGCCTTCCCCTTTTTCGACACGACACTCTCTTCATAATCCTCATCCACGCGGTCATCCTCTAACCTCTGAACCGGTCTTCTCCTCTGAACCCCCGATGCTACCGACCTTAAATCCACCGGCGGTGGTCGGATATCTTCCTGCATTTCTTCTCTATCCTCCCCCCGTTCATTTTGTCTCATGGGAGGCGGCCAGCATATTCATCATTTGACCTTCAAATTCCTCAAATCTTATACCAACCTCTTCAATAATCAAAGCCCAAGTGGCATAATTTCCCCTTGGCGAGTTAGCCATCTTTGATACAGTACAGCTGGTCTCTGGACAATTCTCTAAGAAGCTCTCCCTTTCTGGTAATTCAGACACGAAAGTTCGGATCAATCGCCCCGTGGGTCCTCTCGTCCACCTGGACAGATCTATGATGGCTGTAGAAACAAGGAGTTAGAATGATGCATGAATGCAAATGAAATGCATGGTCGTGATATGCAACACCCGTAAGTCACATACAAGCAAATAAGTTCTTCCACCCTTATTACTTCCACACACATGGTCATAGTCTCTTCCCTAGGCAGGATTAGCCCATGGGTCAATAGGGAACCCGATGGACACGCATGGTGCGCGGCGAAAAATCGGCAGCATAACACTCCTAAACTAATGCACAAGCGCGTGGGAAATGGTCATTATGTATTTAAGTAATCCAAATATATCGACGTGGCCCTACCAGGGCATGAAAACCTTTGGCTAGGTAACCAAGCAAGACATTTGGACTCACCCAATACATAAGGACCCATATAGCAGGCAATGTATTACGGTTCATATTACCTAGGGGAAGTATCTACGGCCATTATGTGAGTTTTGGTCAAGAGTGGTGTTACTTTAAGTCTATCCAAGCATGGTCCCTGCCAACGGGTCTAGCTCATAGTGAGCGTAACGACCAATTGGGTCTCCATTTTATATACCAAATGGTACGAGGCTTGGGCTGGTGATTATCCTTAACACTTCCCTATATTGAGTGAACATAGGGTTGTACTTCGAGAATGCACCAAGGTTTAAAAAGGACCAATCTAGCATAGTTTAAGGCTCTAATGGGATGTAAATGCAATTTTGAAAGAAAGCGAATTCATAAACTAAAATTTAATCATACATTTTAATCAAGGTATTTTCAAATCAAAGTCTCGAACCAGAGTCCCCAGTGGAGTCGCCACTGTGACGCGCGTCGGACGCCTCGAGCCGCCCCTTGACCATCCGCTTGAGGGCAATCGAGTAATTGAGGATCCGTTGGCAACTTGTAAAGGTATTTACAAGTGCGTCTATTTTGGGCAGCAAGGAGATTTCATGGAGTCGCCACCCAATAAAATATTGGAAAAGTTCCTCTCGCCTCGGAGAGCCTAAGACAGCGCATGTATCCATTTTGGGCCAACCAAAAGGGATCTTGGAGGTTCCAATGAGTGATCGGAAAGACCTCTCGCCTCGTTGAGCCCAAAGACCAGAGTTGGGCTCGGGACTTCTCATCTATTTCTACCTTGATTAATTTTACGATTAGATTTTGAATTTATTAATTCGCTCTCTCTCCACACGATGCAATTCAATTAAAAGCGCACTTATTCACGTCAAAAGCGTAATGAATAAATAAATAAATAAAGTGTAACAAAAAAAGACTATAAAAATAAATACAATAACACTAGGAGCGGAATACAACTCCCCTTTGTAAAAGTGCAGTACATACATAAAACGGGAAATTCATTTATTTTGAGGACTTTGGTCCTCACATGTACTTATTATAAAAGAAACTAGTTTTTATCATGATGTTTTTATTGGATGGAAATTAGGACGTTGGATCGTTGAGTTAAAAAAAAATCCCAATTTTATTTACTATAAAACATTTATCCATTCTTATTTAATGCGGAATAAAACGATACATTGTGAGCACAAAATAATCAATAAAAAAATGAATAAATAAATCATTAAATAAGTAAATAAATAAATAAAGGGTAAAGAGGTAAACCAAATGGAGTCTTTTGTGACAAAACTCCTCTCAAGCTCCAAATGAGCCAAAGGCATAAAAATAATCTCACAAAATAATCAATAAGGTTAATATAAAAAAAAACAAAACATTAATAAATATTAATGAAAATAAAGGTTAAAATTCTGAACTAAAACAATAAGAATAAAACTATTGATAAAAGACGGAAGAGAAAAGATTTAGAAAGAAATAGAAATAAAAAATAGAAAGAAAATGAGGAAAAAGGTTTTGAAAATTGCAAACAGATCCCAGGGACAGCCTCTAACGAATGACGGACGGGCGTCGTTAGAAGCAACCGACGGATCGGCATGCTGTCGTTCATCCGAGAGACGGGCATATCCCGAGATGACCGACGGACAGCAACGCGTCACATACGCGTCGTCGCTCAGACAAGCGACAAGCGTCGGTGGCCTTATGACCCGTCGGTCGCTACTGTTCTTCAAAAAAAAAACAGTAAGAACCAAATTTTCTCAAGCAAAATAATTTTTCAACACAAAAATCCAAAAAAACAGAATAATTAAAATGAACTAAATGAAATATGTGTCCAGAATATTTACTCTCGAATTTTACGTTTTAGGTTAGATTCTTGATGATTCAGGTCCCGCACGCTTCACGAGAAATGAGTAAAAATCAAGAAAAGAAGGGTTTGGATTTTTCTTACTTGATTTTCACGAAATGCACAAATGTTGGAATCAAAATTCTTAGAAACTAATCAGTTTTAGCTCCTTTGAATTAATTTTGATTCACAAAATCAAAAAAATAGAATGGAGAAATCTTGAGATGAAAAAAAGAATGCTGGGAAATGTGTTTTTAGGTAAAAAAAATGCAAATTCGTCCAACCAGCCAGCCAACCCCCAAAACGGGTGAAAAATAGGTTTTTATAGGCCTTGAAATACCGATGGCCGTCGAAATCATACCGATGGGCGTCGGTTGAATCCTATTTCCTATTGGAAACAGGATTCAACCGACGGACGTCTGAAGCCACAGACGGGCGTCGGGGCTTTCCGTCGAGCGACGAGCATGCCGTTATCGACGAGCTGGCCGCCGGTGGAGGTAAACTTCCTTTTTTACCCTAAAACTCCCAATTCTCTCTTTCTCTTTGTCGGGAATAAAGAAAACATATTTCTCGTGAATCTAGAGGGCCAAAATCTCTGAATCCCAACCGTTCATTCGGATTCGGGCATCTATTTCTTCATCGGGTAATCTCTGATCCGGACTACCTCGGGACACGGTGCTTACTTCATCATGTACTAATTTTTCGATACCATTAGCCTAAAATAATTAAATTTATAATTAACCCCAAAAATATGTCATACATTCTAAGAAATTATTTTTGATAATGTAAAATAATCCAAAATTAAATACTTACAGTTGCTGTACGGGAAGCTCCACTTAGGGTTATCCAATATCTCGCGCGTTGTACATACAAATGCATGTATTCAAATCGACTATTTAATTGATGCCTGGCTTCTGGCCAAAAACAATCCGGGTGTGACGGTTGTTCCATTCATTTATGAATACAGAAAATTCAGCAACCCAATTCAACTGATTTTGGCCCCATAATTCAATTAAATGTAAGTTATCTTATACCATCGGTGGAGAAGGAATTGGTTGGTTAAAACCAAATTGTCTCGTTACTCTATCTGGATGGTGCCACTCAATTATATGAAAGCAAATGAGTGGAATAATAGACATCTAGCAAGATTAACCACTTCTACAATAGTATGGGAGCAAATGGATTACATTGTTATAAGGCTCCCACTCAAACTGCAAAACAAATTAAAAATAATTATTATTTTATAAGTAATGGATAGTTTTTTTTAAACGTATTTTGGGAACTATTTTACTACGAACTTGTTCAGTGGATTGCGTATCTAATATTTCTCGATATATATTCACATCCATCCTATGAATGTGAATATTACGCATGTCCAATTGTTGTGTCCACCTAATATAACCTCCTGCTAAAAAACATTTAATTATTGTAAATTAATCTTTCACAAAAATTAATATATTTTAAATAAGATAATGAAACCTAAATCCGTAAGGCATGCTTCGGTTTATTGTGTATGGATGTATATGTTCAGGCCTAAATTGAGGAATTCTCTCCCACGCCCACATTTGTAAGAGTTGTAGATATTCAATAACTCCTTTTGCATCAGGACGTGCGACCCTACATAGATCTCTATACAACCAAGCTTGACATGCTGATTCCCAACTATATTGGCTAACGGATTCCAAATTCTGTAGAAGAGGAAGGAACATTAAATGGACCAATGATGATTTTTATGATGCAAATAACATTCCACTAAAACATTTCAGTATCTATGCATGAGCATGCTGTTGTGTCACTTCAGGTGTTGTATTGTCAGCCACTTCGCTAAAAGTTGCATCCAACCATGTCAATTTTTCTTTCCCTTCGCGTAGATCATTCTCAGAAGGCACTACTCTAAGTAGATCATGACAAATTGCTGGCATTCCATATTTGTTCTTCCTATCACAGGTTCACCATCAATTGCTAAACCTATTAAAATTCCAACATCTTGAAGGGTAATTGTGGTTTCACCACATGTCAGATAAAATGTGTATGTTTCAAGTCGCCACCTCTCAATAAGTAATGTGATTAAATGTCAATCTAAATATGTCACACCAATATTGACTACTCCAAGCAAACCAACTGCTCTTATATAAGGTAGGGGTGAGCACAATTCGGGTAAAACCGAACCAAACCAGCCGATTTTTTAATTCGATTCGGTTGTTCGGTTTTTCGGTTCGATTTCGGTTTTGAAATTCTATATAAATCAGTTAATTCGGTTCGGTTTGGTTTTGAAAGGCAAAAACCAAAGAAAAACCAAACCGATCGAAATTTTAATATTATATGTTATTTTATCCAATTTTTACATAAAAAAAATTATTTTTGTATTTTTTTTATCAATTTAAGGGGCTTAAACTCAAATTATATATGAACATTTTTCAATTTGGATGTTTTTATTTTAGTTTTATGATTTTTAATTTTGTATAATTTTTTAGATAATTTTTTTAATTATAATTTTCGATTTTCGAATTTTCGGTTAACCGAACCAAAAATTTTAGTTCGGTTTTCATATAATTTCGGTTTGGTTTATATAAATTCTAATATTTTGGTTTTCAGTTTTTTCGGTTCGGTTCGACTGTTGCTCACCCCTAATATAAGGTAAAAATTTTTTGTCAATAGATGTATAATGTTCATTTACACTACACCTTCTTATACTCAACAAATCCCTCTCAACTTTTAGTACAAATAAAACAAGTCAACTCATAAAGTAAACATACATAAATAAATTAAAACTTCTTATTTAATATATATTTATAACTAAAAAATTATTGAATTATTCTATATTGTGTCAGATCAGTGTTTCCCTTGAAGTATAAGCAATTCCCTATTTATAGGACCCAGATTTATTCTTGCAACTCCTATATTTCGATCCATGTCAAAATCTAGATTAAGTTTTATATCATACATGTTAAATGAGTTATTAAATTTTATTTATTTATTAATCTTATATTTGTCCATACTAATTTTATTTCTTGTTATAATAATTTCAAATTATTTTATATATACATCATCAATGTTTTATTATCTAACTTTGGACTATATATTATACTTTATTTCCTAAATTATTATGTAATAATAATAAAAAAATATGACATAATTTCATAAAATAACTAACATCCGATAATTATTATAAAACACTTAAAACAACAATGAAATTTAAATTTTAAGATCGCTGACATTTTTATTCATACATGCCTAATTTTATTTTATATTCTAATGAACATAATATTTAGGTCATTTATTAAAATTATACCACATACAATAAGTTATTTGAGACACTTGCAGTAAATATCCCTAACTTTTAGTAAATTTTCTTCACTTATTTCAATAACATCTTTCACAAATATGAGAACTAATTCCTCATATTTTGTTACATGAATCATATTCCAAAATTTCATAATAGGTACCAAATAAGTTTTTGGTAGTGTCATCTAAATAGCCTCAACCTTCTTTGCCTCCATCATAGGATATCCATCCATAATAATATCTTGTAATTTTTTACTTATTTTGATAATGTGATCGCATATTGTCATTTCTTTTTCAATTTGGCTGTTGTACAAATTATCCCATTTTCTTTTAAAAATTACTTTTGCCACATCACTCATCATTACTCTTAGGGGTGAGCAAAAAAACCGATGGACTCGGTTAACCGAAAAAAAAATCCGAAACCGAACCGATGGACTGGTTAATGGTTAGTGTTTTGAAAAAACCGATATTAATGGACTGGTTAATGGTTTTTGACTCATGTGACCGGTTAACCGAACCGAAACCAAATTTTTAGTTAATTTATTAATTTTTTAATAATTTATAACAATTTATCCTAATTAAAGGTGATAATGTACTTTTTTTTCATTATACTAATTATTTTAAAATTTTTAAGTTTTTTTAATTGGCTATTAGTAAGTATAACAATTTATCTAATTAAAAGTGATTATGCACCGATTAATATATTTACTTATTAAATATTAATTTTTTAAAACAAATTTGCTTATATCCACCAAATATTTTTATTTTAACAACAATAATGTTATATTATAGTGAAAAAATTTTAATTTTTAAGTATCTTGAACATTTTAATTTTATTTATGAATATATTTATAATTATAATGGTTAACCGAAAAATATTGGGTAAACGAACCGAAAATCCGAAATCGATGGACTGGTTAACCGATGGTAATGGACTGGAATTTCAAAAAACCGATATTAATGGACTGGGGCTAATGGACCGGTTAACCGACCATGCTCACCCCTAATTACTCTTAGTGCTAAATACGTATTCACCATCTATAATATGAAATTCATATAAATAAATATTATATAAAAACTAAATTTTTTTACTTTTAGCTTTAATCTATTTATTTATTTTCACAATTTAATCTATAATATATTATTTTATTTAATTAACTATTTTCATACCAATTTATCGTCAAATAGTTAAAATATAAGCATCGATTGTAAATATCAAATTTGTTAATATCAATATAACAGTAGACATAATAACAAAAAACCATTTATTAATTACGTTTTCAAACATATTAAATGCTTCATAGTGTTAAAAATTTTATAAATCAATTAAATAAAGTCACATGAGAAATTTAATAGCCGTTACATAAATAAATTTTATTTTTTTAAAATAAATAAAATAATAATAACTTACCCTTACAATGTTGATCGGAATTACATTTTAAAATTAATAGCCCCTACAATTTAAAAATAAAAATCAAGTTAGTTGTAAAATAAATTTTGATTTTAACTACATTAACATAATAATACTTTTAGTTTACCTTTGAACACAATAAGGAAGTAATGGCTTAATTATAGAAGATTTAAAATGAAAATAGATAAGCGAAATATTGAAGTTTTGAAGGAAATGAGGAAGGAACAACTGAGGAAAAATGAGGAAGAAAGAAAGAACATTAATGAAATAAAGGAAATTAAATGGTGGAGGAGTGGTTTAGCTTTTTAAAGCCGATTTTTTTTTAACAAAAAAAATTATTACTACACAGACCCATGCCTTCTGTAGGCACGGGTCTGCTGTGGTTGCAGCACACAGTAAAATCTGTGTGCTGCAGTCCTTGATCGGACTAAAAAAATAAATTAAAAAGTCAAAAAATAGTAGCCTAAGTTATCGTTTTCCAATAATTCGGGTTCCACCTGAACTTAGTTAATCAAGGAGCAAAACGACACCGTTTTGCGCCTTGGAAAAAAATTAAAAAGGTTAAAAAACAGCAACCTACGTTGTCGTTTTCTGACAACCTAATGTCTAAAGTTTGTGGGATCCGCAAGTCAGAAAATAACAATCTAGGTTACCATTTTCTGACACATTATTTTTTTAAATTCTTTTACTATAGCCCTAATATTATAAAAATTTTGGCTTTTCACGCTAAAAGGAAAAAAATCCCCTTTTCTTTTCTATAATACATGTATAAATTAACCACTACAAGAAAATCAAATATTAGAGTTTCATCTCTAAACACAAATAGCGACGGAATTAGCGAAGGACACATATCGTCGCTATTTTGACTGTTGCTAATTTTAGCGATCGAAAATGTCCGTCGCTATTTTTAATTCATGTCTAAAATTAGAAACGGAAAAATATTTTCCGTCTCTAAAAATAGAGACGAAAAAATGGTTTCCATCTTTAAAGTTAGAGACAGAAACTATTTTTTCGTCTCTAATTTTAGAGACAGAAACTATTTTTTCGTCTCAATTTTTAATTGATTTTTTTAATATATATAATAGTAAATAATACTAAAATTATAATTGGTAAAATTAATATAATTAAAAAAGTATTAATTAAAATAAGTAAAATTGATAAAAAAAATGTAATTAATAATGTGTGTGTGTGTGTATATATATATATATATATATACATATACATATACATATACATATATACATATACATATACATATACATATATATATATGTATAAGTATAAGTATAAGTATAAATATATATATATATATATATATATATATATATATATATATATATATATATATATATATATATATATATATATATATATATATATATATATATATATATATATATATATATATATATATATATATATATATATATATATATATATATATATATATATATATATATATATATATATATATATATATATACTATAACTAAATGTAATTAATAATGTCTATAATTGATAAAAAAAATTTAATTAATAATGTGTGTATATATATATATATATATATATATACATATATATATATATATATATACATATATATATATATATATACATATATATATATATATATATATACATATATATATATATGTATATATATAATACAAATACATACATATGTGTGTGTGTGTGTGTGTGTGTATATATATATAAATACTATAACTAAACGTACGTAGTAGAACAAATTAAAACACTAACTAAGCAGGGGATGAATGTGGACGATCAGTATACGGTGGTGGCGTATAATCAGGCAATTTTCAACTAATGAAATCTTTCAACCTATTAATACGGCCCATCAATATGTCGACTGTATTGCGAAACTTAATGACTTCATTACTAGGTCCCGCATGTGTACTAGTCGTAACTATAGAGGATGATGAGGAATGCGAATAGCAAATATTCGCATAAGAACCCAAATCGAAAACATGTCCACGGCGGTCCCTACCACCAGCAGCCCTATAAAATATCTGAGCATAGTCTACATTCTTAAGATCTGCTTATTGACTATGAATACTCTCTACTATTCGTTCCTGTCATAAAATTAATTCGAATGTTAATTAATACTATAATAAAACTAAGATGATGTAAAAAATAATAATAAATTGTAAAATTAACTTACATGAACTTCTCTAACTCGGTCGCTAACGAACGTCACACCATCATGATTTCGTGTATGCGTGTGCAAAAATAATTCATGAGGATAAGGTGTCATGCCTATAGATGTCTCTTGTACATAATTTAAATAGGTTAATAAAATTTGAGCAGAATGTTCGTTAAATTTGTACCAAGCCTACTGTATAAAATCCCCAAAAATACTTATATATTACTATTTTCATGCCAACCAAATACAATTATTTATCCTTACACAAAAACACTTGTATATAGGTTTATAAAATTTCGGCAGAATTTTTTATAAATTTGTAGCAAACCACCTGTATAGAATCCACAAAAATATATTCATATTACTATTTTCTTGCCAACAAAATCCAATTCAAACTCCTTACACATTAATTTTTTCATCCTTCTTTATTCAATCAAATATATTGAGAATTATCAAAAGTCACATTTATTGCAATTAAAAAACGCTTAATGCACTAAAGTTATATATTTGAATACTTAGAAGTTTAATAGCATGCTCACGATGGGACACTTTTCCTTTAGCGCGCATGGAAACACTTTTCCTTTAGTACTGCATCCAGTTTGCCCATATGGAGATGCACATCCTCTGTAAGAAGATAACATCTGTGTTTGTACTTTTTGCATGGACATCTAATTTTCAAACTATCCATGTATGCAGGTTGAAAGTTTGTAAATTCAATAAAAAATTGAACTCTTTCAGCAAACTCAAGGTTAATGTAACCATCAGCCGTTATTCTTCTATATATCCAACTTTTGTCTAAATTACTCATTATTGCTAAATTGTTGTGCAAAAATTATAAATACATAGTTAGTACCATCACGTGTCAATTTTCATATTTAACTTCAATTCAATTCTATATTCCATTTCTTCAAATTAATTCGTAATTACTTTTACAATATATACTCAAATTTAATACCCTCTTACAAAATTATATACATAATAACAATTATAATTCAAAATATATACACATAAAAAATATATATAAATATAATATGAAATTAAAACATTAACAATATGCTAGTATATTTAACCAAATTATAAATATAATAAAAATTATAATAAAATATATATACACAAAACAAAAAATATAAACACGAATAAAATACCTAATTAAAAAATTAATACACATATATACTTATTATTAACCAAATAAATTTAATGCAGAAAATTGACCTTTGGTGAAGCAACCAATCGGAGAGGGAGGGTAGTCGGTGGCAGCGGGCAGAAATGCAGTCCAAGCCACACGGAAAGAGGAAGCGGACGGATGGGAGAGGGAACACGCGTGCAGGGGAGCTAAACGCCGGATCTGACGGGAATGCAATAAGAAATATAATATAATTTAAGAAAAATTATAAATATACTGACAAATATCATACACACGCATCCCAAAAAATTAACCATAATACAAAATTAAAGCAATACTGCATATAATAACAAATATACCACAAATTTAATAATATTTTAACTATAATAACAATATATACAATACAAAAATATGTACACAAAAATTAATAAATACACACACAAATATAATATAAAATTAAAACAATAATACATATAATTTTAACAAATATGCCAAAAAATTAAAAAATATATAAATATAATAACAATTATATTACAATATATATACACAAAAAAGTAAATATATACACCAATTTAATACCAAATTAAAACATTAACAATATGCCATAAATTTAAAAAAAATATATAAATATAATAAAAATTTTAATACAATATATATACACAAATAACAGACCTAATTAAAACAAATATACATACAATATGCCACATATCTAAAAAAAATTATAAATGTAATAACAATTTCAATTCAATATATATATACACAAAAAATTAACTATATATACAAATAAAATACCACATTAAAACAATAATACACATAATATGCCACAAATAATAATAATAACAACAACAACAACAACAACAACAATAATACCCATTATAATACAAAATATATAAAACAAAAATAATAAATATACACACAAATATAATACAAAATTAAAACAATAAAAAAATTAAATTTAACACACAACAATAAAATATATAATAAATTAAAAAAAACAAAAATATATACTTATTATTAAATTAATAAATTTAATAAAGAAAAAAAAAATTAGTCACCGTGGGTGAAGATTCCCACCGGAAGAGGTCATTGGCCGGTGGCAGCAACACCACAGCGGCCCAAATTTGGGGGAGATCGCGAGAGGAAAAGGAGCAAAATGAGAGGGAGAAAGGATGAGATCGACCACCACAGGCAGCTGTGCAGGGAAGACTGACCATCGGAGACACGCGCGGAGGAGAGGACAATGCCGGCGGAGCAGATCTGGATGGCCGTGGAGGACGCGGCGAGGGAGAGGGAGAAAGAAGAGGAGATGCCGAGCTGGAAGGGAGAGGGGAAAGAAGAGGGAGGGATGAGAGAGAAGGAAAGGGGTTTTATACCCCTATTTTTAGCGATGAAAATTTATTTCCGTCGCTAAATAGAGACGGTTTCCACTTACTGTCTCTATTTAGTGACGGTTTTTTCTACCGTGGCTATATTTAGAGACGCAATTCAGAAACCGTCATAATATAACGACAGTTTGTAATTATGATCGCTAAAAAGCGAGGGAAATCACTCCCGTCATTTATAGTGACGGTAACTTTTTTCTGCCACTAAACCAAAATATTTGCAACCAAATTAGAGACAAAATATAGAGACGAAAACAGATTTCCATCTTTACAATTCCGTCTCTATTTTCAATTATTCTTATAGTGTAACTTTGATTTTTGCTCATAGAAAAGTTCATGTATTTTGCTTCAAAGTTTGAGCGTTTATATAGTTTTTAATGTAATGGTCAAAAATTTCTTGCATGGAAGTGACCATTGTAAATTTATTTTCTAATTGTGTAGCCGTCGGTAATTGAAGATTGAATAAGGTAGACTTGCATTTACATCTTAAGAGAGACACAATATTATCTAAAATATCCTTGCAACCAATTGTAAGTAGAAGGAAATTACTTCCATACACAACAATTCAATTATAATAGGTAAATAATTTACACAATAGGAAGCCAATTCAATCAACTATAATAGGTAATAATCTTTACACAATGGGATCTAATTAGAATTCATTCTTCAAAATTCTAATTTGAAAATCTGTGGAGTTTATAATGTTAAACTTATTCACAATTATTACCATGTAAAAATTATTCATTAAAAAGAAGATTATATAGGTCTCACTTGCCAATATTGTTAATGTCATGAATTAAACTATGTAAGATATCATCAAAACATCAATGAATTGAAATCATCAAAACAACATGTATTAAGCTAATGAATCTTATTATATTTGATTCCATTACATTTTTTTTTTTTCTGCAAACAGTAAGCCTAAGCCATAATTTTTTATCCTCTTAGGCTCTTTCTTTCATGGATTCACCAACCACTAGCTCATAAATAGCTTATTACATATGTTAGGCCCATGTAAATGCAATTGGGCTGGTAACACTATATTGAGAATTGCTCCAAACAATTGAACCAAATTCAGCTTCACTTGTCGGCTTACCCATTTTCTTGTCAACAAAAGTTATGCTATATTTCTTCTTCTCTCCTACTTTTTTAAACACCAATTGAGTTGGTTGTACTGTGACCGCCACGTTGGCCGGTGCTGTCACTGCAACTTTGTATGTAGATCCAGTAACACCTACATTGGTCAACTCACGGGTGTATTTGACAACCGTTTTATTTCCAAATAAGACTGAAAATGATGGATAATTAAGCTCTCCAACATCAGAAAATTTAGTAG
Organism: Excoecaria cochinchinensis; assembly: GCA_947683425.1. Taxonomy (NCBI): domain Eukaryota; kingdom Viridiplantae; phylum Streptophyta; class Magnoliopsida; order Malpighiales; family Euphorbiaceae; genus Excoecaria; species Excoecaria cochinchinensis. Next base: position 10,223,840 of record CANTUQ010000050.1, read on the forward strand.
AACAAGTGATGTTAGGGTTGTTGGCAAAATATTGGACAATGGGAAGTGGGTAATCTAATGAACACAAGAATGTAATGTAGTCCTGATTCGAAATGTCATAAATGAGCCCTGGAGAAAAGGCTTTCTTCGGGTTGATATGACCTGACCCATAGGCCCATGGACTAGCAGGTTTACCGGTTGTTTGATCAGCAATAGGAGAATTGGTATTATCAGTTGTGTAAGCAGTGGTCATGATGGCTGATCTGATTGCACTTGGGCTCCAACTTGGATAGGCTGCTTTTAGTAATGCTGCTATTCCACTCACATGTGGGCATGCCATGGATGTGCCTAACAAATTTTTCAATGTATTAGTATTTTTATTTGCTCTCACTTGAAACCAATATGTTTGATACTTTAGACACTTAGATATTCGAAAAAAATCATATAAATCCATGAAAACTTTTTTAATTTCCATCATTTTTTTAAGCTCTTGTTAAAATTTAATATATTCAAATGATCAAACATGCTCTCTTAAACTAATAAAATTTAATATATACAAGTTAATTGTTCCTTGTAAGCAAATAACTAATAAAATTGAATTGATTAACTTTTAAATGGAAAAAGTAAAAAAAATTGGAAGCATGAATTTAATATCAACCATTACCTGAAATAATATTGTATTCAGTAATCCTTTTATCCTCCTTCAAATCCGTTGGTGGTGCACCTTGAGTCCATGCAGCCAAAATACCAACTCCAGGAGCCATTATATCAGGCTTCAAGATTTCTGGTGTCACCATATTCGGCCCTCTCGAACTAAAAGTACCCACCATCGGTGTTGGCCGGATACCCACTTCAGTTCCACTAAAGCTAAGTAGAACTGTAGGATTTGCATTACTGTCAATGTATTTCTTAATTAAATCACCATCATTCTTCGACACCAGCACCGTCGGCACTATATCAACGTCAGAATACAATACCTTGGCCACCGTCGTATCCACAGATATCATCCCAACACCACCAGCCTTCAGGACATTAACACCTTGCTTTGCTTGTCTAACAATGCTAAGATTACCATCACACACCACAACTTTCCCACGAACCAAACTTGGTTTAAGTGTACCATCCACACAATAAGAACTATTTTTTCCTCTGAAATACACTAGACCCACCTCTTTACTCCCAATTCCTGGTCCGTTGTATAGGGTTATACCCTTTATACGGCGTTTATCGCCGAGAGAAGCATAGGCTGGAAAGTTCCGGTCTATGCTTCCGGCAGCCACTGTAAGTATCCATGGGGCCTCATTTCCTACAGTGGATTTTCCTGGTCCTTCATTACCAGCTGCACAAGACACTAGAATACCATTTTGCATAGCGGCAAATGCTCCCCGGGCAAGTAGGTTTTGATAATAAGGAATGGGTGTGGGAGTCGTAAAGCCAAGGGATAAAGATAGTATATCAACACCATCAATAATTGCCTGCTCCATAGCTGCAAGAATATCTGCTGAAGCACCACTGGTACCCAAGCCAACTTTATAGTTTGCTATGCGAGCACGCACTGCCATTCCCCTAGCAGTGCCTCTCGCATAGCCAAATGCACTCACATTGGCTACTGGAGCACCTGCAATTGTTGTCGCAGTATGCGTCCCGTGCCCTTCAAAGTCTCTAGCCGAAGCAACAATTTTTGGTTCTTTCTGATTTTTTGCTTTGAGGAAATAACGAGACCCTATTAGTTTCTTGTTGCAGAGTTTGTGATCAAAGTCTGGAGTAGACCTACATTTCCCCTTCCACCGTTTTGGTATATCTGGTAAGCCAGTATCGTCAAAACTTTTGGATTCCGGCCACACTCCGGTATCAAGAACTCCCACAATAACATCCGAAGCAGCTCGTTCGATTTCTTGAAATTCACCTCCTTCAATGAATCCAAAGTTGGAATTGATTCCTAGGAATTGTGGGGTGCGTGTGGTTTGGAAATGGTACTCTTGATCATCAAACACATTAAGCACGTGGTCCAGCTTTCTAAGAGACTCAGCTTCTTGAGGGTGTAGATGGGCGGCAAAGCCATGAAAGGCGGTGGTGTAGGTGTAGAGAATGGAATCGGAGGTGGAAGTAAGAGATTGGTACCATTGATGGTGAGTGGAAAATGAGTCGGGTTTTGAAAAGTGATTCATTTGGATAATGTAAGTTTGCTTATTGGCAGTGGCCAATGAGAGAGTTTGTAAAAAGAGAAGAAGATGAAAGAACCAAATGTTTGCTCTAATTGAAGCCATCACAGTTCCTATTTGGTTTCTGCTGAAAGACTTTCAGTTAAGGTTGTCCTTTTATAGACGATCCAAGGGATAATAATAATAATAATAATAATAATAATAATAATAATAAAATCCAACACTAATTATGACGCTACGTTTAAAAAAATAAAACTTATTGTGACGCACTTATTTCGTCAGCCAAAAACACTAGATGAATAAAATTTTTAACATTAAAAAGTTTCTCCCCAAAGGCCAAACGTGCATTTTTGTTACTACCGTTTGCCAAAATAAGTAAATTTATTCTCAACGTTTATTTTGATGCAAATTTGTCTCTAATGTTTGTAAAATTAGATATTTTTACCCCACCGTTAGCGGTCAACTAACTTATTAACGGGTAAAAGTTAACGGTAATTGACGGTAGAAGCAAAAATTTCCTATTTTACAAACGTTAGAGCCAAATTTAAACGTTTGAAAAAACGTTAATGGCAAAAATACACTTTTGACACCCAAACGTTTGATGAATATGTCCAATAAATGTATGACACATGTCTCACTAACAGTCAACTAACGTATTAACGGTTAAAGTTAGCGGCAATTGACGGTAGGGGTAAAAATTTTCTATTTTACAAACGTTAAAGGCAAATTTGTCTCAAAATAAATGTTAGGGGTAAATTTGCCCATTTTGACAAACGACAAGGAAAAAAATGCACGTTTAGCCGGATATAAAAAGACAAACTTAGTAACCTTGACACTTACCGTGGTATCAAAAATTGTTTATAGCCCATAGCGGTTTTAGCTAAATTATAGCCAATAACGGTTGTTAATAGCAAATATCCAATTGCTGATAATTAATAATATTATAAGTATTTAATAAAATGTGTCTAGTAATTATTGTTTATTGTTAAATTATCATTAACAGTATAACACACACATTTAAGTCTTTAATATTATAATTATTGTTGTTAAAAATTTATTTATGTAAAAATTTATATGTCGTATTGTTATTTATTATGGTCTAAATAAAAAATAAAAACAACTCGGCCATGATATGATGAAAAAAGTTTAAAATGTCGCATTTAAAACAGCAGCCGATTGAAATAAAGATTAGCTATAATCAAATTATTTAATTAAAAAATTATTAAAAATAATTATAGCTATAGCAATTGATAAATTGATTGGTATAAAAAAATATCATATAGTTTGAAAAGTTAAACCAAATATTTTATAAATTTTTTATAGGAGATTTTTTTCTAAAAAATATCAGCTAGAAAAATTGAATGTTTTTTGTCAAAATAGATTTTTTTTTTTTTAAGAAAACAATCTAAAGCATCTCTCTGATTAATGGCTACAAATTAAAGAACTTTTTGGTGATATATTGTGAAAGTTGAATATTTGAATACCATGATTCATAACAATAATGAGAAAACAAAGACACGTGGAGCACGACTTTTGAAAGTGGGTCATTATAGGGTTTGGATATTTTGGATATTTTCAGGACTATGATTGGTCCACGTGTATTATATGTGTACGTTCATGTAAAATCATGCAATGAAGAATAAAATAATATAAATTTTCTTATCTACATTCCGTACGACTGTGTACGGTTGCATATATCCTAATAGAATTGATAATCTATTTTTCGGTATAATATATAAAATCCCCCAACTATTAATAGAAAAACATCTTACAGATCTCAACTGGCTAGAGTTGTATTATCCATTATATTAATAAAAAAAAAAAATTTAAAATACCCTCAAAACAAGTAAAAACTATATATATAAAACACCAGTACTAAAAAAAATCATGTTTAGGTTATTCACACATCACATATCTCTTTTTTTTAATAATCCAATTGAAAAAGTTGAGATCAAAGTTGCTCCACTAATAGTAGTAGTGGAACATGGAATTATAGGTGCTTTGTTATTTTTCACACTATTGTATGGTCCATTCTTTGTTATTATGTCCGACAAACTCGCATGTGTTTACTTTTCACACATTTCCTATTTAGTATTTTCTCGTCTTTTATAAAGGAGAAGGAAGAACGACCATCAAATTTGATGAGTGTCTGATATTGCATGTTTTGGTCTGTTTTCACTCACTTTATTGCGCTTAATTTTGGTTTAAATTAGTACTTTTTACTTGTTTTGTGATTTTTGTCATTTTAATGTCAAAATGATAGAAATGAAACAAATTGAAGTTAATGGAGTAAATTTGGAACAGGCATGAAAGTTCAAGAAATTTAGAAATAAAGAGCTGATTTTGGACTTAATCTTGGCCAAGGTTAAGGGGCAAGGGTAAGGAGCTGCCTTACCCAAGGCTAAGGGGCAAGACGCGGTAGCAGAGTGCAGATGTATGTTTTTAATCTAAAAATTGACGTAACCGCCAGTTGGACTTCATTAGATTTTTGGGGATAATTAGACCATGATTTGGGGAATATTAGGCAGTATTTTTAGGAAGATAATATTACATTTAATATTTGTAAATTATTTTCAAAATTTGGATAGGATTTGATCACCTTCTTAACTTATCTAGGTTTTATTCCTATTTAACTAGGGAAAATTTGAATAGTGAATCTCTTCTACTTCTTTTTCATCTGCGTTTTTCTCAAGACTGTAACAGTGAGTTTATTTTCTCAATTTAATTTTATTTTGTTTTTACTTCAATGATGTGTGGCTAAAAACTCTTATTCTAGTTAAAGATCAATTCAAAGTCAGGTTTTTATTCACCGTAAGATTGTTGTGCTTATTTATTGTTCTTAATTTCATATAATGTTCATGTTATTTACTGAAATTTAGAGAAACTACATCTCAATTATTATTTATTTTATGTTCAATGAGGCGCCGTTGTTCATTTAAATAAATAACATAATGCTAGTTGAGTTTGTTAAATCCGTAATTGTTTAGTAAAGTTAACAACAAGTGGCAATCAGCATAACTTCCTCACAAGCGCTGTTATATTGAGTAAATACATGATTTGGTTTAAATCGATCTCGCGTGAGGTCGGTTGGCTTAGGTTAGGTCTTTCTATTTCTTAATACTGTTAATAAATTAAATTCTTGCGTGTGTTTAGGGTTATTTATGTTGGCCCAAGGTCACACTCTAGTTTTGATGATTATCAAATCTTAAATAAACTCTATTAAGAATTCTAGTCTAAACAAATTTCTGCAGGAAATTTTCTATGAGTTTGTCTGAGGATCATATTTCTGAAGAAAGCATGGATTTTAAGTTGTAATATTTATTTATTGCTTTAGACTATTAGGAAATTAGGTTATTAAAATGTAAGATCAAATTGAGGCAAAATATTCTCACTCATGCATACATATTTTAGTTTTAAATTTGCACAAAAATGATTTTAAGTTAGAAAATGAACTTGTGATTGAAACTGGTTTTTTGACAGAAAATATTTCTTTAGAAAATGAATTTCTGTGTATCAATTTTCTAAATGAATTTCTATCTACCAATTTCTAACTGAATTTTTGATCGTATCAGAATTCTGGGCAAAACTCAGAATCGCACAAAAAGACAAAATAACGGCTAGAAAACGGCTAGTTGGTTTTTTGCTTGTCTGTTTTGCCCTCCAACAGCTATAAACGGCTACTTTATGATTTAAACATCTCAAACTAATTTTTTGAGCATAAATACATGACGTTTTACCCATTAAAAGGTTAGAAAAAGTTTGGAAAGAATTTCTACCTCTTAAGAGAAAAAGCTTAATTTGTTACTTTCACTTTTCACATCTTTGCACTTCATTCTTTACTCATTCTCCTCAATTTGGTTATAGCTTTTGTTGTAATCTTAGTGTGAGGAAATTCTATTGATAAAGATTGTGAGTTAGGTTGGCTAGAAACCTAAGAGAGATTATTCTAGCAAGTGTTTGTAATCTTTTACTTTGAGAAAAAGATTGTGGGTAGATATACAAGTTTGGAATTGTATATTGGCTTTAGCTCTTGCCTTTAAAAGAGTTTAGATTGAAGAAAGGCTCAAGTAAGTGAAACTTGGGGAGTGGATGTAGGCATATTGGCCGAACCACTATAAAGTCTGTGTGCGAGCTTTTCTGATATCTTTTATGTATTTATTAAATCTGATCCATTAGAAAATCAGCCAGAAAATTTCGAGACACCCAATTCACCCCCCCTCTTGAGTGTCTTTGGGACCTACATTTGGTATCAGAGCGGTTCTCAATCTTCCTAAGACTTAACACCCTTGAGTGATCCTACAAGGCTGACATTCCAGTTGCAACTCCATTCAAAGAAGGGCACTCTGTTCATCGTCCGCCTATGTTCAGTGGTGAAAATTATCCATTCTGGAAAGTTGTAATGAGGCACTTCATCCAATCACAAGACATGGATTGCTGGGATATTATTGAAGACGTATATGAGCCTTTAAGGAAACCAGCAACTGAAGCAGGAGCTTCTGGTGCCACTACTGTGTTAAAAACGAGAAAAGAATTTACTGAAGCAGAAAAGAAACTTGTGCAGCTGAACTCCAAAGCTATGAGTATTCTGTTTTGCTCATTGCAAACAAATGAGTTTAACAGAGTCTCTGGATGCGATACTGCCAAAGAGATATGGAACAAGCTGGAAGCAACATATGAAGGTACAAATCAAGTTAAAGATACAAGATTGCATGTTCTGATGGTTGATTATGAAAGCTTTAAGATGAAGCCTGAGGAATCAATCTCTGAGGTAATAAACAGGTATGTAAAATTGACTAATGATATAAAAGCTCTTGGTAAAAAACTTGATGAATATGATAAAATTGCAAAGCTGGTAAGAGGTCTTACACCTAGATGGGAAGCTAAAGCTTCAATTTTATTAGATAAGGATCTCAGTACTCTCAATTTTGATAATGTTTGTGGATCTCTTATTTCACATGAGTTGTATATTAAGTCTCAAGATGCAGAGAAAGAAAAAGATAGGAAACTAAAGGCTATTGCTCTCAAGGCAGAGTTTGGAATTGACTATTCAACAGGAGATGATGAAATGGCGTTGATCACCAAAAAATTCAAGAAGCTATACAGAAAAGGAAAGAAGTCCTATAAAAGACAGCATCAAAAATTCTCTCATCACAAGGCAGAGAACTCTTCAAAACCTACAGGAGATATTATCTGTTACGAATGCAACAAACCAGGTCACATAAAATCCAAATGTCCAAATCTAAAGAAAAAGGAGAAACGATTCAAGAAGAAGGCTATGAAGGCCACGTGGAGTGACAGTGAAGAATCAAGCACAAGCGAAGGAGAATCTGGAAATTCTGATGATATCGGTTTGATGGCAGTCTCTGATTATGAAGAACGAGATTCATCTTCAGATGAAGAAGTAAAGGTCACAGCTGATAACTCAGAAAAATCTGAGGTAAGTGATTTAGAGTCTGATTCTGATGGTAATGAGTGTGAAAAAATGCTTGATTGTTTTGAAGAATTAAATCATAAATATTGCCTGCTTAAGAAGACGCATACTAAATTAAAAAAGGATTTTGATGCATTGAGTTTGGAACATGAGAACACTAAGCAATCAGAAATAAAATGGAAAAATGATTTTTTTGATTTAGAAACTAAATATGCATCTTTACATGAAAAATGCAAAGGAAAACAAGTTTGTGTGTGCAATAATAATACGGTTGAAAATGTGAAATTATTTCCTACAAGTTCATCAAAGAATTTTTTAAAGAAAAATTATTTTATGAAAAAGGCTGATAAGACAGCATCTTATAAAAAATTAGCAAATAATTCTTCAGCTACATGCTTTTACTGTTGTAAAAAGGGACACATATCAAAGTTCTGTTTTTATAAGAAGAATGCAAATTTTAGCAAGCAAAAATGGGTGATTAAGAATTCTGGAACAGTTACTGCTAACTCTGTAGGACCCAAGAAGGATTGGGTACCTAAAAATATTTGAAATTATTGCAGGTTTTTTTAAGGAGCACCAAGACTGAAAAATGGTATATGGATAGTGGCTGCTCCAGGCATATGACGTGGGACAAAACCAAGTTCACAAAATTGGTAAAGTCTACTGGTGGTTCTGTTAGTTTCGGGGACAATCGGAAAGGAAAAATTATTGGAACTGGATCAATTGGCTCTAATCCAGTTATTGAAGATGTTTCTCTTGTTGAAGGATTAAAGTATAATCTTTTAAGTATTAGTCAGTTGTGTGACAAGAAGAGAAGGGTAATCTTTGAAGTTGATCATTGTAGAGTTGAGGATGTTGAATCTGGAAAATCTGTTTTGAAAGGTCAGAGATCTGGAAATATCTACTTAGTCAGTCTTGAAGACATTAAGAAAAGTGAAGCTAAATGTTTAATCACAAAAGAAGACTTAAGTATTTTATGGCATAGAAAAATGGGTCATGCCAGTTTTCACGTGATTGAGAAGCTAATGAGAAAAGACTTAGTTAGAGGAATGCCAAAGATGAAAATTGACAAAGATCATCTATGCAATGCATGTCAGCTTGGGAAGCAAACCAGGAATTCTCACAAATCTAAGTCTGGCGTATCTATTGAGAAAGCTTTAGAACTGCTCCACATAGATTTATTTGGTCCAATTAATCCCTCAAGCATTGGTGGAAAGTCATATGTTTTAAATGTGGTGGATGACTACACAAGGTACATGTGGGTGCTATTTCTTGCTCATAAGGATGATGCTTTTGAAGCATTTAAGAAGCTAAGCAAGAAGATTCAGAATGAAAAGGGATATAAGATTACAAACATCAGAAGTGATCACGGTGGAGAATTTGAAAACAAGAAGTTTGAAGAATTTTGCAATAATTCGGGTATTAATCACACCTTTTCTGCTCCAAGAACACCTCAGCAGAATGGAGTAGTAGAAAGAAAAAATCGAACTCTTCAAGAGATGGCCAGAACTATGCTGAATGAGAATAACCTACCGAAGTATTTCTGGGCTGAAGCAATTAATACAGCTTATTATATTTTAAATAGAATTTTGATCAGGTCTGTGCTGGAAAAGACCCCATATGAACTATGGAAAGGAAGAAAGCCCAACATCAGTTATTTTCAACCATTTGGCTGTAAGTGTTTCATTTTTAATGATAAAAGTAACTTAGTTAAATTTGATGCAAAATCTGATGAAGGTATATTTTTAGGATACTCTTTAAATTCAAAAACATACAGAGTATTTAATAAAAGAACACGTAAAGTAGAAGAATCAATAAATGTTAAATTTGATTTTACTAAAAAAATTTCTGGAGAAAGTAGTTTGTCTGATGATGAAACAGGTTTTGAGAAAGAAAAGAATAAAGAAGGACAAAGTGCTGAAACAGAGAAATCACAAGATCAGCAAGAAGATCAAAATGATAGAAGTATGGATCAAGGTGATGAAACTAAAGATAATTCTGGAATACAGGAAGGAAATGAACGAGAAACCCAGATAAAACAACAGTCTGAGCAACCAACTGAACTACTTAAAGATTGGAGATTTCACAAATATCATTCAAAAGACAATCTGTTGAGTGATCCATCTCAGAAAATGATGACCAGGAGAGCCTTGCGTGAGTATTGTGGTAACGTTGCCTTTGTCTCTCAACTTGAACCTAAAAATTATACTGATGCTCAAAATGATGAAAACTGGATCATTGCTATGCAAGAAGAGCTAAGTCAGTTTGAAAGAAACAAAGTCTGGAATTTAGTTCCAAGGCCCTCAAATTGTTCTATTATTGGAACAAAATGGGTATTTAGAAATAAGTTGAATGAGCAAGGTAATGTGGTTAGAAACAAAGCCAGATTGGTGGCCCAAGGCTACAATCAAGAGGAAGGTATAGATTTCGATGAAACCTTTGCACCTGTTGCTAGATTAGAAGCTATCAGAATTTTGTGTGCATTTGCATGTTTTAAAAATTTCAGATTATATCAAATGGATGTTAAAATTGCTTTTCTAAATGGTTTATTAAATGAGAAAGTCTACGTTGAACAACCTCCAGGTTTTGAAAATGCTGATCATCCAGATTTTGTTTACAAACTCAAAAAGGCTTTATATAGTTTAAAGCAAGCTCCTAGAGCTTGGTATGAAAGGTTAAGTTGTTTTTTACTTGCTCATGATTTTAACAGAGGTAAAGTAGACACCACTCTTTTCATAAAACAAAAATCATCTCATATTTTAATTGTTCAAATTTATGTTGATGATATAGTTTTTGGTTCTACTAACATTTCATTGTGTAAAGAATTTGAAGCTTTAATGAAAAAGGAATTCGAAATGAGCATGATGGGTGAGTTAACCTTCTTCCTGGGTCTACAAATCAAGCAATGTGCTGATGGTTTTTTCATAAGTCAATCAAAGTACACTAAGGAATTACTGAAGAAATTCAAGATGTCTGATGCAAAAATTGCCAGTACTCCTATGAGCTCAACAATAAAAATTGACAAGGATGAGAAAGGGAAAAACGTGGAAGAAAAATTGTATCGGGGTATGATTGGATCTCTGCTATATTTAACAGCAAGTAGACCAGACATTCACTTTAGTGTCTGTCTCTGTGCACGTTTTCAATCAGCTCCAAAGGAATCTCATCTGATTGCGGTAAAAAGAATTTTAAGATATCTGGTTGGTACACAAGAATTAGGACTTCGGTATCCTAAGAACACTTCATTAATCTGATCGAGTACTCAGATGCTGACTATGCTGGATGTAAAATTGATAGAAAAAGTACTTCTGGTGCTTGCCATTTTCTGGGAAATTCTCTAATCACATGGTCAAGTAGAAAGCAGAATTCTGTAGCACTATCTACTACAAAAGCTGAGTATATAGCTGCTGGTGGATGTGTAGCTCAAATTCTATGGATTAGACAGCAACTGAAAGATTATGGGATAGAATTTGACAACATTCCAATATTCTGTGATAATACAAGTGCAATAAATTTATCAAAAAATCCTATCTTGCACTCAAGAACAAAGCATATTGAAATTAGACATCACTTTATACGTGATCATGTGCAAAGAGGAGATATCTTGCTAGAATTTGTCTCTACAGAAAATCAGATAGCCGACATTTTCACTAAGCCCCTCAAGGAAGACAGATTTTGTCAACTAAGAAGAAAGCTAGGTATGGGAATGTCAGAATCATAAAAATTATGGTATAATTTCTGGACTTATTCTTGAACAAGACTATTTTAATCATTATAAAGATATGTCTTGATTTATTTCTCTTTATAAAGATATGTTTTGATTTTTATTCTGACAGTTATTAAACGTGATTTGATAGATTGAGTATCACAGTGAAGAAGATAAGGGTGCAAAGTCCCTTTGATCCTATCTTTTGTTGTATCCATTTAAAATTTAAAGGGTAATTTGATATTTTTGCTCAAAATCCCTGTCTTCCCGCCTCTCGATAACTGCACAAATGCAGTTTCCCTATGAGAAGTGGTTGAACTGAGCACGATAACCATCACATCCTTTCATCTTCCATTTACTGTAAGTATTAGTTTTCAAGGTTCTTATTTATTTCTTACTAACTCTCCTCTCTTGTTTGTATTTCTTAATTTCTCTCAAGAAGAAACCCTACCTATTTCTCAAATGGGGAGATCGAAATCCTTAGCCAAACGGCATCCCCGGCGATCTCCGTCACATACTACCTCCATCCCATCAGAGAAAACTCCCGATGATGAAATCCCTAGCCTCGTTCCTAATCTGCCTCCATCTGTCAAACCCACCAAATCTAAATCTTCCTTACCCACAAAATCCCTCTCTATAATGCCTTTTAAAATCATAATATGGGATGATTTAGTGCACAACGCTCCAGATGTCGCTCATTATGTGGAGTCACAAACATGGAAGCGGTTCTTTTCATTTCGTCGGAGCTTCTTCTTCCCAGAACTGGTCAAGGAGTTCTACGCCTCGCGCTTTGAAGTTAGAACAGAGAGTTTCAAGGTGATTATCAAGGGAACAACTTTCACCGTAACACCGAATCTGATTGCAAAGGTATTTTCTATGAAATTCAGTGGGTCTATAAGTACTAGAACAGAGAGTAGGATACTTGATTTTCCTGAACTCAATAAAGACACATTTTTAGCCAAAATTTCTAGTGATGGCAGTAGGGCTTCCAAAAATCCCTTAGCTTCAAATCTATTGCCTCATTATAAAATCCTGTATAAGTGTATGAGCCAATATATAACTCCAAGGGTTGGTAGCATGTCATATCTGTCTGATTGTGATATTGTGTTTCTCTGGCACTTTTACACTAAAAAGGACTTTAATTTGCCATGTTTAATATTCAACTATATGGCCACTCGATCTGTTGATGAAAAGCAACCATTTGGCATGATTCTTACCCGCTTGTTTGAACACTGGAAATTGGTATCTGACACCTCGAATGGGGAATCATTTAAGCTTGAAAAAGTTAACTTTGTATTTTACAAAGAGGCTGGTAAGAAGGCTGGAAAGAGAAAATTGAATGTTGAATCTTCACCAGTCACAACCAAGGGAAAGGAACTGGTAAAACTAGATGAGGCCATGCAATCCAAATATTTGGAATTCTTAAACTGGATGAAAACCTCCTCTGGATTGGCTATCAAAGAGCCTTCCCTTGTTTCAAAGCCCTCGGTGTCCAGTGCCTCGTCCTCCAAATCAGGTAAGTCTCCTAACTCCTCTAAGTCTTTTGGTACTGAAAATGTTGCTGAGCCTACAGAAAAATCAGGCAACAAAGATTCTTCTGAGGCAACGCCTACTGTTTCTGAGTCTGGAAGTTCCTCTTCGAAAGATGCACCCCCCCTCTTGAGTGTCTTTGGGACCTACAATTTATTGATTAGGAATTAATTATAGTTTTATTTGATTAATTCATTAATACGGAAAGATTAGGTCGGGAGCCCGAATCCGACGGCTATAAGTGGCTCATTATTTGGTTTTTAGAATTATTCTGTCATCAATAATCGATTGAATTAATTCTGTGCTGCAAATATTTTTAACTGGAATTTATCGCTTATTAAATTTCTTTTAATCAATTTACTAATTGTTTACTTATTTCTTTAAGTTCATCATTTGTTAGCTTTTGTTTTATGAAAATCCCCCTTTTATATATTTTTATTGTTAAAAATCTGATTATTTAAAATTATTTCGGTGCTAGTCTCCGTGGGTTCGACTCTTTCTTGCCCTATTTACAATTTCTTTGGTAGGATAATTAAGGTATTTATTTTTTGTGGTTTCGACACCCATCAAAATTTGAGACCTCAAATACATTAGTACCAATGTTTACTGTTGAAATATTTTTTTTAGTGATTAGCATTTGCTCGTTATTATGTAGGTAAAGATCAGTTGTCATCTCATGTGCTGTGCAGCATGATCATGCAACGAGAACAGCATGTACACTATCCAATCGGCGTGTTGACACTGATCAAATATTACACTATTTTGTAAATTTTGTTGTCCGGTAAAAAAAAATAATTTTATAAATTATTTAATTTAATAATTTTGTAAATTAAAGAAACAGAAAACGTGAAACATTTCCTTTTTACATTTAAGCGAATTATAAGTCATTACTAATTCTCTTAAAAGCTGGATTTGGATTTCTCTTTCAATAAAATGGTTTTTCCACAAATAGTAGAACGGTAAATGATGATTAAAACTTGGATGAGAGGAGATCAAAACTGCTCCAAGAAAAGTTGAATGTGAACACTCATTTATTGGGCAAAATTAGGGTTTTTTTTTAGTTTGATGTGATTTGTGCTAAAATTCGGAATAGTGGTGCTACAGGAAAAGAATTTCGATTTTTGGTGTGTCGGAAAACGGCACACATATATGCCATTTTTTGGAAAGGAGGGGCCCACGAGAAAGTGGGAAAAGTTGCCAGAAAACGGCAACAATATGTGCCGTTTTCTGGCACCAAATATTTTTTTTTTATTTTGGCCAGGCGCAAAACGGCACCGTTTTGCGCCTGGAGAGGGGCGTAGTGGATAAAGACCAGTCAGAAAACGGCATTGGTTAGTGCCGTTTTCTGACCGATTGAAACGGCGGGTTTTGGTGTGTCAGAAAACGGCATTAAACTGTGCCATTTTCTGACTCATTACTTCAATTATTCGTCGAATAAGCGGTGGGCCAGGCTGGACAGAAAATGGCAACTTTATATGCCGTTTTCTGTCGTGAAGAGCTATTCCTCACGCGGCTGCAGCGCACGGAAAGTACTGTGCGCTGCAGCCTTACCAGACCCGTGCCTTCACGGGTCTGTGTGGGAAAATGTAAAAAAATTAAATTTAAATTTTTTTTTTAAAAAAAATTGCCTATAAGTAGGCAGTTTCGTTTCATTTGCAACATTTTGAACTTAAGAGCAGAAGAGGTAAGGTTTATATTGTTTTCGTTTTGTTGTATAATTTTTAATTAAAAGAATTTTTTATACGTATTGTGAAGTTAATTATTTCATGAAATTAATATTAGATAATATTTTTGTTGTTAGATAATATTTAAGTTGTTAGCTAATATTTAATGGTATAATTATTAGCTAATATTTTAGTTGTTAGGTAATATTTTATCATTTGAATATTATAGTTTAATATTGATGTAAATATATTAAGAAGTCGTTATGGTTGAAATAAAAAATATTATTACATAAATATGATGAATTTGACTAATATAAATTTATGTTTCAAAATGCAGGCTGCTTATATTGAGAAACAGTATTTTGTTCAGCATTTTGAAGTTAAGTTTTTGCTTATTTGTAATTATTAAATAATATTGTAGTTGTGAGATAATATTTTAATTGTTAGGTAATATGGCATGAAAAAATTAGTAGTTAATATATTGTCATTTTAATATTTTAGGTTAAGGTTGATATAAATATATTATTAAGTTTGTGCAATTGAATTAAAAAATATTGTTACGTTAATGTTACGATTATGACTAACATAAATTTTTTATTTCAAAATGCAGGAGGTTCGTATTGAAAAAATTAATTTTTGTTCAGCATTAAGAAGGTAAGATTTTGTTGTCTATCTTGAACTAAATAAAAGTTAATGATGAAAAATTTAATAAATTTGTAATGTAGATTTGTTTAATAAGTTAATTCATATTTTGACACTGTATTGCGTATAATCAATTTAGAAAACGTAAAATATAACAACGTAAAATATACCAATATGAAATATAATCAATTTATGTTGCATTTTTTAATGTGAATTTAATATTATAGATGGTGCGAACGTTTTTAACCCCTAGAGCGATGAGGGGTGATGTGGCGGTGGCAATAGTTAAGAGGAAATGGGATGATTTGTATTGCAGCCGAATTGAAATTGGAATGACAATGTCGGAGTACTTCGTTCAAATGAATAAAAAATTACTGGAAATTATAATGCACGGATATCCAATGACGGAGGCTAAAAAAGTTGAGGCAATTTGGATGACGGTGCCACTAATTTTTATGCCAGTAATTATCAGAATTTGGAATATGGATGAGGTGACAAAATATGAGGAAGTTGTTTTGATATTTTTAAAAGATGTATATGGAATTAGTGAAGAAGAATTTTTAAAAGTTAGGGATACAATACCAGTACCCCAAATAACTTATTGTAGGTGGCGTAATTATAATTTGTGGCCTAAACATTATGTCCATTAGATCGTGAGATGGGAAAAAAATGTAATTGTTGTTTGATTTGTAATATTATTGATGTTTGAAGAACGGTGTGTTACTTATAATATAGCAATGTTAATTATTTTTGAGAATGATAATATCTATTTATATAGTTTTATTCTGTAATAATATAGAAATTGTCCTGTAATTTATATTCGAAAATGGTATAACAAAATATCGGAGTGGTGTAAATTGCGAATAATTTGTGTTATATATATGGGAAATTGAAATCAACGTGAACGATCATAAGAAAATGAAACGAATAAAACTTAATATCCTATTTAAAAGAAGTTAACATATATGATGAAAAAATTGATACAGGTGAGGTCATGGATCGATATGTGGGAGCTGCACGAATTAATCCGGGTCCAATTAATAGGGAACTGCTGATTCTTCAAGGGAGACACCGATCTGATGCAATTTGGAATAATTCGGTAATTATTTAGTTATAAATTTAACGTGAAGAGCAAAATCTAATTTTTTTTGTTGGTGTTGAGCTTACGGCCTGCCTTATTTTGTGAATGCTGAAGGCTGAGAGGGATTTGTTGAGGACCCGAAGGTGTAGTGTAGATGAGCACTATACGGCTATTGATCAAAGAATTTTACCTTATATAAGGGCAGCTGGTCTGGTGGGGCTAGTGAATATAGGAGTGGTGTGTTTAGATTGGAATTTAATCACATCACTTGTTGAGCGATGGCGACCGGAAACGCACACATTTCATCTGGCATGCGGTGAGACCACAATTACCCTTGAAGATGTGGGAATTTTGACGGGTTTACCGATCGACGGTGAACCCGTGACGGGTCGAACAAATATGGATTGGCCAGCACTATGTTATGAGCTACTAGGAGCAGTTCCAACAGAAAATGATATGCGTGGTGGAAAAGTAAAATTGACCTAGTTGGATGCTACCTTTAATCAGTTGCCTAACAATGCAACTCCGGAAGTCGTACGACAGCATGCTCGTGCATGGATGTTAAGATGTTTTGGCGGCATGTTATTTGTTTCGCAAAATGCTTCACTAGTGCACTTAATGTTCCTACCACTTTTAGCGGATTTAGAAAATGTTGGCCAATATAGTTGGGGGTCGGCCTGTCTAGTATGGCTTTATAGAGATCTTTGTAGGGCAACGCGTCCTGATGCCAAGGGAGTTTCAGGATATCTTCAACTCCTACAGATGTGGGCGTGGGAGAGGCTACCCCAATTTCGACCGGAACATGTGGAGCCGTATACGATAAATACTAACATGCCTTATGGATTCAGGTATATGTGTCATTCAGAAAATTGATTAATTGACGTGTAATTTATTAAATAGTGTAAATAACTGCTTTATGAGCAGTTTGTTTTATTAGGTGGGCACGTAACGTCGAACCTCGCAACATCCATATGCACAGGATGGAAACGAATACGTATCGAGAAATTTTAGATACGCAATCAATAGAACAGGTTGACATTGAAATTTACTGCTTAATACGTTTAGTAAAAAACAATACATTATCTGTGAATAATTTGTTTATTTTTATGTGTGTTACAGTTTGAATGGGAGCCCTATGCAAATGTGATACAGTTGCTCCCAAAATTTTGTAGAAGGGGCCAGTGCTGTTGGATGTCTATTGTACCACTCATTTGCTTCTATATAATTGAATGGCACCATCCAGACAGAGTAATGAGACAGTTTGGTTTTAACCAACCAATTCCGTCTCCACCCATGGTACAAGACAATTTACATTCTATAGACTTGTGTGGACAAAATGCGGTGAATTGGGCTTTAGAATTTTCAGCATTCATTAATGAGTGGAGAAACCGCCATAATAGGGTTGTAATTGGCCAAGGGCAGAGACAACATTTAAGCATTCGTTCTGAGTACATGCAGTGGTATGTACAATGAACAAGACGATGGATCACTCCAAGCGGCGCATCCCGAGCAGCTGCCGTAAGTATTTAAATCTTGTCACGTTTGTGAAATATATTTTTTATCACACAATTGTATGGCGCTTCATTTGGTTGTTCATTAATTGTATGTCGCGTAATATATTTTTAGGCGGATGGCCTCGAAAGACTAGTACATGATGAAGGTGATGCTGTAAGGGGACGAGGGTTAATGTCTAGTATACTTGGTGCAATTGGTCATGAATCTAGATTCCAAACAGAGTATCCAAGGCAGCCGGCACCAAATACAATAAATATTCCACCGATGGAAACTCAGTTTCAAGACTTTAGGACACATCGACGTCGAAGAGGGATGGCTGACAGGCGGGCAGTTGTTCCAGAGAGGTATAACAACCCTAATGTCATGCAAGTTCCACCGCCCATGTCGTAGCCTTTTAATGACATTCAATGTCCGAGTGAACAATGCACGATGCCATTTCCTAGCATAAATGTTACATCGTACGAAGTTGGTTCAACGAGTTTTGATCATGCTGATGTAGGTGGTTCAAGTTATAACAATCCTAGCTTCCCCATGTCTTCAGATGTATTTCAGACACCCATAGAATACCGCGTCCCGGCATTTTGTGAGGATCCACAATCATCTATCGCCCAGCAGCAATCACAAATTGTCCAAAGTATTTTTGGCGGCTTTGAGGACCCGAACCTTCAGCGAAATGAAGGACAAGCCCCATCATTCACACAATTCTACCGTGACGTACTCAGCGGTGATTCTAGCTCTAGTGGGGTACCCTCCGACCATTTCTTGCCGACAGATCCACCTACTGACTCGGACGAGGCAGGGGGTGAAGGCCCAAGCAATCCTGAAGCCCAACAACCGCCACGGCGGTTTTCCGGACGACGTAGAAGGCCAACTAGATGCGGGACATGATCACATCTATTACCGTAATTATACATATTTTTTTTTGCCTACTTATTACGTGAATGCCGAAAGACTAATAGATTGAACATTACAAATATTATCTTCGTTGTCCATTTAAATGTTGATATGTCTAATTTCATTAGTGCGAAAAATTATAATAATATATTAATACATTAAATATAATATGGTTAAAATTAACACAATAATTAATATGCAAGGCCTCAGTTTCATTGTCATTCTCATGGTTTAACTAATTAAATATTAAATATGAAAACCCAAAAATACAAACATTAGATTAATATATGATCAAAACACAAAAGAATACAATAACAAATATTCTCAAATATGTCACACTTATACAAACCGAACTTAAAGCATACAGTGCATATTAGCAATACATACAAACTAAATAAATCAAGGATACCTAGACGTATATTCAGACGGACCGGCCACATTTGGGCATGTATTTCTGTTATGACCTTCATTCCGACATAACGTGCATCGATTAGGCCGACTACGTTCTGTTCTATCCATTTCATTTCTATATCTAGCCGTTCGTGGTCTGCCCTTTTTACGTACTAGCTCCGGGTTGGGAATCACTGTCGGACCTACATACGGCTCCCAATAATCACGGTGTGACAGAGGTTGGAAGAAGGCCTGGTAACAACTCAGTGCCTCTGACAGTTTGTAACATTTATCGACATATGTCCACATGTCAACACGAACATGCATGCAAGCTGCAATTGCATGTGAACATGGCATTTTTGTCCCTTGAAACTTACCGCATTCACATGTGCAGCAATCCAAATTAACTGCTTGTGAGTTATTCCCTTTTCGCCTGCTCTTTTGATTTCTTGTCCTTATAACGAAAAGCCCAACACATCTGTCAAAACTTTCAACTCTGTGTTCCGTGGCCTTTTGAGCGCGTTTGTTCATCTCCAGCATACATCTTGAAGTGTACCTATTACCCGCGGCCATCTGGGCACAATACATGGTCCTTCGGTCATCGAAATATTTCACCAGTCGCGCAAATACGTGCTCCACAACACTACAAACTGGCATCATCCGTACGCCCTTTAAAGCACTATTGACACTTTCGGCAATATTAGTGGTAGCGTTGCCATATCTTTGCCCATTATCATGCGACAATGTCCACTTTTCCAAGTTATTTTGCATGGCCCAAATGTACGAGTCATCATCGAGTTTCTTTATCTCTTCCATTATTTTGAAGAATTTTCTCGGCTGAAATTTGCTTGCTGCAAATAAAAGAAGACATTTACATTCAAACATGCTCGCAACTGTTGAGAAATATATTATCGAAAAATTAATTGAGACGTACCTGCTTTATACAACATGTCCTTGATTTTGGGATTTCGATGTGCGGTATTGTAGTTAGACACGAAATGGCGTAGACAATAACGATGGAATGCCAATGGCTCCCTCCACCCGCTATTTTCATCGCGAAATAATGCCAAAATGCCAGCATGTTGGTCAGAAATAACTGTTATTCCTGACTGTTTTGTGACATACCGCCTTATGCATGTCATGAACCACGCCCAGCTAGATTTATTTTCTCCCTCAACTACGGCAAATGCTGTCGGGAACAGATAATTGTTACCGTCAATAGAACTGGCAATCAAAAGAGTTTGGTGAAACTTTCCCGTCATGAACGTCCCATTTATTAGCAAGACCGGCTTGCAATGTGATAGCCCATCTATGCATGGCTTAAATGTCCAAAATAGTCTTCTGAATTGCGTACAGTTTTGTTTCGCGCTATCATCAACAACAAATTCATAGCAGAATCCCGGATTGTACCTTTCCATTGCTTTAAGATAAACTGGCTATTTTCCGTACGAATCCTCATAGTTGCCAAAAATTTCTTCTAGCGCCTTAGTCTTCGCATACCAAGCCTTGCTGTACGAGACATCATAGTTGAAACGGTTCCTCATGTCGGCCATTATAACACTAACTTTTAGATCGGGGGCTGCACTAACCATCTCTAAGATACAGTCACAAATGATCTGCGTATCTAACTGTCTGTGCTGCTGAGAAAGTAGTGATGCTGTGCAGCTGTGTGCTGCCTTGTACACACTGATTATCCAGTATGCACATGTCCTCTTTTTCATGGCACGTAACCTCCACTGACAACCAGTTTCATCTGCTCTTGAGCAACAAACAACCCAAAAAGATGGTTTTGATTCCACAACTTTGTAAGAAACATTGTTCATAATTGACCATTTCTTCACACATGCCTTCACTTCATCTTTCGAAGTGAACAGCAACCCTTCAGAAAATTCAGATACACCGTCCCACCTCCCTGTTAGTAAATCATTCGACATGTTAATCTCCGCTTCTGCGATATTGACATTTGTATGGTGCAATGACGGAAATTGAAACCGTGAAATCTCATTATGTCCTCCCACATTATATCTGACATCGTTAATATTCATATTCTGCATGCCTTCTGAAACATGGGTTGGGCAAGCAGTACTAACTTGATCAACTTCTCTAATACCGGTTTCCTCAAATGCATCATTCAAGTCAATCTCCTGGTCGTCCTCCTCGGGATCTAAACTTGGAGAAATGTACCCATTTTCGGTATCAGCTATGCCACTACTTGCACCGTCTCGACATTCATCCCTTGAACTTGACCCAATATTAATTTCAACCTGCCCTCCAAACTCTCTAATTGGACTTGCTTCTATCGTTTCCAAATCATCATTCCCTTCCCTCTGTGAAGGATCCTCACACTGTATAGCAAATACGGTCCCACTACTGCAAGCAACATTTAACTCATCAACAAATACATTTCTCTGATCCCCCATCGGAGTTGGATCTCCAGCATTATCCCTATTCATGTTATCACAAACGTTCACCACATTCTGTTCATCCCCAATCAGGATTTTTTCGGTTTCAATAATTAACTCCGCCACCGTATATCCAGGAAATATTACAAAATTTTCAAATATTTGATCTATGTCATCGTCGTCGGTAACATCCATAAGTGCCCAAGAATACGAGCCCTGACTGTTTACAGGACACTTATATATTACTCTACTAACCCTTACATCAACAGATAGATCCAATTTTACTGATATTTTATGAATAAGATCCTGATATGTGGGTTTATTTCTAAGTTTCATTCGCCTCGAGCGTCCTGATGAGCTTGACGTATCATACTGATAACCGGCCGTACCCCATATTGACTGCCCTCCACTATGTAATATAAAGATGGCTGGAATCGACATTTTCGTCCTCCTACGTTTAATGTAATTAAATTTTTCAATTAAACAATATTTTAAATATCATCGATGTTTACATACTACCCACATATTTTCATTTCCCTTCTAAATTAGATTCTTTGATGCAACTAATTTTATTTAATCTAAATCATCTAATAATTTTAACCCATAACTTTACACATATTCACGATTATAAATTAATTCAATTAACTATACAACAACATATAATCGATAACTATCATCACCTATTCAAACATAATTTATATCATACAAAAAAAAATTAAGAACTTAAGAACTTTACCTATTCAAATTATGCTTATAACTTAACACATGCTAGTTAAGTATGGCCACAAAATAACGATTTCATCCCGTATCGTTACACAAATTCACAAATACAAATTAATTCAATTAACTTTACAATAATATATAATCGATAACTATTATAATCCATTCACACATAATTTATATAATGCATAAAAAATACAAATAAATTTACCTGTTCAAATTATGCTTGAAACTTTAATACAACTTTTCTTGCACCTGTGATTAAAATATGACAATAAAAATATTAAGCATACACTCAAATGTTTTTAACATAAATATTTTGTGCATTATTCACAAATTCATACCTTTTTTCTTTTCTTCACCGCAGCACCAACGACTATTATATTTCATATATTAAAACGAAATGAACATCTATATAAGTAAATATGTACTGGATAAGTGAAACGCAAAATATATATAAGAATACCGGTTATACATTTGAAAGCAAAGAAATGAAATAAATCTGAAGAGTTCCTTTATAAAGAGAATGGGTAAATTATTTAAAAAATTTTACATACCCGTGATGCACTTCACGGGTCTGATGGGGCGCAGCGCACAGTAAGCTCTCACTGTGCGCTGCAGGGAATCTGGTCAGAAAACGGCACTAACCAATGCCGTTTTTTGACTGGTCTTTATCCACTACGCCCCTCTCCAGGCGCAAAACGGTGCCGTTTTGCGCCTGGGCAAAATAAAAAAAAAAATTTGGTGCCAGAAAACGGCACATATATTGTTGCCGTTTTCTGGCAACTTTTCCCATTTTCTCGTGGGCCCCTCCTTTCCAAAAAACGGCAATTATGTGTGCCGTTTTCCGACACACCAAAAATCGAAATTCTTTTCCTGTAGCACCACTATTCCGAATTTTAGCACAAATCACACCAAACTAAAAAAAAACCCGCAAAATTAGTAATTTGTGGCAAATGGGCATGAATGAAATGATGGCAAAGAAATAGGTCCACTCTTACTTTGTTCTAATTTTTAGGAAAAATAAAATAATGGAATCCATAATACCTTATATGAATTTTCATGAATTAAATTAATAATACACTTCCCCTTAATGTTTTATTTTCTTTGAAAATTTTAATTAAAAAATAATTAATTGAATTAGAAAATCTTTAAAATTTTGGCTCCTTTATAAAAATGAATTAAATTTCTTTTCCCATTAATACTATTTTTTAAGATTCTTGCTTGGACATCTTAACCATTATAATTCAGCTCCTGTCTCAACCACACTATCCAAATGGGAATTGATGGGCACTCTCGTCCTGTCCTTGTCGACCAAAGTGAGAATGCAAGAATGTAATGTAAAATGACTTCGTTTGCTATCATGATGGTCTTCATCTGTTCATATTTTCTAATATTCGCAAATCCAACTTTCACAATTTCAAAAAAATAAAAAATAATAATAATAATAATAATTATAAAATTCTCTTAGGACTGATTTCTTGACACTTAAATTTTGACAATTTTATTTATTAATAGATTTGTTGTCTGCTCCAATACCTAACAGTAGTAAATTATTGATTGGATCAGAAAAATCCGTCTGCAAATACATGAACCTCAATCCGACCCAACTTGAATTTGTGACTCAAATTTTTTCAATAAAATTTTATTTTTTCATATTTATTTATAAATTATAATTTAATATTATATATATATTCTTTAAAAAATATTATAAATATATATGTATGTATATTATATTAACATTTTACCGTTTTATTAATATTTTTATCTCAATTTTTATATAAAAATTAAATTTAATTGAAAAAATAAATTCCTAATTATTTAAATTTTGAGCAATAAGTAAAAGATAAAAAGAAAAGAAAAAAAAAAATCAAATGGGAACCGAGCGAGATTCAATATGCTGTCATTTTGGTTAATATATATATAATCTCAAATTTCTAATCTTTCTATTTTTATTACTCTTTTCTATTGGCCATTCTGCCTCTTCTTTTGTTTTACTTTTTCTCCATTGCTCCCGTCAGCTTCCAAACTTTGGCATCATTTTATGATGTAATTTTAGTTTTCAGCTTTCAAATTTTGGCATCAAATTAAATGATGTAAGTTCAGTAGGTTCAATTTTACGAATTTTTAAAAAATTGAATCAATAACCGAATTTTTATTTTAAAACCAAACTAAATATGTTAAATTGTTCCGGTTTCGGTCTGATTCCACTTTCGGTCCGATACAATATGATTTGATTTTTGATCTAATTTTTTAGTGTTAATTATAATATAAAACCCGATCTGAATCCGCCATCCGATCCGAAAAAACTGATAGGAAATTATCTAAATTCGTCTGACTCGAACCAATTGCCAGGTCTAAGTAAAATTCCTAAAGAAAATATAGTTTGATTGCAACTCTCTTACTTTAAAAATAGAAATAGAATAATTAAAAAATATAGTATATTTTCAGTTAAGAGATGTGGTTGTCATTCCTATTTTTACTTGTTGTTAATATAAAAGGAATGATAATAAAGTTCTTGACGTTATTTAGTTTTTCTTCTGCTTATAGTTCTTCCTAGTAAGAGCAATTTAAAATTCTGATTCATGCGTACCTACCACCATATATACGTATTTGTAAAGATTAAGACTTGATTGAGAATCAAATAAAACGAAAAGCTGCAATTATTTTTTCTTATAATCTTTTTGTACGTCCATGCATGATTGATGGTGTTGAAATATCCAAATGGGGGCCACTCCTAATTATTGTAATATATGTGTGTGTGTGTGTGAAGAATGCATAATAAAACTATTATCATATTATGAATATTATCCAATGATAATGTAAAATGAATCCACTACCATTCGTAAAGATGCCTTTATTTGTGGTGTTTATATAGCGCCAGGAACCTTGTGGTGCGTTTTTGTACTATCCAAACCGTTCATTTGGGATAATATACATATTGGCACGTTAACTAATTGAACTATAAATTCATGTTATAATATAAAAAGAATGTGAAACTAAAGCACATATAGCCTATGAACTGTTAAACCTTCCATTTCTTTCAGAAAATATTTCATATAGTTTAATTTATTCTAGTATAGAAGGGTATTTTATATAATTCTATTAGTATAGGTAAAGGTGTATATAAACTGATTAACCGATTCATTTATAAATTTTAGTAACAAATTCATTACTATTGGATTTTAAAAATTATTAACCATTAATCAATTCAATAATTTCAGGTAATCAATCTGTCGATTTTAGTCTTTTTATAAGTTAATTATTAATTTACGGTAATCTATTAAAAAATTTTCTAACATATGTAAATGACCAGTCCATTGGTATAGAACCACTACAAGAAAAACACGTTTTACCGACGGAAATTACCGACGGAAAATAAAGAATTTCCGTCGGGAATGATATTTGCCGACGGAAAAATTTTCCGTCGGTAATTTAACCGTAGCTAATTTTCCCGACGAAAATTGTCTTTCCGTCGGTAAATTTCCCAACGGAAAAAAATTCCGTCGGGAAATTTACCGACGGAAAATAAATTTCCGTCGGTAATTACCGACGGACAAAAAATTTTGTCGGTAAATTTCCCGACGGAATTTTTTTTCCGTCGGGAAATTTTACAAATTAAAAAAAAAATTAATAATAATAATATTAATTAACATAAATAAATAATAATAATAACAAATACAAATTAACATAATAATAATAATATTAATTGAGGTACAAATTTTACTGATTTTAATTTAATAATAGAAATAATAACAATACTAATAATATATCTACTTAACATACCCATTAAATAATAATAATAATAATAATTAACACAACTAATTAAAAAAATTATAATAATCATAATAATAATTAGGAAAAATATTTAATAATACTAATAACAATTCCAATTATTTTCTATTAATACTAATAATATGAAAAATTCTATTAATAAATTTAATAACAATAAAGTGTTAAGAATTTATTATTTTCTAATCATACTAATAACAATAATAAAATATTTAATTAACATAAATCAATTAAAATAATTCTAACAACAATAAATTAATAATAATTACCAATGTTCACCAAACATAAATAAATTAATAATAATAATAATAATAATATTTACTAATTTAACAAAAGAAAAATAAATAAAATTAATTAACCCATATCTGTGCACCTGACGCCGGAGGAGGAGGAGGAGGGGAGGCGGCCGACGCCGGTGCGCGGGTCGTCAACGCCGGTTGGGAGGAGGCGGCGCGCGGAGGGAGGGAAGGAGGAGGGAAAGGGGAGCGGGAAGAGGGAAGGCAGGGAGGGGAGGAGGAGGCCAGGGGAGCGGGAAGAGGGAAGGGAGGGAGGGGAAGGAGGGGAGGCGCGCCGATCGGCGCCGGAGGGAGGTGGAGGGGCGGATCCATGGGAGAAGCGCAGGTGGTCGGCGGCGGCTGGGCAGAGGGCCAGAAACGGGGAGAGGAGAGGGAGGAGAGAGAAAGAGAGAGAAGAAAGAGAGAGAGAGAGAGAAAAAAAAGAGAGGGAATATGTTTTTAATTTTTATCTTTAGCGACGGAAAGCATATTCCGTCGCTAAAAAAAAGAGGGAAACGAAATTTTTTTATTTTTAGCGACGGGAAGTAAATTCCGTCGCTAAAATTGAGAGGGAAAGGAGATTTTCTTTCTTTAGCGACGGTTTCAGAATTCCGTCGCTAAAAATAGCGACGGATTATTCAAACCGTCGCTAATTTTAGCGACGGAATTATATTCCGTCGCTAAAAATATAATTAAGTTTTTTTTTTTTAATTTTTTCAGCGACGGAAATAATTTCCGTCGCTATTTTTAGCGACGGTTACTACGAACCGTCGCAAATATCGGTCGGCACTTTTGGTGGGAAATCTTGGCGCCATTTTTAGCGACAGATTTTTTTTTCCGTCGCTATTTACCGACGGAAATTACTCCGTCGCTAAATTTCCGTCGCTATTATAGCATTTTCTTGTAGTGAACATAGTTTATTTTCTTTTTTGAATCAAGCATTTTGAATTTAATTTTAAATATATAATAATTTTAAGAGTAAGCATTTTTTTCATTTCATAAATTTATACAAGAATGCAGATTGATTGAGCTAACGAATTGCTTATTACCACAACTCGCTAACAGGATAAAACGATTTTGATATTGATATTAAAAAGTAGTAAAAAATCACCGGTCTAATATTGATATTAAAAAAAAAGGGGGGAAAACATATCTTTGTTTCGGAAGAATATTTGCTTTTATTAAAATAAAAAAGGTATATACTGTGTGCAGTACAATCCAGACTCACATGTATTAATTTGCCTATTTTAAAACCCATCGACTCATTTTTTTGGTACGCCATAGCACCTCTATCCAAGTTTTAAAAACCCTTTCTAACACTTATTTTTACATGACGCTCAATCCACATTGTTAATTATCCTCCTCACCCGCTCTTCCTTATCTCTATTGTATTTCATTTGGTTCATAGTTCTTGTATAGCTAAAATACCTTCTTATGCTTATCATGTACATACACTTATATAAGGCATAATTGCCTCCCCTGTTTTAATAAATATACAACAGCAGTAAAATTCTCAACCAAAATTCCCGTGCCTTTTGATATTTGACATTTTTTTGGTATGCCGTAGCACCTCTATCCAAGTTTTAAAAACCATTTCTAACACTTATTTTTACGTGACGCTCAATCCACATGAGTGCTTAAATAGTCTTCATTTTCTGTACAAGAAATAAATAGATGGGAATTTCCTCTTTTCCAATTTCATAATACGCCATTAGAGCTTTTACGTATTTTTTTCTTTTTCCTGATTTAATAATAGTTAAAACTTTAATTATCACTGCAACATTTTATACCTACAACCACAATTTCATAATTACAAAAAATCATATTATAAGTTTATTACTATAATAACTATAAAAATAATATTTTGTAGCTATATACAATTTGATTAAATTATTGAGTTACAAATGTTTCCAATCATAGCTAATATATCGATTTTTTTTCCTTTGGCAATAAATAAATTTTTCTATCCACCATCTTATAGCCACAGTGAAATATTATAGCAAATTGGATTATTTAGCCATAAAACTTGATTATTTAGCCATAATTACAAATTGAATTTCTCAAAGTCTGAAATTCTACATTGGAAAAATTTGATATATGCAAAGTCAATGCATATTGTTGAAATTATCTTATTCGTATGTATTTGACACGGACAAAAATACAAATATATCCAAAATTATAATATATGGCAATATTTAGTAATTTAGAGAGAAGGGAATGAAAAGTGTTCCGTGAGTTAATTTAGAGCTTAGAGAGCATACCTAGAGAGATTGAGAAAGCATATATAATGCATGGAATGATTCAAGTCATTAAAGTTGAGTAACAATTTATAAAAGTCTGTCATTTATTGGTAAAGTTTATTGGTTACAGATTGATTGTTTAGTGACCACAACAATCAGACAGAAGTTTGGACACAATCCAAAGCTTGTGAAGGTCCGAGTGACATAATTCATTTATCAATATAAAAGGATGGCGCACTAAAAAAACCTAAAATAGCAACAAAAATTAGTGGCAGAATAATTTTCCATCACCATTTAGCGACTATTTTTCATTTTAGTCGTCGAAAGTTATTTTGTCAAATTAGCGATAAGTTTAATGACAAAATAGCGATGAAAAAAAAAGAAAACTGTAGTTTTCATTTTAGTCATTTTAGTCGTCGAAAGTTATTTTGTCAAATTAGCGATAAGTTTAATGACAAAATAGCGATGAAAAATATAAAACTGTAGCTAATTATGGATACTTAGTGATTGTTTACATGCAAATAGTAGATTTGGGTATTTTGCTAGTTTCGGGCTGTTAAGCCTATATAGCTCTGCAATCCCATTTGTATCATTTTCATAATATAGGTCGATTTTGTCTACTTCTCCTCTATATCCACATGTTACTTGGTTGAGCCATTGAGAATGAAATTAATCAATTAGAACCAGAAAAGCAAAATAAATTCATCAATTATATATAATCTAGTGAGAAAATATCTATTTGCAAACCTTTGTGTTGAAGAAGTTGGTAACCTTATCAATTGCATGACATGGAAGCTGTTCATGAAGCAAAGTGCAAAACATCTTCATTGTAGACATCAAATATGTCAGCCAATAACTACCGGGAATTGGTAGCACTTGATAAAATATGCAGAATGTTTCGAATTCAATTTTTTCTAATGGCATCTTTTAATTAAAAATTATGCTTCTCCTGTAAAAAAAATTAAAAAAATTAAAAAAAAAATCAGCCAATCCAACCTACAAACTTACACACATTAGATTCCAAGAAGAAAATGCAACAAATAGAAACAAAGTACATGTCTGAGGCTCGAAATCAGAAATTATTAGCTGAACTGAAAGTGATTCCATTGATTTATTTATTTTTTTTTTTTCCAAGCACAAAATTAGCCAGATAAAAGTTTTGAACTCTCTTATAAGGCTCTTTCTTTCTTTCATGGATCCACTTACCAAAAGCTCAAAAATAACTCATCTGTGTTAGGCCCATGTACATGCAATTGGGCTGCTAACAATATATTGAGCATTGCTCCAAACAATTGAACCAAATGCTGCTTCACTTT
The DNA here is from genome assembly GCA_947683425.1 of Excoecaria cochinchinensis. Lineage (NCBI taxonomy): Eukaryota > Viridiplantae > Streptophyta > Magnoliopsida > Malpighiales > Euphorbiaceae > Excoecaria > Excoecaria cochinchinensis. The sequence goes on from CANTUQ010000050.1 coordinate 10,253,579, forward strand.
TCGGCTTACCCATTTTCTTATCCACAAAAGTTATGCTGTATTTCTTCTTCTCCCCTACTTTTTTAAACACCAATTGAGTTGGTTGTACTGTGACCGCTACGTTGGCCGGTGCAGTCACTGCAACTTTGTATGTAGATCCAATAACACCTACATTGGTCAACTCACGGGTGTATTTGACTCTCGTTTTATTTTTAAATAAAACTGAAAATGATGGATAATTAAGCTCCCCAACATCAAAAAATTTAGTAGAACAGGTGATATTAGGGTTCATGGCAAATCCTCTAACCATGGGAAGTGGGTAATCTATTGAACACAAGAATTTTATATAGTTGCGACTTGAAATATCATAAATGAGGCCTGGAGAGAAGGCTTTTTTCGGGTTGATGTGGCCTGACCCGTAGGCCCATGGGTTCGAATGTTCACCAGTTGCTTGATCAGAAATAGGAGAATTGGTATTATCAGTGGTGTAAGCAGTGGTCATGATGGCTGATTTGATTGCACTAGGACTCCAATTTGGATGGGCTGCTTTTAGTAATGCTGCTATTCCACTCACATGTGGGCATGCCATGGATGTGCCTGACAAGTTTTGCAATCTATTAATACTATATGCAAGGAGTTGAATTAATATGCTTGATACTGATTTAGATACTATAATTTTTGAAAAATCATATAAATCCATGAAAACATATTAATTTTCATAATTTTTAGGATTTTTTTTTCTTCGCATGTTAAAAGTTAAGGTTTTCAAATGATGAAATATGTCTACTTCAAAAGTTCATAAACATATTAGAAAAAGTAAAAATTGGAAGCATGGATTTAACCATTAATACCTGAAATAATATTGTATTCAATAATCCTTTTATCCTCCTTCAATTCAGTTGGACCTCTAGCCTGAGTCCATCCAGCCAAAATACTAACTCCAGGAGCCATTATATCAGGCTTCAAGATCTCTGGTGTCACCTTATTTGGCCCTCTCGAACTAAAAGTACCCACCATCGGTGTTGGCCGGATACCCACTTCAGTTCCTCTAAAGCTAAGTAGAACTGTAGGCTTGGCATTAGTTTCTATGTATTTCTTAATTAAATCACCATCTCTATACGACACCTTAACTGTAGGCACTAAATCGGCCTCAGAATCCAAAACCTTGGTCTCCGTCTCATAAAATATCATCCCAACACCTCCAGCCTTCTTGACATTAACACCTTTATGTGCTTGTCCAATGAGCCCTGAATCACAAACCACAACTTTCCGACGAACCAAACTTGGTTTAAGTGTACCATCTGCACAATAAGAACTATTTTCTTGGTTGAAATACACCAGACCCACTTCTTTACTCCCCATTCCAGGTCCATTGTATAGGGTCACACCCTTTATACGGCGTTTATCGCCGAGCAAAGCATAGGCTGGAAAGTCCCGATCTATGCTTCCGGCAGCCACTGTAAGCATCCATGGAGCCTCATTTGATACAGTAGAGTCCCATGGTCCTTCATTACCAGCTGCACAAGACACTAGAATACCATTTCGCACTGCGGCAAATGCTCCCTGGGCAATCGGGTCACTATGATAAGGAATGGGTTCAAGAGTTTCAAAGCCAAGTGATAAAGATAGTATATCAACACCATCTTTAATTGCCTGCTCCATAGCTGCAAGGACATCAGCTCCAGCACTGCCAACTTTATAGTTTGCTATGCGAGCGCGCATTGCCATTCCCCTAGCAGTGCCTCTCGCATAGCCAAATGCACTCACATTCGCCACTGGGGCACCTGCAATTGTTGTCGCAGTATGCGTCCCGTGCCCTTCAAAATCTCTAGCCGAAGCAAGAGCTTTTAGTTCTTTTTTCTCGCTTGCTTTGAGGAAATAACGAGACCCGATTAGCTTTTTGTTGCAGAGTTTGTGATCGAAGTCTGGAGTAGACTTACATTTTCCCTTCCAACGTTTCGGGATATCCGGCAAGCCAGCATCATCAAAACTTTTGGATTCCGGCCACACTCCGCTATCAACAACTCCGACAATAACATCTGCAGCAGCTCGTTCGATTTCTTGAAATTCACCTCCTTCAATGAAATTAAAGTTCGAATTGATGCCTAGGAATTGTGGGGTGCGTGTGGTTTGGAAACGGTACTCTCTATCTTCAAAGACATTAAGAACATGGTCCAGCTGTCTAAGATACTCAGCTTCTTGAGGATGTAGATGGGCGGCGAAGCCATGGAAGGCGGTGGTGTAGGAGTAGAGAATGGAATCGGGGGTTGAAGTGAGAGATTGGTACCATTGATTGTGAGTGGGAAATGAGTCGGGTTTTGAAAAGTGATTCATTTGGATAAGGTAAGTTTGCTTATTAGCAGTGGCCAATAAAAGAGTTTGTAAAAAGAGAAGAAGATTGAGGAACCAGAAGTTTGATCGCCTGGAAGCCATTGTTGTTCAAATGTGTTTATGCATAGAAATTGAGAGCTAAGATTGCCCTTTTATGCAAGTTATTATCTTTTTCTGAAGGTTGGAGGATATATTACAATATATAATTAATCCGATAAAACCAAGCTATTATCCTTTTTTTTTTTTAATTATTATTGTTATTTGGATGAAAAGTTGCAAAATGATTTAAAATAATATTAAATATAATAAAATGATGACCCATTTATAAAGTCAGCAACAAAGGCCCACCATTGCGTCATTTGGTTTAGCGCGGTTTCACGTTAAATAATAATAATAATAATAATAATAATAATAAGATCGCCAATATTATAAAATTAAGAAGAAAACACTAATGAAGCTAAGAATCCATTTCATTTTAATAAACAAAATTGTTAATATTATAAGTTTTATTTGAATTTGAATGGTTTAATATATTCGCTGTGATTTAAACTTAACTTTATAATTTATTAAATTTGAATAATAATCTATATATGAATTATCTACATATGTCAAATTTATATATAACAAAACACAAATTCATATTATTTTTTAAAAATTGAAATTCGTGATACTCAATTTTATTGGTGTGACATCGCATGACATAAAAAATTAACAAGAAATTTATCAAAATCAATAAGAAACCAACATGTTCGGTTTTTAACTAATTTCTCCAATTTCACTAGACATCTTCTGTAACGCCTCAAATATTGTAAAATGTTTAACTGGGTTGAAATTTTATAAGAAACTTAACTTAAATGGATATAGAAAAGTAAAAGAGATGTGAAATAAATTAATTAGGGGTTGAATTGAGTTTAAGAGGAACTAATTGGGAATTTGACACAAAACTACCCTAATCTAGCCAAAGCTACGTCGTTTTGGCTCTCCTTTTCTCTTTTTCTTTTTCTTTTCTTTCTCCCTTTCCGTTGCAGCCGCCTCCTCCTTTCCCCAATCAGCCCCTTCGTTTTTCCAGACCCATTTGCTCCCCTTCTTCCGTCGCCACCTCTACCCCTCCATCCGCCGTGATTCGTTGGTTTCCTTCTCCCCTTCCGACGCGCACAATGGCAGCAGCCCGTTCTTCTCTTTTTTCCCTCCGATTCTGTCCTGATCTCAGCCCTCTCTTTTCGTCATTTCTGTCACTGTGCCCGCCGGAACACCGTCAGCCCCTCCTCTTCGAACGGTGACTTTGGGGTAAGTTAAAATAACCTCCAATCTGAAATTTTTGGAGATTTGTATAAGGGGAATAGGTTTGGAGAAAAGGAGTTAGGAATTTGAAATTAAATCTTATGAATTTGACATTTAAAACTTTTAATAAGCTAGATTTTTCATTTCTAGATTAATATAATTAACTAGATTTACATTATTATTGAGGTTTATTGAATTTTGAATTGAATTGTTGTGTGTATCTTGTGAAGAAGAAGAGGAAAGCATGAGGAATAAAGGGAAAGAGAAGTAAGTGGAGGACTAAGTTCACTTTGGACAACCCGTTGAAGTTGTTTTGCTAGAATTTTGAGGTTTGCAACCACTAAATTCACCTTTTCTTATTTTATATCTATTGTTTGAGTCTGAATGGTGTTTGATATGAGATTTTATTGAGAATTAGTAGAGTTTTCTTAAATAAATAGACATAAATTAGCTTGTTAAAGTGGCTGATTTAGTATAAGTATTTTATAAACATTGAAGTGCTAAGTTTATGAGTTATATTTGCAATAATAAAAGTTGAACTTGAGTATTTAATTAGTGATTGAGTTAAAGGGATTAAAAGATGCAGCGAAGGTGTGAGTTTAGTGATGTCAGCAAACTTAAAGTTGAATTTATTGATTAATATGCATGATTGCTCTTGACATTCTAAATAATGCTACAAATGATGAAATGTGGGGTGTAAATAACAAGTAAGCTAATCTTTAAAAAAAAAAAATCATTCAAGTAAGTTTGTTATTTATACAAAATAAAAATTTGAATTACAATGTTATAATTTGAATGATTGTGTAATAGTGATGCTTTAAGGCCATATGGTGCCATAGAGCGAATTGAGAATTAAAATACGGACTGTAAATTGAGGTATTATTATTGCCCTTGGCAATTGATAGGAAACATGGGTGAGAGTATAGTTCGCTAGCCATAGGGAGTAGAGAACTGCATTGTTAATTGGGACGTCCGCGGGTTATTGAGAACCTGCGAAATTTAATACTGTTATTACTACTGTTATTACAATGGTTATTTCTACCGCTACTGTACTGTTACTGTTGCTCGTCCTACATACTTAACTCACGTAATCCCATTGGTTTACTTTGGGCAATAGATCATACAATGCACACATATTTATGTATTAACTTTAATTATGTTTAAGGATTCATTGTGAATGAATTTAATTGTTGGCTTGCTTGTTTAATATATTTAAACTGCTAATGTGTTTACTGACTCAATTAAGTAAAATCTCTTATAAGGAATATGACGAAAATTCACCTTCTTGGAATTTGGTTTCATACACTTATTTGTCTATTATTACTACTACTATCATTATTATTATTACTTTTTAAATGAAATTCAGTTATGATTTTAATTAAGATTATTATTTGTGAAAAGTGAAATTAGTGGTTGCCACTAAGCAATGTGTTTAGCGCGTGGACTTTTATTTCTGCGCATAAGTGTACAGGTTCTTGAACAATAAGGCAGGCCAAGGATCTATCAGGAAGTATGGAGAAGTTCTTTTACTTCAAAATAGATGCTTAGATTTAGTATTTTCTCTTTGGGCATTCTCTTTTAGAATATTAGACCTGAGCTATCTAATGGCTTGTTATAAGCTATTTTAGAATTGATTTGTAGTTCACTGCGAATGATGATTTATGGATGTTGAATTTTATTGTAAATATATACATGGATAAAGGAAGATGAATGTTCTTTTTTTTATATATATTGGACAATGTATAAATTGGAATGGTAAATTCACAACTGTTGATGAATTTGCCTTTTATTTGAATAATTGAGGTGGATGGGAGGAATTGATATTGTATTGGCTTGCTTATGGAGTTGGGATGTGTGGATATTGATAGAAGTGTAAAAATTTGAAATTGTTTAACAAGAGGATAGGGACCGGTATAGGGGAAACTCCGTCCGTTTTTCGGCAGAATTTTGGGCATTTTAAATTACAACATAAGGGAAGCTATTAAAGTGAGAATTAAATTTTAGATACACAGAAGGATCTAGTTGGGTAACATTCGATACCTGACCCTTATTGGGTCGGGTACGGGTGTTACATGTTCACTATGCATGTGGGATATCGTGTGGTATAAATATTCTTATCACAACAGTTCAAATGCTACATCTGCACACAGTTGAGTATTATGTGCTTAAATTTTTCAAAAATAGTTTGAATTTTTATTTATTGTTTATAAAATTGATAAATATATATATTCAAAAGGTCATTGTTAAAGATTTAATGTTCAAACGAATGATGAATTTAAATTCATGTGTCATGTATTAAGTTAGACTTGAAAAAGCCAAATTTAATAATTTTAGTATTTATTATTTTACTAATATTTCGATCGGTTTGATTTTAGTGAATTTTTTATACTAAAAAATGAACTAAAATAACCAATTTTTTATTTTAAAATCCAATAGATTAAACTAAATATATTGAATTGGTAACTATTTGGTATGATTTTCAATTTCAGTTTGATTCTTAAGTTCTAAATGTAAATCGAGATTTGATCCGAAAAAGAAATGACCTAAATGATAATCCGAAAATCCAAAATTGAAAAGTAGTATATGAAGGGATCCAAATCTGCCGATCCGACTATCAAGTCTAGTTTCTGGTAAGCACTACTAAAATATTGGAGGGTTGGAATTAAAAGAATTAATATCTGAAGGAGAGTATTTAACCGCACTATAGAATTAACATTTATATGATTTTCAATATTATAAAATTAAAAAGAAAACACTAATTGATAATCCGGGGAATACCGAAATGAGGAACACCACATGGCTAGATGGGGTTGGCCATAAGATAGTTCGGATCAGGTAATAATTGCGACCTGCAAGAAAGGTTAACCTGATCAGATCGAGCGTTAACTCTCCAAAACTTAAGTCAAAAAGGACTTTTAGAGAGAGAAAATAAATGAAAAGAGAGAATTCTCAAGATTCAATATCTAGTGCCCTTAAACGTTTATGCTATTTATAAGGTAGAAGAAAGAGAAAAACTATCCTGTAGAGGTACTCGAGTGAGTAGTTGGTAGATAGAGAGGATGGGTATACCCATGCTCTATTGAGTGTGTCAGTAGATAGCAGAGAATGGCATTGTCAGACCGATCGGATTGGTTGGATGTTTTTGACTTGACATCAGCCGTTTACACGGAAGAGTGCGAGGCCCGTATTTTGGGTCCAGAGCAGACGTTATATTAGGAAATGGCTTTGGGCCTTTTACTTGGGCCCATAATGGATGATGTGCTATCATTTGTCCCCCTCAAAGTAATCCGATCGGATCATAAGGTTAGTGAGCTTTCAACTATCGGGCACCATTTTATTGATCAGATCTTTAGGGTCTGGTTCTTCAAAGGGAATGATGTTTTCACATGCTTAACAAGACGGTTGTCTGTCATGATGACTGACGCTTTATTGATAGCGTCATTAGCGTTTTTTCATTTGACGGCGTGATCTTTCGATCGTCCACAAAGAAGCTTACACGTGGCAAAGGGATGAATCTGGACTCCTTGAAAGTTGTGTCTGTCTTGCAAGGGAAGCCACCATTTCCCTATAAATAGGCTAATTATATTTTACATCTCTTTCGTGTGCTTGTCGCTGTCCCCTTCTCAGTTTCTTCTCGAATTTCATTTTATCCTTAAATCACAGAATCTCCCTCGGAGTACTCAGATTTTTTAGCATTCATCCCCTTTCTGATTCATTCCTCGTTGAAATCACCAAGTAAGTTTTCCTTTACTTGGATGCATTCAGAATTTTTTGAAGTTCCAAGCGATTCAGAGTCTTCTTCTTCTACCAGTGTAGACACCGGGTCCCGAGTCCGGCATAAAATGATAAAAAAGTGATTTCTGGATCCTTGATAATTCCCTCCAAAAAAAATTATATATATATGTAATAAATATATAAATATGTGTGTGAAATTAAAAATTAATTAGTTAATTTTGCTAGTTAATTAAGTAATTAATATTATTGTGTTGACTAAAGTGCATGTAAAATTAAAGTTTAAAGTGTAATTAATTACATAAATTATGTATTAAGTAGATTAATTATATCAATGTGTAATGTATGTAATGTTTAATTAATTAATGTATTAATGTGTAATGTGTAATGTGTAATTGATGTATAATGTTTGATTAAATTAATGTGTGTGTATTAATTTGAATTAAGTGAGATTAATTAAAAAGAAGAAAATGAGGGAATTATGGAGGAAATTATCCTTGTGCCCTTAGCCCTAATTTAGGGGTATAAGTAGAAAAAGATGAGAAAAATTAAAGGGGGGGTCGGCAGATCAAAAGAAAGAAAAAGAAAGGAAAAGAGGGGGCTCTCTCGGATGGGAACAAGAAAAGAAAAGAAATAGAAAAGAGAAAAGAGAGAAAAGACACAGAGAGAGCAAGAGGGGGCTCGGCAGATCAAAGAAAGAAGACCAAGAAAAGAAAAGAAAAAAGAGAAAGAAAAGAAAGAGAGCAAGAACAGAGGAGGGTGAGGCCGGCCATAAGACCAGGAGCAAAGAAATAGAAAGTGAGAAAAGAAGAATAGAAAGAAAAGAGAGAGTGAAAGAGTGAGTGAGTGAAAGAAATAGAAAGTGAGAAAAGAGAGAAAGAAAGCCAAATAAGGAAAGAAGAGAGGAAAGCCCAGGCGCCGGAGAGAAAGAAAAAGAGGAGAAAAGAAAGAGAGAGGAGGCGAGGCCTCCACCGGCCAACCACCGCCGCGCATGGCGGCACGCGCCCCACCGGAAGAACCACCACATCCGGGCGCACCCAGTCGTAGCCGCCGTTTCCCCATCGGACTCCGGCAGCCGGCGCGTGAGGGAGAAGGATCCGGACCGTTGAAGCGCGTTTTTCGGCGACGGTGGACCTCTGATCGGCGCGTGGACACCGCCAGTGAGACCCTGTGATGACGATCTACACTCCGGTGGTGGAGGTGACGGCCACCCTTGCTCCGGCGACACTCCGGCGACGGTAAGCCCTTCTTTTCCTTATTTTATATTATTATTATTATTATTAATATATATATATATATATTTTATTTATTTTCTGTTTTTATATTTATTTATTATTATTATTAATATTATTATTGTCTAATTTGTGTTAATTTTATGTTGATGTTATTATTTAATTGATTTGTGATTATTTAATTTATATTTATTATTATCATTATTATTATTATTATTATCATTATTGATTATTGTTATTATTATTGTTATTTATTTATGCAATTATTTATGTATTCATTTACTTATTTATTTAGAAATATGTAATTACTATTTTAATGCATTTTATGTATTTGTGGTCTGTAATAATAAAATGATTTTCGACCGCTCTTAAAAAGAACCACCACACAAATGTTTTCTACCAAAAAGAATGTTTGTTAAATAAAACTGGACCAATGTCCTATTTTACCCAATAAAATCATCACATAAAAATTGTTTTCCATAATGAATGCATGCGAGGACCAATGTCCTCATTGTTAATGAATAACTCGTTTTATGCATGTATTGCACATTTACAAACGAGGGTTGTATTCTGCCCTTAGTATTATTGTAAATTTATTTCATGCTTTAATGCTATTTTATTTTATGCTCTTAAATGGATGAATGCGCTTTAATTTAAATTGCATCGTGTGGAGAGAGAGCGAATCAATGTTAATTAAAATTTGATCATAAAATAATCAAGCTAGAAATAGATGAGAAATCCCGAACCCAGCTCTGGTCTTTGGGCTCAAGAGGTTAGAGGTCATCCTTCAAGATACTTCTTGAGTCACGAGACTTTAGCGCTAATCCTAGGCTCCTTAGGGTAAGGAGTACACCTTCCATGATCCCTCTGGCTGGCCCAAAATGGATACCAAGCGCAGTCTTAGGCTCTCCGAGGCGAGAGAAACTTTCCCAATGTTCTATTGGGTGGCGACTCCATGAAACCTCCTTGTTGCCCAACATAGATGCACTTGCGATTTATCGCAAGCTGTTGACGGACCCACAATTGCCCGATCGCCCTCGAACGGGCGGTCCGGAAGGGCGGCGCACGGGATCCGGCGCGCGTCACAGTGGCGACTCCACTGGGGACGATATGGTTTGAGATTTCAATTTGAAAATACCTCATTTAATATTTATGGTTAAAATTTAATTCATAAATTCGCTTTCTCTCATTTGCATTACATCTCATTAGAGCTTTAGAATATGCTAGTTTGGTCCCTCTATTAGCCCCGGTGCGTTCCTGAAGCACGACCTCATTTTCACTCAATTTGGGGAAGTGTTAAGGATAATCACCAGCCCAAAGCTCGTACCATCGTGGTATATAAACTGGTGACCCGATCGGTCGTTACGCTCGTGATGAGCTAGACCCGTCGGCAGGGATCATGCTTGGGTAGCCCTAAAATAACACCACTCATGACCAAAGCCCATGAAATGGCAATAGAAACTTTCACTAGGTGACATGTACCATAATATCGTGCTTGCTATTTGGGCCGTCATATACTGAACAAAATCAATTGAATCAGATGATTTTCATCAAAGGCTTTCATGCCCCTATGGGCTTACCTTGATTTAATCGAATTGTTTAAATATATAATGGCCAAACATCCATGCGCATGTGCTTTAAAGTAAGAGTTGTTAAGCTGCCGGTTTTTCACCGTGCACTATACGCGTTCATTGGGTTCCCTGTTAACTCTTGGATAAAGCTCACCTAGGAAAGAGACCGCACGACCCCGTGTGTGGGAGAAATAAGGTTGTAAGGATCTACTTGCTTGCATGTGGCTGTGAATGCTGCACAACATGTACATACATCACATGTCATTCATGTCTAAAAAAAAAATCAAAAAAAAATATAAATATAATAAAATAATAACAATAAAAAATACATTTCATATTGTGTATATATCCTTTTGCCTAAATATTTTTTTTTCATACATATACCATCATGTATATAACTTTTTCATGCATTGCATCGCATAATTACAATTTATTGATTTTTTCACTCACCAAGGACCATCTGCACAATTCACGATCATGCATTGTATATTTTCATACACGCATCATTCTAACAATTTAAATTTTCAGCCATCGTAGATTCATTTAAGTGGATTAGAGGCCCTGACGGTCGATTAGTAAGGACAGATTCGCCCTTTGGATTGCTGGAATTAGCGCTTGATTGGGATCCTGAGCCACTCTCAGCATCTAGTACCTCATCCTCATGATTCACGAGCACCTACTATCCCACAACCACTTGTTGATCCACAACAACCAATAGCCCATGCTGGGGGCAAGCCGAACCACCTGCTGGTGGAGAGGCTCTTTTTATTGGCAATGCTCGTCAACCTGTCAATGAGCATAGAGCTGTGACACTTTTTGAGCCAAGAAGGGCAAGAGTTCATAATCCCGAGGAGGATTTTGTGGAAGAAGATGAGATTGAGGACATAGCAGCCCACCAACGCTGGCCAGTTAACGGATCAATGATAAATTCTGAGGGATTGAATTCAAGATCTTATCAACAGTAAAGAAATTGTTGACCCAGAGAAGAAGGGAAAATAAAAGCCAATGGCAGATGAAAGACATTGGTTGGAGTGCCTGCTTTGCTACAAGATGTCTTTATATTTGAGCTTTTCAAATAATGGCATATGCAATATTGGTCATTTCAATTATGTTTTTGCTCATTTGTATATTATTTCTAATGATTTCATTTCTTATGATCATGATACATTCATTCATTTTGACATTAATTCAATTAATACTACTACATTTAATCTTGGAACTTTGGGAAATCCAAAAAAAATCTTGATGGCATCTGATATAACTCCTGAAGAGAGAGAGTCAGAGAGAATAAAAATAAGAAAGAAAAAAAACTAGTTACAATTAGGAGACTGGATGAAAACTCACTAAGAGCACTAGAACCTTTCTGATTACCCGTCGAGGCGATCTCTGGGTAAGACAGAACCCGGAAAATAATTTAGGCACCGTTTCTTTGTATAGCCCTTTAAATGACTATTTTCTACCTTTATTTTACAATCGCTCGCTAGCCCATTGAGCCTTTATGAAGGTATGCTGAATGCGTACCAATTTTGTTGTTACACACATTAAAACTACCCCCTCGCCTAAAATAATTTTGGCTTCCCCTTAGAAGAGTGGCCGCTCTAAAACTGATGGATGTACATTTGAACAATTCTTTGGACTATTAAAAAAAAAATTGACTTGATAAGAGCAAGTTCAGACTTTGAAAATAGGGTTTAGTTATGCACGAAAGGCATGAGCTCAAAAAAAAAGAAGCGAAAGCAAAAAGAAGAAAAAGAAAAACAAAAATGAAAAATCCAAAAAGAAAAAATGAATGAAAAATGAAAGAAAAAGAAGCAAATAAAAAAGAAAAAAGAAGAATAAAAAAGAGAGCCCAAAATGGTGACCAATTGACTAGTTTCAATGATTGTCCTTCTGATCTCAAGGAGCTAGAATGTTATCGAGTCCAAATTCAAGAATACTTTTGAGCCGAGAACGGTTCATCCATCAGTTGAGAAAATATCGCGGCCATTTTTTTCTAGAAACCTGATCTTTATTTGACAGCCATCTACCTAAACTTGAAATTACAACCAAAGTAAGACCTTTTGATTCTGGGTTCAGTCTTATCCAGTTAGCGGAGATGACCTTCTAGTAAGATTTGGTACGTAAGAAAAGGCCTATGGTGTTTCTTGAGTTTCAAGCGATAAGCCATGAGTGCATTCATGCATTCGAGTTAAGTCTCGTTTCCGACGTTGCTTCTAGAATTTGCATTCAAAAGATTAAATGAGAGCAGAGAGAAAATATTCAATCATGAGAATCAAAAAGAGAGCAGATTGATAACAGGAGTTTGATGCTTTCGAGATCCATCCCGAGATTGGATGAGGTTTTGTATCTTGAGATTAATGCCAAATAATGATCATATATTATGAAATCAAATTGAAATATGTGCAATGGTATCGATGTAACCAGAAGAGTTCATCTGATGTACAAAAGAAAAAAAAAAGAAAAAAAAAGAGAAAAGAAAAACAAATAAGAAAAAAAAGAAAAAAAGAAAAAAAAGCCGTTAGAGATGAAAACCGTAATTGGCGCTCTAAGCAAAAGTTAGGCCAAAAGATAGGGTGAAAACCTGAAAACAGGCAGTCTGTCCTAAAAAAAAAAAAAAAGAGAAAAAAAGCCGCTGGAGTGGGTTGGATTCCTTCCAGGCAAAAATAAGGCACAGGGTTATGTGAAAATCCGAAAGGACGCATTTTCCACCAAGAAAAGCCAGTGTGAAAATCCACGAGGGATGCACTACCTTAAAATAATGACTACAGGTTTCAGACGAGAACCTCATGATCCCCAAAGAGCATGAAATTCAAAGGTAATTCCAGAAGGCACTGATCTTACTGCAAATTACAACCAAATCGGCTGTCGCCTCCAAATCCACTTAGGTGAATTTTTATACTGCATTGCTGCATACATACGCATCTCACGTGCATTCTCACAATTTTTTATGCATATTTGCCTTTCTAAGTCTCGCAGAAAAAGAGACTCAAATACGGACACCAGCAGAAACCGAGTGGCGACATCATTCCAAGCATCAATCAAGACAATTAACCCAAGACCTCTCAGGGGGCAGATCTCAATCCAAGACCTCTCAGGGGGCAGCTCTCAACCCAAGACCTCTCAGGGGGCAGACAATCAACCCAAGACCTCTCAGGGGGCAGATCTCAACCCAAGACCTCTCAGGGGGCAACCACTTCTCAAAGGGCTCATAGACAGTACCACTTCATCGAAACGGAGGGTTAGCACGATGGCGGCACTACCACTCTGAGGAGGGTTAGCACGACCACGGCACTACCACTTCACCGAATCTCAAAATCCTCTGAGGAGGCAAAAATCTCAAAGTCCTCTGAGGAGGCAAATCCCAAAGTCCTCTGAGGAGGCAAAATCTCCAAGTCCTCTGAGGAGGCAAAATCTCTAAGTCCTCTGAGGAGGCAAAACCTCAAAGTCCTCTGAGAAGGCAAATTCTCCAAGTCCTCTGAGGAGGCAAAATCTCAAAGTCCTCTGAGGAGGCAAAATCTCCAAGTCCTCTGAGGAGGCAAAACCTCAAAGTCCTCTGAGGAGGCAAATTCTCCAAGTCCTCTGAGGAGGCAAAATCTCAAAGTCCTCTGAGGAGGCAAAATCTGATGGAATATGTCATGGTATGTGTATGATGATCACGCAGCGAAAAACAAAAAAAATTTGATCATACATGCCAAACAATTCCATGACAAGAATCGGAAACATGCAATTTTAGGGTTTTAATAACTTACAACTTTAGATGCCTTTCAAATTGAATTTGATGATGACCAGCAATTTAGATGATCTTGTCCACCTTAGATGTTCACCACCAATGCCAAGGAACAACCTTTTTCGCCACTCCTCTCTATTCTCACACACACACTTGCAAAGACGGCTCAAAACCGAAAGTGCTAGCTTACTAAATATGTATTGTGTAATAGAATTAGTTTGAAGCCACAAGACTTGATCTTGTCCTTCTACTATGTGTAAAGAATGCTCAAAGTCACAAGCAAGCAAGGAAGAATCCTTCTCCTTGTGTAATTCGGCCAAGAAAAAAAAAAATGAGAGAGAGAGATATGTTTCACGCAAAAACCTAGCCTCTCTTATTAGGTCTCTTTCTTTTTTTCTTTTATCTTTTCTATATTTTGTATATTATCTTTTTGGCAAGTATTTGATTTGAATTTCAATTACTTTTAAATAATCTGATTCAAACTCAAAATCCTTCCTAAAGATAAGTAACACAATTTATTTCAAACTCACTTTTGAATTCAAAATTCAAATTAATTTGAAATATTACCTTAACATATATTTAATCAAATATACAATCACTTAATCATGTGCTGAAATTCCATTGTATATCATACTTGGAATTTCGGCTAGGACATGGTAATTATTAGGTGATTTAATTTGACTTAAATACCACTAGGATTTAATACTCAATTAACTTAATTGATTTAATTAATCAATTGAAATTAATCCTATGTGGGCCGAATATTCTCTCTCTCATGGACCAAGGTCCAATAGCAATTTAAATATCCATTACATACATTAATTTGACTTTAATTAAAAGCCCAAATTAATGCCCAATACATTATTTAAATATTTTAAGCCCAATGCTTTGTGTGCGATCCTATAGGTCCATTTAATATTGGCAATGAATTAAGAATTAATTCAAAGGCTATATATATTCTCTAGCAAGATATTATAGCATTCCAAATTAAATGAAAATGCAATTGGCATTTAGTGACCTAATGCAATTTTATATAGTCCCTTACCCATAAATATCAGAATTAATATAAGGCATGGAACTAGTCATCCTTATATGTAAGTTAATTCCTTTCTTGATATTCCAGTGACACTGAACTCTCAGATAAATAATGGTTACTCATTATTTCATCTCGGTATGGCCATACACTTCTCAGTTCACTGATCAAGTGGCCGATGATATTTTCTCTCTTATAGAGAGGGGTAATCCCTTCACTTCTCTCATGCTCTCTAACATGAATCAATGCATACCCAAGCATACCCATACTTGTCACTCAGTTACGAGCACGTTAGGTGTATGTCAAAGTACACAGTAATTCATAAAGAGTTTCATAGAGATTTTAGGTCTAAGAACTCCGATACAAAACTTGCATATGAGAAACACTTATGACTTGTACCATGTAGTGTTCTCATGTGTGGATCGTATCCAAATACCATGTTACAAACATGTATCTATGATCTCTGATTGACACTTTTGTCCTTATGATCCGTAAGACAGAACTCAACTAATCAGAGAGAGCATACTAGTCTTAATTCATTTGTTATTCCCATAACAATGACTGATTAGGGATATTTAGAATGAAGTCTCATTTGTTTCAAGGTCTTACAACCATGTGCCTCACACATGATAACTTAAACTGAAACAACATTCTTGGATAGTTCTATCAATTGACATGCACAGGAATACAATGGATAAAACAAAATGTCTCATTTATTAACTAAAGTATTTTATTACAATGTATTGGGGCTAGGGCTTACACTAACAATCTCCCACTAGCACTAGTCCCAATTGGGCATAGCCCTAAGACCGAATGATCTCAAATGAGCTTCGTGCAGATTTGGGCGCAACTGTTTCGTCAAAGGATCTGCTACATTGTCTTCACTTGCTATCTTGCTGACCTTGACATCCCCACGATCAATGATTTCTCTGATCAGGTGGTACCTCCTGAGTATGTGTTTGGATTTCTGGTGTGACCGGGGCTCCTTGGCCTGTGCAATGGCCCCGTTGTTGTCACAAAAAATTTCTAATGGATCTAGGATGCTTGGGACCACTCCTAATCCAGAAATGAAATTTCTAATCCAAACAGCCTCTTTTGCAGCCTCACTTGCTGCAATATACTCAGATTCTGTAGTTGAGTCGGCAACGGTCTCTTGCTTTGAGCTTCTCCAGCTGACAGCAGCACCGTTTAAAACAAAAACGAATCCAGATTGCGATCTTGAGTCCTGAGTGCTGGTTTGAAAAGCAGCATCGGCATAGCCTTGTATGACGAGCTCTTCCTGACCACCATACACCAAGAAGTGATCCTTAGTCCTTCGTAGGTACTTTAGAATCCCTTTTACAGCAGACCAGTGCTTTTCACCAGGGTCTTGCTGAAACCTACTGGTTATACTCAGTGCATGAGCAACATCCAACCTAGTACATAACATAGCGTACATGATAGATCCAATAGCAGATGCATATGGGATTCTACTCATGTTGTCCCTTTCCTCTTTGGTTTTAGGGCACTGTTTTTTAGTTAAAGGAACTCCCAAAGCCAAAGGTATGTACCCTTTCTTTGAGTCTCCCATACTAAAACGCTTTAGTACCTTGTCTATGTACTTATCTTGACTTAGTCCCAATAGCCGATTCGATCTATCTCTGTAGATCCGAATACCAAGTATTGTCTCAGCTTCACCTAAGTCTTTCATTGAGAAACATTTCCCCAACCATTGCTTAACCTTTTGCAATGTTGGAATGTCATTCCCAATGAGAAGGATGTCGTCCACATACAGGACCAGAAATACTACTATGCTCCCACTAACCTTCTTGTATACACAAGGCTCATCTTCGTTCTTGACGAAGTCAAATTCTTTGACTGCCTCATCAAAACGAAGATTCCAACTTCGGGATGCTTGCTTTAATCCATAAATGGATTTCTGAAGCTTGCAAACCTTCTTAGGATGCTTGGGATTGACAAAACCTTCAGGTTGTGTCATATACACATCCTCAAGTAAATTTCCATTAAGGAAAGCAGTTTTGACATCCATTTGCCATATCTCATAATCATGATATGCAGCTATGGCAAGCAAGATCCTAATGGATTTGAGCATGACTACAGGCGAAAAGGTTTCATCATAGTCTACACCATGTGTTTGTCGAAAACCTTTCGCTACTAGTCTACCTTTGTAGGTCTTATCAGCTTTGAGTTTAAATAGCCACTTGCATTCAATTACTTTAGCACCTTCTGGTGGATCAACCAAGGTCCAAACCTGGTTATCGTACATTGATTGCATCTCGGATTTCATGGCTTCAAGCCAATTTTTCGAGTCTGGGCTTTCAATAGCTTCTCGGTAGGTAGTAGGATCCTCACGATCTACTAACTCAATAGTGTCACTGTCGGTGATTAGAAAACCATATCTCTCAATCCCCTGACGTACCCTACCGGACCTTCTAGGTACTTGTGCAATGGGTTCTTGTTCCACAATTGGTTGTGAACTTGATCCCATTTCCAACTCATCCTGTATAGGAGTTTGTGGCGTTTGAATTTCTCCAAGTTCTACTTTACTCCCACTGTCTTTCTTGAGAAGGAACTCCTTTTCCAAGAAAACAGCCTTGCGAGCAACAAATACTTTGTTCTCGGTTTGTGAGTAAAAGTAGTATCCCTTTGTTTCTTTGGGATAAGCCACAAATAAGCAGACAGTGGATTTGGACTCTAGTTTGTCAGATGTTAATTTCTTAACATGTGATTCACAGCCCCAAATCCTGAGAAATGACATATTGGGTTCTTTCCCAGTCCATACCTTGTATGGTGTCTTTTCAACTGCTTTAGTTGGAATACGGTTTAGTAGAAACGCAGCAGTTTCTAATGCATAGCCCCAAAAAGAGACAGGAAGATTTGCTTGACTCATCATAGATCGAACCATGTCCAATAGAGTTCGATTTCTCCTTTCGGACACACCATTCCATTGTGGTGTTCCAGGAGGAGTGAGCTGTGAAATAATACCACACTCTTTTAGATGACAGTCAAACTCTTGGCTTAAATATTCGCCACCTCGATCTGACCGAATGGCTTTTATACTTTTGCCAAGTTGGTTTTCTACTTCGTTTTTAAACACTTTGAATTTCTCAAAAGTTTCAGATTTATGCTTCATTAGATAGACATGGCCATATCTACTGAAGTCATCTGTGAATGTCACGAAGTAGCTAAAACCACCTCTAGCATGTGTACTTAATGGTCCACATACATCGGTATGTATTAGCTCCAATAAGCCATTAGTCCTCTCACCTTTCTTGTTAAAAGGACTCTTTGTCATTTTTCCATGCAAACATGGCTCGCATGTATCATAAGATTCTAAGTCAAATGACCCAAGCACTCCAGTTTTGTGGAGTCTTGAAATGCGTTTTTCGTTTGCATGTCCTAAACGACAATGCCAGAAGTAAGTAGGGTTTAACTCATTTGATTTAACCCTCTTTGTATTAATGTTGTATATGGACTCTTTGTTTGATAGATCAAGGATATAAAGGCCATTTTGCAACATGGCATTGCCATATGAAATGCCTTGGCGACGAATATGAGCATTGCCATTTTTAATAACAAAATCAAATTCATCCAAATCCAATAATGAAACTGAAATAATGTTTCTGCTCATAGCAGGCACATAATAACAATCTTTCAAAATTAAACAAAGTCCGGAAGGTAAAGTGAGTTGATAGTCGCCTATCTCCATGGCAGCAACTCGTGCTCCATTCCCCACACGGAGGTCCACTTCATTCTTCCCAAGTAATCTCCTATTTCTTAGCCCCTGCACATTTGAACAAATGTGAGAACCACAACCGGTATCTAGTACCCAAGTGGTAGAAATAGAAAGGTTAATTTCAACAACAAAAATACCTGAACTGGACGCCTTGGCTCCATTCTTTTTTTGTTCTTCCTTGAAGAGAGCGCAATTCTTCTTCCAATGCCCTATTTTGTTGCAATGGAAGCAAGTGCTCTCGCTCTCCTTGGGCTTTTGCGCCTTGGGCTTGGATTGGGCCTGAGGTGCGCTCCCATTTGACTTGAACCGAGCCAGGTCATTCTTGGGTTTTGCCTTTCCCTTTCCTTTTCCCTTAGCCGGTCCCTTCTTAATGCCCCCTTGAACCATCAGTATGGGATTAGTCTTTCGAATGTTTTCTTCAGCATTCTTAAGCATCCCATGAAGCTCAGTAACTGACTTGTTCATCGCATGCATGTTATAATTCATTACAAATGGATCATAATCATCAGCCAATGATCCTAAAATCAAGTCAGTAGCCAATTCCTTTGGTACTTGTACCTCAAGCTTCTCAAGAGTATCAAGATACCCTTTCATCTTGAGTACATGCGTACTAACAGGAGTACCTGCAGCCATCTTACAGGAAATTAAGGCCTTAGTTGTCACAAACCTCTCGTGACGAGCTTGCTCTTGGAACATCTCCTTTAAGTGCACCATGATCGCATACGCCTCTTGGTCCATAAATTGCTTTTGCAAGTCAGGCACCATAGTGGCTAGCATCAAACAGGTCACATCATTGGAGTCGCTCTTCTTGGTCTCAAAAGTTTCCCTTTGAACCGCAGAGGCGTTCCTTGCAGGTTCTTGAGGCAAGGGTGCATCCAAAACATACGACTTTTTCTCTTGCTTAAGAACTATCCTTAAGTTTCGAGACCAGTCTATGAAATTGGTGCCATTCAATTTGTCCTTTTCAAGGACCGATCGCAATGAGAAATTGTTGTTTGAAGATGCCATTTTTCAATCTACAATAAAATTTAGCAAGATTAAATGAGGTCTTATTAATTAATCCCACAAACCGAATTAATATCCCTTTAAATAATTCGCGTTAGTGATTTAATGTGGGCCAAGATCCACTTTTCACAACAACCTTATTAGTCAAGCTGAGCTTGTACACCTAACAAGTTAAGTTACTTAGGTAGGATAACTCCAATCATGACTCGTTCATGACTCTTGGATCAAATGGGCTAACATCTTAAGATGTTATAGCACAAACCCATTTATTAGTTGCCTAGGTCCGGGCATCCCTTTCCATGTTAAGTCCAACCTACATTCACAACTCATGCCTCACAAAGATAATCGGGCGCATCTAGGACTCCTAGTCTACGTTACCGATGATCGATGCCTTGACATGTTTCGAATTAGGAAGGCAACTTTGTGACTTACTATTTTTAGGGATTCATTTTATTACGGCTTACATGGCATACGCTTTGTCATCCATTCATAGCATGCATGTATAAATAATTGCATAAAGTAAAGCGTGACAAACATGGGCCCATAAAACCTACAATTAAGATTCTATACTATTACACAAGAATCTTCGAGTTGGGCTTCACCTTGATTTACAAAGTCTTCAAGTAAATTCTATTCTAAGAAATAAATGAAACTTTTACAATAATACATAATGGCTCGCAGGCCATAATTAATTACAAAAACCCAGGGCCCATGAATGCACCATGCATATCCATTTATCACACCAAACAAGCAAATTAATATACATAACATTCATGGATCAAACAAAGTCCAATTTTAATTAAATTAGCCAAGCCCATTAATGGAAATTGTGTACTTGAACCTTTAAGAGATGACCCCGTGATGGGCCTGGGCCGAAACCCAATGGACTAAATCCTCTTATTGAATAAGTTCTCTTAAAAGCCCAAAACACATACTAGTTAGATTTGTGCCATAAATCAACTCTAGTGTTATTTCCAATTTTGCCATTTTTAATTTTATGTCATTCAGCCCATAAACATTAAAAATACATATAATATGTACCAACATGAATTAAAGCATAAAATCATGAAGAACATATATATAAAAACATGGCATACATATAAAAACAAACAAACAACAAAAACTAGTTGTTTAATGCTTATGTGATGCCAAAAATGCACAAACACTTAAATCAATTTTATGAGTCATTTAATAATCTAAATAAGGTCATAAATATTGATTTAACATTCTGTACCAATCTGATCTAAATGTGTTTTTACCATTTTAATCAAATCAAAACAAACAATGTTGATTAAACATGTAACAAACACAAACTAGTCATGTTTTAAGTGATTTTAAAATTAATCAATTAAATTGTCATGGACCAGAATTAAAACCATATTTAAATAATGTCCAGACCTGATATTTAATATTTTAAAAACACTTACAAACATGCCAAAACCAATTTTACATTTAATATATAAAACTAGTTGTTAAAATTTCAATTAACATGCCATAATGCACCTAGTTTTAACATCAACATGTACCATCAGGTATACATAATTAAATCCGACAATTAACAGCCCCTAAACAACCTTAGGACATTATATTAACATGTCATATTAATTATAATACCTATATAATCAATTAAAATCGTTTTTAGACCAAAACAATGCAAAAAACTCAAAACAGAAAATTTCAGCATTGCATGTATTAAAAGTAACGATTTTTAATTAATTATTTCATGCATCTAAAGCACTAAAATAAGCATGTTTAGGCTCTGATACCACTGATGGAATATGTCATGGTATGTGTATGATGATCACGCAGCGGAAAACAAAAAAAATTTGATCATACATGCCAAACAATTCCATGACAAGAATCGGAAACATGCAATTTTAGGGTTTTAATAACTTACAACTTTAGATGCCTTTCAAATTGAATTTGATGATGACCAGCAATTTAGATGATCTTGTCCACCTTAGATGTTCACCACCAATGCCAAGGAACAGCCTTTTTCGCCACTCCTCTCTATTCTCACACACACACTTGCAAAGACGGCTCAAAACCGAAAGTGCTAGCTTACTAAATATGTATTGTGTAATAGAATTAGTTTGAAGCCACAAGACTTGATCTTGTCCTTCTACTATGTGTAAAGAATGCTCAAAGTCACAAGCAAGCAAGGAAGAATCCTTCTCCTTGTGTAATTCGGCCAAGAAAAAAAAAAATGAGAGAGAGAGATATGTTTCACGCAAAAACCTAGCCTCTCTTATTAGGTCTCTTTCTTTTTTTCTTTTATCTTTTCTATATTTTGTATATTATCTTTTTGGCAAGTATTTGATTTGAATTTCAATTACTTTTAAATAATCTGATTCAAACTCAAAATCCTTCCTAAAGATAAGTAACACAATTTATTTCAAACTCACTTTTGAATTCAAAATTCAAATTAATTTGAAATATTACCTTAACATATATTTAATCAAATATACAATCACTTAATCATGTGCTGAAATTCCATTGTATATCATACTTGGAATTTCGGCTAGGACATGGTAATTATTAGGTGATTTAATTTGACTTAAATACCACTAGGATTTAATACTCAATTAACTTAATTGATTTAATTAATCAATTGAAATTAATCCTATGTGGGCCGAATATTCTCTCTCTCATGGACCAAGGTCCAATAGCAATTTAAATATCCATTACATACATTAATTTGACTTTAATTAAAAGCCCAAATTAATGCCCAATACATTATTTAAATATTTTAAGCCCAATGCTTTGTGTGCGATCCTATAGGTCCATTTAATATTGGCAATGAATTAAGAATTAATTCAAAGGCTATATATATTCTCTAGCAAGATATTATAGCATTCCAAATTAAATGAAAATGCAATTGGCATTTAGTGACCTAATGCAATTTTATATAGTCCCTTACCCATAAATATCAGAATTAATATAAGGCATGGAACTAGTCATCCTTATATGTAAGTTAATTCCTTTCTTGATATTCCAGTGACACTGAACTCTCAGATAAATAATGGTTACTCATTATTTCATCTCGGTATGGCCATACACTTCTCAGTTCACTGATCAAGTGGCCGATGATATTTTCTCTCTTATAGAGAGGGGTAATCCCTTCACTTCTCTCATGCTCTCTAACATGAATCAATGCATACCCAAGCATACCCATACTTGTCACTCAGTTACGAGCACGTTAGGTGTATGTCAAAGTACACAGTAATTCATAAAGAGTTTCATAGAGATTTTAGGTCTAAGAACTCCGATACAAAACTTGCATATGAGAAACACTTATGACTTGTACCATGTAGTGTTCTCATGTGTGGATCGTATCCAAATACCATGTTACAAACATGTATCTATGATCTCTGATTGACACTTTTGTCCTTATGATCCGTAAGACAGAACTCAACTAATCAGAGAGAGCATACTAGTCTTAATTCATTTGTTATTCCCATAACAATGACTGATTAGGGATATTTAGAATGAAGTCTCATTTGTTTCAAGGTCTTACAACCATGTGCCTCACACATGATAACTTAAACTGAAACAACATTCTTGGATAGTTCTATCAATTGACATGCACAGGAATACAATGGATAAAACAAAATGCCTCATTTATTAACTAAAGTGTTTTATTACAATGTATTGGGGCTAGGACTTACACTAACAAAATCTCCAAGTCCTCTGAGGAGGCAAAATCTCAAAGCCCTCTGAGGAGGCAAAACCTTTAAGCCCTATGAGGAGGCAAATCTCGAAGCCCTCTGAGGAGGCATCTCTTTATCCAACTCCCGGCAAGAAAGCAGGGTCTCAGCCACAGGTATGTAATCCCCTCTCTCTTCCTCTTTGAATTTTGGCTCACCTAGGTGTCTATGCACTAGCTTCTCCAAAATTGGGGGCAACTGTAGACACCGGGTCCCGAGTCCGGCATAAAATGAAAAAAAAGTGATTTCTGGATCCTTGATAATTCCCTCCAAAAAAAATTATATATATATGTAATAAATATATAAATATGTGTGTGAAATTAAAAATTAATTAGTTAATTTTGCTAGTTAATTAAGTAATTAATATTATTGTGTTGACTAAAGTGCATGTAAAATTAAAGTTTAAAGTGTAATTAATTAGATAAATTATGTATTAAGTAGATTAATTATATCAATGTGTAATGTATGTAATGTTTAATTAATTAATGTATTAATGTGTAATGTGTAATTGATGTATAATGTTTGATTAAATTAATGTGTGTGTATTAATTTGAATTAAGTGAGATTAATTAAAAAGAAGAAAATGAGGGAATTATGGAGGAAATTATCCTTGTGCCCTTAGCCCTAATTTAGGGGTATAAGTAGAAAAAGATGAGAAAAATTAAAGGGGGGTCGGCAGATCAAAAGAAAGAAAAAGAAAGGAAAAGAGGGGGCTCTCTCGGATGGGAACAAGAAAAGAAAAGAAATAGAAAAGAGAAAAGAGAGAAAAGACACAGAGAGAGCAAGAGGGGGCTCGGCAGATCAAAGAAAGAAGACCAAGAAAAGAAAAGAAAAAAGAGAAAGAAAAGAAAGAGAGCAAGAACAGATGAGGGTGAGGCCGGCCATAAGACTAGGAGCAAAGAAATAGAAAGTGAGAAAAGAAGAATAGAAAGAAAAGAGAGAGTGAAAGAGTGAGTGAGTGAAAGAAATAGAAAGTGAGAAAAGAGAGAAAGAAAGCCAAATAAGGAAAGAAGAGAGGAAAGCCCAGGCGCCGGAGAGAAGGAAAAAGAGGAGAAAAGAGAGAGAGAGGAGGCGAGGCCTCCGCCGGCCAACCACCGCCGCGCACGGCGGCACGCGCCCCACCGGAAGAACCACCACATCCGGGCGCACCCAGTCGTAGCCGCCGTTTCCCCATCGGACTCCGGCAGCCGCGCGTGAGGGAGAAGGATCCGGACCGTTGAAGCGCGTTTTTCGGCGACGGTGGACCTCCGATCGGCTCGTGGACACCGCCGGTGAGACCCTGTGACGACGATCTACACTCCGGTGGTGGAGGTGACGGCCACCCTTGCTCCGGCGACAGTAAGCCCTTCTTTTCCTTATTTTATATTATTATTATTATTATTATTATTATTAATATATATATATATATATTTTATTTATTTTCTGTTTTTATATTTATTTATTATTATTATTATTATTATTATTATTATTATTGTTGTTGTCTAATTTGTGTTAATTTTATGTTGATGTTATTATTTAATTGATTTGTGATTATTTAATTTTATATTTATTATTATCATTATTATTATTATTATTATTATCATTATTGATTATTGTTATTATTATTGTTATTTATTTATGCAATTATTTATGTATTCATTTACTTATTTATTTAGAAATATGTAATTACTATTTTAATGCATTTTATGTATTTGTGGTCTGTAATAATAAAATGATTTTCGACCGCTCTTAAAAAGAACCACCACACAAATGTTTTCTACCAAAAAGAATGTTTGTTAAATAAAACTGGACCAATGTCCTATTTTACCCAATAAAATCATCACATAAAAATTGTTTTCCATAATGAATGCATGCGAGGACCAATGTCTTCATTGTTAATGAATAACCCGTTTTATGCATGTATTGCACATTTACAAATGAGGGTTGTATTCTGCCCTTAGTATTATTGTAAATTTATTTCATGCTTTAATGCTATTTTATTTTATGCTCTTAAATGGATGAATGTGCTTTAATTTAAATTGCATCGTGTGGAGAGAGAGCGAATCAATGTTAATTAAAATTTGATCATAAAATAATCAAGGTAGAAATAGATGAGAAATCCCGAACCCAGCTCTGGTCTTTGGGCTCAAGAGGTTAGAGGTCATCCTTCAAGATACTTCTTGAGTCACGAGGCTTTAGCGCTAATCCTAGGCTCCTTAGGGTGAGGTGTACACCTTCCATGATCCCTCTGGCTGGCCCAAAATGGATACCAAGCGCAGTCTTAGGCTCTCCGAGGCGAGAGAAACTTTCCCAATGTTCTATTGGGTGGCGACTCCATGAAATCTCCTTGTTGCCCAACATAGACGCACTTGCGATTTATCGCAAGCTGTTGACGGACCCACAATTGCCCGATCGCCCTCGAGCGGGCGGCGCACGGGATCCGGCGCGCGTCACAACCAGTGAAATCATGTCTATTAGTATGGAATAGTATTGGTATGCCTTTATCGATCCTTTTCCTTTAAAGATGGCAACTAGCGGTGGAAACCCTCTATTTCCTATTGAAAAATGAGATAGATACTTCATTTTTAAGGCAGTATACTTCAAGACCCATTATGCCCCAACCTTCAAAGTTACTACCCAAGGCAGTTAGTCTGTTGAGGGAGAGATATGACCTTCCATTATATATAGAAGTTATGGCTTGCCCTCTCTCTATGTCTTCGAATGAGGGTTCGTTCGGAGCAGAAGGGAGGGATGAATGGCTTATCTACTTTCAGCCCAGCTTGGCTGCCGGTCTGCAATTTCCACTACTACTGTTCGAAAGGACTGTCCTACAGAGTACGGATTGGAACCTAATCAAATCAATCCTAACGGGTGGAGATCGATTGCTGGTTTTAAGGTGGTGTGTAGGAACTTAAAAATTGTCCCCTCATTCCTAGTCTTCACCCATTTTTTCTATATGACCGGTCAGAGAGGAGGAAAGGATTATTATTTTACCAGCAAATACAACAGAAAATTATTCACCCTTCCTTCTTTCCTGAAAGGCTATAAAGATAAATATTTTTTGGTCGGGAGGCAAGGAGGTTTCAGAGTGAGCTTGAGGCGTGCTTTCGGGCCTACCATCATTGGAGACTTATCGAGGGATGCCCAAATGTACACCTCGGATATAAAGGCACTCATGGATTATATTAAGGGGCATGCCGGCGATCTTATAAATATCGACTAATTATTGGCTGAGGACGAACTTGGTCCTCCTATCACGGGGCTTTCGGGTCCTTCTCATCGTCTAGGACCTTCGTGTCTTTCCCAAATTCCAGGACCTTCAAGTCCTTCTGCTCCTTCAAGGCCTTCGGGTACTGAATGTGAGCTTTTAATTATTTTGTGCATGCGCATTACTTTACTTGTCAATTGTCTTTAAGTGACACTAACTGATGTTTATATCTATGTAGCTGCAATGGATCCAGAGGTTCAAAAGGAGTTGAACGAGAGGACCAAAAAATGCTATGAAGAGAAAAGGGCGAAGAGGCAGTCTTTTCAACTTTCAGGTCAAGATGAGAGGCCTTCTAAGGTGAGATTAGGGGTTTCTAAGATTTAATTTCTCAAATCATTGATCTTCCAGTTGCTCCTGCTTCTGGTGGGCCGGGACAATCTCTTCCCGATCCTTCTCTTATACCTTCACCTCCTTCGGAATGAACTATCTCCGAAGGTTAAACTGCTTCTATGTGTACAGTTTTTTCTGATTTTCCTTCAGCGATTGAGGCCCTAGGCATGAGCAACTTCTTATCCCGAAAGTTCAAAAAAGGATTATTCTTTCCAAGATAAGCAAGTGCTCAAATTTGGCCACGTATTCTTTATGTCCGAAAAGGACATGGAGAATATGGGACCGATGAAATCGTGGATCGAGGAATTGGACGAGTGTTTTCACTGCATTGTTGCTATAAGTTCTTTTTCTTCTTCTCTATTTTGTTGCTTCTAACTGTATGTGTCTTTTTTTAAGTCGATTTATTTGTACAGGCTACCCAAAGGGTAATGCGTCTTTACGGGGAAACTTGTGATATGATGAGAAGCTTTCTCAAAGGATGCAATTGGAGAATCAGTTGAAGTCAGATATTGAAGCGTTAGAAACAAGCATAAAGAGCTTAAAGTAGAGCATCAAACCGAACTTTAGGCAATCCGATTGGAGCACTCTAAAGATCGAGGTTACTTATCTGGAATCCATAAACGAAAATTTCTAGGCTCGGTTGGATTTTCTCTATAGTTCACATCAGGAGGATTTGAAGGAGCAGAAAAGTCTGCTGATGGATTAGATGGTTAAAGTTTAGGATGACCTCATTACGTGGGTATCGCTTGCTTTTGAACAGCGTTACCCAGGTGTGGACTCCACCTTTCTGGATGACTAGGCCTATTGGTCTGATGTTCCTCCTGAGGATGATAATGATAGCCCACCGATCGAGGGTGATGGCAATGGAGCTGGGGGAGGAATTATGGAATAGTTTTGATTCTTTATTATTTCGTTGTAACTCGAGATTCCTTTAAACGATGACTTTTCATACTCTACTATATTGGATAAATACTTTGCATATTTTAGCAGTTAGACTGAAAACCATATCGTTTAACTCGAGGGTAAGATTGATCATTTATAACGAGAGTAACATCAATCGTTTATAACGAGAGTTAGATCAATCGTTTATAAAGAGAGTAAGATTGATTGTTTATAACGAAAGTAAGATCGATAATTTATTTACAATTTAAAATGAGAGTAAAATCAATTGTTTATAGTTTAAGACATCGTTTGGCCGTCTTAATCCACACCATAATGAGCAATCGAGAAAATTTAAATTAGAATTGTATTCATCAATCAATTTAATCGAGAGATAAAACATAAATTGGGAAATTAAAGTGCCGTCATTCGCAATGGTGTATTATACCATGTATTTCTTCAAGACTTTAACCTTCCATGATCTCGGAATATCGGGTCCGTTCGGGGTCTTGAGCTTGTAAGTGCTTTTGCTCAGGACCTTGGAAATTTCGTAAGGTCCCTCCCAGTTGGGTATAAGCTTCCCAACCCTCGGCATTTCTTAATCCTATGTCGGCTTGCTTAAGGACTAAATCTCCTTTGCTGAAGGATCTTAGCTTCACTCTTATGTTGTAATATCTAGCTATTCTCTGCTTGTAAGCTGCGATCTTCACATAAGCATCCTCCCTCATTTCTTCAATTGATTGGAGAGCTCCTATCTTCTTTTCGATTCATTTTCATGATCGGAATGGAACGCTGATCAATAAAAGGGTATCCCCGATCTCTACAGGTATGACTGCTTTAGATCCATAGACCAAAGAGATAGGCGTATATAGAGTTTTGGCTCTTGGCGACGTTCGGTAAGACCACATAATGTTCTGTAGTTCTTCAGTCCAATTGCCTTTGGCCTCTCCCAGCCTTTTCTTCAGTCCTTCAAGGATCGTTTTGTTGGACACTTCAGTCATGCTATTACTTTGAAGGTGTGTGATCGATGTGAATTTCAGATGGATTTTCAAGTTCGCATAGAATGATCTGAAGACTGAGCTGTCAAATTGCTTGCCATTATTAGTGATGAGAATTTTGGGAAGGCCATATCTACAGATGACTTCTTTCCACATAAAATTCCTTACCTTTTTGGCTGTTATAGTGGCCAATGGCTCGGCTTCTATCCACTTGGAGAAGTGGTCAATGGCTACAACTAGGAATTTCATCTATCACTTTCCTTGCGGGAACGGGCCTAAAATATCCAATCCCCATTGTTCAAATGGCCAAGAAATTCCAATCGGCTGCTGGTCAGACATGGACTGCCTGATGATTCTCCCATGGATCTGGCATTAGGCACATTTTTTAACCTTTTCTTGAGCATCTTTAAAAATATTAGGCCAAAAATAGCTGACTTGGAGGACCTTCCTTGCTATCGCTCTGCTGGCTTCATGGGCACCACAAATTCCCTTGTGAATTTCTCTTATGATGTAATCTCCGTCTTTTCTCAAGATGCATAGAAGCCAAGGATGGCTGAATGCTTTCTTGTACAAATAATCGCCAATTATAGAGTAATTAAGCGATTTCCTGACGGTCTTTCTGGCTTCGACCTCATTACTGAGCAATTCTCCCGATCATAGGTAGCGAATGAGCAGAGTCATCCACGTTTCTTCCTCTTAATCTATTTTCACTTTTTCAGGTTCATATAGGGAAGGTCTGAGCATTTTTGTAGTCATTGTGCCTTCGTCAATGAGTTCTTCATCTGAAGCAGCAATCTTGGCAAGCTTATCGCCAAGCCATATTTCCTCCCTTAATACCTTTTCTAAGCTCCAGGTCATGCCAACCTTGCAAAGCTCGCTAAGTTCTACATTGACCTTAGTCAAGTATCTTCTTGTGCTCTCCCCTTTGGCCTCGAAATTTTTGAGCACTTGGCTCATCACCAGTTGTGAATCACTCTTGATTCAAATGCATTCTGGTTGGAGGGCTTTGATCAACCTCAATCCTTGGAGAAGTGTCTCATATTCTGCCACATTATTGGAGGCTTCAAAACTCAGCCTGGCTGCATACTTGACAGTTATTTCGAGGGGACCGTTGATTACCACACCGATACCTGCTCTCTGGCTATTTGAAGCTTCGTCGATAATCAACTCCCAATTTGTCTTTTTAGGCCCTTCTTACTTCTTTTCACATGTATATTCTGCTATGAGATCTACGAGAGCTTGGGTTTTAATTGCATTTATGGGTTCGTACCTTACTTTGAATTATTGTAGCTTGATCGCCCATTCCATCATTTTACCTTATAGATCCAGCATTTGTAGTATCTTTCGGAAAGGTTGATCCGATCGGACTATGATCATGTGCGCTTCAAAGTAGCATATTAGCTTTTTAGTACACATTATCAAGGCAATGATCAATTGCTCGACCGATTTTTCTTTAGTTCAACTTCTCTCAGCGCTTGGCTGACGTAATAAATGGTAACTGTTGGCTTCCTTCCTCTTGGACCAATACAGCAGCAATTACTTCCCCTGAGGTGGATAAGTATAGATATAGCTTTTCCCCCTGAATTGGTCGTCTCAACAACAACAGATCCATCAGGAATTATTTTAATTCTCAGAACATCTTTTGGCAATCTTCGTCCCATGGGAAGGTATTGCTGTTTCTTAGCTTTCTGAAAAATAGAGTGCATTATTTTGTTGAAAAAGAAATAAATCTGCCTAGAGCAGTTATTCGTCCATTCAACTTTTGAATATCTTTTATGTTGGTCAGAGGTTGCATGTCAAGAATAGCTTGGATCTTCTCCGGATTTGCTTTAATCCCTTTTTTTTATATTATAAAACCTAAGAATTTTCCTGAAGGTACCCCGAACACGCATTTCTTAGGATTCAACTTCATCTGAAATTGATCAAGTGTAGTGAATACTCTTCGCAGGTCTGTCGCGTGTCCTTTGAGGCTTTTGATTTTGACGATCATGTCGTCAATATAAACTTCGATGTTTTCTCTAATTTACTCCTTGAAGATCTTGTTCATCAGACGCTAATATGTTGTCCCCACGTTCTTCAACCCGAAAGGCATCATCCTGTAAAAAAAGGTTCCATCGTCTGAAATAAAGCTCATTTTCTTTTGATCTAACAGCTGTATTAAAATTTGGTGATATCCAGTGCAAGCATCCAATAGTGAATATATAACATGACAAGCTATAAAGTCTACCAGTTGATTGATGTTAGGCAAAAGATAGCTGTCCTTTGGGTAATTTTTGTTCATATCAGTAAAGTTAATGCATATCCTCAGCTTTCCACTCTTCTTTTTTACGAGCACCACATTTGCCAACCATTCTGGGTACTCAACCTACCTTATAGTTTCGGCTTTTAATAACCAGTGGATCTCTTTCAAAATGAACTTCTTTCGATTGGGTGCATGTCGCCTTAATTTCTGGTTCACTGGAGGGAAGCTTGGGTCTGCATGTAGTTTATGCATTATGAATTTTGGATCCCCATATTTCTTCAGGTTTCCATGCAAAAAAAGGCTTTATTAATCATCAATATCTGTATCACCTCGTCTTTTACTTCTTTTGGCATACCTATTCTGATCTTAAGGACCTTGCCACAAGAAATTTCTTTCACGATAACTTCTCTTTCTGGGTCCATCCTAGGCTGTTCGGCCTTGTCGTCTTTTTCTATTTCCACTACGAATGCTTGTTTTGATTCTTTTAGCACCGCGATGTAAGCTTCTCTTGAAGCTTTCTAGTTGCCTTTTAAAATCGTCGTTCCTTTTTCCATAGGGATCATCTTCAAAACCATGAATCGAATGCTAGTGATTGCCCCTGTTTCGAATAATCTAGGCCTTTTAAAGATCGTGTTATATGTGAATTTCATGTCTATCACTATGAAGGTTGCTCGACACTTGTGCGTTATTGTCTCATCATGCAGTTCAATAATAAGCTCGGTCGACCCCTTTACCGGGACAGTGGTGTTGCCAAGCCCGATCAAAAGGGTGGTAGGCTTCAATCTTTCGATCAACAAATTCATTTTTCGATAGACCTCCAGCATGAGAACATTTACTGCGTTGCCGTTGTCGACTAAAATTCTCCGTACCTGAAAGTCGGCTATACCTGCTTCCACAACTAAAGCATCTTCGCTAGGGAATTTTAAACCTTTTGCATCCTAGAGGAAATGGTGACCGGTTGTAGCTATTCGGCTTCTGCTAAAAAATAGACTCATTTTCCTCTTTTATTTTTTGAAATGCTAGAACCTCTTGTTATCATGTTGATGGTTCCTAGTCTTTGCTTTGGTTGGGACTTGCTTGAATCTCCGAGTTGCCTTCTTTTATTATCATCATCATCCGAATTCGAGCGACCTTTTCCTTCATAGGGTAATATGCAGGAATCCATAGGCGCCAGCCCTATGAATTTTTTGAGAGAGCCCCTCTGCAAAAGTCTCTCGATCTCTTCTTTCAGTGCATTACATTCATCTGTAGTATGACCGACATCTTTATGGAATTGACAATACTTGCTCTTATATCTAGAAGCTTAAGATTGTTCGGACATCTTTTTCGGCCAGTTTACTTTGTTATGTTTCTCATTGATCCACATCAAAACTTAAGTTAGATAGGTGTCAAGTAGAGTGAAAGTTTTGTTTGTGCGGCGTTCTGCCTTATCATGCTCAGGTTCTCTTATTTTTCCTAGCATTTTCGATAAACTTGCCCTTTTAGGACCTTTGTTTCTCCTCTAGTCCTTTTTAGTTAGTTGAATCAAATCGGAATATAGGGGCCTTCCTCTCACCCTTTGCGCATCATCCAACTGGATGATTTAGCTCTTTCCGTAAGATTGGCAAAATTCATTGGGGGCGAGTGATAATGAAGTTGAACAATTGCACATTCTTGGTCCTAGTTTGCTAAGGCATTCGCCGCGATCTCGAGATACAGGTTCCTTATTTCTAAGGTGAGAGCCTAAAACCTATTGATATAGTCTCTTAGATTTTTATTAAGTTTTTGCACTAGGTTACACAAATCATTGACAGATTTGGGAGGTCTTATTTGTACAATAAATCTCGTGACAAATAAGTCTTGAAGTTGTTTAAAAGAGTAGATTAACTCGGTCGCGATCTCGAGATATAGGTTCCTTATTTCTAAGGTGAGAGCCTAAAACCTATTGATATAGTCTCTTAGATTTTCATTAAGTTTTTGCACTAGGTTACACAAATCATTGACGGATTTGGGAGGTCTTATTTGTACAATAAATCTCGTGACAAATAAGTCTCGAAGTTGTTTAAAAGAGTAGATCGACTCGTAAGGTAGTTCGTGGAACCAGTCTAAGGTATCCCCTGAGAGAGTGGTAGGAAACAACCTACATAATACTCTATCGCGAAAGAATACAATTGTATCTGCGTTAAGAATTCAGAAACATGACATTTTTTTATCAGATTTACCTTTATATCTGGGTATTTTGATTTCCATGATGTCGTTTAACATCTTTACTTCCCGAATCTCTTGGCTAAAAGGGTTGACCGTGTTTTAATCAAAAACGGGTTTTTTCGGGTGATCGATGCCAAACTTTTTTACTACTTGCAAGATCCATTGCTCATTTTTTGCAATAGGTCATCACCGGTGTCTGCTTTACTCTTCTTTTTGAGCCTTCCTTTAGGAGCACATGTATGACCTAGATCACCATCCATTATTAGTGAAGGAGATTGCTGAGATTGAGGTTGTTGTAAGCTTCAATCAGGGGAGAACGTCTTGCTGCTCCATAAACATCGCGCTCTTCGTACATTTTCTTTTTCCCTTTTCCCTACCGGTTTTTTGAAATTCCGATCGGGTCCCTGTTATGCTTTTTTCCTCATTTATTTACAAGCTTTCACCTTTTGGCCTTTGTCTCCTACGGCTCCCGGCTTTCGAGCCTTCACTCGAAGCCTGATGCCATTTTCCTTTCTTAATTGTATGCATAATTTGCTTCGTGTAGTCACTCAGGATGGCCCTAATGTCTCTAGTTGTTACAGGAGTAGAATCCGATTGCTCTAAGAGTTCATCGTGAAACATTGGCAAGAGATTACTAGTAGGAGATTTTAGAGGAGATCTATTGAGTATCCTCTCTACTTGGGATCTTAGTCGATTGCTACTGGATTTTCCTTTGGTTTTAGATCGCGAATGATTCGACATAGCTATTTGGATTCCTCTCAACAAAAGTACCAAATAATAATTCGAGGAATATCGAAATGAGGAACACCACGTGGCTAGATGGGGTTGGCCACAAGATAGTTCGGATCGGGTAATGATTACGACCTGTAAGAAAGGCTAGCCCGATCGGGTCGGGCATTAATGCTTCGAAACTTAAGTCAAAAAAGACTTTTAAAGAAAGAAAATATATGAAGAGAGAGAATTCTCAAGATTCAATACCTGGTGCTCTTAAAGGTTTAGACTATTTATAAGGTAGAAGAACGAGAAAAACTATCTCGCAGAGGTACTTAAGTTAGTAGTTGGTAGGCAGAGAGAATGGGTATACCCATGCTCTATTGAGTGCGTCAGTAGCTAGCAGAGAATGGCGTTATCAGACCGATCGGATTGATTGGACATTTTTGACGGGACATCAACCATTTACACGGAAGAGTGCGGGGTCCCTGTTTTGGGTACAGAGCAGACGCTATATTAGGAAATGACTTTGGGCCTTTTACTTGTGCCCATAATGGATGATGTGCTATCACTAATGAAACAAATAATGGATTCCATTTCAATAAATAAATTTGTTAATATAATAAAGTTTATGTGAACCAGATATTGTATAAAAAATGATTTAATTTAATTATTTATAAATTCTTGTTATTTGTTCTAAATTTTTTATTATGAAATTTTCTCCTACAAATATAAATTCTTAATAAGATAAGCTCAATGTTATTGGCTTCCTACACATCCAAGTCATTGGTCAAAAATAGATTATTTTTTGCAACAATCCAAAGTATCTCTATAAATAATCCTTATAATTTGTGATGCTTGAATATTAGAATCTTATAATTCATAATAGTAATGAGCAAATAAAAACATGAAGCACACTTTCATAACAAGGGACAATATTCCTTTACTTTTTCTTTTTCTTTTTCTTTTTCTTTTTCTAAAGTGATACAATATTCTTAGAAATAATACTTTTTTTCTTCCATTAATTAAATTGTCACATTGCAATTATTTGCATATGTATTGTAATTATTATTGTGATTGGTCCATGCCTACGTGCATGCTTGAATGAAAAATACAAAATTATAAATTTTGTATCCAACAATTAATATGCATATATTTACAGAATTTGTACTCTATTTTTATGGGATAATATATAGAACTCCCATAACTATCAATAAAAAGTTAGAATATTTTTTCTTCAATTATATTTTATGCTATGTAAATTATGACGTCAGGTATTTTATTGCACGGTCAATTTCACTCATGGTCACTCAACTTATCATTTATCGCACAAAAGTAACCGACTTTTTTTTTGACTTAAATGTCACTGAACTTCTAATATTTTTGCAAAAAAGTCATGTAGACTGGAATCCGGCAAGAACTTTTGTCGGATTGATGACATGGCATATGACACGTGGCGACGAATAGTAAATACATGACTTTTTTGTAAAAATATTAGAAGTTCAGTAACATTTAAGTTGGAAAAAATAAAGTTGGTTATTTTTGCGCGATAAGTGAAATTGATTTAGATGTAGCATTTGTTGAAAATATTGTTAAACGAAATGTAATTTCTGATTTAGCATGCCATGTCATCAATCCGGCGAGGGTCCTCGCCAGATTCCCGTCAACATGATTTTTTTGCAAAAATGTTAAAAGTTCAGTGACATTTAAGTCAGAAAAAAAAAGTCGGTTATTTTTACACGACAAGTGATAAGTTGAGTGACCGTGGGTGAAATCAACCCTTTTATTGCACTTCATATAACTTCTTTTTGTAAAATTTTCCTCTATAATTGTATTGGATAATTCATAAAAAAATTTTAACACCTTAAGCTCGTTAATTCTTATATAGTAAGTGAATATTTCTATAATTAA
Source organism: Excoecaria cochinchinensis (assembly GCA_947683425.1). Classification (NCBI taxonomy): domain Eukaryota; kingdom Viridiplantae; phylum Streptophyta; class Magnoliopsida; order Malpighiales; family Euphorbiaceae; genus Excoecaria; species Excoecaria cochinchinensis. The sequence continues at coordinate 10,289,418 of CANTUQ010000050.1, forward strand.
AAAATTAATACACAGAAACACATCTATAGTTGGAAAAAAAATTTTAGTTATATATCACAACTTTACGACACCTAAAATTGACAAAAATAATTTATTATTCACCTAAAGTTGCAAATATGCACATATTATTTCTTGACGTACGTTGATAACAACATATCTATTACCTTCCTAAATTTTTTTTGTCATGTGTATTTCTTTTTTTTTTTTTTTTAAATTCACGTGATTTTAATAAAAGTATATTTATTACCCACTAAATGTTAAAGAAAAAAATACATGTGCAAAAGGAATTCACGATAAAATAAGCATGCTTTTGTCAATATAGGGAGAAAATATATGCAAATTGCCGAGTTTAAGTAGACAATAAGTTATTTTTTCAAATTTTAAATGTTTAAAACATTATTTATAAAGTTGAAGTGTGCAACTATAAATTTTTACCTTAACTTCAAATATTTTTTTACATATTTTCCCAATTATATATGCAAGCTGTTAACGTAGCTAGTTATATTTTAAACGAACCTTAATTTATCCTCAATGCAAAACAGGGAATCCTATGTCCACAAAAAGATGAAGAAAGCAAAATAGGATATGATATAAGTATATATATTAAATCAGAAAAGTTATCAAATGTAATAAACTAATCTGACCATTTCTTTAGGAGATTAAAAGAATAAAAAATAAAAATAAAGAATGTGTAGTGTAGTCGATTTTGGAAAAGCAAAAGCACTGACTGAAAGAATATTTAGGCATCTTTCCATCTGTTTTTGTAACCGAAATTACGACAGAAGGATCTAACCAGACAATAGAATTGAAAACGTTAAGGAATCAACTCGTAATATGACATTACTAAAGGAAAAGTAGGTGTTGGTTCGCTTTTGTGAATCAAATAATATGCGCGTGTGATTGTGTGTGTGCCCGAAAATTAAAGTGTTATCGAACTAATTAATGCATATTTATATCTAACTTCTATTAAAGTGTTGGATTCTTCTAAATTATTACTCTCTCTATTTTTTTTATAATTGTCACTTTTGTTATTTTCAATAAAATTAAGAAATATTAATTAGTCTTAAATTTAGAAAAAAATTGAGTGATTTAATGTATATTGAGTGATTTAATGTAAAAAAAATGAATCTAATTGGTCAGTATTTATTGAAAATGAAAATTAAATTGGAAAAAAAAAATTAAATTGCATTGAAAATTTAAAAGTGACAGATAAATAAAATTTAGATTTTACTCAAAAGTGACAGATAATAAAGAACGAAAGGAGTATTTTGCTAGAAAGATCAAGAAATTATGAAAAATGCAGTAAAATAAAATTACGATTGTACCGAATGAAATTGGATTATACTATTTTGAATGAAAAATTGAATTACAAGGCTAATCTCATCTAAAAGCTGAAAAAATTTTAAGAAAATCTAAGAGTAAGTCATTTGCAGTGTTCTCTCGTAGAATGAGTTGTGTGTCCCTCATTCTCCCTTCTTTCCTCAGTTTGTTCACAATCATGTGTTCTGTCCAACTACCCACGTACTCCATTTTTCAATCACTTCTAGTTCTCAATAACTTCCCCAAATAAAAATTAACGGTGCTCATTAATTACTCATGAGTCAAGAATTAATTAAACCCAATAAAATGTGTGAGTCCCAATTATAAAGCCGAAGATAATACTAAACCCAGTTCAATTAGAATCTGGATTAAACTATAGGAAATAATAAAAATGAAAAAAAAATCAGTTCAATCGTGTACAAATTAATCTCATGATATTTGATGGCTAAAACATAAAACCACTTAAAAAGAAAAAAAAAAAATGTGACGTCTTAGTGGAAAATCTTTGACAATCAAGTCAGATATTTAGAGAATTAGAGAACATTAATTGGTAATATGTATGTGTATATGTATGGATATAAACTCGGAGTCCTTTTAGGTGGAATGAGACTGGCTGAAATTTCCATAAGCACAAGGATGTAGGTCAAGAGGCCGAAGTATATGGGGGTACCTACACAGGCTCTCCCACGGTAAAGTTCGTCCAAATCATCGGACCAGAGATATTTATATTATTGGGTTAGTGCGAGACACCTGCACAAGCAGTAAGCCCCACATATCAAGAATGTGTAGAAAAGTTTAGTAGAATATAAAATCTTTAATAAGTTCAATGGCTTAATTATCTTTTCATCTTTATGAATACCATGTGTTTCATGTTTCCATAAAGAACAAGAGAAAAGAACGTCACTTTCACTACTAGTTCATTAAAAGAAAGTGGGGCGAAAAAAAAAAAATTATCTGAATGGAAAGAAAAGTTGCATTGGTAGTAGGTAAAGCAGTTTTGTTCTAAGTCTTTTATGAGTGCAATTATAGTCTATTAGATGGAAAACACTTTTATATGGATTTGATTTATAAAAACTTCACTAACCAAATTAATATAAAATGATGTGATGGGTAAATACGCTTTTAAACCGTCCAATTGCATTGATCCAAATGCACTGGTAGTACATATTATTACTCTATAAAAATGCCAAGTAAATTTCATTCGGTATGTATCATCTAATGTCCTATTTCCTTTTTTTCTCTTTAACTTTCAACTGTAGGTAACCTTTCTAATAAATATATTTAGGGTTTTCCTAATAACTTTCCTATCATTAGAAAAAATCAAACTCAAAACTTTTTATACTTTTTATCGAGGGTTAATAACCACATTAATTTTTGGTGGACCTTCTAACTCTATATAATTTATGACATTAATTAGCTCAATGACCCAAGCTTATGGAACTAGCTAGGTACTTATGAGTTTAATTATTAGGATTAAAAAAGTTAATTTGGTTAGAAAATATAATTTTTACAAATATTCAATTAAGATCATCACAAATCTCCAAATGGAAATGCACTTAATTTGTTCACTGTTGCTTCAGCTGGAATTCATGGCATCTCAAGCATCAAATTTGGCTTCAAGGTTTGTTATTTTTTGGTTTGATTTTCTTTTTACCTGTTCTATTTTTGTAGGTATGCAGAGCAAGAAACAAATGAAGTTTATGCTTAGATTACTTTGGTGAGAGACCTAGATCAGATGTAAATATAATTTCTTGATTTTTGCAAGTTTAGTATTATTTTTAGATATGTTTACTAGTATTAAAACAGCAATATGAAAAGAAAAAAAATATGAAAATTAAGCGTTGCTATTTTTTTCTATAAAATTATATTTAAATAAATTGTGGTATTAGACCAAAATTATTTTGTCACTTTCTGATAATTAGAATAAAGACGAATTGAATCGCATTTATTTTACAATTTCAATGCTCTTAATTACATGATTAATATAAAATTGAATAAAAAACTATAAGAGAAAAGAATTAAGGGGACTTATAAGAAAATTTTGTTTAGAAAATAAACAATAAAAACACAATTAATAAAGGATTTAAATTACATCTTAATGAAAGATTACTTCGTGATTATGGAGAGAGAAATTTATCTGAAATACATTTAAAAACTAATTAAATCAAATTGTTATATATTAAACCATAGAGTTCTAACTTTAAATAGATACAAATATATTAGAAATTAATTTAAAGTTATCACAAACTTTCAAGAAGCTAAATCTTGTGATATACTTACTCTGTTTTTTAATATCTGTCATTTTTGTTGTTTTCGTTAGAATTAAAAAACATTAATTAAGTCTAAATTTAAAATTAAATATATTAGATAATAACTACATTACCTTTATTTTTATTATTTCAAAAATTATAACTTAAATTTAATTGATTGAATAATATTAAAAATATAATATAAATTAATATCCTATTAAAATAAAAAAATTAATATTATATTAAAAATTTAAAAATGACAACATAAGCGTAATTCTTTCAAATTCTTTTATTAAGCTCATTTTACATGCATTGATCCGCTGTAACCCACAAGCTCATATATAACTTATACATGTTAGGGCCATGTAACTGCAATTGGGCTGCCAACACTGTATTGAGCATTGCTCCAAACAATTGAACCAAATGCTTCTCTACTTTTTGGCTTTTCAATTTTCTTGTTCACAAAAGTTACGCTATATTTCTGCTTGTCCCCAACATTCTTAAACGCCAATTGACTTGGTTGCACCGTGACCCCCACGCCGAGCGGTGCAGTCACAGCAACATTGTATATAGACCCAGAAACACCTACATTGGTCAATTCACGGGTATATTTGACCATTGTTTTCTTCTTGAATAAGACCGAAAATGCTGGATAGTTAAGGTCTCCAACATTAGATTTGTTAGGGCAACTGAAATTAGGATTCCTGGCAAATGTTTGAACAATGGGAAGTGGATAACCTAATGAACACAAGAATGCAAGATAGTCTCGATTTGAGATATCGTAAATGAGTCCTGGAGAAAAGGTTTTCCTAGGGTTAATATGACCCGACCCATAGGCCCATGGATTTGAAGGTCGAGCAGTTGCTTGATCAGTAATAGGAGAGTTGGTATTATCAAGTGAATAAGCAGTGGTCATAATGGCTGATTTAATTGCAGCTGGGCTCCAGTTTGGATGGGCTGCTTTCAATAATGCTGCTATTCCACTTACATGTGGGCATGCCATGGATGTACCTGTCAAATTTGTCACTCTATTAGTACTTTTATTAAAAACAAAAATATATTTATATTAAAAACAAAAATATATTTATGTTTTTAAACATTTACTTAATGCAATTTGAGGATAAATGGAAAGTTGATAGAATAAAATTGATAGTTGTAAGGAATTAATCTAGTCTCCAAAAAAAATTGGTAAAATCATCAACTGGGTAGGTTTGTAGAAAGGAAAAAAAGTTAAGGATGCAAGTTATTTTCAATATCATGCAGTAAAACCTGATATAATGTTGAAATCAATAACCCTATGGTCCTGTTTAAATTCACTTGGACCAGTCGCTCGAGTCCATGCAGCCAAAATACTAACTCCTGGAGCCAATATATCAGGCTTCAAGATCTCTAGTGTTCTTTTACTTGGCCCTCTCGAGCTATAATAAGCCACAATTGGCGACGGTCGGACACCTACTTCCGTTCCATTAAAGCTAAGTAGAACTGTAGGATTAGCATTAGTTTCAATATATTTCTTAATCAAATCGCCATCTTGCTTCGACACCACCATTGCAGGCACTAAGTCAGCCTCGCAATCCAACGTACGTTTAGCCGCCGCTGGATCAACCATTATCATTCCAACTCCACCAGCCTTGTGAATATTAACACCTTTGTCTACTTCTCCAATGAGCCCATCATCGCAAACGACAATTTTCCCACGGACCAAACTTGGTTTGAGTGTACCATCTAAACAATTATTGCTTGAACTATTTTTTCCTTTGAAATACACCAAACCCACTTCTTTATTTCCCATTCCGGGTCCGTTGTATAAGGTCACGCCCTTTAAACGGCGTTTATTGCCAAGCAAAGCATAGGACGGAAAGTCTCGGTCTATACTTCCTGCAGCCACTGTAAGTATCCATGGAGCATCATTGGCTACAGAGGATCTTGTTGGTCCCGAATTACCAGCTGAGCAAGATACAAAAATACCTTGTTGCATAGCTTCAAAAGCTCCAAAAGCAATAAGGTCTTCATAATAAGGAAGAGGTCCCAAAAAATTAAGCGTAATAGATATAGATATTATATCAACACCATCAATAATCGCGTGCTCAATCCCTGCAAGCGTATCAGCTGCAGAACAAGCACCATTGTTCCTGCAAACCTTATAGTTTGCTATGCGAGCGCGCAATGCCATTCCTCTGGCGGTGCCCCTCGCATAGCCCAATGCACTTGCATTCAATACTCGGGCGCCTGCAACTGTGGTTGAAGTATGCGTCCCGTGTCCATTATAGTCTCGAGCCGAGACAACATCTTTTGAACCTTTTCTCTCACTTGCTTTAATGAAATAACGAGATCCGATTAGTTTCTTGTTGCAGAGTTTGTGATCAAAGTCTGGAGTAGACTTGCATTTCCCCTTCCACCGTTTCGGAATATCGGGTAAGCCAGTATCGTCAAAGCTTTTTGACTCCGGCCACACTCCTGTATCAAGAACTCCCACGATAATATCTTCAGCAGCTCGTTCAATATCTTGAAATTCACCACCCTCAATGAATCCAAAGTTGGAATTGAGGCCTAGGAATTGTGGGGTGCGTGTGGTTTGGATAGAGTAGACTTTATCGTCGAACACGTTAAGAACATGGTCCAGCTTTCTAAGAGAATCCGCCTCCTCAGGGTCTAGATAGGCGGCAAAGCCGTGAAAGGCAGTGGTGTAGGAGTAGAGAATGGAATCGGAGGTGGAAGTGAGAGACTGGTACCATTGATGGTGAGTGGGAAATGGGTCGGGTTTTGAGTAGTGATTCATGTGGATGATGTAAGTTTGCTTATTGGCAGTGGCCAATGAAAGAGTTTGTATGAAAAGGAGAAGAGTGAGAAATCGAATCTTTGCTTTCATGGAAGCCATTTGTCGTTGAAGGAGATTAAAGAGCCAATATTGCCATTTTAAACAGGTTTTGTGAGGTTTATCATAAAAATCTAACTAACAATTTTTATTTTTTTAAAAAAAATAAAATTAAAAACTATTTTTTTTATTTAAGATCTTTTAAAAGTGAGTATTTTATAATGCTTAAGAAAAGTCAAATTGATTTTTGAATGTGAAATGATTGTATAAAATAAATAAATAAACTAATGGAGTTAGTCTCAATAAACTTGACCTAATGTGGAATAGAATGGATGATATATATATATATATATATATTTGGGTTATGATACCGTGGGCAGTGCGCACATCTAAACTATCTAATTGTTCGTGGATCCGATCGAATGGTACGTATATTTGCACACAGCATGCATCTATCCACTGAACTATCAATTTATATTTTTATTCGGAATGAAATTAAAATTTTAAAAAAAAATGGAAAAGAAAAGTATAAATATCACTTGAATGGTGTTAAAAGTTGCCTTCATGACACGGTACGCTGAAATATGTGGTGTGATTAAATTTGGATGAAAATTTTTTAATCTAATTATTTAGATTTGCATGCACTAGATATTTTTGCCCATAATTAAGATTAAGTTTTTATATTTGTTTTATATTTAATTGATGAGTTTTTTTATTTTATTTTATTTTATTTTTTTATGAAAAGCACTTTTGTTTACATAACAATATTTTACCATTGTTGTCGGTAGAGCATATAATAAATCATATTCTAAAAAGTAAAATTATTGATTGCTATTAGCTTAAGATTTTGTTTTTTCTTTTTAGAATTTCAGTCATTATAGTGATTTTGAATATAAAGTTCTATCCGTTCAATTTTCACAATTCTTTTTTCGTATCAAACAGATGTGAAAAGATGGGAGTGGCCAGGCATTTTAAGCTCTGTTTTGGCCTTTTTTGTACAATAGCAATGATTTATTGTCATTAGCAATAATTGCATTATACATTCTTGCATATTATCACAATAATGTTATTATCTTTAAGGACCATGAAAAGATGGGAGTGGCCATCAATTTTAAACTTAGATATTCTCGAAGCATCACGAGGAACGCATAACACTACAACAAAATTGACTTTTAACGACCAAAATTTAACGAAGGGATAAAAATTCGGTCGTTAAAATATACAAATAACGAAGGAAAATTAATCCGGTCGTTAGATCTTAAATTTTAACGAGGGGATTAAATCCGGTCGTTAAAACAATAAAAATCCGGTCGTTAATATATAAAAATAATGAAGGGAAATTAATCCGGTCGTTAAAACTCAAATTTTATTATTATTTAACGATGAAATTATTTTCGGTCGTTAAAAGGCATAAAATCCGGTTGTAAAAATTTATCAGTAGCGAAGGGAAATAAAGTCGGTCGTTAATGTTTAAATTTTATTACCATTTAACGAAGAGTTTAAAATTCGGTCGTTGAAATATTATAAATCCAGTCGTTACTGGTCTAGAAAAATTGGCGGGACTTCAATAAACCTTACCTCCAAAATTAGTGTTCATTATTTCATTAAAAATATAACACAAAACTGCCATTCACGCACAAACCTAAACTTTTGTTATATTCAAAACGTAGCTCAAACAAGGCAGATGAAAAAATAGCAAAAAAATCGCAAAACCTTTTCAGTTTCCTATCTTCCAACCTAAACTTCGGTCTAGGGTTTCATTTGATCTACATAAGAAACTGAAAAAATTTCTTTCTCTTCTTCTCGTCGAATAGGGTTTTTCTAATCTTCTCTTCATTTGAGGAAAGGAATTTCAACTAAGCCAATCGATCTGTTATAATAGGTGAGTTCAATAAATTGGGTATTTTTGATATTCTGGCTTTTTGATTTCAAAACCGTATCTGCTATTTTTGATATTATGGATTATTTGATTTTCAAAACCGTATCTGCTTATGTTTTTGTTGGAAAAAGATTGATTTGATTTTGGTGATATGTGATTCTTGTTCATTTTGATTCCCGTTTTGCTTTTGATTCCCATTCTGTTTCTTATTCCCCTTCTGCTTTTTATTCCCCTTCTGCTTTTAATTATCGTTCTTCTTGTTCTGTTTTTGATTTGTTGTTCTGTTTTTGATTTGTTGTTCTGTTTTTGATTTCCGTTAAGTGTTCTTTTGATTCCCGTTCTTCTTTTGATTATCAGTCTTCTTTTGATTCTCGTTCTTCTTTTGATTCCAGTTCTAAATGCTTTTGATTGATTCCCATTCTGCTCTTGTCTGATTCTCTTTCTACTGTTGAATGATTCTAAAATAATTTCTGATTGTTTTCAGGTTATCAGTCTTCAAGTCTTCAAATTTGCAAGGTAAAATTGTGATTTCTTCTTAAATTTTATTCTTTTACTCAATGAAATTGTTAATTTCCTTCTTTTCTGCTCAATGTCATATTCTGGACCAATTAGTTTTCATGATATTTCTACGTTCTGTCTGTGGTTTATACATTCTGGATGTTGATGCTGTTGCCATTTTTCTCTGGGTGTTCTTACTGTGTTCATGCTGTCTGTGATATGCTCAAAGTTAAGCCATTGCCATATTTGACTGGATGCCCAAACATTCTCAGTATGTTCATGCTTTATATCTGTCTGCATATTTTTCATCTCATATCTATTAAAGTCTTTCACTTTTAACTTGAAATCCTTTTCACTTTTGCTCTTTCATCTGATGGTGGATGGTTATCTGATTTAGTGGCTTATATCTTTGCCATTTTGTTGATCAATGTGGTCCAATTAATGGTATAATTTAGCATACGAAATTATTTATTATCAATAACAATCTTGAAATATGATAAAGCTTCTAAGAATGTTATCTATATTAATTTCGTTTTTAGGATGCATGCATTTTATTGATTTTATATAAACATCTATATATGTTAATATATGTACCTATAATAATTACAGTAGTGCTAGACTCTAATAGGCTTATATATGAGACAAAGTCAAAAATCCCCTCCAAAACTGGGGAAAAAAATTAATTTATATGAAAAAATAATAAAATTATAATAATACCACTAAACTTCAAACTTAAAAATAGAAGTCTAAACGTTGTTTTTGAGACCCGAAATAGGCTGTTACGAAGGGCGAAGCTCCGTAAGAGTCGACCGGCTCGGAATGAGCTTTCCGAAAACATATTATAATAAGCAATCGGACACTTGTAGCAAAAGTTATAGCAAAAACAATATTTACCGTAAAAACAAAAGATATTAATGATGATTGAGCCATTTTAATTGAATAATTAAAAATTAATTAGCTTGTTGGGTTAGCTATGTTGTGTGAGATAACTAAATTGAAGAAAACAAGTGGCGTATTATGGACAGCCATATACAATCAAAATATAAAAAGCTAATTCCATAATCTGATATGTGAGGGACTATAATTTTGGCTTGAGACTCAATAATAGAGCATTATAGATTGCTAAATGATCCTACTGGACTGCCTTTGGCTTGGTACTCAATTTTTTTTCTCAACAGACAGAACTTAGTATCATTGTAAAATTTAAATTTTTAAAGTTATTCGATTTTAGGTATGTGTTTTATTAAAGAAACATTAATTGCAAATATTTTTTAACTATTGGCTACCAATAGTAATTTGATGATGGTTTTGTGACAATTTTATTGTTCACCCTTGCAGTGCAAGTACTGAATTCCAGAAGTGATACAAACAGAATAGCTTCAAGTAATTACCATAATCAAGGTTTTAATCTTTCCTCTTTTTTTTTCTCTTTTTCCCATGTCTTTGAATGAACTCCTATTGCAATACTTACCATGATTGCTTTATGTTTCTTGAGGTAATTAATTAAAGTATCTTTACAACATATAGTATATATGTTAAATTGTATCAAGAAAATTGTAACACTGCATTGCTATTTTCCATTAATTTGGACTGTTGCTTTTCAATTTTTTTTTCATTGATAGAATATTATAAAGAAGAGCAATCAAGCTAGAAAGTTTGAAAGTTCTTGATGGATTCTATCATTATAATTCAATTATAATTCAACTTTTAATGGTTAGTTGACTTAGGAGTTGCTCTTAGCATATGCTTAAGCTGATTTACAATTTCTGTATGAAAATTAATTAATACTTTTTTGCTCCTTTTGTTTTTATCCTAACATATTGACATTAGGAAGGTTATGGCACCTAATAAGCAATGGATGCAACTTGTTCATAATCGACTTGATGATGCTTATATATCTGGGGTGCAAAATTTTTTGGATTATGCTTTCACAAGAATAGGACAAATGAACGAAATACCATGTCCGTGCGTCAAATGTTGCAACACATCTTTAGGGACACGTGATATGGTCAATTCACATTTGATAGCATATGGAATAATTGAAAATTATACCTTTTGGTATTACCATGGGGAGCAGTTAGGTGAGCCACAGTCAGACTGCTTTGATGATATAGAAGAGGTTGAAGATGAGGATGAAATACAAGGGATTTTAAGAGATTTATATCCTAGTTTTGATGGAGATACTATGAACACAGGTGGTGATGAAGTTCTTGAGGAAGAACCCAATCTTGAAGCAAAAAAATTTTATAGGCTCTTAACTGATCTCGAGCAACCCTTATATCATATGTCAAAAAGCTCTAAGCTTTCTACTTTGATAAAATTGCTTCATATTAAAAGTCTTGGTCATTGGAGTAATGAGTCATTTACTATGTTGTTGAAAATGTTGAAGGAAGAGTTATTGCCTGATGGGTCCAACTTGCCCGATTCATATTATGAGGCAAAGAAGATAATTCGAGATCTTGGGCTTTCTTACAATAAGATTGATGCATGTAAGAATGATTGCATGTTGTATTGGAAGGAAGATAAGTTTCTCAATTCTTGCAAATTTTGTGGTGCATCTAGATGGAAGGAGGATAAACATAGCGGGGAAAGTAAAAGTAAAAAAGGAAAAAGAATACCATTCAAGATTTTACGTTACTTTCCCCTAAAGCCAAGACTTCAAAGGTTGTTTATGTCCACTAAAACATCTTCTCTAATGAGATGGCATCATGATAAAAGAGTTGATGATGGAGTAATGAGGCACCCGGCTGATTCAATGGCGTGGAAATCCTTTGATGAATTTCATCAATCTTTTTCCAATGAGCCTCGTAATGTTCGACTTGGTCTTGCTAGTGATGGTTTTCAACCATTTGGAAATTCAAAAACTCCATATAGCATTTGGCCAGTTGTACTTATTCCTTATAATTTACCACCTTGGTTGTGCATGAAGCAAGAAAATTTTATTTTATCAATGCTTATTCCTGGTCCAGAGAGTCCTGGAGATGCAATTGATGTTTATCTCCAACCTTTGATAGAGGAATTGAATGAATTATGGGGAAATGGGGTTGATACTTTTGATGCATCTACTAAACAGAATTTTAAGCTACATGCAGCTTTGTTATGGACAATTAATGACTTTCCAGCATATGGAAATTTGTCTGGATGGAGTACCAAAGGAAAGATGGCTTGCCCATGTTGTAACAAAGATACTTGCTCGATGAGGTTACACAATGGTAAGAAACAATGTTATATGGGCCATAGACGTTATCTTCCTCTTAATCACAGGTGGAGAAATGACAAAGAGTCATTTGATGGAACTAAGGAGCGGAGGATACCACCTAAGCCATTGTCTGGCTATGATATACTTGATCAAGTGGCTGATTTAAATGGATTGTTGCTAACCAAGGATCCAATGAAGAAGACTAAGATATCACATGCTAGTAGAGGTGATAATTGGAACAAGAAGAGCATTTTTTTTAATCTTCCATATTGGAAAACACTATTGTTGCGACACAATTTAGATGTGATGCACATTGAGAAAAATATATGTGATAGTATTTTGGGGACAATATTAAATGTCAAAGGAAAAACAAAGGACAGCATTAACACTCGGTTGGATTTGCAAGCATTGAATATCAGGAAGGAATTACATCCAGTAAAAAGTGGTGATAAATATGAACTGCCCACTGCATGCTACACATTATCTGTTGAAGAGAAGAAAAAATTATGCAATTTTTTAAAGAATCTAAAAGTTCCAGATGGATTTTCATCTAATATTTCTCAGTGTGTCAACCTCAAAGATCGCAAATTATCAGGCTTAAAGAGTCATGATTGCCATGTTCTTCTACAACATTTACTCCCTCTTGCCATACGTGGCTTGCTTTCCAAATCTGTGTGTGAACCACTCATTGAATTATCTTTTTTTTTCAATGTGCTCGGAGCAAAATGTTTAAAAATAGATGAGTTGGAGCAAATAGAAGACCAAATTCCTACTACTCTGTGCAAGTTAGAAAAAGTCTTTCCTCCTTCATTTTTTGATATCATGGTGCACTTGCCAATTCATTTAGCTAATGAAGTTAAGATTGCCGGACCTGTTCAATACCGATGGATGTATCCGGTAGAGCGATGGTTGTACTTTTTAAAGTCTCTTATCGGTAATAGGGCTTGCCCAGAAGGTTCTATTGCAGAGGGATATTTGGCAAGTGAATGTATGACCTTATGTTCAAGGTACCTGCAAACAATGGAAACAAAATTTAATCGCCTTGAACGGAATTATGATGGTGGTATTAAAAATGATGGAGGTTTATCTATCTTCTGTCAACCTGGAAGAGCTTTAGGGGGTAAAAAACAAGTTACACTTGATGCATATGAATTGGAGCTAGCCCATATTTATATTTTGAAGAATTGTGATGAAGTTCTGCCCTTTCTCGAGTATGTACATCCAACAAATTATTTCTATTTATCCCCGTTACCGTTACTATACATTTTTCAATTGAAGTTATACATTGTTGTATTGTAATTTCATACAGGGAGTTCTCAAAAATTCAATCTAATACCTCTCAACACATTTCTGATTCTGCATGGAGTCTCCAATTCATTAGTTGGTTTAAAAAAAAAGGTTAGAGTTTAGTTGGACATTTCTTAGTTCTTTTTTTTTTTGCCTCTTCTTAGTTATTGTTAACATGATTTTGGCAGGCAATAGAAATGCATAACCAACATGATAATAAGATGACAGTTGATTTATTATCATTGTCACGTGGCCCTACACAATATGTGACAAGTTTCAGTGGCTACATTGTTAATGGTTATAGGTTTCATGTGCAAAGTTATGATAAACATTTGAGGACACAAAACTGTGGAGTGGTTGTTGTTGGAGAGGCGGATAAAGAGAATGGGAATGTTGATTACTATGGAGAACTTATTGAGATCCTTGAATTACAATTTCTTGAGGGAAGAAGAGTGAATGTGTTTCGATGTAATTGGTTTGATGTATATGACAAAGAAAAAGGGATAAAAATAGATGAATATGACTTCGTAAGCATTAACCGTCAACGAATCTTGAAAACAAATGAACCTTTTGTTTTGGTCAATCAAGCATCACAAGTATTTTATGCTAATGATCATGCCAATAAAGGTTGGCATGTTGTGCGAAAGGTTATACCTCGTGATTCCTTTGATGTTGTACAAAAGAATGAGGAGGATATGGAGGAGTTTGACAATTCAAGTTGATCAAGGTTGGATTTTATCTTATTATATGATTATGTTATATGATTGTGTGTATGTTACAACTAACTGAAATTTATATGAAATTCAACATTATTTTTTCTTTTCATGTGATTCAGAATGAATCCATCCAAGTTTCAAAAGACTGGGATGGAAACCAAAGCAAAAGTGGGCAAGCAAGCATTCATTCCACCAGGTGCTTTAGGGAGAGGACGAGGACAAAGTTTAAGATCTTTTACCTCTTCTAGAGCTATTGAACAAGGAATTTCAACTATAACAAGAAAAACTTCCCAAATAACTTCTAATCAAGATGCGGCACCACTTGTACCTCCTGGATTACAGTCGATTGAAGATAATAATCCTTCTCTTCAAGTGGATGAAGAGATGCAAGACATTGAGACAAGTATTTTATTCACTCAAATTTAATTTCTTTGATATTCAATTAGCATTTTATTCTTAATTGATCTTAAATAAGTATTTTATACTGAATTTATTATTTATAGGTGCAGTACAACTCGAGGCGAAAAAGATCCGAGGAAGGAATAAGTGTAAAAAAGTTGCGGGACTCAAGGCTGGAGAAAAATTAAGAGTCACTTTTTATCAAAATCGAGTTGTTGGTGAGCATCATGAAGATTTTTCAAGGGATTTGGGTATAATAATTCGTGATCGTAATATGTGCCCTTGGAAAGTACACTCATGGAGAGAAATTCCAGAACAAAATATAGAACACATGTGGCAAGCTGTAATTGTAAGCATTTATAGCATTATATTTTTTTAAATATTTTTTCTTGCTTTAATTATGCCAATTACTTTGTGTGTTCAAGTAATGCTGATTGTTCTTGATAATAATGAATCAAGGATAAATTTGAGAGTGATGACATACTTGAGCAACGTGAGCATGTCGTGAAACATATGAGAACCTTATGGAACAACTGGAGAGGAGAGATGCATTTCAAAAATGTGAAGTCTAGGTCACTTCATGAGGCTATGAAAAATATACCAAAAGGGGTGGAAAAGAATGATTGGGAATGGTTGGTCAAAGAGCACTTTTTTAGCAAAAAGTTTCAGGTATGACATAATATACTTTTCTTTTCATATTCAAATTACAAATTTACATGTTATATTATTAATGTAGGAAACAAGTAAACGGAACTCCATTAATAGGTCCAAGTTGAATATGCCTCATCGTACAGGCAGCAAGCCTTTTAGACAGATTATGTATCAACAGGTGATTTACCCTTCTTAAACATTATTAGAGAATTTATTATTACTTTTGAAATTTCTCATTTATTAGCCTAATTCTGTTGTGAAGGGAGGCAAAGATGGTAACCCACTAGACTTGGCTACCATGTTCTTTGAGACCCGCAAAAAAGATGGCAAACTTGTTGAAACTACCACCAATGAAAGATATGTGTGTGTGATTTATTTGATTTCCATTATACTGTTTTTTATTTGAAATGTTGATACATTTAAAATTATTGTTGTATTTTTATAGACTCAAATTCAAGAAGTTGTGCAATCGGAACCTTCTCTTTCCAATATAGAGGTAGCAGAAAAAGTCTTTGGACCTCAACGGAAAGGTCATGTTGCGGGATTTGGTGGTGGCATAACTGCAAGGCATTTGAAAGGGACTGGTTCATCAAAAGAGGCATTGTTATCTAAGCTACACAAAACTGAAGAAGAAAACCAAGAATTGAAAAGCAAACTCGATGCCTTTGAGGGTAAATTGGCACGACTCGAAGCTGCAATCTTGGTTCAGCAATCTAATGTCTATTCTGAATCACCATCTTCAAGTGAATTCCCAGCAGAATGAAATATTTAACAGGTAAGTACGCAATTCACATTATGAAACATTTCATAATTTCTTATTTCATGATTGTAATTATGCTTTACAGTTTTTTCTATATTTTATCTTTGTACATAATTTACAAGTATAGTTAGTGAACACTTGATATGAATTGTTGAGTATTTATGTGGCCATAATATTGTTGAGAACAACTTTGTTATAGATTCAATGTAGAATTGCAAGATTTATCAATAATCTTGGAAAAAGAAGTTGCATTTGATGTGAATGTTGTTTGGCATGTTTCGATATTTGTAAATTATTATATGAGTGTGAATGAACCTAAATTGGAGGATGGGCAATCTTGTGTTGGAGTATGAATTGGAGAAGGGTGAATAAAGATATGCTTATTTGAAGTGTAAAGACTTTCTGTTTACAGGAGGATGGGCAATATTATAGAGGAAACTCTGCCGAAATTTCGGTAGAATTGGGTGGCATATTTGTGTTTTGAATAAATAAATAGTAAAGTTTAATAGTTGTAGGATAGTTGAAAAAAAAAACTTTACTCGGATTTTATCAATAATCTTAAGAGTAATTTTAAGATCGAGTTATTGTACAGTATTGTTGGAATCGTTGTGTGTGTATATATAGTTTAAGGGTGTTACAAATTTAGTATCTGTAATTGGATTTGAAGTCAAATTTTTTGCTCATACAGTTGTCTTCCCATTTTAATGTAAGTTGTATTCTATTTTTTTTATTATTATAATGACATTATACTTATGATTATTTTTTACATTTTTTTTTTGCAGCCCTTGTCATTTTTTGGATATTTTGAAGTGCATATACAATTACACTTGTTGGATTTTGGATATTTTGAAGTGTATATATAATTACACTTGTTGGGAGATTTTGAATATTTAAGGTAAATTATATTCAATTATTTGGCCTTTTGATTTATTGTTTTTATGCATGAATTTTAATTATAAATTTATGTTTTAAATTCTACAGGTTTTCAAAACAGTGGACAATGAAGATATAAGGTTCATTATTCATTCTTTTAGAATTTTTATATTCTAAGGTCAATAGAAAATGATATAGACAGGAGCTGTTTTTATATTTTATAGTATATGATACAATTTCGAAATATCGATATATTTTGTATATGGTATTTTGCAATCTATGACAAAACAATTTATTATAATTTTGGATTTATATATGTGTGTAAATGATGTGTACATGTAATAGTCAAATAAAATATTTTATTTATTATGAAAATTATTAATTTCTGAATTTTCTTTGAATGATGAAAAATTCATGACTATTTTTAACTGCCAAATATTTTTTCATTGATAGTGAATATAGCGAAAATAAAAACTTATCGGTCAAAAGTATCCTCAACGACAAAAAACTTTTTCATTGAAAGCGAATAAAATGAGTAAAGGGAAAATACGATTAGTAAAACAGTATTTGTAACAAGGTTGAAAAGTGAATATAATAATCGAAATAAAAATCTAGTCTCTTTAACGAACTAAAATCCCTTTGTTGAAAGTGAATATAATTAACGAATGAAAAATTCGGTCGCTAAAACGTATCTTTCACGACCGAAAATTCCTTCGTTGAAAGTGAATATAATTAACGAAGGGAAAATCCGGTCGCTAAAAGGCATTTTTAACGACCGGATATCCCTTCGTTAAAAGTGAATACAATTAGCGAAGGAAAAATCCGGTCGCTAAAAGGCATTTTTAACGACCGGAAATCCCTTCGTTAAAAGTGAATACAATTAGCGAAGGAAAAATCCGGTCGCTAAAAGGCATTTTTAACGACCGGAAATCCCTTCGTTAAAAGTGAATACAATTAGCGAAGGGAAAATCCGGTCGCTAAAATGCATTTTTAACGACCGGAAATCCCTTCGTTAAAAGTGAATACAATTAGCGAAGGGCAAATCCGGTCGCTAAAACTCACTTTTCAACGACCGGAAAAGTTCCGGTCGTTAAAGGTATTAACGACCGGATGCAATATCCAGTCGTCTATACCTTTAACGAAGGGGCTTTTACCGACCGGATTTTCCGGTCGTTATTGGCCTTTATCGACCGGATTTTGACTTTTAACGACCGGATTTCCCTTCGTTAAAGGCCATTTTTCTTGTAGTGTAAGTAGAAACAACTTATCTAAACTTTATATCAATTATTCTATATAATTTAAACATATTTTAAAGAATTTACTCTAGAGGTGGCAAATTGGGCGGGTTTGGGTTGGTCATTAATGAGCGGGTCATAAATGGATCAAAAATTATAGGTTATAAATGGGTTAAATGCCCAAATGAGTTGAGCAGATTGGGTCAACCCATGGGCAAAAGATTTTTTGAATATACAAAAAATTTATAATAATACGCAAATGAGTCGGGTGATCCAAACGAATCGATTTTGGTCCAAACAGATTAAGTGACTCAAATGGACCGCTTGAGATCCAAACGGGCCGAAATGTGATTTGACCATTTTAATCAAGTTTTAATAAAAAATAATTTTCGATATAATAAAGAGATATTAAAGTGACTAATGTAAAATAATTTGGCTCAAATGGATTGGGTGACTCAAATGGACTGCTTTAGATCCAAATGAGTCCAGATATGGTTTGACCTTTTTAATTTATTTTTAATAAAATATATAATAATATTTTTATGAGATAAAAAATAAATCAAAATAAAAATAAAATAAAATAAAATAAAGAATAAAAAATAAAAAATAAAAAGCCCAAAGTGGGACCCAATTGTTTGGAATTGGTTGCCAGAGCAGCCATGTTAATTCTTATTATTGATTTAAGCATTTTCCCTTCTGAAAAAGCTGTCATCCTCTTTTCTCTTCTTTCATTTCATATTTTTAAGCATTTTCCCAACGTAAAATCACCATTTCCTTCTCCTTCTCTTTTGCCTTGTTGGTTTTGAATCGGATCACAAAATCGATTAAAATTATAAAAAATAATAATAAAAAAAGAGATTCATATATATCCATTGTGATTTTGATCCTCGTTTAAGGGAATGGGTCATTGCCTTTGTTTTGGTTTCTTGTCAAATAGGACGAAATTGAAGCCTGAAATTGTCGCTGCAGAATCATTTTCTAGTGAGTTCGTTTGTTTAGATATTCTTTGTTCATCCATATATGTATAATACATATATATATATATTTTCCCATTCATCAGTTAACATCAGATTTGAATTTTCCCATTCATTTTCTCATCATCATCCGAACATATATCATCTTTTGCTTACATTGTAGCCAACTGAGTTCTTCTCTCCATATTCCAATCAAAATCCCTATATTCCAATCAAAATCCAAAAATCGAATCTTTACAATTTTCAATTAAATTGAGAAAAAATATACAATTACCTTTACAAGAAAAGATTCTAAGCAGACGCTCAATTACCTTCCTATCCACAAGGCTATCATCAACAGCAAGAACATGGAGCTCCTCCGGGAAACTGTTGGATGTGGGGTTCCTCCACAATGGTGGGGCCCACACTATTTAAAAAAAAAAAAAAGAGATTTGTTGAAAAATCAAAGATTGCGGCTGCAATCTTTGATTTTTCCTTCAAATATTGCAACTGCGGTGGACAGCTCACAATAAGCTGTCCACACGCATTTAACGCGTAAATTACGCGTATACTTTTCCTATAAATAGGCATTAGTTCTTCAGTTTAAATTGATTCCATTCCTAAGAAAAAGGATTGAGATAGTTTTGTAAATAGAGGGAGAGAAGTATTTTAGAAAAATTATTGGGATATTTTTCTAAAAGGGGAGTGACAAAATAGTGAGTTTGGGAAATACTTGTGTGCCACTATTTTGGGTTTATCTCAAAATTATTGTGTTATTTTTCCTCTCTTGTACCCATTAATTTTATTAGTGGAAGAAATATTTTCGGAGTTTGTCCCGTGGACGTAACCCAAACGTTTTGGGTGAACCACGTAAAATTGCTGGTGTCTATATTCTGCTCTGCAAATTTATTTTATTTATCCGCTGTGCCCAACAACTGGTATCAGAGCCAAAGTTATTTCTGAGTATGCTCTGTGGTTGCAGCATAGACTGATCTTCCACATCAGAAAAGATTTTTCCTTGAGTACTGTTTACGTATACGGCACTGTTCATACATACGGTATTATTCACGTATACGGTTACTATTCACGTATACGGGTACTATTCACCGTCAGAAATTTTTTTTTGGATCGAAGAAGTTCATCGAATTTCGATCTAAATGGAGGCAAAAAATAGCAGAATGATCTACTTAAATGGCTCAAACTACCACATCTGGAGTAAAAAGATGAAAGATCTTCTAGTTGTGACGAAGATGCATTTGCCGGTGTTTGCCACAGCTAAACCCGAAGGTAAAACCGATGAGGAGTGGGAGTTTGACCATGAGCAGGTGTGCAGTTTTATCCGACAATTTGTCGAAGATAATGTGTTCAATCACATTTGTAATGAGACAGATGCCAGAACATTGTGGAGTAAGCTGGAGACGTTGTACTCTTCAAAGACGGGAAATAATAAATTATTTTACTTGACCAAGTTGGTGCAAGTAAGATATAGAGAAGGGACTTCCTTGCCAGACCACTTGAACGAGATGGAAGGGATCCAGGATCAGCTAAACAGAATGGGAGTAAAGCTGGATGATGAAGTATTTGCTTTATTGGTGTTAGCCTCTCTGCCACAGTCTTGGGAGACTTTGAAGATCTCCATCACCAACACTGCACCCAATGGTGTGGTAAACATGGAGATTGTAAAAAGTAGTATTCTGAATGAAGAAATGAGAAGGAGATCGCAGGCCTCATCTTCTTCATCACAATCAGATGTTCTAGTTGCAGAATCCAGAGGAAGGAGACAGTCTAGGGAACAGAACCCTAGAGGCAAGAGCAGAGGGAAGTCAAATAAATATGCCAATGTTGAATGCCATCACTGTAAAAAGAAGGGCCACATTAAAAAGTTATGTAGAAAGTTCAAAAAGGAACAAGAGAATCGAAGCAGAGCTGTGAAGAGAGACGACAGCAGTGATGACGAGCAGACTAATATCATAGATGAATTCAATATCATTTATGATGAAGATGTTATTAATCTTGTATCTCAGGAGTCCAGTTGGGTACTTGATAGTGGTGCTACCATTCATGCTACATTCCGTAGAGAATTCTTCTCATCATACACACCTGGAGATTTTGGTGTTGTTAAGATGGGAAATGAAGGCCTGTCAAAGATTGTTGGCAGAGGAGATGTTTGCTTGGAAACAGAGAATGGTACTAGACTAATTCTGAAGGATGTCAGGCATATTCCAGACATGCGCCTGAATTTGATCTCTGTACGCAAACTTGGAAATGAGGGATATTGCAGCTCCTTCATTTATGACAAATGGAAGCTTACAAAAGGCTCATTAGTAGTGGCTAGAGGTGAAAATCATACAACTCTGTATGTAATGGAAGCAAAGCTCTCCACCGACACAGTAACAGTTGCAGCCGTGGAGAAAGACAGTGCAATTGAACGGTGGCATCGGAGACTTGGCCACATGGGAGAAAAAGCAATGAAAAGCCTCGCCAAGAAAAAAGTGTTGCCCGGTATGGATGAAGTACACTTAGACAAATGTGTTGATTGTCTAGTTGGAAAGCAAAACAGAGTTGCTTTTAAAAGTTCTCCTCCTTCCAGAATGAAGAATGTGTTAGATCTTGTTCACTCTGATTTGTGTGGACCAATGCCAAAGTCACTTGGTGGTGCTCAATATTTTGTGACTTTCATTGATGATCATTCGAGGAAGACGTGGGTATATCTTCTGAAGATAAAAGATCAGGTGCTAGATGTCTTCAAAGAATTTCATGCCTCAGTTGAGAGACAGACTGGGAAGAAGTTAAAATGCATCCGGACAGACAATGGTGGAGAATACACTGGGCCATTTGATGTTTATTGCAAAGAGCATGGTATTCGGCATCAGATGACACCTCCAAAGACACCGCAGTTGAATGGCTTAGCTGAGAGGATGAACAGAACTTTGATGGAGAGAGTCCGATGTCTGCTCTCACATGCAAAGTTACCTAAGAGATTTTGGGGTGAAGCTATTCTCACAGTTGCACACGTGTTGAATCGTTCACCTTGTACTCCTCTCAAGATGGATGTTCCAGAAAGAGTATGGTCAGGAAAAGATGTTTCCTATGATCATCTGCGGGTGTTTGGCTGTAAAGCATTTGTTCATATCCCTAAGGATGAGAGGTCCAAACTTGATGCCAAGACAAGACAGTGTATTTTTATTGGTTATGGTCAAGATCAATTTGGCTATAGATTTTATGATCCTATTGAAAAAAAACTTGTCAGGAGTCGTGATGCTGTATTTGTTGAAGATGAGACCATTGAAGATATTGACAAAATGAAGAAGGATGTTCCTGATTCCAATGGCGACTTATCAGATTTAAAATTAATTCCTCCAACACCGGTGCCAAGAGAAGTTGGAGATGAAAACCAGGTTTATCCACCTGATGATGATGATGCTCCTATAGAAGTTGGTTCTGATGATGATGATGATCAAGATGATATTCCAGCACCAACACCTATGGCTTCTCCACCTTCACAAAGGAGAAGTGAAAGAACAAGATGGCCATCTTCCAGATATCCTCGTGACCAGTATGTGACTATTACTGAAGGGGGAGAACCTGAGAGTTATCAAGAAGCCATAGATGATGAATCCAAGCAGAAATGGATTGAGGCCATGCAAGATGAGATAAAGTCCTTGCATGAGAATAAAACTTTTGAACTGGTGAAGTTGCCCAAAGGCAGAAGGGCCTTGAAAAACAGATGGGTGTTCAGGATTAAGCATGAAGAACACAGTTCCAGTCCATGTTACAAAGCCAGACTGGTTGTCAAGGGATTCAGTCAAAGAAAAGGGGTTGACTTTGATGAAATTTTCTCACCAGTTGTGAAAATGACATCCATTCGAACTGTGCTGGGGTTAGCAGCAAGTCTTGACCTGGAGGTTGAACAAATGGATGTCAAAACTGCCTTCCTGCATGGTGATTTGGAAGAAGAAATATACATGGAGCAACCAGAAGGGTTCAAAGAAAGAGGTAAAGAGAATTACGTTTGCAAGTTGAAGAAAAGCCTCTACGGCTTAAAACAGGCACCGAGACAATGGTACAAGAAGTTCGAGTCTGTTATGGGGGAGCAAGGCTACAAAAAGACTACTTCAGATCATTGTGTTTTTGTGCAAAAATTCTCTGATGATGATTTCATCATTCTTTTGCTCTATGTGGATGATATGTTGATCGTTGGCCAGAATGTTTCGAGAATTAATAATTTGAAAAAGCAATTGAGTAAGTCTTTTGCTATGAAAGACCTGGGGCCAGCAAAGCAGATTCTTGGCATGAATATTATCAGAGATAGAGGCGCCAAGAAATTGTGGTTGTCACAAGAGAGGTACATTGAGAAAGTACTTCAGAGATTTAATATGGACAAGGCTAAAGCAGTTAGTTGTCCACTTGCTACTCACTTTAAGCTGAGTTCTGAACAAAACCCTTCTACAGACAAAGAGAAGGAAGAGATGGATAAAGTTCCATATGCTTCAGCAGTTGGAAGTTTGATGTATGCTATGGTGTGCACACGGCTAGATATCGCTCATGCAGTTGGAGTTGTGAGTAGATTCCTTTCAAATCCTGGAAAGGAACATTGGGCTGCAGTAAAATGGATTTTCAGGTATCTTCGAGGAACTTCCAAAATATGTCTATGTTTTGGAAATGACAAACCTGTGTTAGCTGGATACACAGATGCAGATATGGCTGGAGATGTGGATTCTAGAAAATCCACTTCTGGTTACCTGATTACCTTTGCAGGGGGAGCTGTGTCATGGCAGTCAAAGTTACAAAAGTGTGTTGCACTTTCTACGACTGAAGCGGAGTTTATAGCAGCAACGGAAGCTTGTAAAGAGTTGCTATGGATGAAGAAGTTCTTGAAAGAACTTGGTTTGCAGCAAGACAAATATCAGCTATTTTGTGATAGTCAGAGTGCTATTCATCTTGGTAAGAATGCCTCATTCCATTCGAGATCAAAACATATTGATGTGAGATATCATTGGATAAGAGATGTGATGGAGAAGAAGCTACTACAGCTTGAGAAGATCCATACGGAAGAAAATGGGTCAGATATGTTAACAAAAACTCTACCAAGACAGAATTTTGAGTATTGTCGGCTAGCTGCAGGATTAGCAGAGTCCCCCACCATGTAGTCGGAAGGGGGAGAATTGTTGGATGTGGGGTTCCTCCACAATGGTGGGGCCCACACTATTTTTTTAAAAAAAAAAAAGAGGTTTGTTGAAAAATCAAAGATTGCGGCTGCAATCTTTGATTTTTCCTTCAAATATTGCAACTGCGGTGGACAGCTCACAATAAGCTGTCCACACGCATTTAACGCGTAAATTACGCGTATACTTTTCCTATAAATAGGCATTAGTTCTTCAGTTTAAATTGATTCCATTCCTAAGAAAAAGGATTGAGATAGTTTTGTAAATAGAGGGAGAGAAGTATTTTAGAAAAATTATTGGGATATTTTTCTAAAAGGGGAGTGACAAAATAGTGAGTTTGGGAAATACTTGTGTGCCACTATTTTGGGTTTATCTCAAAATTATTGTGTTATTTTTCCTCTCTTGTACCTATTAATTTTATTAGTGGAAGAAATATTTTCGGAGTTTGTCCCGTGGACGTAACCCAAACGTTTTGGGTGAACCACGTAAAATTGCTGGTGTCTATATTCTGCTCTGCAAATTTATTTTATTTATCCGTTGTGCCCAACAGAAACTCCGTCGGGAAACCTCACCCATTTCACCGGAAAGTTGTCTTTTTAAGAATTCGTGTAAAAAGGGAAAGAGGAAAAAAGAAAGGGGTGAATTGGTGGAAGAAGAGAGTTGAAAAGGGAGGTTATATAAGAAGGAAGAGAAAGAATGAAAATAAAAAGAAGATAAAGGTGAGATATGAACAGACCCGTTGGGCACACCCAAACGGGGCTGTAGTTTAAACGGGTTGGCCCAATTGAGCATATTATGGGTTGAGTTGGGTTTGAGTTACATTTTTTTGGACGGGTTGGACGGGCTTTTTGGGCTTGTGCCAAATTTGACAAGTCTAATTTACTTCATATAAATTTTAAAAAGAAATAAATAATTTTTTAAAATATAAAAATGATAATATAACATAAATATGAATCGGTTAATCGGTATTCAAAAATTAAAATTAAAAATATTAAAGATAAAAATCAAAATCAAATCCATCGTTAACTGAAAAACTTAATTCGGTTTTGTTCCAATTTTACTGTTAACTTCACTTTTGTTTTTGTGTTTTCTCACCCTTGCTCTCTCCCTCTCTTTCTAACTTAGGATTCCCATTTTATTGTATTTTCCTTAATACCAGACGTATTCAAATCCGTACTAAAGTCTTATGAACAATTTATAAGCTTTGGGAATTTTCATTAGCTATTTCTTCTACAGTCATATGAGTAAATAAAAACTCTAATTATTTATTTTTTTCAAGAAGCTCGTGAATATATGAAGATGATGTCTTGCATAAGGTGGTTTTTTTAGGGAAAAAAACATATATTTAAGAGTTAATTTCACGTATAGTCATAATAATTATAACATAATAACGAATCAGTCATAATTTTTTTTTTGTTTTAAAAAAATATCTCAACTTTTAAAATATTATAATTAAAGTCACTTCTAGAATGCTTATATGGCAAGCCACATTAGTTTGTAATATTTCAAAAAAGGGCATGTGAAACCTCTCACAACATGCAATGTTGATGTGTAAGATGACATAGATTGCCACATTAATGTTTCGGTGCTGAATTCATGATTTTCTGGCCAAAATAATTTTAATAATAATCTTTCAAAAGTTGATTTTTCTTTTATTGAAACAATATTTTTTTTAAATCAAATTACTAGTAGAATATAAATTCGGTGACCATAAATGAAATTAACCCCCACATTTAAACCTTCGACATAGTCTTCCAGCCAAATAAATGGATTAGATATTCGATGATGCAGCCGGTGAACTTAAGTGAGTGCCTTGAATCTTGATATATAGACTTGAGTGGCGAGCTTAGGCAGATAAAGAAATGGAATTATGTGATATCGTAGTGTTAAGAATTCATAGTAATGGTTAAATTAAATGAGATATCTTATCAGTTAACCGGCGTATTTTACAAAAAATGGTATATCAAAGTCATGCATTATTAAATTTGTATATGAACTGAATGCTTATGGACTTAAAGTCATCATCAAAGTAGACCAACGATGGAGAAAGACAAGTGATAGTTACATAAACTATGCTCGTAATATGTGGAGTTATCTTTGTTTGTCACAAACAAAGGCTGAGGATACTCTCTTAGACTCAGAAACGGCACCTTTGAACTGTAACCGATCGTGGTAAGACCCACCCATGGTTGAATAGAACTCAGAATAGCAATACCCATCCTCTGTGTTAGAGAAGCAAGTCCCATCCCATCGCTGGGCTAGGTGAGCCTACAACTGCATTATTGTTAGCATATAGCCAAAACAGCATCAAAAGAACCAAACAAACAAAACATCAAATTAAAGAATCCGAGGCTGTTAGTGAATACAATTGTACAAACTGTTCAAAAAATGCAGGGAGAGAGAGGGGGGAAATATACTCATTCCATCCCACAGATCGTAATAACAAGAAATTGATTTTTGTTATTTTACCTATTCTACTATGTACTATTTAGTGATAACAAGAAATTGATTTTTTATTAGATCAAAGAAATCCCAGATTACCCAAAACCCTATGCCAACCATGCCTTTTTATTATATGACCCTCAGCTTTGTCCACCACATGCCATTGTGCATGGAGTCAGTGATTGGTCCTCAAATTTTGGGAATCTTATGTTAAATCGCCAAATTTTTAGTTCAAAGCATAAATTGGAGTCGGTGAATAAAAGAGATATGGCGGTAGAGAAATTAAGTGCATAAACTTAATCCTATCAATATTGTTATTGCAATGTGGTAATGGAAATGAGAGTAAGAAATGCAAAGGAGATTATAGAAAGCCAAGAACTTTTCTCAGATTGAAAGTATTGGAAGAGAGAGAGATGAACGAAACAGGATAATTAAAATGGAAAAGATAGAAGTTGAGAATTTCAAAAGCGGGAAGAACGTTAGATTTTTGATGGAAAAATTAAGGGTCAATTTCACTCATGTTCACTCAACTTATCACTTATATATCGCGTAAAAGTAATCGACTTTTTTTTTTTTATTTAAATGTCACTGAACTTCTAACATTATTGCACAAAAGTCATGTTGACCGGAATCCGGCGACGACCCTTGCCGGATTGATGACTTTTTTGCAAAAATATTAAAAGTTCAGTAACATTTAAGTTAAAAAAAAAAAGTTAATTATTTTTGCGAGATAAATGATAAGTATAGTGACCGTGAGTGAAATTAATTTAAATGTAGTATTTGTTGAACTTATCAATCCGGCAAAAATCGTCGCCGGATTCCGGTCAACATGACTTTTGTGCAATAATGTTAAAAGTTCAGTGACATTTAAGTAAAAAAAAAAAAAGTCGGTTACTTTTGCGCAATAAGTGATAAATTGAGTGATTATGGGTGAAATCAACCCAAAAATTAATGGGATTGAATTTGGAAAATTCAAAAAAATTGGGGTCAATTCGGTAAATTGTTAAGTTTGCATGCTAAAATAAAAATGGAGTCATAAATTAGGGGATTTTAGGATAACCCAACTTGTTTTAATTAGCTTTGGGTTTGGACTGCCTATAGCTGAGAGCGCGGAATGTTCAGGCTCAACCAAACTGTTGAATATGTGATTTGGAATTTAGTTTGAATTCTACCACATGTGAAGGTTTTCTAATTAGAATTGGCGCAGTTGTTTTTTTTGGGCAAGTTCTCTTTTTAGTTTAGGATACAAGAAAAGACTTTTATATTCCTATACTGAATAATAATTTTGTTTTTTTGATAATTTTTGTGAACTTGAAACATATACTCTATAAATACCCTTAAGTGATATTTCTTTTGGTACGAAAGGATGTGAATAAAGAGAGCAAAACTTAAAGAGATTTTGTGTGAACCCAACGGATGAGTACTTGCTGTATTTTTTGTGAAACTTTACCATTTCATGGAATTACAAATCACACTTTGAGCTTAAAAACATTAAAAAAATAAAAGATGTGAATAAAGAGAGCAAAATTTAGAGGAATTTTGTGCGAACCCAGCATGTCACATCATAATTAAGTTCCCAGAGAATAATCTCATATCGAGCCTCAATCTTTAAAATCATCGCAGACATTACCCATGCACGCATGGAGCTAGTAGTGCCACCCACCAAGTGGCATGTCCTAACATGTCCATTAACTTCATCTGTAATAAAATGCAACAATTCATAACAACAATAATGCAATATGTTAATGTCATGTGACAACATTACTAAACTTTTTTTTTTTTTTGATAAGCCAAGATTATCATATGCAGTAAAGATTACAAAGCTAAACCAGTACACCAATTATACATAGGCTAAGTGTGCTGTAGAAGAGGAATTGCCCTGCTCTAACACTGCCGCCCACCCCAAACTCACCAATTAAACCAACAAATAGAAAATTCTGCAGCAGCACATAATACAGCCACTAAACATGAAAAGCATCCAACAACAAAATTGGTAAAAATCCTTCAAACCCATACTAACCCAATCTTCTAATTCAACCAAGCAACAAAATCATCCTGACAATAGGCCCCCTGTTTTGCCAAACTATCAGCAAGAAAATTACATTCCCTCCGTTTGTGAACAAAGGAAATCTTATTGAACCTAGCAATAAAATTATTAATATCATTGAACACACTACCAAGCTTCCATGGTCTTGAACCTCCAGAGTTGTTCAGCCAAGCTACCACCGATGAAAAATCAATCTCAAAAAGCACAGACATATTTTGCTGGATGAGGAAATCAGTGGAGACCTGCAGAGCTTTCCAAACCGCTAATACTTCAGCAAAAATTGCGTTGGTAATTTCAATATTACAAGAGAATAAACATAAAATTTTACTGGAAGAGTCCCTTAAAGCTCCTCCGATCCCAGCAGGTCCAGGATTACCAAATGAGGAACCGTCGGTGTTCCATTTAAGCATTCCTAAGGTTGGAGGGGACCATTCAATGAAAGGCTTGAACTTACGGTGAGAATACATCTTTTTAATACCATCAGATGCTAGAATTAATTCCTGACCTTTCACAAAATCCAAATCCTTATGGGATTTAATCCAGAAGGATGACCGAGCCAAGCAAAGATGAAACAAGGAATTGCCGGACACCCTGTTGTTGGAGAAGACGAGCATTTCTTTCCAGCCAAATGGTCCAAATACATGCTAAAAACATAATCTTCCATACTTTTTGCTGAGCATTACCTTGAGCAAAGAATAACCATTGGCACACAAGATCACTAAAATTACCTGGAATACAGCATTCAAACCCCCACCAATTGATACACTTGCATTCATATTAAATAGATTTTCAAGCTAAAAGATGGTTTTGTGGTTCCGACTTGATCTATCTCGAAATTCCTGCGTACCCCATTTTAGGAAATGAGAACCCATAGTTTTAAATTTTTCTTTTCAAATCATTCTCTTGCATACTGATCAGTTACCTTAAGGTATCTCGAAATTTTTCCAAAATTTCGGCAGAGTCACTGCTAAAAAAGGAACTAAGCTCCAGTTAATAGAATATCAAATATTTTGTCTCATGAACTCATTAATATGAGAAATATAGGTATTACATATTCAATTCGATTTTTTTTTTTGTTCAATAAGTTTGGTTCTAAATATTAAATTCGGTTTATTCATTTTGTTTAGCTCGATTTTTTTTTATTTTTTGTTCAATAGATTGGGTTCTAAATATGAAATTTGATTTATTCGGTTTGATTTTTTTCAAAAGCTTAAAATGGATCAAACTTTAAAGAATAGTGTTATTTTAGGAATATATATATATATATATATATATATATATATATATATATATATAAAAGAGCCAATCAAAATGAACCCACCGAATCGAACTAACAAAATATAATTTAGTTAGATTGATGTTATTCTCCTTAAATCTATTCGATTCAATTGTTAAAATGATAACGATTCAATTTTTAGTTATTTCAATTCGGTTTAGTTTTAAACCAAATCAAACAAAATAAATTGGGAGCCCTATTTGTAATGATATGAGAGGAGATCAGAACTGCTCCACGCATATAGTGGAATAAAAAGAGGTCCATTCTCATTACCCGAAAGGAATAGGTCCATTCTTACTATGTAATTATTTGCTCAAACAAGAATGGTCCATCCCTTATTACTTTGTTATTATTTTTCATGCATGTACCAATAATGGTACATTACAGAAATTAACGTAAGTTATCCTTATTAACATCTAATAATTGAAATTAGGTGAATTTAGTGTTATAAATTAATTGATATGCAGTAACTTTCATATTACAAGGTATAAAATTGAAGGACCTATTATGCAAATTATCCTAATTTATAAACTTACTATATTTATTATTTATATATTTCATGAAAAAAATAGTATCTAAATGGAAGTATGATAATTAATATTTTCCCTATATAATAATAATAATAATAATTACAAGTTTGTGTTCTCTCACTTGTTAACCAAGTAGAGCGTCTGTTTTTCGTTGATTCTCTTTTCTCTTCCATGGACAATCCAGCGGAGAATATTTCCTCAAGGTGTGGAAGCCTAACCTTTGAAGAAAATGAAGTGGATGATCTGATTATTGACGACGATGCCTTAAACAATGCTCATAACTTTAGCTCTAATTTTGTTCACAGGCCTGCCAATTTTGCTGCTCATATATTGGCAAGAGCATCCATTGAGTGTAATCATTCGTCTTATTGCACTACAAGAAAATACACGTTTCCCGACGGAAATTACCGACGGAAAATGTGTAATTTCCGTCGGGAAAATAAAATGCCGACGGAAGGCGTAGGGAATTTATCCCGACGGAAACTTCCGTCGGGAATTATTTACCGACGGAATCGTGAATTCCGTCGGTAAATAAATACCGACGGAATAGTGAATTCCGTCGGTAAATAATTACCGACGGAATAGTGTATTCCGTCGGTAATTATTTACCGACGGAATTCACTATTCCGTCGGTATTTATTTACCGACGGAATTAACGATTCCGTCGGTAAATAATTCCCGACGGAATGCACTATTCCGTCGGTAATCCGTAGGAAAATTAAAAAAATTTTTCCCCCTTAATTAACAATTATATTTTTATAATCCAAATTATAAACTGTAAAATTAATTGCAAAATAATGAGCAAATGAAAATAATATCTAAATTTTAATATATAATAATAGTCGAATTTAATAATTGTACTAGTTATAAAGTTAGTAATTATGTAATAACATAATATCCATGTTTAATACATAATCATAACTAATTAAGCTGATGGCGGCGGCGGCGGCGGCTGAGAAGTACGATCGGACTGCTGCGATGACACCATACTCTTCAAATTTGCCATCTCATTGCGCAGCTCAGATATGTAGTCGATAGATTGCTGCCATCGAGTCTGTGACTAATGCAATTCAGATCTCAGCTCATGTACAGTATTCTCAAGTTCATGGACTCGCCTGGATTCAGACCGTCTATGTGATGCGGCAGTACTTGAACTTGAGGCATGCGAGTGACAGGATTTGGCCAAAGAACCTAAGCCAAATATCCGTCCTCGCTGGTCTCTACCACCAGACACGTCACAATAGATTTGATTCGCATCAACATAATCAGAAGTCTGTGAGCGTTGCTGAATTGCATCTTGAACTTGTTCCTGTCGTAGGACAAATGTTTTACAATAAGTAACGATTAATAATAAGTAATATTTAAAATTTGTAAATTATAGTAACTTGGACATACATGTAAAACCCTTGACCGAACATTGACGAACGTTTGACCATCATGCTTGTTGGTGTGGGTGTGTAAAAATACCTCACCATAGGTAGCCGGTCGACCCATTGATGCTCCATGTAAACATAAAAAAAATTAAAGATGAACTATAATTTATTGACTATTCGTACAAGTTTTTACTTAAATTTCGGCAGAATTTCCCCTATATTTGGAGCATACCTCCTGTATACATAGACAAAAGAACACTTTAAAATCCAACATTCAACAACAAACCAAACTCCTCACTCAAGTAACATTCTCATCATCCTTTATGGTAATGAGATAAAATTCAGACATCCTAACCATTAATTACAGTAGTAAAAGTAATATTTTGTAAAGTTTTTACTTAAATTTCGGCATAGTTTCCGCTATATTTGGAGCATACCTCCTGTATACATAGACAAAAAAACACTTCAAATTTCGAAACTACGATACAATCCAACATTGAACAACAAAGCAAACTCCTCACACAAGTAACATTCCCATCCTCTTCTATGGTAATAAGATAAAATTCAGACATCCTAACCATTAATTACAGCAGTAAAAGTAATACTTTGTAAAGTTTTTACTTAAATTTCGGCATAGTTTCCCCTATATTTGGAGCATACCTCCTGTATACATAGACAAAAAAACACTTCAAATTTCAAAACTACGATACAATCCAACATTCAACAACAAAGCAAACTCCTCACACAAGTAACATTCCCATCCTCTTCTATGGTAATAAGATAAAATTCAGACATTCTAACCATTAATTACAGCAGTAAAAGTAATACTTTGTAAAGTTTTTATTTAAATTTCGGCAGAGTTTCCCCTATATTTGGAACATACCTCCTGTATACATAGACAAAAAAATACTTCAAATTTCGAGATTACGCTACAATCCAACATTCAACAACAAAGCAAACTCCTCACACAAGTAACATTCCCATCCTCCTCTATGGTAATAAGATAAAATTCATATATCCTAACCATTAATTACAGCAGTAAAAGTAATATTTTGTAATACTTACAAGTCTATCTGCATGGTCCCGATGCGACAACGATCCTCCAGTATGCAAGCATGAACTGAGTCCATCAGGTCCTCCCCGTCTGTTACTAGAATTCTGCGATGTGACGGAAATGGCTTCAGGGGTCGTCCAATACTGTCTCCAATGTGCCTATATATCTTCGGTCATGTAGGGAGGTCGGACACCACCATTTTTTATCAAGCAGATTAAATCTCTGTAACGTGCCCGCGCACGAGTCTCCCACACTGAAGGCATGATATCGTCCAACGCCGAATTCTAATAACATTGTTTCTTATGAGACAGACAGAACAAAAAAAACTTTTATGTAAGCAAGTGTAAAGTATAATTTGTTATGTAACCGACTTTATCATAAATGTTTTACCTTGAATTCTTTGAAATAAAAATTTTTTGTTTCCTCTGACACATTCTTCCAGGCAAACCCATCGTATTCAATTCTGTTTTTGAAAGAGGTTGTCATTATGAGTGAACACCTTCCTGAAGGATTCAATCTAAGATACAACAATGTAAATAATGTTAGTACAAGTAATAACTGTCATTGAAATCATAATGAAGTGAAATATTAATTACTTACTCCTTAGCTGTGATATTGATGTATATTCTTCCATCCTCTCCAATTGAGCCAGGCGTAGGCTCTTCCGCTTATTCTGTTCCCAACCCCTGAGCTGGCATAGATTCTGGGTGTGCCATAGGAGTGGAATCAGTGGAAGGAATGGTAGATGGTGCATCAGAGATGGGCGGTGATGCTGCGGCAGCCTCAGTGCTGGTATTATTCCCATGCGATGGGGATCCTCCAGTACCAGTACTGTCATCGCCATCATGCAACCTGAGACGCGGAGGAATCGACGTTCTCTTCTTTCGCTTAAACATTTTTCAACCTGCCATTATAAGAAAAATGCATATTGTCAGATAATAGAAAATAATTACATTGTAATAAGCATATTAAATTAATATCCAAGTCAGTGCAATATTAATTGGTCTCACATGATAAGCAAGTAGTTAAACAAATTATTCGCTATCGTCACTAAGCTGTAAATCGTAATTCAAATCATCCTCATTTTCCGATGTATAAGAGGAAAATTCTGGCTCGTCATCAGATCCATCGCCAACCAAAGTTTCTTCATCATCCTCACCATCAATGTCAACAAATTCATTGTCCGCATAGTTCAATGGTTCGTTATCTTCAAAATGCAGAGAGTTGTTGATTTCATGAACTTCCGGTTCTTCCTCCTGAAATGCATCATTATTTTCAGAACGTTCACTTTGTCCGGCGCCTTTCCTTTCATAAATGCCTCTTGGTTTGACTTTGCATGCTGCAAACCATTCCGATCTGTCTCGCTTTACGCTTGGATAGGAGACATAATATACCTGGCCCACTTGCATTGCCAACACAAATGGTTCAAAGTTCCTCAATCTTCTACGCTGGTTGACTTCAACTAAATTGTATCTGGTATGTATTTTTGTTCCCACGTTAATAGTTGGATCATACCATTCGCACTTGAATAACACACAACGTTTTATTGGCAACGCGGGATACTCGACTTCAATTATATCAACAATTTGCCCATAATAATCCATCAACTCTCCTTGAATGCAAACCCCACTGTTTACCGTTTCTTTGTTATGACCGTGACTCTGTGTATTAAATTTATATCCATTCACGAAATACACCGAAAATGATTTAACATATCGCAAAGGTCCTTTTGCAAGATCAGTGATGTAGTTGTTGTCAATTGCATTTGTTGATGCCTACATATTCCAATAAGCTAACCTCAATGCAATCATATATTTCATATATTCATGTATGTATGGACATATATGGTGAAAATCACAACTTACATATGTCTTAAACCAATCATGAAAGTGCTTTTCGACTTCCTTGTTCACCTCAGTTTCATTTTTCTCAGGCATTAGCTCCCGTATCCATTCCTCAAATAATCTAAAATGCCAATATCAATTTATATATTACACTCTTTACATAGTAAAACAATATATCACAATGTAGCGTATATATTAACCTTACCTAACATAAGGACGAACTTCCTCGCAATTCAATAAAATATAACTATGGGCCGCTATTAATTCATCCTCTATTAGCATTTTCCTTATTGAGCGGCCATGTAAACGCCCAGGATATGTAAAAATGGATAAATTTTCGTCCTGATTACTTGATGCCCCGCCATCATCATTACGTGGTACTTTCCGCTGTCTCGTGTGTATATGAGGCTCAAAATAATGCGAACAAAAAGCACTACAAGAAAAATGGCTTTTAACGAAGGGAAATCCGGTCGTTAAAAGTCGAAATCCAGTCATTAAAAACCAATAACGACCGAAAAATCCGGTCGGTAAAAGCCCCTTCGTTAAAGGTATAGACGACCGAATTTTGAATCCGGTCGTCAATACCTTTAACGACCGGAACATTTCCGGTCGTTAAATACTGATTTTTAACGTCCGGATTTTCCCTTCGCTAATTATATTCACTTTTAACGAAGGGAAATCTGGTCGTTGAAAATACCTTTTAACAACCGGATTTTCCCTTCGCTGATTGTGTTCACTTTCAACGAAGGGAATTCCGGTCGTTAAAGATATCTTTTAACAACCGGATTTGCCCTTCGCTAATTGTACTCACTTTCAACGAAGTAAATTTCGGTCGTTAAAAATTCCTTTTAGCGACCAAAATTTCCCTTCACTGATATTAAATGTAATATTACATAAATACCAAAAGATATTTTAAAATATAAACTATTTTATAATATTACATGTAGGTACATATCATTCATATATTTTATACTAAAATATAATAAATTCTTTTCATATATTAAAAAAGAAAAATTACAAAATATAGTCAAATTTATAAATTAAATAGCATTCTATTTGTCACAACTCCAAATAAAATAAAAACTATTAATGACATGTAAGTTCAAGAAAATAACTCTTCTATATACTAATTTCTATTCAAAAGATTTTTGAGAAAAATGCGAAAAATAAACATCCTAATTTCGCTGTCCAAAATTTTGAAGACCTGCAAAATATATAACAAAAGCTAAAATTAATATTCACAAGCAAAAATAAAAAATATCACATGCCATAGTGGCCATAAAATTGACAAGTGATTATGTTAAAGATTAGATATTATACAATCTAAATGCTTGAAACGATTTATTTAGCATTTACTAAAAAAGAAAAAAGAAAAAAATAGAATAATAGTTTTAATTAGAAAAATACAATAACTCATTGAAAATAAACAGGTACCGAAAGCTTAAACAGAACAACTAAAAATGAATATCTTGTGTTTATATACAAAAGAGACTAACAAACTTGAGTATCTAACAATCACAATATAATAATACAATACGTTTTTGTTTTATCAAGTTTATCAAAAAAATTTCATTTTGCAACCATTTTATTCAGATTTCAATAACTAATTGCAATTTTGTTTGAAAATTCATTAATTGCTATTTTTTCTTGAAATTTCTTTCTAAAAGAATTTGCAGCACGTAGGTTGATCAACAAGTAGCATCTGGTGAATTTTATTTATGTGCTTGAACATTGAACTAATTTTCACATTTGTATAACATAACATTTAATTATTGAAATTATGATAACATTGACAAAATGGGTTCAGATGATATTGCAAGTATGTTAAAAGGTTCAGAAATTTAATGTCGCTAGGAGTTAAAAAAAGCCATCCACATGTTCAGCTCAACATATAGGCATAGCTATGAGTGTTCTGTAAGATATCACAACGAAACTGAAAGAATGTAACAATAATAAGTATATCTTAGTAATGAATAGCACCAAGTGTTATGTAGTCAAGGAACCAAGAAATCCAACAGTAAAACTAAATAGCAATTACCTGCAAGCAAGACTTCTTGCCACTTTTTCACAGCTTGTACTCCATTCCTCATCTGTGACGTAGCCGATAGCCGATTGCATACATTCATTTAATAGCACAAGCAAACCTTGAAGCTGGCTGTCTAAAGATAGACAAATAACAAATTAAAGCAACTCTTCAGCTTCTGAAGCTGAAAAAATAGGTTGT
Organism: Excoecaria cochinchinensis; assembly: GCA_947683425.1. Classification (NCBI taxonomy): domain Eukaryota; kingdom Viridiplantae; phylum Streptophyta; class Magnoliopsida; order Malpighiales; family Euphorbiaceae; genus Excoecaria; species Excoecaria cochinchinensis. The sequence continues at coordinate 10,326,207 of CANTUQ010000050.1, forward strand.
TGACCCCTGCAAAGACACATAATGCTGCATGAACCATAAAGAGCAGCAAAATCTAGAATATTGTTTGCAAACTACAGATTAGAAGTTAAAATGGTTTCCTTATGATGGCAGCAAAATTTGGAACATCTTTTGAATCAATCACATACCTCACATGACAGCACAGAGCAGTGAATTTAATCCAGTCAGTGATATTTTCAGGTGGCCCTCTACTACTAGAATCTGGATGATAAACAAAATTGTCTCCTGAGGAAATCACTTCAAGAAAATCTACAGTAAAATACTTAAGTTTCACATAGGATGTATACTATACACACCAACTTAGACGTGACATAGAACATCTAATATGATTCCACCTAGAATGATATTGCACACAAACACAAAGCAGTTATATCCATCATGCTATATAAGATAGAAAAAAGTATTAAATTAAACAACCATCACCACAATTTGAGTAAGTATTGGTAATCTCCTTACTCTGGACAGAGAGAGAAAAGCCCAAAATGTGCCTTCATCAAACAGTTCTATCAACAGCATTTGGTTTACAATCCTAACTTGCACAAACACATGCCATTAAGACAGCAAATGCCACAAGATGAGCACATTTACCATTACTAGAAAAAAAATTGGAAACTAAAAGACAAAAAGAACTTAAAAAAATGAGAAAAAAATAAAATAAAGAAGAATACAGAAATAGAAGGCAAATGCTTCTCGCTGTATAAAAATATAGCATATAGCTTTCAAGATCACATTGCTGCATGCAGGAAGAGCATTCAACCCAATGAGTATCAACCAAATTTTTTTTTTTATATAAGAAGAAATTAATGAATCGCCAATCTTATTACTTGCTCTTATTGATTCAAGCAACAATCTATGACAACAACACAAAAAACACGTCAATTTAACTAACATATGCTCACATATTGAAATTTTATTGAAACAGAGCCTATCAAATTCAATTTATGTATAAATCACTAGGAAAAATAAATTTGGTAGCCACTTACTTATTTTCTGCATTTTTTTATCTCTTCATCGTCGCCGGAGACTCGCCGGAACTCCACCGGAGGCACCGAAACCACCAGGAGGGAGCTTGAAGCGTCGGGGTTGTTTTCCGGTGACCACGCGCCGTAACTGCCCTTCGTTTCGCCGTAATCGACGTCGGCTAAATCGGTTCTTCTATACACCGATCTGCTCATCGCCGGCGAGTGAGGAGGATCCACGGCCACCGGAAGGTTCGTATGTCCGCCGTGAGTCCCCCGGTGCCACTTGTGTCGTCTCTCGCCGTCGGAGCTCACCGAAAAACGCTGAAGAAACTCGCGGTTCTCCTCCCGTTCTCCTTGAAACGACGACGTCGCGACGAGGAAGAAGACACCGCGATCGGCAACGGCGAGGAGTTCGGTTGCTCGCCGTCGACCATTGCCAGCCGCTCGCCCCTTCCGCCGTGCTCCGCCCTCTCTCTCTCTCTCTTTCTTCGGTTTTCTTTCCCCCCATTCCGCTCACCGTTTCGTGCCCCTCCCTTTCTATTTTTCTTTTCTTCTCATAAATCCCACTAGTTTTAGCTTAATCTCAATTGTCTATGTTTGGGAGATAGAAAATCGAGAGAAATTCTATTAAGTTTAGCTTATAATTCATCCAATTCTATGTTTTATTTTGGAGGTAAAAATGAAGTCCCGCCAATTATGTTACACCATTAACCACCGGATTTTTATTGTTTTAACGACCGGATTTAATTTCTTCGTTATATAATAATAAAATTTAAGAACTAACAACCGGATTAATTTCCCTTCGTTATTTGTATATTTTAACGACCGGATTTTTATTGTTTTAACGACCGGATTTAATCCCCTCGTTATATAACAATAAAATTTAAGAAATAACGACCGGATTAATTTCCCTTCGTTATTTGTATATTTTAACGACCGGATTTTTATCCCTTCGTTAAATTTTGGTCGTTAAAAATCAATTTTCTTGTAGTGAAGTACTTGCTTCTTCGACCAAATAAGCATTACATATTGAACTTTCAACTCTAGCTTTATTTTTGACGTTCTTCTTCAAGTGAAACAAATACCTACATGATATATTTTAATACCATTAATTAGCATACAAAGGTATAATATAATTGCAATGGTGTGTCATAGATAGTTACCGCTCAAATGGATACATCCAACGATATTGAACCGGACCAGCGAGTTTCGCCTCATGTGCTAAATGCACGGGGAGATGCTCCATACAGTCAAAAAAACTTGGAGGAAATATTGCTTCAAGTTTGCACAGGATTACTGGAATTTCTATTTCCAATCTTGCCATATCTGCTGCACTTATCTCGCAGGACGTTAATGTTCTGAAAAACATACTTAGCTCTGTTATAGTTTCCCACACTTTTGTCGGCAATAACTCTCGAAATGCTATTGGGAGTAGCCTCTGCATGAAAACGTGACAATCATGACTTTTCATCCCGAATAATTTGAACTTTCTCATGTCGACGCACCTTGCCAAATTGGAGACGTAACCATCCGAAAACTTTAGTCCTTTTAACCAATCACACAAAACTTCCTTTTGTTTTTTGTCCAAAGTGTAGCATGCTTTGGGATATTTTCCGGTTAAAAAATCTTTATCTAACTCGGGCCTTCTACATAACAACTTTAAATCCGCTCGTGATTTTGAATTGTCCTTGGTCTTCCCTTCTATATTCATAATGGTGTTGAACACATTATCAAAAAAGTTTTTTTCAATGTGCATCACATCTAGATTATGCCGTAACAAATTAGTCTTCCAATATGGCAAATCCCAAAAAATGCTTCTTTTCCTCCAACCAAAGTTTTTGTTGATTCTTCCATTAACTTCATCAGCATCAACTTCTGTTACCTTAAGTAAACCCAACTCATCAATGTCTTGTAAAATTTGCTCACTGCTTCTGATAACAGGAGGACTTGCAAGAACAACTCTATTCTTAAGAAATTTGTTCTTGTTCCGTCGAAAAGGGTGATCAGGTGGAAGGAATTTCTTGTGGTTGTCAAACCAAGAAGTTTTGCACCCATGTTGAAGATAAAACGCATCTGAATCGTCGCCACAGTAAGGACATGCTAGTTTTCCAGCCGTGCTCCAACCCGACAACATAGCATAGGCAGGGAAGTCACTGACCGTCCACATTAATGCTGCTTTCATCATGAAATTCTGTTTAAGTGATGCATCATATGTTTCAACACCGACACCCCAAAGCTGTTGCAACTCATAAATCAACGGCTGCAAATATACATCAATTCTGTGCTTTGGATTTCTAGGTCCTGGAATAATAACTGTCAAGAACATATATGCCTCATTCATACACATCCATGGAGGCAAATTATATGGAGTAATTATGATTGGCCATGACGAATATTGTTGCCCTGATTGACCAAAAGGTTGAAATCCGTCAGTGCTCAAACATACTCGAACATTTCGAGATTCAGCAGCAAAATCAGGATGGGTGTTATTGAAATGTTTCCATGCAACTGCATCGGATGGATGGCTCATTATTCCACCTGTACTTTCGTGCTCATCATGCCATCTCATGTGAGGTGCAGTAACTTTGGATGCATATTGTAGACACCGGGTCCCGAGTCGGGTTTAATGGCAATGGTAATTTTGGATCCTTGATAATTCCCCCCGAAAAAATAATATATATGATAATATATAAATATGTGTGTGTAAAATTTAATTAGTTAATGTTGTTTGTTAATTAATTAGTTAATTGGTTAGTTAATTAGTTAATATTATTGTATTAATTAAGATGCATGTAAAATTAGAGATTAATTAGTTAATTAATTAGTTAAAATGTAGAATGTTTAATTAATTAGATAAATTATATATTAAGTAGATTAATTAATGTATGTAATGTTTAATTATATTGAGATGTAATTAATATGTAATGTGTAATTGATATATAATGATTAATTAAATTAGTATGTGTGTGTATTAATTTTAATTAAGTTAGATTAATTAAGATATGAAAATGGGAGGAATTATTTGAAGTTACCATTATGACCATTGTGCCCTTAACCCTAAATATGGGGAATAAAAAGAAGAAGATGAGAAAATTAGGGGGGGTCGGCAGATCAAAGAGAGGAAAAGCCAAGCAAAAGAAAGAAAAAAGGAAAAGAAAGAAAAAAGAAAGAAAAGAAAGGAAAGAAGAGAGGAAGAGCAGACCCAGGAACCCAACACCGGACCGGAGAGAAGAAAAAGGAGAAAGGAGAGAGGAAGAAGGCGTCGCCTCCGCCGGCCACCTCCGACGCCGGATTCAGGCACGCGCCCCACCGGAAGGACCACCACATCCGGGCGCACCCGGTCGTCGCCGCCGCTTCTCCATCGGACTCAGCCAACCGGCGCGTGAGGGAGAAGGACCCGGACCGCTTTATCGCGTTTTCCGGCGACGGTGGACCTCCGATCGGCGCGTGGACACCGGATTTGGACTCCCGACGAGGCGATCTACCGTCCGGTGTTGGCGGTGCCGTCAACCGTCGCTCCGGCCAATCTCCGGCGACCTAAATCCGGTGAGCCTATTTTATATTAATTTATTTTAATATATTATTAATTAATATTAATTAATATTATTATTTATTTATTTATTATTATTATTATATTTATTTATTTAATTTCTGAATTATTAATATTATTATTATTATTATTATTATTATATTTATTTACTTAATTTCTGTTTATTAATATTATTATTATTATTATTATTATTATTATTATTATATATTTATTTGATTTTTGTTATTATTGTTATTATTATTATTATTATTATTATTATTATTATTTAATTTCTGTTTTTATTATATTTATTTATTTAATTTCTGTTATTATTATTATTATTATTATTATTATTATAATATTATTATTATATTTATTCATTATTCTGATTTATCATTATTATTTATTATTGCCATTATTTATATTTATTTAGTATTATTATTATTATTATTATTATTATTATTGATATTATTATTATTATTATTGTCTAATTTGTGTTAATTTTATGTTGATGTTATTATTTAATTGATTTGTGATTATTATTATTATTATTATTATTATTATTATTATTATTATTATTATTATTATTATTATTATTATTATTATTATTATTATTATTATTATTATTATTATTATTATTATTATTATTATTATTATTATCATTATTGATTATTGTTATTATTATTGTTATTTATTTATGCAATTATTTATGTATTCATTTATTTATTTATTTAGAAATACGTAATTACTATTCTATTGTATTTTATTTATTTGTGGTTTGTAATAATAAATGATTTTTCGACCGTGTTTAAAAGAACCACCACACAAATGTTTTCTACTAAATAGAATGTTTGCTAAATAAAACTTGGACCAATGTCCTATTTTTACCCAATAAAATTATCACATGAAAATGGTTTTCCATAATAAACACATGCGGGGACCAAAGTCCTCAAAATAAATGAATAACCCGTTTTATGCATGTATAGTACATTTATAAATGGGAGTTGTATTCCGCTCTTAGTATTATTGTAAATTTATTTTACGCTTTAATGCTATTTTATTTTATGCTCTTGAATGAATAAATTGGGTTTTAACCAAACTTGCATTGTGTGGAGAGAGAGTGAACTAATAAATTCAAAACTCAATTGTAAACTTAATCAAGGTACGAATAAATGAGAAGTTCCGAACCCTGCTCTGGTCTTTGGGCTCAAGAGGCTAGAGGTTATCCTCCAAGACACCTCTTGTGTCACGAGATTTAGACGTTAATCCTAGGCCTCATGGCCCAATATGGATAAAATGCGCAAGTCTTAGGCTCTCCGAGGCGAGAGAAACTTTCCCAATGTTCTATTGGGTGGCGACTCCATGAAACCTCTTTGTTGCCCAACATAGACGCACTTGCGATTTATCGTAAGCTGTCGACGGACCCGCAAATTGCCCGATCGCCCTCGAGCGGGCGGTTCGAACGGGCGGCCGCGGGGATCCGGCGCGCGTCACAGTGGCGACTCCACTGGGGACGTATTTGAGACTTCGATTCGAAAGTACCTTGATTAAAATTTACAATTTAGTTTTAGTTTATAAATTTCGCTCTTCTCTCAAAACTGCATTACATCGCATTAGAGCTTTAGAATATGATAGTTTGGTCCCTCTTATTAGCCCCGGTGCGTTCCTGAAGCATCTCCTCATTTTCACTCAATTTGGGGAAGTGTTAAGGATAATCACCAGCCCAAGCCACGTACCTCAATGGTATATCAAAATGGTGACCCGATCGGTCGTTACGCTCGTGATGAGCTAGACCCGTCGGCAGGGATCATGCTTGGGTAGCTTCAAAGTAACATCACCTTTTGACCAAAGCTCATGTAATGGCAATAGAAATCTCCCCTAGGTGACATGTACCATAATATCGTGCTTGCTATTTGGGCCGTCATGTACTGAACAAAATCAATTGAATTAGATGATTTTCATCAAAGGCTTTCATGCCCCGATGGGCTTATCTTGATTTAATCGAATTGTTTAAATATATAATGGCCAACCATCCATGCGCATGTGCTTTAAAGTAAGAGCTGTTATGCTGCCGGTTTTTCACCGTGCACTATACGCGTCCATTGGGTTCCCTGTTAACCCTTGGATAAAGCTCACCTAGGAAAGAGACCGCACGACCACGTGTGTGGGAGAAATAAGGTTGGAAGGATATGCCTGTTTGCATGTGGCTGTGAATGCTGCACAACATGCACATACATCACATGTCATTCATGTAAAAAAAAAATCAAAAAAAAAAATAAATATATAAAATGAAAAAGTAAATAAAATAAAAAATATATACATTTCATATTGTGTATATATCCTTTTGCCTACATATTATTTTTCATGTGCATATACCATCTTGTATATAACTTTTTCATGCATTGCATCGCATTGCAATTTATTGATTTTTTCACTCCGTCTGCATAATTCACGATCATGCATTGTATATTGTCATACACGCATCATTCTAATAATTTAAATTTTCAGCCATCATAAATTCATCCAAGTGGATTAGAGGTCCTGACGGTCGATTAGTAAGGCCAGACTCGCCCTTTGGATTGCTCGAATTAGTGCTTGATTGGGATCTTGAGACACTCTCAGAATCTAATACCTCATTCTCATGATTCACGAGCACCTACTATCTCACAACCACTTGCTGATCCATGATAACCAATAGCCCATGCTGGGGGCAAGCCGAACCACCTGCTGGTTGAGAGGCTCTTTTTACTGTCAATGCTACTGTCAACCTGTCAATGAGCACAGAGCTGCGACACTTATTTAGCCAAGAAGGGCAAGAGTTTATAATCCCGAGGAGGATTTTGTGGAAGAAGATGAGATTGAGGACATAGCAGCCCACCAACGCGGGCCATTTAACGGATCAATCCTAAATTCTGAGGGATTGAATTCAAGATCTTATCAACAATAAAGAAATTGTTGACCCAGAGAAGATGGGGAAATAAAAGCTGATGACAGATGAATGACATGGGTTGCAGTGCTTACTTTGTTAGGAGATGTCTTTATATTTGAGCTTTTCAAATAATGGCATATGCAATATTTGCCATTTCAATTATGTTTTTGTGTACTTGTATATTATTTCTAATGATTTCATTTCTTATGATCATGATACATTCATTCATTTTGACATTAATTCAATTAATACTACTGCATTTAATCTTGGAACTTTGGAAAATCCAAAGAAAATTTTGATAGCATCTGATATAACTCCTGAAGAGAGAGAGAGTCAGAGAGAAAAGAAAAATGAGAAAGAAAAACTAGTTGCAATTAGGAGATTGGATGAAAACTCACTAAGAGCACTAGAACCTTTCTGATTACCCGTCGAAGCGATCTCTGGATAAGACAGAACCTGGAAAATGATTTAGGCATCATTCTTTGTATAGCTCTCTAAATGACTATTTCCTACCCTTGTTCTGCAATCGCTTGCTAGCCCATTGAGCCTTTATGCAGGTATGCTGAATGCGTACCAATTTTGTTGTTACACACATTAAAACTATCCCCTCGCCTAAAATGATTTTGGCTTCCCCTTAGAAGAGTGGCCGCTCTAAAACTGATGGATGTACATTTGAACAATTCTTTGGACTATTAAAAAAAAATTGCCTTGATAACAGCAAGTTCAGACTTTGAAAAGAGGGTTTAGTCATGCATGAAAGGCATGAGCTCAAAAAAAAAAGAAAGAAGCGAAAGCAAAAAGAAGAAAAAGAAAAATGAAAAATTCAAAAAGAAAAAATGAAAAAAAAAAGAAAGAAAAAAAAAAGCAAAGAAAACGAAAAGAAAATAAAAGAAGAATAAAAAAGAGAGCTCAAAATGGTGACCAATTGACTAGTTTCAATGATTACCCTTTTTCTTTTGATCTCAAGGAGCTAAAATGTTATCGAGTCCAAATTCAAGAATACTTTAGAGCCGAGAACGGTTCATCCATCAGTTGAGAAAATATTGCGGCCATTTTTCTCTAGCGACCTGATCTTTCTTTGATAGCTATCTATCCAAGACTAACATTACAACCAAAGTAAGACCTTTTGATTCTGGGTTCAGTCTTATCCAATTAGCGGAGATGACCTTCTAGTAAGGTTTGGTACGTAAGAAGAGGCCTATGGTGTTTCTTGAGCTTCAAGCGAGAAGCCATGAGTGCATTCATGCATTCGAGTTAAGTTTTGTCTCCGACGTTGCTTCTAGAATTTGCATTCAAAAGATTAAATGAGAGCAGAGAGAAAATATTCAATCATGAGAATCAAAAAGAGAGCAGATTGATAACAGGAGTTTGATGCTTTCAAAATCTATCCCGATATTGGACGAGGTTTTGTATCTTGAGATTAATGCCAAATAATGATCATATATTATGAAATCAAATTGAAATATGTGCATTTATGCAATGGTATTGATGTAACCAGAATAGTTCATCTGATGTAAAAAAAAAAAAGAAAAATAAAAAGAAAAAGAAAAAAGAAAAAAAGAAAAAAGAAAAAATGGCCGTTAGAGATGAAAACCGTAATTGGCGCTCTAAGCAAAAATTAGGCAAAAGGACAAGGTGAAAACCTGAAAACAGGCAGTCTGTTCTAAAAAAAAAAAGAGAAAAAAAGAAGAAAAAAAAGAGCCGCTGGATTGGATTGGGTTCATTCCAGGCAAAAATAAGGCACAGGGTCATGTGAAAATCCGGAAGGACGCATTTCCCGTCAAGAAAAGCTAGTGTGAAAATCCACAAGGGACGCACTACCTTAAAATAATGACTACAGGTTTCAGACGAGAACCTCATGATCCCCAAAGAGCATGAAATTCAAAGGCAATCCCAGAAGGCACCGATCTTACTGCAAATTGCAACCAAATTGGCTGTCGCCTCCAAATCCATTCAGATGAATTTTCATGCTGCATTGCTGCATACACATGCATCTCACGTGCATACTCACAGTTTTTTCTGTATATTTGCCTTTCTAAGTCTTGCAGAAAAAGAGACTCGATGCGGACACCGGCAGAAACCGAGTGACGACATCATTCCAAACATCAATCCAAATATCAATTGACACAATCAACCCAAGACCTCTCAGGGGGCAGATCTCAACCCAAGACCTCTCAGGGGGCAACCGCTTCTCAAAGGGCTCATAGACAGCACCACTTCATCATCTAATCGAAGGGTTAGCACGATGGCGGCACTACCACTCTGAGGAGGGTTAGCACGACCACGGCACTACCACTTCACCAAACGGAGGGTTAGCACGATGGCGGCACTACCACTCTGAGGAGGGTTAGCACGACCACGGCACTACCACTTCACCAAACGGAGGGTTAGCACGATGGCGGCACTACCACTCTGAGGAGGGTTAGCACGACCACGGCACTACCACTTCATCCAATCGGAGGGTTAGCACGACCACGGCACTACCACTTCATCCAATCGAAGGGTTAGCACGATGGCGGAACTACCACTCTGAGGAGGGTTAGCACGACCACGGCACTACCACTTCATCCAATCGAAGGGTTAGCACGATGGCGGCACTACCACTCTGAGGAGGGTTAGCACGACCACGGCACTACCACTTCATCGAAACGGAGGGTTAGCACGATGGCGGCACTACCACTCTGAGGAGGGTTAGCACGACCACGGCACTACCACTTCATCGAAACGGAGGGTTAGCATGATGGCGGCACTACCACTTCACCAAACGGAGGGTTAGCACGATGGCGGCACTACCACTCTGAGGAGGGTTAGCACGACCACGGCACTACCACTTCATCGAAACGGAGGGTTAGCACGATGGCGGCACTACCACTCTGAGGAGGGTTAGCACGACCACGGCACTACCACTTCAATCAACCCAAGACCTCTCAGGGGCAGTTCTCAACCCAAGACCTCTCAGGGGGCAGATAATCAACCCAAGACCTCTCAGGGGGCAGATCTCAACCAAAGACCTCTCAGGGGGCGCCACTCAACAGAACGGCTAGCACGATGACGGCACTACCACTCCATGGAGGGTTGGCACGATCACGGCACTGCCGCTTCTGCAATCACAACAACAGCACTCGATTCAAGAAGACAGCCGCCTCAGGTAGGTGTCTCTGCATCTCTCTCTCTCTCCTTTGAATTTTGGCTCACCTAGGTGTCTACCACTAGTTTTGCCAAAATTGGGGGCAACTGTAGACACCGGGTCCCGAGTCGGGTTTAATGGCAATGGTAATTTTGGATCCTTGATAATTCCCCCCGAAAAAATAATATATATGATAATATATAAATATGTGTGTGTAAAATTTAATTAGTTAATGTTGTTTGTTAATTAATTAGTTAATTAGTTAATATTATTGTATTAATTAAGATGCATGTAAAATTAGAGATTAATTAGTTAATTAATTAGTTAAAATGTAGAATGTTTAATTAATTAGATAAATTATATATTAAGTAGATTAATTAATGTATGTAATGTTTAATTATATTGAGATGTAATTAATATGTAATGTGTAATTGATATATAATGATTAATTAAATTAGTATGTGTGTGTATTAATTTTAATTAAGTTAGATTAATTAAGATATGAAAATGGGAGGAATTATTTGAAGTTACCATTATGACCATTGTGCCCTTAACCCTAAATATGGGGAATAAAAAGAAGAAGATGAGAAAATTAGGGGGGGTCGGCAGATCAAAGAGAGGAAAAGCCAAGCAAAAGAAAGAAAAAAGGAAAAGAAAGAAAAAGGAAAGAAAAGAAAGGAAAGAAGAGAGGAAGAGCAGACCCAGGAACCCAACGCCGGACCGGAGAGAAGAAAAAGGAGAAAGGAGAGAGGGAGAAGGCGTCGCCTCCGCCGGCCACCTCCGACGCCGGATTCAGGCACGCGCCCCACCGGAAGGACCACCACATCCGGGCGCACCCGGTCGTCGCCGCCGCTTCTCCATCGGACTCAGCCAACCGGCGCGTGAGGGAGAAGGACCCGGACCGCTTTATCGCATTTTCCGGAGACGGTGGACCTCCGATCGGCGCGTGGACACCGGATTTGGACTCCCGACGAGGCGATCTACCGTCCGGTGTTGGCGGTGCCGTCAACCGTCGCTCCGGCCAATCTCCGGCGACCTAAATCCGGTGAGCCTATTTTATATTAATTTATTTTAATATATTATTAATTAATATTAATTAATATTATTATTTATTTATTTATTATTATTATTATATTTATTTATTTAATTTCTGAATTATTAATATTATTATTATTATTATATTTATTTACTTAATTTCTGTTTATTAATATTATTATTATTATTATTATTATTATTATATATTTATTTGATTTTTGTTATTATTGTTATTATTATTATTATTATTATTTAATTTCTGTTTTTATTATATTTATTTATTTAATTTCTGTTATTATTATTATTATTATAATATTATTATTATATTTATTCATTATTCTGATTTATCATTATTATTTATTATTGCCATTATTTATATTTATTTAGTATTATTATTATTATTATTATTATTATTATTGATATTATTATTATTATTATTGTCTAATTTGTGTTAATTTTATGTTGATGTTATTATTTAATTGATTTGTGATTATTATTATTATTATTATTATTATTATTATTGATTATTGTTATTATTATTGTTATTTATTTATGCAATTATTTATGTATTCATTTATTTATTTATTTAGAAATACGTAATTACTATTCTATTGTATTTTATTTATTTGTGGTTTGTAATAATAAATGATTTTTCGACCGTGTTTAAAAGAACCACCACACAAATGTTTTCTACTAAATAGAATGTTTGCTAAATAAAACTTGGACCAATGTCCTATTTTTACCCAATAAAATTATCACATGAAAATGGTTTTCCATAATAAACACATGCGGGGACCAAAGTCCTCAAAATAAATGAATAACCCGTTTTATGCATGTACAGTACATTTATAAATGGGAGTTGTATTCCGCTCCTAGTATTATTGTAAATTTATTTTACGCTTTAATGCTATTTTATTTTATGCTCTTGAATGAATAAATTGGGTTTTAACCAAACTTGCATTGTGTGGAGAGAGAGTGAACTAATAAATTCAAAACTCAATTGTAAACTTAATCAAGGTACGAATAAATGAGAAGTCCCGAACCCTACTCTGGTCTTTGGGCTCAAGAGGCTAGAGGTTATCCTCCAAGACACCTCTTGTGTCACGAGATTTAGACGTTAATCCTAGGCCTCATGGCCCAATATGGATAAAATGCGCAAGTCTTAGGCTCTCCGAGTCGAGAGAAACTTTCCCAATGTTCTATTGGGTGGCGACTCCATGAAACCTCTTTGTTGCCCAACATAGACGCACTTGCGATTTATCGTAAGCTGTCGACGGACCTGCAAATTGCCCGATCGCCCTCGAGCGGGCGGTTCGAACGGGCGGCCGCGGGGATCCGGCGCGCGTCACACATATAGTCTTTGAAGCCTGGGAGTCAATGGAAAAAAATACATACATTTCCAAGGTACCAATTTCTGCTGAATACCACCTCTTTTAGATTTGTACCTAGGTTGACTGCAAAATTTGCACTCTTGTAAATTGATGTCATCCCTCCAAAAAAACATACATTCCAACCGACAACAGTCAATTTTCTCAACAGGCAAACCTAAACCACTGATCAGTTTTCTCACATTGTACAAATTATCAACCATTTTATGGTCAAGAGGCAATGATTTATTGTACCAAGCAAGAATTCGGTCAAAACCTCGATCCGAAATATGGCATTCGGATTTTATATTCAATATCTGAGCAACAGAAGATAACTGAGTCATGTTATCGCATCCTGGCCATAACTGCTGATCTGCTGAATTTAGCAAATCATAAAATTTTGTTGCATTTTCGTTGGGTTCTTCCAACATTGGTGTACTTTTCCTAAAATCATGGCCAGCTGCATCGTAAACCATTTGAACGTATGGATTATCAGTCACCCCTACATCATCAGCTACAAATTCCCCCTCTCTTTCAAATTCACCCTCAGTTGTCCACATGTTACCCACATTTCCACTCGATGTACTACAGATTGATGGTTCTCCGTGTCTTGTCCACTCAAAATAATTTTGCACAAATCCCTTTCGTAACAGGTGAAAATACACTTCATCGACTGACAGATAACGAAGATGTTGGCACTTTTTGCATGGACATCTTATTTTAGCCCCGTCCATAAATGCAGGTTGAGAACTGGCATATTCAATAAACGACTGAACCCCTTCCACAAATTCAGGATTAATGTAACCATTTCTTGTTTTTCGTCTATACATCCAAGATCTATCTATATTACTCATAATTAATTCCAAAACTGTTACATGAAAAAGGAGACAGCATAATTATAAAAATCTAATTCAAAAAAAGCAAAACTTAATAAAAATTAGTTTGGTTCACATAATAAAAATGAGTATAAATCAAATTATTATTTTCATTATATTTTAGAATCCACAATTTCAACAAAAGGAAATTATTATTGTTATTATTATTATTATTATTATTATTATTATTATTATTATTATTATTTACATATCCAAATATATTTTTATGAGAATTGGTATTTTCAAACTTTTGGCGCTACACAATTTGTCGAATTATCATATTCTAATTTTTTTATCATTTCATTCGCTAAAATATATATATATTTTCTATTTTTTCACAAAAAAAAATTATCTTTAATTATATAATGAATGGTATAAGAATGAGATATAAATAATGAAAGTTGTGGTGTTCTAAATGCTAATCTTATTATTTTATGTATAATAATACTAACAACATTAAATTTGTCATTTTATTAATTAACCATAATCCTACTATTGTTAATAACACTAACAATAATCTATTTCAACAAATGTTTAACATTCTAACAACAATTAACACTAATTAATTCATTGTATTTTTTAAAAATAACAAAAAATTAAATTAACATAACTAATTTAAATTAATTCTAACAACAATCAACACTAATTAAAAATTAATTTTTTCTTTGAACAATTTCTAATTAAGTTAACTCATTGTCTAATTAAGTTAAATAATTCATTGTCTAATAAATTAATTAAGTTAACTCATTGTCTAACTCATTGTATTTTTTAAAAATAACAAAAAATTTAATTAACATAACTAATTTAAATTAATTCTAACAACAATCAACACTAATTAAAAATTAATTTTTTCTTTGAACAATACTTAATTAAGTTAACTCATTGTCTAATTAAGTTAAATAATTCATTGTCTAATAAATTAATTAAGTTAACTCATTGTCTAACTCATTGTATTTTTTAAAAATAACAAAAAATTTAATTAACATAACTAATTTATTAAAATTCTAACAACAATCAACACTAATTAAAAATTAATTTTTTCTTTGAACAATAGTTAATTAAGTTAATTCATTGGCTAATTAAGTTAAATAATTCATTGTCTAATAAATTAATAATAATCTATTTCAACATTCAACAATAATAATTTATTCTAACAACAATAATCTATTTCAACAATCAATCAACAATAATTCATTGTCTAATTAAGTTAAATAAATTAATAATAATAATAATAATAATAATAATAATAATTAAAAAAAAATAAACTCAAAAGGTCTGTTGGCTTACCAGACGCCGGAGGAGGAGGAGACGGAGGAGGGAGGTCGACCAGGCCGAGGAGGAGAGGAAGCCAACGCCGGAGCAGCGGCGGTCGACGGCGGCGGCGAACAGAAGGCGCACGGCAGCGAGGGAAGAAGAAGGGAAGATCGGGGCGGGAAAAAAAGAGAGAAGGGAGGGAAGAGAGGAGGAGGAGGAGGAGGAGCGGAGGGGACCGGCGATCGGAGGGGAGGGGCGGTCGTCGGCGGCGAGAGGGCAGGGGATCGGACACCGGAGGCAGAGTGAGGGGAAAGGGAGGAGAGAGAGAGGATCGGGGGGGGGGAGGGAGTTAAATCTGAATTTAATTCAGATTTCCCGACGGAATGAATTTTCGTCGCTAAAAATAGCGACGAAAATTGTGTTCCGTCGGTAATTAGCGACGGATTAGTACTTCCGTCGGTAAAACTAGCGACGGAAATCCATTCCGTCGGTAATTAGCGGCGGAATAGTACTTCCGTCGCTAAAATTCTTTTATTTTTTAAATCTTATTTTTTTTCCGCGACGGATTTCGATATCCGTCGCTATATTTAGCGACGGAATATTATTCCGTCGCTAAATGTAAATTAATTTTTTTTATAGCGACGGATTTATATATCCGTCGCAAATTTCTGTCGCAATTTATGGAGGGAAGTTTTGGCGCTTCTTTTCGCGACGAACTTCTTTTTCCGTCGCTATTTTAGCGATGGAATATTATGGCCGTCGCTATTTAGCGACGGAAATAATTTCCGTCGCTAAATAGCGACGGAATGTTTATTCCGTCGCTATTTAGCGACGGTTTTGATTCCGTCGGGAATCGTGTATTTTCTTGTAGTGTTGGAGCTATACTCCTAATTTTTTGTAACAAACCAATTGAAAAAGTTGAGATCAAAATAATTATAGGTACTTTTTCTTTGCTTTTTATTTTTCACACTATTGTATGGTCCATTCTTTGTTATTATGTCTGAAAAATTCGCATGTGTTTACGTTTCACACATTTCCTATTTAGTATTTTTTCGTAAAATTCCCGCATGCACACCATTTGATTGGCATATTTGTTGAAGTCAAATATTGCGGCTAGAAAAATGGTAGGCAGGTAGGAAAAGAAAGAAAAGAAAAAGAAGAAAAAAAAAAAGAAAAAAAAAGAAATCTACAAATCCCACATCGGGATTTTAGCAAAAGGATAGGGCTTTTGTTAACTATAAATATGGCCTTAGTTTTAGGTTTTAAATCATCCCTTGATTGCTTAGCTTGTCAATTAGTTAAGCATATTTCTTCTCTCTTGTATTATTTCACAGTTCAGTTTTAGTGAAATAATATTCTTAGTCCCGAGGACGTAGGCAATATTGGCCGAACCTCGTTAAATCTTTTGTTCCTTATTATTTCTATTTTAGTTGCGGTTTTGCTCTAATCCGGTCCTTATTTTACAACAAGTGGTATCAGAGCCGATGTTCTGTCTTAGTATGCTCTGTGGTTGCAGCATAGCCTGATCTTCCACATCAGAAAAGATATTTCCTTGGGTACTATTCACGTATACGATACTGTTCACGTATATGGTCACTGTTCATCTATACGGTTACTATTCACGTATACGGTTACTATTCACGTGAAATAGTGGGAGCTGATTTTTGAGCAGAAAAGTTCGTGATAAAAGCAATGGCGGCAAAATATGAGATCGAGAAATTCAACGGGAGTAATTTCTCACTGTGGAAATTAAAGATGAAGGCTATCTTGAGAAAAGATAATAGCCTAGCGGCTATAAGTCAAAGGCCGGCTGATTTCACAGATGATAATAAGTGGAACGAGATGGATGGAAATGCTATGGCAAATCTTCATCTGGCATTAGCAGATGGGGTGTTGTCAAGTATAGAAGAGAAGAAGACGGCAAAGGAGGTGTGGGATCATCTCACTAAATTGTACGAGGCCAAATCACTCCACAACAAAATTTTCCTTAAAAGAAAACTCTATACTCTTCGCATGGAGGAATCTACTTCAGTGACGGAGCACTTAAATACTTTGAATACTCTATTTTCTCAACTCACATCATTGGGTTATAAAATAGAGCCAGTAGAACGTGCTGAGATTCTACTTCAAAGCTTACCAGATTCGTATGATCAACTCATCATCAATTTAACAAATAATACGGATGCTCTAGTCTTCGATGATGTTGCAGCTGCTGTTCTAGAAGAAGAAAATCGGCGCAAAAATAAGGAAGACATGCAAGCAAGTTCACAGCATGTGGAAGCCTTGACGGTGATGAGAGGAAGATCGACGGAACGTGGCTCAAGTGGGAGTTACAATCATGGTAGATCAAAATCAAGAAGTAAGAAAAATGTTAAATGCTACAACTGTGGCAAGAAGGGTCACTTGAAGAAGGATTGTTGGAGTTTAAAGAAAAGCTCTGATTCTCAAGGAAATGTGGCAAGCTGTTCCAATAGCGGAGATGCTCTATGTTGTGAAGCAGCAACGACTAATGAAGGCAGAAAAAGATTTGCTGAAATATGGGTTCTTGATTCAGGAGCTACATTTCACATGACCTCTCGAAGAGAATGGTTCCATCATTATGAACCCATCTCTGGAGGATCTGTGTACAGCTGCAATGATCATGCCTTGAAGATTGTTGGCATTGGAACTATTAAGCTAAAGATGTATGATGGTACAATTTGTACTATTCAAGACGTACGGCATGTGGAGGGCCTAAAGAAGAATCTGTTGTCTTTAGGACAATTGGATGATTTGGGGTGCAAGTTCAATGGTGAGAAAGGAATCTTGAAGATATCAAGAGGAGCGCTTGTACTGATGAAGGGAGAAAAGATAGCTGCAAATTTATACATGATAATGGGAGAAACTTTGCAAGAAGGAGAGGCATTTGTTGCCACGACCAGTCCAAGCGAAAAATGTGCAATGACTTGGCACAAGAAACTTGGGCATATGTTTGAACAAGGAATGAAGATTCTTGCCGAAAGAAATCTACTTCCAGGTCTCACAAAGGTCTCACTACCCTTTTGTGAGCATTGTATTGTAAGCAAGCAGCATCGATTGAAGTTTAACACATCAAATTTCAGAAGCAAGGCCATTCTGGAATTAGTTCATTCTGATGTATGGCAAGCACCGGTGTCATCCCTAGGAGGAGCAAACTACTTTGTGTCGTTTATCGATGATTACTCCAGGAGATGTTGGGTGTTCCCTATCAAGAAGAAAGCATATGTGTTTCCAGTTTTCAAAACTTACAAAACGCGAGTGGAACTTGAATCTGGTCAAAAGATCAAGTGTTTGAGGACAGATAATGGAGGAGAATACACCAGTAAAGAATTTGATGAATTTTGTAAACAAGAAGGCATCAAAAGACAATTCACTACGGCATACACTCCTCAACAAAATGGAGTGGCAGAGCGGATGAACAGAACTCTGTTGGAAAGAACAAGAGCAATGATGAGAACTGCAGGCTTAGATAAGAAATTCTGGGCGGAAGCAGTCAACACTGCCTGTTATGTGGTGAATCGAGCTCCATCAACTGCAATTGAGTGTAAGACACCAATGGAGATGTGGGCTGGAAAACCGGTGGATTATTCAAACCTTCATGTATTTGGAAGTCCTGCTTATGTGATGTTCAATGCCCAAGAAACTACAAAACTGGATCCAAAATCCAGAAAATGTATATTCTTGGGGTATGCTGAAGGAGTAAAGGGGTATCGCCTGTGGGATCCCACTACCCACAAGGTTGTTGTCAGCAGAGAAGTTATCTTTGTAGAAGATAAAGATTCAGTACAAGCAGAAAGTGAAGAAAGGTCCGAGACTACAAAAGTATGTGTAAAAGGAGAATCAGAAACCAGTAATTCTTCTGAAGCTGAACCAGAGCACGAGGAAGAAGAGCCAGTCGAAACTGAAGTTTCAAATAATAGGCGATCAACTCGCACAAGAAGGTCACCCAATTGGCACTCAGATTATATTATGGAGGGCAATGTTGCATATTGTCTTCTAACTGAGGATGGGGAGCCATCAACTCTCCAAGAAGCAATGAACAGTTCAGATGTATCTCAGTGGATGGCAGCAATGCAAGAGGAAATTGAAGCTCTTCATAAGAATAAGACATGGGAACTGGTGTCATTACCGAAAGGGAGAAAACCCATAGGCAATAAATGGGTCTATAAAATCAAGCGGAATGGTGATAATCAAGTCGAGAGATATCGTGCTAGATTGGTGGTAAAAGGATATGCTCAGAAAGAAGGGGTGGACTTTAATGAAATCTTCTCACCTGTGGTTCGTCTCACTACAATTCGAGTAGTATTGGCAATATGTGCAACTTCTGATTTGCATCTGGAGCAGTTAGATGTCAAAACTGCTTTTCTCCATGGAGATCTTGAAGAAAAAATTTATATGCTCCAGCCAGAAGGTTTTGAAGAAAAAGAAAAGGAGAACTTGGTTTGCAGGTTGAACAAATCTCTGTACGGTCTAAAACAGGCGCCAAGGTGTTGGTACAAGAGATTTGATTCCTTCATTATGAGCCTTGGATACAGCAGGCTAAATGCAGACCCTTGTGCATATTTCAAGAGGTTTGGTGAAAATGATGTCATTATCTTGCTGTTGTATGTAGACGACATGTTGGTAGCAGGCCCCAACAAAGATCGCATCAAGGAGTTAAAGGCTCAGTTGGCTAGGGAATTTGATATGAAGGACTTGGGACCAGCAAACAAGATTCTAGGGATGCAAATTCACCGAGACAGAAATAATAGGAAGATTTGGCTTTCTCAAAAGAATTATTTGAAGAAAATCTTGCGACATTTCAACATGCAAGATTGTAAGCCAATTTCTACCCCACTTCCTGTTAATTTCAAGTTATCCTCAAAGATGAGTCCTAGCAATGAAGAAGAGAGGATGGAGATGTCTAGAGTACCGTATGCATCAGCAGTGGGGAGTTTAATGTTCGCTATGATTTGTACAAGACCGGACATTGCACATGCAGTGGGAGCAGTTAGTCGATACATGGCGAATCCTGGTGGAGAGCATTGGAATACAGTAAAAAGGGTCCTTAGATACATTAAAGGGACCGCAGATGTTGCATTGTGTTATGGAGGATCAGACTTTATTGTCAGAGGATATGTTGACTCTGATTATGCTGGAGATTTGGATAAAAGTAAATCCACTACGGGATATGTGTTTACACTTGCTGGAGGAGCTGTAAGCTGGGTTTCAAAACTGCAATCAGTTGTGGCTACATCAACAACAGAAGCAGAATATATGGCAGCTACACAAGCCAGTAAAGAAGCTGTATGGTTGAAATTGTTATTGGAGGAACTCGGGCATAAAAGAGAAAATGTTTCTCTATTTTGTGACAGTCAGAGTGCTTTGCATCTTGCAAAGAATCCAGCATTTCATTCCAGGACAAAACACATTCGGGTTCAGTATCACTTCGTTCGTGAGAAAGTGGAAGAAGGAACCGTGGATATGCAGAAAATCCATACTACAGATAATATAGCAGATTTTATGACGAAAGCAGTTAACACTGACAAGTTTATTTGGTGTCGATCTTACAGCGGCCTGATAGATACACAAGCAACAGGATTTGAAAGAGAGAAAGAATGGTGTGAAGATATGATTGATACTCAATCAAATCTTCAAGTGGGAGATTGTTGAAGTCAAATATTGCGGCTAGAAAAATGGTAGGCAGGTAGGAAAAGAAAGAAAAGAAAAAGAAGAAAAAAAAAAAGAAAAAAAAAGAAATCTACAAATCCCACATCGGGATTTTAGCAAAAGGATAGGGCTTTTGTTAACTATAAATATGGCCTTAGTTTTAGGTTTTAAATCATCCCTTGATTGCTTAGCTTGTCAATTAGTTAAGCATATTTCTTCTCTCTTGTATTATTTCACAGTTCAGTTTTAGTGAAATAATATTCTTAGTCCCGAGGACGTAGGCAATATTGGCCGAACCTCATTAAATCTTTTGTTCCTTATTATTTCTATTTTAGTTGCGGTTTTGCTCTAATCCGGTCCTTATTTTACAACAATATTCACACTGATACAAAATGATCTGAATCCGTTTGATCCGACCCAATTGTTAGGCCTAAGTAAAATTCCTTAAGAAAATATAGTTTGATTGAAACTCTCTTACTTTAAAAATAGAAATAGAATAATTAAAAAATACAGTATATTTTCAGTCAAGAGATGTGGTTGTCATACCTATTTTGACTTTTTTTTTTTTGAATTTTTTTTTAATATAAAAGGAATGATACTAAAGTTCTCGCAGCAGTAACGTTATTTAATTTGTCTTCTGCTTAATTTACTTATAGTTCTTCCTAGTAAGAGCAATTTAAAATTCTAATTCATGCATACCTACCACCATATATACGTATTTGTAAAGATTAAGACTTGATTGAGAATAAATTGAAAAGCTACAATTTCTTTTCTCATAATTTTTTTTATATGCCCATATGATTGATGGTGTTGAAATATCCAAATGGAAAGTTGGTGGCCTCTCCTAATCTTCTTAATTATTGTAATATATATATATATATATACATAAATTGGAGTCGGTGAATAAAAGAGAGAATAAGATACATGACAGTAGAGAAATTGAGTGCATAAACTTAATCCTGTCATTGTTATTGCAATGTGGTAATGGAGATTATAGAAAGCCAAGAACTTTTCTCAGATTGAAAGTATTGGAAGAGAGAGAGATGAACGAAACAGGATAATTAAAATGGACAAGATAGAAGTTGAGAATTTCAAAAGCGGAAAGTCCGTTAGATTTTTGCTGGAAAAATTAATGGGATTGAATTTGAAAAATTAAAAAGAAATTGGGGTCAATTTGGTACATTTTTAAGTTTGCGTGCTAAAATAAAAATGGAACCATAAATTGGAAAATTTTACTTATTTTAATTAGCTCGGGTGAGCAAAAAAACCGATGGACTTGGTTAACCGAAAAAAAAATCCGAAACCGAACCGATGGACTGGTTAACCGATTGTAATGGACTGGTTAATGGTTAGCGTTTTGAAAAAACCGATATTAATGGACTGGTTAATGGTTTTTGACTCATGTGACTGGTTAACCGAACCGAAATCAAATTTTTAGTTAATTTATTAATTTTTTAATAATTTATATAATAATTTATCCTAATTAAAGGTGATCATGTACTTTTTTTCATTATACTAATTATTTTTAAGTTTTTAAGTTTTTTAATTGGCTATTTGTAAGTATAACAATTTATCTAATTAAAAGTGATTATGAACTAGTTAATATATTTACTTATTAAATATAAATTTTTAAAAATAAATTTGCTTATATCCACCAAATATTTTTATTTTATCAACAATAATGTTATATTATAGTGAAAAAATTTTAATTTTTAAGTATCTTGAACATTTTAATTTTATTTATGAATATATTTATAATTATAGTGGTTAACCGAAAAATATTGGATAACCGATCCGAAAAATCGAAACCGATGGACTGGTTAACCGATGACAATGGACTGGTTAATGGACTGGAATTTCAAAAAACCGATATTAATGGACTGGTTAATGGACTGGGGCTTATGGACCGGTTAACCGACCATGCTCACCCCTAGCTCTTAGGTTGTTGGACTATCTAACGCTGAGAGCGCGGAATGCTCAGGCTCAACCAAATTGTTGGATATGTGATTTGGAATTCAGTTTGAATTCTAGTTGTTTCTTTTTGGGCAAATTCTGTTTTTATTTCAGAATACGAGTAAATACTTTTGTATTCATATACTAAATAAAAATTCTTGTTTCTTGACGATTTTTATCAACTTGAAACATATATTTTATAAATACCTTTAAATGATATTTCTTTTGGTGTCGAAGGACGTGAATAAAGAGAGCCAAACTTAGAGAGATTTTGTGTGAACCTAACAGGTGAGCACCTACTGTTTTTTGGTGAAATCTCACCATCTCACATGATTAGAAATCAGACTTTGAGCTTAAAAACATATAAAAAAATGATGTGAATAAAGAGGGTAAAACTTAGAGAGATTTTGTGTGAACCCAACATGTAAGCACTTGGTATGTTTTTGTGAGATAATTTTATGTTTTTAAGCTGATAATGTGATTTGTAATCTTATAAGATGGAGAGATTTTTTTTTGGATATAATTAGGTTATAGATTTGAGTATTTTTGCCTTACTGCATATCTTTTTTTATTATAATTAGTGAATTTTCACTCAATATTCGCCCATCGACGTAGGCTAAGACTAAGACTATGGCTTTTGGTTTGAAACTAGCAGGTGAGCTGGGTTTTCATAATATTGTCGCTGAATCTGATTGTAGCCAGGTGATAAAACCAACCTTCTGCTCTCTCAAGTTTGTCCTCGTACTGGGCTTGGTTTATTGATTGCTGAGTGCTTAAGTTTGAGTAACTATCTTTCTAATTGTTCTTGGTTATTCATGCCTAAAGAAGGAAATTTGGCGGCTCATTCTTTAGCCAAATCTAGTTCTTCTTCTCGTTGTGAGATTGTGTGGATTGAAGATATACCTCACTGTATTTCTTCGAGGAAATTACACCAAATAGCAGGTTTTTAACTTTTTTTTCAAAAATATATCATTTTCCTATAATCTTTCATAAAACCTACTTTTTAAATTTTTATTTTCAAAAATACCAATTTTTTTTTCTACTCAACACAATTGCTCACATGCGCTCTGGCTCTCGCCTCCGCCCTCTCACTCTGGCTTCTCCTCCTCTTGCCCTCTCGCCTGTGCCTCCACCCTCTCGGTCTCACCTCTGCTCCTCTCGACTGAGCCTTCATCTCTTACCAGTGATGGTTCATCGAAACAGATTCGAACAGCGGACAATCTTCGAATCGTCGCTGATGTAGTAGCTCGTTGTCAGGAAATGAAGTTTAAGGTAATCTCTCTCTCTCTCTCTCTCTCTACATTCTTTTTCGCTCATGTTTGGATTGCTCGTTTGATAATTGTGAGTGATTATCTGTTTGGAATCCGTTAGTATGTATTTACTGTTTGTAAATTGATTTTATGAGGTTTTTTATTCTGTTTGGCTGAGTTTTAACTGACAATTTCGCGTGATTTAGTTTGAAGAGCTAGTGCTTTGCAGCTTCTTGTATGATTATGATCTCATCTCTGTTATTTTCGATCCTCATGCTTTCAATTATCAATATAGTTTGTGCAGTTTTGAGCAATTGTTGGATTGAAGGACCATTTGAATCTCATATGAAATGAATTTAATGTGCAATACTTTCTGAATTTTTCAATATTTTTCAAGAATTTTCGCTTATTGTCTTTGAACTGTGCTTCATCAAAATTTCATGTGGGGTGGTTTCCCTGGCCCAGAAAAAGAGGTATAGAACTGTATTTCAGATGGGTGTTTTTCAATTTTGGTTTTTTCCAATCCATTTCCTTATTGTTGCCTGCAGTTTGAAATGATGAAGGACTACCTGAAGCCAGTTTTGGGTGGGAATATTATCGATGCCAGTTGCGGAAGTGGGTTATTTTCAAGGCTTTTTGCCCAAAGTGGATTATTTTCTCTTGTTCGTGAAAAGCTACCCATTTTTCATATTTGTTATGGATTTCATTTGTATCTTTAGAATGTTTTATTAGATATATCAGATTTGGGATTAGTTGCTTCTTGAAAAGATACTTATTTTTCATTTCTCAGATTAAGAATTTTCTCAAGTAACCTTTTTAAATCAGTTCTTGAATATCATGCTTGCCAGAAAACTCTTTATTTTCTTGATCATTGCTCATAATTGCTTTAAATTGCTGAGATTTTACAGGGCCAAGTTGGTTTAGGAAGAAGGTAAGTGTGAATATCTCTCTGTTGTACATGTTGCTTCAATAGTAGATTATTAATATTCTTTTATCAAAGCAATAATAGAAATGGATTCATATCACATTATCTTAGATTTCCTTGAATTTTCAGAGGGTGTGCTAGAGCCTAGTGCCATTTTTGCTAGGATAATTATCTGTATAATTATCATTTTCTTACTGTATTCTTTCTTCCATTATTTCTTCATTTATCAGCATCTTTTGCTGTCAAAAATAGTGATGGTGATATTGGTGGATGTAAATTAGGATCAAAAACTTCATTATGTCATTGGTCATGTTAATTGTATCTATGTGCACCTTATGGTTATGCAACTTTATCAATTTAATGTAAATATTTTAGTAAATTATATTTACAAGAAAACTCATGATATATAGTGTTCAAAAATCAATACATTAAGTGGTAATAAGAGATAATGCTAACATAGACTTATCAAAGTATCACACAAGATACTAAAGAATTTGCTTAAAGATATTCTGTAATTAATTTATTTTTTGATGCTTTCTTGTTTTAGCCTGTGCTCTTGTTCATTCACCCTTGGGCACCTTGTATATTAGCAATGAGGCTGGGAACAGTCTATGAATGGGCAATGAAGGCACCATGAAAGTTGCTCATCACCCAAAAAGCCTATTGGTTCAAGCACACTCCTACTGAAGCTTTTGAGGGGCATATTCCTATTGAAGCTCTTACGAACTAAAAGCTTAGCATAATTATTTATAATGTAATGATCCACCAACAAAAGATAACTTCTTGTGTTATAAATAAATCTTTTATTTTTATATCATTGCCCCTCCAATTAAATATAGTTTCTTGTGTATATTAATTTAAAATAATTAAGATATTGCTATTTGATTTTGAGTGGACAGTTTAATACCACAGTTTCGAGTTCTGGATGGATTTGCACATTGGACCACAAAAATCTATTCATTTCTAAAAAAAATTATTTTCCAGTCAATATTAATTATTAATATTGTTCTAGCATAAATAACCTTAATTAATATTTTGATTTCTGCTTAGGTCCATTGTTAATTGACACTGAAAATTAACAAGAAGGAAACTTACCAACACTCCTTCCAAATTATTATACATGGGCAGAGGTAAAATTAATAAATTATTCTCAAGTAATATATTTTGTTATATTATATTTAATAATAATAATAATAATAATAATAATAATAATAATAATAATAATAATAATAATTGAAATAATTGAATATTTTCCAAGACTTAAATATAATATTTTTAGATGCACCTGTTGGAGTTGGATTTGGATTTTCTTACTCAAAAAGACCAGAAGGTTACTATTCAAGTGATACTAAATATGCAGAGAACATCTATGAATTTATACAAAAGGTCAATTTATTTATTTATTTATTTTTCTTTTCATTCAATTTTTTCAAAGTTGCAAAATAAAAATAAAGCAGTTTTCTTTAAGGTTAAATTGCATATTTGCAGTTAGGGGTGTGCAACGGTCGGTTCGGTTCAATAACCGAACCGAACCGAAATAACCGAAAATCGAAATTATAATAGTTTACGAAACCGAACCGAACCGAATTTGTATAATAACCGAATTCAAACCGAACCGAATTTGTCGGTCGGTTTGGTTCGGTTAACCGAAAAACCGAAAATCCAAAATTATAATTAAAAAAATTATCTAAAAAATTATACAAAATTATAAATCATAAAATTAAAATTAAAAAAAAATCAAATTAAAAAAATGTACATATATAATTTAATTTCAAACCCCTTAAATTGATAAAAAAAATACAAAAATAAAATTTTTAATGTAAAAATTGAATAAAATAATATATAAATTTAAAAGTTCGGTCGGTTCGGTTTTTCTTCGGTTTTTGCCTTTCAAAACTGAACCGAACCGAAATAACCGATGTACCTATAAATTTAAAACCGAAATCGAATTTAAAAAATCGGTCGGTTTGGTTCGATTTTTCGGTTTTAACCGAATTTTGCTCACCCCTATTTGCAGTGGCTGAAAGAACATCAAACATTTTCCCACAATTCCCTCTACTTTAGCGGTGAAGGGTATGCTGGAAATGTTATCCCACTAGCAATACAAAATATTTTAGATGTTAAGTTACACGGAACAGGTACGTAGTTTCTTTTTAATATATTTTTTTTATGTTAAATAATAAATTCAGATTAATATAATATTTATTTTCCATAGTGGTTAAAAAAATTATTATTGAAATAATTTAATCATTTATTTTACTCACAATATACATCAAGTACACATCTATTATACGCACAATATATATATATATATATATATATATATACACACACTCATCATATATATTAAATACACATCATTTCAAAAAAAAAAGTACACATCTAATATACGTACAATATACATTTAGCATACGAATAATATACATCTAGTACACATATAATATACGCACAATATACATCTAATTTATGAACAATATATATAAAGTACACATCAAGTATAAATCTAGTATTGCACAACATACATCTAATTTACGAACAATATACATCTAGTACACATTTAGTATACGCACAATATACATCTAGTACACATCTAATATATGCACAATATACATCTAGTACACATCTAATATACACACAATATACATCCAATACACATCAAGTACAAACATAGTATACGCACAATATAAACATCTAATATAAGCACAATATATATCTAGTATAAGCACAATATACATCTAGTATACATTTAGTATACACACAATATATATATATAATATACGCACAATATACATCCAGTATACTTCTAATATATGCATAATATACATCTAGTACATATCTAGTATACGCACAATATACATCTAATACATATCTAGTATACACATAATAGTATATGTGTACTAGATGTATATTGTGCGTATACTAGATTTATATTGTGCGTATATTAGATGTATATTGTGTGTATATTAGATGTGTACTAGATGTATATTGTATGTATATTAGATGTGTACTACATGTATATTGTGTGTATACTATATGTATATCATGCGTATATTAGATGTATATTGTGTGTATATTATATGTGTACTAGATGTATATTATGTGTATACTATATGTATATTGTGCGTATATTAGATGTGTACTAGATGTATATTGTGTGTATATTAGATGTATACTATATGTATATTATGCGTATATTAGATGTGTACTAAATGTATATTGTGCGTATATTAGATGTATATTATGTATATATTAGATGTATACTATGAGTAAATTAGATGTATATTGTGCGTATATTATATGTGTACTTGATGTATATTATGAGTAAATTAGATGTATATTGTGCATATACTAAATGTGTACTAAATGTATATTATGCGTATACTAGATGTGTATCTGATGTATATTGTTAGTAAACTAAATGTATATTATGCGTACACTATATGTATATTGTGCATATATTAGATATGTACCAGATATATATTGTGCGTATACTAAATGTATATTGTGCGTATATTAGATGTGTATTATTCGTATACCATATGTATATAGTGCGTATATTAGATGTGTACTAGATATATATTATGTGTATATTAGATGTATATATTGCGTATACTAGATACGTACTAGATGTATATTGTTTGTACACTAGATGTATCTAGTGCGTATAATAGATGTGTATGAGATGTATATTGTTTTTATACTAGATGTACATAAAGTGTATACTAGATGTGTACTATATATATATTGTGCATATACTAAATGTATAAAGTGCATAAACTAGATGTATATTATGTGTATACTAAGTATATATAGTGTGCATACTAGATATATATTGTGTGTATACTAGATGTATATAGTGCGTATACTATATGTGTACTAAATGTATATAGCCATATACTAGATGTATATAATGCGTATATTAGATGTGTGCTAGATATATATTAAGCATATACTAGATGTATATAGTGCATATACTAGATGTGTACTAGATGTATATTGTTCGTATACTAAATGTATATAGTGAATATAATAGATGTGTACTAGATGTATATAGTACGTATATTAGATGTGTACTAGATATATATTATGTATATACTAGATTTTTTTTTAATTTACTTTTTAAATTTATTAAAAAAATATTACTAAACTTTTTTTTAAGTTTGAAAAGTTTGACTAAAATGTCATTATTTTCTAATACAGACAATTACATTTTAGGAACAATATATATCTATTTTAATAAGTTTGGTAACAAGTTGTACCAATTGTATCTTTTAAAATAAATTGCAGTCTAACAGCTCGGTTTAAATAACTAACAAAATTTAAGACTAAATTGGACCAAATTAAAATCATTGAAAAAGAAAACGTGATATAAAAACATTAATTTTATTTTTTATTAATTGACTATTAAAGAAAATTTGAAGAATGTGGCCCTCAAACCTTTTTTTTCCTATTAATTGCCATGAAAAATTAATTCTAAGAAAATTATCTTCTACATAGGCTATTATTTAATGCACTGCTATGGCGTGTATGTTCTCGACAGTTTTAAGTAATTAAATAAGTTAATTTTTCCATGTAAGAAGCAAACAAATTAGGTATTGAAATTCCAATTCACTCTTTCATACAAAGTAGAAAGCAATATCTGAAATGTTATATATTTTTTTTTTCATATTTAGACTGATGTATAGTTTAATCCAAGCAATGACATGCGTACTATCTCACTTCCAAATCAACTGATTTATAGTCATTCTAATCAAATTACAACTTTAATTTAGAGAATAAATAGCCTTTTATCTGGCTTTTTAAAGAAAAAGAAAAAGAAAAGAGAAAAGAGAGTAAAATATCAATGCAAAGAACTAGAAAGAGGTCTATAATGCCTATGGGGCAACAACGGCATGGACTGAATTTTCTGTTGGCTTCTTTACGTAGCCATTATTAAGGGAGAGATTTTTAGTTAGATGGATTCTGTTCTTAATTTCTTTAATTGGAACACCAAAATTGCTGCCTAAATTCTTACTCCATGTAGCAAGCCTTTCACCATAAAATTTTCACCATAAAATGAAGAATAAGAAGGGATCATTCTGCAAATGGTTAGCTTCTGATATAGTTAATTTGGAATAAAGAGATGTTAATGATAAGCCAAATCCACTGGTTATGAGAATGAACAGATGGGATCACACATGAAAAGAGCATCATTTTTTAAATAATAAAACATTTTATAAATGGTGACCTGAACCATTTCCAGACCGCAAAACAAGTATTTAAAATATTATTGCAGATTAACATAAAGTAAGACAAATGCAAATCAAGTTAGTACAAAAAAATAAAATTATGATATGCCCAAAAAATTCTATTATATTCAGGGTTGCATTGTCAAAATATCTTTCAACTCTATGGCCAACCAATGATCACAAGCCTTGTACTAAATTAGTGTTGCCGGCCAAAAACCCATTGCTTGATTGTATAATCTAATTACTATTTGCAATATAATATGCAGAAGGGGCATGAATATATCCATCATGGAACCAGTCAACAAAACAATTGTTTTGAGTTTTTTACTTCTGAGTATATTGAAATGGTTCTGATAGAATAAAACAAGTACTGCAAGTCATAAGGGAACAAAGTTTTCAAAAATCTGTTTTGTTTTCTATGCAATCGATCATTTGGAATCCCTCTACAAGAAAGGGCTTCTCTTATATAAACGGATACAAATCAATCTATACTCAACAAAGCTTTCAAAGATAAACATGATTGATTTCAAGGAGCTTATGGTTCTTTTTCTCATATGGATAGTCTTCTGTAATTGTGGCGGAGGCGAGGCGAACGTGAGGCAGAAGCGCGGAAGAGGTGAGAGGCGGCGGTGTGGCCAGGCAAAAGCGAGGAAGAGGTGAGGGGCGGCGGCGGCGAGGCGAGGCGAGCCGAGAAGAAACGGGAAAGTAAAGAAAGAGAAAATAGGGAAGTGAGATAAAGATGATACATTTGTTAAAAAAATGGTATAAATGAAATATTGTGAAAAATGATTGTTTTTTTTTGTTATTTTTATTTTTTTTTTGTATAATTATGTAAAGAGCCCTATTTCTTCTTCCCTCCATTTGGATGTAATATCTTTATTCGATCAATGAAGTTGCTTATTTTATCAAAAATAAATAAATAAATAGGGATCGATTAAGTTACTCCCACTATTCCCTTTTAAGTGTCAATTTTAAATTTTTTACCAATATTAAGAAAACATTAATAATTTACTGATTAACCTTTTATAAAATATTATATGCACCAATATCTATTTATTAAAATAAAATTAATATAAAAAAATAATTTATAATTATAACTTATTTTTCTAAATAGATACTTATTTAGAAATAAAAATAAAACTCAAAATAAATACTTATAAAAAAAATAGAGCAAGTATCGAATAACAAACAAATAATGATAATTTAAAATACCTGATGGATATCGATCACTGTGGCCGATGTTTGAGCTTGGAAAGCAAAGGTGAAAATGTTTGGGTTTTAACCTCTTATTTATAGGCTGTGAATTAACTCATGTTTAATGATAGTAAGAAATGACGTTACTGTCTAAAATTTGCAGGAGACGTTTCGAATTTTTCGTGAAGAAATAATGAATAACTAATAAAATTGTCAGGAAATTTGATATTCCTGCAAGAAATTGAGAAATCTGCCTTATATGGTATTTAATCTTGAAGTTTCAAGCTAAGTTCAAAATCAGTCCCCATCGTTTAGTAAAAGGCCTTGAGGAATTCATAGAGTATTTCCAGCTAAAAAGGGAATATTCTTTTCCAAATTTGGGATAATAGTAAATACTTCTGGTTTGGTTGAGCTTGAAGATATAGTGTTGGTTTCTGACTCTAAATCAAGAATTACTGAGGCTATAAATAGTATGATTGGAGGCTTTTTAAGCCCTCTAGAAAATCATACCAATATTTCTCTACTCTTATTTTTCTGTAGAATTATAGTTATTTTATCACCTAGTGACCGATTCAGTGGTATTAGGTCATGCTCCCACTAATATTAGGCCTTGACACCTTGTGCAATCATGCTTGCTGTGGTTTTGGTGGTGTATTTTCGTTCGGTCCTTATTTTTGTTTTGATCTTGTAGTGGTTCATCAAGGACCTTTTTTATTCAATAATATTGTTAAATTTTTCCTTAAAACCGATTTTGGATGAAACAATATTATACGTGATTCCATTAATTTTTATTTTTATAAGCATATATAACCAGTAACCACTAAGGGTGTATACAGTTCGGTCCAGTTCGGTTCTTTACAAATCTCCGTATTGTATTGAAATTTCGGTTCTTATAAATTTCGGTACAGTTCGGTTCTTATTAATTTCGGTACAGTTCAGTACGGTTCTTATAATTTTCAGTACAGTTCAGTTCGGTTATTCGGTTTTTTCGATACAAAACAAAACAAGACAATACAATACGGTATTTCGGATAATTCGATATTTTTAAAAATTTACAATATAAATATACACAATAATAAATACAAATATAATTAAAATATCTCAACAAATACATATAATTTTGCATTCAATTTTAAGAAAATATTTTAATTTATCCCTCTCCTTTATGGAAAAAGAAAAACATATTTTAACAATAGTCACTTTAAATGAAATTTTAAATTCGAGATAAATTAATTCAATAAATTTTCTAAAATCATAATATTTAATAAAATTAATTGGTAATTTATTCCTAATGATCATCCTAATTAAAGCTTATGTACAAGCATTGATCAAATTTTTAACTAACTAATAACATATTATTAACGAATACCACAAAATTAAAAGTTGTGTGTGACTTATCCTTACTTTTAGATGTAGCCGCGGAAATGACAGTGGCAGCGACGAAAAGAAGGGGATACAAGTATAAGTTAAAATCAACGGAAAAAAATAGAAAAAATTGTGGGGCTTGACACAATTTCGAGACAGAAAAGAAAGAGGCATGCACGATTTAGATTTTTTTTAATTTATTTTCTTATATATATATATATATAATAAAATATAAAATTGGTCGGATTCTGATGCAGCAAAAATACCTCAAAATGAAAGAATTTTATTCCAAGTTGAAAAGTCCCCTCCAAACTAAGGTAACAAACAATTTATATGAAAAAAATAAAAAAATTACAATAATACTTCTAAAACTTCAAATTGAAAAACGAAAACTCAAACTTTATTTTTGAGGCACGAAATGTACTGTTACGGGAGACAACGATTTGTAAAAGTCAACCGGCTTGAAATGTGCTTTCCGGAAACATATAATAATAAGCAAACGGACACCTATAGCAAAAGTTAAAACAAAAACAATAATTAATAACGATTAGCCCGTTCAACTCGCTCCAAATACTGAAAACCCAATTCGTCCGCATTAGATTCCCTCCAAATATTTCAATTCCCTCCAAATATTAACATTTCCCTCCAAAACTTAAAATAAAAAATATTTCTACTAAAATTTTTCAAATTTTATTCTTAATTTGCTCTAAAAAAAATTAATTAATAAGATAATTATATACTTATATAATTATATTATATATTAATTAATAAAATTTTATTAATATAATAATTGTATATAATTATATTATTAAAATATATTTTTAATTACTCACATAAATATTGTGCTAAATACAGATGAGTATTAGTTGAGTAACGCTAAAAATAAAAGAAATTAAAATTTTATTATAAATAATTATATATAATTTTATTTTTAATTTACATATTCATATAGGTATTGTGATATAAATATATGAGTATTAGTCGAGTGACACTAGAAGCAAATGAAATTAATTGATAAAATGATTATATAATAAATTATTCAATTATATATAATTAAATTATTAAAATAAATCAATTATTCAAATATATATTGTGTCAAAATAGATAATTACTAATTGAGTGATACTAAATATAATGAAATTAATTGATAAGGTAAGTATATATACAGCATCGGCTGATTGTATGGTTAGGATCCATCCATATATATTATTTTGGTTCAGTTATTATACTCAATTTCATTAAATTTGGCTTAATAGTTAAAAGATTATTAATTAATATTATAGTTAATAATTATAAGAGTGAATGTAAAAGTAGCATTAAAAGTAAATAAAATTAATTGGTAAAGTGATTGTGTATATAAATATTTGTAAAAAAAAAAATTAAGTAATGGTTGAGTGACATTAAAGTTAAATTAAATTAAATACGAATTAGTAAAATTTAATTATATATAATTAAATTATTAAGTTACAACTCAATTACTCATATATGTATTGTGCCAAAATAGATAAGTATTAGTTGAGTGATACTAAAAACAAATGAAATTAATTGGTAAGGTGATTATATATTTATATAATTACATGAATTGAATTGGTAAATTTCATTATATATAATTATATTATTAATTTATATACTCAATTATTCATACAGGTATTGTACAAAAAATATATATGAGTACTAGTTGAGTGATACTAAAAATAAATGAAATTAATTAGTAAGGTGATTATATACTTATATAGTTATATTAATTAGTAAAATTCAATTATATATAATTAAATTATTAACTTACAATAGATAAATACTAGTTGAGCGATATTAAAAGTAAATGAAATTAATTGGTAAGATAATTATATACTCATATAATTATATTAATTAGTAAAATTTCATTGATATAAAAATTATATTTGTGTGTGTATATAAATATTTGTACAAAATGAAAAATTATGTAGTAGTTGAGTAACACTAAGCGTAAATTAAATTAAATACAAATTATTTTAATTGGACATTCATATAGATATGATAATTAAATTTATCTTATTAATAATCAAAATATTATTTTAATTTATTAACTTTTTTATTATATAAATTTCATACATTAAAATATTTAATACAAATAATTATAAAAGTTTTAAAAAAATACACATAATTATGAAGTTAAATTTATATAATAACGATATAATAGAAATTATAAATAATATTTATATATAAATTACTAATATTATATATAATAATTAATAAATATCGGTTATTTCGGTCCAATTCAGTACAGAACAGTTCGGTACGGTTCAATACGGTTCTCGATTCGGTTCCAGTACAATTCAGTTCGGTTCTAATAAAAAAATCAACAGTACAATTCGGTTCAGTTCTAGTAAAAAAAGTCAACGGTACAATTCGGTTCTGGATTTTTTTTTTCGGTATTTCGGTTCGGTACAGCAAGATCAAGAACCGTGTACACCCCTAGTAACCACATAGTTCTTTCAACCTCTCTTATTAAGCTCTTTTCAAGGATTCACTAACCACATGCTCATAAACTACTTATGCATGTTAAGCCCAGGTAACTGCAATTAGGCTACTGAACAGTGTATTTAGCGTTGCTCCAAACAATTGAACCAAATGCTTCTTCACTCGTTGGCTTCCCAATTTTCTTGTCCACGAAAGTAATTACCTTATATTTATACTTGTCCCCAGCATTTTTAAACACCAATTGAGTTGGTTGTACTGTGCAGTTACAGCAACTTTGTATGTAAATCCATCAACACCTACATTGGTCAATTTGCGTGGGTATATAACAACTCATTTGTTTCCGAATAAAATCGAAAATGACGGGTAATTAAGCTTTCCAGCCATTAATTGAACCATGGATAAAGGATAATTTAATGTGCACAAAAATGTAATGTAGTATTGATTAGAAATATCATAGATATGAGGCCTGAGGAAAAGGCTTTCATTGGGTTAATATGACCCGATCCATAGGCCCATGGATTTGAAGGTTGCGCAGTTGCTTGATCAGTAATAGGAGGGTTAGTATTATCAAGTGAGTAGGCAGTATTAATGAAATATAATAAAAGTTGAGGCAATCAATAAAAAATAACTATTATAGTTTGATACCTGAATATGCTTTCTACTTTTCTTTATTCTAATAAATAGTTTACTTATTATGAATTGTTAGAAAATATATTTGCAAGTAGGGGTGTACACGGTTCTTAATTTTTCTGTACCGAAAAAAAAGATTCAGAACCAAATTGTACCGTTTACTTTTTTTATTAGAACTGAACCGAATTATACTGTTAACTTTTTTACTAGAACCGAACCGAACCGACTTGTACTGAAACCGAATTGAGAACCGTACCGAACTGTTCTGAACTGAATTGGACCGAAAGAACCGATATTTATTAATTATTATATATAATACTAGTAATTTATATATAAATATTATTTATAATTTCTATTATCTAGTTATTATATAAATTTAACTTCGTAATTATTTGTATTAAATATTTTAATGCATGAAATCAATATAATAAATAGTTAATAAATTAAAATAAATATTTTGACTATTAATAAGATAAATTTAATTATCATATTTATATAAGTGTGCAACTAAAATAATTTGTGTTTAATTTAATTTATGTTTAGTATCACTCAACTACTACATAATTTTTCATTATGTACAAATATTTATATACACACACAAATATAATTATTATATCAATAAAATTTTACTAATTAATATAATTATATGAGTATATAATCACCTTACCAATTAATTTTATTTAATTTTATATCACTCAACTAGTATTTATCTATTTTGATACAATATCTATATAAGTAATTGAGTTGTAAGTTAATAATTTAATTATATATAATTAAATTTTACTAATTAATATAACTATATAAATATATAATCACCTTACTAATTAACTTTATTTATTCTTAGTATCACTTAACCAGTACTCATATATTTTTTTGCATAATACCTATATGAGTAATTGAGCATATAAATTAATATTATAATTATATATAATTATTATATATAATAAAACTTACCAATTCAATTTATGTAATTATATAAATATATAATCAACTTACCAATTAATTTCATTTGTTTTCAGTATCACTCAACTAATAGTTATCTATTTTGGCATA
The DNA here is from genome assembly GCA_947683425.1 of Excoecaria cochinchinensis. Taxonomy (NCBI): domain Eukaryota; kingdom Viridiplantae; phylum Streptophyta; class Magnoliopsida; order Malpighiales; family Euphorbiaceae; genus Excoecaria; species Excoecaria cochinchinensis. Next base: position 10,363,028 of record CANTUQ010000050.1, read on the forward strand.
ATACTTATATGAATAATTAAAATGTAAATTAATAATTAAATTATATATAATTAAATTTTACTAATTCGTATTTAATTTAATTTAACTTTAAATGTCACTCAACTATTACGTACTTAATTTTTCTTTTTGTACAAATATTTATATAAACAATCATTTTATCAATTAATTTATATAAACAATCATTACTACACAGACCCGTGCCTTCTGCAAGCACGGGTCTGCTGTGGCTGCAGCGCACAGTAAAATCTGTGCGCTGCAGCTTTTGACCGGACTAAAAAAATAAATTAAAAAGTCAGAAAATGACAACGTAGGTTGCCGTTTTCTGACAATCCGGATCCTACCTGGACTTAGTTAATCAAGGCGCAAAACAACACCGTTTTGCGCCTTAGGAAAAAAAATTGAAAAGGTCAGAAAATAGCAACCTAAATTCCCGTTTTTCGACAACCCAATGTCTAAAATTTGTGGGACCCACAATGTCAGCAAACGGCAACCTAGGTTGCCGTTTTATGACATACTATTTTTCTAAATTCTTTTACTATAGCCCTAATATTATAAAAAATTTGGCTTTTCACGCCAAAAGGAAAAAAATTCCCTTTTCTTTTTTGTAATGCATGTATAAATTAACCATTACAAGAAAATAGAATATTAGAGACAGAAAATAGAGACGAAATTCCATCTCTAAACGGAATTAGCGACGAACACATAGCGTCGCTATTTCGAGTGTTGCTAATTTTAGCGACCGAAAATGTCCGTCGCTATTTTTAGAGACGGAAAATAAATTTTCGTCACTAAAATTAGAGACGGAAAAATATTTTTCGTCTCTAAAAATAGATACAAAAACTATTTTTCTGTCTCTAAAATTAGAGACGGAAAAATAGTTTCCATCTCTAAAGTTAGAGACGGAAACTATTTTTCCGTCTCTAATTTTAGAGACGAAAAATAAAATTCCGTCTCAATTTTTAATGGGTTTTTTTTTCAATATATATAATAGTAAATAATATTAAAATTATAATTGGCAAATTTAATATAATGAAAAAAGTATTAATTAAAATAAGTAAAATTGATAAAAATGTAATTAATAATGTATTAATATATATATATATATATATATATATATATATATATATATATATATAGTAATACTATAACTAAATGTACGTAGTAGAACAAATTAAAACACTAACTAAGCAGGGGGTGAATGTGGACGATCAGTCGACGGTGGTGGCGTATCATCAGGCAATTTTTGACTAATGAAATCTTTCAACCTATTAATACGGCTCATCAACATATCAACTGTGTTGCGAAACTCAATGAGTTCATTACTAGGTCCTGCATACATACTGGCCGTAGCTGTAGAGGATGAGGAGGAATGCGAATAGCAAGTATTCGCATAAAAACCCAAACCGAAAATCCGTCCACGGTAGTCCCTACCACTAGCAGCCTCATAAAATATCCGAGCATGGTCCACATTCTCAAGATCCGCTTATTGACTATGAATACTCTCTACTACTCACTCCTATTAGAAAATTAATTCGAATGTTAATTAATACTATAATAAAACTAAAATGATATAAAAAAATAATAATAAATTGTAAAATTAACTTACATGAACTTCTCTAACTCGGTCGCTGACGACCGTCACACCATCATGATTTCGTGTATGGGTGTACGAAAATAACTCATGAGGATAAGATGTCCTGCCCATAGATGTCTCTTGTATACAACTTAAATAGGTTAATAAAATTTGAGCAGAATTTTCGTTAAATTTATACCAAGCCTACTGTATAAAATTCCCAAAAATACTTATATGTTACTATTTTCATGCCAACAAAATACAATTATTTATCCTTACACAAAAACACTTGTATGTAGGTGTAGACACCGGGTCCTGAGTCCGGCATAAAATGAAAATTGTGATTTTTTTTTTATCCTTGATTATTCCCTCCGAAAAAAATGAAAAAATAATATATGTGATAATATATAAATATGTGTATGTGTAAAATTAATTAGTTAGTGTTGTTAGTTAATTAATTAGTCAATATTATTGTATTAATTAAAATGCGTGTAAAATTAAAGATTAATTAGTTAATTAATTAGTTAAAATGTAGAGTGTTTAATTAATTAGATAAATTATATGTTAAGTAGATTAATTATATTAATGTGTTAATATGTAATGTTTAATTATATTATGTAATTGTTCAATTAAAATGTATGTAGGTGTGTTAATTTAATTAAGTTGTGTGTATGTATTAATTAAAGGAGAGGAGGGAAATAATTGAGTAGAGAAATTACCATTGTGACCCCTTTAACCCTAAATAGGGTGTATAAAAAGAAAAGAATGAGAAAATTAAGGGGGAGGTCGGCAGATCAAAAGAAAGAGAAAGAAAAAGAAAAGAGAGGAAGCAAAAGAAAGAAAGGAAAAGAAAGAAAAAGGAAAGAAAAAGAAAGGAAAGAAGTGAGGAAGAGCAGACCCAGGCCAACCAAACGCCGGACCGGAGAGAAGAAAAAGGGGAAAGGAGAGAGAGAGAAGGCGTCGCCTCCGCCGGCCACCTCCGACGCCGGATTCAGGCACGCGCCCCACCGGAAGGACCACCACATCCGGGCGCACCCAGCCGTAGCCGCCGTTTCCCCATCGGACTCCGGTAGCCGGCGCGTGAGGGAGGAGAACCCGAACCGTTGCAGCGTGTTTTCCCGGCGACGGCGACTTCCGATCGGCGCGTGGACACCGCCGGCAGGTTCCTCGGGCGCCGATCTTCCTTCCGGTGCCACCAGTGTCTCCAACGGCTGCTCCGGTGAGTCTCCGGCGAGGGAAATCCGGTAAGCCTATTTTATATTAATTTATTTTAATATATTATTAATTAATATTAATTAATATTATTATTTATTTATTTATTATCATTATTATTAATATTTATTTAATTTCTGTTTTTATTATTATTATTATTATTATATTTATTTATTTAATTTCTGATTTATTATATTTATTTATTTATTATTATTATTATTTATATTATTATTATTATATTTATTTATTTAATTTCTGATTTATTAATATTATTATTATTATATGATTATTGTTAATTAATTGTTAATTATTTGTTTATTATTAAAGTTATTATTGATTGTGAATATTATTTGATGATTGTTGTTTAATTATTATTTGTTTATTTTAGTATTTGCTAATTCATGATGATTTTATGTTAATTTTATTATTGATTATTATTATCATGGATGTGTTAATTTTATTATTGTTATTATTGTTAATATATTATTATTATTTGATTTATATGATTATTATTATTATTATTAATATTATTATTGTCTAATTTGTATTAATTTTATGTTGATGTTATTATTTAATTGATTTGTGATTATTTAATTTTATGTTTTAATATTATTATTATTATTATTATCATTATTGATTATTGTTATTAATATTGCTATTTGTTTATGCAATTATTTATTTATTCATTTATATATTTATTTAGAAATATGTAATTACTATTCTATTGTTTTATTTTATTTATTTGTGGTCTGTAATAATAAATGATTTTTCGACCGTGTTTAAAAGAACCACCACACAAATGTTGTCTGCTAAAAAGAATATTTGCTAAATAAAACTTGGACCAATGTCCTATTTTTATCCAATAAAATTATCACATAAAAATTGTTTTCCATAATGAACACATGCGGGACCAAAGTCCTCAAAATAAATGAATAACCCGTTTTGTGCATGTATCGCACATTTACAAATGAGGGTTGTATTCTGCCCTTAGTATTATTGTAAATTTATTTCATTCTTTAATGCTATTTTATTTTATGCTCTTAAATGGATGAATGCGCTTTAATTTAACTTGCATTGTGTGGAGAGAGAGCGAACTAATAAATTCAAAACTCAATTGTAAACTTAATCAAGGTACGAATAAATGAGAAGTCCCGAAGCCTGCTCTGGTCTTTGGGCTCAAGAGGCTAGAGGTTATCCTCCAAGACACCTCTTGTGTCACGAGACTTAGACGTTAATCCTAGGCCTCATGGCCCAATATGGATAAAATGCGCAAGTCTTAGGCTCTCCGAGGCGAGAGAAACTTTCCCAATGTTCTATTGGGTGGCGACTCCATGAAACCTCTTTGTTGCCCAACATAGACGCACTTGTGATTTATCGCAAGCTGTTGACGGACCCGCAAATGCCCCGATCGCCCATGAGCGGGCGGTCCGAAAGGGCGGCATCGGGATCCGGCGCGCGTCACAGTAGGTTAATAAAATTTCAGTAGAGTTTATCCTAAATTTGTAGCAAATCTCCTGTATAGAATTCACAAAAATACATTCATATTACTGTTTTCTTGCCAACAAAATCCAATTCAAAATTCTTACACAATAATTTTTTTCATCCTCCTTTATTCAATCAAATATATTGAGAATTATCAAAAGTCGTATTTATTGCACTTAAAAAATGCTTAATGCACTAAAATCATATATTTGAATACTTACAAGTCTAATAGCATGCTCACGATGGGACAATGTTCCTTCAGTGTGCATGGAAACACTAACTCCCTTCGGTCCTCTCCGCCTATTAGTGAAATTCCGATCGGCAATGGAAAAGCTTTCGGTTGATGCTCAGTACTACATCCTGTTTGCCCATATGGAGATGCACATCCTCTGTAGGAAGAAAACACCTGTGTTTGCACTTTTTGTATGGACTTCTAATTTCGAACCGTCCATGTATGTAGATTGAGAGTTTGCATATTCAATAAAAGATTGAACTCTTTCAGCAAACTCAACGTTAATGTAACCATCAGGCGTTATTCTTCTATATATCCAACTTCTGTCTAAATTACTCATTATTGCTAAACTGTTGTGCAAAAATTATAAATACATAGTTAGTACCATCACGTGTCAATTTTCATATTTAACTTCAATTCAATTCTATATTCCATTTCTTCAAATTAATTCGTAATTAGTTTTACAATATACACTCAAATTTAATACCCTCTTACAAAATTATATACATAATAACAATTATAATTCAAAATATATACACATAAAAAAATATACATAAATATAATATGAAATTAAAACATTAACAATATGCTAGTATATTTAACCAAATTATAAATATAATAAAAATTATAATAAAATATATATACATAAAGCAACAAATATAGACACGAATAAAATACCTAATTAAAAAATTAATACACATATATACTTATTATTAACAAAATAAATTTAATACAGAAAAATTGACCTTTGGTGAAGCAACCAGTCGGAGAGGGAGAGTAGTCAGGGGTAGCGGCAGAAACACAGTTCAAGCCAAACGGAAAGAGGAAGTGGACGGATGGGAGAGGGAACACGCGTGCAGGGGAGCTAAACGCTGGATCTGACCGGCATGCAATAAGAAATATAATATAATTTAAGAAAAATTATAAATATACTAACAAATATCATACACACACATTCCAGAAAAATTAACCATAATACAAAATTAAAACAATATTACATATAATAATAAATATACCATAAATTTAATAATATTTTAACTATAATAACAATATATACAATACAAAATATATACACAAAAATTAATAAATACATACACAAATATAATACAAAATTAAAACAATAATACATATAATTTTAACAAATATGCCACAAAATTTAAAAAGAGCTTCAAAAAATTCCAACCTCTCTGCATGGCTTATATGATTCACATGTGTTTGGCTTTGTCAATCTTATTGCATGGCTTATATGATTCACATGTGTATCTTCCTAATTCTGTTTTTGTGAATTGGAATGGCCATCGTTTCCTTCTAAATGTGATGGTTTAGTGGGCATGGGGGAACATAAGGTGATCCTGTTGAGGATGTCGCTTCTAACCGGATGATGGCTTGATTTTGTCTTGGCAATGGATAGGGTGCTTAGTGGATATGGAGTTCTATGTGCAAGCTCGTGGGCCTGTGTGGAGGTGGGCTGGGATATTTTGAGGGCACTATATGTCTTTTATTAGTCTTCATGCGTTTTTGGGGATTGTTCTCTTAATTGTAAGTTGGGGCTTCTTGTGAAATAGAATGGCAGTGGAAACCACTTCTTTAATCCGAGGTCGATGCACTGCGGTCTTGGATGCTGGTTGTTGAGTTCTTTGCTATAGCTGGGATATCGCTACTAGCTTCTAGGATTGCTGTGGGATTATCCGGGTTTTGAAGTTTTCATCTTGGCTTTCTCGGTAACAACTGAAGTGATTGGTTCCGTACAAAGGGTGTTGTGGATCTGCCTGCCTCGGAGCTCTTCGATTTTGGTCCGGAATATACATGATTTCTGTAAGACTTGCTGTTGCTTTGATTCTCTAAATGATTGCTTTTTCAAACAAGGGGGATTTACTGGTTCCAATATTCTTGTGGCTTGGGTTATCTAATCTATAAGTGGGAATTGGGTCTCATCTTCTCTATTTCTATGGATTATGCTTTGTGATTGTTCTGTTGGTCTCTCTCACTTTGATCGCTGGGTCACATTAGAAGCCGTTGTTGATCAGAGGATGCATCCTTGAAATTGAAGGCGGAAGTTAATATTGAAGGGATAATATGTTTTTTTGCTGGGTTTTTTGATTACACAGAATGTGTTTTTTTACTGGTTGCAGAGATAGGGGTTCAATATGGGTCTGTTCCTGGGCATATTTTGCTTAAAAATTCTATTTTGCACTGGATCTCTCTAAAGTGATGGTCGGAAGTCGTGCAGCAATTTTATCGTTATTATAGACAGAATCCTCTGCTTCCTTGAGGGAGTTTCTTTCATTCATAAATCATGGGAATGTTATTTTCTGCTGTTTCTTCGGTGTTTGCAGGGAGTTGGGTAAGAAGTTATTTTTGTGGCTTGGATGGTTTTACAGCAAGTTTTGTTTTTTAGCTTCTTGGGGTTTTGCAAGTCTGTGAGAATCTGCAGGACCATTACGTTTAGTATCCTTGAAGACTTGTAGTTTTTAGACTAACAGCTAGTTTGTTAGGCGGCTCCTTTGCTATGGAGATTTTGGTATTTTATTAGAGTAGTGTTGTCTTATGAGGGGATCTGTTGGCTCTGGATTGCCAAACGGTTGCTGTTTTCTAGATTGTTAGGCAGTTTGCCTCTGTGTACTCTGTGTACTCTTTCCTATTTTATTTGAATTCCTTTGGCTTATCAAAAAAAAAAAAAACAATTATAATAAAATATATATACACAAAAAAGTAAATATATACACCAATTTAATACCAAATTAAAACATTAACAATATGCCATAAATTTAAAAAAATATATAAATATAATAAAAATTTTAATACAATATATATACACAAAACAATAAATATATACGCAAATGACATACCTAATTAAAACAAACATACATACAATATGCCACATATCTAAAAAAATTATAAATGTAATAAAAATTTTAATTCAATATATATACACAAAAAAAATTAACTATATATACAAATAAAATACCACATTAAAACAATAATACACATAATATGCCACAAATCTTAATAAAATATTAATAATAATAACAATTATAATGCAAAATATATAAAACAAAAATAATAAATATACACACAAATATAATACAAAATTAAAACAATAAAAAAATTAAATTTAACACACAACAATAAAATATATAATAAATTTAAAAAAACAAAAATATATACTTATTATTAAATTAATAAATTTAATAAAGAAAAAAAAAACTACTCACCGTAGGTGAAGATCCCTGTCGGATGAGGTCAATGGCCGGCGGCAGCGACACCACAGCGGCCCAGATCTGGGGGAGATTGCGAAAGGAAGAGGGGCAGAACGAGAGGGAGAAAGGAGGAGATCGACCACCGCAGGCAGCCGCGCAAGGAAGACCGACCGCTGGAGACACGCGCGGAGGAGAGGACAACGCCAGTGGAGCAGATCTGGACGGCGGTGGAGGACACGGTGGGGGAGAGGGAGAAAGAAGAGGAGACGCCGAGCGGGAGGGGAGAGGGGAAAGGAGAGGGAGGGAGGAGAGAGAAGGAAAGGGTGATACCCCTATTTTTAGCGACGAAAATCCATTTCCGTCGCTAAATAGAGACGGGTTCCACTTACCGCCTCTATTTAGCGACGGCTTTTTCTACCGTAGCTATATTTAGAGATGCAATTCAGAAACTGTCGCTATATAGCGACAGTTTGTAACTATGGTCGCTAAATATGATCGCTAAAAAGCGAGGAAAATCACTCCCGTGATTTATAGTAACGGTAGTTCTTTTCCGTCGCTAAAATAAAATATTTGCAACCAAATTAGAGACTTCCGTCTCTAAATTTCGACCGTCTCTATAATTTCATCTCTATTTTCAATTATTCTTGTAGTGTAACTTTTGATTTTTGCTCATAGAAAAGTTCATGTATTTTGCTTCAAAGTTTGAGCCTTTATATAGTTTTTAATGTCATGGTCATAAACTTTCTTGTACGGAAGTGACCATTGTAAATTTATTTTCTAATTGTGTAGCCGTCGGTACGTAATTGAAGATTGAATAAGGTAGACATGCATTTACATCTTAAGAGAGACACAGTATTATCTAAAATATCCTTGCAACCAATTGTAAGTAGAAGGAAATTACTTCCATAGACAACAATTCAATTATAATAGATAAATAATTTACACAATAGGAAGCTAATTCAATCAACTATAATAGGTAATAATCTTTACACAATGGGATCTAATTAGAATTCATTCTTCAAAATTCTAATTTGAAAATCTGTAGATTGTATAATGTTAAACTTATTCACAATTATTACATGTAAACATTATTCATTAAAAATAAGATTATATAGGTCTCACTTGCCAATATTGTTAATGTCATGAGTTAAACTATGTAAGATATCATCAAAACATCAATTAATTGAATCATCAAAACAACATGTATTAAGCTAACGAATCTATTATATGTGATTCCGTTACATTTTTTTTTTCTGCAACTAAGCGTAAGCCATAATTTTTGATCCTATTAGGCTCTTTCTTTCATGGATTCACCAGCCACAAGCTCATAAATAACTTATTACGTATGTTAGGCCCATGTAAATGCAATTGGGCTGCTAACACTATATTGAGAATTGCTCCAAACAATTGAACCATATTCAGCTTCACTTGTCGGCTTACCCATTTTCTTGTCCACAAAAGTTATGCTATATTTCTTCTTCTCTCCTACTTTTTTAAACACCAATCGAGTTGGTTGTACTGTGACCGCCACGTTGGCCGGTGCAGTCACTGCAACTTTGTATGTAGATCCAGTAACACCTACATTGGTCAACTCACGGGTGTATTTGACAACCGTTTTATTTTCAAATAAAACTGAAAATGATGGATAATTAAGCTCTCCAACATCAGAAAATTTATTAGAACAAGTGATATTAGGGTTGTTGGCAAAATATTGGACAATGGGAAGTGGGTAATCTAATGAACACAAGAATGTAATGTAGTCCTGACTCGAAATGTCATAAATGAGCCCCGGAGAGAAAGCTTTCTTGGGGTTGATATGACCTGATCCATAGGCCCATGGATTAGCAGGTTTACCGGTTGTTTGATCAGCAATAGGAGAATTGGTATTATCAGTGGTGTAAGCAGTGGTCATGATGGCTGATCTGATTGCACTTGGGCTCCAACTTGGATAGGCTGCTTTTAGTAATGCTGCTATTCCACTCACATGTGGGCATGCCATGGATGTGCCTAACAAATTTTTCAATGTATTAGTATTTTTATTTGCTGTCACTTGAAACCAATATGTTTGACACTTTAGACACTTAGATATTCGAAAAAATCATATAAATCCATGAAAATTTTTTAATTTCCATCATTTTTTTAAATTCTTGTTAAAATTTAATTTATTCAAATGATCAAACCTGCTCTCTTAAAAAATCAACAAGGGTAATAGAAGTTAATTGTTCCTTGTAAGCAAATAACTAATAAAATTGAATTGACTAACTTTTAAATGGAAAAAGTAAAAAAAATTTGAAGCATGAATTTAATATCAACCATTACCTGAAATAATATTGTATTCAGTAATCCTTTTATCCTCCTTCAAATCCGTTGGTGGTGCACCTTGAGTCCATGCAGCCAAAATACCAACTCCAGGAGCCATTATATCAGGCTTCAAGATTTCTGGTGTCACCTTATTCGGCCCTCTCGAACTAAAAGTACCCACCATCGGTGTTGGCCGGATACCCACTTCAGTTCCACTAAAGCTAAATAGAACTGTAGGATTTGCATTACTGTCAATGTATTTCTTAATTAAATCACCATCATTCTCCGACACCAGCACCGTCGGCACTATATCAACGTCAGAATACAATACCTTGGCCACCGTCGTATCCACAGATATCATCCCAACACCACCAGCCTTCAGGACATTAACACCTTGCTTTGCTGGTCTAACAATGCTAAGATTACCATCACACACCACAACTTTCCCACGAACCAAACTTGGTTTAAGTGTACCATCCACACAATAAGAACTATTTTTTCCTCTGAAATACACTAGACCCACCTCTTTACTCCCAATTCCTGGTCCGTTGTATAGGGTTATACCCTTTATTCGGCGTTTATCGCCGAGAGAAGCATAGGCTGGAAAGTCCCGGTCTATGCTTCCAGCAGCCACTGTAAGCATCCATGGGGCCTCATTTCCTACAGTGGATTTTCCTGGTCCTTCATTACCAGCTGCACAAGACACTAGAATACCATTTTGCATAGCGGCAAATGCTCCCTGGGCAATAAGGTTTTGATAATAAGGAATGGGTGTGGGAGTCGTAAAGCCGAGGGATAAAGATAGTATATCAACACCATCAATAATTGCCTGATCCATAGCCGCAAGAATATCTGCTGAAGCACCACTGGTACCCAAGCCAACTTTATAGTTTGCTATGCGAGCACGCACTGCCATTCCCCTAGCAGTGCCTCTAGCATAGCCAAATGCACTCACATTGGCTACTCGAGCACCTGCAATTGTTGTCGAAGTATGCGTCCCGTGCCCTTCAAAGTCTCTAGCCGAAGCAACAATTTTTGGTTCTTTTTGATTTTTTGCTTTGAGGAAATAACGAGACCCTATTAGTTTCTTGTTGCAGAGTTTGTGATCAAAGTCTGGAGTAGACCTGCATTTCCCCTTCCACCGTTTTGGTATATCTGGTAAGCCAGTATCGTCAAAACTTTTGGATTCCGGCCACACTCCGGTATCAAGAACTCCCACAATAACATCCGAAGCAGCTCGTTCGATTTCTTGAAATTCACCTCCTTCAATGAACCCAAAGTTGGAATTGATTCCTAGGAATTGTGGGGTGCGTGTGGTTTGGAAATGGTACTCTTGATCATCAAACACATTAAGCACGTGGTCCAGCTTTCTAAGAGACTCAGCTTCTTGAGGTTGTAGATGGGCGGCAAAGCCATGAAAGGCGGTGGTGTAGGTGTAGAGAATGGAATCGGAGGTGGAAGTAAGAGATTGGTACCATTGATGGTGAGTGGAAAATGAGTCGGGTTTTGAAAAGTGATTCATTTGGATAATGTAAGTTTGCTTATTGGCAGTGGCCAATGAAAGAGTTTGTAAAAAGAGAAGAAGATGAAAGAACCAAATGTTTGCTCTAATTGAAGCCATCACAGTTCCTATTTGGTTTCTGCTGAAAGACTTTCAGTTGAGGTTGTCCTTTTATAGACGATCCAAGTAATAATAATAATAATAATAATAATAATAAAGTCCAACACTTATTGTTTATTGACGCTATAAAATTTAATCATTTAATTAAAAAAATTATTAAAAATAATTATAGCTATAGCAATTGAATTGATTGGTATTAAAAAAAAATATCATATAGTTTGAAAAGTTAAACCAAATATTTTATAAATTTTTTATAGGAGATTTTTTTCTAAAAAATATCAGCTAGAAAAATTGAATGTTTTTTGTCAAAATAGATTTTTTTTTTTTTAAGAAAACAATCTAAAGCATCTCTCTGATTAATGGCTACAAATCAAAGAACTTTTTGGTGATATATTGTGAAAGTTGAATATTTGAATACCATAATTCATAACAATAATGAGAAAACAAAGACACGTGGAGCACGCCTTCATAATTGAAAGTGGGTTTGGATATTTTCAGGATAGTGATCGGTCCACGTGTATTGTATGAGTACGTTCACGTAAAATCATGCAATGAAAAAATCAGTCACGTGACCGGTTAAGCGAACCGAAATTAAATTTTTAGTTAATTTATTAATTATTTAATATGTACATATTTATTATTTTTTATTATTTTTTAATTTATCAAATTTTCAATTATAAAAATTAGAATATATTCGAAAAATTATATAATAATTTATCCTAATTAAAGGTGAATATATACTTTTTTTTTCATTATATTAATTATTTTAAAGTTTTAAATTTTTTTTAATTGGCTATTAGTAAGTATAAAAATTTATCTAATTAAAAGTGATTATAAACCGGTTAATTTATTTACTTATTAAATATTAATTTTTAAAAACAAATTTGCTTATATCCATCAAATATTTTTATTTTAACAACAATAATATTATATTATAGTGAAAAAATTTTAATTTTTAAGTATTTTGAATATTTTAATTTTATTTATGAATACATTTTATAATTATAGTGGTTAACCGAAAAATGTTGGATAACCGGTTCGAAAATCCAAAATCAATGGACTGGTTAACCGATAGTAACGGACTAGTTAATCGTTAGTATTTTGAAAAAATCGATATTAATGGACTGACTTTTTTTGGTTCATGGACTGGTTAACCAGTCTATGCTCACCCCTACGCATCATATATATGTCTTTTTTTAAAATTTTTTGTAATTATCCAATTGAAAAAGTTGAGATCAAAGTGTCTCCACTAATAGTGATAGTGGAACATGGAATTATAGGTACTTTGTTATTTTTCACACTATTGTATGGTCCATTCTTTGTTATTATGTCCGACAAACTCGCATGTGTTTACTTTTGACACATTTCCTATTTAGTATTTTCTCATCTTTTATAGAGGAAATATTTTCTTAGTGATTAGTATTTGCTAGTTATTATGTAGGTAAAGAATAGTTGTCATCTCATGTACCGTGCACCATGATGATGCAACGAGAACTGCATGTACGCCATTCGACCGGCGTATTCACACTGATCAAACATTACACAACATTTTGTAAATTTTATGGAAAAAAATAATTTTATAAATTATTTAATTTAATTATTTTGTAAATTAAAGAAACAGAAAACGTGAAACATTTCCTTTTTACATTTAAGCGAATTATAAGTCATTACTAATTCTCTTAAAAGCTGGATTTGGATTTCTCTTTCAATAAAATGGTTTTTCCACAAATAGTGGAACAGTAAATGATGATTAAAACTTGGATGAGAGGAGATCAAAACTGCTCCAAGAAAAGTTGAATGTGAACACTCCTTTATTGGGCAAAATTAGTAATTTGTGGCAAATGGGCATGAATGAAATGATGGCAAAGAAATAGGTCCACTCTTACTTTGTTCTAATTTTTAGGAAAAATAAAATAATGGAATCCATAATACCTTATATGAATTTTCATGAATTAAACTAATAATACGCTTCTCCTTAATGTTTTATTTTCTTTAAAAAATTTAATTAAAAAATAATTAATTGAATTAGAAAATCTTTAAATTTTTGGCTCCTTTATAAAAATGAATTAAATTTCTTTTCCCATTAATACTATTTTTTAAGATTCTTGCTTGGACATCTTAACCATTATTCAGCTCCTGTCTCAACCACACTATCCAAATGGGAATTGATGGGCACTCTCGTCCTGTCCTTGTCGACCAAAGTGAGAATGCAAGAATGTAATGTAAAATGACTTCGTTTGCTATCATGATGGTCTTCATCTGTTCATATTTACAAGGATTTCTAATATTCGCAAGTGCAACTTTCACAATTTCAAAAAAATAAAAAATAATAATAATAATAATTATAAAATTTTCTTAGGACTGATTTCTTGACACTTAAATTTTGACAATTTTATTTATTAATTTTTAATATTTCGATTTTTATTACTCTTTTCTATTGGTCATTCTGCCTCTTCTTTTGTCTTACTTTTTCTCCATTGCTCTCAGCTTCCAAACTTTGGCATCATTTTATGATGTAATTTTAGTTTTCAGCTTCCAAATTTTGGCATCAAATTAAATGATATAATTTTATTAATAGTTCAGTAGGTTCAATTTTACGGATTTTTAGATATTAAAAATTGAATCAATAACCGAATTTTTATTTTAAAACCAAACTAAATATGTTAAATTGTTCCGGTTCGGTCTGATTACACTTTCGGTCCGATACAATATGGTTTGATTTTTTATCCGATTTTTTAGTCTTAATTGTGATATAAGACCCAATCTGAACCCGCCATTCGATCCGAAAAAACTGATAAGAAATTATCTAAATCCGTCTAACTGGAACCAATTGCCAGGTCTAAGTAAAATTCCTGAAGAAAATATAGTTTGATTGCAACTCTCTTACTTTAAAAATAGAAATAGAATAATTAAAAAATATAGTATATTTTCAGTCAAGAGATGTTGTTGTCATACCTATTTTTACTTTTTCTTTTTAATATAAAAGGAATGATAATAAAGTTCTCGCAGCAGTAACGTTATTTAATTTTTTTTCTGCTTATAGTTCTTCCTAGTAAGAGCAATTCATGCGTACCTACCACCATATATACCTATTTGTAAAGATTAAGACTTGATTAAGACTTGATGGTGTTGAAATATCCAAATGGGGGCCTTCTTAATTATTGTAATATATGTGTGTGTGTGTGTGTGAAGAATGCATAATAAAACTATTATCATATTATGAATATTATCCAATGATAATGTAAAATGAATCCACTACCATTCGTAAAGATGCCTTTATTTGTGGTGTTTATATAGCGCCAGGAACCTTGTGGTGCGGTTTTGTACTATCCAAACCGTTCATTTGGGATAATATGTATATTGGCACGTTAACTAATTGAACTATAAATTCATGTCAT
Organism: Excoecaria cochinchinensis; assembly: GCA_947683425.1. Taxonomy (NCBI): domain Eukaryota; kingdom Viridiplantae; phylum Streptophyta; class Magnoliopsida; order Malpighiales; family Euphorbiaceae; genus Excoecaria; species Excoecaria cochinchinensis. Next base: position 10,378,047 of record CANTUQ010000050.1, read on the forward strand.
AATATAAAAAGAATGTGAAACTAAAGCACATATAGCCTATGAACTGTTAAACCTTCTATTTCTTTCAGAAAATATTTCATATAGTTTTGTATTTTATATAATTCTATTAGTATAGGTAAAGGTGTATATAGACTGATTAACCGATTCATTTACAAATTTTAGTAACAAATTTATTACTATTGAATTTTTAAAATTATTAACTATTAATCAATTTAATAATTTCAGTTAATCAGTATGTCGATTTTAGTCTTTTTATAAGTTAATTATTAATGTACGGTTATCTATTAAAATTTTTTCTAACATATGTAAATGACCAGTCCATTGGTAGAAAAGTATAAATATCACTTGAATGGTGTTAAAAGTTGCCTTCATGATATGGTACGCTGAAATATGTGGTGTGATTAAATTTGGATCAAAATTTTTTAATCTAATTATTTAGATTTGCATGCACATTTTTGCCCATAAGATTAAGTTTTTATATTTGTTTTATATTTAATTGATGAGTTTTTTTATTTTATTTTATTTTTTTATGAATACATAACAATATTTTACCATTGTTGTCGGTAGAGCATATAATAAATCATATTCTAAAAAGTAAAATTATTGATTGCTATTAGCTTAAGATTTTGTTTTTTCTTTTTAGAATTTCAGTCATTATAGTGATTTTGAATATAAAGTTCTATCCGTTCAATTTTCACAATTCTTTTTTCGTATCAAACAGATGTGAAAAGATGGGAGTGGCCAGGCATTTTAAGCTCTGTTTTGGCCTTTTTTGTACAATAGCAATAGTTGATTTATTGTCATTAGCAATAATTGCATTATACATTCTTGCATATTATCACAATAATGTTATTATCTTTAAGGACCATGAAAAGATGGGAGTGGCCATCAATTTTAAACTTGAATATTCTCGAAGCATCACGAGGAACGCATAAGTAGAAACAACTTATCTAAACTTTATATCGATTATTCTATATAATTTAAACATATTTTAAAGAATTTACTCTATATAAATTTTAAAAAGAAATAAATAAATTTTTAAAATATAAAAATAATAATATAACATAAATATGAATCGGTTAATCAGTATTCAAAAATTAAAATTAAAAATATTAAAGATAAAAATCAAAATCAAATCTATCGTTAACTGAAAAACTTAATTCGGTTTTGTACCAATTTTACTGTTAACTTCACTTATGTTTTTGTGTTTTCTCACCCTTGCTCTCTCCCTCTCTTTCTAACTTAGGATTCCCATTTTATTGTATTTTCCTTAATACCAGACGTATTCAAATCCGTACTAAAGTCTTATGAACAATTTATAAGCTTTGGGAATTTTCATTAGCTATTTCTTCTACAGTCATATGAGTAAATAAAAACTCTAATTATTTATTTTTTTCAACAAGCTCGTGAATATGAAGATGATGTCTTGCATAAGGTGGTTTTTTTTAGGGAAGAAAACATATATTTAGGAGTTAATTTCACGTATAGTCATAATAATTATAACATAATAACGAATCAGTCATAAATTTTTTTTTGTTTTAAAAAAATATCTCAACTTTTAAAATATTATAATTAAAGTCACTTATAGAATGCTCACATTAGTTTGTAATATTTCAAAAAACGGCACGTGCAACCTCTCACAACATGCAATGTTGATGTGTAAGATGACATAGCTTGCCACATTAATGTTTCGGTGCTGGATTCATGATTTTCTGGTCAAAATAATTTTAATAATAATCTTTCAAAAGTTGATTTTTCTTTTATTGAAACAATATTTTTTTTAAATCAAATTACTAGTAGAATATAAGTTCGGTGACCATAAATGAAATTAACCTCCACATTTAAACCTTTGACACAGTCTTGCCAGCCAAATAAATATGGATTAGATATTCGATGATGCAGCCGGTGAACTTAAGTGAGTGCCTTGAATCTTGATAGATAGACTTGAGTGGCGAACTTAGGCAGATAAAGAAATGGAATTATGTGATATCGTAGTGTTAAGAATTCATAGTAATATATGGTTAAATTAAATGAGATATCTTATCAGTTAACCGGCGTATTTTACACAAAATGGTATATCAAAGTCATGCATTATTAAATTTGTATATGAACTGACTGCTTATGGACTTAAAGTCATCATCAAAGTAGACCAACGATGGAGAAAGACAAGTGATAGTTACATAAACTATGCTCGTAATATGTGGAGTTATCTTTGTTTGTCACAAACAAAGGCTGAGGATACTCTCTTAGACTCAGAAACGGCACCTTTGAACTGTAACCGATCGTGGTAAGACCCACCCATGGTTGAATAGAACTCAGAATAGCAAGACCCATCCTCTGTGTTAGAGAAGCAAGTCCCATCCCATCGCTGGGCTAGGTGAGCCTACAACTCCATTATTGTTAGCATATAGCCAAAAGAGCATCAAAAGAACCAAACAAACAAAACATCAAAATTAAAGAATCCGAGGCTGTTAGTGAATACAATTGTACAAACTGTTCAAAAAATGCAGGGAGAGAGAGGGGGGAAATATACTCACTCCATCCCACAGATAGTAATAACAAGAAATTGATTTTTGTTATTTTACTATTCTACTATGTACTATTTAGTGATAACAAGAAATTGATTTTTTATTAGATCAAAGAAATCCCAGATTACCCAAAACCCTATGCCAACCATGTCCGCCAAATTTTTAGTTCAAAGCATAAATTGGAGTCGGTGAATAAAAGAGATATGGCGGTAGAGAAATTGAGTGCATAAACTTAATCCTGTCAATATTGTTATTGCAATGTGGTAATGGAAATGAGAGTAAGAAATGCAAAGGAGATTATAGAAAGCCAAGAACTTTTCTCAGATTGAAAGTATTGGAAGAGAGAGAGATGAACGAAACAGGATAATTAAAATGGAAAAGATAGAAGTTGAGAATTTCAAAAGCGGGAAGTCCGTTAGATTTTTGATGGAAAAATTAATGGGATTGAATTTGGAAAATTCAAAAAAATTGGGGTCAATTCGGTAAATTGTTAAGTTTGCATGCTAAAATTTAGGTTTGGACTGCCTATCGCTGAGAGCGCGGAATGTTCAGGCTCAACCAAACTGTTGAATATGTGATTTGGAATTTAGTTTGAATTTCTACCACATGTGAAGTTTTTCTAATTAGAATTGGAGCAGTTGTTTTTTTGGGCAAGTTCTCTTTTTAGTTTAGGATACAAGAAAAGACTTTTATATTCCTATACTAAATAATAATTTTGTTTTTTTTGATAATTTTTGTGAACTTGAAACATATACTCTATAAATACCCTCAAGTGATATTTCTTTTGGTACGAAAGGATGTGAATAAAGAGAGCAAAACTTAAAGAGATTTTGTGTGAACCCAACGGATGAGTAGTTGCTGTGTTTTTTGTGAAACTTTACCATTTCATAGAATTACAAATCACACTTTGAGCTTAAAAACATTTGAAAAAAAAAGATGTGAATAAAGAGAGAAAAACTTAGAGGAATTTTGTGCGAACCCAACATGTCACATTACAACGGATGAGTAGTTGCACGCATGGAGCTAGTAGTGCCACCCACCAAGTGGCATGTCCTAACATGTCCATTAACTTCATCTGTAATAAAATGCAACAATTCATAACAACAATAATGCAATATGTTAATGTCATGTGACAACATTACTAAACTTATACACTTACATTCATATTAAATAGATTTTCAAGCTAAAAGATGGTTTTGTGGTTCCGACTTGATGTATCTCGAAATTCCTACGTACCCCATTGTAGGAAATGAGAACCCATAGTTTTAAATTTTTCTTTTCAAATCATTCTCTTGCATACTCAGTTGGGTTAAGGTATCCGGCAGAGTCGCTGCTAAAAAAGGAACTAAGCCCCAGTTAATAGAATATCAAATATTTTGTCTTATGAACTCATTAATATGAGAAATATAGGTATTACATATTCAATTCGATTTTTTTTTTTGTTCAATAAGTTTGGTTCTAAATATTAAATTCGGTTTATTCATTTTGTTTAGCTCGATTTTTTTATTTTTTGTTCAATAAATTGGGTTCTAAATATGAAATTTGATTTATTCGGTTTGATTCTTTTCAAAAGCTTAAAATGGATCGAACTTTAAAGAATAGTGTTATTTTAGGAATATATATATATATATATATATATATATATATATATATATATATATAAAAGCCAATCAAAATGAACCCACCGAATCGAACTAACAAAATATAATTTAGTTAGATTGATCTTATTCTTCTTAAATCTATTCGATTCGATTGTTAAAATGATAACGGTTCAATTTTTAGTTATTTCAATTCGGTTTAGTTTTAAACCAAACCAAACAAAATAAATTGGGGGGGTTTTTTTTAAAAGGGGGCTTAATTGTAAAATATTTGGAAAAAGGGGGCTACAGTAAACATTATTGGGAAAAAGGGGTGTCAGAAACCGGCATAGACAATGCCGGTATCCAACATGTGGGGACCACCCGGTTGAACCGGCTGGTCATGTCAGAAACCGGCATATATGGTGCCGGTTTCTGTGCAAAAAGTACATGTCAGAAACCGGCACCATCAGTGCCGGTTTCTGGCATGTGGGCCACCGGTGAAGACCGGCTGGAAGATGTCGGAAATCGGCACATATAGTGCCGGTTTCTGGCATGTGCCCCTGCTGCCGACATATTTTTTCCCATTTCATTTACATTTTGACACACTTCTCTCATCATACAATTATTTACTTCATCTTCTCTTTCGTTCTAATATTTCATACTAGTTTCACTTGTATTTTTATTCCATTTTGTTGTTTCGTAAATTTTTGAGTTTATTTCATTTGCAAAGGATTTAGCCAAAAATAAATTATAGGCAGGAGGATTATCTTTGAAGGTAATACTATGGTCATATAATTTTTTATTTTATTCAAAAATAATTTATATTTATGTTAATTTGATTTTAACATTTAACATGCAGGAACAAATATTTTGGAAAGGTATCAATTCCATCATTAAAGGTAAGTTATTATCTGTGTAGTATAAAAAATAGTATGAATTGAAGTAAATTAGTTGTAGGATAAAATTAAAGAAATATTGAAAATATCAATAATATCTAGTTTTTACAAGAAAATAAAATTGTGTTAATATGAAATCATAATTTGTAACAGATACATTATTGAAGTTGAAATTAAGTATTTCATTTAAAATTGAATATGACAATAATATTTATGATATGTGTACATGTAATATAGGAAAAAAATGTCGGTTCCTGTGACTTTTATAATTCACACCGGAGGACAGTCAACGTTCGGTATATCTGGCTTTAATTATGACGCTTCAAGTCCTTCAGCTAGATCTAGAAGATTGAAAATTAGAAACAAGCCGACTTTTGCCGAGCTTATTCATAAAATATCGGTTAAATTGGATTTGGGTGCAGCAGTTAGGATCTGTAGGGTGATATATAAGTGTCCAGTTTACAACCAGGGGTCAATTTGCTGGGCGATGATGGATATAGTGGATGATGATGTTGATCAAATTTATGAGAATTTTAATATATTTTCCGGATACACGATTGTGGAGTTAATCGTTGTAACAGAAGAAATTATAATTGAAGATCGAGAAAATGTCTTGAATACTATAAATCAGTTTGCTAATGCTGGAGACGTAAGGTCTATACCGACTGGAGAAGAAGAAAACGAGTTTGGAGGTAGTTCGCGACATCAGTATGGGGCTCCAACTGAATTTGAAAATGTGGAAGAAATAGAAACTGTAGATGCAAGTCCCCTCAGAGAGGTAAGAGTTCCAAATGAAATGAATTTGGAGTCATGTCATTCTGTTGAATGTGCAGATGTTTCGGGTGAGGATACATATACACATGGGTATATTTCTCCAAGTTGTGATCCAGAAGGTGATGATGAAGAAATAGACTTGACTGATGGTGAGCCAGAAAATTTGGTAGGAAGAGATGATGGATTAATTCTGTGTAATACGGCTCAGGTCACAGAGGGAATTCAAAATATGCAAATGAATGAGAACATAGATCGACCCAATGGACAATCCAATATATCGCAGTTTAATTTTTCGTCCGTGCACCACACATCTGTTGATTTTGCTGAAGCGGAGATTGATATGTATAATGATTTTCCAATGGTCAGATGGGATGGAGTGTCTGAGTTGTGCGAAGGATTGGCCTTTACATCGAAGGATGAAGTGAAGGCGTGTGTGAAAAAATTTTCTATTCAGAGTAATGTTTCATACAAAGTGGTAGAGTCCAAGCAATCGTACTGGTCGGTATGCTGCACACGTGCAGATATAGGTTGTCCATGGAGACTACGAGCTATGAAAAAAAGGACATCTCCGTATTGGAAAATTAGTGTTTATAAGGGACCTCATAACTGTAATGCCCAACTGGTATCACAACACCATAGGCAGTTAGATTCGCAAATTATTTGTGACTGCATATTGGAAATGGTTAGTGCTGCTCCGGATCTTAGAGTTAGTGTAATAATTGCCGATATCAGGAATCGTTTCAATTATGATATATCCTACAGTAAAGCCTGGTATGCGAAAACAAAGGCTTTGAAAGAGATATTTGGTAATTATGAGAGTTCTTATGGAAGGTTGCCTGGATATCTAAGAGCCATGGAGACATACAATCCCGGAACGGCCTATGAATTTATTGTTGAAGATAGTATAAAGCCTAATTGCAGACAATTCAAAAGGCTCTTCTGGGTATTCAAGCCATGCATAGATGGTCTAGCTCACTGTAAGCCTGTTTTGCTCATTAATGGAACGTTTATGACAGGAAAGTTTCATCAAACTTTGTTGATTGCAAGTGCAGTAGATGGAAATAATTTCTTATTTCCAGTAGCGTTTGCTATTGTTGAAAATGAGAATAAGTCTAGCTGGAATTGGTTCATGACATGCATCAGGCGTTATGTCACCAAGAAATCGGGTATAACTGTTATTTCTGACAGGCATGCCGGGATAATGGCTCTATTTCGTGATGATAGTAGTGGCTGGAAGGAGCCATTAGCATTCCACAGATTTTGTCTCCGCCGTTTCGTTAGCAACTACAACACTGCTCACCGAAACTCAGCAATTAAGGACATGTTATATAAGGCGGGTATGTTTAATATTTATTTATTAGTTAGTATATAATTGTAGCATGTTAATTAAATATTAACCGTTATTAATATATATTTATTTAATAATATTTATTTATTATGTGCAATAAATATTACAACATTTATTAATAAATACATTAAAATTTCTTAATAAAGAAATAAATAAATAAAAAGATATATATATATATATATATATATATATATATATATATAGGAACACCCAGCGGTGTTCCTACATATATATATACATATGTAGGAACACCTGATGGGTGTTCCTACATATATATATATAGGAACACCCATCAGGTGTTCCTACATATATATATGTAGGAACACCCAACACCTACATATATATATATATATATATATATACATACTTATTTATTTATTTTATTAATTAATAAAATATTATCATAACTAGGACATGTGTTAATATTCCAACTTGTTTATTAAGATTTATTTCTTTCTTGTACAATAAATAATAATTATTATTGTAATCAACAAGTTGAATATTTAAACATGCTGGACGCGTCGCCCTACATAATTCTCTATATAGCCAGCCTAAACATGCTGATCCCCAGCTATATTGCCCTACGGAATCCAAATCATCCATCAAAGGTAGGAACATTAAGTGTACCGTACTGGATGATTGAGATGAAAATAACAAACGTCCAAGACACCGTAGTATCCAAGCACGAGCATGCTGCTGCAATAACTCAGGTGTGGCATTTTCGGGAATTTCGCCAAACACTCTATCTAACCAAGTCATTTTAATTTTTTCCCCTCGCATATCTCCAACGGGAGGAACTACTCCAAGTAAATTATAACATATGGTCTCCCAATTAAGATTAGTTTTTCCCGTTACAGGCCTACCCTCAATCGGTAACCCTGTCAACACTCCCACATCCTGAAGGGTTATTGTCGTCTAACCACATGTGAGGTGAAATATGTGAGTTTCTGGTCTCCAGCTCTCAATAAGTGCAGTAATTAAATTCCAATCAATATTTATCGTCCCAATACGGGCAATTCCTAACAACCCTACTGATGTTATATAGGGTATAATTCTAGGATTAATTTGTCTGTAGTGCTCAACTACGCTTCCTCTTCTTGTCCTCAAAACGTCTTTTTCAACCTTTGCATTAATTTCAAACATATACCACTTAATAAATAAAAAATTTTATCATTACTCTACACAAATATATATAATAAAAAAAAATTACCGAATTATTTCATATGGCATCAGATCGATGCCTTCCTTGCAATGATAACAACTCCCCATTAATAGGACCAGGGTTTATTTGTGCAGCTCTTAAATGATATGCATCTATGTCCAAACTTGCATTTAAAAAAAAAAAATTAACCGTTAACAAATATTTATGATGAATAATTTCATTTAAATATTTTCTTTCTCCATAGGTTATACATGTAATCTAATAAATTATACTTAATAAATATACATTTTTTCGATTACTATAATAAATTTGAAAATTAATCATTGCATACACCATTAAATTATTTACTTACTAATAATAATTTTTTTCCGAATCAAAGACGATTAAAATTGTGCTATAATTACATCCATTCAAATTAAATTAAACATAATTCTTAAAACATTTTAAGTAGTAATATCTTACCTTTAAAGTGGGCAATTGACAATCTTCGAATTTTTTAAGACCTAAAAATAATATACAATCATATAATTAATATTAATAACAATATTATAAATCTTAGAGGTGGCAAATGGGCGGGTTTGGGTTGGGTCTTAAATGGGTTGGGTCGTAAATGGGTGGGTCATAAACGGGTCAAAAATATATGGGTCAATACCCAAATGGGTTGGGTGGGTTTGGGTCGACCCATTTGATATTTTTTTATTAAAAAATAATTATCGATATAATAACGGAATACTAAAAAAATTATTATAAAAATGTTGGCCCAAATGGGTCGGTTGAGATCCAAACGGATCGGGATATCGGTTAACTTATAACTGTCCAATTTACTATTCATTTGGTAAAAATTTTGGTAGTGTAACGACTATATATATAACATACCCTTCCTACAATTCAAACAATCCATAGTCACACACAGGGGTAAAACAACACAATAATTCATAAAACGAGTGGCCATTTTTCCATTTTTAAGCCAATTATGTAATCCTAAATTATTTCACTCACTTTCTAAACTCAATTTCTCCAAAAATTAATTTATAATTCTTAAAATATATAAATTAGTCTCCCTGCAAAATTTCAGCTCAAACAGAGTCCGTTTCTCGATCTGCTATATTTAAATAAATCAGTTTTGACAATTTTCATTGCTATCAAAAAATTAATTTTTCGCTATCAAAAATTTCTAAATATTAACCTAAGTCTATATATATAATTAAAATAATTTTTAGAGGTCATTTGCTATTTTTAGAGATCTAGTCAAATTTTGGTCAAAGCGGGTAACCTTTAAAATGAGCCGGGCTTTTTTTTTTTATTTTTGACTTTTGGAGATCTATTTGAGTTCATTTTTTTTTCACATTCTACCCTCGGACTCCTTGTGACTAATATTTTCTGATGGTCAAATAAAATATTTTTTACTTCCGGGTGTAATTTTTGTCCCCAGTGCACTATTTTCCATCGAAAAATACCATTCACGACTAACCCGATAACTCGGCCATTACAAATCTAACCAACAAAATACTCATACACATTACTAAATAATAATACAGCGGGACAGTTTAAGCAAAAAATTTTATTCATTAAGGTAAAAGTTTTTAATATTAAAGAAATAATGAAAAAAAAAAACACCCATTGGGTCAAGGAAGAATGACTCAAATGGGTTGTATTTTATGTGGCTAAATTTTGGGTGGGTTTAAATGGGTCAATTTTTTAGTTGGGTTGGGTTTGGGTCAAGTTTTTTTGGGTGGATTTGGGTGAGTTGTTGGGTTTGGGTTAATTTTGCCACCTCTAATAAATTTTCTTTACTAAAATTAAATATTACAACAAACAATAATAACTTACCTTGTAACTCTATTATATAAGCTTTGAAACGGAATATGTTGGATGCAAAGTTAACTCAAACAAATTAAGAGAGAAACAAATACAGAGAGAAGGGATGAAGAGCAAGCAAAGATAAAGCAAAAACTAAATGAAGAAGAAGCAAAGGAAAATGGGTGAAGTTTGGTTTCACCCGAAAAAAAATAATTCACATTTCTGCAGCACCCTGCAGCTTCCACGTGAAGCTGCAGGGGGCTACAGCTTTACCAGAAACCGGCACATGCAGTGCCGGTTTCTGGCAAAGTTGCAGCCCACTGCAGCTTTTGCAGTGGGCTGCAGCTTTGCCAGAAACCGGCACTGCATGTGCCGGTTTCTGGCACACCACCCGCTTACACCGGGTGGCCCACACCTGACGGAAACCGACTATTATAGTGCCGGTTTCCGACACCCCAAAACCCCAATTAAATTTACTGTAGCCCCACTTTATTAAATTTTTTTGGAATCCACCCCAATTTCAAAAAAACCCCTAATGGGAGCCCTATTTGTAATGATATGAGAGGAGATCAGAACTGCTCCACGAATATAGTGGAATAAAAAGAGGTCCATTTTCATTACCCGAAAGGAATAGGTCCATTCTTACTATGTAATTATTTGCTCAAACAAGAATGGTCCATCCCTTGTTACTTTGTTATTATTTTTCATGCATGTACCAATAGTGGTACATTACAGAAATTAAAGTAAGTTATCCTTATTAACATCTAATAATTGAAATTAGGTGAATTTAGTGTTATAAATTAATTGATATGCAGTAACTTTCATATTACAAGGTATAAAATTGAAGGACCTATTATGCAAATGGAAAGTTGGTGGCCGCTCCTAATCTTCTTTTTTTTTTTTTGAGGGAGCTCCTAATCTTCTTAATTATTGTAATATATATATATATATATATATACACACACACACAAACATAAATTGGAGTCGGTGAATAAAAGAGAGAATAAGATACATGACAGTAGAGAAATTGAGTGCATAAACTTAATCCTGTCATTGTTATTGCACTGTGGTAATGGAGATTATAGAAATCCAAGAACTTTTCTATGATTGAAAGTATTGGAAGAGAGAGAGATGAACGAAACAGGATAATTAAAATGGACAAGATGGAAGTTGAGAATTTCAAAATCGGGAAGTCCGTTAGATTTTTGCTGGAAAAATTAATGGGATTGAATTTGAAAAATTAAAAAGAAATTGGGGTCAATTTGGTAAATTTTTAAGTTTGCGTGCTAAAATAAAAATGGAACCATAAATTGGAAAATTTTACTTATTTTAATTAGCTCTAGGTTGTTGGACTATCTAACGCTGAGAGCACGGAATGATCAGGCTCAACCAAATTGTTGGATATGTGATTTGGAATTCAGTTTGAATTCTAGTTGTTTCTTTTTGGGCAAATTCTGTTTTTATTTCAGAATACGAGTAAATACTTTTGTATTCATATACTAAATAAAAATTCTTGTTTCTTGACGATTTTTATCAACTTGAAACATATATTTTATAAATACCTTTAAATGATATTTCTTTTGGTGTCGAAGGACGTGAATAAAGAGAGCCAAACTTAGAGAGATTTTGTGTGAACCTAACAGGTGAGCACCTACTGTTTTTTGGTGAAATCTCACCATCTCACATGATTAGAAATCAGACTTTGAGCTTAAAAACATATAAAAAAATGATGTGAATAAAGAGGGTAAAACTTAGAGAGATTTTGTGTGAACCCAACATGTAAGCACTTGGTATGTTTTTGTGAGATAATTTTATGTTTTTAAGCTGATAATGTGATTTGTAATCTTATAAGATGGAGAGATTTTTTTTTGGATATAATTAGGTTATAGATTTGAGTATTTTTGCCTTACTGCATATCTTTTTTTATTATAATTAGTGAATTTTCACTCAATATTCGCCCATCGACGTAGGCTAAGACTAAGACTATGGCTTTTGGTTTGAAACTAGCAGGTGAGCTGGGTTTTCATAATATTGTCGCTGAATCTGATTGTAGCCAGGTGATAAAACCTTCTGCTCTCTCAAGTTTGTCCTCGTACTGGGCTTGGTTTATTGATTGCTGAGTGCTTAAGTTTGAGTAACTATCTTTCTAATTGTTCTTGGTTATTCATGCCTAAAGAAGGAAATTTGGCGGCTCATTCTTTAGCCAAATCTAGTTCTTGTTCTCGTTGTGAGATTGTGTGGATTGAAGATATACCTTACTGTATTTCTTCTTCCCTCCGTTTGGATGTAATCTCTTTATTCGATAAATGAAGTTGCTTATTTTATCAGAATTAAATAAATAGCGGGTCTGAATAAGGTACTTCCACCGTTCCCTTTTTAAGTGTTAATTTTAAATTTTTCACCAAGATTAAGAAAACATTAATATACTTTAGTAGCCTCCTATAAAATATTATGCGCACCAATATCTATTTATTAAAATAAAATTAATATAAAAAAATAATTTATAATTATAACTTATTTTTCTAAATAGATACTTATTTAGAAATAAAAATAAAACTCAAAATAAATACTTATAAAAAAAATTAGAGCAAGTATCGAATAACAAACAAATAATGATAATTTAAAATACCTGATGGATATCGATCACTGTGGCCGATGTTTGAGCTTGGAAAGCAAAGGTGAAAATGTTTGGGTTTTAACCTCTTATTTATAGGCTGTGAATTAACTCATGTTTAAAGATATAGTAAGAAATGACTTTACTGTCTAAAATTTGCAGGAGACGTTTCGAATTTTTCGTGAAGAAATACCGAATAACTAATAAAATTTTCAGGAAATTTGGTACTACAAAAAAAAGGGCTATTAGCGACTAATTGTTTCCGTCGCTATTTTTGCGACTGAATTGTGACTAAATCGATGTTCCGTCGTTAAATTTGCATAAATATGGAATTAGCGACTGAATATTATTTCAGTCACTAAATTATGCCGCGAAGAAGTCCCGCCTTTTTTTCCGACAAAATTAGCGACAAAATATTTAGTCGCTAAAAAACAGCGACGAAACTTTAGTCGCTGAAGTTGTATTTATTATTAGCGACTGAATTGCGACTATTTTTTTGTCGCAAATTTTTAGCGACTAAATAGCGACGGAATTTTTCTGTCGCTATTTTTAATAGCGACTAAAAAGTTAATCGCTATTTTGTCGCTATTTTTCGATTATGTATCAGACTCAAATAACCAAAATCCCCAAATCAAAACTCAAAAAGAAACAAAGAGCTGAAGTGTCGTCGAGAGAGAACCCAGCACCGGAGGAGTTTCGGTTCCCCTTGCCACCGGTGACGCCGCGTGTTAGCTCCGGCAGTGAGAACGGCGATCGACATTAAGTTTGTTTCCTGTGTTTGAGAGGTATGTTTCACGGAAAGATAGCCAAAAGTTGGAATTCGTTTTCAATTTTCTTAAAATTGAAGTGTGTAGTTTTAGTTATGTGAAATTTATTCTCTGTGCTTAGGGTTCTTGAGAGATTGAGGCTCAAAAAAGGAGGAGGAAGAGTCGCTGACCGGTGTTACTGCGATTAAAAACAGAAGCTAAGGGGAGAAAACCAGGTATGTTCCACAGTGCTCTTGTTTACTTGCTTTTCTTACTCACATTAATTATGAAAAATTAAAAAAGTAGCAAAGGATTTGATTTGATTCTTGTTGATGAAAACCTAAATGATCTTGTTACTGACCTAGACTGAACATGGCCATGCCAACACTACAAGAAAAATACTATTTCCCGACGGAAATTCCCGACGAAAAATAAGGAATTTCCGTCGGGAAACTAAATTGCCGACGGAAATTAATTCCGTCGGCAATTTAGTCGTAGGCAAATTTCCCGACGGAAAAAATTCCGTCGGGAAATTTGCCGACGGAAATTCAATTTTCGTCGGTAAAATTACCGACGGAAAACAAATTTCCGTCGGTAAATTTACCGACGGAAATTTTTTCCGTCGGGAATTACCGACGGAAATTAAATTTCCGTCGGCAAATTTCCCGACGGAAATTGAATTTCCGTCGGGAAATTTTACAAATTAAAAAAAAAATTAATAATAACAATACAATTAACATAAATAAATAATAATAATAACAATACAATTAACATAAATAAATAATAATAATAACAATACAAATTATAAATAAATAATAATAATAACAATACAATTAACATAAATAAATAATAATAATAACAATATAAATTATAAATAAATAATAATAATAACAATACAATTAACATAAATAAATAATAATAATAACAATACAAATTAACATAATAATAATAACATGTTGAATAATAATAATAATAATTTAATAATAATAATATGTTGAATAATAATAATAACTAAAATTAACACTAATTAACAATAATAATCATAATATGAAAAATTCTATTAATAAATTTAATAACAATAAAGTTTTAAGAAATATAAATTTAAACAATAATTACAATTTACCAATATTCATCTAACATAAATAAAATAATAATAATATTAATTCTTATTATACCCAATTAACAATAATAATAATAATAATAATAATAATAATAATAATAATAATAAATAAAAGAGAGAGGCAGATCTGTACCTGGCGCCGGAGGAGGAGGAGAGGTGGTCGGCGGCGACTGGGCAGAGGGCAGAAACGGGGAGAGGAGAGGGAGGAGAGAGAAAGAGAGAGAGAGAGAGAGAGAGAGAGAGAGAGAAAGAGAGAAGGGAAGGAGGAGCGGGAAAAGAGGGAGGGAGGGGAGGCCGATCGGCGCCGGAGGGAGGGGGAGGGGCGGTGGTCGGCGGCAGCTGGGCAGAGGGAGGAGAGACGGGGCTAGGAGAGGGAGAAGAGAGAAAGAGAGAGAAGAGAGAGAGAGAGAAAAAAGAGGGAAAGTTAAATTTAATTTAACTTTAGCGACGGAAAGCATCTTCCGTCGCTAAAAAAAGAGAGGGAAAGTTAAATTTTTTATCTTTAGCGACGGAAAGAATATTCCGTCGCTAAAAAGAGAGGAAAATTAAATTTTTTTTATCTTTAACGACGGAAAGCCTATTCCGTCGCTAAAAATAGCGACGGAATATTCAAACCGTCGCTAAAATTAGCGACGGTTTTTTTACTCAGTCACTATTTTAGCGACGGATTTTTAATCCGTCGCTAAAAATACAATTAAGTTTTTTTTTTAATTTTTTTCAGCGACGGAAAAGAATTTCCGTCGCTATTTTTAGCGACGGTTCATAAAAACCGTCGCAAATATCGGTCGGCAATTTTGGTGGGAAATTTTGGCGCCATTTTTAGCGACGGATTTTATTGTCCGTCGCTATTTACCGACGGAAATTAAATTCCGTCGCTAATTAGCGACGGAAATTAAATTCCGTCGCTAAATAGCGACGGAGGTTAATATCCGTCGCTATTTAGCGACGGAAATGACTCCGTCGCTAAATTTCCGTCGCTAATTTATCATTTTCTTGTAGTGCAAGTTCACATTTTATTTGCAAATTCATATCTAAAGCTAGTTATATAATTTATAAAAAAATTATTTGCAAAAGGAAGCTATTGGATCCTAGGTCTAAAAGAAAACTAGCAGCATCTCACACCCTATTTTCTAGTGGTTTGTTGAATTCTAACATTATTGAGTTTGATACATTATATGGGATTCTAACTGCTAAGAAGGCTCCTCTAAGCAGCAAAACTGATGTTTCCAGTATGCAAAGTGGCGAAGCAGAGGATTGCTTTCTGATTGAATTGAATTTTCCTTCTGTGCAAACTATTGAATTCAACTCTGTTGATCTTGCACCTATTTCTAAAGCCCTTAATATTATTTTCCTATGATTAACTTATAAATTCTCTATTATAACTTTATTTAATTTAGTTTTATCTTATTAAGTGCAATTTATATTTTTCATATTATGTTATTAACAACCATTATTTTTTTATAATTTTAATAATATTTAATTGCTCATTCTATATTTGAAATTAATGGATATAACAGGAAAATTATATTAACCATCATAATTACAATTTTTTTTAATTTATATGAAAAGTGAAGGTGGACAAAAAATTATGTTAGGGATGGAGTAATTAATATGGTTATAGTAGTTTAATGATCATAAATTTCAAAACAAATTCATCAATTGTGCTTTATAATAAAAATAAGTGCATGCTTAAGCCATGAATATTGTACGAATATTTCAAATTACACGTTAGAGAAAATGATGAAGTTTTACCTGAAAATCAAAATAGATTTTTTTGTTAGAGAATATGATGAAGTTTTACCTGAAGGAAACTAGAGATCAAGTGAGGCCAATTAAGCTTGAGCAGGTGTTTGGATTTGTAATCAGTTTTCTCCAAATCATGATTAGTATAAGCCTTGTCATTACACTTGTTGGATGCATAGAATTGGATTCATCATTAACATTAATTAAGCTTATATTAGCGAGTACAACCTTTGAAATTATAATATTCAATAACCGAATCGGATAGTCATTGGCTATAATTAATTTAGGTTTTGACTTTTATAATAGGATCAACGATATGCATGTTAATACACCATTTAATCTAATTTCTATTACGAAACTAAAAGAAGACTATGTCTTTCAAGGGGCAAAGGATCCCTTACCTTCTTCTGAGTAAGGGTGATACTAATCGGTTTTTTTTTTCTTATTTTGCTAAAACTGAAATATTTAGGTTAAATGGAATCTTTTGATCATAGTTGGATGTATAATCGACGTGACTCAAGTGGGAGGACTAATGCATCATTCGTATATGGTGTCGAGAATTTTATTAAATTCTCTACTTCTCATCCGGAAGAAATGAGTGGTGATCTTATTAGGTGTCCGTGCAAAAATTGTGTGAACCGAAAGTTCCATGACGTGGATACTGTTATGAATCACCTCTTCCGTAAGGGATTCGTTCGGGATTATTTGATTTGGAATTTTCACGGGGAGACACACATCACCCCTAATGAGCAAAATTGGAATCCAATGGCCAATGAATCAGTGGAAGTTGGAGGGGTTACAAATCCATATCAGCAAATGGTGATTGATGCAGTGGGGCCTAATATGTTTCCCGATACACAGTGGCAACAATTTATTTCGGAGGCTCAAACTACTAATAATTATGAACAAGGCGTTATGTCTACTCCCGATGAACCCAGACCTTCAAATTGGGGTGCAAATTCTATGGATGAGCCACCAAATCCACAATGCCAAGAATTTTATGGCCTTCTTGAATCTAGTAATGCGTAGTTGTATCCCGGATGTGAGAACCATTCAAAGCTTTCGGTAGTTGCCAGGATGTTGTATGCGAAATCTGAATATAATCTGCCGGAGAGATTTTATGATGCAAACATTCAACTCTTTAAGGAAGCTTTGCCTGAAGGTAACAATTTGCCAGAAAATTTTTACCAAACTAAAAGTCTTGTTAGAAGCTTAGGATTGCCAGTTCAGAAAACTGACTGTTGCAATAAGGGATGCATGTTGTTCTGGCGTGATGATGAAAACCTGACACATTGTAAGTTTTGCAATCATCCACGATTTAAAATTCGTGTTGGGTCTCGTCAAAACAGTCAGAAATCATATAAGAAGATGTATTATTTTCCATTAATACCTAGGCTTCAACGGTTGTATCAATCAAAAGCAACAGCATTACATATGCAATGGCATCATAATCATGTCCAAGATGATGGGGTGATGCAGCATCCTTCGGACTCACTATCTTGGAAACATTTCAATGAAACTCATCCTTCTTTTACTGCTGAGACTAGAAATGTAAGGTTGGGGTTATGTACAGACGGTTTTCAACCATTCGGACAATATAGTAGGAAATATTCATCATGGCCTATCATTGTAACGCCTTACAACCTGCCACCTTGGATGTGTATGAAGGAAGCTTATATGTTTCTGACAGTTATTGTACCTGGCCCTAAAAATCCAAAGCAAAAAATTGATGTATTCCTACAACCATTGATTCATGAGTTAAACGAATTATGGAATATTGGAGTCTCAACATATGATGTGTCAAGTAAACAAAATTTTATTATGAAAGCTGCACTTATGTGGACCATCAATGATTTTCCAGCATATTCCATGATGTCAGGTTAGAGTACTTCTGGGAAATATGCTTGCCCGTATTGCATGGAACATACCCAGTTATTCAGACTAGAGAGTGGTGGAAAGCAAACATGGTTTGACAATCATCGAAAATTTCTTCCTCCAGATCACCTATTTAGGAGAAATAGAAGGAATTTTAGAATCGAACATATTGAAACAATGCCTCCGCCACCAATAATAGATGGGGAACAAATTCTGCAAGAAATTGATCAATGGGGTTTAGTGAAAGTTACAGAGTTTGATGCAGATTAGATTAATGGGTTTATTTGTCAGTCTTGTGGTTGGAGAAAGAGAAGCATTTTTTGGGATTTGCCTTATTGGAAATCACACCTGATTCGACATAATCTTGATGTCATGCATGTTGAGAAAAATGTGTTCGACAATGTGATTAACACGATTTTAAATGTTGAAGGGAAAACCAAAGACAATACAAAATCACGTTCAGACTTACAAAAATATTGTTGTCGGCCAGAGTTGGCAATGGATCCAATCAGTGGAAAATATCCAAAAGCCTGTTACACATTGGATAAAGAATCGAAAATAGAATTGTTTAATTGGTTGTCAGAACTTAAGTTTCCATATGGATATGTTTCTAATTTGGGTCGTTGTGTTGATATGAGGAAGCTCAAACTATATGGCATGAAAAGTCACGATTGTCATATATTTATGCATCGATTGATACCTGTTGCCTTTCGTCAGTTACTACCTGGAAATGTGTGGCAGGTACTCACGGAGCTGAGCTTATTTTTTAAGGATTTGACATCCAGTACTATCCGTGTTGAGGACATCGAGGCATTGGAATCAAACATCCCCCTAATTATGTGCAAGTTAGAAAAGATATTTCTTCCATCTTTTTTCGACTCAATGGACCATGTATTGATACACTTACCATATGAAGCAAAGGTTGCTAGACCTGTACAGTATCGATGGATGTATCCGTTTGAGAGGTAAATATAAAGATAACAATGAATATTATGAAGTGTGAAAATAAAAGTTGAGGCGTTATACATGAACTAAATGTTACCCTTTCGTCCTAAGCAGGTTTCTCCGATCACTAAAAAAGAAGATTGGCAACAAATCAACAGTTGAGGCTTCCATTTGTAATGCGTATTTACTCTCGGAATCATCTAACTTTTTCTCGCATTACTTTGAACCTCACGTCAGTACAAGCCAACGACGACCACCTCGTAATGACGATGGAGGTTGTCAGGAAAACATGAGTGGAAATTTATCTGTGTTCACTTACCCTGGCCGAGCATGCTCCGAAATTCATGACAGAACATTAACAACAGAGGAGTATGAGGCAGCCCATAAATATATTCTGCTAAATTGCGAGGAGGTTTCACCATTTTTGAGGTATATAATTCTTATTTTGAATATTAAGTTGCAATATATGCAAGGATACATGGTGAAACTAATATTTTTTTTTTTTACAATAATGTAATGTAGTATATATTGCAATAACTTACGTGAGAAGTATCCTGATCTGACACCAAGTCAAATTGATGCAAACATAGATCACTATTTTGCAGACTGGTTCAAACTCTATGTAAGGCCTACACAATTTCCATTTATAACGCAAAAATATAAGTTAACATTGGATTGCTGATAACGTTGCCATGTTTTCTTTTTTGTATTAAGTTCCATTACAATGGAATTGACAATGAATATCTCTGCAGTTTATCACAAAGACCATTAAGGACAGCGAAGTGTTATTCTATCTATTTCGTCAATGGATATAAATTTCACACAAAAAGTCATGCTTCTGGGAGACGATCAGTGAATAGCGGAGTTTGTGTTAAAGGCTCTAACTCATGTGATAATGTTGATGAATATTATGGATGGATTGAGGAGATCCTGGAGTTGGAGTACCCTTCGTTACCAATAAAACGGATAGTATTGTTCAAGTGTCATTGGTTTGATCCCAATATAGACATTGGTCTTAAGATACACAACAAATATAGAATGGTTGATGTAAATCATCACTGTCGTTTCAACAGATATGAGCCATTCATCCTAGCAATGCAAGCAACTCAAGTGTATTATGCAAGATATCCTTCTTTAAAAGTAGATAGATCTCATTGGTTAGCTGTGTTTTCAGTAAAACCAAGAGACTTTGTTGTGACTCCACATGTTAGCGATGGGACTGCTACTATAAATGCTAATGTATTTCAAGTTGATGAAGTTACAGTGCATGATATAACAGTGGATACTGGTAACGATGACGATATTGACTTGCTTGATCCTTCGGGAGTTGTCATTGAACTTGATAATGTTCATGAGGTGGATCCAGTACTTGAAGTGGATGATAATGAAGAAGAATTTGTTGACTATGATAGCAACGAGGACGACGATGAGGAATTTCAAAATTCATCAGATAGTTGCTAAGTGATTATATGTAATTTTAATAGTATCGTGTGTTAAATAGTAAAAATTTTAAATTATATATATGAGTTGTTGATTAGGATTGCCATTTTATATTATAAATGTTAAACACATACATGTATACTTTACCATTTTGCAGGTATGGGTCGTGGCAGAGGAAGAGGATTTACAGGTCGGGGTTGACGGGGAGGAGGACATGGCGGGGATTCAATAACTCCACCCTTTGGAGACATGCCACATATCCCAGGAGACCCTTCATCTGGGAAAGCACCTTCGCCTCCTGTTTCCTCTATGCCATCTGCACCTACTCCTTCTCCACACACAGCCCACAGCAGTACATCTACCACATGTGAGGTTTTGAGTCAAAATAATAATCCATTGGACGTTATGGTGAATCAGGCGGGCTTGTGAGTATTTGCGATTGCAAATTGAGATTAAGTGATAAGCATGTTTAACCACATTTCTTTTATATTGTTTACTTTGCAGGCTGGAACCTTCCTCACAGTGCTCCAGGACTATAACCAGCATCTTCCACCAGCGGATTGACATTAATGGAGTTAGTTGGAAGGAGGTTTCCAGAGAAATTAAGGAGTTTTATTGGGGGAAATTTAAGGTACATCTTTATTTTTATTTCAACATGCAATGAAATTTTTTCATTTCAAATTTCATATTTCAAATTAATTGGATTATTGTATGATCATATTGACTAATGAATCTCTTATAATATATATATATATATATATATATATATATATATATATATATATATATATATACATGTATATATATATATATATATATATATATATATATATATATATATATATATATATGTATGTATATATACATGTATATATGTATGTATATATATATATATATACATGTATATATGTATGTATATATACATATATATATACATGTATATATGTATGTATATATACATATATATATACATGTATATATGTATGTATATATACATATATATATACATGTATATATGTATGTATATATACATATATATATACATGTATATATGTATGTATATATACATATATATATACATATGTATATGTATATATAAATATATATATACATATGTATATGTGTGTGTATATATATATATATATATATATATATATATATATATATATATATATATATATATATATATATATATATATATATATATATATATATATATATATATATATATATATATATATACAGAAAAGGTGCCACTGGGATGATGCTGTAAATGCTCTTGTTAGGGCAGGTTGGGAAACAAAAGCTGCTCAGAGGTATAAAGATTATGTGTATAACGTAAAGAACGCTAAGCAGAGGCCGAGGGACTTTCCAGAAGCATCATGGGTTAGGTGGCATGAGATTTTCAATCTTCCTCTACGCATCCAGGTTTCCAATCAGAAAAAGGTAAATCGCTATGGAGGGTCTGAAGACAAGGCACCAGGATCTTACACGGGTGGCACCATATCTATTGGTGAGCATATCTCACGATTGGTAAGTACTTTAATAATAACAGAAATTACTTTTATACTAGTGATTCTATATTATCATAATGTTCGCATAATGATTTGTTCAAATCAATACCTTTCAAACAGTAAGCATTTTTACTTATGATTATATAGAGCCACTCATTTATTGAATTGGACATATATATATATGCGAATTGTTTGATATTATTTAATTGATATATGTATTGGAGGATGGGAATTTTGTGTTGGAGTTTGTTGAGGAGATTGGAGTAAATTTGTGATTTTATGAAGTGTAAAATGCATTTTTATGTACAGGAGGATGTCAATAATATAGGGGAGGTTCTGTCAAATTTTTCATTGATTTGTTAGAACCAGTCAATATTGAATTGGAAATATAAGCGAACTGTTTGATATTATTTGATTGCTATATGTATTGGCAAATGGGAATATTGTGTTGGAGTTTGTTCAGGACATTGGAGTAAATTTGTGATTTTATGAAGTGTAAATTGCATTTTTATTTACAGGAGGATGTCAATAATATAGGGGAGGTTCTATCAAAATTTTCATTTATTTTTAGGATTTTTTTCATTTCGAACATTACATTTAAATAGCATTAATACGAAAAATAATGCAAAAAATTATTTTCAGTCATCTTCTTCTTTTCCAATAACTATTTTCTACTGCGTGTGATAGGAGAAGGAGTTGGGCCACCCACCTACAATTTCCGAGGCTTATTTTCACACACATACTATAAATCATGATGGGAAGACTTATGTGGCGGACCGTAGTAGAGAGGTGCATGTAAGTAATATGTACTTTCAATGTTGATAGTATTTTCTGATATTGAAATGCCTAATTGTTGTAAAACATGATTTGTACTTATATTTACATTTATAAAACATTGTTGCCATTTAACAGGAGAGGTATGAGCAACTCCGATCTGAAAGATCGCAAGAGGAGTCGTCTGTCGATGAGTCGGAGTTGTTCATGGAGGCCGCACGTCGCAATAAAAGGAAAACCATTTACGGTCTTGGCTCTTATGTGCCTCCCGGTCTTTATTCACCCGGACCATCTTCTGCTGCTGGTCCAAGCACTGCCTGTCATTCTGCTGGACCTTGCTTGACGAAGCAAGATGTCGAGGAGATTGTCGCACGAACTATTCGCTCGTTGCTTCCTCACTTGCTAGCCTAGCCACCAGCCACTTAGTCCGATACCACCACTACATCACCTGCACCACATGGTCAGGATGTCGGCCCTTCATTTCCGCACGGTTCTCACCCGCCTGATGATTCTCACTTTGGTAGTGGCGGCCCTGCTTGACAGTGTTTCTCCATATTTATTCGTGTTTATATTATCACTAGTACATTTTACTTGAATATTTTATATTATGTCGCACAACAAACTTATTATTTTTTTTTATTTACATTTTTTTTATTACTTATATACTATGTACGTACCTACGACCAGTAATTATATGTATTTTGGATTACATCTGCATAAATTTAATTATATTTTATATTTATATTCACATTTATTTATTTTAGTTTATATTGGTATAAAAATATTTAAAAAAATAATATTTAATAAATAGCGACGGATTTGCGATGGAAATATCCGTCGCTGATAGTTATTTGCGACTGTAAATTTTAGTCGCTAAATTTTAGCGACTGAAAAATTGGCGACTGATTGTCGCAAAAAAATTAGCTACTACATTTAGCGACGGAATAGTCGTCGCTAAATAATTGAGGCGACTAACCTTATTTCACTATTAGCGACTACAAATTTCACATTTAGCGACTAAAAAAACAGTCGCAAAATATAGTGACGGTAATTCTGTTTAGTCGCTAAGTCCTTGCGACGGCCTCATTTGCGACTGATAGTCGTACAGTCGCTATTTTTAATTAGCGACGAAAATATCAATATTAGCGACGGTTTTGTCCGTCGCTAATAGCTATTTTTTTTTGCAGTGGATTCCTCCAGTGATAAAGCCCTGGATGTCTTTATCTAGAAGGAAGGAAACGAACGATCGGATGAGAACGACTCTGCAAGGAAGAATGGCCGGTCGGATCAAGCATAAGCACTCCGAATCTTAAGTTAGTAGCTTAGAGAGAGAAAGTGCTTAGAGAGAGAATGCTGGGGATTCAATACCTGAGGCCATCATTGGCTGGGCTATTTATAAGAGATGGTTGAGGGGCACTTGAGTGCCTAGGGAAGTGATTACTGGCAGCCAGAGTAGGTTTCCGGCGAGGTGACAGGGAGCAGGTGATTGATGTGGGCACTATCTTGTATCAGACGATTGATGAGACTGGCTGTCACATCACCCGATCGGCTGGGTGCGCTGCCTGTCTGCTTTGGTTATTGGGCCTTGGGCCTTGCCAGTTCGCTGGGCTGACTAGATGGGTCTTGGTGCAAATGATATTTACTGGGTTATCACTTGTCCCCCCTCAACAGGTCTAATCGGGCGTAAATTCGCCTTGGAAGTCCCGTTCGGATAGAAACTGCTTTGAGTTGTTCCTATCCGCGGGTATCCGTTGGCAAAATTTTGAATTTTGAAAGGCGGTCAGCTGAAAGGACGCGCCTGCTCGTATAGTTGTTTTTATTAATTGCTGCGCGTACACCAAGGGTGGCGCTTCGTTCTTCGCGTAGCCATAATGCCTTTGATGCGCGGCATTGTCTCAGTGGCGGGACTATTGGCGTATTCCAGAAGCTTTGGCCTATAAATAGGTGTTCTCTAAGTCTTTTTTCTTTTACTTTTTGCAACCCCTAGCGAAACTCTGCAAAAAAATTTTCTCAATTTTCCTTGAGTTCTGACAGATTTTTCCCAGTTTTTTATCGTCGAAAACACCCCACATTACCAAGTAAGTAATTTCTTCTTCCTCCATTTTAGCCTTCTTTGCTTTCCATTTCTTTCGCATTTATCCTTCTAGCATTTTCGGTTCGCATTCCCCTTTCTTTTCTTTAGTCGGTGATGGCGTCTAGCAGTAATGTGACACCGAGTGAATCCTTCTTGGACATGAATAAGGGTCAACTTGCGGTTGAGCTGTGCTCCCGCTTAACGGTAGAGGAGGTGGCTGAGGTGCCTGCCAAATACGATTTTCCCGACGATGTATCTGTGGCGGTCTGCCCAGATTCCATGGTGATGTCAGAGGGGCCGTTCAGAGAGGGTGACTGCGAGTGGTTCATCTGCCACTTGTGGAGTCTGGATGCCGGAATGCATTTCCCCTTCAGCGCCTTTGAGATCGCCGTGCTGGAGGGGTATGGCATCGCCCCCTACCAACTTCATCCGAACGGGTGGCGTTCAGTGGCCTGCTTCAGGATACTATGCTTTCTGGAAGGAGTAGCTCCGACCCTCGACCTCTTCACCCACTTCTTCTACGTCTCTTCCCGGACCGAATAAGAAATTGATAAACATTCCCACCTCCATGAAGGGCTTCAGAGAGAGGTATTCCCTGGTGGGTAAGGAGGGCGGCTTCGGGGTGAGTCTCGCCAGGTCGGCTGAGGTGAAGATCTTGAAAGACCAGGCCGCTGGGCAGTCCCTGTACGAGGCCGACATCTAGAAACTGATGGATATTGTGGCTCGGAAGGGAGTGCCCTATGAGTCCAAGGAGCTGCTGGAGCTGCTCCAAGGGGACTACGTTGAAACGGCCGCAGCTGCCGAACGTGAGCGTTAGGATTGGGCTAACCATGATTTATAAAGCATTGCATTTGCATTTGCATGAAAAAACATTTTCCTGGAGAACTTATCTTGCTTGTTTGTTTTTTGTTGCAGCTGAAATGGCCGGAAGAAGCAGTACTGCCAGCGAGTTGACCGATCGGGTTGCCTCCAAGAGGACAGCCAAACTGGAGGCTAAGGAGGCTAAGGCGGGCAGTAAAAGGAGGAGGCTCGTGAAATAGTCCGAGCTTGAAGCCATGATGAGGCCGCCGGTCTCTTCCTCTGCTGCCGTGCCTTTATCTGTTGCTCCGGTCGGGTCGGTTCCCACTCTCACCGCAGCAGCTGCTTCGATGCCAATCCCAAACCCGATCGTCACAGAGCCCTCGGCTCGGGTTTCTCGCAGATGGAATGTGGTAGGGAGTGAGCCTGAGGAGGAGGAGGAGGCGCCCGGGGTGTTATGCCCTCCCAAAATTCGAACTCTGAGGGAGATGGTGCAGGGGAGGGCAACACGCTTGGATGAGGCTGCGCAGCGGCAGATGGAGGAGAGCGCCCGAAAGAAGGTGAGCAAGCTGGTGTCTGAATTAGACGCTCGGGTGGTAGCCAAGGGGAAGGCCGTTCAGCAGGGAGAAGAACCGAGGCGGTCCAGTGGGCGTCCCGTTCCTTCGGGGGACTTCTTGAGGGACAGCTTCGGTGAGGATTGGTCTCCTCATCAAGTGGCCGGTTTCATTTGCTGTGGTCTCCTTCGGGATGAGGATCGCAGGGAGCTCGGGGACGCCTGCCAGCTCAACCGGGAGACACAGGCTATTAGCCAGCAACTGATAGATGTAAGGCCCTTTCTCTTCTATTCCTTTTGTTTGTTTGCTTCATTCATTCGTGTGAAGTTTGATTGGCTCCCCCCCCCCTTTTTTCGTCTCCCCCTAGGCTGCGAGGAGGGCTCAATGGCTAAATCTGATGGTCGGAACTTGGCATTTGAAGGCCGAAGAAGGGGCCAAGGCTAGGGCGGAGGCGGAGGCTGCCCAAAAAGAGGCCTCCGCTCTACGAGCTGAAATGGCCAAGGCAAATAAGCAGTCCGCCGCTTCCCATTCGGAGACGGTGGCTTTGAGGAAGGAGGTCCACCAGAAGACCCAGGAGCTGAAGGCTCAGCAGGGCGAGGTGGACAAACTAAAGGGTGACACTGCCCATTTTTCTGCCGAAATCGCTTAGTGCAAGCGTTTCGAGGCAGATGTAACCAGGTTGGATGCTGAGTGCAAGGGTCTGGCTGCCGAGAATGCCAAGCTAAGTTGGAGGTCGATCAGGCGCTCAGGGGAGCGGAATCCTTGAAGCTGTCGTTGAAGGAGAAGGAGGCCTCCTGGGCCGAAAAACTTGAGGACGAGGTCGCCGCTCAGAGGGAGCGTCTTCTTGATGAGCTTGCTGAGGCTCAGGCGCAAGTGCTTGGCCGTTTAGTCCATGAAGCCGAGAGGCGCTTTCCGGGTGCTGATCTCAAGTGGATGGACAATCCGCGACACTGCCCGACCCGCCATCAAGCGATGAAGAAGATGATGCTCCCAAAGGGGAGGTAGTCCAAGAGAGCCAAGGCGGGGACCCTTCACTTTCGGGGACTGGCCCAGAGATCCCCTCCGATGTCGAGCCTATCGTCCCTCTGCCACCCGAAGCCGAGCCCGAGGCCCTTCCTTCAGGGGGGCCTATCTCTAAAGGGGGAGTGGGGCCTTCTTTGCCTGGCCTCGACCCTTCTTAAGCCACCACCGAGCCGGGCATTGAGCAGACCGCTGGTTCTCCTGGTGACGCAGAGTTTGTAGATATAGAAACGTAGGGGCTTGTAATTAGCCTTTCTTTCTTCTTGTAAGTTATTTTTTGTAACGATTCTTTGCAAGTTGTATGTATAAATTGTATACTCGAAACCGTTATAATAAAGCTCTTCTTTTTTCTGTGAAATGTACATATCTGCTTATAATAAAAAACGCACAAAGTCGTATTAACTTGGCACTGACTGAATTTAATTCTCACGATTTCGAGTAATTAGTGTATACTTCCTGAAGATTGCATTTTGGCCCGTGGTCGCTGCATAAGTTTGCATATTGGCCCGTGGCCGTTGCATAAAGTTGCATGTTGGTCGGGGGCTGCTGCATAATATTGCATATTGGCCCGTAACCGCTGCATAAAACTTCATATTGACCCGTGGCCACTGCATAAAGTTGCATGTTGGTCGGGGGCCGCTGCATAATATTGCATATTGGCCCGTGACTGCATAATATTGCATATTGGCCCATGACCACTACATAAAACTTATGCTCGTAAAAGAGTCGAGCTTCACCGTGCCTACCGGTAGGTCCGAACGGGCATGGGTGGCCTGCCATTAGCCAATTGGCGGCGTCGGATCGGGAGCATCATCGATCCGGGTGCCTACGATCGGCCATTTCTGTACATCAGATCGGATGGGCCGTCGGGCACATAATCATCATGATGTGTTCAGACCGGGAAAGGCATCGGCCTTGATGGATATATCCTTGAGAGAGAGTTAGAATTCCCGTGCCTATGATCTGAAACGGGCATGGGTTATATATACTATATATGCAATTTAAATAAGGAGAGAAGAGAGACCTCTATACGTTAATACATGGTGAATTTGGTCTTCGAGAGAGCTCGACGTTCGCATTTTTGACTTGGGATGCACGTCAAGTCTAGCATATAAGTCATGACATATAGAGCCTTCGCGGATAATAAGAAGAATTCATAAAAAGATTCTTTTATTAATGAAGAGTGATCAATACAACATTACAAAGATTGGGGCAAGCCTGGGCCTAATTAGAGATGTGCGCCTAACTGGAGACGTGAGCCTTACTGGAGACGTTCGTCTGTCCAGAGCTCAGCCTCTCTGGGTCGTCTACGGGTGTACCAACCCTCTAACCCTTAGTGCTCGATTAACAGGCTTCCTTTTGCTGCTTGATCATCGTGATATAAGCCTCTCAGGACGCTTTCTGGTCCCCTCTGACGATAGCCACGCCCTCCCCGGTGGGAATTTTCATCACCATATACCGGACGCTGGTGACAGCTCCTGTTTGGACGAGTAAGGGCCTGCCAAAAATGGCGTTATAGGAAAATATTAAGTCGATTATCATAAAACTTACCTTGCAGGTGTGAACCGTCGCCTCTTGTCCGAGCTCCACGAAAAGCTCGACGGATCCGATCACCGAGATGGTGGCATTGCCTAATCCGATCAGAGGCGTCGTGTTCGACTTTAGCTCCTCAACCGGCAGTTTCATCGCTTTGTACGCTTACAAGGTGAGCACGTTGACTGCGCTACCATTATCCACTAGGATCCTTCTGACATCAAAATTGTTAATGCGTGCTCTGACCACGAGCGCATCTGTAAGCACTGTGTCCCGGAGCGGTCCGGATCAGAGGTTACCCTATGATGAAATCAGTGTCCAAGCCTGTATGGGAGGTTGGATTTAGAGGTTTTAGCCCTGCGTTCCATGAGAAGTGAGGTTTTTATCATTCCTGGGCCGAAGGAGAGAAAAACAGAGGTTTTTTTCGAGTCAAAGGGTTTTTTGTCCTCCACAGACGGCCAGCCCATCTGTCGAGCCGGCCCGTCGCTCCGAGTCACCGACGGCTCTAGGTATTTTCCGACGCCCGTCGAAAAATCACCGCCCCTGTCAGATTGCCGCCTGATTTCCCGGAGCACGCAACCCTTTCGACGCCCGTCGGTGGATATGGCAGGGCCGTCGGACTAATCCTTGTGTCAGAAGGATTCTTCCGACGCCCGCCTCTATACACCGACGCCCGTCGGTCGTGTCTGGCTATAAAAGCTCCGGATTTTCATTTGAAATGGGTTGGAAAAATTTTCATAAGAGGAAACTCTGCCCAATTTCAAGCACATTTTCTCTCTCTTCCAAAAATACTTTTTCTAAAGAAATCTATTGAATCAAGGATCAAATCAATCAAAGGGAACTAAGAGCTAATTAGTTTTCTTTAGATTTTGACTCCAAAATCGATTTTCTGAGGGATTGAAGGTGAAATATCTCATTTTCTCTCTTTAATCTGTCATCTTTGCTTCTCGTGGAACGCGCGGGGCTCTAACCGACACAAGAATCTCACCTGAAGCGATTATCTGAGGGTAAATATTCCGGACTATTTTTCCACTTTACCTCCATATTTATTTCTTCTTCTGTGGAATTTTTGAATATCTATTATTATTTTCTTTTATCTTGATTCCCTTGTCTCTTTTTGGGATAAAATTCTTTTTTATTTTGAAAAGGTTTTTTTCTCTCCCTCTCTATTCTGTTTTTTTCGGAGACAGAGGTGACCGACGGGTCATCTTTCTCCCCGACGCCCGTCGGTCACCCACCTACAGACGCCCCTCCTTGAGTGACAAACGGGCATATCGGATACTCAAACCGACGCCCGTCGGTCAAACAAGGAAGGCCGTCGGTGGGTTCTGTCTCCCTCCTTTTAAACCCTTTTTTTTTCTCTTCCGAATCTCCTTGACTTCTTATATGTTAATTTTATGTATATTAACCTCTCTTAATTTTCTATGAGTGTATTTCGGTCCTCCTGGATTATCCCGAGCTTGAGCGACTATCTACCATGTTTGGAGGATCTCGTCCGGTTTAGTTTCCTAACCCTCTTGTTTTATTTCTTTTATTTGATTATCTTATGTATATGGGTGTACTCCTTTCATGTCCCGTTGATGTATGAAAATGACTCAATGGTTTTATATTTAATAAAATGAGGTTTACACAAAATTAGGGTCCAATGCCCTATTTCCATCAAAAATAAAGATCATCACAAATGAAAAACCCCCAATTTTAAACAATGACGCATGTGAGGACCAAAGTCCTCAAAATAAGCAATATCCCGATTTATGCATGCTTCGCACATTTATAAAAGGGAGTTGTATTCCGCTCCTTGTATTTATTGTAATTTATCGCTTTCATTATTTATCTAATCATTTACTGCTTTCAAAATGTGAATAAATGCGCCTTTTAATCAACTGCATAGTGTGGAGAGAGAGCGAATTAGTGATATTAAAATTTGATCATAAAATAATTGAGGTAGAAATAGATGAGAAATCCCGGACCCAGCTCTGGTCTTTGGGCTCGAGAGGTTAGAGGTTATCCTTCAAAATACTTCTTGGGTCACGAGGCTTTAGCGCTAATCCTAGGCTCTTTAGGGTGAGAAGTTCACCTTCCATGACCCCTCTAGCTGGCCCAAAATGGATACCAAGCGCAGTCTTAGGCTCTCCGAGGCGAGAGTAACTTTCCCAATGTTCTATTGGGTGGCGACTCCATGATACCTCCTTGTTGCCCAACATAGACGCACTTGCGATTCATCGCAAGCTGCCAACGGACCCGCAAATGCCCCGATCGCCCACGTGCGGGCGGTCAAACGGGCGGCGCATCGGGATCCGGCGCGCGTCACAGCATCCTCATGGGGAAACATGATGTCTCGGGCATCATCGCTGGACACCGTGACAGGCATAGACTGCTCGGTCGTCTGAGAGAGAAATACTCCCTTCCCCCTCTTCTTCCTATGGAGCTCCTCTACATAAGTTGATCCCCCGGAGATCATATTTATCGTTCCTGCGCTTGACCTACTCGGGCCCGCACTCCTGGGGTTTCTCCGCTCCTCGTCCTCATCTGAGCTATAGTCGGCCTGCTCAGGATCCAGTCGTTTACAGGGACTTGCCCCTCTGGCCGGTCGGACGAATCTCTGGAGGGCTCCCCTTTGCACCAGGCGTTCAATCTCCTTGAGTAGTGAGTGACACTCATCGGTAGAATGACCGACGTCTCTGTGAAACTCATAATACAGACTCTGATCCCTTCGGTGCCTGCTCCGACTGGACAGCCTCTTGGGCCAGTTAATCGTGTGGTGGTTCTTTTTAATCCAAACCAGCACTTTGGAGGGGCCGGCGTTGAGCGGGGTAAAGCCCTGAGGTGCCCAATCCTTACCCGAGGATTCACCCTTGGATACCTTTCTTTCGCTCCGGTGCGGCGGGCTTTTGAGCTCATCCGAAATGTTTCCAAGCCGCTCGGTCACTCTCTTTTTTGTGAAGGGCCGTCCATCAGGGTACTGCCTGCTTAGCACGCTGGTTGGTCTGGCTCTACCAGTTTTCCGGTCCTCATTCATCCGAACGTGTCGCTTGGCCCAGTCCATCAGCTCATAAAAGTCCTGGGGGGTTGTTGTCTCCGCAGATTAGGATGGAGGACGGTCGGCCGGGCGTCTCGCTAAGGCGGTCATCGCCTTTTCTTCACTTAGACTCTTCACCTGTCCCACGGCTTCTTGAAAACGGTCGACGTAGTCCTTAAGGCTTCTGTCAGCTCGCCCATAGGAGCCACCCAGGTCACCTGACGACCTCGATGTGGGTGCTCTGGCCTCAAATCTCGAGACTAAGAGCTCCTTGAGCTGCCAGAAAGAGACGATCGATTCCCGTGGGAGTTTCCAAAACCATCTCAAGGCCTGTCCACCAAGGGTGGTGGGGAAAATCCGGCAAATAGCCCTCTTGTAGCGGGCGTACGCCTGCACTTTCAACAAGAACTTAGCCACATGAGTAGTGGGGTCAGTCTCACCTGTGTATCTACTCATCCTGATGTCTCGCCACCTGGGAGGCATCTCAAACTCCATGATTTCTTTGCAAAACGGGGGTGGCTGGCTTTTGCGAGTTCTTGTCTTGGGTATGTCCTTTTTGGAGCCTGTCAGGCCAAACTGCTCCAGTTTCTATTTCAGCCACTTGTCCCCCTTGCTCAAAATCATGGAGCCGAGGTCCTGACGTGAGCTCCTGGAAACGGAGCGAGTAGGCGTACACAAATAGGACAAGTCGTCTTCGTCGCTCGAAGTGGAGGGTTCAACGTGGTGATGGGCGGAGCCTTTGCCAGATAACGCTATTCCTTTCCCTTTATCGCGATGCCCCAGGGTCTCGGCGTCGCGTCTTCTTGCGTCCTGAGCCCCTGGCTCGTTAATGGAGATCCCTTTGCTTCTTCTTCTTTTGAAGTCTTCATCCATGGGATAGCTCCCATAAACTCTTTCGGAACTCTCGGGCATTTTGCCCTTTTGGAATGTTTGTACTATGCTTTTGGTAAAGTCACTGAGTATAGCACACATGTCGCGGATAGTGACGAGAGAATCCTCTGAGTATTCTAAGACGGCGTCGTTTGGCTCAGGAAGGGGGGTGGTCTCCATTGGGGACCTGACAGGCTCTTCCCCCGCTGTGAGGTGCCTAAGCTGGCACGTCTGTCTCCTTCTTGGTCGAAATCCATGGGGGTCGTATTCTCGTTTGATCGCGAGTTCGGCATGCCTCTCAATGAAAGCACCAAATGATAAAGCCCTGAATGTCTTTATCTGGAGAGGGAGGAAAAGGACGATCGGATGAGAGCGACCCTGCAAGGAAGAATGCCCGGTCGGACCAGGCGTAAGCACTCTGAAGCTTAAGTTAGTAGCTTAGAGAGAGAAAGTGCTTAGAGAGAGAATGTTGGGGATTCAATACCTAAGGCCATCGTTGGCTGGGCCGACTAGATGGGCTTTAGTGCAAATGATATTTGCTGGGTTATCAAATGAAATCGAGAAATCATCCTTATATGGTATTTAATCTTGAAGTTTCAAGCTAAGTTCAAAATCAGGCCCATCGTTTAGTAAAAGGCCTTGAGGAATTCAAAGAGTATTTCTAGCTAAAAAGGGAATATTCTTTTCTAAATTTGGGATAATAGTAAATACTTCTGGTTTGGTTGAGCTTGAAGATATAGTGTTGGTTTCTGACTCTAATCAAGAATTACTGAGGCTATAAATAGTATGATTGGAGGCCTTTTAAGCCCTCTAGAAAATCATACCAATATTTCTCTACTCTTATTTTTTAGTAGAATTATAGTTATTTTATCATCTAGTGACGGGTCAATTTCACTCATGGTTACTCAACTTATCACTTATCGCACAAAAATAACTGACTTTTTTTTTCTTACTTAAATGTTACTGAACTTCTAACATTTTTGCAAAAAAGTCATGTTGACCGGAATCCGGCGAGAACCCTTACCGGATTTGATGACACGGCATATGACACGTGGCAACGAATAGTAAATATATGACTTTTTTAAAAATATGTTAGAAGTTCAGTAACATTTAAGTTGGAAAAAAAGAAAATTGGTTACTTTTGGGCGATAAATGATAAGTTTAGTGACCGTGAGTGAAATTGATTTAGATGTAGCATTTGTTGTAGATATTGTTAAACGACATGTAGTTTCTGACATGGCATGCCATGTCATCAATCCAGCGAAAGTTCTCACCGAATTCCGGTCAAAATGACTTTTTTGTAAAAATATTAAAAGTTCAGTGACATTTAAGTAAGAAAAAAAAAAGTCGGTTATTTTTACGCGATAAGTGATAAGTTGAGTGACCGTGAGTGAAATCAACCCTCTAGTGACCGATTCAGTGTTATTAGGTCATGCTCCCACTAATATTAGGCCTTGACACCTTGTGCAATCATGCTTGCTGTGGTTTTGGTGGTGTATTTTCGTTCAGTCCTTATTTTTGTTTTGATCTTGTAGTGGTTTATCAAGGACCTTTTTATTCAATAATATTGTTAAATTTTTCCTTAAAACCGATTTTGGATGAAACAATATTATACGTGATTCCATTAATTTTTATTTTTATTTTTATTTTTATAAGCATATATAACCAGTAACCACATAGTTCTTTCAACCTCTCTTATTAAGCTCTTTTTCAAGGATTCACTAACCACATGCTCATAAACTACTTATGCATGTTAAGCCCAGGTAACTGCAATTAGGCTACTAGCAGTGTATTTAGCGTCGCTCCAAACAATTGAACCAAATGCTTCTTCACTCGTTGGCTTCCCAATTTTCTTGTCCACAAAAGTTACCTCATATTTATACTTGTCCCCAGCATTTTTAAACACCAATTGAGTTGGTTGCACTGTGATCGCCACACCGGGCGGTGCAGTTACAGCAACTTTGTATGTTGATCCATCAACACCTACATTGGTCAATTTGCGTGGGTATATAACAACTGATTTGTTTCCGAATAAAATCGAAAATGACGGGTAATTAAGCTTTCCAACCATTAATTGAACCATGGATAAAGGATAATTTAGTGTACACTAAAATGTAATGTAGTATTGATTAGAAATATCATAGATATGAGGCCTGAGGAAAAGGCTTTCATTGGGTTAATATGACCCGATCCATAGGCCCATGGATTTGAAGGTTGTGCAGTTGCTTGATTAGTGATAGGAGGGTTAGTATTATCAAGTGAGTAGGCAGTATCAATGAAATATAATAAAAGTTGAGGCAATCAATAAAAAATAACTATTATAGTTTGATACCTGAATATGCTTTCTACTTTTCTTTATTCTAATAAATAGTTTACTTATTATGAATTGTTAGAAAATATATTTGCAAGTAGGGGTGTTCACGGTTCTGAATTTTTCTATACCGAACCAAAGTACCGAAAAAAAAAATTCAAAAGCGAATTGTACCGTTTACTTTTTTTACTAGAACTGAATCGAATTGTACTGTTAACTTTTTTACTAGAACCGAACCGAATTGTACTGGAACCGAATTGAGAACCGTATTGAACCGTACCGAACTGTTTTGAATTGAATTGGACCGAAAGAACCGATATTTATTAATTATTATATATAATACTAGTAATTTATATATAATTATATAAATTTAACTTCGTAATTATTTGTATTAAATATTTTAATGCATGAAATTAATATAATAAATAGTTAATAAATTAAAATAAATATTTTGATTATTAATAAGATAAATTTAATTATCATATGTATATAAGTGTGCAACTAAAATAATTTGTATTTAATTTAATTTATGTTTAGTATCACTCAACTACTACATAATTTTTCATTATGTACAAATATTTATATACACACACAAATATAATTATTATATCAATGAAATTTTACTAATTAATATAATTATATCAGTATATAATCACCTTATCAATTAATTTTATTTAATTTTATATCACTCAACTAGTATTTATTTATTTTGATACAATACCTATATAAGTAATTGAGTTATAAGTTAATAATTTAATTATTTATAATTAAATTTTACTAATTAATATAACTATATAAATATATAACCACCTTACTAATTAACTTTATTTATTCTTAGTATCACTTAACAAGTAGTCATATATTTTTTTGCATAATACCTATATGAGTAATTGAGCATATAAATTAATAATATAATTATATATAATTATTATATATAATAAAACATACTAATTCAATTCATGTAATTATATAAATATATAATCAACTTACCAATTAATTTCATTTGTTTTATGAGTATATAATTATATGAGTATATAATCACCTTACCAATTAATTTTATTTTATTTTATATCACTCAACTAGTATTTATTTATTTTGATACAATACCTATATAAGTAATTGAGTTGTAAGTTAATAATTTAATTATATATAATTAAATTTTACTAATTAATATAACTATATAAATATATAATCACCTTACTAATTAACTTTATTTATTCTTAGTATCACTTAACCAGCACTCATATATTATTTTGCATAATACCTATATGAGTAATTGAGCATATAAATTAATAATATAATTATATATAATTATTATATATAATAAAACTTATCAATTCAATTCATGTAGTTATATAAATATATAATCAACTTACCAATTAATTTCATTTGTTTTCAGTATCACTCAACTAATTGTTATCTATTTTGGCATAATACTTATATGAATAATTAAGATGTAAATTAATAATTTAATTATATATAATTAAATTTTACTAATTCGTATTTAATTTAATTTAACTTTAAATGTCACTCAACTACTACTTAATTTTTCTTTCTGTACAAATATTTATATAAACAATCATTTTACCAATTAATTTTATTTACTTTTAGTACTACTTTTACATTCACTCTTATAGCTATTGGCTATAATATTAATTAATAATTTTTTAACTATTGAGCAAAATTCAGTGAAATTGAGTATAATAACTGAGCCAAAATAATATATGTAAATGGATTCTAACCATATAATCAGTCGAGACTGTATATATAATTATCTTATCAATTAATTTCATTTATATTTAGTGTCACCCAATTAGTAATTATTTATTTTTGGCATAATATCTATTTAAATAATTGATGATTTATTTTAATAATGTAATTATATACAACTGAATAATTTATTCTATAATCACTTTATCAATTAATTTCATTTGTTTTCAGTGTCACTCAACGAATACTCATCTATTTTTATCACAATACCTATATGAATATGTAAATTAAAAATGAAATTATATATAGTTATTTAAAATAAAATTTTAATTTCTTTTATTTTTAGCGTTATTCAACTAATACTCATTTATATTTAGCACAATATTTATGTGAGTAATTGAAAATGTATTTTAATAATATAATTATATACAATTATTATATTAATAAAATTTTATTAATTAATATATAATATAATTATATGAGTAGATAATTATCTTATTAATTAAATTTTTTTAGAGTGAATTAAGAATAAAAT
Organism: Excoecaria cochinchinensis; assembly: GCA_947683425.1. Classification (NCBI taxonomy): domain Eukaryota; kingdom Viridiplantae; phylum Streptophyta; class Magnoliopsida; order Malpighiales; family Euphorbiaceae; genus Excoecaria; species Excoecaria cochinchinensis. Next base: position 10,415,330 of record CANTUQ010000050.1, read on the forward strand.
TTGAAAAATTTTAGTAAAAATATTTTTTATTTTAAGTTTTGGAGGGATCTGACTGATTTTATATTTCATTATTATATATATATATATATATAAGAAAATAAAATACAAAAAAACCTAAATCGTGTTTGCCTTTTCTTTCTCTGTCTCGAAATCATGTCCAGCCCCATAATTTTTCCTATCTTTCCAGTTGGTTCTAGCCTATACTTCTTTTTCTTCTTTCCCGTCGCTACCACTGTCATCTCCGCCCACTCCGACTATAACTGTCGTTTATCATTAGAGATGAATTACTATTTAATTTTATTGAATATGAGGGTTTTAGGGAATTTATTGAAGCAATTTGTCTTGAATTTAAAATTCCGTCTAGAGTGACTATTGCTAGAAGATGTTGTTCTCTTTTCATGAAATAGAGGGATAAATTGAAAGATTTTCTTAAAATTGAATGCAAAATTGTATGTAGTTATTAAAATATTTTAATTATATTTGTATTTATTATTGTGTATATTTATATTGTAAATTTTTAAAAATATTGAATTATCCAAATTACTTTATTGTATTGTCTTGTTTTATTTGTACCAAACGAACCGAAAAACCGAACTAAATTGTACCGAAAATTATAAGAAGCGTACCGAACTGTACCGAAATTAATAAGAACCGAGTTGTACCAAAATTTATTAGAACCAAAATTTCAATACAATACGGAAATTTGTAAATAACCGAACTGTGTACACCCCTATTTGCAAGCACCTAAAATTAGTATGCTTATTGGCCCATACATGTCTAAAGGTCAAAGATTTATTTTTAAATATTTAAAAATTTATTAGTATTGTTAAATGAGAATAGATTTTCATGTGGATAATGTAGGTTTGCTTATTGGCAGTGGAAAATGAAAGAATTTGTATGAAGAGGAGAAGAATGGGAAATAGAATCTTTGCTTTCATGGAAGCCATTTGTTGTTTCTCTCTTTGTTGTTGCAGGGAGATTAATTCAATAGCCAAGATTAACTTTTTATTCAAGTTTATGAGGGATTATTATGATAAAATATAATTATTATTTGCAATAACAATAATTGCGTTGTACATTCAATTCTACCTATATGATGCTTAATAGAGCCCTTTTTTATCGAAATGCTTTTTCTTATTTGGCTGTTGTTGACTCGACATTTATTTGAAATCCAACTGATGATCAGTGGACTTTAGTTGAGTAAATATGTAATATATTGAAGCGTTTTCAAGATATTACAAATCTTTTTTCAGGAACCTGTTATCCCACCTCAAATATGTACTTTTATAGCGTTTTGAGAATTCATCTATTGTTGTTGGAAGGAAAAAGAAGTGAAGATCAGTGTATTAAGGATATGACTACTTTGATGTTTGATAAGTTTGAGAAGTACTGGGACTGCTACAGCACTATTCTTTCATTTGCTGTTATTCTATATCCTCGTTATAAGTTGGATTTTATAACATTTTCTTATATAAAGTTATTTGGAGATAAGATTGTTGTTCAATATGAATGCAGAGAAATTAAGGATAAGTTGTATGATCTTTTTGCATCATATGCAATTAATAATCCAACTTGTGAGGCATCAACAGAAAGGAGACCAAGTGTGGATGATGATCTTATGAAAGTGCGTCTCTTATCCTTAATTTTTATATTTTTTTATAATAATATATTTGCATTCTTGCAGTAATATATAGTATAACTTATATAATAATTGTTATGTACGAATCTGAAAGTCTTGGCAGTAGTTTTGGAGATAAATCCGAGTTAGATGTATATTTGAATGATCCAAGACTAAACAAAACTCCTCAATTTGATGTGTTATATTGGTGGAAGGACAATGAGTCAAAATATCCCATTCTTTCTGTAATGGCTAAAGATATTATAATAATTCCCATTACTACTGTTGCTTCAGAGTCAGCATTTAGTATGGGAGGAAGAATTCTCAACAAATGGAGGGCATCCATGTTACCTGAAAATACAGAGGCATTGATTATAACTCGTAGTTGGTTATTTGGATTTGATATTTGAACATGTTTTGCGTAATCTTATAATATTCTGACTAGATATTTATTAATATTGCAGCTGATGATAATTGTCAATATCACATGGGAAAAGATATTAAATTTTCAAAATAAAATCAAAGTATGGAGTGATAATCAGTTAAAGTCGAAAAACGCTTATTTCTTACTATTTGTATATATTTTGAAATGAACAATTACTTGTTATTTGTATATCCATTTGTGCCAGATATTTTATATTAGTCACTTTAATATCATTTTATTATATCGAAAATTATTTTTCATTAAAAATGGATTAAATGGGTCAAATCACATTTTGGCCCGTTTGGGCCTCAAGCAGCCCATTTGGGCCACCCAATCTATGTGGGTCAAATTTTTTTACATTAGTCACTTTTCCTTTTATTATATCGAAAATTATTTTTTATTAAAAATGGATTAAAATGATCAAATTACATCTCGGCCCGTTTTGGTCTCAAGCAGCCCATTTGGGCCACTCAATCCGTTTGGACCAAAATCGGTGCGTTTGAACCACTCGACTCATTTGCGTATTATTATAAATTTTTTGTATATTTAAAAAGTTTTTAACCCATGGGTTGACCCAACCCGCCCAACCCATTTGGGTATTTGACCCATTTATGACCCATATTTTTTTGCCCATTTGTGACCCGCCCATTAATGACCCAATCCCAACCTGCCCAATTTGCCACCTCTAGTATCCACCATAAACACATAAAAATAATTAAGAAGAAAATCTATAACATTTTATTTTATTCTTAAATTAATATTTAGAAAGTACCTCATAGTAGCTATGCATGAATCAGAATTTTATTGAATTTTAATGAGGACCAGTTATATGATTACAATTATTTTCATGTTAATTTAATTTTTATCTTTTTTAAAATGTCATGTCTATAATATGTGCTCTTTTAAATTGAAAGTGGTGTGAATCCCAAATATATGATCTAGAGGAGGATAAATATATCATTTCATAATTTTTCGTGATCTAAATGTATTAAAATACAGACAGTTGATATGCAAAATACCATCATTATAATAAATCAATTTCATGCAATTTATTTAAAATAATTTTTTAATTATCTTTTACCATTAAAAACAATACATATGGACGAAATTATTAGTGAGAAAAAAAGCAGACTTTTTTTGGATAAATTAATTTAGAAAAATCAATTTCAACCCATTTTTAGAACACATGGTGATTTTCTAACTCTGTTATGTAGAACACGGAACAGATACGGAACAGTTAATTTCAGAATAAAAATTATAGAGCACGAAATAAAAAGAGAGCAAGGGATAGAGAATTTAATACCGTGATTTTTAGAGGTTCGGCCAGCGCCTACATCTTTTCCTTAAGACAACCCGTTTTAAGAGTTTCTCTCTTTCTAATGTGACTTTATTTACGGGCAAGAGTTAAAAGCCTGTTACAAGTAGTTACCCCAAGTTTTTCTTCTCAAGTGAAAACTCTAAAAAACTTAATCATTTTTTCAAACTAAAATGATCAAAACACTTAGCTCTTTTTCCCAAGTAAAAAAAGCTAAACACTTGCTAGTTTATTTTCCTATATTCTAGCAACCTAACCTCACAATTTATCTCACAAATTTGAATAGTCTCACTAACATTATTACAATAGAAACTATAATCATATTGAGATGTGATCGTGAATGCACATGAAGGAATGAAAAAGTTACAGAATGAAATACAAGTAGAATAAAAACGTTTTTCATTCACTTGTTGAAACATCTCAACAAAACCCATTTTATAGCCAACAAAAATAAAGCTGTTGAGTGTGAACAACTTTTCAAAATATTTCCACATTTAATTTATGTTCCTTTTAAAGAAATCCATTTGAGAAAATGTCCTCCAGATTTTATACTTTCATTAGTTATGAAAAATCTGCTAAAAAATATTTCTTCAAATTTATGCTCCCTTAGTCAAATATTTCAGCTTTGATAAATCTTTCCTCTTTTAAATAATCTTGGTTGTAAAAACACTTTTTAGGAAAGAGATCATTTTTTATTTTGACTTAATATATTGATTTAAAATCATTTGAATGTAGTAAGTGTTAAATCCCATATTGAAAAAAATATTCCAGAAATTTTCTTTTCTTTTTGAAAAAAACATGTATATGGAAAATTAATTTTTGGAAAGAAATAAATTTAAATAAGTCAATATATGTTTTAAATGCAGTAGATGATTATGAGTGTGTGAATCATCAGAATTGATTTTACAAACATTTCCTGAAAAAAAAGTAATCAACATATCATGACAGATCTGATGAATCAACATATCACACCAGGTCTGATTGAAGTAGAACACATTTAAACTGTTCTGTTCTGAATAGAGCACCTGACTTTAGATTTATCTGTTTTTGGACCTGCACAATTTAAACTATAAAAGTCCAAAACTTAATTGATATAAATGTTTTGTTAATCATCAAAATTCAAGATTGAGTTTTAGCCTTTTGAGCCAACATTCTCCCCCTTTTTGATGGTGACAAAATATTCACCAATTCAAGTTAAAGGTCCCCCTATATATATGCTCAAAAACAGTTAAACAACAAGATTTTAAAAGCTCCCCCTGAATATATGCTCAAAAACAATTTAAACAAGAAAATATTCAAATAATGAAGTATAAATATTCATATATCAATTTCATGCAATGAAGACCAATAATTATACGTAAAATCATATATCACATATGTGTTTCTTCTCCTACACATAAAATATGTATATCTGCTCTCATTTTTTGTCATCAACAAAAAGTGTAAGATTAGATCACATATATAAATCACTTCCTTCATAACATGCTATATAATATCATCACAAATATCCCAAAATATCCAAAATGTATCAACCATCCTTCCTGCGCAATCAAGTCAAATAAAAATCATTCATTCTGCTACATAATCATACTTAACCAAATTCATAAAACTGCATGCATAAAATCAATCATTCATTCCACATAATCAAATTTCATCCATTTATTCTGCACTTATAAATCACAGCAATTATCATTCTGACTTCATGCAAATTTTCACATATCAATTCATCTTGCCGCAATCACATATATCTGAAAACTTACATTTTTACTATCAATCATGCATAATCAAGATCACATAATCATTCTGCATCTGCACAATTTAACCATTTATTCTGCATAGTTGCATACTCAACTAAAAATTTGATTAAAAATAATCAAGTTAAGTAATCAAGCATCAAGTCATTTTGCATTATCAATCAATTATCCTTTGCATAAATAAATTTTGTCCAACCTGCAAATTTCATCCTACATTTATGATCCTGTATAATAAAGATTATCTTATCAAGATAATCTGCAAAATCAGTATCAAAATCAAGATCAAATAATTATTTTACCATTTTCCCCCTGAATGCATGCATTTAAAAATAATTTCAATCAATTATCAACCTGCATGATTACATTATATTGTATACTGTATATTTTAATATATTAGCCTTGTCAAAAATACTGCAATATAGACTATTATACATTATTTTTTAATTCCTATAATCAATTCAAGCATGATCAAAAAATCAAGTTTAGTGCATTCTGCATGATCAAGTAATTAATAGAACATATCTTATCAATTCTGTAGCAATCACATCACATATCATATCCTGCATATATTTTATCAAGTCTCTTAACTGAATCAATTTTGTATAATTATTTTCATAAAACAAAATGATCATTCATATGCATAATTCTGCATAATCAAAACTGCATAGCAATCAAAATTAAGTAAGTTGTATAAATCAAAAATCTGCTGCATAAAAATAATCATCAAGATCTGCACACTTAATTATGCATAATTTGTCTAATATCAACCTGCAAATTGTACACTCATTTATACCAAATCTGCATATTTTGCATATACATAAAATTCTGCACAATCTGCACATGCACAAATACTGCACAAAAATTCTACACATCTGCACAAACACAAATACTGCACAAAAATTCTGCACATGCATACACATTCAATTCTGCACAAAAGCAATTCTGGATACATACAATTTCTGCATAATTGATAATCTTCTGCACAATTTAATTAATTAACCAAGATCAACTAATCAAACATTAATCAAGATTAAATAATCAAGATCACTTTCACATCACATTCTCAAAATTTCATTCAAATATGCACAGACACAAATCAAGCATTTTGCACAAGCATATTACTTTCACATCACATTCTGAAAATTTTATTTAAATCTGCATAAGCATAAATCAAACATCTTCAAGCACACGAGATCACACAAGATCAAATAACCATTTATTTATTTTTCTCACTTTTTTTGTTATCACAAAAAGAGTTGATGACCTGTAAGCAAAATATGCAATAGATAAGCAACCAAAACCAACCAGTCAAAATAATCAAAGCATCCATAATAAAAAAATATTCATCACAATAAACCTAACATCCTATACTTTGAAACATTTTGAAAAGAAAAAATGAAAGACAAGTAGAAAACCAATCAATGGATTCCGGATTGGTGCTACTTCCTACTTAACCAAATTTGGGAGTTGGATTAAACTTATTATTAGCTATGAGATCCATTGATCTCCTCAATTTTTAAATAGGAATGCAGGAAACTAAATTACAAATTGGCAAAGGAGGTGGAGAGACCAGGTCTACTGCAATTTTCTTTTCAATTCCAAATTCAGTCTCTTCAAATCTTGCTTCTGCCCATTCCATTAATCTCCAATTCTACCCATTTCAGAGATTCTGGTTTACATTCAAGTTTTGGTTCTTCTTGTCCTACACCCTTTGATATGATTTCTCAATGCTAGTATTAATGCTCTCTATTGGATTATTGTCTGCAATCTTAAATTGCTCATTATCATTCCCTTCAGTCTCAACTGCATTATCATCCTTAGAATTTTCATCCAAAATAGGCTCAGCTTCTTTTGTTCCACTTTCATCACTACCCTTTTACTTTTGAACTGCTTCCTCACTTATGCGCCTTTTTCCTGACTTTTGTAATCTAATATCTGACATCTTATAAAAGTCTTTTCCAATTCTTAGTTTAGTATTAAAAGGCTCACAAGCAGTATTTTTTAAGCGTAACTTCCAATAATCAAATGCATCACTTAGAATCATGGCAAAAAGATATCTCTGGTTTTCTTTTACAAACACAATTTGATTAAAAATCAAATAAGGCACACAATTTGATTAAAAATCAAATGAGGCAAGTTGATAAGTCAGTGTTTATCACATAATTTACACTTCCAGCCCTAGGAACAATTATTTACACAAAATTTTTTGTGAAGAATTAGAAATTCTAACTTCATGCATGTAGAGGGTGGTGTTTTATTCTTTCTAGAATATTCTTCCATATTTGCTATCTCCCTTAAAAATTCTATTTTGTTAAATCCTTCAATTTCCCAAGCTTAGTATTTTTTTAAAAGCCCTTATTTCTCGTATTAAAGACAATTGCTAGTGTATCAGGAGTAAGGACTTTTTTTTTTATCTTAACAACAATTGATTCTATGTCATCCATTTTCCTAGTCCTAAAAAAGTCTTTTAATAGAAAAGGATAAATAACATATTCGTAAGTTAAAATGCCTTGCTATTGAATTCTTTCTAATCAATCTGCCACTGATGTTTTCGTTGCTTTCAGTTCTGTCCAAACCATTGATTTTGGGATGAGAAACTCACGAATTTCTTTCACTTTCAACATCGATATTTATCTGCATTGCTGAGTAGTACAACCCAATAATCTGTTGCTCGGCAATCAAGTCTGTGGCACCCCAATACCCCTTGGGAGGATATCGGAGTCGCTACAATGCATGCACATACAGAACACTCATGCGGAAGCGAAGATAAAATCATACAATCACATGCAGCGGAATAATGGTCTTTAATATAACAAAAACATGCCAAAAAGTAAACTCATATATTCATTTATATATTCAAAATGAAACTATTCTTTTACATTATAACAATTACTTTACATTTATATTTCGTTTACATATCTTATACAAAATTGCTTTGCCAAATACATGTCCTATACAAAAGACGTTTTACATTTACATATGCCAAGCTATACCAAAAACTCTAGAACATGTATACAAAACTATGCCATATACAAAAAGACTTCAATATATACTCCTAGTGGCCTTGACCTTGACCTTGCAGATGTGTAACCCTCCGAAACTGTAAACCTACACGGGAAAACACCCGTGCTAAGCGATAACGTTTAGTGGGGATATCACAAATAAAAAGACTTCTAACGAAGTCACAAGCATAATCATCAAGCATATCATGTCCATTTATATACATATAAGCATAAAAGCATACTTGTAGCATATCTTGTACAAATAGTAACTTCTCATATACATGTAAGCTCATATAAGCATTTCAGATATACAATAGTCATATACTTCTCTAGCCATGTACTATAGCTCTTTAGCATTTATACATCTCTTGTACATATAGACATCAATTCATATACTTTTACATTTTACATTTAACATAAGTGGATACGGGTACATGTAGATACCAAGTAATGGTACCAAAACATCTAGAGACCATAGTCTCAAGCCATCTAGAGACCGTAGTCCCAAACATCTAGATACTTTAAGTATCAACATCTAGACATCTGTCGATGCCAAACATATAGACACCCGTCAGTGCCAAACATCTAGCAGCTGCAAATCATCTAACCCTTTATAGGCATGCCTATCTATCCACTTGTATGAGCATCTAAGGCTTATAACCATTATCCCATATCAAAACATGTATGGTTATTCATATACATTTATTTAAACCCATGCTAGTCATGTAATATACTTCATATCTTACTATACATACATACATATCATTCTAAACTCATTAACATGTAACTCTATATGCATATCATTGCATACATGGTTCACTATGCTCAAGATATTTAAAATATATGCTTGTTAATACGCATCATCATTCATGATTTATCATACTTAATTTACACATGGATATACTCATATATATGCATTAGCACATTCGTGGTTATACGCATTCACATTTACACTTATTCACCTTCACATTCTTGTTGTACGCATTCATATTTAAGACTATACATATTCGCATTCACATACTTAATTCATCACACTTAGAACACTTATAGCTCATACATATTTATATGTATATTAGTATGCATAATTCATCATGCTTAAGACACTCATTTTATAATGATAAATATGGATTGGACAAGCTATGGGAACTCGTGGTGAAGTTCGAGTGCATTTCGGGAAGAAAAACATCCTAAAAAGACAAAACAGGGAGGGGTCATGGTGGCAATGAATTGGTTGTGACCGTGACATACTAAATTAAGCAAAACAGAAGCTAACTTTCGACACTGGTTCACACCATAATTTTGTAAAGCCCAAACGGATATCTTACACTCAATTTTAGGCAAAGATCCCTCCTAACTTTCTTCCTCTATGTCTTATCTTTCAAATAGGACAAGTTTCAAGTCAATTGGATTTGTAAAACATCAGATATGAATTAAACAATATAGACTGTTCCAGTGAACCCTACAAAATAGAGACACATCTGTTTGTGCTATTTTTAGGGGTCTTAGAGCCAGAATTAGCTCATAGGCATTTCTGCCGAATTTATAGGTATGGAAGTCATAGTTCTAATGAAGCAACAAAAACTCAATTTGGGGTTTTGAAACTCCAGTTATGCCCGAAATACTATACGGAGGTTTAGTAAGCTATAAGCAGAATTTTCCCTAACACTAGGCTTCATACTTTTCATGCTTATTCACTTAATATGCTCATGGATTTTGTTCAATACTCATCACACATCATGTGTACACTTCAAGTACACCTCTATCAATTAACATATAATCATGCATCAATTACACATCAAAGTCAACTATCCATCACATATACTCAAATAAAATTAACATAAGAACACGTAAGAACACATATATCCCAAACCTCAAAATGCAGGTGCTGGCCACTATACTCAACTAAAGCTTCTCCTTTCCTTTTGCTTTCCACTTGTCCAAATCTTACACAAAATGCAAACATAAACTCTCTCTTAGTCCATAACTCAAATCACTTAAACCAAATCAGAAATGAGTAGAAGAAAGAGATGAACACAACTTGTTAACCACACTTACCTTCTTCACTTAACTCTTCAACCAATTCAATCAAATTCCAGATTCATTTGATCAGAAATGAAACTCAAACTTAAAAGATAGAGGAATACAGAATTTAAAGGAAACAAAGAATAGGTAATTTTGCAGTAAACTTCCACTACAAATCTGCCTCTAATCCACTTTACTTTTGCATGCAAGAAGTTGGCTGGCAAAAGGGGTAATCCACACGTGGATTCCACTTCCATATCCAAGCCAAAATTGCACCTCAATCCAAGGTAAAGTACCATTCAGTCCCTCACTCAATTTCTGTCTTTTAAATGCAACTTTTCCTTTTTCAATTACACCCTTGGCCCATTAATTGCTCACTTATTCCAATCACATTTGTACCCTATTTAGCAATTGACACTCCAATCCGACTAGGGTACACTTTGGGGTATTACAAACTCAACTCATCAAATGGTGGAATCTGAGCTGCATAATCAAGAAGCCATTTTACGTGATCAATCGACTTCGTTAGCACCTCAAATTTAGAAACAAGCCAATGAAGCTTATCTCCCACGATTGCTTATTCCGTAGCCGCATAATAAGAAACTTTTAGGATGAATTTTCTAGTATAGCCCATACCTAATTCTCTTCTTATCTTGTAAAATTACTCTTCTTTTAATAGTTTAGTGAAAATGTTAGCAAGTTGGCTTTCTGTTCGGATACAAAGCATATTTTCTCTTTGAATAAGATCCCTTATGAAATTGTGTTTGATATCTATTTTGTCTTTGAGTGTATCACTGGAAAAAAAAAATCCATCCTTGTTTTTATTTATTTGTAGTCCTAAGAAGAAAATTAAATCTCCCTATCATACTTATCTCAAATCTTTATTGAATTTTCAATTCCTTGCACATAGAGATGTTTGTAGCCCCAAACACAATATCATTCATATAAACTTGCACAAGCATAATATAAGTTATTTTATGCTTTATAACCAAAGTCTTATCAACTTTACCTTTTGAAAAATCATGTTCTATTAAGAAAATCATATCAAGCTCTAATAACCTGTTTTAAATCATATAAAACTTTTGTTAATTTAAAAACCCGATTTGGATGTTCTGGATTTTCAAAACATTGTCCTATATAAACTTTTCATTTAAATTCCATTTAAAAATGCACTTTTAATATCCATTTGATAAACCTTAATTTTCTTAAAATATGCAATACATAATATATAAATAGCTTCTAAACATGCAACATGTGCAAATATTTCATCAAAATCAGTACCTTTTTCTTGATTGTACTTTTGAGCCACAAGCCTTGCTTTATCTTTTTTCATTATTCATCCAGCTTGTTTCTTGTTTCTTTCAAATTGATTTAATTCTTCTTGCATTGCAAGAATCCAATTGTTGTTATCTTGAGCTTCATCAATATTTTTTTAGTTCAATTTGAGAAACAAAAGATACATTGTTACAAATTCTCTAAGTTATCTCTTGGTCATCATTTTAGTTTATTGGCTGCTTACTAAATCTTCTTTTGAATGTATGGACGTTTCATTCCTTAGGTAGATCAGAATTTTGTTCTGGTTCTATGCGTTTAGCTGCATCTGGAAGTCCTGTCTCATTAGTTGTATCTCGTTTAGATTTCTACTCGATTTGTTCTTTCAGCTGAATTTCTTCATTTTTGTTACCTGCATCATCATTAGAAATACACATTTTTCCAGTGTAGACATCAGCTTTATCAAATTTGACATTAATTGACTCTTCAACCATTTGTGTTCTCTTATTGTAAATTTTATATTCTTTAATCTTAAGAGAATAGCCTAGAAAAATATCTACATCAGATTTAGCATCAAATTTTTCTAGATTATTTTTATTGTTTAAAATAAAGCACTTAAAGCCAAATGTATGGAAATAACTGATGTTTGGCTTCCTTTTTTTCCACAGTTCATATGGAGTTTTTATTTAAAATAGCTCTAATTAAACTATGTTGATAATATAGTTTTGATGTGTTCACAACTTCAACCTAAAAATATTTTGGCAAATTATTTTCATTTAACATGGTTCGTGCCATCTCCTGCAATATTTTATTTTTTCGTTCCACTACTGCATTCTCGATTATCACTTCGAATTTTGACAAATATGATACCCTTTCTCATTTTGTTTTTTTTTGGCCAGCTTTTTGAATGTCTCAAACGTCTCATGTTTATTACCCAATTTGATGTCTTTAACTTTGCAACCTTCTTCTGTTCTTATTACGTAACTGGCTTATACTTAGCATATTATATTTCAATCCGAAACATTATTAATAGTTGGGTTGGTTCCAATGGTTCCAACTCTAATTATTTTGCCTTTACTTTTATCACCAAAATTGACAGTCCTTCCATCTTTGATGGAGAGTTCAGCAAATTTCTTTTTATCTCGTGTCATATTTCTTGAGCAACCATCATCAATATAGCATTTGTTATTCTTGTTGCACTTTAGATAAACCTGCAAGATAATTTTTAGGTACCCACTTTGTCTTGGGTGCTTGGGGTTAGTTTTTGCTACAAATATTTTATTTCTAGTTTCATGCAATCACATGATTTAATATTAAACTCATTCTCAAGTTCATTTAAATTATGTTCACCGTGAGAATGATGCAGCAATTTTTCCATATTTGTTTTTAAGAAGTATCATGTGATTATTGCAAATTTTCATGATCTTGTTTAATGTATGATAGATAACTAAGATATTAGAATATTAGAATTATTTTCCTTTACTCTATCATATTTCATGCAAAACTTTTCAAAAATATTATTCACCTCTTTAAGATTAAAATCAGAATTACTTACTTTATTTTTGTCTTCTTTAGAAAAAATAAACTGATTTGTTCCAGCCATTTGAATGGATCTCTCTAGGTGGTTAAACCTATAAACAAAGAGACCTACTCTTATACCAAATGTGAGTCCCAAATATATGATCTAGAGAGGGAGTGAATAGATTATTTCATAATTTTTCGTGGTCTAAACATATTAAAACACAGACAATTGATATATAAAATGCCATCATCATAATAAATCCATTTCATGCAAATTATTTAAATAATTTTTTAATTATCCTTTACCATTAAAAATAACACATATGGACGAAATTATTAGTGAGAAAAAATCAGGCTTTCATTGGATAAATTAATTTCAACCCATTTTTAGAACACATGGTAATTTTCTGACTCTGTTCTATAAAACATAAAATAGATACAGAACAGTTAATTTTAGTATAAAAATTATAAAGCATGAAATAAAAAGACAGCAAGGGATAGAGAATTAACACCGCGATTTATAGAGGTTCTGCCACTGCTTACATTCTCTTTTTAAGACAATTCGTTTTAACAGTTTCTCTCTTTCTAATGTGACTTTACTTACGGGCAAAAGTCAAAAGTCTGTTACAAGTAGTTACCCCAAGTTTTTCTTCCCAAGTGAAAACTGTAAAACAGTTAATTATTTTTTCAAAGCAAAATGATCAAAACATTTAACCCTTTTTTCCAAGTAAAAGAATCTAAACACTTGCTAGTTTATTTTCCTAGATTCTAGCAACCTAACCTCACAATTTATCTCACAAATTTGAATAACCTTACTAATATGATTACAATAGAAACTATAATCATATTAAGAAGATGTGATCGTGAATGCACATGAAGGAATGAAATACTTACAGAATGAAACACATGTAGAACAAAAACGTTTTTCACTCCAAGCACGAATACCTTCGTTTAAGAGAATATTTTTAGTGTAGAAAGTCTCAAATTTAGGATCTTTCGCTGCACGGATTTCCTGAGAAATGAAGTCATAGGCACGTAGATTTAGAGCAAGGCCGACTACTCCAAAAGCGCTCATCCATAAATCGGTTACAGGTACAAATAACATAAAAAAAATGTAACCAGTTAACAAAAACCAATAATTTTAAAAATACCAGTATAAGTGAAGACCCGATTTTAAAAGACTCATTAATAAAATAATCCACTTCCTTTCGTAATACCCTACCCCTAGGGGAAGTCGAATCCCCGTTGCCTCCTTGAAAGAGAGATGTCCTGAACTACTAGACGATGGGGGCGCATTTGCCCTACGTATTGCCAACATAACATACTATGCTTATAGTATGAACAGTTTTTTGAAATTGTCAATATATTGTAAATGGTATGACTAGATTTGAAGAATATTTCTGTCTTTTAGGATTCCATAGAATTTTTTGATTCTTATATTCATGAAACATTCATTCTAATCACCATTATCCGTTATACGCCATTATTAATTATAATTAATATAATTCTTTTATATTTTATATTTTTTTATTTAATTATTATATTAATTATATTCTATTAGATATTAGAATTTAGCCCTGTTCATCTTCAGTGCAAGAGCTCTCGATCAGTGAGGTATTACACACTCTTTCAAGGGTGGCTGCTTCTAGGCAAAACTCCTGGTTGTCTCTGCACTGCTACCTCCTTTATCATTGAGCGGTCATTTAGAGGCCTTGAGAAAATGTCCTCCAGATTTTATACTTTCATTAGTTATGAAAAATCTGCTAAATAATATATCTTCAAATTTATGCTCCCTTAGTCAGATATTTCAATTTTGATAAATCTTTCCTCTTTTAAATAATCTTGATTGTAAAAATATTTTTTAGGAAAGAGATCATTTTTATTTTGACTTAAGATAGTGATTTAAAATCATTTGAATGCAGTAAGTGTTAAATCCAATCTTGAAGAAATATTCTAGAAATTTTCTTTCCTTTTTCAAAAAACCGTGTATATGGAAAATATTTTTTAGGAAACAGATCATTTTTATTTTGACTTAAGACATTGATTTAAAATCATTTGAATGCAGTAAGTATTAAATCCAATCTTGAAAAAATATTTCAGAAATTTTCTTTCCTCTTTCAAAAAACCATGTATATGGAAAAATAATTTTTGAAAAGAAATAAATTTAAATAAGTTAAGATATAATTTTGGAAACATTTGAATGCACTAGATTATTGTGAGTGTGAATTATCAGAGCTAATTTTACAAATATTTCCTAAAGAAAAGTAATCAACATATCATGTCAGATCTGAATAAGCAACAGATCACACCAAGTCTAATTAAAGTAGAACATATCTGAACTGTTATGTTCTGAATAGAGCACCTGATTTTAGATTTATTTATTTTTGGACCTTCACAATTTAAACTATAAAGGTCCAAAACTTAATTGATAGAAATGTTTTGTTAATTATCAAAATCTAAGATTGAGTTTTAGTCTTTTTAGCCAACAAGTGGTATATCAAAACAAGTAAGTGGTAAATTTTTAACAAGTGCATGTATGAAATTGGTGTAGCTTTTGCAAATATAGATGAGTAGTAGAATGCTAGAAAAATTGAAATGTGCAAATGGAAAATAGAGACATATATATATAACATTATACTATAATATAATGCTATACTAAAGTGAATGCATATGAAGGAATGAAAGGAAAATGGAAAAGACTGGCATCTAGTAGAGATGAAGTGGTTGAACGACTTAGATATGAAGAGTTATTGCCTTATAAGAAGCCAAAGAATGTAGTTCAAAATTGGTTGGCAGATATAGATAGTATAGAAAGTAGAATCCAAACTAGCTAATAAATAGTTTACTTATTATTAATTGTTTGAAAATATATTTGCAAGCACCTAAAGTTAAATATTTAAAAATTTATTATTACATTTTTGAAATTTATTATTACATTTTTGAAAGCATTTAAAACTAATTAGTTAGAAGAGTAATTAGATTAATTTTAACTATTTGAGTTAATTGTTAACTGTCTTTGTCTTTTTGTACTTAGCATGAGCATGACACATGAAAAAGGCCTTAAAGGCTAGGATTTTTTTGACCTTCTTATCTTCTTCTTATTCTTCTTCTTCTTTTTTTTAAAAAAAAAAGAAAATCTATGCTACTTAATTTATAATTTTAGGGTATTAATTGCATTAAATGCCTTTTTGTTTTTATTGGAAAGACTTAAAGTAAGCTGCTTGAGTCGTTAGTTTCATCAAACCTACTTTACATTTCCTCCTCTTATATTTTCTCTGTAAAGGTTTTTCTTGGGTTTCTTTACGGATAACATATTCTTGTTTTTATGGGTGCCAGGTATAATAATTTTCTTTTTTTTTTTTTTTAATTTCATCTCTGTTATTGATAAAGCACAGAATGGTCTTTATTGAAAGAGAAGGAGAGTTGGCTAATCTGTAGCGTGAGATCCGATCGGATGAGTAGATCCTGCAAGAGAAAGAGCCCGGTCGGACCAGGCGTAAGCACTTCGAAACTTAAGTTAGTAGCTTTTAGAGAGAGAATGCTTAGAGATAAAATGCTAGAGATTCAATACCTGGTGCCATCGTTGGCTGGGCTATTTATAAGAGACAGTTGAGGGGCACTTGAGTGTTTGGGATGTGACAAGTGGCAGTCAGAGTAGGTATGCGGCGAAGTGACTAGGAGCAGTTGATGGGCATGGGCGCTGCCTTGTTTCAGACGGCTGATGGGACTGGTGGTCACATCAGCCGATCGGGCGTGTGCGCTGCCTTGGAGGTCACGCCTGCTACCTTTATGCTATTGGGCCTTGGGCCTTGCCAACAGACTAGGCCGGCTGGATGGGCCTTTATGCAAATGATATTTGCAGTGTTATCACTTGTCCCCCCTCAAACTGGTCCGATCGGGCATAGATTTGCCTAGAGTAAATCCATTTGGATAATGCCAGCTTCTAATCGTTCCGCTCAAGAGACATACGTTGGCGGGACTTTTAAATTTTGCACGACGCTTTTTCTGAAAAAATGCGCCTGTTTGTATAGCTGTCTTCATTCAATGCTGCGCATGCTCCGAGGGTGATGCTTCGTTTTTCGTACAGCCATTATGTTTTTGGTACACGTGGCGCGCTGTTAGTAGCGAGACGGTTGGCGTGCCTCTGAAGTTTTGCCTATAAATAGGGCAATTCCTGTGCAGTTTTCTCTTCACTTTTGTAATCCTTAGTGAAGCTCTGCCAAAAATTTTTCTCGCTCTCTTCCAGCAAACCTCTTTCACTTCTTTTCGAAAATTTTCCAAGTTACCCACTATCAAGTAAGTGCCTCCTTCGCCTTACTCTTCAATTTCTTCCTTTGTTTTTGATTTTTTATCTGCATTCATTCCCTTTAGAGGTTAGGGATTTGCGTTTCTACCTTCTTCTCTTGCTTGTTAAAAATGGCTTCTAGCAGCGGGCAATCAATAGACAGGAGCTTCATGGAAGAATACAAAGGCAAGCCGGCGGTTGAGCGATGCTCTAGGTTGAGTCCTAGGGAGGTGGCTGAGATTCCTGCCACATATGGCTTTCCCGATGACGTCATCATGATGCCTTGTCCCAATTCAATGGCGGTGACGGAGGGGCCTTTTGGAAAGGACCAGAGCGAGTGGTTCATCTGCCACTTGTGGAGTTTAAATACAGGGATGCATTTCTCCTTCGGTGCATTCAAGACTGCCATGTTAAATGGCTATGGCATCGCCCCCAATCAACTGCATTCAAATGGGTGGAGATCGGTGGCCTGCTTTAAAATTTTGTGCCAGATAGAAGCGGTGGCACCGACATTAGACCTCTTCACACACTTCTTTAACGTCTTGTGTCGGAGCGACGGGACTGAATATTTCTTCACCAGCAGCCCGAGAAAGAAGCTGATAATGTGCCAACTTCCATGAAGGGGTTCAAGGAAAGATATTTCCTGGTGGGAAGGGTCGGCGGCTTTGGCATGAGTCTCGCCTGATCGGACGGGGCCAATTTATTAAGGGACTATGCCGCAGAACAGTTGATGTACGAGGCCGATATTCAGAAGCTGACGGACGCCATGGCTAGTAACAAAGGACCTTATGAGTCCAAATTCCTTCTGAGAACGGTGTATGGGTCCTCTAGCTCTAGGACCGTCGAGAACGTTGGGGTTACTGAGAATGTTAAATGTGAGCATTAGGATCGGAGTATATGGGATGACATAAACTGTCATTTGTGCATTGAATTGCATTTGCATTAAATGTGTGTTTTTGGGAAAGGAAACTTATCTCATTTGTTTTTTGTTGCAGCTGAGATGGCTAGTGGAGAAGATTTGACCAAGCAATTAGGGGATCGGGCTCGACTAAAGAGAGAGGCCGATTGAAAAGCCAAAGAGGAGAAGAAAAGGTGAAAAATCGTGCCTTCCTCAGAGGTTCAAATTTCTCGGGGCGCCCTTTCAGCTACCGCTCCTATCGCTGCCATCCCGGTTGCATCTACTCCTCCCGCTGCTACAGCAACGCCCAGTATAGTTGCTGCTGGACCAATCCCCGATCCCACACCTGAAGTATCCCGATCGGAAGTTCACAGGCGGATGCTAATACTGCGGGATGAAATTAACGAGGAGGGACAGACTGGGGACGTTTGCCCTCCTGACATTGAATCTCTGCAGGAGCTGGCTCAGGGGCGGGCGTTTCGGCTGGATGAAGCTGCTCAGAGAAAAACGGAGGAGGTTGCTAGGAGAAAAGCTATTGCGCTAGTGGACGAATAGGATGCTCGGGTGGCGGCCAAAGGCAATGCCGTTCGGCAGGACGAGCCATTTCGGCGATCTAATGGGCGCCCCGTGCCCTTGAAGGAGTTCTTGAAGGAGAACTTCGACAGTGACTGGTCGCCAAGCAAAGTGGCTGGTTACATCTGTTGGGGCCTCCTCTGGGAAGATGCTTGCAAAGACCTCAGGGACGCTAATCAGCTCGCCCGAGAAAGCCACCTGATCAACCAGCAAGTAATAGAGGTGAGGTTCGGGTGCCTTGTGTGGCACTGCTTGAGAGCTGATGAATCCTCAATGTACTGAGCTTCTCTTTGTTATTTTTTCTTCTTTTGTAGCTGGCTAGGAGGACCAATGCCTATAGGGAATGGCCAGCGTTTGAAGGGAAGGGCAGAGGACGGAGCAAAGGCTAAGGCGGAGGTAGACACTCGGTATGAGGCTGCTCGAAGGGAGGCCTCCACCCTTCGCTCTGAAGTGGCAGAACTGAGGAGGCAGTCCTCTGCTTCCCAATCGGAGACAGTGACTCTGAGGAAGGAGGCTCATCAGAGGGCTCAGGAGCTGAAGGCTCGGCAGGGCGAGGCCGAAAAGCTGAAGGGGGACATCGCCCGCCTCATTGCCGAGAAGGCCCAATGCAAACGGTTCGAGGCAGATGCTACCAGGTTGGATGCTAAGTGCCGAGAGCTGGCTGCTGAGAATGCTAAGTTAAAGGTGGAGGGCGACCAATTGAGAAGAGAGGGGGAGTCTCTGAGGACGTCCTTGGAGGAAAAGGAGGCCTCTTGGGCAAAGAGGCTCGAAGAGGAGCTTGCCTCTCAGAAGGAGCAGCTCCTTGATCAGCTGGGAGAAGCCCAAGCGAAGTTGCTTTCCCGGCTTATTCATGAGGCCGGGAGGCACTTTCCCGAAGCCAATCTTGAATGGATGGAGGATCCATCGGCTTTGCCTGATCCGCCATCCAGTGATGATGAGGGGGATGCTCCTGAGGGAGAAGCGATCCAGGGAGTCTCCGGAGGAGTTCCTTCATCATCTGAGGTTCGCCAAGAGGCTCCTCCCGAAGTTGAAACCGTGGCGCTTCCTCCGGTGGGGCCTGTCTCTGAAGGGGCAGTCGGACCTTCCCAGCCTGACACTGACCCTTCTCAAGCTGCCGCCGAGCCACATGTGGATTCCATTGCCGATCCTCCTAGCGATGTACAAGTTGCAGATATAGAGTGTTAGTATAGGAATTTTTCTTAGTTTTTCCTCTTTGTACTTTATTCTTGTAACAATTTTTGTAAATTATACAACACACAATTTCTTCGATAAATGACAATTTTTTGCGTAAGTTACAAATTTTATAGCTATGCATTCGCAAATCTTCAATAACTTGTAAAATTGCACCAAATTTGCTAAGTTGGAATATAGCTTGCTCAACGCATACAACTTGCTAATGCGAAGCATATTAATGCATCTCATATACTTCCTGAATTGGAGTGATTTTGTCTTAATTTTACCATAACTCCCGTATTTTTGGTTCATGATGGTCGTCGAACCTAGTGGATGAGCCAATGGGAGCGAGGCGGTTCTCGTATTTTTGGATCGGAGTAGACGTCGATCCTAACGGATGAACTTGGCCCGCAAACTAACAAACTCTCGCATTTTTGGCCTGGGATAAAAATCAAGCCTAGTGGATAAGCTGCTTAACCCTCACATTGTCAGATCGGTATGGACATCGATCATAACGGAGGGGTCCGCAACTTTGGATCGGGATGGACATCGATCCTAGCAGAGAGGTCCGTATCTTCGGATCGGGATGGACATCGATCCTAACGAAGAGGTCCGTATTTTCAGATCGGGATGGACATCGATCCTAGCGGAGAGGTCCGTATTTTTGGATCGAGATGGACATCGATCCTAGCGGAAAGGTCCGTATCTTCAGATCGGGATGGACATCGATCCTAACGATGAGGTCAGTATTTTCGGATCGGGATGGACATCGATCCTAGCGGAGAGCTCCATATCTTCGGATCTGGATGGACATCGATCCTAACGGTTTAAACGTACCCGTTCCGTGTCTTCGGATTGGGAATGTCGTCAATCCTAACAGATGAGTTAAGACTGTAAAGAAACGAACCACAACTTTCGCATTTTCGGCCTGGGATGGACATCAAGCCTAGCGCATAAGTTGTTGCATACAGACTCTTTTGTAGGGAGCAAAAAGAATTTAAAGAAGAATTTCTTTATTGATGGAATGCAATTGGTACATTATTACAAAAATTTGATGGATCTTGATCCACATAGCTACTTGACGCTTCGCCAGCTTGGGGTGTATGTTTGATCGGAGTTTGCCCTTTCTAGGTCGTTTGTGGGCGCTATGGCCCTCTAACCCTCGGCCCTCAGTCAACAAGCCTCTTTTTGTCATTTGATCATCGTGATGTAAGCCTCCCGAGATGCCTTTTGGTCACCTCTTACGATAGCCACGCCCTCTCCAGTTGGGATTTTCATCACCATGTAGCGCACACTTGTGACTGCTCCGGTTTGAACGAGTAGGGGCCTGCCAAAAATGGTGTTATAGGTAAAGACTATATCAATCACCATAAAAGTTACCTTACAGGTGTGGGCTATTATCTCCTGGCCGAGCTCGACGAAGAGCTCTACGGATCCGACCACCGGGATAGTAGCGTTGCCGAGTCCGACCAGTGGTGTGGCATTCGGCTTCAATTCCTTAATCGGCAATGCCATTGCTTGTTATGCCTGCAGAGTAAGCACGTTGACCGCACTGTCGTTATCCAACATCAAAATTGTTGATGCGAGCTCTGATGACAAGCGCATCTTCATGAGGAAACACGATATCTCGTGCATCCTCGTTGGATACGGTGATCGGCATGGGCTGTTCATCCGTCTGAGAGAGATATACTCCCTTGCCCTTTTTTTTCCTGGAGAGATCCTCTGTATAGGACGATCCCCCGGTGATCACATTTATCGCCCCTGCGTATGGCCTGCTCGGGCCTGCACTCCTTGGATCTCTGCGCTCGTCGCCATCCTCCGAGCCAGAGTCGTCATCCTCGAGATCCGGCCATCTGCAGGGACTTGCCCCTCTAGCCGATCCGACGAATTTTTTGAGGGCTCCTTTTCGCACAAGCCGCTCAATCTCCTTCTATAGTGAGTAACACTCGTCAGTCGTATGACCGACGTCTCTATGAAAATCACAATATTTGCTATGGTCCCTCTCATGTTTGTTCCGATCGGATAACCTCTTGGGCCAATTGACTCTCCGATGGTTCTTCTCAATCCACATCAGCACTCTCATTAGGCTGGCATTGAGTGGAGTAAAGCCTGAGGGCGATAAGTCGTCCGTGTGGTCGGACCTTCCCCATCCGGATTCTTTTCGTTTGCCCAGGTATCTCGAGCTTGCAGCTCTACCCGGGCTACGTCCCACCTGCTCTGATGCTGGAGTACTGATGAATGGCCGTCCGTCCGGGTGTTGCAGTCTGTGCATTACGCTTGTCTTTCTTCCCCTACTGGATCTTAGGGTATCGTCCAGCTGTATGTACTGCCTGGCCCTCTCCATCAGGTCGAAAAAATCGACCGGGGGCCTTGTGGTTATAGATTCGAACAGAGGGCGGTCAATGGTGCCCCCGGCTAAAGCAGTTGTGGCCATTTCCACGCTAATATTTCTCACCTCGGACATCGTGGCCTGGAACCTATCAATGTAGTCTCGGAGACTTTTATCGGCCTGCTGGTAGAGGTTACACAGATCACTCACCGATTTTGGTGCACATGTCTGCACTATCAACCGTGCGGTGAATTGCTCCCTGAGCTGTCCAAAGGAGGTGATTGACCATTGAGATAACTCATGGAACCAATTCAAGGTGTCTTCTCCTAAAGTGGTGGGGAAAATACGGCAGGCGATCCTCTCGTCATAGGTGTAAACCTGCACCTTAGTCAAGTATTCAGCTAAGTGAACGATGGAATCAGTTTTACCTGTGTACTTGTCCATCACCACGTCCCTCACTTGGGAGGCAGCTCAGACTCCATAATCTCTCTGCAAAATGGGGATGCCGTATCCCTGCAGGTGTTTCCCTTGAACATGCCCCTCTTGGAGCTTGCCAGGCCAAAACGCTTGAGCTTTTGCTTGAACCACCTATCTTCCTTGCTCATGGCCATGGAGGTAGGCTCGTGCCTTGACCTTCTGGAGCGACTGCGGTTGGGAGTACACATGAAGGACAAGTCATCTCCAATGGATGAAGTGGGAGATTTGTTGGGGAGGTAGGTGCAGTCTTCACTTGTGGACATTATCCCCTTCCCCTTATTGCGTCTCCCTGGGGTCTCGACAAAGCGTCTCCCCATGTCATGAGCTCGTGGCTCATTGATGGATATTCCCCTGTTTCTTCTCTTTCCGAAGTCTCCGTCCATGAAGTCTATTCCATGGTCTCTTTCAGAGGTTACCGGCATTTTGCCTTTTTTGATCATTTGAGCTATACTCTTAGTGAAATCACTAAGGATGGCACGTATATCCTTAACTGTGATGGGCGTATTTTCGGGTTGCCGTAAGACGACATCGTCAAAATCTGGAGGAAAATTACCCCTCATTGGGGACGCAGGGGATCTCTCTCGCCTTTCTGAGGGTCTAGGCCCGTGCTAGCTGTCGCCACTTTGGTTGTATTCTCCAGCGAAAGCGTGTTCATTGGATCTCGAGTTAGCCATGACTCTCAACGAGAGCATCAAATGATAAAGCACAGAATGGTCTTTATCAAAAGAGAAGGAGAGTTAGCTAATCTGTAGCGTGAGATCCAATCGAATGAGTAGATCCTGCAAGAGAAAGAGCCCAGTCGGACCAGGCATAAGCACTCCGAACCTTAAGTTAGTAGCTTTTAGAAAGAGAATACTTAGAGATAGAATGCTAGAGATTCAATATCTGGTGCCATCGTTGGCTGAGCTATTTATAAGAGACAGTTGAGGGGCACTTGAGTGTTTGGGATGTGACAACTGGCAGTTAGAGTAGGTATGCGGCGAAGTGATTGGGAGCAGTTGATGAGAATGGGCGCTGTCTTGTGTCAGACGGCCGATGGGACTGGCGGTCACATCAGCCGATCGAGCGTGTGCGCTGCCTTGGAGCTCACGCCTGCTACCTTTCTGCTATTGGGTCTTGGTACTTGCCAACAGACTAGACCGACTGGATGAACTTTTATGCAAATGATATTTGCAGTGTTATCGGTTATATTTGAAAATTTTATTAATACAATATATATTTGATGCACAGGTGCATGTAGATCCTATGTTCCTTTGTTCATCACAAGGTACGTATATAGTTCAGACTTCAGAGATAGATCCTATATATATATGTACTTTGTTTTCATCAAAATTCTTGCACCATTTTTCCAAGTTATCATACGTTTTCGCAGATCGAGTGCAGAGTTGTTGTCCTTAATTTGTAGATAAAGCCTCTTAATTTATAATTATTATTTCTAGGACTCCACCTAAACCTAAAATAAAGCACACATTAATTTATTTTCATGTTCTCGAAAAAATAATAATTTTAAAAATATACTTTTAAGTTTTGATTAACTAGTCGTGGGGGCTTACACTAATTATATTAATTTTTTAATTGTATAATACTAATATTTAATAGTATATAAAAAATTTCTTATTTAATTAGATCTGGTTAACAACTTGTATTAGAGTTTTAAATTTATTTAAACAAATTATAAAACATGTAAATTTTTTTTTTTGCAAAGTTTAATTCATTTCAAGAATTCTCTTTTTTTTTTAGAAAAAAAAAACTTCATGTCTACATGAAAACAAAAGAAAATTATATCCTGAACAATAAAAATAATAATAAAAGAAGTATTAGCAACATATAAAAATTAAGAAAAATAACGACAAAATATGAAAAGTAAGAAAATTCTTTCATATTTATGACACAAACAGATTCCTCGGTCATCTCAAAGACTATTAATTAACAAAAAAAAGAAATTATCAAAAGCTACTTTAGATTTATAAAATCTTCTACCTATCTGTATAATAGTAATTAGGGATTAGTACAAAAAATCAGTCTATTAATATCATTTTTTTTTTTAAATATTAACTATTAATCAGTCCGTTATAATTGATTAATCAGTGCCTTAATTTCGATTTTTTCGATCGGTTAATCAATATTTTTCGATTAACCACTATAATTATAAAATATATTCATAAATAAAAGTTTTTAGTGGATATAAATAAATAAAATAATATTATTTTTAAAAATTAAGATTTAATAAATAAATAAATTAACCGTTCCATGACACGTTAATTAGATGGACGGTTACACTTGCGAATCACTAATTAAAAAAACACTTGAAAACTTTAAAATAATTAATATAATGAAAAAAAAAGTGTAACAAAAATACTTAAAAATAGGAAATTATTAAAATAAATCAATCCAATACTAACAACTATTTTTCTTTATTTTTTTTTAAACTTGACACACATTATTTTCATATACATTAAAAATTATAATTTTTTTTAAAATTATTCAAAATTTTAGTTAATATATTAATATTATATAACTTTTCGAATATCAAAATTTATTAATAATACAAAATTGATAAATCAAGAAATAACAATAATAAATACTACATATAAACATATTAAATAATTAATAAATTAACTAAAATATTTTTAAAAAAAATTAAAATATATTTGAAATATATTTTAAAGTAATGAAAATTAAAGTAATATAATTAAATATGAAAATAATGAAATAAAAAAATTATAATATATATATTATATGAGTATTTATGTATCGGTTATCGGTTCAGTTAATTAGTTCATGAGCCAAAAAAATAAATCAGTTCATTAATATCGATTTTTTTAAAATACTAACCGTTAATTATTAAAATCGGTTCGGTTAATCTATTTTTTTTGTTCGATTTCTCGGTTAATGGTTTTTTTCTCACCCATAATAGTAATAGTAATAGTAAAGATAAGACTTTTGGAGAGTATTAGGGGATGATCACTCCTTTTAGATAATTATTTATCTTTTTTTCTCATTAACTCCCAATTTTTAAAAGTAAAAACTGTAACTCTAAATTTTCAGTCTTGTTAACCTAAAAAATGATCGTTTTCAGTGTTTCTTGATTAACCAAAATTTTGATTTTTTTTTTTTTGCTCACCCTTAATATTTATGAAACTAAAACAAACTCCTATATTATCTCAAAGACTATTAATTAACAAAAAGGAAAAAAAAAAGAAATTATCTCAAAAGCTACTTAAATTTAGTTTTATAAAATCTTTTATCCATCTATCTATCTATCTAATAATAAAGATAAGACTTTTGGAGAGATATTAGGGGATGATCACTCCATTTAGATAATTATTTATCTTTTTTCTCATTAATTTTGTAATTAATTAAAGATAATTATTAAATATTTGCGAATAAATAGTATATTTTGATAAATATTATCGGAATTTTAGTGACAATTCAAAGATAATTTTACAATATTATCTTTTTATAATATTCTTTCTTATTTTTAAAAAAAAAATTGACAAGAAGTTTGATATTCTAATCTATTATTATCAACCTAGATTTACAATTATAATCAGATAATCCCAATGTCCAAAGAAAATTATGAAATTTCAAAAAAAAAAAAAAAATTGAAATAATAGTTATATAACAATAGTTGTTTAATGATTATAAATTTCCAAACAAGATTTTTTTATGCCACAATATATATGTGTACCTTTTTGCAAATTATTCATGTTCCACTTAAAAATTTTCACTTAAAATTTTATTTTTGGTTAATTCTCCAAGAAAAACATTGATAATTGTTTTTCCAACATATGAAGAAATATTTTAATTGAATCACAATATGTATATGCATCTTTTTACAAATTATTCATCTTTCACTTAGAAATATTCACTTAAAATTCTATTTTTAGTCAATTATCCAAGAAACACGTCGAAAATTGTTTCTCCAAAAAAAAAACTTTGATTTTTTTCTTTTATTTTTCATGAATTGTGTTAGTACACAACCCTATTTATATGTAATAAGACTACCCTCTACTAATTAAACCAATCACAAAATTCTATTTATTATTGTTATTATTATATTACAATTAAATATAATTAATATATATAACCCATTATGGATGTATATATTCTTACACCATACATATTCCACAATATATATATATATATATATATATATATATATATATATATTTATCTCTTTCTTACTTTTTTTTTGAATTTAATTTTTTAATTATTTTTTACTCTCTTCAAATGTAATATTAGTTTTTTTTTTCTTTTTCTTTTATATTTTTCTTCATGTATATGTATATTATACCACACATCGAGAGACTCTATGACTAGTTTAGTGTTAAAGAGGTGTCCTTAGTTTTCCATGAATTTATATGGATATTATGGGTAGTAGATATATGAAAATTAATTTGAATAAATGCAAATATTTAAAAATTATTTCTCTTTTTTATCATGATATAATTTTAATGTTAACATAAATTTTATAAATTATAATTGAGATAGTAGTACTCCAAATCTTCAATTTATACTTTCTAGATAGCGAAATACTAAAACCATGCTCAATTAATGTATATATAATGCTACTAGTTTTATGTAAATGTATGCAATTAATAAAAAATGATTTACATTTACTTCGAATTTAACATTCTAAAATTTTCATCTTTACCGAGCATATAATCAAAATTAACATATATATATATATATATATATATATATATATATATATATATCAATTCCATTCAAATTAATTAATTTAATTAAAAAAATAAATATTTAATTATTTAAATTTTGAGCAGTAAATAAAAGAGAAATGAAAAAGAGACCAAAAAAAATTGAAACCGAAAATCAATCAAAATTCAGTCTAGCATCATTTTGGTTAGTGTCTATATATATATATATATATATATTAAAAAAATACTGATAGAGATTGGGTACGCTCATAACTCTAATTTGGATAAAGGTAAAATTAAGTAATTTAATCTGATTAATATTAGCAAATCATATCTCAGAAAAAGTATGAGTTAAACTAGAGATAGGTATCTAGCTATTAGAATCTCTATAAATAGATAAGATATCTTAGTATTTGGTAACGAGAAAACGTATACGCCCCAACACTACTCATTCCCATTCACGCTTGTTTTTGTCTTAATCTTTTAGAGACTTTTAGATTGTGAAATAGCTGCTGTTATCCCGCACGTGGATAAAAGTCAGGCCAGTGACCAAAAACAAACGGTGATCCTTGTAGACGCTTCCGCAACGAGTTTTTGCATTACAAGAGATAGATATCATTTATTAATGTTACCTCCACGTGAATTATATTTATTATAATTTTCACCTTCATTGGTATCAAAGCATTCATTTTTTGCATCCTGACATGTGGCTTAAAAGTGATCTAAAATTTTATGAGTAAAATTGGTAGACGTAGGAAGCATGAAATGCAACAAAAATTTATTTTTTGTGTGAAAAATATATATGCGTGTATATTTCGGCTCAATTTCGTGTATGTGTACACCAAAACCCGAGGGAATGTATTTGGATATTCAAAACGCTAAATTAGAAATTGAGATTTTTTTATTTTTGACCCTACCATTAGATTCACAGATCCCGAAAACCCCGACCGGCTGAAATTCGGAGAGTAAAATCAGCCGGGAAGGTGGCGCATGGCCTGCACGCGCCACCACATGTTGGGCGCGTGGGCGGCGGCGGCAACCCACATGCGCGCAAACACGTGTTAATAACATGACGTGTTATTAATATGTGGCCCAATAGATGAGAGCCACGTGGCAGTCCGTGGTCATGCTACGTGGATTCGACGTGTCACAGGTGCCACGCGGGCGCCACGTGGCCCAATCAGGGGGAGACACGTGGAAGACCGAGGTATGCCACGTGTCAGTGATGACGTGTCATGTGTGACACGTGTACCAATGAGACACCGCCACATGGATGACACGAGTCATGCCACATGGCGATGTCATGTGCCGGCGTGCCACGTGTGCACCCGGTGGACCAGTAGAAGTTCAACACGTGGTACTTTGTGGTTGCGACACGTGGCTGGTCAAGTGGGAGGGTGCGCGTGTGGCGCGTTAGTGCGTCTTCCTCCCCTCGTCCGTGCGTGATCCAAATCAGCTCCGTTTTTTCTCTAATGGATTTGTCAAAATATTTATGATTTATTGGTCATTTTTTCAAATTTTTTTTTATGACCATAAAATATATTTATTTATTTTTTTAAAAATAAATATTTTAATAATTATGGAAAATGTGTTTTCTATTTTTAAAATATTTTGAAAACATTTTTATGTGTTATTTGTCCTTATTTATTGATTGAAACGTGTTTCAATCATGTGTGTTTATACATGAGTGTATTAACCATTTAAATTTCTGTAATGTGTTTTAGAAATGTTGATAAGGACACCTATGATTCATAAGACCCTGAATGGGATTGCTTTATGAAATGCAAAAGTGTGTTTAATAAGCAACATGAGGATGCGAAGGAATTTCGAGCTGATGATATTGACACTATAGTGCGTCATATATTAACTATGCAGGAACAAATGCAGGAGTGCATTTGGATAGGAGGTTTAAGCCTAGGAAGGGATGATAGAGACTTAATCAAAGCATTGATTAACTTTTTTTAATATCATCTAATTCTGACGGAGCTATTGGAAACTATTTGGTACATAAGAGATAGAGTTTATAGAAAATCTATCATCCAATTTTTGGCTAGAGTTGCCAAAATAGGAGTGTTGAGGAGTAACATTTTATCTGTGATGAAATTAAGAAGTGGACGTATAGTGTATCGTTCATGGCTTCATCAGCGAACTTATGAGTTGCCTGATGAATTAATAAAGTTGGTCAAAGAATCAGTCCCAGTGTCAGTGAAGATTTTGAGAAGATCTAGTTTTCTAGAGTAGCTGACATGAGTGTCAATTATAGTTAGCATTTGTTATTATAGGATTTATGTTTCCTATTATTATCTTTGATATGGGTATATTATTTGAGGATTATTGAATTTATTTATTGGTTAAATAAATGCGTTTATTTATTATATTGGCATTTAACTTTATAATAAATGTATTTATTTTAATTGTTAATTGTCTTGCAATATTTTATGAGTAAAATAATTGCATGTTTATTAAGTAGAGGGTTAATAAAAAATTTTCTCATAAGTTTGAGAACTTAATAATCTAATAATCCAGATTTATTATGTATGAAATTTTAACCTGTAAAGTTGGACATTAGGATTTAGAGGGTAATTGGATACTATAAGTAGAATTTTTGAATTTGAACCTAATAGAAATTTTACTAGGTTATGATTTCAGATGCATAGTAAATTGCATGTATTGCCTTATCTCCCTTAAAAAACGTGCAATATTGTTCCATTTGAGATCAGAGGATCCTAATGGATATTGCTTCCAAGTCAATTGTCACCCTTAATAAAGATATTAAGATTAATGCTGACAATTACGAAATCTGGAATACGAAGATCTAGTATGTGCTTAAAGAGCAAGAGACTCTTGAACCCTTAAGTTCGATTATGGCTGAACCTGAGGATGACACTATAGACCAGCATAAGTGGGACCAAGATGCCTATGTAGCATGAGAACAAAAATTCCATTGCTTAAATCATCTTATTAAGTGCAAAAGGATGATGACATCGCTAAGCAATTCTGCAAGTATCAAAATACAATGGATCTATGGATCACTTTGCAAGAGAAGTTCAGAGATGTGACTCTAAATAAACTCCAATCGTTGACGATCAAATTTGATACATATCAGAAAAAGTCTGATTATGCGATGCGAAAACATCTAAGAGAGATGGAAAAGATTAAGTGAGCTTAGTGAATTTGGTCATTAGTTGACTGACGAGCAGCAGATCCGAACTGTTATCCTTTCCTTACCCAAGAGTTGGTAGTATGTGAAGATGCAACTAACATATATAGACAACATAAAGACATTTGAGGATGTCGTTCGTCATTTGGTAGCTTAAAAGGGACCGTCTAGCAGCGATGAAGGTCAATGCCATAGTGCATATGGCACAATCCCATTTTGATGGAATGAGTTCTTACCAGAATAAAAGAAAAGCTTCAAAAGTAAGGATAAGAAAATGGCTCGAGAGCCTAAAAAAAAAACAGAATAACTATAGGTCCAAAGGCAAAAAGGAGATAAACGTTTCAAGAGTGAAATGTTTCAATTGCCTATAGAAATGACATTATGCAAGAGACTGCATTGTGCCTAAAAGATACACTATTCTGACTCAAGAGTGAGTGGAATTTATGTATCCAGTTCTTAAGTTCATCTTTTGTGGATGATAGATTCAGGATCAATGGACTATATAACAAGGGATCGAGATACATTTGTTATGAAATTTAGGTTCTATTCTTACTTTATTGAAAATTGTTCTCAATTTATATTTTAAGGATGACAGTGTATGCTTATGTTTCAATGATTTCTATTATGGTTCTGGTTATGGATGTGGACCATGACTATTTTCCTTTAATTTATTATTTTTCACATAGTTATGAGAATAATGTGAAATTATGGCATACTAAATTAAATCATATTGGACAAGACCAAATGAGTCGGTTAGTCAAAATAGGTTTAATAGGTGATTTAAATAAGGTTGAATTGCCTACGTATGAGCATTACCTAAAAAGAAAAACTAGTTAGAAAATCATTCGAATAAGGTGCTAGAGCCAAATTTCCATTGCAGTTAGTCCATTCTGACATATGTGGTCAAATGAATGTGAGGGCAAGGTATGTGGCCTACTATTTCATCACATTTATATATGACTGTACTAGATATGGTCATATCTATTTGATTTCTCGCAAGTCAGAAGCATTGAGTTGCTTCAAGACTTATATGAGTTTAGTTGAGAATCAATTAGATAATGAGTACTAACTGAGGTTAGGAACATCTTTATGATGAGTTTAAAACTTTATGTGATAAAAGAGGAATTGAACATTAGTTGTTTATTCCCATAAATCCACAACAAAACGGTGTTGCAGAAAGGAGAAATAAGACTCTCCTAAATATGTTTAGATTTATGATGGTAGAGGCAAATTTGCTTATCTCCTATTGGGGAGATGCTTTATTGACTGTCACATATATTCTGAACTGTATGCCCTCCAAATCTATCATTACCACAACTTATGAGTTGTAAACTGGTCGACAAGCTGACCTAAACCATTTATAACTTTTGGATTGTAATACTTGCATTTATGATACCTCAATTTGGTAAATTTGAGATCAAGAGGTGAAAAGAGTATCTATGTAAGATATTCTGAAGTATCAAAAGGATACATTTTCATGGATAAGCAAGAGAATGGCATAATGACAGAATTTGAATCACTAGATATCATATTCTTAAGAGAATAAAATTTTTAAGTTGGGCGAAGTGAAATAAGATTTCACTTTCTATTAATCTCAGGAAGATAATCATCAGGATCACTCTATCCGAGTGGGAGGAATTTAGAGAAAAAAGGTTAAGACCCTCATCCTTCAAACGATCCAGACATTTGAGACCTGATTAGAATGGGAGTATTCTTCACTCCAGTGGACAGAAAGAATATAGTATTCTTAACTCTAGTGGGAGTATGGAACATGGTCCCAGTGGTAGCATTATGAATCACGATAAATATATGAGACATATTTATCAAAATTCAAAATTGTAAAAATCTAAAAGGATAAGTGTTCCATACCGACGATTTAAAATCTAAAGCTTGAATGAAGCCCTTTTATTTATCCCACAAGACAAGAAAGAGTATAAAAATATTTAAAAAGCTTTTTCATACCCATCTAAATAAAAATGGACTAAAGTAATAGAAGAAAAAAATGGCATCCATGAGGTCAAACCATGTTTGAGAACTGGTTATGAACTGGAAGGACACAAATTGGGAATAAATATATTCTCAAAGTAAAGCGAAAGGCTGATAGAGGTATCAAAAGATATAAGAATCGGCTAGTCGTTAAGGGGTTTATACAATACGAAGAGATTGACTATGAGTAGACTTTCTCATCTGTTATAAGATTTACGTACACAAGGTTAATTTTTGCCATAGTGGCGAGTTTAGACCTACAGTTTTATCAAATGGTTGGGAAGACTTTTTTTCTTAATGGAGAATTGGATGGAACAATCTATATGTTTCATCGAAAAAGGCAGCAAACATAAGGTTTGCTGATTGATGGGTTCAATTTATGGCCTTAAATAGTCTTCAACACAATGGTCCTTGAGACTTCATCATACAATCATGTCAAATATGTTCAACATGATTGATGAAGATCATTGTGTTAATAGTAAAAGCTCTGAAAATGAATTTGTCATTTTGGCATTGTATGTACACGACATATTTAAAGCTGAAAATGATAAATTGTATGTAAATGAAATCAAAAATTGGTTATCTTTCAACTTTGAGATAAAATATGTGGGTCAAGCATATTATATTCTTGAAGTTAAGATTTTAAGAGATTATTTAAGAAGATTGTTGTCTGTTTCTCAAGAGAAATACATCAACAAAAATCTCGAATGATTTAATATGCAAAACTATAAACCCGTAGATTACCCCAATGCCAAGAATTAGTTTCTTAGCAAAGATGTGTGTCCTAAGAAACCAGAAGAAATGAACGTATGAGGAACGTTATATATGCCAGTGTCATGGGTAGTCTTATATACATGATGTTGTGTACATGATATGATATATGCTATGCAGTAGGGCATGGTAAATAAATATCAATTTAACCCAGGCAAAGCACATTGGAAGCAATTAAAATGATACTTATAAACCTTAAAGGTACTGCAGACTATTCTCTCTATTATCAAAAAAAGGATCTGCATTGAGAGAATGCAGAAACGTTGATTGGCCAGGAGATGTGGATGAGAGGAAATCCACTTCAGGTTTCATATTCTTGCTTGGCAAGAGTGCAATCTCGTAAAGTAGCAAGAAATAAATCTGTGTAGCCTTATCAATAATGAAAGTTAAATTAGTCACTTTCTCAACTGCAATACAAGAGACAGTTTAGCTAAAATGGTTTGTGAGCCATCTAAAAGTAACTATCTCAGAGGTATTAGTAACAGTTTATAGTGACAATCAGTCGTTGATAGCTTACAGTAGAGCTAAGCATATCGACATTGAGTATCAATATATAAGAAATATTATTGCACGAGGAGAAGTGAACTTACAGTATGTTTCTATGCATGCAGATCCATTGAGTAAACCTATAACGAGAGATGTATTTTGATAGACAAATTAGATCTCGAGGTTTGCGTAGAAATTTAATTCGTACTATTATATTTTAATATAATCCCTTAACGTTATTATTTGTAAATAATAACCAAAGTTCATTGTTGGCAATACATGAGTGTGAATATTTATGTGTAAATATTTATTGTTATTGATATGAGATTGATCATGTCGGATAGAGAAGTAGCCAACTCACAAGGGTGTTTACCTTAGTTTTGTCAATGAATTGGCAAAGACTAAGATGAGGCGATTTTTGACATATGAGAATGCTCGGGAGCCTGTTCAAAATAAAAGTGCCGTCTTGTAGAAATTACAAGATTAGTCTTGTTAAAATGCGAGATAAAAACATACATAAAGTTGTATGCTTTAGATTGAGATCTAAAATAAAGATTGTATGAAATCCGGTGGTCAGTTATACGTAACTACTATGTTCTGTCTAAAAAGTCAGAAGTAGTCCTTAAATAAGCGGACTAAAGTTGGGTGCTTCGGTGCATCGTAACCTTACGCTTCTGTATGTTGTTTAATATACACATTATTGAAATGTGAGACATGCACTCCTTTAAGGGAAGGAAATAACACCATAACACATATTTTATACCGTGTGCGCTTATGTGACCACAAGGATGGGAATTTAATAAAATTAGTGATCTCAACTTTCCCTATTATGAACCCTATTTATACTTTGACCCTTAAAACCCTTAATTTATCCCTGAAGTATGGTTCAATATGGTTAGCTTAGTTAGTCTCCAAGAGGTCAGGAAAAAATTTAGGCCTGGAGGATCTAATTAGAAAAGCGAGTTGAATAATGATGGATGGCATATAATAAGAGGGGAAGATAGCCTTTTGATCACTTTCATAAGGTTTCATGGTTCACTGGCTAGCCTATTATAGTTTCTATGAGTAGAAATATAATAGTGAACACGAAAATTATTTTATGAGATCATGAGTTAAAACAGTGAATGTGAGAAGGCAATCTAGGGTTAGGTATACGTGAAAATGAGGATTTTGTTTTTCGAGACGCTATATATCCCTAACAGGTGTATAACACTAGTGCTCTCGAGATATGCTGGTCACACAATCTATCTTCCAGTATAACTGAAGATTAAGACTGGAATGCGTTTCGTCATGTGCGAGTGGGAGATGATAGAGTTTGGGTACGCTCATGACTCTAATTTGGATAAAAGTTCAATCCAGATAGAATTAAGTAATTCAATCTTATTAATATTACCAAATCCTATCTCAAAAAGAGTTCGAGTTAAATTAGAGATAGGTCTCTAGCTATTAGGATATCTATAAATAGATGAGAGATTTCAGTGTTTAGTAACAAGAAAACGCATACGCCGCAAGACTACTCGTTCTCACTTACGCTTGTTTTTGTCTTAATTTTTCAGGAGTTTTTAGATTGTGGAATAGCTGCTGTTATCCCGCACGTGGATAAAAGTTAGGCCAATGACAAAAAATAAACGGTGATCCTTATAAATGTTTCTGACACGTGTTTATACGCTACAAGAGATAGATACCATTTATTAATATTACTTCCACGTGAATTATATTTGTTATAATTTTCACCTTCAAATACATATTGCCACAATTTCAAATATTTAACCTCTCGACTTTTTCTTCTCTTCTCTATTATTTATCCCCTTTATTTGCCACCCTCTTTGTCTCACTTTATTTTCATTGTCGTTGGCCTTCTAATTTCTACATCAAAATGACGTAATTTTACAAATAATTCGGTTGATTCATTTTTTGCAGTTTTTAAATATTGAAAATTGAATCGATATAACCAAATTTTTATTTCAAAATTAAACTAAATATACCAAATTATTTTCGGTTCAATCCGATACAATATATCCCATTTCAATTTTCAGTATGTTTTCTTTACTCCTAATTGTGGTTTAGGACTCTATCTGAATCCGCTCAAAAAAGAAGTGATTAAATTCTAAAAATTAAAACCGAAAAGAATTGACCCAAAGTGACCCAAACCCAATCCGATTGTCAGATCTACTTGCAATCATTTTTATGAATACTTTTATTCATTATTTATTGATATTTAATTGTGGATTCACAAAATCTCAAAATGATTCATGTTATATCCTATATTTAATAAAATTGTATTAAATATTTCGATATCCATGAAAATGAACTTAATTATTTAAATAGGGGAGTAACTAGTAAGTATAACGTGTGTGTAAAAGAAAACAAGAGAGCAAAATGATATAGATATATTATATAGACCAACCGGTTCACGTGGATTTTCCAAATTGCAAGATTTTCTATTGGATTTAAATAAAATCTATGGTGGTATATGATATTTTTTTTAAAAAAAAACGTTGATATCAGGTATGGACAAGTTAATTGACAAAGGGATTGAAAAAATTGAAGAAGTTGTTGATTCAATTTGGAACTTTGGGGCGAAAAAGCAAACCCTGAAAGGAAAATGGAAAAGACTGGCATCTAGTAGAGATGAAGTGATTGAACTCCTTAGATATGAAGAGTCATTGCCTTATAAGAAGCCAAAGAGTGTAGTTCAAAATTGGTTGGCAGATATCGACAGTATAGAAAGTAGAGTCCAAACCAGCTAATAAATAGTTTACTTATTATGAATTGTTTGAAAATAAATTCGCAAGCACCTAAAGTTAGTATGCTTATTCGCACGTATATGTCTAAAGGTCAAAGATTTATTTTTAAATATTTAAAAATTTATTATTACATTTTTGAAAGCATTTAAAACTAATTAGTTAGAAGAGTAATTAGATTTTCACTGTCTGAGTTATAAGTGGAATTCACTTTAGTGTTGACATAGAGTTGGGGTTAGACCTTTTGTTTACTGTCTTTTTGTACTAAGCATGAGCATGACACATGAAACAGGCATTAAAGGCTAGGATTTTTTTTTGACCTTCTTATCTTCTTCTTCTTCTTTTAAAAAAATCTATGCTAATTAATTTATAATTTTAGGGTATTAATTGCATTAAATGCTTTTTTTTTGACTTTTTGGATAGACTTAAAGAATTGACTCCTCTACCTTGATGGAAGCTGCTTGAGTCGTTGGTTTCATCAAACCTACTTTACATTTCCTCCTCTTATATTCTCTCTGCAAAGGTTTTTCTTGGATAATATCTTCTTCTTTTTGTGGGTGCCAGGTATAATAATTTTCTTTCTTTTTTAAATTTCATCTCTGTTATATTTGAAAATTTTATTAATACAATATATATTTGATGCACAGGTGCATGTAGATCCTATGTTCCTTTGTTCATTACAAGGTACGTATATAGTTCAGACTTCAGAGATAGATCCTATATATATATGTACTTTGTTTTCATCAAAATTCTTGCACCATTTTTCCAAGTTATCATACGTTTTCGCAGATCGAGTGCAGAGTTGTTGTCCTTAATTTGTAGATAAAGCCTCTTAATTTCTAATTTATTTCCATGTTCTCGAAAAGTTAATAATTTTAAAAATATACTTTTAAGTTTTGATTAACTAGTCGTGGGGGCTTACACTAATTATATTAATTTTTTAATTCTATAATACTAATATTTAATAGTATATAAAAAAATTTCTTATTTAATTAGATCTGGTTAACAACTTGTATTACAGTTTTAAATTTATTTAAACAAATTATAAAACATGTAGATTTTTTTTTTTGCAAAGTTTAATTCATTTCAAGAATTCTCTTTTTTTTTTTGAAAAAAAAAACTTCATGTCTACATGAAAACAAATGAAAATTATATCCTGAACAATAAAAATAATAATAAAAGAAGTATTGGCAACATATAAAAATTAAGAAAAATAACGACAAAATATGAAAAGTAAGAAAATTCTTTCATATTTATGACACAAATAGATTCCTCTGTCATCTCAAAGACTATTAATTAACAAAAAAAAAAGAAATTATCAAAAGCTACTTTAGATTTA
This sequence comes from Excoecaria cochinchinensis, assembly GCA_947683425.1. NCBI lineage: Eukaryota > Viridiplantae > Streptophyta > Magnoliopsida > Malpighiales > Euphorbiaceae > Excoecaria > Excoecaria cochinchinensis. The sequence continues at coordinate 10,453,140 of CANTUQ010000050.1, forward strand.
TAAACTCTTCTATCTATCTGTATAATAGTACTACTTCGGGATTAATACAAAAATTCAGTCTATTAATATTAATTTTTTTTAAATATTAACTATTAATCAGTCCGTTACAAATTGATTAATCAATCCATTGATTTTGATTTTTTCGATCGGTTAATCAATATTTTTCGGTTAACCACTATAATTATAAAATATATTCATAAATAAAAGTTTTTAGTAGATATAAACATTACTTTTAAAAATTAAGATTTAATAAATAAATAAATTAACCGTTTCATGATCATGTTAATTAGATGAACAGTTACACTTGTTAATCACTAATTAAAAAAACACTTGAAAACTTTAAAATAATTAATATAATGGAAAAAAAGTGTAAGAAAAATACTTAAAAATAGGAAATTATTAAAATAAATCAATCCAATACTAACAACTCTTTTTCTTTTTTTTTTTAATTTGACACACATTATTTTCATATATATTAAAAATTATATATTTTTTTAAAATTATTCAAAATTTTAGTTAATATATTAATATTATATAACTTTTCGAATATCAAAATATATTAATAATAGACAATTGATAAATCAAGAAATAATAATAATAAATACTAAATATGGACATATTAAATAATTAATAAATTAACTAAAATATTTTTTAAAAAAAATTAAAATATATTTGAAATATATTTTAAAGTAATGAAAATTAAAGTAATATAATTAAATATGAAAATAATGAAATAAAAAAATTATAATTTATATATTATATGAGTATTTATGTATCGATTATCGATTCAGTTAATCAGTTTATGAGCCAAAAAAAATAAATCAGTTCATTAATGTCGATTTTTTTAAAATATTAACTGTTAACTGTTAAAATCGGTTCGGTTAATCTATTTTTTTTTTTCGATTTCTCAGTTAATGGTTTTTTTCTTACCCATAATAGTAATAGTAATAGTAAAGATAAGACTTTTGGCGAGTATTAGGGGATGATCACTCCTTTTAGATAATTATTTATCTTTTTTTCTCATTAACTCCCAATTTTTAAAAGTAAAAACTGTAACTCTAAATTTTCAGTCTTTTTAACCTAAAAAAAGATCGTTTTCAATGTTTCTTGATTAACCAAAATTTCGATTTTTTTTTTGCTCACCCCTAATATTTATGAAACTAAAACAAATTCCTATATTATCTCAAAGACTATTAATTAACAAAAAGGGAAAAAAAAAAAGAAATTATCTCAAAAGCTACTTAAATTTAGTTTTATAAAATCTTTTATCCATCTATCTATCTAATAATAATAATAATAATAATAATAATAATAATAAAGATAAGAATTTTGGAGAGATATTAGGGAATGATCACTCCATTTAGATAATTATTTATCTTTTTTCTCATTAATTTTGTAATTAATTAAATATAATTAGTAAATATTTGTACATAAATAGTATATTTTGATAAATATTATCGGAATTTTAGTGACAATTCAAAGATAATTTTTCAATATTATCTTTTTTATAATATTCTTTCTTATTTAAAAAAAAATTGACAAGAAGTTTGATATTCTAATCTATTATTATCAACCTAGATTTACAATTATAATCAGATAATCCCAATGTTCAAAGAAAATTATGAAATTTCGAAAAAAAAAAATATAAAATAATAGTTATATAACAATAGTTGTTTAATGATTATAAACTTCCAGACAAGATTTTTTTATGCCACAATATATATGTGTACCTTTTTGCAAATTATTCACGTTACACTTAAAAATTTTCACTTAAAATTTTATTTTTGGTCAATTCTCCAAGAAACACATTGATAATTGTCTTTCCAACATATGAAGAAATATTTTAATTGAATCATAATATATATATGTACCTTTTTACAAATTATTCATATTTTAGTTAGAAATTTCCACTTAGAATTTTATTTTTAGTCAATTATCTAAGAAACATGTTGATAATTGTTTTTCTTTTCTTTTTCATGAATTGTATTCTTACACAACCCTATTTATATGTGATAGAGATTACCCTTTAATAATTAGACCAATCACAAAATTCTATTTATTATTATTATTATTATTATTATTATTATTATTATTATTATTATTATTATATTACAATTAAATATAATAATAATATAATTAATATATATAATTAATCATGAATGTATATATTCTTACACCATACATATTCCACTATATATATATATATATATATATATATATATCTTTTTTTTGAATTTAATTTTTTAATGAATTTTTACTCTCTTCAAATGTAATATTAGTTTTTTTTTTCTTTTATATTTTTCTTCATGATAAAGCTAGAAATGTCTTTATCTGAAGAGGAAAAGTCGGATCGATCGGATGAGAAAACCCCTGCAACAAAGAATGCCCGGTCGGACCAGGCGTGAGCACTCCGAATCTTAAGTTAGTAGCTTAGAGAGAGAAACTGCTTTTAGAGATAGAATGCTAGAAATTCAATATCTGGTGCCATCGTTGGCTGGGCTATTTATATGAGATGGTTGAGGGGCACTTGAGTGTCTAGGGGGTGATTATTGGCAATCAGAGTAGGTATTCGGCGAATTGACAGGGAGCAGGTGGAAGGCATGGGCGCCGCCTTGTGTCAGATGGATGATGGGACTGGCAGTCACATCATCTGATCGAGCGTGTGCGCTGCCTAAAAACTCGTACCTGCTACTCTTTGCTGTTGGACCCTGGGCCTTGCCAGTCTATTGGGCCAACTAGATGGGCCTTGGTGGAAATAATATTTGCTGGGTTATCACTTGTCCCCCCTTAACAGGTCTGATCGGGCATGAATTTGCCTTTGAAGTTCTGTTCGGATGGAGTCCGCTTTGAGTTGTCCCGATCCGAAGGCATTAATTTGCAGGATTTTAAATTTCAAAAGGTGGTCATCTGAAGAGACGCGCCTGCTCAGACAGCTGTTTTTATTTAATGCTGCGTGTGTTCTGAGGGTGACGCTTCGCTCTTCGCGTGGTCATAATGCTTTTACAACACGTGGCATTCTTCTAGTGGCGAGACGGTTGGCGTGTTGCAAAAGTCTTGGCCTATAAATAAGGCGATTTTTGAGAAATTTTTCTTTACTTTTTGCGATCCCTAGCGAATCTCTGCCAAACTGTTTTCTCGACTCCCAGACTTCAGCAATCATCCTTTGCTTTACTTTCAAACTTCCTAAGTCCTTTTTACCAAGTAAGTGATTCCTCTTCTTTTGCTTTCTCTTTGCCATTCAATTTCCTTCTGCATTCATCCTTTTAGGAGTTAGGGATTTGCATATTTCCCCCCTTTTTCTTTGTCAAAAATGGCTTTCGATAGTGGCGAGGAATTAGACAGGAGTTTCTTGGATGCGTACAAAGACAAGCCAGCAGTTGAGTTATGCTCCGACTGACCGCTGAGGAGGTGGCTGAGGTCCCCACCAGATATGGTTTCCCCGATGACGTTTGTGTAGTGCCCTGCCCTGATTCTATGGCGGTGTCGGAGGGGCCATTTGGGAAAGACAATAATGAGTGGTTCATCTGCCACTTATGGAGCCTGGATGCTAGAATGTGCTTCCCCTTTGGTGCGTTCGAAATCGCTGTGTTGGAGGGCTACGGCATCGCTCCTTACCAGTTGCATCCGAATGGGTGGAGGAACGTGGCATGCTTTAAGATCCTGTGTATGTTAGAGGAGACTGCCCCCACCCTCGACCTCTTCACCCATTTCTTCTATGTTTCGTGCCGCAGTGACGGGACGGAGTATTTCTTCACCAGTCGGCCAAAGAAGAAACTCATCAACATCCCCACCTCGATGAAGGGGTTCAGAGAAAGATACTTCCTGGTGGGAAGGAGGGGCGGCTTCGAAATGAGTCTGGACCGATCGGCTGGGGCTAAGGTTTTGAAGGACTAGGCCGTCGGTCAGCCTATGTACGAGGCTGACATCAAAAAATTAATGGATGCTGTGGCTCGAAAGGGGGGGCCCTACGAGTCAAAGCAGCTGTTGGAGACACTTCAGGGACCCCCCTACCCTCGGGACTGCTCCAAACGTTGAGGCCACCATAACTGTCGAACGTGAGCATTAGGATCGGGCAGACCAAATTGACATAGAACATCAACCATACATTGCATTTGCATGAAATATGTGATTTAAAGGAAAACTTATCTTTCTTGTGTTTTTGTTGTAGCTGAAATGGCCGGTGGAAATGAAATCACTCGAGAATTAGGCAGCCGAGCTGTCGCCAAAAGAGGGCCAACCTGAAGGCCAAGGAAGGCAGCAAAAAGCGGAAGCTCGTGAAGGCTTCGGAGGTGTAAGCCATGCGGGGGCCGTCGGGCGCTTCCTCCACTGCTCCACCTATTCCTGCCCATCCTTTTTTCGCTGCTGCTCCGATTGTCGCCGATCCGGTCTCTGCAGTTGCGACTACCTTGGTGCCCAGTCTACCCCTGGTGGCCTCAGAACCTTCGAAACCTCGACCGAATAATGAGGGTCGAACACCGCGGAGGCGATTGATTTTGGGGGACGAACCAGAGGAGTAGGAGGTGCCTGGAGCTGTTTGCCCTCCCGAACTTTGATCTTTAAGGGAGATGGCCCAGGGTAGGGCGGCATGCTTGGATGAGGCTGCGCAAGGGTAGGCAGAGGAGAATGCCCGAAAAACGGTCGCTGAAGTGGTGGCGGAAGTAGATGCTCAGGCGGCTGCCAAGGGCAAGGCCATCGCGCGGGGCGAGCCACACCGACGAGGCGAGAGGCACCCGATGCCCATGAAGGAGTTCTTACAGGAGAACTTCAGCAGCAATTGGTCGATCGAAAAAGTGGCTAGCCACCTTTGCTGGGGTATGCTTTAAGAGGGTGACTTCAAGGACATGAATGACCCTGGCTTGCTTTCCCGAAAGCACAGCATGTTCTGCAGCTAGGTAATGGAGGTAAGAATTTGCTCCGTCATCTGTCATTACTTGAGGGGTAATGAAGTTCCCCCATACTAATAAAGTGTTCTTTGTTGTCTTAGTTAGCCAGGAGGGGCCTGCACATACATGGCATGGCGTATGTGCAAAAGGGGAAGGCTAAAGACGCTGCTAGGCTACGCGCTGAGGCCGAAGCCCATGACTCTGCTCTGAAGGAGTTCTCCACCCTCCGATCCGAGGTAGTTGAACTGAGAAAGGAGTGTTATGCCCTGCGATCGGAGACGTAGGCGTCAAAGAGGGAGGCTGCTCAAAGTGCAAAGGAGCTGAAGGCTCGCCAAACTGAGGTGGATCGGCTGAAAGGAGACGTTGCTCGCTTGGCCGCCGACAACGCTCAGTGTCAGAGGTTCGAACAGCGAGTAACCTCACTGGATGCCGAGTGCCAAGAGTTGAGTGGGGATAATGCAAGACTCAAGTTGGAGTAAGCCAAACTCAGGGTAGAGAGAGACCGGGCTTTAGCAGAGTGCGAAGAGCTGCGCACCGAGCGGGAGACACTGAAAGCGCCTGTACAGGGGAAGGAAGCATCCTGGAAGGACAAACTCGACGTAGAGTTCGCCTCTAAAAGGGAACAACTTCTTGATTAACTGGTAGAGGCACAGGCAACATTGCTTTCACTTTTAATTTACGAAGCTGGAAGGCATTTTCCTGATGCCAATCTCGACTGGATAGAGGACCCAGTGGCCCTGCCCAATCCTCCGTCCAGCGATGATGAGGAGGAGTCCTCGAGAGAGGAGGTAGCTGAGAGAACTTTCAGGGGAGGTCCTTTGCCTGTCGAGGTTGAGCCAGCTGCACTTCCCGCAGGAGAAATTGAGTCGTGTCTGCCTACCGAGCCCATCTCTGAGGGAGCAGCTGAGCCTTTCCAAGGCGCTGTCGATCCCTCTCAGGCCGTCGATGAGTCTTCAGCAGCATTGAATGCCGATCGCCCTCAGAAAGTCATGGAGCCAAGCGTAGAGCCCTCCAAGAGCCAGCCCTTGACCCCTGCCGATACAATAATTATAGATATAGAGAATTAGCTTAGGAACTTAGATTAGCTTTCTTCTTTTGGTTCCTTATTCTTGTAACAACTTTTGTAAACTGTACAGTCGAAACTTATTTCAATAAACTTGCATTTTTCTACAAAGTATTGATTTCCATAACCACTGTAATCAGGAACTTTAAAATTTGCATTGATTTAGTCAATATAATTGAACTAACTAACTATAGCTTTTAAAATTGCATGAAATTCGCAAGTACTTCCTGAATTACAAGAAGCACAATGACTGATTTACTCAGCCTAGCTCTAAGCATGGATTCAATCAGTGTCAGACCTAAGATCAAGCACTGTGGTTTCGTTCATCAAGTTAGCGTCGTACTTGCGTTGTGGCCAGCAGCCGTTGCATAACACTTAAACTTGGGAGAAACTCGACTTGACCTCGTCCGAACTCTCGCATTTTTGGTTTGGGACGGTCGTCAAACGTAGCGAATGAGATGGAGTGGTTAAAGTTGCTTCCGAGTTTTCAGATCGGGAACATCATCGATCCTATCGGATAAAAAACGTACGTTTGGGCATTTCCGTATCTTTGGATCGGAAGCGTCGTCGATCCTAATGGACAAAGAGGCCTGCGGTTGGCCATTTTTGCAGCATTGGATTCGGGAAAACCATCGATCCCAACGCCTACGATCGACCATTTCCGTATCTTTGGAGGACACATAGTCATTTCCATATTTTGGGACCGGGAAGAGCGTTGGTCCTAATGTATTAGCTTTATCCTTTAAGAAGAAAAATTGTAACTTTCGCATCTACAACCTGGGATGAACATCAAGTCTAGCGCATAAGCTATATCATGCATAAATTCAACAAAGATGGAAGAAAAACCTTTTTATTAATCAGACATTTGTCGAATTTGGATACATCGCTACAAGTGGTACTTTTTAAGTACTTCGACATTCCAGCTCCTAGGGATGTCTTGCCCCTCTATAGTTCGGAGTCTATATGTGCTTGGGCTTAAGACTTTGGAGACCTCGTAGGGCCCTTCCCAATTTGGCATTAGCTTGCCCACTTTGGCGTTTCCAGAGCCTAAGTCTGCTTTTTTGAGCACCAGATCGCCGACATTGAAGGTTCTGGATCTCACCTTAGCATTGTGATATCTGGCAACCCTTTGCTTATAGGCAGCGATCTTGGTGTAGGCATTCTCCCTCTTTTCTTCTATCAGATCTAGATCTTGGCGTCTTTCTTGAGTATTCATTTGCTCGGAATAAAGCGTCGATCGGTAAGATGGGAAGCCGACCTCTATCGGTATCATCGCTTCGGAGCCATAGACAAGGGAGAATGGCGTTTGATGAGTGCTTGTCATTGGCGAAGTTCTGTACGACCACAGGACACTCTGCAGTTCCTCAGTCCAGTTGCCCTTTGCCTCGCCCAGTCGCTTTTTCAACCCTTCCAAGATGGTTTGGTTAGAGACCTCGGTCATTCCATTGATTTGGGAATGAGCGGCTGATGTAAACCTCAGGTTGATGTTTAGGCCTTGGCAAAAATTTCTGAAAGTGGAGCTATCAAACTGCTTGCCATTATCTGCAATGAAAACATTGGGTAAGTCGTACCTGCAGATGATGTTCTTCCATATGAAGTTCTTGACCCTCTCGGCTGTGATTGTGACTGCAGGTTCAGCCTCAATCTATTTGGAGAAGTGGTCAACCGCTACTATGAGGAACTTTATCTACTTTTTGCCTTGGGAAAAAGGTCCTAAAATATCGAGGCCCCACTGATCAAATGGCCAAGCGATCCCGATCGGCTGTTGGTCTGCTCCGTGCTGCCTTATGATCCTCCCATGTACCTGACATTGCGGGCATCTCCTCACTTTTTCCTGAGCATCTTTAAGCATGCTGGGCCAGTAGTACCCCGTCTAGAAGGCTTTTCTTGCCATAGCTCTGCTTACCTCGTGTGCGCCACATATGCCTTCATGGAGCTCTCTGAGGATGTAGTCTCCCTCTTCCTCCGTCACGCATTTGAGCCAAGGGTGGCTGAAAGCTTTCTTATACAAATCACCGTTAATAATGGAATAATTAAGGGATTTTCGTGATACCTTTTGAGCTTCATCTTTGTCATCCGGCAGCTGACCTGTTTGTAGGTACTGCTTTATTGGGCTCATCCAGGTTTCGTCCCCTTGATCAATCTCCATCATCTCCGGCTCCTCTAGGCAGGAGGAAGTTTGGTCGACGATGGCAATGTTTTCCTCTATAACACTTTGTTCGGAGGCAGATATCTTTGCTAGTCGATCGGCTTCTGATGTTTGATCTCTTGACACCTCCTGGAGAACCCATTCTGACCCAGCATCCTCAAGTGTTCTGAAGATGGCCTTGACATTTGCTAAGTACTGAATCATGCTGGCCTCTCTAGCTTCGAAGGTGCCCAGAACCTGGCTCGTTACCAGCTGGGAGTCACTCCTGATGACTACGGACTTTGGTTGGATTGCGTGGAGCAATCTTAGCCCTTGAAGGAGCACCTCATATTCTGCTACATTATTAGAAGCTTTAAAATTAAGGTTTATTGCGTACCTTATTAGGATGCCCAGGGGGCCTCTTATTACTATGCCTACACCTCTTTGAGTGTCATTCGCTACGCCATCCACCGTCATTTCCCAATTTTTTCGCTTGGGCTGACTTTGTGGTTCCTCACCGGCGAATTCAGCGACAAAATCTACCAAAGTTTGGGCCTTTATCGCCTTTCTGGGTTCATATCTCACATCCCAGGACTGTAGCTTAATTGCCCATCCCACCATTTTGCCCTCCAGATCGGGAGTTTGAAGAATTCTTCTAAGCGGGTGACCCGATTGGATGATAATTATGTGCGCCTCAAAGTATGGTATCAGCTTTCTCGCACACATCATGAGGGCGATAATGAGTTGTTCAACCGGTCCCTTCTTTAAATTTGCACCTCTGATTACTTCACTGACGTAGTACACAGGCAGCTATTGTGTTCTTTCCTCTCGAACCAGGGCACCTGCAATAGTTTCCCTAGAGGTGGACAAATAAAGGTATAGATTTTTACCTGGTATTGGCCGGCTAAGCAGCTGTGGGTTGGTGAGAAATGCCTTCAGCTCTTCAAAAGCTTGTTGGCAGTCTTTCCCCCAAACGAAAGTTTCACTCTTCCTCAGCTTTTTGAAAAAAGGAGTGCACCGCTTGGCTGAGGAGGAGATGAATCGTCCTAAGGCTATTATCCTCCCGTTCAGCTTCTGGACGTCGTTTATGCTCCTGGGGGGTTGCATCTCAAGGATAGCCCTTATTTTTTCCGGATTAGCCTCAATCCCTCTTTGGAAGACCAGGAATCCTAAAAATTTTCCTGATGGTACTCCGAAAATGCACTTCTCAGGGTTGAGCTTCATCCGAAACTTATTCAAAGTGTCAAAAACTTTCTCCAGATCGCCAGGATGTTCTTCAGGGCTTCGGCTCTTGATAATCATGTCATCTACGTACACTTCGACATTCTGCCCGATCTGGTCTTTGAAGATTTTATTCATAAGACGCTGATACGTGGCCCCAGTGTTTTTCAGACCGAACGGCATCACCCTGTAGCAAAAGGTTTCGTCGTCTGTAATAAAACTGGTCTTCTCCTGATTCGTAAGCCACATCAGGATCTGGTGGTAGCCAGCGTACGCTTCAAGAAGAGAGTAAACGGCATGGCCCGCGGTGGCGTCTACCAAGTGATCTATGCTTGGTAGGGGGTAGCTGTCCTTGGGACATGCTTTATTAAGGTCAGTAAAGTCTACACACATCCGCAACTTCCCCGACTTCTTCTTTACCAAGACCACGTTGGCCAGCCATTCGGGATAGTCTACCTCTCGGATTGTTCCGGTCTTAAGTAGCCTATCCACTTCTTCCGAAATGAACTTCCTTCGGTTGGGTGTGTGTCTTCTAAGTTTTTGTCGGACCGGAGGATGATTTGGGTCCACATTTAATTTGTGGGTGATCACCTTGGGATCTATGCCAGAAATGTCTTCTGGCTTCCAAGCGATGGTCGCTTGATTTATTGTCAGGACCTGCATGATGGCTTCTTCTGTCTCCCTGTCCATGCTGGTCCCGACTTGAACATTTTTTCCTTTCGCCAGTGCCCTTGTCTTTGTCTCCTCGGCAGGGTCCATCCTGGGTCTTTCTGCCTGCTCTGGCTGTTCCATGCCGGGCTCTACAACCATTGCCTCCCGTTGCTGCTTTATCATGGTGATGTAAGCTTCTCAGGATGCCTTTTGATCGCCTCTCAAGATGGCGACGCCCCCTCTGGTTGCGATCTTCATCACCATGTATCGGATGCAGGTAAAGGCTCCGATTTGGAAGAGCAGTGGCCTGCCAAAGATAGCATTATAGGCAAACGTCATGTCAATAATCATAAAAGTTACCTTGCATGCATGAGCAATTGCCTCTTGGCCTAGTTCGACGAAGAGCTCTACCGATCCCACTACCGGGATAGTAGCGTTACCAAGGCTAGTCAGTGGTGTAGCATTCGGCTTCAGTTCCCCGATCGGGAGTCCCATCGCTCGGTAGGCCTGGAGGGTGAGGACGTTGACAACACTACCATTGTCCACCAGAATTCTTTTGACATTGAAATTATTGATCCGAGCTCTTACAACGAGAGCGTCCTCATGTGTAAATATGACGTCTCGTTCGTCTTCGCTGGATATGGTAACAAAGGCGGGCTACTCGGCCTGGTGGGAGAGGTAAACACTTTTCCCCTTTCTTTTTCTGGAGAGATCCTCTCCGTAAGACGACCCTCCGGTGATCACATTTATTACCCCGGCATAAGGCCTGCTCGGGTCGGCGCTTCTCGGGTTCCTGCGCTCATCATCATCTGAGTCATGATCGTCCCTGCGAGGCTTCGGCTGTCTACAGGGATCATCGCCTCTGGCCGAGCCTATAAACTTTCTAAGGGACCCACGACGTATTAGCCTCTCGATTTCCTTTTCCAGCGAGGTGTATCGTCTGTCAAATGACCAACATCTCTGTGTAACTCGCAGTACTTGCTAGGGTCCCTCACAATCCTGCTCCTTTCGGACAGCTTCCTTGGCAAGTTGACTTGGCAGTATTTTTCTTTTATCCACATCAGCACCGTGGACGGAGTGGCATTGAGGGGGGTGAAGGTTCTCTCGGGCCGATCGTCTGAGCACCTAGGTCGATCTCGCCCTAACTCCTTCCTCTTGCCCAACTTTCTGGAACCGGCTCCTCCGTTTGGGCTTCTTGCTGTCCGGTCGGAGGCGGAAGCCCTGCTGAACGAGCGACCATCCGGGTGCTGCAGTCGATCCATCACGTTGGTTCTTCTTCCCCTATTGGACCTGAGGGCATCATCCAGTTGGATGTGCTGCCTAGCCCTCTCCATGAGTTCGGTGAAGCTTGACGGGGGTCTTGTTGTTAGAGATTCAAACAACGGATGGTCAGTGATGCCCCCGGCTAAGGCATTGGTCGCCATTTTCATACTGACACTTCTCACTTCAGACATTGTGGCCTGAAACCTATCGATGTAGTCTCGTAGACTTTCATTGGTTCTTTGATAAAGGTTACACAGGTTGTTCACCGTCTTTGGCTCGCGCGTTTGCACGATAAACCTCGTGGTGAACAACTCCTTTAATTGTCTGAAAGAGGTGATCGATCAGTGGGGCAGCTCATGGAACCAAGTTAAAGCATCTCCTCCCAAGGTGATGGGGAAGACCCTGCAGACTACCCTCTCATCATAGGTGTATACCTGCACCTTAGTCAGATACTCCGCTAAGTGAGTGGTAGGATCAGTTTTACCAGTGTACTTGTCTATGACCACATCTCTCCACCTGAGAGGCAGCTCGCAGTCAGTGATCTCCCTGCAAAATGGGGAGGCAGTGTTCCCGCATGTGTTTCCCTCGAAACTGCCTTTTTTGGAGGTAAGAAAGCCAAGTTGTTTGAGCTTCTGCTTGAGCCACTGATCTTCTTTGCTCAAGGTTGTGGTGATGGACTCGCCCTTGTGCTTTCTCGAATGGCTGCGACTTGGGGTGCACATATAGGATAAATTATCCCCTATGGAAGGGGTGGCTAACCTGTTGGTGTAGGGGGAGTCCCTGCTTGCGGAGATTATTTGCTTGCTTTTAACGTACCTTCCCGGGGTTCTGACTGTGCCTCTTCGATTTTCCTGGGATCGCGGCTCGTTGATGATGATTTCCCTGCTTCTCCTTCTTCTAAAGTCTTCGTCCGTGAGGTAATCCTCATGAACTCTTTCAGAAGTCTCTGGCATTTTGCCCTTTTTGAGCGTTTGGACGACTCTCTTAGTAAAATCGCTAAGAATAGTGTGCATGTCTCTAATGGTGATGGGGCTATCCTCAGATTGCCTCAGAGTGGCATTATCAAAGGCGGGAAGGAGGTTGGTCCTTGCTGGGGACCCAATGGACTCCCTTCGCGAGGTGCCTAATCTAGCACGGGTGTTGCCGTTGCGATCAAGATCCATGGGGGTTGTGTTCTCATTGGATCGCGAGTTCGCCATTCCTCTCAACGAAAGCACCAAATGATAAAGCTAGAAATGTCTTTGTCTAAAGAGCAGTGGTCGGACCAATCGGATGAGAAAACCCCTGCAAGAAAGAATGCCTGGTCGAACCAGGCGTGAGCACTCCGAAACTTAAGTTAGTAGCTTAGAGATAGAAAGTGCTTTTAGAGATAGAATGTTAGAGATTCAATACCTTGTGCCATCATTGGCTGGACTATTTATATGAGATGGTTGAGAGGCACTTGAGTGCCTAGGGAGTGATTACTGGCAGTCAGAGTAGGTATTTGGCGAATTGACAGGGAGCAGGTGGAAGGCATGGGCGCCACCTTGTGTCAGACGGATGATGGGACTGGGGGTCACATCATCCGATCGGGCGTGTGCGCTGTCTACGAACTCGTGCCTACTACTCTTTGCTGTTGGACCCTGGGTCTTGCCAGTCTATTGGGCCGACTAGATGGGCCTTGATGCAAATGATATTTGCTAGGTTATCACTTCATATATATGTATATTATACCGAGAGACCCTACAACTAGTTTAATGTTAAAGAGGTGTCCTTAGTTTTCCATAAATTTATATGGATATTATGGGTAGTAGATATATAAAAATTAATTTGAATAAATGCAAATATTTAAAAATTATTTCTATTTTTTTATCATGATATAATTTTAATGTTAACACAAATTTTATAAATTATAATTGAGATAGTAGTACTCCAAATCTTCAATTTATAATTCTTCAATTTATAATTTCTAGATAGCGAAATACTAAAAACATGCTCAACTAATGTATATATAATGCTAATAGTTTTATGTAAATTATTAATAAAAACTGCTTTACATTTACAGCGAATTTAACGTTCTAAAATTTTCATATTTGCCGAGCATATAATCAAAATTAAGATATTTATATATATATATATATATATATATATATATATATATATATATATATATGTATATCAATTCCATTCAAATTAATTAATTTAATTAAAAAAATTAATATTTAATTATTTAAATTTTTAGCAGTAAATAAAAAATAAATGAAAAAGAGACAAAAAAAATTGAAACCGGAAATCAATCGAAATTCAGTCTAGCATCATTTTGGTTAGTATATATATAAATTAAAAAAATACATATTGTGACAATTTCAAATATTTAACCTCAGGACTTTTTCTTCCCTTCTCTATTGTTTATCCCCCTTATTTGCCACCCTCTTTGTCTCACTTTATTTTCATCGCCGTTAGCCTTCTAATTTCTACATCAAAATGACATAATTTTACAAATAATTCGATTGATTAGATTTTAGCGGTTTTTAAATATTGAAAACTGAATCGATATAATCAAATTTTTATTTCAAAATCAAACTAAATGTATCAAATTATTTTCGGTTCAATCAGATACAATATGTCCCATTTCAATCTTCAGTATGACTTTTTTACTCCTAATTGTGATCTAGGGCTCGATCTGAATCCGCTTAAAAAAGAAGTGATTAAATTCTAAATATTAAAACCGAAAAGAATTGACCCAAAGTGACCCAAACCCGACCCGATTGTTAGATCTACTTACAACCATTTTATGAATACTTTTATTTATTGTATATTGATATTTAATTGTGGATTCACAAAATCTCAAAATGATTCATGTTATATCCTATATTTAATAAAATTATATTAAATATTTCGATATCCATGAAAATGAACTTAATTGTTTAAATAAGGGAGTAACTAGTAAGTATAACGTGTGTGTAAAAGAAAACAAGAGAGCAAAATGATATAGATATATAGACCAACCGGTTCTCGTGGATTTTCCAATTGCAAGATTTTCTATTGGATTTAAATAAAATCTATAGTGGCATATGATATTTACAAAAAAAAAAAAAACGTTGATATCAGGTATGGACAAGTTAGTTGACAAAGGGATAGAAAAAATTGAAGAAGTTGTTGATTCAATTTGGAACTTTGGGGAGAAAAAGCAAATCCTGAAAGGAAAATGGAAAAGACTGGCATCTGTTAGAGATGAAGTCGTTGAACTACTTAGATATGAAGAGTCGTTGCCTTATAAGAAGCCAAAGAATGAAGTTCAAAATTGGTTGGCAGATATAGACAGTATAGAATGTAGAGTCCAAACCAGCTTAGAACAAAGCCGGTGGAGTGCAATATTCAGAGACAATGTGAGAAAAAGTATTGAAGAAGTCACGAAGCTGATCGAGATGGGTAAATTTGAAGGTGGGCTCGCAATGGATGTAGAACACGGTGGTGAAGAGACATTCCCAACAACAGAATTAGTGGGTGAAGCTTTCAAAACTAACAAGAATAAGATTTGGGAATGTTTGGTGAATGATGAGATCTCAAGCATCGGCATTTATGGGATGGGAGGAGCTGGTAAAACTACACTCATGAAACATATTCATAACCAGCTTCAAGAAGAAAATGATCTCAAGGTCCATTGGATTACGGTATCACAAGATTTTAGAGTTGATAGATTGCAGACTCTCATTGCTAAAAGTATTAAGTTGGATCTTTCTGAATGTGATATTTCTAAAAGAGCTGCAAGACTATTGAAAGCATTGAAGGGAAAACAAAAATGTGTTCTTATTCTAGATGATTTGTGGGATCATTTTGAATTGATGGATGTGGGTATACCTGTAAAAGAAAATGGATGCAAGTTAGTTCTGACAACCCGTTCATTAGATGTGTGTCAGAAGATGTCTTGTGGAAAGATAATCGAAGTCGTTCCTCTTGATGAAAATGAAGCATGGAGATTGTTCAAAGAAAAACTTGGGGCACCACTTCCTTCGGATGTTACAGAGATTGCAAAATTAATCACCAAGGAATGTGATGGTTTGCCACTTGGAATTGCAACTATGGCTGGAAGCATGAGGGGTGTGGATGATATTCGTGAGTGGAGGAACGCTTTGACGGGATTGAAAGAATCACGGCTCAACGATGAACACATGAATGATAAGGTGTTTTCAGTATTGAAATTCAGTTATCGTCGCTTGAATGATTCGACATTACAACAATGCTTCTTGGATTGTGCATTATATCCAGAAGATTATAAGATTGAAAAAGAGCAGTTGATAGAACATATGATTGATGAGAATATAATCCAAGGGGAAAGCAGGCAAGCAGCATTTGATGAGGGGCATACCACGCTCAACAGACTGGTGAAAGTGTGTTTGTTGGAACGTGTTAATGATATTGGGGAATGTTTGTTGGAACGTGTTAATGATATTGGGGAACGTAAATGTGTGAAGATGCATGACTTGATCAGGGATATGGCCATTCAAATACTGGAAAAGAAAGGTGTGATGGTTAAAGTGGGTGCCCAATTGGCAGCAATACCCGATTGTGAGAAATGGACAGATGATCTTTTGAAAGTCTCATTATCATTCAACAACATAAAAGAAATTCCTTTCGGTTTTTCACCAATATGTCCAAAACTTTCAACCCTATTGTTGCGCACAAATGATTTGACAAAGATTTCAAATTCATTTTTCGAGCAATTGAAAGGGATCAGGGTTCTTGATCTTTCTCATACTTATATCGAAGAATTGCCGAATTCCATCTGTGATTTAGTTAACATGAATGTGTTATTGCTAAGTTTTTGCAGAAAGTTACGAGATGTGCCCTCTTTAGCAAAGCTTATGGCATTAAAGAAACTGGATCTTGAGTTTTGCGATAATATTGAAAAGTTACCTCCAGGCATAGAATATATGTCCAAGCTAAGGCATTTAGATCTTTGTGATGCAGGAATAAAGGAGCTACCAGTTGGTATATTACCACGACTTCTGCATTTGCAAGTCCTAAAGCTTCCCTGTTATTTGAAAGGCGAGGAATTAGTCTTTTTGAGAAAGCTAGAAACCTTGATATGCAGTTTTCATAATGTAGGTGAGTTGAACACCTTCACTTCATCCCTTCCCTCCAATTTAAATTGTTACACTCTTGTGGTAGGAGAAATAGATTCTTGGCCTGAGGTCATCTGTAGAATAAAGCCTCGTGACAGAAATATATATTTTAACGAATGTTCTGAGACAGAAAGTTTTCTTTCTTTGCCCTCCTCCCTATATTTATTTCAAAGCCTTGAGGGTATGGTTTTTTCATATTTGGAGGAAGAAAATGCCGCACCAGCACTACCATTGTCAATACCTCATTCTACATTTTCCCAACTTAAGGAGTTGTACATATCTTGCTGTCGTCCAAGTAAAAAGAAGTTGTTCCCACTTGGGTTGGTATCAAAATTTCGAAACTTGGAAGCACTTGTAGTAGGATTTTGTAATGAAATGGAGGAGATAATAGCAATAGAAGAAGAAGATGAAAGCCATGACAGAAATTGTAGAATCCAAGTCAATCTTCAAAAGCTAAAGAGGTTTGAATTGGAAAACTTACCAAATTTGAAGAGCATTTTCAAGGGAGACATTAAATGCAATTCCATTGAAGAAATAATGATAAGAAAGTGCGAAATGCTTAAGAGGATGCCGTTGTCTCTTTTGGTAACCAACAATGACATGCAACTGTCTCGTCTCCCTTCACTTAAAAGAATCCATGTCTTTCCGCAAGAATGGTGGAAGTCCGTTGAGTTGGTCCATCCTAATGCTAAGTACATCGTTGCACCAATTTGTCGCTTTAAGGAGGGCATTAAACAATTTAATGAGAAGGTAATAATCTGGTTCAATTTTAAGAGTAATAAATCATTTTATTCATTACTTTACACAATTTCGTTTTTATGTTATAATAACAATCATCCTTGGCAGATGGACTACATCCACACATATTACAGTAGGCAGCAGTAGCAACTGGGACTGGGATGTAGCTGAAAATATAAAAGAGCGGCCCCTTCATCGTATAAGTTTCATCCACTTTTGCTGTTCATGTAAAATCAACATAACAAATCTATCAGTAGTAAACGTGACATGTGGAATTTGATATGGCATAAAAAGACAAAAAAGATTATTTTCTCCAAGTTCTACATTTCAATTTAAAATATGGTGTCGATTTTTTAAGAAATACGGCATGATGTTATGATCATATTTTTGTAAACTCACATTACATTACATTTAGGTTTTTTCTTTAATTTAATAATATACTAAATCTTAACCGTTAATTTGATATTTGATAGATGTAAAATATTTAATATTAAAACGTACATAAACTAGTAATCTTCTTACTCTAAAAAAGAATGCATACAAACAAACAAAAAAAAAAGAACGATCGTATTTTGGCTGTCCATTAAGGTATATGTTACAGAAAAATGTATAAGAGAGATAAACTAATTTATAAAGTTTGTAACTGTTGAAAACCCTTTTTACATTATTTCGAATTCCGCTTAAGGTAATAATTTATTCGTTTCATCTGTGTAGTTATTATATTCAAGATTTTAATGAGAATTATGGATAATTTATGTGATGATATTTGAATATGTAGTGTTAAAATTTACATATGGTATAAGAGTTTTGGATTTTAAATAGATAATAATTTTTAGATTATTGATTTGATGATTATTTTTAATTAGGATATTTAAGAAAATTATGACTGTTGGATTTTATATAAAAAAATATTTAATTTATTTGCATTTATCATTGATTGTCTCTTATAAACTAATTTATAAAGTTTGTAACTGTTGAAAACCCTTTTTACATTATTTCGAATTCCGCTTAAGGTAATAATTTATTCGTTTCATCTGTGTAGTTATTATATTCAAGATTTTAATGAGAATTATGGATAATTTATGTGATGATATTTGAATATGTAGTGTTAAAATTTACATATGGTATAAGAGTTTTGGATTTTAAATAGATAATAATTTTTAGATTATTGATTTGATGATTATTTTTAATTAGGATATTTAAGAAAATTATGACTGTTGGATTTTATATAAAAAAATATTTAATTTATTTGCATTTATCATTGATTGTCTCTTGATTTCTCGCATGTATACATGCGTGAAATCAAGAAACCATCAATGGTAAATGCAAATAAATTAATTATTTATTGGTTTATTGCTTGGAAATAGAGGTGGCAAATTGGGCGGGTTGGACGGATTTGGGTTGGGTCATTAATGGGCAGGTCACAAATGGATCAAATACCCAAATGGGTTGAGCGGGTCGAGTCGACCTATGGGCTAAAAATTTGATCAATTTTTTTAATAAAAATAATTCTCGATATAATAACGAGATATAAAAAAGACTATTAATATTGGCCTAAATGGGTCAGGTGATGGCCCAAACGAGCTAAAATGGATCGGGTGGCCCAAATGAGTCGAATGGAGGCTTAATAGGCCGATATGTGGGTCGGTCCATTTGACACATTTTTTTAACGAAAAATAATTCTCGATACAATAACGGATACTAAAATAACTACCATAAAAATGTTGGCCTAAATGAAGTATGGGTCAAATGCCCAAATAGGTTGGGCGGGTTGGATCAACCCATTAGCTAAAAATTTGACAAATTTTTTTAATGAAAATAATTATCGTTATAATAACGGGATGTAAAAAAAAACTACTAATATTGGCCTAAATGGATCGAGTGATGGTCCAAACGGGTCGTACGGAGGCACAAATGGGCCCGATGGAGGCTCAAATGGGCCGAGATGTGGATCGATCCATTTGACATATTTTTCAAAGAAAAATAATTTTAAATATAATAACAGAATGTTAAAATGATTACTATTAAAAAATATTAGGTCAAATGGGTCGTATGGCCCAAACGGGCCCAATGGAGGCCCAAATGGGCCGAGATATGGGTCGACCCATTTTTTAACGAAAAATAATTATAAATATAATAACTGGATACTAAAATGAATACTATAAACAATATTGGTTCAAATGGATCGGATGAGCCAAACGGGTCGGGTAGACACACTTCAAATACCCACTTCAAATTATATTTTTTCATATGAAAAATATTTGACATTTATTTTTTTGTCCCCTAAATATAAATTTTTTAGTCCAGGCTGATAGCATGGTGGAGTGCCCCTTAAATCAAAATATTTAGCTTACTTTCAAAATTAAAATTAATTCTGTGTTCTCCCATGATGTAATCACTTGCTTATGCAATTCAGGCATTTCTTTTCCAAACTCAGGGTATTAGTGTAATTAGGTTACCGATATCAAGGGCATTAATGTCAACATAATTGTTGGATGGATATACCAGACGTGATGGTCTAATTTCTGGCCTCTGATACTCTTCAAGTTCTCATTGGCTGAACTTTAGATGGAGAAGGTTAATTATGTAAAATGTTCAATTTTTTCTGGAGGAATTTTCATTTGCTTTGTTGCTTCACTTATTGGGATCAAGTCCAATTCCTCCCTTTTGCAGCCTCAGAGAGAGAGAGAGGAGGATTTGGTGACATAATAAAATATTGATTTTGTTCTTTTTTTTGTTTTTGCTTGTTATGTTTACTGGCTTCATGTACTATTCTTTAATCAGTGGTTTCTTTTTGTTGTTAATATTATCCTTTTGAGTTGAGTGGTTTCTGATTCAAGAATAGTAAAGTGGGTCGGTGTCAGATTTGATAATTATTGTTGTTTCTGGGTCATAATTTGAAGCCAGAATGGTTCTTTTGGTCTCTGCTTTGCTCTGTTTCACTTGAACTGAGTTACAAAGTGTGGTTCTCTGTAGCTAGTTTCTTGATTTCTTGATCTGATTGAAAGAGGAACAGAGGGTGATTTTTTGATTTTGTGTCTTAATCAAGAAACAGAGACCCAACCGGGAAAAAAAGAGAGAGCGAGAGAGCGAGAGAGAAAGAGAGAAATAGAAATGGAGTCGGATCTCCAACACCAACATCATTTATTTCAGGATCATCAACCCCAGCACCATCACCAGAAACAAATGAACTCTGGCTTGGCCAGGTACCAGTCTGCTCCCAGTTCATATTTCTCCAGTTTCCTCGACAGGGAAGGAATCAATTAAGAAAAATGCAGAATTGTTGTTTTGGAAGATAGGAAATCAGAAGACAGGCAAAGGAGGAAGAAAGGAGCAGACCCGCTGGGCACATAAACATGCCCAAACGAGTTGATCTTTTAAGCGGGTTGCTTTCGGTTTGGCCCAACTGTGCATCCCTTGGGTTGGGTTGGGTTGGGTTTGGGTCTATTTTATTGGGCGGGTTGGACGGGTTTTTTTGGGCTTGGACTGTGACAGCCCTACTTGGAAATAAGACAAAGCGGGAATATTGGGCATTTTTTCAATTCTACAAGAAAAATTCATTTGCTTCACTTTTTTTTTCACTTCATCAGGGATTGTGTTTTGAAATGGAAAATTATTGTTTTAATCCATAGAGTTTTGATAATAGATGAATTGATTTTAAAGTTTTTATTTCTTATGTTTTGGTTATTATATTAATGATATTTTGACCAATAAATATATTTAATTTAGTTTCGTCATTTTGGATATTATGATGTGCTACTATATATGATAGTGTAATTAAAATTAATTTGTTAGTCATCAAAGTGACCAAATTAATTTTTGAATGTGCGGTCATATAATTTATGTAGTTTATAAAATGCTATTATGTAAAATTTATTAGTCGATAGAAATTAACAAATTGATTCAAAGGTAAATCAATGCTATATAACTGATAACAAAGTGAAATCTTCTGGTTATCCTTTGCTTGAGTCACCTGAAAAGAACCACAAAACCGTCGGGTGTTCCGACAGGGGAGACTCCGACGATCAAGTTAGTCAATTGACAAAGTAAAGGTTTTCTTGTATATGAATTCAGAGAGAGATCAATGTACCTGATGGTTTCCTTTATATAGAGCTATGACAAATAGGAAATAATCTCTTGAATAGGAGAGAATCACCTCAATCTCTTGATTGATGCTTGATTCCTAATTTGTGAAGATTAGTTGAGTGATCCTTGGCACTTTCCATCATTGTAAGATCAGGATCTGCACAATATCTGGGGGAAATATTCGCTGATGATGGCTCTCCATAGTCTGTTACCGAACTGTCCACAAGACCGTACACTAGTTATTCCCATTGTCCGGGTGCCCGGCTACCGAACACTTGTAACATAAGTTCGACACATGACTCGTGGCCGGTTAAGTGCACACACCGGACTATCACTCGAAGAGTCCGGTTATCATAAGTCCCCCTCCTGGTGATGACATTCATGTCATGGAGACGTGTGCTTGACCATTAAAAGCAGAGCGTGTGTTTCAACCTCTCTACATTACTAACAGCTGTGCGCGTGACCCCTCAAAAAATGTGAGCAGTCTCGTCGTTGGCTGTGATTCAGCGGCTGTGTCAGGCGTTATGATGAGAGTGCCCCTTTGGTTACCGTGCAAATATTAATTGTCTTCCTACATCCCCAATCATCAATCGCCACCTATTCTCTTCTGATTGGTCTCCGCTCTCTATAAATACCCACTTCCTCTGTTCACTCTCACTTTCGCTTGCTTTAGGGATTTCGAAATTCATTCTGTTGCTCTTCTTCTTCTCCTCAATCATCAAGGTTCCCTACATTTTTCCAAGCTTCCTCCAGATCCTCCCTATTACAGTTTGTACCTTGTATTGTTTCTCTTTTTATTTTAAGAATGAGTGATCCCGAGAGTTCTCCAGAGAGACTGAGAGTGGAGGAGGGGCTTGAGCAGGAAGATATACCTGAATCTCCTGGTCCCAGTCAGCCAGAACCATCAAAGAGAAAGGAGCCTAGGAGGAATCCCCGAGTTGGGAGAATAAGTTCGGTTATAAGGAGCAACGAGATGACCGAACTTCAAGAGAAATTAGGGATTCCCGAGAACTACACAATCCGAGCGCCTGGAACCCACCTTAGAGCAAATGTTAATTTCAACGGCCAAAAGATGATAGTGGTGTACGAGGCTGATTTCGAAGCCGGAATGAGCCTCCCTCCAACTGCCTTTGAGGTCGAGCTGATGAATTATTATGGGCTAACCATGGTCCAGATTCATCCAAAAGCATGGCGCACAATATCAGCCCTACAAATGTGGGCTGCAGATAATGAGATTAATCTGACAGTTAGGTTCTTCCGGGTTACACATGTGATCGGACTTCGTGTATCGACCGAGGATCATAACTATGTGCAGGCCCGAGCTGGTTACGGGATTTTCAAGGGCAACCCGGAGTCCCTAAAGAACTGGAAAAATCATTTTTTCATCGTAAAGAGCAACGAGAAATTCAAGTTCCTGACCACCTGGGGTCGGTACGTCAATAAGAACGACGATCCAATAATGCTTACCAAGGAGGAGGAACAGACGCTGATCCGATGGAAAGCACTAGCACAAGATAAACTTGACATTAAAGATCAGCTTATGTTCGGCCTGGACCGAACTATGCCCCCTCGCCCTCGACGAAGAGGTATATTCTGATATCAGTTCCCTTGTTCTAATGCTTTCTCATTGTTCAATTTTTTGCAGAAATGAAGCGTTCCGAGAGACCGAGCATGGTCAAGATGATGAGGGCCAAGAGGCAGAAAAAACCAGTAGGGTCCACAGATGCCGAGCCTGCTGCGGAGGATCACGTCGAGGCCCCCGACAGAGGCGCGACCGAGCACGACCAACATAGCAACCCAGATCCTGCTGCTGGCCAAGAAGACCTCTTGCCTCGAACTCCTACAACTGCAATCCCCACAGCTGATCTTCCGACCCCTCCAGGACCACAATCTCCAGAGTCCGGTGATGCGGCTGGGCCGTCGAATCCTCGGTCAACGAAGAGGGACATGAAGGCTTTCGCCGAGGAGATATGTGAGATCTGGAAGGCGGAGGGGAAAAAATACTCCGAGGACAACCCCGTCTTCTGCGACTTCATACATCATCTTTCCTGCGTTCCAAAGAGTATCAACCCATTATTTCGCTGGAAGGCCGATGATCTGAGCGAAGCCCTTAAGAGGCACCAAGTACAAGTAAGTTTTTGTGCATTATGCCTTGCTTATTATGCGGAGAGTGCCATAAATCCTAACTTGTCTTTGTTTCGCACACAGGCTTCAATACTGAGCGGCGCAGTGATCGCGAAGATGAATAACTTGATCATGATGAGCAACAGAGAGGCACGGTCGATAGCCGGGCAATGTCTCAGGGCTAATATTGCCGAAGATAAGCTGAAGGATGCGGAAAAGAGGACCCTGGAGGCCGAGGTCAAGGTTACCGAAGCCTTGAATGAGGTTTTCGAAATACGGGAGAAGATGGCCGAAGTTGAAGAGAGAGATGCCGAAAGAGATGCCTAGCTTACCAGTCTTCGAGCTGAACTGGAAGAGTCCAAGAAAAGCCGAGCTGACCTAGAGGAAAAATATGCAGACCTTGAATACCGATCACCGGAGTTGGCAGTCGACAAGTGCCTTGCCTTTAGCGAAAAATTGTCAAATGTTGTCAAACAACGTCATCCGGATATGGATTGGTCCTGGTTGGACGAAGTGTATCTGGATGAATAAACTATGTACTCTTTGAACGTTAATGAAGAATTTATTTTTGTTTGCATATACCGAACCCTTTGTATTTTCCATATGCACAATTTGATCGGTAAAGCATGATAAGCTATTTAATGAATGAACCAATGTTCGTCAATAAGCTAAACGAGTTCTTCAATAAGCAGTGGAGTAAAAGATTCTCAGTAGTTTTAACCGTGCTAAATGTATTTTGACACTTAGGTCATAAAATGCTCGATGGCATAATAGCCGAGTGAGCGCCGGGTGCATTTCGTTGTTGAATATGAGAGTGTACGCCCTGTCGGCGGTGGTTTCGAATATATGCCCTGTCGGCGGTAATATTGGATGAACGCCTTGTCGGCGGTTGTATTGAATCGAGTCATAGCGATTCTAGTACAGATAATCATAATAGGAGACATTGTGTTTTCATGAATATACCTCGTTTATTGAAGTTTTATCAAGTACAATTGATATATGGCAAAAAACAGAACTGAGTAAAGTACAGAGTATCAAAAAATTGACCGATGACTTACTAGCCGAGAGATCCATAAGAATACAGAACCGAGCTATTGATAATAGACCTTCAGATTCAAAATGTTCCATGAATGGGGAAGTATTTTCCCGGAGGAATCTTTCAACCTGTATGCTCCCCCCTTAACATCATGAACTATGTAAGGGCCTTCCCAGTTGGGATTCAGCTTGCCCACTCCTGCCGATGTTTGTGAAGCAACTACCTTTTTAAGGACTAGCTGCCCGATCCTGAATGTCCTCGGCTTTATATTCCGATCATGGTAAGATGACATCCTTTGCTTGTAAGCAGCAGATCGCAGCTGAGAATGTTCTATTTGTTCTTCCAATCTATCCAGCTGACACAACAGGTGCGCGTTATTGGCTGCTGCATCAAAACTAGAAGTCCAAACATTTGGCATACCGATCTCACAGGGGATAACCGCCTCTGTCCCATATGTGAGTGAGAAGGGGGTCTCTCCCGTTGCTGATCTTTGCGATGTTCGGTAGGCCCAAAGGACATTGTACAGTTCATCCACCCAAAGACCTTTTGCTGAGTCGAGTCGTTTCTTCAGACCTGCAAGAATAGTCCGGTTAGTTACCTCGGTCATGTCGTTTGCCTGCGGATGGTATACCGAGGTGAAGCAAAGTATCTTCAATTCTGAGCAGTATCCCTTGAATGCAGCACAGTCAAACTGTTTGCCGTTGTCTGTAACAATGGAATGTGGGATACCAAACCTCGTGATGATGGACTTCTGAACGAACTTGATGATATTTGTCGGAGTTATGGTTGCTAAAGGCTCCGCCTCTACCCACTTTGTGAAATGATCCACTGCTACCACTAAGAACTTCCGTTGTCCGGTTGCTAAGGGGAATGGGCCCACTATATCAATCCCCCACTGGGCAAATGGCCAGGGACTATGTATTGAAATCTGGGGCGCAGCTTTTTTATGGCTCAGATTACCGAACCGCTGGCACTTATCGCATTTCTTAATCAGCTCTTTTGCATCGCCCTCCATACTAGGCCAATAGTATCCCTGCAATAACGCCTTCTGAGCTACTGCCTGTGCTCCTTCATGGGCACCACAAATACCTTCATGAATTTCTCTTAACACATATTCCCCTTCCTCAGTACTCAAACACTTTGCCCAAGGAGCCGAAAATGATCTCTTGTATAACTGATCATCAAGGATCGCATACCGACTGGATCTCCGAACTATCTTACGAACTTGTACTTGATCTTCGGGTAGAGCTCCACTACTCAGGTATGTGTAGATGGGAAGCCTCCACCCATCCATCGGCTCATGCAAGTGTACCTTGTACGTTTCGTGTGTAGGAGCAGATATGATAGACCAAATGATGTTTGATGTGGCTGGTTGATCTTGAAGGCAAGCCTGTTTGGCCAACACATCGGCCTCGGCATTCTCCTCCCTCGGCATCTGATCAATGGACCATGCACAACCCCGGTTCTCAAGTTGGGCGAAGAGTGCAGCAGCTAATTCCTTGTATCTGATCATCGCATTGTCTTTGGCTTCAAATTTGCCCAGTACCTGGCTAACGACAAGCTGTGAGTCAGAGAAGATATTCAAGGAATCCGGTCTTACCTCTAAAGCTAGCTGTAAGCCAAAACTGAGAGCTTCATATTCAGCTACATTGTTGGTTGCATGGAATGCTATGTGAGCCATCGCTTTGATCACAATCTTCCCTGGTCCAATCAAAATCACCCCGGCTCCAGCACCCACAGACGAGGATGCACCATCTATGTACAATTTCCATGAGCAAGGACTAGGCTCCCGTGGGGGTGCATGCAATTCTGCCACAAAAATCTGCCAAAACTTGACCTTTCATAGATGGCCGAGCTTCATATCGGACATCAAACTCTCCCAACCGAGCTGCCCATTCCGTTATTCTCCCAGATGCCTCGGGTTTCTGCAAAACCTTTTTGAGGTTTGAGATCGTCTTTACTGTCACCGTATAGGCCTGGAAGTAGGGGCGTAACTTAACAGCGAAAATCAGCAATGCGAAAGCAAGCTGCTCGAGTATAGGATACCGCAGCTCGGCACCTCTCAGAACCTTGCTTGTGTAATAGATCGAAAACTGCTGACTACCCTCTTCCCTTATCAAGACTGACCCCAAGGCTCCCGATGAGACCGCCAGGTACATATACAGCACTTCCCCCGGTGATGGCCGACTTAGAAGAGGTGGGGTACTAAGAAAGTTCTTCAATTCGTCAAATGCTTTATGACACTCTGGTGTCCATTCAAAACCCTTCACTTTCTTAAGGGTGTTGTAAAAAGAAAGGCATCTCTTAGCCGAACAAGAAATGAATTTGCCTAAAGCCGTCACCCTTCCATTGAGTTTCTGAATATCCCTTACCGATCTTGGTGACTCCATCTCCAGAATGGCTCGAATCTTTTCTGGGTTAGCCTCTATTCCCTTCTTTGAAATCATGTACCCCAAGAATTTTCCAGACTGAACTCCGAAAGCACATTTCTCTGGGTTTAACTTTAAACCGAACTCCCTCAGCACCCCGAACGTTTTCGCTAGTTCCCGAGGTAAGTCCGCAGCAGTCTTGCCTTTGACGATCATGTCATCAACATACACCTCTACATTCCTTCCCAATTGCCCTGCAAACATCTTATTCATTAACCTCTGGTAAGTGGCCCCGGCATTTTTCAACCCGAATGGCATGACTCAGTAACAGTAGGTAGCCCGATGTGTGACAAAAGCAGTTTTCTCCTCATCGCTCTTCTTCATAGGGATTTGGTGATATCCGGCAGAGGCGTCTAGGAAAGCATATTCCTTGAACCCCGAAGTTGAGTCAACCAGGAGGTCAATATTTGGCAGTGGGTAACAATCTTTCGGGCAGGCCTTGTTTAAATCAGTGAAGTCAACACACATTCGCCACTTTCCATTGGCCTTCTTCACCAGAACCACATTTGACAGCCAGTCCGGGTATAACACTTCCCTAATGAACCCATTTTGCAGCAGTGTATCGACTTCCTCCGACATTGCCAGCTGTCGCTCGGAAGCATGGTTCCTCTTCTTTTGCTTCACAGGCTTGCAGCTCGGTTGCACATTGAGAGCATGACACATTACCTCGGAAGAGATTCCCTTGATGTCTGAGGGTTGCCAGGCAAACACATCACTAAATTCTGACAGTACCGCTACCAAAGCCTCTTTCTCTTTCCCCTCTTTACTGGCAGCAATCTTGACCGTCTTTCCTGGCGAAAGCTCGAGTTCCCGGAGTGAATCCATGGGCTCCTCATTCCTAGCCGTTGGGATATCCAGTGCGTCTAAGGGTAATGCCTGATCTGCTTCCTTTAACATGCTAACATAAGTTTCCCGAGCCACTTTCTGACTGCCCCTCAGCACGGCCACACCACCCTCAATAGGTATCTTTATGAGTAGCTTACGCATCGAGATGTAAGCGTCCACCCCAACTAAAAGAGGCCTCCCGATGATCACGTTGTAGGCAAGTGGAATGTCGACCACCATAAAACAGCTCTTACAACTGCACACCCTATCCTCGTCTCCCAGCTGGAGGTCTAATACAGCTGAGCCTTCTACTTTGACAGGTTGCCCAGATATACCGATGAGTGGCGCGAAAACGGCTTTTAACAGGTTGACTGACAATCCCAAGGCTTTATAGGCTTGTAGTGTGATGAGGTTTACCGCACTTCCCGTGTCCACCAAGATCCTCTGAACCAGGTAGTCTTGTATCATTGCTTCAACAACCAGCGAGTCAGTGTGGGGAGTCCGGACATGAGACTCATCTACTTCAGAAAATGTCACCTCGTATCCTCCCGTCCGTCGGGCTGCCCCCACAGAAAATACCTCCTTAGCCTTATGCTTTCTGGACTCCTCAAAGACATCGTAATGCAGGCCTCCAGCAATTACATGGATCACCTCCAAATTTAAGTTTTGAATGTCCATGGCCACAGCATTAAATTTCTTCACGTAAGCTCGGAGTGTTTCCCCTTTCTCTTGATATACTATGGTAAGGTCGGCAGACACCTTAGCTAGTCGGATGGCTGCTACAAATTTAGCAATGAACATGTCACTGAACTGCTCAAAACTGTAAATCAAATTTTTCGGGAGGTTACGAAACCATATCTGAGCCGAGTCAGTGAGTGTTTGGGGGAAGATTTTGCACAAAGTTGCATCTTCCGTAGTGTGGACCAGCATAGTGTGGTGGAACTCGTCTAAATGCACGCGGGGGTCTGTGCTACCGCTATACTTCGGCAGGTTCGGCAAACGTATTTAGGGAAACGGTGCAGCCAAGATGTCTCGAGATAGAGGAGACCGGAAACTACCCTGGTACTGCAAAGTACTTCGGTTCTTGTATTTCTGCATTCTCTCTTCAAATAATCTCTCAAACTGCTCGGCTGTCATGATGACGGTGGTGCTAGGAGCCAATGTGCTCGGCAGTGGTGGAGGTGGCGTTTGGGCAGGAGGCTGACTATGTGTTACAGTAAGGGGTGCTATCGTTGGGACCGCGGACGGTGCCTGGGCTGCCATAGCTGACAAGGCGGTTAGCAATGTTTAGGCAGTTTGAGGGGTCAAACCCGGGATCGCTGGGATAGCCATGGGTGCTTGCGGTGTTGTTGGTGTTTGGATCTGTGTAGGGGGAAACAATTGTCGTGCTGGGAGTGGGGAGATTTGTTCTGGCTGAGCTGGTTGGAGGCTTTGGATGAGTTGGCCAAGAAAGTTGGCTGAGGGTTGGGTTGCATTGCTGGGATGGCTAGAGGCTAGGGGAGCAGAAACAGGTAAATCGGGAAAGAGGTCCATTACCGACTGAAATCTGTGGAGTGTTCCACGCTCACCGCACCAAATGATAACAAAGTGAAATCTTCCGGTTATCCTTTGCTTGAGTCACCTGAAAAGAACCACAAAACCGTCGGGTGTTCCGACAGGGGAGACTCCGACGATCAAGTTAGTTAATTGACAAAGTAAATGTTTTCTTGTATATAAATTCAGAGAGAGATCAATGTACCTGATGGTTTCCTTTATATAGAGCTATGACAAATAGGAAATAATCTCTTGAATAGGAGAGAATCACCTCAATCTCTTGATTGATGCTTGATTCCTAATTTGTGAAGATTAGTTGAGTGATCCTTAGCACTTTCCATCATTGTAAGATCAGGATCTGCACAATATCTGGGGGAAATATTCGCTGATGATGGCTCTCCATAGTCTGTTACCGAACTGTCCACAAGACCGTACACTAGTTATTCCCATGGTCCGGGTGCCCGGCTACCGAACACTTGTCACACAAGTTCGACATATGACTCGTGGCCGGTTAAGTGCACACACCGGACTATCACTCGAAGAGTCCGGTTATCAATAACTAATAAATATAAAGGAGAAAATTGATATACTCTTGTCACATGTATATATAGTTATCCAAAAATGTTATATGTATTTAGTGAAGTTTATTTAACTTTCTTATAAAGTTTAAATGACATTCTAATAATAGTGATGATATGTAATGTTGTGTTTACCCAAAAAAAACCTCCAATATATTTAAGGGTTAATTACAAATTTAGATCTGACCTATAGAATATTTTTCAATATTTTTACTATCGTTTGAAAGCTTACAATTTGATTCCACTACAAAAAAACAGTAAATTAGCGACGAAAATGATAGGGCTATTTTCGTCGCTAATAACTTTTAGCGACGCGACGAGACGAGACGACTAATCGTCGCTATTAGCTCCGTCACAAAAAATTTAGCGACTAAAACCAAAAAAAGTCGCTAAAAATAGAGATGGCAAATTCCATCGCTAAAAATAAAATTTTCGTCGCTAAATAACCCAAAAAATTAGTTGAAATAAATATTAAAATTTATTAGCGACGGAAAATCTGTCGCTAAAAATATAAAATTTTTCATTTTTTATTATAATTTTCAATTTAATTTTTTATTATAGTTTTCAATTCAATTTTTATTATTATTATTACATCCAAAATTTAATTTATGTAAATAATAATTATGCAATATTATTAACAATACTATTAATTTAAAAAATATAATATCATACTCGAAATACCCGAATTTCTTTAATAAAATAAAATTAAAAATTAATTTACATATAATTAAAGCTATATTAAATAATATATACACTCATGTCCACCATCATAAAATATTTATAAAATACAACAATAAAATACTTTATAAAATCTTGTAACATCCACGGAACGCCACCATTTTGAATCTTTAATTATTTCACGAACCACCAAATCATGAAAAAAAATAAAATTAAAGTTAACAATAAATAGCAAATAAAATTAAATTAAAGCAACTAAAATAAAATTAAAGAAAGTAATTCATAGAAAGCAATTTGAAATGAAATCAAATAAAGTTCACGAACACTTAGTCATAAAAAGAACTAGCTTTTGAGTTCTTTATAAATCTAGAATTGGGTCATATATGAATATCCACACAGTAGAAAACATTCAAGGAGAAGAATACTCGGTCTAATAACAGTTGGGGAAAAATTAGAGGTAACCAAAACAAAGTCAGTCATGGAACTAACCTGTCAACAAAAGCATAATTTAGTAAGTCTGTCAAAATTTATCCTACTGTTGTTTTCCTTGAGCTCATAATTCCTGAATTGTACACATTAAACACTAATTAAAGAAAAAAAGAAGTGAAGAAATAAGTACATCTATCCTCCAACAGATTCGAATAATGAACAAACCAACAAGAAATATACAGCTTCCGTTTAAGCATGAGCGAACCTCTTGGCCCTTTGTTTGCAACAAGAATTTTAAATATACAAGTCTTTAGATCAATCAGAAGGTAAGCTCAAAGCATTAGATCTATCTCAGTATAAGATGCTATTCTATTTACAAACTGTATAGCAAACTCTCAAATAAGAACTTCTTTGCACCAAAATCACTCTTTTTCTTTGCAAATTTCCTAATAGTAAATATAACAGCAGGAAAAAATTCTCTGAAAATTCTTCTTCAGTAGCGATAGAAAACAGAGTGGCAACCGAACCAAATTATATGCATATCATTTGATTTGACCATCAAAATGTCAGCAATGGAACCCCACATGTGCTTTCTTCTTTATCCCGCACACAAGTTGTATATGGATATTTTCCAAACCTGTTATCAGTTATATACCAATTTTTGTTTATGATATTAGTTCTGATTTAATGGTCGTCTACGCAACCTTTAAATGGAAAATCATCCTTATGTACATAGCCCTCACCTCAATATTTGAATTATTATTAACAAGATGCGTAAAGAAATAGCTAAGGCTTCTTGTAATGGTTTTATTCATGGACTAATTAAATTAATAATAGAGCATGACAATTTATCATTTACTTAAATTTCCACAAAGTTAGTTAAGGTAGTTGAGCTTCAAAACCAATAAATCTACTTTAATTTCCCTCCAATTCTCCATGCAAACTCCATCTATATAATGCACTAATATGATCTCTCATTCTTCACCAAACTAATTCATCTTCAAATTCTCTATACTACCAATACAATTCCCATATGGAACTTGTTGGGCCATTTTCAAGAATGATTCCAATTCTAGCACTAATTTAAAAAAATCAAACACAATCTGATCACGTGGAACAAATAACAACAAATGCAAATTATTCCTGAGACAAACAACAATTTAACTTTATTTATAGAAATCAATTATTCAAATTATTCATATCTGAAGCAATTTACATTAAGCTGTAGGCTTCTCTCAAAAATTGTTCTGTCCATATTTTAGAAGAACGGAATCAAAGATGAGTAGAAATTCTTCAGAAGATACAACAAGCAAGAGGTAAATAATAAATATTAACAGCAGCTGATAAATTCAATTAATAAAAGTCTACAAATTTAATTCCATAATGTTTTGATCTTTTAACAGGCTAGTAGGAAAATTGGCAGTGATAATTGGCGGAGCTAGTGGTATAGGAGCATGTATAGCAAAATTATTCGTTAAAAATGGAGCCAAAGTTATTATCGCCGATGTCCAAGACGATCTTGGCCATTCTCTTTGCAAAGAAATTGAATTATCATCTTAAACACACACACACGACACAGAACCTAAAAACCTCCAATTTAGTTTAATTCATTAAAATCATATTAGAAAAATAAATTTGGCAGTCACATACCTATTGGAGTCGAAATTGTCAGCTGAAGCCTCATCGATGATGACACCGCTACTGCAGAGATGAAGCTCGAGTCGTCAGGAACCTCCCGTTGTGGTCACGCGCCCAAAAGCTATGCCGTTTGATCGAGATCTATGCTAAAAAGTTGCGGGTTCCACAACTCCGATCTCCTCATCACTGGCGAGTGAGGACGATCGGTGGGTATAGAAATGAGCGCCTCGCCTTCAGGAGTTCGGTGATGTAGTTCGTGTCGCCTTCCGACGCCGCAGCTGACCGAAAAATGGACATAACGCTTTGGTTGGAGATGAGAGAGAAATCGTGAGAGAGACAGCTGCGACGGAGAAAAAATGGTAAAAACGCCAGGGTTGGTGGCTGGCCAATGGAGCCGACGAGGACGATCTCTCTCTGCAATCTCCGGTCTCCTCCTTCGGTCTCTCCCTCTGTATTTTTCCTTCTTCATTTTTCTTTGTTTTTGAATTCTTGTGTTTTTGTTTCCTTCTTACGTTTTTGTCTTTTTTTTTTTGGGGAAAAAAATATATTTAGGGGGTGTTTGGCATTGCTTTTGGAAGGCCAAAAAACTGCTTTTTTGATAAAAAAAATTGATTATGAGACAAAAATAAGTGTTTGGTAAATGCTGATTTTAGAAAAATTAATTTTCTGAAAAGTGAAAAAATCTGCTTTTCAGAGAAGTTGCAAATTGAAATTTTTCAGAAAATCTGATTTTAAATTTATTTTCGAAATTGGGGTATTGTCAGAAATCGCAGGTCCCACCTGCGGTTTCTGATTTAACTTTTTTTTTTAAAAGGAGGTAGCCGGGCAGGGCAGCAAAATACTGCCCTGCCCGGCAGCTTGTTAAGCAAGCAAAAGCTTGCTGCAGTCTGCAGCTTTTTGATTTTAAAAAAAAAATATTATTTTATTTTTTTAATAAATAATAATAAATAATTTTTTATTAAATATTAAATTTAAAAATTAACACAATTATAAAAAAAATTAAATATAAATTGATTTATTTTTTAAAAAAATATTGGCAAATAAAATTATAAAAATTATTATATATACAAATTATTTTATCAATTAAATCGATTTAATAATTTTTAATCCGATATAAAATTTTATAAAATAATGATAAAAATTCGATTCAAATTCAAGAAAAATTCGTAAAATTTATCCCAAAATATCTAAAATTCAACCGAACTCGTAATCTGATTTTTCAATTATTTTAACAAAATTATTGATTAATAAGCCCAATTAATAAATATATTTATTGTACAATTAATAAATATATTTACAAATTAATTTTAGTAACACGTAAAATTAATAAAAAAAAATTAATATTAAATATTTTCGGATAAATTTTTACAGGTATTATTACTCTATATCTAGTTACATTAAATTTTAGAACCAAGCTTTACTTCTGATTGCAAAATCATGTGCTTGGCTTCCATTTATTTTTTATTCTAAATTCTAAATACGCCAAAATCCAAATTACTTTTTTAAAACACCCTACATATAAAAAAGTCCCTACATTTTTAATGTATTATTATAATTAATTTGTAAATATATTTATTAATTTGTAAATAAATATTAAATCCTTCGGAAGGGGAAATTTTTTTAATAATATTTTTTAAAAAAATTAGAAAAACACGGTGTATCAGAAAATATTTAAAATTTTGGAATTATTTTCAAAAACGCAACGACTTGTTGCGTTTTTAGAAGTGGGACTAACGGGACAGCAGATTTGAATTACACTGAAAATGTAGCTAGATCTCTAGGCTTCAAATTTATTGTAGTGTCAATACTATTCAATGTCCACGAAGGCAAAGATTTCTGGAGCACAGTGATTGTTCGTCTCTTCCTTCCAGCATCCATTTTATTGATCCCAAGTCACAATGATTGTTAATAAAATTTAAATATATTCATCATTTATTAAAATGAATTTTAAATAATTTCGGATAAATTTTACGAATTTTTTTTGAGTCTGAATCGAATTTTTATCATTATTTTGTAAAATTTTATATCGGATTAAAAATTATTAAATCGATTTAATTGATAAAATAATTTATATATATAATAATTTTTTATAATTTTATTTGCCAATATTTTTTTAAAAAAATAAATCAATTTATATTTAAAATTTTTTTTATAATTGTGTTAATTTTTAAATTTAATATTTAATAAAAAATTATTTATTATTATTTATTAAAAAAATAAAATAATAATTTTTTTAAAAATCAAAAAGCTGCAGTCTGCAGCTTTAACATATTTTTTAAAAAAGATAAAAAAATAAAAAAAGCAAGTAAAGGCTTGCTTTAGCATGCTTTTGCTTGCTTAACAAGCTGCCGGGCAGGGCAGCATTTTGCTGCCCTGCCCGGCAGCCTCCTTTTATTAAAAAAAAAAATATTAAGTCAGAAACCGCAGGTGGGACCTGCGGTTTCTGACAACACCCCAATTCCGGAAATAAGTTTAAAACACACCAAAATCAGAAATATTTTCCTAAAACACACTAAATATATTTTTGTCCCCTTTTTTCTCATTTTTATTTATTATTATTATTATTATTATTATTATTATTATTATTATTATTATTATTATTTTTTAGCGATGGAATAATCCGTTGATATTTCGTTGGTAAAAATTAGCCCCAGATTAAAAATCTGTATTTTCATGACAGTTTCAAAAAACAGTCGCTAAATTTCATCGCAAAAAAAATGCCACCAATTACCGCCAAAAATTAGCGACCGTTTTTTTATTCCGTCGCTAAAATTGAAAAAATGAATTTTCACGACTAAATCTAAATTTCATCGCTAATCCGTCGCTAATTGGCGACGAAAACTTATCCGTCGCTAATTTATATTTTTTTTGTAGTGTTCTTCACCTTTCAATTCCTTCAATTATGGGACTCCGTCAATAAATCCATTAAGTACTAACGGATTTGTTGACAGAGCATTAATGTGGGCCTCACATCTGCCCATTAGGCTACCATCTTAGCCATATTTTTCTTCTTCTTCAAGCTGCCTTTCTTCTTCTTCCTCCTCTTTTCATGCCGATGATTCCGATGCTAACGACGAAGATCCAAGCTGCCAAACTCTAACTCCGTTTTGGTTCGCTTGTTTCTTGCCTTGATCGAAATCGAAGTTTTAAAGCAAGGCTCTGTTAAAAACTATTTTTGGGTTACAAAATTATTCTTTGGTTTTGGCCTTTCCTACGAAATTTCGGCAGGAAAAGGTGTAGAGTATTCCGAGTTTGAATCCTCAACAAAAAGAGACAACTATTTCAGAGAGAAAAATAATAGGCACTCAAAAATGTTGGAATTGATTAAGCAAATTCATATTATTCATGAACAAAAAAATGCCTTTAGATAGGCTTACAAAGCAAAAAAAAAAAAATACTAGTAACTGTAAAAAAAACCAAAATCAATTCTCTACTTTACTGCTGCTTTAAAACTCAAAACCAAATCAAACTCCCTCTCTGCTGCCTCTCAAAATCAAACTCAAAATCAAAATCAAACTCAAAACCAAAATCAAGCAGTCTTGGCCTCAATGTGATGCATAAAAAAATAGAGGACCCGAATTCGACCCGCCATTTGAATCCTCGATTCAATATCCATAGTGGGTCCAACTCTAAACCCGTTATTACCATCGCGTCAAAAGCTGGTGGAGGCTGGAGTGGCTGCTGACGAGGTGGAGCTGCGTCCGCGTAGTCAAATAGGCTGGTTGCTGCTGTACTGGTTGCTGGATCTGATGTGATGGCGAGAACGGGCCAATGATGGGAGGAGGTATTGCGGCATCGGAGTGGCTGAAGGTGGCTATAGAGAGGCAACGGCAGGTGGAGCGGATGATGCATCCGCGTGGGTAAAGCAAACGGGTTTAAGCTTTAAAGTGAGAAGTGGAAGAAGAAGAAAAGTAGAAAGAGATGGTTGAATTGGTGGCTTAATAGGAAGACGTGGGGCCACATTAATGCTCTGTCAGCAAATTTGTTAGTATTTAACGGATTTGTTGATGGAGTCCCAAAATTGAAAGAAATTGAAAGATGAGGAATCAAATAGCAAGCTTCTAAATGATGGTAAAAACATTGAAAAGCACCCTATAGGTTAGGCCCAAACTTGTAATTAACCTTATATTTAATGTATATGCTTTCTGTATGAATATGTTAATTAGTGAGCGTTTATATGTTTGCAGTTATCATTATTTATTCTCAAGATTTTTTTGTTACCTTGTTCACTGGTGTGAATTTCTTTGAATGGAGAGAACAAGTCACCTTCTATTTAGCTGCTTTGGATCTTGACTAGATGCTATTAGAGGATAAGCCTGCTGACTTTAATGATACTAGTTCATAGGCTGAAAAGGCACATCATAAGGTGTGGGCAAGGTCAAACAGGTTATGTTTGAATTTTGTGCGAATGACAATTGCCAGCAACATTAAGTCTACACTTCCCAGCATTGAAAATCAGAATGCTAAAGATTTTCTTAAACTTGTGGAAGATAAGTTCCGCTATGCTTATAAAGCATTTACAGGGACACTTATGGCTGAACTCACTACTGTGAAGTTCAAGGGGTCAAAAAGCATGCCGCAACATGTCCTTTATATGACTAATATCACAGTAAGACTTAAGACACTAGGTATGACTGTGGAAGACTTATTCTTAGTGCAGTTTATCATGTACTCACTTTCTACTAAATATGAATCGTTCCACTTCAATTATAACATAGTAAAGGATAAGTGAAATATTGATGAATTGTCTAGTAAGCCAATTTAGGACGAAGCAAGATTAAAGAAATAAGGAGTTCATTCTATTAACCTAGTGGATTAAAGAGTTGGAAAGGAACTTAAACCAAAGACCAAAAATTTTAAGAAAAAAGAACCTGCTAAAGTTCCACAGGCAGCTGATGATGAAAGGAAAGAACAAAAGTTAAATAAACCACTTTTACAAGAAGGACATTATTAGAAAGATTGCGTAAAACGTAAGGTTTGATGCCAAAAGAAAGGTATATATTATGTTTTTGTATGTTTTAAATCAAACTTATTTGAAGTTCCTTCTTATACTTAGTGGTTCGATTCTGGTGTCATTACTTATGTTTCCAATATTATGCAATGATTCCTTACAATTCAAACCATAAGCCCAACTAGCAACTTTTTGTTTATAGAAAATCCAATGAAGGCCCCAATTGAAGGTGTAGGGACTTGTAGGCTGACATTAGATACTGGGTATCACTTGGATCTAGTGAACACTCTCTATGTACCTTCAATTTCTAAAAATTTAGTTTATGTTTCTAAACTTGATGTTAATGGATATATTTTTAAGGTTGGACGTAATGGTTTCAATTTATAAAAGAATAATTCATTTCTTAGTTACGGAATACTTATGAATGGCTTATATAAATTAAAACTTGATGATGTTTTTTTCTAAATTCCTATTTATTGTTAATCATAATGTTGGAATGAATCGTAGTTTGGCAAATGAACATTCTGCTTACTTATGGTATAAATGTTTAGGTCATATATCTAAAGAAAGGTTAGAAATATTAGTAAAGAATGAGATTCTACTGAATCTAGATTTACTAATCTTGGCTTATGTATGGAATTTATTAAGGGCAAGCAAACCAAACATAGCAAGAAAAGAGCCATAAAAAGCAGTCAGCTTATTAAGATAATACACACCGATATTTATGGGCTTTTTGACACTCCGTCTTTTAATGGAGAAGAATATTTTATCACCTTTATAGATGATTTTTCACGATATCGATATATCTATTTGCTGCATGAAAAATTTCAAGCTATAAATACCCTTGAGGTAGGTTGAGGGGCAATTAGATAGAAAAGTGAAAATTATAAGATCTGATGAAGGTGGTGAGTATTATGAAAAGTATGTTGAATTTGGATAATGTCCTGGTCCGTTTGCTAAGTTTCTTGAAAGTCATGGCATATGTGCATAGTATACTATGCTAGGTCTACTCACTGCAGATGCTGGAGATCTAATACTCAAGTACTCTAGCCTCATAGGCACTAGACGCCTAGGCATTATATAAACATAGGAAAACTTCCAAGACAAGGTGCTGGGCACTTTTCAACTCACTCGTTATTTTCTCTCTTGGCTCTCCCTGTGACATCCGATACCCACAATTAGTACGGCTATCAGATGTCACTGCACTACTGTCTGATCGATGCTTATGAGAATTGCGAAAAAATATTTTTTTCTTAACTTATATACTTCTACACTTATACACTTATAGAATCATATATCCTTTTAACTCTTATATCACTTGTCCATAAATCATTTATCGTATTAAGTCATTCATTCATACTCTATAACATTCACCATATCAACAATATACAATACAAAATCCATTCTAAAACATTACCTATACATAATTAATACCAACGTTTTACATATACATGCCACTAACACTATTCATTGGATAAATTTTTGACAGCATAACAGCTACCACTTAACTAACCCAAAACCTGCAATTCAAACAATAACACAGCCCAACTCAGGGGCACAACAATGATAACTTATTACACATTCCAGTCTAATCCATATAACTAATCCAATACATATAAACCAATCCAATACAATAACACCTACTTGTACGTATAACTTCACCCATATAATCACATATCACTATATTTTGCTATTCTCACAATAATGTTATTATTTGTACACTTCTCTAAATTTGACGTGTAAATTTTACAGTTTGGTCCCTCAAATTAGCACTTGCATGTTCGTATTACATATTTAATCCATTAATTGCCCTTCTTATTGGCAAATTACCATTTAATCCTTACTCGTTCTGACACGACCTCAGCAAGTGTACTGAATCGACAAGTAATATAACGGAGTATTTTTAAGACTCCGAGTTATCGTACCCAAGAGACTGTGTGCGCAAGTAATGAAAATCAAATGTATGCTAAAGAATTCCCAGTTATTTGAATTTATTGAATTAACTACTGATTAAAAACAAAGAATTTAAATAACCAAAATAAGTAAACAGAAACAATCAAATTAAATTGATAGCAACAATTGCAATAAACTAAATGACGGAAAAATTAACAAGATAAGAATTCAAAATTAGACAAACGTTGCTCAGGTTCACTCATCCACCCCATACCCAGATATGAATCAAAACACATAAAGAAAACATATATGAACGAAATCGGGATAACCCTCTTAACCCAAGCGTCCCATTCCGGAGCAAGCTACTCTAATTACATGACGTCCCATTCCGGAGCAAGTCATACAACTAGGCTAATCACGGGTCTAAAATCCTAGGTTCGGTTTGCTTTCCCATTCCGGAGCCAAACAACCCAAAACCTACTTATTTCACTCCTCACTCAAATCTTAAACCATGAAAACATGCACATATGGATTCCCTTGCGAAGTAGTCCGAATGTTACAGCAAACATGACAGAAAATCTGAAGATAAATTATCATGACATTTAATCATTCAATTCAATAACCAATTAAGATACATGAA
The DNA here is from genome assembly GCA_947683425.1 of Excoecaria cochinchinensis. NCBI lineage: Eukaryota > Viridiplantae > Streptophyta > Magnoliopsida > Malpighiales > Euphorbiaceae > Excoecaria > Excoecaria cochinchinensis. The sequence goes on from CANTUQ010000050.1 coordinate 10,493,032, forward strand.
TTAATCCATTCATCAAAATAGGAAATTAACTTGAAAACATACATCTCATGATTTGACAATAATAACCAGTGAAATAAACCTTCATTCATATATCAAATATCAAAATATGTTTAGAGTTCACATCTAAGATAGGGGTTTAGAGATCCCCCAAACAACTAAGAAACTACTCACAATCCATTACAAAATCAAAAGAATAAAGGAAAGAAGAAACCCAGAAATTCATTGAGGTAGAAATCCCGGTTGAATCTCACGTTCTTCAGTCTTCTTCTTCAGATCTTTAATGGAGAATAAAACCAAAATTCTGGAAAACTAGAAAACTAACAATCTCTGAAAATTAACTATGTATCTAATGAAAATTACTCTCAATTTCTAATTAAAATCTCAAAGCAAGAATGAAGATTAAAGTTTAGAACCGCAAAATCACTCAGAAAATCTCAGCTACTAAAACTAATGGGAAAAACTAACTAAAAAAAATCCGAACCCTAACCAAAGAGAAAAGTGCGTTTTTATAGTTCCAGATGGGTCACGAAAAAATTCATTCATAAATTTAGCATAGTTAGGCATATGAGCTAAAGTTTCAGCAAATGGTAAATTGATGTGCAGTTTCTTAAACATCTCTAGAAACCTAGCCTTTTGCTCATTTTTCTTTTCCTGTTTAGCAACTGCAGGAAATGGCAGTCTATTTATATCAAGATCCTCTACCCTCGGATTCACTAAACTTTTACCCTTATCAGTTTTAGGAGCATCTTCATTAACTTCTACTCTAGAGTTAGAATTACTTACCGTCCGTGTTGGCTCCTCCTTTTCTGATGATGAAGAATTTTTACCTTGGCTTTCTTTCGGTACCATTTTCTTACCACTTCTCAGTGTGATGGCTTTAGCTTCCTCTTTTGGATTTCGGTCTACATTCGAAGGGAATGTTCCCGGTTGTCTTTGAGACACGGAATTCGCTAGCTGCCCCACTTGAGTCTCTAAATTCCTCATGGAAGCATCTTGGTTCCGGTTCCACTGCTCTTGAGATTTCCACCTTGACTCTTGATTAGCCATGAACTGCTGTTGGCTATTTACAAACTGTTGTTGACTGTTTATGAAAGTAGCCAACATGTCTTCCAGATTTATCTTCTTTTCTTGCACAAGTGGCCTCGGCTAGTATCCCGGTGGGTGGTATTGCTGCCCTTGGTTCTGATGAGTGTTCTGGTTGAAGGGAGGTCTAACTTGTGGTTGAGAGGATGAAGCAATTGGATTTCCATCCTTCCAAGAGAAGTTTGGATGATTTCTCCATTCCGGATTATATGTGTTGCTGTAGGGGTCATTCCTTCTGTAATCCCCTATGGCATTTATATCTCCCATTGCCCCACTCTCTTGACCAGCTTGCCCACTTTCATACCATCCACTTTCTTGAGCCACAGAGGCTACATTCTATACTTTCAGACTACTCATTTCCTTCCTCATGGACTCAATCTGTGCCTTCAGCATTGACACCTCATCCACAGCATGTATCCCTTGTCTTTTTGGTACTGGCCTAGGATTAGACCATTGGGCGTCATTCGCCATCATTTCATCTAATAGATGAAAAGCCTCCTCTGGTAGTATATTCATGAATGACCCTCCTGATGAAGCATCCAATAAAGATCTTGTCTGTGGTGTAACCCCAGAATAAAATGTTGTCATCAGGTGGTATATGGCTATCTCATGATGTGGATAGCTTCTTAACAGCCTTCTAAACCTTTCCCAGGCTTCATGAAACGGCTCCTCACTCATTTGACTAAAACCCAATATATTGTTACGAATGTGCGCAGTCTTTGTCGGAGGGAAGAATCTCATCAAAAATCTCTCCTGTAACTGATCCCATGATCTAATCGATTGTCTAGGTAGCATTTGCAACCATTCACGTGCTTTTCCAATCAATGTGAAAGGGAATAACTTTAATCTTACCGAGTCGGATGATACTCCAGGAATCTGAACCGTATCACTGACCTCTAAGAATATGTCTAAATGTTGTGCGGGGTCTTCCACTTCTGAACCCGTAAACTGATTCCTCTGTACCATATTGATGGTGGCTGGTTTAAGCTCAAACTGCACTCTCCTTGGCAACACAATCGTCCGATTATCCTCATTCCATCTTGGTACTGCATAATCCCTTATGGTCCTCTGCCTCGGGACCTCTTCTCTATGATTCCCTTGATTTCCATCTTGTGCCCTCGGCACTTGTTCGTTCTCGGGAGGAACTTCACCAATAGGGAGAATATTGTCTTCCATGTTATAATTTCTATTAGCTCTCCTTCGTTGATGTAAAGTCCTCTCGATTTCAGGATCGTAGGGTGCTATTTGCTCCTGTCTCAATCTGCTCATGCACCTCAACAACTACCTGAAAAGAATAAACAAAAAAATAAAATAAAAAGAAAAGCACACACAAGTAATAATCAAAACTTAAACAAACGCCAGTCCCCGGCAACGGCGCCAAAAACTTGACACGACCTCAGCAAGTGTACTGAATCGACAAGTAATATAATGGAGTATTTTTAAGACTCCGAGTTATCGTACCCAAGAGACTGTGTGCGCAAGTAATGAAAATCAAATGTATGCTAAAGAATTCCCAGTTATTTGAATTTATTGAATTAACTACTGATTAAAAACAAAGAAAATTTATTGAATTAACTACTGATTAAAAACAAAGAATTTAAATAACCAAAATAAGTAAACAAAAACAATCAAATTAAATTGACAGCAACAATTGCAATAAACTAAATTACGGAAAAATTAACAAGATAAGAATTCAAAATTAGACAAACGTTGCTCAGGTTCACTCATCCACCCCATACCCAGATATGAATCAAAACACATAAAGAAAACATATATGAACGAAATCGGGATAACCCTCTTAACCCAAGCGTCCCATTCCGGAGCAAGCTACTCTAATTACATGACGTCCCATTCTGGAGCAAGTCATACAACTAGCCTAATCACGGGTCTAAAATCCTAGGTTCGGTTTGCTTTCCCATTTCGGAGCCAAACAACCCAAAACCTACTTATTTCACTCCTCACTCAAATCTTAAACCATGAAAACATGCACATATGGATTCCCTTGCGGAGTAGTCCGAATGTTACAGCAAACATGACAGAAAATCTGAAGATAAATTATCATGACATTTAATCATTCAATTCAATAACCAATTAAGATACATGAATTAATCCATTCATCAAAACAGGAAATTAACTTGAAAACATACATCTCATGATTTGACAATAATAACCAGTGAAATAAACCTTCATTCATATATCAAATATCAAAATATGTTTAGAGTTCACATCTAAGATAGGGGTTTAGAGATCCCCCAAACAACTAAGAAACTACTCACAATCCATTACAAAATCAAAAGAATAAAGGAAAGAATAAACCCAGAAATTCATTGAGGTAGAAATCCCGGTTGAATCTCACGTTCTTCAGTCTTCTTCTTCAGATCTTTAATGGAGAATAAAACCAAAATTCTGGAAAACTAGAAAACTAACAATCTCTGAAAATTAACTATGTATCTAATGAAAATTACTCTCAATTTCTAATTAAATTCTCAAAGCAAGAATGAAGATTAAAGTTTAGAACCGCAAAATCACTCAGAAAATCTCAGCTGCTAAAACTAATGGGAAAAACTAACTAAAAAAAATCCGAACCCTAACCAAAGAGAAAAGTGCGTTTTTATAGTTCCAGATGGAACAATGAAATTCATTATCACCGTGTTCAGTCGAGAATTTCAAATCCTTTTACGCATAGGAGAGGGGTCACGGTGACAATGAAATTCATTGTCACCGTGAGGTCTTCAAAGTTTCGCTTCTATCCAGGAAATAATTATGTCACGATCACAATGAAATCCATTGTGACCGTGAGGTACGTGCTGCTTTGATTCTGCCCAATCGTTCGCTATGTCACGGTCACAATGAAATCCATTGTGACCGTGACCCATCTAGGTCAGCTCCTGACTTCCACTTCTCTTTATATCACGGTCACAATGAATTTCATTGTGACCGTGATGTACCTAGAATCTCACCTGCAAAGACAAATAAAAATCCATCAAAAACAATCTATAATGCATCAAAATTCCAATTTGACTAAGATTAGTAAAATTAACCTAAAGGAAACAAAACCTAACACAAAAACACAACTAAACACCTAAAATCATATAAAAACACCCTCAAAACTAAGTACTGTATTGAAGTTATCAGGTTCAATACTTATCAATTACCTCTATCATTTAACTAAATCACTATTTTTCTATATAGTCTCCATTTAATTACAGATATGCCCTTAAGCAAGTCTCCTAACTCTTATTTATTCACTTAGCGTATAATTTACTGTCTAGTCCTCAAACTTTCATTTTAGTTTTCATTTGACTATCACTTCACCCATATAATCACATATCACTATATTTTGCTATTCTCACAATAATGTTTTTATTTCTACACTTCTCTACATTTGACGTGTAAATTTTACAGTTTGGTCCCTCAAATTATCACTTGCATGTTCGTATTACATATTAATTCATTTTAAGCTTTTACTTTACATTTAAAGTCATTAATCACTCATTTTATCATTTTTATTCATTTCACTTATTATTTCATGTACAAATTACTGTTTAGTCCTTATTTTATCACTTTCAGGATAAATTACGTTTTTGCCCTTCTTTTGACGTTATTTACGGACACTACAAGAAAATGGAAAAATAGCAACGGAAATGATTTTTCGTTGCTAAAATTGGTTGAATTTTGGAACTTTAGCAACGGAAATATAATTGGTGATATTCCGTTAATTATATTTCCGTTGCTAAAAGTGGAGGGAATTTTTAGCGCCAAAATTTAGCAACGGAATAATATTTCCGTTGCTAAAAGTGGAGGGAATTTTTAGCGCCAAAATTTAGCAACGGAATTTAGCAACGGAATAATATTTCCGTTGCTAAAAGTGGAGGGAATTTTTAGTGCCAAAATTTAGCAACGGAATTTAGCAACTGAATAATATTTTCGTTGCTTAATAATATGCAAACACGCAGGGGAAAATTTGGGAACAAAAAATAGCAACGGAATATTTTTTCCGTTGCTAATTTAGCAACGAAATATATATTCCGTTGCTAAATATTAAGGCTGGAAATATCGGGTTCTAAAATAGCAACGGAAAATTTATTCCGTTGCTAAATTAGCAATGGAATATATTTTTCGTTGCTATTTTAGCAACGGAAAATATATTCCGTTGCTATTAGCAACGGAATATATTTTCCGTTGCTAAATCTGATAAAATCGGATTCTAAAATAGCAACGGAAAATTTATTCCGTTGCTATAAATTTCTAATATTTAGGGTGGAAAAAATCAAGTTCTAAATTAGCAACGGAATGTCTTTTCCGTTGCTATTTAGCAACGGAAATCATATTCCGTTGCTATTAATTTTTAATTATTCATGCTGGAAACTCAAAACTATATCGTTTTGAGTCCCCTCCCTCTTCTTTCTTTTTTTTACTTTCTTTTCTTCTTTCCTTTCCCTCTCTCCCGATTCCCGTTCCAGCCTTTTCTGTTTCCGTTGTTGATATTCTAATGTGAAGTATTTGGTAGATTTTTTTACTTCAAACGAAATTTTGCTGAATTTCTTTTAAACTTGAGTTTAATTGGTTGTGCAGGAAAAGTCAATGGGTAAGAGGCCTACATATCCTGAAGTATTTATGTACACCCATACAAAAAAGCATGATGGTCAGACATTTGTTAATACGCGTTGCAGACAACTCAATGTATGTAAATTTTATATATGAATATTAATTATTTTATTATAATGTACTTAATTTATTGTAATTATTGTAATTATAGGAGCAATTACAAGAGACTCTCACTCAACAACGGCAGAACTCTGAAAATGTTGATGAGAGTCAGATATTTCTTGAAGCAGTTGGTGGTAAGAATAATCGGGGAAGGATTTTTGGCTTAGGATCTATTGCAAATACATTCCATTCTCATTCCCATGCATCATCTACAGCTGCTAGTAGTAGGCGTTCTGAACCTTCTGAGAGAGTCATTCAGTTAGAGAATACTGTCAGCATGTTGCTCGATACTGTAATCCAACTAAAGAATGAGATGAAAGAGATGAGAAGCAAGGGCAACACCTCTCAACAGTCAGAGCAGCCAGATCGTCCTCCTTCACCAACTACATAGTTTATATATTTGTTATATTTAGGTATTGAGACCGATTTCATGTTGTGTTTTTATTAATTTCTATGGATTCTTACTTTACAGTAGAATATGTATTAAGAATTTTTATTCTTGTACATTTATACTATTACAAGTAAATTGCATTACAAATTTGGATTATATTTATTTTATGACCAATAAAATTAAAATTTAATTAAAATCTTATGCTACCAATAAAATTGGATAATTTCTATGATTAAATTTAGCAAATTAGCAATAGAAATATGGAAAATTTAATTGGTTGAATTTAGCAACGGAAAAATTTTTCGTTGCTAAATTAGCAACGGAAGAATTATTCCGTTGCTAAATTAGCAATGGAAAATATACTTCCGTTGCTAAATTTAGCAACGGAAGTATGGTTTCCGTTGCTAAATTTGGCAACGGAGACGTAAATTCCGTTGCTAATTTAGCAACGGAATAATAATTCCGTTGCTAAATTAGCAACGGAAAATTTTTCCGTTGCTAAAAATGACCAATACAACAGAACTTTTCTTGGTTGAATTTAGCAACGGGATTTAGCAACGAAATTTAATTTTCGTTGCTAAATTTAGCAACGGAATTTCTTTCCGTTGCTAAAAATTAGCATCCAACGGTTTAGCAACCAAAAGCTCCGTTGCTAATTTCCGTTGCTATTTTTGATTAGCAACGGAAAATGTCTATTTTCCGTTGCTAAATTGTAATTTTCTTGTAAACTGCCATTAGTTCATTTCTCTTTTCATTTTAAATCATCATTTGACTTACAAATTACAATTTAGTTCTTGAATTAACATTTTTATGGCAAATTACATTTTAGTTCCTAAACTTTGGATTCTTTACGGGACTGTCATTTTATTTCACTTTTCATTTACATGTCACTTTTTAGTACACTTTTTAACTACATTTTCATACTTTTTATATCATAATTTACCAATTAGTCTCACGACTAATTATTTTTGCAGTAAATTATGTTTTGGTCCTTGGACTTTTATTTTCTTTCATATAAGTCCTTTTTCATTTAAATTTTCGTGTTCACTATACTCATTACATTTCAGGTCATTTTCATCATTATGACCCGTTTGGCTTATGATTTGGGATAAATTACCATTTTGATCCCAACTTTTTATTTTCTTTCATTTAGGTCCTTTCTCATTTAACTTTTCATTTTCATGCTACTTTTCACACTTTCAAGTCATTTTACTTATGACACTTTACTTTTGACAGAATCATATCATTTTACGATTATGCCCTTTTTGCACTTAGGCTTTTTCATTATCTCTTTTCACATTTTATCATTTTACATTTTATCACTTTACTTTATATCGTATTACATTTTATCTTTTTACTTTTTACACTTTCAAATCATTTTACAATCATGTCACTTTTATGCTCCTAGCACAATTCCGACAGAAAATCTGCAAACTGGATATGCGGGATGTGGGCCCCAGAGTCTCACTACAATACACTGAGAAATGACCCCAAAGGACCACAATCACTTTCATATAACATATAACGTATGAGATATGACATGTAACATATAACAGAAGCTATGGGAGACCATCGCGAATCTTGCCATAGCAAAGCAAGTGGCCATGACTTGCACCGCGGTAATAGAAGTCCTTATGGCTAGCCAAACATATCCTGAACTAGATTAAACAACCAGACACTACTAAGGGCAACTTTTTCAAAAGACTTTCAAATCTACTTTTGTACTTTTAACACTTTTATTTTACATATAACATATAACATATTACGTATAACTTATCAATTCATTTTTATTTTAATCACTTCATTTTCATTACTGTCACTTCATTATCATTTTAATACCCTAATCGATCACTATTCTGATCAATTAGGCATAATTCTCATTATATACTTATTTTTCATAATAAGTATATAGAAGCCATTCAATGGCTAAAAATTCATTTCAAAGCTGATTTCATTCATTTCATATCATTTCAATTTCGATTATTCATTTAATCAAAATAACATCAAATATATGTATAATTTCAATTATTTCAATAATTATCATTATTTTCACTTTGAGTATAATGGAATATCACACTCAAAAATATTCATATATATTCCATAAATTTCAATTAAATTTATGGACACTTATTTTCATGTCTAAATTCATTTTAAGCCATTACACTTTAATTATACTTAAAACATACCCTAGTATACACTAGGGTACCCTTCGGCCAAGGTGATTATTTCACGTTACAATTTCTTTTAGTTTCATTTAAACATGTCAATTATCATATTAAAGGTTCTTAGTCACTTTTCTAAGCTTATTATTCATTTACACATACTTTTAACACAAATTCACTTAAATCAATCATTTGCTTTTCATGCATTTCTTTTCATTTAACCCTCCATTTCACTTCTAATTCACTTATTTATTCATTTTACACTTCGTATGACATATAAACCATATAACGTATCATAGTTCTCTACTTAAACCATTCGGCCCTCATAGGGTTTTTCTCTAACATTTTATTTTTCATCCAATTATCACTCAATTCACTAAATTCAACCTCAATTCACATATGTATACCATTTAATTTCATGTAATCACTAGGTATACCTTAAATATCCCTAAGTATACCATTATGTCACATTGTGTCTAACACTTGCACTTAGTTTTTTTTCACTTTAATCACTCTAATTAGCTGAATTATCCCTCAATTTCAATTATACATGCATTTTACATATAATCACTATTTACACATAACACAAAACCCTAAATTTTCAAAGAAAATTCATGGATTAGGTAATCACAAACCTTATGTCCATGCTATTGGCTCCTCAAGCTCCTCAATTCTTGACTTTCACCTTTGAAAAATCATTTTCCTCCATTTTTTCCTCACATGGCCGAATACACACAATAAACAAACATCAATTAATTTACTTCTTTTATCAAATCAAACCTCATAAACATACTCTAAACACCCTAGAGTACTCATAAAAATCATTAAATCAATTTAAAACAATCTAATTCTCTTACGTCCAATTTGAGACATAATCTTTGATCCATATTTTCCCTTTCTTTTAATCGACTAAATGGATACTATAGGTTGCTATAAACTCCTAGAGGGGCTGAATCACATCTAGGACACTTGAATTTGGCAACAAATTAAGCAAAGATTGAAGAAAAATGGAGAAAGGAACAAAAGAGGCACTTTGGCCAAATGAAGGGGAAGAGAAGGCAGAATAGATAAGGATCATCCACCTAATTTTTTTGCCATCAATTGCTTTTAGAGTGGCCCAAAGTAGTCCAACAAAGGGTCCACCCAATTGCACTTTTAAGCCTAATATGCAATTTTTTTTTCTATGGTTTTCTCACTTCACAACTCCAAATTACTCCAAATTTGATTCCATAATTTATATCATGTAAAAATTAGGCTGTATACAAAATTTTAGCCCAATCGGAGTCCGTTTTCGGTCCGGTTCAATCAAATCGGTCCGATCAGCAAATTTTCGGTGTTCTCCAATTAAAATTTCCCTTTTCACTACCAAAAAATTATACATATCATTTAAAGCCTATCTGGAAGTTCCTGCAATTTTTAAAGTTTTGGTCAAACCTCTGGTCAATCGAGTACTATTAAAACCGAAATCACATCTTTTTTCTTACTTTCTAAGTCTAATTACTTATAAAAATGAATCTATAATTCTTAACATATGTTCGTTAGACTCCAATAATATTTTGGGTTCAATCGGAAAGCATTTCTCAGTCTGGTAATTATTTACCAGTCCGATAATCTAATTTTTCAGTGTCACCAAAAATTAATTTTTCATTACTATATGATTCTACTCATCAATATGAGTACGTTCGTATTTTTATATTATTTTTCTGAGATCCGTAGCACTCTCTACGGCCCAGTCAAACTTCCAGTCAACCTAATAATTATTCAAATCGGAACCGCAACTTTATCTTATTTCTGACTTTTGAGACTCCATTTGACCTCGATTTCACTCCAAATTTTAATTTCGAACTCACTGTAGCTTATACTTTTCATTAATTAAATAAAATATTTTTTTTATTTCAGGAGGTACTATTCACCCCGGTGTCACTATTCACTGTTGAAAAATACTATTTCCGGGTAATCCGGTATTGGGGTCATTACACTACATCTAGGTCTCTCACTAATTTAAGTATCAGAGTGTTAATCCCCTGCACTTCAGGGGTTAGTTTTTGTTGGTTTTGCACATTGGCCTTTAGCCTATTGTGGATCGGCTCCATCTCGTTTCAAGTTCTAACATTCAAGGACTTATCAAGTATATTTTCATAAATATTATCATAATTTTAGTGATAATTCAAAAGATAATTTTTCAATATTATCGTTTTTATAATATTGTTTCTTATTTAAAAAAATGGACAAGAAGTTTGATATTCTAATTAAACTATTATTATCAACCTAGATTTACAATTATAATCAGATAATCCCAATGTTTAAAGAACATTAGGAAATAATAGTTATAAATAATAGTGGTTTAATGATTATAAACTTCCAACAAAATTTCTTTACGCCATACATATTCTAAAATATATTTTTTTAATCTCTTTCTCACTTTTTTGAATTTAATTTTTAATGATTTTTTACTCTCTTCAAATGTAATATTAGTTTTTTTTTTCTTTTTTTATATTTTCTTTATATATATGTATATTATACCACACATCGGGAGACCCTACGACTAGTTTAATAGAGGTGTCCTTAGTTTCCTTAAACTTATATGGATATTATGGTTAGTGGATATATAAAAATTAATTTGAATAAATGCAAATATTTAAAAATTATTTCTATTTTTTAAATTTTTTTCTTGATAGAATTTTAATGTTAACATAAATTTTATAAATTATAATTGAGATGGTAATATTCCAAATCTTCAATTTATAATTTCTAGCTCGCGAAATACTAAAAATGTGCTCAATTAATGTACATATAGTGCTACTAGTTTTATGTACACGTATATTATTAATAAAAAAAATGCTTTACATTCACATCTATTTTGACATTCTAAAATGTTCATCTTTCATCTAGCAGATAACCAATATATATATATATATATATATATATATATATATATATATATATATATATATATATATATATATTATTAATTCCATTTTAATTAAGCAAATTTAATTGAAAGATTTTTAAAATTTTAAGCAGTAAATAAAAGATAAATGAAAAAGAGACAAAAAAAATTCAAACTGAAATCGATCGAAATTCAGAATGACGTCATTTTGGTTAGTATATATGTGTATATATATAATTATATTTAAATAAAATATATATTGCCACAATCTCAAACTTTTAACCTCTCGGCTTTTTCTCCTCCTCTATTGCTTATCCCCTCTTATTTGAAGTTAATTTCACTATGATTACTGAACTTATACTCAAACAATACTAATATAATTAAAGAATTTTCGTTCTCTTAAAAATTACTGAATTTAAAATATTTATACTAAAAAGTCACTTTGATAGTTTTCCAGCTAAAAAACCGTCGAAAAGTTTAGCTGGCGCATACATTCAGCACTCCTGCATACCTGGCATGCCACATGGAAAAAAGGACATGTAATGGCATGCTACATGGATATTTCGACAAGTTAGCTTGTCACGTGGCATGCTTATATGTCATTTTTTCACTTAGCGTGCCATGTGTCAAGCCACGTGTGCGGAGATTCTAAATGTACGCACCAGTTGGACTTTCCAAAAGTTCTTTCACCGAAAAATGGTTAAAGGGATTTTTTTTTATATATATGTTTTAAGTTCAGTAATTTTTAAAAGAACAAAAATTTTTTAATTATATTTTTGTTATTTGAGTATAAGTTTAGTGATTATAGGTGAAATTAATTCTTTTATTTGCCACTTTGTCTCACTTTATTTCAGTTGCCGTTGGCCTCCTAGTTTCGGCATCAAAATTACATAATTTTACTAATATTTCGGTCGGTTGATTTTAACGGTTTTTAGATATTAAAAACTGAATTGATAAAATCAAATTTTTATTTTAAAATCAAATTAAATATATCAAATTATTTTCGGTCATATCCGGTACGGTATGTCTTGTTTCGATTTTCAATTTGATTTTTTTATTCCTAATTGTGATCCGTCCCAAAAAACTAAAACCGGAAAGAATAAACCTGAAGTGACCCAAATCTGCTAGATCCGGTCCGATCCGATTGCCAGGTCTACTTACAACCATTTTTATGAGTACTTTTATTCAATATATATTGATATTTAATTGTCAATTCGCAAAATATCAAAAGGATTCATCTTATATCCTATATTTAATAAAATTATATTAAATATTTCGATATCCATGAAAATGAACTTAATTATTTAAATAGGGGAGTAACTGGTAAATATAACGTGTGTGTATAAGAAATCAAGAGAGCAAAATGATATAGATATATAGACAAACCAGTTCTCATGGATTTTCCGATTGCAAGATTTTCTATTGGATTTAAATAAAATCTATAGTGGTATATGTTATTTTTTTTAAAAAAAAAAGAAAAGAAAAATTGATATCAGGTATGACAAGTTAATTGACAAAGGGATAGAAAAAGTTGGACAAGTTGATTTCATTTGGAACTTTGAGGAGAAAAAGCAAACCCTGAAAGGAAAATGGAAAAGACTGGCATCTAGGAGAGATTGAACAACTTAGATGTGAAGAGTCATTGCCTTGTAAGAAGCCAAAGAATGAAGCTCAAAATTGGTTGGCAGATATAGACAGTATAGAAAATAGAGTCCAAAACAGCTTAGCACAAAAGCCGGTGGAGTGCAATATTTAGAGGCAATGTGAGAAAAATTATTGAAGATGTCACAGAGCTGATCGAGATGGGTAGCTTTGAAGATGGGCTCGTAATGGATGTAGAAGGCAATGGTGAAGAGACGTTCCCAACAACAGAATTAGTGGGTGAAGCTTTCCAAACTAACAAGAATAAGATTTGGGAATGTTTGGCGAATGATGAGATCTCAAGCATCGGCGTTTATGGGATGGAAGGAAGTGGCAAAGCTACACTCGTGAAACATATTCATAGCCAGCTTCAAGAAGAAAAAGATCTCAAGGTCCATTGGATTACTGTATCACAAGATTTTAGAGTTGATAGATTGCAGACTCTCATTGCTGAAAGTATCAATTTGAATCTTTATGATGAATGTGATATTTCTAAAAGAGCTGCAAGATTATTGAAAGCATTGAAGGGAAAATAAAAATGTGTTCTTATTCTAGATGATTTGTGAGATCATTTTGAATTGAAGGTTGTGGGTATACCCGTAAAAGAAATTGGATGCAAGTTAGTTCTGACAACCCGTTCATTATGTTGGATTTTTTAATAAGGAAAAACAGAATAAATTTGTGGAGATAGGATTTAGAATATGCAGCCAAAAGTGAATACTTTATTTGATAACCAAACTTACATTTATAATGCTAAAAATTGGAAAGATATGATAAATATTCTAACAAACTAATGTGATTCACTAGGTGACCTACTAACACAAGAATTGCAAAGAAATAGGAACAAGAATTCAATAACCAAAGACAAAGTCTAAAAACATATAAATAAATGTGATCAATTTTTCAAACAAATTTGAATCATTCTCCAACATTCTTTCTTGATTCAAATTTGTTAGACTTCTTGCCCTGATGATGTACTTCCCATCACCCTTCACTGGTTGGAGCACATCTCTCCAAAATCTGTTTCTTAGTGCTCTCTCACCAATCTTCAATGGTTGGAGCACTTCTCTCCAAAATCCACTTCTTGGTGCACTTCTCACCAATATTAAAACAATTTATCATCCTTTTCAGTAGCATGTCTTAGTTTTGCAATTCCTTATTCTCATACATTTTGAATGAATGAACCAAATTCCTACTCCTTTTGTCATAAATCAAGCATTTTTCATTGTCAAAGACAGCATAATACCCGTCTTCAATAACTGACCCAAACTCAAAAGATTATTTCCCAAACTAGGAATATACATGACATTATGAATGAGTTTCCTGCCCGTTTTGCAATTTACTGCAATTGTGCCAATACCAGTCACCTTAACTTGACTTTTGTTTCCCAATGTCACATTTGATTTCATCGAATCATCAATTTTCACAAAATAACTCCGGTTGCCTATCATATGATTTCTACAGCCACTGTATAAATACCATATCTTAGAGGACATAGCAACATTAGCAGCCAAATAAGCAATAAATAAATTATCAGAACCACCATCTTTCTGTTCATAGAAATTAGCTTGGGTTTTCACTTCACAATTCTTTGCTATATGGCCAAAGCCTTTGCAATTATAGCATTGAATTGCATTTTTTCCATGGTCAAATTTGTTTTTTTGCCAACAGTTTTTCTCCAAGTGGTTAGATTTACCACAATTTAAACATATTGGTTGAGAATTTACATTACCCTAATGTTTATCTTGACCATTTGAGCCACCATGACTTCTGCCGCAGCTTGATCGTCCTTGCCTACGCATCTTCTATTGACAAATCCACCTCTTCCTGAGCCTTCAGACTTCTTCATCTCAATCTTTTTCTGAAAAATATGCTCTTTTAGCAAATTCCCAATTTTTAATGGTGAGAGAGTTGATGTATTGCTGAACGCCATGCCGCTGCTTCCTTTCCCACAATCACAGGCCCCTAAAGATCATAAAAAAGCTTTGATACCACATTGGGATTTTTAGGAAGGGAGAAGAGAAGAGAAAAAAATAAAATATTTGAATCTTTTATTTCTTATATTAAATTGAAATAATTATTGACTTTATATAGGCAAATATAATTAATCTCTTAAACTAATTCAGATTTTTTTCTCCTTAAAATCCTACCATATAAAATCAAATAAAAACAAACTAAAGACCAATTCAAAATTATAATTTTGAAAACTAATTATTTTGAATTATTCTAACACCTTCCCTTAATTCAAAATTAAAAAAAAAATCAAACTTTCATAAAGCACTTCTCCATACTTCTCAATTTTTGTGATGCACTTCTCATCACATCTGTTTATGTTGATGCACCATCTCATCGACTTTTTTCTTTGTTGATGCACCCTCTCATCAACTTTCTTAGTGCACTTCTCACCAATTAATCAAAAGAGAGTTTCTTCTTCAACCACATTCACCATATTTACTTCTTCTTCTTCATGAGCCCTTATCTAATTAAGGGTTGGATTATTTCCTAGAGATGGCAATTCCCTTTCCTCTTCAACCCATTACCATAAGCCAAGACCTTTTAGATGAGCTTTCATTTTGATAGCCCACACTTGATAGTTTTCACCATTGAAAATTAGAGGTGAGGGGATTGAAGTATTAGTGGCGGCCATAACTAAAATTCATAGGTCTCTCTAAGTTCTAAAACTCTGATACCATGTTTGGATTTTTAGGAAGGGAGAAGAGAAGAGAAGAGAAGAAAAGAAAAGAGAAGAGAAGAGAAGAGAAGAGAAAAAAATGAAATATTTGAATCTTTTATTTCGTATATTAAATTGAAATAATTATTGACTTTA
Organism: Excoecaria cochinchinensis; assembly: GCA_947683425.1. Taxonomy (NCBI): domain Eukaryota; kingdom Viridiplantae; phylum Streptophyta; class Magnoliopsida; order Malpighiales; family Euphorbiaceae; genus Excoecaria; species Excoecaria cochinchinensis. Next base: position 10,508,736 of record CANTUQ010000050.1, read on the forward strand.
TATAGGCAAATACAATTAATCCCTTAAACTAATTCAGATTTTTTCTCCTTAAAATCTTACCATATAAAATCAAATAAAAATAAACTAAACACCAATTCAAAATTAATTATAATTTTGAAAACTAATTATTTTGAATTATTCTAACACATTAGATGTGTGTTAGAAGATGACCTGTAAAGAGATCATCCAAATGGTTCCTCTTGATGAAAATGAAGCACGGAGATTGTTCGGAGCAAAACTTGGGGCACCACTTCCTTCAGATTTTATAGATATTGCGAAATCAATCACCAAGGAATGTGATGGTTTGCTGCTTGGAATTGTAACTATGGCTAGAAGCATGAGGGGAGTGGATGATATTCATGAGTGGAGGAACGCTTTGAGGGGGTTGAAAGAATCACGGGTCAAAAATGATCATATGAATGATAAGGTGTTTTCAATATTGAAATTCAGTTATCATCGCTTGAGTGATTCGACATTACAATAATGCTTTTTGAATTGTGCATTTTATCCAGAAGATTATAAGATCGAAAGAGAGGAGTTGATAGAATATATGATTAATGAGAAGATAATTCAAGGGGAAAGCAGGCAAGCAGCATTTGATGAGGGGCGTACCATGCTCAACAAACTTGGAAAAGCATTTTGTTGGAACGTATCACTGATATTGGGGAACTTAAATGTGTGAAGATGCATGACTTGATCAGGGATATGGCCATTCAAGTACTGGAAAAGAGAGGTGTGATGGTTAAAGCTGGTGCACAATTGGTAGCAATACCGGATTGTGAGAAATGTGTTAGGATTTATGGACAAATACATTATATATATATTTAGATTATAATAATTATATGTCATAACTATCATTTAAAAGACTTGGCCTAAATATTAAAGTGATCTAATTTATTTGAAATTAAAGTGGGCCATAATAATAATATTATAAGTATGGGTTAAATATATAGATACTCTTTTATAATTTCTAATTTTATGATGGGCTAAATTAGAAATAAAGGAAAACTTTTATTTTTCATATAAAAGGGTTATGGTCCCCAAATTATAGGTAAGGGGGTATTGTCTTTCTGAATTTCCATCTGCAGAAGATAGTTTTTTTTATCCTACCTATCAATTTGGAAGATCATTAGCCGCAATAATTTTGGTATTTTCAACTGAAACCATGAATTCAGGTATGCTTCTACTATAAATTTTATTTTCTTGATGATTTAACATGATTATTATTGCCAAGATAAATTCTAGGGTTTCTTATATTTGGTATCAGAGCCAGTTTCATGTTGAATCATTGAGAATTGATTTTTTAGGGTTAATGATTCTTTTAAATTGATTAAGGATTTTAATCAAAATTTTATTTAATTTCGGTTGTATTTGTGCATTTGATGGTTTTCTGGGCACAAAACTTTTTTTTTGGGTTTATCGGCTCAAATCTTTGTTTTTTGCGTTATTTTTTGATATTCAATTGGATTGTTCTTCGGCGCAATTGAATTGTTGCCATTTGTATTGCAATGATTTTTGTTTTATGCGATACTATGTACATTCATGGGTTGGGCCTCATTTACTGTTATCGGCATTTGCTAAATTTATTTTCTCTGGCATTTGTGGTTTGGCCAATTTGCTTACTTTTACTTTTGGGTTTCATGATTTTGTCCTTTTGTGCAGTGGCCATCAATCACGATTTTGCTTTTATTATTTGTAATTGATATTAACATGGCTACTTGGGTACTGTTCTCACTAGAAATAATGATATTATATTGACAATTATAATAATTATTATTATTGTTTTGTTTGTATTTGGCTTAGTATATATATTAAGTTTCTGCCAGTATGCATAAACAATTTGATATTAAGACATTTTTATTCTTGATTTCATTTTTAAATTTTGTGGAATTTAAATTTAAATTACAGTATGGCTATATATATGTTGAGATGAGTTAATTGAACCAATATGTTTCCAAAGTGATCTCTATGGAAGTCAATTGATTTATTTTAAAATATATAATTGGTTATGTGTATGTAATTACATAAACATTGATTGGCCCAAAGAAAAGTTGATGTTTAATATGATTACATATACATTTGTGGCAATTAGCATGTGATAATTATTTGGTTTTACATGTGAATAATAAATTAGCCCAAAGGAAGAATTATTATTTGACATGTTATTTTATTATTTGTGTTTAATTGCTACACCAAGATATCACTTACAAGTTAATATTTTGTTCAAAATTAAAGTATTAATGGAGTGTCAGATGTCTTGAGATGGGGTTTGTTGGCCTAAGGTCACATCCTGATTTTGATGATTATTAAATCTTAAATAAACTCTATTAAGAATTCTAGTCTAAATAAATTTCTGCAGAAAATTTTTCCTTGAGTTTGTCTGATGCAATACAACATTTCTGGAGATCAAGCTTTATCAGAATGAAAGAATGGTGAGATGCCTTAGTTTGTTAGGAATTAAGTTATTAAAATGTAAAATCAAATGCAACATAGTCTCACTCATGCATACACATTATTGTTTTAAATTTTCAGAAAAATGTTTTTAAGTTAGAAAATTAGCTTTTGATCAAAACAGGTTTTTCGTCAGAAAATGATTTTTGAGAAAATGAATTTCTGTGTATCATATTTCTAAAATAATTTCTAAATGAATTTCTATCTAACAATTTCTAACTGAATTTCTGCTCATATCAGAATTCTGGGCAAAATCCAGTATCGCACAAAAAGACAAAATAACGGCCATATAACGGCTAGTTGCATTTTAACTGGTCTGTTTTGCCCTCCAACAGCCATAAACGGCTAGTTTTTTATTTAAGCATCCAAAACTGATTTTTTGAGTATAAATACATGATGTTTTACACATTAGAAGGTTAGAAAAAGTTTGGAAAGAATTTCTACCTCTTAAGAGATAAAGCTTAATTTGTTACTTTCACTTTCCACATCTTTGTACTTCATTCTTTACTCATTCTCCTCAATTTGATTATAGCGCTTTTGTTGTAATCTTCTGGTGAGGAAATTCTATTGTAAAAGATTATGAGATAGGTTGGCTAGAAACCTAGAAGAGAGAATTCTAGTAAGGTTTTTAATCTTTTACTTTGGAAAAAAGATTGTGGGTAGATATACAAATTTAGGATTGTATATTGGCTTTTACTCTTACCTTTAAAAGAGTTAAGATTGAAGAAAGGCTCAAGTAGTGAATCTTGGGGAGTGGATGTAGGCATGTTGGCCGAACCACTATAAATTCTGTGTGCAAGCTTTTCTGATCTCTATTCTACAACTCTACATTCTTTCTAATCTGTTTTCATAGTTTGGTCTTCTATAACTCAAATCTGTTCCATTAGAAAATCAGCCAGAAAATTTCGAGATACCCAATTCACCCCCCCTCTTGTGTGTCTTTGGGACCTACATTTGGTATCAGAGCGGTTCTCAATCTTCCTAAGGCTTAACATCCTTGAGTGATCCGAAGAATGGCTGACGCTCCAATTGCTACACCTTTCAAGGAAGGACACTCAGTTCACCGTCCTCCTATGTTTAATGGTGAAAACTATCCCTTTTGGAAAGTTGTGATGAGACACTTCATTCAATCATAAGATATGGATTGCTGGGATATTATTGAAGATGGATATGAGCCTCCAAGAAAGACAGTAACTGCAGAAGGAGCTTCTGCTACTGCTACTGTATTAAAAATAAAAAAAGAATTTACTGAAATAGAGAAGAAACTTGTGCAACTGAACTCCAAAGCTATGAGTATTTTGTTTTGCTCATTGCAAACAAATAAGTTTAACAGAGTCTCTGGATGCGATACTGCCAAAGAGATATGGGACAAGCTGAAAGCAACATATGAAGGTACCAATCAAGTTAAAGATACAAGATTGCACGTTCTGATGGTTGATTATGAAAGCTTCAAGATGAAACCTGGGGAATCTATCTCTGAGGTAATAAACAGGTATGTAAAATTGACTAATGATATAAAAGCTCTTGGCAAAAAACTTGATGAACATGATAAAATTGCAAAGCTGGTAAGAGGTCTTACACCTAGATGGAAAGCAAAAGCTTTAATTTTATTGGATAAGGATCTTAGTACTCTTAACTTTGATAATGTTTATGGATCTCTTATTTCACATGAGTTGTATATTAAGTCTCAAGATGCAGAGAAAGAAAAAGACAGGAAACTAAAGGCTATTGCTCTCAAGGCAGAGTTTGGGAGTGATTATTCTATAGGAGATGATGAGATGGCGTTGATCACCAAAAAATTCAAGAAGCTGTAAAGAAAAGGAAAGAAGTCCTATAAAAAACAGCATCAAAAATTCTCTCATCACAAGGCAGAGAACTCTTCAAAATCTGCAGGAGATATTGTCTGTTATGAATGCAACAAACCATGTCACATCAAATCCAAATGCCCAAATTTAAAGAAAAATGAGAAAAGATTCAAGAAGAAGGCTATGAAGGCTACGTGGAGTGATAGTGAAGAATCAAGCACTAATGAAGGAGAATTTGGAAATTCTGATGATATCGGTCTGATGGCAGTCTCTGATTGTGAAGAACAAGATTCATCTTCAGATGAAGAAGTAAAGGCCACAGCTGATAACTCAGAAAAATCTGAGGTAAGTGATTTAGATTCCAATTCTAATGGTAATGAGTATGAGAGAATGCTTGATTGCTTTGAAGAATTGCATTATAAATATTGCATGCTTAAGAAGATGCATGTTGAAATGAAGAAGGATTTTGATGCTTTAAAATTGGAACATGAAAATGTTAGTAAATTAGAAACTAAATTGAAAAATGATTATTCTAATTTGGAAAGAAAATATGCATCTTTGCATGAGAAATCCAAAGGAAAACAGATTTGTGTGTGCAATAATAACGTTGTTGAAAATGCTATATCTGCTCACGCAAGTTCATCAAAGAATTTTTATAAGAGAAGTTACACCAAGAAAAAGGTTGGCAAAGCTGTATCTTATGGTAAACTAGCAACTAATTCTTCTGCTACATGCTTTTACTGTTGCAAAAAGGGGCATATATCAAAGTTCTATTTTTATAAGAAGAATGCTAATTTTATCAAGCAAAAATGGGTGATTAAAAATTCTGGAATAGATACTGCTAACCCTGTAGGACCCAAGATAAATTGGGTACCTAAAATTGTTTGATCTCATTGCAGGTTTGCCTAAGGAGCACCAAAACTGAAAAATGGTATATGGATAGTGGCTTCTCCAGGCATATGACATGGGACAGAACCAAGTTCACAAAATTGGTAAAGTCTTCTGGTGGTTCTATTAGTTTTGGTGACAATCGAAAAGGAAAAATTATTGGAACTGGATCAATTGGTTCTAATCCAGTTATTGAAGATGTTTCTCTTGTTGAAGGACTAAAGTATAATTTATTAAGTGTTAGTCAGTTGTGTGACAAGAAGAGAAGAGTAATTTTTGAAGTTGATCATTGTAGAGTTGAAGATGTTGAAACTGGAAAATCTGTTTTAAAGGGTCAGAGATCTGGAAATATCTACTTAGTTAGTCTTGAAGACATCAAGAAAAGTGAAGCTAAATGTTTGATCTCAAAAGAAGATGTGAGTATCTTATGGCACAGAAAGTTGGGGCATGCCAGTTTTTACGTGATTGAGAAGCTAATAAGAAAAGACTTAGTAAGAGGTATGCCTAAGATGAAAATTGATAAGGATCATTTGTGCAAAGCGTGTCAGCTTGGGAAGCAAACTAAGAATTCTAAAAAATCCAAGTCTGGCGTGTCTACTGAGAAGGCTTTAGAGCTGCTCCACATGGATTTATTTGGTCTAATTAATCCCTCAAGTATTGGTGAAAAGTCATATGTTTTAAATGTGGTGGATGACTACACAAGATACACGTGGGTGCTATTTCTTGCTCATAAGGATGATGCTTTTGAAGCATTTAAAAAGTTAAGCAAGAAGATTCAAAATGAAAAAGGATATAAGATCACAAGTATCAGAAGTGATCATGGTGGAGAATTTGAGAATAAAAAGTTTGAAGATTTCTGTAGTAACTCTGGAATCAATCACACCTTTTCTACTCCAAGAACACCACAGCAGAATGGTGTAGTAGAAAGGAAGAATAGAAATTTTGAAGAGATGGCCAGAACTATGCTAAACGAGAATAATCTACCTAAGTACTTCTGGGCTGAGGCAATTAACACTGCTTGCTACATTTTGAATAGAATTATGATCAGGTCTGTGCTGGAAAAAACTCCATATGAGCTATGGAAATGAAGAAAGCCCAACATCAGCTACTTTCAACCGTTTGGCTATAAGTGTTTCATTTTTAATGATAAAAATAATCTAGATAAATTTGATGCAAAATCAGATGAAGGTATATTTTTAGGTTATTCATTAAACTCCAAAGCTTATAGAGCTTTTAATAAAAGAACACGTAAAGTAGAAGAATCAATAATGTTAAATTTGATTTTACTAATGTAAATGTTGGAGAAAGGAGTTTGTCTGATGATGAAACAAGTTTTGAGAAAGAAAAAGATAAAGAAATTCAAAGTGCTGAAACAGAGAAATCACAAGATCAGCAGGAAGAACCTAATGATAGTCATATGAATCAACTTGAGGAAGCTGAAGATAATTCTGAAATTCATGAGGAAAATGATCAAGAAACTCAGACAGAACAACAGCCTGAGCAGTCAACTGAACTACCTAAAGATTGGAGATTCCACAAATATCATTCAAAAGATAATCTATTAAGTGATCCCTCTCAGAAAATGATGACAAGAAGAGCCTTGCGAGAATACTGTGGTAATGTTGCCTTTGTTTCTCAACTTGAACCTAAAAATTATACTGATGCTCAAAATGATGAAAATTAGATCATCGCTATGCAAGAAGAGCTAAGTCAATTTGAAAGAAACAAGGTTTGGAATCTGGTTCCTAGACCCTCAAATTGTTCTATTATTGGCACAAAATGGGTGTTTAGAAATAAGTTGGATGAGCAAGGTAACGTGGTTAGAAACAAAGCCAGATTGGTGGCCTAAGGCTACAACCAAGAGGAAGGTATAGATTTTGATGAAACCTTTGCACCTGTTGCTAGATTAGAAGCAATTAGAATTTTGTGTGCATTTGCATGTTTCAAAAATTTCAAATTATATCAAATGGATGTTAAAAGTGCTTTTCTAAATGGTTTATTAAATGAGGAAGTTTACGTTGAAAAACCTCCAGGTTTTGAAAATTTTGAGCATCCAAATTTTGTTTACAAACTTAAAAAGACTTTATATGGTTTAAAGCAACCTCCTAGAGCTTGGTATGAAAGGTTAAGTTGTTTCTTGCTTGCACATGGTTTTAACAGAGGTAAAGTAGACACCACTCTTTTTATAACGCATAAATCATCTCATATTTTGATTGTTCAAATTTATGTTGATGATATAGTTTTTGGTTCTACTAACATTTCCTTGTGTAAAGAATTTGAAGCATTAATGAAAAAGGAATTCGAAATGAGTATGATGGGTGAGTTAACTTTCTTTCTGGGACTCCAAATCAAGCAATGTGCTGATGGTATTTTCATAAGTCAATCAAAGTATACTAAGGAGTTGCTGAAGAAATTCAAGATGTCTGATGCAAAAATTGCCAGTACCCCTAGGAGCTCAACAATAAAAATTGACAAGGATGAGAAAGGGAAAAATGTGGAAGAAAAGTTGTATCGAGGTATGATTGGATCTCTGCTATATTTAACAACAAGTAGACTAGACATTCACTTTAGTGTCTGTCTCTGTGCAAGATTTCAATCAGCTCCAAAGGAATCACATTTATCGGCAGTCAAAAGAATTTTGAGATATCTTTGTGGAGCATAGAAATTAGGACTTTGGTATTCAAAGAACACTTCTTTTAATCTCATTGGGTATTCAGATGCTGATTATGCTGGTTGCAGGATTGATAGAAAAAGTACTTCGGGTGCTTGCCATTTTCTAGGAAATTCATTAATAACATGGTCAAGTAGAAAGCAGAATTCTGTGGCATTATCTACAGCAGAGGCTGAGTACATAGCAGCTGGTGGATGTGTAGCTCAAATTCTGTGGATTAGACAGCAACTGAAAGATTATGGGATAGAATTTGACAACATTCCAATATTCTGTGATAATACAAGTGCTATTAATTTGACAAAGAATCCTATTTTGCACTCTAGAACAAAGCACATTGAAATAAGGCACCATTTTATACGTGATCATGTGCAAAGAGGAGATATTTTGTTAGAATTTATTCCTACTGAAAGCCAGATAACTGATATAATCACAAAGCCTCTCAAAGAAGATAGATTTTGTCAGCTAAGAAGAAAGTTAGGAATGGGTACATCAGAAATTTAGTTTTCTGTTGAGGTATGTTTTCTAACGAAATTCTAATAAGAAATCTGCTGGCTAATTTTGAAATCAGTATGGAAATGCGTGATGCAGATTTTTCTTTATTATCTTACTGGTTTTAAATATTAAAATATATTTATGTGATTTTCTCTTCCGTGTTCTATTATAGAAGATTTATATTTTTGGCTAAAGACAAAATAGTTATTTTACTTTTTACTTTTTCAAATCTTTAAAAAAAAATTAAATTAGTTTGATCTTCTTCCTGGAAACAAAATCAGTTCTTTGAATTTAGCTAATGTGAAGAATGGTCAATTTAATTTTTTGAGCTTAAAATCAATGGTTATCTCGTTGGAAATGGAGTTTGCTTTTTGATTTTTGTCTTTTCAAAAACTTTTCAAGTTACTTTTCATTTAATGCCAAACTTGCTTTATACTCTTCCATTTTAATATTTTATTTGAAAGTGGTTTTAGCTTTTCCATCTCTATCCTCCTGTCACTTTCATTTCCATTTTGTAAAACTTATTCATTTCTTACCCATTTGCCCAAATTCAAGACAAAAGTATGACAATTTTGATTACAATCCATTTCTTCCAAACCCAAATTCAAGAAATGCAACCCATGGAAATCAAAATCAAACCCAAATCGAAACCATCACTCAAAATTATATCTGCCATATTTCCTCCGAAATCATCGATCGAGCTAATCAATTGCGAAATCAATTTTATGGATGGAATTTGAAGGAAGAAAATCATTGTCGGCATTTCAGGTAACGTAATTTAACCCGAATTTGGTAAAATCATTTTATGCGCTTTTGGAAAATTTCACCGAAATTCGATTCATCGTTCAAATTGGTAAAAGAAAATTCAAGTCTCTCCGAATCTGCTCTCCTAAGGTAATTTCTATTATATCTCAGTGACTTGAAAAATAATTTTGTTGCTGGGTTTGCTTTGAAAATATTTTTGATTATATATTATTGTAAATTGGTTGTTTTCCTCTTCCATTTTGCTAATGATAAAAAGGGAAGAAAAAGGTTGAATTTGTTGATTGAATTTGATATGTTGATTAATTTTTGTTAAAAATCAAATTATTGATTTTTGTTCAAAATCAAAATTTGGAAAATTGGGACATGTTGACTTATTGGTTAAATATACATGATATATATGTTGAGCTGATATATGTGAATTGTTTTTTTTATTGAAGAAAATTTCGGATATGCTGAGTTGGTATTTTGATTGAAAAATGAGTTTATACATTGAATTGAATTTTATTGGAGAAAAATTGCAATGTTGAAAATATGTGATATGTGATATGTTGGAAATACATGATGTATTTTATGCAGATCTGATAGTGAAATTTTATTGGATATTGGGATGTTGGATCTCTGTGATTATTTTTTTTTTGGGATTTCTGTGGACTGCTTATTACTTGTGGACTGCTTTTATTTATGGTGCAGGTTCTCTCCTTTTTGATTGATGACAAAAAGGGGGAGAAGCAGCTACTATTTCCTAATTAGCGTTGAACTGTGTGAAATTTCTATGGATGGAATGTTGCTATTAAGTGTTGAACTGTTGGATGGGTTGTGGTTATTGATTGGTTGATTGTTGAACTGTTAATATGTTTATATTTTTGAAAAGGGGATATATAAGTTTCTATTATTAACCCCCCATGCACATATTCAGGGGGAGATTTTTTTAGGCTAACCTAGATAGACTTCTAATTGGAGTTTATTAAGGTTTTGTCATTATCAAAAAGGGGGAGATTGTTGGCCTAAGGTCACATCCTGATTTTGATGATTATCAAACCTTAAATAAACTCTATTAAGAATTCTAGTCTAAACAAATTTCTGCAGGAAATTTTTCCTTGAGTTTGTCTAATGCAATACAACATTTCTGGAGATCAAGCTTTATCAGAATGAAAGAATGCGTTTGTTAGGAATTAGGTTATTAAAATGTAAAATCAAATTGAGCCAACATATTCTCACTCATGCATACACATTATTGTTTTAAATTTTCACAAAAATGTTTTTAAGTTAGAAAATTAGCTTTTGATCAAAACAGGTTTTTCGTCAGAAAATGATTTTTGAGAAAATGAATTTATGTGTATCAGATTTCTAAAATAATTTCTAAATGAATTTCTATCTAACAATTTCTAACTGAATTTCTGCTCATATCAGAATTCTGGGCAAAATCCAGTATCGCACAAAAAGACAAAATAACGGCCATATAACGGCTAGTTGCATTTTAACTGGTCTGTTTTGCCCTCCAACAGCCATAAACGGCTAGTTTTTTATTTAAGCATCCAAAACTGATTTTTTGAGTATAAATACATGATGTTTTACACATTAGAAGGTTAGAAAAAGTTTAGAAAGAATTTCTACCTCTTAAGAGATAAAGCTTAATTTGTTACTTTCACTTTCCACATCTTTGTACTTCATTCTTTACTCATTCTCCTCAATTTGATTATAGCGCTTTTGTTGTAATCTTCTGGTGAGGAAATTCTATTGTAAAAGATTATGAGATAGGTTGGCTAGAAACCTAGAAGAGAGAATTCTAGTAAGGTTTTTAATCTTTTACTTTGGAAAAAAGATTGTGGGTAGATATATAAATTTAGGACTATATATTGGCTTTTACTCTTGCCTTTAAAAGAGTTAAGATTGAAGAAAGGATCAAGTAGTGAATCTTGGGGAGTAGATGTAGGCATGTTGGCCGAACCACTATAAATTCTATGTGCAAGCTTTTCTAATCTCTATTCTACAACTCTACATTTTTTCTAATCTGTTTTCATAGTTTGGTCTTCTACAACTTAAATCTGTTCCATTAGAAAATCAGCCAGAAAATTTCGAGACACCCAATTCACCCCCCCTCTTGTGTGTCTTTGGGACCTACAGGGTTTAACTGTATTTAAATTTATTATTCAATTTTGGTATTATTTTGATACTTATGTGAGTTTATTTTATATGTTTTGTTCTAAATTTAGTTTCTGCTCCTGCTGTAATATTACTGCTAGTATCAACTACATTCCTATGCTGACTGGCACGAATTTTAAGGCATAGTATTGATCACTCTCGGAGTCATGGACCTAGACCTTGCACTAAGGGGACCTAGACCTTGCTAGTCTCACTAATGAGAGTACCTCTTAACAAAAGAGGGAGATGGAAAAGTGGGAAAGGTCTAATCGCATAAGTCTTATGGTCATTAAGCGTGCCATTCCTGAAGCTTTTAGGGCCACAACGTCCGATCAGGTGGAAACAGCTAAGGTTTTCCTTGAGGACCTTGAGAAAAGATTTGCTACGAATGAAAAGGCTGAAACAAGTACAATCTTAGCAAAACTCATCTCTATGAGGTATACAGGCAAAGGAAATATAAGGGAATACATTATGGAAATGTCTAATCTTGCTTCAAGTTTAAGGGCACTCAAGTTGGATTTATCTGAAGACTTGTTAGTGCATTTGGTTTTGATCTCTCTTCCTGCACAATTTGGTCAAATTAAGGTGAGTTATAACTGTCAAAGGGACTCATGGACCCTTGATGAGCTCATCTCTCACTGTGTTCAGGAAGAGGATAGGTTAAAGCAAGAAAAGACACCAAGTGTTCATTTGGTTTCCACCTCAAATGACAAGAAGAAAGAAAATAAGAAAAGGAAGAATAAGGAAGCTGCGGTAACAGCACCTCAAAAGAAACAACCTAAAGGACAAACTAAAGATGGTTGCTTCTTCTGTGGAGCTACAGGATACCAGAAGAAGCAATGTACCAACTATCACGTTTGGCGTGCTAAGAAAGGTATGCTTCTTAACTTTGTTTGTTCTGAGATTAATTTGGCTTCAGTACCTAAACACACTTACTGGATTGATTCAGGTGCAACAACTCACATAAGTGTCCATGCAGGGTTGCCTAAATTACCGAAAGCCTAATGATGGTGAGAGATACATCTATGTTGGTGATGGCAAATCAGTAGAAGTCGAAGCAATTGGAACTTTTAGATTATTATTATTAAGAATTGGTTTCTATTTGGATTTGTTTGAGACTTTTGTTGTACCGTCTTTTAGGCAAAATTTGATTTCTGTTTCAGCATTGGACAAATTTGGATATTGTTGTTCATTTGGAAATGAAAAATTTAGTCTTTTTCAAAATTCAAGTTTGGCTGGATCTGGTTCTTTATCAAGTTATGATAATCTATACTTAATTGATACAATTGCTTCATTTAATGAATCCTTGCATGTTCATTCAATATGTAAAAAGCGTAAATTAACTATTGAGAATTCTGCTTCTTTATGGCACAAGAGATTAGGTCATGTCTCTAAAAAGAGAATTGAGAGACTTGTGTCTGACGGTATTCTCGATCCCCTTGATTTTACAGACTTTGACATGTGTGTGAATTGTATTAAGGGAAAACAGATAAATGTCAGAAGATTTGATGCCAATAAGAAAACAGATGTCTTAGAACTAATACACATAGATATTTGTGGGCCATTCCCTATGGCTTCTTGAAATGGCCAAACATACTTCATAACGTTCATAGATGATTTCAGTCGATATGGCTATCTTTTTCTCATTCATGAGAAATCTCAGTCACTGGACATGTTTAAAAGTTTTAAAGTTGAAGTTGAAAATCAACTCAACAAAGGTATTAAAAACGTTAGATCTGATCGTGGTGGTGAATACTATGGCAGATATGACGGTTCAGGTGAACAACGTCCAGGTTCCTTTGCTAGATTCCTAGAGGAAAGTTGTATTGTACCACAGTACACCATGCCGGGTTCACCCAATATGAATGGTGTTGCTGAAAGACGAAATAGAACGCTTTTAGACATGGTAAGAAGTATGAAAAGTCACTCTACCTTACCTGAGCCACTCTGGGGAGAGGCATTAAAGACTGTAGCTTATATACTCAACAGGGTACCAACAAAGGCAACTGGTAAAACCCCTTATGAACTTTGGACAAGTAAGAAGCCTAGTCTAAAGCATCTTCATATTTGGGGATGTCCAGCCGAGGCAAGGCCTTATATGCCAAACGAAAAGAAACTGGACTCTAGGACTATTAGTTGTTATTTTATTGGATAATCTGAACGCTCTAGGGGTTATAAATTTTATGATCCCACTAGTAAGTCCATTTTTGAGATAGGTGATGCTCAGTTCTTTAAGGATGTTGAGTTTGCGGGGGGAGAAAGAGTTAAGGACTTTGTCTTTGAAGATGAACATGTTGATATTCCTTTAATTACTATGGACAATAATCAAGAACAGATTATTATGCCAGACATTGTTCATGATGCAATTCTAGATCAAGACAATGTTATTGATCCTCCCATTCAGTCTTAAGGAGATGTTCCTGAAGAATAAACTCTACAGCCTCAAGAACCATTGCCATTAAGGAGATCCACTAGAGAAAGAAGAAATGCGATTTCAAACGATTATGTTGTGTTTCTTTATGAACATGATGTTGACATTGGAGTGATGGAAAATGATCCAGTCAATTTTCATCAAGCAATGGAAAGTTCTAACTCTCAAAAGTGGATGGATGCCATGAATGAGGAGATTGAGTCTATGAAAGACAATGACGTATGGGACCTTGTTCCATTGCCTGAAGGTACAAAGCCCATTGGTTGTAAATGGATTTTTAAAACCAAAAGGGATTCAAAGGGCAATGTGGAAACATACAAAGCACGTCTTGTCGCTAAAGGCTTTACACAGAAAGAAGGGATTGATTATAAAGAGACTTTCTCTCCAGTTTCATCGAAAGACTCTTTTATGATTATAATGGTATTAGTAGCACATTTTGATCTTGAACTACATCAGATGGATGTCAAGACAACGTTTCTCAATGGTGACGTTGATGCAACAATTTATATGGTGCAATCAGAAAACTATGTGTCAAAAGATGCAAAGTCAGTGGTTTGCAAATTGAAGAAATCCATCTATGGGCTTAAGCAAACGTCTCGTCAGTGGTATTACAAATTTCACCATATTATTATCTCTTTTGGTTTTGAGATGAATTTGGTTGATGATTGTATATATCACAAATTTAGTGGGAGTAAGCATATTTTTTTGGTTTTATATGTTGATGACATATTACTTGCCAGCAACGATATAGGCTTGTTGCATGAAATCAAGAGATTTCTAGTTATGAATTTTGAGATGAAAGATCTTGGAGATGCAAATTTTGTATTAGGGATCCAAATACATCGAGATCGCTCTCGAGGTACCCTTGGATTATCACAAAAGGTTTATATCTAAAAGGTTCTTAAGAGATATGGCATGCTAGATTGTAAACCAGGAGATACCCCTATGGCTAAAGGAAACAAGTTTAGTCTTCAATAGTGCCCCAAAAATGCTTTTGAGGAAACAGAAATGCAAAAGATTCCTTATGCATCAGCAATAGGAAGTCTAATGTATTTTCAAGTTTGTACGCGTCCGGATATTGCGTACATAGTTGGAGTGTTGGGAAGATATTTAAGCAATCCAGGAATGGTTCATTGGAAAGCAGCCAAACGAGTCATGCGATATCTTCAAAGAACAAAACATTTCATACTCACTTACAGGAGATCGGATAAGTTAGAGATCATTGGGTATTCAGATTCCAATTTTGCTGGGTGCCAAGATAGCATGAAATCTACATCAGGCTATATTTTTTTGCTTGCTGGAGGAGCTATCTCTTGGAAGAGTGCTAAGCAATCTCTTATAGCCTCTTCTACCATGGCAGCAGAATTCATATCATGCTATGAGGCATCAAATCAAGCAATATGGGTACGAAATTTTGTCACTGGGCTGTGAATTATTAATAGAATTGAAAGACCACTTAAGATCTTTTGTGACAATAAGTCAGCAGTCTTGTATTCCAATAACAACAAGAGTTCGAGTAAGTCAAAGCATATAGACATTAAATTCTTGGTTGTTAAAGAAAGAGTTCAAAGTGGACAGGTATCTGTTGAGCATATTGGTACAAACTCCATGGTTACGGATCCGCTTACTAAAGGATTACCACCCAAGGTCTTTAATGAGCATACTGCTCATATGGGTGTCATGTCTTTTGAGGATATTTAATTTTAGTGGGAGTTTATAATCTTGCTTTCTTATTATAGACACATTTTTAATTTTGGTTTATCTACATTTTCTGCAGAAATGAAGTTGAGTTATTCACACTTTGATTTAGCTATGGATTGATCTCACTAAATTTATAAAATGGACCAGTTGAAAATAGACATGTTTAGATCACATTACAAGTAATTTTCATGCTATGCATCCATACTTGATCTGTGTCATTTGGTTGTGTTTACATATGTGATCAGGGATGGATTTAGTTACGACATATAAGTAACTAAAGTCGCCTTGGTTCTATGTAAGCATGATTGATGGACAAGATTGTTCAGAAATGTCTTTGGTTATGATAGTAAAGTTTAGAGCTCATATAGCTAACATATAATTATAAGGTAATATGCTTATATATATATATATATATATATATATATATATATATATAACAATCTCCCACTTGGACTATATATATATATATATATATATATATATATATATATATATATATATATATATATATATATATATATATATATATATATATATATATAGTCCAAGTGGGAGATTGTTAGGATTTATGGACAAATACATTATATATATATTTAGATTATAATAATTATATGTTATAACTATCATTTGAAAGATTTGGCCTAAATATTAAAGTGATCTAATTTAATTGAAATTAAAGTGGGCAATAATAATAATATTATAAGTATGGGTTAAATGTATAGATACTCTTTTATAATTTTTAATTTTATGATGGGCTAAATTAAAAATAAAGGAAAACCTTTATTTTTCATATAAAAGGGTTATGGTCCCCAAATTATAGGTAAGGGGGTATCGTCTTTCTGAATTCCCATCTGCAGCAGTTTTTTTTTTATTCTACCTGTCAATTTAGAAGATCATTAGCCGCAAGAATTTTGGTATTTTCAACTGAAACCATGAATTCAGGTACGCTTCCGTTATAGATTTTTTTTTTCTTGACGATTTAACATGATTATTATTGCCTAGATGAATTCTAGGGTTTCTTACAAAATGGACAGATGATCTTTTGAAAGTCTCGTTAAAATCCAACAGCATAAAAGAAATTCCTTCAGGTTTTTCACCAATATGTCCAAATCTTTCAACCCTATTGTTGCCCAAAATCATTTGAGAAAGATTTCAAATTCATTTTTCGAGCAATTGAATGGGCTCAGGGTTCTTGATCTTTTTCATAATGATATGGAAGAATTGCCGAATTCCATCATCTGCTTTAGTTAACATGAATGTGTTATTGCTACGTTTTTGCAGAAAGTTACGGTATGTGCCCACATTAGCAAAGCTTAAGGAATTAAAGAAACTGGATCTTGAGTTTTGCTGGCGTATTGAAAAGTTACCTCAAGGCATAGAATTTTTGTCCAAGCTAAGGCATTTAGATCTTTTTTAACAGGAATCAAGGAGTTACCAGTAGGTATATTACGACGACTTCTGCATTTGCAAGTCCTTAAGCTTACCTGTCATTTAAAGGAGAGGAATTAGTATTTTTGAAAAAGCTAGAAACCTTGACGTGCCTTTTTCATAATGTAGGTGAGTTGAACACCTTCACTTCAACCCTTCCCTCCAATTTAAATTGTTACACTCTTATGGTAGGAGAAATAGCCTCTTGGCTTGATACCTCCTGCAGATTGAATTCTTTTGACAGAAATTTATATTTTTACAAATGTTCTGGGACAAAAAGTTTTCTTTCTTTGCCCTCCTCCCCATCTTTATTTCAAAGCCTCGAGTGTATAGACTTTTCATATTTGGAGGATGAAAATGCCACACCAGCAATAACATTGTCACTACCTCATTCTACATTTTCCCAACTTGAGGGATTCTACATATCCTCTTATTGTCCAAGTAAAAAGAAGTTGTTCCCACTTGGGTTGGTGTCAAATTTTCAAAACCTGGAAACACTTGTAGTAAGATTTTGGAATGAAATAGGGGAGATAATGGCAACAGAAGAAGAAGATGAAAGCTATGACAAAAATTGCAGAATCCAATTCAACCTTCCAAAGCTAAAAAGATTTGAATTGGAAAACTTACCAAATTTGAAGAGCATTTGCAAGGGAGACATTATATGCAATTCCCTTGAAGAAATAATGATAAGAAAGTGTGAAATGCTTAAGAGGATGCCACTCTCTCTTTTGGAAACTAACAATGAGATCCAACTGTGTCGTCTCCCTTCACTTAAAAGAATCCATGTCTTTCCCAAGAATGGTGGAAGTCGGTTGGAATGGTCAATCCTAATGCCAAGGACATCCTTGCACCAATTTGTCGCTTTAAGGAGGGCATTAAAAAATTAATGAGAAGGTAATAATCTGATTCTATTTTAAGAGTAATAAATTATTTTATTCATTACTTTACACAATTTCGTGTTTATATTATAATAACAATCATCCTTGGCAGATGGACTACATCCACTCATATTATGTTGAGGTCCAGAATTCACGAAGACTGAGACTGAGAGCACCTCCAGACATTTGTTCCCTCTTATAATATTTGTATTTCTATATGCTTTTTTTTTTTTGATAAGCCAACAAATTTTATTAATATCAAGGAGAGAAGCATACAAGACATAAGGTGCCCAGAAAACGAGCAACAAAACAGGCCCTGATACCAACAATCCCTAGCCTAAAAAACAAAAAACCCAAGCCATTCAATCAACTAGACGAAGATCTCAATACCCTCCTAACAAAACATTGATAAAATATAGAACGTGAATGCTAGAAGACCACAAAGAATACCAGAAGACCACAATGTGCCCAAAGGAGAGGCAAATAACTTCCCCAGGAGCAAAAGAAGGAACCAAAAACATAAATTAGAACCCAGCATTACTGAAGAGCCAAATATTCAATGCCTAATTACACAGGAAACAAGGCATGTGAAGAAGAAAACTAAGACCGTCCCAAACCAGCTAATAAAATCAATAAAATTGGGAGAGGTAGGTGACAGATAGCACAAAGAAAGCATGATGCGGCAGCAACAGAGAGGTGGACACTGGTTTTAGCCAAGAAAATAAGAAGAAAAATACGGCAACATCTCAATATTGTTCAAAGTCTGCGGACAATCCCAAAATAGAGTCTTTAGCGGGGGGACTCCATCCATGAAGCAATTAAGACTAAGCCCAAGAATGAGTTCTCATATTAACCAAGCAACAAAATCGTTAGCCGTACTTCCAGGCAATTTATCCGAACGCAAAAGCTCACTGGTTGTTTGGAAGATTGAGGATAAGTAATCCCTCATGAAGGAGCCCTCCAACAATATCAAAACCTTTACAAGATAGAAAAGTGCCAGCAGCAAACAGAGACCAAAACAGAATCTCAGCAGTAGTTGGTATGAAAGAACAATTATTTCACCACCAACTAAGTCCTCAAGGTACATCAGCAGCCTCTAAAGTGGCAGACCATCAGAAGCATCCCCCTTCATCACAACCCCTGCAGAAAAAACTACCGCACCCATCCATCAGGCCCGAAGAGTCATAACTCAATTCAGGATCAGATTAAGCAATCCCAGTAGCTCAAATTAGCCAAGCCATCAAGACGATCTGACAGTCCCAGGAGCAAACGCCGATCCGAGAAGCCTGAATACAGCATGACCGCTGAAGCATAAATGAGAATAACGACCATCACTCATGAGGTCAGCAACACCATAAACTATTGCAAAACAGACAAAACCAGCAACATCAGAGGCCGAAGACAGGTCTCAACAATAGGCACATACAGAGAAACCAGTTATATCACCACCAACCAAGCCCCCGGGGTAGAATAGCAACCTCAAAAAAGACAGGCCTCCAGATTCAACCCCAAACATCAAACCCCAGTATAAGGAAACCTTAACACCCATCCATCAGGCCCAAAGAACCGTAGCTGAATTCCGAATCTGAGATTCAAATTACTGTTCCAATTCCCTGTTCCAATTCCAACCACAGTGCACCCTGCTCGTACTAATTCACAGGTGCATAGATAGGGATGATACAACACTGCATATTCTGGTCCTTTAACAACCCATTAATAGCCATCCAACCATGACCCGAATTCACCAGAGTTTTTTGAAAAAAAGGTGGAGGACCAAGTTATTAATATTCAACCACTATTACCAATTGCATCCAAAGAAGCCCACTCAAAAGCCTTATTACCCCAAAGAGGTGTAATATCTTTGGTTTGAGTATCCTGCATTTTAGTTTATTGGAGAAGAACCATATCTATTTTTTCTTTTTTAATGTGTGAGAAGACCAACCTCTTTTTAACTACAGAATTCACCCCTCTAATATTCCATGATAAAAAATCATAAAATAGAAAGAAAGTAAAACAACCCAATTACTGACTTCAATGTGCCCTCTGGCCGAAGCATACTTATTGCTGCTTTTCTCAATGAATCCTCTCTTCCTCCTCGAGCCTGATTAATGAATTCAGTAGAGCCTCCCTGTTTTCAGGAACAATAACTCCTAGCATATCAGCCACCTCCAACACCTTCAAGGCCTCTTCTGATGGCGAAATTAAATCTACATCTGACTCTCTATCAATTCTGTTGTTGACATTCCTGATGCACCCATCTGAAATTGATAAGTCTGCAATGTCACCCGAAGCACATCTATCTTCCGAGTTAGGAACGGTAGGAGGGGGGGCTAGCGGGTTATTCCTCTTTGTCTTTTTCCTTCTACTCTTGGTCAGATTGGGAAATTGATGGGAGGATCTGATTGAGTCTAAAGCGAAAAAGGATCGGACACTTTTGGTTTTGATATTTTTCCCCTTACCTTTCAGACCAGGTTTGTATTTTCGGTTGGTAGGGATTTGAACTACCACTTTATTTTGATTGGGCCTATTATTGTCATCCAAAGGAGAGTTACTGTCCACAAAAGGAACAAGATCCATCCCATTCAGCAAACCTATACTGGGCTCAGCATCATTGGGCTTGTTGGTTGTACAAGGGCTAGGCTCTATGGTATTCCCCTGATTTGAAGAGTGTTTCAAAGAAGAATCTGGATTTCCCCTAACGCAGCGTTTTTGATAGGGAGAAGAGGGACTGTTCAGATCGCCATCTTCCATTCCCACGTCACAGCCGATGTCTCGGGAGATGGGCGCCGCAGAAGAGTAGTAGCTCACACTTTTCAAGGTGGACTTGTTGCTCCTTACGGAAAAGGAGTCTTCCCCGGACTCAGTCTCCGATTGCCGGATGTTCCTACGATCGGATGAATTAGCCTGTGCAACAGGGCTTTTCTTGAACAGGGATGGGCAAAAGGAGGAAGGTTCTTCCAAGATTCTAAATGGATAGACAATGCCATCAATTCTCACTTTTAAGACCTCATTAATCGCAGTTGAGTGAGAGGTAGCAATTAAAAATCGGGCTACATCCAAATTAATCTTCCTCTTAGTATTGTCATCTAAACATATGAAATTCCCAAACAGAGCAGCAATTATGGAGAAAAATGCTGGATTCCATGCACTGAGAGGAAATCCATCACACCTGACCCATGTAAATCTTTTCCTGCAAAAATCATTTGGCTCCCAAGGTTTTACCATTTCAAACCACTCCCCTAACCAATCCAAACCAGCGTCTAGCATGTCATCTCTATCTTTACTTGAGGGAAAAGTAAGAAGCACCATGTTACCCCCCATCGGTCTGCAGTCACAGTTAAAATAGCCTTGAGCTAACATTATGTCTTGAATATTAATTATGTTTTGTGCGTGGTGGAGCCAGCCAACCAAGCTTCTGCCTAACCAATCTTTCTCCTCCTCCGCCATAATATAGCTGAAGTTAACAGAGCCTGGAGTCATGTTTCTGTATGTATTACGTCTTTTACCATCTACACTGGTCAAGCTCGATGCTACGACCTTCGCATAAGTCCGATCATCTCTCTTGCTTGGATTTTTGATCATCCTGGGCTTGACATTAAACTCCTCCCGACGTCCAGGATTTTTAAGGTTTTGGCTAGCAAGGTTCACCTGAAGTTGGTGCTTACTGAGCCAAGATCCGTCAACCTTCTTGATTATTAAATCTATATTTTTTGAAGCTAATAGACTTACAAAGCCATATCTGGTGCCTTTCACACTTAGTCTTTTTGATATAAACACGTTGCCCACTTCACCAAACCAAGAGAAGATTTTCCTGAGACCGAAGCCAGGCCAACCGGGAGGTAGGTTGTTTACAAACAGCCTATACATTTTGGGTTCATTTTTTGGGAGCTCTACCTTTTCCAAGGGAGCAGCTCTGAACCTACCATTAAGCCACCTTTTGGAGTTCAGCGAAGAACCCCGCGGTGGAGAATGGGGCTGGTATTGGACCTGAACAGGGGGGAAGACAGCAGGGTTAACAGGGGTGGAGGGAGGGAGGACACGGCGGGGCAGGGGAGGGAAAAGGGAAAGGTTAAGGGAGCGGGAGAACTCCATAGTAAGGTTTGATTACTATGGCCAACATTCGATTTGTTTTTTGTATTTCTATATGCTTATTACCTTCTTCTGTTTCTATAACTCAAACCATTAACCTAGATTGATTTCTAGACCCTGCCATACCCAATTAGGTTGTAGCTCACAATTTCTTGGAAGTTGATGCATGCAATGGGATAGCTGCACAATTTACCATGGGCAGCAGCAGACTGGGGATGCAGCTGAAAATATAAAAGAGCGGCCCCTTCATTGTATACAAGTTTCTTCCACTTTTGCTGTTCATGTAAAATCAACATAATAAATCTATCAATATCATTATTATTCTAAAGTAATATTACTAGAAAAAAGCCAAGTCAGTGATACACCTGATGTGGCATTTGATATGGTATAAAAAGACAAAAAAATATATTTTCTTCAAGTTCTACATTTCAATTTAATTGATCGTGTCGATTTGTGTTATACATGTATTGCTGACATAGATTTGCAGCATTTACTTTTCGTTTTTCCGATGAAAATTCCGTTTATAAAAAGCAAATTTCAATTGAGTTATTTACCATTACAATATTTTTTTGAAAAAAATCCTGAGAATTTCTAAAAATCTATAAAATGAGATAAAGCATATGAACAAAACTGATTGAAAAAATCAGAGGAAATACATGTAAGAAAATTTTATTAAAATTCCTAAGAATTACCAAGGAGCTATAAAATTTGATAAGCACGAAATTAAGCTGTAATGTGGACGTAGGTGTTAAATTCAAAGATCAGTCATATATTCCCTCCTTGTAGTCCGTTGAAGAATCAATGTTTTTTTCTTTTTAATTATATCTAATAACTGAAGAGTTCTAAAAATAAATATTATTTAATCTGAAATACTACCTAGACGAAGACATATATTCCTATTCCAATACTGATTCTCTATCCTATAAATAGCAGAAATTCAAATATTTTTAGGAGGTAATTGAGAAAAAGTTATCCTCCTAAAAATATTTGAATTCCTGCTATTTATAAAATAGGGAATCAGTATTGAAATAGGAGTGTATGTCCTCGTCTACGTAGTATTTTAGATTAAATAATATTCCTTTTTAGCATTCTCTAATTATCAATATCTAACAAATTAAACCGAAAAGAATTGTGGACCATTACTGCTTATAAAAAAAAATGTACATGACATGTTCGGAAAAGTTAAAAGTTTTACGTGTCATTTTTTTAAAATATTTTAAATTAATGCGTCTTACGATATAAGCATTTTGATTTCAGAAATATACTTTTCTGGTTAAATTAACTTTAATTACAATATTTAAAAAATAAAATTATTTTTAAATTATTTTTTTTATGCCAAATCGTAGTTATTATGTTATAAGTACAATAATTAAAATAATTTTTTTTATGCCGAATCATAGTTATTATGTTATAAGTACAATAATTACAGGTAAAACTAACTCCTCAATTTAAAAAAAAAAAAAAACGGAGAAGAACCCTGTGGATGGGCCAATATGCTTGGGACTTTTTTATATATAGGGTTTTTTAAAAAGTTATTTAGATTTTTGGGGTATTTTGAATAATATTTGGGAAAATGAGAAATATTCCATTTTCGCAATGGGGTGTTGCGGAAATGGAATTGTTATTTTTTTATTTTTATTTTTTTCAAAATAATGTTGAGCTTTGCTTTCCATTCCTGGAATGGAAAGCAAGCTCATCACCAGCATTATGTTTTAATAATAATTTGCTCCTAAAAAAATTATTTCACAAAAATATCTTAATTTTAAAATATTACACTAAAATTATTTTAATTGAATAACTATAAATTTGACGATGGAGGGCTGATGCTATAAATCATGTTATCTTAAAATACCGACGTATCATATTTTGAAAAGTTTCATATAATATTTTTTAAAATATTTCAAATTAACGTGACACGTTGCGTACATATTTTGAAACTGAATTTATAATTTTTTTTGTTAAATTGAGTTTAATAGTAGTATTTTAAAATTAAAATATTTTTTAAAATAAATTTTTTTAAAATATTACACTAAAATTATTTTAATTGAATGACTATAAATTTGACGATGGAGGGCTGACACTGTAAATCATGTTATCTTAAAATACCGACGTATCATATTTTGAAAAGTTTCATATAATATTTTTTAAGTGTTATTTTTTACGTGACACGTTACGTACATATTTTGAAACCGAATTTATAATTTTTTTTGTTAAATTGAGTTTAATAGTAGTATTTTAAAATTAAAATTTTTTTTTATGATCAAATCGTTATTATATATATATATATATATAAAATTAAACCCTCAATTTGAAATGAAAAAAAAAAAAAAGGCCCACACACCATTAATGCTCTTTTGCCCTTGTTGCTTGGCTACTATATGCTTTGGTTGTGGTCCTTCAAACTTTAACAATGGATAAGTTAAAAATCATAAATAAAATTATGCTTTTAGCCTACAATAATTAGAGCACACTTCCGTTTTCTTCAACCACTTCTTTCACATTATTACTACTACGCAGAAGAAATGACAATTCATATGCAATTTTAATGTTATAAATGAATTTATATATTTTAATAATTTTTATATTAATTAATAAAACACAATTTAGTTATTTATAAATATTTTGATAATATTAAAACTTTTTAATTATTTTTTTTAATTTGTATTTCAAAAGTTAAAAACAAGTTCCAAATGGAACAAATAGAATAATGCATATCAACTTTTTTTTCTTTTATTAAATAAAAAGACTTAAAGAATTGACCTTTGATTAGCGAAGTACTTACCCTTCACCTTCATGGAAGCCTGATTGCATCTTGTCTAAGTCTTTTCATCAAACCTAATAATTACATTCGACATTTTATTTTATTTTATTTTATGGGTAATAAGCCATTTTGAGGTTAATCAAACCAAGTCTGCCTCATCACATGCATCAGCAACCAATAATAAAGGTCAAGCTCAAAACACTCAAACTACACATGACAAAAATAAAATTAATTGAAAAAATAATAGGGACGTAGATGGAGAGAATTGAGATAAATTTATAAAAATTTATTAGAATTGCCAAAGATCTATAAAATTAGATAAACGAAAAAGCATATGTAAACTGTAAAATAATGAAATCCTCTAATAAATGAAATACTCACATAACATGGAATGATATTAGAGTCTTGTTAAAAGTATTTTGAAGTACTTTCATAAATTTTGGATGAGTTTTAAAAGAAAAATAAGTTATGGTAAATAAAAAATTCAAAATACTTTTATAAATTTTGTATAAGTTTTAAAAGAAAAATAAGAGTAGTGAATTCTTCATCCATGGCCTGACACCTTTCAGAGTTCTTAACCGCTTGGGAGAAGCATGTGGGTTCAAGTTCAGGAGATGAAGTAGCCAGTAAAGATACAATTTTAGATGGCTTCAAAGAACTAGTTTGCTTCTAGTGACCATGGTATGATGGGAAGAAGGCTAAGGATTATGAGCATTTATGTCAAGATCAGCCACCAACGATGGGCTAGGGGAAGGTTGAGAGGGCTGATTGGCAATGTCTAAAGGAAATCGTGAAGAAGATGAGGGGGGTGTCGATAGTGGATCGGGAAGAGGTGAAGTGGGGGAGGGGCTGGGTATGGGGGAACATGATGTCCTAAGTGGATTGATGTGAGGGGTAGGAATAGGTATAGTGGGTAGACTAACAAGATTGACAGAGAGGGAGGGATGAGTTGGGACCGTTGAAACTGGAGTCATAGAAGAAGCCATCTGAGCAAACGAAAAAAATCTGTTCATCAAACAGAACATGGCGTGAGATAAACAATTTACCAGAGGAAAAATCAAGACACTTATAACCCTTATGAAGCTTGCTATATCCCAAAAAAATACAAGGACGAGAGCGAGGTTCAAGTTTGTGTTTAGAGTAGGGACGCAAACATGGATAGCAGAGACACCCAAACACTTTAAGAAGACGATAATTTGGAGAAAGACCAAACAATTTATGAAATGGATTATCAAAAGCAATAGTGGCAATAGGAAGACGATTTACGCAGTAAACGGCACATTTAAAGGCAACAATCCAATAAGAAAGAGGTAAAGAACTGTGATTAAGCAATGACAAACCAGTTTCAACAGTGTGAAGTCGTTTTCTCTCAGCCCTTCCATTTTGTTCAGGTGTATAAGGACAGGAAACTCGATGTGTAATGCCATTTGTACGTAAATAAGTAGTAAGAGCCTGAAATTCCCCTCCCCAATTCGATTGAAAAATTTTAATTGAACGATTAAAATATTTCTCAACAAGTGCGTGAAATTGAATAAAAATATGTAGAACTTTTGACTTCTGTCGAAGAACATAGAGCCAACTGTATTTAGTATGATGATCAAAAAATAAAACATAATACTGAAACCCATCAAATGAAGTAACAGACGTAGGGCCCCAAACATCCGCACAAATTAAATAAAGTGAAAATAACGTAACAGAATCAAAGGGCCTGAAATGGTAATTTGTGACTTTTACTAAGTGAATAGGCATTACATAAAGAATTTGAAGAACGAATAAAACGAATATTATTATTATTCAAAGTACATTTAACAATAGGAATGGAGGAATGACCCAAACGGGCATGCGAAACATTTAAAGAAGCTAAATTAGCACTGACAGAAGAAGTGCTTTTATTTAAACACATAGAGTATAAGCCATTGTCACTCCGACCTCTGAAAATGATCGCCTTCGTGTCCAGATCCTTTATGAGAAAATGATCAGCAAAAAATTCAACAGACATTGGGTTAGAGTTGGTGAGAGCATAAACGGATAAGAGATTACGATGAGCACTAGGAACATGTAAAATTTCACGAAATTTTAAAGTATGAGAACCAAGAGCAAAGGAATTCTCACCAACATGAGAAATAGGAAGAAACATACCATTACCAATTTAAACCTCCTCTAGACCCTGATATTTAGAGTGAAGAGCAAGGTTTTTCAGATTCGTTGTTAGATGGTGAGTGGCCCCGGTGTCAACAGTCCATGGCTGATAAGGAGGATGGGTGGCTGCCAGATTGGAAGAAGGTGAGGTGGTGTTGCGGGACCTATTCCTTGGTGAAGGATAAACATTGGCCAAGTGCCCAAAACCACGGCAATTATAGCAAGTGACCTCAGTTGATGAATTTCCAGAAATGTGTGGCTTAGGAGACGAAAAAGATTCATGTGCGAACTGGTGAAGTTGGCCACGCGAATGGCCTCCTCGGCCACGTTCGCGGCTACGACCACACTGTTTGCCCGCTGAACCTCGAGCGGCTAACTGAGCAGTGGGAGCAATTTGGATAGACTGAGTATCAGTAGCACGATCCCGTGCTAATTGTCTTTCTTCATTAAGAAGCAATTCATAAACATGATCTAAAGTGTGAGTCTCCATCCGAGAATCAAGAGAGCGATTAAATGGGCGATAATCCGAACGCAAGCCTATAAGAATAGCATCAACTAAATCTTCTTCATTGTAGGGATGGCCTAACGCAGCTAACTGATTAGACAGAGCTTTGGCCCTTTGAACATAGGTGGCAATTGAATCTTCACCCTTGTGAAGAGAACGAATTTGGGCTCGCAAATTTCTAACTTGAGGTTTGGAACCTGCATAATACGAAGAAATCAGTTTATCCCATGCAATCTTCGCTGTAGTAGCACCTATACAAGGTGCGGCAACAAGGTACTTTCAATGGTGGATAAGATCCAACTAAGAACTAGCTGATCCCTGCGTTCCCAAATTTCAAACTCTGGGTTTATATCTCTAGTGGTCAATAATTGAGAAGGAACGGAAAGGGAGCCATCCACATGACCCATAAGACCATGACCCTTAAGAATGGGAACGATTTGCATTTTCCAAAGAAGAAAATTGGATGTGTTCAATTTTGTAGAGAAACTAGTAATATTTGGAAGAGAGGATGAGAAAATAGGGGCGGCAACAAGCTGTTCAATACCGATGGAATTAAAGTTTCTAGTGGATCCAGAGTTGTTAGTTTCTCAACCATGGTTTTAAAGTTAACAAAGCATTGAGACACATCAGATTTATTTTTGAGAAAGTAAATCCAACTAAAACGAGTAAAGTCATCAACAAGAATAAGAAAATATCGAAAACCAGCACTAGATAAAATGGGAGAAGGTCCCCAAACATCTGAATAAATAAGTTCAAGAGGAGACTTTGCTGTGTGAACAATGGAAGGAAGAGACTTCCTAGATAACTTGCCCATACAGCAAGCCGAACAAACTAAAGACCTAGAGGAAGGAAATGAGTCTAATTTATTTTCTTGAATGATTTGAGAAACAATTTTATGATGAGGGTGGCCTAACTTCCGATGCCAATCTTGAAAGGAAAAGGTGGCTGCAACGTTGGCCTCTTTGCCTTCAGATGGTGGGAGAACATATAGACCAGCTTCAGTCCGACCCTTGAGTAGTAGTTTGTTGGTCACCCGATCCTTAACAAGAAAGAAGGAAGGCCAAAATTCAATATAACAATGGTTGTCATTGGTAAATTTAGAGACTGAAAGCAGATTTTTATTTAAGGAAGGTACACAGTAAAGCTCATTTAATTTGAGATGACAGGAAGGAAGAGATAATGCACCCTTACCAACATGAGAGATATGCAAACCTTGGCCATTACCAATGCGAATCTTATCAGTGCCTGGATAAGGCTGAGGAATTTGAAGGGAATGCAGGTCCGGAGTCATATGGAAGTTTGCCCCTGAGTCCACAACCCATGATTGCATCTGGTCATGGCGTTGTTGAGAGGGGTAGGACTGATGGGCAAAGTGGGCTTGCGGAGGCTGCTGTTGAGATGTATTGTTGCGATAACTAGAAAAGTTAAAGTCATAGAGTCTACAACACTTATCTGCTGTGTGGTTCCGCAAGTTATAAATCTGACAAGGACCTCGATTTCGTTTCTGATTTCTTCCTGAGTTGTGTCCAGGGGACGAGGAGAGAGGCACAGGGGGACTATCACGCTGAGCAACATTGGCAAGAGGAGACTCATGTTGACTCTTGAGTAAGATCTCATGAGCTAGTAGATGGCTATGAAGTTCATTGAAAGAGACAGGATCAGGTCGTAGATTTAATGCAGTAATAATAGAATGATACTCACTTCCGATATTGCAATAAACAATCGCATTGAACTCAGCAGTGATCATGATACGACCAGCAGACGCCAATTCATCAACGAGGGATTTGGCGCGCTGAAGATAGGCAGAGACTCCTTTCTTTAATTCTTGCAATTCAATGTTGAGTTGCAGTTGTCGGTTGTGAGAAATGGCACCAAAGGTATTGGCAAGAGCACTCCAGACTTCAGCGGAGGATGTCAAACCGGTGACATATGGGAACACTTCCTCTGAGAGAGAGGATAAGAGCCAACAGAGCAACATTTGGTCCTTCTGAAACCAAGTAAGGTAAGCTGGATTTGGGATTGTTTCAGTGGGTTTTTCTGGGTTTGCAATTTCTAAGGCTGGGCGTGGGAGACTTCCATCAACATAACCAGTGAGGTTTTGATAGTTTAGGAGCGGAAGGAATTGGGTTTTCCAAGCAAGATAATTTTTGCAAGTGAGCTTAACGGAGAAGGAATGGTGATTTGTGGTGGTGGGGACGGAAGATGCTGCTGTGGTAGTCATGTTGTTAGTTGTTTTGTTTTGATGTTTATCTAGTTAAGTTCT
Source organism: Excoecaria cochinchinensis (assembly GCA_947683425.1). NCBI lineage: Eukaryota > Viridiplantae > Streptophyta > Magnoliopsida > Malpighiales > Euphorbiaceae > Excoecaria > Excoecaria cochinchinensis. Next base: position 10,538,145 of record CANTUQ010000050.1, read on the forward strand.
GGTACCATGTGAGAAAAGTAGTATATATTATTAATGTATCAGTGCTGTATATATATACAGTTATAAGTAGAAGTGGAGCTGAACTAAACTACTAGAATTACATATGAGTAACACGTGAGAAGCATACTGCTTAATAATAGGCAATTTAAATGAAAATCAATTGGGAAAATTGAGTAGGAATAAAAAAGAATCGCTATATTATCAGCAACAGTTTAATTCTTGTTACGTACATAAGGTGTGTAGAGCGTAAAATACTAGTAAAGCCAAATCAAATAATGAATTTAAAAATACCTGTTTCGGAATTAATCAAGTCCAATTAGCTTAAAAAGGTTGAACCGAATACTCGAGGCTCATATATCAAAACAATTAGTATATTAGTAATATGATTAGTGGTCTAAAAATCAGTATATAGACCACACACTGTTACTGCTTTTTCCCTTATGGGTTGGCTTCGATGCTTCGGATGTGTTCCATCGAACTTTAAGAATGAACAAGTTAAAAATGACAAGTAAAATTACAGCTTTGCCTCCAATAATTAGAGTACACTTCTCTTCTTTATTTTCTTGAACCAAACAAAAAGCATTAAAAGCTTTTGAAGACTGGAAAGACTTAAAGAATTGACCCGTGATTAGTGGAGTACTTCCCCTTCACCTTCGTGGAAGCTGATTGAATCCTTTCTTATTTTCTCTTGGAAGATTTACTTTCATCCTTGGGTTCTTGTCGATCTGGCTCATCGTTTTCTTTGCGGATAACATCGTCGATCTTCTTCTTTTTGTGCTTGCAGTACCAGGTATAGTTTTCTTTCTTTTATAAATTTGATCTCTGTTTGGTTCTTGAATATTATATTATACAATATTGATGCACAAGTACATGCAGATCATCTTCTATTTTCTCTGCAAAGGTTTTTCTTGGGTTTCTTTGTGGATAACATATTCTTATTTTTGTGGGTGCTACTTTTCTTTCTTTTCTAAACTTCATCTCTGTTATGTTTGAAAATTTTATTAATACAATATATATTTGATGCACAGGTGCATGTAGATCCTATGTTCCTTTGTTCTTTGCAAGATATATAATTCAGCCTTCAGATCAGGTATATATATACTTTGTTTTCATCAAAATTCTTGCACGATTTTTCCGAGTTATATCATACACTATTAATTAACCAAAAAAAAGATGTTATCTCAAAAGCTACTTAAATTTTGTTTTATAATAATAATAACAATTGATATAAGGTATGGAGAAGTTAATTGACAAATATATGACAACGTTCCTTCACAAAGCTTTCACAAAGTTAATTGACAAAGCTACGACAAAGTTAATTGACAAAGGGATAGAAAAAATTGGAGAAGTTTATTCCAATTGGAACTTTGAGGAGAAAAAGCAAACCCTGAAAGGAAAATTGAAAAGACTGGCATCTAGTATATATGAAGAGTCATTGCCTTGTAAGAAGCCAAAGAAAGAAGTTCGAAAAGTCACAGAGCTGATCGAGATGGGTGGATTTGAAGGTGGGCTCGCAATGGATGTAGAAGATGGTGGTGAAGAGACATTCCCAACAACAGAATTAGTGGGTCAAGCTTTCCAAACTAACAAGAATAAAATTAGGCAATTTTTGGCGAATGATCAGATCTCAAGCATCGGCGTTTTTGGGATGGGAGGAAGTGGCAAAACCACACTTATGAAACATATTCATAACCAGCTTCTGGAAGAAAATGATCTCAAGGTCCATTGGATTACTGTATCACGAGATTTTGGCGTTGATAGATTGCAGACTCTCATTGCTAAAAGTATTGAGTTGGATCTTTCTGATGAATGTGATATTTCTAAAAGAGCTGCAAGACTATTGAAAGCATTGAAGGGAAAACAAAACCGTGTTCTTATTCTGGATGATTTGTGGGATGTTTTTGAATTGGATGATGTGGGTATACCTGTAAAAGAAAATGGATGCAAGGTAGTTCTGACAACCCGTTCATTAGATGTGTGTCAGAGGATGTCTTGTGAACAGATAATCAAAGTGGTTCCTCTTGATGAAAATGAAGCATGGAGTTTGTTCAAAGCAAACCTTGGGGCACCACTTCCTTCAGATGTTACAGATATTGCGAAATCAATCACCAAGGAATCTGATGGTTTGCCGCTTGCAATTGAAATTATGGCTTCAACCATGAGGGGAGCAGATGAGATACTTGAGTGGAGGAACGCTTGGAAGGAAATGAAAGATAAGCTGTTTTCACTATTGAGATTCAGTTATGATAGCTTGAGTGATTCGACATTACAACAATGCTTCTTGGCTTGTGCATTATATCCAGAAGATCATGAAATTGAAAGAGAGGAGTTGATAGAACATATGATTAATGAGAAGATAATACAAGGGGAAAGCAGGCAAGCCGCATTTGATCAGGGGCATACCATGCTCAACATACTTGAAAATTTCAGTTGGTTGCAACGTGTTACTAATACCGGGGAACGTACATGTGTGAAGATGCATCCCTTGATCAGGGAGATGGCCATTCAAATAAAGGCGTGATGGTTGATACAGTGCCTCCCAACTGGTGCAGGTTCTATACCATCTTTTTCACTATACTACTAATATTTTCTGGGGGTGTGTGTGTGTGTGTATGAAATATCATTTTTATTGGGAACTCTGTCCATTTTAAACTGCTCTTTTGCTTGCAATTTTCATCAGTGGAGATTGTAATTTGCAAAGAAACGAATTTAGGAATTGGTTGACCCTGTCTTTCATATATCTGTGGAGCATATATGTGAAGATGTGTTTTTATATGCAGGGTTTTGTTGGTCTGCAATATCTTCCACTATATTTGATCCAATTGTGTCCACTTGCCAAAAAAAGTTAAAAGTCATATTTTGCTATTGAGCTTTTTAAAGTGGTTAAAAAAATGGCATTGATTTTTTTTATATATTTTTTTGCCCTTAAATTACCCTTGGCTTGTTGAAATAGATATATTATTGCTCTTTTGCTTGTAACTTTCAGTAGTTGCTTGCAAATGTTGATACTATTTCCTTAACTTCGTACTCATATTCTATTACTTCTTTTTCGGTTTTGACTGTTAATTATTAGGCTACGAGTGACTCCATGTGCAACTCACACTGAGGATGATCTGAAGGAACTGATAGCCGCGCTATCCCATTGCATCAACTTCCAAGAAATTGGGAGCTACAACTTAATTGGGTATGCCAGGCTCTAGAAATCAACGATCTAGGTTAATAGTCTGAGTTATCAAGAATGGTAGCAGAAGAAACGGTAGAGTGATGCCAATAAGATAGTTTAGTACACATGAAGTGTGTATTGGCAATTCATTAGTTTATTATAGTTGATGTATTTCTTTTTGAAGTGTTAATTTCTATTTAAGCCTATTACAGTTTATGTATTTCTTTGGCAATTGAGCTGATACCAGAGCAAGAAAATGTCAATTGTTTGCAGAAAGTAGTTACTCTTGGTCATGTGATCTGTGCCCTTTCTTAGCATTCAAGTCATGTTCCTAAATGCAGGAGGAATTCTTTTTATTCCGCTGTATGTTAACAAGACTTTCGAAAGATCATCTTTCCATTTCTCACAATCTGGTATGGCAGTAACATGAAAACCGGATTTCAACAAGTGCCCGATCAATCCATGACAATTATTAGAGTCAGAAGCTGTTGAGAAAACAATCACAATTGACACAAACAGAAGAGAGGAAGATAGATGACCGGCTGGCTTTCAGGGCTTTCTCTTCACTCCCTACAATAAGTGAAATTATAGGACTTGTGATGCGGATTCCTGTTAATGCCTGAAACTCTTGCACTCTTTTCCAAACTGCCCTTCTTCGCCACACTTCCTTCCTTTCCACAATTACAGCAGCTGGTAGATTATATTCAAGTTGTTAACGCAGGTACTTTAAGAAATAAGGGAAAAGACCAGTCAATATAATAATAACATGAATATGTATATCTCAGATTTGTGATATAGAAAAGATCCAATTTTTGTTATCTTAAATGCTATTGTTGGCAATAAATAATAGAAACAAAAGCATTAGATATATAGATCTATCCAAACAAAGTTTCTGCTCTTTTACATTTGCATTTGATATGAAACAAATCACTAGTATTAATATCAAAACTAGGTCAAGGCACAAGGCATTTCCCTCGAGGCTTTCTAGATGTGGCATTTATTGGAAGCTAACAGAGTAACTTGGTGATAAGTACTTGAATTAATCAGCAAAAATCTCAGAGATCAAATAAAAAGCATGAAAGTGGCCCACATCGGCTGGGGATGGCTTGAAAGTGGCCCTTATAAGGCCATGAACCACCTTCCCCCTACATGAGGCCTTTTGGGGCAAAACTCCAGAAACAAAGCCGTGAGAGCTCCGACCCAAAGCGGACAATATCATACAGAGACCGATACGTCTCCCGATAAAGTCAGAAATGGCTTTATCAATAGTGATAGCAATGCTATCACGAATCCGACATCGGCTGGGGATGGCTTGAAAGTGGCCCTTATAAGGCCGTGGACCACCTTCCCCCTGCATGACGCTTTTTGGGGCAAAGCCCCAGAAACAAAGCCGTGGGGCTCCGGTCCAAAGCGGACAATATCATACAAAGCCCGATACGCCTCCCGATAAAGTCAGAAATGGCTTTATCATTTGGTGCTTTCGTTGAGAGCCGAGGCCAGCGCCCGATCGGCAGCGCCCAAAGCGGCCAGTCCCGACAAGCGGCCAGTCCCGTAAGCGGCCGGCGTCGTAGCCCTCTCTCGGGAGGGGGAATAGTGATAGCAATGTTATCAAGAATCCCACATCGGCTGGGGATGGCTTGAAAGTGGCCCTTATAAGGCCATGGACCACCTTTCCCCTGCATGAGGCCTTTTGGGATAAAGTCCCAGAAATAAAGCCGTGAGGGCTCCCGCCCAAAGCGGAAAATATCATACAGAGCCCTGTACGCCTCCCGATAAAGTCAGAAATGGCTTTATCATTTCCGAGACCAGAACCCAAAGCGGCCAGTCCCGACAAGCGGCCAGTCCCGTAAGCGGCCAGCGCCGTAGCTCTCTCTCAGGTGGGGGAATAGTGATAGCAATGCTATCACGAATCCCACATCGGCTGGGGATGGCTTGAAAGTGGCCCTTATAAGGCCATGGACCACCTTCCCCCTGCATGAGGCCTTTTGGGGCAAAGCCCCAGAAACAAAGCCGTGAGGACTCCGGCCCAAAGCGGATAATATCATACAGAGCCCGATACGCCTCCCGATGAAGTCAGAAATGGCTTTATCATTTGGTTCTTTCATTGAGAGCCGAGGCCAGCGGCCAGTCCTGTAAGCAGCCAGCGCTGTTGCCCTCTCTCGGGAGGGGAAATAGTGATAGCAATGCTATGACGAATCCCACATCGGCTGGGGATGGCTTGAAAGTGGCCCTTATAAGGCCATGGACCACCTTCCCCCTGCATGAGGCCTTTTGGGGCAAAGCCCCAGAAATAAAGCCGTGAGGGCTCCGGCCCAAAGCGGACAATATCATACCAAGTCCGATACGCCTCCCGATAAAGTCAGAAATGACTTTATCATTTAGTGATAGCAATGCTATCACGAATCCCACATCGGCTAGAGATGGCTCTAAAGTGGCCCTTATAAGGCCATGGACCACCTTCCCCCTGCATGAGGCCTTTTCGGGTAAAGCCCCAGAAACAAAGCCGTGAGAGTTTCGGTTCAAAGCGGACAATATCATACAGAGCCCGATACACCTCCCGATAAAGTCAGAAATGGCTTTATCATTTGGTGCTTTCGTTGAGAGCCGAGGCCAACGCCCGATCGGCAGCGCCTAAAGCGGCCAGTTCTGACAAGCGGCCAGTCCCGTAAGCGGCCAGCGCCGTAGCCCTCTCTCGGGAGGGGGAATAGTGATAACAATGCTATCAAGAATCCCACATCGGCTGGGGATGGCTTGAAAGTGGCCCTTATAAGGCCATGGGCCATCTTCCCCCTGCATGAGGCATTTTGGGGCAAAGCCCCAGAAACAAAGTCATGAGGGCTCCGGCCAAAAGCGGATAATATCATACAGAGCCCGATACGCCTTCCGATAAAGTCAGAAATTGCTTTATCAGCTACAATATTTGTTAAAAAGGAAGACATAAATAATTGTCAAACATGAGTGATTTATTGAGTTGGGCAAAAATGTATGGTTGCCATTTAAAGAAACAATTGTGGTGTTAATTTGTTTTCTAACTCTATAAATAGAGCAAAAACTTGTATTCATCGTGTGTGCAAGTCTATTAAAAAATGAGAGCAAAGTTTTCTTATTCTTATAATTAGTGTGTTTATTGTATTAAATTGTCCTCTTCCTTCCAACACAAAAAACCATGCTTTTTGAAGAAAATTTTGGGGATAATCTACAATTATGTCTTAAACAATGTATGCAAAATAAAACTGAATATGAGTAGGTGAAAACCATATCAAAAGTAATAGAGGTTTTAACACAGCACAGGATATTATACCTTCAGCCACATAATAATGGTTGCGTTTTCAGTCAATAACTGGACTAAAGATAGGAATACTGTATCAAACTCAAGCACTCAAAATAAAATGACAAACCTATCGGTCACGACAACTTTCTTCTTCAACGTACAATTAGATCTGTCCAAAAATAAAAATAACACAGCTTGGATGAACAATGGGGATTGGAAATGCCATATAAAAGTTGTCAAAAAGGGTTTAAGATGAAATTTAGGACCTACAATAATGAACTAAGGTGGGACATGTCACAGTGTTTATACACATAAACCTCTACATTCTGTTGTCTTTCAGCAAGACGAATACCATCAATTATTGAAGCGTGATTCAGTGCATCTGAAAATATGGCAACTTTATCCTTCTTCATGGATTTTTCAGCTGAAGCCAAGAGAGAAGTGATATTTCCAAGGGCTACCATCACTGCCATATTAGCAGCAAACCCTGTAGGACAAAGAAGACAATCCTAGAGCGTAAATTAGGATTAGATATGCATCAGTTTGCGGTGAATATCTTATGTAGCCAAAAGAATGGGATAAAGAATTAAGCCCCAAAGCAAACACAAATTTGACCCATTTAGAATTTTTGATTTGCCACTTTATACATTTTTATCCTTGATATGGACAAATAAAATTACATGTAAATCTGATAAGTGCATGGTATAAGTTGCATTATTAATTTTGTTTTCTTCCGAAGTTTTACAAATTAGAAAATATATCATAAATTCAAGTCATGTGCACCACATACAGAATTTCAACCCTCATCACCCCAAAGTTTAAACTAACCACATTGTTAAGTTTCTTCTCTTTTATGTCAGTTTATGACTTTTTTCAGTCGAGAGAAGGATCTAGTTATTGGCTTGTGAACAACAATTGAATTGTTACCTCCAATTTGTAGGACTTAGTTCACTTTTAGTTATTAAAAGAAAACCGAATAATATAAAAAATAAAAAAGAGCACCATGTTGTGCCCTATTGCTTCAATATAATATGCTATGTGTAATGAAATGGTCCTATCATTACATAGCAGCAATATTAATTGCTAAACAACATCATAACGCAAGTTATAAATCTTAAATGGCCCATAACTAAGACCACTATGAATGCCATAAACTACCCATAAATGCCATATTGGTAACAGGCATGTCCCTTCAGTAACAAACATGTCCCTTCAGTAACACATATGTCTCTTCAATTAATTGTTGCAACGTTTTGATGGAAAGAGATACATAAAAGTTCATTAACTTGGCAAATGCTCCCTAAACCTGTGATTTCAATTTAGAAAATACACCATCATACTGAAATCACTTGTATGTAGAAGCACCAAAAGCCAGATTTCCTTACAGTTTTTTACTAAAATTCTTCGAGACAACAATGGCAATAGCAGGAGGTAACTCGGTCCTTATTTTTCCACATTTGATTTGTATGCTATAGTTGCATAAGCATATTTGGATCATTTTATGTCTTATACATATAGCTTAAGGCAGACCAAACCATCTAAGCACATACCTCTTTCATCTTCAAGTTTGCCAAGGAAGACTCAAGTAACCTATGGTAATTAGTGTAGCCACATATTAAGGCAGAACCTCTTGGTCCCATTCCATGTTCTTGGGCTGCCTGATTTAGCACAAAGTTCAAAAGTTCTTAAAAACGTTGAGTAAAAACGCTATTTAATCCTGAAGACAAGCATATATGAAAATGGGGATAATAAGTGATAAATCCAAAAATGTCTTTATCTGTAGGAGAGAGGGCGATCCGATCGGATGAGAAAATCCTGCAATAAGAAGAGCCCGGTCGGACCAGGCGTGAGCACTCCGAAACTTAAGTTAGTAGCTTAGAGAGAGAATGTGCTTTAGAGAGATAATGTTGTGAATTCAATACCTGGAGCCATCGTTGGCTGGACTATTTATATGAGACAGTTGAGGGGCATTTGAGTGCCTGGATTGTGATTACTGGCTGTCAGAGTAGGTATTCGGCGACATGACAAGGAGCAGGTAGTAGGCATGGGCGCTGCCTTGTGTCAGGCGGCTGATGGGACTGGCGGTCACATCAGCCGATCGGGCATGTGCGCTGCCTAGGAGCTCGTGTCTGATACCTTTGGCTGATAGGCTTTGGGCCTTGCCAGTTGAGTGGGCCGGCTGGATGGGCCTTAGAGCAAGTGATATTTGCTGGGTTATCACTTGTCCCCCCTCAACAGGTCCGATCGGGCATTGATTTTCCTTTGTAGGTCCGTTCGGATGGGATCAGCTCTAGAAATTCCCGATCCGAAGACGAGTACTAGCGCGCTTTTTGAATTTTGGAGGCGCCTTTTCTGAAGAGACGCGCCTGCTTGGACAGCTGTTTTCATTTAATGTTGTGCACGTACCGAGGGCGACGCTTCGTTCTTCGCAGAGGCATAATGTCTTTCGACACGTGGCGCTCGTTGAATGGTGCGTAGTTTGGCGTATTTGAGAAGCTTCAGTCTATAAATAGGGAACTTTGTAAAGCATTTCCTCTCTACTTTCGAAATCCCTAGCGAAGCTCTGTCAAAATCTCCTTTCGATTCCCAGATCTTTGCAACTAGCCTTTGTTTCTTCTTCGAATTTCTTAAGTCTTTTTCACCAAGTAAGTAACTTCTTTTCCCCTTTGCTTGCAATTTCGTCTTTTGCTTTCTTTCCATACCCATTTCATTTAGAAATTAGAGAGTTGCACCTTTCCTTCATTCTTTTTTGTTGAAGATGGCCTCCAGTAGTGCTGAAGCATTAGACACAAGCTTTTTGGAGTGGTATGAGAACAAACCAGCTGCTGAATTGCATTCTCGACTAACCGCTGGGGAGGTGGCCGAAATTCCCTCTAAGTACGGCCTTCCTGATGAGATATCGGTGTTGGCCTGCCCAGACTTAATGGCGGTGACGGAAGGGCCCTTTGGCCAAGATGGCAGGGAATGATTCGTTTGCCACCTCTGGAGCCTAGATGCAGGCTTGAGGTTCCCGTTGAGCGCCTTCGAAATGGCGATACTGAGGGGGTATGGTCTCGCCCCTAACCAATTACATCCGAACGGCTGGAGATCGGTGGCGTGCTTCAAAATCCTTTGCAAAATAGAGGTGGTAGCACCGACCCTGGAGCTTTTCACTCACTTCTTCTACATCTCGGGTCGGAGCGACGGAACGGAGTATTTCTTTACAAGCCGCCCAAAGAGGAAATTGATGTTCGTCCCCACCTCTATGAAATGGTACAAAGAACGGTATTTCTTGGTGGGGAGGAAAGGTGGATTTGGGGTGCGCCTCACCCGATCGGCTAGGGTTGGGATTCTGAAGGACCTAGCCGCCGGTCAGCCTATGTACGAGGGGGACATAAAAAAGTTAATGGACGCCGTTAGCAGGCATGGAGAGCCTTATCAGTCCAGTTTCCTCCTGACCACCTTGTTTGGCTCTCCGGGCTCCAAAGATGCTGTTAACGTAGAACGTGAGCATTAGGATCGGGAAGAAAATACTGTCGTTATGCATCATCATGCATTGCACTTTATTTATGCTTTCTGAAAGGAATTTATGTATGAAAAACTTATCTCATTTATTTTCTGTTGTGCAGTTGAGATGGCTGGCAGGAGCGATGCGTCTAAGCAGCTTGGCGAGAAAATCAAATAGAAGCGTGAAGCCGAGCGGAGGGCCCAAGAGCAGAGGAAAAGGAGGAGGTTAGTGCCCTCGTCGGAGCTGCAATCCTCTCGGGCAGCTGCTGGTGCTTCTTCTGCTGCTGTGATAGACGCATTCCCAATCTCTTATGCCCCTCCAGCCCCTACCGTGACCGCCGCCAAACCTGTGGCGCCTGGGCCGCAAAGTGGAGCTGCTCAACACCACTTGAAGAACACCCGGGGTCCAAGGTTTCAGGATGAATCGGATGATGACACCGCACCCATCGCTAATACTATCCGAGAGGCGGAGGAGGCTGCCAAGAGGAGGCCTGAGGAGGCTGCCCAGAAGAAAGCCGAGGAAGCGGCCAGGAGGAGGGCTGCTGAGCTGATAGCCGAGTCGGACGCTCGGGTTGTCGCCAGAGGCAAAGCCGTTCAACATGGCGAGTCTCCACGACGCTCTTCCGATCGGAGGCCGGTTTCTATGAAGGACATTTTGAGAGAGAACTTTGGCGATGATTGGTCGATGGGCCAGGTGGCTAATTTCATCTGCCGGGATCTTCTCCGGGATGAAGATCATAGGGAAGCCGGCGACGCTAGTCAGCTTAGCAGAGAAAACCATGCCATCAATCAGCAGTTGATGGACGTAAGGATTTGCCGTTTTGTTTCTGGTGCTCGTCTACACCTCTGTGTCTGACCTAGTTACTCTTGGTTTTGTGTAGGCCGCCAGGAGGACACAACGGCTACATCTGATGGCCTGCATGTGGAAAGGGAGGGCCGAGTCAGGCGCCTTGGCCAAGGCGGAGGCGAACACTCGTTGTGAGGCTGCCAAGAAAGAAGCCTCCGTCCTACGAGCTGAGGTGGCCAAGCTAGAGGAGCGGTACGCTGCCTCTCAGTCGGAGACAGTGGCCTTGAGGAAGGAGGCCCACCAGAGTGCTCAGGATCTGAAGGTTCGGCAGAGCGAGGCCGACAAGCTGAAGGGCAAAGTTGCCCGAATTTCTGCTGAGAGTGCGCAGCTGAGGCGGTTCGAGGCGGATGCAACCCGACTGGATGCCGAGTGCAGAGAGTTGGCTGCCGAGAACGCCAAGTTGAAGGCGGAAGGCGAGCAACTTCGGAGGGAAATGGAGTCTTTGAGGACGTCTGAGGAGGAGAAGGAGGCCTCCTTTACCAAGATTCTTGAAGTGGAGCTCGCCAATCAGAAGGAGCGCCTCGTTGATGAGTTAGCGGACACCCAGGTGGAGCTGTTGTCTCGGCTAATTCATGAAGCTGGGAAGCGCTTTCCTGGGGTGGATCTGACTTGGATGGACGATCCGGCATCACTGCCTGCTCCTCCAAACGACGATGGCGATGAGGGCGCTCCCGAGGGCGAAGCAGCCGAGAGAGCTTCTGGAGAAGGTCCTTTGACGCGACCTCAGCAAGTGTACTGAATCGGCAAGTAATATAGTGATGTATAATTAAGACCACAAGTTATCGAACCCAAGGGACTGTGTTGCGTAAATTTTAACAATTAAATGTATGCTAAAGAATTCCCAATTGTTTGATGTGATGAATTATTTAAGAAATAAATTCAGAAATATAATTGATGAAATCACTAATTCAAGAATATTAAAAGAATCAATACTACTACAGATTTTATGAAATAACTTAAAAGATCTTGTCAAGGAATACTCATCCTCCCCAATAACACCATGTAAATGCTCCAACTTATCAATCACATATGCAAATCAGTGAACAACCTAGCCTATACCATAGCCTGCCTTTCGGATCAAGCTTTTCTAACACATGCACCTACCACCCTGGATTCAGCACATATTTTAGCATCGAAACAGGTCTTAAGTCCTAAGCTTAGATGATCCTACCATCCCGGATTAAGATATCAAAGCTCAATTATCTTCTACAATTCTGAACCTATTAAAATAGAGATCCACAGATTTAACTACCTTCCCGGATTAATCAAACCAGTGAAAATCAATAGAAATAGAACAGATTATATATAAGCTAATGAAATGAATACAATCAAAGATTATCACAGCAGATCAATCTTAAACTTTGCATTAAATTCAATAACTAAAACAGATAAATTTGGAGAAGATAAAACTGAAGCATATGCATAAATCAATCCACACAAAGCATTCACATGATTATTGGGGATTCAAAGCATCCCTTAACAAGAAAAGGGACTACTCACTCATAATTGAAATAAGAACTGAATTAAATAGAGAGAAGTTGATATTACCCATTTGAGATCTGAAAATGAAATTCTTACAATAATAAAATTGACGTTCTTCCCGTTCGATCTATTCTCAAAACTTCAAAAATAAATAATAATCTCTCTGATTATTTTTCTCAGAATTAAAATAACAACAGCTTAAATTAAATTCTAAAACTATATGAAAAATCTAAATCTTAAGTTGCAGAAATAAATCTTCCTTTTTCGTTCCAGAAAAATCCCATCGACCCCCTTTCTGTCTAACTTCAGTCCCTAAATAACCGTTCAAAGTCAAAAGGTGGCCTTCAAAGTCTTTGATTTTGTGCAGATTTGGTTCACAAATAGGTTACACGGCGGTATGAGAGTCTCTCACCGCCGTGTAACTTGCCTCTGGTCAACAATCTTGACATTTTGCTCCCCTTGTCCAGTGCCGCAAATGTTGGGATTTTTACGTCTCACACGGCGGTATGAGACTTCCGTACCGCCGTGTAAGTCCATACGTAAGCGATGATTCTCGTGGTACACGGCGATATGGATGTTCCTTACCGCCGTGTAATGCCCTTCTGCTGCCCTCTGTTATTTTCGTTTCACACGGCGGTGAGGAAGAACCTTACCGCCGTGTAAACTACCTAAAAATGCCAAAAATAACATAAAATCTCACTTTAGTAAATCAGACAATATCTAATAAAATTTTAACAAGAATATACTGAAACAGGAACTTTTAAACTCAAAAGTAAACTGGAAATTCATATAAAAACAACATATATTTTGAACTTATCAAAATACCCCACACTTAGCTTTTGCTCGCCCTCGAGTAAAATACCTCTTCAATTCCAACTTTCTCAATTTTCAAGCAAGTAAACGGAAATTTAAAACACCAAGAAAACACTTAGTAAATTCCACTTGAGAGCTAATCTTACTTAAACAAAACTCAAAAGAAGAAAATACAATTAAATTTCCAGTGTGTGTGTGCAGAGGCCAAAACCAAAGTTTTAATAATTTTCAAAATTAAAATTCCAGCACCAATCAATCAATGACCAAATAAGTTAGTGCACAAATGCACATCTGGTTTCTCCATTGAAACACTAGAAACACCATAGGCCTCTCCTTTAGTATCGGAACCCGAAGGTCATCTCCACTGAACAAATCAAGACATAAACATGATCATTAGGTCTTAAATAGGTTGTAATGCAAGGTTCGACCGGTGATGGCTAACAAGGAAAGTTTAGGAAATCAACAAAGATTCAGCCACTCTACCGACTATTACCGCTATCAATAAAATTTTTCCATAACCTACTTCCAAATTAACCTCGGCTGCCAGGATTTAGCTATGCTCATAATGAAAAAAAAAATTTGAATCACAAGAAAATGAGAGGATGAAATTTCCTTCAACCCAACCATCCAAGAATATGAGCATATTATTTTTCAATATAAGGTACCCCACACTTGAATTTTTCTATAGACTTTTATTATTATTATTATTATTATTATTATTTTTTTAGAGATAAATAAAGAGATACAGTAAACCAGCTCCATGATATACTCGTAACTTCTATTCTTGTAACCTATTTTTACTCCAAAAAGAAAAGAATTTAACACCATACTAAGCAATATCCCAGAATTCCATAATTCTTCTTACACTTACTAATTATTTAACCATCAACACCTTTATTTTTCAACTTCCAATGTTCTCCCAACCCAATCCTAGAGTGGCCAATTCTTAGAAGGGATAGGTAAAAGCATTTAAGTTAAATGGTATATTAAGAGTGTAACAAGAAAAATTGTATAGTACGCTTTTAGCATACCAAATTAGCTCAACGGGGTTATCAATGGAAAATTACTTCAATAGGTAGGAAAGTTTATTTAAGATAGCTTAAATAAAAAATAATGCCTAAATCATGTCAAAATTCATACCTTAATTGCTATATCGTTTTGAAGGGCAATGAGGAAGGTTCTAGTGCTCTAAAAACTTTATGATCAAGAGATTTCATGACTGATTTTTCTTGTCTTGTAAAAACTGGCCTAAGTGCAAAATATTGGAACTTTAATTGTATGCTCTAGTTTGAACAATGTTAAGAATAAAAATTCTTAAGCAGAAACTTACTCTCTTGCTAACTAAATGCTCTAAATAACCTTTTCAAAATTGAAAATTAAGCTGGAATAATCAAATTAAAAGTTGGCTAAACTAATCATGAGGAAAATTAATAAGTTCAAATCAACCACAACACAACTCAAATAAACTACAGCCAGAAACACATAACATAAAACAAGAAACACAAATTATGAAACAAAATGCACAAGCGTAAATAGATCACAACTTATATCTAAAATGCTGAAAATTAAATTATGCACAAGCGTAAATAGATCACAACTTATATCTAAAATGCTGAAAATTAAATTAAAGTAAAATTTAGACTAAAGTACTGCAGGGTTGGTTAGACAATATTCAAGTTATACCAATTAATTCACTTACCCCACACTTAAAAACTTGCTGTCCCAAGCAAGTAAACAAAACAAAAAGAAATAAAAAGTAAGAAGTCATGAGTGAACAGAAGAGATAATCAGAAAAAACTCCCAGAAATATATGTCACTCATTGTGGAGGTGGTGGTGGAGGAAAGCGATCCATCATGGTCCGGTAAAAATGCTCCTGCTCCTCTCTCGAAAGAGCTACCGAACGCTCCAGACGTGCCAAACTCTGTGCCTGTAGGGCCAGCTGCTGCTCATGCATATCTAAACGTCCCATAAGCTGAACATGTTCAGCATGGGTATCCTCCATGAAGCTCTCCCACTGATCTAAGCGAGAATTAATCTGAGCCTGCCCAGTCTGCAAAGCCTCAAAATGGGCGGTAAACTGGGAGAAGTCATAGGCTGGCATGGCTGGGGCGGGTCCTGCAGCAGCTGCACCTGCAGCCTCCTCTGGCTGCTCATCCTCTTCCTCAGCACCTTCTACTGGCAACTGTACTCGACCCCTTTCAATTAGGTGCAAGTATTCTTCCCTTGTGGACAATCTGACTTGTTCATGAAAATGATGATCATCCACAATGATCCTCAAATTCTTCAGCATCTTGAAGTCAATTAAATGACTATCTCCTAAATCTGGTCCCAATGAGCTAAGGCCTACTCTCTTAGCCAAAACTGTGACCACCCATCCGATCGCGATCTTCTATACTTTCCTGGGATTAGCTTGCAAGTCCTCAAATTTCTTCCATAAGAAATAAGCTCCATTTAATGGGATCTGGTGGACCATGCAATGCAAAAATAACGCCTCAGCCTGGTTCACCACTCCAGCTGCTTCAATGTGTCCATAAAAAGAGAGGGCAAAAAATCGATGTAAGATCCTCAACGCATGGTCCCTCAGATGGTGTGCCTTAGACTGCCCAGTGACATATTGCGTGGCTGTGAGTGGATCGCGGATTGTGGCCCAAACAGTCTGTTTATTCAAGTCGGGTAAATGTCGAGCTCCATCCAATGGAAAACCTAAGGCATCTGCGAATTCATTGAAGGTCAGTGTGTGTTTTCTCTTGTTTAACCAAAATGTTACCTCCCTGGGGTCGTCCTCATCGTCATTGTCAATCTTGCAATCTACGGTTGCAAGAAAATCCCTTGTCAACTTCGGGTGAACTCGCTCCCTTTTCTGAAAGAAGTCTGTCCATCCTATCCCCTCAATTAACTCATTGATTTCGTCATTTATCCCCAAGCTCCGTAGTGAATCAAAATCAAGAAAAGTGGAGGGCAGGAATGTTGCCTCTGTTAGACACTGGAACGCAGTGTGGCATCTGGTAGGGACCCAAGAGGGTATTGAGCTATCCCGAGAAGACGATGCCTGGTCTGTTCTAGATCTTTTTGGAGCCACTGCATTAATAAAGAAACACAATTATAGGGAGAATAAAGGTTTAAATTCGCAACAAAATAGTAGGCGAGCCGAAATTTAGCTAAAACAATTTGCAGCACATGGAGACATCAATGCTACAATGATAAACTCTAACAATGACAAAGGCCAGCCCCTATAATATCAATGCACCCCCTAATTATCTTAGCAGCAAATGCACAAAATAGATAGAATGGGAAAATCACAGCATTCGCATTGCATCATCTTACCGCCATACAGTTCACATTCTTAAATGTTCACTCAATTGTTAATCACAGCATGAGACAAATATATGGCATGGTATGTGAAAGCCAAAAGATTTCCCAATGATGACAGAAACTATATGACATAGAAGGGTTGAAGAACACTCATTCAGGCACTTTGTCAAACACTTGGTGGGCATAAATGTTTGTGTATCAATCCAGCATTTCTCATTCAATGTTTACCCACCATCATTTCAATTATCATCAAGCAATCCATAACGCAACATGATTTAAGGGAATAAAACTCAATTTAAATCACCAAGTTAGGGCAAAGCACACAAATCAAACGAATGCATATAAATCCAGTCACAAACCAAAAATTTCAACAACCGCAGCGACAAATCCACAGAATTCGACATTAATCCAGCCAACAATTTCAAAATAAGACACAAAATCTAACCATTAATTTAAAATTAACACATAAACTCCACTTACTTCTTAAAGAAAGAATTAATTAAGAGAAAAGGAAATGAAAAATACCTAAACCCTAGAACAACAGAGAAACAAAATTAAAAAGGAAAAACGAAGATACGAAATGAAAAAGAAGACGAAAAGAATGAAAGGAACTTACTTGAATCGAAGAATGCAGACTTGATGTGCAAAAGTTAGGTTTAGAATTGATTTTTACCAGTTGAAAATTGGGTTCGCAGAACTTGGGTTAGAGAGAAATGAGAGAGGGAAGTTTTGTTTTTTAAAAAAAAATTGCAAAAGAAACTGACGACATGGGTTTTTTTAAAAACAGGGTTTAACGTGTTACACGGCGGTATGATAATTCCATACCGCCGTGTAAAACGCTACTGGAATCAAATGTCTTTTAAAAACCACGAGTTACACGGCGGTATGGAAACACCATACCGCCGTGTAAAACGCTACTGGAATCAGGTATGAAAATGCACGTTTCACACGGCGGTATGAGGATTCCTCACCGCCGTGTAGAACGAGTTTTTGAGAAAAACTTACCCTTTAAACAAGCAACAATTACACCAAAAATTCCACAACGTTTTACACTACGTTCAAAAATTAATAAACCAAAAAAAAATACAAATGACTTTCAGACTGAAAATAATTAGAACTTCCTATATTAAAACAAAAGAGGATAAGATTAGAATTTATTTTAGTTCTGATTTTGAGTCTCAGCTAGACTTTGAATTTACCTCACTCAGCGTCGAAAATAATGATTACCGCTGCCAATTCAGCGCGGTTCTCAAAATACGGTTTTAATCGTTGGCCATTTACCTTGAATTCCTCACTCCCAGGTTGTTTTCTGATCGTGATAGCTCCGAAATCAGTCAAACTTACCACTTCGAATGGTCCCGTCCACCGCGACTTCAATTTTCCAGGAAACAACCTTAATCGACTATTGTACAATAGGACTTTCATACCTGGAGTGAATTCCTTTCTGATCAGTTTCTTGTCGTGCCATCTCTTCGTATTTTCCTTATACTTCTCCGCTAGTTGATATGACCAAAAGCGTATTTCTTCCAACTCATTCATCTGGAGAAGTCTTTTTTCACCTGCACTCTTAACATCAAAATTCAGAAATTTAGTTGCCCAATAAGCTTTGTGTTCAAGTTCGACAGGGAGATGGCATGACTTACCATAGACTAACTTAAACGGGGATAACCCTATAGGCGTTTTGAATGCGGTTCTATAGGCCCATAAAGCTTCATCCAGCCTCAAATACCAATCCTTCCTAGATGAATTTACAGTCTTTTCTAGGATTGTTTTGAGTTCTCTATTAGAAACCTCAACCTGTCCATTTGCTTGAGCATGATATGGGGTGGTAATTTTGTGCCTCACACCAAATTTCTTTAATAGGGCAGTAAATTGATGATTAACAAAGTGCCTGCCCCCATCACTAATTATGGCCTTTGGCGTGCCAAATCTAGTCAAAATGTTCCTCCTAAGGAATTCTAGTACAATTTTGGCATCGCAAGTCTGAGTAGCTATGGCTTCTACGCACTTACTCACATAATCCACAGCTACTAATATATACTCAAACCCAAAAGATATTGGAAAAGGCCCCATGAAATCTATCCCCCACACATCAAATAATTCTACTTCAAGCATATTGGTTAACGGCATTTCATCTTTCTTAGAAATATTTCCTACCCGTTGACATCTATCACATGTTTTCACAAAACTTTGAACATCTTTAAACATGGTAGGCCAATAAAAACCAGAAGATAAAATTTTTGCTACCATTCGATTTGGCCCATGATGGCCACCAGCTTCCCTGCTATGACACGCCTTAATGATTCCTCCTTTTTCTTCATCTGAAATGCACCTTCTTATTACTTGATCGGCACACAAACGGAATAAGTACGGGTCGTCCCAAATGTAATGTTTGGTATCAGCTCGCAGCTTCTTCCTTTGTTGCCATGTAAAATCTCTTGGCATAAAGCCTCCTGCAAGAAAATTGGCTATATTAGCGAACCAAGGAACATAAATTTCACATGCAAATAAAGCACAGATATGTTCATCAGGAAACAAATCCAAAATTTCCCCTTCTTCAATGTGTTCACTCTCCAATCTCGATAAATGATCTGCTACAAAATTTTCCGCTCCCTTCTTGTCCTTGATTTCCAAATCAAACTCTTGCAATAACAGCACCCATCTAATCAGCCTTGGCTTGGATTCCTTTTTGGCAAACAAATGCCTCAACGCTGCATGGTCTGACCACACCACGATTTTTGCTCCCAGCAAGTATGGTCTGAACTTCTCAAAAGCATACACAATTGCTAGAAGTTCTTTCTCAGTGGTTGTGTAGTTAACCTGTGCTCCTGTCAAAGTATGACTGGCATAATAAACTGCACAAAATACTTTATCTCGCCTCTGTCCAAGCACTACCCCAACTGCAAAATCACTAGCATCACACATTAATTCAAACGGCAAATTCCAATCCGGAGATATAATTACCGGAGCTGAAATTAGCCGTTGCTTCAAAGTTTCAAAAGCTAGCATACATTCACTGTCAAAATTAAAAGGAGCATCTTTCATAAGCAAATTTGACAAGGGTTTAGCAATTTTCGAAAAATCTTTGATAAAACGACGATAAAACCCTGCATGTCCTAAGAAACTCCTAATGCCCTTTACACTAGTTGGGGGTGGCAACTTCTCTATTACCTCTATCTTGGCCTTGTCGACCTCTATCCCATTTTCAGAAATTTTGTGCCCAAGTACAATGCCTTCTCTCACCATAAAGTGGCATTTTTCCCAATTTAGTACTAAGTTGGTTTTTTCACACCTCCCTAGCACTACATCAAGATGCTCTAAACAATTTTTAAAGTCAGCCCCATAAATAGTGAAATCATCCATAAAAACCTCCATAAATTTCTCTATGAAGTCATGAAAAATAGCCATCATACACCGCTGAAACGTAGCCGGTGCATTACATAATCCGAAAGGCATTCTCCTATATGCGAATGTGCCATAAGGGCAAGTAAAAGTTGTTTTCTCTTGGTCTTCAGGGGCTATAGGGATTTGTAAATATCCCGAGTACCCATCTAAAAAACAGTAGAACTTATTACCTGCTAACCTTTCTAACATTTGGTCAATAAATGGCAAAGGGAAATGGTCTTTTCTTGTGGCATTGTTTAACCTTCTGAAATCAATACAAACTCTCCACCCCGTAACAGTACGAGTCGGAATCAATTCATTCAACTCATTTTTAACCACAGTCATCCCCCCTTCTTAGGCACACACTGTACTGGGCTAACCCACTTACTGTCAGAAATAGGATAGATAATACCTGAGTCAAGGAGTTTCAATACCTCCTTCTTTACCACTTCTTGCATTGCCGGATTAAGTCTCCTTTGAGGTTGAGCAACCGGCTTACATTCTTCTTCCATCGGAATTCGGTGTGTGCAGTAACTTGGGTCAATCCCCTTCAAATCTGAGGTTTCCCATCCAATGGCTCCCTTGTGCTTTTTCAGCACCTCAAGCAGCATTTTCTACTCGATATCTGTCAACAAAGAAGAAATAATCACTGACTTTTTCTCATCTTCTAAAAATACATATTTTAAATGAGAAGGAAGGGGTTTAAGTTCAGAATTTGAATCCCCCTCTTTTGGTTTAAACTCTTCTTGTTGTACTTCCTCTTTTCCAACTTCTTTTTCTACAGCTGCTATTACTTCTCCTTCTATTTTTTCTTCCAATTTTTCATCCTCCAATGAGTGTATTAAACTCACATCCACTGGATCAGCTCCCAAAACCTTTTCTTGTACTTCCTCTATACACTCATCTACTGCATCCATAAAATAAACAGATTCCTCCACATCACCCAATGGATACTTTTGAGCCTTGTTCATATCCACCACTAATTTCTCATCATTGAATCTCAAGGTAACCGTCTGACCATGTACATCAATCAGTGCCTTTGCTGTATTTAGAAATGGTCTTCCCACAATCGATGGTATCTTCTGATCCTCTTCCATTTCCATTACTACAAAATCTACTGGAAAAATAAATTTCCCCACTTTCACCAATAAATCCTCAATCACTCCTTTGGGTCTCCTTAACGACCTATCTGCAAGTTGGAGTCTCATTCCAGTCTCCTTGAGCTCTCCAAGATTCAGCTTTCTGCAAATAGAATAAGGCATCAGATTTATGCTCGCACCCAAATCACATAAAGCATTTCCATTAAAATCTTCACCAATTGCACAGGGTACAGTGAAACTACCTGGATCCTCCAATTTTTCAGGAATTTTGTTCATTATCAATGCACTGCAATTTTCTGTAAGCTGCACAGTTCCATGCCCTTCTAATTTCTTTTTATTGGAACATAATTCTTTCATGAATTTAGCATAGTTAGGCATGTGAGCTAAAGCTTCAGCAAATGGTAGATTAATATGTAGTTTCTTAAACATTTCTAAAAATCTAGCCAATTGCTCATTTTTCTTTTCTTTTTTAGCTACAGCAGGAAATGGCAATCTATTGATATCAAGATCCTCTACTCTAGGATTCACTAGACTTTTACCCTTATCATTTTTAGGAGCCTTTTCATTAACCTCTACCTTAGAGTTAGGATTACTTACCTCCCGCATTGGCTCCTCCTTACTTGTGGATGGTGAAGAATTTTTACCTTGGTCCTCTCTTGGTGCCATCTCTCTGCCACTTCTCAACATGATTGCTTTCGCCTCTTTCTTAGGATTCCGGTCCACATTTGATGGAAATGTTCCTGGTTGTCTTTGAGACACAGAATTTGCAAGCTGTCCCAATTGAGTTTCTAAATTTCTCATTGATGCGTCTTGATTTTGATTCCACTGTTCTTGGGATTTCCACCTTGCTTCTTGACTGGCCATAAATTATTGTTGGCTGTTTACAAACTGTTGCTGACTATTCATGAAGCTAGCCAACATATCTTCCAAATTCGGCTTCTTTTCTTGTACAGGTGGCCTTGGTTGATAACCCGGTGGGTGATAAGCTTGAGAATGGGATTGGGTTGAACCCTGCCCTTGGTTATAGTTCGATGGATATGGTGCTTGATATTGAGTGGACGATTGATGTTGGTATGACTGATTGTGGCTGTTATGCATGTTTTGATTGAAAGGGGCTCTCCCTTGTGGTTGAGAAGATGACGCATTCTGATTTCCATCCTTCCAAGAGAAGTTAGGGTGGTTCCTCCAACCTGGGTTATAAGTGTTGCTGTAAGGGTCATTCCTTCGATAGTCTCCTACAGCATTTACATCTCCCATGGTTCCACCTTCTTGATTATATTGACCGCCTTCATACTGCCCACTCTCTTGAGAGATTGAGGACAAATTTCGAACCTTCAATCCACTCATCTCTTTCTGCATTGATTCTATCTGTGCCTTCAGCATTGATACTTTATCCACATTGTGTATTCCTTGCCTTTTTGGAATTGATCTTGGAGCAGCCCATTGAGCATCATTTGCTGCCATATCATCCAACATAAGAAAAGCTTCTTCTGGCAACCTATTCAAAAAGGAACCTCCTGATGATGCATCCAAAAGTGACCTTGTCTGTGGTGTGACTCCAGCATAGAATAAAGTCATCAATTGATGTACAGCTATCTCGTGATGCGGACAGCTTCTCAATAATCTCCTAAATCTCTCCCAAGCCTCATGAAAAGGCTCTTCATTCATTTGAGCAAAACCCATAATGCTGTTACGAATTCTTGCGGTCTTGGTGGGAGGGAAAAATCTCATTAGGAATTTCTCTTGTAATTGCTCCCATGATCGCATTGATTGACTTGGTAACATCTGCAACCAATCCCTTGCTTTTCCAATCAGGGTAAATGGGAACAATTTCAACCTTATTGCGTCAGAAGTGACACCCGGTATCTGAACTGTGTCACTGACCTCCAAAAATATATCTAAATGTTGTGCAGGATCCTCCAATTCTGATCCTGAAAACTGGTTTCTTTGTACCATAGTAATGGTTGCTGGTTTAAGTTCAAATTGCATTCCCCTAGGCAACACAATTGTCCTGTGATCCTCATTCCATCTTGGTACAGCATAGTCTCTTATTGTCCTCTGCCTTGGGACTTCTTCTCCATAATTACCCGGCATCTCTTCTTGTGCTCGTGGTACTTGTTCGTTCCCGGGAGGAAATTCATCAATAGGGAGAGGATTGTTTTCCATGTTGTTGTCTCTGTTGGCTCTCCTACGTTGATGCAAATTCCTCTCGATTTCAGGGTCGTAGGGTGCTACTTTTTCTTGCCTCAATCTGCTCATACACCACAACTACCTGAAAAGAATAAAAATAACAAAATCAGCAAAAGAATAAAAATAACAAAATCAGCAAAATAAAAACACATACAAATAAGAATTAAAACTTACTAACAACGCCAGTCCCCGGCAACGGCGCCAAAAACTTGACGCGACCTCAGCAAGTGTACTGAATCGGCAAGTAATATAGTGATGTATAATTAAGACCACAAGTTATCGAACCCAAGGGACTGTGTTGCGTAAATTTTAACAATTAAATGTATGCTAAAGAATTCCCAATTGTTTGATGTGATGAATTATTTAAGAAATAAATTCAGAAATATAATTGATGAAATCACTAATTCAAGAATATTAAAAGAATCAATACTACTACAGATTTTATGAAATAACTTAAAAGATCTTGTCAAGGAATACTCATCCTCCCCAATAACACCATGTAAATGCTCCAACTTATCAATCACATATGCA
Source organism: Excoecaria cochinchinensis (assembly GCA_947683425.1). Taxonomy (NCBI): domain Eukaryota; kingdom Viridiplantae; phylum Streptophyta; class Magnoliopsida; order Malpighiales; family Euphorbiaceae; genus Excoecaria; species Excoecaria cochinchinensis. Next base: position 10,561,725 of record CANTUQ010000050.1, read on the forward strand.
AATCAGTGAACAACCTAGCCTATACCATAGCCTGCCTTTCGGATCAAGCTTTTCTAACACATGCACCTACCACCCTGGATTCAGCACATATTTTAGCATCGAAACAGGTCTTAAGTCCTAAGCTTAGATGATCCTACCATCCCGGATTAAGATATCAAAGCTCAATTATCTTCTACAATTCTGAACCTATTAAAATAGAGATCCACAGATTTAACTACCTTCCCGGATTAATCAAACCAGTGAAAATCAATAGAAATAGAACAGATTATATATAAGCTAATGAAATGAATACAATCAAAGATTATCACAGCAGATCAATCTTAAACTTTGCATTAAATTCAATAACTAAAACAGATAAATTTGGAGAAGATAAAACTGAAGCATATGCATAAATCAATCCACACAAAGCATTCACATGATTATTGGGGATTCAAAGCATCCCTTAACAAGAAAAGGGACTACTCACTCATAATTGAAATAAGAACTGAATTAAATAGAGAGAAGTTGATATTACCCATTTGAGATCTGAAAATGAAATTCTTACAATAATAAAATTGACGTTCTTCCCGTTCGATCTATTCTTAAAACTTCAAAAATAAATAATAATCTCTCTGATTATTTTTCTCAGAATTAAAATAACAACAGCTTAAATTAAATTCTAAAACTATATGAAAAATCTAAATCTTAAGTTGCAGAAATAAATCTTCCTTTTTCGTTCCAGAAAAATCCCATCGACCCCCTTTCTGTCTAACTTCAGTCCCTAAATAACCGTTCAAAGTCAAAAGGTGGCCTTCAAAGTCTTTGATTTTGTGCAGATTTGGTTCACAAATAGGTTACACGGCGGTATGAGAGTCTCTCACCGCCGTGTAACTTGCCTCTGGTCAACAATCTTGACATTTTGCTCCCCTTGTCCAGTGCCGCAAATGTTGGGATTTTTACGTCTCACACGGCGGTATGAGATTTCCATACCGCCGTGTAAGTCCATACGTAAGCGATGATTCTCGTGGTACACGGCGGTATGGATGTTCCTTACCGCCGTGTAATGCCCTTCTGCTGCCCTCTGTTATTTTCGTTTCACACGGCGGTGAGGAAGAACCTTACCGCCGTGTAAACTACCTAAAAATGCCAAAAATAACATAAAATCTCACTTTAGTAAATCAGACAATATCTAATAAAATTTTAACAAGAATATACTGAAATAGGAACTTTTAAACTCAAAAGTAAACTGGAAATTCATATAAAAACAACATATATTTTGAATTCAAGAAGTTCCATTCGAAGTGGAGTCTGCGACACCTTTAGCCCCTGAAGCCGAAATGGAGGTTCTTCCTGCGCCTGAAGCCGAGCTAGTGGCGCCTTCTTCACCGGGGGCCTGTCTCTGAAGGGGGGACAGGATTTGCACCATCAACTGCCGACCCTTCTCAAGCCACTGTCGATCCGAACGCCGAGCAAATCGTTGATCCTCCTGGTGAAGTGGATATTGTAAATATAGATAGTTAGCTTAGGAGCTTAGATTAGCTTTACTTTTTCCTTTATTTTCTATCTCTGTAACAATTGTTTACAAATTGTATAGTGGAGACATTCTTAATAAAATTGCATTTTTCTGCAAGTTGTTGTATACATAAATTTGTATTAAAATTTGCAATCTAATCGAGCTAAGCACTACTCGTGAAATAGCATAATATTTGCAAGTACTTCCTGAATTCGGGTAATTCTTGAGCCTTGTGACCGATCGGATCAATCTGGCTTCTCAAATCGCATAAAATTTGCACAATTAGGCTAAGTGATGCTTATAAAGTTGCATAAGAATTGCATAACTGAGCTAAGTGATACTCGTAGAATTGCATAAAAATTACATAACCGAGCTAAGTGATACTCGTAGAATTGCATAAAAATTGCATAACCGAGCTAAGTGATACTCGTAGAACTGCATAAGAATTGCATGACCGAGCAAGAGAGGTTAGATCCTCTATAATACGGATAATATTTGGGGAGGTAAGATCCTCCATTGCGACAGATTTGCTTTTTTAGCTTGGGATGGGCGTCAAGCCTAGCGTACAAGACTATATTATGCATGAATTGAACAGTGGTGAAAGAAAGAACCTTTTTATTAATCAGGCAATTGCCAGGTTCTGATACATTATTAGACATGGTACTTCTTGAGTACTTCAACATTCCAGCTTCTGGGTACTTCTTGCCCTTCCACAGTTCGGAGCCTATAAGTGCTCGGGCTCAAGACTTTAGAGATCTCGTAGGGCCCTTCCCAATTTGGCATTAGCTTTCCCACTCCGGCGTTTTTCGAGCCTAATTCTGCCTTTCTGAGTACCAGATCGCCTACATTGAAGGTTCTAGACCTCACTTTAGCATTATGGTATCTGGCCACTCTTTGTTTATAGGCAGCGATCTTGGTGTAGGCGTCCTCCCCCTTTGCTTCTATGAGATCTAAATCTTGGCATCTCTCTTGAGTGTTCATCCGTTCGGAGTAAAGAGCCGAGCGGTAAGAAGGAAGGCCGACCTCTACAGGAATCATTGCTTCGGAGCCGTAGACGAGGGAGAATGGCATTTGATGGGTGCCTGTTCTGGGCGACGTTCTGTACGTCCACAGGACACTCTGCAGTTCTTCAGTCCAGTTGCCTTTGGCTTGACCCAGTCGCTTCTTTAATCCCTCCAAGATGGTCCGATTGGAGACCTCAGTCATTCCGTTGCTTTGGGGATGAGAGACTGAGGTGAACTTTAATTTGATGTTCAAGCCTTGGCAAAAGTTTCTGAAAATGGAGCTGTCGAACTGCTTGCCATTATCTGCGATAAAAACGTTAGGTAAGCCATACCTGCAGATGATGTTCTTCCATGTAAAGCTCTTGACCCTCTCGGCTGTGATGGTGGCTACCGGTTCAGCCTCAATCCATTTGGAGAAGTGGTCTACTGCTACTATGAGGAACTTCATCTGCTTTTTGCCTTGGGGAAAAGGTCCTAAGATGTCCAGTCCCCACTGGTCGAACGGCTATGCAACTCCGATCGGCTGCTGGTCTGCTCCATGCTGCCTTATAATCCTGCCATGTACTTGGCATTGCGGGCATATCCTTACTTTCTCCTGGGCATCTTTGAGCATGCTAGGCCAGTAATATCCCGTCTGAAGGGCTTTTCTTGCCATGGCTCTGCTTGCCTCGTGTGCCCCGCATATGCCTTCATGGAGCTCTCTGAGGATATAATCTCCTTCTTCCTCCGTCACGCACTTGAGCCAATGGTGGCTGAAAGCTTTCTTATACAAATCACCATTAATGATGGAGTAATTGAGAGATTTTCGAGATACCTTTCGAGCTTCATCTTTGTCCTCAGGCAGTCATCCTGTCTGGAGGAACTGTTTGATCGGGCTCATCCAGGTTTCATTCTCTTGGTCGATCTCCATCATTTTCAGCTTGTCTAGGGAGGAGGAGGTCTGGTCGACAACGGAAATGTTTTCCTCTATAACGCTTTGTGCGGAAGCAGCCATCTTCGCCAGCCGATCGGCTTCTGCAGTTTGGTCTCTTGGGACTTTCTGTAGTACCCATTCCGACCCAGCCTCTTCCAGTTTTGCGAAAGCAGTTTTGACTTTGGCCAGGTACTGGATCATTGTGGCCTCTCGTGCTTCGAAGGTCCCCAAAACCTGACTGGTTACCAGCTGAGAGTCACTCCTGATGGCTACTGACTCCGGTCGGATGGCATGGAGCAGTCTCAGCCCTTGAAGGAGTGCCTCGTACTCTGCCACATTATTGGAAGCTTTAAAATTAAGCTTTATGGCGTACCTTATTGTGATGCCCAATGGGCCTTTTATCACTATGCCGACGCCTCCTCGAGTGTCGTTTGCTGCACCGTCCACCGTCATTTCCCAGTTTTGTGGCTTGGGCTGACTCTGTGGTTCCTCACCCGCAAATTCAGCTATGAAATCTGCTAAAGCCTGGGCCTTTATCGCTTTTCTGGGCTCATACCTGACATCTCAGGACTGTAGCTTAATTGCCCATCCCACCATTTTGCTTTCCAGATCGGGCGTCTGGAGTATCTTCCTAAGTGGATGACCCGATCGGACGACAATTGTGTGCGCCTCGAAGTAAGGTCTCAGCTTCCTTGCACACATCATGAGGGCAATAATGAGCTGCTCAACCGGCCCCTTTCTTAGATCCGCACCTCTGAGTACTTCACTTACGTAGTACACGGGTAGCTGTTGAGTATCTTCCTCTCGGACCAAGGCACCTGCAACAGCTTCCTTAGAGGTGGCTAAATATAGGTACAGATTTTCACCTGGTACTGGTCGGCTAAGCAGCGGTGGGTAGGTGAGGAATGCATTCAGCTCTTCGAAGGCTTGCTGGCAGTCTTCCCCCCAGACAAAAGTTTCACTCTTCCTCAGCTTCTTGAAGAAAGGAGTGCAGCGCTTGGCTGAAGAGGAAATGAATCGTCCTAGGGCTGTTATCCTTCCGTTCAGCTTCTGGACGTCTTTTACGCTCCTGGGGGGTTGCATCTAGAGGATGGCCTTTATTTTTTCTGGATTTGCCTCAATCCCTCGTTGGGAGACTAGGAATCCTAAAAATTTTCCTGATGGTACCCCGAAGACGCACTTCTCGGGGTTGAGCTTCATCTGGAATTTATTCAAAGTGTCAAAAACTTTTGCCAGATCGGCTGGATGTTCCTCGGCGCTTCGGCTCTTGACGATCATGTCGTCAACATATACTTCGACATTCTGCCCGATCTGGTCTTTGAAGATCTTGTTCATCAGACGCTGATATGTGGCCCCAGCAGAATGTCCCGTCGTCTGTGATAAAACTGGTTTTCTCCTGATCCAAGAGCCACATTAGGATTTGGTGGTAGCCAGCATATGCGTCTAGAAGAGAGTAAATGGCGTGGCATGCTGTGGCGTCCACCAACTGGTCTATGCTGGGCAGGGGATAGCTGTCTTTAGGACATGCCTTATTGAGGTCGGTGAAGTCCACATACATCCGCAGCTTGCCAGACTTCTTTTTTACCAACACCACGTTAGCCAGCCACTCGGGGTAGTCTGCCTCTCGGATGGTTCCGGTCTTGAGTAGCCTATCCACCTCTTCAGAAATGAACTTCCTCCGATCGGGTGCGTGCCTTCTTAGCTTTTGACGGATCGGAGGGAAGTTTGGGTCCACATTTAACTTGTGGGTGATTATCTTGGGGTCTACGCCAGGGATATCTTCTGGCCTCCAGGCGAAGGTCGCTTGATTGATGGTCAAGACATGCATGATGGCTTCTTCAGTTTCTTTATCCATGCTTGTCCCCACCTGAACATTTTTCCCTTTATTTAGCGCCCTGGCCTTTGTCGCCTTTGCTGGGTCCATCCTGGGCCTTGCCGCCTGCTCTTGCTGCTCGAGGCCGGGTTCTACGACCATTGCTTCTCGCTGTTGCTTTATCATGGTGATATAAGCCTCCCTGGATGCTTTCTGGTCGCCTCTCAAGATGGCAACGCCTCCTGTGGTCGGAATCTTCATCACCATGTAGCGGATGGAGGTCACAGCTCCGGTCTGGAAAAACAATGGCCTGCCGAAAATGGCATTATAGGCAAACGTCATGTCAATAACCATGAAAATTACCTTACAAGCGTGAGCTATTGCCTCTTGGCCGAGCTCGACAAAGAGCTCTACCGATCCCACCACAGGTATAGTGGCGTTGCCCAGGCCGATCAGAGGAGTGGCATTCGGCTTCAGCTCTCCGATCGGGAGTCCCATGGCTTGGTATGCCTGGAGAGTTAGGACGTTGACAGCACTGCCGTTGTCCACCAGAATTCTCTTCACATTGAAATTATTAATCCGAGCTCTTACAACGAGAGCGTCCTCGTTAGGAAACAGGACGTCTCGTGCGTCTTTGCTGGAAATGGTGACTAAGGCAGGCTGCTCGGCCTGGCGGGAGAGGTAGACGCCTTTTCCTTTCCCTTTTTTGGGGAGATCCTCTCCATAAGATGACCCTCCGGTGATCACGTTTATAACCCCAGCATAGGGCCTGCCCGGATCGGCGTTTCTGGGGTTCCTGCGCTCATCATCGTCTGAGTCAGGGTCGTCCCTTTGAGGCTTCGGCTGTCTACAGGGTTCATCCCCTCTGGCCGGGCCTGTGAATCTCCTGAGGGCCCCGCGGCATATCAGCCTTTCGATTTCTTTTTTCAGCGAAGTGCACTCGTCGGTTAAATGACCGACGTCTCTGTGGAATTCGCAATATTTGCTTGGGTCCCTCACAACCCGGCTTCTTTCGGAGAGGTCTCTGGGCCAGTTGACTTTGCGGTGCCTCTCTTTGATCCACATTAGCACCGCAGTTGGGGTAGCATTGAGACGGGTGTACGTCCTCTCTGCCTGATCGTCTGGACGCGGGTTTCGGTCTCTTCCCGATCCTCTAGCCTGGCCTGAATTTCTGGAACTTGGAGCTCTATCTTGGCCTCTAGCTGTCCGATCGGAAGTGGGGGCTCTTTGAGTAGAGCGATTGTCTGGGTATTGTAGGCGGTCCAAAACGCTGGTCCTTCCTCCCCTGTTGGACCTAAGGGCATCATCCAGCTGGATGTGTTGCCTGGCCCTCTCCATAAGTTTGGCGAAGCTGGATGGGGGTCTTGTTGTAAGTGACTCGAAGAGTGGTCGGTCAGTGATGCCCCCTTGTAAGGCGGTAGTCGCCATCTCCACACTGACATTTCTTACCTCAGACATGGTAGCTTGAAACCTGTCGATGTAGTCTCGAAGACTTTCATCGGTCCTTTGGTAAAGGTTGCACAGGTCGTTCACCGTCTTAGGCGCACGTGTTTGCACGATGAACCTCATGGTGAACAGCTCCTTTAACTGTCTGAATGACGCAATAGATCCCAGAGGCAGCTCGTGGAACCACGTCAATGCATCCCCTCCCAAGGTGGTAGGGAAAACCCTACAGGTTATTCTTTCGTCATAAGTATAGACCTGTACCTTGGTCAAGTACTCGGCCAGGTGTGTGGTAGGATCGGTTTTGCCTGTGTATCTTTCCATAACCACATCTCTCCACCTGGGAGGGAGCTCAGCATTAGTGATTTCTCTGCAGAAAGGGGAGGCGGTATTCCCGCAAGTGTTTCCTTTGAAAGCGCCTTTCTTGGGCGCGAGGAAACCAAACTGCTTGACCTTCTGCCTGAGCCACTGGTCCTCTTTACTCCACTGGTTTTGTTTACTCAGTGTCGTGGCGGTGGACTCGCCCTTGTACTTTCGCATCTGGCTGCGGTTTGGAGTGCACATGTAGGACACATCATCCCTCATGGATGGGGTGACAGACCTGCTGCTGTAGGGGGAGGCCCTATTCGTGGACACTATCTGCTTCCCCTTGTCCTTCCTTCCTGGGGTCCTGATCGCGCTTTTCCGGGTCCCCTGAGCTCGGGACTCGTTAATGATGATTCCCTTATTTCTGTTTCTCCTGAAGTCTTCGCCGGCGACGTAATCCTCTTGGGCTCTTTCAGAAGCAGCTGGCATCTTACCCTTTTTCAGAGTTTGAATGATGCTTTTCGTAAAATCACTGAGAATAGCGCGCATATCTCTCACAGTGATGGGGGTGTCCTCTGGTTGCCTCGTAGCGGCATTATCGAATTCGGGAAGGAGGTTGGCCCTCATGGGGGACCTGGTGGGCGCTTCCCTCCTTCTCGAGGTGCCTGATATGGCACGAGCGTTGTCGTCATGGTCAAGGTCCATGGGGGTTGTATTCTCGTTGGATCTTGAGTTTGCCATCTCTCAACGAAAGCACCAAATGATAAATCCAAAAATGTCTTTATCTGTAGGAGAGAGGGCGATCCGATCGGATGAGAAAATCCTGCAATAAGAAGAGCCCGGTCGGACCAGGTGTGAGCACTCCGAAGCTTAAGTTAGTAGCTTAGAGAGAGAATGTGCTTTAGAGAGATAATGTTGTGAATTCAATACCTGGAGCCATGGTTGGCTGGACTATTTATATGAGACAGTTGAGTGGCACTTGAGTGCCTGGGGTGTGATTACTGGCTGTCAGAGTAGGTATTCGGCGACATGACAAGGAGCAGGTGGTAGGCATGGGCGCTGCCTTGTGTCAGGCGGCTGATGGGACTGGCGGTCACATCAGCCGATCGGGCATGTGCGCTGCCTAGGAGCTCGTGTCTGATACATTTGGCTGATAGGCTTTGGGCCTTGCCAGTTGAGTGGGCCGGCTGGATGGGCCTTAGAGCAAGTGATATTTGCTGGGTTATCAATAAGCATCAAAGAACCTTTGCAGCAGCCTTCCCAATAGTAGGATGTGAACTCAAGCCTAAGTAATCATTGCTAGAGAACAAAAGTAGCTTCTTGGTTTTCTCAATATTCTGATCAGTAATTCCACTACTGCACAAAATCTCATTTCCTACCCAAAAACGAAAAAACATATCTTGTTCAAAACAGGTAAAATTCCAGGAAAAATATCATATTTTTAACAGAAATTACCGGAACTGGGAATGTCAAGGAGCCATTTGCGAAATGTGGAGTCAGAAATGGACACTTCAATAGAGGAACGATCCCAGTGGTGCATTCCATCGAACACCTCATAATCATCGCCATCAAGGTCTTTAAGTGGATTGAGTTTTGGCGGGTAAGGTTCTTTAGAGAGGTAAATTGGTCTTAAAGATCGAAGAAGCTTTAAAGATTCAAGCTTTAAGAGTGCCTCCTCCACCCACAAATCCCATGAACTCTTCTCCATTTGACGGATAGAGAAAGAAAGTGCGTGCGGGTGTGAGAACGGAGAAGAGAGTAGCTCAACAAAGTAGTTGAGTTGGGGACGGAAGTAGTTATATTAAGGAGTTAAAAGCTGACATATGGAGCCTTTTCTGCCCTCTTATTTTACCAATTATAATGGACATTGAACCGTAGGTGTAATAAAATAGGTAGGAAATCTGCTTTATAGCCAATATTTCAACATCGACACTATATTAGAAAAATCTATTATTTCTTTTATTGTATAAACTCCTAATTAGGTATTTTTATTAATTATATAAAAAATAAAATTTTGTTTTTGTCCAAAAAAGTTTTTGCTCAAATTCTCACTTTTATATTAAATATAGATTATATATTGTTCTCTGACTGAAAAACAAAGGAAAAGAAATTTTGTATTTGAGGGTTGATGAGTTGTTTTTGTCAATTAATTTATTGATTTTGTTATTTGGGATCTGATTTTCATTCTTGATATGTAATTAGAATATTTGATATTTTTGTGTAAATTAATTATTTTCTCTTTTTATTCCTTTCCTTTGAAAGAAATTTCTACTTTTAAATGGAATTGTTATGTACATTATTGAATTTTAGAATTGACTTTAAATTAGACTACATCTATTCTTATCCAAATAAAAAAGGCAATTGCAGAAATTAAGACAATATTTATTAAAAATCTTTAGAAATTATATATATTTTATTTATTTATTTATTCTGAAATGAAAATTATAATTTTCTATAATCTATACAGACTCTCCATCCATTTTGCACACGGGTGGGAACTGACTCACCATTGTTGTTTTTTACAATTGTTAAACCTGTCTTTTTTGGTACTACCTGAACTGGACTTACCCATTTGCTATCAGAAATTGGAAAGATTATACCTATATCAAGAAGTTTCATAACGTCCTTTTTTACTACTTCCATCATCAGTGGATTAAGACAACGTTGAGCTTCTCTTGTGGGTTTGTAATCATCTTCTAGCAAAATCATGTGCATACATATAGAAGGGCTAATGCCTTTTATGTTTGCAATTGTCCATCCAATGGCCTCCTTGTATCCTCTAAGGACTCTCACCAATTTTTCTTCTTCCAAAGATGTCAGTTTGTTCGAAATTATCACAGGAAGTGTCTGATTATCACCCAAATAGGCATATTTCAGATGTTCAGGCAAAATCTTCAATTCCAACTTGGGTGCATGCAAAATAGAAGGAAGAAGCTTGTTGTGAGATGTTGGAAGATCAATGTAAGAAACTTTATACCTCATATGCTTTAGGCTTTCCAGTCCATAAATTGAATTCTTCATTTATTCATCTATGACAAACTTTTCCTCAAGATTTTTAAGCTTTTTAAGACTAATTCCTTCATTGATAACTAACTTCAAATTGTCTGCATCAGTTAACTCAAAAACAAAAACAGAATTACATCAATTAACAATTACATCAATTACATCAATTACAAAAACAGAATTAACATCACTGGGAAACGCATGGCTTCATAAATATTAAATCTAATCAATCTTCTATCAAATTCCATAGTTAAAATGCCTTCAACAACATCTATTTTTGTTCTTGATGTTTTCAAAAATGGTCTTCCTAATAAGATTGGCAAGATTTGTTAGAATGATCTTCTTTCATATCTAATACATAAAAATTTGCAAGAAACACTAACTCATTAACTTGCACCAAAACATCTTCAGGAAATACATTAGACCTATAGCTAATTAAATGATTACTTTTGTCCCTCTTAAAGGTCCCATGTTCAAAAAATGATAAATTGAACTGGGCATGACATTTATTAATGCTCCTAAATCTATCATTGCTCTTTCCACTTTCAAATTACCAATCTTACAAGGAATGGTGAACATACCTGAATCCTTACACTTTGGTGGCAATTTCTTATGGAGAACAACAGAAACATTCTCTCCCATATGAATTTTCTCATCTCCCTTCAATTTTCTTTTGTTAGTGCATAAATTTTTAAGGAATTTTGCATACCTTGGCACTTGCTTAATGGCATCAAGAAGAGGAATAATTACCGCTATTTTTTGAAACACTTTCAAAATCTCTTTTTCTTGTTGTTCTTTCTTTGATTTTACCAATCTACTCAGAAATGGAGGTGGGACAACATAGGGCTGCTTGTTTTGAAATTTCAGATTGTGGCAGCTCTATTTCTTTCTCAATTTCTTCCTCCACAGCATAATTTAAGGACTTTTTCGCTAGTTCCTTCAACTCTTTCCCACTCTTAATGTGATGGCACTTGCATTTTGTCGTGGATTCACTTCGGGTTAAGACGGTAATCTTCCAGAATTCTGGTTATCAATTTTTCCCACAATTGTTGCTATCTGACTCATTTGATTCTTCAGATTCTGAATACTAGTCTTTGCATCATGTTGGAAAGCCATAGTATTTTGCTGAAATGTCCTCATATCTTGTTGAAATACAAGAGTATTTTGCTGCATTTGTTGCACACTGCTAGTAAGAGAAGTAACAACACTTTCAAGGAAAGTACTTGATTTTAGAGGAGGCTGTGATATAGATGGTCTAGGCTGAAATTCAGGCTGCTGGAAATTATTCGATTTCTATCCATAACTGAAATTTGGATGATCTCTCCATCCAGCATTATAGGTTGAAGCATATAGATCATATTTTCTTTGATGTTGCTGCCCTTGGAAACCTCCTACGAAATTAACTTGCTCTTCTTCTTAGAGAGTTGGACACATGTTTGTTGGATGGTCAATGTTTGAACAAATTTCACAAGCTTTGACTTGTTGATGATTTCCTGCAATAATTTTTGCACAAAAGAAATCAAATTGTTAAGAGAATGTTCAATTACACGAATACTTACACTACAAAAAAACAGTCAATTAGCGACGAAAAATTCCGTCGCTAATTGGGCTTTTTCAGTCGCTAATGACCTTTAGCGACGCGGCGACTAAATGTCGCTATTGGCGCAGTCGCAAAAATTTTGCGACTAATCCATAAAACAGTCGCTAAAATTTTTCCGTCGCTAAAAATAAAATTTCGGTCGCTAAATAAACTTAAAATTAGTCGTATAAATATTTATTAGCGACAGATAATTCGTCGCTATTCCGTCGCTATTATATTTTTTAATTTAATTTTTAATTACAATTTTTGATTTTTAATTAAAATTTTTGATTTAATTTTTTATTATTATTATTATTACATCCAAAATTTAATTTAATTTATATAAATAATAATTATAAATATTACTATTAATTTAAAAAATATAATATCAAAAAGTAAATTAAACTATATAATATTTAAAAAATACCAATTCAAATTAAATTGTGCTATTTAGCAATATACAGACGTTTACAATAACTTTGTACAATAAATTCACAATAATTCAAATATAATAAAAATATATTAAATTATACAATACTTAAATTAAAAGTACATGCTCTTATTATATTTAGCAGCATTCCATCCAGTTCCGGTACCTACAAGTTACCAATAAAATTTTCAAATTAATATATACCAAAATTAATGAATTAAAAAGCGAAATAAAAAAGATTGATTGTAATTCATATATTACAAGGCATGAGCTACCAATTCATGTATCCAAATTTAACTATTATAGAATTATTTTTCATTTAAATTGAAACATATAAATTAAGAGAATAAAAAATAAATTTAGACTTTCCTCCAAATTTAGACATATTTTGCTTAAATACAAAGTTTTAGACCTCATATTTTACTCAATTGAAAACCTGAAGAAATAGCATTATTTATATAACACAGTTCACTGACAATGTTTAAATTTTCAATTGAACCAAATATGAAAACAATTTCACACAGAACAGTTAAATACCTGGGTTTCGGCGATCTGTGGCTTTTGGCTAGTCTCAAATGCATCGGCAGTTGACAAAGACAACAATCCAGAGGACACCAAGGAATCAGTAGCTTTGCTAAATCCTGAGAATTGACCAAAAGAATTAACCATAAATGTAATTACAGTTTCCCAGTACTTAACTTTGGTCAAGTAACAGATCATAGCTCAAAATATAATTGGAAAAAAAGTTAAAACTCCAGATGTCGTACTATTTACAATAACAGCAGACAAAATTATGAATTCTTATACTCTTTATGGTACTCGCAAATGGCAAAGCACATTATAGCACTAAATTACTGAAGATGTTAACAATAAATTACTGAAGATGTTAACAATCAATTACATGCATACAAATTCCTGTAAGATACTAAGACAATTCCATCCCACCAAATTTGGGGTATCAGAGTTTAAGCACATCCAAACAAATTAAAGAAAAGAAACAAACTAGTTGCAATTGACTTTATATTGGCCAACAGAAATAAAATTCCATGTTCAAAACATAGTAACATACCGTTTGATTTCAAACAAAAAATAGAAAAGAGAAGGATGGTTGCTTCATACTAGAAAAAAGTTCTGTTTATCCATTTGCTAAATTCACATGTCCAAAACTTCTAATACAAAATTGACGGTTATAAGCAAATATATGGAAAATCTTAAACTTTAACTAACCCGTGTTTCAAAAGCAAAACTACATATTTTCCTAATCAAATTAAATGAAAAATTACTTGAATTGCAAGAGATCAATAACTAAATTGATGAATATTAATGATGAACATAACCCATAAAGCAAGTCACCAGAAACAAGAATACCTATCTCTTTGAATCCATCAGAATTAACCTCTTCCTTAACCACAGCCAACGGTTCCTTTGAGTTCAAACCCAGAAAATCTCTCTCCATTTCACCTCTCCAATTTCTCAAAAACAAAAATAACACAAAATTAAAATTAAACCCAGAATCACAAAATAACCCCAGAAACCATAGATTAGCAGATCAATTCCTCCAGCTATCCACCAAACCTCAACACAAAAGAGAGATAGAGAAACCAAAAATGAAAGCTTTCAACTACAGCAAAAGGCATAGAAAAAGAGCTATTTTATTTTATTTATTTTTGGTATAAGAAGGGAGGAGTTCGTAAGATACCGGTGATAGTGCCATTTTCGGCTAGATGACCGTAGCGGAGAAGAAGAGGGAGCAGATCGGTGACCTTAGGGTGGCGACGGCTTCTGCAAACAGCGAAAGCAGAGATGGCAGACGAAAGTGGCTGATCCGAAGCAAATGCAGAGGAGGAGGGGAGAACGGGGCCGTCGTCGTGCGCGGAGGGAAAGAAAAGAGAGAAAAAGGACCGATCGCTCACGGTGGATTGAGAAGCGGTGACAGTGACGGGAAGAAGAAGAAGAGTAGGTGGCGGCGGGGAGGGAGAAATTAGGGTAGAGATTAGGAAAGGGAAGTAAAGAAAAAAGAAAAGAAAAGAAATAGGGAAAAACTAGTAAGGCCAAAACGACGTAGTTTTGGTTTAGGTCAGATTTATATATTTTTAGCGACCAAACAAATTTAGTCGCTAAAACCGTCGCAAAAAAGATTAAAATTTCAACCCAAATTTAGCAACCAATATTTCAGTCGTCGTTTAGTCGCTAAATTTAATAATAAGTTAGCGACTATAATTCAGTCGCAAAATTATAGCGACAAAAAACTAGTCGCTAATTTAGTCGCAAAATAGGGCGCCAACAATTACCGCCAAATTTTAGCGACGGTTTTTTTTTTCCGTCACTATTTAGTCGCTAAAATTACTACAAAATCAGAAAAATGAATTTTTGCGACGAAATATGAAAAGCGTCGCTAATTAGCGACTGAAATTCATTCGTCGCTAATTTTAGTCGCTAATTTTGATTTTTTTTGTAGTGTTACCTCATTAACATTTTTTGTTGGTGCTTCTTGTTGAATGCCAAATTTTGAGTGTTGGCAGCCACTTTGGAGATTAATTCATTTGCTTGGGTAAGTGTTTTGTCCACCAAGGCTCCATCACTTGAAGCATCTATCATATTCTAATCTGCCAATAACAAACCTTTATAGAAATACTGAATTAAAAGAGTGTCAGAAATTTGATGATGGGGACAGCTTGCACAAAACTGATTGGACCGCTCCCAATATTCATAGAGAGTTTCTCCTCTATATTGACAAATTCTACAAATTTCTTTTATGATATTAGTGGCTCTAGAAGCAGGGAAAAAATTTTCAAGAAATTGTCTCTTTAATTCATTCCAAGTCGTGATAGATCCTGAAGGTAAATAATATAACCAGTTTTTTGCTTTATCTATCAAAGAGAACGAAAAAGCATGCATTTTGATTTGGTCTACATTCACACCTTGCGGTTTATGCTAGAACAAACAACATGAAACTCTTTAAGATGTTTATGGGGATCTTCACCTGCAAGTCCACGAAAAGTAGGAAGTAAATGAATCAAATCAGATTTTAATTCAAAGTTTACCTCAGTATTTGTCAATTCAATGCACAAAGGCTTTTGATTAACATCCGGATTCGTGGCCCTATGTAAAGGTTGTTTAACATCATCCATTATTTCAAGTCGCTCAAAGAGTTCTGGCAAGTTAAATTATGGTTCAATTACAGAAGAATTAGATGGATTTTGCTGGAATTTCGTGGCTTTTCTTAATTGTCTAGTAGTTTTCTCAATTTCAGAATCAAATTGAAAATCACTTCCACGAGAAGTGCAGGTCATATAAATTCAGAAAATAATGACACTAGTCTCCGGCAACGGCGCCAAAATTTGCTAGGTGTCGAAACCAATAAAAATAATTTTCTACTCTTGAAAATTTTAATTTTGTAGAAATAGTGAGTAGGGTCGAAATTCTCAGGGACTAGTTATAAAATCTGAATTTGTGAAATAATAAAAAGGGGATTTTGTGATTAAATAATTTTGTAACCAAACATAAAGCAAACACGAAAATTATAACATAAAGAAAATGATGAGTAAATTTCCAGCCAAGATATATCTTAGTATTGATTCCATTAAATTGATCATCAAATAGAAATATAAATTTCTTTCTCAAATGAAATGGTTATGAGTATTAATAAGCTCTAATACTCTGTTTTTCTTTGCAATTTAAATGGGAATTGATCCACAAGTAATAAATCTTGTTTACCAACCAATCCTAAATTAGCTTTTAGAATTTAGATTGTAAAATATTCTAAAAAATTAGAAGAGCCACCATTTACATCCAATAATACTCGAATTGGACTATTTAAGATGGATGGAATATTTACACAAATGCAATTCCAACGATTTAATTTCATCGAATGCATTGGTTTTCTACTTCATTGAATCTAATAAACATGAAAGGGTTTAAAGATCCAAATAAAAACATTTATTTGATATAAATAAGACGTTACTATTTAAACCAAATAAAATCTCAAGAATACAGAAAATATTCAAACATTTAAGAAAAGAAAAACAATTGAAGAACAATTCTCACAATTTTATTGAATCAAACGTGATAATCTTGACTTGAACAAGTATTTTAGCCACTCATGGCTTGAAACAAAAGCAAAGAAATAAAGAGATAAATTAAGAAAAACTCCCTCCAAACTGGTAACAGCCCCTGCTATTTATAGGAATAGAGTCAGCCTTTAACAGAATCGGGAAAACAAATTCCATTAATTCAAATCAATTTGAATACAAACAAATCCCATCCAAAATCAGAAAAAAGTGAAATTTTGAAAAATATATCTTCAACCAATCTAATTTTTGCTCCAATAAATCTTCTATTTCCTTGATTTTGACTCAATCTTCACCAATCCTTTATTTTGTACATAAAATATAATATGAAATTAATACCCTAAAATTAAGTACAAAAATAATTAAAAATGGAAAAGATATTATGTTAAAATTCTGAAAATTGTAGCTTTATCAGTAACAAAAAAAGTGAAATGAAGTTAATAAATTATAGGTGTATTTATGTATTGGTTATCGATTTGATTAACTGGTCCATGATCCTAAAAAATTCAGTTTATTAATATTATTTTTTTAAAATACTAACTATTAACCATAAAAATTGATTCAATTAATCGGATTGATTTCGGTTCAATTTTTTGATTAACTAAATCCAGCATTTTTTTTGAATACCGCTACCAAATTGTCATTATATAAAGATAAAAATAAAAGTTAAACAAAGTATGAAGAACTGAAAAATAAAATAAAATTTTGATTATATTTTTTAATTATTTAATATCTTTATTAATAATACTCAAATTATCATTTTTCTCTAAGCCTGAGTCAATCTTAGCTCAAGGCCCAAAATTATAAGACCCAGACATCTGACAGACACTCAAGGAAGTCAATAAGCTGTCAACAATGCAAGTTCGATCGCCTTATCCTTCTGTCAGTCCGCTAATACATGCCACCGCCTTATCCTCCTGTCTACGCTCAGTCACATCGTCTCCTACCTACTCTAACACTAGAACAGATTACTCAAGTGTCTCTCTCAAATCTTTATAAATATCCCGAAAATGAAAAACTAGGTATGAGAATTTTTGAAACACTCTCTCTCTAAAAGCATTACTGACTTAAATATTGGAGTGCTCATGCCTGGTAGGGGTGAGTAAAAAAACCGATGGACTCGGTTAACCGAAAAAAAAATTCGAAACCGAACCGATGGACTGATTAACCGATTGTAATTGACTGGTTAATGGTTAGTGTTTTGAAAAAACCGATATTAATGGACTGGTTAATGGTTTTTGACTCATGTGACTGGTTAACAGAACCGAAACCGAATTTTTAGTTAATTTACTAATTTTTTAATAATTTATAACAATTTATCCTAATTAAATGTGATCATGTACTTTTTTTTTTTCATTATACTAATTATTTTAAAGTTTTTAACTTTTTTTAATTGGCTATTAGTAAGTATAATAATTTATCCAATTAAAAGTAATTATGAACCGGTTAATATATTTACTTATTAAATATTAATTTTTAAAAATAAATTTGCTTATATCCACCATATATTTTTATTTTAACAATAATCATGTTATATTATAGTGAAAAAATTTTAATTTTTAAGTATCTTAAACATTTTAATTTTATTTATGAATATATTTATAATTATAGTGGTTAACCGAAAAATATTGGGTAACTGATTCGAAATTTCGAAACCGATGAACTGGTTAACCGATGGTAATGAACTGAAATTTCAAAAAACCGATATTAATGGACTGATTAATGGACTGGAACTCATGAACCGGTTAACCGACCATGCTCACCCCTAATGCCTGGTTCAACTATGCTTGTCTTATTGCAAGAACAATCGATCATCCGATCATCCATCCTAGATCGGATCTTCCCCTTCACCTTCGTGGAAGCTGGAAGCTGATTGAATCCTTTCTTGAAAATTTGATCACTGTTGGTTCTTGAAAATTATATTATAAATTTGATCATCTTACATTTTCTCTTCAAAGTATTTTCTTGGGTTTGTTTGTGGATAACATATTCTTGTTTCTTGTGGGTGCCAGGTATAATAATTTTCTTTCTTTTTAAATTTCGTCTCAGTTATGTCTGAAAATTTTATTAATACGATATATATTTGATGCACAGGTAGATGTAGATCCTAATTTTATCTTAATTTCTCTTGAAAGATTCACTTTCATCCTTGGGTTCTTGTTGACCTGGTTAAATGACCTCATAAAATTATTTAATATGAATATTTGAAAGTGTTTGATTAAATAAAGTGGACACATAAAAATTAATTTTCGAATCGGTAAAGGCGTCTTCGGACTGAAAAAATTACCTAAATGACCTTATTTCAAACCAAAATTTTAGACACACCTTAATCAATATTTTTCTATATTTTTGGACTAATTTTAGTGGAAATTTAACAAGAAAATATTAGAGCCAACAGAAAAGTGACATTTGGCTAAATATTAGCCATTATATTGAATAGTAGTAAGGGTTGATCATGGCCATCCATTTGGTATTTGGGAGAATAAATAAGCCCTAAAAATCTGCATTTTCCAGAATTTTGCACCCTTTCTTCTCTCCTCTAAGGCGGCTGAAATCCTCTACCGTTCCTCTCATATTTTTTTCATTTCTCACTTAAAAATTCCATCAATTTCTACCTAGATTTTCACCTTTAATTAGTTAATTGGCCTGATTAGTGAAGTTAAGAGCTTGAATTTTTGGAGAAATCGTGAAGGGAAAAATACATCAAGTAAGTGAATTTTTAACTTATGCTTTAAATTAGTGGGATTTGGGTAAGATTAGTTAAATTAATGTGTAATTAGATGAAAGCATGAAATAGATTGATGAATTGTTTACTTGACGGTTTTGGTTAGAACAAGAAAAAGGAGAAGAGGAGAAGACAAGGCAAGGGAAAGGCAAAGAAAGCGTGGAATAAAGTTAGAGAAGGAAGAAAAAAAGGTTTGTGGAAATTCTACTAAGTTATTTCAAATTAATGGATTATGAAAGTTAAGAAATTTGCATGCGATGTGTGTGTAAATTTTAAATTGATGATATATTAACGGCATTAGATCCAAAATAAATTAAATAATGTAAATTAATTGAAGAAAACTTGTTGGTAATTGAAGGGAACCATTCGGCCAACATAGGGAAAAATTAAAAAGGATAAGTATGTTTTGAACTTAATTGAAATAATAGTATAAAATGTTTAATTAATGATGTAAATGAGTGATGAACTAGGTACAATAAGAAAAAGGGTTAAGAAGGATGTAACTCCTTATTGGCCGAAAGGGAGGTTTGGGTTAATTGAAGAATACTTTAAGGGATAATTAATTAAGATGCTTTTATTAGTTAGTTAAGCATGTTGGCCTAGCATATGTATGTGGCCGAAAGGTATACTAAGTGTATACCTAGGTAAGTTGATTGAATATAAGTAAAATTACATGAGAAAGGTTTAATGGCATGGTTAAAATTAAAATCAGATGATAAAAGGATGAAGATGGCATGTGTGCATGGCCATGGATCAAGATGGCATGTGTGCCAGAGTTCTTTCATATCTATGCAACTAAAACAGATTCCTAATATTATCTTAATTTCTCTTGAAAGATTCACTTTCATCCTTGGGTTCTTGTTGACCTGCTTCATCGGTTTCTTTGAGGATAACGTTGGCGATCTTCTTCTTTTTGTGCTGGCAGTGCCAGGTATAGTTTTCTTTCATTTATAAATTTGATCTGTGTTCATTACAAGGTATATAGTTCAGACTTCAGAGGTAGATATATATATATATACGTACTTTGTTTTCATCAAAATTATTGCACCATTTTTTCAAGTTATCATATGTTTTTCGCAGATCGAGTGCAGAGTTGTTGTCCTTAATTAGTAGATAAAGGCATAAAGCCTCTTAATTTATCATTATTATTTCTATGACTCCACCTAAACCTAAAAATAAAACACACATTAATTTATTTCCATTTTCTCGAAAAATTAATTATTTTAAAAATATACTTTAAGTTTTAATTAACTAGTCGTGGGGGCTTACACTAATTATATTAATTTTTAATTGTATAATACTAATATTTAATAGTATATAAAAAAATTTCTTATTTAATTAGATCCGGTTAACAACTTGTATTAGAGTTTTAAATTTATTTAAAGAAATTATAAAAAATGAAATTTTTGTTTTTTGCAAGGATTAATTTATTTCAAGATTTCTCTCTTTTTCTTAAAAAAAAAACTTAGCAACATATAAAAATTAAGAAAAATAACGACAAAATATGAAAAGTAAGAAAATTCTTTCATATTTATGACACAAACAGATTCCTATGTCATCTCAAAGACTATTAATTAACAAAAAAGAAATTATCAAAAGCTACTTTAGTTTTTATAAAATCTATTATCTACTTGTATAATAGGAATTAGAGTTGATCATAAACCGGTTAATAGGTATATGCAATCTAAAAAAATTAATCTATTAATATTAATATTTTTCGAAATATTAACTATTAATCAATCCGTTATAATCGGTTAATCAGTCCATAAGTTTCGATTTTTTGATCGGTTAATTAATATTTTTTTTGTTAACCATTACAATTATAAGATGTATTTATAAATAAAATTAAAATGTTCAAAATATTTAAAAATTAAAATTTTTTCATTATAATATAATATTATTGTTGTTAAAATAAAAGTTTTTGTTGGGTATAAGCAATTTTATTTTTAAAAAATTAAGATTTAATTAATAAGTAAACAAATTAATCGGTACATGATAAATTCTAATTAGATGAACTGTTATACTTACTAATTGACAATTAAAAAACACTTGAAAACTTCAAAATAATTAAGATAAGGAAAAAAATGTAACAAAAATACTTAAAAATAAGTAATTATTAAAATAAATCAATCCAATGCTAATAACCTTTTTTCTTTTTTTTTTTTTAAATTTGACACATTATTTTCATATATATCAAAAATTATAGTTTTTTCAAATTTTTGAAAATTTTAGTTAATATATTAATATTATATAATTTTTCGAATATATTTTGATATTTATTAATAAAAAATTAATAAATCAAGAAATAATAATAAATACTAAATATTTTTTTAAAAAAATTAAAATAAATTTGAAATATATTTTAAAATAATAAAAATTAAAGGAATATAATTAAATTGAAAATAATGAAATAAAAAAAATTGTAATTTATATATATATATATATATATATATAGTGTTTATATATCGGTTATCGGTTCGATTAACCGGTTCATGAGCTAAAAAAATAAATCAGTTTATTAATATCGATTTTTTTAAAATACTAACGGTTAATCATTAAAATCAGTTCGATTAATCTATTTTTCAGATCGATTTTGGTTCGATTTCTCGGTTAATCAAATTCAACGGTTGTTTTGCTCATCCATAATAGTAATAGTAATAGCAAAGTAAGAATTTTGAAGAGTATTAGGGGATGATCACTCCTTTTATGAAATTTTTTTTTCTTATTAACTCCAAATTTTTAAAAATTAAAAACTGTAATTCTAAATTTTCGGTTTGATTAACTTAAAATAAGATCGTTTTCAGTGTTTTTGGATTAACCAAAATTTCAATTTTCTTTTTGCTCACCCCTAATATTTATGAAACTAAAACAAATTCCTATATTATCTCAAAGACTATTAAAAAAAAAAAGAAATTATCTCAAAAGCTACTTAAATTTAGTTTTATAAAATCTTTTATCTATCACTACTAATAATAATAATAATAATAATAATAATAATAATGATGATGATAATAAAGATAAAACTTTTGGAGAGATATTAGGGGATGATCACTCCATTTAGATAATTATTTATCTTTTTTCTCATTAGTTTTATAATTAATTAAAGATAATTATTAAATTTTTATATATAAATAGTATATTTTTGATAAATATTATCGGAATTTTAGTGACAATTCAAAGATAATTTTTCAATATTATCTTTTTTATAATAGTCTTTTCTTATTTTAAAAAAATGACAAGAAGTTCTAATCTATTATTATCAACCTAGATTTACAATTATAATCAGATAATCCCAATGTTTAAAGAAAATTATGACATTTCAAAAAAAAAATAGAAGTTTCTGAATTTCTTTTTCTTTCTTTTATTCACTTTCTTTTTTCTTCATGAAAATATTATATATAATACCATATATTAGTGAATATTAACTGTTAAATAAAATAATTTATCATTTATTTATATTTAATTTATTTGAAATAATAAAAATTAAATCAGCGATAATACGAGCGTGTAAATTACTGATAGAAATAAAAAGCTAGGTTGCATAAAAGAAACAGAGAAGAAAAAAAATAGAAAGATAGGGAACAGCTAAGATAGAAAGTGACAGGTAAGGTAAGGACAACCGTGATATACGGTTGGAGGAGACGGGGTCCTACGTTTGTAAAACAAAACAGGAACGTACGGCGTCCGTTGGATTCGGCTAATCCCAAGGCTGAAATGAGATGTTTTGTCCAGCTGTAAAGTGTGCACTTTTTTCCAGTCTTAAAAGACTGATTGCTCTCTGCCGACAATTATGTGTTTAAAAACTATTGGTCAGTTAAGGATATATATGGCATTTTATTAATACAATATATATTTGATGCACAGGTACTTGTAGATCCTAGGTTCCTTTGTTCATTACAAGATATATAGTTCAGACTTCAGATCAGGTATATATATACTTTGTCTTCATTACGAGTTATCATATGTTTTTCGCAGATCCAGTGCCAGAGTTGTGGTCCTTAATTAGTAGATAAAGCCTCTTAATTTATAATTATTATTTCTCTGACTCTACCGAAAAATAAAACACATACATCGTCCATCTCTTTTGAAAAATCATTTATTTTTTTCTCATTAATTTATCAATTAATAATTTTAAAAATATATTTTTAAGATTTAATTAATTAGTCGTGGGGCTTACACGGTTGTTAATTACTTTTGCAAGGTTTAATCTATTTCAAGAATTCTCTTTTTTTTTAAAAAAAAAAAAAACTTTGTCTACATGAAAACAGAAGAAAATTATATCCTGGACAATAAAAATAATAATAAAAGAAGTATTAGCAACATATAAGAATTAAGAAAAATAACGACAAAATATGAAAAGTAAGAAAATTCTTTCATATTTATGCAACTAAAACGGATTCCTATATATTATCTCAAAGACTATTAATTAACAAAAAAATATATTATCTCAAAAGCTATTTAATTTTTGTTATATATATATATATATATATATATATATAAGACTTTTGGAGAGATATTGGGGTATGATCACTTCTTTTAGATAATTATTTATCTTTTTTGAAAAGTGTTTCTCGTTAATTTTATAATTAATTAATGTTTTGTCATTAATTAAAGATAATTATTAAATTTTTATATATAAATAGTATATTTTGATAAATATTATCAGAATTTTAATGACAATTCAAAGATAATTATTTTTCAATATTATCTTTCTTATAATATTATTTCTTATTTAAAAATAAAAAATTAGACAAGAAGTTTGATATTCTAATTAAACTATTATTATCAACCTAGATTTACAATTATAATCAGATAATCCCAATGTTTAAAGAAAATTATGAAATAATAGTTATATAATAATAGTGGTTTAACGATTATAAACTTCCAAAAAACCTTTTGTTGACTGATCCGTGATTAGTGGAAGACTTAAAGAATTGCCCCTGATTTCTTTACATATAAATATCTAGATATTTTTTCAAGAAAATTCTAGATAAATAATATAAACCGTAAGATCAAATCAATTCTTACCGTCAATCAGGGGGTAGTGGTGGAGTATAAACAGGGGCAAGTTCAACAACTCATCATTTGAGTGATAGAAAACATTTTCTTTTCTTTTTGTTGCTTAGCTCTTAAGTCTAAATCAAGCTGTAAAAGACTTACTAGCTTATTTGGAATAGTTATAGCTTGTGTGAAAGAAACCCCGTCACAGTTGCTCTTCGAAACCTACTTTACATTTCTCTCTCTCTTATATTTGCTCTTCAAAGTATTTTCTCGGATTTCTTTGTGGATAACATCTCTTCTTTTTGTGGGTGCCAGGTATAACAATTTTCTTTCTTTTTGAAGTTTCATCTCTGTTATGTTTGAAAATTTTATTAATACAATATACGTTTGATGCACAGGTACGTGTAGATCCTATGTTCCTTTGTCGATTACAAGATATATAGTTCAGACTTCAGAGTCAGAGGTATACATGTACTTTCATCCTCGGTTTCTTGTGGATCTGGTTCATCGGTATTGAATCCTTTCTTAATTTAATTTCTCTTGCAAGATTTACTTTCATCCTTGGGTTCTTCTTGATCTGGGTCAGCTGTTTCTTTGCGGATAACAACTTCTTCTTTTTATGGCTGCCAGGTATAATAATTTTCTTTCTTTCTTAAATTTCATCTCCGTTATGTTTGAAAATTTTATTGATGCAATAGATATTTGATGAACAGGTACGTGCAGATCCTATGTTATCCTATGTTCCTTTGTTCTTTACAAGATATATAGCTCAGCCTTCAGATCAGGTATATATATACTTTGTTTTCATCAAAATTCTTGCACGATTTTTCCGAGTTATCATATGTTTTTCGCAGATCTAGTGCCACAGTTGTGGTCCTTAATTAGTAGATAAAGCCTGTTAATTTATAATTATTATTTCTATGACTCTACACCTAAACCTAAAAATAAAACACATACATCCTCCATCTCTTTTGAAAAAATATTTATTTTATTCTCATTAATTTATCGATTAATAATTTTAAAAATAAACTTTTAAGTTTTAATTAATTAGTCGTTGGGCTTACACGGTTGTTAATAATTATGTTAATTTTTTTAATTGTAAAATACTAACATTTAATACTATATAATTTTTTTTATTTAATTAGATCTTGTTAACAACTTGTATTATAGTTTTAAATTTATTTAAACAAATTATAAAACATGTAAATATTTTTTTTTTTTTGCAAGGTTTAATTTATTTCAAGAATTTTTTTTAAAAAAAAAAGACTTTATGTCTACATGAAAACAAAAGAAACTTATTTCCTGAACAATAAAAATAATAATAAAAGAAGTATTAGAAACATATAAGAATTAACAAAAATAACACAAAATATGAGAAGTACAAAAATTCTTACATATTTATGCAACTAAAACAGATTCCTATAATAATGATAATAATAATTGATCTCAGGTATGGACGAGTTTAGGAAAGAGATTCCTAAAAAATTTGCGGGAAAGGTATTTGACGTAGTGTGGAACTATTTTACAGAACTTTATTCCAATTACATGAAAGGAAAAGGGAAAAGACTGGCATCTAGTAGAGATGCAGAAGACAGTGGTGAATTGCCCTTCCCAACAACAGAATTAGTGGGTAAAGATTTCCAAACTAAAAAGCATAAAATTTTGAAATGTTTGGGGAATGATGAGATCCCAATAATCGGCGTTTTTGGGATGGGAGGAAGTGGCAAAACTACGCTCATGAAACATATTCATAACCAGCTTCTAGAAGAAAATGTTTTCAAGGTCCATTGGATTACTGTATCACAAGATTTTAGCGTTGATAGATTGCAGACTCTCATTGCTGAAAGTATTAAGTTGGATCTTTCTAGTGAACGTGATATTTCTAAAAGAGCTGCAAGACTGTGCAAAGCATTAAAGGAAATAAAAAAATGTGTTCTTATTCTAGATGATTTGTGGGATCATTTTGAAATGAATGATGTGGGTATACCTCTGAAAGAAAATGGATTCAAGTTAGTCCTGACAACCCGTTTATTAGGTTTGTGTCAGCAGATGTGTTGTAAAGATTTGTGTCAGAAGATGTCTTGTGAAGAGATAATCCACATAGTTCCTCTTGGTGAAAATGAAGCGTGGAGTTTGTTCGAAGCAAAACTTGGGGCATCACTTCCTTCTGATGTTACAGAGATTGCAAAATCAATCACCAAGGAATGTGATGGTTTGCCACTTGGAATTGTAACTATGGCTGGAAGCATGAGGGGTGTGAATGATATTCATGAGTGGAGGGACGTTTTGAGGGGATTGAAAGAATCACTGGGCAACAATGATCGCATGAATGATAGGGTGTTTAAAGTATTGGAATTCAGTTATGATCGCTTGGGTGATTCGACATTACAACAATGCTTCTTGTCTTGTGCATTATATCCAGAAGATTATAAGATCGAAAGAGAGGAGTTGATAGAACATATGATTGATGAGAAGATAATACAAGGGGAAAACAGGCAAGCAGCATTTGATGAGGGGCACACCATGCTCAACAGACTTGAAAAAGCATCTTTGTTGGAAAGTGTTACTTTTTGGAAGAGCAAATGCGTGAAGATGCATGACTTGATCAGGGATATGGCCATTCAAATACTGGAAAAGAAAGGTGTGATGGTTAAAGCGGGTGCACAATTGGTAGCAATACCAGATTGTGAGAAATGGACACATGATCTTTTGAAAGTCTCGTTAACATCCAACAAAATAGAAGAAATTCCTTCCGGTTGTTCACCAATATGTCCAAAACTTTCAACCCTATTGTTGTCCAACAATCATTTGAGAAACATTTCAAATTCATTTTTCAAGCGATTGAAGGGGCTCAGGGTTCTTGATCTTTCTTATAATGATATGGAAGAATTGCCGAATTCTGTCTCTGATTTAGTTAACATGAATGTGTTATCGCTAAGTTATTGCACAAAATTACGGCATGTGCCCTCATTAGCAAAGCTTAAGGCATTAAAGAAATTGGATCTTCGCTTTTGCGAGAGAATTTTAGAGTTACCTCAAGGCATAAATTTTTTGTCAAAGCTAAGGCATTTAGATCTTCTGGGCACACGAATACAGGAGTTACCAGTTGATACATTACTACGACTTCAGCATTTGCAAGTCCTAAAGGTTTCCTGTTATTTAGAAGGAAAGGAATTAGTAGCTTTGAGAAAGCTAGAATCCTTGACATGCTATTTGCATAATGCAGGTGAGTTGAACACCTTCATTTCACTCCTTCCCTCCAATTTAAATTTTTACGCTCTTAAGGATTTGCACGTATACAAGTGCTGTGGAGGTAGAAGGAAGTTGTTCCCACTTGGGGTGGAGTCAAGTTTTCAAAACCTGGAAACACTTGCAGTAGATAAATGTGATGAAGTGGAGGAGATAATAGCAACAGATGAAGAAGATGAAAACCATGACAAAAATAATAGCGGAATCCCATTCAATCTTCCAAAGCTAAAGGAATTTAAATTGACAGGCTTACCAAATTTGAAGAGCATTCACAAGGGAGACATTATATGCAATTCCCTTGAAGTAATAATGATAATTTGTTGTCCAATGCTTAAGAGGATTCCACTGTCTCTTGTGGTAACCAACAATGAGAACCAACCCTCTCCTCTCCCTTCACTTTGGTTAATCTGGGTCTCTCCCCAAGAATGGTGGGAGTCGGTTGAGTTGGACCATCCTAATGCCAAGGACATCCTCTCAAAACTTTTAATAAAAAGGTAATAAGCTAGTTCCATTTTACACATTTGATTTAATGAAGAGTAATAAATTATTTTATTCATTACTTTACACAATTTCATTTCCTTGTAGCAGGAACCGAGATTTTAGCAATCAAGTTGTTTGGTAATAAGCCGGTTCCATTTTACACATTTGATTTAATGAAGAGTAATAAATTAATTTATTCATTACTTTACACAATTTCATTTCCTTGTAGCAGGAACCGAGATTCTAGCAATCAAGTTGTTTGGTAATAAGCTGGTTCCATTTTACACATTTGATTTAATGAAGAGTAATAGATTATTTTATTCATTACTTTACACAATTTCATTTCCTTGTAGCAGGAAAGGAGATTTTATGAATCGAGTTGTTTGGTAATAAGCTGGTTCCATTTTACACATTTGATTTAATGAAGAGTAATAAATTATTTTATTCATTACTTTACACAATTTCATTTCCTTGTAGCAGGAACCGAGATTTTATCTATCGAGTTGTTTGGTAATAAGCTGGTTCCATTTTACACATTTGATTTAATGAAGAGTAATAAATTATTTTATTCATTACTTTACACAATTTCATTTCCTTGTAGCTGGGAACCGAGATTTCATCTTGGTTTAATATTTGAAATTACGAAGATGCTGGGTAATAAACTGGTTCCATTTTACACATTTGATTTAATGGAGAGTAATAAATTATTTTATTCATTACTTTACACAATTTCATTGCATTGTAGCAGGTTAACTACCGATTAGTTAGGCCATGAATTGAAGGATAAGAACAAAGGGATAAATTGCACCTCCACAACAATATTTGTACGTATTTCTATATGCCTAATACCTTCTTCTGTTTCTAAATAATTATGTCTTTTGATATTATTTTTTTTTGAAGAAACATTATCATTATAAATATGTGATTATGATGCTTCTTGTATTATCTATTTTGTTTCTTACTAATTTGATTTCCAGATATCTCAGCATGGGAATTTCACCTTTCAGTCCAGTGTACCAAATGGCAATCAACACAAGAAGAAAATATTCTTAACAAGCTTGTGTTTTGGAGCATAACACCAAGTCCAGGCCATTTTCCTATCTAGATGCTACAGCTTGTGTTTTGAGTATAACAGACCAATGAATGGGTCTGCAGCAGCACAAAATCACTGCCTTTATTATTTCCATTATTAACTAAAAATAATAACACTTCTAATGACAATTATCGAACTTTTGTCTGAAATATATATTTAGTGTGGATTTTGATGAATAACAAAATATTCTAGTTAGTTAAGTTTTGGGTCTTTTAAAGATTATATTTTGCAAAACTGATAGCAACTGTTTTATTAGGATCAGAACAAATCAAGACGTATTCTACTTGTCTATCAAAATTAAACCTGATGATCTGTAACATTTGTGAAGATCAAAACTCTTCAGAAAATAACTGTAAAATCATTTTTGGGAATTCATACACTCATATGCAATTCATTCATTGCATTTAAAGATTTTTTAAAATTATATTTTGATATATTTAAATTTATTTTTTTTTCTAAAACTTAAGTTTTTCTTATAAATCATCTTTGAAAAAGGAATGATAATTCTGAAATATTTTCTAGTTGTTAGATTATGGAAACATTATTGAAAAAGCTTTCACACTCAACAGCTGTTTTATTTTTGGGCTATAAAATGATTTTTTATTGAAGTGTTCTAATTTACATTTGAGTGAAAACACATTTTTCTATTTAATCTATTTGTAAGTTTTTATGTTTTCATGAACATTTACGGTCACATTTTTTCAAAATTATTATAGTTTTTATATTGTAATTATATTAGTAAGGTTTATTAAATAATAAGTGTTTAGGTCTTTTAGTTGAAAAAAAAAAGATCATGTGTTTAGATCCTCTTATTTGGTAAAAAATATTAAGTTTACTTAAGAGAAAAACTTGGAAAGCTTTTTGTAAGCAGATTTTGACTTTTGTCCTCTGAGTAGAGATATATTAGAAAGAATAAAATTTTTAAAACGAATTGTTTTAAGAAGAGAATGTATGCAATAACCGAATCTTTATAAATTGTAATATCAAATATATCTTTTATTCTCTTTAAATTCGTGATCTGTATATATTTATACTGTGCTGAATCTATCTGTTTTATATTTATTACATGTTCTATAAAACTATGTCAAAATCAGTTTGTGTTCTATTACGAGATGATATTGTATTTTTGCATAAATTATTTTAACACGTTAATAGTTTTGTTGATGCATATGTTAAATGTTGAAAAAAGATTGATTAAAAATATCTTAAGTTAAATGCATGAAATAGATTAGTTATGGTCTTCAAGCTCTACTTCTAAAATTGTATCTGTTCTAATTTATCTCAATTTATAAAAAAATTTGTAATATTCTATTCATCCCTCCAAAGTATATATTTGGAACTCACATTTAGGAACATGACTTGAGTGATAAGAAAGGGCACTGATCACATGACCAAGAGTAACTACTTTCTGCAAACAATTGACATTTTCTTGCTCTGGTATCAGCTCAATTGCCAAGGAAATACATAAACTGTAATAGGCTTAAATAGAAATTAACATTTCAAAAAGAAATACGTCAACTATAATAAACTAATGAATTGCCAGTACACACTTCATGTGTGCTAAACTATCTTATTGGCATCACTCTACCGTTTCTTCTTCTACCATTCTTGATAACTCAAACTATTAACCTAGATCCTTGATTTCTACAGCCTGGCATACCCAATTAAGTTGTAGCTCCCAATTTCTTGGAAGTTTATGCAATGGGATAGCGCGGCTATCAGTTCCTTCAGATCATCCTCAGTGTGAGTTGCGCATAGAGTCACTCGTAGCCTAATAAATAACAGTAAAAACCAAAAAAGAAGTAATAGAATATGAGCACCAAGATAAGCAAATAGAATCAACATTTGCAAGCAACTACTGAAAGGTACAAGCAAAAGAGCAATAATATATCTATTTCAACAAGCCAAGGGTAAAAATTACCTATTTTGAAAAACATAGAAGCAAGCTCTCTCAAGATTGATAATTTAAGGGCAAAAAAAATAAAAAAATTCAATGCCATTTTTTTAAGCACTTCAAAAAGCTCAATAGCAAAATACGACTTTTTAACTGTTTTTTTGGCTAGTGGACACAATTGGATCAAATATAGTGGAAGATATTGCAGACCAACAAAACCCTGCATATAAAAACACATCTTCACATATATGTTCTACAGATATATGAAGACAGGGTCACCCAAATCCTAAATTTCTTTCGTTGCAAATTATAATCTCCACTGATGAAAATTGCAAGCAAAAGAGTAGTTTAAAATGGACATACACCCAGAAAATATTAGTAGGATAATGAAAGATGGTATTGAACCTGCATGAGTTGGGAGGCACTGTTGGGGGCCTGATGGCAGTAACATGAAAACCAGATTTCAACAAGTGCCTGATAAATTCATGACAACTATTAGAGTCAGAAGCTGTTGAGAAAACGATCACAATTGACACAAACAAAAGAGAGAAAGATGGATGACCGGCTGGCTTTCAGGGCTTTCTCTTCATTCCCTACAATAAGTGAAATTATGGGACTTGTGATGGGGATTCCTGTTAATGCCTGAAACTCTTGCACCCTTTTCCAAACTGCACTTCTTCTCCACACTTCCTTCCTTGCCACAATTACAGCAGCTGGTAGATTATATTCAAGTTGTTAACGCAGGTACTTTAAGAAAGAAGGGAAAAGACCAGTCAATATAATAATAACATGAATATGTATATCTCAGATTTGTGATATAGAAAAGATCCAATTTTTATTATCTTAAATGCTATTGTTGGCAATAAATAACAGAAACAAAAGGATTAGATAGATCTATCCAAACAAAGTTTCTGCTCTTTTAAATTTGCATTTGATATGAATCACTAGTACTAATATCAAAACCAAGTCAAGGCATAAGGCATTTCCCTCGAGGCTTTCTAGATGTGGCATTTATTGGAAGCTAACAGAGTAACTTGGTGATAAGTACTTGAACTAATCAGCAAAAATCTCAGAGATCAAATAAAAAGCATGAAAAACAGAGGATTTCTACCAGAGATTTAAAGCAAAAAAAAAAAAGCATGGCAAAGCTGCACAATTTACCATAGGCAGCAGCAGCAACAGGTACTGGGGATGCAGTTGAAAATATAAAAGAGCGGCCCCTTGATTGTATAAGTGTCTTCCACATTTTGCTGTTCATATAAAATCAACATAACAAATCTATTAACAAAGGTAACTAAAATATTAGATAATTATTTTTCTGAAAGAGCATTACCAGAAGAAAGTCAACCATTCAAAAATTTCAAACAATAAAAAATACAAAAGAAGATCAGATGAGATAAAAAAAAAAAAAAAATACTTAATAATCCCCTTCAAATATGTAGAAACACCCTTTACTTCTATCGATTTATTCTATTCTTCTGAACCGGTAAACAATAGCAAATACCAAATATGGACAGTTTACCTGCATGCTATAAATCCACCATGGCAACCAGCAGCCTTACTCAGAGTTCCAACACATATGTCAACATCTCTTTCACATTTGAACTCCTCAGCCACTCCCCCACCATTTTTGCCACAAACAAAAGTTCCATGCGCCTAAAAGAAACTCTCAGCAAGTTTATTTCTTTTAAAATTAGTTGCATACAGTTTCACCGAAATTGGTGAGCCAATGAATGCTAATTCATCATTTACTAGTCAGTGGTCAATCATATTGGACCACAAAACCTTTTCTTTCCTCTGCAACAATTACATTATATTCAGTTTCTACAGTTTACACCATTGAAGTTTCAGATTTAACAACAGTCCCTGAATAAGCATCACTTCACCAGAGACCTTGAAAAGGTTCTTAGAAATAAGTAAATCTTCAAGAAAACTTACATCATCAATGACTAACAAAAAACCATGCTTCTTGCGAAGTTTAACCAGCTCATGCATTGGTGCAAAGTCCCCATCCATGCTAAACAAGCTGTAGAAGAACAGAATAAAGACCTTTCAGTGAATGTGCACAAAAGTGAAGAAAATTTTGGGGATAATCTACAATTATGTCTTAAACAATGTATTCAAAATAAAACTGAATATGAGTAGGTGAAAACCATATCAAAAGTAATAGAGGTTTTAACACAGCACAGGATATTATACCTTCAGCCACATAATAATGGTTGCGTTTTGAGTCAATAACTGGACTAAAGATAGGAATACTGTATCAAACTCAAGCACTCAAAATAAAATGACAAACCTATCGGTCACGACAACTTTCTTCTTCAACGTACAATTAGATCTGTCCAAAAATAAAAATAACACAGCTTGGATGAACAATGGGGATTGGAAATGCCATATAAAAGTTGTCAAAAAGGGTTTAAGATGAAATTTAGGACCTACAATAATGAACTAAGGTGGGACATGTCACAGTGTTTATACACATAAACCTCTACATTCTGTTGTCTTTCAGCAAGACGAATACCATCAATTATTGAAGCGTGATTCAGTGCATCTGAAAATATGGCAACTTTATCCTTCTTCATGGATTTTTCAGCTGAAGCCAAGAGAGAAGTGATATTTCCAAGGGCTACCATCACTGCCATATTAGCAGCAAACCCTGTAGGACAAAGAAGACAATCCTAGAGCATAAATTAGGATTAGGTATGCATCAGTTTGCAGTAAATATCTTATGTAGCCAAGAGAATGGGATAAAGAATTAAGCCCCAAAGCAAACACAAATTTGACCCATTTAGAATTTTTGATTTGCCACTTTATACATTTTTATCCTTGATATGGACAAATAAAATTACATGTAAATCTGATAAGTGCATTGGTATAAGTTGCATTATTAATTTTGTTTTCTTCCAAAGTTTTACAAATTAGAAAATATATCATAAATTCAAGTCATGTGCACCACATACAGAATTTCAACCCTCATCACCCCAAAGTTTAAACTAACCACATTGTTAAGTTTCTTCTCTTTTATGTCAGTTTATGACTTTTTTCAATCAAGAGAAGGATCTAGTTATTGGCTTGTGAACCACAATTGAATTGTTACCTCCAATTTGTAGGACTTAGTTAGTTCACTTTTAGTTATTAAAAGAAAACCGAAAAATATAAAAAATAAATAAGAGCACCATGTTGTGCCCTATTGCTTCAAATAGAATATGCTATGTGTAATGAAATGGTCCTATCATTACATAGCAGCAATATTAATTGCTAAACAACATCATAATGCAAGTTATAAATCTTAAATGGCCCATAATTAAGACCACTATGAATGCCATGAACTACCCATAAATGCCATATTGGTAACAGGCATGTCCCTTCAGTAACAAACAAGTCCCTTCAGTAACACATATGTCTCTTCAATTAATTGTTGCAACGTTTTGATGGAAAGAGATACATAAAAGTTCATTAACTTGGCAAATGCTCCCTAAACCTGTGATTTCAATTTAGAAAATACACCATCAACTGAAATCACTTGTATTTAGAAGCACCAAAAGCCAGATTTCCTTACAGTTTTTTACTAAAATTCTTCGAGACAACAATGGCAATAGCAGGAGGTAACTCGGTCCTTATTTTTCCACATTTGATTTGTATGCTATAGTTGTATAAGCATATTTGGATCATTTTATGTCTTATACATATAGCTTAAGGCAGACCAAACCATCTAAGCACATACCTCTTTCATCTTCAAGTTTGCCAAGGAAGACTCAAGTAACCTATGGTAATTAGTGTAGCCACATATTAAGGCAGAACCTCTGGGTCCCATTCCATGTTCTTGGGCTGCCTGATTTAGCACAAAGTTCAAAAGTTCTTAAAAACGTTGAGTAAAAACGCTCTTTAATCCTGAAGACAAGCATATATGAAAATGAGGATAATAAGCATCAAAGAACCTTTGCAGCAGCCTTCCCAATAGTAGGATGTGAACTCAAGCCTAAGTAATCATTGCTAGAGAACAAAAGTAGCTTCTTGGTTTGCTCAATATTCTGATCAGTAATTCCACTACTGCACAAAATCTCATGTCCTACCCAA
Organism: Excoecaria cochinchinensis; assembly: GCA_947683425.1. Classification (NCBI taxonomy): domain Eukaryota; kingdom Viridiplantae; phylum Streptophyta; class Magnoliopsida; order Malpighiales; family Euphorbiaceae; genus Excoecaria; species Excoecaria cochinchinensis. The sequence goes on from CANTUQ010000050.1 coordinate 10,596,297, forward strand.
AAACGAAAAAACATATCTCGTTCAAAACAGACATCAATGCAAGTAAAATTCCAGGAAAAATATCGTATTTTTAACAGAAATTACCGGAACTGGGAATGTCAAGGAGCCATTTGCGAAATGTAGAGTCAGAAATGGACACTTCAACAGAGGAACGATCCCAGTGGTGCATTCCATCGAACACCTCGTAATCATCGCCATCAAGGTCTTTAAGTGGATTGAGTTTTGGCGGGTAAGGTTCTTTAGAGAGGTAAATTGGTCTCAAAGATCGAAGAAGCTTTAAAGATTCAAGCTTTAAGAGTGCCTCCTCCACCCACAAATCCCATGAACTCTTCTCCATTTGACGGATAGGGAAAGAAAGTGCGTGCGGGTGTGAGAACGGAGAAGAGAGTAGCTCAACAAAGTAGTTGAGTTGGGGACGGAAGTAGTTATATCAAGGAGTTAAAAGCTGACATATGGAGCCTTTTCTGCCCTCTTATTTTACCAATTATAATGGACATTGAACCGTAGGTGTAATGAAATAGGTAGGAAATCTGCTTTATAGCCAATATTTCAACATCAACACTATATTAGAGAAATCTATTATTTCTTTTATTGTATAAACTCCTAATTAGGTATTTTTATTGATAATATAAAAAATAAAATTTTATTTTTGTCCAAAAAAGTTTTTGCTTACATTCTCATTGTTCTCTGACTGAAAAACAAAGGAAAAGAAATTTGTATTTGAGGGTTGATGAGTTGTTTTTGTCAATTAATTTATTGATTTTGTTATTTGGGATCTGATTTTCATTCTTGATATGTAATTAGAATATTTGTATTTTTGTGTAGATTAATTATTTTCTCTTTTTATTCCTTTCCTTTGAAAGAAATTTCTACTTTTAAATGGAATTGTTCTATACATTATTGAATTTTAGAATTGACTTTAAATTAGACTACATCTATTCTCATCAAAATAAAAAAGGAAATTGCAGAAATTAAGACAGTATTTATTAAAAATCTTTAGAAAATATACATATTTTATTTTTTTTATTTATTTATTTATTCTGAAATGAAAATTATTATGAAAGAAACATACTAAAATTTCTAATTTACAAAGTTTTGACCATCAGGTCAGGATGGCCGAGTGGTCTAAGGCGCCAGACTCAAGTTCTGGTCCTCGTGAGAGGGCGTGGGTTCAAATCCCACTTCTGACATTTTGTAAATTCTTTATCCTTTTTATAACTTTTATACTAAAATCTTCAAGTTGATACATAATGAATCAAAAGGATAGTCATCTTCATTGTTGACAACCAGTGCTAGCTGCATAGATGCCACTGCTGGACAACATGAAATACCTTTTTTCTTATTATTTTCTCCTTCACTTTCTCCATTAATTGCATGACAAGTGTTTATTTCATATATTATTTGACATCACAAGTTTTAATTCACTTGGACACATGTATCCAAAGAATGGAGAAGGTAAAAGAGAAAACTAATAAGGAGAAGGTATTTAGTACTTCTTAATACCTACAGTTGATGCTAGCCTTGAGCAAAATTGAACTAAATTGATATCAATTTGATTTATTCAATTTTTTATTTGATAGGTTCGATGTTAAAAATAAAATTCAATTTAATCTATTCGATTTTCAGTATTCATAAATCAATGAAATCAAACCAATTAAATTATTATTAAATTATATCATTTTGGTCTTATATAATTTTATATATTTATTTAAAAGTGCAAAATATAAAGTAAAAAAATCATATTCTTTAGCTTGGTTCAATTTTGAACCTTATTCGGTTCGGTTCCATTGTAATTTAAATGAATGTTTCAATTTTCGGTTCGATTTTGAACCAAACTGACCAATAATCAGTCCTACCGATGCACCATATGAATGTTTACTTAGGCAGAAAAAAAATAATAAAAAAAAATTAAAAAAGAGTAACACTAGGTTGAATCGTTAATCTCCTGAATTTATAGTGGAATTCACCGATCACATTTTCTTACAAAGTGAAGTTCACATAAAGCTGATCTACAGTCCACAAGAAAAATAGAAATGGGCATTCTACAGTATCCAAGAATCGTAAGTGCTAAACTCATGCTACTCCAACTCTCCAGCTCGTCAGCTGGAATTTACAAAAGAAAAATGTTAAAGTAATGTTGTAGTTAGTACATTGCATCAGTTTCAGTTGGCATTACTTTACAACAGATGACTGTGCCAATTGTTGCAGCTGATGCACAACATGAGACATTCTCGGCCGCATAGATGGGACGTGTTGCGTGCAAGCATACACGAGGTCCACCACCTTCTGAATCACGCCAGCTTCTGGAATTTCTGAAGAAGATGAAGATATGAGAGGATCCAAGAGCTCGGGATACCGGTGTGCCTGTACTAGAGGTGTAGCCCACTCGAATATGCTTTGCCAACCCACCGAATCAACTGCCTGCGCTGGCCTTCTCCCTGTTACTATTTCTAACAGCAGCACCCCAAAGCTATACACGTCACTTTTTGTTGTAAGCTCATTTCTGTAGACGAATTCTGGTGCAAGGTATCCATATGTGCCTCCTGCCATCACCTTTCTCTCATGCATCACTTCCCATTGCACAAACTTAGAGAGACCGACTCCCATTAAGTATGCCCCAAACTCTTCATCGAGCAGTACATTACTGGCACGTATATCCCGATGTACCACATGTGGTTTAACCTTGTCATGCAAGAACCTAATTAAGAAGTGAAACCAAACAAATAAGAAACAATTAGTAGCAAATATACCACCACAGAGATTATTACTGCAATGAGTAGCAAATATACCATCACACAGAACGCAGCTAGAGACTAGCGTTGATCTGTATCTATTATACTTTGGTGTACATTCATTCACTAAATTAACTGTTCTTTCCATCTTGAGAACAATTTTAGACTATGAATGGGCTGCTTATTCGACTGGTTTACAGCCCAGGGTGCCTCCCAACAATGGAGTTGAGAGATTCTCGCAAGGGGAGAGTAAGAATATATAATCTTAGATAATGCTATTTGATTCAATTTTACAAGTGCAAGGAATCCACAATGGATTTGTCCAATGTCAAGGCAGTTTTTGTACAAGTAAAGAATTCCTACAAAGTTCGTGCTGCAATTCAAGCTGATACTCCATAGTGTTATACTTTTATAGATAAGTGACGTGATTATATTGAAAATTAATCATAAAATCTGCAGACTAACCCAACGGACCTTAAACAATGAATTAAATTAACGACGGCTCATGCACAGCAATCGAGTATAATTGATAACATAATGAAAGCTTAGCTCAAATATAATAGAGAGGACAAAATAATACAATTTGACATGGCCAAAAGGTTTTCTCTCAATTTTTCGTAACCAGAATATGGGACTGTAAGAATATGAAGCATAGAGATGAGTCAAAATGCAGTATAGAAATAAGTAAAGGCTATGTGAGTGTGTACGTACGCAATTCCTTGGGCTAGGGTAGTAGCTATTTTCATCCTCATAGCCCAATCCAAGCTCCTACCTCCCCTTGGTATGTGGTGTAGCCATCTATCTAAGGGCCCATTGGCTATAAACTCATAAACAATGTAGCGATCACCGTGATCATAGCAACATCCTTTAATAGAGACTAAATTTGGATGATGAAGCCTGGCCACCCTTCCAATCTCAGAATAAAATTCCTTCTTTCTCTGGAAACTGGATCTCTTCAACCTCTTAACTGCAACCCTTGATCCATCAGGTAGAAGCCCACTGTAAGTGCCACCTGTTTTTGCATCTCCAAGAAGGCGGCTTCCCTCACTAAAGTTTTTTGTGATTGACCTCAATTCTTCATTAGTGAAGACTTTCCATGATGTCGGAACTAATGCAGAAGCTGCTGGATTAGATAACTTGCGGGATTTTCTGCGCTTCCTGCTCCGTCTATAAGCTAGAAGCCAAATCACCACAGCTAATGTTGTGCAGAGAATCAACCCGCTAACAATTGCAAGGATAATAAGATACTCCCTGTGACACCGCATGTGGTAGCATTTCTTCTCTAAAGAGAAAAAGAGAGGGAAAAGGTAGGGAAAAAAAACAAGGTCAAACAGCTGCCTTATCACAAGTAACAAAAATGAATTCTGCATTTTCAACAGTAAATGCTACAAAATAAGTATACATATCATAAAGCAAGATGAGTAACAATCTATATGTGATATATATATCAAGGCATACCAGGATCGAGCATGCAAATAAAAGCACGAGACTGGTTGCATCTTTCAGCCGCAAGGTTAGGGGTTTTATTATTCACCAAAGTACAGAAATCAGCAGCAGTATTACTGCTGCATGACAAACTGGAGCAATTTGAAGGAAAAGATGGTCCAGCAAATATTGACTCATTCCATATTGATGAACTATCAGACCAGTAAAAACCAACAGTAGCATTGATGCCTCTTCCTCCAACCCAGCATCCATTGACAATTTGGCCACACAGCTGCCTAGCAAAGCTTAGCTCTTGAGAAGAAGCCAATGCTGCCAAATGTCCACCATAGTGACCGCAGACAGTCTCCGACTCATCCCAGGACAGAGATTTGTCTATATATTTCAAGCACTTACTCTTATTCGAATTCATGTGCCAACCAGAATGGCACCATGCTGTCAACCAGGAAAAGTTAAAATTCAATACAACAATTGAGGCATACTCTCCACGAGGTACGAGAAATCAGACGCATGTTTCAATGATAATGCGAACTTGATAATGAGAACTTGTTGTACAAATTTATAGAAAAAATCTTGGACACAAAAAAAATGCAATACTTTTCCCAGAACATGATTTGGGACATGAATGAATATTGACACAGAAAAGACACAAAAGTTGAATTTGATGTAACTTTTTCCTTCTGAAATCAATCTATTCTGTTACTCTGTCCTAGCGATGCCAAAGTAGCCATATCCTGGAATCTTCATTGTATCATTAACTTCCATGTCAATATGATCTATTTGTATTCTATGAATTTGGTTGTCAAGGTCATAGCATAATTTCATGTATGCATGGTCAATGTTTCCATTCTTTGACATACAGATCTACTCATATGTGAGTTGTACTTTGTCTTTCATAAAGAATATGAAACAAGGTTCCAACGTCTTGCAAAAATATTAAAGATAGATATAAAAGAAGCTTTCAGAAATTTTATGTCATTCAGTGTGTCGGCTACTTAAGAGAAACTAAGATTACTAAATCTTCAACAATGAAGAACAAGAGTTTAACCTATCTTTTACCCGGATCAGCTTCCCATCTATATCACATTCCTATGCTAAAATTCAAAAAACATTATGAATATGCTTATGTCGACTTTCAGGAGAGGAGCTAATTTGAACGAACAGCTACATAATCTCGTTTTTACCCCAACAAAGAAATAACAAACATATTTCAAGTAAAGTATTCTAAGACAAGAAAAGCAATTCAGTTCACACCTTTACTGCTTTCATTCTTGGAAGCTGCCAGTGGACCATGAACTGTGTCATTGGATATCTAAACACCAAAGTGAAGATTCAGAAACACTTAAATTATTCCAACTTGCACAATTCAGGAATGCTTGATATTGCTACAAATGGCATTTATAAAACTTACTGTTTCAGAAGCCACAAACTGGAGAAAAACACAAGAAATCAAAAGCAAAGCAAATTGCAGAGGATTCAATTCCAATTCCATAAGAACAATTTCACAACCCCTAAAGCATAAATTTAAATAAAGCATAGAAGTTAGTGATCACCAATGAAAAAATATATAAAAAAATCAAATGAATTAGAAAGCTTATAACTTCAAAAATCACACTAAAGAGAAAAACCCTAACTTTCTGCATGGCTACCCAGAAATGAAAACAAACATAAATAACTTATCAGCACAAGAAAGATTGGACCTTTAACCTGTGAATTGAATTGGTTCAGTCGAAATTATTCATGGTGGCGACTGAGGAATTTATCTGCGAGAGGGAGAAACCACAAGAAATTGCAGTTCTCACATTAGAATTTAATAGTTCGCAGGGTTTGAGTTGGTCAGCAGTGAGGACTTTATGAAGGTAGTTAGGGGTGAGTTACACTTCTGCATATTTTTTTTTTCTTTTAATCTTAAAAAATAAAAACATTTGTTTCTCTATATCACTCCTTTTTTTCTTCAGGCATATTTTGAAGGCCATTACAATTCATGTTTAATGGTATTTTAAAACTAAAACTATAAATGGTATTTTAAACATCTTATAAATAACAATCCTATATAACAACTTTCGTATTTCATCAATCTCATTTTAAGTGATGAATCTCAACTTAACATAAAAATTAGAAAAATGGTTGGAAAATGTTGATTTTATAAAATATATTAACAATTGATTAAATTGGTTTTTTTTTAATTTTAAAAATTTAATTTATTTTTTACATTGTCATAACTAAATTTGTTGCTCTATTATCCCCTTATAAGAAGGTGGCACATTATGAAAAAAAGCATGAAAATAATGCGTATATATAATGGCCAAAATACTAGGTTAGTCGTAAATAGTGCTTGCTGACAGTGAATAGTGCATCCGATATATAAATTATATTCGGAAGCTAAAAAATATTTTATTTGACCATCGAAAAATACTAGTAACAAGTAGTCCGAGGGTAAAATTTGGAGTGAAAAAAATGTTAAATATGTCTTCGAAATTCGAAAATAAGGAAAAGCCCCATCCCATTTTAAATAATATGCGGTTTGACCAAAATTTGACCGAATTTCTAAAAATAACAAATGATCTCTAAAAATTATTTTAAGAGTATAGATATATTTAGAATAATATTTAGAAATTTTTAACTTTGAAAAATAAATTTTACAGTAATACTGAAAATCGTCCAATCTGATCAGTTTGAGTGAACCGAATTAAAAACAGATTTCAATTGAGCTAAAAATTTATGTGGAGACTTAATTATATATTTTAAAATTTATGAAATTAATTTTAAGAAAAATTGAGGTTGGAAAATGAGAGAAATAATTTAGGGTTATAAAATTGGCTTAAAATAAAAAAAATAGGCTTGAAATGGTTGAACCAAGCCCAGCCCATTAACTAGCCTATAAATACCCTAAATACCAGAAATTTCTAGCAACCTCTCCATTTCTCTCCATCTCTCTACCCAATCTCTGTTGGCCGAATTCTTCCCCATTTCCTCTCCACCAAATTTCTTCTTCTCTCTTCAAGTTTCTCTATTAATCGAAGCCTCTTTACTAAATTTCAGCTCCTCTACAATCTTATAGCAGCCTTTCCAATTGAAGGATTAGAAGTGAAAAAAATCAAGTATTCAAAGTTAGGACTCAAATTTTGAGATAAGAGAAATTTGTGTTTTTAAATTGGTTTAAAGGTTCAAATAGGTAAATTAGGGTTTGTGGAACATGTTTATGTGATTATATTGTAAAAAAGGAGAAGGTTTTGATTGAATCTTAAAGTATAATTTCGGCCACCATTAGGGAACAAGGAAGTAGAAAGCTTTCAAAGGGGAAAAGGCAAGAAAAAGGAAGTCCAAGAAGAGTAGATCAAGAGTATAAGGTTAGTGGTTACAAAATCCATTTATTTCCATTGATTTAGATTGAGTTTAGGTTATGTTGGAATGGTGGGTCTGTAAGGACCCAAATTGTACCCTAGAAAAAATTGTAATGTCAATTGTATTGTAAGGGTACAAAGGTATTTTGTTTGAGTGTGATATTGTGAAGTAGTAGGGATGTAATTGAAAGAGAAAGTAAGTTTGTAAATAATAGAAATTATTTGAGGGACTAAAGGGGTTTTTGGTCTAAGAAGCTAGTGGGAATTGGCTGAGTCTGGGTTCTGTCGCGAGCGCGACAGAACACTCCATAGAAAATTTAACAAAAGTTAGGCATGTTGCATCTTGAGGGAGTGACACCTAGACCTGTACATACTTAATAGAGAAATTAATGGTAGTTGGTGGCCTTTACTTTGTTGGTTGGCCGAATTTATTTCCCTTGATTTCTTTCTCCCTTTCCTTTCATCTCTTTAATCCATTTCGTTGGTCTTCTTCCTCTTGTTCTTCTTCTTCTTTAAATCTCAAGCTGTAAATTTGGATTGGTTTGAAAAGTTAATTGAGATTAGAGGTCTAGTAAGAGATTTGAAGGGTAAGTGTGGTTGGATGCTCCATTGTGACCTTCTTTTTCTTCTATTTCTGTTTTTGATTTAAAGTAGTTTGAATTTGGATTAAGTGTTTGATTTTTGTGCAAGAAGCTGTTGACAAGAGTAAAGACAAGGGCAAGAAAAAGGTTTAGAGCAAGGAGAGATAGTGGTTCAAGCTAAACTTTGAGGTTGGGATCATGTGTGATTTCTAATAGATGCATGTTACTAAGTTGTGTTTTGACTTGATTTCTTGTTAGATGTATGTATGAGTAGATGGGATTTAGAGAGCTTTGAACTAGTTCAACAGCTCTTTTAGTTGTTAAATTAAATATGACTTGTTATTGATGAGTAGCTTGAAGTCGTCATGAGATTTGATGATCATATGCATGATGGTAATGCATGTTACAAGATATGCATGAGTAAATTACATGTATGACAATATTTATTTGATGGCCCCTTTTGGCTGGTTTTAGCTTGTGTATGATGTTAGGAGTCATGCATGTGATTATAGGCTTGTGTGTGTGTAAAGTACTTGCATGAGAATTGTGTAGTTGGGAGCTTGGATACAACATTTAGGTTCTATCGCGAGTGCGACAAAGGTCACATGCGCGACAGAATGCTCATCTTGGCAAAGTTTGCCATGCCATGTCTGGTCGTAAGCGTGAGATCCGTTGCTGGCGCGACAGAAGCCATGTTGGCATTTTGTCACGAGTGCGATATTTTTTACGAGCGCAAAAGCAGTGTATTTTCGGTTCTGTCGCGAGTGTGACACTACCTAGAGTTTTGAATATAAGTCTTTTTTCCTTATTTATTTATAATATTACATTGGATTATGTTTTGACCATGCATAATATAGTATATAAGGATAAAAATAAGTGAATGTATGAATCATACGCATGTCATGAATGTATATGCATGCTTATGGTTTGCTTAGTTAATACATGAATTGAGTTGATGTATAGTAACTTGAATAGATACTTGAGTACTTGTAAAGTATATGGTTCAGTGTGTAGAGTTTATATGTATAAGCCTGAAGAGTCATGGTAGTGGATAGATAAGCATGCTTATAAAGGGTTAGAGTGTAGCTGTTAGAGTGGCACCGTTTATGCCTAGATGTTAGATACCTTAAGTATTCATATATTATGAGTTAGATCTCCAGATGTTTTGATACTGTTAATCAGTATCCAGAGTACCCGTATCCACCATTGATGTGAATTCAGGCTAATAAATGTTTTGTACTGTATATGAGACTTAGTGGAGGCTATAATACATTTATGCCTTATATGAAATCCAAATAATATGCTAATTGTACATGTATTAGAATACATATATGAAGTAGTGAATTTTTATCACTTATCATATACGCTGTTTGTATGAGAATGATTATAGCTTTGTGATAAGCACGATTATTGATATGTATAATGTGTTCTATTTGTGACTTCGTAAGAAGTCTTTTGCTTCTATTTATCCCCACTAAGCGTTATCGTTTAGCACGGGTATTTTTTCGTGTAGGTATGCGGGACCAGATTTAGAAGATGTGCATCTGCTGGCCACTAGAAGCTTGAGTGGAGTTCTTTTTGTATATGATAGAGTTTCTTTTGTTTTGAATGTTAAGTATAGTGTATATATAAAGAATATTTAGTACAGTATATTGTATAGTGTTAGTAGAGAGATGATCATGTAATATAAGAATGATGATATTTTCGTAATATGTACAGTTTATATATATATATATGATCAATATATTTTGATTGATGATATTTCTCTTCCGCTATTGTATAAGAATTTGTAAGTGTATGCGTAAGTGAGTGCGTAGCGACCCGATATCCTTCCAAGGGGTATTGGGGCGTTACAAGGTATATGATATATGTGTGTAAAATTGAAATAAACCTTATAAACATGTTTAGGGACATTAGAAATGATGATTTGAAAGCTTAAACCAAGAAAAAAAATAAATATTTGGTATAGACATAATGGTGACTGAATGGAATACATGGGTATATTAGGGTATACTTTGTGTTTAAATGCAAAATAATAGTTTATACATGTAAATTAAGATGTAAATTAACTTAAATGATGATAAATGACTGAAAGAAAAATTTAATGGTAATTGTATAAGGTTGGCCGAATGGTTAGTATAGGAAAACTAATGTATAATTTGATTATTTATTAAGTATAATAGTATAAAATGAATATATGATAGCAAATGAGTATATAGTACTTTTTTTTTGGAATTAATTGAATATACGTGAATATTTTAGAGTATAATTATGCATTATGTTTATATTGAAAAATATTATATATGTGGTATTTTAAGGAAATTATGATATGAATGATATCATTAGAATTAATTTAATAATGGAATGAAGATGTTTTAGTAAGAAAAGAATGAATTATGTGAGAATTTACTTGTTGGCCGAATGATATGCCACATTTATTTAATGAGATAATTTATTTTAATTTGAGTATTTATTGAAAATTGAAATAATTGTATATTTTATTTGCCCTTAGTAGTAGTTTGGTGATTAAATTTAGTTCATGATATAGTTGGCTAGTTTTAAGGACACTATACCGTGATGTGAGTCATGACGACTCACTTAATGTAGGCCAATAACGGTCTACTAATGAATGAATGTTGAAATATCAAAATATTAATGAAATGAAATGTAAATATATGGGTGGTTATTCAGGGTCACTCTAAAATATTGTGGATTTTTAGGGTCCACTTCTCGTGTATCCGGTTCAAAAATTTTTACTGAATTGATACTAAGGGCAAAATAGTGAAAAAATGAATAAATTGAGTAAATGAGAGTTAATGTAAGAAAAAGAATGAAAAGGGACTAAATCGTAATAAATTAAAAAGTTTTAGAGACTAAATGGTAAAAATATAAATAAACTAGTTAATAAGAATAAATAAAGGAAAATAGGAATTAATTGATAAATAAATGAATAAAAATTCGTTTAGTGACTAAAATGAAATTTTACGTGAAAAGGGATAAATTGAGGACTAGAAGGTAATTTATAGATTAGATAATAAATTAATGTGGAAATTAGGTTAAATAGTGGCATTTAGGTAAATAAGGGTTAAAGAAGGGTAAAATTGTAAATTGATGAAATATAGGGACTAAAATGTAAATTAAACCATGGTAATGTTAAATTAAGAATTAAAAATGAAATTGAGGAGTAATGTTGGGATTAATTTAGTAACTAGTAGTAATTGGTAATTAAATGAATAATGATAATAACTTAAGTGTAAAAATATAAATATTTAGTAAATAAATTATTTATGGGTTACTAATAGATTAAAATGTAAGTCAAGCAATGAATTAATTATGCATATTTGAATGTCCCTACCAAAAGATTTGTGGTAATTTAAGTAACTTAAACTTGCATGTGTACATAATTAGGATTAGTGGAAATCTTTTAATTTGTAATCACCACTAGACATATTTAATGTTCAGCAAGTAGTTTTTGTTGATTGCGTGTAGGTACAAATAGGACAACGGAGCAAGCATACCACTTTTGGGTGCTGAGTTGGACAAGAATTAATCAAGGAGTACTTTATATGTTTAAGAATATTTTGGCATGTATATGTAATGATATGGATTTATGGTTATGTAATTATGGCATGTATATGTAATGATATAGATTTATGGCTATGTAATTATGGCATGTATATGGACTTATCAAATAGTATGGATGACTTTAGACCGTAATTGGTGTGATGGCATGTTTGACTGTAATATTAGTATATTGTGGATTATACTGTTATTGTGCCCCGTGAAGGCCGTGGATTGTTTGAATTGCAGAAAAGGTAGGTTGAAATTATAACTATTATACTGTCGAAATTTTTATCCAATAAATAGTAAACTGGACTGTTATAGGTCATCGGCAAGAATTTCCTATAACTATGATTTAAGCAAACTATATATGAATAACATGGTTATTTAAATAGAGTTTGGCCAAGTTAATGTTTAAAAGAAAGAAAAAAAATTTATACTCATGTTTGCTTTAATGAATTTTTATTAGTATCCAAACAATTTTGATAAGTGCACAGTATATCAAGTAATACGTACGTTTAGTATAAGTTTAGTAAGGGTGTTACAGTATATGATGAGTAAACAGTGATAAGAGAGTAATTTAATATTTTTAACAAGTTCATGAAATAATAATATGACATTTTTAATAGTGTATAAGATATTACAGTTCAGAAAATAATATGATACTTAATTAATTTTGAAAATTAATGTGGTAAATGGTAATAATTTTGACACACACACACATATATACTATTTAAGTGTGCACTAGTTAAGTGTGCACGTACTTTGCATGTGAAAATTATTTTTAATATATAGTACAATTATATATTTTTATTTACAAATTTAAGTTATACTATAATTAAAAATATCGAACATATATAAAATAAATCATAAATAAAAATATTTGAAGCTTGATTGTAAAAAACTAATTATATTTATTATTTTATTAATATTTTTATATCAATTGCAAAAAACTATTATAGTTGCAATTGAAGAATATCTTCATAAATTTAAATAGAAACACTATTACTTTAGTAATAAAAATAAGTAATTATTATAATTATATATTTTTATTTATAATTTTAAGTAAATAAAAAATTAAAATAAAATCATTACAATAATTAGATTTCAAAATTATCTTTGTTTAGCTGCATTTTATGTAAGTAAAAATTGGAGATTGTGCTCTAATATTTTAAATTTTCGTTGTAAACTGCAGCTCAATTATAACAATTTATTTGTTTGCAAGAAGTATCTATGGGCAAGAGGCCTACACCACATGAGTTGTTTGTGTACACCCAAACTAGGAAGCATGATGGTGTGACATTCGTCAACACCCGATGCAGACAACTCTATGTATGTCAAATTTATACTTTATTATTTTGATGTATCGTATTAGTTAAAAATTACTACTAATTAATATAAAGAATTTATTTTATGATAGGAGCAAATAAAAGAGATCATCAACGACAGTCACATAATTTTGAAAATGTTAATGAGAATCGGACATTTTATAATGCAATTGGTGATCGAGACCACCGTGAACGAATTTTTAGCTTAGATTCTTTTGCAAAATCATGCTATTCGCATTCCTTTACAGCCACTAAAACTTGCCTCTAGTAGACGATCTGCATCCAATCAAAGAAAAGTTTAACTTGAAAATACGATAGAAATATTGGCAATTCAATTGAGAAAGTCAATGGATTACATAGCCTAGCTCCGTAATGAGATGGATGAGTTGAAGGGAGATGCAACACCTCATTGCGGTAGTTAGAAGATCCACCTTCACCAACAGCATAGTTAGGGATTTATCATAATTTATTATTTGTAAGGATTTTAGTTGATGTCTCATTATCGTTATGTTTTTAACATGACTCGACTATTTACTATAATTGATATATTTTCAAGTATATTATTTTTGTACATTATAATTTTTATACTATATTGCTAATCTAGATTCCATCATTTAGAAATTAAATGTAGAATGGTATAAATAGTGATGGATTATCCATGGAAATAAGCACTTCGTTGTTAATATTTTCGACTAAAAAATGAAATCCGTAGGTAAATTTTTCGATAGAAATATATAATATGTAGGTAATTTTTCTAACAAAAATATAGGTATTGTAGGTAAACTTACCGATAAGATGCCGCTTTTCATAGGTAAATTTTGCAAAGGAAATTGGCTTTTTGTTGGAATATTAATCTACGAAAAGTTGAGTTCCATCATACATATTACTAACGGAAGTGTTCTTTTCGTTGGAAAATGTACTTATGGCTATAAGATTTCTGTTGCAAATATAAATTTACAACAATTTGACCGTCTGTTCTTTCAGACGGAATTAACAATGGATGTTTTCTGTCTGTCGTAAAATTTTTCTGCTGTCTTGTTTTCTACCGAAAAAGTTTCCTTTTGACCATTTCTCTTTTGACTTTTTCCGTCAATAATTTTCATGATAATCTTGTTTGCCTACAGGTTATAATGATTTTGCGTCTAAAATTTTCTCGGTATTTATTAATTTTGCTGTAGTGTGTGATGTTTGAAGAAGTTTATAGCTTGTTGAAATTTTGGGGAATAGAGAAAAGGGTTTTTACAGTAACTTTAGACAATGCAATGAGTAACGATAATGTGCAAAGTTTATTGCACAATGAGCTGATTTTAGGTGATAATATGCCTTGTGGTGGTATGTTTTTTCATATGCGTTGTGGTACTCATATTTTGGATTTTATTGTCTAAGAAGGCTTCAAAGTTATTGAAAGATCTATTTTCGATATCTGGGAGGCACATAAATATGTAAATGGGTCAAAATCTAAACAGATAAAATTTGAAGAATGTGTACGCTTTACAAATTGTAATTATTCTAGGGGCTTGTGATTAGATTGCCCCACTAGATGGAATTCTACTTATGATATGCTTGATAGGGCTATTAGTTTTCGTCATCCATTCTTGCAATTTAAAGTTTTAGATAGATAGAAATTTTAGTCGGAGTATAACAGACTTTGAGTGGCATTTGGTTGAGAAAAATTGTGATATTTTAAAACCTTTTTAAAGATATTACAGATTTATTTTCTAAAACTCAATATCCGACTTCAAATTTATATTTAACAAGTGTTTGGAAAATTCGTTTGTGTTTGATGGAAGGGACATAATCAAGATGAAAAAGTCAAGGTTATGGCTACTATATATGATGTTTGATAAATTTGATGAATATTGCAAAAGTGATAGTGTAATTCTTTCATTTGCTGTAATTTTGGATCATCGCAAAATGTTGGATTTTGTAAAATTTTGTTTTCCAAAGCTCCATGGGGATGAAAATGTTGTCAAAGACATATGCAAAGATATCACTAGCAAATTGCATAATCTTTTTAATGCTTATGCAAAGAAGAATCCAATTTTAAAGGAAAAAAATGCAATATCATCAAAGTGAGTTTTCTTAAATTTTTTATTTTATATCCTTAGTTTTATTTAGGGTTGTGCAAAACCGAACCGAAACCGAACCAAATGCATTTTGGTTTATTTGGTTCGGTTTTTTCGGTTCTAAAACGAAATTAAATTTCGGTTATTTTGGTTTGGTTCGGTTCGGTTCTTAAGATTGTAAAACCAAACCGAACCGACCGAAGTTTTTTAAGCTCACTATTTTATATATATATATATAATCTAAAACTAAATATACACTATAGTTATATTTATTTACATGTATATTTTTTTAATTAAAGTATATTAAATATATTATTAATAAAAATTTATGTTGTATTTATTTTTAATGTATATTTTTTTAGTATAATTTTACTTAGTATTTATTAGGAAAATAATATGAAAAATTTATGTATTTTTTTCCTTTTACTTATTTTAAATGATTTTATTTTGTTGAATATAAGTTAATTTAATTTATAAATTCATATAAGTTAAAAATGTAAAAAAAAAAGCCTATATTTGTGAAGAACCGATTGGACCGAACCGAACCGACCGAAATTATTTCGGTTTATTCGGTTTCGGTCCTAAAAATTTTAGTTCTCGGTTCGGTCCTAAAAATTTCTAAACTTCGGTTTTCGATTTATTCAGTTCGGTCCAAAACCGAACCGAACCGACCATTTGGACATCCCTAGTTTTATTCATCTGTATTTGCAATAGGCATTACCGATGATATTAAATGTGTCTAAACTTTAATTATTGAAATAATTTAATGCAGGAATTTGCCAGTTTTTATCAATCTGATACTGGAAAAGATTCAGAATTGGATGGATATTTGAAAGAGAAAAAACTCAATTCACACGTACATTTGGATGTGCTATCTTGGTGGAGAGACCATGAATCTCGTTTTCCTTCTCTTTCTATGATGGCAAAAGACATTTTGAGCATTCTGATAACCACAGTTGCTTTAATGTTAGCATTTGGCATGGGTGAAATGATTTTTAACAAGTGAATATCTTTTTTACCGAAAGATGCGGGACGTTGATTACTACTCGTCATTGGCTATTTGGATTTGAAAGTTTAATAATTAGTACATACAATTTATTTTGTATGATACAGTCTGAATCTATTCAGCCCAACTCATTAGATTACATTCAATTTTTTAAAATCAAACTTTAAAATAGTTTTATTTCAAATATTTTATGAAATAAATGTGTTTAAAATTTACTCTCAAAGTGCGAATGAGCTTTAGTTTAATGGTGTTACGATAATTGAGTATTATTATGTAATTAACATAATCTATAAATGTTATTATTCAATTGAAATAATTTGTAAATTCCACAATTAAAATTATTTATTATTTTTACAAATCAAAAGTTAAAATAATTTTAATTCATATTGATAATCTAAGCTACTTTAGTCAGACACCCATCAGCTGACGAAACTTTTATTCGAGATGTTCTAATTATTAAAGTAATTTGTACAAACAAATAAGCATTAATAATTTATTATAAATAAGAAAATACCAAGTCGATCAAATCAAATTTCTCTTGATTCGATTTGATTTTTGATAACAATGGGAACTTTCTAACAGTAGTTCGGGATAAGGACACCATACTCCAACTATCCATGATACTTCTTGCTTCCCAATGGTCACAAGAGAAGAGCTAAATGAATTGATAGAAACTTGGTATGAAATATTTGGAAAAGGGGAATTCCCTGTCACCAAGGCCTAGCGTCAATCCTATATCTCACCATCCACCACGCTCTGACTGTGCGGTCCAACTCTGAACCGGCCAGGGAGCCGACTTTGAGAAAGTCACGTGCCAATCTGGACAGGGGAGCCCTCTTTGTGACTCTTCTCCTGGGATTCGAACCCGTAACCTCGTGAAGATGGATGAGGTTAGGAAGGCTATGATACCATTTGAAAAAGGGGAATATATTTGGAGAGTCAAGTAAGTGAAGATAGAAAAATACTTACCTAATGAATTCAGTATTGCTGTTATAACAGTTATATTATTAATGTCTTAATAGACATAATATTTTTTATAACTGCCCGTTTCTCTCTCCGTTTTATAATATTTTTTAAATAAAATTTAAATTTTATTCATATATCACTTTTAAATTTTCAATACAAATTAATTTTCTTTTAAACTTTACATGTTTTTAAATAAAATAATATATTAATTTTGATTTTGGTTAGTATTTGGAGTCACTATCACCCAAATCTACTTGTTTAACTCGATTTGTTTAATACATAATTATGTATGACTTTATAAAAAGTTTACGAAGCCATATGACGTAATTCATACATGATATATTTTACTAATTTTTTTGGGTGTATGACCACCCGGATTTAGTCTGACCATAACCATTTTTGCTCTTCAAGCTTTTCTTGAATTTTCTAGATCTTGAGTTGCTTCTAATTCTTGGCAATAATGGGTACTTCAAGAAATCAAGAATCATCATCTTCATCATCTAGATGGACTTACCATGTGTTCTTGAGCTTTAGAGGAGGAGACACTCGAAAAAACTTCACAGATCATCTTTACACAGCACTGATTCAAGCAGGGATTCGCACATTCAGGGACGATGATGAAATTGAAAGAGGGGAAATTATCGAGTTAGAAATCAAGAAAGCAATTCAAGAATCAAGAATTTCAGTAATTGTGCTTTCTAAAGATTATGCCTCTTCAAGTTGGTGCCTTGATGAGCTTGCAATGATAATGGAGAGAAGACAAACTGATGGGCACATTGTGGTGCCAGTCTTCTATGATGTGGATCCATTTCTTGTAGGGAACCAAACTGGGAGCTATGGTGAAGCTTTTGCTAGACATGAAATGGAATTCAAGGAGGAGATGGAGATGGTGGAAGGTTGGAGAAGAGCTCTGAGAGGAGTTGCAGACATGGGAGGGATGATTCTAGAGAACAAGTAAAAATCCCTCTTTTAAACTACTTTACCAAGGGAAAAATGTAATGAATTGCTAAATTAGTTATTGATAATATATAGGGTAAATTGTTTTGAGATAGATAGTTAAAAATCTGTGTTTAGATTTAAGTAATTAGCTTGTGTCTAATCAATGGTTTTTTTTCTTTTTTGTCATACTGATAGAAATCTAGGGATGCTAGACAGAATAAAGGAATGCAGTGAAGCTTTGATCAACCATTTTGTGACCTTAAACCCAAGGGGAATCCTTAATTGGCCAATGAGTTTAATCTTTAGACCATAAGTCCCTTGTGCTAGTTCCCTATGCGTTTATGACATACTTGTCCCTTGTATGATCAATGCACTTGAGATCTTAGACTGAGCAAAGCAAAGACATTTTTGAATCTTTGCTTGAGCAATTCAGTGACCTTAGAAGGGACAAGTGGCATTTTCAAACTTCTAAGACTTGAATTTATAATTAGTTCCCTTACTAAATAATATAGCCTCTCACATTAATAATGTATCGTGAAAGGTAATGAGCTTCTGATATAAGAATTGGCTTTGCAATTTAATGCCAAGTGACCAAAGAGAAAGTTTTTATGCCTAACCTTATGCGCTGTTTTTATGTCAATCATCAACCTAATTTCACACTTAAGCCTTTTAATCACTAATACAAGATTAAACAACAGAAGAGGAATTACTTAGCTATTAAGTATTGAAACAAAAGAAACCAACAATACAAATATTGCAAAGATCAAAAGTGAAAATCCTCAATGTTTGGTACAAAAGCATTGAGCTATGTCAAGTACATGATAGCAAAAGCTTAAACAGCTCTAAGACCAAATTTCCACTTAAAGTGACGAAAAGTTAGCAGAATATCAACAATGAAAAAGAAAGGCAAGAATCATTGTTTGACAAAGGACTGGAGAGAAAGAACCATTGTTATTTTTATCATCTCATTATGTAGATAGATGTAACATGACTAAGGGATTTGATGCACTCGTATGTCTCTTGACACTGTTGTGAGAGGAAAAAAAAATAGAGCAGCGTGGTAGGATATATGTCTATCTTTAATTTTAGATGACCTTGTTTGAAGTTTCTTCTCTCAAACCTGACAGAGAATAAATACTGATCTTGAAATAATGCAGCTTCATATAGCAACTTGAATAATTGTATAGGATATGTGATTGCTTTTCAATATTCTGCTTGTCTCAATTCTAACAACCCAATTCTAGCAAAAATATTCTTTAACATGCTATAATTGCTGTCTCCCTTTTGGTTTTGGCAGGTATCAGTCGCAGTTTATTCAAAATATTGTTAAAGAAGTTGGAAATAAGCTGAACCGGGTAGTGCTGAATGTTGCTCCATATTTAGTTGGAATAGATTCTCGTATTGCTGATATCAACTCGTGGTTACAAGATGGCTCAAATGATGTTGGCATAGCAACAATCTATGGAGTTGGGGGAATTGGCAAGACAACTATTGCGAAGATTGTTTTCAACCAGAATCACAACTCTGACAAATTTAATGGTGCATGCTTCCTTGCAAATGTTAGAGAAACTCTTGAGCAATCAGATGGTTTGGTTCGCTTGCAAAGGAAACTTCTTTCAGATCTCCTAAAAGGGAAAATACAGAAAATATACAATACAGATGAAGGGATGACTAAGATAAAAGATGCTATATGTCGCAGAAGAATATTTCTTGTTCTTGATGATGTGGATCAATTGGATCAATTCAATACAATAATTGGAGCGCGGGAATTGTTTTGTCCTGGAAGTAAAATTATTATAACTACTAGACATGAGCTCCTACTGAGGACTCGTGAAGTTAATAAGATGTTTAGAGTTAATGAATTGGATAACGATGAATCACTTCAGCTCTTCAGTTGGCATGCTTTTGCGCAAGATCATCCTTTTGAAGATTTCAAGGAACAATCCGTAAGATCTGTGAATCTTTGCAGTGGGCTTCCATTAGCTCTTCAAGTTCTGGGTTCTTCTCTTTCAGGGAAAAGCATAGATGTGTGGGAAAGTGCATTACAAAAGTTGGAAGCAATTCCAGACAGTAAAATTCAAAAGATTCTTAAAGTAAGCTATGACTCTTTAGAAGATGATCATGATAAAAGTTTATTCCTTGACGTAGCTTGTTTCTTTACTGGAAAGGACAAAAATTATGTGATCACAATATTAGAAGGCTGTAAATTCTATGCAGTTGTTGGTATTAATAATCTCCTTGGTAGGTGTCTTTTAACAACAAATGAAGAAAACAAGCTGGTGATGCATCAATTAGTTAGAGACATGGGAAGAGAAATTGTTCGTCAAGAAGCACCTGATGACCCTGGAAAACGTAGTAGACTTTGGCGTCACAAGGATGCATTCGATGTATTAAGAGAAAATACTGTAAGCAAAAACTTTTATAATAAACTTGAATACTTAACATATTATTGAATTGTCCTTTTCACTTGTTCTTTCGGCTAAGCAGGGGACAGAAGCAGTCAGGGGTCTCACACTAAACAAAATGGTGTCAGAAAAAGAGATTAATGGTGTAGTCTCTGCAGAAAATCATCATTCTGAAAATTCTTTTGATGAGCATATCTTTCCTAACCCAGGAAATTATTCAAAAAAATCTTTCCTTCATTTCTTTTCGAGGCAATCAGTGAGCAGAAGTTTGGAAAATTCATTTAATAAAGTAAAACTGAAAGCAAAGGCATTTGAAAAGATGGAAAGGCTGAAGTTGCTTCAGCTCAATTATGTTAGATTCAGTGGGGGTTATGGAGATTTTCCTAAAGGTTTGGTGTGGTTATTCTGGCGTGGATTTTCCTTAAATCGCATACCAAATGATCTTCACCTGGATAAGCTTGCTGTTCTTGATATGCGAAACAGTAGCCTAACAAGTGTTTGGAAAGGAACAAGGGTATGAAAGTAATCTCTTTCTCTCTCTCTCTACATCTGTCTATTTATCTGGCACATTATTTACTAATTAGTTACCTATCAGCACATTATCTATCTATGTTTCTCTACGTGTGTTTATTATCTAGCACATTATAATTAATTATCTTTTTCTTTTCAATACAGTTGCTTGCTTCCTTGAAAATTCTCAACCTCAGTCATTCCCTTGGCCTTGTTAAAACCCCCAGCTTTATGGGAGTTCCTTCTCTTGAGATATTGAAACTAAAAGATTGCATAAACTTGATTGAGCTCGATGAATCCATTGGCCACCTTCAAAGACTTGTTTTGCTTAATTTAAAGGACTGCAAGAACTTGAAGAGGCTTCCGAGTGCAATAGGCTTTTTGGAATCTCTTGAAAGACTTAATTTGTGTGGTTGCTCAAAACTTGATAAATTACCTGATGAGATAAGGAAAATGCAATCTTTGAAGGTCCTTTATGCAGATGGCACTGCCTTAAGTCAATTACAGGCTGTGGATGTATCTCGATATTCAGCCATGAGGTCTTGGTTATTGCCCAGAAAGAATCCAAAATCGATTGCTTTTTCTTTGGCTATTTTACCAAGCTATTTGGTAAATTTAAGTCTAGCTGACTGCAATCTATCAGATGCTGCCATTCCAAATGATCTAAGCTGTCTCAAGTCCCTGGAATCTTTAGATCTCAAAGGAAACCCATTCCATAGCATTCCAGAAAGCATCAACAGCCTTACTACTCTCCAATACCTTCGCATAGACCAGTGCAAAAGTCTCCGATCTCTTCCTGCACTTCCAGCAAGCTTGGAGGAATTGAGGGCAGAAGGTTGCACATCATTGAAAAGAATTACAAATCTACCAAATTTGCTAACATCTTTGTGGGTGGAACTTTTTGGCTGTGACCAACTAGTTGAGGTATATGGTCTCTTCAAGTTGGAACCAATCATGAATATGGACATAGAAACAATGAATAATTTGGGTGTGCTCAACTTGACATCCTTTGGGAGCACTGAGATGACAATATTCAATGCAATGGCTAACCGAGAAAGGCTGACTTCTCCACAGGTTTTCTCCATGCCTCGTCAATTTATTTTTTTCTGTGCATACCTTGACAGTTTTTCAGTGCATTCCTTATAATTTGATAATTCAGGTATTGCAAGAATGTGGTATATTCAGCTTCTTTGTTGCTGGGAGTGACATTCCAAGCTTTTTCAGTCATAGAAGCACAGGCTCCTCACTATCTTTCACTGTAACAGCATCTCCTGGCCACAAGCTCTGCGGTATAAATCTATGCACAGTATACGCACGTGATGAGCGGGCTTCTTGGTTACATGCTGCTGGTCATTATGCTAAAATGAAAAATGAAACCAAGGGTATAATATGGAGTTATAGTCCAACATACTATGGAACACCAGAAGAAAATGAGGATATGTTATGGTTAAGCTACTGGAAGTTTGGAGATGAATTAGAAGTAGGGGATGAAATAGATGTTTCGGTGCGAATGCCACCTGGGTTTTATGTAAAAGAGTGTGGCATTCGCATTGTATACAAAGAAGATGAGGAGGATACACTGTCAAGTAATGAAGCCATAGCAGAAAACACCTCTTTTTGGCATAAAAATATCACCGAAAGAGACTTGTTTAGATATGAGGTTGCAGATGGAATTTATTTTCTGCATCATCATCCATTCACAGTTCCTGATGAAATTCTCAAATCAGGTTAGCATTTCTTTATGGCTTAAAGTGTTGCATACGCCCGCTTGCACAGACACACACATGTATATATTTGGGTTGCTAGTAATTTGGTTGTTAATCCCATGGTTTAGAGGAAGAAGCTGCAACTTCTGAATATTGAGAAAGCAGATTCAACTGGATCATGTGTGGAGAAATCAAGACTTATCAAGCTGAGGTTTTCTTATGATCCTTACAAATAGAAGCATAAAATGCCTTTTTTTAGGCCAAAACATAAATAGATATTGAACCTAGGTAATTATTTCATTCAAACTAGATCTAAAGCCAATAATGCATTGACACCTAGATCTGTCTATGCAAAATTGATTGAAAAAAGCTTAAAATGACGATTAATGTGCATTGGCTTGATATACGAAACTTGCCTAGACAAAAATTTTCCACATGTATATTTCATTAAACTAGCCAAATTATATGGAAATTGGAGAGTTTTTTTTTCAAAGAAAATTGAGGAAATTACTCCAAATGTAATCTTTTCAATTTTTTTTTTTCAAAAATACTAACACTTTTTTATAAGCTTTCATAAATGTTACTTTTTAAATTTCTATTTTTAAAAATGCAACAATTTTTTTTCCACTTACCCTGCTCTCCCTACCGCTTTCTGTCTCCTCCTTCTTTTCCGTCTCTTTATGCTTCCATCTGTCTGGCATATTTTCCATTCCTTTTCCGGCATTCATTTTTCTATTTTCCTTATCCGGCATTCTCTTTCTCCTTCTCCGGCTGGATTGTAGTCTGCTCCTCATGGCAATATTCTATCTTTTTAATTATTTCGCTCGGTCTGCTTCTCATGGCGATCTTCTGTTTCATCTCCTTACTTTGATGAAGAAGTTTCTCCTATTGTCTTCAAGCTTCTTCAACCCATCAACCTAGATGCTGTTTTCCGCCGAATGGAATTTATCCTTCAAAATCCCAATACTCCTTCCTCTTTAGTATCGAGGCAAAAGTGCTGGTTGTTTAAAATTGAAGAGTCCAAATTTAGAAAATGGACCTCCTCTTACTAATAGTACTGGTGAGTTTCATATGGGTCCTAGTCAGGTCATCCCTCCGGCTGCCAGGTACCGCTTCAAGACTTAGGCTCTTAGGATCACATCTTAAACTTGAAGGTTTTGTGAATTTTATTCCTGGGTTTCTTTCAAATGCTTTGTTGGAGCAAAGACTTTTGATTTTGGGGTTTTTATTAAGGATAATGATGGTTGATTGGTACCTGTTTCTGGTTGTATTCTATGAAGATTAAATATAAAAGAGCAGAACTTGTTTTTGTGTTTGAAACTCTGTAAATATGTTACAGAAACGGCATTTCTTCTTTTCTACCTATTGATTGTTTATGGTTTGGATGGTGTGTTTTTAATTCTTTTTTTCAGCAATTTTACTTATGGTAGTATACTTTTCTTTGCAGAAATTACTTTAGCAGAATGGATTTTTGTAGACATTACTAGTTATTAATCTTTAAAAGATCATCTACAGAGGAATGGATGATGATTGATGAGGAATTTATTGTGGATTCTCAGTCTGATTTGTTTTATCTTTTTGCTTGATTCAATAGTTTGGAATATTTATACAAGTTGAACTCCCTTAAGAAATTATTGACAGCATTTGAAGTTTCTGAATTTTGAATGAAGTTAGCAGGACAGTTTTGGTGCTG
Organism: Excoecaria cochinchinensis; assembly: GCA_947683425.1. Lineage (NCBI taxonomy): Eukaryota > Viridiplantae > Streptophyta > Magnoliopsida > Malpighiales > Euphorbiaceae > Excoecaria > Excoecaria cochinchinensis. The sequence continues at coordinate 10,620,577 of CANTUQ010000050.1, forward strand.
TGAATTTGAATAACTATTCTAGAAATAGGGCCATTGAAGATTGAATCCCCATTGCCCTCTCTCCAACCTAACTGCGAATCTAGATATGATTTAGTAATAAGGGAAACAAACAAGGAAAAATAAAATTCAATAAGAAGAATGTGATTGGCACAATGGGATAATGAAATATGTTCTGCTAATTACCTTTGATGGTGTAAATAGTTAGTCATATATTCAATTTAAGCTGAGCAGTGATAATACTGGTTGCAGCTAGTGTCGGGGTTTGTAGTCAAGTTGGTGGTTGCTGATGTTTTACATCAGTGACAGTGACAGTGATAATCTGATCTATTGTGTAAAAGTATTAGGGTGATGATAGCCACAAGTGACTGGTGGTGGACATAGGAATTCGGCTGGTGGCAATTTAATTATAATTTTGGTGCAAAGTGTGGTAGGAAGATGTTGGCAATACGGTTGACTGTCTGGCAATGTTGGAAAACTTTGAAATACAAATTTGTATATTCTTTTGTTAGTATAGAAAACTAAAAGTTTTCTGCTTGAAATTTTTTTTATGCACTTTAGGGAACAACCCCATATTGTCCATGCTTCAGTTTGCTCCGTTTTTATTATTGAATTAGTGTTCTTCTTTGCCTCTAGGTATCATGTACTCAGATCTTCTATTTATATTATTTTTTGATATTTTATTGCATCTTTCTTCTTTTTTGATAGGTTAATCTGGATCCTATCACAAGGTCCAGAGTTTCGCAATGCTGTTGCTGCTGGATTAAGGCTGGCCCCACTTCATGTCAGATCATACTTGTTACCTGTTAATGTGAAATTTTTTATTTTTTTTTATTATTATTATGCAATGCTCCATCATGAACAAAATTATGTTGCAGACTTGATTTTGTGTTTTTCTTACATATACTCAAATTCTCAAAATAGGTGTTTAATTGCCTTGGTAAATTGGGAATTTTAGTTATGCTTTATCTTTTATTTCAGTGCATCTAATGTGCTACTTCATTTTTTCCTCCATGTTCTCTTTACTACCAGTATCTTACAATGTGAGATAGTTTTGACTTAAATTATATATTAAATACTTTTACCCTCTTACAAGCAGGGAAAAGTGTCAAGAACGTGGATTAAATATAACAAACCTCAAGAACCAAGTGCTGTTCATGCTGGACTTCTACCAAATGTTGTTCATGCTTGACTTCTTCTTGCTTTGGGATTACATGGATATTTACTTGTCTTGGTTATTGCCGACATATACACCAATTTTGCACAGGTCTGAGTGGATGAACAGATTAATTCAGTTTGAACTCCAAAGAATATCACAATACCAAATGCAATTAGGATTTCTATCTTTTTTGTTTACTGGTGTATATTTTGTCTTGGTTTATTTGTATAGATTAATCAATATTAATGTATTTGATACAACCAATTATTCAGCGAATTACCATAATATAAACATCTTGACAATGGCTCATAAACTAGTATAAACATATAAAATAAATGAATTTCTTTCCTCCAATTGTGTACAATCTTCCAACATTATAGGTGATTTTGCTGTTAAGGACAATAAAAATATTAAGCATAAGCAACAAAATAGTTACAATCACACGATTCTTGCCCGAATATGAAACCCCAATCCAAGAAAAATGAATGGCCTAATCAATTAACATAGTTTCAGTTGTTGTTTGTATTGTTGTCTTGGGGCTCTGCATGCTAAAGTCATCATCCCTACGGCTTTTCGATTATTGAAAAGTGCTGTAATTTGCTCTGACGTAAATGCTAGCACATCTTCATTTGCCAACTTCATATCAATTCAAATGATCTAAAACAACCAAACACAATAAAAAAATTCAGTATTATTTAAGTATACACAATTCTGATATCAAACTTATTTGATAAAGGGATGCGTTAATGCATATAGTGTAGTTGATGTACAAAAAGTGTTATTTTTGAAAAAAAAAAATTGTATTAATGAAATTTAGATTTTAAAATGTTGTATTTTGGAAATATTTTTAAAAAGTGTGTTTTTTTTGGTATAATTATGTAAAAAGTCCAAGAAAATTGGTGAGTTAATATAAAAGTATTAACAAAATAGAAATTATATTTTAGTGTACAGTTAAAAATCATATAATGAATTAAAGGAAACAAATCAAATCACATTTATGATATAAAAATATTTTAAAAAGGATGGTTTTGCCCTTTGCCCTTTTGTATTGGATTTGTACAGGTTAAGAATATTGAAAAAATAAAAAATAAATAGTGGCAGAATAATCTCTGTAAGCATATTATTATTATTATTATTATTATTATTGCAAATATATCCTTCGATGAATTCGGTTACATCAAGATTCTGGACATTTAAAAGAACAGGAAAACACAACTTCAAGAATAGAAATATGCGTTTATTTTTTAGGAAGGCAATACTAAAGGAAAGAAAAAGTTTTCCTTCCCTGTTTCTCAATTTCCCCTTTGCCGGAAAAATGTTTTCCTTCAAATTTCCCAGACTTCCTCATCCGCCGCCCATAATTCTCCCCAATTCCCCCGCAGATTACGGTCTTCCATCCAAGGTCCTCCACCAACTGGCTGCGGCTGCTCCCTACGGCCCCGTTCAGCTGCTTCAGCTGTCGCCGTTCAACTGCTCCCTCCTCTGCTCTTCATACTGGTATTTTGTTTATTGTATATTTCGGTTTTGCAATTTCTTTTCTTTGTTTGTGCTGTAATTGGCTTAACAGAGCTTCATTTTGTTATGTTCCTGCGCTGATATATGTGATTGTAAGGAATAAAAATCTGAAAGGCAGTGCTGCTTGTCGTAATTAGGTTTTGTTTAGTTGTATGATAGTGATATTAGTTTGGATTTTTACCTAGATGTGTGGTTTTAACACTAGCATGTTTTGCATGAGCACCAGTGAAGTCTGAAAAACACTTTTCTTTTCAGGGGCTTAAATACACAAAAAAATGAAAGTTGATGGAGCTTAGTAAAACTAACTCAAAGCTTCAGAGGCTAAAACATGCATTTTCCTTAGTATGTTAATCAATAATGCTCTATTTCACATTGTTTCGCTGACAAATGTTATTCTTTTTTTCCCATTAAATGAGGGCTCAAAGGATAAAAATAAAGGTTTGAGAGTTCATTTTAAAAAATAAATAAATAAAAGTTCAGCTGAGAGGCTGAATTGAACAATTTTGACAAGTTTAAGGACCAAAAGAATGCATTGTTCCCCTGTCATCATTTATTAAGTTAATTCAAAAAATTATATTACATTATAACACATAAAAGAGAACTGTGTATTTTTTTGATGAAAATAAAATTTAACATCACATTTTTTTTTATTTGCCAATTTAATGAAAATTAAAAGTTATGGACTAATTTGAAGTTTAATCAAATGATCAGGTTAATCGGTTCATGCGCATCGCTATATTGTTGGCCTAATTTGATCACTACTAGAGGATCCAATGAAGCTCAATTCTCTTATGGCACCAAGGCTTCTTTTTCTTTTAATCCTTCTGGTGATTCCTCTTACATATGCTTACCTATACTCTTTTTTATTTTATTCATATTATTTCTATCTTATGACATATTATTATCTCTTCCCGTGAAGGCAATTGGAGTCTTGCTTCCTTGTCTTGTGATTTCATTGTGGTATCAAGTTATCCAGCATGTAAAAGACAAGGTTGATTTCAATGCTCACATGTTTCACTCTGGATTGCTATGCAAAATTGGCAACACAGCTAAACTGCTGGATCCAATAAATGCTTCTGCTACAAATTTAGCAAGGATTTGGAGTTCATATCTTAATGGAAGTCATATTTCACAGTCAAAAATCAAGAATAAGGTTGATTTCTATTTGTGCCTTTCATTAATGCTTCTTTATGGGGCTTGAGAAGAGAATATTCCAAGTTCAGATGTTTACTTAATGACGAGTTTCATTTCAGTCCTTTTACTAGTTATAAAAATGGCTTAGGATATTTTATTTTGTCCGCTGCAGGTAGCTCCAATATTGTTTGAAACATATTCAATAGTTCCTCACATATCACAGGTTTCATATATTGGATTGGAAGGTTCTTCTTTTGCATATGTTTCTGATGACAACCAAACTTTTGCATTGTACTCCAACTCATCTACAGCATCGTCCAATGGGTGTGGCCCAAATGTGCGAATAAAATGCACCTGGTATAAGCAACCTGTGGACCTTGATACTGGGAAACTGAATGGAAATGCTAGTCAATCCCAGTTTAACATTTTGGCTAATGCTAGCTGGATACTAGAAGCATTAAATAGCACTAATGGATATGCCTCAATAGGAAAAGGATGGAACAGCGGTCAAGACCTCATGTTTGTTAATTCTGTTTATATTCAGGGACAAGGGGTTATCTCCTTAGGATTTCCAGTTAAAACCTTGGTCAATTTCTTCAACAGTATAGATTGTTATGGTGGAAGCTTTTTCTTGGCTACAGAACATGGTGATGTGCTTGCAGATGGGCTTCCAAACACTCGAATGGTGATAACTGGGAATTCTGCTTCTTTCTTCTTAATCAAGCAGAGGGATCAAATCAATCATATTGGAGACATTTCATGCATAGACAATGGCATGCAAAGAACTTTAACTTTGAATATTGGAAAAAGAAAGTACTGGGTTTACTGTTCTCCTCTTGAAATTGTGGGTGTGCAAGTGGTGCGTTTCAATTCTTTATCACACATCTCAAGGAGTGAATTAGTACGTAGGAAGAAAGTGACTCTCACTAGAAACAAAGTCATGGTTTCCATTTATGGGCTTTCGCATTTTGTTTCTAGTGAAGAGTATCCACTCAGTGTGGGTATTAAAATTGCTTCTTCTTAATGTGTTTGGAACTTTAAATCATGTTTTTATTGTTTCTCATGAAAACATATAAGAAAGCTAATAGCAGTAATTAAAGAAACCTAAAAGCCTAGCATTGAATTAGTTGTTGTATGTTTAACAATACAATATTTGCATTTCAGGTATATGCGTTGGCTTTCCCATACCAGGGATTAGTGAGCACTGTTCATAAAAGCTCTGGTGTTGCTTTCATTCTATTGATGGTGCAGATTGCTGCAGTGTTCATCTATATCCTCAGTTTTCTATTGTTAATGATTGGGGCTGCAACTAGAGAGATACACTTGTGTTCAGCACTGATAAAACAAAAGGAGGCAACACAGCAGGCAGAGAGAAAGAGTATGAATAAGAGTCTTGCTTTTGCTAGTGCTAGCCACGATATTCGTGCTGTCCTAGCGGGCATTAGTGGTTTGATTGAAATAAGCTACGAAGATGCAACTGCAGGTTCTGAACTGGAGACAAATTTACATCAAATGGATGATTGTGCAAAGGACCTAGTAGGTACTTGTGCTCGCTGAATTACATATTGCATGGCTTAATATGCTATAAGCTTGACCTACAAGTCAATCATTATTAACAATATATAATACCTGGTTCAGGTTTATTGAATTGTATTCTTGATGCAAGCAAAATTGAAGCTGGAAAGGTGCAGGTTGAATTGGAAGAATTTGATTTACCCCACCTTCTTGAAGATGTAGTTGATTTATATCATCCTGTTGGTATGAAGAAAAGTGTAGACATTGTGTTAGATTTCTGTGATGGATCTGTTCTTAAATTTCCTTGTGTGAAAGGTGATAGGGGAAAGCTGAAACAAGTCCTCTGTAATCTACTGAGCAATGCTGTCAAGTTTACTTCTGAGGGGCATATTTCTGTTCGGGCATGGGCACAAATTTCCAGTTTAGAAAATAAGATCCTTGCTTCCAGCCAGAAACGATTGTCGAAACATTTATTCTGCTGTTCTACTGAGATTGCAAAAGAAAGTAATGTGGAAGCCATGAATTCGGTGAAACAAAATCCAAATTCCATGGAGTTTGTATTTGAGGTCGATGATACAGGTACAGGAATTCCTAAAGAAAAGCAAAAATGGGTATTTGAAAATTTTGTTCAAGCTAAAGAAACATCATATGGGCAAGAAGGCACTGGCTTAGGACTTGGAATTGTTCAGTCGTTGGTAAGTGAATTGTTTTCCTTTATATTTTCTATTTAATTTTTTTTGTTTTTTAAGGTGATATTTATGTTGATCTTGTATCTAATTCTGGTTCAGGTACGTTTGATGGGTGGAGAAATAGAAATTATTGATAAGGGGAATGATGAGAGGGGAACTTGCTTCAGGTTCAATATTTTTCTTATTACATCAAAGGCTTCTACATCTAGCAATGGAAAAAGTGACATTGTAATGGGAAGAGATTTAATATTCAGTGGCACACATCAATTGCCACAGCTAACTGTTGGAGCTCTGACACCTAGTCGTACTGTTTGCACCTCCAGTCCGAAGTTGTCCATACTAAGTTCAAGTCCCAAGGTGGACAGATCTCATGTTGTTCTCTTGATTCAACATGCAGAAAGACGAAGAGTCATACATAAGTTTATGGAGAACTTAGGGATAAAAGTTTCGGTTGTGAGCAAATGGGAATGCCTTTCTTCTACGCTAACAAAGGTAAAATTGAAGCAAAATATTTCGCCTTGCAGCTCTTCAGGAAAATTAGATTTCGGTTATATAAGTGAAATTTCTAGCAGAAAATCAAAGGATGTTCCTTTAAGTGCTATGGATGGGATTTATCAAAGACCATCTTCTCACAGAAGTAGCAGCATTTTTAAATGTCCCCCAAGCCTTATCTTGCTTGTGATTGATGCTAGTGCTGGACCCTTTGAAGAACTCTATGGAGCTGTAACTGACTTTAAAAGAGGCCCTCATCATACTTGTTGCAAGGTTGTTTGGTTAGATAACCCAACTTTGCGTAGCATCAATCCTGGAAGCCTTGAAGAGGAAATGATTGATCCAGAGGATGACATTTTGCTGAAACCATTTCATGGTTCTCGCTTGTATCATGTAATTAATTTTCTACCAGAATTTGGGGGTACCTTGCATCATGGAGTTTCATCAGAAAAACCCAGGAAAGAAAGTAAAATTCAAGGTGGGAAAGGCGTTGAAGGTCCTGGATCTTCATCTGCAATTCATTCACATGGTCAAAAAGGATCAGCAATTCCAACTTTTAGACACTACATCGAAGAAGAACAAATGGAAATACAAGGCAGTGCAACTAGGGAGAAACACGGAACAGAAAGATATAATCCAGGTAGGGGATATCTGTCTGGATCCTTGGAGATAGAAGAAGCTGAAGACAACCGCGACAAACCCCTTGATGGGTTGAGATTCTTGGTTGCTGAGGATAACCAACTGTTACGCAAGCTAACCATGAATAATCTTTCACTGCTTGGTGCTTCTGTTGAGCTTTGTCAAAATGGAGAGGAAGCCGTACAACTAGTTCGTTGTGGTTTAGAAAACCAAAGGAAGCACAGAGCTGATCCCGTGGCTCCTTATCATTATATATTAATGGATTGTGAGGTAAAAGAGTGCCTTCCATATCTTACATGTCATGGGAATTTTATCTTGTGCTAAACACATTTGCATTAAACTGCTATTAAATGAAACATCAGTATCAATCATAATGAAAGTGATTTAACTTGCTTCTTTGAATGTCATAGAAGCTCGGAAAAATGTGAATCCTATAATACTTTATTGACATCAAGAAATTGAATATGGTGCTAATCTAGACATACACATTTTAAACCTCTGTTTTTACAGATGCCAGTGATGGATGGGTACGAAGCAACAAGACAGATAAGGAAGGAGGAGAGAGCGTATGGCATTCGCATGCCCATCATAGCATTAACAGCACATAGTTCCCACGAAGAAGTCAAGACGAAGGAGGCAGGAATGGATCTCTTTCTGTGCAAACCTCTAAAAAGGGATCAATTACTTGTTGCCATTAGAGAACTTCAGAGTAAATGAAGTACTGATCTTTAGTCTTTACCTCTTTTAGAATAGTGGCCTGGCCTCGGCTATAAAGCAAATAGAAAAATCATTAATATAAATTGGTTTCTGTTGTGTGAAATCAGAGTGATGTTTGCATCATAATTTTAAACAACTCTAATAGTTTGGGTAAATTAATGTTATTTTCTTTTTGGTTACAGAGTTAAAACTTGATTATTTTTGCTGATGGAAAGAAAGCTATATGCAATTGATTGACTAGAAATGATAAAACAAACTTATTGTCCATTATAGCCAAATTAATATTTTATTTTTGATGTTGTCTTACACCTGAGAAACGGGTCAGGTTAGATTATAAGGGTCGGGTCCTGAACAATATTTCAATGCACTGTTGTCATACTTTTATTATTTATTGTATTGTATTGTATTTCTAGGTTTAACATGGGCAGGAATGCAAACATTCAGATTAATATTCAAAGATTCTGAGATGTATTGTTAATATACAGTGGCTGGTCGTCAAAGAAGTAAACAAAAAAGAACCTACCATTAATTAAGAAATTGATAAAAACTTGTAACATAAAATTTATAAAGAATTAAACTGTAAACTAGCTAAATAATCCATCCATAAGTACATGAATATACATAATAATAATAAATCAATTAATGGATTTCATGTACATGCTATAAACTTATAAGTAAGTTTTCATGAAACTAAATTCAAACTCGAGACCTAACATCCAATTTTAGAGCGAAAGAGCTAAAATACCTAAAACAATAACAGAAATATAAACATAATTCCAAAAAATTTGAGTGCATTTAGCCACCAGTATTTTCCACTGACCATTGACATAACAAGTGCTAGAACCAGAATTCAAAGTTGTAACATTTAATAGAAATCCAACCTTAAAATCCTCGCAAACAACCTTAAACTTGTCTCTCTTCACAGGCCATGTCCATCCACCATAGCTGGCCAAACTCTGAATCTCCACAGTAAGATTCAAGAACCCAAAAGATCCATTCCGATCATCATCAAGTAACTGCACCACCATCTCACTGAACTTAGCTTCTATTAATCTGTCTTTCTCAAAACCCTTTTGCCCAAAAGGCAAAAGAGTGATTGTAGACAGAGCTGATGAGCCATTCTTAAGTGCCAAACCTGAGATTTCACTGTAAAACATGTTCTTCTTGTTAGGGTTGTTCACCAAAACAGCGACGTCCCAGTCGGCGATAATGGTGGTGGAAGAAATATTGAGAATTGAAAGAGAGGAAGAGTGGACTTTGAAGATGGAGACGTTGGGTTGAAGAAAGATTAGGAGGCGTGTTATGGCTGGAGTTGCACAGATTAGTAGTGATAATAATGTGATTACATAAACACTAATCATGCACTCCCATGCTGCGTCTCTTGATGAGTATGTTTTGCCAGCGGCCGTGGTGGTAGTGGACGCGGAGGAGTTGGTGGTGGTGGTGGCCGCAGAAGAGTTGGTGGTGGTGGTGGTGGTGGTGGGGAGAGACATGAGAATGTTAGTGGAGGTAATGGGGGAGTTATCGTTTTTTTGTAGGTCACGTTCCTGGTATACATAATATATAGGCGGGAGAGTCATGGGGTTTATATATATATATATATATATATATTTGCTGCAAGCGTACACGCACGTGACAAATAATTTTGATGAAATTTATATATTATTTATTTTAGAAAAAAAACTATTATGTCATACCGTAAAAGTTAATAGAATTATTCAAATTTATGCAATTTATTTAAATTTAATAATACGTAAATATCAATTGTGAAAAATATTACTTTGGTTTTAACAATAATAATTTCTTTTTAATGATTATTCAAAACATTTGCAAAATTAATTTTAAAATAATATTAAATTATAACATATAATTGATTTCTCAATTATAACTTTGCAACAACATTCTATTTCCGATAAAAATATTAAACAATATAAATACCAATTACATTACTCTAAAATTAAAAGAAAAGAAAATATATTTCTTTTTTTACCAAGAAGAGAATCTCTCTTTTTCTTTATGAATAATAAAATTACAAATCATTTAACTGTGGATTTTTATATTCAAAAAATTCATTCTTTTTTTTTTTGTAATAATAATTATCCATATTCCTAAAAAAAATCAGTTAATAAAGTATTAATTAGGGACATTTTCTCAAATTCACTTGCTAATATATATTACTTATCTTTCAAAACCGAAAGTTGTTGTAATTCAAGAACAACTGCGAGAACCATATAAAATATACAAATTACAAACAATAAGCTTAGTTCTAGGTAAAAAAAAAAGATTTTTTACCTCTAAAGATATTAACATCCGCATTTGATATGGCCAAAATAGAATTTCTTTTTGAAAAAAAATGAATTATTTTTTTCAATTTGTTCATCTTCATTGATTTTTTTAGTGATCTCATAAAATTGACAAAATTTAATCAAATTTCATGATTTTTAAAATTAATAATATTTAATTAAACATTAAAAATTACAAAAATAGTTAATTGAAATGAAATAATTATTTTACATTAACAAATAACAATAATGATTTCTCTTTTTATAAAATCTTTTTAATAATAATAATACCATCTTAACGTATCCGATAATACCATGTAATTATTTTTTTCATTATTGTTTAGTAAAATTAAAATAAATTTGAAACAAAAATTTTTAACCAAGAAATAAATTTAAATGTATGAAATATTAAACATATATTTTTAAATATATATATATATATATATATATATATATATCCATTATCATTTGACACGATTTAGACCCCAAAAAAGATTAAACGTTCAGAGCAACAAAATCCAGTCAAATGAAAAGTTCGACGCGTGATAAACGGACGCACACAAGGCCCAAGAGATAATATCTACTGGCTGTCCGATTGAACTGACAAGACACGTTTTCTATCAGTCCACTGACACATGCTACAGCCCACTCCTCCTGCCTACTTCCGGTTACATTGTCGCCTATCTACTATGATATTAAGATAAATCACTCGAATGGATTCCCACACTCTCTATAAATACCCCAGATTATTATAAACTCAAATAACGTGAACTTAAAACATTCTCTCATTACATTTTCTCTTTAAAAGTTTTACTAACTTAAGTTTCGAAATGCTCACGTCTGTTTCGACATAACATTTTTTTATTGCAGAATTAGTGTTGAAGATCCGATCGGCTCACACCCTAACTGTCATCCAGTCTCATTCAATTTTTGACATATCAGGAAATATCAATAAACATGCCTTCCATTTTAATTTTTTATGCAATATAATTCTTTTTTATTTTTAATTATAATTAACCTATAAAATGATTTAAATTTTAAAATACTCCTATTTAATTGCTTCGTATTTAATAATCTTATTATATTTTTTATTTTTTATGTTTTTATTTAGGGGGTAAGAGTTACGTCTTTATGAAATTTTTTTCTTTTCTATTTGAAAACACTATTTTCATCATCTTTTTCTATCATTATATTTGTCTATGGTCATTGAAAAAACTTGAGCAAAATTTATCTTTAAACTAAACTATTTTTTTTTTTATTTATGCGACTAACTAATTTTTTAATTTATGTGAAAAAAAAAAGTCTATATTTATGGAAGCAAGTATAATATAAATTTATAACCTCCTTGAACTTTTTTGATGCTTTTTCTAATCTTATGGAAATTTCTTATACCCCCTAATCAGAGTTATGATTTTACCTAATTTTTTTCCAAAAAAAAAGAATCTTGCCAAAAATTGAGAAATAAAAAATCGAATATTCCCCCTTATTTAAAACTCGTTAAGATTGAGCCTTTATATCATAAAAAGATAATTAAAAAAAAGTGAGAGAGAGAGATAATACAAAGTGTATCTCAGTAAAACATGTAAAATTCAAAATCTGTATAGTTGTAAAATTTAAAGAAAATAAGATAATACAAAGTGTATCTCAGTAAAACATGAACTAAGCTAAATAAAATGCATATTAACTCTGTCAAAAAAAAAAAATGCCAACTTTTACATTTATCCTTACAAACCATATACTCAACTGAATAAAAGACAAAAACTCATCATTCAGAGGAGGACTTGGATACATAATACATTTCAAGAATTTAGCATTTTAGTACTACACTAAGCTAGGAATGGTCGTTATAAATAAACTAATGCCTAGCAAAACTGGCTGTTTAATGCAGTTAAAGACTACACATACTTTCCTCTGTACTTAGGTTTCAGTTCTTTAAATTCTTTTGAATCAGTTATTTGAGGATCAGCTGGACTGAAGACAGAAGAGTGAAGATTACCATCTTCTAACCACTTCACATGGTTCTCCCTGAACTCTCTGTGCTTTAATCTAGCTGCCTCAGCGACATCATCAGTGTATGGACCTATCTTTACCATGGTTAATAACACTCGGCTGTATCGTGAACTTAAGATTTGTTCCGAAGAAGCCACCAATTTAAAACATTGGTGCTCTGGAAATTGAACTTGAACAGTATCATCTTCTCTTAGAACAGGGTAAAAGCAGACAAGCCTGCCCCCCATTACCAGCATTTTAGCAGCTAGGTCAAGTAAATCATGCATACATTCTGCTAAGCTGTAAGGTGCAGTTGAAGGTATGTGATCAGTTCGCTTGTCATCAGGAACTGTGTAAGGGCCTACAGCTCCTTTTAACAATTTCCGACCACCAGACTTGCGTCCCCCTGCGCGAACTCCGTAAGGAGGATCACAGACTATGGCATCAAACACCTATGTCAATGCAAAGATACTTCAAAAATCAGGAAAGATGCAGAAAAACTCTATGGAAGAAAATCCTAAAGAAGTTCAAATTCAACAAACCAGCTTCCTCTTAAAAAAATCATCATCTCATGCCCTTCTAGAAAAAACTGGTCTGAAGTCCTTTCTTAGAATCAACTAAGAGATTTGAGCTCAGGATGATTTTAATCTCATTGCCTACCATAAGCAAACATTGTAGAACTCACCATCTTCTGCTTCTTTATTTTATTTAAGAGTTTTATATACTTCCCACATTTTTCAAGTACTCCTTTCACCTCTATAAGATAAATTCTTCTATCCAAAGGAAGCCTGGACCATATGCATCATGATGCACCTTTTGGTTCTAATAAACATTTATGAAAATAAATGAACAGATCTCAAGATCATTTTCCTAGCTGGAAGATTGGAAAATATTTTACCCGAACAAATATTACATACTATAAGGTGAAACAGATCAAGTGTTGCCCTTAATTTTCAGAAATTCCATTTTTAGAATGCCTCCAGAAAATTTAAAAAGAAATAGGAAAAAAGACTTTTATACGGCAATAAACTGTCTAAATAAGCTTACCTCTTTCAGTCCAGGACGCCATGGAGGAAGATTATTGTCTGCTCTCAAAAGACCAATTGGCATAGGTAATCCATACTGCAACACCGAATGTAATGTGTGTTAGCAAACATCCTAAATTTCAGATTGCATTTGTATCAGGAGATTTAGGATGAACCAATCTAGATATGGATTCACAAAACAAAAAGGTCTAATTTCAGATTATTTTTTAAATTGGATTTGGACTTTCTTTCATACACGAGCCATAACTGTATTCATTCAATTTGCAATGAAACCAAAAAATACCAACCTTTAGTTTCCAAATTACCAATATAGATGCAACACGAAGTTACTCCCTTAAACACCAAGAATGTGACAGGTTGAAATTTAGGATGAGAGGCGCAGCAAATGGTTTGATTATAATGTCATGTACAGGGACAAATTTGGGATAAAAATTTTATTGATCATAGATAAATAGTGTTTTTAATTGTAATTCCATGGGACACAGAAGAAGAGGTGATCACGTTGACATATTTTCACCTGCTTGAAATTGCTCCAGACATTACAGTCAGGGCCCCGTCCATCACGAACTACCCTGATATCAATGTCAGCCCCCTGGACAGTTAACATAAGTTGATTACTACAAAAATAGATTTCCCAAACTAAAGATTGAAAGACAATCAAAGCAAAAAAAAAAAAAAGCATACCATTGTCATTGCTCCAAAGTGAGCTGCAGCAACAAGAATGCTTCCAGTGCCAACAAAAGGGTCATAAATGAGTTTTCCTGGCGTGACCAATGCCTGATTGGCCATTAGGAAAGCCATTTCTGCATCCATGGCTGTTGGACCAAGATATTTGCGGCTTTTTAACTGATAAGTTGGGATGAGCTTCCTGTCAGCAGTGCCAACCTCCCGGCCAAAGAAGATTCTTTTTTCAGCAACTGGTGGCAACCCATTATTAACTCCATAGTCATCAGTCTCTATGAGCCAGAACTTGTGATCAGGAGTTTTTAAATTAACACGACCCTGTAATGTATTAAATCATGAACTGATGTCTTTTCTAAATTTTAAATCAGATTCTGTGCAACCATTAAAACTTAATTCAAACATTGAAAATGCAAATTTTTTAGTTTATATTGAGTCAAGTGACCAATTTGAAAGGTTAGCACCACCATAACCTTTTCTCCAATTTATAAACTCACGTACAAATGAAACATGCATGTGAAAATAATATCCATCCTGATTTAATAATAAAATAAATGCTCATATCCAAATCATGGTCATATACTCAACATATATGCCATGTTCCTTTTCTCCAGTAAAACCTTGGGAATTTTGTTGTTTCAACTTTAATTTAAACTTTTATTTTGAAGATAGATAAAAGAACCGTAGTTCCAACTTCCAAGACTTGTTACTTATACACCAATAATGGCTGCATGATTCTACTCCTAGCCCTTTAGTCAATCCTAGTAGTAAGGGATGTAAATGGCATTCCCTTGTCCTAAATATGCTATCCAAACTCCAGCCTAACATGAAATTCCCATCCAAAACAATTAAAAAAAAATAGTAACGAGAATCAGACCTTGAAAGGGATGTAAGTAAGACCTTTAATACGATCATTTTGCTCTTGGAGGCTAATGACTTTTCCAAAGCTGTCAACGGTAATCTTGAAAGTACTCTCAGAAGTCAAGTATGGCAACTTCCGCTCATCTGGATATCTCATTATAACATCTTCCAGTTCCTCATAGTTACTTCCTTCTCCCCAAAGTTCATAGATGCCTTTTACAAGTATACCTACAAATTTTTCAAGCAAGAAACAAGTCATTCTTTGCATATCTACAGCTTCAATGAATAGCCTAAATCTTAAGATGATACAATATCCTGATGCCTTCCCGATAAACTCTGCCACGTTCTTGACAAGCTGGAGTTGTCCCACAACGTTACACTTAACTAGATACAATTAACGTAAATATAGAGTGTACTCAAGAGTAGGGAGAAGAAATAAATCAGGTTACTGAATATGAAGCAAGAATCAGAACATGTATATACTCATTGCACCACTACACACAACTATAGAATAAAAGAATTTTCAGTGCCCTTTATCAATAGAATAGCCAGAGATTTGAATTTTGCATTCCCCAGATCCCAAAGCTTTATTTTTTTTTCTTTTTGGTTGATCATATATACACTGAAAAAGAAGGAGATAAAGAAGCAGCTTAGTTTAACTAATCCTCAGTATCCAAATTATTTACCAATTAAGCTTAGTTTTCAATCCTTTGATTTCCACATTGTATCTGATGGAGATGAGACAAACATACGCAAACGTCTTTCCCTCCAAAAATCCATTAAAATACAGATTAAAATGAAAAGGGGGAAAAAGGTATCTATGAATTATAATTTCCCTCTGTTCAAGAACCACGTTATAACTGAAAAATGGTCGTTTTAAACAGAGAAAACAACAAAAAGACCCATTTTTAAAAAAGAAACTTTGAAGAAGAAGAAGAAGAAAATGACTAACTTCGATTGGCGATATTGCGAGCAAGATCTTCAGTAGGGAGATTGACAAAATGAAAAGGAGAATCAGGATGGTGATGTAGAGGAAGCTTCCAATCCAAAGAATCTAAACCACCAAAAAGCTGAGCCAAAGCCTCCACTTCTGGCTTCCGATAATCCAATAATCGATGATAAAATACGCACAGATACCACATGCTTCTCCTCTTTCTTCTTCTTCTTAGTTCATTAAGGAGTAAGAGAAGCAATATGGCAGCTGAGGCGCAATCAAAACCCCTAATAAACCCTTCAAACATGATTTTTTTTTTTTAAAAAAAAAAGCAAAAACCTTTTAACTTTAATCCCCTAAAGTTTACTGCTTTTGCTTATCGGACCCCATAACTTTAATTTAGTACAATTAAATCCTTCATTTTATTTTTTTCTCGACTGATAATTTAACTTGAATTATTGTTTTACCTTAAGAATTTTCTATATATAAACTACTAAATAATTAATATTAATAAGATATGTATCGGTGTGATACATCAAACAATTCTCTGCAGTAGGTAGATTCTCAGTGATCTTGTCCTCTATGCTTTTTTTGCAAAGACAATTCCCGACGAGAGATTCTAACTAGAAATACTTTGACAGTCAAGTTAATATCATCATAATATGAAATAATGTCTAAGTAATGGTCAGAGTCTCTTCACACCTCAAGGTTACCTCTTTATACAGTGCTGCCCCTCAATGTTGGCACCATAAATGTTCAATCAGGAGTTATAAAGGCCGGCGAGGATGTAGCCAAGATATTCATTCAATAGGGTCAAAATTTATCATAATCAAATAAAATTTTCCTCATGCCAAAATAATAGAACATCACTTAAAATTTGATCATAATATATACAAAAATATTTAGAATTTTACAATTGTCTTCCATGAGAATAAAATTAAGTAAAGCGAACCAACCTTTTCTTGTTAAAAGAGAAAAATGAATCATTTGTATTTAAGCAAGTCATACATAAAAGCAATTTGGTGTTCATTTCTATAAAATAATTGTTCAACTATAAAACAATTTTGCTTGATAATGATGAAAATTTATGACTTGTTACCAACGGGTTGGTTCAAAGGGAAAGTGGCTTGGTTCCGCTTAATTAAAATTTCGGGTTCAAGCCTTAGTGTACGCAGAAAATTCTCATTGTGAGACTTTTTCACCAACAAGTCCGGTGCGTAACGCGCGTCGAAATCCGGATGTAGTTGGGACAAAAATCCCGGTGAACGGGGTGTGGCCAATATAAAAAAAAAAAAATTAGGACTTGTTGAACTTTGCACCGCAATCGTACTCTCATTTGAAACGTATCATTCATGTTAAAAACAAAAATATTATTATTTTCACAAAAGATATGAATTTATACATGCTTGTAATCATATTGATAAGTTTTATAAAGTTTCCACCTAAACAAAATGAAGAATATAGAGATAAATTTGTATATACTCGTGTAGGTATAAATATAACACATCATATTATTTTACAAAATAAGTCTTAATTGTCATTTCATTAACATTTTTCAAAGAAATACTAGTGATGGTGGCTATGTGTGAGAGAAGAATAGAGATAGAGAAGGAAAAAAAAAAAAATACCGAGAGCTGCACAATTCTAATTTGGGGTAATTTAATTTTTAAGGTTAAAAAGATAAAACACACCGTTTTTACAAGAAACCGAAAACTACTAAAGAATTCTAATTTCAATTTAATATTGATTAATAAATGACTTTTTGATTTCAATAGAAATTGAACTCCTATTTTAGATTTTCAATTAAACATTATTAATTAATTATTTATTTAAATTTATTTTTATTTTAATTATAAGAGATTCTTTCTATTTGAAATCAATAATGATCATACCCATTTGTATAATAATTATATATATTTAATTGACATAAACAAATTGTTAACTTTTGTATTTAAAATTTTAGTAAGATCTAAATTACAATCCGACCATAAAAGCTTACGGTGCAATGCGTAAAGAGAAAAAATAAAAAAAAAAAAAGAAAGAAAGAAAATAAAGGGATCAAAAGGCAACAATATACATGTTTTAAGCAAACAAAAACTAAAAACTTAATACAATCAATCCAATTGAAAAGAAAAAAAAATTGAAATAAAATTCCTTTTAGCCCTATATAGCTAATTAACATTTACTACAAGTCTTTCAAGTTGATTATTTCATTATCCACTAACTATTTAAAAAAAAATATAAAGCTATAGTTGTGATATTTAACACAAAGAATTTTTTTCATATATATATATATATATATGAGCGGTTAACCGAAAAATCGATCTGAAATCGAACCGATTTTAGGTTAATCAAACTAAAAATTTAGGTTTATAGTTTTTACTTTTAAAAAGCGGCAGTTAATCAATCTATATACATTTTATACATTATATTTTAATTTTTATACTTAAATTTTTCCATATTTTTGTAATTTATAAATATTATATTATGATATACGACTTTCTAAAATATTATTATAATATATATTTTTAAGTAAATAAACATTGAAATTATTTTTTTATTACAATTATTTATTCATTACATGTGCATAATTAGCATTCTATTATTAGTTTCATATTGAGTATATTCAATTCTTATAATTAATTATGAAAATTTTATTTTTATTCTTATTTTTTTTTAATAGATATTATATTTGATTTGTATTTTTCATTTTTGAAGCATTTTTAACTATTAAAAATAACATTACAAATTGTATAATTTATTAAATTTATATATTAAAATTTTTTAATAGTTAACCAATATACCGATCAGAAAAAATTGATTAAAAATCGAAATCGATATAGCGGTTAATCGAAATTAATGGATTGGTTAAAAAAATTATTACACTGGTTCACTCCAACAAATAATATCTAAATCAAGGTTATCTAAAAAATATCTAAATCAAGGCAAATTCCAAACCAAGAACCAGTGAAATCAAAAGTTAGATGGAGAAGAAGAATAAGAAATAAGAAATAAAATGAAAACAACATAATAAGAAAAATGGGGAAAAATTGAAACTTACCTTGTGGGGAACATATATAAGATGAAAATAAAATTATGAAAGAATAGAACTTAAGAAAAAGAGTAGTAGAACATAAGATAATTGTATCTTTTATATATTTAACAAACCAGAATACAACTATAAATATATGAGGAATACAACAAAAAAGGAATAAAAAATAACCATTGAATAAACAGATAATGAATGTTGATCTGATACGATATAATATGCAGATCTGTTGTGATCTGGTATGTAGATCTCTTTCTGCTCTAATTGACCCTTGATTTTTGCTGCTAAATTTTTTGATAATGATTTCTTGATTTGATTCTTATCCTTTACACCCTCTTTCAAGATGGAGTCAAAGTGAAGATGGAAACCCAGCTTGATAATTAAATAAGAACAAATAGATTTGGCAAGTGCCTTGGGAAAGACATCTACCAATTGTAAAGAAGAAGGAATAAATTGAGTAATTAAATGTCCAAAAGCAACCTTTTCACGAACAAAATGTTAGACTAGTTCAATGTGTTTTGTGCAACCATGAAAAGCATGATTGATTATGAGATACAAGGCAGGCACTGATATTGTTATAAAAGAGTTTTGGAGGCTTATGTAGAGAAATTCCAATATCAAGAAGAAGAAATGAAATCCAAGTGAGTTCAATCATGGTGACATCCATTGCTCGATATTCTGCCTCAGAGCTGGAACGAGCAACAATTGATTGCTTTTTCAAAGACCAAAAAATACAATTTGCTCCAAGAAAGACATAAAAGCCTGTAGTGCTTCTTCTAGTCTCTTTGCACCCAGCCCAATCCGAATCAAAAAAACTACAAAACTTATTGGACTTTGTGAGAGATATCTAAGGCCAAAAGATTGAGTTCCTTTAAGATAGCGAATGATGCATTTGGCATATCTGAAATGACCCATTATAGGAGCATGAAGATGCTGACATTTATTAACAGCATAAACAATATTAGGTCGAGTGAAAGTAAGATATTGTAGAGTTCCAACAATACTTTGAAAAATTGAATGAATCAACTGGTTCCTCATCATGAGAAAAAAAAACTTCTTTAGTTACAATAGGAGTTCTGACAGAAGCACAATTTTCCATACTAGTTCTTTGAAGAAGATCATTGATTTATTTCTTTTAAGAAAGAGTTAAACCACTAAAAAAATAAAAAGTCTCAATACCAAGGAAGTACAAAGAAAATTCTTTAGCCAAATCAGTTTATAAGCTTTGAATAAAATCATAATCATTTCCAGTAACTAAAATGTCATCCACGTAGACCAAAAGTAACACAATAAGACCCTTCTTTTTGTAAATAGAAAGGGAGCAATCAGCTTTATTGCATATAAAGCCAAGAGTGAGCAAAAATTGAGAAATATGATCAAACTAGGCATGTAGTGCTTATTTCAGACCCCAGAAAGATGAGTCTACAAATCCCAGTGGTTGTTCCATATACACCATTTTTTCAGATTACCATGCAAAAAGGCATTTGTCACATCTAGTTAGCAAATATTCCAACCAAGAGAAGTGGCAAGAGATATTACCAATCGAATGGTGGTATGCTCTGAGAGTTTGGGGCTAGAAAGTCGCATCATAATCCACTCCTGGAATTTAAGAGTACCCTTATGCTATTAGACATGTCATGTATCAATCCATAGTTCCATCTTCTTTATGTCTAATGCAAAAGATCCATTTTGATCCCACCACATTTATGTTTGGTGGGGGTGGGACAAAGACCCATGTTTTATTTGAGTGAAAAGTTTTTCATTCATGGTGGCTATCCAATAATCATTTTTAATGGCTAATTTCCAAAGGGTTCAACAATTGCAGCATAAGCATAAAATAAGTTCGATGGTTTAAGACTTGGATTGTTCTGAGTCATCCTTCTAGTGATCATTTGATGTGTGTGATTGAAAATTAACGGTTGCAATTGGTGGTAAAACCTCTTCTAATTTTCCTAAAAGACCATCATAATTAGAAAAGGAAACATCAGTTTCAGTAGCACTTCCCTGTTCTGATAAGGGTTGTTGATTTATAATTTTCTCTGGTTTAGGTGGAGCTCTAGTTACGTGCTCTATTTGATCTATATTCTGCTCCATTTCTGCTGTTGTTTTAGTCAAGTGCTCTATTTGATCGATTTTTTAGTCCATCTGGTGCTCTGCTAATCAAGTGCTCTACTTAATCTGTGTTCTGATCAACCATATTCTGTTGCTATACTTTTGATGTCATGATTTGATCTAGAGATATATGCTCTACTGATTGCTACAGATCTATATCTACAGAATTAGTTGATACACACAGTATGGAGAGATTTGTTGTATCTGTGGAATATGAATAAACTCATTTTTCTTGGCATCCATTCATCAAAATTAGGAAAATTATTTAGAGCAAGAGCTAAAGCGTCAAAGTGAGAATCATGACCATGTTTAAATGGAAATAAGATTCATAAAAAACAATATGATAAAAGAAAAAAACTCTCTTTGTAGTAGGCTCTAAACACCGATACCCTTTATGAATAGGGTTATATCCAATGAAAACACAAAAACAAGTTTTTCTTGAAAATTTGTTTTGAGTGGAATGTTGCAAGTATGGAAAGCAACGACACCAATGACTTTCAAACCTACGTAAAAAGGTAATCTTCTAAAAAGTTTGTGATATGGACTATATTTATCAAGCTTTATTGAAGGCAAATGATTTATTAGATAAATCGAAGCAAGAAAAATATCAACCCAAAACTACAAAGGAAGATTATCATGAAAAATCACAGTGAGGGATGATTCAACAATATGTCTATGCTTTCATTTTGCAATGCCGTTCTACTCTGGTGTTCCTGGACAAGAAACTTATAATTGAATGCCATAATTAGAAAGATGATTCAAGAACATTTTTTTTATGAGTACTCACCACCACTTATGACATTGAAAAATTTTAACTTTTCTATTGAATTGATTTTCCACTAGTTTCTAAAACTTGAGAAAACACTTCAAGAATTCAACTTTGCGCTTCAAATGACATATTTCTAATTGAATGCCACAATTAAAAAGATGATTCAATAACTTTTTTTATGAGTACTCGATTCAAGAACTTTTGTTTATGAGTACTCACCACCACCATGACATTGGAAAATTTTAACTTTCTATCGAATCGATTTTCCACCAGTTTCTAAAACTTGAGAAAACACTTGAGAAAACACTTAAAGAATTCAGCTTTGCGCTTCAAAGGATATATCTAAGAGTGTCTAGAGTAATCATCCACAAATAGAGTATAATATCTGAAATGTTGAATAGATTGAACAAGAACTGCTCCCCATAAATCACTATGAATTTTATCCAAAGGAGATGAAGAAATTTTATTGGATTCAGAGAAAGAAAGTTTACAACTTTTTTCCATTTAATAACTAGTACAAATAGAGGAATTTTGTGTCTAACTAATAACATCCAACATTTTATTATTTTTCACAAAGGATAAAGTTTTTGAATTGACATATGCTAATTGATCGTGCCAAATAGTTGAAAAAGCTCCATTTTTAACAGCACCTAAGGCTTTATGAACATCATCTTTAAAAGCATATATAGCTATCTATTCTTAGTTCCTCTTGCTAGAATCCTTACCATGTGATCCTTAACAACAAAAATATTGGATGAGAACTCAAAAATGCAATTTTAATTAGATATGAGTATTCCAACGGAGAGAAATTTTTTTATTAAATATGATACTACAAGAACATCATTTAAATGCAAATTCCCTTTACTGGTTTTAATGCAAGAATCTCTAACATGAGAAATAGGAAGTTAATTTCCATTACCAACATATATCACATCATTTTCTAAATAAGGATGAGTCTCAAAGAGGTTATATGAATTATTGGTCATATAAGTGGCGGCACTAGAATTAGCATAAAAATTATCATCATGAGAATTGGTAGCAGCTTCTATGACAAGAGCTTCAAGAATATCCTCTAATCGATAAGAGTAATCATATCAAACGGCAACTAGGGTTACCGTTTTCTGACACGCCAAAAACCCAATTTCTTTCACTATTAAACCAAATCTCCAAATATTTCTAAAACCCACGCCAATAACAAAAAAAAACCCTATGGGTATGGGGTGTTACATATCATGTGGTGGGTCCCAAAAAGACATGAGATATATATTTTGCTTTGGACTTTTATCATCTGTGAATGGAATTATAGTTTCACAAAATACAACATGTCGGCTCAATTAAGTGGTGGACGTTGGTCAGGCAAAGATAAGAATTTTATTGATTTAATTATCCAAGAAAGAAACATGCTTTGCAGCATAGATGCAATTTGGAAGTGGCATAAAGGCAAAGGTAAGGATAGCAGAGACAACCAAAACGGTTGAAATTTGTTATAATTAGAAAGATGGTGAAATAATCTTTCATACAGTGACTGGAACTTTAGGTGGGGCATTGGCATACAATTGATAAGGTATACTGTTGTTTGAAATGTGGCAGTCCAATAATGAATGATGAAGAAGAGTGAGTTCAGTTTTGACCATATATATGTCGATGTTTCCTTCAGTTATGCCAATGATTTGTAAAGTGTGTGGTGGTGACTGTAAGTGCTGAATCCCATGAGTTGAGAGAGTCCTACATATTCACAACCTCCATCTGAGTATATTGTCTTTATTTTCACCTAAAAAAAATTCAATGAGAGTTTTGAATTTTTTGATGACATTAGTGATAGCAGATTTTTGTTTAAGTGGATAAATCCAATTGTATTTGGTGCAATAATCCACAAAAAAAAAACATAATATCCAAAGTTATCAAATGAGAGAAAAGAGCTAGACCCTAAACGTCTATTATATGACCTTAAAAGGAGAGTTACATTGAATAGAATTTATGTCAAAAGGAAGGGTATGGTTTTTATTACTAAGACAAGCATCACAATGAACTAAACTAGAATTATTTTTTGAGATAAAAATCTTGGTAAGAAACTTACATATAAGGTTGTAAGATGGATGGCCTAGCCTCTGGTGCCAAAGGTCTGGATTAATGATGGTTGAAGTATGAAAATAAGTTACAAGAGTAAGAGTTGACCGGAGAGGCCATTCATAAACATCCTTTTTATTCTGGCCGCGAAACAAGGATGCCCCCGTATTCGAATCCTTTATAAGAAAAATAAATTTAGAAAAAATTCAATGGAAGTAAAGTTAGTCTTACAAAATTTAGAGACAAACAAAAGATTATTTGAAATTTATGATGAGCATAACACATTGTTTAACTGAAAAACATTATTAGAGGAGGGTATAGAAGTTGAGCCTATATGTGTGATTGGAATAGCATTACCATCTCCTACCATAATATCTTCATTGCCTTTATATTTGAAATGGACTGAGAGATTATTCAAGTCTGATGTGATGTGATGTGATGGGAAGATCCTGAATCAACTATCCAGGAATTGCATTTGGTATTGACCTCAGCATTGGTGATGTTTGCTTGGGGCCAACTTGGAGAAAAAAAATGGCTTTGGATGAGATCTGCAAACTTTTGTTGTATGTCCTACTTTGTTTCAAAGCTGACAAATTGGTCGTTGAGTTGTTGTTATGTGGATTAGAATTATAAGGTGAGTAGGTACTGGTGTATGGAGGATGTGTGTTTGGTGTCTTGGTGTAAGCAGTGTTGCTTTGTAAAGAAGATTTTGGTTTGAGTGCTAGGCCCACTGTTGTTATTAGCATTCCACTAACGTGGTTTTTGGCTGGAAGATCTTTAGGTATATTAGGCTGTAATAGGAGTTGTATTTTTCTTACCTTCTTCCCGTTTGATGAAAGTCTAATGATCAAGAGGATCTTGTTTTCCGAGATGCTATATATCCCTAACAGGTATATAGCACTAGTGCTCTCGAGGTACGCTGGTCACACAATCTATTTGCCAGTATAACTGAAGATTAAGACTGGAATGTGTTCCGTCATGTGCGAGTGGGAGATGATAGAGTTGGGATACGCCCATGACTCTATAAAAGATTGAGTTCATATCCAGATTAAATTGAGTTATTTAATCTAAATTAAATTACCAAATATTATCTCAGAAAGAGTCTGAGTTAAACTAGAGTTAGGTCTCTAGCCATTAGGACCTCTATAAATAGAGGTGAGGTCCTCATAATTTGGTAACGAGAAAACGTATACGCCGCAAGGCTGCTCGTTCCCACTCACAGTTTTTTGTCTTATTTTCAGGGGCATTTAGATTGTGATCTAGCTGCTCTTA
The DNA here is from genome assembly GCA_947683425.1 of Excoecaria cochinchinensis. Classification (NCBI taxonomy): domain Eukaryota; kingdom Viridiplantae; phylum Streptophyta; class Magnoliopsida; order Malpighiales; family Euphorbiaceae; genus Excoecaria; species Excoecaria cochinchinensis. The sequence goes on from CANTUQ010000050.1 coordinate 10,645,496, forward strand.
TCCCGAGTGGGTAAAAGCCAGACCAGTGACCAAAACAAACGAGATCTTGGTAGACGCTTCCGCAACTAGTTTCTGCGCTGCAAGAGATAGGTACATTTATTTAATGTTACCTCCGCATGTTAATTATATATGTATAATTTTCCCATCAAATTCAATGATTAAAAACTTTTAAAACAGTCCATTGCATTCTATCTTATAAAAAGTTTTATTACATTAAATCTAATCTAATGCTAAAAATAGTTCAAATACCTTTTATAAATATACACTTCAATAGGAATTAATTTTTTTCTTTTTCTATGGACATATCTTTAAAATCTTACATTTCCTATCAAACCAATATACTTTTACAAATTATAATTATTCTAAATAATAAAAAAATACTAAATAAATTATTATTCAAGCTAGCTAATACTTAAGTGAAAAAATTATTCAAAGTATTATGTTTTATAATGAAAATACTAATTAATAAAATGTTCACATAGTCTGCGACTAGTTCTTATTTAAATTTGGTACATCAATTTTTCATAAACTAAATTAATGATGAAATACCACCTATATATACTAATTATTATTCAATTCATATTTTTACCAATTTATCTTACGTATCAATTAAGTAAAATTTACTTTGCAGTATAATGTAAAGGTAAATGGAAAATATATATATTAAGTACTCTTTTGAAATTTAAAATAGATATTGAAGGTGATAGAGTTTGGGTTCGCCCATGACTCTAATTTGGATAAAGGTCCAATCCAGATTAAATTGAGTAATTTAATCTAATTAAAATTACCAAATATTATTTCAGAAAGAGTCTGAGTCAAAGTAGAGTTAGGACTCTAGCTTTTAGGACCTCTATAAATAGAGGTGAGGTCCTCATAATTTGGTAACGAGAAAAAGTACATGCCGCAAGGCTGCTCGTTCCCACTCACAGTTTTCTGTCTTATCTTTCAGGGGCATTTAGATTGTGAACAAGTTGCTTTTATCCCGAGTGGGTAATGATAGGAGCTAAATTGAACTATAATTTAGTATTTATTTTGTGTGAATTTGTGTAATTAATTATGTAATTGTGTGTATAATTTGATGTGATATATTAGTTTATGATTATTTGTATCAGTGAGAATGTTTATGCTGTTATATGTGTTTTTAGGTAAAAAAATGAAGAAAAGAGGTAGAGCAAAGAAGAGGATCACGAGAAGAGGAGCAAGATCATGCCTCATACTTGAGATCACGCCGTGACTATAGGTCACGAGACGTGACTTGATAAGAAGAAAGAAAAAGGAGGAAAAGAAGAGAGGAGCTGCAGGAGAGCGAAGACACGCCGTGACCTGGGATCACGTGACGTGATGAGAGGCTAGAGAAGAAAAGAAAGAAAGGAAAGGGAAGAGAAGGAAGAGGAGTAACGCGACGTGAGAGCCGGTCATGCCACACAGAGGAGAAGACACGCCGTGATGAGGAGTCACGCGACGTGACTGGCCAGAGAGGGAAGAGAAGCCAAGAAAGAAAGAGAGAAGGAAGGAAGTGGGCAAGCGCGTTCTGTCGCGATCGCGACAGCGTTGCAAGCGCGACAGAGGCGACCGTTGGACGGTTTTCAGCCAAAAATCACATGAAAAGTCACCCTCTTTCACCTAAAGTTGCAACCATTCTCAAGGGACATCTTCAAGGGACACAATTATTAGATTAATACCTATAAATATGTAGTTTAATTATAATTTTAGGGATGATGAATTTTTAGTTAAAGTAATTTTCTGTATTTTGTAAACAGTTCTTCTTTAGTTAAATTTCATTATTTAGTTCTATGTTTTGAAGAAGAAGATTAAGGAGAAGGAAAATCTATTTCAAGAGTTTGAGAAAAAGGGTTGAAGAACTTCTATCTTATTCTCTTATTTTTAATTCTTCTCCAATATTCCTATGAATATCATTTTAATGAATTTGTATGTTATGATTATTTCTATTTTCATCTACTTTAATAGTCTTTCATTGTAGATTTTCTATTAGTATCTTTTGCTTGATCTTTACAAGTTAAAGTAATTCGAGAGTTTGCTTTATCTGACATCTAATAGAATTTCATTATTAAGATATATTTAAGAGATTGGTATATTGAGATAATTGTTATAGGTTAGTGTTTATTCTTAAAATATGTAATTAGAAACCTCTAATTCATTAATGAAAGTTGTGAGTTAGAATTTTAATTGTATGTTTTAGGCATTTTAATTCATGTCGAGAGAGTGAGTTAAAAATTTATTCTAACTTGGCTTGCATGAAAGATGAATAAATGTAAATCAAAATGATGGGTCAAATTCATTATGTTTAGTTCTTCATTCATATACTATTTATCTTCTTCTAATAAACATAAATTAGGTTTAAATTAAGTAGTTCTAATTCAACCATCAAATTTATGATCATTGTAAACAAGATTAAAATCAATTAGTAATAGTGTGTAACACGTTCCCTGTGGGATCGATATCTAAAGTACTATTGCGGTACACCGTATACTTGCGGTATGTTGCATCATTAGAAAATGCACAACAGGTAAAAGCCAGACCAGTGACCAAAAACAAACGGGATCTTGGTAGACACTTCCGCAATGAGTTTCTGCGCTACAAGAGGTAGGTACATTTATTTAATGTTACCTCCATTTAATTATATGCGTATAATTTTTCCCTTCATTGGTATCAGAGCCATCGTTTTATTGCGTCCTGGCATGCGGCTTTAAAATCAATCTAAAATTTTATGAGTAAAATTTATAGATTTAGGAAGCATGAAACGCAACAAAAATTTGTTTTTTGTGTGAAAAATATATATGCGTGTATATTTTGGCTCAATTTCGTGTATGTGTACACTGAAACCCGAGGGATAAAATTGAATATTCGAAACGCTAGTCTAGAAATTGGAATTTTTTGTTTTAACCATTCCACTATGTTCACAGACCCCGAAAACCCCCGGCCGGCCGAAATCCGGAGAGCTGAATCAGCCGGGAAGGTGGCGCGTGGCTTGCACGCGCCACCACACGTTGGGCGCGTGCGCGTGGGCGGTGGCCCACACGCGCGCAAACACGTGTCAAGGAATGACGCGTCCTTGACACGTGGCCCAATCATCGTTAGCCACGTGGCAGACTGAGGTCATGCCACGTGGATCCGACGTGTCCCTTGGTGCCACGTGGGCGCCAGGTGGACCAATAGGGGGACGACACGTGGCAAGTCAGGGACCTGCCACGTGTCATGATGACGTGTCAGGGGGACCCACGTGTACCAATCAGAGTCCGCCACGTGTCAAGCCACGTCACTGCCACGTGGTATGACACGTGGCTGCCACGTGTCCACATGTTGCCACGTGGGCAACACGTGGACCAGTAATAGTTGGACACGTGTCACACTGTGGTGTTGACACGTGTCCGGCCAGTTGAGGACGCGCGTGTGGCGCGTGGGGGCGCGTGAGTGCGTCCCCCTCCCTCTCGTCGGCGCGTGGAGGTGTTTCTGACCTCCAAATCAGCTCCATTTTTTTCGAAAATATTTTTCAAAATATTTGTGATTTATTGGTCTATGTTTTAAAATTTTTTGACGACCATAGAATATTTTTGTTTATTTTTGAATATAAATATTATAAAATATTTATGGAAAATGTGTTTTCTATTTTTAAATATTTTGAAAAATTTTTTATATGATTTTTTGTCCTTATTTGTTGATTGGAATGTGTTTCAATCATATGAGTTTATACATGAGTGTATTAACCATTTAAAATTTCTGTAATGTGTTTCAGAAATGATGATAAGGACACCTATGATTCCGAAAACCCCGCATGAGATTGCTTTGAGAAATGCAAGAGTGCGTTCATTAAGCAAAATAAGAATGCGGAGGACTTATCGAGCTGATGATATTGATGCTATTGTGCGTCATATATTGACTATGCATGATCAAATGCAGTAGTGCATTTGGATAGGAGGCTTAAGCTAAGGAAGGGATGACAGAGATAAAATCAAAGCGTTGGTTAATTCTTTTGCATATCATCCAGTCCTAAGAGAGCTTTTGGAAACCACTTGGTACATAGGAGATAGAGTTTATAAGAATTCTATCATCAATTTTTTGGCTAGAGTTGCCAAAAGAGGAGTGTTGAGGAGCAACATTCAATCTGTGATGAAATTAAGAAGTGGACGTAAAGTGCATCGTCCATGGCTTCATTAGCGAACTTATGAGTTCCCTTATGAATTGATGAAGTTGGTCAAATGAATCAGTCCCAGTGTCAGTAAAGGTCTTGAGGAGATCTAGTTTTCTAGATTAGTTGACATGAGTGTCAATTATAGTTAGCGTTTGATTTTATAGGATTTATGTTTCCTATTATTATTATTTGACATGTGTGTCTTTTTTGAGGATTATTGGATTTGTTTATTGGTTAAATGAATGAGTTTATTCTTATGGCATTTGATTATTTTTTAATAAATGTGTTTATTTTAAAATGTTAATTGCCCTGCGATGTTTTATGAGTAAAATGTTTGCATGTTTATTAAGTAGAGACTTAATAAAATAAAACCAATAAGATATCCCTCATAAGTTTAAGAACTTTGTAGTCCAATAATTTTGATTTACTATGCATGAAATCTTAACCTATAAAGTTGGACATTAGAACTTAGAAGGTAATTGGTACTCTAAGTATACTTTTCGAATTTAAGTCTAATAGAAAACTTTATTAGGTTATTATTTCAGGTGTATAGTAAATTGCATGTATTGCCTAATCTCCCACTAATAATGTGCAATATTGTTCCATTTGAGATCAGAGGATCTTAGTGGATGCTGCTTCCAAGTAATAATTATGAAATCTGGAATACAAAGATCTAGAATGTGCTTATAGAGCAAGAGGCTCTTAAATCCTAAAATTCAGTTATGGCTGAATTTGAGGATGACACTATATCCCAGCATAAGCAGGACCAGGATGCCTATGTGGCATCACATCACTAAACAATTTCGCAAGTATCAAAATGCAATGGATCTGTGGATCGCTTTGCAGGAGAAATTCAGAGACGTGACTCTGAATAAGCTCCGATCATTGACGACCAAATTTGATACATATCAGAAAAGTCTGATTATTCGATGCGAAAACATCTAAGAGAGATGGAAAGAAAAAGTGAGCTTAGTGAACCTAGTCATAAGTGACTGATGAACAGTAGGTCCAAACCGTTATCCATTCTTTACCCAAGAGTTGGTAGCATGTGAGAATGCAACTAACTCACATAGATAAGCAAAAAGATATTTGAGGATGTCACTTGTTAATTGAAGCTTGAAAGAGGCCGTCTGACAATGATTAAGTCAATGTCATATGGCAAAGTCCTGTTCTAATAGAATGAGTTCTTATTAGAACAAGATAATAAGCTTCATCAATAGGGATAAAGAAAAGGCTTGAGAGCCTGAAAAGTAAAAGGAATAGAATCATGAAAGGTCCAAAGGCAAATGGGTGGTAAACAATTCAAGATTGAAACGTTTCAATTGCCTAAAAGGATACTATGCAAAGAGACTGCATTGTGTCTTTAAAGATACACTATTTTGACTCAAGAGTGAGCAAAAATTTATGTATCTAGTTCTGAATTTCATTCTTTGTGGGTGATAAATTCAGAACCAATGGACCATATAACGAGAGATCGAGATACCTTTGTTATGAAATTTAGGTTATGTTCTTGATTTATTGAAATTTGTTTTCAATTTATTTTTGAAGATAACAGTGCACGCTTATGCTTGAATGATTTCTATTCTGGTTATGGATGTGGACCATGACTATTTTCCTTTAATTTGTTATTTTTCACATAGTTATGAGGATAATGTGAAATTATGGCATACTATATTAAACCATATTGGACAAAACTGAATGAGTCGGTTAGTCAAAGAAGGTTTAATAGGTGATTTAAATAAGTTTGAATTGCTTACATGTAAGTATTGCCTAAAAAGAAAAAATTAGTTAGAAAATCATTTGAAAAAGGTGCTAAAGCCTAATTTCCATTACAATAGACCATTCTGACGCATGTGGTCAAATGAAAGTGAGGGCAAGGCATGAGGCCTACTATTTCATCACATTTATATATGACTGTACTAAGTATAGTCATGTCTATTTGAATTCTCACAAGTCAGAAGCATTGAGTTGCTTCACGACTTATATGAGTATAGCTGAGAATCAATTAGATAAAAAGATCAAAGCTTTAATAACTGACAAAGGTCAGTAATATCTTACAGATAAATTTAAAGCTTCATGTGATGAAAAGGATTGAACATTAGTTGTTCATTCCTATAAATCCACAACAAAACGGTGTTGAGGAAAGGAGAAATAAGACTCTCCTATAAATAGTTAGATCTATGATGACAGAGGCAAATTGCCTATCTCCTACTGGGGAGATGTTTTATTGACTGTCACATATGTTCTGAACTATATGCCCTCTAAATTTGTCATTACCACAACTTATGAGTTGTGAACTGGTCGACAAGTTGACCTAAGCCATTTATAACTTTTGGGTTATAATGCTTACGTCCATGATACCTCAATTTGGTAAATTTGAGACCATGAAGCAGAAGAGTATCTATGTGAGATATTTTGAAGTATCAAAAGGATACATTTTCATGGGTGAGTAAGAAAATGGCACAGTGACGGAATTTGAATCACTAGACGTCATATTCTTAAGAGAATACATTTTCTAAATTGGGCGAAGTGAATTGAGATTTCACTTTCTATTAATTTCAGGTAGAGGAACCATCAGGATCACTCCATCCGAGTGGGAGGGAGTTAGAGGAAAAAGGTTAAGACCTTCATCCTCCAAACGATTCGGATATTCGAGACCTAATTCGAGTGGGAGCATTCTTAACTCCAGTGGGAGACAAAGAATGAAGTATTCCTGACTCCAGTGGGAGTATGGAACATAGTCCCAGTGGGAGCATTATGAATCACGATGAATATATGAGACATGTTCATCAAGATTTAGAACTGTAAAAATCTAAAAGGATAAGTGTTTCATGCCGACGATTTAAAATCGAAAGCTGGAATGAAGCCCTTTTAGTTATCCCACATGACAAGAAAGAGCATAATAATATTCAAAAAGCTTTTTCATGCCCATATAAGAGAAAAATGGACTAAAGCAGTGGAAAAAAGAATTGGCATCCATGAGATCAAACCATGTTTGAGAACTAGTTGATCTACTGGAAGGACATGAATTGAGAATAAATGTATTCTCAAAGTAAAGTGAAAGGCTGAAAGAGGTATCGAAAGATATAAGACTCGGCTAGTCGCAAAGGGGTTCATACAATAGAAAGAGATTGACTATGAGTAGACTTTCTCATCTGTTGTAAAATTTACGTCCATAAGGTTCATTCTAGCCACAGTGGCGAGTTTGAATGTAGAGCTTCATCAAGTGGATGAATAGACTGCTTTTCTCAATGGAGAAATGGATGAAACAATCTACACGTTTCATCGGAAAAGGCAGCAAACATAAGGTTTGCTGATTGATGTGTTCAATCTATTGCCTTAAACAATCTTCAACACAATAGTGCTTGAGACTTCATCATATAATCATGTCGAATGTGTTCAACATGATTGATGAAGATCATTGTGTTTATAGTAACAGCTCTGAAAATGAATTCATCATTTTGGCATTGTATGTAGACGACATACTTAAAGCTAAAAATGATAAATGGTACGTAAATAAAATCAAAGATTGGTTATCGTCCAACTTTTAGACAAAGAATATGAGTTGTGCATATTACATTCTTGAAGTTAAGATTTCAAGAGATCATTCAAGAAGATTGTTGTCTATTTCTTGAGAGAAATATATCAACAAAGACCTTGAGCAATTTAATATGCAAAACTGCAAGCTCATATATTACCCCATTGCCAAGAATTAGTTTCTTAGCAAAGATGTGTGTCCTATGAGGTCAGGAAAATTGAACGTATGAGGAATGTTCTATATATGACAGTGCCATGGGTAGTCTTATGTATGCAGTGTTGTATACAAGACATGATATATGCTATGCAGTGGGCATGGTAAATAGATATCAATCTAACCCAGGCGAAGCACATTGGAAGCAATTGAAAGGATACATATATACCTTAAAAGTATTGCAATCTATTCTCTCTATTATTAAGAAATTGATCTGCATTGAGAGAATACAGAAGTGTTGATTAGGCAAGGGGATGTGGATGAGAGGACATCCACTCCAGGTTTCATATTCTTGGTTGGCAAGAGTGCCATCTCGTGGAATAACAAGAATTAAACTTGTGTAGCCCTATCAATAGTGGAAGTTGAATTTGACACTTCCTCAATTGCAGTAAAGGAGACAGTTTGGCTGAAATGGTTTGTGAGCCATTTAAGAGTAACTATCTTAGAGGTATTAATGACAGTCTTTAGTGACAATTAGTCGTTGATAGCTTATAGTGGAGCTAAGCATATCAACATTAAGTATTAATACACGAGAGATATTGTTGCACAAGGAGAGATGTGAACTTACAGTACATTTCTACGCATGCAGATCCGTTGAGTAAACCTATAACGAGAGATGTGTTTTGAGAAATACATTAGATCTCGAGGTTTGCGTAGAATTTAATTGGTACTGTTATATCTTTTTATTATCCCTTAACGTTATTATTTGCGAATAATAACTAAAGTTCATTGTTGGCAATACATGAGTGTGAATGTTTATGTGTAAACATTTACTGTTATTGATATGAGTTTGAGCATGTCGGACAGAGAAGTAGCCCACTCACAAGGGTGTTTACCTTAGTTTTGTCAATAAGTTGGCAAAGACTAAGATGAGGCGATTTTTGAACATATGAAATTGCTCGAGAGCCTGTTCAAAATAAAAGTGCCGTCTTGCAGAAATTACAAGATAAGTCTTGTTAAGGTGCGAGATAAAGACATACATAAAGTTGTATGCTTTGGATTGAGATCCAAAATAAGGATTGTATGAAATCCGATGGTTAGTTATTTGTAATTACCATGTTCTGTCTGAAAAGCCAGAAGTAGTCCTTAAGTAAGCGGACTAAAGTTGGGTGCTTCGGTGCATCGCAACCTTACGTTTCTGTATGGTGTTTAATATACACATTATCAAAATGTGAGACATGCGCTCCTTTAAGGGAAGGAAAGAACACCATAACACATGTTTTATACCGTGTGTGCTTTAGTGACCACAGGGATGGGAATTTAATGTTATTAATGATCTCAACTTTCCCTATTGTGAGACCCTATATATATATATATTTCGACCCTTAGAACCCTTAACTTATCCCTGAAGTATGGTTCAATGTGGCTAGCTTAGTTAGTTTCCAAGAGGTCCGGGAAAAATTTAGGCCTGACGGATCTAACTAGAAAAGCGAGTTGAATCATGATGGATGGCATATAGTAAGAGGGGAAGATAGCCTTTGGATCACTTTCATAATGTTTCGTGGTTCACCGGCATGCCTATTAAAGTTTCTATGAGTAGAAACATAATAGTGAATACGAAAATTATTTTATGAGATCATAAGTTAAAACAATGAATGTGAGAAGGCAATCTAGGGTTAGGCATACGTGAAGAAGAGGATCTTGTTTTTACGAGACGCTATATATCCCTAACAGGTGTATAGCACTAGTGCTCTCGAGGTATGCTGGTTACACAATCTATTTGCTATTATAACTGAAGATTAAGACTGGAATGCGTTCCGTCATGTGCGAGTGGGAGATGATAGAGTTTGGGTTCGCCCATGACTCTAATTTGGATAAAGGTCCAATCCAGATTAAATTGAGTAATTTAATCTAATTAAAATTACCAAATATTATCTCAGAAAGAGTCTGAGTCAAAATAGAGTTAGGACTCTAGCTTTTAGGACCTCTATAAATAGAGGTGAGGTCCTCATAATTTGGTAACGAGAAAAAGTACATGCCGCAAGGCTGCTCGTTCCCACTCACAGTTTTCTGTCTTATCTTTCAGGGGCATTTAGATTGTGAACAAGTTGCTTTTATCCCGAGTGGGTAAAAGCCAGACCAGTGACCAAAAACAAACGGGATCTTGGTAGACGCTTCCGCAATGAGTTTCTGCGCTACAAGAGGTAGGTACATTTATTTAATGTTACCTCCATTTAATTATATGCGTATAATTTTTCCCTTCAGAAGGGAAACAAAGAATATTATGAAAGTGACAGTCGAAGTAAAATGAAGATAATATATATTGGATCCGTTGAGCACTCGCTATCTATAAATATCATTACACAACTTGTTCATTATTTATTGGCCTAATATTTTGATGGTCCAACACCCACCTCGTATTCTAGAAGGATAATCATAATGTCCATTTGCTTTCCCAAACGGTCCGAAATAGATATAACAAAATATAAATGGATAGGATCATAAACGAATTGAATCGAATCAGATTATGATTTAAATATGTCAATGTTAAATTGATTGAATTATAAACGGATTAAATTTTATAATATTATTTTTATTTTTTAAAATTTTTAATTGAAAATAAAAATTACGCATTTATAAATTATAAAAAAATTATTTTTATATTTATATTATATTAAAAAAAAGTTAAAATTATAAAAATATAAACATGATCCAAATGAGTCATTCAAGTCATTGGCGGATCAAATGAGCCGGGTAGAGTTGATCTAATCGAACCAAAAAATGAAGGTCATAAGGATCAAATTTAACAGATTTATATATAATTGTATGTGCTAATTGCAGGTTTTTTTTTTTTTGTCATAACAGTATCAGACCTCATCATGTATAATAATAATAATAATAATAATAATTAAAAAGAAATATGTAATTATTTTTGTTTTTGAAAGTTGAAACTAATTATTTAATTAGTTATAATTTCATAATTTTTAGAGTGTATGAAAAATAAGCCCTCGCCACTATTATGTCTCTTGCTTCCAATTCTAAAGCAATGGAAGCTGGCAGCCACTTCTTTAATTAGAATACAATAAATAAATAAATAAATAATTATATACATATATATATATATATATGTTTGTCGTTTTATAATTATATTTATTTAATATTTAGTCTAACACTTATATTAAAAAAAACAATATTAAGTCTAACACTTGGATTAAAAAAATTATTTTTGACTGAATGATGTGATTAAAACTGAGTAGAAATGTAAGTAAGACTTATGTGTCAGTAATATCATACAAATTGAATACCAAAAATAATTTTAGGAACAATAATAAAACGAATTATATAAATATATAAAAATGAACATGCGCATGGAATTTTTATTTTATTTTTTTCTGTATCATTGTTAATTATATATTTAGAAGTTGCTTAACTAATTATTTATTAACTTCTAGAAAGTTTATCTAGTAGCTAAAATTAAGTGTGTGTATATATATATATATATATAATCTTAGATATTGTAATTCAGGAATAAGTACGATTATGATCATATCAAATTTAAATTTCGTAAGAATTATCTATAATTTAAATGATCGATATTCAAACTATTGGGGAAGCATTCCTAATTAAGAGAATATTTAATTTAAGTGATTCCGTGATTTAGAGGAAGTTGACTTGGTTGTCAGAATGAACCAATTTATTCAATAAATTTTTCAAAAAAGATATGAGACTAAAACGCGTTATTTGCATGGTTATTAAAACCAGACCGGCCGGTTCAACCGGTTGAACCGCGAATCAGTTGTCTAACCTGTTGGTTCAACTGCAAAAAACCGAATTGAGAAAAACCGAGAAGAATCGGATTGAACCGGCCAAAAACCGGGTCTAATTTAAAATAATTATTTTTTCATAAAAATAAAAAATAAATAATCTAATAAATTTTATTTAACAAATAATTAATTTTTTTACTATTTAATCACATTTGAACTTAATGAACATAATATAATGATTTAATAATTCAATAAAATACAATTGAATAAAAATTGAATAAATTATTAAAATTGATAAACTTAAAGATAATTTTCTATCTTTTTTTTAATTTCACCTACAGTTATTGAATTATTTAATTTTTAAATTAAAATTCATAAAATAAAATATTTTAAGAGAAAATAACTAATCAAGTAATAATTTAAAAAAAATAAAAGGTGAAAAAATATTATTACTAGTATATTTGAGACATATATTAAATGTTTTGATTGATTTTTTTTTTTGAGTAGTAGTATTTATAAAAATTATACTAATTAATAATATTTTAAAAAATATAAAAAAATTCGGTTGAATCCGGTCGAACCACGAGCCCTCAACCTTACCGGTTATTTATCCGGTCCGGTTTTAATAACATTGGTTATTTGTCGGAATGGTAAAAAGTTTGGATTATATGAGTTCAGTTCCGTGTATAGCAGGTATCTCATCACAAGAACATTATAATATATTTATAATATTATTATCATTAAAAACATATAAAGAGAATGAGAAGAACATTATTCTTTGTGAATTGGACCAAAATAATTGACGAACAAAATTGATTATTTCTAGTAAAATATACTGAAAAAAGTACATATATATTGTGATTCAATTAAAATGGTTTTTCATAAGTAAATTGATTATTTTCTAAATTGGTGTTTAATTAGGAATTTTGGAAAAATAGATTTTATTGAATTAAGTGTTTCATAAAATATAACAATGGGATTAAGTGACTTATTTAATTTTATTGTTGTTAGAGATGATAAAAATATAATAATTTTTTGTTTTGAAATTGACTGTCAACTGCTGCTCCTGTGATGTCACAGTGGACCACTAGGTTTTTGGGTCAATCTCTACACTTCATTAATCTATCCAATAAAATATGATAATCCCTTTGAAAAAATCGATTTATAATTTTTTATAAATTAAATTAATAGTGTATACACATAAAATTAGTAATTATTTTTGTTTAATATTTTAATTTATTTATTTATTTTATGTATTATTTCTCTATTAATTTAGTTCATAAATTTGTTTATGAGCCCGATTTAAATAATTTTTTTTATTTTTTTGTTATTATTTTTTAATTTTTTTAAATTATACTGACCACCTTGGAAAAAAAATTATCCTAACTACCCATTTTCTTATATTAAAGACCACATAACGAGTCTTTATACATCATAACGAGTCTTTCTTAATGATGTTTGGACAGCCCAAGCAGTAGATGGCTTTAGGTAAGCATGAACAAGAGATACTATTAATTTATTTAATTTCGATTTTTCCAGGAATACTTACTCAAATTTCGATTGGAATATAAATTTAAGTAAAATATGAAGATTAATACCCAGTATCAGTGCATAATAGACCTGACAATCTTTTTATCGAACCGAATCCATCTGAAAATATGACATACACTGAGAAAAAACTCAAATGACCCGAAAAATTTAAGATCGAATCCAAAATCAAAAAAATTCTCCGAAAATACCTTAATTTGATCCAAATCCATTTAAAACGTAAGCTAAATTCGATTTGAAGAAAGACACATACGATCTAAAAAATTAAGAGTCGAATCCAACGTGACTTGTAATCCGAATGAATTAAACCAATTTTAATCTTTTCAATTTTTATTCACAAAAATTATACGTAATTTATCTTACAATATTTTGTTATGAGAAATTTTAAAATTTTTCGATTTGAGGAAGAGTTTTATATTAGGTTAATTAATAATTATATTTCAATTTGTATTTGTAAGCCCAATAATATATAATTAAGTTGTCTTTTTTATTATAGCATTGGTGAGAATATGAGTATGATTCTCAAAAGATAATAGAAAGAAAAAGAGCCACATAACCAAATTTAATTTCTTATGATATTGATTATATATATATATATATTTTTTCAAACGAGAGACTTTTTCCATATCTCCAAGACTTGTGTAAGGACTGAGTAGTGTAAACAGTTTTGCTATTTATATTGAAAAATATTGTAAATAAAGTAATTATTCAATACTTTAAAACTATGAAAACTTGCAAATCATAATTATAATATTATGAGTATTTTTACAAATATTATAAAATTATTTTTTATGTGAATGAATTTTTTTATTAGTATAATTTCATATTATTTTTGGGAAACAACTAATTTGATAGAGTTTGGGTACGCCCATAACTCTATAATGGATTGAGTTCCAATTCAGATTAAATTGAGTTATTTAATCTAATTAAAATTACCAAATCCTATCTCAGAAAAAGTTTGAATTAAACTAAAGTTAGTACTCTAATTTTTAGGATTTCTATAAATAGAGGTGAGGTTCTCATAATTTGGTAATGAGAAAACGTACACGCCGCAAGGCTACTCGTTTCCACTCACAAGTTTTCTGTCTTAATTTTCAGGGGCATTTACATTGTGGAATAGTTGCTATTATCTCATACGTGGATAAAAGTCAGGCCAGTGACCAAAAACAAATGGGATCTTGATAGACGCTTCCGCAACGAGTTTCTACACTACAAGAGGTAGGTATCATTATTTTATGTTACCTCCATGTAAATTATATTCGTTATAATTTTTTTCATATCCATCATTGGTATCAGAGCCGTTGTTTTTGCATCCTGGCATGTGGCTAAATAGATTTAAAATTTTATATGTAAAATTATTAGATCTGGGATGCATTGAACACAACAAAAATTTGTTTTTTGTGTGAAAAATATATATGCGTGTATATTTCGGCTCGATTTCGTGTATGTGTACACCGAAACCCGAGGGGACGAATATGAATGTTCAAAACGGCTAACTAGAAGTTGAAATTTTAAATTTTTGACCTCACCATTGGATTCACAGACCCTGAAAACCCCCCACCGGCCGGAATCGGAGGACGAGAATCGATCGGCAAGGCGGCGCATGGACTACACGTGCCACAACTCGTTCGGCGCGTGCGCGTGGGCGGTGGCCCACACGCGCATCGCCACGTGTCAGTAGTATTGCGTCACTGCTGACACGTGGCCCAATGGCCAAGCGCCACGTGGATGGCAGAGGCCATGCCACGTGGCACATGCGGGGGTAGGACACGAGGATAACTGAGGTCATTCCATGTGTCATCATGACGTGTCATACGGGTGACACGTGGCCCAACCAAGGAGAGACACGTGGACCACTAAGGTGTTGCCACGTGTCATGCCATGTGTTATTGATGACGTGGCATCAATTACACGTGGCCCAATCAGGGGCCGCCACGTGTCAGACCGAGGTCTGCCATGTGTTATTGATGATGTGGCATAAATTACACGTGGCCCAATCAGGGCCGCCACGTGTCAGACTGAGGTCTACCACGTGGCAATGCTGACGTGTCATGCGTGACACGTGGTCCAATGAGACACCGCAACGTGGATGACATGTGTCATGCCACGTGGCGGTGATGTGTACCCGGGTGCCACGTGGGCGCCAGGTGGCCCAGTAGGAATCGGACATGTGGCGCGCTGTGGAGTTGACACGTGTCTGGTCGAGTGGGAGGCCGCTCGTGAGCGCGTCTACCTCCCTCCTGTAGGCGCGTGCGACGTCCTCCGGACACCATTTCAGCTCTGATTTTTGTCTAATAATTTTTTCAAATTATTTCAGATTTTTTGGTCGTGTTTTCGAAATTTTTTAATGACCAGAAAATATATTGTGTAATTTTTGATATTTAAATGTGTTTAATTTCAAAAATATAATATTAAAAATTGTAGAAAAATTGTTTTCTGCATTCGATTAATTTTTAAAATATTTTGAAAATTTTTTGAGGTTTTGTCCTTATTTATTGATTGAAATGCGTTTCAATCATGTGTATTTATACATGAGTGTATAAATTTTTTCTATAATATGTTACAGAAATGTTAAATAAGGGCACCGATTCTTCCTTAAGAAATGCATAAGTTGTTTTAAGAATTGCAAGAGTGCAATAAATAAGCAAAATGAGAATGCGAAGGAAGATTTGACCTGATGACATTGATGCAATAGTGCATCATAAAGTAAATGTGTGAAAACAAATGTAAGAGTGCATTTGAACTGGTGGTCCGAGTATGAAAATAAAATTTTAGTTCGAGTTACCAAAAGGAAAGTGTTGAGAAGCGACATTAAAATTCTGTGATGGTATTGAGAAATGGACGGAGTGTGCATCGTCCATAACTTCATCAATTGACTTATAAGTTGCTTGATGAATTGATAAAATCGGTCAAAAAAATAATCCTAATAATTAAAAAGATTTTATGAAATCTGGACTGCTATAATAATTGACATAAGTGTCTATTTGAGTTGGCATTTGTTATTATTAAAATAGGATTTATGTTTCCTATTAATATTTGACATGAATGTCTTATTTTGGGATTATTGGATTTTTGGTTAAATAAATGTGTTTATTTACTTATCATGATGGCATTTAACTTTATAATAAATGAGTTTATTTTAATTGTTAATTGCCTTGAGATATTTTATGAGTAAAACGATTGCATGTTTATTAAGTAGAGGCTTAATAAAAATCATCTCATAAGTTTGAGAACTTGATAATCCAATAATTCAGATTTATTATGCATGAAATTTTAACCTGTAAGGTTGGACATTAGGACTTATAGGATAATTGGATACTATTAGTAGCCTTTTCGAATTTGAACCTGATAGAAAATTTTACTAGGTTATTATTTCAGGTACATAATAAATTGCATGTATTGTCTTATCTCCTTTAAATATATGCAACATTGTTCCATTTGAAATCAGAGGATTTTAATGGATGCTGCTTCCAAATTATAATTATAAAATCTGGAATACAAAGATCCAGTATGTGCTTGAAGAGCAAGAAGCTCTTAAATCTTCAAGTTCGGTTATGGCTGAACTTGAGGATGACACTATAACGTAGCATAAGCAGGATCGGGATGCCTATATTGCATCACATCACTAAGCAATTTCGCAAGTATCAAAATGCAATAGATCTGTGGATCGCTTTGCAGGAGAAGTTCAGAGGTGTGACTCTGAATAAGCTCCGATCATTGAAAATCAAATTTGATACATATCAGAAAAGTCTGATTATTCGATGCGAAAATATCTAAGAGAGAGAAAAAAGAAAAGTGAGCTTAGTGAACTTAGTCATAAGTGACTGATAAGCAGAAGGTCCAAACTGTTATCCGTTCTTTACCCAAGAGTTGGTAGCATGCGAGGATGCAACTAACTCACATAGATAAGCAAAAAGACATTTGAGGATGTCACTTGTTATTTGAAACTTAAAAGGGGCCGTCTGGCAGTGATTAAGGTCAATGTCATATGGCATAGTCCTGTTCTAATAGAATGAGTTCTCATTAAAATAAGATAATAAGTTTCATCAATAGGGATAAAGAAAAGGCTTGAGAGCCTGAAAAGCAAAAGAAATAGAATCACAAAGGTCCAAAGGCAAAAAAGAGGTAAACTTTTCAAGAGTGAAATGTTTCAATTGCCTATAGAAATGACATTATGTAAGAGATGTATTGTGCCTAAAAAGATACACTATTCTGACTCAAGAGTGAGTGGAATTTATGTATCTAGTTCTAAATTTCATCATTTGTGGGTGATAGATTTAGAACCAATGGACCGTGTAACAAGGGATCGAAATACTTTTGTTATGAAATTTAGGTTCTATTCTTTCTTTATTGAAATTTATTTTCAATTTATATTTTGAGAATAACAGTGCACGCTTATGTTTGAATGATTTTATTGTTATGGATGTGGACCATAAGTATTTGAGTAAAACTATTTTTTCTTTTAATTTATTACTTTTCACATAGTTATGAGGACAATGTGAAATTATGGCATGCTAAATTAAACCATATTGGACATGACCGAATGAGTCGATTAGTCAAAATAGGTTTAATAAGTGATTTAAATAAGTTTGAATTGCCTACATGTGAGCATTGCCTAAAAGGAAAAATTAGTTAGAAAATCATTCAGAAAAGGAACTAAAGCCAAATTTTCATTGCAGTTAGTCCATGCTGACGAATGTGGCCAAATGAATGTGAGGGTAAGGTATGTGGCCTACTATTTCATCACATTAATTTATGACTGTACTAGGTATGGTCATGTCTATTTGATTTCTCACAAGTCAGAAGCATTGTGTTGCTTCAAGACTTATATGAGTTTAGTTGATAATCAATTAGACAAAAAGATCAAAGTTTTAAGATATGACAGAGGTCGGTGATATCTTACAGATAAATTTAAAGCTTCGTGTGATGAAAAAGGATTGAACATCAGTTGTTCATTCTTTGAAATCCACAACAAAATGGTGTTGAGGAAAGGAGAAGTAAGGCTCTCCTATATATGGTTAAATCTATGATGACAGAGGCAAATTGCCTGTCTCCTATTGTGGAGATGTTTTATTGACTGTCACATATGTTCTGAACTATATGCCCTCTAAATCTTTCATTATCATAACTTATGAGTTGTGAACTAGTCGACAAGTTGACCTAAGCTATTTTCCTCAATTATGGGTTGTAATGCTTAGGTCCATGATACCTCAATTTGGTAAATTTGAGACCAAGAGGTGAAAAGAGTGTCTATGTGAGATATTCTTAAGTATCAAGAGGATACATTTTCGTGGGTCGGTAAGAAAATGGCATAATGACAGAATTTGCATCACTAGACGTCATATTCTTAAGAGAATGAATTTCCAAAGTTGGGCGAAGTGAATTGAGATTTCACTTTATATTAATTTTAGGAAGAGACCATCAGGATCACTCCATCCGAGTGGGAGGGAGTTAGAGGAAAAAGGTTAAGACTTTTATCCTCCAAACGATCCGGATGTTCTAGACCTGATTCGAGTGGGAGTATTCTTGACTCCAGTGGAAGAAAAGAATATGGTATTGCTGACTCCAGTGGAAACATTATGAATTACGATGAATATATGAGACATGTTCATCAAGATTCAGAACTGTAAGAATCTAAAATGATAAGTGTTCCATGCTGACGATTTAAAATCGAAGGCTGGAATGAAGCCCTTTTAGTTATCCCACAAGACAAAAAAGAGCATAATAATAATCAAAAAGCTTTTTCATGCCCATTTAAGAGAAAAATGGACTAAAGCAATGGAAAAGGAAATGGTATCCATGAGATCAAACAATGTTTGAGAACTAGTTGATCTACTGGAAGGACACAAACTGAGAATAAATGTATTTTCAAAGTAAAGCAAAAGGCTAATAGAGGTATCGAAAGATATAAAACTCGGCTAGTCGCTAAGGGGTTTATACAACAGGAAGAGATTGACTATGAGTAGACTTTCTCATCTGTTGTAAAAATTTACGTCCATAAGGTTCATTCTAGCCATAGTGGCAAGTTTGAACGTAGAGCTTCATCAAAAGGGTGAAAAGATTGATTTTCTCAATGGAGAAATGGATGGAACAACCTATATATTTCATCAGAAAAGGCAGCAAACATAAGGTTTACTGATTGATGTGTTCAATCTATTGCCTTAAACAGTCTTCAACACAATGGTGCTTGAGATTTCATCATAAAATCATGTCGAACGTGTTCAGCATGATTGATGAAGATCATTGTGTTTATAGTAAAAGCTCTGGAAATGAATTTATTATTTTGGTATTGTATGTAGACAACATACTCAAAACTGAAAATGATAAATAGTACGTAAATGAAATCAAAGATTGGTTACCGTCCAACTTTGAGATAAAGGATATGAGTCATGCATATTACATTCTTTAAGTTAAGATTTCAAGAGATCATTCGAGAAGATTGTTGTCTGTTTCTTGAGAGAAATATGTCAACAAAGATCTTAAGCGATTTAATATGCAAAACTGTAAACTCATACATTACCCCATTGCCAAGAATCAGTTTCTTAGAAAAAATATGTGTCCTATGACGCCAAAATAAATGAACGTATGAGAAACGTTCGATATGCCAGTATCGTGGGTAGTCTTATGTATGTAGTGTTGTATACAAGATATGATATATGCTATGCAGTGACATGGTTAATAAATATCAATCTAATCCAGATAAAGCACATTGGAAGCAATTGAAAGGATACTTATATACCTTAAAGGTACTGCAAATTCTTTTTATTATCAAGAAAATGATCTGCATTGAGAGAATACAGAGACATTGATTGGGTAGGAGATGTGGATGAGAGGAAATCCACTCCATGTTTTATATTCTTATTTGCCAAGAGTGCCATCTCGTGGAGTAATAAGAATTAAACTCGTGTAGCCCTATCAATAGTGAAAGTTGAATTTGTCACTTCCTCAATTACAGTACTAGAGACAGTCTGGTTGCAATGGTTTGTGAGCCATTTAAGAGTAACTTTTTCAAAGGTATCAGTGACAATCTATAGTGACAGTCAGTCGTCGATAGCTTATAGTAGAGCTAAGCATATCGATGTTAAGTATTAATATACAAGAGATATTGTTGCACGAGAGATATGAACTTGCAGTACGTTTCTACGCATGCAGATCCATTGAGTAAACCTATAACGAGAGATGTGTTTTGAGAGACACATTAGATCTCAAGATTTGCGTAGAATTTAATTGGTACTGTTATATTTTATATAATCCCTTAATGTTATTATTTGCTAATAATAACTAAAGTTCATTGTTGGCAATACATGAGTGTGAATGTTTATGTGTAAACATTTACTGTTATTGATATGAGATTGAGCATGTCGGACAGAGAAGTAGCCCACTCACAAGGGTGTTTACCTTAGTTTTGTCAATGAGTTGGCAAAAACTAAGATAAGACAATTTTTGAACATATGAGAATGCTCGAGAGCCTGTTCAAAATAAAAGTGTCGTCTTGCAGAAGTTACAAGATGAGTCTTGTTAAGGTGCGAGATAAAGACATATATATGCTTTGGATTGAGATCCAAAATAAGGATTGTATGAAATCCGATGGTCAGTTATATGTAACTACCATGTTCTGTCTAAAAAACCAGAAGTAGTTTTTAAGTAAGCGGACTAAAGTTGGGTGTTTCGGTGCATCGCAACTTTATGCTTCTGTATGGTATTTGATATACACATTATTGAAATGTGGACATGCGCTCCTTTAAGGGAAGGAAAGAACACCATTACTCATGTTTTATACCGTGTGTGCTTATGTGACCACAGGGATGGAAATTTAATTATATTAATGATCTCAACTTTCCTATTGTGATACCCTATTTATATTTTCGATCCTTAGAACCCTTAACTTATCCCTGAAGTACGGTTTAATGTGGCTAGCTTAGTTAGTTTCCAAGAGGTCTGGAGAAAAATTTAGGCCTGGCGGATCTGACTAGAAAAGCGAGTTGAATCATGATGAATGGTATACAGTAAGAGGGGAAGATAGCCTTTTGATCACTTTCATAATGTTCCGTGGTTCACAGGCATGCCTATTATAATTTCTATGAGTAGAGACATAATAGTGAATACGAAAATTATTTTATGAGATCATGAGTTAAAACAATGAATGTGAGAAGGCAATCTAGGGTTAGGCATACATGAAAAAGAGGATCTTATTTTTACGAGACGCTATATATCCCTAACAGGTGTATAGCACTAGTACTCTCGATGTATGCTGGTCACACAATCTATTTGCCAGTATAACTGAAAATTAAGACTGGAATGCGTTCCGTCATGTGCGAGTGGGAGATGATAGAGTTTGGGTACGCCCATAACTCTATAATGGATTGAGTTCTAATTCAGGTTAAATTGAGTTATTTAATCTGATTAAAATTACCAAATCATATTTCAGAAAGAGTTTGAGTTAAACTAGAGTTAGAACTCTAGTTTTTAGGATCTCTATAAATAGAGGTGAGGTTCTCATAATTTGGTAACGAGAAAACGTACACACCGCAAGGCTGCTCGTTCCCACTCACAAGTTTTTTGTCTTAATTTTCAGGGGCATTTAGATTGTGAAATAGTTGCTATTATCGCATACATGGATAAAAGTCAGGCCAGTGACCAAAAACAAATGGGATCTTGGTAGACGTTTCCGCAACTAATTTCTGCGCTACAAAAGGTAGGTTACGTTCATGTAAATTATATATTCGTTATAATTTTTCCCATATCCATCATAATTAAAATTGGAATTTCAAAACTTGTTAATATTAATGAGCTGAGTATTTGGGTAAAAAATAATTGCAAACGATGACAAGAACAGATCATATGCTAGCTGATAAATATAGTGTTAGAGAATGAAACCGAAATCAAAGATACATCATTGACTTTATTTACTTGCAAATCTTTTTTGAATCTCCTAAAATGTCATCTATTGCTCCATAAACCAACATCTTTTTTTTTTTTTTAAAAAAAAGAAAAAAAAAAATTCACCTCACAATAAATGAAATTGGATTGTAGAGAATCCTTTATTTCTTATTCTTATTCAAGGTTTTCTATTTCCAAAACAAAATTACTTATTATCTATTATTTTTAAAAAAAAATTCAAATTTAATTTATGTTTTAATTTTTGAATTTTTAATACAATTTATTATATTTTTCAATGCAAATTAAAAAATTAGATTTAAATTTGAATTTTCAAACACTTAATTTTATCTTAAATTTAAGTCTAATTAATATTTTTTAATTTTAGTAAAAATAACAAAAGTAACAGATAATAACAAATAGATGAAATAAATGATAAAAATCTTTTATTTTTTAAAAAAAAATTCGAGTTTAAATTTTAAATATAAAGCATTTTTAAATATCTTGTACGGAGCCGTTTATCTTTTTTTTATAAACTTATCTTGTGTGAATCGAAATTAATAAGATCTCAAAATTAATGGGATCTTGAATGAATTATTAAAAAAAAGAACAAAATTTCTATAAATACCTCAATGCTACAGCCAAACCAAACTACATTAAGAACAAAGACATATGGATCTACTAATAATCTTTCTCTCTCTTTTCATATGTGTCCTACTAAAGCCACTCATAACTTTTCTTTTTTCTTCTTTTTCCTCGTCAAAATCCACTAATTACAAAAACCTCCCACCTGGACCTCCAAGAATTTCATTTTTATCCAATTTCATTTTGGGTAGAAAATCATTTTTTGAATTAGGTCCTATTGTCTCAAACTTAACCCAAAAATATGGCCCTCTTATTACCATCCACCTTGGCTCTACACCCACCATTTACATAACCAACCATTCTCTAGCCCACCAAGCTCTTATCCAAAACGGTGCCGTTTTTGCCGACCGCCCTCAATCCATCAACAACATCATCGTTAGCAACTCCAAGAAAATCATCAGCAAATCATCTTACGGACCGGTTTGGCGTGCCCTTCGCCGGAATCTCACCGCCGGAGTTCTCCATCCTTTACACCTTAAATCTTTCTCTAGTATCAGAAAGCGAGTGCTCGAGAACTTGATCGACAATCTTAAGTTCAATTCCAATAATGGCAGTAACCCTATTTTCGTGGAGCAACATCTTCGCCACGCAGTCTTTTCCATGCTGGTTCTTCTTTGTTTCGGCGAAAATGTCAATGAAGAACAAATCCAAGAAGTTGAAGCTGCACAGATCAGACTTTTTGACAGCTTCCCGAGGTTTAAGCTTTTCATAGTTTTCCCAAGATTGGGGAAGTTTCTTTTCAAGAAACTATGGAAGGAGCTAAACGACATTGTTACTAGGTACGACGATGCTATAGTTCCTTTAATAGAAGGAAGAAAAAAGGAACTAAATGATCAGCAAGAAAGTTCCAGTACTTTCTACGTGGACACATTGCTCAATCTTCAAGTTCCTGGAGAAGAAGGAAACATAACAGAATCCGATGTCCTCGGATTATGCAACGAGTTTATCAGCGCCGGAGCCGACACGACAATGATTGCCTTGCAGTGGACAATGGCCAACGTTGTTAAGTACCCGAAAATTCAAGCCAAAATCTTGGAAGAAATTAAAAACGTTATTGGCAATGAAGGCAAATACATTAAAGAAGATGACATACAAAAAATGCCTTATTTAAAAGCAGTGGTTCTTGAAGGATTAAGGAGGCACCCGCCAGGGTACGCTCCGGCGACACCACATGCGGTAACGGAGGACGTGGAGTTGGGTGGTTATACGGTGCCTAAAGGGACAGCAGTGAGCTTTTTAATAGCTGACATGGGGAGAGATCCAAGAATATGGGAGGATCCAATGGAGTTTAAGCCAGAGAGATTCTTGAAAAGTGAGAAGAATTTTGATGTGACAGGAAGTAGAGAGATTAAAATGATGCCGTTTGGTGCTGGGAGGAGGATTTGCCCTGGCTATGGATTGGCTATGCTCCATATGGAATATTTGGTTGCTAATCTGGTTTGGAATTTTGAATGGTTGCCTGGCGACGGTGAAGATGTTGATTTAACTGAGAAATATGGTCTCACAATTAATATGAAAAATCCTTTGAAGGTTGTTTTAATTCCCAGATTTTAATTGATTTAGGGTTTGGTTTATCTAAACGAAAAAAAACTTATCTAAACTTATCTAAACTCGTATATGAAATTTTTTTTTTTTTTATCAAACTAAATGCAAAATGTCATGTATTGACAATCATATGTGACAATTTATTATTAATTTGGTATATAAAAAATTCATTAATCGAGTTTAGATAAGAATTTTTCTATTAAAAGATTGATCAAAAAAGTACTCGATTTAAATTTAGAATATTTCGGTTTGATTTTTCAGTTTAATTAAGTTTGATCATGAGTGGTTTTTAATTTATTTTAATTATTGTATAATTGATGAAGTAAAATCATGATAAATAATTCATCTTCTTTTTTTTTTAAGAATAATTAATCTGCTTTTAAGGTTTATTATATGTGTGTTGTGCAAATTCTCAGATTATTTGATGATTTTATTATATGTGCATATATTGTTATGTTATTGGAATTTTTTTTTTTCTTTTTTCATGTGAGGAAGTGGTTGGCCAACTTTAGAAATTACATGCATTAATTAATAATATAGATAATGGAAAATTTCTGCGTTGATCCGATTTAAGCAAGATACATGAATTAGATTAATAATATATTAATACGTATGTATGCTAATTAATACTCTTATTATTTTTCAACCAATTTTGTAAATATAATAACATTTTATCATTGAATTGGCCATGTGTCTTGCGTAGATTGAATATAAACAACAAGACTATAAGTCGGAAAAAAAAATCACAAACCAATCAAATTATTACTAATTACTACCGAATTAATCATAATATTTCTTAGATTCAAAATTATTAATGACCCAAACCAATGGCATATTCCAAACAAGAAAAGAAATTAAAAAAAAAACTATATTTGTATAATAATTCATTCAATAATTTCTTTTTTCTGACATGACGGCATATTATTATTAATTCGTTGCACGAACAAATAGATCCGATTTAAGTAAAAAGTTTCCAATTAATCAAATTAATTTTGTTC
Organism: Excoecaria cochinchinensis; assembly: GCA_947683425.1. NCBI lineage: Eukaryota > Viridiplantae > Streptophyta > Magnoliopsida > Malpighiales > Euphorbiaceae > Excoecaria > Excoecaria cochinchinensis. The sequence continues at coordinate 10,670,714 of CANTUQ010000050.1, forward strand.
CAATAATGTGAAATCTTGACCATATCTTCCATTTCGTCCAAACAAGATCTGAAGTATCGACTTTATGGGGTAGAATGCCTTCTGCCGTGGGTTATGATCAACTTACATTTAGTACCGAAATGAGTTCTTTACAAGAAAAATTTACTTCTACCAAAGAAGGGTTTAGCCAAAAATTAAATCACCAACAATTAGAAGGATCAGTATTAAGATATTTGAAACTTGAAAGATTGCTTTTAATATATATATATATAATATATATATTGAAAGAACAGGTCCCACCATATCTCCGGCAATGCTAGAGTTTGCAACAGGGGATGATTTTCTTACTTACAAAGAATATTTTACTGTAGAAATGATCATGAGCAGCAGCAGTGTAGCTAGAAATGTTTTGAATAAATAATTAGATGCTCGGTTGTATCGCATATTAATTTCGAGCATAGGAAAAGTCTCACCAACTTCACACTAGTCAAACCCAAACCTCCTCATCAGAGGAATTTTTTTGTTTTTGGCGTAATTTTATTTAGGAAAATTTGCCGTTTTCTGACACGGTGGGTCCCACGAAAAAAGTATCCTGAGTTGCCAGAAAACGGCAAACTAAATTGCCGTTTTCTGAGTTTTTTTTTTAGTTTGGTGTGAAAATCGCAAAAAATAGGCAGAGTGGTGTTACAGGAAAAGAATTTGCGAAATTGGTGTACAGGAAAAGAATTTGCGAAATTGGTGTACCGGAAAACGGCACACATATTTGTCGTTTTTCGAAATGGCTGGGCCCTTGAAGGAAAGAGAAAATTTGCCAGAAAACGGCACACATTGGTGCTGTTTTCTGGCAAAATGTAAATAATTATGCAGTCAGAAAACGGCACGTAATGGTGCCGTTTTCTGACCTTTACAGGCCGGTCAGAAAACGGCACCATTACGTGCCGTTTTCTGACGTGAAGCAAACGGCACTACGTGATGCCGTTTTTTGACCCCAATTCATCCCACACCACACAATTTTATGACGTGATTCGCAACGCACAGTTTTAAATTACTGTATTCTGCACTGAATTAGACCCCGTGAAAATGATTCACGGGTCTGAAAAATTTTAAAATTATTTCAGATTCAATTTTCGTGTCTTTATAAACCTACACCTTTCCATATATTTCACTCTTCGGTTTCTATTGTTTAAACGTTACTCCTGCATTTATTCAGCATTTCAATTAACTATTGCATATTTACTTATATAATTTTCATTCAGTCTTAATACTTGAAATAGAGAAGTCGCTGGTGCTGCAGTCAAAGAAAGAAAAAAGGTATGATTATGTAAATAAAGTATAAAATAATAATGCTAATATCATGTGAGTGTATGCATAATAATTTTATTGTAATGTGTTAATCGTAGGTGCAAGAAAAACTGAATTTAAGTCACAAGCGTAATTTGGACAGGTAAATTTTTTATTGTTTTTATTGTATGATATAAGTTTTGTATGAATGGATTATGAAAGTTATCGATTATATATTATTGTTTAGTTAATTGAATGATTTTTTAACTACAAATATGTTTAATGCTACGGGATGAAAGCGTTGATTTGTTGCCTTACATTAAGTAGCATGTGTTAAATTATAATCACAATTTGAGCAGGTAAATATCTCAAGTTCTATATCTTTTTTGTTTGTATGATAAAAATTATGCTTGAATAGGTTATGATAGATATCGATTATATATTATGGTATAGTTAGTTGCAATAATTTATAATCTTGAATATGTGTAAAGTAATGTGACAAAATTATTAGATGATTTAAAATAAATAAAAATTGTTGCAAGGAATAATTTAAGTTAAGAGGGAAATGAAAACATGTGGGTAGTATGTAAACTTCGATGATGTTAAAATTATTGATTAGTTGAAAACTAAAAAAAATTATATGTAGGAGGACGAAAATGTCGATTCCAGCCATTTTTATATTACATATCGGGGGGCAGTCAATATGGGGTATGGCAGGTTATCAGTATGATACGTCAAGCTCATCAGGACGGTCGAGGCGAATGAAACTTAGAAATAAATCGACATTTCAGGAACTTATTCATAAAATTTCAGTGAAATTGGATCTATCTGTTGATTTGAGGGTTAATAGAGTAATATATAAGTATCCTGTAAACAATCAGGGCTCGTATTCTTGGGCACTTATGGATGTTACGGACGACGACGATATAGATCAAATATATGAAAATTTTGTACTATTTATTGGATATACGGTGGCGGAGTTAATTATTAAAACCGAAAAAATCCTGATTGGGGATGAACAGAATGTGGCTAGTGGCTTTGATAACATGAATAGGGGCACTGATGGAGATCCAACTACAACCGGGGGTGAGAGAAATGTATGTCATGAAGAGGTCAATGTTGCGTGCGGTAGTGGGACCGTCTTTGGTGTACAGTGTGAGGAGCATGCACAGAGGAAAGTGAATGATGATTTGGAAACGATAGAAGCAAGTCCAATAAGAGAGTTTAGAGGGCAGAATGAACTTAATATTGGGTCCAGTTCAAGGGCCGAATGTAGAGACGGTGCAAGTAGCGACATAGCTGATACTGATAATGGGTACATTTCGCCCAATGTTGATCCGGAGGAGGACGACCAGGAGATTGACTTGAATGATGCTTTTGAAGAAACCGGTATTAGAGCAGTTGGCCAAGTCAGCACAGGTTGTCCAACCCATGTTTCAGAAGAAATACAGAATATGAATATTAACGATGTCAGATATGATGTGGGGGGACAGTATGACATGTCAAGATTTCAATTTCCATCAGTGCACCACACAAACACAAATTTCGCAGAAGCGGAGATTAACACGTCGAATGATTTACCAATGGGGAGGTGGGACGGTGTATCTGAATTTTGCGAAGGCTTGATGTTCACTTCAAAAGATGAAGTCAAGGCATGTGTGAAGAAATGGTCAATTTTGAACAATGTTTCTTACAAAGTTGTGGAATCGAAGCCATCATTTTGGGTTATTTGCTGCTCAAGAGCAGATGAAACGGGCTATCAGTGGAGGTTACGTGCCATGAAGAAGAGGACATGTGACTACTGGATAATCAGTGTGTACAAGTCATCACACAGCTGCACATCATCAATGGTTTCTCAGCAGCACAGATAGTTAGACACGCAGCTAATTTGTGACTGTATCTTGGAGATGGTTAGCGCAGCCCCCAATCTCAAAGTTAGTGTTATAATGGCCGACGTGATGAGCCGGTTCAACTATGAAGTATCGTACAGCAAGGCTTGGTATGCGAAGACTAAGGCGCTGGAAGAAATTTTTGGCAAATACGAGGACTCGTACGGTAAGTTGCCAGTTTATCTGAAATCAATGGAAAGGTACAATCCCGGATTCTGCTATGAATTTGTTGTTGATGAATGTGTGCAACAAAATTGTACGCAATTCAGAAGACTATTTTGGACTTTTAAGCCATGCATTGATGGGCTATCCCATTGCAAGCCGGTGTTGCTAATAGACGGGACGTTCATGACGGAGAAGTTTCACCAAACCCTTTTGATTGCCAGTTCTATTGACGGTAATAATTTTCTATTTCCGACAGCATTTGCAGTTGTTGAGGGCGAAAATAAATCTAGCTGGTCGTGGTTCATGACATGCATCAGGCGTTATGTCACGAAACATTCTGGGATAACAGTTATTTCCGATCGCCATGCTGGCATTATGTCATTATTTCGATATGAAATTAGCGGGTGGAAGGAGCCTTTCGCATTCCATCGTTATTGTCTACGACATTTCGTGTCCAACTACAATAGCGCACACCGTAACCCCAAAATCAAGGACATGTTGTATTCAGCAGGTACGTCGAAAGTATAGTATTCATATATAAGTATACTATTCAACATTCGCAAGAATGTTTATATTTAAATTTTTTTTTAAAATTGCAGCTAGCAAATTTCAGCGGAGAAAATTCTTCAAAATAATGGCCGCGATAAAGGAACTCGATGATGACTCATACAATTGGGCCATGCAAAATAATTTGGAAAAGTGGACTTTATCGCATGATAATGGGCACAGATATGGAAACGCCACCACTAATATTGCGGAAAGTGTTAACAGTGCGTTGAAGGGCATACGGATGATGCCAGTTTGTAGTGTCGTTGAGCACGTATTTGCGTGACTGGTAAAATATTTCAATGACAGAAGGACAATGTACCGTGCCCAGATGGCTGCGAGTAATAGGTATACTGCACGATGTCTGCAGGAGATGAACAGGCGCGCTCAAAAGGCTACAGGTCATAGAGTTGAAAGTTTCAACAGATGTGTTGGTATTTTTGTAATCAGGATAAGAAATCAACAGAGCCGGCGGAAAGGGAATAACTCGCACTCAGTTAATTTGGATTGCAGAACTTGCGAATGCGGTAAGTTTCAGGGGACAAAAATGCCCTGCTCACATGCAATCGCAGCGTGCATGCATGTAAGAGTTGACATGTGGACATATGTCGACAAATGTTACAAGCTGTCAGAGGCATTGAGTTGTTACCAGTCTTTATTCCAACCTCTGGCACACCGTGATTATTGGGAGCCCTATGTTGGTCCGACGGTAATTCCGAACCCGGAGCTGTTACGTAAAAAGGGCAGACCACGAACGGCAAGATATAGAAACGAAATGGATAGGAGAGACCGTAGTCGGCCTAATCGATGCACGTTATGTCAGAATGAAGGTCATAACAGAAATACATGGCCAAATGTGGCCGGTCCTTCGGAGTATACGTCAAGATATCCTTGAGTTATTTACTTTGTATGTATTGGCAATATGTATTGTACTATGTGCTTTAATTTCGTTATGTAAAAATTTGGCGTTGTTTGAGAATAATTGTTATTGTATGCTCATGTGTGTTGATAATATAGGGCCAAACTTAAGAAAATAAATCTAAGTTTAATCACGAAAAAAATAATTATAAAAAAAAAATCAACTAATTACGGTAACACGTGGACAACAAATTTCAATGACACAGTACTACATTAGCATTTAAGGTAAAAGATGTGATCCTGTCCCGCATCTAGTTGGCCTTCGACGTCTCTCGGGAAACCTATGCCGCTGTTCTTGTCCGACGGGGTCCTCATTGCCTTGACGTCCTGCCTCGTCCGAGTCTGTAGGTTGATCCGACGGCAAGTACTGATCGGATGGTACCCCACTGGAGCTAGAATCACCGCTAAGTACATCACGGTAGAATTGTGTGAATGCTGGTGCATTGCCTTCACTGCATTGCATATTCGTTACTTCAAATCCGCCAAAAAGACTTTGGAAAATTTATGGATTCTGCTCGTCGTGCGATGACTGAGGAGCATCTCCAAATGCCGGAACACGGTAGTCCATGGGTGTCTGAAATACATCTGAAGACATGGCAAAGTTTGCAATGTTCTGACTTGAACCACCTACATCAGCAATATCAAAACTAGTTGAACCAACTTCATATGATTTTATGGTTGGAAATGGCGGCGTCGAATGTTCAGTCGGACATTGAATCTCATTGAAAGGCCACGACATTGGCGGTGGAATAGGTGGGACGTTTGGGTTGTTATACCGCTCCTGAACAGTTGACCGCCTGTCCGACATCCCTCTTTGACGTCGTTGAGTACGAAAGTCATGAAACTCGGTTTCCAAAGGTGGAATATTTATTGTACTTGGTGTCGGCTGCCTTTGATACTCAGTTTCCAATCTAGATTCATGGCCAACTGCGCTAAGTATACTAGCCATTAACCCACGACCCGGTACATCATCACCTTCCTCATGAACTAGTCGTTCAAGGCCATCCACCTGAATATATATTACGCGATGTGCAATTAAACGTTAAGCAAAAGACTTGCCATTGAGTTATGTCAAAAAAAAATATGTCCCACTGAAAATACGTAATCATTGAGTGAAAATACTTACGGCTGCGGCTCGGGATGCGCCTATTGGAGTGATCCATCGTCTAGTTCTTTGTACGTACCACTGCATGTACTTGGATCGATGGCATAAATGCCGCCTCGGCCGTTGGCCAATACAAACCCGATTATGCCGGTTCATCCACTCATTAATGAATGCGGCAACTCTAAAGCCCAGTTCAACTGGATTTGTCCACGCAAATCTATAGAATGTAAATTATCTTGCACCATCGGTGGAGCTGGAATGGGTTGGTCAAAACCAAACTGTCTCATTACTCTATCCGGATGGTGCCACTCAATGATGTTGAAGCATATTAGTGGTACAGCAGACATCCAACAACACTGGCTCCTTCTACAAAATTCTGGGAGCAATTGAATGACATTTGCATATGGCTCCCACTCAAACTGTAACAAACACAAATTCAAACAGAAAATTATTATCTAACATTTTGATTTGTACTAAACAGAACCGGACACATATTTCGATATGAACCTATTATATTGACTGCGTATCTAAAATTTCTCGATACGTATTTGTTTCCCTCCGGTGCACATGGATGTTGCGCGGTTCGACGTGCTGTGCATGCCTACGTCAACATAATGCATAAATCACAATTATTAACAATTTCTCATGTTTTCAAGTCAATTAAAATGTTTTCTAGTTGATGCATATACCTGAATCCATAAGGCATGCCCGTTTCTGTCCGATATGGTGCCACGTGGTCCGATCGAAATTGGGGGAGCCTCTCCCACGCCCACATCTGTAGGAGCTGAAGATATCCTAAAACTCCCTTCGCATCGGGCCGCGTTGCCCTACAGAGATCTCAATAAAGCCATGCAAGACAAGCTGACCCCCAACTGTATTGGCCAACATTATCTAACTCCGCTAACAGTGTGTAGACACCAGGTCCCGAGTCGGTCCAAGATTAGGATTACCCGATGATGAAAATAAAGACCAATTCATGAGCAAGAAAATAGGAATCGGTTATCTCTTTGTCAAGTTCTTTTATTTTCCTCAAAATTCTTTTAAAGTGTTCATTCTTAGTTTTATTTTTATTTTATTTGTATTTTTATTTTTTTCCATGTTTTTGTATTTCATTTCAATATATTTTATAAAAAAAAAAATTAATTAATTAATTAAAATTATTAAAAAAAAAAAAAATCGCGAACGTCGGGCGCGGCGGCGCGTTTGCGGCAGCGCGCTGGCGCTGGGCGCTGGGCGCTGGGCGTTGGGCGCTGGGCGCTGGGCGCTCGGCGCTGGGCGCAGCGCCCTGCGCGCTGCGCAGCGCCTGCTGCGCGAGAAAGAGCGACGCGCCGTTGCGCGTCGCTAAAGACCAGCTGCGCGCAGCGCGCAGCGAGATGCGCACGCTGCGCGCCAGCTCGCCCAGGATCGGCGAGAAATCTCGCCGATCCTGCCCAGTCCCCGCCGCAACCGCCCATTTCCGCCGAAATTGATGTTTTTCACTTTTTAGGCTAAAAAAATAGTTTTTCCTTCTGATTTTTTTTCAGATTTTGTTAAATTTAATAAATATGGGTCAAAATGGGTGGGAATTAAAATTCAAAAAATGACAAAAAAAAATTAAAAATAAATAAAAATGTTAATTGTCCAAATTTGACTTTAGGGATTTAATTTTGGATTTTTGTGTGTGTTTTGTGGAAAATTTGTGAGGGGGAATCTTGGGGAAATCTGAGGGGAGCTGGAGAGGGCAGAGCATGGTAGGCTTTACGTGAGTGGGATTTCATTTTGAGAAAGGGAAAAAAAAAAATTGGTTTTGGAAAGAGTAAGAAAATTCTCTCTAAAAATAGATTTTTTCCTAAGTCATTTGGGGGAAGAGCTTCTTGAGGGGAGTGAGTGGAGTTTGCTGGAAAAAACAAAAGGGTTCAAGGTTCTTGGATTTCATCTTTTGTTATTCTCCAAAACAAAAAAAAATATTTCTTCAATTCTCTTAATTCTTTTCTTTTACTCTACAAGTTTTCATCTTAAATTTCACTCTAGTTTTTTATCTCTAAAAATTTTTATTGATCTTGAAATCTTTGAGAAAGGAAAATCAATTCCTTAACTTGAATTTTCAGATCACATATCAAACAAAAAAAAAAATCAATCAAATCATTTTTCTTGTTGGTGTTCTTGAGTTTTTTAGACATAAACTCAAGATTTACTTGAACACATTTTCGAGTTAATTTTTCGGATCTTGACAAGAGATTAGATCGGGCTATCTTTCTTCAATATCATTTAATTCTGAGGGTAAAGATTCTTGGACCTATTTTTCATCTCATTTTTACTTCAATTTATTCATGTTAATTTATCTTAAGTTATGTTATGTTGTTATTTTTGTGAATTAATACATGTATGTATTTTTTTTGATTTGAGATCTATCTTTTTAGCATGAATATTCATCTTCTCATTTTGTCGTTGGCATAAAAATGGATAGATCTATATAATGCTAAAAACGGGATTTGTATGATTTTCTCTTTTATTATCACCCTTTTATAATTTTGTATGCTTAAATGTTATTACCGCATGATGCATGTTTTTCCTTTTATTTATTCATTTGATTTCATTGGCTTATTATTTTTATTATCGTTCTTATCATCATAAGAATTAATATTTATTTTTATCATCATCATTATATACGTTTTTAATATAACCCTTGCTAATTAATTGTTAACCATGTGGACCTTTGCTTTTGTTTGGTTTTTAATTATTTTCTGTGTTTTCTTACATAGATCTAAGGTTTCTAATATTATTTTTTCCATCGTTTCATTTCATCGTTCATCATTATTATTATTATCATCATTACTATTATTATTGCTATTTTCATTAATATTACTATTGTCATTATTTATCATTACACATTATCATTATTATCATTATTATTATTATTATTCTTGTCGTCTTTGTCGTCATTATCACTATTTATTTAATATTATTGTTATTATTATTGCTATTATTGTTATTTTTTTTACCATTTAACGTAATATTTTAATATGTCAACTAAGCTTCATGTATCACCTAATTTACTAGTCACTCAATATGCATATTTTACCTAGTTCATTATTTTTGTTTAATTGAATTTTGTTTGGACACTAACATCAATTTTACCTGTGTTTGTTTTTTTTTTCTTGTGTCAAATTCCTGTGTTCCCCTGTTTGAGCGTCCGTGCGAATGGAAGAGGAGACCGGAGAATTATTATTATTTTATTGTACTTGTTATTTTTTTTGTTTGTTTTACTGAGTTATTTGGCATGTAATAATTAATTAAACCATTTATTTTATGCACGCTTAATCAAAAATCACACAAAAATATTTCTACAAATAAAATTGGATTTTCTAATAAAATGGGACCAACGTCCTAGTTTTCCATCCAAAATAAATTGTCACTTTAAAAATGATTTTCTTTAATTGTGCGTGAGAGGACCAACGTCCTCAACATTAATAAATACCCCGTTTTATGCATGATTTATATTTTATTTACAATGGGGGTTGTATTCCGCCCCTAGTTTTGTTGTAATTTAATTTTGTCATTATTATTTTTTTTTATTTATCATTTCATATGTGATTGATGTGCGCTTTAAATTCAATGCATTAATCGTGTGAGAGGAGGGATAAAATTTTGTAATTTAAAAGCTCATTTATAATTAATCAAGACATGAATAAGTGTGAAGTTCCGAACACCATCTCTGGTTTAGACCGATAAGAGGTTAAATTTTCCCAATTTCTTGTAAATTGGGTGGCGACTCCAAAATACCTCAAAAGTGCCTAAAAGTGTTATGGCGATGAATGGTCCTTTTCAATGTTCTATTGTGAAAGGAGGTGCCGAAAATATCTCATAACACTTAAGATCGGAAAAGACGCGAACCAATCCCTCGAATCCTAAAGCGGATTCCCGACGAGGGCCTTGCTGGTTTTGGCGCACGTCACAGTGGCGACTCCACTGGGGACTGTTTGTGACTTTGCTCTGAACATGTCTTGGTTAAAATGTATAATTGGGTTTTTAAAACTAAAATTTCATCTCTCATCTAAATTTCATTGCATCCATGCTAGAGCCTTAGAATTATGCTAGTTTGGTCCCTCTATTAGCCCCGGTGCGTTCCTGAAGCACGACCTCATTTTCACTCAATTTGGGGAAGTGTTAAGGATAATCACCAGCCCAAGCCTCGTGCCATCAAATGGTATATCAAATGGTGACCCGATCGGTCGTTATGCTCGTGATGAGATAGACCCGTCGCGCAGGGACCATGCTTGGGTAGCCCTAAAGTAACACTGCCTTCGACCAAAGCTCATGTAATGGCAATAGATACTTCCCCTAGGTGGTATGTACCTTAATACAGTGCTTGCTACGTGGGTCATCGTGTATTAAACAAGATCAAACAAATTAAGTGGTCTTCTATGGAAAGCTTTAAAGCTTCGATAACCTCACCTTAATTTGGTTGAAGTGTCCAAATACACGATGGCCGAAAATCATATGTGTGCGCATCTTGAGAGACGTTGTGTTGCTATACACTAACGCATTCCTCGGGTCCCCCATTGACCCACGGATTAAGCCCACCTAGGAAGAGACCAATTGACTTCGTGTGTGGGAGCTAAAAGGTTGGAAGGATCTACTTGCTTGTATGTGGTTGTGACGTGTTACATAGCTCACGATCATGCACCATGCACGTCATTCACGCATCATTCTAACAAAGTGAGTTATGCAGCCATCATAGATTCATTCGGGTGGTCTAGAGATCCTAGTGGACGGCTGATCAGGAATCCTATCTTCTGGTCACCTGGAGGGGTGTCAGTTCAAGAGTCGGATACAGAAAGCAGTAAGACTTCATCTTCAGCGACATCAAGTATGGCTGAAATTCCCAGAGAATTGGAGGCTACTCGTGCATTGGTTGCTGAGGAAGTGGGTAAGAGATTGGAAGAATTTGAAAATAGAATGTTGACGATGATGGGAAATTTGACCACTATGATGACACAGTCTGCGGGGCAACCATCAAATGCTCCCATAATGACCCAACCTATTGGGCAGCCACCAGTTGCTCCTGTAGTGGGACAAGAGAGGCAAGATTTGGGCAAGGAGGATCCTCCGGTGATTTTACGCTCGCCAGTGATTGAACCTAGGGGTGCACCCGAACCAAAAAGGGTTGTAGACCTTGATAATGATTCCTTTGAAGATGACATGGAGGTCCCAGTCCCAATGAAGGGTAAGGCACCTAAAGTCGAGGAAGCAATGTGGAAAAAAATGGAAGAAAGGTTCGAAGCTATGACAAGGATGCTGACTGTTGGAAGAGGAATGAACCCTGAAGACCGGGAGTTGGATAGTGATGACCTAATTCCCCTCAATTTTAAGATGCCCGATATCCCTAAGTTTGATGGTACTTCTGATCCCATGGCGCACATCAAGCAGTATTCATTAGTAATGAAGGGGACAACTCTAACCAGGAAGCAAAAAATTGAGTACTTCTGCTTGAGCCTTACGGGGCCTGCAGTCGGCTGGTATCATGGGTTAGATAGAAGATCCAAAGAAGATTGGGACTTGTTGACTGAAGAATTCTTAAAGCAGTATGATTGCAGTACTAGGATGGAGATCACGCTGAAAGATTTAGAGCTGCTGCAGCAAAAGCCGGGGGAATCTTTTCACGAGTACCTCACTCGATGGAGGAATCGGGTTATGGAAATGAAACGCAAACCAGATACTCCTGACCAGATTTGATTGTTTGTCAGGAATGCCAGCCCATATCTAAGGGACGGATTGAAAATGAAAGGGTTGAGAGATTGGGAGTCTTTAAAAGACATTGCCATAGAAGCAGAGAGTGAGCACATGGCGAGGAGGACAAGCAATGAGGCCTATGCCAAAAAGAGCTACAGTAATCTGGGGGCAAGCAAGTTGGCAAGTTCTAGCAATGGTAATAAAATCATAAGGACGGCCGAGGTTTCAACCACAGGAGTGAACCAACGGCACTTCTCAAACTTAGGTCGACCTTTATCCTGGGTATTGAAGCGATTAATGAAATTGGGAAAACTACAACCGTTGCCACCTAGGCCGTGTAGAACCCAAGGGCAGCCGGGGCACAGAGACAATGAATATTGTGAATTCCACCAACACACTGGGCATCTGACAGATAACTGTACGAGGCTGAGGCACCATATTCAAGATTTGATTGACAGTAAACAGATTTTCGATCCTGAGAAGAGGGAAAAGGAAAAGACGACTGGGTATAATGCTGTTCCCCCACCTGTTTTTATGATAGGTTCAAGCCTGCCGGAAGGGTATGTGTTAAGAGACCTTTATGGTAATGATTATGTGGCCATGGTTCGTCCCGAGCAGGGGGTTAATGAAGAGAAGCTTCAGGTTGGCATGATAGAATATTGGGACTTGACCAGCGAAAGCGAGGATGGAAAAGTTGACGAGCTAGAGGACGCGTGGAATTCCGAGGGTGAAGAGAAGGTGCAAGAGGTGCAAGCTGTGACCCGAAGTGGTAGAGTGATTCCAGAGGTGGAGAGGCCTCAAGACCTAGTGCCTGCGCCTGCAGAAAAGGAACTCGAGGAGGATGGGATAATGAGACAGCTGAAGAAGACATCGGCTCAGATATCGGTGTGGGACCTGCTGAGACAGTCTCCGAGTCACAGACAAAAGCTAGTGGAAGCCTTGTGTGAATCAACAGTTGCTACCACCATTTCACCTACAGAGTTATTGGACATGGTGAAAGGGGGATCTGGAGAAAATGTAGTCTACACCGATGCTGACTTACCAATTGAGGGTCGCAATCACAATCGCCCCCTGTACATCAGAGCCCAGATTAATGGGAAGCATACGGCTTGCGTCATGGTGGACGACGGGTCTTCCATCAACGTATGTCCACTAGCGGCATTATCTGCTCTTGGGATGAATGAGAGCCTATTGAGTAAATCTGACCTGACCATTACTGCCTATGATAATTCAAGAAGACAAGCTGCTGGGACTTTCAAGGCACAAGTAAAAACTGGGCCAGTTGAGACAGAAACTGAATTTGTCGTCTTGCCTATCCCGGCCAACTTCGCAGTACTACTAGGAAGGCCTTGGTTTCACAAACTAGGAGGGGTTCCGTCCACCCTCCACCAAATGATCAAAATCCCTTATGAAGGCCAGGTCGTGACAGTCAAAGCAGCCAATAATAATCAAGTGTCAGTCCTCGGGATTTCCAATCAACCCTTCAGTGGGTTCCATGTGGCCGTAGTGGATGAAAAAGATGGTCTAGAGGGGACCGCTCAGGTCGCCGGTATGATGAAAAAGATGAACTTCCTCCCGGGTGCCGGTTTAGGCAAAAACTCGCAAGGGCTCCAGGCACCTATCACTACGAGAGGGCAAAAGGATAGAAGAGGGTTGGGTTATACCGCTGAAACTAAGAAAAAGCTTGTGAAGAAGCCTGTAGAGATCCCGCATATCTTAGAAAGTTTCATGCCAGCGGCATCAGCATGTGCCTATTGTGGGGAGGCTGAGCCACAGTGGATTGGTGGCAAGATCACTCCAGGTTTTGAGATTTTCAATGATGTTTTTGATTGGTCCGACGGAATGGTCAAGTCAGTAGAAGGTTTTTGGGATGAGGAGATTTTCAATCAAAGTTTGGTATGGGATCGGGAAGTTCCTGAAGAGGTCGTTACTGATAGCCTGCTAGCCATGCGGGTGAAAGGCAAAGGAAAAATGGAGGCTAAGGTGGTAATGCCAGAATTGGGGGACCTGGAGATTGCGGACAAACAAGGCATTGGGCCATCAACTTCGGCATCGGTATCAGCAGAGGACGCTGATGATAGCTTTTCTGATGTACTTTTTACTCCTGAACTGTTTGACAATCATGCTTGTAATTTCGAGTGTTTTAATAAGATGAATGACTTTGCTTACTTGTGTGATGTTTCTCATGATTTTATTGTGCACGATCACGAACATGAATCATTCATATTTGACATTAACTCAACTAATACCACCTCATTTAATCTCGGGACTTTGGAAAACCCAAAAGAAATCCTGATAGCATCTGATGTGACTCCTGAAGAAAGTAAAAATTTTGAGAGAATTTTAAAAAAATATGAAAAAGTCTTTGCCTGGACCTATGAAGATATGCCAGGAATTGATCAAGAGGTAGCTGAACATGCCATTCCGACCTATCCAGAATGTAAGCCAGTTAAACAGAAGCTTAGGAGGCTCAGACCAGAATGGGCCGAAAAAGTAAAAGAAGAGGTGCATAAACAGATTGAAGCAAAGTTTCTAATAGAGGTTCAGTACCCAACATGGTTGGCTAACGTCGTCCCTGTAGCTAAAAAGGATGGAAAGGTTCGGGTATGTGTGGACTACCGAGATTTGAACAAAGCATGTCCGAAGGATGATTTTCCATTGCCCCACATTGATGTGCTGGTCGATAGTGCTGCAGCTTGCACGATGTACAGTTTCGTGGATGGATATGCGGGATACAACCAAATCCTCAATAAGATCGCGGATCGGATTAAGACGGCTTTCATCACTGAGTGGGGCACATTTGCCTACCGGGTTATGCCATTCGGACTAAAGAACGCAGGAGCAACATACCAAAGAATGGCCACCAAGATCCTGGATGACTTGATCCACAAAGAAGTGGAAGTGTATGTCGATGACATGATGATCAAGTCGGCTACTCGAGAGGGGCATTTTGAGGCCTTGGAAAAGTTCTTTCAGAGGATTGACAAGTACAACCTTCGTCTTAACCCTAAGAAATGCATCTTCGGGGTGACCTCGGGTAAACTGTTAGGCCATGTGGTGAGTCAAAGGGGAATTGAAGTAGACCCAGATAAGGTTAAAGCAATCAGGGAGATGCCAACGCCTCGGAAGGAAAAAGAAGTTAGGAGTTTTGTAGGCAAATTGCAATATATTAGCAGGTTCATTTCCAAGCTTGCTTCGGTATGCGAACCGATTTTTAAGCTCCTTAGGAAGAATCAGCCAGTTAGGTGGAACGAAGACTGCCAGAAAGCTTTTGATGTTATCAAGGAATATCTTTTACACCCACCAGTTCTGCGGCCACCGCAGCCGGCCAGGCCATTAATCCTTTATCTAGCAATAGAAGAAAATTCTGTAGGCGCTATGATGGCCCAAGAAGATGAGTTCGGGGTTGAGTTTGCGGTTTACTACCTCAGCAAGAAATTTCTTCCTTATGAAGCCAAATATGTCGAGGTGGAAAAGATTTGTTTAGCAGTAATTTGGGCTTCAAAGAAACTAAGGCACTATTTCCATTCTTACAAGGTGCAAGCGGTCGCAAAGCAAAATCCTCTCCGATACCTTCAGGAGGCACCCTCTCTGCTAGGAAAAATGGGAAGATGGTTGTTATTGCTGCAGGAGTTTGATGTGGAGTATATCACCAGAAAGACCATTAAGGGCCGGGCAGTTGCGGAGTTCTTAGCCAACCACCCGATTGAAGGTGAGCAATTGGAATATGAATTTCCTGATGAAGATGTATTGGCCATCACAGCACAGAAGTGGCAGATGTACTTCGATGGGGCAGTGAATAGCAAGGGAGCTGGAGTAGGAGTAATTTTGGTGACCCCAGAGGGTGAAAAACTCCCCTTAGCTAAGAAGTTAAGATATGGAGCCACCAATAATGAAGCTGAGTATGAAGCCTGCATCTTCGGGTTAGAGGCACTCTCAGCCGTGGGGGCAAGAGTAGCGGAGGTTTTTGGAGACTCATCCTTAGTAGTCCACCAGGTCAGGGGTGAATGGTCCATCAAGGAAGAACGGTTGCTACCATATGTGGAGTGTTTGACGGGACTAAGTAGTCAATTCGAAGTCTGCACTTTTAGCCATGTGCCTCGAGATGAGAACCAATTAGCTGATGCCCTAGCCACCCTTGTATCTATATGGGATAACCCAGGAGGAGTGGTCATGAAGCCGGTGCTGGTCTTTAGTTCGGATAGGCCTTGCTTTGAAGCTGAAAGGGTGATGGATGTTGAGGTTGGCGACGGAAAACCTTGGTATTACGATATCCAGAATTATTTAGAGAGGTCGGTTTTCCCGGAAGAGGCCACTGAGAAGGATCAAAGAATGATTAAAAAGTTATCCTCTCAATTCATTAGCGCGGATGGGGCACTGTATAAAAGACAAGTGGATGGTATTCAATTAAGGTGTCTAGCAGAGAAAGAAGCTGAAAGGATTATGGAAGAAGTTCATGCCGGTGTTTGTGGAGCCCACATGAACGGTTTAGCCTTGGCAAAGAAGATCATGCGCCAAGGATTTTATTGGATTACAATAGATGCTGATTGTTCAAAGTATGTGAAGCAATGCCAGTTATGCCAGCAATACGCAGACATGAGGCACGTGCCGGTTTCAGAATTACACAATTTGACGTCTCCATGGCCATTTGCAGCTTGGGGAATAGATATAATAGGGGAGATACATCCTACAGCATCTAACGGGCACAGGTTTATTGTGGTCGCTATTGATTATTTCTCTAAGTGGGTCGAAGCTGAATCCTTCAGAAAGGTGGACGCTAGGGATATGGCCAAGTTCATCGAGCGAAATTTGATATGCAGATATGGCCTCCCACACCACGTCGTGTCGGATAACGGGGTACAATTCTTGGCGGAAACCAAGCGGATGCTCCAAAAGTATGGAATCCAACATCACAAATCCTCTCCATACCGACCACAGGCTAATGGAGCAGTTGAGGCAGCAAATAAAAATGTCAAAAGAATATTGGCCAAGATGGTACAGACTTATAAGGATTGGGCAGAAAAGTTACCTTTCGCACTCTGGGGCTACAGGACCAGTATCAGGACTTCAACAGGAGCCACCCCCTTCTCCCTAGTCTATGGGACAGAGGCAGTTTTACCAGTAGAAATCGAGCTCAAATCATTGAGAGTAATATCAGAGGCCCAGCTGCCAGAAACAGAATGGACGCAGCAGCGGTTGCTACAACTGAACTTGCTAGATGAGGATAGAATGCGGGCCTATTATCACAATCAGGTTTACCAGAAGAGATTGGCTCGATCTTTTGGGAAGAAAGTCAAAAAGCACCCCTTAGGAGAAGGAGATTTGGTCTTCAAGCAAATGAGGCCGGGGGTTCCGGACTTTCGTGGTAAATTCAGACCGACTTGGGAAGGACCTTTTGTTCTGAAGAAGATATTATCCAGAGGGGCTGCAATCTTAACAGACAGTGACGGAAATGAGTTCAAGGAACCAGTCAACGTTGACAGATTAAAGAGGTTCCATGGCTAAAGACAAAAATAAAAATAAAGAGAATAAATGCCCCACGGGTCGAAAACCGAAAGAAAAGCGGCCTTGTTAAAATCGGGCGCCTTGTCAAGGTGAAAACCGAAAAAAGGCATCTTGGGCAAAAGTTAAAGGCTGAGAGAAAATGGTCAATCATGAAAACCCGAGAGGGCTGATTGATAACAGGAGTTTGATGCTTTCAGGATCCATCTCGAGATTAGATGCGGTTTCGTATTTTGAGCCTAATGTTAAATAATGGTCATGTATAATGAAATCACGTGGAGACATTTACATGTACGCGAATGTACGCTCATTTTGCGTGATGCCATTATCTTCCTTTCTAGAGAAGTAATACATTATTTTTAGATGTGTGCGATTGTCTGCCATTATTTTGCCAGCAAAGGGTTTAGCTAAAAAAAAAAAAAAAACCGTTAGAGATGAAAACCGTAACTGGCTCTCTAAGCAAAAGTTAGGCTAAGGGGCAGGGTGAAAACCTGGATATAGGCAGTCTGTCCTAAAAAAATAAATAAATAAATAACCGCTAGGATGGGTTGGGTCCATCCTAGGCAAAAATAAGGCATAGGGTTATGTGAAAATCCTCGAAAGGACGCATGCCCCCACAAAGAAAAGCTAGTGTGAAAACCCACAAGGGGCGCACTACCTTTAAAATAATGACTTTTGTTGCAAGGAGGGATAAGGTAGCATGAACTCTGATGACTCTGCTTGAGACAGGACGAAGCCTAACTCAAGATATAATTCAAAATTCAAGCCATGTGCCCACTGACCGGGGGCAAAAATACGCACTTTACGAATCAGAACCCCTCAGCCAAGAAGCATTACGACTCAGAGCCTCGATACCCAGGCCACTCGGATGAATTCATCGCGCACATTTTGCATGAGCATGTGCACGTTCACACGCATAATTTGCCTTGGATATTGGTTTTAATTTTGCAGGAGGCATTAGACAGTGGAACTTGTCTAGAGGCACACCTCAACAATTCAGGGGGTATGCAGAAGGATTGTATAGGGATGAATAATTGTGTAAATTTTCCTCTTTTCAGGATGCCTCCGCGACGTGCCCCATCTAGAGGACCAGCCAGTGCCCCACCTCCAACGTGGATGGATGCTACACAAAGGCGGAAGTTTAGATCATTAGGTGATTCGCAATTCTTGTCCAGTAAATTTATGTCCCAAACATTCTTGGAGCAGATGGGCATGTGGGAAGAAGTTAGCAGACTGTTAGCAGCTATGGGTTGGACGGATTTCCTCACACCAGCTTTCCTCACTTACCCAGGGGTTACTAGGGAATTCCTGGCTACGCTTAAGTATGGGGGACTTTCAAGATCAAACACTGACCCTGAGGCTATATATTTTCGGGTCCAAGATACGGAGTACACGATGAGTCGCCAGGATTTTGCACAGATCATGGGTCTTCCAACGGGAAATCAAGTACAAGTACCAGACAGAGTTGTTTTGGCACATCAATGGGAAATGATCGCGGCATCAGGGGCCCATTATGACCGCAACACGGCGAAGAGCACTTTATTGGCCTCGCAGGTATACAGGTATGTTCAGAGGGTTTTAGCCAGCAGCTACTTGGGCAGAACTGGTAGTCCTAGCGCCATCAGCACGGCAGAGATTTGGAGTCTATGGGCTGTGGCAACAGGGACCCCACTCAATATTAGTCACGAGATCATAGCCGGCATGGTTAGACAGACTTGGAGAGCTACAGCGCAGATATGTATTGGCGGGGTAGTCACCAGGTTGCTACTACAACTAGGGCACGACCCCGACACTTTTGGCCAGCCTGTGGACAAAGACATTTATGTCGATTGGGCCCTTGCCAAAGGTATGGGTATGGTTGAGAAGTTGCCTGGACAAGCAGGAGAGTATAGGCTTCTTACTATGGCAGAAACTCGACGGATGTACCGTTTGCCTCCACTCACGGTTGCCACACCATTCGAAGATCATTTTCAGGATGAGGGAGATCTTCCACAACTTAAGACAGATGAGGAGTACTATTGCCCGCAACCAGTGGAAGAAGAGTCTCCACAACCCCAGACAGGTGAGGAATATTATCATCCGCAACCAGGGGCGGAGGAGCCTCTACAACCTCGGACAGATGAGGAGTGCTACCATCCGCAATCAGTGGAAGGAGAACCTTCACACCCTCAGACAGACGGAGAATATTATCGTCCACATCCAGAAGAAGAAAGGCCTCACTCGTCGGCAGATTATACGGATATGGACATCAATTTGGATGACTTTGACATTAACTTGAGTGGTCTTTTTCATGCTTCATTATCGCAGCCAGTTCCTCCAGAAGGTCAGATACACCCTCCTCCTTCCATGCATGCTTCGGAGGTAGATACCCAGACATATAGGAGGTATCACCCCTATGATCGTCTAGAATCTCCCCGGGCATTTACTTCAGCAGCTCCTCCACCACCACCTAGACCCGGGATGGAGCAAAGCCAGGTAGGTATGGAGGTCCTCATCCAAACCATGCAGAGGGAGATTATAGCAGTAGTGGAGGCCAGATCCCAATGCTTTGACGAAAGGCTGATGGCCATGGAACAACGAATGAGTGAGAGACTGATGGCTATGGAGCAGCGTATGGGTGAGAGGCTTATGGCGGTAGAACAGCGAATGAATGAGAGATTAATGGCTGTAGAGCAGCGTATGAATCAGCGCAGGGATGAGAGACTACAAACCATAGACAAGAGATTGTAAAGCATAGGGCGGTGCGTGAAGGAGACACGACAACACCAGGACAGACCCGAGGAGCCCACAAAAGCCTCCTACACACCCATGAGCCATGAAGGATCAAGCGACGCACGCCAACCATGATCTTTTAATCAATGTTCAGGGAGATTTATGATTTTTGATGTAATTCATGTACGAAAATAACATTTATATGGATGACCTTTTTTGCACTTTGCATGTTTGGATACCCTTTAAATAAGAAATCTTTTTTGACAAGGATGGAAATCATATGATAAGCCACAAAATTGGTAAAATCATAACAATTGAACCTTCACAGAAGTTAAAAATGATCACAATAATACATTGATCTAATCGGAGTTCATTTTATTCAGGAGACAACCAAAGTTATGCTGGAAAGCACTTTTCGCGTTTTGTAAGTCTGGAGCAGACTCGGCGCATCACCATCCGCACTTTGTAAGTCTGGAGCAGACTCGGTGCAGCTCAGGAGAGCAACCCTCGCGTTTTGTAAGTCTGGAGCAGACTCGGCGCATCACCATCCGCACTTTGTAAGTCGGGAGCAGACTCGGTGCAGCTCAAGAGAGCAACCCTCGCGTTTTGCAAGTCTGGAGCAGACTCGGCGCATCACCATCCGCACTTTGTAAGTCTGGAGCAGACTCGGTGCAGCTCAGGAGAGCAACCCTCGCGTTTTGTAAGTCTGGAGTAGACTCGGTGCATCATCATCCGCACTTTGTAAGTCTGGAGCAGACTCGGTGCAGCTCAAGAGAGCAACCCTTGCGTTTTGTAAGTCTGGAGCAGACTCGGCGCATCACCATCCGCACTTTGTAAGTCTGGAGCAGACTCGGTGCAGCTCAAGAGAGCAACCCTCGCGTTTTATAAGTCTGGAGCAGACTCGGCGCATCACCATCCGCACTTTGTAAGTCGGGAGCAGACTCGGTGCAGCTCAAGAGAGCAACCCTCGCGTTTTGCAAGTCTGGAGCAGACTCGGCGCATCACCATCCGCACTTTGTAAGTCTGGAGCAGACTCGGTACAGCTCAGGAGAGCAACCCTCGCGTTTTGTAAGTCTGGAGTAGACTCGGCGCATCATCATCCGCATCTCGCAAGTCTGAAATAGGTTTGCAGTTCGGGAAAAGTGATTTACATTTCATAGCAACGGGAAGGTCGTTGCCTTAGGTACGCACTTCTTTCCTCTTTCCTGAATTTTGGCTCAACTAGGCACCTATATACTAGTTTCCCCAAAATTGGAGGCAACTGTAGACACCAGGTCCCGAGTCGGTCCAAGATTAGGATTACCCGATGATGAAAATAAAGACCAATTCATGAGCAAGAAAATAGGAATCGGTTATCTCTTTGTCAAGTTCTTTTATTTTCCTCAAAATTCTTTTAAAGTGTTCATTCTTAGTTTTATTTTTATTTTATTTGTATTTTTATTTTTTTCCATGTTTTTGTATTTCATTTCAATATATTTTATAAAAAAAAAATTAATTAATTAATTAAAATTATTAAAAAAAAAAAAAAAAAATCGCGAACGTCGGGCGCGGCGGCGCATTTGCGGCAGCTCGCTGGCGCTGGGCGCTGGGCGTTGGGCGCTCGGCGCTCGGCGCTGGGCGCAGCGCCCTGCGCGCTGCGCAGCGCCTGCTGCGCGAGAAAGAGCGACGCGCCGTTGCGCGTCGCTAAAGACCAGCTGCGCGCAGCGCGCAGCGAGATGCGCACGCTGCGCGCCAGCTCGCCCAGGATCGGCGAGAAATCTCGCCGATCCTGCCCAGTCCCCGCCGCAACCGCCCATTTCCGCCGAAATTGATGTTTTTCACTTTTTAGGCTAAAAAAATAGTTTTTCCTTCTGATTTTTTTTTCAGATTTTGTTAAATTTAATAAATATGGGTCAAAATGGGTGGGAATTAAAATTCAAAAAATGACAAAAAAAAATTAAAAATAAATAAAAATGTTAATTGTCCAAATTTGACTTTAGGGATTTAATTTTGGATTTTTGTGTGTGTTTTGTGGAAAATTTGTGAGGGGGAATCTTGGGGAAATCTGAGGGGAGCTGGAGAGGGCAGAGCATGGTAGGCTTTACGTGAGTGGGATTTCATTTTGAGAAAGGGAAAAAAAAAAATTGGTTTTGGAAAGAGTAAGAAAATTCTCTCTAAAAATAGATTTTTTCCTAAGTCATTTGGGGGAAGAGCTTCTTGAGGGGAGTGAGTGGAGTTTGCTGGAAAAAACAAAAGGGTTCAAGGTTCTTGGATTTCATCTTTTGTTATTCTCCAAAACAAAAAAAAATATTTCTTCAATTCTCTTAATTCTTTTCTTTTACTCTACAAGTTTTCATCTTAAATTTCACTCTAGTTTTTTATCTCTAAAAATTTTTATTGATCTTGAAATCTTTGAGAAAGGAAAATCAATTCCTTAACTTGAATTTTTAGATCACATATCAAACAAAAAAAAAAATCAATCAAATCATTTTTCTTGTTGGTGTTCTTGAGTTTTTTAGACATAAACTCAAGATTTACTTGAACACATTTTCGAGTTAATTTTTCGGATCTTGACAAGAGATTAGATCGGGCTATCTTTCTTCAATATCATTTAATTCTGAGGGTAAAGATTCTTGGACCTATTTTTCATCTCATTTTTACTTCAATTTATTCATGTTAATTTATCTTAAGTTATGTTATGTTGTTATTTTTGTGAATTAATACATGTATGTATTTTTTTTGATTTGAGATCTATCTTTTTAGCATGAATATTCATCTTCTCATTTTGTCGTTGGCATAAAAATGGATAGATCTATATAATGCTAAAAACGGGATTTGTATGATTTTCTCTTTTATTATCACCTTTTTATAATTTTGTATGCTTAAATGTTATTACCGCATGATGCATGTTTTTCCTTTTATTTATTCATTTGATTTCATTGGCTTATTATTTTTATTATCGTTCTTATCATCATAAGAATTAATATTTATTTTTATCATCATCATTATATACGTTTTTAATATAACCCTTGCTAATTAATTGTTAACCATGTGGACCTTTGCTTTTGTTTGGTTTTTAATTATTTTCTGTGTTTTCTTACATAGATCTAAGGTTTCTAATATTATTTTTTCCATCGTTTCATTTCATCGTTCATCATTATTATTATTATCATCATTACTATTATTATTGCTATTTTCATTAATATTACTATTGTCATTATTTATCATTACACATTATCATTATTATCATTATTATTATTATTATTCTTGTCGTCTTTGTCGTCATTATCACTATTTATTTAATATTATTGTTATTATTATTGCTATTATTGTTATTTTTTTTACCATTTAACGTAATATTTTAATATGTCAACTAAGCTTCATGTATCACCTAATTTACTAGTCACTCAATATGCATATTTTACCTAGTTCATTATTTTTGTTTAATTGAATTTTGTTTGGACACTAACATCAATTTTACCTGTGTTTGTTTTTTTTTCTTGTGTCAAATTCCTGTGTTCCCCTGTTTGAGCGTCCGTGCGAATGGAAGAGGAGACCGGAGAATTATTATTATTTTATTGTACTTGTTATTTTTTTTGTTTGTTTTACTGAGTTATTTGGCATGTAATAATTAATTAAACCATTTATTTTATGCACGCTTAATCAAAAATCACACAAAAATATTTCTACAAATAAAATTGGATTTTCTAATAAAATGGGACCAACGTCCTAGTTTTCCATCCAAAATAAATTGTCACTTTAAAAATGATTTTCTTTAATTGTGCGTGAGAGGACCAACGTCCTCAACATTAATAAATACCCCGTTTTATGCATGATTTATATTTTATTTACAATGGGGGTTGTATTCCGCCCCTAGTTTTGTTGTAATTTAATTTTTTCATTATTATTTTTTTTATTTATCATTTCATATGTGATTGATGTGCGCTTTAAATTCAATGCATTAATCGTGTGAGAGGAGGGATAAAATTTTGTAATTTAAAAGCTCATTTATAATTAATCAAGACATGAATAAGTGTGAAATTCCGAACACCATCTCTGGTTTAGACCGATAAGAGGTTAAATTTTCCCAATTTCTCGTAAATTGGGTGGCGACTCCAAAATACCTCAAAAGTGCCTAAAAGTGTTATGGCGATGAATGGTCCTTTTCAATGTTCTATTGTGAAAGGAGGTGCCGAAAATATCTCATAACACTTAAGATCGGAAAAGACGCGATCCAATCCCTCGAATCCTAAAGCGGATTCCCGACGAGGGCCTTGCTGGTTTCGGCGCGCGTCACACAGTGGTAGGAACATTAAGTGCACAAGTGAAGCATTTTGCGAAGCAAATAGCATGCCGCCAAAACATCTTAACATCCACGCACGCGCGTGCTGTCGTACCACTTTCGGAGTTGCATTGCTGGGAACCTCATTAAAGGTTGCATCCAACCAGGTCAATTTTACTTTACCTCCACGCATATCATGTTCGGTTGGAACTGCTCCCAAAAGCTGATAACAAAGAGTTTGCCAATCCATATTTGTTCGACCGGTCACAGGTTCGCCGTCTATTGGTAATCCCGTCAATATTCCCACATCCTGAAGGGTAATGGTCGTCTCACCGCATGTCAGATGAAATGTGTGAGTCTCCGGTCGCCATCGCTCAACAAGGGATGTTATTAAATTCCAATCTAAAGACACCACTCCTATATTAACAACCCCTTCCAGACCAGCTGCCCTGATATAAGGTAAAATTCTATGGTCAATAGACGTGTAGTGCTCATCTACACTACACCTTCGGGTCCTCAACAAATCTCTCTCAGCCTGCAGCATGCAAACAACAAGTCAGGCCGTAAGGCCCTGATAACAAACAACTTGGATATTTATCTCTACGTTAAAATTATAATAAAATAATTACCGAATTGTTCCAAATTGTATCTGATCGGTGTCTCCCTTGAAGGGTCAGCAGTTCCCTATTAATAGGGCCCAGATTAATTCGTGCAACTCCAACGTATCGATCCATGTCCTAACCTGTATTAATTGCGCCATCATTCACTTCTTGTAAATTAAGTGCATGCAAATTTTATTTTTCCATATTGAAAACTAAAAATTACTCAAAATCGTACACCACCCCACTATTATATTATACCATTTTCCAATATAGATTACATTACATGTATTGTATTATAAAAAAATGTATATATACATATTACCATTCGCAATAATAACTTACATTTTCTAACTAAAAATGCATATCGTTTTTTATTCATGCATATATATATTAATTATGAACATTACTATTTTCTTTCGTAACACATTTTGTATATTATTACAACAAAAATAAAATATTAATAGATATTATCATTCGCAAAAATATTTAACATTACTATTTTATAAGTCACACCGTTCTTAATACATCATTAATATTACAAAACAAACAACAATTACATTTCTCCCCTAACTAACGATCTAATGCACATAGTGTTTAGGCCATCAGTTATAATTATGCCACCTACAATAAGTTCTTTGGGGTACTGGCATTGTATCCCTAACTTTTAAAAATTCTCCTTCGCTAATTCCGTAAACATTTTTCAGAAATATAGAAACAACCTCCCTGTACTCTGTCACTTCATCCATATTCCAAATTCTCATAATTGGTGGCAAAAAAATTATTGGTATCATCATTCAGATGGACTCAACTTTTTTTGCTTCCGTCATTGGATAACCACGCATTATAATATCCTGCAATTTTTTATTCATTCTTACAAAATACTCCCCCATTGTCATTCCATTCTCAATTCGGCTGCAGTACAAATCATCCCATTTTCGCTTCACTATTGCCTTGGCCAAATCACTCATCATGGCTCTAGGGGCTAAGACCAATTGCACCATCTATAATATCAAATTCACATTAATAAACTCACATCGCAATTTTATTATGCTGCATTATTTCACGTTCTTATATTTTACATTGTTATATTATAGGTTTTCCAAATTGATTTTCGGCAATATTGTGTCGAAAAAATACTTAACCTATTCCACGAACCTATATTACACGTTTATTATATTTTTCAGCAATGACTTTATTTTTTTAAAATAATACACAACAAAATCTTACCTTCAAAATGTTGATTAAAAATTAATTTTTCCAATCAAAACCTCCTGCATTTTGAAAAATAAAGTTATATTAGTCATATTAATAATAATAACGTTATAATATTTTCTACTTCAGCTACAAAAACTTATTAAAATATTTAGATCAACCTCAATCAAACATATTAAAATAACAATATATTAATTACTAATACTTTCATGCCATTTTACCTAACAATTAAAATGTTATCTCACAATTACAATATTATATAATAAATTACAAATAACCAAATACTTAACTTCAAAATACTGAACAAAATATTATTTCTCAATATCACCCGCCTGCAATTCGATACATAAGTTTATGCTAGTCAAAATCATTACATTAGTGTAATAATATTTTTTATTTCGGCCATACAAATTACATATTATTTTTACATCACTATTATACAATAATATTCGAATGCTCAAATAATAGAATACAACTAAAATATTAGCAATGAATTCTTTTATTACAGTTTACCTAACAACGAAATTATTATTTCACAGCTCTAATATTATCTATTACTAATTTCATGAAATATTAAACTTCACAACACTTTGAAAAACTTTTTCCAAATAGCAAAATAACTTATGCAACGAAATAAGAAACTTACCTTTGGTCTTCAAGCTTGTAAATGTATCTATGCAAACCACAGATAGCTTCTTATAGGCAAAATTGTAAAAAAAAAAAAAAATTAATTTTTTCCTTTTTTCCCGCACAGACTCGTGCATGGCAGAGGACACGGGTCTGTGATGGCTGCAGCGCACAGTATTTCCCGTGCGCTGCAGCCGCGTGGGAACAGTGCTCCCAGTCAGAAAACGGCAGAATTCATTACCGTTTTCTGGCCGGCCCCTGCAGGGCAGAAAACGGCACTTTCCAGTGCCGTTTTCTGCCTCCCTGCACCACGTCGCTTCACTTAGTGAAGCGACGATGTGCTAGCCAATCAGAAAATGGCACTATCATGTGCCGTTTTCTGACCTCCCTCCAGGCGCAAAACAGTGTCATTTTGCGCCTGGAGACACAAAAAAAAAATTAATAATTTGCCAGAAAACGGCAAACATTTGTGCCGTTTTCTAGCAAAATCACACTCCCCCCAGTGGGCCCCCCTAATTCAGAAAACGGCATTAATATGTGACATTTTCCGGCACACCAATTTTACAATTATGTTTCCTGTAGCACCACCCTGCCTAATTTGTTCAGTTTTCACACCAAACTAAAAAAAAAACCCCGCTTTCTGACATTAAGAGACCGGATGGGACCCACTTGTCAGAAAACGACAACCTAGGTTGCCATTTTCTGACATGTATATATATATATATATATATATATATATATATATATATATATTTATAAATGGTTGAACCAAATCAATCTACATCCACATATTGACGGGGAATACTAACAATAATTTCTCTCTAAATATTTAGAATAATTTTTTTTTTCAAACTAAGTGTATACATTAAATTTAAAAATCAAGCCAATAAAATATAATAATTAATTTATTTTTCCAAATATAAAATTGTTGGCAAATAATACAATTCGATCGTAAGAGCTTTTATATATATATATATAGGCAACTTGCAATTGTTTTGGTACATTAGATGAATTCGGAGTAGGCTCAAATCCGGCAATGATCAAGGATAATAATTCAAATAATATTTGCTGTATCTTTTAGGTTTAAATGTTTCTGTATTAAGCCCCAAATTTAACTTGCCAAAACAAACTAAAACAATCTAAAATATTATTTTACAATACAATAATGGAAACAAACATGTAAACCTCTATCCAAACAACCCATAAATCCATTTATTAATAATTAATTGTGGAGCTGGCAATTTAAAATTTAGTTAATTATAAATTAAATTATTAAAAATAAAATATAATTATATCATGCAACTGGTCACCCTTTTTCAAACTCCTCGTGACCTTTCCATAATAAAAATCACATCCCTTCATAAAATTAATTATCTCTTGTTATAAAATATGAAAAACTATATAGAATAGTATATGAATAAATTATATGAATAAAGGCAATAGAATGAGTTTAGAGAAAATGAGAGAAAAGTAAGTATTTTATTCCGACTCAACCATCATATTATTCCATGAAAGATGCCTCTATTTATAGGCCTTAGGGACATAAATTACATAAGAAAACATAAATATACAAGTTACAAACTAAATGCTTGAGTTACATAAGTTGAAGAGTTGTGGAATTTGGAGGGTTGGAAACTTGAAGAGTTGGAGAGTTGGAGAGTAGGAAGGACATTCACAACTTATTTATTTACAACACTCCCCCTTGAATGTCCGTAAAGCTAAAAATTGAGAAATTGTGCCTCGTTAAAACCTTACTAGGAAAAACCCAATGGGATAAAAACCCAGTGAAGGAAAAAGAGTACACAATATTTATAATATACATAGTAAACTGCCTCACTAAAAACCTTGCCAAGAAAACCCAGTGGGATAAAACTTTTGCTAAAGAAAAAGAGAACAGCGCAATGTATATTACTCCCCCTCATACAGACATATCTTTAAGTCTGCGCATTCCAATACCGTATCTCAACTTTTCGAATGTTGTAGTGGGTAATGTTTTGGTAAATAAGTCTGCCAAATTCTCACTTGAACGAATTTGCTGAATATCTATTTCACCTTTCTTTTGAAGATCATGAGTGAAGAAAAATTTTGGTGAAATGTGTTTTGTTCTATCTCCTTTGATGAACCCACCTTTTAATTGAGATATGCATGCTGCATTATCTTCATACAGTATTGTTGGAATGTTTTCTTTAAAATGCAAGCCGCACATCTTTTGGATATGGTGAATCAATGACCTTAGCCAAACACACTCTCGACTTGCTTCATGCATTGCAATTATTTCTGCATGATTTGAGGAAGTAGCAACTAAAGTTTGCTTTGTAGATCGCCATGATATGGCCGTACTTCCATAAGTGAATAGATAGCCTGTTTGTGATCGAGCTTTATGTGGGTCAGATAAATATCCTGCATCTGCATATCTAATTAAATGTGATTTGGATTTATTAGAGTAAAATAAACCCATATCAATTGTTCCCTGGAGATATCGAAAAACATGCTTAATTCCATTCCAATGTCTTCTTGTTGGAGAAGAGCTAAATCTTGCCAGTAGATTTACAGCAAATGCTATATCTGGTCTTGTATTATTAGCAAGATACATCAATGCACCCATAGCACTTAGATATGGTACTTCAGGACCAAGAAGTTCTTCTTCATTCTCTCGGGGACGGAATGGATCTTTATTAACTTCTAATGATCTTACAACCATTGGAGTACTCAATGGATGTGCTTTGTCCATATAAAATCGCTTTAAGATCTTTTTCGTATAAGTTGATTGGTGAATAAAAATTTCATCCTTTAAATGCTCGATTTGCAGGCCAAGACAATATTTTGTTTTTCCAAGATCTTTCATTTCGAATTCTTTCTTTAAATAACCTACTGCTTTTCTAAGCTCTTCAGGAGTTCCAATGATATTTAAATCATCAACATATACATCAATTATGACAAATTCTGATCCTAATCTTTTTATAAATACACATGGACAAATTGGATCATTAATATATCCTTCCTTTAACAAATATTCACTAAGACGATTATACCACATTCGTCCAGATTGCTTTAATCCATATAATGATTTTTGTAATTTTATTGAACAAATTTCTCGAGAATCTTTATACGCTTCAGGCATTTTAAATCCTTCAGGGATTTTCATATGAATTTCACTATCAAGTGAGCCATATAAATAGGCTGTAACAACATCCATTAGACGCATGTCAAGCTTTTCATAAACTGCCAGGTTAATTAGATATCTAAAAGTAATTGCATCCATTACTGGAGAATATGTTTCTTCATAATCAATGCCAGGTCTTTGCGAAAATCCTTGTGCAACCAATCGTGCCTTATATCTTACAATTTCATTTTTCTCATTTCTTTTTCGCACAAATACCCATTTGTACCCCACTGGCATTACTCCTTTAGGTGTTCGGACTACAGGTCCAAATACTTCACGTTTTGAAAGTGAGTTCAATTCTGCTTGAATTGCATCTTTCCATTTTGGCCAATCATTTTTCTGTCTACATTCTTCAACAGATGTAGGTTTAAGATCCTCATTTTCTTTTAAAATATCACTAGCAACATTATATGCAAAAATGTTGTCGACAACTATATCTTTTCGGTTCCATCTTTTTCCTATATGGACATAACTTATGGAGATCTCTTCATTATTATTTTCAGGTACCTGGACCTCTTCTGGGGTTTTATGATTAGTTATGTCTTGTGTCTCTTCAGGAGTGTTCGCCTCTACGATATGACCATCTTGATTATTTGCTCCTTTCCTTTTTCGAGGATTTTTATCTTTGGAACCGACCGGTCTACCACGCTTCAGGCGTGGGTTGCTAGTATTTGTAGTATTAGATTGTCTTACAGGAACATCAATTCGAATAGGAGCATTTACAGCTGGTATATGAGATTTAGTAACTCTTCTTAAATCAGTGAATGCATCTGGCAGTTGATTTGCAATATTTTGCAAATGTACTATCTTTTGAACTTCCAGTTCACACTGTTTTGTTCAAGGATCTAAATGAGATAGTGATAATGCATTCCAAGTAACTGCTTTTTCCAGCTGTTTATTCTCTCCCCCTAATGTTGGGAAAATTGTTTCATCAAAATGGCAATCAGCAAATCTTGCCGTAAATAAATCTCCAGTTAATGGTTCAAGATATTTAATTATTGAAGGAGATTCATACCCAACATATATTCCTAACCTCCTTTGAGGACCCATCTTTGTGCGTTGTGGTGGAGCAATTGGCACATATACTGCACAACCAAAAATTCTAAGATGAGCAATATTAGGTTCTTGACCAAAAGCTAATTGTAATGGAGAGAATTTATGATAACTTGTTGGCCTAATGCGCACAAGTGCTGCTGCATGTAGAATAGCATGCCCCCAAGCAGAAATAGGGAGTTTTGTTCTCATAAGTAATGGTCTAGCTATTAACTGTAGGCGTTTAATAAATGATTCTGCTAAACCATTTTGTGTATGAACATGTGCAACAGGCCTTTCAATTGTTATTCCAATTGACATGCAATAATTAGAAAAAGCCTGAGACATAAATTCACCAGCATTATCAAGACGAATTGACTTGATTGTGTAATCTGGAAACTGTGCTCTCAATCGAATTATTTGAGCAAGCAATCTTGCAAATGCCAAGTTGCGGGTTGATAATAAACACACATGCGACCATCTTGTAGATGCATCAATTAATACCATAAAATACTTAAATGGTCCACATGGTGGATGAATAGGCCCGCAAATATCACCCTAAATACGTTATAAGAATGCGGGGGATTCAATTCCAATTTTAGCTGGTGATGGTCTAATAATCAATTTTCCTTGAGAACAAGCAGCACATGAGAATTCTTTGAATTGAGGAATCTTTTGGTTCTTCAATGAATGTCCATGTGAATTCTCAATAATTTTACGCATCATTATTGAACCGGGATGGCCTAACCGGTCATGCCAAATTATAAATATTTTTGGATCAGTAAACTTCTGGTTTACTGTAGCATATGTCTCAATTGTATTAATTTTTGTATAATACAAGCCAGAGGATAATGTTGGCAATCTCTCTAAAATACGTTTATTACCTGATGCATTATTTGTAATATACAAATATTCAATATCATTCTCATTTCCAGTCTCAACATGATATCCATTGGAACGAATATCTTTAAAACTTAACAAATTTCTTCGAGACTTGGAAGAAAATAATGCATCATTTATAGTAAGTTTTGTTCCTTCAGGTAATAATATAGTAGCTCTTCCAGAGCCTTGAATTAACTTTGTATTACCCGATATTGTATTAACATTAGCATCTTTTAATATCAAATGATAGAAATATTTTTTATGTTTGAGTATGGTATGTGTTGCAGCACTATCAACAAGGCAAACATCTTCATTATTGAGTATCGGCCCAAATAAAGAATTTGAAACATCCATTCCTTCATTAAAAATAAAATAAAAAAAAACATAACATATAATTAGAATATGGCAAATACTTAAATATCTATATATAACCACTCAAATAAGAAAAAAAAAAACTAAAATAAAATACTTAAGTAAACACACTATTGAAATATAGAAATAAAGTAAACACACTATTGAAATGTAGAAATAAGACAATAATTTTAAACTTTCTTATCTTTTATTTTCTTCATTATTCTTCATGACTCTTGGAGAAAATCTGAAGCATCCAAATGAGTAATATCCGCAAGATCTCCAAAATCATCATCATCATTATAAGCCAAATTTGCCTCAACATCATTATTTTGGTCAACTGAATTTATTTCCACATTTTTCCCTTTTCTTTTAATGGAGGCTTGATAAAGTTTAACAAGATGGTCAGCTGTACGACAGGTACGGGACCAATGACCTTTCATTCCACATCGATAACATGAATTTTCTTTAGTTTTTGAAGAGCTATTATGGTCGATCTTATTTTTCCCTTTTTCTCCATTATTGTTCCACTTTAGGTGGTGGGAAAAATTATTGTCATTATTGCCACTATAATAACGGTAATTATTTCGTCCACGTCCTCTTCCTCTACCACGACTACGACCGCGACCACGACCGCGGCCATGGCTATGGTTATGTTTTGCTACATTCACTTCAGGGACTGGAGCGTATCCTGTAGGACGAATCTCATGATTTTTCATTAATAGCTCATTATTTTGTTCTGCTACTAGTAAGCATGAGATTAATTCAGAATACTTTTTGAAACCCTTTTCTCTATATTGCTGCTGCAGGAGCACATTTGAAGCATGAAAGGTTGAAAAAGTTTTCTCTAATAAGTCCTCATCAGTAATCTTTTCTCCACATAGCTTTAACTGAGAACTAATTCTAAAAACAGCAGAATTATATTCACTTACAGTTTTAAAATCTTGAAATCGCAAGTGTATGCATTCATAACGAGCTTTAGGTAATATTACCGTTCGTTGGTGATCATATCGCTCTTTTAAATTATCCCACAATTCAAGTGGATCTTTCACTGTCAGATATTCAGCTTTTAAACCTTCATGTAGATGATGACGAAGAAATATCATCGCCCTTGCTTTGTCTTGATTGGATGCTTCATTTTCAGTTAAAATTGTATTCCCAAGCCCTTTAGCATCAAGATGAATTTCAGCATCGAGAACCCATGGCAAATAATTTTTGCCAGTAATGTCAAGAGCCTCAAACTCAAGTTTAGTAATATTTGACATATTGCAAATTGGAAAGAAATAAAGGAGAAAATATTTTACTACGAACCGTGGAGCGAAATCGTGCTGATAACGTGTTATAAAATATGAAAAACTATATAGAGTAGTATATGAATAAATTATATGAATAAAGGCAATAGAATGAGTTTAGAGAAAATGAGAGAAAAGTAAGTATTTTATTCCGACTCAACCATCATATTATTCCATGAAAGATGCCTCTATTTATAGGCCTTAGGGACATAAATTACATAAGAAAACATAAATATACAAGTTACAAACTAAATGCTTGAGTTACATAAGTTGAAGAGTTGTGAAATTTGGAGGGTTGGAAACTTGAAGAGTTGGAGAGTTGGAGAGTAGGAAGGACATTCACAACTTATTTATTTACAACATCTCTAAAATTCTTCTTTTTATCATATGGACTCTAGAGAAATAAGCATAATTGACTTGCTGACCTGAAACATCTTTGAAATGCCTCATTACGTTTGCAATTCCCTTGATGGATTTAATGTAAACAACACCATCTCAGAAGACCGTATAATGTCATTTACTAAGCATATTAGGCTTTTTACCATTTATAAAATATATATATATATATTTACATGTCAGAAAACGGTAACTTAGGTTATCGTTTTTTGACAAGTGGGTCCCACCCAGTCTTCCAACCAAACCTGGACAAAAAATAAAATAAAATTGTCAGAAAACGACAACCTAAATTGCCGTTTTCTGGCAACCAAGTGTATTTTTTTCGTTTGAACCACCCTGTCAGAAAACGGCAACCTGAATTGTCGTTTTCTGACACACCAATTTCTTAAAAAAAATTACCGTATCCCTACTTTTCTAATTTTTTTTGGTTTTTACACCAAAAAGAAAAAAATCCCCTCATCAGTTGCAATTAGAAAACGATTTATGGGTAACAATACAGATGTTAGATAATAATGATTTTATTTTAAGAAATGTTAGATAATAATTCTATAAATATTAAAACATTTCATACTGTTTTTATTAATTGTGTATTTAAAACAGAAATACTGTAATGGATATTATTACAATTGATTGTATTTGTTTTGTTATAGACACTGCAATTTTCATCATTAGGTAATTATCTAAAAAATTACATTTTTAGTATTACTATTATTTGCTGTCACATCATCTTCTTCACCATCATCTCCACTACTATCAATATCATCACTCTTCAAGAATCTCTCTGGCTCCAAATCCATTGGATCCTCCCCTATATTTGGGTCTCTTGCCATATCTGGGATCAAGAATTCACTGCCACGTGCATGTTATACATATTTGTTGTTCAGAATATATAATTACTCTTTATGTGCTTTTCAATAACATTAGGTATACATTTTTTTATTTGATTTTATCTTTTAATTTATACCCTTTTTTTTTAAGTCAATGAGTTATATTCATTAAGTTTTATTATTATTGTTAGGCTAAAAACTCATTAAGTTTTACTAATTTGATAAAAAAAAAACATAATATCATTATGTTAATGTGGTAAAAATAAGTAATATATTTTTTCTCAATTATTTTATATTTGGTTTAGTTTTAATTTTTTTTTAAATTTATTTGACCTAATTTTAATTTTTTTAAAATGTGAAATCGACTCAATCGGAACATAAAGAATTTAATTGACTATTAAAAAAAACTTAAAAGGCATATTTAGCCGTTAAACCCTTTTGTTATAAATTATTTTTTTCTGTTGGATTTCCATTGAGCCGAGCAGTTTGTATAATTGGAAGATCTAATTTATAAAATGGTTATTTGATAACTTATTAATTTACCTTTTTTTTTTGTTAAGTAACTATTGTCTTTTTATGCTATTATTATTCATATATTTTATTTTGGAATTAATAATTTAATGCATTAATCAACTTTTTAGTTTTAAACAACATACGATTGCCAAATTTAATATTAGCCATTATTTGTATCACACTAATAAAAACTGTTTGAAATATCTGCTATATATGCTGATAAAAATTATATAAAATTACACCTTAAAAGGACAAAATTTATGTTAAATTGTTCATACACTATATATGTATTCTCTTTACTGATAAAAATTATATAAAATTACACTTTAAAAGGACAAAACTTATGTTAAATTGTTCATACACTATATATGTATTCTCTTTATGTGCTTTAATTTAATCGGACGATTTAAATGTGCATATATATTTAATCGAACGATTTAAATATACACATACACGCACTACGTATGCACGTGCACACCATATCTTAATTTTAATAATTGACGTAAATATTTGACTTTAGTTCTAGAATAAAGTCATTGTGAAAAAGGGAAATTGCGATTTCTTAATAAGAGAAATGTCCTTTTTATATGTTTTGCCTATATTATTTTTATTTTTATACATCTAAATATTTCTTATGAATTTAACTTATTTATTTATATCAAATATATGCTAATGTTAATGTGTAGAGACTCCAACAAACAACATAAAAGTTCAAACTAGAGCTAATTTAACGTTGCAAACATATGGAATTCCTATTACTGAAATTGTATTGTAATTTTGACATAGAAACTCCACTGAATTGTCAATTGAGAGATTAATCAAGAATTTCTTTACCAAAATAACGACTCTTGAAATTCCAAATATCCAGCCAGCCTTTATGACTTTATCAATACAAAATAGTAGTTATGTTAGTTTACTGATGTAAATTGTTCTACTGTGAACACAACATTCAATTGATCTTAATTATATGACAAATGAAATTAACTCCTCTATTCCCTAAAATTGCATTCCCTAACATTGAGCTAAAACTTTTCAACTCTCAGATTCGAAGACACTGCTAACGCAACGAATCATTAGCCCCTTGGGAAATGTAAATGCATCATTTGCTCAGTCAACAAAAGGATTTAAAATCAAAATGAACATTTAATTAGAATTCTATCTCAAACCTAAAAAAGATTCAAAATCAGAAGCTACACATCACACACTTAAATACCTATCTCAAACCATTAAGATCTTGCAGGAGGAATATTCTACTCAAATAAATAGACTGATGCCCAAATGTCATTGAAACCTAAATGTTCTTAAGCTGCTTGTCTTACATTATACATGCAATATCCTCTCTAATTATTATCAAAAGCTAGTTGCTACATTGGTTAGATATTTACATATAATTCCATAAAGTTAGGGCATTCGTCTATCTACAGGGTAAGCCAAATTAGTAAAAACTGAGATTGTTCACTCAAATGCTATCGACATGAATGTGTCATCGTCCAAAAGCGAATCAATATCAATAAGGTCATCACCACCATAAACCAATTCATTTGGGCTGCTCAGTTCCATGCCACTTTCCTGCAAAAAATATGGGAATGATTTTGCTGTTCCGTTAGAATTCCACTCTGGAGTAATGATAATCATAAGAAATTCAAAAAGTTCTGTCTGCTCATTGGACTTCATTTACAAGCAAGGCGATGAGTTATCAACTATTGAGCAACCAATTTCAAAGCTAAGGCGGCATTATATGAGCAAACACAATTACATGCTTGGACATGGAAACCGAAATGAAAAGATTGACATGTTCAAAAAGGATCCACCGATTCATCTCACAGCTCAATACGTCAAAATGGTCAAGTGACCTAGTAGACATTCTAAGTTGCAAAACTGGGATACTGGAACAAAGTACCAAGAAAGCTTTAGTCCTCAGTCGAAGTCTGACCATAAGGATTTGCGGGTTGTAAAGTTTTAACAGGGACTTCTATGTGGTGATTAGAAGATACCTGGTACATAAGGCTAACTAGTCATCTCTTAGAAATGAGTAAGCTATGGTGCCAATGCATTTATGATTATAATTCACAGAAAAAGATGCTTTGCTTTAATTAAAGAAATCCAAAAAACTTTAATACAGCAAAGAAATATCCCATATATAATATCTAGAAAACATACACAGATGGACATACCTTAGCTTCCCGGAGTTTTTCAAAATAATTCAGCAATCTCCGGTATTGAGCTTGCCCTTCTGGACAATGGTACATGGATTTTACCCTAGTAAGTGCTTTTTGCTGCCTTTCCTCATTTTGTTTCCTTCCTTCCTTTAGAAAATCATAATCGTCCTCTTTTGGAGGCACATGTTCAACAATGGACTCTCTAGTAACTGCATCTCGGCGGAATCCCCGCAGACCACTTCCTTTACGTCTCCAGCGAAGAATAACCTTCTCCAGGATTCCAACAGACCAAATGATTGTTCTATATTGCTTCCTTACCTGGTGCCCCCTTACATGTGCCTTTCATATGATGAGAGTCAAAAGTCAGCACAAAACCAAAAGCATGCAAAGAATTCAGAGACAGAGAGAGAAAGGTTGATGTAAGACATTTCTTTTTATTAATAAGACTGAAATGCACCATTTCAAATTCCAAAAAGCATTGATCAGGGCCAAAAATACAAATTTAGAAAATGCAGCATTGCAAATTTCAAAATTATGCAATCATACATGAAATGTTGATAAGGGCCCAGATTAAAGTCATTCTGACACAAATGAACTATTAGCCAATCAACTCTAAGCTGAACCCACATTAAATATTTACCTAACCTGGTAGGTCCTTGAGCTATTTACCCATTTTGATTTTCCATATAGGCTTTAATAGCATCATGCAAGCCGGATGATGAAAAAATGTCATGTCGCATAAATTTCAAGAGTAGCAGGATCACTATAACTGACTCCATTTAGTTGCTCAAGCATTTTTGTTTGACTAATTACCAATGACCCAAAACAAAAGAGTATGTTCTAGAAGTAGAAACATAAATGAAGCAAATGCACCCAAGGTCCTCAAAAGAGCAAAATGAAGATGACAATTCTATTCCCACACCTTGTCTTAGACTAACATTTCTCATTAAATGACAGTAAATCAGACAACAGCTCATGCAAAATCAGGGTTGTGTATATATACATCTATAAAATTTCTCAAGCAGGAAAAATTTACTATGTTATTATGATAATTTATAGAGCTGAAAACAAATCCTGAAGCTGAAGAAAAGCAGAATTGGAAACTCACCTGTATTTTAACAATACGTTGCCGAATTATCAGGAATTCTTTTCTCTTTTTCCAACCACGGTACTTCTTTTGAATTTGTACTGCTGCAGCATTGACTACTCCCTCTGAATGCATGGGCCTATGCATCTTGGCAGCTAAAAGTGCAAGAGCATGCCCATCCAATATACTGGATTCATCATCACCACTGTCAGTTAACTGTTTCCGCTGGAATGACTGCATCCTAAATACTTGATGTATGCGGTTAGCAGCTTGTGTAGCATTGCGGATGGCAGAAAGTGAATCCTTCAGTGACAGCACATTTGGCACATCACTATCATCCCCAGGTGTAGCCATTCTTTCTGCAATTGTTTGAATAGCTGCCATTCCCGAAACATTTGCGTCAGAGCCTTCCTTTGAATCATTCAATGTAAGCAAATGCAGGTAGCTGGTCAAAGATGACTCTGCAAGGAACCCAGAGATTCCCTTTTGTCCATTGCCTGAAGCAAGGTCAGCTGGGGTTCTACCCAAAGGAAATTCCGGAGATGGATCTGTTATTAGTCCAGTATCTGCACCCAACAAGACAAGGGCAACAACTGTCTCTTCTCTGTATTCCACAATAATTTAAGCAAAAATTATTAGTATCATCAAACTGAAGCAAAAACCATGTATTGGGACTAACTACCACTTGTGAGATATGGTGTGCTTATAAATAGTAGCATGCAGCTTCAGACTAAGGTAAGTTGTCTAGAACAACTAGAAAAATGAGTTTTTAACTTTGTCAAAATTGATTCTAAGCAAAGACATTCTAAATAATCTAGCCAAAAATCATGTCTTGAAACTAACAAAGCCCATGATTATAATCTAATGTGATCCTTTGCAACACCAATATGAGTGTAATCCACATAACTCCCTCATTGGAACCATGATGTCACAATGGCCCAGTATGAGAAACCAGAAGTTCGGCCAAAGAATATTCCCAAGTGCATCACAAGAGTTAGAAAAATCAAATTCTTGCCTGCCATAGAATGCAGCCCAATGAAGGGCAGTCCAGCCATTCGCATCACGGAAATTGATATTTACTCCAGCAGTCACTATTGGCTTTATGGCCCAATCATAACCAAGCGCAGCTACTAGGTGTAGAACACCTTGCCCATCATTGTCCAACACACTTGGACCTTTAACACTTTCAGCAACCATGTGAAGAAGCCATGGATAAAACTTCTCTTGCATTGCCTTCTGAAGGAACTTCATTTTTACTTCATCTTGTGACGTACATCTCTCCAAGGTTGCTTCTGCTGTTTGGTAACTTTCATCCTCCTCCCTCAATAGAATAACTTTGCTTATTAATGCCTGTTTCTCTCTAGCACCATGAAAGAGAGTATTTGGAGGACTGGAAGACCGCAAAGAGAGCAACCTTTCAAATCGTAGATGAAGATGCATGTCATCTGTACCAACACCATAAATATCTGAGACAACCACATCTTCAGCAGATCCTTCTTGGTAATCAAATTCTCGCACTTCACTACAAGCCACTCTGTTGGAACATGTAACATAAAAAGGAACCCTTCCAACGCTGTGAGACGGAGCGTAGCAACAAAGAATCCCATCAGCCAAAACATCAGCTGGCACCTCCACTTCACCAAACATGCAAGACCAGTTATACTTCACCACATCTTGCTGACTCTTCAAAAATGTTCCCATAATATGAACCTGTTTCACAGCAAAGTCAATGAGCAACTATAAGCTCTTCATATCTCCAACACCATTTCTAAAGAATTTGAAGGAGGTAGGGAACACATTCCAAAATTTGGAATTAGCTGGAAAAACTCCATCCAGTATAAAGACATAAAGAAGCAATACAAATAAATTGAAAATGAAGGTAATAATCTTGATAAATGAAGGGTGGACTCGGAAAAAATGCACCTACATAGAAACAAAGTAATTCATGAAAAAAAAACTATTTGAACATACTGCAGTTTTTAAAAGAGTTACAAATAAAATCACTGCTGTAGCCACAAACTGACGAAACCGCTGGAAGTTTGGAACATTTAACAAATGAAACTATACAATAAAAATTCAAGGAAAATGTCTCACAATAACAAATAAAAGGAGTGCTCTATGAAAACAAAAAACAATTCCATATGAAACCAGTAACATATACCTCTGCTTTTGAGTCTGCATAGGCCCACTTCGGTGAAAAATCAATTATGCTGTAAAGTTGGTCTTGTGAGAGAGAGGGGCTGAGTGAAGAATCATCAACCACATTTCCACATTCAACTGAGCTCCATGAAAGACCAGACGAGGATCTCATATGTAAATCATCCACCTCTCCAAGTTCTCGAGTAACCCAGCGAGAAAAGCTATCAACTTTCTTCAAGCTCTCTTCTCCATCTCGCAATGGTTGTTTCTTAATAAATGCATATTTGCTATTTTCCTCCACAGAAATGTCATTCTCAAATTTCCTGTGAGCCAAAAGTTGTGGTTCATCATTTTTCATCTGCATTTGTAGGGTATTATCCAGAAGTTCCTCATTGTGCTGAAGAGGACCCGACAAGAATTCCTCAAGTGCATTTTGTAAGTCACCATTATAAGTTCTTTGCTCGAATAACCTCGTATCCACATCATAAGCCAATCCCGGATCCATTGTTTGGCTGATTTGGCCATCGGGCAAGTGCAAAGAATTGTTTTGGTACATCATCTGGTAACATTTAAAATATAGTATGAACAAATAATACACAGGCAATAAACAATCATCAAGAACAAATTAATCCCAATAATCATACCCCTGATGTAACTGAAGGTACCTAGACATACAAAATGCAAGACATAACCATTTCAACAAAGAAAAGGTGCACCAAATAAAACACAAACAAAGATGTTCCGCTTACAGGCAAAACACGTGTCGCCCTCGTAGATTATATAGTTGAAAAACTGCAAACCACTAATAGGATAAAGGAAACCATACAAGTGATCCATATTTGGAATCCCCCCCAAAAAAAAAGGAAAAACAGAAAAAAAAAAGTACCTGATTATAAAACCTTGCTTTTGAGAGAGAGAGAGACAGAGATCATATCCTCAATCATGCTTTGACTTTCAAATACACCCATTGAAACTTAACAAAATCATAACCATTCTGCTAAGCTAAGGATATGCATTTTCAAGTCCCAAACATAAGTTAAGGTTATGCATTTTCAACACATGTACACTAGGTGTGAACAAACCATCTCAATCACCTCTCAGGAACTTAAATGAGTACCAAACACAATTACTTACTAAAGGCACAATGTACAATGAGGCACCAAAAGATCTTGAAGCAAAGACGCAAGTCGAAGGTGCAAAAGAGAATTGTGCCCAAAGAGGTCAGTTGGGGGAATGAAGAAAATTCAAAATAACAAGAACAAGAAGGAAAGAAAATTCTTCCAAAAACGAAAACAAAACAAAAACAAAGACCCTGCAGACAAAGAAGAGGAAAGAGAGAGAGAAAAAAAAAAGGAAAAGAAAAGGAAAGATACAGAACAGAAAGGAAAAAGAATAATGCCAAAAGAAGAATAAAAGACCCTGCAAAACAAAACAAAAAAGAAAACTAATCCGGGACAGAGCCTAAAATAAAACAAACCCAGAAAACAGATCCAGAAAATAGAAATGGGTGAGAAACAAAGAGGTAAGGGGAAGACAGAAACAAAATAACCAGAACAAGAAGGAAAGAAAATTTTTCCAAAAAGGAAAACAAAACAAAAACAAAAGCCCTGCAAACAAAGAAGAGGAAAGAGAGAAAAAAAAAAGGAAAAGAAGAAGAAAGAGACAGAACAAAAAGGAAAAAGAAAAATGCCAAAAGAAGAATAAAAGACCCTGCAAAACAAAACAAAAAAGAAAACTAATCCAGGACAGTGCCAAAAAGAAAACAAACCCAGAAAACAGATCCAGAAAATAGAAAGGGGAGAGACAAACAAAGAAGACTTAATGTAAAGGGGAGAGAGACATGAATGGCTCATGGTGGTCTAGGGCATGCCTTTCCACCTTTCCGGTGATAGCAACAGTTTGTTCAGCTAAAATGCAATAAATTTATGGCATGTTTACATCATACTTAGCAGGTCTGAAGGCATCAAGTCTGCTGGTGCTGATCCTTAAAATTTCTTACCATTTCCTGGCTAAGTTTGTTGAAGTTTCTGTTGAAGGTTAATGATATGCACCTTTCCAGTTTTTAGGCCTGAAAGAAGGTCCACTCTAAGCCATAATGCATGACCAATTGAAGAGAATCTGCCTTTTCCTCCAGAGGTACTAGAGGAAGCACTCCAAGTGCACCATTTAATAACTACGATACTTCCTACAGATGAGCACATTTCTCCTCCCTCTCATACTTCCTACAGATGAGCACATTTCTCCTCCCTCTCTCTCACAAAAACACATACATAGTTCATGGGCACCAAAAAGCAGAAAATATAAAATGATTGTTCCACAATCAGGAACTTAATCTTTTCATTTGAAGAAGCTGATAATGCCTTGCAAAATAAAGGTACCCTAAGTAAAAGATTTCACATATATAGGTTTGTCATTTATCGATGGAGAAACAACAAATTCTCTGCATTTCCACTTATTCACCTGTCTCTCTTAAAATGACGTGAAAAAGTAGATATGAAGAGCAAAGCAATCAAATACCTGCCATTGTGATTCTATTGGCAGAGAACCACCAAATTCCCCTTTGTCAGCACTCCCACTGGCAAAAATCTCACCAAGAGCGTCGCTCCTTCCAAAACTTGTAGCATCAGGTTGGGTGGAATTCACTGGTAAATGAGAAGGTACACTTTGATGTCCCATTGTACATTGTTCCAAAACCTCCTCCCAGGATGTCAAGCTTTGCGACACGTTACTGAAAGTACCATCATTATTTCCAGGCCCATATGAAAATGGACGTACTT
Source organism: Excoecaria cochinchinensis (assembly GCA_947683425.1). Lineage (NCBI taxonomy): Eukaryota > Viridiplantae > Streptophyta > Magnoliopsida > Malpighiales > Euphorbiaceae > Excoecaria > Excoecaria cochinchinensis. The sequence continues at coordinate 10,713,843 of CANTUQ010000050.1, forward strand.
CAGAAATTGATGACTGACCTTCCATATTATCTGTTCACAATTTCAAGCATACAGTCAAATTATATTCAAGATCAAGAAGAAGCTTTACGTGCAACAGCCAAAAGTTGAAATAAATTGAGTACAAATACTAGAGATAATATCCAAAAGAAATTTCCATAACAAATAGCAATCTTACCAGAAGTTGGAAGCAGAAAATGAGAGCTCGATATGCCACCATTTTTTTTGTCTGTCACGGAAATACTGTGCATTTGTGGAGACTCAAGACGAGAGTGGTGTCCTGAACTTGATTGCTGACTATCAGCTGCATTAATAAATTGCAAGCAGTGAGCAAGAGTCAAAAAGTGTATTAATTAAATGTTCTTAGTCACAATCCAACATTATAAAATTTATCCGGGAAAGGTGTATAAGATAAGCAAATGAAGACCATTGATGGAGCACCAGAGAAGTGCCACACAGGACCAAGAGTCGGAAATGTGTATCACATTAAATGTTAAAAGTCACAATGACAATTTCGTTCGATTTTTCCCAAAAGAGCATATTGGATGAGCAAAAGAAGACCATTGACTGAGCTCTTAAGAAATGCCACAAGGGAACAGGAGTATAATCCAAAAAAAAAGGTCTCCTTGATATCAAAAATGGAATAACAATTCTTAGAACCATCTAGAGGAGTTTCAATAGTTACAACTCTCTCCAACTAAACCACAAAATCACCAGAAAATAGCCTCCTACACATCACTCCACCCTACATTGAGTACTCCATGTCCTCAACTCGTACTCATCATTAACAAGTAAAAACACACCAATAGCAACAAATAAAGGACAGAAATACCTGAATCAGCATCTTCAGTACATGATGAAAGAGTACTGGTTGGGCTTGTTGAATCTGTAATTGCAGAAGGCTCTTTGTTATGACACAAAGCTAAGCTGTTTGAAGGGCTGCTAGTAGTCCTGTTACCCTGATGAGAAAACATAAAAAATATGCAAAATATTTCAGATTTGGCTAGTGCATCCTAAAGCCATCTCGCAAGATTGGAAAAATTACAAGAATAATTAGGAAAAATGAACAAAAGGTGTACTACCTTTACTTCCAAGTAGTGGACAAAAACTATATGCATCAATTCCCTGCAGCAATCAACAAAACTCATAAAACAAACAAAAGAACAGCATGCATATATAGCTCAAACAGGATTTATAGTCAAAGAAAAATAGCTTACACACACACACACACATAACAAATTGCCAATTAAAATGATCAAAAAATTATAACTTCAAAAAATGAGAGAACATGAAGAACAACTTTTAGAAAATAAAATAACAGACCTAGTCCACTTATAATTCCCTCTTGTAAGGATCTTATGACACTGACTCAATTACAATTATAAACAGAAAAGATTCGAATTTTTCCCTTTTTATAATTATCACTTCCCTGTTAATCCTTAAGTAAAAAAAAAAAATATAAAGATGATGCAGGAAGTACTGCTTGCATAGTTTCATCCAGCTAACAATCTCTACTCTTAATCATTCATCGATTTTCTTTTTTTTTTTTTTCTTGTTTGAAGATACTTCATTTTTTTGAGGTACAACTTCAGTTTTACTATTTTCACAACGACCATAATTGGCCAAATCATTAACAAGACTAACATCCCAAAACTGAACCGATCCCCTGAGAAGCCTCTGCAAATAGAAAAGTATCTTCAAAACAATTAACAAACAAGAGAATTCAATCTCCACATTCTCCTAACCATTCAAACCTACTTTTCCCACATAAAAAGAAAAAGAACCTTCTTCAGCCCACAAGATCAGGACATCCAGATAATTCAAAATATTACAAAAATTAATGGAAAGAGAGATTCCAAGATCTTCCTATCCCTACCACAAAATTCAATTGCGCTCTTGCCACAATAGAATTGAGGTACAGCGGAAGCAATCATGGCTACACCTTAATATGCTAACTTGTGCTTATAAGCTTCACAATAGTCCAACATTTCTAGAGACTGTATGTAACAATTACACGGTACATCACTTGATGGAAAGTAACCTTATTTGCCCATCCAAACTTGGATGTGGAACTGCTATACTACAAGTTCTGCTCCTGAACCAACCAAGCACTAACCACAACCATATTTAATTACCTTCCCATGCAGATCCTACTGAAGTTGCTAGGAAAGTTAGCTTTCCTTTTGAGAAGGCATTTCTACGTGGCAAACAGTAAAAGAACAGCTCAAATGCCTACAATCACGGACAAAACTGCAGCTTCTCGGACAACAATGTTTAGCATCCTTATTCTCATGGATAATTTCTTCCATGTGTTACTTTAGCCTCCAGTTTATTTTAAGCTTCACAGGAGTCCAAAGTTCAGTGGGTTTTTATTTTTGCCTCACCTTTTTGTCACCGAAGCTTGTTTATGTAACGCATCCATAAACAACTTGGTCAATGTGCACCAATCTACTAATTTCTCGATCCAGAAGAGTCAGCCTACACTTAAATTGTTTTATGGACAAATGGTCTCCTTCCTACCAATAGTTCCATTATCTCACCTAGATGGCAGTGAGATTGTTCAGGATGGCTGTAGATTAATTCCTTGTATGCAATACTGTCTATGACAGCCTGTCTCATCAAATAGTTTCCAACTAGTGGTTGTCCAGCGTAGATGCAAGACTATGAAAAAAAAAGGTCACACAAATAGTACATACTGGGCATTATCATGTGAATAAGGAATTATACCAGACACTGGATTAGACAACATTTAATAATTTCTTTTCCAACTTCGACCATCACAATTAAGATAAAACATGCTTCAAACAGCAAGATCTGATCTTCCTCAGAAACCTGTACAATTATACATTCAACTGAGCCACACCAATAATTGATATCAGAATCGAATTTCTGGCCAAGTTAACTTTAAGACATGAAACTAGGATTGGGATAAAACAGAAAAATCCCAAGCAGATTATTTGACAGATAATGAGATGTGACTAGCAATCATTATATGCATGCTCATACCAAAGATAATACAATGGTTTCAACAGCCTTCAAGGAATCAAAAGAAAATGGTCATTTATTCAGAAATTAATTTGTACATACTGTTCAAGCATCCAATAGCTGCGCCTTTGAAAGCTCTCATTCTCTTCTCCATGGGCATAATAACAGTGTAAGACATCAACACTTCCAACCTAAAAATTGCTTAAAAAAATGTCACCTTTCAGAAGAATACACATGCCTTTCTCTTAAACAAATCTCTAATCAAGAAAAAAGAGTTAACTAACAACAAAACATAACAAGATGATTATACATATATACAGCTAAACTAAAGAAACCAGTTCTCAATCCCTAAAATACACAGACTTGAAACACAACCAAGTATGGACTTGCAAACTTACCTTCAGCTTCTCGTGAGCTTCTTTTACTGTCTTTCCATCCTTTTTTTTCCTCCAATTATGTCCATCCTTCCGAAAGTACCTCAAAACCTTCCGATCAAAAAGAAAAAGAGAGCCACCTAGGATGGTGAAAAGATTTTAAGGTTATCGTGTCCCAAAAATTAGATCACCAAAATTCATGATGAAAAAGAGAAAAAAATCAAGAGCACACAAGATAAGGAGTAGTCTGAACACAAAAGTAAATCATAATGAGTACCAAAAACCTTACAAGGTACTCTTCAAAAGCATTGAAAAAACGGATGAGTAAACAAAAGCAACTATAAGCAATCAAAACTAAAAGCATCCAAATAAAGACTCACATCCCAAAGCATGTCATTACAATTCTATAATATTAAAGGTGCTCTAGTAGACAATAACTAGATTACCGAGTAAAGCAAGTATACAACTATAAAGTAGAAAGTCAAATACATATAAATATGAAGATTCTCTTGAAACAATTGGTTAGGAGAAAATTAAGGACGTCCTGAGAAATCCACCACATCTATAACGCAAATGCAAATTTTTTGTGCCAAGCTCTCTTTTCTTTTTTTCTTCTGGGAACCACATGATACAGTTAAATTAATGCCAGCGTGAACAAAAGACACAGAGTAAAGAAATGCAAGAGAGTATCAAGATGCATAATGATGATAAACAGCATAAAGTAGCAATAAATAGTGACAAGCATAAGAGTCTTAACTATGTATAGGTTTCATATTGCTTAGAAAATTTCCATGACAATTCTCCTTTCCTTTTCTGTCCAAACTAAGACTCTTGAGAATTCTAGAAAAACTTATAGAAATCCTACAACCCAACCACTAGTAAAAGGTTCAGTAATCATACTCGGTGGCCTTGTTGGAGGCTCTGATGCAATATGGAACTTCTGATAATTACGAAGAATTTCACAAATCTCCGCAGGTCGTAGCCATCTATGTTGTGCTTCTAAAAATAATTGTTGAATATCTGCACATCAGAACAACAGATAGTCAAGCTAAAACCTAAACCACATCTGTGAGAGGTCAATCACTGAACTTCAGAGAATCTTTGCATGTACATGTCCATTCATTAAACAGGCAAAAAGGAAATTAAGAACCAACCAAGTGACATCATGCTATTGAAATAAACATGAAACAATCAAGGCACACACAATGTCTAAAATAAGCCCATTTCTCCCTGTGATCATGAATGTTTAAATATCAATTGTATATACAACAAGGGACACATATCTTGTTATCAATTATTTTTATCTTCAGGTCCACGTCAAGATTTCTGTCAATTCAAAGACATCCCACCATGGTGATAAAGATTGGCTTAGGAAAAGACACCAATGATTAACTAGTGATCATCCAACAGCACTGACTAATATGGTGAGAAGTTAATAAGGTGAAAGTTAGGAACTTAATGATGATATTAGAAGGCAAGTACTCAACTTTCACTCACATGAAGTCACTAGCGTAACTATCCAAAGCTAAAGTACAGAAAGTATTTTATCTTTTTAGACAAAGAACGACTAAAAAGACCAAGAATCGTTTCCGTTACGAAAGATTTAAAAACGAAAATAGAAATAAAAATTAAAATTAGCAACTCCATTCTACCATGAATTAAACAAAGACTAAATGCGAAACTTCACGGAAAAAATAGTAAATGGACCTAAATCTACACGAAAGAGGAAACATAATAATAAATTAAAAAGGAAGAGAGTGACTTCCTCAGGAAAACCTGACCTAATCGAGGACCCAATCCGAACGATCCACGATCAGCCATGAGATGAGAAGAGAAGCAAAGCGAAGAGAGATCGAATCAGCGAGTGATTGAGATATTAATCGGCGCAAAACCAACGGAGATTGAAGATTTGAGAGACTGATTTTGATTGTTTTTCTTTTTTTTTTTTTTTTTTTTGCTCAAGCAGAAGAGTCAGCTTTTTGAATGATCATTCAAGTCAGAGACGAAAGATTTAGATTTAGATTTGGATTTTTAGTACTCTCCTTTTTTCTTTATATTTTATTTATTTATTTTATTATTTTAATTTATTTTTGAAAATAATTATTTGATTATTATAATAATAGCTACTTTTTTAGATAATTATTATTATAATAATTAGTCTTAAGTATTTTTTTAAAAAAATACTCTGCTTATTTTTTTACATCATTGGTCCACTTATTTTTACAATTATTGCTGTATTATTTTTGATATTTACATCTTTAAGGTGGAATAGGAATAAATCTCATTAATGCAAAAAATTATCTAACTCTCAATTATTTAAAAATAAATAATTTTTTTATTATTATTGTGTATGGCTATATAAATTTTATTGAAATAAAATTTGAATTTATATATGTGAAAAATGTAATACACTGGAAATTATTATAAAAATAACAAAAATATATAAAATTAAAAATTACATATTATTTAAATAATTATAAATTTGATGACTTTTTTAATTTGTGAGCATTTAAATTCCATCTTCGTTCTAAAAATATAATTATGAAAAAAAAAATGAATGTATAAAATTAGGTGAACAAAATAACAATAATCCAATAAAAACTAGAGTATATTATAAAATTAAAGTATATAATATAATTATAATTGTTTCTATTATTAAGGAAATCACTTTATTAGTTAGTTTGCAAAGAGTTTGCAGGGAGAGAGTGTGAACGCAGGAACGGGAAAGCTGGGGAAAGCGGAAGGAAACTCTGTAACATTGACTGCAGCCCATGTTTGACCAATCGTTTGGTGACACTTGGCTAATCAAAATTAGGAGATAAAAAGTTTCAGACGCGGTTTTTCTTTAACTTTTTTTTTTTCCTATTATCAATTTATTATTATTATTACTATTTTGTATTATTAACCATCTCGAACCGCAACATGCTCAAATTTAGTCATCTTAACGTCACTCTGCATTCCCAAATTATTCTTTCCATATATATATAAATGGATATAAATTCGGTAGAAAATGCAAATTTATGACCAAAAAAAATATAATTTTACCCCTAAAATTACAATCGGTGTAATATTATTCTCAAAATATCAAAATCGGTGCAATTTTATTCCAAAATAGGTGCAATTTTATCCCATTATTCATTATATTTTATTAAATTTCACCCGTCGACACTGACAGGATACTAAAATTAATAAATGATAACCTTACAAATATCATTTGCAAAAAAACTCATTCAGTCGACTCAGTCCACTGGCAAAGCCCAAGACACAACAGCAGAGAGTAGCAGGCATGAACTGTTAGGCAACGCGCACACCCGATCGGCTGATGTGGCTGCCAGTCCCATCAGCCGTCTGACACAAGGCAGCGCCCATGCCTATCAACTGCTCCCTGTCACTTCGCCGCGCACCTACTCTGACTGCCAGTTATCACGTCCCAGACACTCAAGTGCACCTCAACTATCTCTTATAAATAGTTCAACCAACGATGACACCAAGTATTAAATCCCTCGCATTCTCTCTCTAAAAGCTACTAACTTAAGTTTCATAGTGCTTGCGCCTGGTCCGACCAGGCTTTTCTTGCAGGATTCGTTCATCCGATCAGGTCTTCCGCTACAAGCCAACAAGCTCTCTTTCTTTCTTCTCGACAAACACTTTTCGCGCTTTATCATTTGATGCTTTCGTTGAGAGGCATGGCTAACTCAAGATCCAACGATGACACATCCCTCATGGAACATGATCACAACGGAGGCAGCCGCGCCAGATCAAGGACCTCACGGAGGAGGGAGGTACCTCACAGGTCCCCAACCAGGACCAACCTTCTTCCCGCATTCGACGATGCCATTCTAAAGCAACCGGAAAATACTCCTATCACCGTTAAGGACATGCGTGCTCTTCTCAGTGACTTCACTAAGAGTATCGTCCAAACACTCAAAAAAGGCAAGATGCCAAGAACCTCTGAAAGAGCCCATGAGGATTACCTCATGGACAAAGACTTCAGACGAAGGAGAAACAAGGGGATTTCCATAAATGAGCCTCAAGTTCAAGACAGTCGAAGGGGCGTCGTGAAGACCCCAGGAAGGTACGATAAAGGGAAGGCAATAATGTCCTTAAGTAGGGACTCCCCCTACTGCCCTAGCAGGTCCTCCACCCCCTCTATAGGGGATAATCTGTCCTTTATGTGCACCCCAAATCGCAGCCACTCAAGAAAGGCCAAAGGCGAGTCTACCGCCACCGCCATGAGCAAAGAAGACCAATGGTTTAAACAGAAGCTCAGACAGTTTGGCTTCCCCGCTCCTAAGAAAGGCGCATTTGAGGGGAACGCATGCAGGAATACCGCCTTCCCATTTTGCAGGTAGATCACAGAATCCGAGCTACCCTCCAGGTGGAGAGACGTGATGATGGACAAGTACACAGGTAAAACTGATCCCACCACTCATTTAGCAGAATACCTGACTAAAGTGCAGGTCTATACCTACGACAAGAGAATAGCCTGCAGAATCTTCCTCACCACCTTGGGAGGAGATGCTCTAAATTGGCTCCACGAGCTGCCCCAGGAATCAATCACCTCATTCAGACAACTCAAGGAGCTGTTCACCACGAGATTTATCATGCAAACACGTGCACCAAAGTCGGTGAGCGACCTGTGCAACCTCTACCAGAGGTCCGATGAAAGTTTTCGAGACTACATCGATAGATTCTAAGTTATCATGTCTGAAGTGAGGAATGTCAGTGTTAAAATGGCAACTACCGCCTTAGCTCAGGGCACCGTTGACCGTCCGTTATTTGAATCGATAACAACGAGACCCCCAAGCAGCTTCGCCGATCTGATGGAGAGGGCTAGGCAGCACATTCAGCTAGATGATGCCCTAAGGTCTAGCAGGGGAAAAGGACCAATGTGATGGATCGGCTACAGAACCCAGACGATCACTCATTCAGTAGACCTTTCGCATCCGAACGGACAGCAAGAAGCCCAGACCGAGCTGTAACTTCCAGAAATCTGGGCAAAAGGAAGGAGTCCGGACGGGACAGGGTTGAATGCTCGGATGATCGCCCGCTCAGAACCTTTACTCCACTCAACGCCAACCCAGCCACAATGCTAATGTGGATCAAAGAAAAGCACAATAAGGTCAACTGGCCCAGGAAGTTATCCGAAAGGAGCAAAAATGGAAGGGACCCCAAAAAATATTGTGAGTTTCACAGAGACGTCGGTCACCTGACTGACGAGTACACCTCGCTAAAAAAGGAGATCAAAATGCTGATACGATGAGGGTTCCTCAGAAAATTCATAGGCCCGGCTAAAAGGGGAGAGTCCTTGTAGATAGCCTAAGCCTCAGAGGGATGATTCTGGCTCAAACGATGATGATGAGCACAGAAACCTGAGGAATGCCGACCCGCGCAGGCCGTACGCCGGGGTAATAAATGTGATCACCGAAGGATCATCCTATGGAGAAGACCTCTCTAGAAAAAGAAAGGAAAAGGATGTTTACCTCTCCTACCAGGCCAAACAGCTAGCCTCAGTCACCATATCCAGCGAAGACGCACGAGACGTCATGTTTTCACATGAGGATGCTCTCATTGTAAGAGCTCGGATTAACAACTTCAATGTTAAAAGAATCCTGATGGACAACGACAGTGTTATCAACGTGCTTACCCTTCAGGCCTTCCGAGCAATGGGGCTCCCGATCGAAGAGTTGAAACCGAATGCCACACCATTGATCGGGCTCGGCAATGCTACTGTCCCGTCGAACTTTGCCAAGAGGCAATCGCTCATGCATGCAAGGTAACTTTTATGGTGATTAACATGACTTTTGCCTATAATATCATTTTTGGCAGGCCGCTGCTTTTCTAAACCGGAGCTGTCACCAGTGTACGATACATGGTAATGAAAATTCCAACCAAAGGGGGCATCACCATCCTGAGAGGCGATCAAAAGGCATCACGAGAAGCATACGTCACCATGATAAAGCAGCAGAGGGAGGCCATAGTCGTAGAGCCAGGTCTGGAGCAGCCTGAGCAGGTGGAGAGGCCAAGAATAGACCCCGCTAAAGAGGTAAAGACAAGGGCGTTGTCAAAAGGAAAAAACGTTCAAGTCGGGACCAGCATGGATATAGAAACAGAAGATGCTATCATGCGGGTCTTGATGATAAATCAAGCGTCCTTCGCCTGGAAGCCAGAGGATATTCCCGACATAGATCCAAAAGTGATCACCCACAAATTAAATGTGGACCCAACTCATCCCCCGGTCAGGCAAAAGCTTCGGAGGCATACACCTGATCGGAGGAAATTCATATCTGAGGAGGTGGATAGGCTACTAAAGACCGGAACAATCTGAGAGGTAAACTATTCCAAGTGGCTCGCTAACGTGGTCCTAGTAAAAAAGAAGTCAGGAAAGCTGTGGATGTGCGTGGATTTCACAGATCTCAATAAAGCATGTCCCAAAAACAGTTACCCCCTACCAAGTATAGACCAATTGGTGGACGCCACTGCAGGCCATGTTATTTACTCCCTCCTCGACGCGTATGCTAGTTATCACCAGATCCTGATGTGGCTCGCAGATCAAGAGAAGACCAGTTTCATTACAGACAACGGAATCTTTTGCAATAAGGTAATGCCGTTCGGTTTAAAGAATGCTGGTGCCATGTATCAGCGTCTCATGAATAAAATTTTTAAAGACCAGATCGGACAGAATGTAGAGGTATATATGGATGACATGATCGTTAAAAGCAAGAGCCCCGAATAACATCCTGCCAATCTGGCCAAAGTTTTTTGCATATTAAATAAATTTCAGATGAAGTTCAATCCCGAAAAATGCGTCTTCGGAGTCCCCTCAGGAAAGTTTTTGGGCTTTATGGTTTCCTAGAGGGGGATTGAAGCTAATCCGGAGAAAATAAAAGCCATCATTGAGATGCAACCCCCCAGAAGCATAAACGACGTCCAGAAGCTGAACGGGAGAATCACAGCCCTAGGACGATTCATTTCCTCCTCAGCCAAGTGATGCACTCCTTTCTTCAAAAAGCTAAGGAAGAGTAAGACCTTCAATTGTGGGGAAGACTGCCAACAAACTTTCAAAGATTTAAAGAAATTCCTCACTAACCCACCACTGCTCAGCCGACCGACACCGGGTAAAAACTTGTACCTTTATTTGTCCGTCTCTGGTGAAGCCATTGCAGGTATTCTGGTAAGACAAGAAGGGACCCAACAACTGCCAGTGTACTATGTCAGCCAAGTACTCAGGGGTGCGGACTTAAAAAAAGGACCGGTTGAGCAACTCATCATCGCCCTCATGATGTGCGCAAGAAAGCTAAGGCAATACTTCGAGGCGCACACGATAGTGGTCCGGTCGGGTCATCTGATCAGGAAAATTCTTCAGACACCGGACCTGAAAGGCAAGATGGTGGGATAGGCGGTCAAGCTGAGGTCGTGGGATGTGAGGTATGAGCCCAGACGGGCAATAAAGGCTCAAGCTCTGGCAGATTTTATTGCTGAATTCGCTGGTGAAGAACCCCAAGGTCAACCCAAATGCCCAAGTTGGGAAATGATAGTGGACGGCGCAACAAACGACACTCGAGGAGGCGTGTACCCTATAGGCATACTTATCTATCCACAACCCATAATGTGCAGGCTAGTTACTTATTTAACCTTGTGTTCACATTATTACATTATATGCTATTCACATAAAATATCTCACATAATAACTCCATATGCATATGGCCCATTAAATAAGCCTAAATAATATTACATAAGTCATCTAAGATGATTCACAGCATTCAACTATGCACGAATTAGAGAATATAGAAAAATTGCCAAGGCAAAATGAGGGATGGACGTCGGTAATTTGCATATTCCCATCCTTGGTCACCCATGCCCAAGGGACAGCCGCTACTTCACTTCTGTCCATCCCTGACGAATAACGCTTGAAGGCAGTCGTCAGTCATTACATGTGTCTGTTCCTCACCGGCCAAACTTAAGGGACGGCCACACCTCATTACCCACGCTCGTCCTTGGCAAAATTACGCTCAAGAGATGGCTATCGATCAATATCAACACCCGTCGCTCACGTAAAGGTGCCGGAGGGACGACCCTTTCTCTTCCTCTCCTTGATCCAAACTTCACTCACACATCCACACATTCCAAAAATAGAATGCAAGACTAACTTACACAGCCATAAACACAAGGTTAAACTCATTTTTAGCCAAAGTGGCCTTATGGAAAATAATCCATCATATGTTAACTTCGTAATGGCATAAGTTTCAGGTCATTTGGAGTTATATTAAAAGAGATATGGCTTTAGAAACCCAAACTACTCCAAAGACCATTTCCCATAAAAAATGCTACTGTTTTATGCAATTTTGAAGGACTTAGAGTTAAAAATAAATTATAGCTATTTCTAGGACATTTGTAGACAAAAATGTCCCAGTTTTAGCCCAACTAGAATCTAGCCATTTGGAGTTCTAAAACCTGACTTATAGCCAAAAGAGTTACCAAAGGTCACTTTAACCTTAGGCAGAATTTCCCTTTTTAAACTCATCTTGCCCAAATCAACCTATTCCTTATAATCAACCACACATACCTGAATTAATCCAGCTCAATATCATCATACATACCTCAATTAGAGTAAACTTAAAAATAATAAATTCCCAAACCTTCTCCTTGGCTTACTTTTGTGGCTCAATTGGCTCATTCTTTTCCAGTCTTTCCTTTTCCTTTGGCTCCACTTGATTTTTTTACTACAAATCAATAAAAGTCATCATTTACACAATAAGATCTTGAATCTTAACCACTATAATTCATGGATAGGAGAAGAAAGACTAACAATCACTTACTTCTTTTAGCTTGCACAAACACTTAAATTTAACTAGCTAATTTGAGCGATAACTCAAGCATCCATTAATGTAGGATTAAGGACTTAAAGAAATGGATGGAGAGAGAAAGGAGGAAAGGGATGGATTTGGCTCCCAAATCCGCCGCCCCACATGGCTTATAAAGCCATGCTTAACCATTATTTCCTTTTTTAAACCTAATGCACACATTTGTCACTCCATTGTTGGCCAATATTCTTAATTATTCCTTTAATCCCTTCTAAATCATACTTTAACCTTTTAATTAATTAAATTCATGCATTAGTATATTAAATAATCCATTCAGTGTAATTTAGTCTATAAGGTTTAAGGACAATTATAATTCTAGCTTTTTATTGAATACCAATTATATCCCAAACACATACACTTAACCAATTATTCACTTAAGCCACTCTCATAATCCTAATAGCATGCAAAATGACTAAGGTACAAATCGGAGCCTCACAGTTTAGATCCAAATTTATGAATTACATATTGGTAATATGTCACAAGCAGTGGGGAAACAATTATGTAATAGGCTTGGATTATTCTGGAGTTTGATTTTAAACAATCCTCTATTACTTGGAATACCTATTTATGGGTCAGGCTATAAATTGATATTCGGTTAGCTTTGAAATGGTGAAAGAAAATTAGATTTCCTAGTGGTGGTTGGGGTGTGGTTCAGTTTAAGTATGAAATTAATTTGCATCTATATTATCTATGTGGTAAATTGGGGCACGTAGATAATTTTTGTGCCAAACGATTTGAATGTTCATAAGGGGAACTTAAGAAGGAATGGGGACCGTGGATTAAAGCTTCTGGTTAGAGGGGAATGATTGGGAGTAGCAAGCGGTGGCTAAGGGAAGATGTTGTGGTTGATGAAAGTTCATATTCTGAAGAGTGGGTTTTTTGAGATAAGACAAATATGGATAACTCTCGTTTGAATTTGAATGTTTTGGGTAGGCCTCAGATTGTTAATCTTGGGGGTTTGTTTCTCTACCTCTGGGCCTAGTGGGCTGGTTTGCATAATGAAGAGAAATGAGGGAAATAGTCCAATCCAGTTTAATGAGGATGAAGTCCTTTATTTAGCTGAAAACTGTAAGAGGAAAAAAAGGTAAGCTATATGATGATACCGACACATATGTTGTTTTGCATGTAAATTTTGAATAGTCATCTATTTCATAGAAAGTGATAAATCAGGATGGTTTTGTTCATGTTTCTAACTCAATTGTAATGATCTGGCCTTTTTAGGACCCCGCAAAGAGCCATGATTGGATTCAGTTAGAATTATCGTGGACTTGGCAATTCACGGGCAGTATTGGCCTTGACAAATTTGATCAAGTTTCGTAGGCTTGCTTTTATTTTCTTAGTTAAAACTCTTGTTCATGCTAATAAAATTGATGAAATAAAACATTTGATTAGTTATTTTGGTTGCTTTTCTATAGATAGAGAGGGTAGAAATGGTGGTCCTGCTTTGATTTTGAATAACTCTATTTCTATCTCTATTTTAAGCTTTTTTATATTTCATATTGATATTTTGATTGGTGATAATAATTCTAGCATGTGGAGATGCACTTGTTTTGATTAGTTAAAACTCTTGTTCATGCTAATAAAATTGATGAAATAAAACATTTGATTAGTTATTTTGGTTGCTTTTCTATAGATAGAGAGGGTAGAAGTGGTGCTCCTGCTTTGATTTTGATTAACTCTATTTCTATCTCTATTTTAAGCCTTTTTATATTTCATATTGATGTTTTGATGGTGATAATAATTCTAGCATGTGGAGATGCACTTGCTTTTATGGTAAGCCAGAGAGGGGTTTTAGACACTTATATTGAGATTTGCTGAGGTTTTCAAAAACTTCATCTACCTTACTTTGGTGTGTATGATTAGTGATTTTAATGATATTTTATCCTTGGATAAGATGGTTCCCAATAGCTTAAGTGATTATTAAGAGGTTTTAGTAAGGTTGTTAATGATTGTGGTTTGGTTGATCTTCAGCTAGAGGGCTACAGTTTTACTTATGAAAGAGGTAGAGGGGTAGATCATTGTATTGATGAAAGGATTGATAGATGCCTTATGGACTCGAATTGGTTAGATTTATTTCCTGGTATGTAGTTGTTCTGTCTTTTTGCCCCAGTTTTAGATTATCATCCAATTGAGTTATCAACGTGTCCTGTGTTTGTTTCTCAACATGCTCAAAAATTTTGATTTGAAAACTCATGGTTAGAAGTGGAGGAGTTAAGAATGGTGGTTACTGATTGTCTTAACTCAGGGGATAATGCCTTGGCTTTAGAGAAGCTTTCTGCTTACAGTTTGGCTATGTCTAAATGGGGGTAGTTGTATCATTGTCAATTCCTAGACTGTATTAAACAAGCGAAGGTGAAGCTATCTCTTACAATGAGCTCCGTAGCGTTAGATGCCGACTTTATGGTTCTTGTGGCTCAACATGAACTGAATTTATTGCTTAATTAGGAAGATGTTTTCTAGTGACAATGAACAAAGCATTTTTGGCTCAAAAATGGTGATCGAAATAGTAAGTACTTTCATGCTATGGCTTCTAATAGGAAAAAATCTTATAAACTTCTTCTTTATGACGTGATGATGGGCCTATGGTGCATGAGATTGCGGATTTGCGACAAGTTGCATTTGAATATTTTAGTGATTGTTTGCTATGGATAGTGTTGAGGATGCAGTGAATGTTAGTTTTATCTCTGCTTGTGTCTATTCAAAAGATAATGCTAGCCTGGTAGCTCTTTTCACTTACCTTGAATTCAAGACTGCCATTAAGGAGATGCACCCTAATAAGGCTCCGGGACCTGATGGGTTTAATCCTGCTTTTTATCAGAACTTTTGCCACCTTATAGGTAAGGATATTTTTCTCTTTTGGCAGTAGTTGCATGAGTTCTTGTACTTTTTCAAATGGGTTTAATGCTACTACTATTATTCTGGTGCCTAAGAAAGATAATCGTACCTCAATGAAGGATTTTTGACCTATTTCTATTTGCAATTTTCTTTATAAAATTTTAATTAAAGCTTTGGCTAATCAATGAAAGAGAATTTATCCTTATTTAATCTCTGATGATTAGTTAGCTTTTATGCCGGGTTGATCTATTATTGATAATTTTGATGCTGGTTTTAAATTTATTCACTATATGAGGCGAAAATCTAGAGAAAAAAAATGAAGATGTTGACTTAAAGATTGACATTAGTAAGGCTTATGACAAGATCAAATGGCTCTTATCTTAGGGCTATTCTTATTCAAACGGGTTTCTCTCCTAGGTGGATTGATTGGGTTATGTTATGTGTTACCTCGGTTAAATATAATTTTGCAATTAACAGAACTGAGGTGGTTCCAATTGTTCCTACTAGGGGTTTGAGACAAAGGGATCCATTAACCCCTTATTTATTTATTTTTTATGTGGAGGGCCTTTCTACTCTTATTAAAAAGGAGAAAAGAATGGAGTATATTCATGGGATTAGAGTGTGTCACAGAGCTCCTGATGTCTCAAATCTTTTCTTTGCTGATGATAGCTTTTTAATTTTTAGAGCTTCTGTGGATGAGTGCATTTGTATGAAGAATGTCCTTAATGTCTATGACTCCTTTTTTTTCTGGAAAGCAGTTAATTTTGCCAAATTTGGTATTCTCTTTAGAAATAATATGGAGTTAAGTAGAAGAATGGAGGTGATGAATCAACTTGGGGTTCATAATCCATTAGATATGGGTAGATGTTTGGAACCTCCATCTTTGGTTGTGAGAAACAAAAAAACTTGGTTACATGAAAAATAGATTGTGGAAATGGTTATTTGGTTGGCATCGTAAGATTTTATCTCAAGTGGGTAAGGAGATTTTACTTAAATCAGTTGCTCAATTTATCCCTTCTTATTGCATAAGTGCTTTTTTGCTTTCTATTTCTTTGTGTGAATAATTGCAGAGGATGATGAATTCATTCTGTTGGGGATTAGTCCCGAAGGAAAAAAGGCATATTCATTGGACTTCCTGGAGCTCCCTTTATCTAAGCAAGGAAAACGGTGGTTTGGGTTTTCAACATCTCTATAGTTTTAATGTTACCACGTTAGGTAAAAGAGTCTGGAATTTAATGACCAAGCCAAATACTCTCTCGAGTAGAATTATTAAAGCTAAATATTATCCAGATGGGGATATCTTGTCGGCTCAATTGGGTCCTAAGCCAAGACTTATACGGAGGAGTATATGGTCAGCATGTTTTGTTCTTGTTACGAGTTGTCGATGGAGAATTGGAGATAGAGATTCTATCAATATTTGGAAAGATCAATGGCTTCCAAATAATATGTCATTGAAACATACCTCTATCTGTCCTGATGGTTTAGAGGACATTAAGGTAAGGGATTTATTTATTCCTAATTCTTTTGAATGGGACTTGGAATTACTTGAAAATTTATTTAATTTGAATGATATCCATAATATTCTCCTTTTGCCGACTGAAAATTGTGACTTTAATGATACCCTAATTTGGTATTATGAAACACATGGTCATTATTCTTTAAAATTGGGTTATAGGGTGGCTGCTAATAATTTATTGTTTAATGGTGAAATTCCAAATGTTGTAGCTTGGTCTTTTATTTGGTCATTGTTCATTCCTCCTAAAGTGAAATTATTTTTGTGGAAGCTTTGTTTTAAATGCCTTCTAATGCGAGAAACACTTTTATTGTGGGGCATTGATGTGCAAAATTATTATGTTATTTGTAATGACTTTGGGGAGCATTACTTCCATACCATTTTGGATTGTCCTTATATTGTACAGGTTTGGATAGAAAGTGGGCTGAGTTTCATGTCAATGCAGGGGGAATATTTCGGTAATTAAGTGACTACCATGCTGAATGAATTCACCTCTGCTCAACGCGAGAAATTTTGCTTGTTGTTGTGGGGCATTTGGGGTAATAGAAATGATATGTTATGGAAGGGGTTGTTAGCCTCTACTTCTTTCTATATACAACAAAGCCTCAGTTTTTTGGCACAGTTCCACTTGGTGAATGGTATTTCGCACGAGTCTCAAAGTCCAGTTATTCTTGGGCAGCAGGTTCGCTGGTTACGTCCGTTACCGATATAGTAAAGCTTAATATTGGTGCCTCAATTAATATTCAATTAAGAAGCATAGGTTGGGTTCTTCGGATGATTTGGGCAAAGCTCTTAATTGTATTTTTAAGCCTATTAGGGGCTACTGGAATGCTTCATTGGCTGAGTCAGTTTGTTTAAATGAAGCTTTAAGCTGGATTAAGGATCGAGGACTGCATAATATTAAGATTGAAATGGATGCAAAAACAGTTGTTGTAACAACCCGATTTGGCCCTAGTAGAATTTCAGAATTTTTGTTCGGGAATTCAAGGGTTTATGTATATAAGAGAGTGTATTTGAGTATGTGGCTGTGTGTGGGTTCTGTCGCGAGCGCGACAGAATGCTTCACGGGAAGCCTATTTGAGTTGAATTATTTGAGGTGTATCGGACACGTGGCGGCATAGGAGTGTGACAAGTGGCATTGTAGGAGGTTGACACATGGCTACAAGGGAGAGTGACATGTGGCATGGGACCTTTTGGATTGAGATGGATTAATTGAGAGTGGTTGGCATTAAGGGAAGTGAGTGGGCATTAATTTGGATGGATTAACATTGACCATCTGCTTCTCTCTTTTCTTTTTCACGTTGGATTTTCTTTGGCTCTTGGTTTTTTTGCTTTTCCTTTGGTTTTCTATCGTCTTCTTCTTCATCCCATTTCCTTTGTTCCTTCTTCTTTCTTGATCTGTTTTGAGTGATTCATTTGAATTGGTTTGAAGAGTTTGGGTAAAGAAATAGATTGGTCTCCTAATAAGTTGTGGCTAAGAGAGTGGATAAAGGCAAGGAAAAGATTGGAGTTGAATAAAGAGCAGAGATAAAGCTTCTTAGAGGTAGGAATCGTGTGCGATTTTTTATTCTTGTGTGTGTTGTTGATTTAAATATCTTAATAGAGACTTATTTGCATAAAGAAATGCACATGGAGCTTAAATTAGCTTAATTGCCTTTTAGTGTGAAATTATTTTGATTGCTTGTAGTGAATAAATGTTTGAAGTTGATTTGTGTAATTTGAGTATAAATCTAGTTATGAGCATGATTTATAGGGCAATTACATGTTAGAAGAGGGGTTTGTTACATGTGGAAGTGAGGGTGTTGGTTTGGGTTTTTGAGACAAGGGACAAGGATAGGTTTAGAAGAGAGGAAGTGATTCTGTCGCGAGCGCGACTTGAGTCGCGATCACGACAGAAGCATGTTCTTTCGAGAGTTGGTATTGTCCTAGTCGTGTTGTGTAACACGTCTCGGAGTGGAAAGGGAGGAGGAGCACAAGTCGTGCTGATGAGCACGAGTCGCGCTCAACTAGAGAGAAAAGAAGAGGGAAAACGAGATGTGTTACAGGAGAGAAATAAGAGGGAGCAGGAGCACGAGTCGTGCTCCACCAGAGAGAGTAAGGGAGGGAGCACGAGGCGTGCTCCAGGAAAGTAGAGGGAGCACGAGTCGTGCTCATGAGCACGTGTCGTGCTCGACCTCTCTCATTCCCTATTGCTTCTGTTTTGAGCTGTCTTGATCTGTTGCTTCTATTTTGAGTTGATATATGTCTAGGTAAGTTTTGTATAGCACCCTTTGGTCCGTATTTGGTTTAAAACTTATTTTTTTTAAACCTCTTACATAGCTAATATTAATTAAATGAACATGATTAATAATCATTATATGAATTAAATGCACTTGAATTTTTGTTGATGAGTTGGTGTTTGTGTGTAGTGTATGAGTTGTTATTGAGCCTGATTACCGTTATAGTGGATAGATAAGCATGCTTATAAAGGGTTAGAGTGCAGCTGCTAGAGTTAGCCTTAATTATGCCCATAGTTCGAAATACCTTGTGTATTCCACAGAGTTTTGAGTTAATTCTCCATATGCAAAATGTTATAAACAGTATCCAGAGTTACTCGTATCCACCATGAAAGGAATTCAGGCTTACTAATAGGATATAGTGAACATGAAATGATTTAGAGGATTGTTTTGATTAAATGCTATAGCATATGAAAAGTATTGCATGAATGTGAGCACATGATTCTTGTGTATTTGAATAAATGATTTGTATACGTGTGAAAATTTTATGCATGAGCTATTTGATTTTGTCATATGAAATGAATGATTTATGTGTGACTTCGAAAAGAAGTCATTTGCATTATTTCATCCCACTAAGCGTTATCGCTTAGCACGGATGTTTGTTTCCGTGTAGGTACAGGTTTGGACTCAGTGAGAGCGCGCATCTGCAGGTCAAGGTCACTAGGGAGTTTTGGTTCATCCTTTTTGTATAAGTTAGAGATAGAGTTTATGATGTTTTAAGTAGCATCATTATGTAAAGGTATATGTACAGGAATGAGTATGAGAATCACATGTAAATGTATATGTAAAGTTAAAAGAAAACAGATTGTAATATGAACATGTATAAAGATAGTTTTGTAATATGTAAAATATTTGTAAAATGCATGTTGGGCCAAGCGTTATTTAATTTCATTATTTGGTATTGAAGTGTATAAAGATAAATGTATATAAGTAGTTAATATGAATTGCATGTGGGGCCTTAGTGTAGTATTATTTTATTTATTACTCTTAACGAATGTGTTTTAATGCTATCGCTTCCGCTAGTGCATGTATATGTATAAGTATACGTATGTGCCGCATGGCGCCTCGATATTCCTTACCGGGGGTATGGGGGTGTTACAGTTGTTGATTCATTCAATTATTTTATATCTGATCTCACTGAATTTGGATGTGTTATTTATTCTTATAAGTTGCTTGGTAGTTTGTGCCAAAATGTTTCAATTGATTTCGTTAAAAGACAAGTTAACAAGATAGCTCCTGTTCTTGCAAAAACTGCTTATTTTTATACCGGTCTTATATTTTGGCAGGAGACTCTTGATTTTCTAAAGCTTTCGTTGCGTTATGATGTTATACTCTCTTAATTAATGCCATTCTTTTCTCCCTGAAAAAAAACTAATAGATGGATTTGAAAATGAGTATGATACTTACTCTTGCCAATTCTAATCTTACCCTCCCTAAAAATATTTTTCGGATTCGCCCATTGATAACCCAGCAAATATCATTTGCACCAAGTCCCACCTAGTCGGCCCAATAGACTGGTAAGACCCAGAGCCCAACAGCAAAGAGTAGCAGGCACGAGCTCCTAGGCAGCGCACGCGCCCGATCGGATGATATGACCGCCAGTCCCATCATCCGTCTGACACAAGGTAGCTCACATACTTTCCACATGCTCCCTGTCAATTCGCCGAATACCTACTCTAACTGCCAGTAATCACTCCCTAGGCATTCAAGTGCCCCTCAACCATCTTATATAAATAGTCCAGCCAACGATGGCTCCAGGTATTGAATCGCTAGCATTCTATCTCTAAAAACACTTTCTCTCTCTAAGCTACTAACTTAAGATTCGGAGTGTTCACGCCTGGTCCGACCGGGCACTCTTTCTTGCAGGATTTTTCTCATCCGATCGGTCCAACCTCCCCTCTCCAGATAAAGACCTTTCTAGCTTTATCAACCATGAATGGAAGGAATAGTTTTATTCAAGAGATCAAACCAATAAATTTGTGTATTATAATGCAAATTTTGATCTGTATAGTAAAGCTGCAGGGATACTTCTATTGCAACATGGCTTCTCACTCGCCAAATCCAGAAGATTTGCATGATGTTTACTTGGGATGGCATGATGCTGGCATTTACAATAAGAACATAAAGAGTTACCAAAACGAATTAGTGTTTTCTATAATATCCAACGACATTAAGTACGGGCCATTAGGGGGTTGTTTAGTTCTGAAAAATAAAGCCAGTTTTTCAGAAAATTACTCTAAGAAAATTAGAAAATGGAAAATGCTGTTTAGTTGTAATATTTTTCAATTTAGAAAATTAGAAAACTATTTTCTGAATCTTTCAAAATTAAACTATTGTATGAAAAACACAAAAAATATATTTTCTTATTTTTCTTTTATTAAAAGAGAGTTCAAATTCAACTATACTACCTTCTTTTCTAATTTATATATAAAAAAAAAACTTAACACAAATTTAATACAACAGTTCATCTTTTAATGCAACAACAAATTTAATTTAGAAACTTATTTTATTTTATTATGATTATTAGAAAGAAACTATAATTATAGTTTTCATTTTGTAAAAAATTTTAAAAATTTATTTGATTAACTGAATTTTATTATTTAAGTTCACTTATAACTTGTTTAAAATTTTCATATATACCTGTTAGTATTTTAAGCATTGATTAATTTAAATATTTATTTATCAATACCTAAAATATTATTAATATAAATAACAATTATTGTAATTATATTAATAGAATTTACAGAATATTAAAAAAAATTGTAAAAGAAATGGAAAATGAAAATACAGATAAAATGAGAGAAGCAAACATAATTTTTATTTTCTAATATTTTATTTTGAAAAATGAAAAAACGGAAAACTAAGAAATGAAAATGAAAAATGAAAAAAGAAAATGAAAAATGTTTTCTTGAACTAAACAGCCTCTAGATTTTTCACAAATTAGTGTATTCTTTTTGTTCGAAAAAAGTATGCATATTTTTTTTTAGCAAATTTTACTTCAAAACAATTATAATAACAAATTAATCCATGTACTTTTTTTAAATATTTGTTTTATAGTTGTTGTCTTAGCAAAAAAAATTACCTATATAGTTTTATAGTTAATTTTAGAGTAAGTTATTTTCTTGTTTTGATTTTGATGAATTTTACTTCAATACAATTAAAATAAGGAGTTACATTTTTTTATTTTCTTATTTTTTTTCATGGCTTAATATTAACAGAATTTCATTAGAACTCTAACATAATATTAATACACTTTTATTAGTCAATATAATAAATGTGTATTCATCTTTTTAATTCGAAGAAAACAAAATAAGTGGGTAAATATTGACTCACAAGCACACACATATATATTATAATTTGAATAAAATAAAAATAGTAAAGAACCATTTATTTTTATATAATTAGTCATATATACGACCAGTTGGCACATTTCATTACTATTCATTAGTTTTATAGTGCGACTAATTGTTTATAATTATAGGTATTTATGGACCGGTTGACCGGTGCATAACTTAAAAAATCAATCAGTTCATATTAATCGGTTTTTTTAAAATACTAATCATTAACCATTTTATTAGTTTTGATTTTTCGGATCAATTAATAAATATTTTTTCGATTAACTATTACAATTATGAGACGCATTTATAAAAAAATTTAAAATATTCAAAATATTTAAAAATTAAAATTAAAAATCAAATATAATTCAACATAATGTTCAGACTACAAATATAAAGTAAAAATGTTCAAAATAAAATATGGACACTAATATGTATATAAAATTTAATTAGTTATTTTATATAAATATTACTTTATATAATTAAAGATAATAATTTAAATATTACTTTATACTTGATATAATTTAAATATAGTTTAAAGTATTATTTTATAGAATATAATTTAAATGTATTTTAAATTATTACTTTATATAAATTTTAGAAAAAAATAAAAAAATAAAAAATTTTAAGACATAAAAATAAAAATATAATATATATATAAACCGGTTAATCAGTGGACTAGCAATTAACCGGTACTCAAATTACAAGTTTAAAAAAAAAATTAAAAAAATAATTAAACCGATCGGTTAATCGAAACAACTAATTTTTGGAAACCATAGATCAAGACCGAAGAACTTAAAACATTACTAACTATAAGCTGAACGGACTACTTCAATTAATCGAGAATCAGCTCAATAGGTTTTTTTTTCTCAGATCTACTTATAATCAGACCATGAGCTATAATTTAGTATACTTTTTTTTGTTTTGTCAAAGTTAGTAGACCGCCTTAATGCCAAATTTTTTAGTTTATTTTGGTTCACATCATATCCTTTCCCAATTCTTAACAGAGGTAGGTTAGGAAAAACATATTGAAATAATAAAAATTAATATCAAATTTAAACCGACCTCAGTTATAACTTCCAGACCATGTTAGATGTTTCATATACATATATATATATTAAAAAAATAATTAATAAATTAATAGAAATACATGGCTTACTAGCTTAGCTTCTCAATGTTTTTAAACAATTTATAATACTATAAATGATTATGATGGTTAGCACTCGATTAAAATTTTGATTGTAAAAATTAAATCAGATTGGCCGGTTAAACTACTGGTCTCCTTTTTAGGCTAATTTATCATTTAAAGTCTCTCTTTTTATAATTCGCTCATAAAATATTAAAACGGATGATCTGAGTTATTATCATTTAATTAACATAATTATTAATTTATAGATTATTATTATTATTATTATTATTATTATGTCAGGAATGTTGGTTATTCTAATATATCGGAATTTTTGGCCTTCTATTGTGGTGAAATATATCATTTAAATGATTTTTATAGACAAGTACGAGTTATAAGAAAATATGAGTTATTTAATTAAACTAAAATATGAGTTATTTAATCAGAAATATTTATTTTTACCTAATATGATAGAAGAAATTTTAAAATGAATACTAAATTATCCTTTAGGTCTACAAAACAAATTTGCATTACATGTTTGCACATTGTACAATTTTATTATATTATAAGGATGAAAGATAGAGCTGCTCAATTTCAACCAGCTTTTAATTATTAGATTATTTCAAATTGTATAAAACAAAAATGGAGTTCAAATTCAATTTGGTTGTAAAACTTAAATTAGACTGAACTACCGACCTCCTTTCCAGGCTAATTTATCATTTAAAACTTCTCTTTTTATAATTCGCTCATAAAATATTAAACCGGATAAATTGAGCCGATTTTTGTTGTTATCATTTAATTAACATAGGTATTAGTTTGTATATTATTATTATTATTGATAACCCAGCAAATATCATTTGCTCTGAGACTCATCCTATCGACTCACTCAAACTGGCAAAGCCCAAAGCCCATCAGCTAAAGGCATCAGACGCGAGCTCTTAGGCAGCGCACATGCCCGATCGGCTGATGTGACCATCAGTCCCATCGGCCGCCTGACACAAAGCAGCGCTCATGCTTACCACCTGCTCCCTGTCATGTCGCCGAATACCTACTCTGACAGCCAGTAGTCACTCTCCAGGCACTCAAGTGCCCCTCAACTATCTCATATAAATAGTTCAGCCAACGATGGAAGCAGGTATTGAATTCACACCATTATCTCTTTAAAGCACATTCTCTCTCTAAGCTACTAACTTAAGCTTCGAAGTGCTCACGCCTGGTCCGACCGGGCTCTTCTTATTGCAGGGTTATCTCATCCGATCGGATCGACCTCTCTTCTACAGATAAAGACATTTTTGGATTTATCAATTATTATGTTAGGGATGTTGGTTATTCTAATATATCGGAATTTTTAGCCCCCTATTGATTTTCATAGATAAAGACGAATTATAAAAAAATATGAGTTATTTAATAAAAAATATTTATTTTTACGTACTATGATAGAAATAAATTTTAAAATGAATACTAAATTATCCTTTAGGTCTACAAAACAAATTTGCATTACATGTTTGCACATTGTACAATTTTATTATATTATAAGGAT
Source organism: Excoecaria cochinchinensis (assembly GCA_947683425.1). NCBI lineage: Eukaryota > Viridiplantae > Streptophyta > Magnoliopsida > Malpighiales > Euphorbiaceae > Excoecaria > Excoecaria cochinchinensis. Next base: position 10,738,688 of record CANTUQ010000050.1, read on the forward strand.
GAAAGATAGAGCTGCTCAATTTCAACCAGCTTTTAATTATTAGATTATTTCAAATTGTATAAAACAAAAATGGAGTTCAAATTCATTTTTTCCTTTTAATCTTAATTTCGAGAACTTTTAATCACTTCACGGGTCGGTTTTACTAGAAACCTGAACGACCAATCAAAAATCGAGTCGTGGTCAATACATTTCCCACAAAACTGGTAAACACAAAATTCAATTCAATTGAAAAGTCAAAACTTCTCCTTAGGCGGTTCCTTTCATTTCGTCTGTAAGCTGTAATCCTCTACACCACAACTATCCTTGCAACCACAGTAATTACGCAAGTCAAAACCGAAACTAATCCTGGCCCACATTTATAACTCAAAACTCTGGTTTTCATGATCGATCAGATGTGTAAATCTTAGACCGCGACACAGGGAATCAGCTTCGCTAGATAGTTAGGTCACTTGTGTGGCCAGCGTGCTATTAGAGAAGAACTGAATCAGGTGCAACGTAGCTTATAGCTATAAAATTGTTTCTTTAATTGCAGAAATCACAGCCGTTGAAAAGCTTTCTTGGAGCCCAAGAACAAATAAACCCGCGAAACACGGAAAAAAGAGTTCCTGCCTTCCCGTAACTTCCTTTTTCTCGCCTGTCATCTTCTTTCCAATAAATTCTCAACACAGACACTTGGCGAATCGCATAGGCAGAATCAACTCAACGAAGAAGAAGAAGAATCCTGAAAAATAGTTTATTGAGAAGAAATGAGCCAGATACTTGTGAGGTCGGTTGTGCGAGGCTTGCTTATTAATGGAAGCCGCAGCGGTGGCGGCAAGTACATTTCGACGGCGGCTGCGGCAGCCGCTACTGGCGGTGTTGTTAAGCCGGTAGAGGTATGGACGGAGTTTAGGAACCGAAACGGTGCTTCTTTGGGTGTGTTTTACTGGAGGAGGATGATGAGCACTACTGTGCCGGAGACAGCGGTGGCTCAGAAGGAGAAGGAGGAGAATTCGGTGGGGAAAACGGCGGCGAAAGGTGTGGATTCGGTGAAAGTTGATAGCGGTGCTGTGATACCGAGTTATTGGGGGATTGCTAGGCCTAAGATCACGAGAGAAGATGGAACTGAATGGCCATGGAATTGCTTTATGGTTCGTAAATTTAATTAATTATCGTTCCTTTAAGTATTAGAAACTAATTTCATTTTACTGGAACAATATATAATTGCGTCTTTGCTTTCAATTTTTGTTGTGTAGCCATGGGAGAGTTATCATTCTAACATAAATATAGATCTGAAGAAGCACCATGTGCCAAAAACATATCTGGATAAAGTTGCGTATTGGACAGTGAAAAGTCTTCGAGTTCCAACCGATATATTTTTTCAGGTTTCTTTCTTCTTCCTCCTCTTTTCTTTCTACTTTGTATGGCTTGATTTTTTTTGTTCCTTTTTGTTCTTATAGATTAATGGATTTTTATTTTCTTTAAAGAACTCGGCATTTGAATTTCATCATTTTGAGACGCTTGCTCTTAAAAGTATTTTACTAGTGCTAATTTTCAATGGATTTTTGGCTTCTTCCACAATGAAATTGAAAGATAAACATTAGATGAGAAGTTTTGATGATATCTTAACTGCTGGAAAGATTGCTAAGATTCTGCCATTCATTCCTATCCCGTACAAGGCATATGATCAAATTTAATGAGTTATTTGCTGTTTTTTTTGTATTTTTCAGTAAGTTAGATTGAAGGCCTGTTTGGTCAATATTTGCATTAAGTAAAGCTTATATTTGCGTTCTGTTTTGTGAATCAGCTGTGACCTCGAAAGGCATTCTCTTTTTTGTGTTCAATCACTCCGGTTCGCACTTTTGTTCCTCAACAAGTCATAATGAATCTGCAACCTGTATTGGTAATTATAAAAAGGTTCAGATTCAGAACTATTTCCAAATCCTGAGCTAACTATTAATTTGACAATCTGTTTCTCTGTTCCAGATTCCGAGCTAATTATAAACTTAATGTCTAGGAGTGTTCAGTTTTCCTTTTTTCTTGGGCATAGCTTGGACTGCTTTAATCGTCTTGCAATATTACTTCAGCTGATGGTTTCTTCCATGTAATTAATTGCAGAGAAGATATGGATGCCGTGCAGTTATGTTGGAAACTGTTGCCGCTGTCCCTGGTATGGTAGGAGGAATGTTGCTGCACTTAAGGTCTCTTCGCAAGTTCCAGCAAAGTGGTGGTTGGATTAAAGCTCTGCTTGAGGAAGCTGAGAATGAGAGGATGCATTTAATGACAATGGTGGAGCTTGTGCAGCCCAAGTGGTATGAGAGGTTACTGGTCCTTGCAGTGCAGGGAGTATTCTTTAATGCTTACTTTATTCTGTATCTACTCTCTCCAAAACTGTGTCATAGAATTACTGGGTATCTAGAGGAAGAAGCCATACACTCATATACAGAGTACTTGAAAGATATTAAAGAAGGAAAAATTGAAAATGTTCCAGCTCCTGCTATTGCAATAGACTACTGGAGGCTGCCAAAGGATGCAACTCTTGAGGATGTTATCACAGTTATCCGTGCTGATGAAGCTCACCATCGGGATGTCAATCACTTCGCTTCTGTAAGTAACCACTTTGTCCTCCGTCAATGAACTGTCTGAAAATGTTGAATTTGCATAAAATGTTACTTCTACCAGTAAGCATTAAACTGATGAACTCTCTGGAAAATGTTTTGATTTTAACGTCATCAGCTGGAATCTCTTGTTTAACTCGTTAAGAACAGACGAACTGAGATTATTTGTGACATTAGCAAATCCTATATTAGCAGTAGTTGAATTAGAATTATTTGTTGAGTTATTATTTATTGTCCTTTTGGGAACTGAGTGGAACTCTGCCTTTGCTTTTCAGGACATACATTTCCAGGGGAAGGATTTGAGGGAAGCACCAGCTCCTCTTGGTTATCACTAAGAGTCTTGAAGGATGAGCCTTCTTACAGTTACCACTGAGACTTTATGGTATATGAAGATAATAGAAGTTTAAGATTAGTTGAGAAAATATAACCCTCGTATTTGTATATGTGGAGATTCGGAATTTGTTGATTGATATGCGATGAATAAGGATGAATTGCAGTTAATTGTATCTACTCTAAGCTGTTTTGCAGTGTATTTGAAAGCAATTTTACTGATTTTCCATTGCTCCAGTTTATACGGCTTCAATACATCCCAGTTGAGCTAATAATTGAAAAGCTTCATGTTATTAATTAATTTACTTCATGCAGTGAACCAGACCAGTTTGTATGTATTTCGCATCTGGGGTGGTAGGGCACACAAATGTTGATTAAGCTTGTGAAGTAGCTGTTAAATCTAGTGAATCTATGAGCTTGCTGTTAGGCTTTGTTTCTCACTTTATTCATTAGAAATTGAAAACTTGAACCAAAGCTATAGAGAATGTTCTTTTCTTGTAAACCCCCTTCAATTACAAGTCGAATAATTTTCCTCAAAAGAAAAGAAAAGGCAAATCCCTCCTCCATATAAAGTTTTCTGATTTGAATTGGGAATGATTTTTTTTTTATGCATATAAAGATTTAATTTGTAGGTTAATTCTTCATAGAGAGAGTCACCAAAAAAAAAAAAAAAAAAGAAAAGAAAAAAAGAACACTAGTGTCTACATTAAGGATCAAAATTGTCTGTAAATTATGTGTTTTGTCATGTGACCTTAGCTGCACAAAGCTTAAGAAAAATTATAATCAACCACAAGCTGATTTTGAGGTTTAAGCATGTTGGGCAGACAAAACTGAGACATACGCAAGCAAGATCTTCTCTTTGTGAACGCTTGATAATGGCTTTAGAAGCTTAAATTTCGATAGTAAAATTGATTTCAATTTACTAAACGGTTTTAAGTTTGAATATTCACTATCCTATCTATTTTGAATATTCAATATCCTATCTCTTTATGTAAAAAAAATATAATTAATTACCTTGAAGACTATTTGGGGATCATAAGGCCAGGAGGTTTCACATCAATTTCTTGAAGAGATTGAAGGTTGTTTCCTCCTTTTGAAGGAAGATGCAAGAATTGATGGAGAATGGCTTCTTCAAAGTTACATAAGCCTTCTTGTAATTTGGTGTAGCAACTAAACCACCACCACCTCTTTTCTTCTTCTTCTTCCCTTGCATGTTTAGTGTCCTTACTTTTTCAACTTCTATACCATGCATTGATTCCAATACTCTTTTTATCTCAACCTGTCCACTTAAAAAATATACATCAAATTCACATCTTTAATCATTCTTAAATTAGATTTTCCAAAAACTATACACACACTTCTTCCCATCAATTTAGTAAGTTCTAAACATCTTTGCTATTGCAATATGGATGTGGAAATGCATAGGGGTATGCAAAATCAAACAGAAACCGAAAACAGAACAGAACCTAGAGAAATTTAGTCCTTCAGTCTATTTGGTTTCTTATTTTAGAGATCGATTTATTCGGTTAAGGTTCAATTTTGTTGAATAAAAACCGGTATGTCATTGTATAGCTTGGTATTGATAAATCATCTCACTAATACATGCACCTTTGATATAGAAGGAATGGTTTTGAAAGCAATTTCTCTCATGTTGTCAAAGGAAGAAGGCATGAGAAGCTTCATGGGCAGATCAACAAGCTTACTTCCCATCTTGTTTTCCGCTGCTGCTCTCTACACAATTATTATAAAAAAAAAAATAATAATAATTTTAAAATACCGAGAATTCTCACCCCAGACACTAGTAGCAAAAATAAACGGTACAAATGGCAAACTTATGAACAAAGCCATGCACAATGGTATCTACTTTGGCTATGAACTGAACATTGGTGCGAGATTTGTGCATAATAAGGTCTGTTCATTTCCATTCGATATACACCAAAGTCTTTAGTCTTTAGTTTGTTAGTAATTCAAATTTCCGATACATGATTGAATTTTATATACCAGAATGAAATATGAAGCGTAAAAGAACGAAACATTTATATATTAAATTAAATATGTTATGTGATATATATGTGCGTGTATACACCAATACACTACGCGCTAGATATACACATCTTGCAAGCATACATGGGTGCGCAACATATAAACACAGAGAGCATGCCACATCGGTGTTGCACATATACCTTAGTGTGCACCAGATATACATTCTCAGATCAACTTTTCGATGATGGTGGTTCATATACAGTGCAGCCACACATACATGGAATCATGCAAGGTTTATGAACCTAATTAATTGCCAGTTCTACGCTTCCTATCGCATAATTCACCAAATAAAAAGAAAATGAGAAAATCATTTAAAGCAAATTAACAAAGAAATGGGATTTCTCAAATCAAATTCAGATCGAAAAGTAGTAATTTTCAAACAAGATTTCTGCTATTAATTAAACATATATAATACAAAAAATAATATAAAAAAAGTGCTTTTATTTATTTATTGCAGAAAATGGAATGTTTAATGAAGTTTTCTTAGTAACCAAACAAGGACGAATTAAGGAAGCGAAAAGAAAATTACCAGTTTGGTCGCCACGCCGTGACCGTGAATGGTGCAAATGAGCAGTTTGAGGGTGGTTTTGTTAAACCCCCAGGATCCGGATCCCCTGATTCAACCCGAATTATCGATAACCGGACTCCGAATCTGTCAAAATGCGAAATTTACAATTAATTGCCAAAATAAATGAGCTAATTATTCATCCGAATTAATTAATTACTCTTTTTTAATTCAAATTCAGTCTCATTCCTCGCTGGAAGAAACGCAATGTTTGCTCCAAACGTTTACAGCTTTTGATCCGAAAATGGCATCGCTAGTATTCTCCGGTCAGGGTAGTGAGGAATGCTTCATTGTCCACGATGGCGATGAGAAGGGGAGAAAAAAGCAGGTAATATTCACTATTTAATATATTTCAGATAACAAAACTCTAGTACTGATTGGGATACAAGTGGTTTTAACAGTCAAATTTAGGGTTTTCATTTTATTTATTTTTGAAGTTTTAGGCTTTTCGCAGTACGAAGAATATTGTTTTAAAGGTCAACTATGACACTTTGCGTGTACAAAAGTTTGCTATATGAGAAATCTGTAATCAGCAAAAAGTCTACAGTTGCGGGAAGAATTTTCCATGAACTTTCCATTGCAAGTTTCTACAATTTGATCTTGTTTTGTTTCATTTTTTCTTTTTTCCTCCCTACTTCATTTCCCCTTTGAACTTGCACTGATAGATTTTTCTCTTTAATGGAAACTGTGACTACAATTGGAGGTGCTATCCTTTCTGCTTCTTTGCAGGGCCTTTTTGACAAGCTGGCCAATCATGATTTACTAAAGTATGTACGCAAAGGAAAAGTTTTGGCTGAAATAGAGAAGTGGAAGAGCATGCTGAAGAAAATTTATGTTGTGCTGGATGATGCGGAGGAGAAGCAGTTGACTAATCGTTTGGTAAAAATATGGGTAGGTGAGCTTGGAGACTTGGCTTATGATGTGGAAGATGTAATTGATGGCTTTGCTACTGAGGATTTGCATAGGAGATTTGTGGCAGACCACTTAGCTAGCACAAGCAAGGCACGAAAATTCATGCCTTCTTATATTTGTGTTATGAATCTGAGTACTGTCAAGTTCAATGCTAAGTTGATTTCCAAGATGGAGAGAATTACTGCTAGACTGGAAAAGATAACTTCAGAAAAAAATGAATTGGGTCTGCAAGAGAGTGCTGGAGGAAGATCAAGCCGTTTGAGAGAAAGACAACCTACAACATCTTTGGTGAATGAAGCTAAGGTTTATGGCAGAGACGAAGATCAGAAGGCGATAATGGAATTGTTGAAGGCTGAAGTAAGTGGTGCAGATATCTGTGTGATCCCTATCATTGGCATGGGGGGTATTGGGAAGACGACTCTTGCTCAACTCATCTTTAAGGATGCTGTAATGGATTTTGAGTTTAGAGCTTGGGTTTCTGTTGGTGAAGATTTTGATGTTAATGGGATAACAAAATCAATTCTCCAGTGGGAAGAAGGTTGTGACGGCAATGACTTAGATTTTCTCCAAGTAAAATTAAAGGAGAATTTGTCAGGAAAGAAGTTTTTGATCATCTTAGATGATATTTGGAGTGAGAATTATGATGATTGGACTCTACTTTGTCGCCCTTTAGAAGCAGGAGCTCCAGGAAGTAGAATTATTGTCACTACTCGTAATCAAGATGTTGCATTAATGACGGGCAATGTTCCAGCTTATCATCTAAAAGAGTTATCAAATGATGATTGTCTGGCTGTGTTTGCCCAACATGCTTTGGGAGTAGCAAATTTTGATGCACACTCAGCTTTGGAGGGTATAGGAAAACAAATTGTTAAAAGGTGTCAAGGATTGCCTTTGGCAGCTAAGGCCCTTGGAGGCCTCCTACGAGGTAAACTAAATTGTAAAATGTGGGAAGAGGTGTTGCACAGCAAGATATGGGATTTACCAGAGGAGAAAAGTGGTATTCTTCCAGCCTTGAGGCTGAGTTACCATCATCTTCCTTCCCATCTGAAAAGGTGCTTTGCATATTGTGCAATATTTCCTAAGGACTATAAGTTCTATGAAAAGGAGTTGGTTTTACTATGGATGGCCGAGGGGTTCCTTCAACGATCAAAGGAATTGAAGTTAACTGAAGACTTAGGCCATGAATATTTTCACGATTTATTATCAAGATCATTTTTTCAGCAGTCTAGTAGTTTTAAATTTCGTTATGTGATGCATGACTTGATAAGGGACCTGGCTCGGTCTGTCAATGAGGAGATATGCTTTAGTCTGGATGATAAGCTGGAGCCAATGAAATCAAAGGCAAAGGTGCGTCATTCATCATTTTCTCGTCATGTTTGTGATGTTTCTCAAAGATTTGAAGCTTGCCATGGAATGATGAATTTGCGAACATTCTTGGCATTGCCAATCATGCCGTCACACTACCACCAATTGACTACTACTGTGTTGCATGACCTGGTGCCCAAATTAAGATGCTTGAGGGTATTATCCTTAGCTGGTTATTGTTTTGAGGAGTTGCCAAGTTCTATTGGTTCCTTAAAGCATTTGCGTTACCTTAATTTGTCTTATACGGAAGTGACAAGGTTACCTGAATCCATCAATAAGCTCTTCAACCTGCAGACTTTGAAATTACGTGGGTGCCAGAAGCTTACTGAGTTGCCTAAAGGTATCTGCAATCTAATAAATTTGTGGCATCTTGATATTAATGACACTAGTAGTTTGCAAGAGATGCCTCCAAAAATAGGTAATTTGGCAAATCTTCGGACGTTGCCTAAGTTTATCGTAGGAAGAGGCCATGGACGTGGGCTTTTAGAATTGATCAAGTTAACTCATCTGCAAGGGGAGCTCAATGTTACACAGTTGCATAATGTGGAAACTGTTCGAGATTCAGAGCTGATCAGTCTAAAGGAGAAGCTGAACATTGATACATTAGCCTTTGAATGGATTAATGACTTTGATAGTTTGAGAAATGGAAGCAATGAATTTCTGGTCCTCACCTCATTACATCCTCATCAAAATCTGGGAAAGCTTTCTGTTAAGTTTTATGGAGGGACAACGTTCCCATTGTGGGTTGGGGATCCTAAATTCTCTAACATGAAGCATCTCGAGCTCAGAAATTGTTATAAAATCACTGCTCTGCCACCACTTGGACAACTGCCTTTACTTAGAGAGTTGAGCATAGCAAGCATGAATGGAGTGAAAGAAGTGGGTAATGAGTTTTATGGTGTTGGTGGTCCCTCTTTTAAAGCTTTTCCATCTCTGGAGATTTTAATCATAAGAAATATGATGGAGTGGGAGCAGTGGTCTGCTGAACAGCCTAAACAAATATTTCCTAATCTTTGTGAGCTTAGAATGAGGCATTGTCCAAAACTTGTTGGGAAGTTACCCAACTTCCTTCCTTCCTTGAAAAAACTTCAAATTTGTAACTGCCCACTGCTAACAGAGTTACCCAAAGTCCTTCCATCTCTCAGCACACTGAATGTTGAGAAATGTCAAGAGATGCTTCTTAGAAGTGCCCGTGAGTTAGTTTCCCTTACTACCCTAAAAGTTAGGAGAATACATGGCCTTGTAAGTTTTCATGAAGTGCTTTCACAGGATTGGTTTGCACTAGAAGATCTGGATGTCGTAGATTGTCATGAACTAATGTATATGTGGCAAGATGGAAGTAATGTAGCTCAACTTGCTAGTATGAGACATTTACTTGTACGGGGCTGTAAGAAGCTTGTGTCATTGGTAGAGGGGCAGGAAGGGATTTTGCCTCGTAATCTTGAAGTATTGACCATAGAGAAGTGTGGGAACATGAACAAGCTACCAAATGGGCTGCATGATCTAACATCTCTCAGATTTTTGAGAATCAATAGTTGTCCAAAGCTTGTGTCCTTTCCTGCATCAGGTTTGCCTTCCTTTCTTAGACATCTCGGAATCATGAATTGTGATTCTTTGGCATCCCTTCCTGAGGGAATTGTCCATCATGGCAGAGATGCCAATGAAATGTCTCACCTTCTGAAGTTAGCCATTGAAGGATGTCCATCACTCACATCCTTTCCAATTGGTCAGTTCTCAGATTCACTTAGAACTGTTACGATCTGCTATTGTGTGAAACAATTGTTACAGTTGGAAAATGGTAGGCTTTCTCATCTCACTTATTTAGAGATGAAAGACTGTCATGATATAGAGTGCTTCCCTGGAGGGGGTTTGGCCATCCCGACTCTTATCTATTTTACAATTTCAAGGTGTAAAAATTTAAAGTATCTACCTGATGAGATGCAAAACCTGGTGTCACTTCTATACTTAGAGATACATGATTGTGGGAATATAGTGTCTATGCCTGGAGGTTTGCCACCAAACCTGACTACCCTTCGGATAAGGGATTGCAAGAATCTGAGGCAGCCAATGTCAGAATGGGGACTACATAGACTCACGTGTCTGAAACGACTATTGATCAAAGGCACAAGTCCTAGTACAGATATGGTTTCTTTTCCTGATACTGATGGTCTGCTGCTTCCCACTTCTTTAACCTTGCTTTGGATAGATGGACTGAATAATTTGAAATGCATGTCTAGGGGCATGCAAAACCTCACCTCTCTGGAAAATTTATGGATTTGGAACTGTCCTAAACTTCATTGCTTGCCCAAGGAGGGCCTTCCTGCTACTCTTGGATTTATGGAAATCTTATCATGTCCTCTTCTGAGACAACGGTGCTTAAAGGGGAAAGGAGACTATTGGCCAATTATTGCTCATGTCCCCTGTGTTGTTATAGATTCAAAGATTTCTGAGATGCCCATGAACCCATGGTTTATGTCATATTACTTGGAACAGACTTGGGGACATGTCTAGCAACTATGCCATCAACAATAAATGTTACTGAGTAATTTTCCTCTTCTTATAATTGCTTTTATTTCATATTTTCCCATTACTGCCTTGTCTTTGCATTGCTTTTATTTCATATTCTTCTTTACTCCTCTTTTGTTAAACTTGTTCGGCAAAAAATTTTGAATGTGCTTTTTGTCAGTTTTTACTCATGGTGCTTCATTTCCTTCTTTTCAGTTTTACATATAGGAGTGCAAGGAGATTAAGGATGTTAGCCGCTACATCTAAAAAGCATGGTAAGCTGTATGTTTCAAGAATATACTTTTCTTTTGGTATTTACATGGTCAAAAGCTTAAACTAGTTTTCATGTGCATTTGCATTTCTTAAAACTAGGTATGATTGGAGATAGATATATTGACTGATCGTAGCATCATCCTCCTATAAACCAGTACTTCACTGTTGTATGAGCTGTATTTATGTTTAGTTATCAAGGTTTATGGCTCAATACTACTATGACAATTCATTAGAGTTTTTCTATGTTTATATGACATATAGAGGAAGGTAGAGAAGCGATGCAGGCTAATTCAAAGATGTTCTCCATGGATTCAACAGACGTAAATTAGTAAGTCTTCTTGATCCGTTGTTTGCCTGTCTTAACATTTTCTGTTTTGTTAGGCTCCAACTGGCCTCATGATTTTGTAGACATCTCCAGCACTACGGAGTCAAAATTCATTGGTTTTCTTGTATCATTACTGTGTGAACAAAAGAAGTCTATTTTTATGGAGATTCAACAGTCCATAAAGTGGTATTTTCTTTGCATGCAGGCTAATTTCATATATTCATAGGCAGGGAAGACTTGCTATAAACAATCAGCTTGATACTTGAATTATCATGTCCTTAAAGCACAAAGTTATTATGCATTCTCTACAGCAAGAAAGGCCAGGACCTGATCACTTGTTGGCTATAGTTTTCTCTCAGAGGAGTCCATCTCAAAGAGCCAGCTTCGCTATTTTATTTCTTATCAAATTTGTCCGTTAAAGCTAGGGTTTGATATTCTCAATATTACCTAGTTTTGCTGGCTGTGTCAATAAATGTGTATATATATATATATATATATGTTTTCAATTTGTACAGAAGTGGGTGTATAATTTAGGTCTTCCTAGAACAAGACTGGATTGGAAATGGTTTATATTATAAAACTCAGCATGTATATTTTTAAAGTTAAAAATCATAGCAATTGAACATGCAATTTAATTGCTGTGTATATCTAAAGGATGGTTTGATTATGACTTAGATTTACATTAGCATGATAAATTTGATATATCAATGTTAGTTATACTTAAAGCATACATGTAAAAGCATTTCATTACTAGTTTGTTTTATGGAAAAAAAAATCATTAATTATTTCTAAATAAGAATTTTCCTTGTTGACAATTCATTTCTTTTTAATGGTAGTTCTTTATTCACGTATCTATATTGTTCGATTAGATGCTTGCGTGCTATCGAAATATGTGTCCGCGATTCGATCGTAATAAATTTTTTATTTTTTTTATATATAAGTGAAAAATTGAAAGAAATATTTTGATTTAAAAAAGAAATATGGAAGATCCAACATTTTACAATTATACTTGTATATATTGCCATGGCCATCTTCTCTTTGAGACTCATAATTGCATGGGCTTACTAATAGCACCTTAAATCTCACTAGGATTTTTGCACCACATGGTGGGCTCAAATTGCTTAGGCTTTTCTAACTCCACCTTGTAGGCTCATATATATATATATATTGCCAGCCACCCCATATATGATCTATTGTCCCTTCAATTGTATACATAAATATAAAGCAATATTATATATATATATGGCTATAAAGAGACAAACAATATATATATATATATATATATTAATAAAGTGCTTTTGGGATAATGTAGTGTGCACTACTAATGGATAAAAAATAATTTTATTTTTATTTTTTAATCTATAGTATAATTATAAAAAAATAACAAATAAAATTTAATAATTTAGTATATAGTAAAATATAATACTATTATTTTATTTAAAATTAACAAAATTAGATTTAATGTATAATAAAATAAGTTCAAAGACTCAATATAATATAATAAAATTTAAGATGATTCAATAAAAAAAACTTTGAAAAAGGTTCATGCTTTTAAGCAAAACAAACAAGGTCTGACTATGGTAGTCAGCTTCAGAAAATTGAAAGGCCCATACTCTCATAATCTAATAACTGGATGGATAGATAGATAGACTTTGTTATTTTTCCCAGAAATATGGATTCTCAGTTGCTTACAATTACATAAATTCCATAAAAATTTCATCTTTTCTCTCCAATGGAGTCTGCATTCTCCACTTCAATGTCTTCCTTCACTCTCTTCACCATTTCCAAAGCTCTTAATCGCCATTTTACCTCCAAATCCCCTTCTCTTCTCCTCCCCACTCAACGCCTTCTTACCCGCCCACTCACCTCCTTTCCTTCTCCCAATAACCCTTCTTCTTTAAGGGCCTTGTCCGCTGTGTTGCCGCTTTTCCGTCATCGTCTGCGTTGTGTCTCCAACTCCGCGCCGTCTTTTTCTGCCCACGGTGGCGGTGGCGGCGGTCCATTTCGTGGGGATGGCGGAGGTGGCGGCGATGGATCAGAAGGCGGAGATGCCAAGTCGAATTTGGCTGCCGGAGCTGCGGACGACGTATCACAGCTGTCTCCTGACGTTATTATACTGGATGTTGGAGTAAGAATTTTCTTCTTTCGATGCATATTTTATCAGGGTCTTGCTTCCTCTCGGGCTCTACGCTAAGTTTAACTCGCCTTATATGGCAGGGAATGACTTGTGGTGGATGCGCGGCTAGTGTAAAGAAAATACTGGAAAGCCAAGTAAGTGATAATATCTTATTTTATCCATTTCAAATAGTATTGCTTGGTGGCCTCATTTGCTGTTCCACATAGTGTGTGGGTGAAAGAAGCTAAATTTGAAACGAAAAAGATTTCTTTAGCTAATACAATAGAGTAGTAAATGCTCCCTCAAGCATTTCATTGTCATCCATGAACTGAACAGAAATCTAATCCTTTACCTTTTTATATTTAGTTGAATTTTGAAATTTAGAAAATGCAAATATTGGTGAAATTTTTGTTCTTTAAAAAGTTGATTTGAAGTCTTAAATCCCAAATATATACATTGAGAGAGACCAAAGCTTGTCAAGAAATGACTATTGGCTTTTTGTACTTAAAGTTGAATCCTTCTCATACCTAAACTTGTACATTTGATAACTTTCATAGACCTAAACTTGTACATTTGATAACTTTCAGAGTGCTCGAAGATTTTCAAAAGTTATGGAATTTACAAGTTTAGGCATTTGAGGGGTTCAAATTTATGTGGAGCCAATGGGCCCACTGAACAAGTTTGGTCATCAATTTATATGTTAAGTTAATCCCAAATGCCACATTTGGTTGCATGGCGAATTTCATTCAGAGTTCTGGCTTGGTGGGTTTTGGAAGTCCTTATCAATTTATATATTAAGTTAAGCCCAAATCCCACATTTGGTTGCATGGCGAATTTCATTCATAGTTCTGGCTTGTTGGGTTTTGGAAGTCCTTTCTTTTATTGGAAGTCCTTTCTTTTATAGTGGCAGTTTGATGGGAATTTATTTCGACTTGTGATTGTTTTTCTTGTGTTTTTTCTTTTCTTTTTTTCAAAAAGAAGATTACAAATCATGTGTGTTTATCTGAAACTGTTACGAGGTTTGTAATTTTTTCTTTCTTTCATATTATGTACAGCCACAAGTCTCTTCAGCTAGTGTCAACCTAACAACAGAGACTGCAATAATATGGCCTGTATCTGAGGCAAAAGTTGTACCAAATTGGCAAAAACAATTGGGAGAGGAGCTTGCAAAGCATCTTACAAGTTGTGGTTTCAAATCTAAACTTCGAGGTAAGCAGACAATCATTCATCATTAATTTTACTATTATATGCACATTTCTTCCTCCAGCTGAACAGCAAAACAACTATTGAATGTCCGTAACTTCTTTATTGTTAATGTTATTTAAATGTATCCTCATTTATTATCTATTTGTAGACCATGAACTATTGCATAGTTAAAACTTTTTCAGTGCTTGTTTCTTGTGCACCAGGTTTGTTTTTGTCTGTTTTTTTCAATAAGCTGGTGACGTACCTAATATAATATTGGTGATACTGTAGTCCTTGTGGCATGCTTCACATGTTTACATGTGCTGATGGTTACTCTAGTGCCTCTATCCTACAGTTGTTTTGTGCATGAGAGCCACTTTGATTGTTCGTCTTTGAATAGTCAGCAGTTTGTGCTGCATGTGCATAGATTATTGCTAACTGTTCATTGGTGTTGCACTAGTGTTGGTTCCTGAATGGTTCAGTTTCTCTGTACTGCTTCATTAATTCCATTGTGCGCTTTATGTTTTGTTATTTTATTTTATTTTATTTTTTGATGATGTAGTTAGGAATTTTATTATTGGGAGATTTAGTTGGTCATTTAATAGTGAAATTATAACTCATCAACTAAATCTGATCAGTGTAGGTTATATAGCACCTGCTTTGCAGGAAGTTGGAATTCAGAAAATTAATTCTCTGGAAACCAAGTTGACATATGTTGCTCATAGATAAACTTAATTTATGTATTTTTTGTCTATAAACAGAGACAAATTTAATTATGTATGAAGTTTTGTAAAAGTTATCATCAGTAACTACCTCTTATTATACAAATGAAGGCAGTCGTTAGCATCCACTCAGGGTTCCATATTCATTCATAATTTGATGGATTAGTGGCAGGTCAGGAAGCTATTGAAGGAGATATTTCTCTGTAGAATTGCAAAAGATTCTTATAAGGAGCAACTATAGTTCTTTATGGTATGTCCCTAATCATCAAGTTTTCATGATGCCTTGTTTTCATGAGTGTATCTTACAACTACCTCCATTCTATTAGATTCTGAATGACAAGTTTAGTAGTAATTGTTAATCTATTTGTCTCTCCAATAGGTGAGTGTCAGCGGCTACTTGTGGTGGATTGGTTGGAGAGAGATTTCTGAGGCTGAGGAGCCTATTTGTTTTGGAGAAATTACTATTGTACAATTTGAATTTAGCATGTCTTTGGTTATTATAAAGGAATTTAAGATGCCTCTCTATATGGTTAACCTCACGAAGTGTAAGAGAGTTGACATTATGTGCTCGTGTATTATCTTGGCTACCACTGATCTTAGTACATATCCTGGAATTAGGGAAAATCAGTATCATATTCCTGGGGCAGTTTCCTCACGCATTCTTGAGAAAGCCCTATTGTATTTTGTAAAGTATTGATCATCTGTCTGGGAATTCATAGTTGTTTGAATTTTGGTTTATTGTCAGTCTTAACTGTTATCTGCTAATTATGCAGCTGCAACTTTTAAAATTCCCATTAGTATATTGATATAATGACTGTACTTGAGTTTTTTCATTTTCCCATGCTCCAAATGATGTTTCTTTATAGTTTTATTTTGTAATTTTTACATATTTTGAGCTGTAATTCTTCATTTGTTCTTTTAAACTCAGCAGAAATAGCTTTCTTTTTTCTTTCTTTTTCCCTTTCCATGGGTTAGTTTGGGCAGATATGTTTGCTTGCTCTTGGATATTCTTTCTTGAGAAGATAAACAGTTTTTTAGAAACAAAAAAAAAAAGTAGATCCTGTAGTATTCCACTTTTATAGATAATTTCTATATTGCAGATGTATGCTTCTTTTAATTTGGATTAGACTTGTGAACCAACTCATGTAAACTTGGTTTTGCTTCCAATTTTCTAGTGGATGGCGGTTGGGAGGTTATTCCATAGAATGGTTTGCCAGGTAATGTTTTCACTCGTGCATAGCTTTCAGTTTCAGTGCCAGCATTGTTGGCCAGTGTATGAGAATGGATTGACCTATATGAGGACCTTTAAGGTGGTAATCACATGTGCAGTGTTTGTTTCTTGAGTTTTGTTAGTGAAAACAAGGTGGAGGTTTGGGTTTTGTTTGTCCATAAAATTCTGTTGCTCTTCAAACTGTATTTTGAAATTCCACTAAGTTCAATAGAATTTGATTTAGTGATATTGATTCCATAGAAGTTGTAGTTGAATTATTTTGAATTCCATGAATTAATAATACAATTGTGGTGAATTTTGTGCAAATAGTTTTACAATGGTATTATTTTGAGGGTTGAAACCAGCACATTATAATTGCTAAGATAGACCATTAATATGTAATTTGTCCAAACATAGCAGATAATTTTGTTGCAAATATTCTACAACTTCAATAGAGAAGGCAATCTAAAATGTCCCTTTTGATGAGTATTATATTATTTGTGTGATTTCTGTCTTAATGCATCCTTTTAACTTGGTGAGGATGCTGATGATCTCATAGTTCTTTCCTCTGTAATGATTGGGTTTCTTTTACATAATTTCTTGTTTTCTTATCTCGGAATTGGCGACTTTACCATTTCCAAAGCATGGGGACAATCATTCTTCTTGTAACTTTATCTAGTGTAATGAAGATATTGCATATTATCACAACACAGTTCATGCTGTGCAGGACGTCTGGAAAGCTTTTTCTTGCCATTTATATGCAATTTGATGATATTGGCCAAGGGAACGATTTGTGGGAGGTTGAGTGAAAATAAATGTCTTGAGGTTAAGGCAAAGTATCATTTAGTTATAGTGGCTAGACCTTTCCTTGGAAGAATATGTAGAAAACTTGCGTTTCTGTAGAGTAAATTGAAAGAGCACAGTGGATGTAATCCAAACAAAATTTTTTTATTATACTAACCTAAACTTTCAGGAATTGATGCTTCAACATAGATAAAGGGCCCAAGACTCAAGTTCACATAAGGAGCTGATGTGTCATCCACTCACACTCAAACAATCATTTTACCCTTACATATGAAGCCTTCTTCATCTCCTGCATGTCATTGGCTTTCTCTCTATACAATAAGTGATTCTCTGACAGCTAAAGTTACCTATGTCTAGTAACTTGGAGTTGGTTACTAGAGCCAGTAAGAAAAGTCTAGACAAGCAGTACCATAAGCACAACTTGATTTTCTGGAGAGTTTATGGAGGCGTATTTGAGAAAGAGGGATATGGAGATGTTTAGCGAGAGTAGTGGTGCAGATGAAGGTAAAGAACTATGGGATAAAAATTCTTCATGAGCTTGTTAATGGTTTTCACGTTAAGTGTCCAAAGTTGGTGCATCTGGTCAAGGGTCATTTCTCATGTTGTGATATGTCAAAAAGAGATTTTTGTGAACAATGTTATATGTGTAGAAAGCAAATCAGCTGTTCACTTCATTCTTTGGTAGGTTGAGAGATTTGAGCTCATTCCTCTCATTCTTTTGGGGGGAGAAAGGTGCCTAATAATGGTTGCTAAATTATAGCTTGAATTATGCTTCTGTATCATAGTCTTTGGAGCTTGTCCTTGTAGAGGTATTCAGGAGATTTGAGGCAGAGAAAATAAATGAATGCAAGTATGCACTTTCAGGAGGTTGCACTTGGTTTTTCTACTCTTATGAAGGCAAACCCTAGGTTCATTTCAGTAATGCTTTTATGCTCTGAACATAGGATCTGCTTGTTTAGTTCTATGTACTTTAAGCAACTCTCTTATTTGATGGTTAGTTTTTGATTGTTTAGGCTTCTTTTTAGTAAATCATTTGTGGTAAGCATGAATTATATGTTGTATTTTATGTTGAATTCCATACATAATATCAATTTCTTGTTTGGATAAGTATTTGAAGTCTAAATGTATAACTAATTTTGTTTGGGGTACAATAAATGAAAAATGTCCCACTTTCTAATTATTACAGCAAAAGTTTGTGCGTTTGAATTCGTAAATGAAGCAATGCATGAAACTTATCTTATATTTGTTTTCTGCAATCTTGATCACAAAGATAAGCAATTCATTTTTTATTTTATTTTTGTATAATTTGTTTAGCATTTTTAAATTCTCTCCATAAATTGAATGTCTTGATAGTTTGATCGCTTGCTTATGTGCAGATGCAGGAACAGAAAAATTTTTCAATGTTTTTGAAAAGAAAATGGAGGAAAAGCGTGCTCGCTTGAAAGAAAGTGGTAAATATCTTCTTAGCTACTGTAGGTTAAATTCAGTTCATGTTCGGTGGTATGCATTTTTTATTTTCTATATAGATTCAAGCAAGATTTTGTAGTTATTTGCTGAATAGTTGTAAACCTTTGTGGTCTGATGGTATATTTGTGATACTAATTGTTTTCTTATTTTCCAGGTCATGAGCTTGCTGTCTCTTGGGCTCTATGTGCTGTATGCCTTTTAGGTCATCTTACTCATTTTTTGGCTCCCATGGCTCCGTGGGTCCATATGTTTCATTCCACAGGATTCCATCTTTCCTTGTCTTTGTTTACATTGCTTGGTCCTGGACGCCAACTTATCGTTGATGGTGTGAAAAGTCTTTTTAAGGGGGCTCCAAATATGAACACTTTAGTTGGTCTTGGGGCTTTATCTTCATTTGCTGTTAGTTCATTAGCTGCCTTAATACCAAAGCTGGTAAGTAAGATTTCTTATTCCTCATATGACTTGAGTTTCATTTGGATTCACTGTTGAATGGATGCTGTATGAGCAGGGTTGGAAGGCCTTTTTTGAGGAGCCGGTGATGTTAATAGCTTTTGTGCTGCTAGGAAGGAATCTTGAACAAAGAGCTAAAATCAAAGCAACTAGTGACATGACAGGACTTCTAAGTATCTTGCCTTCAAAAGCTCGTCTTCTGATTCATGGTAATGGAAAAGATCCAGGTTCCACTGTAGAAGTTCCTAGCAGTAGTCTTTCTGTTGGAGACCAAATTGTTGTATTACCTGGAGTAAGTAAAGGACTCTTTACTTTCTTCCATTTACCTTTTCTGCTACCTTTTATATATTCTGTGTATATCTAATGGGCTGCTCTTTTGTAGTTTATCTTTTTTTAATTCTTATATCGATGCTAAGTTTGTCACATATTTTTACATTTTATTTCATTCTTTTGTGATGGATTTAGTGAAGTTGAAGCCCTTGGATTATACTAATTTTGTTTCTTGTTTTAGGACCGTGTTCCAGCAGATGGGATAGTTACAGGTGGTCGAAGCACCATTGATGAATCAAGTTTCACTGGGGAGCCATTGCCAGTGACAAAACTACCTGGGGTATCTCCCTCCAACTATGTGCAACTAATTTATACTTTCTAAGCCCCCCTTGTCACATTTCTCCCTCCAATTTACCGAAATAAAGTTGATTTATACCTGTGCTAGAGCCAAGTAGCAGCTGGAAGTATAAACCTCAATGGAACTCTAACGGTTGAAGTGCGGAGACCAGGTGGTGAGACAGCCATAGGAGACATTGTTCGATTGGTAGAAGAAGCACAAAGCAGAGAGGCTCCAGTACAACGGCTAGCAGACAAGGTTTATTTTCTGTATTTCACACTTCTGATATTATTTTTTCGATAATAACTTTCAAAGTTTCAAGATAGCTCTTTTGTATCATCTTTTTGATTTTATTAATTTTCCCTCCCCATTTCTATCTTTTAATTGTAATCATGTGCAGATACATATGCTTGAATGTTGACATCATTTTACTCTAGGATCACCAGTGTGATCTTTTCTACAACAAGATTTTAAGAATTTAGTAATTATTAAAGAGCATGTGAGATGAAATGTTCTTTGGCAAGACACTATCATGAAGTTTTTATCAAGAAACACGTTTGGTCCAAAATTATGAGTTAGACAAAAACCAGGTTCAGATTTTCTGCCTTTGTCATGCTCTGCATCCTTCTCTGATTTTAGTTTTTTTTTTTTTTTTTTTTTTTTCGGGCAATGCAGGTCCCGACCTGAAATGGTACATCCAATCTTGCAGATTATTGTGGTCAATAAAGCATTTGTTTTTCACTTATAAGATATATCTGAAATGCTTTTCTCTTTCGGTGGAAGATGTGGTTTATGTTTTATTTGACAACTGAAATTGGAAGAATTGGAATAACCAAAATATGGTTTTGATTTTAAATTTGTGTTTCCATTCTGATCCTAAATTCAGAAGAGAAACTTGGAAAACTTAGATCTGTAAGTATTTGCTTGATTGCATAATTAAAAAGTTTTCTAGATGAATTAACCATATAACAGAATGGGTTAAACAAGTTATCATCTCTGATATAAGCTATCAGAAAAACTGGTCTGAATAAATGACATGTCTACCTGACCAGTGAACGACCCTTGTATCTGCACCCTTGGAACTTTTGCATTGGATACTGTAACATGATATGAGATCCATTCACTGTGTATCATATAGATGTTCAGTCTATTGTCTTTCTGCGGTTTTCTAGAAAAATAATAAGAAAAAAGTTTTGGGTTAATCGAAATTCAAGCGTGACCTTAAAAACAATTAAGTCCATGCTATTTTGAAACTATCAGTCCCTGATATTTGTTAAGTGTTCTGTACTTGAGTCCGTGAAAACCTAAATGTTAACTACATTTTAGTTCTTCAAAGTTCAGTGCTTGTCATTGAAAATAGTTTGAGGGCTGGATTTGCTAATTCTCAAATTTAAGGGATTCGAGTGTTTCTAATGTCAGACCTGAAGGGTTTATATCTCATGTCCATACCCTGAGTTAGTTGATATATAAATTCCATTTTTAGGCTTAATGAGCTAGGGGAACTTGCAATGCCCTCCTTAGTTGCTAGTTGGTCTTTGAAGTTCGTTACAAAATAGGAATGTAGATTAGCTTAGCTTGTATAGTATATTCCTAATTAGGCTAATTGATTTAGTTTTTATAGATATTAGTACCATACATGTATATATTTATAATGTAATTCTTGAGAAAAAAAAGAAAACCTTCTTTCATTTGTGTTTTATTACATGGTATCAGAGCCTTAGGCTCTCGTGGGAAACTGTTTTCCGGGTTTTTGTTCTTTGTTTTCGGGTGAGGATTCTGTCCTTTTTGGGTCACATTTTCTGGTGACTGTTTTGTCTCACTGCTGGAGGAGAGAGGTGCAAGAGGTCCTGATCGGCCATTTCCCAGAGTACGGTGATTGGATTCTTAGCACGTGGGGCTCACCCGCAGTTTGAAGTTTTTGGAAGTTTCTCACGTGCCCGGCACGTGGAGGCGCGTGTGTTGGCGATTGAAGCTCCGATCTTCCTTTCCGGCGTCGACTCATTATTTTCGGCCATTCTCTAGTGCTCCAGTGTTTGTCCAGTGCTATCTGCAAAAGGTTTCTTTTCTGTTTGTCTTGGTTCTCTCTCGATTTTGGATTTCCTAGTAAAGGCTCTGTTAGCTGCCTCCTCCTTGTCTAATTACCGAAGAGATCCAAGTCATCCTCATCATCTATGGTAGCTTCCTTAGCAGCGGCAGGAGTTTCAGCTTGAGCAGGAGCATCAGTGTGCCATGTTCTTTGTTTCGGGTTTACTGCTTCTAGATTACAAGTTCTTTTAGCATCTGTGTTTTGATTTTTTGGTGGGCTTTATTTTGTGGTTGAAGTTTTATTAGTAGAGATTGGATGTTTGTGAAGTGTTTTTGCTTGACTGTGTTACTTGCTATTTGTGGCTTGATATTTTTTAATATGAGTTGGAACAAGAATATGGTATGCTATTATTGCCATAAACCTGGTCATATAAAACGTTTTTGTGGAAAATTACATAATCAAAAGTCTAAATTAGCAAACATTGCTACTACTAGTACCTCTGGGAAGTATATTATGATTTCTACAGATGAGTATGCAAAATTCATTCAGTATCATAATTATTTGAAAGCTTCACCCGCCACTACTATTATTGGTTTAGGAAATCCAAATACATGTCTTTTATCTTTCTCATCTCAGTGGGTTATTGATTCTGGTGCTATAGATTATATGATAGATAACCGAAGTGTATTCTCTACTTTTCAGTCACATGCATCTTTTTCTTTAGTTATAATGGCGGATGGATCAATTTCTCATGTAAATGGGTCTGGCACAGTTAACCCAACTTCGTCAATTTCTTTGGGATCAATTCTAAATATACCGAGACTTGCTTTTAACTTGGTTTTTGTAGGTAAACTCACACGTGATCTTAATTGTTGTATTTTTTTCTTCCCTAATCATTGTATCTTTCAGGATCTTGTAACGAAACAGACTATTGGTAAAGGTTATGTCCCGGGAGGTCTTTATAGTCTTGATAGAAACATACCGAGGCCCGTTGCTTGTTCTAGTGTTTTGTCTCCCTTTGAAGCACACTATAGGTTGGGGCATCCTTCTTTGCTGTCTTTGAAGAAATTATGTCCTCAATTTTCGAATGTTTCTTCTCTTGACTGTGCCATCGTAGCTCTTTAAGTCCTCGGATTAATAAACGTGCTAATTCTGCATTTGAATTAGTTCATTCAGATGTTTGGGGCCCCGTGTTCTGTGGTGGCCAAATCGGGTTCAAGTATTTTGTAACATTTGTGGATAATTACTCCTGTATGACTTGATATTTTTTATGAAAAGTCGTTGTGAATTATTCGCTCATTTTTGTGCATTTTGTGCTGAGATCAAAATTCAATTTAACGTTTCTGTTCGCATATTGAGGAGTGACAATGGCAAAGAATACTTTTCAGATTCTTTTCAGACATACGTGACTCAAAATGGGATACTTCATCAATTCTCATGTCCTGACATACTGTCTCAAAATGGAGTTGCTGAAAGGAAAAACAGACATTTGCTTTAGACAGCACGGGCTCTTTTATTTTAGATGAAAGTTTCTAAACAATCCTGAGCTGATGCTGTGTTTACTGCTTGTTTCCTAATTAATCGCATGCCCTCTTTAGTGCTCGTTGGTGAGACTCCCTACACTATTCTTTTTACATTTAAGTCGTCGTTTCCTATAGAAGCAAGAGTATTCGGGAGCACTTGTTTTATTCGGGATGTTATACCTCATATCACTAAATTGGATCCAAAGTCATTGAAGTGTGTCTTCTTGGGGTGTTCTCGTCATCAAAAGGGGTATAGATGCTATTGTCCAGAACTTAATAAGTATTTTGTGTCTATTGATGTTACCTTCTGAGAGAATAAACCCTTTTACCAATCATCTGATTCTACAAGTCAGAGGGAGGACGATCATTGGTTGGTTTACAATGTTATTACAAGGCCAGCAGATGATTTCGTTCTTGTTATTCCCAGTGATTCTAATCTTCCTACTCTAAGTAATCCTGCCATTGTTGGTGATTCAGCTCCACCTACTTCTGTTCTTGCTCTAGCAAGGCCACCTATTGTATAAGTCTATTCTAGGAGACATGAAATCTGCAATACAATGCTTGAATCAGATTCATCATCTGATCCAGTCCCAGATGATCTTGACCTTCCCATTGCCCTACGGAAAGGCAAACGCCAGTGCGTCTATCCTATTAGTAATTTTGTCTCTTATGATCAGTTATCTTCATCTACATGTTCTCTTATTGCTTCTCTCGACTCGATTTCTGTTGCTCAAACTGTTAAAAAAGTTTTGTCTCATTCTGGTTGGCGTGATGCAATGAGAGAAGAAATAAATGGTTTGGAAGAAAATCACACTTGGCACTTGGTGCATTTACAAGAAGGGAAGAAGGTTGTGGGTTGCAAATGGGTCTTACAATCAAAGTTAATCCAGATGGTTCTGTGGCTCGGCTTAAAGCTTGACTTGTTGCTAAAGGGTAACTCAGACTTATGGGGTGGATTATTCTGACATTTTCTCTTCAGTTGCAAAATTGGATTCTGTTCGTTTATTCATATCTTAAGCAGATTCCCAACATTGGCCCTTACATCTGTTAGACATAAAAAATGCTTTCCTTCATAGTGATCTTCAGGAAGAAGTATATATAGAGCAACCACCTGGTTTTGTTGCTCAGGGGAAGTATGGAAAAGTTTGCTATTTGAAGAAATCTCTGTATGGATTGAAGCAGAGTACTCGGGCTTGGTTTGGCAAATTCAGTGAGGTTGTTCAAGAGTTTGGGCTAAAGGAGAGTTAGGTTGATCACTCAGTTTTCTCCAGACAATCAAAAGCTGACATTATTTTTCTTGTGGTTTATATTGATGATATTGTGATTACAGAAAGTGATTTTGCAGGTATCTCTTCATTTAAGTCTTTCATGCATAGCAGATTTTATACTAAAGACTTGAGCCAGCTAAAATATTTTTTGGAATTAAAAGTTTCAAGAAGTAAGAAATGAATTCTTCTATGCCAAAGAAAATATGTTCTTGACTTGCTTGCAGAAATTGAAAAATTAGGAGTTAAGCCATGCAGTACTTTTATGGTTCCCAATGTGTAACTTACAAAGGATGATAGTGATCCTTTTGATGATCCAGAAAGATATAGGATGTTAGTTGGAAAACTGAATTTCCTCACAGTAACTCGTCCAGATATTGCATTTGCATTGAGTGTTATTAGTCAATTTATGACTGCTCCTACAGTCAAGCATTGAAAAACCTTAGAACAGATCTTATGTTATTTGAAAGGTGCTCCTGGACTTGGTATACTGTACAGTAATCATGGACATACTCACATTAAGTGTTTTGCTGATGCTGATTGGGCAGGTTTTAAGATTGATAGGAGATCAACTACATGCTACTGTGTTTTTGTTGGAGAAAATTTAGTGTTTTAGAGAAGCAAGTAGCAGACTATGGTATTCAGATACAGTGCATAATTTGAATATAGAACTATGTTACAATCTGCTTGTGAGATTTTGTGGATTTATCATTTGTTAGATGAGATGAGTTTGAATCCTTTATCCCTAGCAAAATTCTGGTGGATAATTAAGCTGCTCTCCATATTGCATCTAATCCAGTATATCATGAACGGACTAAACATATTCAAGTTGATTGTCATTTTATCCGTGAAAATATTTAAGATAATGTTATTCCAACTGGATATGTGAAGACAGGAGAACAATTAGGTGATTTATTCAACAAATCATTAAATGAATCTCAAGTGGAATATCTGTGTAACAAGCTGAACATGATTAATATTTATGCTACAGCTCGAGGGGGAGTGTTACATAATAGAAATGTAGATTAGCTTACCTTGTATAGTATATTCTTAATTAGGCTAATTGATTTAGTTTCCATAGATATTAGTACCATGTATATATTTATAATGTAATTCTTGAGAAAAAAAAAAAAAAAAGAAAATCTTCTTCCATTTGTGTTTTATTACAAAGTTCAAACTCATATCTTGTTCTATTAACCTCCTTAGTTGCTAGGAGGTTCACATATCTTGAAAACCAAAATTAGACTCAGATAGATGGTGTAGTTCATATGCTATAATTGTTGTTTGAAGAAGTGTATGTCACAATAAATAACAGATCCTTCAAAAACAAAGGTATTAGGTACATTATTTGGGATTTAAATTTATTTTCTTGCTGTTATGACAAAACATAGATTTTTTTTTTCTCCTTGATCTGGGAATGGTGTGGATCTGAAAACATAGGATTTTCGGAGAGAAAGAATGGAAAGAATTGCCAAAAGGGTGCGAAGGTGCATAACCAGTTATTTGAAAAGGAAAGGCGATTAGGTACTTTATTTTGGGATTTTGTATTTATTTTCTTGCTATTATGACACTACGAATATTTTTTTTTTTTTGCCTTTTTGACATGGGAACAGTGTGGAAGTCTATTCATTGCCCTTCCATGCTTGACTTAGTCTGAAAAAATATATTTTTGGACACAAAGAATGCAAAGAATTGCCAAAAGGGTTGAAAGTACGTAAGTTATTGCTAATTGGTTTATGATTTTTGGAGTTTGAAGGCTAGCAATGTCGAACCAACTTGCAGAACTTATGAGCTGAAAGAGTGGACTTCTATTGTTTTCTCAGTGGCTTTATGATGAGAAGGATGGGAACACAGATGAATGTTTTTGATATTTTTGAGTTTTAATGCCTGTAGAAATCATGCATGTTCATTATGTAATTTTATCCAATTGTCAACTTATTTTTGGTTACGTTACTCTTTCATCTTTTTGCCCTTTTACTTATGATTTTTATCTTTTAATGTTATTTTTCTGCTGCTACCAGTAGTGCAATATGTCCATGCGAGTACTTGTGTTACTGGTGCATCAATGTCATTAATTCTTTTTGTATTCTCCTCTTGCATCATCAGGTGTCTGGGCACTTTACTTACGGAGTAATGGCACTCTCAGCTGCTACATTTATGTTCTGGAATTTGTTTGGGACAAGCATCGTCCCTGCTGCTTTACACTATGGGAACTCAGTTTCACTAGCTCTGCAGCTCTCCTGCAGTGTTTTGGTATGCCACTCAGTGATATCTGACTTTAGCAATCCTATGATGTTGCCCCTCTAGAATGCTCCTCTATAGCTTCTATTTACACTTTTTGACATCCTTTTCATTGTTTCAGTAAATACATGCGTATTTGTTATTGTCAGCTTACTTGAGCCCTAAGTTATATGCAATTTTTTTTTTTTGTGTTCGTGTGATTTTAAGACATGCTGTTTCATCTTTTCTTTTTCCATGTTTTCTTGCATTTCTATTTTCCTTTCACCATCATTTGGAGAAAACCATTTCCTTGCATATCCTTATTGAACCTGTTATTAAGGAGTGCTGAATTTAATCTGGGCATGGTACATAACTATGTTAAAAAATCTTCCTTACTCCCTTGGTAAAAAGGAAGGGCGCATTGTAGATTAGAGCGGGCCAAATTCTGATATCCTGTAGAACCTCCCAGTGTGATTAGTTAATTTGGCTCCTTGCTTTGCTGGTGGAACTGTTGAAACATGGAGACTAAAATGTTCAATCTGAAAGATGATGGAATCTTCTTTTCCTTTACCTTTGACATTAGATGAAACTATCTGATGATTGACCCGGATGTTAACTGCAACATGACGTATCTGATGATTGTTTGGGCTGTTGGCTGCCATATGATGTCTCTGTCAATGTAATTAATCCGTGTTTGGCTTAAATACCTAATTTGTGTCAAGATCTTGGACTCAAACATTGTTAACTAAACTTTCAATCAGAAAGATGAAAGCACCTTGTTCTTCCCTTTCACATTCAATGACACTTGTTCTCTGGTGTTTGCTTTGGAAGTTAACCATGATAAATAATCATGACATGTTTCAAATACAGTTAAAGAAATTCCAGGTTAAATTGCCAATTTGTTTTGAAATCTTGAATTGTGAGCTATCTCATTGTTTAAACTGTTCGACACCCTGACGAATATCTTTATTGCAGGTTATTGCTTGTCCATGTGCACTTGGCCTAGCCACACCTACTGCAGTGCTGGTATATTCTTAGTGCTACCTCAGTTAGTGGGCATAATCATGTTTTCAAATATATTTAACAGATTTTGTTGAGCATGACCTCATGCTCTCTATTTTTTATTTCCTCGTATATTTTCTAATAGTTTTTCTGAATATTTTTATCATAAGGTTGGAACATCATTGGGTGCAACAAGAGGATTACTTTTGCGTGGTGGAAACATTTTAGAGAAGTTTTCAATGGTGAGGACCATTGTGCTTGACAAAACAGGAACACTGACAATTGGCAGACCTGTTGTAACAAAGGTTGTTACTATTGGAGATGTGAAAATTACAGATAAACAGTTGAGTGGTGGTAGAAGTTCTCTCTATATTGTGAGATTCTGGTTACTGTGTTTGATGGTTTGTTTGCTATGTTAACTTTTTCTAAACCTCACGTGTATTAGAATGAATTGAAATTTTTACTGATCATATGAATATCAATTTTGGCATGAAACCATGCGAGGATTAATTTCATTTTTATCTCTCTTATAAAATTCTTCTCTTGCACTCTCCATGCCCTCAAATACCCTCGCCCCAAACAATACAGATGTGTTGTAAGATCATATCAATTCTTTGGCTTAAATCTGCTCACATGTGGACCTATGATCCTAATGAGCTGTATTCTTTCTTTTCCATATTAGTTCACTTGTGGTGTAAAATATCCATTTTATTTCTTCTTTCTTCATTACCATTTTCTTTTCTTTCTGCCATAAAAAAAAATGTTAATGCAGATTTATTTGCATATTTTATAGCTGGGACTCTCTCTAAGTATTATCAGTCAGTTTGTTAAAAAAAAAAACTTATTTATAACTAGGTGAAATGAAATTATCTACCTCGTGAATCATCTGATTAGTCATCTGCTGGAAGTAGGTAATTAGAACTTTTATTTCTTTTCATGGTACACTAAATTTGATCAAGTTTTTTTGTTATGGTATTATTAGATGGCCCTTGTAACTTTCAGCCTTGAACAATTCCAGAATTTACAAATAATTCTTTGGTTCTATGTGATGATTGTGTGATTATACCGTGCTGTGACGGATGAGACATTTGAACTCTCCCATAGTTTTGCTGAAGATGTGTATTCTGATAGTTTCGCTTGCCATATTGCATGCTAAATTGGAACCAACTTGATTTGATGCAGACTAAATTCAAGTAATAGATGGTCAGAAGCTGAAGTTCTGAATTTAGCTGCTGGTGTGGAATCAAATACTGTTCATCCTATTGGAAAAGCAATAGTAAAAGCTGCTCAGACTTTTAGTTTGCAGTCTCTGAAGGTACTTCATAAACCAGAAGAATTTGCAACTTACAGTTGATTTAATATTCTTTGCAATGTTTGATGTTTACTTAAATGCTGCAATCATAATTTCTTAGTTTCCAATCCGTTGTTTGTCGTTTAAAATAACGGGTCATGCATGGGCTGGTTTAGTTTTTTTCTGAAACGATGATGGGAAGCCTGCAACTGATTTTGTTATTTATAGACATCGAGGACTGAATGGAAGCAAATGCTAAATATGATGGTGGTTCTTGTACTCATATTTTCCACTCTACTTGTGCTATCTGTTTTTTGTTTAATTTAAGAGATGTAGAGATGGAGATATGATAACCATTGAAGAGAGGAGGAAAGAGAATAAAGAATTTGGCCTTCAAAATCATGTATTTTTATTCCAGCAAATTTGCAGGATGCTTCAATATATCTATTTGACTCCCAGGTGGCTGAAATGTACCAGGATTATCCATTTGTTGTCTCCTAGTATCCATTTTTTTTGGAAAAAAATATATGTTTTTGAATTTTGGATGCAGAGTTTGACATGGTCACATTAGCATCTGATAGGGGAAATTTGAAGTGTTGTTGACTTGGGCACTTTCATGTGAAAATCTACTTAGCAGGTAATGGATGGAACATTCATGGAGGAACCTGGGTCTGGTGCTGTGGCTACCATTGAGAACAAGAAGGTGTCTGTTGGAACATTAGACTGGGTTCAGAGGTTTTTTACTCATTGCTCTCTTTTTATATTAACGTGACCAAAGTTTGAATTCATTCAAATTTGTTGGCAAATATACCTGATTGTTCTTGTGAGATGTAAGATTTCCACTGTTTCTCTTGAAATGCCTTGAAACATGATATCAGAATTTTCTAGTTTATTCTTTATAACTCCTCCATTGCCAACTGGAAGAATAAACAAGTTCAGCAACTAAAGCATATTCCTGTATGATTTGTGTGGCTAAAACATTTTGGCCATAATCAAACATATAACCATAATTCTCTTGGTTAATTCCTGGAGTTGTTATTTTGCTGCAATTTAATCCGTAATAGTTTCTGTTTCCTATTCAATGGTGTAACTCTTTTAACATCAATTGCAATCAAGGTAGATAAAATCGTGCAATTAGCTTCGATCAGAGAGCACTTATTTAAAACTGTTTACTGTAAAAAGATTCGAGCGGAAACTGTAACTTTCTCAGCCATATGAATTCTAGCATATTCCAAGTATGTTAAATGTATTGAAAATTTTTCAAATAAATATTTATTCTTTCAAATAATTGGTGGTAAATAGTTTCATTTATAATTTTTAAATCTATTGACATAGCTCAATCGGAGGTGATATGAATAATCTTAAGCTTAGCTTGTTGAAATGGCATCTGAGTTGAAATGCAATTTTGGAAGTCATCTCAAAATGAATTGATCTTAAGCGTGCCAGACTTGATCTCAGCTTGGCTCATCTGCAAACTAACATTTATGTGATATATGAAATACATGTAGCTCGGTCATCCATGTCCATTTTTCCTCCACATGATAAATATCATTATCTAACATGGATCCTATATATACACTAATACATCTCATATATTACCTGCATATTATTAAGTAAATGTCAAAGGTGAATGGGGAATAAGTTGCGATAAGAGTACTTAATCAAATTGGAATTATTCTGTTTCCATATGGGAATTTAATTGTTCTTTTTCTTGCAACGTATTTCACTTACGTGGTTCCTTTATGCAGGAATGGAGTTTATGAGAATCCATTTCATGACATGAAGGATGCTAAGAATCAATCAGTTGTTTATGTTGGAGTAGATAACACCCTTGCTGGTCTTATATACTT
Source organism: Excoecaria cochinchinensis (assembly GCA_947683425.1). NCBI lineage: Eukaryota > Viridiplantae > Streptophyta > Magnoliopsida > Malpighiales > Euphorbiaceae > Excoecaria > Excoecaria cochinchinensis. The sequence continues at coordinate 10,769,341 of CANTUQ010000050.1, forward strand.
GGAAGATCAGGTTAGAGAAGATGCTAGACATGTTGTTGAATCTTTGTCTAAGCAAGGAATTGATGTATACATGCTGTCTGGTGACAAAAAGAATGCTGCTGAGTATGTTGCATCCATTGTTGGTATTCCAAAAGAGAGGGTAAGAAACTTATCCTTTCATTGGAAGGTGATAGACCTATGAGCTGTGTGTTTACCTGTAGAAATATGACATAAATTAAATGGAATCAGATGTAAACCATAACTTCTCATCATTTGATTGGTTGGGTATAAAGTCCTTTACCTGTTTGTGCTAAATGCAGCATTACTAATGCTGAAGTGTGCTTCTGCGATGGTATCTAGATTCTGCCGTGCTTTGTCTTTTCGGACCAAAGTTTGTTGTAAACCCCTTGAGCGTCCAAGCTACATTTTTCTTCAGACAAACCAAAGTATATTTTCTATTATCAGAATTTATATTTCAATTAGTTTGGACGCCTTTGCAGAGAGGTCATGTTTACACATTACTTCAATGGTGGTTCCATGCTTGAGATTGATTCCAAATGTGAAATTTACTGGCAATGCTTGAGGATCCATTTGGTTGATATGTCAACACAGCAGATTTCAGTTTTTCTGTGGATAATATGTCATGCTATGAAGCCTACTTTGATATTTCCAACATGTGCTGTGGATAATAGGTGCTAGCTGGAGTTAAACCAGATGAAAAGAAAAAGTTCATTATTGAACTTCAGAAGGATCAAAATATAGTAGCCATGGTTGGTGATGGAATCAATGATGCTGCTGCCTTGGCATCATCACACGTTGGAGTTGCAATGGGTGAAGGTGTTGGAGCTGCTAGTGAGGTGTCCTCCATTGTTCTTACTCGCAATAGGCTTTCACAGGTACTTGGAGAAGATTCATAATATTAAGCTTTGCTTGCATATGTTGCTGGAAAGTATTAATACCACTTTGTCATTGGCTATGCTTTAATGTGAATTCTTTGTTTCATTTCCCCCCTGTTGTGAAAGATTTTGAGCATGTAATTATGTTTTTGAAGGTAGGTACAGCCTTTATTTGTGCTTGTGAGCTGAACTTATCATCTTTTGCCAATTAACCAAGATTGTGAAAACTTTTTTTTTTTAATTGAAATCTTGAAATCTCTTGGAGAAAATTGCTCTTGAAAACTTAATAATCTTTTGGCTGATGTTTACATATAGATTTATATACAAGTACTTTGTACAATTAATTTTTAATTCCGAACTAACAGATATTAACAACTGTTAGTTACGTAACTATTAATTTCTAATACTTATTCTTAATTAATGTCTATAACACTTCTCCTGAAATTGGAGCATAAATATTGATTATGCGTAGCTTGTTGCATATCTAATCAATTCGTGCTCCATTTAAAGCTTTTGTAAAGAGATCTCCTACTTATTATCCTGTCTTGACATAGCCTATAGATATCAGATTTTCTTGAATCTTCTCACAAACAAAATGACAGTCAATCTTGATATGTTTAGTCTTGTCGCACCACAATTTTATAGGTAGTGAAGGTTTAAAACCAACGTTAGTCAATAATTGATGTATCCACATAACTTCACATACTGTTTGTGCGATACTATATTCAGATTCTGCACTGGATTGGGATATTACATTTTGCTTCTTACATTTCAAAGAAACCAGGTTTCTTCCAACAAAAACACAGTATCCTATAGTGGATCTCCTATCAATTTTAGAACTTGTCTAATCCGCATCTAATAAACATTCCAAGTTAGTGTGCACATGTTTCCCATAGAGTACACCCTCACTAGGGGCTCCTTTCAAGTAACATATTCCAAAGCTGCCCAACGATAAACTGTAGGTGAAGACACAAATTGACCGACAATGCTAACAGAGTAAGCAATGTTTGGTTGAGCCAATGTGAGATAATTCAATCTGCCAGCTAGTCTTCTATACTCCTTATGGTCTTCAAATAAGTTTCCTTCTTTGCTAAGTTGCATATTAGATATCATAGGTGTAGTACATGGCTTTGCATCTATTTTTCCTGTTTCAGTTAACTGATCAAGTACATATTTTCTCTATGACAAGGTAACTTCAACACCTAAGAAATATTTCAGCAACCTGAAATCCTTTGTGTGGAATTTGAGTATGCAAGATGGATTTGAGAGATGATATTCCTATAGTATCCCTTCCAGTAATCACAATATCATACACAATAATAAGGATGATGCCTGCATCAGATTGTTTATAGAACTGAACGATCACACTTCTCTTCTTTATGCCAAACTTCTAATCTGCGTTACTGAATTTTCCAAACTAAGCATGAGGACTTTGTTTCAAACCATATGAAGACTACTTATAGTGACAAACTTTCCCATAGTCCCCCTGAGCAACAATAGATGGGAAAACTCATCAGATCAAAGCCAAACAGCCAACGAACCACCAGAATGCAGCCGAAAATAGAGAGGCATTAATGGAGAAGATGACTGGAAAGAAACCAGAGCATTCATGCTTGTCCACACGCTAGCGCCAAATAAGAAAAGGGGCACATGAAACCCATGTGCCTGGACCCAATCAGTGGACTTTGGGGAGTGGGCAATCTGAACCTCGCTTGCCTCCTTCCACTGGTGCTGAGCAATGACAGCCACTTTGAAAAGTGACTCAAGACAAACTTAAGTACTGCCTCTTTTGTAGAGGAGGCTCTAATACCATGAAATCTAGAAATCTTTAGTAGATATTTGATCTTGAAAACTTAATTTTCTGTTTGATGTTTACAATAGATTTATATACAAGTACTTTGTACAACTAATTGTTAACTCCTAATCTTAATTAACTATTAGCTACCTAAGTATTAATTTCTATCACCTAATCTTAATTAAAGTCTCTAACATTGACGAACAGTTTTAGCAATTCCTTTTAATTGTATCATTATATATCTCAATAGTTGATATTTGTATGAATTTTAGCATTGTGATCAAAATTAGCAAAAGAAATTTTTTTATTACTTATTTGCATATTTCAACCTAGTATTTTATTTTGAAATGACAACAAACACAATTATTAAGCCTTAAGCCCATGGTGGATGGATCGGCTATATGGATCCTCTATCTCCAAATCGCCTTTGCTGGATCCCCTTAATATCTAACAACTGTCAATCTTTAGAAACTATTTCTCTCCTTGCGGTTTTAGCCCTACCTTTTTCCCTGTGCCAACATTCAACTACTAAACTATCACATTTTCAAAATCAAGACACCTAGGGATTTACAGAACATGTGTCAAACCATCTCAACTGTCCTCTCATTTTATCTCCAATTTGTTCTATATGCACTTCTTTATGAGTAGTTAAGATTTAATACTTTATGCACGAGGAATACAAATTTCCCTGTTTTAATCACCTCCTTAAAAATGATAGTTATGTAAAAATTGTGGGGAAGTTTGATAATATTAAAAGAAAATGAAATAATATGGATTATCACTGTGCTCATAACAGCCAATTAATGCCAGTTTGGCATTATGTAGATACACAAATATCATTTGACTATTAGCATGTGCATGTGTTTGAATTCAATCTGCAGCGACTCGATTTTAAAGGTCAACATGCTGTGTACATCTCCTTTACCTGTTGTGGAAATCCATATGGCACTATTGCAATGGCTTCTATCTTGGAAATTAGGTTCCTGTTAGTTCTTTGCCCTTCCCCCAATGAGTCTACTGCTAGGTTGGTGTATGTCAAGTAATGTAATCTTTGACTATGTACTTTTTGACTATTTTGATGTTAAATTCATGCTATATGTTAATTTGTTGAGCATACTTCTATAGGCCTTAAACACCAAGAGAAAAGCAGAAACCAGTCTCTGTTATGTACTTAAAATATTGGTTTGGATTTAAGCAGTTGACTTTGTTTCTCAACATTAAACATTCTTCTTCATCCTTCGCCTTGTTCTATGTTTAAGTAAATAATTGCTTTCTCAGTGTTTTGATTTTACATTATGTGAATAAGAAAGATTTTGATTTGGGAGGACCTGACTTAGGATATGAGTTTTAGTATCATTGTCTTGTAATCTCTACTGTATGATTCTCTGATTTATTTGTATCATTTATATCCAGTTGCTTGATGCATTGGAGCTAAGCAGGCTGACAATGAAGACTGTGAAGCAGAATCTCTGGTGGGCATTTGCATACAACATTGTAAGTATTGTGCATTAAACAAGAAACAGTGGTGTATGTCAGTACTAGAAATCCCCTGAAAATGAACTGGTTGTGTTGACCTTCCATACGGCATTGCTGGATTATAATCATCCAAAAGCTATATATATGATATGATATGTTCATTAGAACTGGCATGTTATCAGTAGGTGGGCTGAAAGGCTAAATTTGAAATTTTGTAAAATAGTTGAGAAACTGAATGAAATTTACTGATTTGCAAGCTGAGCCTATGGTTTTATCAGACAATTTCTCCCATAGTCAATTCTTTCAATCGTTTAGGCAGTTGCCTGCTAACTCAGGCTACACATTTATATGTAAACTATCATGCCTCGAGCTGCGGAACAAACCAAGATTGAGTAACCCACTGTCCATCTCAACTGGATTCATTGACAGCCCTTTATATATTGAATTCTTGATGCATTCACTTCCTGTAAATATTTTTTCACTAGGTGTCTAATTTTAAGTTGGCTGTCCTTGCATCATTAAGTACTGAGCGAATGAGATGTCCTGATCTTTATTTACTGCTGTTAAAAATCTTTATTTCACAGAAAAATGTTTTAAAAAACATTATAATCCCTCTTGCTAGTACTTGGTCTTAAGCTGGTTGTATATTTGTGCAGATTGGAATTCCAATTGCAGCAGGGATGTTGCTGCCAATGACTGGGACTATGTTGACTCCATCAATTGCTGGAGCTCTCATGGGCTTGAGTTCAATCGGAGTGATGACAAATTCATTGCTTCTAAGATTCAAATTCTCCTCGAAGCAGAAACATGCACATGGAGCAACTCCAAGTAGTAAGATCTTTTTGGGTTCTGATCATCAAAGAGAGAAATTGGAGCAGTCTTATTATGATGCTAAATGGAGAGAAGCACGATAGAAGTACTTCTGCATAAAATATCCGTAATTTGGAGAATCACAGATTTTGTTACAATATTGAGATTGTCCGGTTGCTACTTAGAAATTGAAAGTAGATCTGGTTTTTTATATTGGGTAGTCAATGGTTTGTTAGAATCGTATCCCCTCCCTTGTAAAACAAGTGTATTCCCTTAAACAGCGAAGGAAATAAAAATGGCAAGTCTTTGACCTCATAGTTGGCATTCTACGTCAAAAGAAAACCCCACTAAAATTGATTTCTTAAAGTTGTGGGAGTTCATCTATGAATGAAGTTAAGATAATAGCAAAGAAAAAGAAGACCAACCAACGCCATAGAGGCAGAGGAACGCTATATTCCAGGTCATGCCTATGAACCTCAACTTTCAACCATACAATCATTCAGACATAATTTCCAACAATCCTTTCAAAGACCAATTGATATCTCATATACCTATTGAAAGCACTGGAAAGCTTACCGTAGCAAAAAAGCAAAACAAAAAGACTTGCAATGGCAGCTGTCCTGTGAATCCACCGAATAACTTCCAATGTAGTACAACATAATAATCACTTTCTTTTCTCTAACATCATTTTGTAGTGGAATTTCTTTTAACAAAATCACATTCAGATCACTTGGAAATGTTAATTACAAGGGTTGATTGTATATGCATCTGTAACAATAAATATATCAATATTTATACCAAAAGGCAACCCAAGATCAAGACCACAAATACAAAACTTTCTGATTTGAGAGTGAAACTGTTGGAACGGTGAGCAACGAGTGGGCAGACCTTGTGAAGGAAATGGTGCAAAACACGTATGAACTCAAATGTGCCTCACACATCGAGAAATTGACAAAACTGTGCAAGCTCATGAATGCAACTTCCAATTACTAGCAGTTGCATACATCAGATGTGGGGTATTAAAAGCGATTAAGACTTGCCTTATTTTGGTGGAAAAATCAACTGTCAAACCATGTATGTCATGCCCACCTGCATGAGATGTGAGTGGGGAACACTCAAATTTGCTATCCCTCTTCTGCAGTTCTTTCTCAGAAAAGCATAGAAGTAGTTTATCACTAACTTCTTTAAAAACAAGGACTCCTTTTTTGCCCTAATATCTCCATGACCAAGAAGATAAACAACTCCGGATTCTTTAGCCTTGCGAATGAAGGATAGCTCCCTCTCAAGGCTTTGCTCTGCATCAGGCGCCACTTGGTCCACAGATGTTTCTGGCTTCATCTCCTCTGAAGTGCTTGCTTCCGAAATAGGTTTACTTGCGTCCCTGAAATCCGCTAGGAGAGGCACTCCAAGTGAATAAACACTCCCATTTGGAGCTATCAGAAGTCTTGTATTGGAAGACTCATCTTCACAGTCCATATCATCATCCCCATCACTCTCCAGTGACCTTTCTTGGGCTTCTCTACGAATGAACTTCTCTAGGCTCTCAATTAATAGTTGTTCAAAAGCCAGGTGATTCTCTTTGCGGACATCCTTATAGCCATACCTGTCCAATGAGAAGTCTCATCTTTTTAAGAAAATAGGATAGTACTAGATAGGTCAGTGAAATGTGCTTTGTATATAAATTAATGAAACGGGATTTATTTCTATAAATAACCCAAAAATTGCAAGGTCAACCCATAGTTCTATGTGAGCTAAAAATGTCACTAAGCTGTGAAAAGAGAAGGACATAGAGGGCAACTCTCTTCCATAAGTCCTCATTTTCGGTTTATTTAGTGTAATACCCTTTTCAGGGGCCAATCAATTCTGTGATGTAAACTCATGATATTAAGGTACAACTATCAACGCTGTGTAAAGAGAAATAGACCTCATATTTTGCGAGTTTCAGCTCGCTAAGCTGCTAACTCACTTCGGCACCATCACAAAAATATCTAAAATTCAATATCATTGACACCAACTCAGAGGTTGTCTTCAAAAATTTGCTATCATAAGTTAGTACATTTGGATAAATGGTCATAGTTTTTTACTTTTTTTTTTTTCTGTGAAGAAAAAGGTCATTCTATAATGCAGCTGAGCCATAACATCAACGAGGAAAATCTCAATATTCAACACTTCAAATCATAATATTCCCCAGCTTGTAGACTGAACAAGTTACCTGGCGATACAACGAAATATGTGGTAGCTTTTAGGACAAACACGCCGGAAAAGGAACCTCTCACTTTGAGGTACAACTGGAACTGGAACATACTTTATACACACAAATATTATCATGGAGTGGATTGCTGGAAGAGTGGTGAGAAAATGGCCGAAAATTGCTGGCACTCCCTTTACCAGCTCATTGTAAAGCAAACCAATACCTGGGGCTCTGATTGTCCCAAGATTGGGGCCCAATTCTCGCATTAAATCCATTGACAGTTTTTGCTTAACTTCGCTTTCGTATTTTAACTTGCTTCCATAGTTCCAGATGTACATTATAAGAAACATTATTGCAGCAAAAACCAGTATAATCCAACTTCCATCCACCACCATTGCTAAAACTGATGAGAGAAAAGTCAATTCTATTCCTAGGAAAATTACCACAAAACTCAGAACGATAATGATGTTTATCTGCCATATAAGAAGCATAACAAGAGTTACTAAAATCGTCGTCATCATCATCACCCCAAGCTCAGCAATTCCTGTATAACCAGTCAACATTAGACAATTAATAGTTTTATATAATAGCAAAGCAAAGCTGTTCATAAAACTTCATATGCATGTAAAGTTCCCACTCCATATATGTCATGCAGCCAAATTATGAACAAACATTAGCCTCTTCGCCCCCATTTCAATTCAAAATATACAGCAATTTATTACTATCTACAAACAAAGCAAATGAGATATATCACAATTTTCACGAAACATATTCACAGAAAATTTGTAGTGATGATTATACAAGGAAATTAATGAACAGGAGTATAGTAGTGCAAAAGTTAGTTATGGCCCAAGAAATGCCAGAGTTCAATGCAATTCTCAGATATCCAGTCCAAGCAGTTAACATAAACACATCATCACCCCCACTTTCATACAAAGTCCAGAACGAGCATTGTGGACTAACAACATGATATACGAAACACAATGTTGAAACTTATGTAAGTGATGGCAAAGTCAAAGAGAATGATATATTAATTTCCGGGGACCTATTCGCTAATTTCTGCTTTACTAGCTTGAAGATAGGGATATTTATTAAAAAAAAAAAAGAATATCATTGAACAACTTACTAATCAATGTCCAAAACTAGATGAAGGTGACAAGATGGAAAAAAGGAAGGTTGGGTAAGCAATATTAAATGCTATAAGTTAGCTTGCATAATGCCTACCCAGCAGAAATGTCATTTCCAGCCTCTTAATGCTTTAAAATAACACTCAGAGATCAGTAGATGCCAAGCATCCTTCCAAACTCAGATAAATGTGATCAGTGAGAAATAGTGATTGATTTGTACTCATAAGAGAATGGAAAAGGCAACTTCTGGCAAAAAAATGTTGCATGAAAATCATATCAAACAATAAAATTGAGTATTAAGAAATGATATAACTTTCAGAAATTCTGTTTGAATGTAGGAAACTCAAAGTATGAAAAACACTCAGTAAAATTAAAACTGGGGATCTGTGAAATTAGTTTTACTATGTACAAGATACGAAAATTGTATAAAAGGGAAAAACGTAAAATACAATATGTAAGATAAGGAGGTATCCTACCAATTAGGATCTTATCGTAATTTGCACTCATGGATTCAAACTAGCAGAAAGCTAAATTAATCTGGAGCCTTTCAGAGTTCACTGAGTACTAGACCAGGAGATAAGAATATATGTTTCTACTAAAGGCATGTTCTTCATTTACTACCTGGTGGGGGCCTGTTTGTGGCCTTTTGAATGACCTCACTCATCAATAAAGTTTTATATATATTGATGGGGAAAGAAAGAAAGAAACAGATACGGAAAATGCTTGAAAAATTAATCCCTATAGAGGAAACAAGAATTACCATATGCATTTCCCATTTCAGTGGTGCTTGTGATGGAGCAGACAAACACCAGGCAGACTACTAGCAAAAACCAGTTTACAACAGGAATATAAATCTGACCCATGAACTTTCGAGAAGTATGAATAATTTTCAGTCGGGGGAAACAACCAAGAGCAGTTGATTGCTTTATACAAGAAAAAGTGGCTGTTGTCATTGCCCGGCTGGCAATTAATGCAGCTATGTTAGCAACAAGAAAGACAGCCCAAAAAGCACCACCTGCAGAACAGAATCAACATATAAAAGGATAAAAGATCAGAATAGTCTATCATTAAAGACCAGAATACAATAAATGGACAAAGAAATTATTTCTTCAAAAATAAGAGTGCATTGCATAATACTGACTGCCAAATGATATGTCTTAAGCAACAGCATGGACTTTATAAGCACAGATACAGGATGCATCTTACTTGGAACTGATGAAAAAAATGCTTGCTCAGCGATGCCTCCAGTATGATGGTCCATGAGGTATGCAGCTTGACCCAAATAGCCCAACAAAAGGCAAGGCAATACGAGAAATACAAACGTGAGCTGCAAATGATCACTATTAAATAAATCAGAAATCTTGCAATCGAAAAGTTGAGAATAGAAACATCAGATGTGCCAACTGGTTCTGACATTATGGGATAAGAAAATAAAAGAAATCCGTGAGACGAGAGAGCGAGAGAGAGAGAGAATGTAGTAAATCCATTACAGCAAAATCTCATTTTCTAGCTTTGTTACCTGAATTGATCTGACAGAAAAGTAGCAAAGATCTGCAAACATTGCCTCAGAACCTTAGAAGGAAAGAAAAAGAAGTAAATAATCAGCAAGTTACAAAAGAAGGGGCAGCACAATAATATTGATATATGACAAGGATGGAAAATTCCATGGGCACCAAAGAAATTATCCATGTAAACATTTACAGCAATATAGATGTCAGATAATAAATTTTGCTATTTGAGAGAATGTTTTCACAATGAGAGGGTCCAGCTAAATTGGAACATATGGATCCTTCATAACTTGGAACATCTCAAGACACTCTAGATCAGTCCCCACCAAATATGACACTAGGGTTCACAATATCTCTCCAACCATTCAACTGAATTACAGAAGGGTGATAATAGGACATTTGAATTCGTTCCTCTTCCAGTTAATGCAAAATTCATGATGCTCAAAGCTAAAAGCAGAAACTGTATGCAGGGCACCAGAACACAAGATGTTGAATTTGATCATCACTACATTAGGGAGAAAGCTGCTCATGTAAGCATAAAAGGGGTTCATTTAGTTCCATTTTTGTTCTGTTTAGCCTAAAATCTACAGAATGCCAAAAAAGTTTCAGCTTATAGTCTATCTTAACCTCAGCTTCAGTTATCTAAACCTGTCATCAACATATAACATGCACCGTGAAACATCTAACTGAATATCACTGGTCAGTTCATCCTTGACAAAACAGAAGGAAATGGATGTGAAGAAACCAGTAAACATACAGTTCTTTTTTTATGGTCTATAGTAAACACACAAATAAAAGTCCAAACCCCACAAGCCCTCACATTACAGAGGCAGAAACTCCAATCAAAGTGAGGAAGTTTAAGAATCACAGCCAATCATCAATGCAGAAAACCAAACTCTGATAAAATCATAAAACACAATGTGCACTACTTCAGAACCAAAGATCATTTTTGTAAATAGAGCAAAACTCCTTGGACATAAAGCTAGTTGAATCTCAAGTGTACTTCAGACTTTAATTAAAGCCTAACATTAAACCAATGCCACCATAATATGGAACATGACACACTAACAATCAAAGCCAAAATCTTATCTGTATCTGTCTTGAACCTTAAGAAAACAAAATAAACATATAGAAACTATTACAGTTCAGCATTTAAATCTAAATCAAATCTGACCTTATCCAACTTATATGCCACAACCATTTCTCCAACAATTTTGATTCTCAGCTCCCCAAGTCTAAGTTCTATTTCAATGCTGCCCCAAAAGTACATAAAGACTAATTTGAGAAATCTAATCTTTATTAAAAGAGAGTTGAAAAATAATCAGCACCACTCAACTTCATTGTTCCCTCCGCCATTTCAGTCCTCACAAAAACCAATTCTTCTCTACCAGCCCCCGGCCCCCCGCTGCTATGATCACAGCCAACCAGATTCCTGACTAACTATCCTATAATGCTTAATACAGTTTTAAGATTTGCTGGATTGAATCACAGCAGATATTATGCAGTGGTAAAGCAGAAAATTTTGGTCTGTCTACAGAAAGTAAAAACTAAATTTATATGTAAAATCAATTAGGAAGGCATGTGCACTACCCAAGAAGGGAGAAAAATGGATAAACTTTTATTCCCCAAAGATATTGTTCCTGTTTGTCTATTTACCTGTTGCACATAGAAGGCAACCTCCAAGGGCGTGCCAAGCCTTACTAGAATTTCGCTTGAAGAAGTAATAGATGTGAACAGGATTAAATGCCTTCAACACACTGCTGTCATAGTTAATAAGGTTATAAATACCTATGCCCGCAAGACAACAAAACCAAATGAATAAAGCAGGGCCCACACAAAGCCCAACTTTACTTGTTCCAAACTTCTGTACACTGAACAAAATTACAAGAAAGGCAACCGAAATCATCATCACTTGCTCTGCACAAAGAAAAAATGGATTATAACAATAATTAACTCAACAATATAGCTTATTTATCACAATCTAGAAAAAAAAATTAATAAATAGCAACAATATTAAGATAAAGAAAATAACATGCAAAAAGTGGATAGTTTGGCTTCTTACAGAGATCTTCTTGACCATGTACTTTATCAAGAAAACCAGACATTTTATTCAGCAATCAATCCAAATTGGGCCTATCCCATATATAACATGAACATTGAGCCCAAAACAAAATAATTAAGATTACACAGAATCTTACATATTGCAAGAAACTATGGTACATATAAATCATAACACGGATAAAGAATTTGTCTTTTTTCTTTCAATGCTAGAAATGTTCAAGACTAAATAAATAAGAACCAGAAACTTAAAATACATAGTATGTAATGCATACAAAATTGTTCATCCAGGTAATTATCCATTAAGCATATTATACGAGGATAAAAATCCAGTCCCTGCTCCACACCGTACTCCACTCACCGAGACATGAAAATGGACTGCAAAAAACAATTCCAGGATACCTCTAAATACAAGGACATAACCTCTCTAGCAATATACTAGTTTAGTTAGGGTGTTACAAACAGAGATCAGATCTAGGTTTATTTACTGCACAATCAAAAACGAATCCGGAATGCCTCTAAATAACCAAATTAACTTGGATATTTCCCTCTTCCAAAAAGTATGTTTTTCCCCCATCTTATGATGGAGCTATGGTGGATGGAAAGGAACATGATTGAGAGCTTGCAAAATTTTTCTATTTATAAGTTCTAAAATAAATCAAATTGCATCTTTGCAAAGTCCCCCAACTCAAGTTAATTAGCACCTAGGAGAGGCTCCCACCCACCTCCAATGACAGATAATGAATACAGAGATAAACAAATGCTCTGGAACAAGAAAGATATGTGAATCTAGAATCTAATCCCACCTCCTCTGGTAGTTTAAAGCACCAAAATTCTTCTCCAATAAAGAGAAATAATTTATCGTATTCAAGCATCAGGGATGGAAATACAAAACTCAGGTTTGGAAAAGGATTCCAGTTAAAGCAGGAAATTACTACAATCAATGAAAAGCATGAAAATTGCAGTTCATTGATAGTTATAGGACTACCTTGATTGATTGCAGTCACACCAACCTTCAGACCACCAACAGCTGATGTTACTGCATCAAGATGAACACAGGCAACTTATCAAGAACATCCAAAACAAAAAGATAGCAATGAAGACATACTTTAAAGTATAGATCAAAAGCAACTATTAGCATCTCTATCACAACTACGTAAATAAATCTGAAGCATGAAAAGGCATCTAAGAGATGCAGGCACAAAAACCTGACATTGCTGGAGTGACGACCCCATCAGCTATGACCATAGCTGTACCAGCAAGGACTAATATCAGAAGCAGCTTTTTCAGAGCCTGTGAGGTTTCAAGCCTTTCCTTGATTTTCAGCGATCTCTCAAGTTCAGGTGATGGCACCTTCAGCCTGAAACTTGATATACGAGCATCTGAAGGAAGCTGATTAGGGATAAGACTGACCTTAGCATGCCTACAGATCAGCGAGTACAAGGCAAATGTGCCACCTATAATATTTAAAGTAACAGTGGTGAAACTACATGTTTATGGGCATGGAACATGTACATTTATGTGAGAGATAGACCATTAGAATTTGTTGGTTTGCAAGATAAAGCATACCTTCACCATCATCATTGGCCCAAAGCACAACAAGGACATATTTTATTAAGGGAATCAGGATTAGGGTATAGAGGACCAGCGACAATGCACCAAGAACATCTTCTTTTCCGTTAATAGGTGCTTTAGTAAACATCACATCTAAGGCATATAATGGACTTGTTCCAACATCACCAAAGACAACACCAAGTGTCTGAAAAGCAAGTATAATTTTCCTCCCTAGAGTGAAGTCCTGCAGTTAAAGTTTTACAATCATCACAGCTTGTCCTTATTTTTCCATTGGCAACCTGTGTAGCATACCAGTTTTATAGTCCATATGCAATAAAACTTCTTTCAAATCTAAGAACAAGTACCCAATATATAAACAAGCAGACAGAAAGTAATGTTCAAGAGAGACTACACATAAGGAAAGGCACAGGGAAAGATGTGATAACCATGGAAGGAATCTGCGGGTCCCACAAACTACCAAGGAACGTTAAAATCCTAAATAAACCAAAACAGACATCTAAATGGGGTGAAAACAAGAATAAGAAGAAAGAAAAGAGGTCAATGCTGTATACCATTCCAATGCTAAATGATACTCTTTCCAGTCAGGTAAGCATGTTTATGAGATGTTTATTCCAATTAAAACAGCTGACAAACCAAGTGTTTCAAGTTGTATTGCCATGAAATACAAGCTCTAGTGAATTATCTTGAGGAATTAGTTATAATAGCCACATAATTCCAGTCAAATATAAATCATCAGCTTATTGGAATGACAAGCAACAATTTTATGAAGATCAAATCATTTCTCATGGCACTAAATTGATGTGGTTACAATAAGCAATTAGATATCAACCTTTTTGTTTAGAATATATAACTCGGCTTAATTAATCCTTATAATTCACACTAATTAGGAATGTGATGCACAACATTTACATCTATGTAATACTTTAAATTTTCTTCCAGAAGTATCATAGGTTTTAATGATTTATTCCAATTCAGATTGCATACTTATTTCATATGTAGATTGACATGACGATATCTCATTTAGATCATCAGAAAAGAATTAAAAGGTGCCATCGAACTTACTGCCGTAGCATCCAACACAGAAGAAGCTACATTTTATGTCCTAGACAAGTTTTAGCCTCCTTTTTATTTAACAGCAAGAAAAAGCTCGGTTTGTAATCACAATTCCATTCAAAAAGTATTCCTACATGTGCAATCCACAAACCAATGGCACCACATAGTATCTCATAGTTTTGACTATATATAACCAACTCAGCTTAAGAGTATCTTGACTTCTAACGAAACCAAACGTTTCCAGGAGAAACTAAACAGATAAGACATGAGATGCCAAGTTAGATATACCAACCGGAGGCTTAATGAAATGGAGGACTCCCCATAATCAACCCAACAAGTCTAAGAAAAGAAGAATATAAAAAAGCAAATCATACCATTATACTAGATTTGGACATTTATAAGCATATTGATATAACTTGTTCACTCTATATAAGCTATCTAAACTCCACCAAATCCACAATAAATAAAAGATTGAAGCTTTGTTATATTTTAATAATTTAAGCCAACTTCAGGACCTAATAAATCGGGCTCTCACTTAATTGGATGACAATAACAAGAACTAACACATGCCATACTCATTATACATTTAGTAACTGCATCTATACAGGTGCTTAAGCTCTAAAATCCAGTCTAATAGCCACAGAAACAGACACACATTTACAAAGAAAGAAAAGCAATGCACACCTCGTAGTCGTTACGCTGAGCGCCAGGGATCTCAAGAGCTTCAACATCAAAGGAATCAATGCGAAGGCCAGTACGGATCAGCCGCTGCTCGGCATTATCGTCGTCATCGTCAGAATCAACGCCGGTACGGTGGCGAGGACTATCCTCATCACCACCGTCGTCGTCATCGTCATCGTCATCGTCAATCATAGAATCATCGTCGTCTTGAAACACCCACCGTGATTCAACTGAGTCCAAAGAAGCCAATCTGCCGTTTGTCTCCGATCCTCCGCCAACAGTGCCACTACCAGCACCACTCTCGTCCGCCATGGTTGAAACTTAGGAGAGAATTGGTTAGGGTTTGATGATTTATGCGAAGTGGAAATGAGAAAATGAAAGAAAGATTGGATTTTGGGTTTTTGTTAGGAAAGGGTGTAACAGAAAAAAGCTACCACGTGATTTGATGAACACAAAAACTGTAATTAATGTTTAATTTATTCACAATAAATAAACTAATAATAAAGCATCTTTCGGGGCTTTCTTTTTCGCAATAATCTTTTTTTTTTTTGTATTTTTATAAATATATATATATTTATATTATGATGTTACTTTAATCACAAAAATAAAATATTATTTATATACATTTTTACAAAAAAATATGTATATGTTATTTTCTTACAAAAACCACTATTTCCACATGTTTCAAAAAAAAAAAGAAAAAAAAAAAACAGAAAGACTTTTATGATTATGAATTGATTTTTGTTTCAAATTGCATCCTTATAAAAAGAAGTGAAAAAAAAAAACCAAATTAATCTTGGAAATTTCAATTATACTTGTTATTTTTTTCTTTTTTATTTTGAAAAATAAAAACCAAAGTGGATATTTTCAGACAATATATTTGCATATTTTATTACAAAGGCACTTATTGCTATAAAATTATTACCACGTCAGTTCCTCTTCAAACATATTTTAGCATACGATTAAAAAAAATAATTAATATATTTTAATATTATAAAAAATATTAATAATTAATTATATTATTTTTTTCATTAAATAGCATAAAAATAATAATAAATATATAAATATATTTATTTAAAATAAATAAATAATGATAAAATAGAAAAATATATTAATTTTTTTAAATTTTAAAAAATGCATTAATTTTTTTAAAATTTTAAAAAATGATGTTTAAAATGGAAAAAAAAAATTATAGAACTATGTTAAAGGGGAAAGGAGATAGTACTACTAATTTTCTCTTTTATAAGACTTTACTCTAGCCATTAATTGAAATTATTATTAGCAAGAAATTAATTTAATTTGGTGCCCAAATGCCATTGGCAATTTACACGTTTTGCAGTAATGGCGGGAAACGCAAATCTCTAATACAACGCAGCAAATGATTTATTTACCATATAATCATTTATTTATCTTCTAAAACTCTCGCCAGTCTTTCAATCGATGAACTACTCGTTCAATTCCAAAGCCATTAACTTGTTAAATTCTTTACCTCGCTGCAAAAACGCCAATCATCTCAGGTCTTTCAAGTCTCTTCTTGTTGTTCACGGCTTAATTGAACACAAGGGTTCGCTTGGGGAGCTTTTAAAGTCTTGTTTTCGTTTGGGTGCTCTAGATATAGCTCTCTCAACCTTTTATGCTATAAAAAGACCCAATCTTTTCCTGCAAAACTTAGTGATTAGGGGTCTTAGCAATTTGGGATTACACGATCACGTATTGTCTGTGTATTTTAATTGTCGGATTTTGAGTTGCCCATCTGATGATTATACGTTTCCTTTTGTGATTAAAGCTTGTTCAAATCTCGGTGCTTTTGGGATTTTGAAAGCGATTCATAATGTTGTTTTGCGAACTGGGTATGATCAAAATGTTGTTATTCAGACTGCTTTAGTCGATTTTTATGCAAAGAATGGCCGTATAGATATTGCAAGTAAACTGATTGATAAAATCCCCCAACCAGATTTGGTTGCATGGAATGCTCTACTTGCTGGGTATTCTTTTCATGGGCGTGATCAGGAAGCCTTTGAGGTTTTTAGACATACTTTTGCTGTTGGTCTGAAGCCTAATTTGAGCACTTTGGCCAGCGTAATCCCAGTCTGCACCCGTTTAGAATGTTTCCATATTGGGAGGTTTGTCCATGGCTTTGCTGTCAAGTCTGGATATATTGTGAATGATTTTTTAATACCTGCTTTGATTTCAATGTATGCTAGTGATAAAAATTTATCTGCTGCCCAAAAATTGTTTGATATTGCCGAGAAGAAGAATGTTGCTGTTTGGAATGCTACTATATCAGCTCTAGTGCAAAAGCAGATGCCTTTGGAAGCATTTGAGGTATTTCAAGATATGCACTTTGCAGATGTGCAACCTGATTTTGTCACTTTCGTGTCAATTATACCTTCTTGTGAAATTGCTGGTAGTATCTGCTTAGGCAAATCACTGCATGCATGTGTTATAAAGCGTGGATTAGAAAATCATATTTCTGTCTTGACAGCTGTTATGTCCATGTATGCCAAGTTTGGGGATGTAGGTAAGTTTGAAAGTCTGTTTGATTTGATGCCTAATAGGAACCTTTTATCATGGAATGTGATGGTTTCTGGATATGTCCATAATGGGTTGTGGGGTGAAAGTTTGACAGCATTTTGTGGTATGCAATCAGATGGATCCACACCAGATTCAGTATCTATAATTAGTGTCCTTTTTGCCTGCTCCAAACTGGGGGCTGTTTTGCTTGGTAAGTCGACCCACGCATTTAGCATCAGAATGGGCATCAGCTCAAACCTTAATGTGTCAAATGCGCTCCTGTCATTCTACTCTGATTGTAATCATCTTGCCTCTTCTTTTAAGCTGTTTCAGAAAATGGATACTCGGGATTCTGTGTCATGGAACACTTTAATATCTAGGTCTGTACAAAGCGGAGAAATGGAAAAAGCTACTGAAGTTCTTTATCAGCTGCAGGAGAGCTCAGGATTTGATTTGGTCACCTTGATAAGCATTATCCCCATGTATCGTGATGAGGCTCATTTAGGTGGAGGGATGGCTCTCCATGGTTATGCGATTAAACATGGGTTTGCCTCTGATGTCTCTTTAGCCAATGCACTTATTAGCATGTATTTTAATTGCGGAGATTTAGATGCCGGAAGATTACTTTTTGAAGTTATGCCTATAAGGTGTGTAGTGTCATGGAATGCCCTGATGGGTGGTTATCGACATCATGACCGTCAGAGTGAGGCTTTGGCCACTTTTAGATGGATGACAAATGAGAAAGAGAGGCCGAATTCTGTAACTTTGCTCAATTTGTTGCCTGAATGCTGCAGCCAATTGCAGGGTATGTCTATTCACGCTTATTCTGTCAGAGCGGAAATTTTACAAGAAACTCCCCTTCTCACATCTCTGATGTTTATGTATGCCAGATTTGCCAATATGAATCGATGCCTCTTACTATTTGAAAAGAGTGAGAAGAGAGATATAAGTTTGTGGAATGCCATTATTTCTGTGCATATCCAAGCAAAGAATGTCAAAAGAGCAGTTTCCTTATTTTGTGATATGCTGAGGTTGGGCTTACAACCTGACAGTATAACAGTTCTAAGTTCCATTTCGGCATATGCTCAACTAAATAGCCTAAAACTTGCTGATACTGTGATGGCCTATGTGGTACGCAAAGGATTAGACAAAGATGTGGTAATCAGCAATGCCCTTATTGATTTATATGCAAGATGTGGCGACATTTTGATTGCTAGAAAGATTTTTGAGAGCTTAGATGAAAAGGATACTGTAACTTGGAGTGTAATGATTAATGGGTATGGTTTACATGGGGATGGTGAAGCTGCCTTCGAACTTTTCTCGAAGATGCTATCTTCAAGGGTGAGGCCAAATGGCACCACTTTCTTAAGTGCTTTATCAGCTTGCAGCCATGCCAATTTAGTTGAGCAAGGTTGGATGGTCTTCAACTCCATGGTAGAACAGGGTATATCACCAAATATTGAGCACTATTCCGGCATGGTGGACCTACTTGGGAGAGCAGGTCACTTGGAAGAGGCTTATGGCATTGTTAAGAAGCTACCATGTAAACCATCAATTAGCCTACTTGAATCCCTGTTGGGTGCTTGCAAAGTCCATGGCCATGTTGAACTTGGGGAGAAAGTGAGTGGAATGCTCCTTGAAATGGACCCAGAAAACTCAGGAGCATATGTGATGCTTTCCAATATATATTTGGCAGCTGGACGGTGGACGGATGCTGACAGAGTAAGGTCTTATATAGAAGCAAGGCAATTGAGAAAGGCACCCGGCTTTAGCTTTCTAAATGTGGGATAGGCTCATCACAGAGAGAACTTTTGAATAGCTTAGGTAATAAGTTGAACAAAAATGATTGCATCAGTACATCTGCTGAAGTACATTGTGGCTGTGCTAATGAAGATCTGATACAAGAACTCACAGGAGTGTAAAGAAAATGTATATACAGATACAGTAAGCTAAATTGAACCAACTTTCATGTTCTTTAATTGCCCTTGCCACTTGGTTTTCCCGCCTGTGCAGTTCAAGAATTACTGCTAGCCAGACAAACTCCTTTACTATCCTTACGTTTTTGATAGAGAAGCAGAACTAACATAGCATCGGGTTTGTAAATAGTTCAAGAACACATACGCATTCAACAGAATGTAATATGCAGTTAAACATCAACTCTATAATGAGGATAATTCTTCTTCAGTTTCTTTTGGAGACCACACAGTAAGCATATTTCTAAACCATGAACTTCTATTTGTTCAAGATATGACACAACTAAAAGCCTACATGTTTTCAAAGAGAACAATATGATACCATGAACTTCTATTTGTTTTCAAAGAGAACAATACAATACCAGCATTATCTCATCCACCAGAGACACTATGTAATATAAGCTTAAAATATATGCTTAGTATGGAACACAAGTAACAGAAAAAGTTCATTGTTCTTCACCCTTTTTTTTTCCAAAAAAAAAATATATCGATATTTTCTACAAGTATATTACAATAATAGCATTCGGTCTAAACCATCCGCATAGAACAGGCTGTCAACACTGTGCAGAACTGCATTCTAGTGTCCATATGATGTCCTCTTCATCATCCGAATGAACTCCTCAATACTCACTTCTCCATCATCTGTTTATTTCACAAACCAGTCAGAGCAACCGTAAGGAAGATCAACAAATTATCTCAAACTTACAAGAGTAATAGGAAAACAATTTCCAATAGTAACCTAATTATCTTAAATTTATAAAACTAAAGACCCTGCATTTCACTAAATTTTGCAAGCCATAATCTTGCATAACCTAAATGACACATACAAGCTCCAAAAGCCATGTTAACAGAACCAACATTTATAACTGCTTGCACACTGGAGTAAATAAGAGAACATACTGATTCCCAACTATAATTGCTATGAATAACTAAACGATAATTCTTAATTGTTGTACTTAATAGAAGGACGCAAGGCAATTCAAACAAGGGTATGGGCACATTATTGTTCAATAAATTTTTTTCTCTCAAAATCAAACACTGCAATTCTACATGCATTCACCTAAAGTAGGCTCCATACTTGATTCTTAAATGGTACGTGACTAAAGAACTTGAACGTGATAAGGTTCCCTGGGCAAGTAGCCAAGCAACCAAAGTATTTAGGTACATTAATCAAAAAGCCTAGCTGTCCTATCCTAAAAGCTGCTGTTATAGCAGCTTAAGACACCAAGGTGAGCTCTACACTGACTAGGTTAACAGAGTACTCTTTGAACCTTTACAAACATTAAATAGGCAGTATTGCTCAGGTACTAGCAGAAAGTTAAGTCTCTCAACAAGGATGACAAGCATACCCATAAGCCAATCAATTATCACTTATCAGACAGCTGACAAATGATGAATGAATTTCCACACTTCACATAAAATAATGTTTCCTGAAGATTTTGAGAGTAATATAAGTTTTATTAATTCTCTTTTTTCTTTTTAATATTCTAAGAATGAACAAGCTATTTATATAGGAGACACAAATCCTACACTAACAAGGAAAGATAAAAAAAAAATAGTCCTAACTAGGAAATATAAAGGAAAGATAAATTCTAATTAGTAAATATAAAGGATTCCTATCTTAACTAGGAAATCCAATCTAATACTGATTTCTGGTTATGTCTTTCAGCAAAATACAAGGCAAAGCTTAACAAGACAACAAACAAGGTTCTCCCATGGTCACAAAGCATGCCATCTACTCTATTCCAACTACTAAGTTCACAATAAGAGTTTGAAAACAACAATTTAAGAGATGGCAACCAACTAAGGTAGTGCCAAGAGATACTGCAAGGAAAAAGAAAAGCATTATTATTATACTCCTTATTGCTCCTATTCCACTAATAAACTTTTTTATCAAAAAATAAAGACAATATTTCATATTAAGCTTTTATTTTTTAAGGAAATACCTATATAACATCCACATACAGAGGGCCTGCATTCAAGTTAATATGCAATTCTATTTTGATGAGAACGATCAAGTTGAGAAAAAAATAAAATAAAATAATTCAGTTGTGTTAGCAAGCCACACAGGTTTACAAGCAGTACACTTACGGGCCAAGGAGCAAGCAGCCACGTATTGAATTCAAAGATTTAGTCAAGTAATCTTTAAAGTTTGTTTTTGAAGATTTTTAGGAGAAATAAGAATTTCTTATTACTTAATCTTGCATTTTACAGAGAAATGGTGTAGGTATTTATACAATAACGCCTTAGCTACCTCAGCCAAAAAAATCAAAATACAGAGAATGCCCAATAAATTTATAGTTTGAACACATGACTTTCTAGTATGAACACAAGAACCCTACAGCTAATTTACACACACATCAACAAAATACAAATGCAGTAAAATACATAATCATATTCAAGCTAGAATTCATACACTGGTCCTCAAGTTGGTGAGAAGATATCTTGCATGCCCGCATACCAAATAGTGGAAGTTTATGTTGCAAAGCCCCTTGGCAAAGACATCTGCAACCACTTATCTGATGTCACATGAGATATGCACAAAGAGCTGTCTAAAAATTTTTCTTTCATGAAATGTCAATCAGTTTCCATGTGCTTTTCGGCTATGCTGATAGCTGATTTATTGTCGCAGGATAGGAGTAGTTTCTCTTTTCCTAATAATTTTAGTTCTTCCAACAACTTCTGTAGCCATAGTAGTTCACACACTCCCTAAGCCATCGCTCTATACTCTGCTTCAGCACTTGATCAAGCTACAACACTCTATTTCTTGCTTCTCCAAGTAACTAGATTTCCTCCAACTAGTGTGCAATAACCAGTGGCTGATCTTTTATCATATGGAATCTAGCCCAATTAGCATCTGCGAAGCTTCAATCCACATATGACTATTTTTAGAGAAAATAATCCCTTTTTCCTGGTGCAGACTTCAACTACCTCAAAATGTGAAAAAACAGCCTACATATGAGGCTCATGAGAATCATGCATATATTGACCTACCAAGGTAACTGTATAGGCTTCATCAGGCCTAGTATGTGAAAGAGAAATGAGTCTTCTCACCAAATTCCGATCTCCCTATATCAACTGGTGCACCAATCCATACTTATAGCTTATGGTTACTTTCAATAGGAGGTTTTGCAGGCTTGCAACCCAGCATCACCTTTTCTAATTTTACTACTGCAATTCTTAGGAAATACTATAATTTAGATCCTTGATTTCAAATTCTTGAGCAAGGAGATTCTTTAGTGGAGTCATCTCCTCCTTATCATCTCCAATTATCACAATATCATCAACATATACAATAAACAAAATGATCTTACCTTTACGGTGTTTGATAAACAAGGTATGATCAACATTACTCTATAAATATGATGAGATCATGGCTTTACTAAATCTATCAAACCAAACCTTGGGAGACTACTTCAATCCATACAGAGCCTTTTTTAACTTGCACACCTTTCTTTGTGTTTTTTTCATCAACAAAACCTAGGGGAGTCTCCATGTAGAAAGGCATTTTTGACATAAAAGATGTAATTCTTAATCAAGAATAGTTGCACAAGTCAACAGTATCCTAATTGTATTCATCTTTGCAACTAGAGCGAATGTCTCTTGATAGTTTACTCTATAGATCTAGGTAAATCCTTTGGAACACCAATTTGGCTTTCTATCTCTCAGTTGAACCATGTGCTTTGTGTTTCACAATGACAACCATTTACAACCAACTATTTTCCTTCTCATTGGAAGAGAGACAAGTTCCCTAAATCCATTTTTATCTAGATCCTTCATTTATTCAATCATTGTTGCTTTCCACTTGGGATCTTGAATAGCTTTTCTCCAATATTGTGAAATAGAAATAGAGAAAATCGACAAGAAAAGGGCTTTACGGGAGAGAGACAATGAGTCATAGGAAATGAAATAAGATATAGGATGTTTGGTACAAGACCTAATCATTTTTCTTTAAGTCATGGGTTTATCCAAATCATCATAGAAAGCAAGAGTGAAAGATGGCTCGCTAGAAGAGGAAGATTCTTGGCACATAATAGGTTGCATTATGGCTTTTACTTCAATTTTGTTTTTCCTCAAGTACCTTTTTAAATCTTATCTCTATGAACGCCCAATTCTCCCTTTGACTATGATTTTCCCTCAGGATAGGTTTCTCAAGTTCCTCAGTATTTGGTGTCATTGGCACCTCTTCTCTACCACTCTCCTTCTCAAGAGGTGATCGGGTGGATCGAAGTAAGGCTCGGTTTTCCTGAAAGGTAAGCGCCCTTGTTCTAATTTTTCAACATTCTTAGTATGGCCAAAACAAATACAAATTTGGAGTAACCGTATACGCATTTTTACCTTGCAAGACCTATTGAGGCATACATAGTAACAAAGTATGTTTTTGAAGGAGAGATAACACTTATAACCCTTTAGTATTTGTGAATACCATACATTTGAGTGCCCTTGTTCTAATTTTCCAGCATTCTTAGTATGGCCAAAACAAATACAAACTTGGAGGAACCGTATACACATTTTTACCTTGCAAGACCTGTAGAGGCATACATAATAACAAAGTATGTTTTTGAAGGAGAGTGATAACACTCATAACCCTTTAGTATTGGTGAATACCAATATACATACATTTGAGCGCCCTTGTTCTAATTTTCCAGCATTCTTAGTATGGCCAAAACAAATACAAACTTGGAGGAACCGTATATGCATTTTTACCTTGCAAGACCTATAGAGGGCTTTTAAAGTTAATAGCTTTAACAGGCATCCGATTAATGCGATAAGCAACTGTTAGAACCACATCTTCCTAGTCTACCCTTGGGAGGTTCATAGTAAACATAAGAAACCTAGCAACTTTCAATAAATGTTTATTTTTCCTTTCAACAACACCATCTTGTGCACCAGGATAAGGGCACTAATTTAATTTATTATCCCATTGGACTCCAAATAAGTTTGAAACTCACTATTTATGAATTAAGTGTCATTATTAGGTCAAAAGATTTTAACCTTGGCATCAAATTGAGTACATATCATTTTATGAAAAGAATGAAGGCAAAGCAAGACAAACATAAAAGTATTTTGAGCGGGGCGCCAAACATCAAAGTGGATAGTCATAAAAGGAATCATACTTCTATTATTACTTAATGAATAAGAGTTTCTATTATGTTTGGCATACTCAAAAGCATCACAAAGTAAATAATCAGACTGAGTCCTAGAAAACAAACTGGGATTTAACTTTCCTAGAACAAAAAAGGATAGATGACCTAACATTCTAAGCCACTAAATAATTTCTTGATTTACATCCTTATTTCCTCCGAAAACAACTTGATTAGAAGTTCGACTTAGACTAGGTGGTTCTACTGCATCAGTCAAATTTTCTTCGACCTTTGTGGATTGCACCTTCTTTCCTCCACAACCCTTGGTTAGGCAACCATGCAACTTCCAGCAAGTCTTCTTGGTATGCTGTGGCTTCCCACAATAATAACAGTGCAAGTGATCTTTATCAAAAGAGCTAACAGCCAACCCAACCTTTTCAATAGGTGCTATGTAGAGCTTGGCACTCCTCTCGCTCTCTTCCTGCTTGACATAAGAATAGGCTTGCTCAAGAGACAAGAAAAGAACTTTACCAAGGACTTGAACCTTTATTTGACCATAGTCATGGTTCAATCCGGCAAGGAAATCATAAACTTGCCCTTTCAATCATTTTCATAAATTTGCTTGCGTCTTCAGTCCAGTTTGCCCAAAAGTCTTGATAATAACCAAGTTCTTGCCATAACCCACTTAGCTCAGAAAAATATTGAGAAATTGACATCTCTCCTTTCTTTATGCGATGGATTTTATTTTGGATTTCATAGATATGGGCATGATTACCCATTTTGGAGTAAATCGGAGAAGTTGCATCCCAAATCTTTGTTGCAATATCAGGCAATAAATATGTTCTAGCAATATGAGATTGCATAGAGTTGATGAGCCAAAACATAACAAGAGAATTTTCGGAGTCACACTAATTATAGGTGGGATTAGTTGTTGCAGGTTCCCTTTTATCACCATTAATATAACCCTGCATTCCTTTAGCTTTGATGAACAATAAACAAGACCTTGACCATGCAAAATAATTGTTCCCATAAAGCTTTATGGGACGAATTTGCAATGACTGGATATCAGAACTAGAAGTTGCAATTTTCTTGTCATCTGCCATTTATAACCAAACAAAATATAAGATATAGCAAGAAGCCGCTTTGAAGCAGATAAAATACCCAACAACAGTCCCAATAAATCTGGATCACAAAGAACCCCAACAAACAGAATCCATAAAAAACAAAAATATTGGTAGCCAATATAGGAAACACCCAAAAAACACCTTGAATCGGGCTCTAGTCAAGAAGCAAACAGCGTACAGCTATTAAGGGACACAAGGAGACTTCGACGAAGTTCACTAGAAGATCAAACTCCATGTCACGCGTCTCCATACGCCAGCAAATGGGATGAGAGACATAAGATTCTTCAATTGTGTGAGGCTCACGGGCAGCTCCTCTGATGACCCTTTTCTATAAGAATGCCAAACTAAAGGTGGCACTCCTTTTCTAGCTAGCAATGACAGTTACAAACCACTCTAAGGTGGTGAGTAGTTAAAGGCTTTTAATTTAGGGTTTTTCAATAGAGTAACAGACTTGGATCTAATGAACCAAGCTCTAATAGCATGAAGATTTTCAGGAGAAATAAAGAGTTTCTTATTACTTCTCAATTGTACATTTTATAGGGAAATGACGTGGGCATTAACCTAAGCTACCTGAATGCCCGATAAATTTATAGTATGAAACTTTCTAGTATGAACATAAGGATTCTATAGTTATACACACATTGATCAACAAAATAAAAAAGCATACAAATTCCTATTCAAGCTAGAATTCATACACTAGTCAACAATTCCGTATATTTATCTCCCCTTTGATTTGCTTGCAGTTATGTAGGAGGGTGTTCCTCCACTTTAAGTGTTGGTTCTCTTTATGAATGAGGTGGTTATCCCTCCTTCAGTAATTTAGAAATTAGAAAATTGATAAATAGACAAGCTTCAAAATTCATAGTCTTTGAGAGCTTAATCTCAAGAGGTCATCAAGTTCCCTCTTCAGAGTCTAAATAATTAGCAAGCATAGGTAGAGAGGAGGAAAAACCCTCTCTACCCCCTCCAACATACTCCAACCCCATGTTAAACAGACCCATAATAGATCACTTTCAAGGACCATAACATAATCAAAAAAGAAATTACAAGACTTACAAAAAATATCAGCATAACTTGTTCAAAATCAAATTTAACCAATACACTCTTAAGAGTTTTGCAAATTGCTTCCAAATTAAAAGCAATCTAACTTACGGTCTCGGTCAGCTTCCTCAACCATGTCTCTTATCTCTCTGTCACTAAAGTTCTCACCCAATTCCTTTGCTATTCGCTTAATGTCATCAACTGATATCTTTCCCTGAACCCAAAGGTATGAAAGGATAAGTCATCAAGAAAAGAAACCAATTAGAAGGCTACATGCAAAAAACAAATCCCCACATTGTTATCATGGTCAATTATCTGGAAAGCTTTTGTCAGCTCCTCCTTAGTGTCCCTTTCTCCTATCTTGGCTGTCATCATATGCACAAATTCATCAAAATCAATTGCACCACTACCATCCTTGTCCACATCAGCAATCATTTGATTAATTTGCTGCAATGACACAATTGAGAAAAATATATAAGTAGTGGCAAGACAAATTCCCAAAAAAGCTAATTTAGCATGAAGACGTAACTAGTTCAAACAGAAAAAATAAAGAATGTAAATCAAATAGTAACTATCTTTTCCTTGAAGGTTACAGCTACAAGCAAAGGGAACACAGCAGAATCTACTCCTAACTAACAACAAAGACAAAGGAAGTAGAAAAAGAAAAACATCATATGATATTTGTTAATGATGAAGAGAGAAGGCATTGTCAATCAAAGAGCTTCTTCTTACCAAGTAGTGAAATTTGATGAAGAGAGAAGGCATTGTCAATCAAAGAGTTTCTTCTTACCAAGTAGTGAAATTAGTAATTCATACAAAGATATATCTAACTTCAGAAGGAATAGATGAAACATTGATGTCCTAACCTGGTTTTGCATTGTTAACCATAATAATGTGAATGACAAATGATTAAATAAGAGGTTGCTCCTGAGAAATTTAACGCACACAATTTGGGCCAAAGTTGGCTCAATTCATTAACCAATGCCAAGTTACTTGAAAATTAGAATTCTATGAGATGATAGACAACATTTTTTTTGGACACGATAATAGATGAAACTTATGAAGGCAAGAAGAGCTATATCAACAAGATAAGAATATAATAATATGCTCTCCAACTAGGACAAATTGGTTCAAAGATGGCCATACATAGGGAAGCATAACATGCTTAAAATCCCATATGCCCATCCTGGGAAAAAGGAACATTCTCAAACATGGTAGGAGATAGGAATATCAAAAAACTGATATAAAAGAACATCAAAGTTACCTCTTCTGTCATCTCAAATCCAAGTGCCCTGTTAAAAGATAATTTTAGTTCCAATACTTATCTTGCTCCAAAAACTAGGACGATTCATGCAAATGCAATGAGAAATATGCCTACCTCATGGCAACATTCAGTTCCTTGGCATCAATAGTGCCTGAACAATAAAACAGGCTAACAAATGAATAATGAAAAATCAAATACATAATAATAAAGGCAAACAGCAAAAGATATTTTCAGTACCAGAGCCATCTGTATCAAATAGTTCAAATGCTTCCTTAATTTCTTGTCTCTTCTGTTGATTTAAACCGTGGATACGGCCTCTTGCCTTTTCTTTCCTTGCCACACTATACATAGCTGACTCTCTCTTCAACTACAACGCGTTTTTCCCAAAAAGAACAGAACTTGACATATCAGGATATAAATAATGAGACCGTAAAGAAATCATGCAAACATTCAAACAAAGATTTGGGAACTGCAGTTCCATTGCAAGATAGCAAACAAAAAAAATGCTGTTATTATGTGAATTCGGCCATTAAAATAGCCGAAGTTAAGCATGATTCGCGAAACAACGAAAGGTGAGCAGATACGAAGTCGTTTTACCACCTAATCGTCACAGTTCTTAAGGGTGAACTCGCTTAGATAGATATAAAGAGGAGAAGGGAAAGGGATATGGGAGACTTACCTGTACACGGCGGGGGGTGGGATTCTGATCAGCAGATCTTCGAAAGGGATTACAGAAAACAGCCTTCTTTTTTTTAATAAATGGACTTTTGCTTTTTATTTTATTTTAGGGATCAAATTTGACGTCACCCAAAATCAAAACTTCTTTTCATCGAATTATCAATTATTATACCAAGCACCGATATTAAAATAATTATTAATTTTATAAAAAATTATATTAAAATATATTTTTAATTTAAATTATCATAATAAAATATATAAAAATAAAATATTAATTAAATTAGATATTTTGTTAACATTATAAGAACGATGAAATTAAAAAATAGGCATTAAATACTATTCTAAATTTATCAAAATGACAATTTAATGAGATAATATTTTCAAAAATTGACAATATGGTGAGACAGAGTAATTAATATTTTATTATTTGAAGCATTAAATAAGTTATATAAATTCAACTAAATAGTCAAATAAGTTTCTGAAATTTCAATTGGCTAATTACAAGGGTGGATCCAAGATAAAATATCAAAAAATCAAAATATAAGAAGGAATGGAATTATAAAATAAAAAATTTATATATGTATTTATAATAATTAATATCTATGGACGGTTGTCAAAAAAAAATCAGTATTTGTTGATAACATAATATTTGTTTTGTTAAGGGAAGAGAGTTGCTTGGACTAACCTAAGCAAACTATAGGGAAAACACAAGGGTTAATTTCACCCATAATCACTGAACTTATAATTAAATAACACTAATATAATAAAAGAATTTTTGTTTTCATAAAAATCATTGAACTTAAAACATATTTACAGAAAAATCACTTTAATCGTTTTCTGATGATTCTTTCGCCGAAAAGTTCAGCCGGCGCGTACACTCAACACCTCATGCATAAATGACTTGACACGTGGTATATTTTATGAAAAAAATGACATGTAAATATGCCACATGACAAACTGACTTGTCAAAATATCCATGCGGCATGCCACATGGCATGCTCATATGTCATTTTTTCCATGTGATATGCCATATATCAAGTCATATGTGCATGGAGATGCTAAGTGTACGAGACGGTTGAACTTTTCGGCGAAAAAATCGTCAGAAAACGATTAAAGTGATTTTTCCGTAAACATATTTTAAGTTTGATGATTTTTATGAGAACAAAAATTCTTTCATTATATTAGTGTTATTTGAGTATAAGTTCAGTGACCATGAGTGAAATTAACCCCACAATATAGTGTAATTGATAACATAATATTAAAATACACTACATCTATCTCATGTAATTTGTCAAAAAAAAAACACATTACTCCTTCAAATCACGAAATTATTTATAAGTGAACCTATAGTAAATTTTTCAACAATTTCTTTTTCAATATAAACTAGCAAGCAATCTAATAAGAAGAGTTTATTTTCAATTTCGTCGCTGGAAATTATTACTTTGTAGTAACTATAGAAACTGTAAGTGATAAATCCAAAAATGTCTTTATCTGTAGGAGAGAGGTCGATCCGATCGGATGAGATAACCCTGCAGTAAGAAGAGCCCGGTCGGACCAGGCGTGAGCACTCCGAAGTTTAAGTTAGTAGCTTAGAGAGATAATGTGCTTTAGAGAGATAATGGTGTGAATTCAATACCTGGTACCATCGTTGGCTGGACTATTTATAAGAGATAGTCGAGGGGCACTTGAGTGCCTAGGGAGTGATTACTGGCTGTCAGAGTAGGTATCCGGCGACATGACAGGGAGCAGATGGTAGGCATGGGCGCTACCTTGTGTCAGGCGGCTGATGGGACTGGCGGTCACATCAGCCGATCGGGCATGTGTGCTGCCTAGGAGCTCGTGTCTGATACTTTTAGCTGATGGGCCTTGGGCCTTGCCAGTTTAAATGGGCCGACAGGATGGGCCTTAGAACAAATGATATTTGCTGGGTTATCACTTGTCCCCCCTCAACAGGTCCGATCGGGCATAGATTTGCTTTTGTTGGTCCGTTCGGATGAAATCAGTTATGGAGATTCCCGATCCGAAGACGCGTACTGGCGCGCTTTTTGAATTTGGGAGGCGCTTTTTCTGAAGCGACGCGCCTGCTAAGACAGCTGTTCTCCTTTAATGCTGTGAGCGTTCCGAGGGCGACGCTTCGTTCTTCGCAGAGACATAATGTCCTTTGACACGTGGCGCTTGCTGAATGGCGCGTTGTTTGGCGTTTTTGAGAAGCTTCCGTCTATAAATAGAGGACTTTGTGAATCATTCCTTCTTTACTTTCGAAATCCCTAGCGAAGCTCTGCCAAAATCTTCCTTTGATTCCCAGATTTCTGCAACTACTCTTTACCTCTTCTTCGAATTCCTTCAAGTCTTTTTCATCAAGTAAGTAACTTTTCTTTTTGCTTTCTTTGCGATTTCCTTTTTCTTCCCACACCCATTTCATTTAGAAAAGAGTGTTGCGCCTTCCCTCTATACTTTTTTGTTGAAGATGGCCTCAAGTAGTACTGAAGCGTTAGACACAACTTTTTTGGAATGGTATGAGAATAAACCAGCCGCTGAGCCGCATTCTCGCCTAACCGCTGCGGAAGTGGCCGAAATCCCATCCAAATACGGCCTTCCCGAGGAGATATCGGTGCTGGCCTGCCCTGAATCAATGGCGGTGACTGAAGGGCCCTTCGGCCAGGACGGCGGCGAATGGTTCGTATGCCACCTCTGGAGTCTGGATGCAGGCCTGAGGTTCCCGTTGGACGCCTTTGAGATGGCGATACTGAGGGGGTATGGTCTCGCCCCCAACCAACTACATCCGAACGGCTGGCGATCGGTGGCGTGCTTCAAGATCCTTTGCCAAATAGAAGTGGTGGCACCGACCTTGGAACTTTTTACTCACTTCTTCTACATCTCGGGCCGGAGCGACGGAACTGAGTACTTCTTTACAAGCCGCCCAAAGAGAAAATTGATGTTCGTCCCCACCTCCATGAAAGGGTACAGAGAACGTTATTTCTTGGTGGGGAGGAAAGGTGGATTTGGGGTGCGCCTCACCCGATCGGCCAGGGTCGAGATTCTGAAGGACCTTGCCGCCGGTCAAGAATTTTATGAGGACGACATAAAAAAGCTGATGGCCGCCGTCAGCAGGAATGGAGGGCCATATGAATCCAAATTCCTTTTGCGTTCATTGTTTGGCTCTCCCGGCTTTCAAGACGCTGAGGACGTAGAACGTGAGCGTTAGGATCAAAAAAAAAACCCAAACACCGTGCATCCAAACATTCATTGCACTTTATTAATGTTTCATGAACAGAATTTGTGTACAGAAAACTTATCTAGCTTGTTTTCTGTTGTGCAGCTGAGATGGCTGGTGGGAATGAAGCCTCCAGGCAACTTGGCGATCGGATACGCCAGAAGCGCGAGGCAGAGAAGAAGGCCCAGGAGCAAAGGAAAAGGAGGAAACTGGTCCTCTCTTCTGAGCTTCAAGCCTCTAAGGGAGCGGCCGGTGCTTCTGCAACGACTCCGGCCATCGCTGCCGTTCCAGTCTCGTCGGCACCCCCAGCTGCCATTACTGCTCCTGCCTCCACTGCTGCTGGACCAACAACTATGCCTCGAATTGAGGCCTCTGCTCGGCCGTTACGCCGCCGGCGCCACACTCTTCGGGATGAGTCAGACGAAGATGATCAGCCGATCGGTGCTACTATCCGAGAGGCGGAAGAGGCTGCTAAGAGGAGGGCAGAGGAGGCTGCCAAGAAAAAGGCCGAGGAGGCGGCCAAAAGGAGAGCTGCTAAGCTGATCGCCGAATCGGATGCTCGGCTTGCGGCAAGAGGCAAAGCTGTGCAGCACGGCGAGTCTCCAAGGCGTTCATCCGATCGGCGGATCGTCCCTATGAAGGACGTTCTGAGAGAGAACTTTGGCGATGACTGGTCGGTGGGCCAGGTGGCCAATTACATTTGCCGGGGTCTTCTCAGGGAGGACGATCATCGGGATGCTGGCGACGCCAGTCAGCTCAGCAGGGAAGCTCAAGCCATCGGCCAGCAGCTGATAGATGTAAGTACTTTACTGACTGTTTCTGGTGCGTGTTTACACCTTTGTGTCTGAATCTTTTGGTTTTGATTCTGTGTAAGCTGCCAGGAGGACACAGCGGCTGCACATGATGGCCCATTTGTGGAAAGGGAGGGCCGAGTCAGGCGCCGTGGCCAAGGCGGAGGCAACCACGCGCTACGAGGCGTCCAAAAAGGAAGCTTCCGACCTTCGAGCTGAGGTTGCCAAGCTAGAGGAGCGGTATGCTGCCTCTCAATCAGAGACAGTGGCCCTAAGGAAGGAGGCCTACCAGAGTGCTCAGGACTTGAAGGCTCGGCAGAGCGAGGCCGATAAGCTGAAGGGGGAAGTGGCCCGCCTATCTGCGGAGGGTGCCCAGCTAAGGCGGTTCGAAGCAGATGCAACCCGACTGGATGCCGAGTGCAGAGAGTTGGCTGCTGAGAATGCCAGGTTGAAGGCAGAGGGCGAGCAGCTTCGGACATAAGTGGGGGCCTTGAAGAAGTCGGAAGGAGAGAGAGAAGCTTCCTTTACGAAGGTTCTCGAACTTGAGCTTGCCACTCAAAAGGAGCGCCTGATTGATGAGTTGGCAGACGCTCAGGTGGAGTTGTTGTCCCGGTTAGTCCATGAAGCTGGGCGGCGCTTCCCTGGGGCGGATCTGTCATGGATGGACGACCCGACATCACTGCCTGTTCCTCCAAATGATGACGACGAAGGCGCTCCCGAGGGTGAAATCACCGAGAAAACTTCTGAAGAAGGTCCTTTACCTCCTGAGATTATCCAAGAGCTGCCTTCTGAAGCGGAGCCTGCGGCATCTTCATTCCATGAAGCTGAAGTAGAGGCTCCTCCTGCACCTGAAGCCGAGCCGATAACACCTTCCTCCACTGGGCCTGTCTCTGAAGGGGGGGCAGTATCTGCACCGTCAGCTGCCGACCCTTTTCAAGCCACCCTCGATCCAATCGTCAAAGAAGTCGCCGATCCTCCTGGCAAAGTGGAGATTGTAGATATAGATAGTTAGCTTAGGAATGTAGCTTTACTTTCTCCTCTTTCTTTTCTTTTTCTTTTTTTTTTTTTTTATACTTGTAACAATTATTTACAAATTGTATAGTGGAAGCATTTTAATAAAACTGCATATTTCTGCAAATCAACGTATACATAAATTTGTACTAAGATTTGCAATATGATCGAGCTAATTAAAACTCGTAATTAAAATTTGCATTAAATTTCACAAGTACTTCCTGAATTAAAATGACGTCAAAGCATAGTGACCGATCGGGTCAGTCTGGCTTTTCAGATCGCATAAAATTTGCACAATTAGGCGAAGCGATACTCATAAAGCTGCATAATAATTGCACAACTGAGTTAGGCGATACTCGTAGAATTGCATAGTTATTGCGAAATCGAGTTGAGTGATACTTGTATAACTGCATGAGGATTGCATAGCCGAGAGTACTCGTAGAGTTGCATAAAAATTGCATAACCGAGCGAGAGAGATTAGATTCTCTAAAATACAGATAATATTTTGGGGGGGAGGTAGGATCCTCCGTAAAGCAAACACTTTAGATTAGTGTATAAGTTACACATGATGCTTCAAAGAAAGAAACTCTTTATTAATCTGGCAATTGCCAGGTTTTAATACATTATGCGACATGGTACTTCTTGAGTACCTCGACATTCCAGCTTCTGGGGATATCTTGCCCCTGCACTGTTCGGAGCCTGTAAGTGCTCGGACTTAGGACTTTAGAAACCTCGTAGGGCCCTTCCCAATTCGGCATCAGCTTCCCAACTCCGGCATTTCTCGAGCCTAGTTCTGCCTTTCTGAGCACCAGATCACCTACATTAAAGGTTTTGGATCTTACTTTAGAATTATGGTATCTGGCCACTCTTTGTTTATAGGCAGCGATCTTGGCGTAGGCGTCCTCCCTCTTTCCTTCGATGAGATCCAGGTCCTGGCATCTCTCCTGAGTGTTCACCCGTTCGGAGTAAAGAGCCGATCGGTAAGAAGGGAGGCCGACCTCCACATGAATCATTGCTTCGGAGCCGTAAACAAGAGAAAATGGCGTCTGATGAGTGCCTGTTCTGGGGGACGTTCTGTATGTCCACAGGACACTCTGCAGTTCTTC
Source organism: Excoecaria cochinchinensis (assembly GCA_947683425.1). Lineage (NCBI taxonomy): Eukaryota > Viridiplantae > Streptophyta > Magnoliopsida > Malpighiales > Euphorbiaceae > Excoecaria > Excoecaria cochinchinensis. Next base: position 10,804,290 of record CANTUQ010000050.1, read on the forward strand.
AGTCCAGTTGCCTTTGGCTTGACCCAGTCGCTTCTTCAATCCCTCCAAGATGGTCCGATTGGAGACCTCAGTCATTCCGTTGCTTTGGGGATGAGCGACAGATGTGAACTTTAATTTGATGTTCAAGCCTTGGCAAAAGTTTCTGAAGACAGAGCTGTCGAACTGCTTGCCATTATCTGCAATAAAGACATTGGGTAAGCCATACCTGCAGATGATGTTCTTCCATGTGAAGCTCTTGACCCTCTCGGCTGTGATGGTGGCTACCGGCTCAGCCTCAATCCATTTGGAGAAGTGGTCCACCGCTACGATGAGGAATTTTATCTGCTTTTTGCCTTGGGGAAAGGGTCCTAAGATGTCCATACCCCACTGGTCGAACGGCCACGCGACTCCGATCGGCTGTTGGTCTGCCCCATGCTGCCTTATAATCCTGCCGTGTATTTGGCACTGCGGGCATATCCTTACTTTCTCCTGGGCATCCTTGAGCATGCTAGGCCAGTAATATCCCGTCTGAAGGGCTTTTCTTGCCATGGCTCTGCTTGCCTCGTGCGCTCCGCATATGCCTTCGTGGAGTTCTCTGAGGATGTAGTCTCCCTCTTTCTCCGCCACGCACTTGAGCCAAGGGTGACTGAAAGCTTTTTTGTACAAATCACCGTTAATGATGGAGTAATTGAGAGATTTTCGAGATACCTTTCGAGCTTCGTCCTTGTCTTCGGGCAGTCGCCCTGTCTGGAGGAACTGCTTAATTGGGCTCATCCAGGTTTCATTCTCTTGATCGATTTCCATCATTTCTGGCTCGTCCAGCAAGGAGGAAGTTTGGTCTACCACAGCAATGCTTTCCTCTATAACGCTTTGTGAGGAAGCGGACATCTTCGCCAGCCGATCGGCCTCTGCAGTTTGGTCTCTTGGGACTTTCTGTAGCACCCATTCCGACCCAACCTCTTCCAGTTTTGCGCAAGCAGCTTTAACTTTGGCTAAGTACTGGATCATTGTGGCCTCACGCGCTTCGAAGGTTCCCAAAACTTGACTGGTTACCAGCTGGGAGTCACTCCTAATGACCAACCTGAGCCCTTGAAGGAGTGCTTCGTACTCTGCCACATTATTAGAAGCTTTAAAATTAAGCTTTATGGCGTACCTTATTGTGATGCCCAAAGGGCCTTTTATTACTATGCCGACGCCTCCTCGAGAGTCGTTTGCTGCGCCGTCCACTGTCATTTCCCAGTTTTGTGGCTTGGGCAGACTTTGTGGTGCCTCACCAGCAAATTCAGCTATGAAATCTGCTAAAACTTGGGCCTTTATTGCTTTTCTGGGCTCGTACCTGACATCCCAGGACTGTAGCTTAATTGCCCACCCCACCATTTTGCCTTCCAGATCGGGCGTCTGGAGTACCTTTCTTAGAGGATGACCCGATCGGACGACAATTGTGTGCGCCTCGAAGTAAGGTCTTAACTTCCTTGCACACATCATGAGGGCAATAATGAGCTGCTCAACCGATCCCTTTCTCAGATCTGCACCTCTGAGTACTTCACTTACGTAGTACACGGGTAGCTGTTGGGTATCTTCTTCTCGGACCAAAGCACCTGCAACAGCTTCCTTAGAGGTGGATAAATAGAGGTATAAATTTTCACCTGGTACCGGTCGGCTGAGCAGCGGCGGGTTGGTGAGGAATGCCTTCAGCTCTTTGAAGGCTTGCTGGCAGTCTTCCCCCCAGACAAAAGTTTCGCTCTTCCTCAGCTTCTTGAAAAAAGGCGTGCAGCGTTTGGCGGAAGAGGAAATGAATCGTCCCAAGGCTGTTATTCTTCCATTCAGCTTCTGGACGTCTTTTATGCTCCTGGGGGGTTGCATCTCGAGGATGGCCTTTATTTTTTCTGGATTTGCCTCAATCCCTCATTGAGAGACTAGGAATCCTAAGAATTTTCCTGATGGTACCCCGAAGACGCACTTCTCGGGGTTGAGCTTCATCTGGAACTTATTTAGAGTGTCAAAAACTTTTGCCAGATCGGCTGGATGTTCCTCGGCGCTTCGGCTCTTGACGATCATGTCGTCAACATATATTTCGACATTCTGCCCGATCTGGTCTTTAAAAATCTTGTTCATCAGGCGCTGATATGTGGCCCCAGCATTTTTCAGTCCGAACAGCATCATCCTGTAGCAGAACGTTCCGTCGTCTGTGATGAAGCTGGTTTTCTCCTGATCAAGGAGCCACATCAGAATTTGGTGGTAGCCGGCATATGCGTCTAGAAGAGAGTAAATGGCATGACATGCTGTGGCGTCTACCAATTGGTCTATACTTGGCAAGGGATAGTTGTCTTTGGGGCATGCCTTGTTGAGGTCGGTAAAGTCGACACACATTCGCAGCTTGCCAGACTTCTTCTTGACCAACACCACATTAGCCAGCCATTCAGGGTAGTCTACCTCTCGGATGGTTCCGGTCTTGAGTAGCCTATCAATCTCTTCTGAAATAAATTTCCTCCGATCGGGCGCGTGCCTTCTCAACTTTTGGCGGATCGGAGGGAAGCTTGGGTCCACATTCAACTTGTGGGTGATTATTTTGGGATCCATGCCAGGGATATCTTCTGGCGTCCAGGCGAAGGTCGCTTGATTGATGGTCAGGACATGCATGATGGCTTCTTCAGTTGTTTTATCCATGCTTGTCCCCACCTGAACATTTTTGCCTTTATCTAGCGACCTGGCTTTTGTGGCCTCAGCTGGGTCCATCCTGGGCCTTTCCGCCTGCTCTCGTTGCTCGAGGCCGGGCTCTACGACCATTGCCTCTCGCTGCTGCTTTATCATGGTGATATAAGCCTCCCTGGATGCTTTCTAGTCACCTCTTACAATGGCGACGCCTCCTGCGGTTGGAATCTTCATCACCATGTAGCGGATGGAGGTCACAGCTCCTGTCTGGAAAAGCAATGGCCTGCCGAAAATGGCATTGTAGGCAAATGTCATGTCAACAACCATGAAAATTACCTTATAAGCGTAAGCTATTGCCTCTTGGCCGAGCTCGACAAAGAGCTCTACAGATCCTGCCACGGGGATAGTGGCGTTGCCCAGGCCGATCAGAGGAGTGGCATTCGGCTTGAGCTCTCCGATCGGGAGTCCCATGGCTCGGTATGCCTGGAGAGTTAGGACGTTGACAGCACTGCCGTTGTCCACCAGAATTCTCTTCACATTGAAGTTATTTATCCGAGCTCTTACAACGAGAGCGTCCTCATGGGGGAACAGGACGTCTCGCGCGTCTTTGCTGGAAATGGTGACTGAGGCTGGCTGCTCTGCCTGGCGGGAGAGGTAGACACCTTTCCCTTTCCCCTTTTTGGGGAGATCTTCTCCATAGGACGACCCTCCGGTGATCACGTTTATCACCCCTGCATAGGGCCTGCCCGGATCGGCGTTCCTGGGGTTCCGGCGCTCATCATCATCTGAGTCAGGATCGTCCCTTCTAGGCTTCGGCTGTCTGCAGGGTTCATCCCCTCTGGCCGGGCCTATGAACCTCTTGAGGGCCCCGCGGCGTATCAGCCTTTCGATTTCTTTTTTTAGCGAAGTGCACTCGTCGGTTAAATGACCGACGTCTCTGTGAAATTCGCAAAATTTGCTCGGGTCCCTTGTATCCCGACTTCTTCCGGAGAGGTCTCTGGGCCAATTGACTCTGCGGTGCTTCTCTTTGATCCACATTAGCACCACAGTCGGAGTAGCATTGAGAGTGGTGTATGTCCTCTCTGCCTGGTCATCTGGACGCGGATTCCGGTCTCTTCCCGATCCTCTGGCTTGGCCTGAATTTCTGGAACTTTGTGCTCCATCTTGGCCTTTAGCTGTCCGATCGGAAGCGGAGGCTCTTTGAGTAGAGCGATTGTCCGGATATTGTAGGCGGTCCAGAACGCTGGTCCTTCCTCTGCTTTTGGACCTGAGGGCATCATCCAACTGGATGTGTTGCCTAGCCCTCTCCATTAGTTCGGCGAAGCTGGATGGGGGTCTTGTTGTAAGCGACTCAAAAAGTGGTCGGTCAGTGGTGCCCCCTTGTAAGGCGGTAGTCGCCATCTCCACACTGACGTTTCTTACTTCAGACATGGTAGCTTGAAACCTGTCGATGTAGTCTCGAAGACTTTCATCGGTTTTTTGGTAAAGATTGCACAGGTCGTTCACCGTCTTGGGCGCGCGTGTTTGCACAATGAACCTCATAGTGAACAGCTCCTTTAACTATCTGAATGACGTAACGGATCCCATGGGCAGCTCATGGAACCACGTCAATGCATCCCCTCCCAAAGTGGTGGGAAAAACCCTACAGACTATTCTTTCGTCATAAGTATAGACCTGTACCTTGGTCAAGTATTCTGCCAAGTGTGTGGCAGGATCTGTTTTGCCTGTGTACCTTGTTAGTGTAAGCCCTAGCCCCAATACATTGTAATAAAACACTTTAGTTAATAAATGAGGCATTTGTTTTACCAATTGTATTCCTGTGCATATCAATTGATAGAATTGTCCAAGAATGTCGTTTCAGTTTAAGTTATCATGTGTGAGGCACATGGTTGTAAGACCTTGAAACAAATGAGACTTCATTCTAAATATCCCTAGTCAGTCATTGTTATGGGAATAACAAATGAATTAAGACTAGTATGCTCTCTCTGATTAGTTGAGTTCTGTCTTACGGATCATAAGGACAAAAGTGTCAATCAGAGATCATAGATACATGTTTATAACATGGTATTTGGATACGATCCACACATGAGAACACTACATGGTACAAGTCATAAGTGTTTCTCATATGCAAGTTTTGTATCGGAGTTCTTAGACCTAAAATCTCTATGAAACTCTTTATGAATTACTGTGTACTTTGACATACACCTAACGTGCTCGTAACTGAGTGACAAGTATGGGTATGCTTGGGTATGCATTGATTCATGTTAGAGAGCATGAGAGAAGTGAAGGGATTACCCCTCTCTATAAAAGAGAAAAATATCATCGGCCACTTGATCAGTGAACTGAGAAGTGTATGGCCATACCGAGATGTAATAATGTGCAATCATTATTTATCTGAGAGTTCAGTGTCACTGGAATATCAAGAAAGGAATTAACTTACACATGAGGATGACTTGTTCCATGCCTTATGTTAATTCTGATATTTATGGGTAAGGGACTATACAAAATTGCATTAGGTCATCAAATGCCATTTGCATTTTCATTTAATTTGGAATGGTATAAATATCTTGCTAGAGAATATATATAGCCTTTGAATTAATTCATTAATTCAATTGCCAATATTAAATGGACCTATAGGATCGCACACAAAGCATTGGGCTTAAAATATTTAAATAAGGCATTGAGCATTAATTTGGGCTTTTAATAAAAGTCAAGCTAATGTATGTAATGGGTATTAAATTGCTATTGGACCTTGGTCCATGAGAGAGGAAGATTTCGGCCCACATGGTTTAATGTCAATTAATTTAATAATATTGATTAAGTTAATTGAGTATTAAATCCTAATTGAATTTTAAATTCAAAAGGGTTTAAATTAATGTTTGTTACTTATCTATAGGAAGTGTTTAAGGTTAAATAAACTACTTTTAGGTGGTAAAATTCGGAATAAACACTTGCCATAAGATGAGGATAAAGATTAAAAAGAAAAACCCTAGTGCAAAATAAAAGTAGGGCGTGAACTTCCCTCTCTCTCTCTCAAAATCTTTTCTTGGCCGAAATACATAAGGAGAAGAATTCTTTCTTGCTTTCTTGTGTGATTAGGCATTAATAGCACCAAAAGAAAGTACAAGATCAAAAATCTTGTAGCTTTAACCCTTGCCATTACACAATACTTATATTGAGAGCTAGCATTCTCGGTTTTAAGCCTTGCTTGAAAGTGTGTGTGTGAGCATAGAGAGGATTGGCGCAAAGGCTATTCCTTGGCATTGGTGGTGAAGATCAAAGGTGGACAATATCATCTTAGTTGCTGGTCATCATCAAATTCATTTCGGAATAGGCATCTAAAGTTGTAAGTTTTTAAAAAACCCTAAAAGTGCATGTTTCGATTCTTGTCGTGGATTTGTTTGATGTGTATGATCGTTTTTTGATATTTTTCCGCTGCGTTATCTACATACACATACCATGACATATTCCGTCAGTGGTATCAGAGCCTAAACATGCTTATTTTAGTGCTTTAGATGCATGAAATAATTAATTAAAAATCGTTACTTTTAATACATGCAATGCTGAAATTTTCTGTTTTGAGTTTTTTGCATTGTTTTGGTGTAAAAATGATTTTAATTGATTAGATAGGTATTATAATTAATATGACATGTTAATATAATGTCCTAAGATGTTCTAGGAGCTTTTATTGGTCATTTTTAATTGATAATACCTGATGGTATATGTTAATATTAAAACTAGGTGCTTTTGGCATGTTAATTGTTAGTTTAACAACTAGTTTTGAATATTAAATGTAAAAACGTTTTTGGCATGTTTGTAAGTGATTTTAAAAATTAAATATCAGGTCTGGACATTTTTAAAATTTGGTTTTAATTCTGGTCCATGACAATTTAATTGATTAATTTTAATATCACTTAAAACAATGACTAGCTTGTGTTTGTTACATGTTTAATCAACATTGTTTGTTTTGATTTGATTAAAATGGTAAAAACACATTTAGATCAGATTGGTACAATATATTAAATCATTTTTATGACCTTATTTGAATTATTAAATGACTCATAAAATTGATTTAAGTATTTGTGCATTTTTGTGGCATCACATAAGCATTAAACAACTAATTTTGTTGTTTGTTTGTTTTTATATGTATGCCGTGTATCATATATATGTTCTTCATGATTTTTTGTTTTAATTCATGTCGGTACATATTATATGTATTTTTAATGTTTATGGACAGTATGATATAAAATTAAAAATGGCAAAATTGGAAATTATACTAGAGTTGATTTATAGCACAAATCTAACTAGTTTGTGTTTTGGGCTTTTAAGATAACTTATTCAATAAGAGGATTTAGTCCATTGGGCCTCGGCCCAGGCCCATCATGGGGTCATCTCTTAAAGGTTCAAGTACACAATTTCCATTAATAGGCTTGGCTAAATTAATTAAAATTGGACTTTGTTTAATCCATGAATGTTATGTATATTTATTTGCTTGTTTGGTATGATGAATGGATATGCATTGTGCATTCATGGGCCCTGGGTTTTTGTAATTAATTATGGCCTGCGAGCCATTATGTATTATTGTAAAAGTTTCATTTATTTCTTAGAATAGAATTTACTTGAAGACTTTGTAAATCAAGATGAAGCCCACCGGAGTGGTGAAGCCCAACTCGAAGATTCTTGTGTAATAGTATAGAATCTTAGTTGTAGGTTTTATGGGCCCATGTTTGTCACGCTTTACTTTATGCAATTATTTATATATGCATGCTATGAATGGATGACAAAGCGTATGCCATGTAAGCCGTAATAAAATGAATCCCTAAAATAGTAAGTCACAAAGTTGCCTTCCTAATTCGAAACATGTCAAGGCATCGATCATCGGTAACGTAGACTAGGAGTCCTAGATGCGCCCGATTATCTTTGTGAGGCATGAGTTGTGAATGTAGGTTGGACTTAACATGGAAAGGGATGCCCGGACCTAGGCAACTAATAAATGGGTTTGTGCTATAACATCTTAAGATGTTAGCCCATTTGATCCAAGAGTCATGTACGAGTCATGATTGGAGTTATCCTACCTAAGTAACTTAACTTGTTAGGTGTACAAGCTCAGCTTGACTAATAAGGTTGTTGTGAAAAGTGGATCTTGGCCCACATTAAATCACTAACGCGAATTATTTAAAGGGATATTAATTCGGTTTGTGGGATTATTAATAAGACCTCATTTAATCTTGCTAAATTTTATTGTAGATTGAAAAATGGCATCTTCAAACAACAATTTCTCATTGCGATCGGTCCTTGAAAAGGACAAATTGAATGGCACCAATTTCATAGACTGGTCTCGAAACTTAAGGATAGTTCTTAAGCAAGAGAAAAGTCGTATGTTTTGGATGCACCCTTGCCTCAAGAACCTGGTAGGAACGCCTCTACGGTTCAAAGGGAAACTTTTGAGACCAAGAAGAGCGACTCCAATGATGTGACCTGTTTGATGCTAGCCACTATGGTGCCTGACTTGCAAAAGCAATTTATGGACCAAGAGGCTTATGCGATCATGGTGCACTTAAAGGAGATGTTCCAAGAGCAAGCTCGTCACGAGAGGTTTGTGACAACTAAGGCCTTAATTTCCTGTAAGATGGCTGCAGGTACTCCTGTTAGTACGCATGTACTCAAGATGAAAGGGTATCTTGATACTCTTGAGAAGCTTGAGGTACAAGTACCAAAGGAATTGGCCACTGACTTGATTTTAGGATCATTGGCTGATGATTATGATCCATTTGTAATGAATTATAACATGCATGCGATGAACAAGTCAGTTACTGAGCTTCATGGGATGCTTAAGAATGCTGAAGAAAACATTCGAAAGACTAATCCCGTACTGATGGTTGAAGGGGGCATCAAGAAGGGACCGGCTAAGGGAAAAGGAAAGGGAAAGGCAAAATCCAAAAATGACCTGGCTCGGTTCAAGTCAAATGGGAGTGCACCTCAGGCCCAATCCAAGCCCAAGGCGCAAAAGCCCAAGGAGAGCGAGAGCACTTGCTTCCATTGCAACAAAATAGGGCATTGGAAGAAGAATTACGCTCTCTTCAAGGAAGAACAAAAAAGGAATGGAGCCAAGGCGTCCAGTTCAGGTATTTTTGTTGTTGAAATTAACCTTTCTATCTCTACCACTTGGGTACTAGATACCGGTTGTGGTTCTCACATTTGTTCAAATGTGCAGGGGCTAAGAAATAGGCGATTACTTGGAAAGAATGAAGTGGACCTCCGTATGGGGAATGGAGCACGAGTTGCTGCCATGGAGATAGGCGACTATCAACTCACTTTACCTTCCGGACTTTGTTTAGTTTTGAAAAATTGTTATTATGTACCTGCTATGAGCAGAAACATTATTTCAGTTTCATTGTTGGATTTGGATGAATTTGATTTTGTTATTAAAAATGGCAATGCTCATATTCGTCGCCAAGGCATTTCATATGGCAATGCCATGTTGCAAAATGGCCTTTATATCCTTGATTTACAAAACAAAGAGTCCATATACAACATTAATACAAAGAGGGTTAAATCAAACGAATTGAACCCTACTTACTTCTGGCATTGTCGTTTGGGACATACAAACGAAAAACGCATTTCAAGACTCCACAAAACTGGAGTACTTGGGTCATTCGACTTAGAGTCTTATGATACATGCGAGCCATGTTTGCATGGAAAAATGACAAAAAGTCCTTTTAATAAGAAAAGTGAGAGGACTAATGGCTTATTGGAACTAATACATACCGATGTATGTGGACCATTAAGTACACAAGCTAGAGGTGGTTTTAGCTACTTCGTAACGTTCACAGATGACTTCAGTAGATATGGCTATGTCTATCTAATGAAGTATAAATCTGAAACTTTTGAGAAATTCAAAGTGTTTAAGAACGAAGTAGAAAAACAACTTGGCAAAAGTATAAAAGCCATTCGATCTGATAGAGGTGGCGAATACTTAAGCCAAGATTTTGACAGTCATCTAAAAGAGTGTGGTATTATTTCACAGCTCACTCCTCTTGGAACACCACAATGGAATGGTGTGTCCGAAAGGAGAAATCGAACTCTATTAGACATGGTTCGATCTATGATGAGTCAAGCAAATCTTCCTATCTCTTTTTGGGGCTATGCATTAGAAACTGCTGCGTTTCTACTAAACCGTACTCCAACTAAAGCAGTTGAGAAGACACCATACGAGGTATGGACTGGGAAAGAACCCAATATGTCATTTCTTAGGATTTGGGGCTGTGAAGCACATGTTAAGAAATTAACATCTGACAAACTAGAGTCCAAATCCACTGTCTGCTTATTTGTGGGTTATCCCAAAGAAACAAAGGGATACTACTTTTACTCACAAGCCGAGAACAAAGTATTTGTTTCTCGCAAGGCTGTTTTCTTGGAAAAGGAGTTCCTTCTCAAGAAAGATAGTGGGAGTAAAGTAGAACTTGGAGAAATTCAAGCGCCACAAATTCCTATAGAGGATGAGTTGGAAATGGGATCAAGTTCACAACCACTTGTGGAACAAGAACCCATTACACAAGTACCTAGAAGGTCCGGTAGGGTACGTCAGGAGATTCAGAGATATGGATTTCTAATCACCGACAGTGACACTATTGAGTTAGTAGATCGTGAGGATCCTACTACCTACCGAGAAGCTATTGAAAGCCCAGACTCGAAAAATTGGCTTGAAGCCATGAAATCCGAGATGCAATCAATGTACGATAACCAGGTTTGGACCTTGGTTGATCCACCAGAAGGTGCTAAAGTAATTGAATGCAAGTGGCTATTTAAACTCAAAGCTGATAAGACCTACAAAGGTAGACTAGTAGCGAAAGGTTTTCGACAAACACATGGTGTAGACTATGATGAAACCTTTTCGCCTGTAGTCATGCTCAAGTCCATTAGGATCTTGCTTGCCATAGCTGCATATCATGATTATGAGATATGGCAAATGGATGTCAAAACTGCTTTCCTTAACGGAAATTTACTTGAGGATGTGTATATGACACAACCTGAAGGTTTTGTCAATCCCAAGCATCCTAAGAAGGTTTGCAAGCTTCAGAAATCCATTTATGGATTAAAGCAAGCATCCCGAAGTTGGAATCTTCGTTTTGATGAGGCAGTCAAAGAATTTGACTTCGTCAAGAACGAAGATGAGCCTTGTGTATACAAGAAGGTTAGTGGGAGCATAATAGTATTTCTGGTCCTGTATGTGGACGACATCCTTCTCATTGGGAATGATATTCCAACATTGCAAAAGGTTAAGCAATGGTTGGGGAAATGTTTCTCGATGAAAGACTTAGGAGAAGCTGAGACAATACTTGGTATTCGGATCTATAGAGACAGATCGAATCGGCTTTTGGGACTAAGTCAAGAAAAGTACATAGACAAAGTACTAAAGCGTTTTAGTATGGGAGACTCAAAGAAAGGGTACATACCTTTGGCTTTGGGAGTTCCTTTGACTAAAGAACAGTGCCCTAAAACCAAAGAGGAAAGGGACAACATGAGTAGAATCCCATATGCATCTGCTATTGGATCTATAATGTACGCTATGTTATGTACTAGGTTGGATGTTGCTCATGCACTGAGTATAACCAGTAGGTTTCAGCAAGACCCTGGTGAAAAGCACTGGTCTGCTGTAAAAGGGATTCTAAAGTACCTACGAAGGACTAAAGATCACTTCTTGGTGTATGGTGGTCAGGAAGAGCTCGTCATACAAGGCTATGCCGATGCTGCTTTTCAAACCAGCACTCATGACTCAAGATCGCAATCTGGATTTGTTTTTATTTTAAACGGTGCTGCTGTTAGCTGGAGAAGCTCAAAGCAAGAGACCGTTGCCGACTCAACTACAGAATCTGAGTATATTGCAGCAAGTGAGGCTGCAAAAGAGGCTGTTTGGATTAGAAATTTCATTTCTGGATTAGGAGTGGTCCCAAGCATCCTAGATCCATTAGAAATTTTTGTGACAATAACGGGGCCATTGCACAGGCCAAAGAGCCCCGGTCACACCAGAAATCCAAACACATACTCAGGAGGTACCACCTGATCAGAGAAATCATTGATCGTGGGGACGTCAAGGTCAGCAAGATAGCAAGTGAAGACAATGTAGCAGATCCTTTGACGAAACAGTTGCGCCCAAATCTGCACGAAGCTCATTTGAGAGCATTCGGTCTTAGGGCTATGCCCAATTGGGACTAGTGCTAGTGGGAGATTGTTAGTGTAAGCCATAGCCCCAATACATTGTAATAAAACACTTTAGTTAATAAATGAGGCATTTGTTTTACCAATTGTATTCCTGTGCATATCAATTGATAGAATTGTCCAAGAATGTCGTTTCAGTTTAAGTTATCATGTGTGAGGCACATGGTTGTAAGACCTTGAAACAAATGAGACTTCATTCTAAATATCCCTAGTCAGTCATTGTTATGGGAATAACAAATGAATTAAGACTAGTATGCTCTCTCTGATTAGTTGAGTTCTGTCTTACGGATCATAAGGACAAAAGTGTCAATCAGAGATCATAGATACATGTTTATAACATGGTATTTGGATACGATCCACACATGAGAACACTACATGGTACAAGTCATAAGTGTTTCTCATATGCAAGTTTTGTATCGGAGTTCTTAGACCTAAAATCTCTATGAAACTCTTTATGAATTACTGTGTACTTTGACATACACCTAACGTGCTCGTAACTGAGTGACAAGTATGGGTATGCTTGGGTATGCATTGATTCATGTTAGAGAGCATGAGAGAAGTGAAGGGATTACCCCTCTCTATAAAAGAGAAAAATATCATCGGCCACTTGATCAGTGAACTGAGAAGTGTATGGCCATACCGAGATGTAATAATGTGCAATCATTATTTATCTGAGAGTTCAGTGTCACTGGAATATCAAGAAAGGAATTAACTTACACATGAGGATGACTTGTTCCATACCTTATGTTAATTCTGATATTTATGGGTAAGGGACTATACAAAATTGCATTAGGTCATCAAATGCCATTTGCATTTTCATTTAATTTGGAATGGTATAAATATCTTGCTAGAGAATATATATAGCCTTTGAATTAATTCATTAATTCAATTGCCAATATTAAATGGACCTATAGGATCGCACACAAAGCATTGGGCTTAAAATATTTAAATAAGGCATTGAGCATTAATTTGGGCTTTTAATAAAAGTCAAGCTAATGTATGTAATGGGTATTAAATTGCTATTGGACCTTGGTCCATGAGAGAGGAAGATTTCGGCCCACATGGTTTAATGTCAATTAATTTAATAATATTGATTAAGTTAATTGAGTATTAAATCCTAATTGAATTTTAAATTCAAAAGGGTTTAAATTAATGTTTGTTACTTATCTATAGGAAGTGTTTAAGGTTAAATAAACTACTTTTAGGTGGTAAAATTCGGAATAAACACTTGCCATAAGATGAGGATAAAGATTAAAAAGAAAAACCCTAGTGCAAAATAAAAGTAGGGCGTGAACTTCCCTCTCTCTCTCTCAAAATCTTTTCTTGGCCGAAATACATAAGGAGAAGAATTCTTTCTTGCTTTCTTGTGTGATTAGGCATTAATAGCACCAAAAGAAAGTACAAGATCAAAAATCTTGTAGCTTTAACCCTTGCCATTACACAATACTTATATTGAGAGCTAGCATTCTCGGTTTTAAGCCTTGCTTGAAAGTGTGTGTGTGAGCATAGAGAGGATTGGCGCAAAGGCTATTCCTTGGCATTGGTGGTGAAGATCAAAGGTGGACAATATCATCTTAGTTGCTGGTCATCATCAAATTCATTTCGGAATAGGCATCTAAAGTTGTAAGTTTTTAAAAAACCCTAAAAGTGCATGTTTCGATTCTTGTCGTGGATTTGTTTGATGTGTATGATCGTTTTTTGATATTTTTCCGCTGCGTTATCTACATACACATACCATGACATATTCCGTCATACCTTTCCATGACCACATCTCGCCACCTGGGGGGGAGCTCAGCATCGGTGATCTCTCTGCAGAAGGGGGAGGCAGTGTTCCCACAAGTATTTCCTTCGAAGGCGCCTCTTTTGGGCGTGAGGACACCAAACTGCTTGAGCTTCTGCATAAACCACTGGTCCTGCTTGTTCGACGGGTTCTGTTTGCTCAGGGTCGTGGCGGTGGACTCGCCCTTGTGCTTTCTAGTCTGGCCGCGGCTTGGGGTGCACATGTAGGACACATCATCCCTCGCAGACAGAGTAGCGGATCTGTTGCTGTAGGGAGAGGCCCTACTTGCAGACACTATCTGCTTCCCCTTGTCGCTCTTGCCTGGGGTTCTGATTGCACTTTTCCTGGTTCCCTGAGCTCGGGATTCATTAATAATGATTCCCTTGTTCCTGTTTCTCCTGAAGTCTTTGCCCATGAGGTAATCCTCTTGGGCTCTTTCAGAAGCAATTGGCATCTTACCCTTCTTGAGGGTTTGGACAATGCTTTTTGTAAAATCACTGAGAATAGCGCGCATGTCTCTCACAGTGATGGGGGTGTCCTCTGGTTGCCTTATTGCGGCATCATCGAATTCGGGAAGGAGGTTGGCCCTTATGGGGGGCCTGGCGGGCGTTTCCCTCCTTCTCGAGGTGCCTGATATGGCACGAGTGTTGTCGTCATGGTCGAGGTCCATGGGGGTTGTATTCTCGTTGGATCTTGAGTTAGCCATCTCTCAATGAAAGTACCAAATGATAAATTCAAAAATGTCTTTATCTGTAGGAGAGAGGTCGATCCGATCGGATGAGATAACCCTGCAGTAAGAAGAGCCCGGTCGGACCAGGCGTGAGCACTCCGAAACTTAAGTTAGTAGCTTAGAGAGATAATGTGCTTTAGAGAGATAATGGTGTGAATTCAATACCTGGTACCATCGTTGGCTGGACTATTTATAAGAGATAGTCGAGGGGCACTTGAGTGCCTAGGGAGTGATTACTGGCTGTCAGAGTAGGTATCCGGCGACATGACAGGGAGCAGATGGTAGGCATGGGCGCTACCTTGTGTCAGGCGGCTGATGGGACTGGCGGTCACATCAGCCGATCGGGCATGTGTGCTGCCTAGGAGCTCGTGTCTGATACCTTTAGCTGATGGGCCTTGGGTCTTGCCAGTTTAAATGGGCCGACAGGATGGGCCTTAGAACAAATGATATTTGCTGGGTTATCAGTAAGGGTAAGAATAAGAATTACTATTCTATTTACAAAGGTGAGTTTGATTTTCTTTCTTTGATATAATAGATTTTCGTCAGAATATATGTAAAGTGAGCATTAGATTGAATGTTTTTTTCAATTGAAACACCTGCGTTTGATGTGTTCACAGTAAGCTAGAAGTTGGAGTCTAGAAGTACATGAAATCGCCGATTCAAGTTTCTAATTAAACCTTAGACATTGAACTACAGAAAGGTTTAAAACCCAAATTCGTACTCATCATTTGTAACACCCTGTGCTCGAATATTAGAACGAGTACTGAATATTAAAAATTGGCTTCCTTAATTAATTTTTATCCATATCATTGTAATATTATTTTATGAATTTGATAGTAATTTTTTTTTCATTGACATGCAAAAATTGATCACTTAACTTGATTACTATTCATTTGATAAATTTTCAGCGACATAACGGCTGTAGCCACTAACTCTTGCATATTTAGATTAAATACTTTCAATATATGAACATAACTAACTCAACCTCCAGTAATTCATCATATGAATTACATACGTAATATTTCTCTTTATACATGTAGGGTCATATATTTATATACATGCCATGCACAAAATCAAAATTCATCTCTTCAAACATTAAGGCTCCAATTTGCACCAAATTGCCCTGTCCCTTCTAAACCTTCTATCTACTCACTGAGTATCTATGCATAGTAACAAACTATGCTCTAAGAAATTTCATGTCTGATGGTAGATACTATAATAACATTTTTTATAATCACGCAATATTCACACGAATAAATTATATTACATGTATATATAGATGGAAACATGTAATTTGTATTCAATAATTAATATTCAAATAAATACTTTTTTACCCACATATTATTAATTTTAAATACCAAATTTATTATTTAGCATAATTAATTCATTTAAATGAACATAGAATCTATTCTCCAAATTTCGTTGCCATTAACTACCATCTTGCATTATTTTCTTTATTTTATCTCATTATTGCCGTCTTACGTAAAAATTACCATTTTTGCATCAAAATTTATAGTTTTGTCTCCAGTAATATCCCATGTAAATCTAATGAATCGAATATGTGGGAAGAGAACTCCAAAAATTCAAAATTGTCGAAGTGATCACTTGGGAGTCAAACGCTCCGACAACGGCATAATGCCAACTGTATGACTATATAGACCGTCATTGATTTACAAATGTGAGTCGTCATGACTCAGTATTGCAGTATATGACCATATGCTAGCCAATTATATCATATACTTCTAGTTTCTAGTTACGAATGGCAAAACAATTCCATCAATTTATTTCCTTTGATTATATTACATGCTTGTTTCAACCACATTATGCCTCAATACATAATTCATATTTCATGGTACCCATTGTCACAAATATTTTCTCATAGATTCACATAAACTTATTCTTTAATAATATTCATATATAAGTTCATCTTTTAATCACATATGTTTCTCAATACATCATTTCCATTGTTCCTCAATAATTTCAAGGTAATTACCCATTAATCATGACAAAATCAACTTAGATATGCAAGAATTTCTTATATACATACATTATGTACAATTCGGCCAGCACACTTCACACACATATCACATATATTTCCATCATTCAAGCACAAAATCATAACTTCTTCAACCTTGATTTCATTAATCTAACTTTAATTCATGCACATAGAAACTTTAAGTTCCTACATAATGCATGTACTAGTGGGAGTTCACTATTTAAGCATCATAATATCAATTTAAGCATACCATAACCTCGATTTCACCTCAAATTGCATTCTCGGGCTCTCTACAAATTGTATTTTTTAATGCTCGAAAAACCCAAATGGTACTATTCATCTCAGGTGACACCATTTATGGGCTGAAAAGTACTATTCACGAAAACGGAATTTTAGAGTAGGCACACAAGGGAATAACTTTGAACAAGGGTAATAAGCCAAATTCTGACTCTATATAGCTTGAATTGCACCTTGAAACTAGATAGAAAAACTACACCTATTCTTAGAACTCAGGGTAACCTATACTTAAATTATGAGTTCTACTAATTACAAGCTAAAAATATTATGAATATTTTATAATTTGAAATTTATGATTTGGCATGCAGGACTTGGTTTGAACATATAAAATACCATAAACATCAATTAAAAACAATTTTCCTCAAGAAGAAAGCAACCAACAATGCTTTAACGGCTAATGTAAGCATCAAAGGAAAAAGGGAACACGTTTTGGCAATCTTGTTATAGAACAAATTATGACTGGAAAAATTGATTTTATTTAGCTTTAATGAAATGAAGTCCTTATTTTCCAAGTTAATTAAATTGGGGGTTTTCTGCTATCTTAATAACATTGGTCTTAACTACACCATGCCCTATTATATCATGAAAAGGGTTTAGGGGATACTGTAAGTGGTTTTTAATCATAATTTTTACAACCGGGAAATCATACAAGTCATACATACAATAATTTCAAGAAAAATATAAATACTAAATTAATGAAGAAACAAAGATATTAATTAGATCTTATAGATAATTAAATCAAAATTTTGATTAGCTTTTAACTGGAATAAAGTGTTTAGCAATAGATGATTAAATAAAAAATGCAAAAAAAATTAATGGAAGAAGAGTAGTTGCTGCAGCTAGGAAAAATTACAGAGAAGACAAGATGGGTGCTGCCCTCATGTCTTCCTCTTTTAATAACCTAAAATTTTAATCCTAATCTAACTAGAAAAACATAATTGAAGAAACAACATACTACAAAAAATAACTATAGGTGTCAATTCTTACTTAAATTCTGTTATTCTTAGGGGATGTTTGGCATTACTTTTGGAAGGGCAAAAAGCTGATTTTTTGATAAAAAACTAATTATGGGATAAAAATAAGTGTTTGGTAAATGCTGATTTTAGAAAAATTAATTTTCTGAAAAGTGAAAAAATCTGTTTTTAAGAGAAGCTACAAATTGAAACTTTTCAGAAAAACTGATTTTCAACTTTTAAAAACAGCAGATTTAATATTTTTTTTAGACAAAAATATCTTTTATTTTATTTCAAAATGACAAATAAGTGGGAATTATTATTATTATTTAGTGAGATTTTGAATATAATATATTAAAATTTATATATATATATCATTTTTTATTTTTTTTATTCTAAAAAGCTATTTTTAATATATTATTTACCAAACAGTTGACAACTGTTTTTGATTTTATAAGTCATTTTAAATTTTATTTACCAAATAGTTATCTATTTTTCGATATACAGTTTTTTGAAATACAACTTTTTTCAATAGAAAAAGCTGTTTTCATAAGTTTTGCTAAACTGACCCTTAAAAGTCTTGCAGTTAATGACTTCCTAATAAGAAGAAAGAAAGAGAAAAGGTTTGGTCAACATTATAAAATTCGGAGGTGTAATTAATAGTTTCAAAAAGTATTTTGTACCCATAAGCAATGATAGTTTCACAAGTGAAATATTAAAAATTAGAAAAAAATCTAATAATTAACAAAAAAAAATAAAAAATGCAGATTTATACTGTTTTGATCATTAATTTCATTTGGTTTAGTTAGAAAATAAATGAAAATAACTAGCAAACCATAAATTTAATACTAAAAATTAATAATTTAAAAAAAAGCAATGAATAGAAAAAAAATTAACAATTAAAAAAAAAAAATTAAAAAAAAAAATGAATAGAAAAGAAAAGGAAAGAAGAGAAAGAGAGCGCGCGTGAGCTCTCCTCCTTTTCCTTTTCTTTCTTTTATAAAAAAAAAGGTTGCGTTACAACAGCAAGCTTATGCTTTAATGCGCGTAAGAAAAGCTAATGCAGTTTCGCAGCTCACACGTGTGAAATTCAACCAAAATTCTATTTTTTTAAATAATTTATAAAATAGTCAAATTTTCTATTTTTTTTAAAAGCATTATTTAAAAAGTTAAAGATATAATAATATATCATGTCCATGGAATGGCAGTAAAGAAATAAAAGCAGAATACGGGGGCGATTAAATACCCTTCTTAATCATCTTATATACGAAGACAAGATTATTCAAGAAAGTTCTCTTTCGAAAATTCACCACTCGTAGCCGCAAACCCTAATTTAGTTATTGTTCTCGACCTCTCTCTGTCTGAACGCGAGAAGAAGAATGTCACACTTTGGCAGGTCTGGTCCTCCAGATATCACTGATACCTATTCTCTCCTTGTTCTCAACATCACTTTCCGTAAGCTCTCACCTTTCTCTCTTTTCTACTGATATAATTTTTTTTTTCTTTATTTTGTTTCTTGAATTTCTATTGTTGATTATGGTTTCTATGGCTGCTTAGGTACTACTGCTGATGATCTGTTTCCGCTTTTCGATAAGTACGGCAAGGTCGTCGACATCTTTATCCCCAGAGATCGAAGGTAATTTTCAATTTTTTGTTCTTTATTTTTACGTTTACTGTCCTGTTAAGTATTGCTCGCTGATTCTTGTTTAAATAAACTGCCATTTCTTGCTGGCTTCTATTAACTATTTATTTGGTTGAGGCTTGTATTTATTACTTCGTTTTGTTTGGATTGTTTATTGTAAATTTTTAGAAGAAAAAAAAATAATTTCTTTTCTTGATATTTTGACCGCTGTTTGCTTCAATTTTTTTTTTTTTTTGTTGGCTGGTTTTACTTATGCAATGCCTTTGCAACGTAATGGTTCTTATGATTTTTTGGTCGCTTAGGACTGGTGATTCTCGTGGTTTTGCATTTGTGCGCTATAAATATGCAGATGAGGCTCAGAAGGCAGTGGATAGACTAGATGGTATAGCCTCTCTAGATTTTCCTGAAAATCTCACTGTTAGTTACCTGCTTGTGTACATGCTAATTAATCGTACATTCTTTCTTTTTAGGAAGAGTTGTTGATGGGCGTGAAATAACAGTTCAGTTTGCAAAATATGGGCCAAATGCTGAGAGGATGTAAGCTATGAGCTGCTGCATAGTGATTTTCATCAATTTATTTATTTTTTCACTTAAAATAGTTGAATATTCCTTGTGATGCACTCGCATAATTTACTATACTATTACATTCCGTTTTTAGTTTGGCAGTGTGAGGAAAATTCTTGTGATCTTTATTTTACCTGGTGATATTTGTTTTGGGTCTTTTTTTTATGAATTAATTGATCCTATTATTCTCCCCCCTTAAATTTATTTATTTATTTTTATCTCAGTCATAAGGGACGGATAATTGAACCTGTTCCAAGATCAAGAAACAAGTCAAGAAGTCGCAGTCCTCGGAAAAGGTATTTGTTCTTTTGTATTTCTTTACTGCTGCTTTTACTCCCCGCCCAAGAGAGGGTTTTATGGATTCTAGGTTGCTTGAATAAGCTTATAATGATCCTAGAATTTACATTCTTCCCTTCTCATGGCATTAATAGTATTTCCAATTTCTTTTTGGGAATGAATAAGTGGCAAGATAGTTTTCTAAGCGCTTGGATATGTGGCTAAGGTTAAGTTGGGACTTGTCATGCTTGTAGTCGATCAATTCATTTTTTTTTGTATCCATCATTATAATGCTCCTGTTTGGACAAACTTACAACCTTTCCTCAGGAATTGAAATCGGCATTTGATTGTTATTTTCCTTTTTCTTCCCCCTGTTGATGTAAAGATGTTAAAGTTTTGAAGTTGGGAGGGTTTACCTTGGCGACCTATATATGTTGTTAAGTATTTCAAGTTTTCATATTATTCCTTATGGGTGTTCTTCTCATGTATTCAGATACCGAGACGATTATAGAGACAGAGATCACAGGAGGAGAAGCAGGAGCAGAAGCATTGACAGGCATGAGCGTGATAGGTATCGCGGAAGGGACAGAGATTACCGCCGACGAAGCAGGAGCCGTAGTGCTAGTCCTGATTATTCTAGAGGCCGGGGCAGAGGGCGATATGATGATGATAGGCGTAGTAGCAGTCGGTCAATGGATAGGTTTGTAATTTTGCTAATCCTTGCACCGTTGTTGACTTGAGAATTTGATTTGTCTTTTCTCATTGCTTTTCTTGTTTCCCTTGTTACCTCCATTGTTGCTATTGACATCAGCCTAATGTTCTTAATCTGTGTCATAGTGCATCCCCTGTTAGGCGTAGCCCAAGTCCTCGAAGGAGTTTGTCCCCTCGCAAGAATTCTCCCTTACGGGATGAAAGCCCTGATAGACGCAGCCGTGATGGTCGGTCTCCAACTCCACGAAGTGCTTCCCCTCGTGGTAGGCCTGCTGCATCTCGTAGTCCATCCCCACGAAATTCAGACATTGATGTGAGTTGTGTCTCGTTGTGGTGTTATTATTGTATAGAAAGGCCAATCACTTACCTGTCATTGTTAATTATCTGCAGGAGTGAAGTTGTGGATTGCATCGCAAAGTTGTGGAGGCATGAAGTGCAATTCTAATGACCATGCTACTAATGTTGAGGCTTTATGAGCATCATAAATTTTCTGGTCAGAACTTATGTGCTAGTTTTGTTGGGGTTGGATTATTTTGTGCTCAAGTGTTTTCAGATTGAACCTTATGCATCATTTACCTAGTGGGTATCTTGGTATGTATGAAACTTTTAGTTTCTAGGTTGTTCTACTTGCCATGAAAGATTTTGGATTGCAAGCTACATTTTTGTGGTGTTAGTTATTTTTCCTCCCATCTATTTTTACTTATTTTAGCATTTAAATTTGGGATCCTGTTTTCAAAGTGCATGGTCTTTTTTTTGGATGTTTATCCAAATTTTGTGGTCATTTATGGTAAACCATTTATTGGGTTTTATAGTTGTGTTCCGGAAAGATTGCTTTGGGGGCAGATAACAAGAATGTTGATGTTATGGCTATTGTGGCTGTTGATGCTGTTTGTAAAACGTAGATGGATGATCGTGATTGTGATTACTCAAATTTTCTGATGATTGGTAAGATATGAAGTTAGCTTTCGGTTTCTGCAACACTTTGTGTCATTTAGGTGTCTGATGTTGACCTGATTTTCTTCTGGTATTTTTTTACTTTAAAATATCGTCCTGAGTTGGGGTTGTAGTTGCTGTGATGGTTTAAAAGGTGCACAAGATGAACGTGTTTTACCTGTAGCTGATGCTGTAAATGAAGGGGACCTGTTAGTAGTTCTCATGGTGATACTAAATATCAAATGTAATATGCTGCTTTGAATTTGCAGCTGCAGTATTGAACATGGTAACATGTTTTTGTTTGTTTATTTGTTTGGGGCATTTAGAGTTTATCGTGATTAATGCTAGAATGTGAAGTTTTGACTTGTGTTGCTTAAATGTAGCGAGTAGCACACGAGTCCGTGACTGTGGCTGTGAAGTGGTAGCTGATACCTATTCTGTTGTGTGATATTCATGGGTTCGTGAGTAACTTATGCAAGTAAATGAATAACCACATGTAGCGGCCTGTTGCTGCCCTTGTTGATGGGACGGGTCGGTAATGGTATTAGCAGTTTTGAAATTGATGGTGGCTGCCTAGCTGTGTTGCTGGCTTTTCCAAAAGAGCTGCTTTGACTAGTAAGCTTGTTCATGTCATGTGCATATAAATACAGCTTCCACTTTGTTTCCATAACTTAAAAATTTGCTTCACAAATTAGCTGAATTATCTTTATCCAAAATTTGCTTCACAAATTAGCTGAATTATCTTTATCTTCCTATCATGCTGTTATGAAATCATTTTATGTTGCTTAATGCTGTATATGCAGTATTTTGTCAAATATGTGTTTTTCTTGCATTCTTTCTTCACGGCTTGGTCCTTTTGTCTTGTGGCACTTGCTTGATTTGGTTAAATATTCAGGTTGCTGTTTTTGTCTGCTCGCCTATGCTTTATTTTCAATTAAAGTTGATAGCTTAATGTATTTAATAACTAGGCGATACCATATTGGAAAAATAGCTTGTGAGTTGGAACCAATATGTTCTTTTACTATCCATCCAATAACACCTTGGTGTTTGTACTACTAATTGTTGAGCGTTGATTATTTTTTACCTTATTTCTAGGTTGGTCTTTGCTTGTATTGTTCCCCAATAAAGTAGACAACGTTTTTATTCTTTTGGAATGTTGTTTTTAATTTGGCTTTGATTGTGGTGATAACTAGTTTTATTCAACTAAAACTTGATTTGATTGGTGGTGCTTATTTTAATTTGCTTGCTAGTAAGGCTGTGTGCATATTTGTACAGAGCATGTTAAATAAATGTATTTGTATTTCGTGTTTGAGAATATTTATCAGACAATTTAGAAGAATCTTTTTTATTTAATTTTTTTATTTTGTTTATTTTATATGACAGTAGATTCTTATTTCAGCTGCATATGCTGATTTACTTTCTGTAGGAACTTATGAGAAATATATGGAGTGCTTATTAAGCGTTCATCGTTTGTTGTTATTTAGTTTAATTTTTGTGTTTAGTTGCTAAAATAAATGAAGTGGTCTTGGATTGTTTATGAATGTTGTGAGCTCGGCCTCCATGAATGTTGTGGTTTTATAATATATATTCTTAATTTAAACTTGCAAGCCCTTGCGTTATTTCATAAAAGTTCATCCTTAGGTAGGGACTCATTTTATCTTTGAGGAGCGGAGAAGAAAAAAGGAAAAATAACGGCAAAAATACATAATCAAGTTCTTATGTCCTGCCCATTATCTACTATGCCAAAATAAAATGAAAAGGAAAAATGGTTATCCAACTTGCAAGATTAAAAGGTGACTTGTGAAATGATACAGGAAATTGAGTTTGATTAGAAGCTGATTAATTTGAGAAGGGTATAAAAACTCTTTTCAGATTTCTGAGGGTCGTCACGGTTGAGGGCAAGGTAATGAAGTATAATATAATGTACATTTTTAAGCTTGTACTTGTAAGATTTTGTTCTACAAGGGGTTTGCGTCTATCTGAGGCTATTTTATAACAAGGATTTACAGAAACACAAGGCACGTGGGTCGTATATTCTAAAGAACGGCATTATTGCCCAAGGTCGTATGTTAAGCGACCTACTCGAAGTTCAAACCATTTGGACCTCGTGGAGGTGATAGCTAAAGAGCAAGCAGATCACACGATAGTCATTATAAAGAGATCGTCTGACAGAGGTTTAGTTTGCAAATGCAAAACATTATTCACCAAAAAGAGATTAAAATACATTCGCTTCCACTAAAGCAGAGCTTAGTTTCTGTCCAATCTAAGGCTAACAAGTTTATAGCAGTGTTCAACTGAATGAAAAAGTATACTGGATCTATTTAACAGCACAACTTCCTTCTTGATACCCTGTACGCTCCTCAAGCTACATAAAATTGTGGGTACTTCAGTTTGTATTGGAAGCGTCTACCTGAATTTCATCATAGCTGCCCGTCTCCTCATTATACGAGTACCTAAAAAAAAAAAAAGCAGTTCGTTATGCTGTGCGCAGTTGCAATGACTGATCAGGCAAAAGGTAAACGGATTCTAGCTGGCCAGTCATCCACAACTTAATAGCTAAAACACGGTTCCAAGTTTCTCCAAAAGAAAAGAAAGACATCATTAATGGTGTAATGACACTATTGACAAACTTCATGCTACGCCAAGTTTAATAGCTGAAAGTAACATTCCAAGTTTCTCCATTCACGTCATTAATATTGGAAACGGGTAGAGATTATATTTACTTTTGCTTATTATAATTATCTTGCAGCCCTATATGTATGTTTCAGTTTTGATTCAATAAATTAGTTAAAATTGATAAAATTATGACATTGGGATAAAATTCAATAACATGTAAAGTTAAAACTTCCTTTTTCTCTTTTCATTAGAAATTTAGTTTGAAATAAAATTCCACATAGAAATCAAGAATATATAAAAAAAAAATCACCCAGACTTCAACAAAATCAGATAGGAAGTTCTATTACCATTGGCCTGATGCTGCATAGCAATACAATCCTGTAGACGGGTCATAATAGTAACCTGAACTGCTGCTGTAGTAGTACCTGAAGGAATAGAGGAAGACAAATGCATAATGACTTCTTAGTGAAATACAAAAACCAATATAGATTCATAGAAAATTGATAAAAATAGAAAAAGTTTGGATAACTAGATTGACTTTCCTAAACTCCCACAAGAAAGGACTAAATGGGGAAAAGAAATAAATAAATGAATCTGCGAGCAGAATGATAATATATATAAAAAAAAAAGTACAAGAACAGTTCACGAGTATGTCCTTTGCAACTGACGAAACCCATAACAAACAACAAGTAAAGTTACCCACAATGTTAAAGAAATAATACTGGAGACATGGAAGAATTTATCACAAGCTGTTACCTATATATATATATATATATGTATATATATATATATATAAGCTTCAATCTCAACTTTCATGCCAAGATTGCTCCTCTACATAGACAATGACAGGAAGATGTTCCTAATGTTCTGAGGAACTCTTATCTATTGTCTAAGGCTAGGGATTTTTTTGGCAATTTTAGATTATTTCGATTATTTGTATGACAGACAGTACACCCTCGTCAAATGTCTTTACTCATTTTCAGTAATGATCATAAAACAATGCTCCTAATACTAACAGCACATACTAGCATAAACTTCAAAAGAACCATTGTACAAGCTAAATATATATCAATAGTTGCAGGCAAAAACATAGAGTTGCATGAAAGGGCCACAGACAGCTTATAAAGATAGAAAACATGACCACTAAGTAAGGTCCTTCCCACCTATGAATGTGGACAGTCAGTATGACAAGTCAAAAAGTGTAAAAAACAACAATTATTAAAAAATGAAGTAATTTTCAATCAATTTACTGAAAAAATAACGAAAGGCCATGAGATTGAGAGAGTACCCAGAGGTCTCATCATATACGTATTCATCCAGCAAACTTCCAGCTGCAGATCAAGAAATCAAAAGGTATAAGGGAAAACAAGCCAATGAAGCAACATTTCATCCCATACAATTATGGAACAGTTATTATCTTGGACAAGTTCTTTTTACTTCATCCATGAAATTTGGAAACTGAAAATCAATAATAAGAGCTTACATGCAGGAACAGAGGTCAGGCCATCCGATGATGACTCGGTGACTCCATAAGAATTAGAGCCAGAAACCAAATTACTACTGTTAGAAGATGGTTTAGCAGTGGCATTATCATCATCGTCAGCAAATATGTCATATGTATCAACGTCATTGTTGGAGGTTTCTACAGCAGACGCATTCATGTTTGAAGTGCTCATGCCAGAGTTGGACAGTATTGAAGAGGATGCTCCAAAGTCTGTTGTACTGGATAACATCCCCATGCCATCATCAGAACCCTCTTGGCCTGCCCTTAGAGATACGCCCTTCCTCCTAGCTAGAGCTAACTTCTCATATCCTTCTGAAGAAGATAACAAACAGACACATAATGAGCTAACAAGGAACAACCAGTTGCAGAAGGCTGTCAGGTGCTACTGCAATGCAGAACTTAGGAATGTACTTTTCTGGGAAAAGAATCCTCAAGGTCTAAAATTTGGAATTGCGAGGCACTGATAACATTTTGTTCTACTAGAGTAGTAAGTCATGCATTAAAACCATAAACTTAGTTCTGATTATTATTCACAGAAAAAGTATACAGCCAAAGTTTATACTGTCAGCAAAAGTTTCAATCTTTCTGTTTATAAAAATTGCAACTAAAGAACAAATCTCACAAACACACTGATGAAGAGGCTGAGGAATTATAATATACATCCATAAGCATTTCACAAATATCATACCCTATTGCGGATGCAAGAATCAATTCAGATCTTCCAAGAATATTCAGAAAAATAAACAATTGATTGCATACTTTGCCACACATTATTTTCTGATGGAAAACATGATTACTGGAACCAATAAACAGAGGGTACAAGAAAAATTAAAACAAATCACACCAACCTGCTTCACGCTTGAAAACCTCTTGTGGATCATGGTAAACATCTGCATAGTAGATACACTTAAACCATTGAGTAAATAATAATTTAACAAGATCATACGCGGGGCGGGGGGGGGGGGGGGGGGGGGGGGGGGGCAGAACTAGTTATTGATAGTTGTGAAAGGAGTTGATCAATAAAAAGAGAATGATCTCAAAAAACAATACAATGTAATGAATTGCAATCATCTCAAGCACGCACTCACAAAGTGAACTAAAAATTATTAAGACACTTAACTGTATTCACCATGACCCAGCAACTTGTTTGCATCTTCAGTTAACTGGTCAAATATTATCTGTGTTTCAGTTGACATCTTCTCTTTCCTCTTATTTGAGCCGCCTTTCAACCTTCTCAAAGCTTGTAAAACCTGTCAACATAGTTAGTCAACTCATACCACATGTTGCCATGTGCCCGCAACAGTGAGCACCGTCACAATAAAAATGACAAAAATTACACTAAAGTATAAACTAGAACTCTTATACCATTTTAATGCTCAAAGGCCACGTTATAAGAATGTAAATGTTCAAATGGCAATTTAAAGCTAGCCTAAGTGAAGAAATTCATAATTGCTTTTTATTTTTATTTTTCCAACCAGGCAGATTCTCTTGCAAAGTTTTGTTCAAAAAATCCTTACTAGATACTCAAAAATTGTCACTACTACATAAACCGTTTATATAAATACAATAATACTAGAATAGTACACTGCAACAACATCAGCAAGGCCATTTTTGGCCACCAGAAAGAAAAAGCTTAACTCCTGCCATTGACAATGGTGTATCTTCAGTCTAATGGCATACCTCCGAGCTGCAAATATGATTATAAGCGAATGGAAACAGGTCAAGTCACTTAGGACCACTCCATGGAGCAACTAAATTTGGGTCTGTTATGTTTTCTAGAACAGGATCGTGTCACGGGACGATTAACAGGAAATTCAAATTCAATTTCCTTCCAACTTCCCTTTGCCTCTCCCTGAATTAGGGTTCTTAGGTCGACCTATCTTGAATAATAATTCAACTCATCAAAGGGAGACTAAAACCTTGGACCTTGTTAAGAGAGAGCTCCGATCTCTTGTTGTTTTAATAAAATCTGACTTGCCGTTTTACTCCACCATTAGCCTTTTAAATAGGCTAGACTTATTACAGCAGTTGAAGACCTATTTTGTTGGCCTCTAACTTAAAGAAATAACGTTAAAACTTATCTAAAAAATTCAGCAACTAACTAACAACATAACTAGCAAAAATAATTAAATAAAAACTGAAACAAATAATTAATAAAAATCCTGTTCAAAGAGTCTTCTTCCTGGCATAAGTCCGTCCCACAAAGGCATCCACAACAGGGTCAAAGGCATCACTTTACTCTTGTCTTTCCATCAAGAGAGTCCAACTTCCAAAAATTAGCTAAAAGACTCATCAAATGTGATTCTATTAGATTCTTAATATCCAACGCTGACTAAATTACCCTCTATATGCTTAAGTATTAAATGATTGGTTATCTTCCACACTAGAAGGTGATTTCTTTTCAAAGAGACCTAATCAAATGCAATTTTTATTAGATTCTCTATACCAAACAATATCCTGATATGTTTGTTCATTTTTCATGCCTACGTCATGAGTTACTGGCAATAGCTCATGTACTGCATACTTACATAAAGAAAACTGATGCTCATACTTCCTTATGCCTGAGTTCCTCACCACCTTTGGTGGAACAACAAAAGATAGTGTCAATGAAAAATGGCATATTGTTAAGAATGCAATGCTCATAGCCATCTGATATGGATTCTAATTCTGAAAGAGAGAAAACTGATAAACCAAAATTTGAGGTAAAGCTAAGCTGTACCTCAAGAGTCATGTATGTATTCTTCCATTAATAAAAATCATGTTGGTGTTATTTATGGACATATAATAGTTATGGGATTGTGTAGTAATGCTTGAATGTTCTGTGGAATTGGTTCTTATCCACA
Organism: Excoecaria cochinchinensis; assembly: GCA_947683425.1. NCBI lineage: Eukaryota > Viridiplantae > Streptophyta > Magnoliopsida > Malpighiales > Euphorbiaceae > Excoecaria > Excoecaria cochinchinensis. The sequence continues at coordinate 10,832,985 of CANTUQ010000050.1, forward strand.
TTATTTGTGTTAATTTTCTACACTAAGCAATGTTCTCATTTCTGTATGTTGGAATCACTACCCTAAGAAGAAAGCATGGCACTGACAAGTAAAAAATTAACTGACAGTTAGGAGTTACATAATTCAGGAAGAGCAGCATAACAAAAAAATATAAGATGCAATTCAAATTTTGTTAGGTATAAATTTGGTTCCAGGAACTGACATTATAAAAAAAAATAAAGAATGAAATTAAAATATTAAATGAACATCGATTACTTGAAAACTTAATGAAATATACCGTTTCTCCAGGCTCAAGCACACTGGCAATGCGCTTTTTCATCATTCCAATGTCCTCAGAAGAAAGTTCAATGGTATCACTTCCATTATCATCTTCATTTGTTGTTACAATAGAATTTTTTCCGGCATGCCGCGGATCAACTTCAACACTATCAAGCCATGCATCCTACAAGAATCCACATCCACACCATCAGCTTGTAATTCTAAACTTAAACAAGTATGCACTTTAATACAGTTACTTTACCTTGGCTTCATTCACATCGGCATATTCAACATAATTCCCCTGTGCATCAAAATAGCCTTCTTCTCTTTCTTTGTCAAGATTAAATGGTTCTATTTGGATCCCGTCTTCAACAAAATCATCATTATCCTGCCAAAAGAAATCTCCCATCATTGGCAATCTTTTCCTTTGTCCGAATTACTGATGAATCTGACATATATCTTGACTGAAAGAAAATGCTGCCAATTCAGAAACAAATAAGTATTTCTAATTGTAGCACACTCAGAAATGCATAAACTGCACCAGAAAAGTTCAGTCATATAAAATTCAGGGCTCTAGATATCAAATACTTGACAAGCAAGAGCAATAAAAGCTGACAAAATTCAATTTTCTGTCTTAAATACATGGAAAATAGCTATTATGAGTCATGACCAACACCTTGAGCTTGCTTTTACAGCAAAAAAGAAAATTGTATAAGGTCAGCAACTACGCAGCAGTGGAGATTAATGAAACAGCAACAAGCTCCAAAGCTAAACTTCAAGTATATGCAACTGAAGCAAAAGCAACATTTCAGTACCTACAACCCTTACATTGCTGTGATAATCAGAGATTAGAATCAGGTCCCTATTCGTCTGTATTTCCGGTACCCTAGGATGAAAGAACATTACTGCATTTTTTTTTTTAAAAAAAAAAGTTTAAAGGTTATTATTCCCTAATTACCATACACACAAGGGGGTAGTCATGAAAGGTCCACTTTATTTTTTCCACCTAACAGGACCATACAGTTCTCTAGATGAATTGGTAAGCATTACAGTGTTGATTGTTTTTTTCTTTTCAAAATTTATTGTGATTTATAAGTTTGTTTTTGTTTTTTTTGTTTTTTTTTTGTAACCAAATATGACAAATTTAGTTATTCTTGAGAGAGTTCTCCTAATGCTTGAATTCTTTTGCTTATTACTTTCAGTTGCTTTCCTTCTTTGCTATTCTGCTTTCTCAATAATTTTAAAACAATTTTACTTTTCTATTCAATTTACACAGACCCTTAAATTAATTTTAATAGTTCGCACAAAAACTCCACTTACACATGGTCATAACCTCTAAAATCTTGAACTTTTAACATATTTTATACCCATTTTCGCCATACCTACCAAACAAGAGAATCACCCCCCCGCGGCCCCCGCCCCTAACGGAGCTACAGTTAAATCCTTTCAAATCTAGGAGCCCCAAGCTCCTTTTCTCTTTAAAATGCCTCGCTCAGATAGTTAAAATATATTCTAAGCCATATAAACACTGGTGATCAACACCTTGCTAATCCTTCAACAAAACATCAGATTAAGAAATAACAAAGTTCCCAACAAGCAACACAAAAAAACAAAAACAAAAACCAACCTCATAAGTGATTTCAGCTGCAGAAGCATCATTGATTTCTTCGCTAAAGAGTTCAGCTGTAACTAAATTGCGGCGCTTTGCACGCTCCAGCGCAGCCAAACGAGCATCTTTTGCGTCAAAAGAACCGTCTTCTACATTGGCTCTATCCAAAGATACTTCATCACCTGGTTTAGCTTTCTTTCCTTTAGGGAATCTAACTTTCCTCTGCCTGAAAATTCGATTATTAGGCATTTTTAGGGTTCAAAAATCACAAAAGCAAAGAAATTAACAAGAGAGAGAGGTGAATTTACTTTGGGGGTTTGGTGGGTTCTTCATCTTCCAAGTCTTCAAGGAAAGGGCGCTTCCGATGAGAACGAGAAGGGATTTTACCCTCCATCGCAAAAGAAAAAAAAAAACAAGAAACTTTGGATCCTTTTTCTTCTAGCAAAACAGCTCAGAGAGACGGGTAGAGTTCCTTTTCGGCTTTCAGTTTTCGCCACTAGAAGAATCGAAGGCTTGCCTATTGCCGACTCCCCTCTGCAATTGGGTCGGGTCTTCGGTTTCAATATTTTTTTCTTGTCATGGAAAAAAGAGTATTTATTTATTTAGCTAAAAAAGAAATTATTAAAAAAATAAAACATATTGTGCCATTTTTTTAAATATATATATATATTTAAAATTTTAAATAATAATAATAATAATAATAAATACTCCCTCTATATTTTCATAGTTTTTTTAGTAATTAATTTTAACTCTCTCACTAATTATTAAAAATAAAAGCATAATAAATTAATAATTCATTTTCTAGTATCTTCAAAATTTCATTTTAAAATTTAGGACTGATTGCGGAAAAAATCATAACGTTTCACGGATATTTCTATTTAACACCTTATATTTAAATTGTTAATATTAAGAAACTATTATTTTTGTGCTTTTTCAATTGATTAACTTTTTCGTTAAATCTAATGAAAATTTGAATTTTTCATTTTTAAAAAAATATAGTTGTTAATGTAATTAAAAATTAATAACGAATTTGTTTAAATTTTAATAATTAAATTGAAAAATATTTTTTAATTTGCTACTTTTATTAAAATATATAGTTAATGTGGCACTGATGTGGCATGTTTTGTCATGTGTCAGTATTATTTTAGTGTTATATCTGTACTACCTCAATACTGTTAATTTGGAGTTAATGAAAATAACTTATAGAGATATTTTTATACCAATTTTCGTTACACCAAAATAATCGACATTTTAATACTATGAAGAAAAGTGGGGAATATTTTTTGTACATTTTCCCTTTAAGATACGAGTGATCCTTTGTTCAACTCACTCTCTGTTCAATAACAATTTCAAAGGATGTAAATAGAGCTAAAGCTTGAGTTATAATCATATTTCTTGCATTTATAATATGTTTATTGCTAAATTACGCTATGCATTATATGTTTCTTTCAATAATTTTGTTAAGAAATTTTTTCGCTGAATTTTTTTTTTTATTCTTTGGAATTATAATCTCCAAGTTTAATTTAATGATATATGTGAAATTCACTTTTCATTAATTTATTCTATATCATGAATTTTTAGTTTTAAGTTTGAAAATACATTTTTTAATATTTTACCATGCACATGCAAATTTTGCTTTTTTATATTCTAATTTTTTGTTTCCAACTGGATTTTTCAGTTAATCGGTCGGATGGATTTGGCTTCGATTTTATTTTTAAAATTTTCGGTTATTGTTTTTAATTTTAATTTTTGAGTACTAGTTAATTGTTAGCCTATTATTTACCACTTCATATTTATATTATATTTTAATTTTTACATTCTATTTTGTTTTCTCTTTAAAACTTACATAAAATAATAATTTAAATATAGAACAATCAATTAACTTTTATATTATTTTTTTTATTATATATACCTATTTGTATGTGTGTCAGAATTCAACTCTGCAGTCTAGACTGGCCCAGAACGAAACTAATCAAGATTTTAGCTTTCTCATCAACTAGAGTAAACCTTGTTTTGCTAATAGTAGCAACTGCTTGAATCCGTTGGTAGGAAAATGTCTTTGCTCCGAGGAAATGGAAGACGTTAGGATAATGGAAATGGGCCTTTGCTAGAATACACTTGTATATATTGTACTTCTCACTTACTGATATTGTTAGCTGATATCCAAAAGCTTTCTTGGAAAATGGAAACGGATAGAACCAATAAATTATCCAAAAGCAACCCAATCATGAGTTAAACAGACAAATATCATACAAACTGAATTCTGCAGTAAAGATCAGCTTGAAGAGATGGACCCAATTTGCTACAGAGGGCAAGTAACCGACTTTGCTGTGAAATCAGTATCAAGGTGCACTCTAAGTAGAAAACCTTTTCAAAAGGATTCACAAGCAATTCATTTGACATCAATGGAATCAATATAACTCATTAAGCATCAACTTCTTTAAAGTTTCACAATTCACACTTCGTCTTCATAAGCTTCCAGTTACAATTACTGATCTGCCATTGCAATTTGCCACTTCGCATAAGCAATACTATTAATGTTCCGGTTCATCAATCTAAAACTGCATCTTACTAACAGTATCGCAACCTCATTTACCTATAAAAAGTGCAAGTAAACAACAATCTAAATTCTGCTCTAAGAGTAGAGAGAGACAAAGCCAGAATGCTACTTCTTTCTTCTTCTTAGATTCAGGTAAAAGGCTTAAAATGAAAACATTATACCTCAGAGAATAGAAAATTAGCCTTTGAAGTTATCAAAAAGTGGCACACCAAAGTATAAAAATGAACTTAAGCGCACACACTTAAAATCAATCAGCAACCATCACAGGTAAGTATATGCGGAAATGCTTACTGGTAACAATACCTTGGCAGAGCCGCCATTGCCAGCAAGTTCCCAGGGACAACCAGTTACTTAACTGAAGTAGAGGAAGCCTTTAGCTCAGTGACATTTGATCTGGGATATGAATTATTTGATTGAAAGTCAACATATTCATCAAGAAGTAATTGCTTCTTTAAATTCCACCAGTAAAATAAAAAGTCATCATATAAATCAACATGAGTCAACCAACAAATCAAGATCATTAAAGAAGCAAAATAGAAGAAAAAATAAATATATAACATAAAAATGGAAAGAGCACAGTAAGTTCTGGTTAATCAAACTTTAATAAGTAATTGCTACTCTTTGCTTATACACCAACATGGAAAGAGCAGAGTAATGGATGGATTGAGTTTACAAAAATTTATTGCTAGATCTATAAAATTCTTTACCTTTAAATACATAAAGAATAACATCAGCATCATTCAACAAGGATAATGAATGCTATTACCCAGAGAAGCTATGGTGAGGAAACTTGACTAGAACAGGAATTACCATAGATGTAAGAACCAAATCCCCAGAATGTTATGATTAAAGAGAGAATCTTGAAACCACTCATAGGATCATGCAACAAAATAACAGCAGCAATGCTCGTGATCGGAACCCTTACTGCATTCAATATACCAGTCATCACTGTAGAAGCCAGAAAAAGCACAGCAGTGCCTCCTAATACCCCCAGCTGAAATGTAATTGTACCCCAAACAAGAACCTGGATATATGAAGCCTCTCCACCAGCAAATGTTTTGGCCTCGGATGTCATCCCTTGAAAATCCTTATTCACGATCACCCCAATGGTTGTAAATATAAAAGCAAATAATGAAACCATTACCTGCTGCTCCAACACAACGTGGAACGATCTTCTCCCTAATAACTTAATAAAAACTAGCTCCGAAAGGGCAAAGATAAGCCCGTGAAGAGCAGATGCCAATATATCCCATACAAATCCCATAATATATTGACGATCACTGATATTGTCATATCTATCAGAATCAGAATCTAATGCTATTATGGTCATAGCAGCAGTGATAATCACAATAGCATTTATTATTGCAGCATTCAGTTTGTTGTTGACAATGTAATATCCACACAGACAAGAGAACACCAAGGAAGATGAAGCCAGAAGAGCAGCAGTTGATGCCGGGAGGTAGGCATACGCATATGCATACATCAAGTTGTCAGCAGCACTTAAGAAACCCAACACAATATAAGAAAGGACGAGTTTTAAGGTAAGAGGAGATGGAAAAGTTTCACAAAAGAGGTAGGTAGGAAGTAAAATTAAAGCTGTTAGAGGCCATCCAGCAACTGCCACCCACGAAATAATCCATTTGCTCGTGCCTCCATTTGCATAATAAACACGTGATAGAAGACTTGAAGCAGGAAACGCCACAAGCATTGCTCCAGTGCTCAAAAGTAGAAGAATCCAGTGGGAGATTGGTTTTCTTTTGTATGCTTCTATAGCCTGAGTCTTCCATTTGGACATTTTTTCCCATAATGAAATAGAAGGTTTTGCTGATTCCTCGTCCATTCTTTCCCCTGACAATTTATCGTCGTCTTAAACAAATGATCGGAGTTCGATTTCTAAACCCAAAATTAAAATCCATATAACTCACCTTTCTCATGCAAATGCAATCTTTATAGAATTAATCTGCAAACGTTTGCTTGGTGTATTTACAGCATGCCTAGGACTATCAATGTTGGGAAGAGTTTTTCTTGAAACTACTATTTATTATGGGTGGATAATCTTTACATTTGCAGGAATTACATCGGTGAGGAAAATCACATAAAAGACAACTTATCATAACAAACTCTAATATTTCGAACATTGCAAACTAGACTAGCACACGTGAAGAAATTCCTTCGTTCCACTTCAAGTGTCCACAGCTTTCTCACATAGATTAGAAAATGCTTAATCACCATTAACTTCATAAGATACTCATTACAATTTACAAAAACATTGTTTTAACAATTCTCTAATACTATTTTTTACTTGTACAATTTTCAGTGTTAACATAAGAGCAAAAGAGAAGAAAACATAATTAATACCTTCTTAAAGTTTAAAAGTGAAATTTGAAGTGGAATGGAGGAGGATACACTCAAACAACTTAATTTATAGTGTAACAAGATTCATGTACTCAATAGTTCTAAACAATTCTTAATTGAAGCATACGTATAGACTTATAAACAGTAGTTTACCGTTAATTATACACTTGGAACAATCAATTGCAACAAAAATAGCTTAAGCAAATAAACAGACCATCTTAAACTTGACACCCATTTATATGCAGAATTATAGTAAAAGGATATTACAACAAATTCACCCCATCTCCATTAACAATTGTAATATTTGAAACGGTCAAGGGCATGACAGTTTTCCCGATTACAGTTCCATTCCTACGCCGGTCCCAAAAGATGTAAGGAGGCAAGATCAATCACAGATACTAAGATATGATGCCCAAAACTAGAAAACTCCATCTCATAAAAAAATGCATAAGCCCAACAGTCCCGATCATAGCTCAAAAGAATAAAAGACTGTTAGTTTAAGTTTGAGCCTAATTATGGTAGTAAATAGAAGAAGAAACAAACCCTTATCGAGAAGAGCTTTTTGTAGTTGCGGCATCAAAGTGAAGAGATGTTGAGTATGATGAAGAGTGAGGTAAAGGCGGAAGATTTACGCGTTGATCCCTCTCTCAGGAGAAATTGTAGGCCATGCATTTCGCATGGGGATTATTACTGAGCTTTTAGAAACACACAGTTAGTCTCCTGCCCCACTCCTGTTCTAAGGATTGGTCCGTCTCATATTTCTGTGGTTTAAATGGGTTCAAATCAATATTTTATTTCCCTATTAAATTTTCAATGCAATTACTGTTTGCGCAATAATTACGCAACTTCCGATCGCCGGTCAACCGGTGAAAATGAAAAACCGATGCTTTATCTTTCCTCGTTAAAAGTATCCATATTGGCCGGTTGACTGTATCGCTTGCTTCCTGACTGACTACATTTGATTCCTGTTTTTCTTCTGTCTGCTCTGGTAGTTCTCTCTACTGATTTTGCAAATAACATGCGATCATCTCTAGCAGCTAAAATGGTGGGTATCTGATTCTTGCTTGATCGTTCTAACTTGGCTGTGAATTGGCGTCTCCATCCCTGTATTTATTGTTTTAGTTGGTGCTATTTGTTGATATCCGCCATTGATTTGCAGCAGAAAAGCTTTCTTTTTTTAATTGTTGAGAGAAAAGAAGAATAAACTAACAAGATCGCATATTTAACGACCGGAAATAGTAGTAACTGTCATATCATTTACAGAACATGATCCTCTTGCATTTGCTTCAGTAAAACTTTTACAAGATTTTCGAAGAACAAATGCAGGTTGATTTGGAGCAGGAAGAGTGGTTTCAGTATTCAACATTAGAACAACTTCAGACATTGTTGGTCTGTCAATTGCCTCTGCCTGTACACATAATAGTCCAATTTGGATGCACCTCAGGATTTGCTGTGCTGCAGATGACTCCTTCAGCAATGAATCAACGATCTCCAATGCTCTATCTTCTTTCCACAGCTCCATTACCTATGTAATTAACAAGAGTGTATAGATAAAAATGAATTTTGCAGAGTTTCGAAGCAGTCGAATGAAATTATCTCCATATTAAAATCTGCTGTATCTTACGTGTTCTATCATGCTTACTGAAGAATCTTCGAGACAAAAGCCATTGTTCTTCTTGCCAGTAATTATCTCCAACAATATAACACCATAACCAAAGACATCTGACTTTATTGAAAATTTTCCAAACACCACATATTCTGGAGCCATGTAGCCACTAAGAAAAGATATTGTGAAATAGTCATAATATGTATTTATATCATTTCTGTTAACAATTCAGATCACGTTAGTATTATATGTATCATCCTTTCTTTGGCATGCAAATTTACTTACTATGTGCCTGAAACTCTTCTTGTCCTTTCTTGCATTTTACCTCTTTCGGATATTCTAGCAATGCCAAAATCTGCAATTTTGGGATTCATATCTTCATCCAGGAGAATGTTGCTAGTTTTCATATCTCTATGGATGATTCTGAATCTTGAATGTTCATGAAGATATAAAAGCCCGCGAGCAATCCCCACAATAATATGAAAACGTTTTCTCCAATTTAGGATTGATCTTCTAGTTTCATCTGCAACAAAGTTTTAGATATTTTATATTCCTGTCAAATAAGCAGCCATAGCCCTCAGTTTTTGTTAGAAAAATTCACACTTCTATAGGAAAACTATCATAAGAAGGAAAACAAGAGAGAATGTTCAGAGAGAAGAACTTACCAAGAAGCAATGAATCCAAGCTTTTATTTGGCAAGTATTCGTAAATCAACATTGGTTCTTCCCCTTGGACGCAGCATCCTAAAAGTTTGACAAGATTGACATGTTGAAGCTTTGCAATTAAAGTAACTTCATTCTTAAATTCTTCTAGTCCTTGCCCTGAATCTTTAGATAGTCTTTTTATTGCGATCTCCAGTCCATTTGTTAAGCAACCCTGAAACAATATTTATAAGAGTAAAGGTACTCTGCATGCTTAACTTCAAGCTAGAATTCTCCTGCGCATGATGAGGTCAAAGAAAGAGAGAGGGAGAGACAGAAGATCTAGCAAATGGAAACACACAGGATTGATGTGTTCAGTTAGGTGATATCAGACTGAATTCTACCTTATAAACTGAGCCAAAACCACCTTGTCCAAGTTTCTTGGCTGGAGAAAAATTGTTAGTCGCATCAATTAAGGTCCTAAGGCTGAAAAATGCTATATCTGTATGACTCCTACCTCCTCTGACTTCGTTTCCCACCAGAGAACCTATTTGGTGGCATGGATCACTTATAGCATCAAGGAATCTTTTGTTCCATCTGTTATTCGCTGTCCTCCAAAAAAAAAAAAACAGAGAGAGAGAGAGATAGAGAGAGCAGAAAAGAAGACAGAAGAAAGAAAGAATGAAAGAAGAGGTTTGTTTATCTGAGTTATATAAATGCTTAGTTTGAGCTATATAAGAAATGTTCCATTATATAAAAATGAGCATTAACTGAGTGAGATTCCCTATTTTTAATCATACTTTTCTTCTTAGCAGCTAAGCTACGAGATAAATAGTCTTGATTCTTGGCTAGACCAGTAAGGTAAACTTATTATTAAAATAAGTTTGTTTCTTACCACTTTTTCGTTTCTTTTTGTGCCACACATAAGCAAAAAAGATGACAATAATCCAAGCCGAAACAACAGACAATGCTAAAATGGTCTTGTTTTCTTCAGTGATACTCTTTGGTTTTGAATTATTGCTAGCTGCATAAGCATGAAAGGATACCAATGAAGAAAAAATGTAGACACTGTCTGTGCAGTAATGAGAATAAATTAATTACCTAATTCAACAGCATCAACACGAACATAAAGATCATAGCCCTGGCCCGAATAATGTTGTACCGTGTCATTTAGTTCTCCATACCAAGCTAAACAACCAGTGCCTTCCCCAGGAATATCAATGCTTGAATATGCAGTGCATGAACAATTCCTCTTGCATTCTTTTTCACACTCCATATGTTTCATGTTCGTGTCCAACCATACCGCTGCTGAAGTATCAGGAAGCTTAACATTTGCCACTTTCACAAATCCCTCTCCACGCCCACATGCTATTAAAGGATATGGCTTCTTTCTGACACACCCACCTGATCCATCTCTTAAAATATGCCAGTCTCCTGCTGAATTGGGTTCAAACCCAGGCAAACAATTGCATTCGAACCTAAGATTAATGAGGTCTGGATCACACTTGCTATTCGTGCCACAATGTCCATATGCCTCACACCTATAACTAGGTGGAGTCCAAAATTCCTTCCATTTCCCATCGCTTTGATGCCATATTAGGTGCTTTCGAGTTCCTGAAAAATCCAACACTATTCTTACGGTAAGAGAAGCTTCAGCAACAAAGTAAACGTATGTCTCATATTGATTTTTGGTAAAATTGAATGTCACTATATCAGCATATGTTCTCCATGGCCAAGGGGGGCTTCGCCAAATATAATTTCTGCCCTTGTATAGAAAGATTTGCGGTGATCCTGTTGGCTTGATTTCAACCGAATATTCTCCGGTTCCTGGATCATCTGCTGATCTCCATGATGTAAGGAACTGGCGAGTACCTGTCTTCCTATTGAAGCCAAGTTTCATTCCTTGAAGCAGAGTATCTGTAGGATAATCAAAACTTTGCCACATAATTCTCTTACTTGAATTTCCAACCAAAACCAAGTTGCCAGAATCCAGGAGCTGACCTTCACAAGCCTCAGTCACTTCCACAGATACATTTGTAGACCATACTACAGCTTTCTGGCTTGGATCACTATAGAGAATGAGATTTCCATATTTACTGATCGATAAAACAGTTGAGGAGCCGTTGATAGGATTATTCCTATTTGCTACCCACACCACCGTTGGCTCTGGAACTTTATAACACCAAATTCCAAGATATCTAAACCTGGAATTGCCGGGGCTGAAAAATCCTAAAGCGAGCAAATTTACCTCCTTTGGAGATTAAAAGGTCACCATCTAGAAAGGTTTGATCTTGGTTTATAGTTATGGTGTCCTTGCAAGAACAAATTTGGAAATAGAGAATTAGAAGAAAAGAACCCACAAACAATTTCTGGGAGTCCATATCCCTTGTGATACAGTTTTCATGAAACTAAAATTCATTAGGGATTCTTCCATTTTGGTGGGCTAAAGAAAAGTTGACCTTGGTTTGGCTGACAATCAAAGTCCTTGAACCAAAATCCTTCCACCACAGAATTGTTCTCAGTTTGATAAGCATGCATGCATTGAAAATTAACGAAGAAATGATGAAAAACCAATGTTTTAAAATGTGACAGGATGTCAGAGTCGGCTTTATAACTGAGTCCGCCTTGCAACTGAGTCAAGATTCAACTAATTAACTTGTTGGATAGGATTGATTCAATTTTTTTTTAAATATAATTATTAATAAAAAATTTAAAATATAGTATATAAAATATATTTAAAAACTTTATTAATTATTAAATATTAATATATTAATTATTTTTTTATTTATTTTAGTATTGTTTTAGTAATAATAGTAAAAAGATAATTAATTTTTTTGTTAAATATTTAAATTTATAAGAAAAATATAATTTTGATTTTATAAATTTTTTAATTTTAATTGTAAAATTTATTTTTATGATATTAAATATTTTTATGATTATCATGTTTATATTCATTTTTTTCTTAATATTCTATTAAATTTAAATTATTTAGTTATTAAATAACAAAAAATATAAAATAAAAATATAGTGAAAATAATTTAACATAATTGTCAATTTTATCAAGTTTAATATTAATATAAATTAATTTTATGATCAAATATAAATTTTTAATCGAATAATATTCAACAATTATTAACTCGAATTATAAAAATAGATTTTATAAAAATATAATTTAGAATATATTTGATTTTTTTCGGGTCAATAAAAAATTTTCAGTTCAATCCATTTTTTTTAATGTACAATCCAATTTTGTATTTATTCTAATTTTATATTAAATCAAATCAATTTTCTATCCGGTTCGCTGTTAAACCGATTAAACTGACCAGTCTGGTCCGATTTTCAAAACAATGCGAGAAACTATTTCCTTTGACCTTAAAAAGAGACCAAGTAAAACTTCCCTTCCTAAAAGTATAGCTGGCCTCTCAAAATTCTCCATTGGGAAAAAAGAAATATACCAAGCCGAATTCAAAACCGTGACCTTAATTCCAAATATTTGACAAGTCAAAGAAAAATTAAGGATTATACTACATGATTAATACACTATGAATTTATTGCTATTTTTTTTTCTTTTTTACAAGTAATTTTTTGGATGTTTGTATTATATTAGTATGTAATAATGTTGGCTTATGTAGCATGAGTACATGAAGTGTTAGTTTTTACTGTTGAATTTATAGAGTTAATATCATCTAACTTGACAATTTTTAACTTTTTATATAAATAAAAAAATAATTAATTATGTTTGATTTTATAAAATTTTCATTATAATTTACTAAAATGTATTTTTATCAATTTTCTACAATTATATATTTTCAGTCCATTAAAAATATCTTTTTTTAGTGCATACATAAGGATAAAATAAAAAAATATATAATTTATATTCATTGAAATTTGAAAATTATTAGATTGAGTAATACAAAAAAATCTTCAAAAATTGTCAAATTAGATGAAATAGACGGAATATTTTATATCGTATTTGGTACAAAATTATATTAGTCTATAATATTTTGTATTATGTTTGTTCTACAATGTCATATTTTGGATTTTGGTCTTTTTTCAATTATAGACTTATGAAATTTAATTGAACCGAATAAATCAAACTCTATATTTAGAATTGAACCAAAAAGCAAAAATTAAACTGAATAACCGAATTGCTCGTGACTTAGTTTAATTTTTTTTGTTCCCATTCAATTTTGCACAAGCCTATATACTTAAATAAATTTCGATTATATGTAATATAATATATATAAATTTAAAATTGGAATTATATAAATATATAATTTTTTTTTAAGAAAAAATAATAATAATAATATTATTATTATAAGATACTATGGTAAAGTTGGTGGGAAAATAATATATGTATATTTGATTAAGATTGTAAAATAACCAATATTTGATTAAGAAAAAATATCTGCAGCAAGAGCAAGTAACAAGCAATCTGGAGGTTGACTGTCCCGCACAAAAAGACCAGACACAAAACCAACTGCCCTAGCTGAGCAACTAAATTCGCTGATTTTTTAACAAACTCAACATGGACAGAAATTAAATCATAGAATAACTTCTTCTTACAATAACTAATAACAAGAGTTAAATCAGAACCATCCAACTTTGAAGTGTGAAAAGCACAGAAAATAATATTGATGATTAAACATTTCATTTGTTTAACTATAGCAGGTTTGATCATTTTAATCTTTTTACTCAACTATATACCTTTTGGGTTAGTTTCATCCATAGTTATTGAATTATTGTTCAAATTACGTAAAAGTGATGAAAGAATTTTACTTTTCGTCAAAATAACTTAACTTAGCACTTATATATAGAAAAATTACTTTGACCGTGTGGATACTGGATCCCAAAATAATCCAGATTAGAGTTACCCAATGAGAACACTAATATATATTCGCATGTAAAGAGGTGAAGCTGTAGCTTCACCCTTTTATCTATGAATATGTATTAGTGTTTTCATTTTGTAATTCTGAACTGAACTGTTTCGGGGACCCGGTGTCTACAATTGCCCTTAATTTTGAGAAGGCTAGTATACTAGTTTTTAGGGGAACCAAAATTTAGAGTAGATGGAAGAAATGTGTACCTAACGTAGTACTTACCATTGGATGGAATGTTGAGGCATGTGATGTGATTGACGCACGTTTGATCGGAATGGAAATCACATTTGGATGGATTGTGACTAACACATGTTTCATTAGCATGAAAGTCACTATTGATAAGTGGAGCCACGATTAACGTACATTTGATCGACATGAAAATCGCGGCTTATGTTGATGGAGAAAGGTGCTAGTTGTGATTATCGCACATTAAATCGGAACGAAAAATCCCAACTAATTGGACCGTGATTAACGAATATTTGATCGGCATGAAAATCGCAGTTGGTGTGATCAACGGACTTTTGATCGGAATGAAGACCACTGTGGACTGTGATTAACGCATATCTAATCGACATGAAAATCACTATTGGTTGAAGGACAGCTTGTCGGCATGAAGAATTACAACTAGCGACTATGATTAGCATGTTGAATCGGCATGAAGAATCATAATTGATTGAAAGACGTCACATGGTGATTGTCGCTAGTTTGTCTGCATGAAAAATCCTTACTGATTGGACCGTGATTAACGCATATTTAATCGGCATGAAAATTACGGTTGTTGTGATCAATGCATATTTGATCGGCATGAAAACCATCGTAGACTGTGATTAATTTCATTGATTTTTTTTAATTCTTTGAAATTATAATCTCCAAGTTTAATTATATTTGTGAAATTCACTTTTCATTAATTGATATGTAAATGTTATATCATGAACTTTTAGTTTTAAGTTTGATAATATGTTTTTTTAATATTTTATCATGCAGATGAAAAATTTTCTTTTTTGCATTATATATTTAGATAGACCATTAAAAAGAATAATATATTAAATTTTCAAAAAAATCTAAAACTAATTAGATTATTTTACAAATAAGTTATCTTACATAATTAATATTATATATATTATTTTACAAATATGTTGTCTTACATAATTAATATTATATATTATTTAATTTCAGACATTCAACACATTTTTGTGCTTAGCGTAGGAAATCCGCCAAATTGATTATATATATATATATATATTATTCAATTAACTAGGGGTGAGAAAAAAAATTAAAATTTTGATTCCAATCCAATTTTTGAATTAATAAATTGGATGGATTCAATTTCGATTTTATTTTTAATATTTTCGATTTTTAATTTTTATTTTAATTTTTGAGTTCCAATTAACTATTAGTCTACTATTACCCAATTCATATTTATATTATATTTTAATTTTTAATATTATTTTTTTTCTTTAAAATTTACATAAAATAATATTTTAAAATATATTTAAACTATATATCAAATCAACTTTTATGTTATTTATTATTTTATATATTGATACATATATTTTACTTAAATCACGCATATATCATGATATATGTGTGGCAGAATTCAACTCTGCAGTCTTAACTGCCCAACTAATCCAGATTTTGACTTTCACATCAACTGAAGTAAACCTTGTTTTGCGAATAGCAGCAACTGCTTGAATCCGTTGGTACGAAAATATGTGTCTTTGTTTTGAGGATGTGGAAGATGTTAGAACAATGGATATGGGCCGGTGGAAAATGGGCCTTCGCTAGCATAGGCTCATATATATCATGCTTTTCACTTTTTTACCGTCAAACTGCGGCTTTCTTGGAAAATGGAAACGAATAGAACCAATAAATTACCCAAAAGCAACCCAACCATGTGTTAAAAACAATGTTTTTAAAATCGAACCAATGTCCACTCGACCTGTCAATTGGGTCAGAAGTTAACTGATTCGATCGAATTGACTCGAAATATTCATCTTTTTTTTTTAAAAATATAATTATTAATAAAAAATTTAAAATATAGTATATAAAAAATATATTTAAACAACATATTAATTATTAAATATCAATAAATTAATCATTTTTTATTTATTTTACTACATTTTTTTAGTAATAATAGTAAAACATTAACCATAATAATTGAATTTTTTTGTTAAATATTTGAATTTATAAGAAAAATATAATTTTGAATTTATAATTTTTTTAATTTTAATTTCAATTGTAAAATTTATTTTTATGAATATTTATATTCATTTTTTTTTCAATATTCTGTTATATTTAAATCATTTAGTTATTAAATATCTAAAAAAATATAAAATAAAAATATAGTGAAAATAATTTCACATAATGTTCAATTTTATCAAGTTTAATATTGTTAGTGTGAATATAATTAGTGTGAATATGTTTTGGTTAGCTGCAAAGTTAGAAATAAATTAAGGAGTAAAGTTAGGAGTAAATTAAGGAACATTGTTGACTTAGCCTTCCTTGTACCGTGTATATATTCATGTTAACATGTTAATACAAAGTAAGAAATACATTGAGTTTCTACATGGTATCAGAGCTTGGTAGAGCCTCTGTTTGAGTTTCTTCGTTTCTGGGTTACTGGTACAGTAACTGTTCTTCTTGGGTCACCGGCTTGTGGTCATTTTCTTGCCTCACCGCCACCACAGGAAGGAGCGCCTCCATCATTCCGGCCTCTCCACGTTTTCCGGTGACCATCCGACCGGCGATTGAAGCTCACGCGCCGATCAAAGAAGTCTCTGCTTTCTCACGCGCCGGCGAGTGGAGGCGCGTGGCTTGTCAGACGGCTCTCCGATTTCGTCTCCGGCGTCGCCTGGGCATCTCCGATGAGACCGTAGGGTCGGTTTCCTCATCTGGTATCTCCGACAGCCTCTCTCTTCTCAAAAGGTGTTCCTGCCTCTCACGTGCACTCTGTTTCTTGGTGTGGGTTCTGCTTCTCTCTTGCTCTCACGTACACTCACTTCTATTTCTGTTTGGCAAGGTCTTTTGGCCTTAATTTGTCCTGAAATTCTGCTCCAACAGGTTCTGCCTTGTCTCTATCTTGTTTATTTTCTGCTTCAGTTGAGAAGGGTGAGTATCTACTTGTGTTGGGAATTCAGTGTCGTCTTGAATTTCACATTGTTTACTGTGTTTATTTGGAACTGCTTTAAATGGCTGAGAATAGTAAGAAGAAGACAGTTACTGAAATTATGTTGGGTTCGTCCAAAATTACTGATAGGAAGTTGACTGGAAGTAGCAATTATGCACAATGGAAAAGAACTATTCGTAGGTTTGTGAGTAGTGTAGATTTGGAGGATCATTTAACTAGTAAACCACCGCCTAAGGATGATGCCGTTAATCGAAAGAAATGGTTAATGGAAGATTATAAATTGTTTAATCAAATCCAGAATACCTTAGATCCTACTGTTGATGATGTTGTGAATCATTGTGAAAATGTAAAAGAACTATGGGAATATTTGGAATTTTTGTATGCTTGCAAACAAGATATGTCTCGAGTTCATGATTTATTACTAAAGATTTATCGAGCGGAACAAAGAGGTCGTTCGCTGTTTCAATATTATACTGAAGTAAAACAAGCATTTGAAGAAAAGCGAGCTATGTTTCCTATTGTTGCTGACATTAAACAAATGCAAGAACAAGAAGAGCAAATTGTTGTACAATGTTTCTTAGTTGGGTTGGGTTCTGAATACGATGTGGTACGTACACAATTGCTAACTAGTGAGTCCCTTCCTTCTTTTACTGAAGTTTATGCTCGCTTGCTTCGAGTTTGTAAAGATGGCAATCTGCCTTCTGGTACGGTGCCCAATGACACAGTGGCATTGGTTAGTAATGCTTCGAGTAGCATTCGCAGTGGTTTTGCTGCTAGAAACAGTGGCAACTTACGTACATGTTATTATTGTGGAGGTGAGGGACATGTTAAGAAGTATTGTTGGAAATTGAATGGCAAGCCTCCTAAAAATTCGGGTCAGATGAATAAAAGGTTTGCGAATGTAGCTACTCAGGATGGCATCCTACCACTTCCACAATCATCCTCACCTTCGGTCACTATTTCAGCGGATGAATATGCTCGGTTAATTGCCATTTATGATTCCCAGCCGTCATCCTTCGGGACATCAGCCTTGGCTAATATAGGTAATCCTACTGCATGTCTTTCAGCCTCATCCCGTAGTTGGGTTATTGATTTAGGTGCCACTGATCATATGACGGGAACCACAGGTACTCTCTCTTCTTTCAAGTCTATTGCTAATCCACCTTGTGTTACTTTAGCCAACGGATCTACTGCTTCTGTAATTGGGCGTGGGACAGCAAATCCTACAAAGTCTCTCCCTTTATCATCTGTTTTATGTTTATCATCATTTCCGTTTAATTTATTATCAGTTAGCCAAATTACCCAAAGCCTTAACTGTTGTGTTATTTTCTATCCCAATTATTGTCTTTTTTAGGATCTCAAGACGAAGCAGGTCCTTGGTAAAGGGTGTTTGGTAAATGGCTTGTATGCGCTTGAATCAACTCAAGAGTTAGTGCCTCGATCGATTGCTTGCACAAGCTCATCTTCCCTCTTGCAACTTCATTGTCGTTTTGGTCATCCTCCTCTTTCAATTTTACAAAAAGTGTGTCCTAGTCTTAAACGAGAATCTACTTTAGAGTGTGATGCTTGTCAATTTGTTAAACACCATAGAGTATCTTATTCTCCTAGAATAAATAAACGTGTTGAGTTTTCTTTTTTCTTAGTTCATACTGATGTATGGGGACCATGTCCGGTCTTATCCCAATCTGGTTTTCGTTATTTTGTGACATTTATAGATGATTATTCTCGTGTTACTTGGCTTTATCCTATGAAATCTCGATCTGACGTGTTTACTATATTTTGTGCTTTTCATGCTGAAATTAAAACTCAATTCAACAAATCTATCTGTATTTTGAGAAGTGATAATGCTAAAGAGTATGTTTCGCATTCTTTTAAATCTTATCTCTCTCAGCATGGTATTATTCATCAGTCCTCATGTATTGTCACCCCTCAGCAAAATGGCGTAGCTGAGCAAAAAAATCGCCACTTGTTAGAAGTTGCCCGAGCACTGATGTTCCATATGTAGGTTCCTAAAGCTTTCTGGGTAGATGCTGTCTCCACTGCCTGTTTTCTAATCAACAGAATGCCATCTTCTGTTCTTGACGGTCAGATTCCATATTCTCTTCTTTTTCCTTCATCTACACTATTTCCTCTTGCTCCACGAATTTTTGGGTGTACTTGTTTTGTTCAAGACATGCGACCCCACGTGTCAAAACTAGATCCAAAATCCCTTAAGTGTGTCTTTTTGGGATACCCTCGTGATAAAAAAGGTTATCGTTGTTATTCTCCTTCTTTGGGCCGTTACTTGGTATCTGCTGATGTTACATTTTTTGAGAATACATCCTTCTTTGGTTCCCCGATGTCCTCTCCTTCGCACACTAGCGATTCGAATGATGATTTTCTTGTTTATACTGTCAGTGACCAGGTAGAATCTCCTCCACCTCGACCTGTTATTCACCAAGTGTATTCTCGACGTGTGCACCACTCTATTGAGGCACCTCCTATCAGCCAGGACACAAGCACCACACCCCCTATTTCGTCTTCAGATCCCTCCTCGCCGCCAGATACCAGCCTTGACCTTCCTATAGTACTCGCAAAGGTAAACGCACATGTACTTACCCTATTTCTTCTTTTGTATCTTACCATGATTTATCCTCTTCTTCGAAGTCTTTTGTAGCTTCCTTAGACTCTATTGTTGTTCTCAAGACCCTTTCTGAAGCATTAGATCATGCTGGTTGGCAAACAGCAATGAAAGAAGAGATGATGGCCTTAGAGCAGAATAATACTTGGGATCTTGTGTCTTTACCTCCCCAGAAAAAGGCTATTGGTTGTAAATGGGTGTTCACTGTTAAAATGAATCCTGATGGTTCTTGTGCTCGATTGAAAGCTCGATTGGTTGCTAAGGGCTATGCTCAGACGTATGGTGTGGACTATTTGGAGACCTTTTCCCCTGTTGCCAAACTTTCTTCTGTTCGTCTATTTACTTCCTTGGCTGCTACTTACAGTTGGACACTTCATCAGCTTGATGTAAAGAATGCATTCTTACATGGGGACTTACACGAAGAGGTTTACATGGAGCAACCACCTGGATTTGTTGCTCAGGGGGAGTTAGGGAAAGTATGCAAATTAAGAAAATCTCTTTACGGTTTAAAGCAATCTCCTTGTGCCTGGTTTGGGAGATTTAGTACATCTGTGATTGAGTTTGGCATAAAAAGAAGTGCATATGATCACTCCGTCTTCTTTACATCATCTAGTTCTGGGTGCATTTTGCTGGTTGTGTATGTTGATGATATAGTGATTACTGGAAATGATGAAGCTGGGATAACAAGGTTGAAAACGTTCCTTGGAAGTCGCTTCCGAACAAAGGATCTAGGACCATTGAAATATTTCTTAGGGATTGAAGTTTCTCGAAGTCATAAGGGGATCTATCTATCTCAAAGAAAATATTGTCTGGATTTATTAGATGATGCTGGTTTCATTGAGGCAAAGGCATGTGATGCGCCTATGATACCAAATGTGAAGCTGAAAGCTGAAGATGGAGACTTACTCGAGAATCCTGAAAAGTATAGGAAGGTTGTGGGAAAATTGAACTACCTGACTATCACCCGTCCTGATATTGCCTTTTCAGTAAGTGTTGTTAGTCAGTTCATGTCATCTCCTAGAACCTCACATTGGGATGCTGTTATTCATATTTTGAAATATCTAAAAGGTGCGCCAGGACGCGGCATCTTATATCAAAATCATGGTCACCATACTATAGAAGGCTTTACAGATGCAGACTATGCAGGAGACCTTTCAGATAGACGTTCTACCACCGGTTATTGTGTTTTTGTTGGTGGTAATCTTATTTCTTGGAAGAGTAAGAAACAGAGTGTTGTATCCCGATCAAGTGCAGAATCCGAATATAGGGCTATGGCACAGACTACCTGCGAACTTATATGGCTACGTCATTTACTGGGCGAAATTGGATTTGTTCAATCTAAACCAATGAACCTATGGTGTGATAATCAAGCAGCTATTCATATTGCAAATAATCCTGTTTTTCATGAGAGAACCAAACATATAGAAGTCGACTGTCATTTTACTCGGGAAAAGCTAGAAGATGGATCAATCTCAACTTCACACATCAAGACAGGAAACCAGTTAGCTGATGTGTTCACCAAGGCATTACCTGGAAGTCGGGTTAATTATATTTGTAACAAGCTGGGCATGATTGATATCTATGCTCCAGCTTGAGGGGGAGTGTTAGTGTGAATATAATTAGTGTGAATATGTTTTGGTTAGCTGCAAAGTTAGAAATAAATTAAGGAGTAAAGTTAGGAGTAAATTAAGGAACATTGTTGACTTAGCCTTCCTTGTACCGTGTATATATTCATGTTAACATGTTAATACAAAGTAAGAAATACATTGAGTTTCTACAAATATTAATATAAATTAATTTTATCATCAAATATAAATTTTTAATCAAATAATATTCAACAATTATTAATCCGGATTATAAAAATATAAAAATATAATTTAGAATATATTTGATTTTTTCCTGTTCAACCCGACTTTTTCACTGTACATTCCGGTTTTACATTGAATCGAACCAGTTCTCTATCTGGTTCATGGTTGAACCGATCTGTCCGGTTTTCAAAACAATGGTTAAAACAGACAAATATCATACAAACTGAATTATGCAGTAAAGATCAGCTTGGAGAGATGGACCCAATTTGCTATAGAGGGTAAGTAAACGACTTTGCTGTGAAATCAGTATCAAGGTGCACTCAAGTAGAAAACCTTTTCAAAAGGATTCACAAGCAATTCACTTTTTAATTTGACATCAATGGAATCAATATCGCTCATTAAGCATCAACTTCTTTGAAGTTTCACAATTCACACTTCGTCTTCATAAGCTTCCAGTTACAGTTACTGATCTGCCATTGCAATTTGCCACTTGGCATAAGCAATACTATTAATGTTCCGGTTCATCAATCTAAAACTGCATCTTACTAACAGTATCGCAACCTCATTTACCTATAAAAAGTGCAAGTAAACGACAATCTAAATTCTGCTCTAAGAGTAGAGAGAGACAAAGCCAGAGTGCTACTTCTTTCTTCTTCATAGATTCTGGTAAAAGGTGTAAAGTGAAAACATTATACCTCAGAGAATAGAAAATTAGCCTTTGCAGTTATCGAAAAGTCGCACACCATAGTATAAAAATGAATTTAAGCACACGCCCTTAAAATCAACATAAATTTAACAGGTATGAATTTGAAACCAAATCAGCAACTAAATGGTTAGTGCCTCTATTAACACAAATCACAGGTAAGTATATGTGAAAATGCTTACCGGTAACAATACCTTGGCGGAGCTGCCATTGCCGGCGAGTTCCTGGGGACGACCAGTTTCTTAACTGAAGTAGAGGAAGCCTTTCGCTCGGTGACCTTTGATCTGGGATATGAGTTCATTGATTGAAAGTCATCATATTCATCAAGAAGTAATTACTTCTTTAAATTCCACCAGTAAAATAAAAAGTCATCATATAAATCAACATGAGTCAACGAACAAATCAAGATCATTAAAGAAGCAAAATAGAAGAAAAAATAAATATATAACATAAAAATGGAAAGAGCACAGTAAGTTCTGGTTAATCAAACTTTAATAAGTAATTGCCACTCTTTGCTTATACACCAAACTAATATAATTTAACAGGAAAAAAATTAGAAGCTAAAACATAAAGCAAAAAGCACAGACAAATTTCAAATAGTCCAGCATGTTTTGACTCATAACGACTCTTGTATAACTACCACTTTGAATTAGGGGTGTTCGAAAATGGGTTGGGTACCTCAGATAAAATAAGAAGAACCCAAACTCCTTAAAATTTGGGGCTTTTGAAAATCCTCATGAAAAGATTGAGCTGAAAACAGATTGGATAAATGCAGATTCTAATGGTAAATTGACAACCAAAGATAAGTTGGAAAAATCTTATTGACATACCTTCTTCTTTGGTTGCATAAAATGTGAATTCGCCTAGTATCCAAACCAAAACAGTATTGAATTTCAAGGATGTTGTGCAGAGGAGGCAACAGACATTGTGTCCGATCTCACCTTCTACGAGAACAAAGCAAGCCACAGGGAAAGAAGGAGAATTAAAGAAAAGAAAATAGAAATCGTGGGTATGTGTATAACTACACCGAAACGACGACTTTAATCTTTCTATCAGTTGTTATTGATTCGAAATCAGCTTTGCTCGAGCATAGCAATTCATTTACCAAACGGAAAAGCAGAATTGTATTCGAGTACAATTTACAACCATAATTGGCAGAGTAATGGATGGATTGAGTTTACAAAAATTAATTGCTAGATCTATAAAATTCTTTACCTTTAAATACATAAAGAATAACATCAGCATCATTCAACAGGGATAATGAATGCTATTACCCAGAGAAGCTATGGTGCGGAAACTTCACTAGAACAGGAATTACCATAGATGTAAGAACCAAATCCCCAGAATGTTATGATTAAAGAGAGAATCTTGAAACCACTCATAGGATCATGCAACAAAATAACAGCAGCAATGCTCGTGATCGGAACCCTTACTGCATTCAATATACCAGCCATCACTGTAGAAGCCAAAAAAAGCACAGCAGTGCCTCCTAATACCCCCAGCTGAAATGTAATTGTACCCCAAACAAGAACCTGGATATATGAAGCCTCTCCACCAGCAAATGTTTTGGCCTCGGATGTCATCCCTTGAAAATCCTTATTCATGATCACCCCAATGGTTGTAAATATAAAAGCAAATAATGAAACCATTACCTGCTGCTCCAACACAACATGGAATGATCTTCTCCCTAATAACTTAATAAAAACTAGCTCCGAAAGGGCAAAGATGAGCCCGTGAAGAGCAGATGCCAATATATCCCATACAAATCCCATAATATATTGACGATTGCTGATATTGTCATATCTATCAGAATCAGAATCCAATGCTATTATGGTCATAGCAGCAGTGATAATCACTATAGCATTTATTATTGCAACATTCAGTTTGTTGTTGACAATGAAATATCCACACAGACAAGAGAACACCAAGGACGATGAAGCCAGAAGAGCAGCAGTTGATGCCGGGAGGTAGGCATACGCATATGCATACATCAAATTGTCAGCAGCACTTAAGAAACCCAACACAATATAAGAAAGGACGAGTTTTAAGCTAAGAGGAGACGAAAAAGTTTCATAAAAGAGATAGGTAGGAAGTAAAATTAAAGCAGTTAGAGGCCATCCAGCAACTGCCACCCACAAAATAATCCATTTGCTCGTGCCTCCATTTGCATAATAAACACGTGATAGAAGACTTGAAGCAGGAAACGCCACAAGCATTGCTCCAGTGCTCAAAAGTAGAAGAATCTAGTGGGAGAACGCTTTTCTTTTGTAGGCTTCTATAGCCTGAGTCTTCCATTTGGACATTTTTTCCCATAATGAAATAGAAGGTTTTGCTGATTCCTCGTCCATTCTTTCCCCTGACAATTTATCATGGATCATCATCTTAAGCAAATGATTAGAGTTCGATTTCTAAACCCAAAATTAAAATCCATATAATCCATCTTCTTATGCAAATGCAATCTTTACAGAATTAATCCACAAAGGTTTGCTTGGTTTATTTACAGCATGCCTAGGACTATCAATGTTGGAAAGAGTTTTAAAGAGTCTTGAAACTACTATTTATTATGGGTAGATAATCTTTACATTAGCTGGAATTACATTGGTGAGGAAAATCACATAAAGACAACTTAGCATAACAAACTCTAATCTTTCGAACATTGCAAACTAGACTAGCACATATTTGAAGAAATTCCCTCGTTCCACTTCAAGTGTCCACGGCTTTTTCACATAGATTAGGAAAATGCTTAATCACCATTAACTTTATAAAATACTAATTACAATTTACTAAAACATTGTTTTAACAATTCTCAAATACTATTTTTTACTTGTATCATTTTCAATGTTAACATAAGAGCAAAATAGAAAAATATGTAATTAATACCCTCTTCAAATTTAAAAGTGAAATTTTGATAGAAATAATTCACAATCGCAAATAAATTCTCAAGGAATCGAAAACAAGTAGGGGAGAATATTGGAGAAATTGTTCATGTATTATATACGAAGGAATCAGTCTTTAGGAAGATAGCTTCCCTCTCCAAGAATGGAGCCCTGCTCTAAAGCAGCATTACAGGATAAACCCACCAAAAAGATACCCCTACCTCCCCTTACCCCATGTTTACTAACAACCACAAAAGCAGAAACCGTTTTCCCTAGTGTCCAGCTAGGCACTAGGCAAATCTCGTATCTCCCCCTACTCTTACAAATTATTCCAATAGAAATAACGGATTTAGCTAAATTCCCTATGTGCTCATGTCTTGCTGTTTCTTCTTGCGAGTATAAACTTGCAATTTCTTAGGCCCATTTGGATTCTGGTCTGGTAGCTTACCTTGATCGGCATTTTCTCTATCAATGCTGCCCTCTTGAGGCAAAGTCTTGTCCTCAAGACTTAACTGTGGAAACTCACTCTTCATTTCATATTCATCCTCCCCGATGGCCTCATCCATACTCTTAGATTGCCACTGAACAAGCCACTGGGAGACACATTCATCATCCCTTTGGATGGCCCGAGTTGCTAGCACCCTTTCTGGAACAAGAATTTCAGAGGAATCCGACTTTAATTCTGGTGGCAGAGTGTTTGAGCTGGGATGCATCCCTATAGCTTTCTTAAACAATGAAACATGAAATACTGGATGAATTTTGAAAGAAGAAGGAAGTAGAAGTCGATAGGTCACTGTACCTACTTTAGCTTCTATCTGATACGGCTCGAAATACTGAGCTGATAGCTTTGGATAAATTCGTCTAGCAACAGTTTGTTGTCTATGGGACCTCAACTTCAGATACACCCAGTCCCCTACCTCAAATTGGATATCCCTGCGATGCTGATCGGCTTGCTTTTTCATTTGCTGCTGGGACTGCCATAAGTGTCACTTGAGCTGCTTCAAGGCTTCATCTCGGTCCATGAGATCTCTAGCTACCGCCTCAACCTGTATCTTGCCGGGGACAAATTGAACGATGGTTGGGGGTTTCATTCCATACACCACCTCAAAGGGAGTAGTTCCGGTACTCACATAGAAGGAGGAGTTGTACCAAAATTCTGCCCAAGGAAGCCACTTACTCTAGAAACGGGGCTGGTCAACAGCAAAACAACGTAGATAAGACTCGATGCATCGATTGATGACCTCGGTCTGCCCATCAGTCTCCGGATGGTAAGAAGAGCTATATTTGAGCTGAGTCCCCTGCAACTTAAATAGCTCCTACCAAAAGCAACTCATGAAAACTAGGTCTCGGTCGCTAATGATTGACTTGGGAAATCCATGGAGTCGGACTATGTCTTTAACAAACAACTCAGCAATTACCCGTACTGTGTATGGGTGTTTGAGTGCCACGAAATGACTGTACTTCGACAACCTGTCTACCACCACCATTACAGCGTCAAATTCCCTTTACTTGGGCAGCCCAATAATAAAGTCCATCGATACATCTTCCCATGGAGACTGTGGTATTGGTAGTAGTTGTAATAGACCTGCTGGCGAAAGGGAGGAGGCCTTAAACCGCTGGCATGCTAAGCAATTCTTGGCATAATCTTTAATCTGCTGTACCATCCCCTTCCAATAAAAATTGGCTGCTATTCTCCTGTAGGTCCTATAATATCCTGAGTGACTACTAGTAACTGAGTTGTGGAATCCATCAAGCATAGCTAGAATCCATTTAGATATGGGAGAAATAACCAATCTACCTTTTCGGTATAGAATGTCCTGTTTCAATTCATATTTTGGCTTGGAGGAGGGATCAGTTTGGAGAGCTCTTCTTATGGCTTCTAGCTGGGGGTCTTGTCTGATTTCTTCCAGTAATTGCTTGCCCTCAATCCAAGTTGGGAAAAATACAAGAGAAGCAAACTCAACGAACTCTTGTTGTCTAGATGGAGCATCTGCAGCATTGTTTAGCTTTCCTGGCTTGTATTGGACATCAAAGACATACCCTAGTAGTTTGGCAAGCCGATTCTGTTGGTTCGTGGTAGTGATTCGCTGTTGTAGCAAGTGACGCAAACTCTTTTGATCTGTAAACACAGTGAATTTCCTGCCAAGCAGGTATGGTCTCCAATGCTGGATAGCTAGCGCTAGAGCCATCAATTCCTTCTCATATGCTGATTTTGCCAGGTTTTGAGCAGCCAGAGCCTTGCTGAAATAAGCGAGAGGTCTGCCTTCTTGCATCAAAACAACCCCCAGTCCAGTGCCTGACGCATCGCATTCAACATAGAAGGGCCTGGTGAAATTGGGCAAAGCTAACAAAGGGGTGGCTGTGAGTTTTGCCTTTAACTCCTCAAAGGTAGATTGTGCGTCTTCACTCTATAGAAACCCATTCTTTTTGGTCAATTCTGTCAGTGGCTTTGCTACCTTCCCATAATCCTTTACAAACTTCCGATAATACCCCGTCAAGCCAAAAAAACCACGAACCCCTTTGACATTCCGCGAAACTGGCCAATTCTAGATGGCAATAATCTTGGACAGATCCACAGTAACCCCCATTTTAGAAATGCAATGGCCAAGGTAATCTAACGTGGTCTGCACAAAAGAATACTTTTTGGGGTTAACATTGAAGTTAGTTTCCACTAAGATGTGTAAAACAATGGCCAAATGCTGTATATGCTCCTCCCAACTTTTGCTATAAATTAGGATATCATCGAAAAAGACTAAGACCATGCGTCTCAACTAAGGCCAGAAGATGTCATTCATTACACTTTGAAAAGTGGAGGGGGCATTAGTAAGCCCAAAGGGCATTACAAGAAATTCATAGTGCCCGTCATGTGTTCGGAAAGCCATTTTTGCTCATCCCCTTCCCTCATCCGAATCTGATAGAATCCAGACTTCAAATCCAGCTTTGAATAAAATTCAACCCCATTCAATTCATCAAGTAGCTCGTCAACGACAGGAATGGGGTATTTATCTGCTACTGTCACCTTGTTCAAAGCCCTGTAGTCTACACATAGTAGCCACGAATCGTCTTTCTTCTTGACTAAAAGAACCGGACTAGAAAAAGCACTATGACTTGGGCGAATAATCCCCTGTTGCAACATTTCAGCCACTTGCTTCTATATCTCCATTTTTTGAAATTGCGGGTACCTATATGGGCGAACACAAACATCTTCATGGCCTGGAACAAGCCTAATGGCATGATCATGCAAACGTCATGGAGGCAGCCCAATCAATGGCTCAAAGACAGCCGAGAACTAACTCATAATAACCTCAATATCCATCAACCGGTTAGTGGTTAGGCCTTGTACCGAAATTGACGGCAATTGAGGTTGGTGTCGTTCCATGCAAATTTGCTTCGGACTTCCCCCTCCCAACCAAACTTGTAAAGCATCCATTTCGAATGGAGTGCCCTCAATCCCTATCAACTCAATTTGTTTGCCCCCAAATTCAAACCGCATCCAGTGTTGATCCCAGTTATGCATGACATCCCCCAGAGTTCTTAACCAATCAATTCCCAACACCACATCAAGAGGTCCCATATCAAAAGGCAAAGCATCCATTTGTAACGTAATAGCACCCAACTATAACTCAACATTTTTACATTTTTCCTGGACAGGAACGCGATACCCGTCACCCAATTTGATATTCACAGTAGAAATAGGGTCAACGTGGAGGCCCAAAGACCTCACCAATTTCCGAGAGATGAAGTTGTGTGTTGCTCCTGAGTCAACAAGCAATACTATGGGTATACCTTGAATTGCTCCTTGTAGCTTCAAAGTTCTTGGTGCACGCGCGCTAACCCCTGACCCAAAGAACACCTCGATGGAGTTACACTCTCCCTCTACACCTTCTTCTCTCACCGGAGCAATTTCTTCTGCTTCGTCCTTCCACTGGTTGCCAGTATCCACAACCACTTCATTCTCAAGCACTGTTATCCGCAATTCCCCCACACTGCAATGATGTTGCGGGCTATAGGGTTGGGCGCATTTGAAACACAGCCCTAACTTCCGTCGCTCATCGATCTCTTTCAAGGATAAATGCCGTGGTCCTCTATTGCGGGTTTGGTGCTGGAAGGGTGAAACGCGTGACTTGAATGCGTTTCAGGTGGTTTAAATGGGCTTGGACCCATTTTTCTACCCTTCGGGTCAGGGGGGACCCGATTCCTTTTGGGTATTATAATGCCCCAAGAGAGGAGTCGCGAGAGTTACCTCCATTCGTCCCGACGCTGCCCCTCCCTTTTCCTTCGCCACCGCTCGGCTTCCTGGAGGACTGAAAGTCAACTCAGCATCTCAAGCAAGCTCCATAGCCACTTCACAAGTCTGAGGTTACAGATACTGCACCCATCTTCCCACTTTATCCTTTAATCCACCCATAAAGTACCCTAAGAATTGAGTTTCGAAAGTTTTGGGAATATATCCGGTGATTGATTCAAACTCCTCTATATACTCATCCACACTTCTAGTTTGAAACAAAGTCCTCAACTCCTCATATGGATTTTGGGTTTGTCGCCTACCAAACTGACCATTGAGTCGGAGTTTAAACTGTTCCCATGACATTAGAGGTTTGTCTCGGAGCGATTGAGAGAACCAGGTGATCGCTGCTCCTGTCATGCACATCTAGGCTAGTGTGAGTTTCATGTTTTTTGGCGTCCGGTGAACGCTGAAGTATGGCTCCGCTTTAGCTAACCAGCTGCGTGGTTCTGTGCCATTAAGCTCTGGTACCTTCACCTTCGGCATAGCCATTGCTCCTACACCAAAATGGTTATTTCGCACGCATGAATCTAATTGGGTGAAGCTGGGCTGCCCAAATTTTGTGCTGGACTGAACAAGGATTCTCTCTAGAGTCGCTTCTCCTGTTTCCGTTTCATCGGTGGTATGTTGAACCTCTGTCCCTTCTTCTATGGGTTGTTTTTTCATTTCGTCTCTGTATCTTGGCATCTATATCTTCAATTTTCTCTTCTACAAACTTCTGGAACTAGCGATTGATCTTTGGATGGCGCCCAAAATTTCGTCGTGGACATCCATTCGAGACTGTAAGTCGAGCATGGACTGTAAACGAGTTTGAGGTGGGTCTCCCATTTTTTCGTTTCCCGGCAATGGAACCAATTGATAGAAACAATTCACAATCGCAAATAAATTCTCAAGGAATAAAAAACAAGTAAGGGAGAATATTGGAGAAATTGTTCATGTATTATGTACAAAGGAATCAATCCTTAGGAAGATAGCTTCCCTCTCCAATAATGGAGCCCTGCTCTAAAGCAGCATTACAGGATACCCACCAAAAAGATACCCCTATCTCCCCTTACCCCATGCTAAGTAACAACCACAAAAGCAGAAACCGTTTTCCCTAGTGTCCAGCTAGGCACTAGGCAAATCTAGCATCTCCCCCTACTCTTACAAATTATTCCAGCAGAAATAATGGATTTAGCTAAATTCCCCATGTGCCTTTGTCTTGCTGTTTCTTCTTGCGAGTATAAACTTGCAGTTTCTTAGGCACATTTGGATTCTGGTCTGGTAGCTTACCTTGATCGGCATTTTCTCTATCAAATTTGAAGTGGAATGGAAGAGGCTGCACTTAAACAACTTAATTTATAGTGTAACAAGATTCATGTACTCATAGTTATAAACAATTCTTAATTGAAGCACAAATATCTAGATTTATAAATAATAGTTTATAGTTAATTATATTGGAATTGGTTCAAAATTTTTACGTAATGATTAAATTAGTGAATTTTATTTTTACATGTTTATAATATTTTTTGTTTATTATTATTTAGTTAGTGGTGTTAATGATGTTGTTGGTAGTGTTAATGGTATTAGGAGAGTAATGGAGTTATGGGCTGATTAGTGGAAATTAGTGGGTTAGTGGACTAAATTTAAGGTTTAATACGTAATTAGTTTTTGTTGGAAATGAAATTCATATTCTTCATCTTAAAAATTTCCCAACAAATTATACACTTCGAACAATCAATTGCAACAAAAATAGCTTAAGCAAATAAACATAGCATCTTAAACTTGAGACCCATTTATATGCAGAACTATAGTAAAAGGATATCACAGCAAATTCACCCCATCTCAATTAACAATTGCAATATTTAAAACCGTTAAGAGTATGATAATTTTCCCGATTGATCAGAGATCCATTCCTACGCCGGTCCCAAAAGATGTACAGAGGCAAAATCAATCGCAGATACTAAGATGCACAAAACTAGAAAACTCCATCTCACAAACAATGCATAAGCCCAACAGTCCCGATTATAGCTCAAAAGAATAAAAGACTGTTAATTTAAGTTTGAGCTCAATTATGGTAGTAAAAAGAAGAAGAAACAAACCCTTATCGAGAAGAGCTTGTCGTAGTTGCAGCATCAAAGTGTAGAGATGTTGAGTATGATGAAGAGTGAGGCAAAGGCGGAAGCTTTACGCGTTGACCCTTCTCTCAGGAGAAATTGTCGGCCATGCATTTCGCATGGGGATTATTACTGAGCCTTTTGAAACTCACATTTAGTCTCCTGCCCCACTCATGTTCTAAGGATTGGTCCGTATCATATTTCTGTGGTTTAAATGGGTTCAAGTCAATATTTTATTTTCCTATTAAATTTTCAATGGAATTACTGTTTGCGCAATAGTTATGCAACTTCCGGTCGCCGGTCATCTGGTAAAAATGAAAAACCGGCACTTTCTCTTTCTTCGTTAAAAGCATTTAAAAAGATACAAGGGAAAACTGGTTTGGTGTGTCAGTAGCCGGCGAGTGGTGACTTCCAACCGATTCCGGCAGTATTTAGCTATCCATATTGGCCGGTTGACTGTATCGCTTTCTTCCGGACTGACTGCATTTTGATTGTTGTTTTTCTTCTATCTGCTCTGGTCTAGTTCTTTCTCCCGGTTTTGCAAATAACGTGCGATCATCTCTAGCAGCTAAAATGGTGGGTATCTGATTCTTGCTTGATCGTTCTAACTTGGCTGTGAATTGGCATCTCCATCCCTGTATTTATTGTTTTAGTTGTTGCTATTTTTTGATCTCCACCATTGATTTTGCAGCAAAAAAGCTTTCTTTTTTCAATTGTTGAGAGAAAAGGGCCTTTATGCAAATTGCCAAGGAGAGAGTGGAGAGATTTTAAGGAACTGGATTTGTATTTATATCATTTGAACCAGTTTCCCAATGAGCAAAGAAGCTCATATGCAGGAAAACGAAATTGATTTGATCCAAGTAAGGATGAGAAAAGGAAGGATGCTGCAAGAACTACTGGATTTGGAGACTTATGCAGACTGAAAAAAAAGAACAAACTAACAAGATCACATATTTAACGACCGGAAATAGTAGTAGCTGTAACATCATTTACAGAACATGATCCTCTTGCAATTGCTTTATTAAAACTTTTACAAGATTTTCGAAAAACGAATGCAGGTTGATTTGGAGAAGGAAGAGTGGTTTCAGTACTCAACATTAGAACAACTTCAGACATTGTTGGTCTGTCAATTGCCTGTTCCTGCACACATAATAGTCCAATTTGGATGCACCTCCGGATTTGCTGTGCTTCAGATGACTCCTTCAGCAATGAATCAACGATCTCCAATGCTCTATCTTCTTTCCACAGCTCCATTACCTATGTAATTAACAAGAGTGTATAGATAAAAATTAATTTTGCAGAGTTTGGAAGCAGTCAAATGAATTATCTCCATATTAAAATCTGCTGTATCTTACATGTTCTAGCATGCTTACTGAAGAATCTTCAAGACAAAACCCATTGTTCTTCTTGCCAGTAATTATCTCCAACAATATAACACCATAACCAAAGACATCTGATTTTATTGAAAATTTTCCAAACACCACATATTCTGGAGCCATGTAGCCACTAAGAAAAGATATTGTGAAATAGTCATAATATGTATTTATATCATTTCTGTTAACAATTCAGATCACGTTAGTATTATACGTATCATCCTTTCTTTGGCATGCAAATTTACTTACTATGTGCCTGAAACTCTACTTGTTCTTTCTTGTATTTGACCTCTTTCGGATATTCTAGCAATGCCAAAATCTGCAATTTTGGGATTCATATCTCCATCCAGTAGAATGTTGCTAGTTTTCATATCTCTATGGATGATTCTGAATCTTGAGTGTTCATGAAGATACAAAAGCCCCCGAGCAATCCCAACAATAATATGAAAACGTTTTGTCCAATTTAGGATTGATCTTCTAGTTTCATCTGCAACAAAGTTTTAGATATTTTATATTACTGTCAAATATGCAGCCATAGCCCTCAGTTTTTGTTAGAAAAATTCATACTTCAATAGGAAAACTATCATAAGAAAGAAAACGAGAGAGAATGTTTAGAGAGAAGAACATACCAAAAAGCAATGAATCCAAGCTTTTATTTGGCAAGTATTCGTAAATCAACATTGGTTCTTCTCCTTCGACGCAGCATCCTAAAAGTTTGACAAGATTGACATGTTGAAGCTTTGCAATTAAAGTAACTTCATTCTTAAATTCTTCTAGTCCTTGCCCTGAATCTTTAGATAGTCTTTTTATTGCGATCTCCAGTCCATTTGTTAAGCAACCCTGAAACAATATTTATAGGAGTGAATGTACTCTGAATACTTAACTTCAAGCTAGAATTCTCCTGCAAAAGATGAAGACAGAGAGGGGGAGAGACAGAAGATCTAGCACCAGTATACACACGGGATTGATGTGTTCAGTTAGGTGATATCAGACTGAATTCTACCTTATAAACTGAGCCAAAACCACCTTGTCCAAGTTTCTTGGATGGAGAAAAATTGTTAGTCGCAGCAATTAAGGTCCTAAGGCTGAAAAATGCTATATCTGGATGACTCCTACCACTTCTGATTTCATTTCCCACCAGAGTATCTATTTGGTGGCATGGATCACTTATAGCATCAAGGAATCTTTTGTTCCATCTGTTATTCGCTGTCCTCAAAAAAATGAGCATGAACTGAGTGAGCTTCCCTATTTTTAAATCATAGTTTTCTTCTTAGCAGCTAAGCTACGAGATAAATAGTCTTGATTCTTGGCTAGACCAGTAAGGTAAACTTATTATTAGGTGGAAATATTTGCCTCAATCATCACTTTTCCCAATAATAGAAAGCAAACATATAAAATGCAATTAATGGAAATTAAAAGAATGAAAGTTTGTTTCTTACCACTCTTTCGTTTCTTTTTGTGCCAGACATAAGCAAAAAAGATGACAATAATCCAAGTCGAAACAACAGACAATGCTAAAATGGTCTTGTTTACTTCAGTGATACTCTTTGGTTTTGAATCATTGCTAGCTGCATAAGCATGAAAGGATACCAATGAAGAAAAAATGTAGACACTGTCTGTGCAGTAATGAGAATAAATTAATTACCTAATTCAACAGCATCAACACGAACATAAAGATCATAGCCCTGGTCCGAATGATGTACCGTGTCATTTAGTTCTCCATACCAAGCTAAACAACCAGTGCCTTCCCCAGGAATATCAATGCTTGAATATGCAGTGCATGAACAATTCCTCTTGCATTCTTTTTCACACTCCATACGTTTCATGTTCATGTCCAACCATACCGCTGCTGAAGTATCAGGAAGCTTAACATTTGCCACTTTCACAAATCCCTCTCCACGCCCACATGCTATTAAAGGATATGGCTTCTTTCTGACACACCCACCTGATCCATCTCTTAAAATACGCCAGTCTCTTGCTGAATTGGGTTCAAACCCAGGCAAGCAATTGCATTCGAACCTAAGATTAATGAGGTCTGGATCACACTTGCTATTCGTGCCACAATGTCCATATGCCTCACACCTATAACTAGGTGGAGTCCAAAATTCCTTCCATTTCCCATCGCTTTGATGCCATATTAGGTGCTTTCGAGTTCCTGAAAAATCCAACACTATTCTTACGGTAAGAGAAGCTTCAGCAACAAAGTGAACGTATGTCTCATCTTGATTGTTGGTAAAATTGAATGTTACTATATCAGCATAACTTCTCAATGGCCAAGGGGAGCTTCGCCAAATATAATTTCTGCCCTTGTAGAGAAAGATCTGTGGTGATCCTGTTGGCTTGATTTGAACTGAATATTCTCCAGTTCCTGGATCATCTGCTGATCTCCATGATGTAAGGAACTGGCGAGTACCTGTCTTCCTATTGAAGCCAAATTTCATTCCTTGAAGCAGAGTATCTGTAGGATAATCAAAACTTTGCCACATAATTCTCTTACTTGCATTTCCAACCAAAACCAAGTTGCCAGTATCCAGGAGCTGACCTTCACAAGCCTCAGTCGCTTCCACAGAGGAATTTGTAGACCATACTACAGCTTTCTGGCTTGGGTCACTATAGAGAATGAGATTTCCATATTTACTGATCGATAAAACAGTTGAGGAGCCGTTGATAGGACTATTCCTATTTGCTACCCAGACCACTGTCGGCTCTGGAACTTTATAATACCAAATTCCAAGATATCTAAACCTGGAATTGCCAGGGCTGAAAAATCCTAAAGCAAATTTACCTCCTTTGGAGATTAAAAGGTCACCATCTTGAAAGGTTTGATCTTGGTTTATAGTTATGGTGTCCTTGCAAGAACAAATTTGGAAATGGAGAATTAGAAGAAAAGAACCCACAAACAATTTCTGGGAGTCCATACCCCTTGTGATACAGTTTTCATGAAACTAAAATTCATGAGGGTTTCTGCCATTTTGGTGGGCTAAAAGAAAAGTTGACCTTGGTTTGGCTGACAGTCAAAGTCCTTGAACCAAAATCCTTCCACCACAGAATTGTTGTCGGTTTGATAAGCAACCATGCATTGAAAATTAATGGTGAAATGATGAGAAACTAATGTTTTTAAAATCCGACTGCACGTTAAACCTAGCCTGCCAATTGAATCAATAACTAACTAATTGGATCGGGTTGATTCGATTTTTTTTTAAAATATAATTATTAATAAAAAATTAAAAATATAATATATAAAAAATATATTTAAATAACCTATTAATTATTAAATATTAATATATTAATTTTTTATTTATTTATTTTACTACTTTTTTTAGTTATAATAGTAAAAAATTAAACACTATAATTGGATTTTTTTAGTTAAATATTTAAATTTATAAGAAAAATGTAATTTTGATTTTATAAATTTTTTATTTTTAATTTTAATTGTAAAATTTATTTTTATGATATTAAATATTTTTATGGTTATCATGTTTATATTCATTTCTTTCTTAATATTCCATTAAATTTAAATTATTTAGTTATTAAATATCTAAAAAAATATAAAATAAAAATGTAGTGAAAACAATTTCACAAAATTTTCAATTTTATCAAGTTTAATATTAATATAAATTAATTTTATGATCAAATAAAAATTTTTAATCTAATAATATTCAACAATTATTAATCCGGATTATAAAAATATAATTTAGAATATATTTGATTTTTCCCAGTCCAACCAAAATTTTTTGATTCAGCTCGGTTTTTTCACTGTACAATCCGATTTTGTATCTGTTCCGATTTTATATTAAATCGAACCAATTTTCTATCCGGTTTGTGGTTGAACCGGTTAAACTAGCAAATCTGGTCTGGTTTTCAAAACAATGTGAGAAACTATTTCCTTTGACCTTAAAGAGCAACCAAGTAAAACTTCCCATCCTAAAATTATAACTGTCCTCTCAAAATTCTCCGTTGGGAAAAAAGAAATATACCAAAGCCGAATTCAAAACCGTGACCTTAATTCCAAATAGGCTAAAGGTACATTTTTTCCCCTATTGTTTGTCAAAATAGGTATATTTACTACCAACGTTTATTTTATGGCAAATTTGCCCCTAACGTTTGTAAAATTGGAGATTTTTACCCCTGCCGTTAATGGTCAACTAACGTATTAACAGTCAAAGTTATCGTTAATTGACGGTAAGGGCAAAAATCTCCTATTTTATAAACGTTAGGGGTAAATTTGTATGTTTGAAAAACCGTTAGGAGCAAAAATACACATTTGGCACCCAAACGTTTGATTCACGTGTCAAATGGATGTATGACACGTGTCCTACTAGCAGTCAACTAACGTATTAACGGTAAAAGTTAGCGGCAATTGACGGTAGGGGCAAAAATATCTCATTTTATAAACGTTAAGGGCAAATTTGCTCCAAAATAAACGTTAGGCGCGAATTTGCATATTTTGGTAAACGATAGGGGCAAAAATATACCTTTAACCTTCCAAATATTTGACAAGTCAAAGAAGAATTAAGGATTACACTACATGATTAATACACTATGAATTTATTGCTATTTTTTTTTTCATTTTTACAAGTAAATTTTTGATGTTTGTATTATATTACACTTAAAAAAATAAAAATTAGTGACTAAAATTAGCGACGGATTAGTAACCGTTTTAAGAATTGGTCGTGAAAATTTATTTTTCATTTTTTACGAATAATTTAGCGACGAAAAAAAAAACAGTCGTTCAATTTTGGCGGCAATTTATGGTGCATTTTTTACGAATAATTTAGCGATTAAAAAATTCGTCGCTAATTTTCGCGACTAATTTAGCGACTAAAAATATGTCGCTAAAATAACGACGACAATATCAGTCGTTAAATTTGGAGGCAATTTTAGCAACTTTATTTGCGATGGATTTAGCGACTAAACTTGTTGTCGCTAAACAAACTTGAATTAGCGACTGATATTTCCGTCGCTAAAAAATTTTCAAATTTTTTATAATTCTCGGAAAGTAAAGTGACACTTTAGCGACGGAATAATCCGTCGCTATTTCGTTGGTAAAATTGATTATAATATTAATAAAAGTATGCATACATACTTATAGTTAATAATTATTTTTAATATTTTTGCCTTACACATGAATTTTAATTTGTCTAAAATAAATTTTTTATTATTCAATTATTTAAAAATTTAATGAAAATATTATATGGGTAAACTTAAATTAATATTAATAAAGAAATTTATTAAAAAATATGTGTTGATACTATTTTTGGGTTTTGAATTAATAACTTTGACTAAATGATTAAATTAAAATACATAAATTAATATATGTGTAGACACCGGGTCCCGAGTAGTCTTGATCAGGATTACCAATGATGAAATTAAGTGTGCCGATTTATAAGAAAAAAAAATGAAAGTTGGAAGTAGCGATTTGCTTGTCGTTTTGATTTATTAGCAATAAATAAAAAATGTATTTTAAAAATATTTTAAAAATTATTTTGAGATAAAAGGGTATGTTTTGAAATTATAGCTTTTTTAGAAAAATTAAAAAAAAAATCGGCGAATGTCAGGTGCGGCAGCGCGCAGGGCGATGCGTAGCGTCCAGCGCGCGCTGCTCCGCAAGCGACGCCCAGGGCGCCTCGCACGCTGCTCCGCAAGCGACGCCCAGGGCGCCTCGCACGCTGCTCCGAGCGGGAGACGCCCGTCGGGCGTCGCTCGCCCTCTCTTCGCCCGTTTTTTATTTTTTTTTTCAGTTTTTGGCCTTTTTTCTTCACTTTTAATGCTTTTTTCTTCATTTTTTTTATAGAATTCAATGCTAAAACTTTTTATTTTCCAAACCCTTCAAATTCATGAGTTTTTTGTGATTATTGAAATTAAATTGATTTAATTCAATTTAATAAAAATCTGATTTTCTTTAGGTTTCTTTTTAATGTATAATAAGGATTATTTAGTAAGAATTTGGGGGGGATTTTCTTTAGAAAATATTTTCTTCTTCTTTCTTCTCTCAAAAACAAAATTTCTCAAGTTTCTAAAGGATCTCTCCAAGTTAATTCTTAAGGCAAAAAGAATAATTTTTGTTTTTGGGAATTTTCTTCTTTTCATTTAACAATTTTTTTACTTTGAGACAAATAAATCAATTATTTGTTCTTGACTAAAAATTCATTTTCAATATTTTATTTTTCTAATATATTCTTACAATCAAGACAAGGAATTGGATCATCTACCTTCATTTCTTCAATATAAATTTTGAGGGTAAACATTTTTGGCTCAATTTCTTAATTTAATTTTTAATTTCATTTTTTTGTTTCCAATTAATTAGTTAACATGTAAATTCTTTTGGTTCTATTATTTTCTTCTTATTTCTTATTTTTGTTTTTATTTAATTAGTTAACATAAATTCTCTTAGATCTATTTTTTTTACTTCTTATTTCTTATTTAATTGTTCATATTGTTCATATTGAATTGTTCATATATTATTATTATTATTATTATTATTATTATTATTATTATTATTATTATTACCATGTGTTCATGTGATTGTCTATATTATTATTGGTATTATTATTATCATGCCTTAAACATTTCATGTTAATTTTATTTCCTATTGTTCTTGCATGTTTATATGATTATTCATATCCTTGGTTGTTATTGTGCTTTGTTGTTATTATTATCACCATTGTTATTTTTATTACTTTTGCCATAATTTGTTACTAGTATCATTATTGTTAGCATTATTATTTATATTTTATGCATGCTGAATTTTATGTATATTATACTTTTTATGCATGATTGGATGTTATTGTTGTTATTTTATGTTTTTATGCATGTTAAATTCTATCATCATTATTTTATGCTTGTTTATGCATGTTGAATTTTATTATTATTATGTTATTTTTTATGCATACTAAATTGTTAATTAATTAAATTGCATATTTTTATTATGTCATTTTAATTGGCTTGTCATACATGATGTAATTTTGTTTGCCTTAATTTAATTGTTTTCATGTTATATGTTTAATTCATTTTTTATTACTAACTTCATTTTCATTTGTTTTTATTTTCAATACTCATTTTTATGTGTGAGTTTTTGCCAAGTGGGAGCCCATGGAGACTTGAAAATACCATTTGGATGTTGTTCATTTTTTTATTGTTTTTCATTATTTTTGTTTCGTTTGTTTTATCATGTAATTTGTAATAAGTTTATTTAATTTTATTTTTATGCACGTTAATTAAAAAAATCACAAAAATATTTATATTAATTAATTTAATTTTTTTCTAATAAAAATGGGACCAATGTCCTAGCTTTTTTCATCCAAAATAAATTGTCACTTTTAGAATTATTTTCTTTAATTATGCATGAGAGGACCAATGTCCTCATCTTTAATAAATAGCCCGATTTATGTATGAATTGTATTTTATTTACTAATGGGGGTTGCATTCCACCCCTAATTTTGTTGTAATTTATTTTCATGCGCTTTTATTTGCTTTATCTATCGCTTTTTTTATGTGATTGACATGCGCTTTAATTAAATTGCATTAAAATTGAATGAGAAATGGGATGAAACGCTAAATTCAAAACTCAGTTATAAACTTAATCAAGGTATGAATAAATGGGAAGTCCCGAACCATCTCTGGTCTTTGGGCTCAACGAGCCGAGAGGACCATTTCAATGTTCCATTGGAATGGGACTTCCAAGACACCCCTTGTGTCTCGTAAAAAGGTTTTAACTTGCATAGTCCTAGGCTCCACGAGGCGAGAGGGTCATCCTAATGTTCTATTAGGATGGGGCCTCTAAGACCCCTCTAGCTTGCCCAAAATGGACATAGCAGCGCTGTCTTAGGCTCACTGAGGCTAGACGAACTTTTTCAATATTCTATTGGGTGGCGACTCCATGAAACCTCCTTGTTACCCAAAATAGACGCCCTTGTAATTTCTTACAAGTTTTATGAACCTCTCTTGATTACCCTAAAGGCGGGCGTTCGAGGCGATCCGGGGTTCGGCGCGCGTCACAGTGGCAACTCCACTGGGAATCTAAGAGACTTCCCTTCGAAATTACCTTAGCTAAAATTTATAATTGAGTTTTAATTTAAAAATTTTATCCCTTTTCGAAATTGCATTGCAAATCATTAGAGCCTTAGATCTAT
Source organism: Excoecaria cochinchinensis (assembly GCA_947683425.1). NCBI lineage: Eukaryota > Viridiplantae > Streptophyta > Magnoliopsida > Malpighiales > Euphorbiaceae > Excoecaria > Excoecaria cochinchinensis. The sequence continues at coordinate 10,873,914 of CANTUQ010000050.1, forward strand.
GCTAGTTTGGTCCCTTTCTTAAACCTGGTGCGTTCCCGAAGCACGACCCTACGTTCACTCAATGTGGGGAAGTGTTAAGGATAATCACCAGCCCAAACCTCGTACCTTATGGTATATCAAATGGCGACCCAATCGGTCGTTATGCTCGTGATGAGCTAGACCCGTTGGCAGGAACCATGTTTGGGTAGCCACAAAGTATCATCACCTTTAACCAAAGCTCATGTAATGAAAGTAGACACTTCCCCTAGGTGGTATGAACCTTAATACTATGCTTGCTGTATGGATTGTTATGTATTGGGTGGACCCATATATTTTGATTGATCACCTAATCAAAGGCTTTCATGCCCGATAGGCCCATGTCAATTTATTCGGACTGCTTAAATACGTAATGATCATAACCCATGAGCCTGTGCATTAGTTATGAGAGGTTATGCTGCCGGTTTCCCACCGTGCACCATACGCGCCCATTGGGTCCCCTGTTGACCCATGGACCAATCCCACCTAGGAAAGAGACTATGACCTCGTGTGTGGGAGTGATAAGGTTGTAGAGATCTATCTGCTTGCATGTGGTTGTGGATGCCGCCCAGCATGCTCATGTTCGTGTGTCATTCATGCGTGTTAATAAAAAATAAAAAATATATGCATTTCATTTTTGTGTGTGTATATCCTTTTGACTGTATATTATCTTTCACATGTACATATCATCCTACATACAATTTTTTCCATGCATCACATCGTATTATTGTAAACTATTAATCTTTCACTCATCGAGGACCATCTGCATAGCACGATCATATATTACATGCCATTCATGCATCATTCTAACCCCTTGGTTTTTTCAGCCACTATAGACCATTTACCTGGGAGGTTTTGGGGTCCCCGTAGTGGCTCGAGGAGCAAATGGAGTTCAAATTGGTTGGCAGAGATCTAGTGTCTTTATCAGAATATCCACAGGCATTAGAAATGGCTGATCCTTCACAACAAACTGAAGAGGTTCGTGCCCTAATTGCCCAAGAGATAGATGAGAGATTTGAAGAGCTAGAAAAGAAGTTATTGGCCGTGATTAAGGAGAGGATGGATGCCATGGCACTTATTCTTCAAGCCCAATTCATGACGACTGCTATTAGCCAAGTTAACTCGACCCCGACTCAGAAGGCTCGTGCAACGACGGCTGTAATATTCTCGTCCACTCCCGAGCCTAGGTGCAAGGCACCACTCGACTCACCAATCAAGCTACTGGGAAGAGCAAAGGGACTAGAGCCTTTACAGTCAATGGGCCTCCTCAGTCCCTCAAACACCGAAAGGAAGCTAACTAATCTTGAAGAAGAGATTGTGAAGTCCACGCTTGCAACTACCCGGGCACCTCTCAATAAGACTATTGCTGGCCCCACAAGTCCAGGAGTTGGTTACTATGATAATAGCCCGAAGGGCAAGGAAAGTGTCAGCAATTAAAGCGGATCAGAGGCACTACTCTAATTTGGGCAGATCCTTATCTTGGGTACTCAACAGATTGATGAAGGAAGGTAAGCTACAACCACTACCTGCTAAGCCCGCCAGAAATCAGGGACAACCCAATCACAAGGCCGATCAGTATTGTGCCTTCCACCAGCACACTGGGCATGTGACGGACAATTGTGCGAGGCTAAGGCATGAGATTCAAGATCTGATCGATAATAAGCAGATCACGGATCCAGAACGCCGAAAGGGTAAACATGGGAGCTCAAGTCTCATGGGTAGCAACGAGAAAGATTTCGGGGCCATAAGGGCTTCAACCTTCGGAATGGCTCAAAGCTGCTATGCCGTACTGGAAAAGCCTTTGTCTAAGCACCTTATTCATTTTGTTAACAAGGGGAAAATACAGCCAATGCCGGCCAAACCTGCCAAAAGCCAAGGATGACCCGATCATCGAGCGGATCAATATTGTGCCTACCATTAGCATACTGGGCATGAGACTAATGGGTGCCGAACTCTGAGAAGACAAGTTCTATACTTAATTGATGAGGAGATGAGAGGTGAGGAAGATGGTTCCTGGGATGACAATAGACCGTTGATTACAGCATCCATGTTGGCAAGAAAGGAAGAAGATAGCTATTTGGATGCTCCTTTATATTTTTGAACTATTTGATAATGACATTGCTAATCTAGTTATTTTTAAATGAAATGAACGGTTTCACTTATCTGTGTGATATTTTCTTGTAATTTCACCATGCATGATCATTACTTATTCATATTTAATAATGATTCAAATGATACCATTCCATTTAATCTCGAAACTTTGGAAACCCAAAAATCTTGATAGCATATGATGTGACTCTTGAAGAGAGATTAAAAGAGAGAAAATAGAAAAAATATATGAAAAAAGTCTTTACCTGGACCTATGAAGACAGGACGGGAGATGATCATGAAGTCGCCAAACACACAATGCCAATATATTCCAATCATAGATCAGTCAAACAGAAGCTCAGAAGACTCAAGCTAGAATGGTTAGAAAAGGTTAAAAGAATAAATCCACAAGCAGAAGCGAGGTTAAATTTTTATCGGAGACACCCGACTTGGTTGGTTAACGTTTTCCCAATAATTAAGAAAGAAGGTGCGTGCATGTGTGAACTATCAGGATTTGAACCAGGCTTGTCTAAAAAAAATGAAAAAAAAAAGAGCAAAAAAAAAACAAAAAAAAAAGAGCGAAAAAGAAACAAAAAAACAAAAAAAAATGAAGAAAAAATAATGCAAAAAAAAAAGAAGGAAAAGAATCAATATGTAGATCCGACCGAAAACTGTTGATAGGAGGGCAAAAGAAAGTAATCCTAGGGGCAAATTTTGTTCAAATCCCGTTGATATACACATACCCGTACTTTGCCATTCTTCTTGACTTTCGAAAAGGACCAAAAGGGTTTTATTGACTTATAATGGATATGGATTGCTCGAGCTTGGGAATAGACATCATAGGGGAGGTGCACCCTTTGGCTTCCAGTAGACAAGTTCATCGAAAGGAATCCGAATTGTCGATATGGTCTCCCTCACCACGTTATGTCCAAGGATGGAAGGGTAGTTTATGGCTAAGGCTAGGGAGTTGCTCCAGAGGTTTGGCATTAAAGACCACAAGTCCTCTCTGTATTCCCCTCAAACTAATGGGGAATGAGAGGCTGCTAATAAGAATATCTTGGTCAAGATGGTTCGAAATTATAAGGATTGGGCAGAGAAATGGCTTTTTGCACTTCAGGGCTGGAGAACCACCGACGAGACCTCTACAGGGGTCACCTTTTATTCCTCAATATATGGGCCGAAAATAGTACGACCGATCGAAGTAGAGCTCAAATCTTTAAGGACAGTCGTGAAAGCCCAAATTTTGGAAGCTGACTGGGCACGACAATGGTTGCAGCAGTTAAACACATCAGACAAGGACAGATCGTGGGATAACTATCACAATCAGATCTATTAGAAAACACTCTGTTTGATCATTCGAGAAGGAAATCAGAAAGCACCTATTAAAAGAGGAAGATTTAATCTTTAAGCAAATGAGTCCAAATGTTTCAGACGGATGAGGCAAATTCAGACCAATGTAGTAAGGCCCATTTGTTCTTGAGAAAGTTATTGTCCAAGGGAGCATCATTTACAACAGACAGTGATGGAAGCAAATATAAAAAAACCAGTCAGCATCGAAAGATAAAAAAGGTTCTATAGCAAAAGACTAAAAATCAAAAGAAGAGAATAAAAGCCCCGCGGGTTGAAAACCGAAAAAAGGCGACATTGCTAAAATTGGGCGCCTCGTCAGGATGAAAACCGAAAAAAGGCGTCCTAAGCAAAAAATTAGAGGCTTGAGAGAAAATGTCCAATCAAGAAAACCTGAGAGGGCTGATTGGAAACAGGAGTTTTGATACTTTCAAGATCTATTCTAAGATTAGATGTAGTTTTGCATTTTGAATCTATGTTAGATAATGATCATGTATAGAGAAATCATACTAAAATATACACAATTTTGCAAGAAAGATATGAAACAAAGGCAATTAGACTCATGTGTTCATTATCTTCTAGTTCTTTTATAAAAAGAAAAGCATCATTCATTATTAAATGCATCTAATCTAAATAACTATACACTGCTCTTGCCGGCCGGGCGCTTAAGCTGATGGGTCCTATTATCAACTGCTGGACTGGGCACCCGTATCTTGCATGCACTAGTAGAAGCAATGGGGGCAACCTCCGATTAGTTGTATAATAGCCTTCACAAATGGTTGGGTCCAGAGGCCATGGTACTTGGAGGTGAAAGTCGATGATAAGATGCCATCTGGAAAAGGATGGGAGGGGCCTCACAGGATCTTGAATTCCATCTGAACTATTCTCTAATTATTTTTCGTCAGAAGATGTCTAAGCAAATTGTGCTGGTCATCCTTAAGGGAGGTTCTGATAGTAGCCTTCACTTCTCTTGTCGCCGTACCAAAAAAAAAAAAGGCCGTTAGAGTTGAAAACCGTGACTGGCACTCTAAGCAAAAGTTAGGCCAAAGGGCAGGGTGAAAACCTGGAAACAGGCAGTCTGCCCTAAAAAAAAAATGAAAAATAAAAGCCGCTGGATTGGGTTGGGTCCATTCCAGGCAAAACTTAGGCACAGGGTTATGTGAAAATCCCTAAAAGGACGCATTTCCCACAAAGAAAAGTTAGTGTGAAAATCCACAAGGGACGCACTACCTTTAAAACAATGACTTCCGATGCCTGGAGCGATAAGGTGGCATTACTTTGGATGATTTCCCTTCAGCCAGATAAGGCATAATTCAGGACATGAGTCAGAATCCTGGGCGTATGCTCATTGACCGGGGGGCAAAGATGCACACCTGACGGTTCTCTCAGAAAGAGGTTACGGGTCAGAGTCCCTAAGCCAAGATGCCATTTCTAGATCCTTGGAGGCATTATCCTTTTTTCATGCATTGCACACAATTCTTTAGCAAACATCTGCATATGGCCATTTACACTTGCATGCACAATCTATTGTATATTTCCCTGTGCACACAACTTTGCAGGAAAAGTCCAAATGAAGGCTGCACACGCAAAAGCCAGTTAAGAACAGTTTCAACTCGATATTAACATTCACCCAAGCAAGATGAAGTCTGCTAAGGTTCTTTCTTTTGAGGTCTCTTAAGAGACAAATCTCTTTTTCCTGCACTTTTAGTAGTCTGTAACAGACTCGGTGCAATCCTCTGAGGAGGATATCTCCAGCGCTTTTTGTAGTCTTGTCAGCGACTCGGCGTATCGTCATCTGCGGATGACACCTGCACTTTTAGTAGTCTTGTCAGCAACTCGGTGCAGTCCTCCTCCTGTGCTTTTTGTAGTCTTGTCAGCGACTCGACACATCGCTATATGCGGATGGCACCTGCACTTTTAGTAGTCTGTAGCAAACTTGGTGCAGTCCTCTGAGGAGGACATCTCCTGCGTTTTGTAGTCTTGTCAGCGACTCGATGCATCACCATCTGCGGATGACACCTGCACTTTTAGTAGTCTATAGCAGACTCGGTGCAATCCTCTGAGGAGGACATCTCCTGCGTTTTGTAGTCTTGTCAGCGACTCGACGCATCACTATCTGCGGATGGCACTTGCATTTTTAGTAGTCTGTAGCAGACTCGGTGCAATCCTCCTCTTGCATTTTTTGTAGTCTTGTCAGCGACTCGGTGCATCGTCATCTGCGGATAACACCTGCACTTTTAGTAGTCTGTAGCAGACTTGGTGCAATCCTCTGAGGAGGATATCTCCTGCGCTTTTTGCAGTCTTGCCAGCGACTCGGCGCATCGTCATCTGCGGATGATACCTGCACTTTTAGTAGTCTTGTCAGCGACTCGGTGCAGTCCTCCTCTTGCGCTTTTTGTAGTCTTGTCAGCGACTCGGCGCATCGTCATCTGCGGATGACACCTGCACTTTTAGTAGTCTGTAGCAGACTCGGTGTAGTCCTCTGAAGTAGGGGTGTTCAAAAATGGTGTAATCCATCCAAACCGTTTAACCCAATCCGTCTAACCCATTTTTTTCATAATTTTAATGGATTATTATAACCCATTTTAAAATTTAAAAAATATTTATCTGGGTTATGGTTTATTATATAACCCAGCCAATAACCCATCTAAATGTTGACTCCAATTATTATTTATATCAAAATATAATACAAATTTATATCAAAATATTTAACATATTTAAACTCATATACTTATCATATAATATTCCAAAATTTCAGTTTTCGTGAACGATACCACCTGGTATCGAAAAATATTTTATTCGACCATTTAAAAGTATAATTTATGAAAAATCCGAGAGTATAATTTGAGGTGAATTTGAGTTTAAATAGACTCTCAAAAGTCAAAAATAAAAATAAGACGCGGTTCGATTTAAATAGTAACGACAATTGACTAAACTTTAACCAGGCTTGAAAAAAATGCTATAGACCTCCGAAAAATTAACCTGACATATGGATTCACTCCAAATAATGTAAGGAAAGTTTTGAAAGTGAAAACTAATTTTTGGATCACATAGAAAAATAAGTTATATTATGATACATACTCAAATCGATATATATATATGTGTGCGTGTGTGTGTGTTAATTTCTTTTGAACTAATTAATCAACGGATGATGGAATTAATTTTTTTTTTCTTTCATTATAATTGTGATTACAAATCCTCCGTCCAAAAATGGACAGCATAGCTATATATGGATAAACACAAGCTGTCAAATAGCAAATACAACTGACAAAGGCCGCGTTTGCAAATTGCAAAATATTACCATACTGAAAATTCTAAGACCCTTCTTATATCTCTTTCACATAACCTAATAAATTAACCTTAAAAATTCTGTTAAAAAAAATGCACCTAAATTTTGAAACATTCCCTCACATACCCTTAAATTGTCGTAAGTCAAATATTTGAGGGGTAAATTGACAAAAAAAGTGGACGAAAATGGTAAAATGTAAATTTTTTATAACTGAACTTTTTCTTAGATTTGTTTTTAATTTTAACAGGCCTAAGCTGCAATTTTATTCCTAATTTTTAATAAAAAGTGCAATGTTATTCTCTATGTTCTAATAAATATTAAGTATAAACTAACTAATATTGATATAACTCTTTGACAAAACTTTCACCGATAGTCTTTCGAATCCTGGCATGGCAGTTCATTAGTAGTTCTCCTTCCAAATATACCACACTATTATTTGGAATTAATTTTTTTCATTTTTTTTACCATGCTATTTTTCGGAATTAATTTTTTTTATTTTATTTTAAAAATGAAATATGCATGTGTTATTTAAAAAAATATTTACAAGAATGAAATTAATGTTTTATATTTAAAAAATATAAATATAGATAATATAAAATTTATATGTTAGAAAATTAACATAACCCATGTAACCCATTCATAAACCAACCAATCCAATATAAAGAGTTTAACTTATAACACAGCTGGATTGGGTTGGGTTCAACTCATTTAAAATTTTAGATGGATTGGATGGAAAATCGATCGTAACCCATCCAACCCATCTTTAAACACCCCTACTCTGAAGAGGGCTTCTCCTGCGTTTTGTAATCTTGTCAGCGACTCGACGCATCGCTATCTGCGGATGGCACCTGCACTTTTAGTAGTCTGTAGCAGACTCGATGCAGTCCTCTGAGGAGGACATCTCCTGCGTTTTGTAGTCTTGTCAGCGACTAGACGCATCGCCATCTGCGGATGGCACCTGCACTTTTAGTAGTCTGTAGCAGACTCGGTGCAGTCCTCTGAGGAGGACATCTCCTGCGTTTTGTAGTCTTGTCAGTGACTCGACGCATCGCTATCTGCGGATGGCACCTACACTTTTAGTAGTATGTAGCAGACTCGGTGTAGTCCTCCTTTTGCATTTTTTGTAGTCTTGTCAGCGACTCGGTGCATCGTCATCTGCGGATGACACCTGTACTTTTAGTAGTCTGTAGCAGACTCGGTGCGATCCTCTGAAGAGGATATCTCCTGCGTTTGTAGTCTTGTCAGCGACTCGGCGCATCGTCATCTGCGGATGACACCTGCACTTTTAGTAGTATGTAGCAGACTCGGTGCAGTCCTCCTCTTGCATTTTTTGTAGTCTTGTCAGCGACTCGACGCATCGTCATTTGCGGATGGCTCCTGCACTTTTAGTAGTCTGTAGTAGACTCGGTGTAGTCCTCTGAAGAGGGCTTCTCCTGCATTTTGTAGTCTTGTCAGCGACTCGACGCATCGCCATTTGCGGATGGCTCTTGCACTTTTAGTAGTCTGTAGCAGACTCGGTGTGGCCCTCTGAAGAGGACATTTCTCGCATTTTGTAAGTCTGTAGCAGACCCAGCGCATCGCCGTCTTAGGATGGTCCCTAGCACTTTGTAGTCTTGTTAGCGACTTAGTGCAATCTAAGAGAATACTCACAGTTCAAATCACAACATTGTTCTCGAGGGAGCAGCTGGAAGGTTGTCGCCTCAGGTACGTGCTTCTTTCCCTTTCCTGAATTTTGGCTCACCTAGGCACCCACACATTAGCCTCTCCAAAATTGGGGGCAACTGTAGACACCGGGTCTCGAATAGCCTTGATCAGGATTACCCAATGATGAAATTAAGTGTACCGATTTATAGGCAAAAAGAATGAAAGTTGAAAGTGACGATTTCCTTGTCGTTTTGATTTGTAGGAATAAATAAAAATGTATTTTAAAAATATTTTAAAAATTATTTTGAGACAAAAATGGTATGTTTTGAAATTATAGTTTTTTTAGAAAAAAAAATCGGCAAATGTCTGGTGCGGCAGCGCCCCAGCATGCCGCCCGCGCGCTGCTCCGCAAGCGACACACAGGGCGTCGCGCGCGCGGCCTCGCGCGCAGCGCAGCGCGCTGCTGCCCACAGGAGATGCCCGTCGGGCGCGCCGAGGGGCGTCGCTTGCCCCCTCTTCGCCCGTTTTTGATTTTTTTCAGTTTTTGGCCTTTTTCTTCACTTTTAATGCTTTTTTCTTCATTTTTTTTATAGAATTCAATGCTAAAACCTTTTATTTTCCAAACTCTTCAAATTCATGAGTTTTTTGTGATTATTGGAATTAAATTGATTTAATTCAATTTAATAAAAATTTGATTTTCTTTGGGTTTTTTTTTTATGTATAAAAAGGGGTTTTTAGTAAGAATTGGGGGGGGGGGGGGGGGGGGGGGGATTTTCTTTAGAAAATATTTTCTTCTTCTTTCTTCTCTCAAAAACAAATTTTCTCAAGTTTCTAAAGGATCTCTCCAAGTTAATTCTTATGGCAAAAAGAATAATTTTTGTTCTTGGAAATTTTCTTTTTTTCATTTAATATTTTTTACTTTGAGAAAAATAAATCAATTATTTGTTTTTGAGTAAAAATTTATTTTCAATATTTTATTTTTCTAATATATTCTTACAATCAAGACAAAGAATTGGATCATCTACCTTCATTTCTTCAAGATAAATTTTGAGGGTAAACATTCTTGGCTCAATTTTTTAATTTAATTTTTAATTTAATTTTTTTGTTTCCAATTAATTAGTTAACAAGTAAATTCTTTTGGTTCTATTATTTTCTTCTTATTTCTTATTCTTTTGTTTTTAGTTAATTAGTTAGCATGTAAATTCTCTTAGATCTATATTTTTTACTTCTTATTTCTTATTTAATTGTTCATATTGTTCATATTGAATTGTTCATATATTATTATTATTATTATTATTATTATTATTATTATTATTATTATTATTATTATTATTATTACCATGTGCTCATGTGATTGTCTATATTATTATTGGTATTATTATTATAAACATGTCATGTTAATTTTATTTGCTATTGTTATTGCATGTTTATATGATTATTCATATCCTTGGTTGTTATTGTGTTTTGTTGTTATTATTATCACCATTGTTATTTTTATTACTTTTGCCATAATTTGTTACTAGTATCATTATTGTTAGCATTATTATTTATGTTTTATGCATGCTGAATTTTATGTATATTATACTTTTTATGCATGATTGGATGTTATTGTTGTTATTTTATATTTTTATGCATGTTAAATTTTATCATCATTATTTTATGCTTGTTTATGCATGTTGAATTTTATTATTATTATTATGTTATTTTTTATGCATGCTAAATTGTTAATTAATTAAATTGCATATTTTTATTATGTCATTTTAATTGGCTTGTCATACCTGATGCAATTTTGTTTGCCTTAATTTAATTGTTTTCATGTTATATGTTTAATTTATTTTTTATTACTAACTTCATTTTCATTTGTTTTTATTTTCAATACTCATTTTTATGTGTGAGTTTTTGCCAAGTGGGAGCCCATAGAAACTTGAAGATACCATTTGGATGTTGTTCATTTTTTAATTTTTTTCATTATTTTTGTTTCGTTTGTTTTATCATGTAATTTGTAATAAGTTTATTTAATTTTATTTTTATGCATGTTAATTAAAAAAATCATAAAAATATTTATATTAATTAATTTAATTTTTTTATAATAAAAATGGGACCAATGTCCTAGCTTTTTTCATCCAAAATAAATTGTCACACCCCGTTTGCCCCCCAGTAGAATGAGCCTATATGTGTGAGCATGCATGTGCATGTGTTCAGCATATCATGAGGGTAGTTTAGTAAAATGCATGTTTTTGGGTTTTATTAGTATGTAGTTGCACGTATGACATTAGTGTGTGTGCTAATTGGGAATTGCTTGTGTGCACTTGAGCATATCATTCTATGGTATTTTAAGTTGAGAAGTACTTGTGTGTGTGTGAGTTCATACCATTGTAGGGTGTGCATAAGTTGGGAGTGTGTAGAGTGTGTGTTGTGTATATTAGTTTAGTGTGAGTAGTTGGTTTCCACCAACAGGAAAGTGACAAATGTAGGGATAGGAAAAAGAAGAGTTAATAGAGAAAGGAAAATGGGAAATGCTGGAATTCATTTATTCTTCCCGATTCTTCTTCCTCTTTGACTCATCTTCTTCTTTGCTCTTAATTTTGAAACCCTAAGCTTGGATTAAGCTACTGTTAGTGGAAATCAATCAACCTCTTAGTATTCTGTTGGTAAGTCACTGCATTCCTCATCTTATTTTTCCATTTATTTTCTTCTTCTTCTTCATTGAGTTTATATTTAACTTAGGGTTTGAATTGTTGGATGTTTGTGTTTAGCTGAGGCTCCTCGCGATCCCAAAGGCAAGGAGATTGCTGGGAGTAGTGGGACTAAGTGAAGTGAAGCTTAGAATTCAGGTTTGGGAATTGTTTGTTATGATTTGTGTGATTTTGAGCTTACTGTAAAATTCTAGGGTTTATGTTCTTGAAGAGCTTGATGTATATATATTTATATGTACTTGATTTGGTTGTGTAAATGCTGAATTGAGTTGTATATATATGTTGTTATATTGTTTGGAATGTCTTATGTAAAGTAAGAACAAGTTTGAATGACTTTTAATCAAATTTGGATTGATTTCTTTGTTCTGGGAAATTCTCGAAAATCTGGAAATCGATTACTGTAGAAATCCCCGTCTGTCGCGTGACCAGCCAAGAAGGGAGGCAAGTCACGAGACGTGACTTCCAGTCACGACTCGTGACCTGCCAGATTGAAGCCAGTCACGAGTTGTGACTGCCTGTCACAACTCGTGACCGGCCATGAGGAAGGCAGTCACGAGGCGTGACTCCCAGTCACGACTCGTGACTGGCCTGAGAGAGAATGGTCACGATAGCCAGTCACGTCGTGTGACCAACCCAAAGAAGGAAGCCAGTCACGAGACGTGACACCCAGTCACGACCCGTGACCAGCGCGAGGTAAGGGGCGAGTCACGCCGCGTAATCCACGAGGGACAGAGCCAGTCACGAGGCGTGACCCTCAGTCACGTCTCGTAACCAGCCTTGTGAGGAGGCCAGTCACGTGTTGTGACGCCAGTCACGCCTCGTGACCAGCCAACCTCGCCTGTCACCCCGTTCAGCCCATTTTCTGAAATTTCCCGGATTTTTAACTTATAAATGGATTCCGTAATTTCTTCGAATGAATTTATACTGCTGTATGATGCATGTCATACTTTTATATGCTTTGAAATGCGTGATACCATGATTCTCCTGATGAATTATACGCGATGTTTTGAATTGTGATTTGAATGAGTTATAGCCTGCTAGAGTCAGGTAAGTGGATAGTTAAGCATGCCTAATAGAGTCTTTTAGCTGCAGCCCTCAGTTCAGTTTGGACCCCGATCAGGTCCCCGTTTGGTTCCTCGCGAACCCATCAGTATTAGGATCTTGTTTAAGATCCCCTCAGTATACAAATAATGTGTTTTGATAAAAATGAAATGACTTTTGATTTGTACCTGTGAGGTACCCTCAGTATTCGATTCGTACCCGTAAGGTACCTTCAGTACACTCGTTATCCACTACCTAGAGTCAGCAGGTGTTCATTAAATAATTGATTGAATTGCTCTGTTCTGAATTGAATATATACAGGTGATATCAGAATGAGTATAATGATGGGATATATGTTCAATTAACATGGAAATGGATATGTAATTGTGATGCAAATGTATGGTTTTAATTGGTGAGCATACGATTTTATGAATATTGTTAAGATATTGCAGTTTTTGCATTTGTGAATGTGTTATGCCTTGACGACCATTGTGAATGGCCGTTCATATTTTATGTGTGTTTCCCCACTAATCGTTTATTGCTTAGCACGGTGTTTTTACCCGTGCAGGTGCGGAAGGAGTTTTGATCTGAGAGTCGCCGCCGTCAAGCCAACACAGAAGGGTTTAGTGTAGGGCTTAATTTTGTAATAGTTGATGATTCTTTTTGTATAGAACTCTCGTGTATCAGTTTTGTATCAGCTTCCGCTTTTGTACTTAGATTTTTGGATATGTAATATATTTGGTTTCAGCTAGTTGATCAGAACATTATTGTAATGGTTTGTTATATTAATGTATGATCAGCTTTTGCTTTCCTTTCTGTAAAGTTTTAATTATCCTGTATTTCTGTATGTATGTTATGATTGAATGTATGTTTTGCTTTGTACTTGCTTGGTGACACCTTGACTCATACGACATCTCACTCCTCCTCGGATGGGATCGCCTACGTATGGGAAGGGGGTGTTACAGTTTGTGGTATCAGAGCATAGGTTTAGGCGTTTCTGGGTGTTGTTTGTTCTGTTAATATGTTGAAGTGTATAGATGTGTATGTGTCTAGATCTGTGTTGGCTGATACGGTTGTTTCTTGTTTGTTTAGATGGCTTCTAATTCTGCTCGTGGATCACTTGAGGAATCCGCCGAGAGTGTGAACCCTCAAGCTGTAGATCCATCGATTTCTGTGTCGGCTTAGCATGCTAGGGTCCAGCCCGAGGCCGCAGCCATGCCTTTTGAGGCTATGTTCAGGTTGCATCAGGACATGGCTAGGGTTTTGGAGAGAGTGACTGCTCCTAGAGCACCTATGGAGAATTTGAGAAGGGCAGGAGTTGAAAATTTTTATGGCACAGGTTTGAATGAGTCTGAGATGGCTGAGAGATGGTTAGATAAAGTGAAGCATGCCTTGAGAGAGATTCGGTGTCCTCCCGACCAGCAGGCAGAGTGTGCATTAGTTCTACTGCAAGGGTCTGTTTTTGAGTGGTGGGAATTGGTTTGCAGGCATCCTCAGCTATCGGATCCGATTACTTGGGAGTTCTTTGAGGGTGAGTTTACAAAGAAGTATATTACTCAGACTTATAGAGATGCGAGATTGGCGCAGTTTTTGAGTTTGAGACAGAGGGCTATGTCAGTAGCAGATTATGAGAAAGAGTTCAACAGGTTATCTTGCTATGCTCCGCGTGGGGTTATGACAGATGATTTCAGATGCAAGCATTTCGAAGCGGGGTTGAATGAGTCCTATATTTTCGTCCATATAGAGCCTCATACGGAGCCATTCCAATGCTCACTCGATGATTGTTATTGTACACGAACTCCATTAAAGATACATACTTGTCCCAACTGCGTGACAACTCCAGTACACATCCTCGAAGCATATCCTTAAGAATCTGAATAACCCTCTCTGACTGACCATCGGTCTGAGGATGGAATACGGTATTGAAATTTAGTCGAGTACCCAAAGTTGACTGCAATTCTTTCCAAAACTTCGATGTGAACCTTGGATCTCGATCAGACACAATTGATAATGGAATTCCATGAAGCCGAACTATCTCATTCACATAAATCTCTACTAACTTATCCATAGAATAGTCTAGTCGAACCGGTAAGAAATGAGCTGATTTAGAGAGCCGGTCGAGTATAACCCAAATCGAATCGTGCTTTCCTGAGTCAATGGAAAACCAAATATGAAATCCATCGTGACATCATCCCACTTCCATTGAGGAATGGGTAAAGGATTAAGCAAACCCGATGGGACTTGATACTCGGCTTTTACTTGTTGACATGTTAAACACTTCGAAACAAAATCCACTATGTCCTTTTTCATGCCCCGCCACCAATAGAATTGCTTGAGATCTCTATACATTTTATCTCCTCCCGAATGTATAGTGAAAATCGTAGAGTGTGCCTCTTGCAAAAGCTTTCTTTTCAAATCACTGACATTAGGCACACACAAATGATTCCCCTGCCTTAGCACCTGTAGACACCGGGTCCTGAGTCAGCCTAAATCAGAGTTACCCAATGATAAATAGATGCCTGTTCACAGGCAAAAAGGTTGAAAGTGATAATTTTCTTGTCAAATTTGCATTTTAGAATAAAAGAATAAAAAAAATAAAAAATGTATTAAAAATTAAATTTGAAAATTATAGTTTTTTTAGTTAATTTTGAATTTTTTTTTAAAAAAAAATCGGATGTCAGCCGTGTTGGCGCGCGGGGCGCCAGCGCGCTGTGCACATGAGAGACGTGCGGGGCGTCGCCCGCGCAAGGCGTCGCTCCGCACGCTGGGCGAGCGCGTGCTTCCCGACGGGCATCGGTCGCCCCCGAGCCTGCCGAAATGTGATTTTCGCCATTTTTTCCGATTTTTCTTGATTATTTTTTGAATTTTCACCATATTTTCCAAGATTTTTAGTGTTAATTCCCTTTTGTGAACCCAAATTAAGGAAATTTCAATAAAAACTCAATTTTCTTCCTTAATTAATGATTTTTTTCATTTTTATTCATTTAAATAGAAAATTTAGAAAGAAGAATAGGAGAATTTTCTTTTGATAAAAAATCTTCATTTTTCTTTTCTTCTTCTTCTCCAAGAATTCTCTCTACATTTCTTTTATTTTTCTTCTCCAAATAAACAATTCTTAAGGTTAAAAAGTTAATTTTTAATCAAAAATTTTTCTTGGGACAAAGAAAATCAATTTTTGTTCTTGAGATTTGTTTGTTTATTATCAATTATAATTTCTTGAAACAAAGAAAATAATTATTTATTCTTGGTAATTAAATTTTTTTTCTTTCATTTTTTATAATTTTAATCAATAATCATACTTGAGACAAATAAATCAATTCTTTATTCTTGAAAATTAATTCTTTTTCTTCTATTATTTTTAAGCAATTTTCTTTTGGAATAAAATTTCAATTTTTATTTTTTATTTCTACTTTGTGAATTAAAGCAAGGAAAATCAATCATATTTTTTTCTCCATCGAATCCGAAATCTGAGGATAAACATTCTAGACTCAATCTCTTAATTTTATTTTTCTTTTATTTATTTTTGTTCATATTTAATTAGTAATCATGTATATCTTTTAATTTATTGTTTGTTTATTTATTTTATGTGATTTTAGATATAGATTTAACATTTTTAATGTTCTTTTTACTTTATCTTATTTAATTGTTTATTCTTCCTTTCTACTACTACTACTACTACTACTACTACTACTACTACTACTTTTATTATTATTATTATTATTATTATTATTATTATTATTATTATTATTATTATTATTATTATTATTATTATATCATAATTTTTCATTATCATTATTATTATTATTTTATTACTCCTATTAGCATTATTATTGTTGTCATTATTATTTTTATTATTATTATTATTAGTATTATCATCATCATAATTTGTGTTTTTATTCGTGTTAATTTAGTAATATGTTAAACTATCTGTTTTAATATGTCATTTAATTTAATTGTCATCCGTAATGCATATTTTATTTATTATTTATTGTTGTGTGTGTTTAATCAATTTTCTTGATTTAATTACTAACATTATTTTATTTGTATTTGTTTTTATTTTCAAATCTTTGTTTTTCCTTATTTGAGCACCCATGCGAACGAAGGAGGAGATCCGAGGATTTATCTTTTTATTGTATTCATTATTTTTTCTTTATTTGCCTTTTTAATTTATTTATCATGTAATTATTAATAAAATCATTTATTTTATGAACGTTTAATTAAAAATCATACAAAAATATTTTTATAAATAAGTTGAATTTTTCTAATAAAATAGGACCAATGTCCTCGTTTTTCATCCAAATAAAATTGTCACTTTAAAATCTTTCTTTCTAAACATGTATGCGAGGACCAATGTCCTCATCCTTAATAAATAATCCGTTTTATGTATAATTTACATTTATTTACATTGGGGGTTGTATTTCACCCCTAGTTTTATTATAATTTATTATATTTTTATTTACCCTTTTTTTATCTTGCCTTTATTTATCGTTTTTATTATGTGATTGATATGTGGTCTAATTACTGTATTTAAATGAACTAGAAAAGCGATGAAATCTTAAATTCAAAACTCAATTGTAATTTAATCAAGGTATGAATAAATGGGAAGTCCCGAACCATCTCTGGTCTTAGGCTCAACGAGATTGGAGGACCATCTCAATATTTTATTGGGGTGGGGCCTCTAAAATATCTCTTGTTGCGTAAAATAGGCCCAATTTGTATTGTCTTAGGCTCCATGAGGTTAGAATACCATCTCAATGTTCTATTAGGATGGGAACTCCAAAATATCTTCGGCTTGCCCAAAATAGACACAGATGCGTTGTCTTAGGCTCATTGAGGCTAGACAATCTTTTTCAATATTTTATTGGGTGGCGACTCCAAGAAACCTCCTTGTTGCCCAAAATAGACGCCTTTCCAATCTCTTACAAGTTTTTATGAATCTCTCCCGAAAGCCCTAAAAGCGGGTCTTCAGGGCCTCCCGGGGTTCGGCGCGCGTCATAGTGGTGACTCCATTGGGGACATAAGAGAATTCACTTCCAAAGTACCTTGATTAAAATATATAAATGAATTTTAATTTAAAATTTCATCCCTTTCCGAATTGCATTGCATTTCATTAGAGCCGTAGATCTATGCTAGTTTAGTCCCTATTCTTACCCCGGTGCGTTCCTAAAGCACAACCCTACGTTCACTCAATGTAGGAAAGTGTTAAGGATAATCACCAGCCCAAGCCTCGTACCATCATGGTATATTAAATGGAGACCCGATTGGTCATTTTGCTCATGATGAGCTACACCCATTAGTAGGAACCATGCTTGGGTAGCCCTAAAATATCATCACCTTTGACCAAAACTCATGTAATGGCAATAGATACTTTTCCTAGGTGAAATGTACCTTAATACGATGCTTGCTATGTGGGCCATTATATATTGAACAAAATCAACCAAATTAAATGGTCTTTTATCAAAGGCTTTTATGCCTCGGTGAGCCCATCTTAATTTAGTTGAAATGTTTAAATATATAAAGGCCAAAATTCATATGTATGCACATTAGATAAGAGATGTTATGCTGCCGATTTTTCACCATGCACCATACGCGTCCGTTGGGTTCCCTGTTAACCCATGGACCAAGCCCACCTAGGAAAGAGACCGCATTACCTCGTGTGTGGGAGTAATAAGGTTGAAAGGATCTACTTGCTTGTATGTGGTTATAAATATTACAGAACACACGATCATGCATTGTATATGTCATTCATGTATCATTCTAATAATTTAAATCTCTTAGCCATCATCGATTCATCTAAGTGGCCTAGAGGTTCTGACAGTCGACTAGTGAGGACAAATCTGCTCTTTGAGTTGCTGGAATTGGTGTCTGATTGGGGTTCTGAGAGTGAATTATATTCTTCACAATATACTTCAAAGTTAAAAATGGCCAACCTACCTAGAGAATCTGATGCAACCTGTACCCTGACTGCTAAGGAGTTGGATAGGAAACTAAAGAAGTTTGAAAGGAAGATTAGGCATGTTTAATGAGAAAATGGTCACTATGATGATTGCCTTTAACAGACAACTTAGAGAACCTGCTATTACCTGAGTCAAACCAATCAAAGTTAGGGAGACTTTTAGGGTAGGATCATCGGCTAACCTACCTCCTCAAGTCGTTCATTCCGGGGGCAAACCTCTTGTAACACCCCAAAATGGCCCTAAAAGATTTTAAGAGTTTTGATGAGGCAATTTGACATGTGGCGTCGTAGGAGCGTGACACATGGCAAGAGATTTAATTGGTTTACATGAATTAATAAAGAAACAAGTGGCAAATAAGTATAAGACACATGTCTTAGCTTAAGATAATTGTAGGAATTAATAAGGTAAGTGGCATTAATAAGCAAAGTTAATGTTGGATAGAGTTTGACCATCTGCCTCCTTCTTTCCTTCTCTCATGTTGGTTGCTTTGGCTTTTGGTTTCTTTCTTTTCCTTTGGTTTTCTACCGTTCTCCTCTCCTTTCCATTTCTTTTGTTCCTTCTTCTTCTTTCTTGGTCTATTTTGAGTGAATCCCTTGGATTTATTTGAAGAGTACAAGAAGAGGTAAGTGGTTTGATTTCTAACTAGCATTGGTCTTCTTCTTCTACTTGATTTCTGCTTTTGATTTAAAGTGAGAAGAAGAATAACTCTAAGTGTTTTATATGCTTTTGGTTTAAGCTGTGGCCAAGAAGGTGGATAAAGGTAAAGAAAAGGTCAGAGCTGAATAGAGAGCTGAATTTGAGCTTCCTAGAGGTAGGGATCGCGTGCAATTTCATTATTTTTGCATGTATTTGCATGAAAAATATGATTAAGTAGGGACATGAGTGAATAAAGATGAGCATGAGGAGCTTAATTGGCTTAATTGCTCATTAGACTATATGTGTTAAATGTTCATTTTGATTGCTTACAGTGTCTAAATGTTGAAGTTGATTTGTATAATTTGAGTGTAGGAGTTGTGTATGGGGTTTTACAAGTTAAAAGTATGGTTTTTCTGGAAAATCTGGGCCAGGAAGGGTTACACGGCGGTATGAAATACCATACCGGCGTGTAAACACATTCTGGAATTGTTATTTTTGCTTGTCTGACCAGTTACACGGCGGTAAGGGCATTTCATACCGCCGTGTAAATGCTCCCTGGATAGCTATTTCCTTTGGTTTCAGTATGGTTTGCGTGAAGTGTGAGTGGAGGAGCATGACTCTTGCTCATGAGCACGAGTTGTGCTCAACCAGAGAGAAAAGGGAGAGGGGGCGCGAGATGTGCTCCAGGAGAAGAAGAAAAAGAAGAGGGAGCACGAGTTGTGCTCGTGAGCACGAGTCGTGCTCAACCAGAGAGAAAAGGAGGGAGCGCGAGATGTGCTCCAGGAGGAAGAGAAGAGAGCACGAGTCGTGCTCATGAGCACGACTCGTGCTCCCTCTCCTTCCTTCTCTGCAGCGTCGCCTTACACGGCGGTGAGAGATTCTCATACCGCCGTGTAAGTTGCTTCTGTTTTGAATTGTGCATTTTGAACAGAGATATAATTTTTTAGGGTTTTCCTATTCCATTTGGTCTCTATCCCTTCAAAAATGACCTTTTTAACCTCTTGCATGATAAATACAAATTAAGCGAACATGATTAGTAAAATTTGTACATGAATTAAATACTTCTGTGTTTGATAAAATTATTTGAATTATAGTTTATGTTTTCGTAATAAGGCAAAGCGTGACCGAGTTATTTAGCAAGCCTGATTACCGTTATAGTGGATAGATAAGCATGCTTATAAAGGGTTAGAGTGCAGCTGCTAGAGTTGGCCTGAATTGTGCCCAAAGTTTTGAATACCTTGTGTATTCCATAGAGTTTGAGTTAATTCTCCACATGTAAGATGCTGTAAACAGTATCTAGAGTTACCCGTATCCACCATGAAAGGATTTCAGGCTTATTAATAGGTTATAGTGAACATGAAATGATTTCGAGGATTGTTCTGAATAAATGTTATAGTATAGGAAAGTAATGTTATAATACATGAGAGTAATGTTTTAAGTACATGACAGTTTTATATACAAGTATATGTTTATATGAATCTGGACACATAGTTAATGTATATTGGAATAAATAATCTGTACAAGTGTGAAAGTTATATGCATGAGCTATTTGACTATTGTTATGTGAAATGTGTGCTTATTTGTGACTTCGTAAAGAAGTCCTCTGCATTATTTTTCATCCCCACTAAGCGTTATCGCTTAGCACGGATGTTTGTTTCCGTGTAGGTCTACAGGTTTGGACTTAGTGGGAGCGCGCATTTGCGGGTTAAGGCCACTAGGAGTTGTGTTTTTATCTCTTTTTGTATACGTTAGAAATAGAGTTTATGACATTTTGAGTAACATCATTATGTAAATGTATATGTAAAGTTAAATGAAAACAAGTTGTAATATGAACATGTACAAAGATAAATATGTATATATATATATGTAGTTGATATGAATTTCATATTGAGCCCTAGTGTAATATTATCTTATTTTATTATTCTTGTATGGATATGCATAATGCTATCGCTTCCGCTAGTGTGTGTGTAACACCCCAAAACCATCCCAGTAGTTTGAGCCTGTCCGTGTCTGTATGTGTGTATTTGTATGTGTTATATTGGATTATTTAATTAATTTATGTGTATTAGTTTGAGAAGAGGAATTAGGCTAGTGTATAGGTGGGTGTATAGAAGTAAGGTATGAGCAAGAGATGGATTATTGTGCATAGTAATGTATGGGAGTAGGGTGTGATATAGGGCAAGTGTCTTTTGGAGAGAGTGACATGTGGTGTGGCATATGGATAGGTTAACATTTAATGAGTTTGGTGAGAGAGAGAGAAGGCAGCCATTCCCTTTTGATTTCCGTTCTCCCTCTCTTCTCCACGCCACTTTCTTCACTTCTTCTTCTTCTTTCTTTGTTCTTCCTTTTTCTTTGCACAATCTTGCTCCCTCTTCTTTATTTGAGTAATTAGAGTTGTTTGGATAGTAATTTTGAAGCTCAAAGGTGAGTAGGGGTTATGGATGCCTTGATTTCTTCTTCTTCCTCTTCTCTAGGTTTAGGTTATATATATGTTTTTATGTGGATTGCTTTAGAATTGATCTTGGCTATTGTGGATTTGTGGTTCAGAGGAGGCTCCTAGACCGGATAAAGGGAAAGAAATCGCTAGCAGGAGCGGAGCTCGCGAATAGGAGCTAAGGAAAGAAGGTTTGGGAACGTTTGTCTTTTTATGTATATTTGTGATTTGAGTTTGATAATTGTGATTTTGCTTTGATTGGGAATATGAGTTGTGTTATTATAGCTTGAATTGGAATGAGTGTGATATGTGATGTGAGAGAATGAATATTGTTGAAGGATTTGCAGGGAATCATGTGAATAGTTGCAATTAGTGTTAAAGTTGCTGTTTTGGGATTTCTTGGAATTGAGCATGTATTTGGCTTGATTTAATTAAGATAAATAGTGATAAAGCTGGGTTTTTAATTATATGATGAGTTGTTGATGCTTGTGTTGCTCAATTTTGAGGTTTAGAATCAATTTTGGAAGTTTGGATGTGAATTTTTGTGTGAATTCTGCAGATTTTGGGCGTAAGAGCTGAAAAACCCGTGTCTGTCGCGAGCGCAACAGAGTGCGGAGGTTTCAACCCTCGCGCCGGTGCGAGAGATGTCGCGCCAAGGAACTCGAAGGAGCTCTCTGTCGCGAGCGCGACGGAGTGCTCGAACTTCGAACATATGCAAGGCTCTCTTCTGTCGCGAGCGTGACAGAAGAGCAGCACCTACGTCCTCTCGCGAGCATGAGATCACTCGCGATCGCGAGACGAGGCGGGGAGGTGTAACTTGGCTTCTGTCGCGAGCGCGACAGACGTGACTTCCAAATTTGATTTCTTCTTCTTTTTGCTTAATGACTTGATTTCTTTTGCATGTACTCTTTGATTTAAAGCCTCGAATACCTATTTAAATGAATAATATGTATGTTAATTTGACAAGATTTCGTATAACCTGCTAATGTCGGAAAGTGGATAGTTAGGCATGCCTAATAGAGTTATGTGTTGCTGCAGCTATGTGTACGATTTTGGACCCTGATCAGGTCCCCCGATCGGATCCTCGCGATCCTTCTGTTTGAATCTTTCTTAAGATTCTATGTGAAAACAATTTGGAAGCAAAATAAAAAGAATGACTCGATACCTTCGGGTATCTATTTGTCCATAATATGATATTGATACTCTCAAGTATCTATGTGTACTCGTTATCCACTCTTTATGATTAAGCAGGTGTTAGTGTATCTTTGTACAAGAACATTGAATGATAATATAAATAATTGAACTGATTATGTATGAGCTTATATCTATAATTGTATCATTGTCATGTACCTTCTGTTGTCGTCACTGTGAGTGGCGGTTATGCATTTGTGTTTTCCCCACTAAGCAATTTCGCTTAGCACGGGTGCTTATCCGTGCAGGTGTGGAAGGTTTTTGGTACGCATGGTCTGGGTGTGTCGCATCGGGAAGGCCAACGCAACTAGAGATTGAAGTTTTGTAGTATAAGTTTTCCTTCTTTTGTAATAGATATTATGTTTTGTTAACCCTTCGGAACAGTGTACTTTGGACTTTTGTTTATTGGTATTTTTGGTTTGTAAACTGATGTAAGATGTAAAGACCTCTTTTTGTATATTAATAAAAGTATTCATTTTGCTCTGTATCGCTCTTCTTTCTTTTAAAGTTTTTATTTAACTCTGATATATCATTTTTGTATGTGATGTTTTCCTTGTTTGTACTAGTGGGATGTGACACTCCTACCTATCTGGATCCTTCTCCCTCTGATATGAGGAGAAGTCTCCATGGTATAGGTTGGGGTGTGACAGTGTGTACACGTAAGTGTCCGCGTGGCGCCCCGATATCCTTCTAGGGGGTATGGGGGTGTTACACCTCTACTCTTTTCACCATTTGAGCATGGGAGAAGTAAGAGACTCGCTTCAGAGTGTGATCCACCTGAGATACAAGTCTTAAAAATCAAAAAAGCAAGGGCAGAATATGAGGCAGACTCAAATCTTGGCCTGAAAAATACATCAGAAAGATTTTCGATATGGTTGCCAAGATAAATGGGAAAGACAGAAGATCAAAATCATTTACAATCAGTAGGTATGTCCGATCTCTCAAATCTGGGAAAGAGAATGGGTGATCTCGAGGAAGAAATCATGAAGTCTAAGCTTGCAACCACTCAGGCGCCTTTCAAAAAGGCTTTTGCTGCCTCTATAATTCCAAAAGTTGGTTCGATAAGGGAAGTATCAACTACTCGAAGGCATTACTCTAACCTTGGTAAATCCTTATCTTGGGTGCTCGAGAGGCTTATGAAAAAGGGAAAATTACAGCCATTATCGGCTAGGCCTGCCTTAAGCCAAGGGAAACCTGGTCATAGAACGGATCAATTTTGTATTTTCCACCAACACACTGGGCACTTAACATATTAGTGCCGAATTCTGAGGGACCAAATTCAGGATCTCATCGACAACAAGGAGATTACTGACCTAGAGAAGAGGGGGAAATAAAGGCCAATGATAGATGAAAGATATTGGTTGCAGAGCCTGCATTGCTAGGATTTTTCTTTAGTATATGTGTTTGTCTTCATATTTGAGCTTTTCAATAATGGTGTATATGGTACTGATCATTTTAAGTATATTGATGGTTTTTGCTTATGATTCTCATGATTTTGCTATACATGATCACATCCATTTGCATTAACTCATCAAATATCACTGCATTTAATCTCAGGACGTTGGGAAATCCTAAAAAAATCTTGATAGCATCTGATATAACTCCTGAAGAGTGAGAGATATAAATAAAAAAAAAGAAAAAAAATGGGCCTTTGCTTGGACATTTAATGACATGCTTACAATTGACAAGGACATTGTGGGGGCGACGCTGCTTTAATATGCCAACATGACGATGAGCAAAGTTTCAAAAGCTATTCCTTTGCCACTTCAACATCCTGGATGCATACAGTGCAGCCAAGCAAAATAAAACTCCGTTCATTAAAGGGCTACGTCAGCAGTTAGACAGATAAAACTTCGGGCCTTCACAAGGAATATATAGCTCATTAGAACCAAGCTTTAAAATTGATTTCCTCCCAACCATTTGAGATGTTCACTCCAAACCCAATCAAGATTGACCTTTAACCATCTGAAACCAAGATAAGTAAAGCATGAAACCTTATAGCCAAATTTAGAAGGACAACTCATTACCTCAAAAAAAAAAAATAAATAAAAAAATAAAAACAAAAACAAAAAAAAAAGAAGAGAAAGAAAAAACCACCATCTTGCCCTATACTATTTGAGGCTAACTTGTAACCTAATCTCAAACATTAGAGGATACTTCAGAAATCAAGCCATCAAAGCCAACAAAAGGAAAGTACAGGCTTTCACAGTTAAGTTTCAAATAGAGAACTCACTACTTCAGCCAGTTTACACAAGAGTCAAGATGAAGCCTTTGGTGGAAAAAAAAAGAGAAAGGACACCATCGAAAGGAGCAGCCGTCCTGGCTGACAATGATTGAAAGAAAATTCAAAGAAACCAATTGACACCGACAGACTGAAAGAGGTTCCATAGCAAAAGCTAAAAAAAAAGAGAAAAATAAATAATAAATGCCCCACGGGTCGAAAACCGAAAAATGCGATCTTACTAAAATTGGGGGCCCTGCCAGGATAAAAAAAAAATCATCCTGGGTAAAAATTAAAGGCTGAGAGAAAATTTTCAATCATGAAAACCCAAGAGGGCTGATTGATAACAGGAGTTTGATGCTCACAGGATCTATCCCAAGATTAGATGAGGTCTTGTATTTTTTGAGATTAATGCCAAACAACGATCATGTGTAATGAAATCAAACTGAAACATATGCATTTACGCCATAATATGTTGACATGATCAGAGTAGTTTCATTTTGCATACTCAAAATTATCTAGCACATTGTTACTGTCTACCCTATGCTACTCTCACCACTTAGGTCCTTCAGCCGACTCATTTTGCTATCAACTGCGAAGGCAATTCTACAGCACCATCATGAGAAGAATCAAGCTCAGACGGCCATGACATGGGCATAAGTACATGCTGATCACACTAGAAGATCTTTGGTAATAGCTTCAACCTCTCTATAAAAAAAAAAAAAGCCGTTAGAGATAAAAACCGTAATTGACTCTCTAAGCAAAAGTTAGGTGAAAGGATAGGGTGAAAACCTGGAAACAGGCAGTCTGTCCTTAAAAAAAAAAGAAAAAGTCACTGGATTGGATTGGGTCCACTCCAGGCAAAAATAAGGCACAGGGTCATGTGAAAATCCGCAAAAGATGCATTTTTTACTAAGAAAAGCTAGTGTAAAAATCCACAGGGGCCGCACTACCTTCAAAAAATGACTACAAGTATCAGATGAGAACCTCACAACCCCAAATGTACGAAATTCAAAAGCAATTCCAAAGGGCATCGATCCTACAGCAAGTTGAGCCCAGCTCGGTTATCGCCTCCAAACTCACTTAGATGAATTCTCGTCCTGCATTTTTGCATGACCCATGCATTTCACTTGCATGCTCACTATTTTTCCTGCATATTTCGTTTTCCAAAGTTTTGCAGTAAGAGATATTCAATGCGGACACCGACAAAAGCCGAGTGACGACATCAGTCCAAATATCAGATCAAACACCAACCCAACAATGAACCAAAGACCTCTCAGGGGGCAATCAACCAAAGGGCTCTTAGTGGGCACCACTTCACATCTCATAAGGGTTAGCACGATAGCGACACTACCATTCTATGGAATGTTAGCACGACCACGGCACTACCAGTTCAGAAGGATTAGTACGATGACGGCACTACCACTCCACGGAGGGTTAGTGACGCGTACTCAGCAAGTGTACTGAATCGGCAAGTAATATAGTGGAATATAATTAAGACCACAAGTTATCGAACCCAAGGGACTGTGTTGTGCAAGTGTTTGACAATTAATTGTATGCTAAAGAATTCCCAATATTTTTGATGTGGTGATTGTTTAACTAAAAAAAATCAATAATCTAACTGATGATATTAATATCTAAGAATATTAACGAAATAATAATACAGCAATTTGATAAAATGACTAAGAGATCTTGCTAAGGAATACCCATTCTCCCCAATAATATCATGTGAATAATTGATTCAACAAATTCATATACAATAAGTGAATAATCTAGCCTATACCATAGCTTGCCTTTCGGATCCAGCTTCTCTAAAATATGCACTTACCAATCCGGATTCAGCACATAAATTAGCATTATTACAGATCTTAAGTTCTAAGTTAAATAATCTTACCATTACGGATTCAGATATCAAACTCATTTATCTTCCACCATTCTGAACCTATTGAAATAAACATTCACAGATTTTAACTACCAATTCGGATTCATCAAATCAATGAAAGTTGATTAAAATAGAACAGAACATGTGTACGTATTTATGGGTTAATTGCAATCAAAGTTTATCTTGGTAGATCTCCCCTTAACTTGCATTCAAACCAGCAACAACAGATAATTTCAGAGAAGATAAAACTGAAGTATATTTGTATGTATTTTTGAACTAATTACCATTAAAGTTTATCTTGGTAGATCTCCCCTTAACTTGTATTCAATTCAGCAACAACAAATAAAATCAGAGAAGATAAAACTGAAGTATATGCATAATACAATCCATACAAAATATTCACATGATTTACTGGGGATTTAAGGCATCCCTTAACAAGAAATAAAATTACTCACTCATATTTGAAATAAAGACTGAATTAAATAGAGAGAAATTGATATTACCCATTTTAATCTGAAAATGAAATTCGTACAATAATAAAATTGATGTTCTTCCCGTTTGATCTATTCTCAAAACTTCAAAAATAAATAATAAACTCTCTCTTTATTCCCCTCAGAATTAAAATAACCACAGCTTACATTAAAATTCTAAGATGATCTTTTTTTTTAAAAAATCTAACTCTCAAGTTGCAGAAATAAATCTTATTTTTTTCATTCCAGAAAAATCCCATCGACCCCCTTCCAATCTAACTTCAGTCCCTAAATAACCGTTCAAAGTTCAAAGTCAAAAAGTGGCCTTCAGAGTCTTTGATTTTGTGCAGATTTGGTTCACAACTAGGTTACACGGCGGTATGAGAGTCTCTCACCGCCGTGTAACATGCCTCTGGTCAATAATCTTGACATTTTGCTCCCTTGTCCAGTGCCGCAATTTCTGGAAATTTTACGCCTCACACGGCGGTATGAGACTTCCATACCGCCGTGTAACAACTTACGTAAGGGATGATTCTCGTGGTACACGGCGGTATGAGTCTTCCTTACCGCCGTGTATTGCCCTTCTGCTGCTCTCTTTTATTTGCGTTGCACACGGCGGTGAGGAATAACCTTACCGCCGTGTAAACTACCTAAAAATGCCAAAATTAACATAAATCTTCATTTATTGCACCAACTAACATTAAATGACATTTTATCAAAAATTAACACAAATAACAGCTTTTAGACTAAGAAATAATCTCTAAATTCACATCAAAACATTGTTTAATTTAAACTTATCAAAATACCCCACACTTAGCTTTTGCTCGCCCTCGAGTAAAATAACTTCTTCAATTCCAGCCATCTCAATTTTCAAGCAGGAAAATGGAAATTCAGAATACCAAACAAACACTTAGTAAATTCCACTTTAGAGTAATCTTCACTCAAACAAGTTTTAAACGAAGAAAATACAATCGAATTTCTGATGTGTGTGTGCAAAGGCCAAAACCAATGTTTTAATATTTTTCAAAACTTAAAAATTCCAGCATCAATCAATTAAGAGCAAATTTAATCAGTGCATGAATGTACTTCTGGTTTCTCACTTGAAACTCTAGAAACACCATAGGCCTCTCCTTTAGTACCGGAACCCGAAGGTCATCTCCACTGAACAAATTAAAATATAAACATGATCATTAGGTCTTAAGCAGGTTGTAATGTATGGTTCAATCGGTGATGGCTAACAAGAGAAGTTTAGGAAATCAAATGAAGATTCAGCCACTCTACCAACTAACACTGCTACCCAAAAATTTTCATCACCTACTTCCAATCTATCAACAATTGCCAAGACTTAGCTATTTCCCAAATATAAAAAATTTTATCACCAGAGAAATAATACGATACAATTTCTTTCTCAGTCCCTATTATACCCCAATATTGTCTTCTAATAGAGGATACCCCACACTTGAATTTTGCTATACTCAGAATTAATTTTTATTTTATTTTATTTTATTTTATTTTATTTTTTTTTTTAATTGCACTTAGTGGGATACTTATATCCTCTATTTTCTTGCAACTTACTTGTCAAGCAATATCCCAAAATTCTTTAATTTTTCTTACCCATTTATTTACTACTAAACACCTTATTTCAACTTTCAATATCTTCCCAACCCAATCCTAGAGTGGCCAATTCTTAGAAGGGATAGGCAAAAGCATTTAAGTTAAATGGCATATTAAGTGTGTAACAAGAAAAATTTCAGAGTACGCTTTTAGCATACCAATTCAGCTCAATGGGGCTAGCAATGGAAAATTAATTCACTAGGTGGGAATAAGTTTATTTTAAGTAGCTTCTCAAAAGAATTAATGCCTAAATCATGTCAACATTTATGCCTTAATTGCTATATCGTTTCGAAGGGCAATGAGGAAGGTTCTAGTGTTCTAAAAATTTTCTGATCAAAAGATTTCATGCTGGTTTTTCTTTACTTGTAAAAACTGGCCTAAGTGCATAATTCATGGAAATTGCAATTGTATATTTCTACTTTGAAAATTGTTAAGAAAAATAACTTTAAGACAGAATCTTACTCTCTTGTCGACTAAGTGCTCTGAATGACCTTTTCAAGATTAACAATTGAGCTGGAATAACAACTTAGAAATTTGTTAAGCTAAGCATGAGTTAAATTGATGAGCTCAAAACACAAAATATAACTTAAACAACCAACTACAGAAACCATTATAAAAAAGCAGAAAATATAACTTGTAAAATATAAAAGCAAAAGAAACAAAAGAAATAATAAACTTAAACTTACTAAAGTACTGCAGGGTTAGTCACATCACATCAAAGTTACACAAACTAGCTACCCCACACATAAAAACTTGTTGTCCCCAGCAAGTGATTCAAACAACCAAAAATAACAAAAGAAACAAAATAAAAGATCAGATAACTTCCCAGAAAATCAATCCTGTGGTGGTGGTGGTGGAGGGAAATGATCTCTCATGGTCTGATAAAACCGCTTCTGCTCCTGCCGAGAGAGATACATGGAATGCTCCAGCCTTGACAGACTCTGTGCTTGCAAAGCTAACTGCTGCTCATGCATATCTAATCGTCCCATAAGCTGAACATGTTCAGCATGGGTATCCTCCATGAAGCTCTCCCACTGGTCTAAGCGAGAATTGATTTGAGCCTGTCCAGTCTGCAAAGCCTCAAAATGGGCAGTAAACTGGGAAAAATCATATGCTGGCATGGCGGGGGCGGGTCCTGCAGCAGCTGCACCTGCAGCCTCCTCTGGCTACTCATCCTCTTCCTCAGCCCCTTCTACGGGCAACTGTACTCGACCCCTTTCAATGAGGCGCAAGTATTCTTCCCTTGTGGACAATCTGACTTGTTCATGAAACTGATGATCATCCACAATGATCCTCAAATTTTTCAACATCCTAAAGTCCAGTAAATTACTATCTCCCAAATCGGGTCCCAACGAGCTAAGGCCTACTCGCTTAGCCAACACTGTGACCACCCATCCGATCACGATTTTCTTTACTTTCCTGGGATTAGCATGCAAGTCCTCAAACTTCTTCCATAAAAAATAAGCGCCATTTAATGGGATCTGGTGGATCATGCAATGCAGAAATAATGCCTCAGCCTGGTTCACCACTCCAGCTGCTTCAATGTGTCCATAGAAAGAAAGGGCGAAAAATCGATGTAAGATCCTCAATGCATGGTCCCTCAGATGGTGGGCCTTAGACTGTCCGGTGACATATTGCGTGGCGATGATTGGATTGCGGATTGTGGCCCACACTGCCTGCTTATTCAAGTCGGGCAGATGTCTAGCTCCATCCAATGGAAAACCCAAGGCATCTACGAATTCATTAAAGGTTAGAGTGTGTTTTCTCTTGTTTAACCAGAATGTTACCTCCCCGGGGTCCTCCTCATCATCATTATCAATCTTGCAATCTACAGTGGCCAGAAAATCCCTTGTCAATTTCGGATGAACTCGCTCCCTTTTCTGAAAGAAGTCTGTCCATCCTATCCCCTCAATCAAATCATTGATTTCTTCATTTATCCCCAATGTCCGTAGTGCATCAAAATCAATAAATGTAGAAGGTAGGAAGGTTGCCTCTGATAGACATTCGTATGCAGTATGGCACCTTGTAGGGACCCATGATGGTATTGAGCTATTCTGAGAGGAGGATGCCTGGTCCGTTCTTGATCTTTTTGGAGCCACTGCATCAATATATAAACACAATTAGAAGGGATAAACAAGGCTTAAATTTTCAACAAAATAATAGACAAGCCCATATTTAGATAAAAACAATTTGCAATCATTAAAACTTCAAAGCCACAATGAAAATCTTTAGCAAGGACAAAAGCCAGCATTTATGATAACAATGCATCCCCTAGTTCTCTTGACAACAAATGCACAAAAGAAATAGATTGTGAAAAATTACAGCATTCTCACCGAATTGTCATACTGCCATAATGTTTACATGCTTAAATGCCCACTCAAACGGTAATCACAGCTCGCGACAAACATATTTCAGAGTGTATGAAAACCCAAAAGAAAACCATGGTTGACAACAACTATATAACAGAGAAGGGTTAATGAACACTCATTTAGGCATTTTGTCAAACACTTGGTGAGCACCACTTTTTGTGGATAAAAACAGCATCTCTCAATCAATTGTTACCCAAAATTCGTTCAAATATCATCCAGTAATCCATATATTCATCAACTCAGCATGATTTAAGAGAATAAAAACACTGATTCAATTATCAATTCAGAGCAGAACATACACATCACTAAATTCGCCTAAATCTAGCCACAAAATAAAAAAAAATGTTACAAATCCAACAACAAATCCACAGAATTCGACATCAATCCAACCAACCATTACAATTTAAGACACATAATCTAACCATTATTTGAAAATTAACACATAAAATCCACTTATTTCTTAAAGAAAGAATTAATTAAGAAAAGAGGAACTGAAAAATACCTAAACCCTAGAACAACAGAGAAACAAAACCAAAAAGAAGAACGAAGGTACAAAATGAAAAAGAAGAAGAAAAGAATAAAAGAAACTTACTTGGATCGAAGAATGCAGACTTGATGTGCAAAAGTTAGGTTTAGAATCGATTTTTTTCACTTGAAAATTGTGTTCGCAGAACTTGGGTTAAAGGGATATGAGAGAGGGAAGTTTTGT
The DNA here is from genome assembly GCA_947683425.1 of Excoecaria cochinchinensis. NCBI lineage: Eukaryota > Viridiplantae > Streptophyta > Magnoliopsida > Malpighiales > Euphorbiaceae > Excoecaria > Excoecaria cochinchinensis. Next base: position 10,905,517 of record CANTUQ010000050.1, read on the forward strand.
TTTCAAAAATTTGTGCACAAGAACTGGCGACAGGGGTTTTTAAAAAAAACAGATTTTAACGTGTTACACGGCGGTATGCTAATTCCATACCGCCGTGTACAACGTGACTGCAAATGGGGATTTTTAATTTACTTCTTACACGGCGGTATGCTAATTCCATACCGCCGTGTAAAAGCACCACTGGAACTTCGTTATCTTAAATCCCGATTTACACGGCGGTATGAGGATTCCTCACCGCCGTGTAAAACGCCACTGTCCCAGTTATGAAAATGCTCGTGTCACACGGCGGTATGATGGGTCCTCACCGCCGTGTAAAACAAGTTTTTGAGAAAAACTAACCCTTTAATTTAGCAATAATTACACCAAGTACTCCAAAACATTTTTACATTATGTTCAAAAATCAATAGACCACTAAATAAAAATACAAATGACCTACAAACTAAAAATAACCAGTCTTAATAAATTAAAACAAAAGAGAATAAGAATAGAAATTAATTTAGTTCTGATTTTTAGTCTCAGCTAGACTTTGAACTCACCTTATTCGTCGTCCAATAAAATAGCCACTGCTGCACCTTCAGCGTGGTTTTCAAAATAAGGTTTTAGACGATGACCATTTACCTTAAATTCCGTGCTCCCAGGCTGTTTTCTGATCGTGATAGCTCCGAAGTCAGCCACATTTACCACTTCAAATGGTCCCGTCCACCGCGACTTCAATTTTCCAGGAAACAACCTTAATCGACTATTATACAATAGGACTTTCATACCTGGAGTGAATTCCTTTCTGATCAGTTTCTTGTCGTGCCATCTCTTCGTATTTTCCTTATACTTCTCCGCTTGTTGGTATGACCAATAGCGTATTTCTTGCAACTCATTCATCTGGAGAAGTCTCTTCTCACCTGCACTCTTAACATCGAAATTCAGAAATTTAGTTGCCCAATAAGCTTTGTGTTCAAGTTCGACAGGGAGATGGCATGACTTACCATAGACTAACTTAAACGGGGATAACCCTATAGGCGTTTTGAATGCGGTTCTATAGGCCCATAAAGCTTCATCCAGCCTCAAATACCAATCCTTCCTAGATGAATTTACAGTCTTTTCTAGGATTGTTTTGAGTTCTCTATTAGAAACCTCAACCTGTCCATTTGCTTGAGCATGATATGGGGTGGTAATTTTGTGCCTCACGCCAAATTTTTTCAATAGGGCAGTAAATTGATGATTAACAAAGTGTCTGCCCCCATCACTAATTATGGCCCTTGGCGTGCCAAACCTAGTGAAAATGTTCCTCCTAAGGAATTCTAGTACAATTTTGGCATCGCATGTCTTAGTATCTATGGCTTCTACCCACTTACTCACATAATCCACAGCCACTAATATATACTCAAACCCAAAGGATATCGGAAAAGGTCCCATGAAATCTATCCCCCACACATCAAATAATTCCACTTCAAGCATATTGGTTAACGGCATTTCATCTTTCTTAGAAATATTTCCTACCCGTTGACATCTATCACATGTTTTTACAAAACTTTGAACATCTTTAAACATGGTAGGCCAATAAAAACCAGAAGATAAAATTTTTGATACCGTCCGATTTGATCCATGATGTCCACCAGCTTCTCCACTATGACAGGCTGTGATAATCTCACCTTTCTCCTCATCTGGAATACATCTTCTCAGCACTTGATCTGCACACAAATGAAATAAATAAGGATCATCCCGAATATAATGTTTTGCATCAGCTTTCAACTTCTTTTTCTGTTGCCATGTGAAATCCTTTGGCATAAATCCCCCTGCGAGAAAATTAGCTAAATTAGCAAACCAAGGAACAAAAATCTCATTTTCAAACAAAGCGCAAATCTGTTCATCAGGGAATAAATCTGAAATCTCCCCTTTCTCAATGTAAGCATTTTCTAGTCTTGACAAATGGTCTGCTACAAAGTTTTCTGCTCCCTTCTTATCTTTAATTTCCAGGTCGAATTCTTGCAGTAGAAGTACCCATCTGATCAGTCTTGGTTTGGATTCCTTCTTTGCAAATAGGTGCCTCAAGGCAGCATGGTCAGACCACACCACAATTCTTGCTCCCAGCAAATATTGCCTGAATTTTTCGAATGCATACACAATTGCAAGAAGTTCCTTCTCCGTTGTGGTGTAATTCATTTGAGCTCCTGTCAAAATGTGACTTGCATAATAAACCGTACAAAATACCTTCTCTCTTCGCTGCCCAAGTACTGCACCAACTGCAAAATCACTTGCATCACACATTAATTCAAAAGGTAAATTCCAATCTGGAGAAATAATCACCGGGGCTGAAATGAGCCTCCGTTTCAAAGTCTGAAAAGCCAGCATACATTCATCGTCAAAATTAAATGGAGCATCTTTCATCAACAAATTTGATAAAGGTTTAGCAATTTTTGAAAAATCTTTGATGAACCGGCGGTAGAATCCTGCATGTCCCAAGAAACTTCTAATGCCTTTCACACTAGTTGGGGGTGGTAACTTTTCTATCACCTCTACCTTTGCCTTGTCAACTTCTATCCCCTTCTCAGAAATTTTGTGCCCAAGCACAATGCCTTCCCTTACCATGAAATGGCATTTTTCCCAATTCAGCACCAAGTTGGTCTTCTTACACCTTTCTAACACCAATTCTAAATGCCTAAGGCAGCTCTCAAAATGGCTCCCATAAATGGTAAAATCGTCCATGAACACCTCCATAAATTTCTCTATGAAGTCATGAAAAATTGCCATCATACACCGCTGAAATGTAGCCGGTGCGTTGCACAGCCCGAAGGGCATTCTCCTGTATGCAAATGTGCCATAGGGACAGGTAAATGTAGTCTTTTCTTGATCTTCTGGAGCTATGGGTATTTGCATGTAACCGGAATATCCATCTAAAAAACAATAGAATCCATTTCCTGCCAATCTTTCCAACATTTGATCAATAAAAGGTAAAGGAAAATGATCCTTTCTGGTTGCATTATTTAACCTCCTGTAGTCTATGCACACTCTCCACCCTGTCACTGTGCGTGTGGGAATTAATTCATTTTTTTCATTGGCTACTACAGTCATCCCTCCTTTCTTTGGTACACATTGGACTGGACTTATCCAATTGCTATCAGAAATGGGATAGATAATACCTGCATCAAGGAGCTTGAGTACCTCCTTTTTCACCACTTCTTGCATTGCTGGATTTAGCCGCCTTTGTGGTTGCACCACCGGTTTGAAGTCAATTTCCATAGGTATCCGGTGCGTACAATAGCTGGGACTGATTCCTTTTAAATCTGAAGTTGACCAGCCAATTGCTCCTTTATGCTTCTTGAGTACTTCAATAAGCATTTCTTCTTCCATACCTGTCAATAAAGATGAAATAATTACTGGTTTTGCATTATCTTCTAAAAATATATATTTTAAATGTGAAGGAAGAGGGTTAAGTTTAGAATGTGTATCCCCCTTTTCCAGGTTCAGTCCTTCTTCCTGTGTGTTTTCTTCTTCACTTTCTTGCTCCACAGCTGCAATCACTTCCTCATCTTCCAATTTTTCATTCTCCAAAGAATGCAGTAAATCCTCATTCACCGGATCAGCTTCTAACATTTTCTCTTGCACTTCTTCTACACACTTGTCTATTGTATCCATAAAGTAAGCAGATTCTTCTATATCATCTGATGGATACCTTTGAGCTTTGTTCATATCAACAACTAATTTTTCATCATTGAATCTCAGGGTAACAGTTTGCCCATGCACATCAATCAAAGCTTTTGCGGTGTTTAAAAATGGTCTCCCCACAATAAGTGGTACTTTCCTGTCCTCTTCCATTTCCATCACCACAAAGTCTACTGGAAAAATAAACTTCCCCACTTTCACTAACAAGTCCTCTATCACTCCCTTGGGCGCCTCACCGACCTATCCGCAAGTTGGAGTCTCATTCCCGTCTCCTTAAGATCACTAAGATTCAGCTTCCTGCAAATAGAATAAGGCATTAGATTTATGCTTGCACCTAAATCACACAAAGCATTACCATAAAAATTTTCACCAATAGCACAAGGTACAGTGAAGCTACCTGGATCTTCCAATTTCTCAGGGATCTTGTTCATGATTATAGCACTGCAATTTTCTGTTAGTTGAACAGTTTCATGCCCTTCTAATTTCTTTTTATTAGAACATAGTTCTTTCATAAATTTAGCATAGTTGGGCATATGAGCTAAAGTTTCAGCAAATGGTAAATTAATGTGTAATTTCTTAAACATTTCTATAAACCTAGCTTTTTGCTCATTTTTCTTTTCTTGTCTAGCAACAGCAGGAAATGGCAGTCTATTTATGTCGAGATCCTCTACCCTTGGATTCACTATACTCTTACCTTTATCCTTTTTAGGAGCATTTTCATTCATTTCTATATTAGAGTTAGAATTACTTACAGTCCGTGTTGGCTCCTCCTTTTCTGATGAAGAAATTTTACCTTGATCTTCTCTTTGTGCCACGTCCTTTCCACTTCGCAGTGTAATTGCTTTTGCTTCCTCTTTTGGATTCCGATCCACATTTGATGGAAATGTTCCTGGCTGCCTTTGGGACACAGAATTTGCAAGCTGACCCAATTAAGTTTCCAGATTTCTCATAGAAGCATCTTGGTTTCGGTTCCACTGCTCTTGAGATTTCCACCTAGCCTCTTGATTTGTCATGAATTGCTGCTGACTGTTTATGAAGCTAGCCACCATATCCTCAAGGTTTGGCTTTTTCTCTTGCATAGGTGGTCTAGGTTGGTATCCCGGTGGATGGTATGTTTGAGCTTGTGGTTGATTGAAGTTTTATCCATGGTTGTGATGGGGTGGATATGGCATTTGGTATTGGTTGGTTGGTTGAGGTTGGTATGAATGTCCTTGATTGTGCTGAGTACTTTGGTTGAAAGGTGGTCTTGCTGGTGGGTGCGAGGATGAAGCATTCTGATTTCCATCTTTCCAAGAAAAATTCGGGTGATTTCTCCAGCCTGGGTTGTATGAGTTACTATAGGGGTCACTCCTCCGATAATCCCCTACAGCATTAACATTTCCCATTGCTGCACTCTCTTGAGCATACTGCCCACTTTCATACCACTCATCTTCTTGAGAAACAGAGGCTACATTTTTCACCCTTAAGTTTTTCATCTCGTTCTGCATTGACTCCACCTGTGCCCTCAGCATTGACACTTCATCTACACTATGTATTCCTTGTCTTCTTGGGACTGATCTAGGATTAGCCCACTGAGCGTCATTTGATGCCATTTCATCCAGCAGTTGGAATGCTTCTTCTGGTATTCTATTCATAAAAGAACCTCCTGATGATGCATCCAGCAAAGATTTTGTTTGTGGTGAAATACCAGAATAAAATTGTTGCATCAGATGGTAGATTGGTATTTCATGATGCGGACAGCTTCTTAACAATCTTCTGAATCTTTCCCAAGCCTCATAAAAGGGCTCATCACTCAATTGACTAAATTGAAAAATGTTGTTGCGAATATTTGCTGTTTTTTTAGGTGGGAAAAATTTCATCAGAAACCTTTCTTGCAATTGATCCCACGATGTAATTGACTGTCTTGGTAACATCTGCAACCACTCCCTTGCCTTTCCAATCAAGGTGAAAGGAAATAATTTCAGTCTTACAGCATCAGGTGTCACTCCTGGAATCTGTACTGTGTCACTAATCTCCAAAAATAAATCCAGGTGTTGTGCAGGATCTTCCACTTCTGTTCCAGAAAATTGATTTCTTTGCACCATGTTGATAGTTGCTGGTTTCAGTTCAAATTGTACTCCTCTTGGCAGCACAATTGTCCTATGATCTTCAGTCCATCTTGGCACAGCATAGTCCCTTATCGTTCGCTGCCTAGGGACTTCTCCTCCATAATTTCTTGGTACCTCTTCATGTGCCCTTGGCACTTATTCGTTCTCGGGAGGGACTTCATCAATAGGGAGAGGATTATTTTCCATGTTGTTACCTCTGTTGGCTCTCCTGTGTTTACGCAAAGTCCTCTCGATTTCAGGGTCGTAGGGTGCTAATGATCCTTGTCTAACTCTGCTCATACACCACAACTACCTGAAAAGAATAAAAATAATAAAATCAGAAAAATGAAAACACATACAAATAAAAATCAAAACTTACTGACAACGCTATTTCCCCGGCAACGGCGCCAAAAACTTGACGCGTACTCAGCAAGTGTACTGAATCGGCAAGTAATATAGTGGAATATAATTAAGACCACAAGTTATCGAACCCAAGGGACTGTGTTGTGCAAGTGTTTGACAATTAATTGTATGCTAAAGAATTCCCAATATTTTTGATGTGGTGATTGTTTAACTAAAAAAAAATCAATAATCTAACTGATGATATTAATATCTAAGAATATTAACGAAATAATAATACAACAATTTGATAAAATGACTAAGAGATCTTGCTAAGGAATACCCATTCTCCCCAATAATATCATGTGAATAATTGATTCAACAAATTCATATACAATAAGTGAATAATCTAGCCTATACCATAGCTTGCCTTTCGGATCCAGCTTCTCTAAAATATGCACTTACCAATCCGGATTCAGCACATAAATTAGCATTATTACAGATCTTAAGTTCTAAGTTAAATAATCTTACCATTACGGATTCAGATATCAAACTCATTTATCTTCCACCATTCTGAACCTATTGAAATAAACATTCACAGATTTTAACTACCAATTCGGATTCATCAAATCAATGAAAGTTGATTAAAATAGAACAGAACATGTGTACGTATTTATGGGTTAATTGCAATCAAAGTTTATCTTGGTAGATCTCCCCTTAACTTGCATTCAAACCAGCAACAACAGATAATTTCAGAGAAGATAAAACTGAAGTATATTTGTATGTATTTTTGAACTAATTACCATTAAAGTTTATCTTGGTAGATCTCCCCTTAACTTGTATTCAATTCAGCAACAACAAATAAAATCAGAGAAGATAAAACTGAAGTATATGCATAATACAATCCATACAAAATATTCACATGATTTACTGGGGATTTAAGGCATCCCTTAACAAGAAATAAAATTACTCACTCATATTTGAAATAAAGACTGAATTAAATAGAGAGAAATTGATATTACCCATTTTAATCTGAAAATGAAATTCGTACAATAATAAAATTGATGTTCTTCCCGTTTGATCTATTCTCAAAACTTCAAAAATAAATAATAAACTCTCTCTTTATTCCCCTCAGAATTAAAATAACCACAGCTTACATTAAAATTCTAAGATGATCTTTTTTTTAAAAAAATCTAACTCTCAAGTTGCAGAAATAAATCTTCTTTTTTTCATTCCAGAAAAATCCCATCGACCCCCTTCCAATCTAACTTCAGTCCCTAAATAACCGTTCAAAGTTCAAAGTCAAAAAGTGGCCTTCAGAGTCTTTGATTTTGTGCAGATTTGGTTCACAACTAGGTTACACGGCGGTATGAGAGTCTCTCACCGCTGTGTAACATGCCTCTGGTCAATAATCTTGACATTTTGCTCCCTTGTCCAGTGCCGCAATTTCTGGAAATTTTACGCCTCACACGGCGGTATGAGACTTCCATACCGCCGTGTAACAACTTACGTAAGGGATGATTCTCGTGGTACACGGCGGTATGAGTCTTCCTTACCGCCGTGTACTGCCCTTCTGCTGCTCTCTTTTATTTGCGTTGCACACGGCGGTGAGGAATAACCTTACCGCCGTGTAAACTACCTAAAAATGCCAAAATTAACATAAATCTTCATTTATTGCACCAACTAACATTAAATGATATTTTATCAAAAATTAACACAAATAACAGCTTTTAGACTAAGAAATAATCTCTAAATTCACATCAAAACATTGTTTAATTTAAACTTATCAGTTAGCACGATCACGGCACTACCACTTCACATCTCAGAAGGGTTAGCACGATGGCGGCACTACCATTCTACGGAAGATTAGCACGACCACGACACTACCACTTCAGAAGGGTTAGCACGATGACGGCACTACCACTCCACGGAGGGTTAGCACAATCACGACACTACCGGTTCACATCTTGGAAGGGTTAGCATGATGGCGGCACTACCATTCTACGGAATGTTAGCACGACCACGGTACTACCACTTCAGAAGGGTTAGGACGATGACGGCACTACCACTCCACGGACGGTTAGCATGATCACGGCACTATCGCTTCACATCTCGGAAGGGTTTGCACGATGGCAGCACTACCATTCTACGGAAGGTTAGCACGACCACGACACTACCACTTCAGAAGGGTTAGGACGATGATGGCACTACCACTCCACGGAGGGTTAGCATGATCACGGCACTACCGCTTCACATCTCGGAAGGGTTTACACGATGGCGGCAATACCATTCTACGGAAGGTTAGCACGACCACGACACTATCACTTTAGAAGGGTTAGCACGATGACGGCACTACCACTCCACGGAAGGTTAGCACAATCACGGTACTAACGCTTCACATCTCGGAAGGGTTTACACGATGGCGGCACTACCATTTTACGAAAAGTTAGCATGACCACGACACCACCACTTTAGAAGGGTTAGCACGATGACGACACTACCACTCCACGGAGGGTTAGCACGATCATGGCACTACCACTTCAAATCTCAGAAGGGTTAGCACGATGGCAGCACTACCATTCTACGGAAAGTTAGCACAACCACGACACTATCACTTTAGAAGGGTTAGCACGATGACGGCACTACCACTCTAAGGAGGGTTAGCACGATCACAGCACTACCACTCCATGGAGGGTTAGCACGATCACAGTACTACCACTTCAACAAAGGATAACATGCCGACAAGCAGGCAAATAACCACCCCAACAACATCGTCCAATCTGGAAAAGATAGCTGCCTCAGGTACGTGTCTCTTTCTTTTTTTCTCTGAGTTTTGGCTCACCTAGGCACCTATGTACTAACTTCCCCAAAACTGGGGGCAACTGTAGACACCGGGTCCTGAGTCAGCCTAGATCAGAGTTACCCAATGATGATTAGATGCCTATTCACAGGCAAAAAGGTTGAAGTGATGATTTCCTTGTCAAATTTGCATTTTAGAATAAAAGAATAAAAAAATAATAAAAAATGTATTAAAAATTAAATTTGAAAATTATAGTGTTTTTAGTTAATTTTGAAAATTAAAAAAAAAAAATCGGATGTCGGCCGCGTCGAGCACTGCTGCAGCCCGCAGGCACATGGGGCGCCAGCGCGAGGAGCACATGCGAGCGATGCACGGGGCGTCGTTCCGCACGCGCATGCCGACGGGCGTCGGTTGCCCCCAAGCTTGCCAAAATGTGATTTTCGCCATTGTTTTCGATTTTTCTTTATTTATTTTTTACTTTTCACCATATTTTTCGAGATTTTTAGTGTTAATTCCCTTTTTTGAACCCAAATTAAGGGAATTTCAATAAAAACTCAATTTTCTTCCTTAATTAATGATTTTTTTTCCATTTTTATTCATTTAAATAGAAAATTTAGAAAGAAGAATAGGGGAATCCTCTTTTGATAAAAAATCTTCATTTTTCTTTTCTTTTTCTTCTCCAAGAATTATCTCTACATTTCTTTTATTTTTCTTCTCCAAATAAAAAATTCTTAAGATTAAAAATTTAATTTTTAATTAAGACTTTTTTTTAAGACAAAGAAAATCATTCTTTGTTCTTGAGATTTATTTTTTTATTATCAATTATAATTTCTTGAAACAAAGAAAATAATTCTTTGTTCTTGGGAATTAAATTTTTTTTCTTCCATATTTTATAATTTTAACCAATAATCATACTTGAGAAAAAAAAATCAATTTTTTGTTCCTGAAAATTATTTTTTTCTTCTATTATTTTTAAGCAATTTTCTTTTGGAATAAAATTTTAATTTTAATTTTTTATTTCTACTTTATGAATCAAAGTAAGGAAAATCAATCATATTTTTTCCTCCATCGAATCCGAAATCTTAGGGTAAACATTCTAGACTCAATCTCTTAATTTTATTTATTTTTATTTATTTTTGTTCATATTTAATTAGTAAATGTACATCTTTTAATTTATCATTTTTTTTATTTATTTTATGTGATTTTAGATATAGATTTAACATTTTTAATGTTCTTTTTACTTTATCTTATTTAATTGTTTATTCTTCCTTTCTACTACTACTACTACTACTACTACTACTACTATTATTATTATTATTATTATTATTATTATTATTATTTTTTCATTATCATTATCATTATCATTATTATTTTATTATTCCTATTAGCATTATTATTGTTGTCATTATTATTATTATTATTATTATTATTATTATTATTATCATCATCATCATCATAATTTGTGTTTTTATTCGTGCTAATTTAGTAATATGTTAACCTATCTGTTTTAATATGTCATTTAATTTAATTGTCATCCGTAATGCATATTTTATTTATTTTAATTTATTATTTATTGCTGTGTGTGTTTAATCGATTTTCTTGATTTAATTACTAACATTATTTTATTTGTGTTTGTTTTTGTTTTCAAATCTTTATTTTTCCTTGTTTGAGCACCCATGCGAACGAAGGAGGAGATCCGAGGATTTATTTTTTTTATTGTATTCGTTATTTTTTCTTTATTTGCCTTTTAATTTATTTGTCATGAAATTATTAATAAAATTATTTATTTTATGCACGTTTAATTAAAAATCACACAAAAATATTTTTATAAATAAGTTGAATTTTTCTTATAAAATAGGACAAATGTCCTCGTTTTTCATCCAAATAAAATTGTCACTTTAAAATCTTTCTTTCTAAACATGCATGCGAGAACCAATTTCGTCATCCTTAATAAATAGCCCGTTTTATGTATGATTTACATTTGTTTACATTGGGCGTTGTATTCTGCCCCTAGTTTTGTTGTAATTTATTATATTTTTATTTACCCTTTTTTTTATCTTTCCTTTATTTATCATTTTTATTATGCGATTGATATGCGCTTTAATTACTGCATTTAAATGAACGAGAAAAGGGATGAAATCTTAAATTCAAAACTCAATTGTAATTTAATCAAGGTATGAATAAACGGGAAGTTCCGAACCATCTCTGGTCTTAGGCTCAACGAGGTTAGAGGACCATCTCAAAGTTTTATTGGGGTTGGGCCTCCAAAATATCTCTTGTTGCCCAAAATAGGCCCAATTTGCATTGTCTTAGGCTCCATGAGGTTAGAGTACCATCTCAATGTTCTATTGGGATGGGGACTCCAAAATATCTCTGACTTGCCCAAAATAGACACAGATGCGCTGTCTTAGGCTCATTGAGGCTAAAAGACCTTTTCCAATATTTTATTGGGTGGCGACTCCAAGAAACCTCCTTGTTGCCCAAAATAGATGCCCTTGCAATCTTTTTTAAGTTTTTATGAACCTCTCCCGAAAGCCCTAAAAGCAGGTCTTCGGGGCCTCTCGGGGTTCGGCACGCGTCAAGCACCCCTTCATTATCCACAGAATACTCAGTCTTACCACCACCTCTTATACTACTTTTAAAGCACGTTGTAATATAGGGTCACTCGTCTGAGCATCAACAATCAACTGCTTCAGACTTAGCCTAGCTTTTAGCTGGGCAATAAGTGCTCCTTCCGAATCAAACCTCCATCTACCCCTTTGCAGAAATAAAGCCAAAACTGACTTTCTACTTAAAGCATTTGCCACTACATTTGCCTTGCCCGGGTGATAGTCAATAATGCAATCATAGTCTTTGAACAATTCTAACCATCTTCACTGTCTCAAATTCAATTCCTTATTAGTGAGCTAATACTTCAAACTCTTGTGGTCAGTGAAGATTCTACAGGTTTTCCCATATAGGTAGTGCCGCCAAACCTTAAGAGCAAACACGACTGCTGCTAACTCCAAGTCGTGTGTCGGGTAGTTCTGTTCATGGGGCTTCAATTGTCTAGATGCATAAGCTATCACCTTGTCGTCTTACATTAAAACACAACCAAGTCCAATACCTGACACATCACTATACATAGTATACTCTTTACCCGTGATGGGTTGAGCAAGTACAGGAGCCCTAATCAACATACTTTCAATTGATCAAAACTCGATTGACATTTGTTAGACCATTCAAATCTAACCTCTTTTCGAAGAAGCCTGGTTAAAGGCGAAGCAATTATGAGAATCCTTTTACAAACCGTCTATAATAACCAGCTAAGCCAAGAAAACTCCTCACTTCCGGCACATTCTTAGGTGGCATCCAATTCACAATCGCTTTAACTTTAGATGGATCCACCCGAATACCCTCAGAAGAAACAATATGCCCTAGAAATGACACCTCTTTCAGCCAAAAGTCACACTTGCTAAGCTTAACAAAAAGCTAATGATCTCTCAGAACTTGCAACACAATCTGAAGATGCTCCTTATGTTCGCTTTCATTCTTCGAATAAACCAAAATATCATTGATGAACACAACAACAAATCGGTCGAGATATGGCCCGAACACCCTGTTCATCAAATCCATAAAAGCCGCTGGTGCATTGGTTAAACCAAACGGTATCACTAAGAACTCGTAGTGGCCATATCGCATTCGAAAAGCTGTCTTTGCAACATCCATGATCGGAATTCAGCAAGTGTACTGAATCGGCAAGTAGTAAAGCGAGTAATATTATGACCCTCAAATATCGAACCCAAAGGAAAGGAATTTAAGAGTTAATTTGTTAAAATTATGCTAAAGAATATCCCAAGTTTTTGTATGAGTTTTTGGTTTAAAGAAATTAAACAATAAAATTACTAAATCGAGCAACTATAAATAAAGCAAAACTAATAAAACTATAATCAAATTAATTAAAAGTCTTGCCAAGGAATACCTATTCTCCCCAATAATATCATGCAAATACTCTAACTAAACAGTCACATATGAAAATTCAGCCTACACCCTAGCCTACCATTCCGGATTCAGCTTCTCTAAAATATGCACCTACCATTCCGGATTCAGCACATAAATTAGCTTCAAACAGGTCTTAAGCCCTAAGTTTAGATAATCCTACCATCCCGGATTCAGACATCTAAATCCATTTGTCCCCTTCCATTCTGAACCTATTAAAATAGATATCCACAGGTCTAACTGCCATTCCGAATTCATTAAACCAGCAGAAAACTAACAGAAATAGAACATAACATATGTAAGTTGAATGAATCAAATACAACCAAAAGATCGTCGCACTGAATCAACCCCAAACTTGCATTAGAATCAATCACATATAGATAAACTTAGAGAAGATAAAACTGAAGCATACGCATAAATCAATCCAAACAAAGCATTTACATGGTTATTGGGGATATTACCTAGTTTAAATCTGAAAATGAAGTTCTTACAAGAGTAAATGGATGTTCTTTAATCTAACTCAGCTATTACAACTTTAAATGTAAGGATAGCTATAGAATCTAAAGCTGCAAGTGTATTGAAATCAATAAAAACTAAGTATTTAAATGCTAAGAATGAAACCCTAAACCTAGATTATAGAGAAAAATGAATACAAACAAAAGTTGTTAGAAAGAAAAATCTCCCCTTTCAATTTTCGCAATTCCACTACAAGAAAACACCAATTTCCCGACGGAAATTACCGACGGAAAATGTGTAATTTCCGTCGGGTAAATAAAAATGCCGACAGAAACCTTTCCGTCGGCAATAAAGGCGTAGGCAATTTTCCCGACGAAAAATTCCGTCGGGAAAATATTACCGACGGAATTACAATTTCCGTCGGTAAGTTACCGACGGAGTTTCCACTTCTGTCGGTAATAATTACCGACGGAAGTACAATTCCGTCGGTAAATTACCGACGGAAATTGTAATTCTGTCGGTAATAATTACCGACGGTAATTATTACCGATGGAAATTGGAATTCCGTCGGGAAATTAAAAAAATATTCCATTTTATTTTTTAAATGCAAATTAACCTGTAAAATTAATTGGAAAATATCAAATTTAATAATTGTGCTAGTTATAAAGTTAGTAGTTATGTAATAACATGATATCCATGTCTAATACAAAATCATAACTAATTAAGCTGATGGCGGCGGCGGCGGAGAAGTACGATCAGACTGCTGCGATGACATCATACCCTTCAAATTTGCCATCTCATTGCGCAGCTCAGATATGAAGTCGAGAGATTGCTGCCATCGAGTCTGTGACTGTTGCAATTCAGATCTCAGCTCATTTACAGTATTCTCAAGTTCATGGACTCGCCTGGATTCAGACCGTCTATGTGATGCGGCAGTACTTGAACTTGAGGAATGCGAGTAACAGGATTTGGCCAAAGAACCTAAGCCAAATACCCGTCCTCGCTAGTCTCTACCACCAACCACATCACAATAGATTTGATTCGCATCAACATAATCAGAGGTCTGTGAGCGTTGCTGAATTGCATCTTGAACTTGTTCCTGTCGTAGGACAAATGTTTTACAATAAGTAACCATTAATAATAAGTAATACTTAAAATTTGTAAAATATAGTAATTTGGACGTATATGTAAAACCCTTGACCGAGAATTGACGAACGTTTGACCATCATGCTTGTTGGTGTGGGTGTGTAAAAATACCTCAGCATAGGTAGCCGGTCGACCCATCGATGCTCCCTGTAAACATAAATAGAATTAAAGGCAAACTATAATTTATTGACTATTCGTATAAGTTTTTACTTAAATTTCGGCAGAGTTTCCCCTATATTTGGAGCATACCTCCTGTATACATAGACAAAAAAACACTTCAAATTTCGAGACTATGCTACAATCCAACATTCAACAACAAAGCAAACTCCTCACATAAGTAACATTCCCATCCTCCTCTATGGTAATGAGATAAAATTCAAACATCCTAACCATTAATTACAGTGGTAAAAGTCATATTTTGTAATACTTACAAGTCTATCTGCATATTCCCGATGCGACATCGATCCACCAGTATGCAAGCAAGAACTGAGTCCCTCAGGTCCTCCCCGTCTGTTACTAGAATTCTGCTCTGAAATGGAAATGGCTTCAGGTGTCGTCCAATACTGTCTCCAATGTGCCCATATATCTTCGGTCATGTAGCGAGGTCGGACACCACCATCTTTTAACAAGCATACTAAATCTCTATAACGTGCCCGCGCACGAGTCTCCCACACAGAAGGCATGATATCGTCAAGCGCCGAGTCCCAATAACATTTTTTTTATGAGACAGACATAACAAAAAACTAAATGTAAGCAAGTGTAAAATATAATTTGTTATGTAACAAACTTTATCATAAATGATTTACCTTGAATTCTTCGAAATAAAAATTCTTTGTTTCCTCTGACACATTTTTCCAGGCAAATCCATCGTATTCAATTCTGTTTTTGAAAGAGGTTGTCATTATGCGTTAGCACTTTCCTGAAGGATTCAATCTAAGATACAGCAATGTGAATAATGTTAGTACAAGTAATAACTGTCATTGAAATCATAATGGTAATAAATATTAATTACTTACTCTTTAGCTGTGATATTGATGTACATTCGTCCATCATCTCCAATTGAGCCAGGCGTAGGCTCTACCGCTTGTTCTGTATGTGACCCCTGAGGTGGCATAGGTTCAGGGTGTGCCATAAGAGTGGAATCGGTGAAAGGAATGGTAGATGGTCCAACAGGTGGGATGGGCGGTGATGCGGCAGCCTCAGTGCTGGCACTGAACCCATGCGATGGGGATCCTCCATTACCAGTACTGTCATCGCCATCATGCAACCTGAGACGCAGAGGAATCATTGTTCTCTTCTTTCGCTTAAACATTTTTCAACCTGCCTTTATAAGGAAAATACATATTGTCAGATAATAGAGTCCCAATTACATTCTAATAAGCATATTAAATTAATATCCAAGTCAATGCAATATTAATTGGTCTCACATGATAAGCAAGTAGTTAAACACATTATTCGCTATCGTCACTAAGCTATAAATCGTAATTCAAATCATCATCATTTTCCGATGTATAAGAGGAAAACTCTGGCTCGTCATCAGATCTATCGCCAACCAAAGTTTCTTCATCATCCTCACCATCAATGTCAACAAATTCATTGTCCGCATAGTTCAATGGTTCGCTATCTTCAAAATTCAGAGAGTTGTTGATTTCATGAACTTCCGGTTCTTCCTCCTGAAATGCATCATTATTTTCAGAACGTTCACTTTGTCCGTCGCCTTTGTTATGATAAATGCCTCTTGGTTTGACTTTGCACACTGCAAACCATTCCGATCTGTCTCGCTTTACGCTTGGATAAGAGACATAACAAACCTAGCCCACTTGCATTGCCAACACAAATGGTTCAAAGTTCCTCAATCTTCTACGCTGGTTGACTTCAACTAAATTGTATCTGTTATGTATTTTTGTTCCCACGTTAATAGTTGGATCATACCATTCGCACTTGAATAATACACAACGTTTTATTGGCAACGCGGGATACTCGACTTCAATTATATCAACAATTTGCCCATAATAATCCATCAACTCTCCTTGAATGCAAACCCCACTGTTTACCGTTTCTTTGTTACGACCATGACTCTGTGTATGAAATTTATATCCATTGACGAAATACACTGGAAATGATTTAACATATCGCAAAGGTCCTTTTGCAAGATCAGTGATGTACTTGTTGTCAATTGCATTTGTTGATGCCAACATATTCCAATAAGCTAACATCATTTAAATCATATATTTCATATATAATTGTATGTATGGACATATATGGTGAAAATCACAACTTACATATGTCTTGAACCAATCATGAAAGTGCTTTTCGACTTCCTTGTTCACCTCATTTTCATCTTTCTCAGGCATTAGCTCCCGTATCCATTCCTCAAATAATCTAAAATGCCAATATCAATTTATGTATTACACTCTTGTCATAGTAAAATAATATATCCCAATTTTGCATATATATTAAACTTACCTCACATAAGGACAAACTTCCTCGCAATTCAATAAAATATAACTATGGGCTGCTATTAATTCATCCTCTATTAGCATTTTCCTTATTGAACGGCCATGTAAACGCCCAGGATATGTAAAAATGGATAAGTTTCCGTCCTGATTACTTGATGCCCCGCCATCATCATTATGTGGTACTTTCCGCTGTCTCGTGTGTATATGAGACTCAAAATAATGCGAACAAAAATTACTTGCTTCTTCGACCAAATAAGCATTACATATTGAACCTTCAACTCTAGCTTTATTTTTTACGTTTTTCTTCAAGTGAAACAAATACCTACATGATATATCTTAATGCTATTAATTAGCATACAAAGGTATAATATAATTGCAAGTGAAGGTCATAGATAGTTACCGCTCAAATGGATACATCCAACGATATTGAACCGGACCAGCGAGTTTCACCTCATGTGCTAAATGCACAGGGAGATGCTCCATACAGTCAAAAAAGCTTGGAGGAAAAATTGCTTCAAGTTTGCACAGGATTACTGGAATTTCTATTTCCAATCTTGCCATATCTGCCGCATTTATCTCGCATGACGTCAATGTTCTGAAGAACATACTTAGCTCTGTTATACCTTCCCACACTTTTGTCGGCAATAACTCTCGAAATGCTATTGGGAGTAGCCTCTGCATAAAAACGTGACAATCATGACTTTTCATACCAAATAATTTGTACTTTCTCATGTCAACGCACCTTGCCAAATTGGAGACGTAACCATCTGGAAACTTTAATCCTTTTAGCCAATCACATAAGACTTCCTTATGTTTTTTGTCCAAAGTGTAGCATGCTTTGGGATATTTTCCGGTTAAGTAATCTTTATCTAACTCAGGCCTTCTACATAACAACTTTAAATCGGCTCGGGATTTAGCATTGTCCTTGGTCTTCCCTTCTATATTCATAATGGTGTTGAACACATTATCAAAAATATTCTTTTCTATGTGCATCACATCCAGATTATGCCACAATAAATTAGTCTTCCAATATGGCAAATCCCAAAAAATGCTTCTTTTCCTCCAGCCAAAATTTTTGTTGATTCTTCCATTAACTTCATCAGCATCAAGTTCTGTTACCTTCAGTAAACCCAACTCATCAATTTCTTGTAAAATTTGCTCACTGCTTTTCATAACTGGCGGACTAGCAAGTACAACTCTATTCTTAATAAATTTGTTCTTGTTCCGTCGGAACGGGTGGTCAGGTGGAAGGAATTTCCTGTGGTTATCAAACCAAGAAGTTTTGCACCCATGTTGAAGATAAAACGCATCTGAATCATCGCCACAATAAGGACATGCTAGTTTTCCAGCCGTGCTCCAACCGGACAACATAGCATAGGCGGGAAAGTCACTGACCGTCCACATTAAAGCTGCTTTCATCATGAAATTCTGTTTAAGTGATGCATCATATATTTCAACACTGACATCCCAAAGCTGTTGTAACTCATAAATCAACGGCTGCAAGTATACATCAATTTTGTGCTTCGGATTTTTAGTTCCTGGAATAATGACTGTCAAAAACATATATGCCTCATTCATACACATCCACGGAGGCAAATTATAAGGAGTATTTATGACTGGCCATGAGGAATATTGTTGCCCTGATTGACCAAAAGGTTGAAACCCGTCAGTGCTCAAACACAGCCGAACATTTCTAGATTCAACAGCAAAATCAGGATGGATGTTATTAAAATGTTTTCATGCAACTGCATCTGATGGATGGCTCATTATTCCACCTGTACTTTCGTGCTCATCATGCCATCTCATATGAGGTGCAGTAACTTCGGATGCATATATTCTTTGAAGCCTGGGAGTCAACGGAAAATAATACATACGTTTCCAAGGTACCAATTTATGTTGATTACCACCACTTTTAGATTTGTACCTAGGTTGACCATAAAATTTGCACTCTTGTAAATTGACGTCATCCCTCCAAAACAACATACATCCCAACCGGCAACATTCGATTTTCTCAACAGGCAAACCTAAATCACTGATTAGTTTCTTCACATTGTACATATTAGGAACCATGTTATGCTTAGGAGGCAATGATTCATTGTACCAAGCAAGAATTTGGTCAAAATTTCGATCAGAAATATGGCCTTCGGATTTTATATTCAATATCCGAGCTACAGAAGATAACTGAGTCATGTTGTTACAGCCTGGCCATAACTCCTGATCTGCTGAATTTAGCAAATCGTAAAATTTGGTTGCATTTTCGTTCGGTTCTTCCATCATTGGTGTACTTTCTCTAAAATCATGGCCCGCTGCATCGTAAACCATTTGGACGTATGGATTATCATTCACCCCTACATCATCGGCACTAAATTCCCCACCTCTTTCAAATTCACCCTCAAATGTTGACATGTTACCCACGTTTCCCATCGAGGTACTGCAAATTGATGGTTCTCCGTGTCGTGTCCACTCAAAATAATTTTGAACAAATCCCTTTCTTAACAGGTGAAAATATACTTCATCAACAGGAAGATAACTAAGGTGTTGGCACTTTTTGCATGGACATCTTATTTTAGCCCCGTCCATATGTGCAGGTTGAGAACTGGCGTATGCAATAAACGACTGAACCCCTTCCACATATTCGGGATTAATGTAACAATCCCTTGTTTTTCGTCTATACATCTAAGATCTATCTACGTTACTCATAATTAATTCCAAAATTGTTACATGAACAAGGAGTCATTTAAACAATAATTATACGGATTATTATGCTATTAAAAAAAAATACAAATTATCATATTACAGTCAATAACCTAGATAATAATACTAATTAAAAAAATAACTTTACAAGATTATTATACTCAACAACCAATATTATAATAATGATAAAAGTAATAATAATATTAATTTTTTAATAAGTGTAGTATCGATATTGGTGTATTATTATATTTATTTCATTTTACATTATGAAATTTAGTTTTATTTTTTATCAATAAAATTATTTTTATTAATTAGATTGTCATTCTTTTTCAATCATTTCAGTAAAAATGACAATTAGATCAATTGACACCATAATTTTAATGAGGTAAACAAATCAAATGCAATTAAATTTGCTAATAAAGTTAGATAAATATTACATAGACAAATTTTGTTTGTTAATAGAAAATGGTATAAAACGATTTTTTTTTTTCAATTATGATTCAAACTTTATGAAAATTTTAAAAATATCTTGATAAAAATTTAAGTATTCCTATGTAAATATGAAAATTCACTCCATTTAGAAATTAATCAAGCGTATAAATATGATCGAAATATATAATAAATTTTAAATCATCCCACTTTCAAGCATCTCCTACACCAAAATAATTGTTTGCATTTATTAAAATTTAAAACTTCCTAATTCCAAAACAATTATTAAAGTAATTGTTTCTTACTTGTTCAATGCAAAGGAACCTCCAGAAATTAAAGAGTTTATTTTTATTTTAAGCATTCCAACTCACGGATAGTTTTTTATTTTAATTTTTTTTACACTTTTTAACAATTAGAACATAAATTCAATTAATTGTTGGTGCAAATAAAAATAATATATATTTATTCAACAATACCTAACTAACATAAATAAATTAATAATAATAACAATCATATTAACAATAAAAATAATATAATCAACTCAACAATAATAATAATATTATTAGTAATAATAATATTAATAATAATTAATATTAATAAGCAAAATAAAATTATTAATATTATTATTATTATCTGAATTTAATAATAATAATAATAATATTAATAATAATAATAATAATAATAGAATTAACTAAAAAAAAAAATTAAGGGAGCAGATCGGGTACCTGACGCCGGAGGAGAGGAGGAGGAGGAGTGGAGCGAGGAGGCGGCGGCGGAGGAGGAGAGGCGGACCGGCAAGCAGGCTGATCGGAGTGGAGGACGCCGGCGGCAAGCGGAGGGAGGGAAAGAAGGGGAAGATCGGAGCGAGAAGAGGGAAGGAAGGGGGGGACCGGCGATCGGAGGGGAGGGACGGACCGCCTGCAGGGGCGCTGTGGCCGGCGGTGTGAGGGCAAGGGGGCAGAGAGAGGGAGGAGAGAGGGAGGGGAGAGGGAGGAGAGAGAGAGGGGATCGGGTGGGGGAGGAGAGAGAGAAAGGTAATTAAAATCCGAAACTTTAATTTTAGCGACGGAGGATTTAACTCCGTCGCTAATATTCCAGACAGAATATATAAACCGTCGGTAAATTTAGCGACGGAATATACTTCCCCGTCACTAAATAAAACGTAAAGATTTTATTTTCTCTTTAGCGACGGTACTTATTTACCGTCACTATTTTTAGCGACGGTATATTATAACCGTCGCTAATTTTACGACGGTTTAATAAAACCGTCGCTATTTTTAGCGACGTTATAGTTTTCCGTCGCTAAAAACTGTCG
Source organism: Excoecaria cochinchinensis (assembly GCA_947683425.1). NCBI lineage: Eukaryota > Viridiplantae > Streptophyta > Magnoliopsida > Malpighiales > Euphorbiaceae > Excoecaria > Excoecaria cochinchinensis. The sequence goes on from CANTUQ010000050.1 coordinate 10,926,877, forward strand.
CAGAATTTGGTGGGAACAATTGGCGCCATATTTAGCGACGGATTTAAATATCCGTCGCTAATTGGCGGCAGCTAAATGTAACCGTCGGCATTTAGGGACGGAAGTAATTTTTCGTCGCTAAATAGCGGCGGAATGTTACTTCCGTCGCTAAATATCTGTCGCTATTTTTCCGTCGCTATTCGTCTCTTTTCTTGTAGTGTTCCCCTATATATAACAGTTGAGGTTACACGGCGGTATGACAATTTAATCCCACCATGTAAAACATGTTTACAGCTGAGGATAGAGAGTTACACGGCGGTAAATAAATCCTTACTGCCGTGTAATCAGTTACTGGACTGAAGCTTGATTTCGCCTTGACTTACACGGTGGTATGGTTATTTCTGCCCACCGTGTAAAACTCCTTCAATAGTCTGAAAATCTAGATTACACGGTGGTATAACATTCCTTACCGGCATGAGCATTCTATGCACGCGCTTTTTGACATTTTTTTGCTACACGGCGGTATGAAATTACTTACCACCGTGTAAAGTACCTGAAAACTGCCAAAAACACAATAAAAGCTCAATTTTCATACCGTCATGTAAAGTACCTGAAAATTGCCAAAAACACAATAAAAGCTCAATTAAGTCCCTTTTAAATATCTAAGATTATTTTAAGCAAAAAAACCTAAAATAATAACTATAAAGCTTAAAAATAACCTAAAAATTGACATAAACATAGCATAAATTTGAACTTATCAATCCGCCTCCTTAACTCTCAGTTGATAATAACTCGACCTCAAATCTATCTTGAAGAGCACTCCTGCACCTCTTAACTGATCAAAAAGGTCCTCAATCCTAGGCAACGAATACTTGTTATTTACAGTGACCTTGTTGATTTGCCGATAATCAATACACATTCTTAAAGTACCATCCTTCTTCTTGACAAACAAAACCGAAGCAACCCATAGAGATACACTCGGTTGGATGAAGCCTCTATCCAACAGCTCATGCAGTTGACTCTTTAATTCCTTCAATTCCACATGAGCCATACGATAAGGAGCTTTAGAGATAGGAGTAGCTCCAGGCAAAATCTCTACAGATAACTCCACTTCTCTCTCAGGAGGTAAACCCGGTAATTCCTCCGGAAACACATCTACAAATTCTCTTACCACTAGAATATCTTGAATCTTTACTTGCCTTCGCCGAGAATCTAGGACCAAAGCCAAATATGCTTCACATCCTTTCCTCAAAAACCGTCTTGCCTTCATAGCCGAAATCACATTATACAATGGATTAAAACCCAAACCTTTCACTACCATCGACAACTGATCACAATCTCTGAGCACAACTGTTTTTCTATGACAATCAACTATAGCTCGATGCTTACTCAACTAATCCATACCTAAGATCAAGTCGAACTCATGAAAAGGCAGACTAATGAAATCCACTGGAAATTCTTTACCTTGCACTACCAAAGGACAGTGTCTAAACACCCTATTCACGTTAACACTATGCCCTAATGGACTGGTCACACAAATCTCATAATCCAATCGATCACCACTAAACAATTTATTACATAACTTATGAGAGCATAAATAGGAGTGTGTAGAACCAGGATCTATTAGAGCATATAATTCGGTGTCAAGGAGTAGAAACTTATCGGCGATCACCTTAGGTGCATCCTGCTCATCCCGAGCTCTCATTGCATAAGCTCCTGCTGGCGCCGCTATAGGACGATCCATTGTCTAAGAGGAAGCTCCACTCCTAGGCCATCCACCATGACCTCGTCCTCTTCCTCTTCCCCGACTACCCGGAGGAGCATTAGATCCCGATCGACTGGCCTCCTGCTGTCCTTGGGTATTCTCATACAAATTCGGGCAATTAGCTAGAAAATGGTCTGTGCTACCACAACTAAAGCATCCCCTGGTCAACCAACGACACTCGCCTCAATGACGCTTGTTACAATGGGAACACGGTGGCGCTACATCACCTCTACCACCCGATGCTCCTCTACCTGCACCAGACCCTTGAGAAGATCCCTGTCTTCTACCTCTCATAGCAGGACTAGCGGAAGACTCATTCGGAGAATTCACTTAGGGATTTCGTGATCTCTTTCCTGAGGACGAGCCTCCTCGAGAGGAATTTCTCCTCTGGGCTTTTTCCCTCATAATATTCTCAGAATGTTTCGCTCTCATAGCTGCCTGCACAATCTGATAATAACTAACATCTGGAGAAGACATTAAAGAAATTAGCATAATTTTGAGAGACTTGTTCAGACCCGCTTCAGAATGCTGACATCTAAACTCCTCAGAAAGAACTTCTGGTGGTGCATACTTACTGAGTTTATTGAATTCCTTTCATAATCCGCCACTGTCAGGGCTCTCTTCCTAAGACTTAAGAACTGCATCCACTTAGCCTCTTTATATGCCTTGGTCACATACTATGCAATTGTCTCTCAAAGAACTCCCAAGTCACTGGATTAGGAATCTGAGGATGCCCAAGTACCAATCTCCACCAATCATAAGCCGAACCCTGTAAAAGTGACACCACACACTCTACTTCTCTGTCCGGAAGACAACGAATCTCCCGCAAAACTCTACTCACTCTTTTAATCCATAACTCAGCTTTGTCAGATTCGTCTAAACTCGTCCCATAAAAATCCTCTACTCCAAACTTCCTCATATTCTCAATCGGGGCTCTAGGCTCAATAACCCTATCCAACACTCTAGTCATGTCCTGAGATATCTTAAGCATGGCCTCAAAGGGAACCGCTGGGGCCTCAGGCTGCACCCTAGCTGGTTAAGCAGGACTAGAAATTGATGGATCTTGCTCTTGGGGATTCGCACTCTCGGCTGACCCCTCGAGGGATCCACGGGCTGACTCCATCTAACTATAAAACATACACAAAAATCCATATCAGGCCAACACAACTCTAAACGTATACTCTATTCTACACTCGCCCAAAAACGCCTAACTTAGGACTTTGATACCAAAAATTGTAACACCCCTTACCTATACGTAGAGAAGCTCACCCCTCAAAGAGAAGAAAGTGCCCTGATAGATAAGGGTTGTCACACACATACTAAACCAAACGTGCATAAACTTAAACATACATCAGAAACAGAAATTAAAACAAAACATCAATAGATAGGTGAACCCAAAATACTATAGCTTTCATTAATATCTCAAACATATCCATTACAAAGCTGGAGAACAAAATCATCTATTACAGATAAATAATATACATAATGGAGATAATATTCTATAAGGTACAAAACAAAAAGAAACTTTACATTGGAGAACCAAAATAAATATTACAAAATACAAAATTCAAATTACAAAATCCTATACTACAAAACTCTCTCGATTGTGTTGGCCCTGCTGACAGTGGATCGATCTGCCTAAAAACTCTAACTGCATCCACACCTGCACGGATGAAACACTCGTGGTAAGCGATAACGCTTAGTGGGGAAAAACAAACAGAGTACGACCACTCACAGTGCACGTCACATGCAATTCACATACACATATGGCACATACACAACAATGAAGCATTAATCCACAATTCATAAAATGTGAATAGATCCATTATATTCAATAATTTCCTCAGCACTGCTCACATAATATCATTATATGAATTAAATCACAATAATACGCATCATATCAAAGTTACACATAAATACAGTAAACCTGCCCATTCAAAGTAGTGGATAATGAGTAAACGTATAGATACCCGTGGGTACCAACAATTTCTTTCTTAACGCATGGATACCCGAAGGTATCAAAACAATTCATTTCTTTTCATTTCCAAAACATTTTCGCATGAGATCTTAAACAAGATCCAAGTTCAAAAGGGATCGCGATGATCCAAACGGGGACCTGATCAGGGTACAGAACGCATGGCTGCAGTTAACTGAACTCTATAGGCATGTCTATCTATCCACTTATTTGACTTTACGGGCTAGACATCAATATAATATCTCACACTCATCACATAAGGATAAAACATATCTCAAGGTAAACGCTACAATTCAATGTCATTACTAGACAATATTCCAGCAGATAAAAACTAAAAGCAATACCGTACTCAAAGGAGACAAATAGGACATAATTTATTTTTCAAAACAGTGAGCTTTTACACGGCGGTATGACAAAACCTTACCCCCGTGTAAGACATTCCACACGGTGATAAAGAAAATCTGACCACCGTGTGGCCTGTTGAGCCAAAACCCTTTAGAAAACAGAATGCATTTATACGGTGGTATGACGAAATCTTACCGCCGTGTAAGCCATTCCACACGGTGGTCAAGAAAACCTGACCGTTGTGTGGCCTGCCGAGCCAAAACCTCTCATTATCCAGAATGCATTTACACGGCGGTATGAAAATCCTAACCGCTGTGTAAAAATGCACCAAGACAACTCATCCAACCCAGAATGCATTTACATGGCGGTATGACAAACCTTACCACCGTGTAACTGCACAGGTAAGAAAAACTCAAAGACAGGAGTCCGATTACACGGTGGTATAACCCTCCTTACCACTGTGTAAATCGACCTAAACCCAGAAATTCTACCATTCAATTCCTAGATTTTCAACCCAAAACCAACATACAATATCCTAATCAACTCATGCTATCAAAACTCAACTCAAACAACCTTAAACTCAATATAAACATCTCAAGCAACCCAATTCAAGAATCTAATAAAAAATTCACATCCAAGATCACAAATTAAAACAATACAAATTCTCAAACTTCATTCTACTATCATTTAACAGAAAAATCACTTCAATTCATTATCACATCCTTCCATTAAGCACATATACATACAATTTACACATTCAATTTCTAGAAATCAAGGCATAATCTCACAATAAAAAAAATGCACAAATTCAAATAACTCCCAAACCTTGAACTTCTAAGCTCCAAAATCAAGAGGCTAAACTTCCATCAATCACTTCTTTCCCTTTAGGATCTTTAGGAGGCAACTCTGATCAAACAAATCCCAAAACACACAAAATTGAAAACCCTAAATACCAACACACACACACCAACGGGAAACACAAGGAGGAAAGAAGAAGAAGAAAAAGACTTACCCAACACTTGGAATTTGCTAAGACCACCTTAGAATTCAAAAGCTTAAGGATATAACCAAGGAGCAAGAAAGAAGAAGAAAAGGAGATGAAGCACAGAGGAAGAGAGGGCAGAATGGGAGAGAGGCCTAGGCTATCCTCACGTTCTCTCTCTCCTTCTCTTAAGTCAAACTCCCTTTTCCTCTTACTTTAATCTCCACCATCCAAGTGCCAAGATCTAATGGTGGTCTTGACAAATTCCACTACACCCCTTCTTCTTACTCCAACCAAACAATCAAACCACATAATGAAATAAATAACATACAATTATGCCCCTAAAACTTAATAAGTCATGCAATGACACACACACACACACACACACACACACGTGCCCAAACTTCTAGGGTGGGAATCAGGGTGTTACACCTTCCTCGGTGTCAGGCCTCTGAAAATGCCCGTAATGGAGTGTAGCTAAGAACTCCCTGGATATCTCAAGGCATGTCTAGAATGATGGCCTCAAGAACTTTGTCCACCTCGCGGCCTTCAGGAGTCTGTCAACCTCATCCAACATCTCCATCTACTGGAGGAATGGCTTGGAAATGTATTTGCTGGACCAGAACTAAGCTTGTGCCAGTGCCTCAAACCTCTCTCTCTCATCCGGAGTCATCCACTCCGGAGCTGGGATCTCTGAGTGTCGCTGTGGCTGGTTGTGTCTCGGAGGCATCCAGTAAAAAAAGTCAAAAGTTAGTTTGTTCAAAGTTATTCGACCTTATTGGAAGACTTAAATGAGTCTTCGTTCCATTATTTACCATTTTCTAAATTTTGGCAGTGTTTTGGCTAAAATATGTCCTATCCAAAAAAATTCGGCAGCATCCTGACAAGGACGTGTTAACCAAAAAAATTGGCAGTTGTAGACACCGGCTCCCAAGATAGCTCAGATCAGGATTATCCAGTGATAAAATCAGCATCTGTACACAGGCGAGAAGGTTGAAAGTGATATTTTCTTATCAAATTTGCATTTTAAAAAATAAAAACTTTGAGGGGCAGCCTGCCCCCTGCCCGCCCTGAGGCCGACCCCTCAAGGGGCAGGGGGTGGCCTGCCCCCTGCCCACCCCTCAAGGGGCCCGCCTCTCGTCACCTGCACCTTCTTTCTTCCGTTTTTTCCCCAAAAAATGAAGATTTTTATTGACTTTTAAAAAAGAGGATTTTAAGGTTAATTTTAGATGATTGATCTACATAATTTTGGATTTTAAATTAAAATAAGGTAGAATTTGATTTAAATTCAATTTCTTTTCCTAAATTAACTAGGTTTTTTTTTCCTAAAATTATATAAATAGAAAATGAAGAAAGAGAAAAGGGAGAGGTTTTTAGTTGCATTTTTTTTCTTTTCTTCCTTAAAAAAATTCTGCATTTTATTGGATTTTCTTCTTCTTCTTGAACAAAATTTTCTTCTAAAAAAATTTGAGATTCAATTTTCTGAATGAAGAATTGATTCTAGATACAAAGAAAATAATTATTTGTTATTGAGATCCAAATTTTCTTTCATAATTTTTCTTTAAACAATCCTTTTTACAATTTTCTTTTTAAAGAAAAAGTTTAGACTGTTTCTTATTTTTTATTTCATTTTTTCTAATCCTTCTTTGTATAGGTACCTAGTATGCAGCCTAAACTAGCTGACTATTACTCGTCCATATATTTCCTTTGCTGTTCAACAAGTTAGTCAATTTATGCAAGCACCCAGGCATCTTCATCTAGCTGCTGTCTGTCGAATCATCTGTTATTTGCATGGCGTTTCTGCACGCAGTTTGTTCTTTCTGAATGACTCTCCAATCTATCTTATTGCTTATAGTGATGTTGATTAGGATAGGTGTTCTGATACTCGACGATCCATTACTGGTTGGTGCATGTTTCTTGGTTCTTCACTTATTTCTTGGAAAAGTAAAAAGCAAGATCGTGTATCTAAGTTCTCTATTGAGTTTGAGTATAGAGCTATTTCGTCTGCTTGTTCAAAGATTATTTAGCTTCGAGGGCTATTGGCTGAGCTTGGCTTCTGCCAAACTGATCTTACACCCCTCCATGCAGATAATACTAATGCTATTCAGATTATAGCTAACCTATTAATTCATGAGCGCACAAAGTATATTGAAGTAGATTGTCACTCTATTCGTGAGGCATAGGATTCACATGTCATTTCTCTTCCACATATCACTATTCAGTTATATGTGACAATTCAGTTGCTTTCTTTCTCATAAGTGACAATTTATAGTGTAGCAAGATTCATGTACTCATAGTTCTAAACAATTCTTAATTGAAGCACACATATCTAGACTTATAAATAGTAGTTTATAGTTAATTGTACACTTCCAACAATCAATTGCAACAAAAATAGCTTAAGCAAATAAACAGACCATCTTAAACTTGAGACCCATTTATATGCAGAATTATAGTAAAAAGATCTTACAACAAATTCACCCCATCTCAATTAACAATTGTAATATTTGAAACGGTTAAGGGTAAGATAATTTTTCCGATTGATCGGAGTTCCATTCCTATGCCGGACCCAAAAGATGTAAGGAGGCAAAATCATTCACAGATACTAAGACATGACGTACAAAACTAGAAAGCCCCATCTCACAAACAATGCATAAGCCTAACAGTCTCGATCATATCTCAAAAGAATAAAAGACTGTTAATTTAAGTTTGAGCTCAATTATGGTAGTAAAAAGAAGAAGAAACAAACCCTTTTCGAGAAGAGCTTGTTGTAGTTGTAGTATCAAAGTGAAGAGATGTTGAGTATGACGAAGAGTGAGGCAAAGGCGAAAGCTTTACGCGTTGACCCTTCTCTCAGGAGAAATTGTCGGCCATTATTGAGCTTTTTGAAACTCACATTAGTCTCCTGCCCCACTTCTGTTCTAAAGATTGGTCCGTCTCATATTTCGGTGGTTTAAATGGGTTCAAATCAATATTTTATTTACCTATTAAATTACGCAACTTCCGATCGCCGGTCATCCGGTAAAATGAAAAACTGGCACTTTCTCTTTCTTCGTTAAAAGAACTAAACGATACAGGGAAAACTGGTTTGGTGTGTCAGTCGCCGGCGAGTGGTGACTTCCAACTGAATCCGACAGTATTTAGCTATCCATATTGGCCGTTGGCTGTATCGTTTGCTTCCTGACTGACTACATTTTGATTCTTGTTTTTCTTCTCTCTGCTCTGGTGTAGTTGTCTCTACTGATTTTGCAAATAATATGCGATCATCTCCAGCAGCTAAAGTGGTGGAGATCTGATTCTTGCTTGATCGTTCTAACTTGGCTGTGAATTGGCATCTCCATCCCTGTATTTATTGTTTTAGATGTTGCTATTTGTTGATCTCCGCCATTGATTTTTGTTGGGAATGAGTCAATTAAAATCAATAAAGATTAGGATCATGTTGCTATTTGTTGATCTCCAACCATTGATTTTTGTTGAGAATAAGTCAATTGAAGATCAATAAATATTAGGATAAAGATTTTATTATTTTATATTCATAGTTTTTAGGCATCATTTTGATTATATTTCTTTCTCTCCTAAATAAATAAACATATCCAACAATTTTGCAGCAAAAAAGCTTACTTTTTTGTATTCATATCATATGAACCAGCTCCCCAATGTGCAAAGAAGCCCATATGCAGAAAAACAAAATTGATTTGTTGAGAAAAAGGAAGGATGCTGCAAGAACAACCGGATTTGGAGACTTACAGAACATGATGAGATATTTAACGACCGGAAATAGTAGTAACTGTAACATCATTTACAGAACTTGATCCTCCGGCAATTGCTTCATTAAAACCTTTACAAGATTTTCCAAGAACGAATGCAGGTTGATTTGGAGAAGGAAGAGTGGTTTCAGTACTCAACATTAGAACAACTTCAGACATTGTTGGTCTGTCAATTGCCTGTTCCTGTACACATAATAGTCCAATTTGGATGCACCTCCGGATTTGCTGTGCTTCAGATGACTCCTTCAGCAATGAATCAACGATCTCCAATGCTCTATCTTCTTTCCACAGCTCCATTACCTATGTAATTAACAAGAGTGTATAGATAAAAATTAATTTTGCAGAGTTTGGAAGCAGTCAAATGAAATTATCGGCATATTAAAATCTGCTGTATCTTACATGTTCTAGCATGCTTACTGAAGAATCTTCGAGACAAAACTCACTGTTCTTCTTGCCAGTAATTATCTCCAATAATATAACACCATAACCAAAGACATCTGATTTTATTGAAAATTTTCCAAACACCACATATTCTGGAGCCATGTAGCCACTAAGAAAAGATATTGTGAAATAGTCATAATATGCGTTTATATCATTTCTTTTAATAATTCAGGTCACGTTAGTATTATATGTATCATCCTTTCTTTGGCATGCAAATTTACTTACTATGTGCCTGAAACTCTTCTTGTCCTTTCGTGCATTTTACCTCTACCGGATATTCTAGCAATGCCAAAATCTGCAATTTTGGGATTCATATCTCCATCCAGGAGAATGTTGCTAGTTTTCATATCTCTATGGATGATTCTGAATCTTGAGTGTTCATGAAGATATAAAAGCCCGCGAGCAATCCCAACAATAATATGAAAACGTTTTGTCCAATTTAGGATTGATCTTCTAGTTTCATCTGCAACAATGTTTTAGATATTTTATATTACTGTCAAACATCCTTCAATAGGAAAACTATCATAAGAAAGAAAACAAGAGAGAATGTTTAGAGAGAAGAACATACCAAAAAGCAATGAATCCAAGCTTTTATTTGGCAAGTATTCGTAAATCAACATTGGTTCTTCTCCTTCGACGCAGCATCCTAAAAGTTTGACAAGATTGACATGTTGAAGCTTCGCAATTAAAGTAACTTCATTCTTAAATTCTTCTAGTCCTTGCACTGAATCTTTAGATAGTCTTTTTATTGCGATCTCCAGTCCATTTGTTAAGCAACCCTGAAACAATATTTAGAAGAGTAATGGTACTCTGAATACTTAACTTCAAGGTAGAATTCTCCTTTACAAGATGAGGACAAAGAAAGAGAGAGGGAGAGACAGAAGATCTAGCAAATGTAAACACACAGGATTGATGTGTTCAGTTAGGTGATATCGGACTGAATTCTACCTTATAAACTGAGCCAAAACCACCTTCTCCAAGTTTCTTGGATGGAGAAAAATTGTTAGTCGCAGCAATTAAGGTCCTAAGGCTGAAAAATGCTATATCTGGATGACTCCTACCACCTCTGTCTTCACTTCCCACCAGAGGATCTATTTGGTGGCATGGATCACTTATAGCATCAAGCAATCTTTTGTTCCATCTGTTATTCGCTGTCCTCCAAAAGAAAAGAGAGAGAGAGAGAGAGCAGAAAAGAAGACAGAAGAAAGAAAGACAGAAAGAAGAGGTTCGTTTATCTAAGTTATATAAATGCTTAGTTTGAGCTAAAAATGTGCATTAACTGAGTGAGCTTCCCTATAAAAAAGTTCTTTGTTTTTGCCAATCCTCAAGTTACTGGTTTGATTCTTGACTAGACCAGTAAGGTAAACTTATTATTAAGTGGAAATATTTGCCTCAATCATCACTTTTCCCAATAATAGAAAGCAAACATATAAAATGCAATTAATGGAAATTAAAAGAGTGAAAGTTTGTTTCTTACCACTTTTTCGTTTCTTTTTGTGCCAGACATAAGCAAAAAAGATGATAATAATCCAAGCCGAAACAACAGACAATGCTAAAATGGTTTTGTTTTCTTCAGTGATACTCTCTGGTTTTGAATCATTGCTAGCTGCATAAGCATGAAAGGATATTAATGAAGAAAAAATGTAGACACTGTCTGTGCAGTAATGAGAATAAATTAATTACCTAATTCAACAGCATCAACACGAACATAAAGATCAGAGCCCTGGTCTGAATAATTTACCGTGTCATTTAGTTCTCCATACCAAGCTAAACAACCAATGCCTTCCCCAGGAATATCAATGCTTGAATATGCAGTGCATAAACAATTCCTCTTGCATTCTTTTTCACACTCCATACGTTTCATGTTCATGTCCAACCATACCGCTGCTGAAGTATCAGGAAGCTTAACATTTGCCACTTTCACAAATCCCTCTCCACGCCCACATGCTGTTAAAGGATATGGCTTCTTTCTGACACACCCACCTGATCCATCTCTTAAAATATGCCAGTCTCCTGCTGAATTGGGTTCAAACCCGGGTAAGCAATCGCATTCGAACCTAAGATTAATGAGCTCTGGATTACACTTGCTATTCGTGCCACAATGTCCATATTTCGCACACCTATCACTAGGTGAAGTCAAAAATTCCTTCCATTTCCCATCGCTTGGATGCCATATTAGGTGCTTTCGAGTTCCTGAAAAATCTAACACTATTCTTACGGTAAGAGAAGCTTCAGCAACAAAGGAAACGTATGTCTCATCTTGATTGTTGGTAAAATTGAATGTTAGTAAATCAGGATGACTTCTCACTGGCCAAGGGAGGCTTCGCCAAATATAATTTCTGCCCTTGTAGAGAAAGACCTGTGGTGATCCTGTTGGCTTGATTTCAATTGAATATTCTCCAGTTCCTGGATCATCCGCTGATCTCCATGATGTAAGGACCTGGCGAGTACCTGTCTTCTTATTGAGGCCAAATTTCATTCCTTGAAGCAGAGTATCTGTAGGATAATCAAAACTTTGCCACATAATTCTCTTACTTGTATTTCCAACCAAAACCAAGTTGCCAGAATCCAGGAGCTGACCTTCACAAGCCTCAGTCACTTCCACAGAGACATTTGTAGACCATACTACAGCTTTCTGGCTTGGATTACTATAGAGAATGAGATTTCCATATTTACTGATCGATAAAACAGTTGAGGAGCCGTTGATAGGATTATTCCTATTTGCTACCCACACCACTGTTCGCTCTGGAAGTTTATAATACCAAATTCCAAGATATCTAAAACTGGAATTGCCAGGGCTGAAAAATCCTAAGGCAAATTTACCTCCTTTGGATATCAAAAGGTCACCATCTTGAAAGGTTTGATCTTGGTTTATAGTTATGGTGTCCTTACAAGAAGAAATTTGGAAATGGAGAATTAGAAGAAAAGAACCCACAAACAATTTCTGGGAGTCCATACCCCTTGTGATACAGTATTCATTAAGCTAATATCCATGAGGGATTTTGGTGGTCTAAAAGAATGAGACTTTGATAATTTGACCTTGACCTTGGTTTGCCTAACAATCAAAGGTTGCGGTCAAGTTTGGTAATTGTAGAATTCTGAGGCCTCATTCAACCGAATAAATGGACTTCCATATTTAGTATTAAACCGAAAATCAAAAATTTTGCCCATTAGTCAGTTTAATTTTTTTGTTCCCGTTCAATTTTGCATAACCCTATGATAATTTTAAAAATTTTGATATTAATTGACTGATTTTTTGGCTCATGGACCAGCGGTCCATGATCCCCTACAAACACATGGCTTAATTCTCTAGTATCTTTCAATTTTAGTTTTAATTAAATTTTCCTAATTCAACTTTCAATTCAATATAATTTCATTTTTAATTTACTGCTTCTTTTAAAATTTCTTCAATTTTCTTCCGAAATAAGATTATGAGAGCTCCTTTTCTTTTTAAAAAGTCAGATAATCACGCATTAATTAGTCTGAAAATACTTTAATTCTCTCACACACTCGCAAATTACGTGTATATTATTTGATCTTCAAAAACAATCAAAAATATTATAAATAACTATATTTAATTATCTTTAAAAAGAGTTCAATATGTAATTAACCCACCTCTAAAAAGTTCAAAATTTTATTAAGAATATAAATGTATAGTTATCTTTCAAAATATTAACATTTTATTTTAAGTATTTTTTACTATATATTTTTAAAAAAGCATTATTAATTGCACACTATTTGCACAAGTTTTATACGAATTTTTTTGTAGGCAAATCATTTTTCTAAAAATAAACGCATTAACTGATGTTAAGTTGAATGGATTATAACATGGCTAATGAGCCAGCTCATTGGGTCATGAAATTTTAGAGCCATTGAGCCATTTTCATGAGGGAATCGTTGACATATAAAAAGTCAAACTCATTAGATATATATATATGATCAGTTTAGTTTGATTATTGTAACATGGAGCGGATGTAGAATGAAAGAAAGAGGGAGGTCTTAATATAATATATATAAGGGACTAATAATCTTTGAAGGAGCCAAATTAGGAAATAAAAAAAGTGCAAAATGAATTTTTTATGAAAATGGGGGACCCAAAAGTTTTGGAGAAGGCCCTCTCACAGCGGCTTTGGGTCCCCATTATTTGTAATCCAATTTAATGACCAATTTAGTTGTTCACTTCTGGCAACATCAACTTTACCCATCATATTTTGATATTAATATTTAAATGCTTCTCCATCCATATTTTTTAATTTTATAATTTTATCAAAATTTAATTATTTTTTTTTCTTTTCTTTTTTTTTTTAAATTATATCTAAAAGGATCAAAACTTATGAAATTAATTCAAAATATTTTTTACCAAAATTTGATGCAACTAAAATCAAAACAATTTTATGCTTAAAAATTTTCTAACTATCATAGATAAAATTATAAAGCTATTTAAAATAATTAAAAAAAATTAAAATTTTTGAATAGCTAGCTACTCATAATAATTTAAAAGAAAAGATAAATTTTGAGAAAAAAATAAATTAAATTCAAATAACATAAAATTTAAGAAAAGATAAATTTTGATAAAAAAAAATTGAATTGAGAAAACATTAGGCCTGTCAAAATACACCCATAACTCAACAATTCACCCAAACTCATTAAAAAAAAATTAACCCAAACCCAATCCAATTAAAAAATAACCCATTTAAACACACTCAGAATTTACCCATCAATAATGCAACCCGTTTGGGTCTATTTCCCTACACCCATCGGGTCAGCTCCCAAATCTCGATTCCCCTGCCCTCCTTCGTTTCTGTTGCTCTATTGCCTTTCTTCTCAATCTCTCTCTCGATCTCTCGAAATCGGCAGTTCATCAGCTGCCACCTGTCGCCGACTATCTCGCCAACCGCCTGACGCCGGCCATACGATCGGTAAACGTATTACGCCGTGCATTTGCCTTACGATTTAGTGGACTCATCTCTCTCATTCTCGGGTATTTTGCTTTCAATTTACTATCAAGAGTTCAGAATTATTTGATATATTCTTTTTCAAATCCCATCTTAGATTTTGTCAATGTTTTTAGTTAGCTAATTGAACTGAAATCTTATTATCAAGAGTTCAAAATCATATTAGTTTAGAAGCTTTATTATAATCCCTTCGTTTTCATTCTTGGACAACATTTTCTATAAATGGGTTAGTGTTAATTATAATCCCTTCGGTTTCATTCTTGTTATAATCCATTCGGTTTCATTCTTGTTAATGTCGGCGTGGTTTTTCATTGTGAAGCTGAAGAGGAAAAACACTAATAAAAATAAACAGAGTAATACTGGTTTCTCTAATGGTTTGCATCTCTTTAATCCTTTACTTGCTTTGCATTATTAGTATTTCCTTCTTTTGCCATTTTGATTATTGCAAGTTCATACTCAATCCTCAATTGGGTTAACATTTTACTTCTGCTTTATTTGTTAATTGTTTAAATCCGAATAATTAAGACATTAAATCCTCAATTGGGTTAATCCTAATAATCGTCAAGTTCTTGTTTTTGATTTCCAAGAAACAATTTTATAAATAATGTTTTTGATGCTGTTTATGCTATGCAATGAAGGAGGTTCCTTTTTGGATTTTGCAATTTACTACTTCTCTTTTGTTTCCTGTTACTGATCATTGTTATCTTTTCCAAATTAATCTAAATATGCGTTCAATTATTGATTCATGCATGGAGACATATTTATGCATGGAAAAAAATTCCTATTTATTCTTGAGTTTAATAATCGAAGAAATATTCCTAAAAAAGAAAAAAGAAAAATATAAATCTTAGAAATATTGTAGTTTTATAATGAGCCAATGGAACATAAGTATTCTCATTGCTGCTTAGGATTTAAATTCATAAACTCCTAGTGTAAAATGTCTCTGTATATTTCTATGTTATGTGGATTGTAGATGACAGTTGCTCTTTACATAATTGCTTATTGCTGGTGTTTTCATTAATAGATGTATATGAATGAGAAGAAAATCCGAAAAGAATAAATAAAATAGAGATAAGTTACAATTTACAAATGGTTTACTGAACTACTGATTTTGTTAGTTGCAATGGAATGTCTACATATTTGACTTTTATCCCCTTTTTTTTCAGTTTAATATTTCTCCTCTCTCTCATAATAGAATGATTTATATGACCCATTTATGATCCAACCCAAACCCGTCCAACCCACCCATTTGCCACCTCTAGATAACATAAAACTTAAATAAATATAGAAAAACATTTTATTAATTAGATCAAAATATCTAAAGCAAATCAGCTCTAAAATAAAATTTAAAAGCAAATCTTTTATTTTACTATTCATTCCATTACATATAATTAAAAATTTATTAATTAGACTTAAATTTAAAATAAAATTTATTAATTAAAACTAAATTATCCATGTTTTAAAAAATTCAAAATTGCTTAATTCATTATAAAAAAAAATTAAATTGAAAAAAAAAAAATCCATTCAATTTAAATTTTATTTAAAAATGTGTGAAACGGAGGAAATAATAAAATCATATGATAAATCTGAATTTGTTTGTTTCCCATTTCGAAAACTATGGAACAATCACGTCGAAATGTCACAGTGTTAGAACGAGATCCCAATTTTTCACCCAATTATATTACAAAAAATAATAAAAAAAAAAAGCCCAAAAGGCAAAACTTAACGGGCCTGATGGTCATCGGAAAAGCCCATGGAGCGAACCACCCAGGCAGAGCCGGCGACCACAACAGCAGCGAATACAGGAGGCACAATCAAATCAATTTAGATCTGACAAACAGGTGAGCCGGCAAGCATACAATCTCTCCCGGTACGTCTAGCGGAAGTCTAACGGTTCCCTCTATTTGGCATCCTCTTGAAAACCAAGACGACGCAGATTGCACTTCTTTTGAGCATGCAAAAGTAAAACATGGCACACTTAAATTCTTCACATATAGAAACTGCTAAAAAAACTCTAGTTTAGGTTCCATTAATGAAGGGAAACATTCTTCTACATCTAGGGTGCATGTTTAAGAAAAACTCCACTTTAGTCAACATATCAAAGCTCCATGGTAATGAAGTCATAAACGTCTCAAGCAAATTTTGTAATTGTTAAGGTGGAAAATATGAGGTGGATGGAATTATGCGTATAAGCCAAGGTCCTATTGGAGTTCACATTAGTGGCACAGAACCATATTTTGCATTTTTATACTTGCTATGGCATCAAAAGCACCATACACTGCCATTGCAACACCAACTCCAGACACACCAATTGCTGGAGTCACAATATCCCTGGTGAATGCAGCCCTAAGATGGAAGAAATTTTGTTTCTCAGTAAACAAAAACACAATCATAGGGAAAGGAAAAGAAGTAGAGCATCATCCCCACTCAGCCATTGCAGAAGTAATTCAATAAACTGTAATCATAGTAGCTATAAGAAATGCACATATCAAGTTAAAATGTACAATTACCATACAAATGCTTTCTGTAGTCCAGAATATGCAATCAGGGGGACTATCAATAGCATCCTAATGTCAAGCAGAGGAGTAATAACCAACTTTGACAGTAATGTTAGATGAGAATAAAAACTGACAGGAGAATTCTCCTGCCCCTCTCCTTTAGTATCTCTTTTACTTAAGAAGCACATTAGTATAATACCCAAGGTTAGAATGCCAAGAAACACAATGAACAATAATGTTGTGCCATTGGTACGTCCCTCCTGTGGCAATGTGAATGAAACAATATCAGAAGAAATTTAGACAGCTATCTACTCTACATTAGATGTAGAATGAAATAAGATTTCTCCAAGTTTTATCTTTTTTCAATCTTTTCATTAATATAAAACCAAAAGATTTATTTTATTAGGTGCATGACTAGTTTTGTGACAGATCCTGAAAAGGCAAACAAGGTAAACCACAATGACAAATGGTTTAAAATCCATATCAATCAGGTTCTTTGGTATGGGATGGGTTTCGTAGCCTACTTAAGAAATTAAAAAAGATGCAAAAACGAATAAAAAGGTTTAATAGATGAAAAATTACATTTCCCAAAGTATATATGACAAAAAATGAATTCAAACAGAGAGAATATTCAAATAAGCAATGGTCAATAGATCATAGAGCAGTGAATACCATTGCATCCCTCAGAATAACAAGCGAGAGGACATTTCCAACCAGCTGAATGATCCCACAAAAAGCAATAATGTAAGATGTTGCCAAAAAAGTTTAGCACTAAAGATCTATCATTGAATGGGATTGCACCAGAAAAACGTGTTTGTGGTACATATGTTTATGCAGCTGTTGATGAGCATCTTTTTTCTCTACAATTCCCATTAAAATGTTTGTTATAACATGTACACAACCTTATAAAATCATTTTCCCACTTAAACTAAATTTACTGCCACTAAAGAGAAAGCAAAAAGAGGTTTTCGCACAAAACAGCATAAAGCACCTGGTGACTGGCATACATTCCCGAAAATTCTCCATTAAAGTTACCAATAACAGTTCCTTCATGCAAATGGCAATCTCTTGCATGACTGCGTGCAGCAGAAGTGAGATATGTACCCTGATGGGCCATAATAATGTTTAGAAACATGTTGTAGGTAGCGGTGTACACGGTTCTGGATCTTTCTGTACCGAACCGAAATACCGAAAAAAAAGATGTAGAACCGAATTGTACCGTTTACTTTTTTTACTAGAACTGAACCGAACTATACTGTTGACTTTTTTATTAGAACTGAACCGAATTGTACTGGAACCGAATCGAGAACCGTATTAAACCGTACCGAACTGTTTTGTACTGAATTGGACCGAAATAACCGATATTTATTAATTATTATATATAATATTAGTAATTTATATATAAATATTATTTATAATTTCTATTATATCGTTATTATATAAATTTAACTTCATGATTATTTGTATTTTTTTGAAACTTTTATAATTATTTGTATTAAATATTTTAATGTATGAAATTAATATAATAAATAGTTAATAAATTAAAATAAATATTTTGATTATTAATAAGATAAATTTAATTATCATATCTATATGAATTTGCAATTAAAATAACTTATTTTTAATTTAATTTACGTTTAGTGTTACTCAACTACTACATAATTTTTCATTTTGTACAAATATTTATATACACACACAAATATAATTATTATATCAATGAAATTTTACTAATTAATGTAATTATATGAGTATATAATCATCATACTAATTAATTTCATTTACTTTTAATATCACTCTACCAGTATTTATCTATTGTAAGTTAATAATTTAATTATATATAATTAAATTTTACTAATTAATATAATTATATAAGTATATAATCACCTTACTAATTAACTTCATTTATTTTTAGTATCACTCAACTAGTACTCATATATATTTTTTGTACAATATCCATATGAATAATTGAGCATATAAATTAATAATATAATTATATATAATAATTATCATATATAATGAAATTTACCAATTCAATTCATGTAATTATATAAATATATAATCACCTTACCAATTAATTTCATTTGTTTTTAGTATCACTCAACTAATATTTATCTATTTTGTCACAATACATATATGAGTAATTGAGTTGTAACTTTTTTTTTTGAAGCAGAGTTGTAACTTAATAATTTAATTATATATAATTAAATTTTACTAATTCGTATTTAATTTAATTTAACTTTAATGTCATTCAACCACTACTTAATTTTTTTTGTACGAATATTTATATACATAATCACTTTACAATTAATTTTATTTACTTTATTCACCCTTATAGTTATTAACTATAATATTAATTAATAATTTTTTAACTATTAAGCCAAATTTAGTGAAATTGAGTATAATAACTGAGACAAAATAATATATATGGATGGATTCTAACCATATAATCAGTCGATACTGTATATATAATTATCTTATCAATTAATTTCATTTATATTTAGTAGCACTCAATTAGTAATTATCTATTTTGACGCAATATATATTTGAATAATTGATTTATTTTAATAATGTAATTATATATAACTGAATAATTTATTATATAATCATTTTATCAATTAATTTCATTTGCTTTTAGTGTCACTCGACTAATATTCATCTATTTCTATCACAATACCTATATGAATATGTAAATTAAAAATAAAATTATATATAATTACTTATAACAAAATTTTAATTTCTTTTATTTTTAGCATTACTCAACTAATATTTATCTGTATTTAGCACAATATTTATGTGAGTAATTGAAAATATATTTTAATAATATAATTATATACAATTATTATATTAATAAAATTTTATTAATTAATATATAATATAATTATATAAGTATATAATTATCTTATTAATTAAATTTTTTAGAGCAAATTAAGAATGAAATTTGAAAAATTTTAGTTGAAATATTTTTTATTTTAAGTTTTGGAGGGAATTAAAATATTTGGAGGGAATTGAAATATTTGGAGTGAATTTAATGCCGACGACTTGGATTTTCAGTATTTGGAGCGAGTTGAACGGGTCAATCGTAATTAATTATTGTTTTTGTTATAACTTTTGCTACAGGTGTCCGTTTGCTTATTATTATATATTTCTGGAAAGCTCATTTCAAGCTGGTCGACTTTTACAAATCTTAGTTTCCTGTAACAGCCCATTTCGTGCCTCCAAAATAACGTTTGAGTTTCCGTTTTTCAATTTTAAGTTTTAGGGGTATTATTGTAATTTTTTTTTATTTTTTCATATAAATTATTTGTTACCTTACTATGGAGGGGACTTTTCAACTTGGAATAAAATTCTTTCATTTTGAGGTATTTTTGCTGCATCAGAATCTGACTGGTTTTATATTTTATTATATATATATATATATATATATATAAGAAAATAAATTAAAAAAAAAACCTAAATTGTGTCAGCCTTTTTTTTTCTGTCTCGAAATTGTGTCAAGCTCCACAATTTTTCCTATTTTTTCCGTTGGTTTTAGCTTATACTTGCATTTCCTTCTTCTCATCGCTGCCACTATCATTTCCACGGCTATATTTAAAAGTAAAGATAAGTCACACACAACTTTTGATTTTATGGTATTTGTTAATAATACGTCATTAGTTAATTAAAAATTTGATCAATAGGCTTGTACATAAGCTTTAATTAAGATGATCATTAGAGACAAATTACCAATTAATTTTATTAAATATTAGGATTTTAGAAAATTTATTGAAGTAATTTATCTCGAATTTAAAATTTTATCTATAGTGACTATTGTTAAAATATGTGTTTCTTTTTTCATAAAAGATAGGGATAAATTGAAATATTTTCTTAAAATTGAATGCAAAATTGTATATACTTATTGAGATATTTTAATTATATTTGTATTTATTATTGTATATATTTATATTGTAAATTTTTAAAAATATTGAATTATCCGAAATACCGTATTGTATTATCTTGTTTTGTTTTGTACCGAAAGAACCGAATAACCGAACTGAAAATTATAAGAACCGTACTGAACTTTACCGAAATTAATAAGAACCGAACTGTACCGAAATTTATAAGAACCGAAATTTCACCCCTAGTTGTAGGTACACAAATTATTATACCAAATAGCAGGAATATGATATAAGCTAAAATATTCGCTTGCACCTGTCCAACCCATATTATTGAAGCTGCAAAGCCAAGATACAAAGAAGCTGGCACCATAGTGTACCTAGATGGAAAGTGTTAGAATACAGCTAGCAGCTGACTTTGCTAGCTGTTGTGCTCAAAGTCAGCTAGTTACAGCTACCAGGCACTGGCTGTAGTCAGCCATTACAGCTAATACAGATTGAATGTTATCTTTCTCTTTCTTTTTTGTATATATATAGGATATGTATTGATTGATAAAAACAGATTGAATAACAAATTCAATTTTCATTGTATTGTTACATGGTATCAGAGCCTTTTAGGCTTGATTTTGTGATTTACCTGGGATTTCTGGGTTTCTTTGGGTTGGGTAACTTGTTCCAGCTGCTGTTTTGTTTCGGTTGACCTCCTCCGGTGATCGTCTTGTCATACCACCGGTATCAGAGGAAGCACAGGAAGATTTCCGGCCTCTCCAGAAAATTCGGCGCCCTTCCGTTCAGCGATTGAACCAGACGCGCCGCAAGAAGACCCATATAGCTTGTTTCAGCTACTGTTTGGGTTGGGTAACATTTTCCGGTGACCATTTCGTCTCACCGCCGGTATCAGGAGAAGCGCAGGGGAATTTTCGGCCCCTCCACGAAATCCGGTGACTGTCCGTTCGGCGACTGTTCCTCACGCGCCGATCAAAGCTTCTGCCTCTTCTCTCATACGACGGCGCGTGGAGGCGCGTGTAAAGCCGGCTGTACCTCCGATTTCGTCTCCGGCGTCGCTCGGTAATCTCCGGTCAGATCCCAGTGTTGCGTTGGCCTGGTTCCTTCATCTGGTGGTGTTCTTGCTTTACGTTCCTTTTCTGCTGGTTGCCAGTGTCACAAGGCTTTGCTTCTTTGATTGGTTTGTGCTTCGTGATTCTCAGTTTATTAAGTTACTTAGCTTGCTTTGCTCCTTTGTTGGCTTGTGCTTCAGAATATTAAGTTACTTGGCTTTTATTTTGGCTGGTCTGATTTACTTGTTATTTTGAGGATATTATGGCTGACAATAAAGAGGTTGTTAGGGAAACTGTTAGTGAAATTATTCCTTTAGCTAAGATTACTGAAGAAAAATTAGATGGATCTAATTATCTTGATTGGAGTAGAACGATTAGAATCTATCTTCGCAGTATGGATAAAGATGATCACTTGACTGATGACCCTCCTACAGATAAAACTGAAAAGCAAATTTGGATGAGAAATGATTCACAATTACTTTTACAGATTAGAAACTCAATTGAAAGAAATGTGCTTGGCCTAGTTTCTCATTGTGAACGTGTAAAGGAGTTGATGGATTATTTGGCCTTTTTATATTCTGGGAAAAGAAATGAGTCTCATATTTATGATGTGTGTAAAGCTTTTTATCGTGCTGAAAAGGAGGCAAAATCACTCACTACTTACTTTATGGAGTTTAAGAAAATTTACGAAGAATTAAACATGCTTCTACCTTTTAGTGCTGATATTAGAGAGCAACAGGCTCAAAGGGAAAAAATGGCAGTAATGAGTTTTTTGGCTGGTTTGCCATCTGAATTTGAAACAGCTAAATCGCAAATTCTTTCTGTTTCTGAAATTCCTACTCTTGAGGATGTGTTCAGTAGATTATTGCGTGCTGATAATGCTTTATCTAGTCAGCTAAATAGTGCTTTTATTGCCAAAGAAAGTGGAGGTGACAATGAAAAAAGGAATATGCTGAGGAGAGGAAATAGATCTAATGATAATCGGAATACTGATATTATCTGCTACTATTGTAAAGAACCAGGTCACACGAAGCGCTACTGCAAGAAATTGCAGAATCGCAATCAGAGGGCACAAGTTGTTAATGTTGCTACCTCTGGTTCATCATCTGAGCATAATGTCACTATGTCTTCCGAAGAGTATGCTAAGTACCAGGAAATGTTAAAGGGATCCTCAACCTCGATCACTACTGAGGCAGGTAACACATGTCTCATCTCTTCTAGCAACAATTGGGTCATTGATTCTGGTGCCACGAATCACATGACAGGTAATCCTGATACTTTCACTGATTTTCGGTCTCATAAAGCTCCTTTACCTGTTACTATTGCTGACGGAACATCATACAACATTGTGGGGTCTGGAACTACCAAACCAACTCCTTCTATTACTTTACCTTCTGTTCTAAATTTGCCTAACCTAGCTTTCAATTTGATATTTGTGAGTAAACTTACCAAGGAACTCAATTGTTGTGTCTCATTTTTCCCTGATCATTGTCTTTTTCAGGATCTTATGACGAAGCAGATTTTTGGTAAAGGACATGTATCTGGTGGTCTATACATTCTGGATTCTTGGGTACCACGATCTATTGCTTGTTCCAGTGTTATTTCTCCTTTTAAAGCACATTGTCGGTTGGGACATCTTTCTCTGCCTAGTTTGAAGAAGTTGTGTCCGCAGTTTCATGATGTATCTTCTTTGGAGTGTGAGTCTTGTCATTTTGCTAAACATCATCGTAGCTTATCAGGTCCTAGAATTAATAAACGAGCTGGGTTTTCTTTTCAACTTGCTCATTCAGATATTTGGGGTCCCTGTCCTGTTATGTCAAAAACTGGGTACAGATATTTTGTTACATTTGTGGATGATTTTTCCCGTATGACTTGGATTTATTTTATGAAAAATCGTTCTGAAGTTTTCTCCCATTTTTCTGCTTTTTGTGCTGAAGTTAAAACCCAATTCAATGCCTCTGTTAACATATTACGGAGTGATAATGCTAAGGAATATATGTCAGATTCTTTTCAGCGGTATATGTCTCAACAGGGTATTCTTCATCAATCCTCTTGTGTTGATACCCCTTCTCAAAATGGAGTCGCTGAAAGGAAAAACAGACATTTACTTGAGACAGCTAGAGCTTTATTGTTTCAAATGAATGTTCCTAAGTATTTTTGGGCCGATGCTATTTCTACAGCTTGTTTTTTGATTAATCGGATGCCCTCTACGGTGTTGAATGGTGATATACCTTATAGTGTTTTATTTCCAAATAAGACACTATTTCCAGTAGAACCACGGATATTTGGCAGTACTTGTTATGTTCGCGATGTACGTCCTCATATTACCAAACTCGATCCTAAGGCATTGAAGTGTGTTTTCTTAGGATACTCGCGTCTTCAAAAAGGATATAGATGTTATTCTCCTGATTTACAGCGACATTTGGTTTCAGCTGATGTGGTATTCTTAGAAGATAAATCTTTCTTTTCATCTCCTTCCACACCTACAAGTCACGAGGAGGAAGATGAGTGGCTTATCTATAAGGTAACATCTTCTCGAGAACAAGTTGATGTGCCCACTATATCCTCTAGTACTGAGCAGATAATGGATGATGATCATTCAGCAAGACCACAAATTGTTCAGGTCTACTCTAGAAGAAAAGACACTCATGATACATGTCATGCACCAACATCTTTGTCATCAGATCCTGCTTCTGCCGACGACGATCTTCCCATTGCTCTTCGTAAAGGTACACGTACTTGTAAATCCACTTATTCCATTGCTAATTTTGTTTCCTATGATCACCTATCTCCCTCGATATGCTCTTTAATTGCATCTTTAGATTCTGTATCTATTCCTAAGACAGTTAAGGAGGCCTTAAGTCATCCTGGATGGTATGATGCTATGATTGAAGAGATGAGTGCCTTGGATGAAAATAACACTTGGGAGTTAGTGAATTTACCTGAAGGCAAGAAGGCTGTGGGTTGCAAATGGGTCTTTACAGTCAAAGTTAATCCGAATGGATCTGTAGCTCGGTTGAAAGCTCGACTTGTAGCTAAAGGATATGCTCAGACCTATGGGGTGGATTATTCTGATACTTTCTCTCCAGTCACCAAATTAAGTTCTGTTCGTCTTTTCATATCTTTGACAGCTTCTCACCATTGGCCTTTACATCAACTTGACATTAAAAATGCTTTCCTTCATGGTGATCTTCAGGAAGAAGTCTATATGGAGCAACCACCTGGTTTTATTGCTCAGGGGGAGTATGAGAAAGTTTGTCATCTGAAGAAGTCTTTATATGGGTTGAAGCAAAGTCCTCGGGCCTGGTTTGGAAAATTCAGCATGGTTGTCCAAGAGTTTGGGCTGAAGAAGAGTCAATGCGATCACTCAGTTTTCTATAGACGATCGGCAAACGGCATTATTCTTCTTGTGGTTTATGTTGATGATATTGTGATTACAGGAAGTGATTATGCAGGTATCTTTTCTCTTAAGTCCTTTTTGCATGGTAAATTTCACTCTAAAGACCTGAGCCAGTTAAAATATTTCTTGGGAGTAGAAGTGACGAGAAGTAAGAAGGGAATTCTTCTATCCCAGAGAAAGTATGTTCTTGACTTGCTTACGGAAACTGGAAAATTAGGAGCTAAACCATGCACTACTCCTATGGTTCCTAGTGTACAACTTACAAAAGATGATGGTGATCATTTCAACGATCCAGAAAGATACCGAAAGTTAGTTGGAAAACTGAATTATCTCACAGTAACTCGTCCAGATATTGCATTTGCAGTAAGTATTATTAGTCAATTTATGAATGCCCCTACGATCAAGCATTGGAAAGCTTTAGAGCAGATCTTATGTTATTTAAAAGGTGCTCCTGGACTTGGTATATTGTACAGCGATCATGGACATACTCAAATCGAGTGTTTTACAGATGCTGATTGGGCAAGTTCTAAAACTGATAGAAGGTCAATAACAGGCTATTGTGTTTTTGTTGGAGGAAATTTAGTGTCTTGGAGAAGTAAGAAGCAAACGGTAGTATCCAGATCCAGTGCAGAATCCGAATACAGAGCTATGTCACAGTCTGCATGTGAAATTTTGTGGATTCATCACTTGCTTACTGAAATTGGTATAAATCCCTCGCCTCCAGCAAAACTTTGGTGTGATAATCAAGCTGCTCTTCATATTGCTTCAAATTCAGTGTATCATGAACGAACCAAGCATATTGAAATTGATTGTCACTTCATTCGTGAAAAAATTCAAGATAATATCATCTCGACAGGATATGTTAAGACAGGAGAACAGTTGGGTGATTTGTTTACAAAAGCTTTGAATGGTTCTCGACTTGACTATCTGTGTAACAAGTTGGGCATGATTAATATCTATGCTCCAACTTGAGGGGGAGTGTTAGAATACAGCTAGCAGCTGACTTTGCTAGCTGTTGTGCTCAAAGTCAGCTAGTTACAGCTACCAGGCACTGGCTGTAGTCAGCCATTACAGCTAATACAGATTGAATGTTATCTTTCTCTTTCTTTTTTATATATATATAGGATATGTATTGATTGATAAAAACAGATTGAATAACAAATTCAATTTCCATTGTATTGTTACAGAAAGAAATAATGTTCAAGTATATGCGTAAACATTAAATCAATAAAAGGCGCCAATCATTTTCATTAATCGAGGAAAACTCATTCATCTTTAAGACAGTTATGCCAGATTTAAGAGCTTTTGCATGTTCCGTCGTAAAACCATATGATCATTGTTGAATTCAGACTTGTAAGTGAATTTGCTAAAAATGAAAAGTATATCGATCCAACAACAGTTGGTGCACTAAATTCATCAAACCTTTTGAGCTCAACCATGAAGATTAGAACATTGGCTTAAAACTATATATGTAGCTATTTGCCAAGAAAACTGCTTCCTGAGACACCTTTAGTGCATGACTTCAAGTTAATACATTTCAAAAAAGAAGAAAAACAAAATGACTATAAATTCAGAAGTATTCAAAAGATGAAAGCAAAAAGAAAGCATGAACTCGATGATTACCATGAGGGCGACAAATTTGCAGCAATAAACAACCAATAACCAGTAGTTCCAAGAATCAAAGCAGTCTTTGGACCCAAAATCCGAACCACCAAAGAGGCAACTAAAGAGAAAAATGTGAAAGAGAGGTACAATATTCCTAGCGAAATTGAACCCAAATCCTGCTCCTGAAAACAGAAATCAAATTCAAAAGTGGAAAACCAGCCAAAAAAATTAGGTCTTCAAGTCAAGCACAAGACAAAATTCCAATATTGGATTCACTATTCTTTTCGAACTTGTAACAAAAACTTGACCTTGCAAATTCAATAAACTCCATTGACAAAGAAACTCACAGTATTGACTGTAGTCTCCAGATTCTGAGCAGCACCATAAGCAGTGAAGACGAGCAAAAATGCAGAGCTCAGAACATGAATATCTCTTGTGTGACTCTTCGTTGTCTGTCTCCGCGAATTATCAACAACCAGGGGAGCCTCTTCGTCTGCGGCATCCACAGAGGCCATCTTTGCTATCTCCAATTCTCAATTTAGTCAATCAAAGAATCACTACTATATAAATCCTAGAAAAGAGACAAATTTCCGAGAGAATGATGTAAAAAATGGAGAGCCGGCAGCAATCTCGAGAGCTCCAAGACACATGAAAGAGGTTTTGAGGACTTTCAATAGATTAACGGAAATTTATTCTTTCTGTTGTGACTTCTGTCTTAGCTGCTGGACTTCTGAAAATTTTGATTGCCTTGATGTGTACTGCTGGTGATCCAGGTTCCTTATTTTTTGTAACCTATTTTGATACTTGATTGGTTGTGGTTTATTCTATTTGCACAAGTACACTTCACTTTGAATATTTATTTCTTTTGGATTGTTGGGCTATTTTTTTTTTTTTGGCAAAAGTCTTAGGATAGGTTTGTTAAGTGGTATTGTAATATAATGTAATTAAAGATATAATAAATTTTTTATTTGTTAATATAAAAATTTTATATTGTAATTTAATACTAAATATATTTATAATTTTTAATATTTTTACTAATGTATTTATTAATCGTTAAAATTTGGTGGTATTTTTAATTACAATATTTCTCGATATGTGTCTTATTTTCTAACTCTAATCTTACTATTCTTTCTCTTACCTTTACTGCCGCCACCGCCGCTGTAACAACCTAAAACTCGGTAAATCATGAATGATATTTTTCCGGGCATGAATAGTATCACCCGGAATAAATAGTATCATCCGGGAGCGAAAAATATTTTATTTAACCATTAGAAAATACTATTCATGACGAGTCCAATAATGAAATTTAAGGTGAAATTGAGATCAAATAGGTCCTTAAAAATCAAAAATAAAAATAAGTTATGGTTTGATTTAAATAGTAACATATATTTTACCGAATTTTGACCAAATCTAAAAATAGTGCTAAACACCTCTGAAAAATTATTTGATTGTAGGGATTCACTCTAACTAATATGGGAGAATATTTAGTAATAAAAAATTAATTTTACGGTGATACAAAAAAATAAGTTATCAGATCGGTAAACAGTGTTTGATTGATCCAAACACTACAAAAAAACCCAATTTAGCCACTGAAATTAGCGACGGACAAATTTCTGTCGCTAATTAGCGACTAAATTCAAAATTAGTCGCAAAAGTTCATTTTTTCACTTTTAGCGACGGAAATAAAGAAATCGTCGCTAATTTTTGGCGGCAATTATTGGCGCATTGTTTTTGCGACTGAATTTAGTGACTAAATAATTTAGTCGCTAATTAGCGACAGATTAGCGACGACTTTTTAAATTTATCGTGAAAATACAAAATTTCAATTAATTTTACCGACGAAATATCCGTCGCTAAAAAATTTTCAAATTTACTAATTATTAAAATAATAAATGAGAAATAAAAATAATACTAACAACACATAATGGGAAGACATAAGAAAAAGAAAAGAAGGGAAAAGAAAAACGGGAAGAACAGAACAGGAGAGCAAATCGGGGAGAGAGAGAGGGGGAGAGGGTGTGCGCGGCGAAGAGCGGTGCTGGCGACGATCAGAGGCGGGGTTCACGGCCACTGCAATGCCGACCAGCCCAGTTGGTTCTTCCTTCGTCCATAGTGTCGTTTCTGCTTGGTTTCCAGGAGAGAGAATAGAAGCTGCTTCGTCCCGTTCCGGCCAACTCCGATGGTGGTTGGTGGCACGAACAACACCACCGGACTCCCAGCAACCAGGTGAGCCTTCCGGTGCCAATCAATCCTCCCCAATCGCTGAAAAAAGAGAGATCGGAGGTGGGAAAGACGAGAATGTCAAGGGAGATTTCGGCCAAACAGCGAGATGGGTAGGCGCGTGACCATAGGAAGAGGAATCTAGACACCGTGCGCTACCCTCTGGTGATGGCGGTGTGCCCCGGTGGAGCTCCGGCAACCGGCGAAGGTATGTGGTTATGTATTATATAATTTTCATCGAATTGGTTTGATTTAGGGTTATGTAAATTAGGGGTTTTGTTGTTTAATCCATAATTAGCTGAAATTGAAGTTAGAATTATGTGTGGGGATGTATTAATTATTGTTTTGGATGGTTTAAACAAAAAGAAAAAAAAAATTGAATGGTGATGTTCTCTGTTTCGTGGAGTACATATTATTTGCTACTGGGGGAAGAGGGTAAATCTGATTGATCTTTTGCTAACCGTTCATTTGCACAATGGATTCAATTGGTGCCAAGTATTTACATTTTTCCTCTTTATCATCATGTCTCTTACCAATACAGAGTTCTTTTTGCAACTTGAATATACCATTCACATAGAGGAAATAGCATTATTCTATTAAATAAATTACTGTGAAAGCTATTAATCGGATGAATGTTCCATGCATTTCTTTTAGTGTCTTTCAAGATATTCTAGAATAACTTATAGTGGACATGTTTTACCTGTAGCCCAAAATTGTATTTATTTTATGAGATAATCATATATCTGCCTCACTCTCATGGGAAAGTCAATTTACTATTGCACTTATGGATTTGTTTGTTGATGGTAGAACTGATTTGGGAAGTCAAAAAAGTAGACTTCCTATTGCACTTGCTTAACTATTGGCTCTCATGGACTAAAATCTGCAATTGATTGTCACAAGTCATTTATGCTTATAAAGTGTACCCTTTTTACTAGAAGAATTATTAATTACTTTTTAAAATTTATTTATGCTCAGGAAGCTGAAGAATATATTGAGTTTGTGATTATAGCATTGCAATATTTTTAAATTATGCTCTTGGAGATCTATTAGCATATATTTTAGAAAATTCTTGAAGCTGTTTGCCATCAATTTGAAGAGATATTATATTAGTTTTCCTGATGCCGCAAAATAAAGTGATAATGCAGTAGTTTTCGAGATACCGTTTGGTGCTTTTATATTAATTTTTTGGGTTGAATGTTTGTAAGATTGGAACTTATATTAGTGTAATTCATATAACTTGAGAAAGTTGCAATTATATTTTGTGTTTTTATTTTCATATGATGTGTGGATCTTATTTATTGAATGGATTAGTGAGTGGATTGTTCACTATATCAAATTAGCCACTGATCTCAATCTGCTTTCCTCATATCAATTTTCATGCAATGTGCTCGTTATGGATGTCATGATATTTCTCTGCTGAATTATCCTGACTTAAATTTTGTTGTGTCGTTCCTTGAATGTGTGTTACAGCACTCTCACAGAAGTCAAAGAAAGAATATTGAAGGGACGGATGGATTGATCCTTGTGCATGAAGCTGAAGTCCTGCCCTTCTATACACATTGCAGTTGAATTGTTTGTTTGTATAATCAGAAATTTTGAGATTTTATTTTTCTAAATAATTTTTAGGTACTATACAATTTAATGTATTTTTATGATATTATATTTTTTAAAATAATAGTATTGGTTTATTGTTA
Source organism: Excoecaria cochinchinensis (assembly GCA_947683425.1). NCBI lineage: Eukaryota > Viridiplantae > Streptophyta > Magnoliopsida > Malpighiales > Euphorbiaceae > Excoecaria > Excoecaria cochinchinensis. The sequence goes on from CANTUQ010000050.1 coordinate 10,957,430, forward strand.
TGTATATAAATTGAATTTTGGATGTTACAATAATAATAATTATAATAACAAAATTAAATTGTAAATAATAATAATAATAAAAATATTAAAATTAAATTAGCGGCATCATGTGCACTGTTAAATCGGATGTTGTGGTAGAATAATAATAATTAATAAAAAATTTTAATAATTTTAGCGACGGATTATCGGTCGCTAATAATTTTTTAATATTTGCCATGACTAATTTTAGATATTAATTAGCGACGGAAATTTTGTAAATAGCGACGGATTTTTTCGTCGCTATTTTTAGCAACTAAAAATTGATTTAGTCGCAAATTGCTTGCGACGGTCGAAATTGCGACAATTAGTCATTTCGTCGCTAAAATTAATTAGTGACTAAATTCGAGGGATTGGCGACAGAAATTTTCGTCGCTAATTTCCTGTTTTTTTGTAGTGAAAAATATTCGTGTAGCTTAAGAAATATTTTTCTATAATTATGAACACATTTTTTATGAGTAATTATATTTCAATACATGTATATAATTTAACCAAATATAGAAATATATTAATATTTAAATTACATTACTAATCCAACCTAACATATTAATGTAATCATAATTACATTCCATTTCATTACATTTCTTAATCCATTACATTTTTCATTACATTACATTACATTACATCATACCAAACATAGCCTTAGTATTTTGAAATGAATGAATTAGGAGAACCAAGTACATGCCTTCTGTTTTCTTCATTTAAGTGGGTCATTAATTTTGGTGCAACAGATCATATGACAGATAACAAGAAAGTCTCTTCTAATTTTCGACCACATACGTTAGTTTTTTCAGTCATTATGGCTGATGGCTCAGCTGCTTATATTGATGGTTTGGATACTGTTAATCCGACTTCATCCATATATCTGTCATCTGTACTAAACTTGCCAAAATTATCATTCAATTTGATCTCTTATGTAAACTTACAAGAGACCTTAATTGTAGTATCACGTTTTTCCCTAATCATTGTATTTTTTAAGATCTTGTGACAAGTCAGGTGATTGCTAACGGATATCAGGTAGCCGGTCTTTATATTCTAAACCAACAAGTATCAATACTTGTTGCTTGTCCTACTATCCTCTCACCTTTTGAAGCACACTGTAGATTAAGACATACTGTCATTGAAGAAATTATGTCCTTAATTTAGTAATATTTCTCATCTTGATTGTGAATCATATCATTTTTCAAAACTCATCGCAGCTTGTTTGGACCGCGACTTAATAAATGAGCTAATTCTGCATTTGAGCTGGTTCATTCAGATGTTTAGGGGCCATGTTCTTTTTTGTGTTTAAACTAAATTCAAGTATGTTGTTATTTTTGTGGATGGTTATTCTTGTATGACTTGGGTATTTTTTATGAAAAGTCATTATGAACTATTTTCTCACTAAATTAGAAATCAATTTAATGCTTCTGTGCACATATTACAGAGTGATAATGCGAAGGAATATCTCTCAAAATCCTTTCATACTTACATGACTTAAAATGGCATGCTTCACCAAACCTCATGTGTTGATACACCCTCTTAAAATGGAGTGCCTGAAAGAAAGAATAGACACTTACTTAATACAGCTCAAGCTCTCTTATTTCATATGAAGGTTCCCAAGTAATTCTAGGCTGATGATGTATCCACTGCTTGTTTTTTAATTAATTGCATGCCCTCATCAGTGCCTAATAGTGATATTTCATATGCTGTTCTTTTTCATGACAAGTCACTATTTTCGTTCGAGCCACGGATATTTGGCAACATATGTTATGTTCATGATGTAAGGCCACACATTACAAAACTGGATCCCAAATCCTTGAAATGTGTCTTTCTGGAATATTCACGCTTTCAGAATATCGGTGTTATTCTCCAGATCTCAATAAATATCTGATTTCAACTGATGTGGTCTTCTTAGAGAAAATGCCATTCTTCTCCTCAATGCCCAATTCTAGAAATCAGGGGGAGGAAGATGAATGGCTTATTTATAAATACACATCGTCAAGCACTACAAAAAAAATCGAAATTAGCGACCAAAATTAGTGATGGATAATTTTTCGTCGCTAATTAGTGACAGTTTTTCAAATCTATCGCGAAAATCCATTTTTCCAATTCTAGCGGCAAAAATAAATAAACAGTCGCTCATTTTTTACGACAATTGATGGTTCCTTTTTTTGCGACGGAATTTAGCGACGAAAAATATTTAGCGACGGTTTTTTAACTCGGTCGCGAAAATGCAAATTTTCAATTTGGAGTAAATTTATCGATAAAATAGCAACGGATAATTCCGTTGCTAAAAAATTTTCAAATTTTTTAATTATGAAAATAATTTTTAGAAATTGAAGTTATATTTTAGCGACGGAATAGTGACTAATAATCCATCGCTATTTTCAATTAAATTTTTTTAAAAAAATATATCCTTTTGATTATTGATTTTACTAAGCATTATAATATTAATAAAAATATGCATACATAGTTATAGTTATTAATTATTTTTAATATTTTTGCTTTACTCATGAAATTATATTGAAATTCAGCCATTTTGTTAATCTTGATAAGATTAACATTTAATTTTGAAATTATATAATGAAAATAATAGTAAATAAAATTTAATAATTTTTTTAATACTTTTATTGATTAAGATAAATTTTTTAATTTTATTTTTTTTGTTTGTAATCGTTTTATATTATGGAGCCATGTAGCCACTAAGAAAAGATATTGTGAAAGAGTCATAATATGTATTTATATCATTTCTTTTAATAATTTCGATCATGTTAGTATTATATATATCATCCTTTCTTTGGCACACATAGTTACTTACTATGTGCTTGAAACTCTTCTCGTCCTTTCTTGCATTTGACCTCTTGCGGATATTCTAGCAATGTCAAAATATGCAATTTTGGGATTTGTTACGATATCTGTTATAGATTGTATAGCTGTAATGTAGCGTAATTTTAGGGATTTGTTTTTTTTTATGTTAGCTCTAGTATATTTGTATAAATATCTGTATATTTTCCAAATTGAATAAAGTGAATAGATTCTCACTTTCACATGGTATCAGAGCCTAGTCGAGTTTCTGGGTTTCTTGAGTGAGGGTCGCCAACGTGATTGAGATTGGGTTACTGTTTGTGGCTGTTCTTCTTCCTGTGTTTGGGTCAGTGACGTGAGTGGGTTTAGGTCACCAGTTTGTGACTGTTCTTTTGTCTCACAGCCACCACAGGGAGGAGTGCCTCCATTAGACGGCCATTCCACCTTTTTTCGGCGACCATCGGAGCTGCGAGTAGGCCTTACGCGCCGCTCCGATCTCACCTCTCTTCCTCATGCACCGGCATGTGGGAGTGCGTCTGGCATACGACGATCCTCCGATTTCTTCTCCAGCGTTGCCCTGTCATTTTCGATCAGGTTTCGGTGTCCTCTTGAGGTAGTTTCCTCTGTTGATGGTGTTTAATTCTCCTAGATTTATGCGACAGCTTTTGTTCTTCAGGTTCTATTCTTTGTCCAATCTTTTTTTTGTTTTGTTTTGGGTGATTAGTTGAGAAGGTTGGATATTTGTTGAGATTCTGTGGTGCTGGAATTCTGTTCCTTTTGAAGTATTTGAGGAGTTTAGCTATTTATTTATGTTGGCATTTTACTGTCGTTTTGAATACACATTGTCTGTTCTCTAGTTGTTTGGGATTGCTTTAAATGGCCGAGACTAGTGATAAGAAAACTGTCACCGAAATTATGCTGGGTTCATCCAAAATTACTAATCGAAAGTTAACTGGAAGTACTAATTATGCACAACGAAAGAGAACTATTCGCAGATTTGTGACTAGTGTAGATTTGGAAGACCACTTAACTAATAATCCACCACCTAAGGATGACGTTAATGCTAGAAAGAAATGGTTAATGGAGGATTATAAGTTATTTAATCAAATTCAGAATACTTTAGATTCTGTTGTTGATAATGTTGTGAATCATTATGAGAGTGTCAAGGAATTGTGGGAATATCTGGAATTTTTATATGCTTGCAAACAAGATATGTCTCATGTTCTCGAGCGGAACAAAAGGTCGCTCCCTATTCTAATATTATACTGAAGTGAAACAAGTGTCTGAAGAAAAGTGAGTTATGTTTCCTATTATTGCTGACATAAAGCAAATGCAAAAAACAAGAGGAGAAAATTATGGTACAGTATTTTTTGGTAGGATTGGGTTCTGAATATGATGTGGCACGCACACAATTGTTAACTAGTGAGTCTCTCCCTTCTTTTACTGAAGTTTATGCTTGTTTACATCAAGTTTGTAAAGACGGTGATCTGCCTTCTGATATGGTGCCCAATGATACAGTGGCATTGGTTAGTAATGCTTCGAATGGTAGTCATGGAGGCAAAAGTGGAAACAGTAGTGGTTCTGTTGTTGGGAATAGTGGTAACTCTCGTACATATCATTATTATGGAGTTGAGGGGCACATAAAAAAGAATTGTTGGAAATTGCATGGGAAACCCCTTAAGAACTCAGGTTAGATGCATAATAAAAAGTTTGCCAAAGTAGCTACTCAGGATGGCATCCTACCAATTCCACAATCATCCTTCCCTTCTATTACCATTTCAGCAGATGAATATGCTCATTTAACTGCCACTTATGATTCACAGCAATTACCTTCTGGGATATCAGCTTTGGCTAATATAGGTAACCCCACTGCATGTCTTTCCACCTCATCTCATAGTTGGGTTATTGACTCAGGTGCTACTGATCATATGACTAGCAATACAGGTATTCTCTCTTTTTTCAAGTCTATTAATAATTTACCTTATGTTACTTTAGCCAATGGGTATACTGCTTCTGTAATTGGGAGTGGGATAACAAACCCAACCAAATGTCTCCCCTTATCATCTGTTTTATGCTTATCATCATTCCCCTTTAACTTGTTATCAGTTAGTCAAATTACCCAAAATCTTAACTGTTGTGTTATTTTCTATCACAATTATTGTCTTTTTCAGGATCTTGGGACGAAGCAGATTCTTGGTAAAGGGTGCTTGGTGAATGGCTTGTATGCTCTTGAATCAACTTCTAGACATGTACCTCGATCCGTTGTATGCACCAACTCATCTTCTCTTTTGCAGCTTCATTGTCGTTTTGGTCATCCTCCTCTTTCAATTTTACAAAAATTATGTCCTGGTCTTACACAGAAATCTACTTTAGAGTGTGAAACTTGTTAATTTGCTAAACACCATAGAGTATCTTATTCTCCTAGACTAAATAAACACGTTAAGTCCTCTTTTTACTTGGTTCATACTGATGTATGGGGTCCTTGTCCTGTTATTTCCAAACTTGGTTTTCGTTATTTTGTGACATTTATTGATGATTATTCTCGAGTTACTTGGCTTTATCCTATGAAATCTCGTTCTGAATTGTTTACTATATTTTGTGCATTTCATGCTGAAATTAAGACTCAATTTAATAAATCCATTTGTATTTTAAGAAGTGATAATGCTAAAAAATATGTTTCACATACTTTTAAATCTTATCTTTCGTAGTATGGTATTATTCATTAGTCTTCTTGTATTGTTACCCCTAAGCAAAATGGTGTAACTGAGCGAAATAACTGTCACTTATTAGAAGTTGCTTGGGCTTTAATGTTTCATATGCAGGTTCCTAAAGTTTTTTGGGTAGATGCTCTTTCCACTGCCTATTTTCTTATCAACAGAATGCCCTCTTTTGTTCTTGACGGCCAGATCCCGTATTCTCTTCTTTTTCCCTCATCTACACTATTTCATCTTACTCATCGAATTTTTGGAAGTACTTGTTTTGTTCAAGACATGCGACCCAGGTTTTAAAACTAGATCCTAAATCTCTTAAGTGTGTCTTTTTGGGATACTCTAGTGCAAAAAAGGGGTATCATTGATACTCTCCCTCTTTAGGTCGTTATTTGGTATCTGCTGATGTTACATTTTTTGAGCATACACGTTTCTTTGGTTCCTCTATGTTCTCTCCTTCACATACTAGCGATTCAGGGATGATTTTCTTATTTATACTGTCAGTGAATAGGTTGTTTCTCCTCCCTCTTGACCTGTTATTCGTCAAGTTTATTCTCGACGTATGCACCATCCTATTGAGACACCTCCTGCTTCATCTTCAGATCCTCCATCTCAACCGGATGGTAGCCTTGACCTTCCTATTGCTCTTCGCAAAGGTAAACATACATGTACTTACCCTATTTCTTCTTTTGTGTCTTACCATACTTTATCTCCTTCCTCCAAGTCTTTTGTAGCTTCTTTAAACTCTATTGCTATTCTCACATCCCTTGCTAAAGTATTAGCTCATGATGGTTAGCAAGCTGCAATGAAAGAAGAGATAATGGCCTTAGAACAGAATCATACTTGAGATCTTATGCCTTTGCCCTCCCAGAAAAAGGCCATTGGCTATAAATGGGTGTTTACTGTTAAAATGAATCCTGATAGTTCTGTTGCTCAATTGAAAGCTCGGTTGGTAGCTAAAGGATATGCACAGACATATGGAGTGGATTATTCGAAAACCTTTTCTCCAGTTGCAAAAATTTTTTCTGTTCGATTGTGTATCTCCTTAACTGTTAATTATAGTTGGACATTACATCAACTTGATGTGAAGAATGCATTCTTGTATGGGGATTTGAGTGAAGAAGTTTTTATGGAGCAACCAACTAGTTTTGTTGCTCAGGGGGAGTCAGGGAAGGTGTGCAAATTAAGAAAGTCTTTGTATAGTTTGAAGCAATCTCCTCGTGCTTGGTTTGGGAGATTTAGTACAGTTGTGATTGAGTTTGACCTACAGAGAAGTACATGTGATCACTTAGTGTTCTTTGCATCATCTAGTTTTGGGTGCATTTTGTTAGTTGTGTATGTGGATGATATAATGATAACTGCGAGTGATGAAACTGGGATCGTGAGGTTGAAAGCATTTCTTGGGACTCACTTTCAAACTAAAGATTTAGGACCATTGAAATATTTTTTAGGGATTGAAGTTTCTCGCAATCATAAAGGGATATATCTATCTCAAAGAAAATATTGCCTATATTTATTAGGTGATGCTAGTTTTATTGAGGCAAAAGCATGTGATACGCCTATGATACCAAATGTGAAGCTGAAAACTGAAGATGGAGACTTGTTTGAGAATCCTAAGAAGTATAGGAAGGTGGTGGGAAAATTAAACTACCTTACTATCACTCGTCCTAACATTGCTTTTTCAGTAAGTATTGTTAGTCAATTTATATCATCTCCTAGAACGTTACACTGGGATGCTGTTGTACATGTTTTGAGATATCTAAAAGGTGCGCTGGAAGTGGCATTTTATATCGAAATCATAGTCATCACACTATAAAAGGTTTAATAGATGCAGACTATGCAGGATATCTTTTAGGCAGGCATTCTACCACCGGTTACTGTGTTTTTGTTGGGGGTAATCTTGTTTCTTGGAAAAGTAAGAAATAAAGTGTTGTATTCCGGTCAAGTTCAGAATCTGAATATAGAGTTATGGCACAGACTACTTGTGAACTTATATAGCTATGTCATTTGCTTAAGGAAATTGGATTTGTTCAGTCTAAACCAATGAATTTATGGTGTGACAACCAAGGGGTTAATTTTCATGGTGGTCACTCAACTTTATGACTTGTAACGATATGGTCACTAAATTTCAATTTGTAATAATAAAGTAATCAATCTATTATTTTGTAACGAAAAAATTAAAATGACCGAAAAACTGATTTGTCGGCAACCTGCACGTGAGTTGCACAGTGAAAACCAATGCCACGTCAGAAAATTTGCCACGTCGGATTTGATTGGATTTACATCTATGGTCACTAAACTTTGGCAAGTGTAACTCTGTGGTCACTAAACTACCATTTGTAACCAATGCAAGTGTAATAGTTGGGTTATTTTTTCGTTACAAATTGTAGTATAGTGACCACAACGTTACACTTTCTAAAGTTGAGTGACCACGGATGTAAATCCAGTTAGATCCGATGTGGAAATTTTTCTAACGTGGCATTGGTTTTCACCGTGCAACTCACGCACCAGTTGCCGGCGAATCCGATTTTCGATCATTTTGATTTTTTCGTTAGAAAATAATAGATTGATTACTTTATTATTACAAATTGAAATTTAGTGACCATATCGTTACAAGTCATAAAGTTGAGTGACCACCACGGAAATTAACCCCTTGGTTGTCACACCATAAATTCATTGGTTTAGACTGAACAAATCCAATCTCCTTAAGCAAATGACATAGCCATATAAGTTCACAGGTAGTCTGTGCCATAGCTCTATATTCGGATTCTGAACTTGACCGGAATACAACACTTTGTTTCTTACTTTTCCAAGAAACAAGATTATCCCCAATAAAAAAATAGTAACCGATAATAGAATGCCTGTCTGAAAGATCTCCTGCATAGTCTGCATCTGTTAAACCTTCTATAGTGTGATGACTATGATTTCGATATAAAATGCCACGTCCTAGCGCACCTTTTAGATATCTCAAAACATGTACAACAGCATCCCAGTGTGACGTTCTAGGAGATGATATAAATTAACTAACAATACTTACTGAAAAAGCAATGTCAGGACGAGTGATAGTAAGGTAGTTTAATTTTCCCACCACCTTCCTATACTTCTTAGGATTCTCAAACAAGTCTCCATCTTCAGTTTTCAGCTTCACATTTGGTATCATAGGCGTATCACATTTATTTTTTTTTTAAAAAACTAGTCCCAAGCTCTACTGCAAGGCACGAGATTTACTATGTGCTCCTGCAGCGCACAGTAAATCCTATGCACCTGCAGGCTTTTGTTGTTTTCTTAAAAAAAATTGGAAAACGGCAAACATTGTGCCATTTTTCATCAAACCAAGGCCTACTCACCCGGTCTGATATTCCTTTTCAAAATGATGCCGTTTGGGCTGTTGGAAAATGACAGGTTTGCTTGCTGTTTTTAAGCTAAAAAATAGCCTCTGCTAAGTGGGCCCCACCTGACAGAAAACGGCGACAAAGTTGCCTTTTTCTAACATGCGATTTTCCTAAATACTTTTCCTATAGCACCAAAAACCTAATTATTTTTAAAAAAACACCCCAAAAATAAATAAAAAAAAATGCTTTATGTCATAGGTTTACGTCTTGCAATCACCAATAACAAGAGCTAAATAAAAGCCCGAAAAATAATATTGATGATTAAATATTTCATTTGCTTAACTATAGCATGTTTGATCATTTTAATCTTTTGACTCAATTATATACATTTTCTTGTGGAGCTGTTGCTTGATGCTTTTATCTTCTAATGATTCGGTTCACCCCGAAACTAATTCAAACCATGCATACATCATTCAATCAAATGAAAATTTTAATTTTTCCCTTTCTAGTACATATCTTATGGCACACTGTTGTGCGGAATTAAGATTCATTTCTATTTGTTAGTTTCTTGGTATTTTAGAAAATATGGAATGCTTGGATTAGATGAATGTATGAAAAAGATATAGATTGCTTGGATTATATGAATGTGTGAAATTAACACTTTGGCAACTTGTGCAAACTACGAAATACAAATTTCACACTCGATAGTGCTAAATATCTTATCCATAGTACATCCCTTTTTACTTCTCTCTCTTCTTAATATGTATATAAAATTTAAATATTTTTATAACATGTGATGAAAGTATTTTAATGTACATGATATATATTATGAAAAGAGTGAAGAATGTAAAAGAAAAGGTATTTGGCAATTATCTTCGATATCGCATAGATATATATTGCCTTGCGGGATAGATTAAAGATCCTAACATGTTTGCACTTGAGATGATCATTAGCTATGATGTAGAGAGGTTAACATTTAAGAAGAAATGGTAAAAGATAGATCAACTATAAAAAGTTAAAAAGAAAATAAAAATAAATTCCTCTCTGAACATCAACCACCTTAATTGTCAGAGATCATGTCTTAAGAAATGAATATATCAGTGTATTGATTACTGCAAATGTTTAAGTGTATACATCTCTTCTTTCTAGTAACAAAAAAAAACAACATTCATTTTACAACCCACTTTATCTTGTCAAAACAAAGGAAATTAGGAAATAAAACAGGAAAGAGAGAAAGAGTATTACCCGCTAGAAGAATGTGATTCTTTCCCACCAAGTATTTGAATTATAGCTTCCAATAGTTTAATTTCATCATCGCGTTTAGATATTTCATCTTGCTTTGGACGCAGCTCTTCCATATGTAACTCAAATACCTCAATAGCCAAGATGCAACATGTTCATAGATTACCATTTTCAGGTTTGCTTTCTATAAGCAACAACCTAGCAGAAGCACCAAGAACATTTAAAATGCAAGATGATAACATAGTTGCTACGTTACACAAGTAATTTATTCCTAAAAATTTGGTAATAAATAGGGCGTTGTGAAAAATAAATGCCAGCTCAAGAATGAAAATGAAAGATAATTAGATAATCAGACAGTTTGTAAGGCCCCAATGTATAACCTAGTTGTCTATGGATATAATTAGGGTATACTTATAGTCAAATGCATGCATATGAAAGACAAAATGTGTTAGGGGCATAACCGATATTTAGTTATAAGCTAAGGGTAAAATGGTAATTGTACCTATGGACTAAATTGCATGGAACAAAGAATTGAGTAGGTTAATGTGTGAAATAGAATAAATGATGAGGTAAATGTAAGAAATGATAAAAGATTGGGACTAAAATGCAAAGTTAAGGGAGTGGTCAATCATATGTAGACACTTAAACTAATCTTATGTTGGCACATACATTAAGTCTAGAAATATGAAGAAAATTGAAGCATTTTCTTTTGGCCTATAAAAGCCATAGAAGGCCGGCCATTTTGGGGTTAGAAACCCTTATTTCCTGTGCTAATCTCAACCATTTCCCTCTCCTAAATTCCATACTAAGTCCTACCAAAAATCTGCTCAAGGTAGTTTACAAGTAGGAGATTACTTCTAGTGCATGTGTGTATTGATTAGGTACGTTAATTGTTAATTCTTGCTTCTTTCTTCTCTTCATAATTCTTTAAAGATTGAATTTAGAGTTTGTTAATTGTTTAGTGATTTATTGGTCATATTAGAAGAAAAAATAGGAACTCAAGGCAAAAGCAAAGAGAAAGAGGGTGATAAAGGGGCAAAGTGAAGCTTGGAAAGACAAAAGAAAAAGGTTTGGGACCTTTAGTTTAATTGCGTGTATTTGACGATGAGTTGAGGTTGCTTTGAATGATATTGATGTTATTGACATTGTGTTGGATGTTTAAGTTTCACTTGAGGTTGAATAATTGGTTGAAAGCATGAAAGTGGGCATATAGAAGTTTTAGGGGAGACTCTGCCTAAATTAACACCTGACCCCAAATCAGGTTTTAGGCTATAACTTGACCTAAGAATTTCCAAATTGGGTGATTCTAATTCCATATGAAACTTAAGACACATGTCTATAGATGTCTAGAGAGTTCAAGAGCTAATTCTAGCTCTAAGCTCCTCAAAGTTGAGCCTATCTCTTCTACTCGGGTAATAGGAGCAGGTTCTATTCCCAAGGCTATTTTTGGAGTTATAGTGATCAAAATACTGTGAATAAAAATTCTACTAAAAATAAACATCTAGAAGAATAACTTTTATGAAGAGAGTATGGTCAAATTATGTCCCCATCGTCTCCAGTAATTTTTCAAAGTTTGGATACAATTCTATCCCTGGAAGTTGCTCTGAAACAGTCCATAATGTCAAGGCTATAACTCCTAGGATATAGCTCCAAATGATCTGAAATTTTACTAGTAGAGACCTAAGACATACAATAATAAAAAAATCCAAATTAGTGACGGATTAGAGACCGTTTTCATATTTAGTCACAAAAATCCATTTTTCCAATCTGGTGGCAATTTTAGCGATAGAATAGTGACGAAAAAAAGAAACCGTCGCTAAATTTTGACGACAATTCATGGCGCCTTTTTTGTGACTAAATTAGCAATGGAATAATTTGTCACTAAAATAGCGACGGCAATATCAGTCTCTAAATTTGAAGGCAATTTTAGCACCTTTATTTGCGATAGATTTAGCGACAAACTCTTGTTGTCACTAAACACACTTGAATAAGTGCCCAAATAGCGACTGATTTTTCTGTCGCTAAAAAATTTTCAAATTTTTAAATATAAAAATAATTTCCAAAAATTGAAGTTATATTTTAGCGATAAAATTATTCGTCACTATTTTTATATTTCATATAGCTCAGTTTTTTTCGTCGTTAATTTAGTCACTAAAAATAGTAAAAAAAAATTGATTTTCCCCTAAAACTACGTTGTTTTATGGGTGGCCATATTTTTCCTTGGCCGTGCGTTGCAGTGGAGATCGACCTCCACTTCTCTTTTTTCAGCTTTCTATTTTTCTTCTTCCTCATCCCTCCCTTCATCGCGTCCCCATCGCCCTTCACTGCCGCCATCGCGTTGTCGCCCGCCTGCAGCAGCTCCAACTCCGGTGCTTCCTTCCAGCACACCATAAGTCCTCTTTTTCCCGACAACCACTCAAATTTTTGCCCCCTTGCTGCTATTTTTCCCCATTAGACCAAAAGTAAGCCCCAAATCTCCCTTTAATTGATTGATTATGATAGAAATTTAAGGAAAATGTAAAGAAATTGGCACCTAAGAATTTCGGGATTTGGGGAAAATTTAAGAGTTCAATTACTCTTTGAGTTAATTGAAATTTTGAGTGAATAATTACCTAAAATTGCTTTAATTTCTGAATATTGCATTTTTTTAGTGAGATATTCATGTTAATTTACTGGATTTATCAAGGTAAAGACGGTGAAGAGGAGATAGAAGAGCAAAATAATGATGGATTGGTGTTTTGAAGGAAATTATTGAAGAAATTGACATCAAAATTGGTATGTGTTCATACAAATCCATTTTTCTTTAAATTTATCCTTTAAGTTAAGGATTTTGAGTATTAACTAAGAATTAATCTTTTTTATGCTTTTTTTTTTTTGGTTTGGATCTTTGAAATTATTGTCCATTTCCTTGAACTTGTTATTAAATAACAACAATGTTACTTTAGTTTGTAAGATAGCAAACCTACATTCTCTGTCCCTTTGTGAATGTCAAGGTGTTAGTGAATACTTGGATCATCTTTATATCATCTGCACCCATAACCATAAGAACCCTCATCTGTTAGAGGACCATCCTCATCTCATATGACATAAAATTAATGGTTAATGGATGAATGTGAATCTACTTCTTTTAGTTGACACCAACTCTGTTTTTGAAGGAAATTGGATTCTGATTTCATATACCAATCTTGACCAAAAGGGACACAAATTTATTAATCTTAGTTAAATATAGCCACTGCTCTATCATTCATTTTGAGAGGATTTTTATATTATCATTTACTAAGTAGTTGGTCTTACCTATATTTTGTCATAATTGAATCGCTTCCTGGTTTTTTAGAAAAGAATTGACTAGAGGTTCTTGTCACTAATGCCTAATTTTCTGTCGATTTTCATACAAGTTTTTCCTTGTACAAATAAGCATACAAATTGATTTTTTTCTTTTCTTGCATTCATTCATGAAATACAGTTCATTTAACTAAATCACATGAATTTAATTGCCTTATTTGATCACTTATCAACTCTTGTAGGAAACCAATATTTTAATAGATTATTTATTTATTTATTTTTAACATATGCTTTAATAGATTATGAACCCAAGCTTAAGAACATGAGCTTTTATTAATAACCGGTGCAGTTGGCATATGTTTTTAGCATTAGTGAGGTATGTAGTCTATTTACATCTACAAGTATCATTAGTGTTCATTGAAATTGAGAAATTTTGCATTTTTTAACCATTAAATTAAATTTTGATATCCAAATTTTAGTTTATTCATATTTATAGAAATGTATTTAGATTTTCTAATTTAAAAAAAAAAATAGGTTATTTTAAATGAAGGTATTTAAAATTTTAATGGGGAGCTCAGTAGATAAATTAGCTCATACAAGTAATTTTACTTGTATATAATTTTACTTTTTTTCGGCTTGCATAGATAAATTCTAATAATTTTGGTAATCATACACATGAAAAGAAACTCTATAAGCTCATATGAGTTGAGCTAGTTAATCAGATAATAATTTTTTTCTTTGATGGACAATTGCTATATGTGATTAATTTTGATGTTGGATGTATAATTGTATTTTTCAAAATGTGTTTGTTTACTCCATTAAATGATTCTTAGTTTGTTTGAAGGTGCCGTTTGAGGTAGCTTTATCTGTTAATAAGTTGGATGCAGCTTCTAAGTTTCATGCTTCAACTATTTGTAGTTTCCTCATTTTTGTTTTTCAATAACAGTGGGTGTTTGGTTAAAATCAGAAGTCATTTTTTATTTTCTAATTTTGTCTTGCTTTTTTCCATACTTTTTTATTAGTCTAATGCCAAGCATCATTTAGTGTTTCTTTTCTTTTCTTTTTTATGTTGTATTTAATTAATTCTTTCAGCTATTCATTTATGGAGCTGTAGTTAATGGTTAATAATGCTAATGCCTTTATTGGCTCAACAGGTTTATGGTCATTTTGGTTTTGGACCACTTTGTGCTTATTTGTCAATAAACTATTTGGATAGATTTCTGTCTGCCTATGAATTACCTGTAAGTCGATAGTCAAAGACATTGTTTCCATTTTTATTTGATCCCTTTTTTACGATTCATTGAACAAAATTTTATCTAATGATGCATTTGCACCCAGCAGAAGGGCAAAGCTTGGATGATGCAGTTATTGTCTGTAGCAAATTTATCTCTTACAGCTAAAATGGAGGGGACTGAGTACCACTTTCCTTAGATTTACAGCTAAAATGGAGGAGACTGAAGTTCTATTTTTTTTTATAGCATATTGTGAAAAATATGTTAGTGGTGATACTAAGTAGCACTATTTAGTTTGAATTAGTATTTTTTTAAGTGATTTTTAAGTATTGTACAATTTAATGTACTACTATGATATTATATTTTTTTAAATTAATAATATTATTAATAATATTGCATAATTATTATTTATATAAATTAAATTTTGGATGTAATAATAATAATAATAATAATAATAATAATAATTAAAAATTGGAAATCATAATAAAAAATTTAATATTTTTTAGCGACAGATCATCAGTCGCTAATATTTTTTTAATTTTTCCTACGACTAATCTTAGGGTTATTTAGAGACAAAATTATTTATTTTTAGCGACTGTTCTTTCCGTCTCTACTTTTAGCGATGATTTTAAGTTTTAGTCACAAAATTCCTTGCGACAGAGCTATTTGCGACAATCAGTCATTTTGTCGCTAAAAATCATTAGCGATGGAATTTACCCAATTAACGAAGGAATTTGTCGTTGCTAATTTCCTTTTTTATTGTACTGATAGGGTAACAAAAGTCTAGGAGACAATTATTGCTAAAAATGTCATTTACTAGCTCAAAATTGCAGCACAAATTGAAAATAGTCTCTGACTCTTGACAGAAAGCTTTTATCACGAGTTGACACAACCGTCTTAACTCGTGACAGTTCCAAACTTGTTCTCCTTTGTTCCTTAAGCCTCATTCTTCATTTTAGAGCACTAGAATGCACTTCTAAAGCATGTATTAGGCTAAAAAGAACTTACAAAGCACCAAAAGTAAGATGGAAATAACTAAGAATGATTATCAATTAGAAACATGAGTGTTTAGGCTTATGAACATGAAAAATTAATGAGAATATTATGCGAATATTTAGATATAAAATGTTAATTCTTTGTCAAGTGGATCAAAACATTATTTGGGATAATTAGGGTACTTGTTCAACATTGTTATATAACATAAATTGAATACAAGCATAGGAACTAGATGTGATGTCATGGAAAGTAAAGGTAACTATAGTTGAAATAGTAAAGGGTTACGTGCGAATATTACAAGTTGATTAACAATTTGTAATGAAATTTGGAGGAAATGGCATGAATTTAGGGTTATGTAAAACTAGCCAAGCCTTGTAAGGCGCTAAAATTTATTGTTATACGCTTGACATTGTTCGTTGATTATATATATGTATATATATTGTATAGGGTTTCATGAAAATAATTATGAGAATAAAATACAATAACAACACATTATGTTTATAAAGAAATGCTTGCTTGACAATAGTGTTCTGAAATGTCTGATGTGAATTTATATGCGTGTGATATGACCATGTACAAGTACATGGGCCAGTGATAAAAGTTTATAGGTGTATATATATATATATATTGGTTGCTAGTAACTTTAAAATACGATTAGAGCTTGCTTTGAAACCTAGGTTGTGGATAGATAGGCATGCTTATAGGGAGCCCAATGCAGTTGCCTAAATTTAACACCCGTTTGGTGTCTTCTCTTAGAAAATACATGTCTTATTATATACTTCCCTACGAGGATGCCAGTCATACTTCCTTACGGGGATGCCAGTTAATCTTCCCTATGGGGACGCTAGATAGTCTTCCCTTCGGGGATGCCAGCTTAGGTAATCTCCCACTTATCCACACTAATAGAAGAGCATACGATCTTGGTTTTGTGCAATATAACCTGTTATAATTTTGATAACTATATGATATGTTTACATGATATGTTTGTGAATTGTATCATAAAACCTATTTTGAATGTGGTAAATACATAATATGATTTACCTTTGCATACAGATGCATGAATGTATGTGTATAAGATCATGTGTATGAAATGTGCATCATGTGTGTGTGATTGATGACAACTGCTGTGAGTGGTTGTCCATATCATGTTTGTTCCCCACTAAGCTATATGCTTAGCATGGGGTGTTCCATCCGTGTAGCTATTGAAGATAGGATTATCGCTACCCACATCAAAAAAGGCCGACACAAACATTGAAGTGTTTGAATGTATGCTTTGTATTATGTAATAATTGTATAAATGTAACCTTTTTGTTGTATATAAATGTATCTTCAACTATAATATGAACTATATGTATATAAGTCAATGTTTATTATGTAAAGATAATTATGTATTTTATTATAAGAAATATGAATGATGTTAAATAATGAAAAGAAATTTTACAATTCTGGTTATTATTGTATGTTAACAAGTTTGAAATGAAATTGCTTCGGTGACACCCTTCGCTTGCCGTGGTGAGCCTGCCATGTTATGGCATGATTTACAACGTATGGATAAGAGGTGTTACATGGTCAAGCTCCCCGACTTAAGAGAGAGAGACAGAGAGAGAGAAACACATCATGGCCAAACATTAATGATATTGCACAATGACTAAAGCTAGAAATTATTAGTAACTATAAAAAGCTATCCAACTATTGCGATTAATGGACAGGCCTAGGATCAGACAACTTCACTTCAAATAAAGAGTAAGATTACCATTTATAGCAAAAAAAAAATCAACAATTCCGAACTAAGATGACATTCCTACACTTCTTGAATCATCCAAGGTATGCAAAAGGTTATTAGAAATTATGATTATAAAACAAGAAAAACTACTCAAATTTACACTATTTAAGGCATAGCTGCAAGTTCTTTTCTTTGACAGATATATGGCTAATATGTAAAGAATTGTTAGACATACTTGAGGTATTTTTAAGTTCTTTTGTAATTTCTTGTGCACGTAGCTCAGCAGCTTTTTGTGCTGCGTCAGCTTATAGCTTTTCTGTATGAGCACGAGCAGTGGTAAAAATGGTAGCATCAAGTTCTCTTTCCAATGTCTCTACCCTTTTTTCAATAACCGATAAAAAATTAATCTGCATTACTTATAAATATTGATGCAACCAAATAGGAGCATTCAGTTCCACGCATAGAAAGTATGGTACTCAACATGATTTGCAAATACATCTATTCACAAGGCAAATTAATATATACATGATGTACATATATGAGATATATCTAAATGCAAAATGTCTAGCCATCATTTTCTTGAAAACTCAATCAACTATTACTTTATAGTTATTTTATACTGACATAATCTATCTGAAGCCACACACTCTAAGAACTTTAATGCATTATTGGCAACAAATTTCTCTTTGAAGTTTGCACAACCAATTTTTTTATGTAGCCATAAAATCCCAACAAACTGACCAAGTAGAGGATGTATTTGATTTTATATACCTATTAAAGTTTTAACATACAGATGAAGACGTTGTACCTGTAATTGGCAAAACAACAAGTTCCAAAGATATCACCTCATTGGATTATTTGATACCCTTAAACAAGAGGCAAATATACCCATAATGGCCTAATGAAATTGTTAAATAGTAACAAATAAATAAGTAAATTGTCATTCCATAACTTTATCAATAAAATAATGCACATTATTTAACAATCAGGATCAAATAAGACTATAAGATAACATGCCTTTCATAATAACAACATGCATTTTTTATTTTGTCAACAACAATAACATGCTTATACATGTTGAGAACATAATAACAATAATAATAAGTGATCAAATTGAAAAGGAGGTTAATGTAACACCCCTTACCCATACGTAGGCGAATCCATCCACAAGGGAGTAGGAAGTCGTACGAGTAGGTGTGTTGCCGAACAGAAGCGATACAAAGCATATAAAAATACGAAAGAATTTAAAACTTAAGGAGCAACAGCTGAACATACATAATACACCCACGCGTATACACTAAGCGAAATCATACATACATGCATGCTTACAGTCATATAACAGAAGCCTGAGACGAAAGATAAAATAGAGGTAAGACTTAATACATGAATATAAAAATATTTACATAGCCCAAAGTATTACATCAGTATCTTTACATTTTATTACATATACATATTACACAGAGACACAAAATCCAAAATACAGAATCTGAACAAAATACAAAACTTCTAGCTCCTATGTGGCTGACCCTTGCAGATACATGACTCGAACAGAAGCAAACCTGCCACCTGCACGGGAGAAAAAACACGTGCTAAGCGATAACGCTTAGTGGGGAGAACATACAAAGATATGGACGGCCATTCACACTGGTCGCCGAGGCTTAACACATTCACAATGGTAAACACATAAAGTCCTAACAGATAAACACACATGCTTACATATAATAGACATGCATTTTAAATGCTTATAATCACATTCATATACAATACAATTATCATGTAACTATCATACCAAAATGCGTATACACGTTAGCTAACCACCGATGTATGAAGCTAATGCCCTACACTTCTTTATCTTAATGTGCCTTACTCACATGTGAAGTCACTAAAAGTCTAAGTATACGATTATTATGCCAAACTACATATGCACTAATTAAGAATCAATGGACAAGATTAAACACCACTCTTCCACTGTGCTACTCTGTTACACACAAAATCATGTCATTCAACGTAAACACATAATAATATGCCAGAGTCACTACAATATCAGATACCGAAGAAATATTAAACATTATATATATATATATATATATATATATATATAGCATGCGCTACTTCACTATACAAGGTTACAGTATTTGTATTATACAATATTCATGTACAATATACATACATCATCATGCGAAAATACAATTAAATCTTGCATATACTTACCAAGATTATATACACATTGAAAATCAGAGATTTCATAATGCATAATCACTAATTGTCTAAACATGCAAACACTATCACACAACGAGATACATACACAAGCTAAAACCATTCCTAAAGCTAATAAACCCTACTTCCACATTACTGCACCCCTACACGTATCATCATATAGAAACTATCAACACATAACGATATACTGAAGTTATTACAGTAGCAAAAGTCGGCAGCACATATACAGAGCAGTATACAGATATATTTTCACCGCATTTAAAAACTTCCAGGTCACATTCTTACACATATTAATTCACATACTTATATCCATAACCAAACCAATTCGCATGCTTATAGGCACATTATAGCAAACAATATACCTGCTAACTCACAATAGTGGATAACGAGTAACAAACTGTACCTTACGGGTACGAATCGAACGCATAATGTACCTTACAGGTACGAATCGAAAAGCAACATCGTTTTCCATATTCAAAAACATTTCACTAAAAGGACCTTAAACAAGATCCATACACTATAAAAGGTTCGCGAGGAACCAGCGAGGGACCTTGATCGGGGTCCGTTCGTTCAAAGGGCGCTGCAGCTACACAAAACTCTATTAGGCATGTCTAACTATCCACTTACTTGACTCTAGCAGGTCATGCATAAACCAAAACACCTTTCAAGTCACATAACATAGTTAATCATGCATAATATAGAGTATAGTAGACAAATACATATATTCATTTATGAAGTAGGCAATATAATTCAATCAATACACTTTTTAGCACTATTCAGTATTTTAAAACATATCTCACTCCAAATTATATAATTTAAATCCAACAATCCTCAAATAACATACCAACAGCCCAATAGTATTCAATAAAGGGTAACATAAAATGTTACACACGATATTTATTGTTTGACTAAATTAAAATACCCATGTATGTCATTTGCCAATAAATAATTCATAAAATAAGGCTAAAGAATCCAAAACAAAGGAAAAAGAGCTGAAGAAGACACATTTGAAATTTTTACAAAATGATGGACAAAACCATTTTACATTAGACGATATCATTAACTATAAACACAAGTTAAAAACATTAATACACTAGCATAAAAACACAAAACATAATTTACACAGTGTGAAAAGCCATGCAAAAGAGAAGGAAGAAGACTTCCAGGCAAAGCAGGACAAAACAGGCAGGAGGGAGGCTCACTGTCGCGATCGCGACTTGTGTCGCGTTCGCGACAGTAACAAAGGGGAAGAAGGCCAGTCACGAGTTGCATACGCAGTTGCGACTCGTGACTGAACTGCCTCACGCCCACCAGAAAGAGGGGTCACGAGTCGTGACCCCCATCATGACTCGTGATGAGACTCTCTCACGAGTCGTGACGCTTGGCGGAGCTCTAGGGGTCACGAGTCGTGATCCCCCATCACGACTCGTGACGGGACTCTCATAAAAGAGAGAAGTCACGCGTCGTGATGCTTGGTCACCACTCGTGACGGAGCTCTTTCCCAAGAGAGTGGGGTCACGAGCCGTGATCTCCTCTCACGACTCGTAACTCTCTCCTCACAACACAGAACAGATCGCTGCGCACGGAAGTGAATAACGCGATTCTGTCACGCTCGCGATAGAAGCGTATTTTCCATTTCCAACAGAAATGCAGAAAGTTCTTCTTTTCCAAAACCATTTTCAAAACCTTTCAAACGACACCCAATCATGCACAAACTCTTACCTTATCACACAAATGCATACCACAATATGCTCATGATCAAATCACACTCAATTAACACAAGGTGCAATAATTAAATCAAAGAAATCACAGAAATAATAGATCAAGAACACGGAAACAGGGGTCATCTAATTTCAAGCAATTCTCATACCAAAATTAACATAAACCTTTCTTAATCACTACACATACATTCCTAGACCAATTACCCAACCCAAAATCATGCATTGACACACGCCAAGACACTCAAATTCTAAAAATCCCACCATACACAATCTAAGTGAGAATAAGACAAAAACAGAGCACTCAAACTGAAATCACAACACACACACACTCCCAAACCTCTTTTGAAGCACAACCCACACTTCTTCCAGCTTTAATCCTCAATCTTTTCCTTGCCCTTGAGCTTCCTCTTGTCATCCAAAGCTTGCACAAACCAAAACCCAGAGAATTACTCTTAACCCAAAACCCTAACTTAAACAAAGCCAGAGAAGAAGAAGAAGGAAATCTAAAACGCAAGAAACCCTAAAACCTCAACTTACCTTTACAATCTTGCTCCAAACTTCAATAAAAAAACACCCATAATTTTATACAAACTCCAGCTAATAGAGAGAAGAGAAAGATGAGCAATAGTGGGGAAAGAAAGAGGAAGTGAACCCGTGAGGAAGAGAGGAACGGGAAAAGCAAGAAAAATCTGCTTTTTCTCTCCTTCGTTTCCCTATTTCTTTCTTTCCTTCAATGCTCACCCACTCATTCTACTTGGCAAACTCTCATTGGCTCCCAACAAGTATCTTAACATTCATACATTCAAGCGCCATACATGTACATACACACTAGATAACCTCCTCACTCAACATCTTATTAAATTAGTCTCTTCAATTAAGTCCTTAATAAATCCAATTTCTCATGCACTAATTACCAAAATACCCTCGTTCGACCCTACTTAGCATACACATTCCAACTAGGCTCGATTTGGGGTGTTACAGTTAATTTCACCCATAGTCACTGATTTATTGTCTAAATTATGCAAAATTAATAAAAAAAAATTATTTCGTAAAAATCATTGAATTTAGCACACATATACAAAAAAATTACTTTGACTGTTTTCTAATGAATGGCTCGTGGAAAAATCCACTTGGCATATCTAGTCAACATGTCTTGTACATGTGGCATGCCAAATAATGCCAAGTCAACAGACACATGAACTGGGAATATGCGATTGGTTGCCATGTTATCCCGCCATTGGACAAAGTGCCATGTGGTATCAAGTGTGCTACCACGTGTGCATGTCACGTTGATTAGACATGCTAGTTGGACTTTCCGGCGAGCTATTTACGAAAAACAAGTTTAAGTGATTTTTTTATATATAAGTGCTAAGATCAGTGATTTTTACGAAAAAAAAATATTCTTTTATTACTTTTGCGTAATTTGGGTAATAGTTTGGTGACAATAGGTGAAACTAACCTATGAAAAGGAGAGTGCAAGAGATCATGTACTTTAATGGTACGGGCTTGTTCAGAGCTAAGAGAAGCTTTAGCAAAGGTCTCTTCATCCACAAAGACAGCTTTCTTAAATAGCAATTTCTGGAGAGACTCCAAGTTGGAAGCCATCTCTGCCAGATTGCCTATGGCTCCACTCCATCTCTCCTCACTATAGTATTTAGCTATCCATATTGGCCGGTTGACTGTATCGAATGCTTCCTGACTTACTACATTTTGATTCTTGATTTTCTTCTCTTTGCTCTGGTGTAGTTCTCTCTTCTGTTTTTGCAAATAACATGTGATCATCTCTAGTAGCTAAAATGGTGGTTATCTGATTCTTGCTTGATCATTCTAACTTGGCTGTGAATCGGCATCTCTATCCCTGTATTTATCGTTTAAGTTGTTGCTATTTGTTACAAAATAGGAAATGTATTATCTATATATTCCTAATTGCTTTAGTTTCCATAATTGTTAGAAATATACATGTATATATATTTCTGAAATTCTTGAGTAATAGATATAGAAAAATCAATTCCCTTTGTGTTTTGTTAAATGGTATTAGAGCCTTAGGCTCTTCTAGCAAATTTTTTCCTGGGTAGTCAAGTTATTGTATTTCAGTAACAGTTCATTGGGACATTTCTTTTCGGTGACTTTTCTGCTTCACCGCCAATCAGGGTAGGAGCGCGACTCTCAGCTCGGTCAGCTCCCAAAATTCGGTGATCAGATTCTTAGCGAGTGGGCTTCATGCGCCATTCTTTAGTTTAGGCTTATTCTTCAAGCTCTGGTGCGTAGAGGTGCGTGCAACTGCGGTTCATTTGCAGGTTTCTCCTCCAGCATCGCCTAGTTGTTTTCGACCAGATCCTACAATCAGCTTCTTCATCTCGTATCTTTTGAAGGTGTTTCCTTCTCTTGGTTGTTTCTCGTTTCTTCATAGAGATTATATTCTCTTGCCTTTCTTTTTTTATTGTTGATTTTTTTAAGGGAATTCTAGGTCTCTTTGTTGTTGGATTGCTAGGTTTTAGTGTTGTTTTGTTGGAAACTTTTTTGGGTTGCTTTCCAGGAAATTTGTTCTTTCTATTGTGACTTCTGTCTTAGCTGCTGGACTGCTAAAAATTTTGATTGCCTTGAGGTGTTACTGCTGGTGATCCAGGTTCCTTATTTTTTGTAACCTATTTTGATACTTGATTGGTTGTGATTTATTCTATTTTCACCAGTACACTTCACTTTGAATATTTATTTGTTTTGGATTGTTGGGCTATTTTTTTGGCAAAAGTCTTAGTATTTTGAAATGGATGAATTAGGAGAACTAAGTACATGCCTTTTATCCTCTTCATCTAAGTGGATCATTGATTTTGGTGCAACATATCATATGACAAGTAATAAGAAAGTCTTTTTTAATTTTTGACCACATACGTTAGCTTTTCCAGTCACTGTGGCTGATGGGTCAGGTGCGTATATTGATGGTTTGGGTATTGTTAATCCGACTTCATCCATATCTCTGTCATATATACTAAGCCTGCAAAAGTTATCATTTAATTTGATCTCTATAAGTAAATTTACAAGAGACCTTAATTGTAGTATCACGTTTTTCCCTGATCATTATGTTTTTCAAGATCTTGTGACAAGTCAGGTGATTGCTAATGGATATCAAGTAGCCAGTCTTTATATTCTAAACCAATAAGTATCAAGACTTGTTGCTTGTCCTACTATCCTCTCACCTTTTGAAGCACACTATAGATTGGGACATCCTTCTCTACCATCATTGAAGAAATTATGTCCTTAATTTAGTAATATTTATCATATTGATTGTGAATCATGTCATTTTTCAAAACATCATTGCAGCTTGTCTGGACCGTGACTTAATAAATGAGCTAATTCTGCATTTGAGTTGGTTCATTCAGATGTTTAAGGGCCATGTTCTTTTTTGTGTTTAAACTAGGATTCAAGTATGTTATTACTTTTGTGGATGGTTATTCTCGTATGACTTGGGTATTCTTTATGAAAAATAGTTATGAACTATTTTCTCACTTTTATGCCTTTTGTGTTAAAATTAGAAGTCTATTTAATGCTTTCGTGTACATATTACGGAGTGATAATGTGAAGGAATATCTCTCAAAATCCATTCATACTTACATGACTTAAAATGGCATGCTTCATAAAACCTCATGTGCTGATACACCCTCTCAGAATAGAGTGGCTGAAAGAAATAACAGACACTTACTTGATATAGCTCGAGCTCTCTTATTTCATATGAAGGTTCCCAAGCAATTCTAAGTTAATGTTGTATCCACTGCTTGTTTTTTAATTAACTACATGCCCTCATCAGTGCTTAATGGTGATATTCCATATAATGTTCTTTTTCATGACAAGTCACTATTTTTGTTCGAGCCACGGATATTTGGCAACACATGTTATGTTCATGATGTAAGGCCACACATTACAAAACTAGATCCCAAAGCCTATAAATGTGTCTTTCTGGCATATTCACGCCTTCATAATATTAGTGTTATTCTCCAAATCTCAATAAATATCTGGTCTCAACTGATGTGGTCTTCTTAGAGAAAATGCCATTCTTCTCCTAAATGGCCAATTCTACAAGTTAGGGGGAGGAAGATTAATGGCTTATTTATAAATGCACATCGTCAAGCTCTTCTACTGAACAATCTATAGACAATGGCATTTCTTCTTCTCTTGATGACTAATCGGATGATGGTATTCCTCCTAGCATTCAGTCTTATGTTCCAGCCAAACCTCCAATTGTTCAAGTCTATTTTAAGAGACAAGCAATCGACGATACATGTCATGTACCAGTTCCTTCTATTAGTATGTGATTTTATAGTATGTTTAGGATGTTTTTGTTTAAGTTTAATGTTATTTTGTTGATTTAATGTAGGTTTTTCTTATAATTTTGCATTTATTTTGAATTATTATATTCCTGGATTAATTATGTGTTTTTATGTTAGATTTGGGTGACTTAGATCAATTTATAAGTTGAATTGTGCTTAAAGGGACAGAAGCTGACCAAAGCTGGGACCAAAGTTGCAACCAAAGTAAGGTCCAGCTTTGGTAGAGAGCAACTCGTGAGGAAAGAATTAAAGAAATGGGCAGTGGCTTACCAAAGATGGGACAAAAGGTGGAACCAAAGCAAGGTTCACCTTTGGTAGAGAGAAAATAACTGACCAAAGCTGAGACCAAAGCAAGACCCAGCTTTGGTTGCAGTTTTGGTCCGTGACTTGATAGGTTTTTAACTTCTTATTTTGACAGACTTCTTTTGTATACTGGACTCTTAAGAGGGACAGCTACACTTATAAAAGAAAACACATCTCTTAACCTATTTTGAGATAGTGAAAACACAAGAAAAAAGACGAGAAAAAAAACACGTTGATCGTGGGAACAACAAGACGCAGATGAAGGAAGCACGATTTGTTGTAGCCAACTTTAGATCCCGTTCTTCTTTTTCTTCCTCTGTTCTATCTTTGATTGTGTTCTTCTTTTCTCTGTTTTATTTTCTTTTGCTATTATGATGAATTTTATAGATTTTGATTTTGTTTTGGATTTTAATATCATTATGAACTAAATTCCATAGTTAGAGCTATGGTAGATTTTAACTTTGAGATTATGTAATTTATTTTAGATTTTATGCATGAGATTGATTTTATGGTTTGAGATTGTGTTTTTATTGAGATTAATGCTTGTTGAAATTAATCAAATCAACATGAGTTTAATCAATTAATTTACTTGACCAATTGAATTAATTGGTAGATCAAATGAAACATAATCTGGATTAAAAAATATGAATGATCAAACTCATTTTTGTCCTTGTGATTTTTGATTTTTAATCAAGGTTTTTCCATTAAACTTAATGGTTTCTAATTTCAGTTCTTTTACTTGATCAATTGATAGAATTAAATTGAAATTAGAGTTAAAATACCATGATCATTAGATTTTGATTAATTTAGGAAAAAATCACCATCTCATGTGAATTATCATTCTTTTGCATAAAAATCTGGAAAATTGCATAGTTGAGAAGTTAAGTGAAACCCAAGTCCTAACATTCATCATAATTGTTAATTCTCTTTTAAAATTTGTGTTAGATTATTTAGTCATAGAAGCTTGGGCAACTGATTCAACTTCAGCAACTATAGATTCTGAAGAGGAACAACCTACCTAAGAGATTAAAAAGATGGCAAATCCACAGAATGATCCTACAAAGCTTGTAATTGACTACACTATTCCTTCTTTGAGCGGTGCTGACTCATGCATTGTACATCCATTAGTTGCAGCTAATAATTTTGAGATCAGACTTGGAATGATTCAGCTCATTCAATCTGGAGTTCAGTTTGGTGGTCTAGCAAGTGAGGATCCCAACAGACACATAGCCAAGTTTTTAGCATTATGCAACACTTTGAAATTTAATGGTATATCTGATGATTTTGTTAGACTAAGGCTATTTCCCTTTTAACTATGAGACAAGGCAGCTGATTGGTTAGATTCTTTGGAACCTGGATCTATTACCACCTGGGAAACATTGGCAAAGAAGTTCCTTAGTAAATTCTTTCCCCCATCCAAGACCGCTAAGCTAAGGAATGAGATATCTTCATTTTTACAATCTGGGATGGAAAGCTTTGGAGAAACTTGGGATAGATTTACTAAGTTGGTCTGAAAATGTCCACATCATGGTTTTGGTAAATGGGCTCTAGTTAAAACTTTTTATAATTGTTTAAATGAAACTAATCAATCACTTATTAATGCAGTTGCAGGAGGGAGTCTACTAAAGAAACCATTAGTTGAGGCATATGAAATCTTGGATAAAATAGCTATGAGCAGCAATTGCAAATGGTAGAAAGAAAGACAATGCAAATCAGTAGGGTTGTATGTAGTTGAAGACAATGTTGCCCTTGCTGCACAAGTAGAAAATTTATCCAAGAAATTTGACAGCTTTATGAATTTCACCATATCAGCGTCATGTGGATCTTGCAGAGGAAATCATCCTGCTCATGAATGTCCAGTAATTAATTCATTTACACTTGAAGAGTCTGCTAATTTTGTTGGTAATTGGAACAGCGCTTAAGGAAACCCGTACTCGAACACATACAACCCCGGTTGGTGAAATCATCCCAACTTTTCTTGGAGCAACCAACAGAACATGTAGAGGATAGAGCCCCCTTCAGTACCAATTCCCAATGCAAGGAACAATGTACCAATACCTCCAGTATTTCAACCTCAAGTGGAGGGGAAAACAAATATGGAGGAGTTGTTAACTAAATTCATCTCTACCACAGAAATAAGATTGAATATGCAGGAGACAAGAGCTCAAAATCAAGAAGCTGCTATCAAGGGGCTAGAGACATAGATTAACAGGTTGGCTAATATTTTAACTGAGAGAGTGCAAGGTATATTGCATATTCGACCTGAAGCCAATCCGAAAGAACAACTGCATGCTATCACATTGCGAGGTGGAAAAGAGCTAGTTGATTCAATTCCTAAGAGCCAACAGGCTACACCTTCTAATGAAGAAAATGAGAAAGAACAAAGGACAACACCAAGACTTTGTGCTAATCCTAATGTACAACCTGCACAACCTATAATTCCATTTCCTCAAAGGTTAAAACAGAAATATTTGGAAAAACAATTCTCAAAGTTTTTAGAAGTCTTCAAGAAATTGCATATTAATATACCATTTGCAAAGGCACTACAGCAGATGCCAACATGTGCAAAATTCTTGAAATAAATACTAACAAGAGAAAACTCGACGATCTTGGGACTGTCCGTCTTACAGAAGAATGCTCTGCTATCTTGCAATGGAAATTGCCACCTAAGATAAAAGATCCAGGGTGTTTTACTACTCCTTGTATTATTGGAAATTTTGATTTTGATAGAGCTTTATGTGATTTAGGTGCAAGCATTAATCTTATGCCTTTGTCTGACTTCAGGAAATTAGGATTGGGAGAGCCTAAACCCGCTAATGTGATACACCAATTAGCTGATAGATCCATTAAGCATCCACATGGGATTGTGGAAGATGTTTTGGTCAAGGTTAACAAATTTATTTTTCCTACAGATTTTGATGTACTCGACATGGAGGAGGACAACCAAATACCAATTCTTTTAGGAAGACCCATTTTGGCAACAGGGCGTTCTATAATTGATATTGCAGAAGGAAAAATAACTCTCAGGCTTCAAGATGAAGAAATTTCCTTTAACGTTTTTGATGCCCTTAAAAATCCTTCTGAATTTGATTCTTATCATTTTATTAAAAGTAAAGATATCACTGATTTGTTAGTTGAATCGAGTGTTGAATCAAGTTTTGATTATATGCAGGTGTCAAATTATTGTGATCAAGATTTGGAAGTTGATGAGAAAGCTGATGAAAAGTGCTCTTGGATAAGAAGTCAGCTTTTTGAAGAATTAGGGCGACCATTGGAACCCACACCAAAGCCTTCAATAGAAGAAATCCCAGATTTGGATTTGAAACCCCTCCCTTCTCATCTTAAATATATTTTTCTTGAACCTCCTTCTAAGTTGCCAGTAATTATTTCTTCAATTTTGACAGGTGACGAAGAAGATAAACTTCTAAAGGTTTTGAGAAAGCACAAACAAGCAATTGGCTGGACAATAGCTGACTTAAAAGGGCTTAGCCCAACCATCTACACTCACCAAATTTCATGGAGGAAACATTCAAGCAAGTGGTATAGCCCTAGAGATGCCTCAATCCCAGCATGAAAGAGGTTGTAAAGAAAGAGGT
Source organism: Excoecaria cochinchinensis (assembly GCA_947683425.1). Lineage (NCBI taxonomy): Eukaryota > Viridiplantae > Streptophyta > Magnoliopsida > Malpighiales > Euphorbiaceae > Excoecaria > Excoecaria cochinchinensis. Next base: position 10,986,927 of record CANTUQ010000050.1, read on the forward strand.
ACTCAAGTTCCTCGATGCAGGTATTATCTATCCCATCTCTGATAGTACTTGGGTGAGCCCTGTAAAAGTAGTACCTAAAAAGGGGGAAACCACCGTGATGCAAAATGAGAAACATGAATTGATACCTATTAGAAAGGTTACTAGTTGGCGCATGTGCCTTGATTATAGGAGATTAAATGATGCCACTAGAAAATATCACTTTCCCTTACCTTTTATTGACCAGATGTTAGAACGGTTAGCTGGACATGCATATTATTATTGTTTAGATGGGTACTCTGGTTATATGCAAATTCCTGTAGCTCCTGAAGATCAAGAAAAAACTACTTTTACATGCCTCTATGGGACATTTGCATATAGACCCATGCTATTCGGCCTTTGTAATGCACCAGCTACTTTCCAGCAATGTATGACTGCTATATTTTCTGACATGTTAGAAGATTGCATTGAAATTTTTATGGATGATTTTTTAGTATTTGGGTCTTCTTTTGATGCATGTTTGAAAATTTTAGAAAAAGTTCTTTATAGGTTTAAGGATACTAACCTAGTTTTAAATTGGGAGAAGTGTCAATTTATGGTCAATGAATGCATAATCCTCGGTCATAAAGTGTCTAAAAAAGGGATTGAGGTGGATCCAACTAAAGTGGAGGTGATTGAGAAACTGCCTCCACCAAATTCTGTTAAAGCCATAAGAAGCTTTTTAGGACATGCTAGGTTTTATAGGAGGTTTATAAAAGATTTCTCAAAGATAGCTAAGCCACTTATAGATTTGTTGATGAAAGATGCAGATTTTAATTTTTCTGATGCATGTGAGAAAGCTTTTAATTTGTTAAAGGAAGGATTAATTAATGCTCCTATTATTTTTGCTCTTGATTGGACTTTACCTTTTGTATTAATGTGCAATACAAGTGATACAGCTGTAGGGGCAGTCCTTGGGCAAAAGAAGGAAAAGCATTTTAAGACTATCTACTATGATAGCATAACTCTAAATGACACACAGAAGAACTATACCACAACCGAAAAAGAGTTGCTAGCAGTAGTTTTTGGTTTTGATAAATTTCTTTATTAACTAATTTTGTCCAAAGTTATTATTTACACTGACCATTATGCCCTTAGATATTTGTTTGCCAAACAAGATGCCAAGCCAAGGCTGATCAGGTGGGTGCTTCTTTTGCAAGAATTTGACCTTGAGATATATGATAAGAAGGGTTCTGAAAATTTGATTGCGGATCATTTATCACGTTTGGAACTCGGATCGCAAGTCAATGTTGAGGAAGGGGTGATAAGAGAAACCTTTCTTGATAAGCAGTTATTCACGATTTTTGAATTCCCATGGTATGCAGACTATGTGAACTACTTAGCAGGTAATATCTTACCATTTGATTTATCATATCAGCAAAGGAAGAAATTCCTTTCTGATGTTAAATATTACTTATGGGAAGATCCTTATCTATTTAAAATATGTGCTGATAGAATTATTAAGAGATGCATTCCACATTCAGAAATTCATGCCATTTTAGAGCACTGTCATTCTAAGGAAGTAGGTGGGCATTTTGGCCCCAATCGAACTGCCGCTAAGGTTCTTCAGTCGAGTTTTTATTGGCCTATAATTTTTAAAGATGTAGTCTAATTCATTAAGTCCTATGACCAATGCCAATGGAGTGGTAATATCTCCTGAAGGCATGATGTGCCCTTACATAATATACTTGTTTGTGAAATCTTTGATGTTTGGGGTATAGACTTTATGGGACCTTTCCCTAAATCTTTTGGCAATCAATTTATTCTAGTCATAGTGGACTACGTATCTAAGTGGGTGGAGGCAGTAGCACTACCCACTAATGATGCTCGGGTAGTAGTGAAATTCCTTAAAAAGAACATATTCACTAGATTTGGTACACCTAGAGCCATTATTAGTGATGGTGGAACACACTTCTGTAATAAACAATTTGATACCCTGCTTTCTAAGTATGGAGTAACTCATAAAGTTTTCACCCCTTACCATCCCCAAACTAGTGGACAAGTTGAAATCTCCAATAGAGAATTAAAGGGAATCTTAGAGAAGATTGTAAGTGCATCAAGGAAAGATTGGTCATTAAAATTAGATGATGTATTATGGGCATATAGAACAGCTTTTAAAATTCCAATTGGTATGTCTCCCTATCGGTTACTATATGGAAAAGCTTATCATTTACCTGTTGAGTTAGAACATAAAGCATATTAGGCCTTGAAATTCCTTAACTTTAATATGCAAGATGCAGGTTAATAAAGGCTTCTATAGCTTAATGAAATGGATGAATTCTGTCTTGAAGCATATGAGAATGCAAAGTTGTATAAGGAGAGGACAAAGCTTTGGCATGATAGGCGCATTCTATCTCATGAGTTTCAAGTTGGTGATAGAGTTTTAATCTATAACTCACGTCTAAAACTTTTTTCCAAGAAAATTACGGTCTAGATGGTATGGTCCTTTTGATGTGGTTGTGGTGCTTCCATTCGGTACAATTGAAGATCGCAAGGCAAATGGTGACACGTTCAAGGTCAACGGAAAGAGAGTGAAACGTTATGAGGGTGGCAATTGTGATGATCACTCTCCAATTTCAAGAATCGAATTAAGTACATTCGCAATGTCTAGCTAATGACTTAAAATTTAGCGCTTTCGGGAGGCAACCCGATCAATATTGTTATTTTTATTTTATTTCCTGTTTTTATGTCTTTCATATTTCTTTTCAAAAATTTTAGGTGTTTGATTTTTTTTATTTTATTTACTTTTATATTTAAAAAAAAACAATTTGGTCACAGTGCATTTGATGGGGTTTAACCCGTGAAATACACTGTGAGTTGGAATTAAATTGGCATTAAAAAAATAACATAAAATAAAATAAAATGGTGGTAGTGCATTTCACGAGGTTAACCCGTGAAATACACTGTGAAATGCAATTAAATTGGCATTAAAGAATAGGGCGACGACGTTTTAGGATTTCACTCCCCCAGGCACTTCGATTTCCTCATTCCTTAGTTTAGTTATTTTAATTTGGGTGCTCTGTTCCCTCTTTCTAAATTTCTCATATAAACTCTTTTCCTCATATCAATTTCTTTTTCATTTTCTCTTAATCCACAGTGAATCACAATGTCAGCAACCCAAGTCAAGTAAGATCTCTCCTTATCTCCATTAATTTTGTTTTTCTGTGTTTATCCTCTTAACTGTCATCCTCAATTTTTCTTAATTTTACTTTCTTCTTCGTTCATTTATTTCACACGATTTATTTTTCTTTTCTTTTTTATTTCTAAAATGTTGTGTTGTTTTTGTTGTCTTTGAGATTGTGTGTTTGGGGTTAGTTCTAATTTGGTACCACTATTTCACACACTCCACTGCTCTTCATGTGTTTGAGAAAAAGCCTAAATCAAGCAATACACAAAAATGTAAGCACTTTGTTTTCTCTACCTCTTTTGATACCTTAAGGTTTACTTCATAAGATAATGCGAATTAGTTTGATGCTCACCAAAATTCTAAGCTTATAGTTGAGAAAACAATCCAACCTGACATAGATAACCAATTCAAATTAAGAGATAGATTTAAGGTATTAGGGTGGGAAAGGATTTTAGATTTCCGTGGTGCTTATTATCCTAGGCTTATTAAAGAATTCCATGCCAATTTTGAAGTTAAAAATGAGTGTCAGAGTCAAGTCAAAACTTATGTTAAGGGTAAGTTAATTGAGTTTGATGCTAGGTTCTTAGCTAAAATTCTTGATCTACCAGATCATGGGCATATCTATGAACCTCAAGGTGAGAAAATTTTATCTGACCCACATTTTAATTTGCAAGAAGCTAGACAGTTGCTTGGTTTGCATTTTGTAGTGAGCAGGAATTCATCAAATTTTTAAAATATTTTACCTGTTCGCGGGATAGACATTAGAAATAGATTGTTAATTTATCTCTTTAGCTCTAATGTCTTTCCTAGAGCAATTGCTAGTGATGTTCGGGTTTATGATATTTATTTTGTGTACAAAATGGTTGAAGGTTTGGGATCTTTGGGAACAGTTAGGTTGTCTCGTATTATTTTTAATTCCAGGTGAGAAGTAGTGCGCACCCACCGGCCAACTAAGAACTTTTGCTTTCCGATGCTACTAACCCATATATTTTGCTATTTTAGAGTTGATTTGCAGGGAGAAGATGTGGCTCGCACCACCTATTCTGATGTATTAGATGATTTTTCGACGACCCGGATGGGATATGTTCAGATCAATGGTGTTTGGTGCCCTTCTTCTAGGACATCACGTCCTCAAGGAGGTGAGATTCCTCACCATACTGCTGCCTCAATGGACAGTGCACCATTACCCCCTCCTGAAAGCTCACTCCCTAGCACATCGCAACCTATTTTGGAGCAATTATTGGCCAACCAACAACTTATTTTAGCATCACAGCATCGGTTGGAGCAGACCTTGGATGAGCAGTGACGCACTTTGAACAACCAGCAAGTTCAAATCAATCAGATATGGGACTATCTCCATGATAGGAATTTCTCATGCCGAGCAATGTCTCTCTTTCCCTTTGCGCAATTCAAGGCAGTTTCCTTTCCTTCCTTTTTTATTACTTTTATTTTATTCATTGGGGACACTGAACATATTAAGTGTGGGGGGAAACTGTTTCTTTAGTGTGTTTTGATGTTTTGTCACTTCTCTCATTTGTGTTTTTGTTAATCTTTTAAGTAATTTAACTGCAAATTTTTCTTGATTATTTCAAGTATAAAGTCTCATGTTAAATTCTATTAATCATAACCTAAAAATTTATAGGAGTCTCTGATTTTTGTTAAATTTTGCAACCTCAATTCTAGTGTTACATCTTTTTACTATTGCATGTAATCCTTTGAACATGTGATTTAGGAATTCCTTTATTTTTAGAAAATTTTGTTTGATTTTGAGACTTTAAAAAAGTTAACTTTGCACTGAAATTTTAATAAGGTTTTACTTTCATTCAAATCCATGTCTAATGTATGAATTTTGAGATGCCCCTTTAAGATCATTAATTACTGGGGAAACACATTTTATGTACTCCTTTGAGATTGCTGGTTACTGGGGAAATACATTTATTTGTACCTCTTTGAGACTATCAGTTACTGGAGAAATACATACAAGTACCCCTTTGAGATTGATTAGTTATTGGGGAATTATATGAAATACTTAAATCTGTTTCACTCAAGTTGCTTATCAAAGGTGCAAATATAAAAAAAAAAGTGAATGAAAGATGCGAAAAAAAAGAATGTTAAGTATTCCTTGTTTAATTTAAGTAAGGAGTTAATATTCAATCTTAGTTTCTTTAACTAGCAATATTTTCTTTAAATTTTGGATATTTGTGAATTTACGTTCATTTGGTTACATGATTAAAATAGTAGGAATTAATAATGCTAGAGAGGCTTGCATCTTATGGCTAGAACATTGAGACTCTTATTTACTTTGGTTATGATTTTTGTGAGTTTAGATGGTCTGTTATATTTGAATTTGTTGAGAAATATTTTCTTTTTTCTTGAGGATAAGCAAAAGCTCAAGTGTGGGGGAGCTATTAGTATGCGATTTTATAGTATATTTAGGATGTTTTTGTTTAAGTTTAATGTTATTTTGTTGATTTAATGTAGGTTTTTCTTATGTTTTTGCATTTATTTTGAATTATTATGTTCCTGTGCTAATTATGTATTTTTGTGTTAAATTTAGGTGACTTAGATCAATTTATAAGTTGAATTGTGCTTAAGGGGACAGAAGTTGACCAAAGCTAGGACCAAAGTTGCAACCAAAGCAAGGTCCAGCTTTGGTAGAGAGCAACTTGTGAGGAAAGAATTAAAGAGATGGGTAGTGGCTTACCAAAGATGGAACAAAATCTGGAACCAAACCAAGGTTCAGCTTTGGTAGAGAGAAAATAACTGACTAAAGCTGAGACTAAAGCAAGACCCAGCTTTGGTTGCAGCTTTGGTCCGTGACCTGATGAGTTTTTAACTTCTTATTTTGACAAACTTCTTTTGTATACTGGACTCTTAAGAGGGACAGCTGCACTTATAAAAGAAAACACATCTCTTAACCTAATTTGAGAGAGTGAAAACACAAGAAAAAAGACGAGAAAAAAAAAACACATTGATCGTGGGAACAACAAGATGCAAACGAAGGAAGCATGATTTGCTGTAGCCAACTTCAAATCTCGTTCTTCTTCTTCTTCCTCTATTCTATCTTTGATTGTGTTATTCTTTTCTCTGTTTTATTTTCTTTTGCTATTATGATGATTTTGAAAGATTTTGTTTTTGTTTTGGATTTTAATATCATTATAAACTAAATTCCATAGTTAGAGCTATGGTGGATCTTAATTTTGAGATTATGTAATTTATTTTGGGTTTTATGCATGAGATTGATTTTATGGTTTGAAATTATATTTTTATTGAGATTAATGCTTGTTGAAATTAATCAAATCAACATGAGTTTAATCAATTAATTTACTTGACCAATTGAATTAATTGGTAGATCAAATGAAACATAACCTGGATTAAAAAATATGAATAATCAAACTTATTTTTGTCCTTGTGATTTTTGATTTTTAATCAAGGTTTTTCCATTAAACTTAATGGTTTCTAATTTCAGTTCTTTTACTTGATCAATTGAAAAAATTAAATTGAGATTAGAGTTAAAATACTATGATCATTGGATTTTGATTAATTTAGGAAAAAATCACCATCTCATTTGAATTATCTTTCTTTTGCATAAAATTTGGAAAATTGTATAGTTGAAAAGTTACGTGAAAGCCAAGTTCTAACATTCATCATAATTGTTAATTCTCTTTTAAAATTTGTGTTAGATTATTTAGTCATTTGTTAGCATAATTTAACTTAGTTTCATATTCAAACATTGTCTGTCTAAATAACATAAGTATTTGAGAATTCTAGTAATTGTTAGGTTGTTACCTGATGACGATATTCTGGATTCATTATCCTTTACTACTTGCACGATAGAGTACACTTGCTCTTAGATTTAGTTTATTTTGCCCATGTCACCTTTATCGTCTGATTCCCCACCAAGTGATCTTGATCTCCACATTAGTCTTCGTAAAGGAAAACATCAGTGTAAAACTGCTTATTCTATTGCAAATTTCATTTCATATGATTATTTATCTCTATCTTATATCTCTTTAATTGCTTTTTTAGATTTTATTTCAATACCTAAGACAGTTAAAGAGGCCTTGTCTCATCCTGGTTGACGTGATGCAATGCTTAAGGAGATAAAAGCTCTAAATGACAACCATACTTGGGATTTAGTGGATTTACCTAAAGGGAAAAAGGTTGTGGGATACAAATGGGTTTTTGTAGTTAAAGTTAGTCCAGATGGTATCTATTCTCTTAAGTCTTTCATGTATGATAGATTTCATACTAAAGACTTGGACCAGCTGAAATATTTATTGGGAGTGGAAGTTTCAAGAAGCAAGAAGGGAATTCTTCTATCCTAGAGAAAGTATGTTCTTGACCTACTTGCAGAAACTGAAAAATTAGGAGCCAAGCCATGTAGTACTCCTATGGTTCCTAATGTGAGTCTTATGAAAGATGATGGCGAATATTTAGATAATCCAGATAGACATAGAAGGTTAGTTAAAAAGCTTAATTATCTCACAGTAACTCATCCAGATATTGCATTTGCAGTAAATGTGGTTAGTTAGTTTATAACTGCTCCTACAGTCAAGCATTGGGAAGTTTTAGAGCAGATCTTATATTGTTTAAAAGGTGCACTTAAACTAGGTATACTATACAGTGATCATGGGCATTTTAGCAATGAGTGCTTTACTGATGCTAATTGTGCAGGTTCCAAAAGTAATAGGAGGTCAACTACTGGTTATTATGTTTTTGTTGGAGAAAATTTAATGTCTGAGAGAAACAAGAAGTAAACTGTGATATCCAGATCCAGTGCAAAATCTGAATATAGAGTTATGTCACAATCTGCTTGTGAAGTTTTGTGGATACATTATTTGTTAGCTGAGATTGGTTTAAATACTCCATCACCAGCAAAACTATGGTGTGATAATCAGGATACTCTCCGTATTGCTTCTAATCTAGTGTATCATGAACGGACTAAACATATTGAAATGAGAACAATTAGGTGATCTGTTTACAAAAGCACGCAATGAACCTCGGGTGGAATATATATGTAACAAGCTGGGGATGATTAATTTCTATGTTTAGCTTGAAGAGGAGTGTTATAGAATAGGAAATTATAGAATATAAAATGTATTAGCTGTATATACCTCATTATTTTAGTTTCGATAAATGTTATAAATATATATACCTGTATACATCATAAAAGCTACTATAATAAACCCTCAGTTTCGCAGACTCAAACAAACCACTCCAATCCAGCACTGCTACCCACTCCCATTAATATTCCCAAATTGAATCCAACCAACCTTCGAAACACAACTTCTTCAAACCTAAAACCCACTCAAACAAGAACGAGAAGGCTCACTGAAGCAGAGATTAATGATAAGTGAGCTAAGAATGAATGCTTTTGGTGTGATCAGAAATTTACTCTAGGTCACCATTGTAAAAACAAACAGCTAAATATGATAATGGTTTAAGAAGTGATTGATGGAGAGCAAGAGAATGATTATACTAGGGAGTTTGAAAATGAAGAGCTGACCATGGTACCTACTATTTCTCTCCATGCAATGAAAGGAGGAGCTGAGTTAACTCCTCAATCTATGAAGGTAACTGGAAATCATAAGAGGAGGGTTGTGCACATTTTAATAAACTCTGGGAGTACCCATAACTTCCTGGATATGTTTGTGGCAAAAGGATTGGGTTGCCCTTTAAAGTTGATAGACCTAGTTTATATAACTGTAGGAAATGGTCAGGAGGTTGTGTGCCAACATTGTTGTGACAAATTTCCTTAGACAATGCAAGGATATGATTTTGTAGCTGATTTCCTAGTTATACCTCTTGGTGGTTGCGATATGGTATTAGGTATTTAGTGGCTCAATACCTTGGGAGATATTAATTGGAGTTTTAAAACTTTGACTGTATCTTTTTGTTTTGGCAGTGAAATGTATAAATTGCAGGGTATTACCTCTACCAAGGTTAAAGTGCTCTCTGAGAATCATATGTTCAAGTTGCTGCAGCATAATCCGACTGTGGTTGCTTATGTTGTACACCTCAATTACCTTGCTAATTCTTCAGGTAATCAGCATTTACAATCTGGGGAGGAGTACAAACTTGCTGTGATAAACAATCTTGAACCTGTGGGTGAGTGCAAACTTACAGAGGTAAACAATATTAACTTTGAGGAGACGAACCCTAAACTTTCCAAACTTCTTAATGAGTTTAATTTCTTATTTGCCAAACCCACTCAACTTCCTCCACACCGATTACATAATCACAAAATTCCTCTTATTGAGGGAACTAAACCCATTAATGTCAGGCCCTATAAACACTCACCCTTACAAAAAGACATTTTGAGAAAATGATCCATGAGTTGTTAGAAAATGGCATAATCCAGCATAGTGTAAGCCCCTTTCCTCACCTATGGTATTAGTCAAGAAAAAAGATAACAGTTGGAGAATGTGTATCGATTATAGAGAACTGAATAGCAATACCATTAAGGACAGGTATCCCATACCTGTTATTGAGGAGTTGTTGGATGAATTGCATGGAGCCACAGTTTTCTCTAAGATTGATCTTACTGCCGGGTGCTACCAAATCAAGATGCACCTACCTGATATACACAAGACAGCTTTCTGAACACATGAAGGGCATTATGAGTTCATTGTGATGCCGTTTGGGCTAACAAATGCTCCATCTAGCTTCCAAAGCCTTATGAATGATATATTCAGGTCTTTTCTCAAAAAGTTTGTTCTTGTGTTTTTTGATGATATTTTGATTTATAGCAGGGATAAGAAATCACACTTGAAGCACTTAAAGGCAGTTTTCTTTAAGCTTAAAGAACATCGGCTATTCACAAAGAGGAATAAATGTTTGTTTGGTGGAGTTACTGTCGAGTACTTGGGTCATATCATCAATAAGGATGGAGTTTCTACGGATCCTAAGAAAATAAAAGCAGTTACTAATGGCTAGCTCCAAACAACATTAGATAGTTGAGGGGTTCCTTGGACTAGCTGGTTACTACCGAAGATTTATTAAAGGCTATGGCGTTATTAGTAAGCCTTTGACTGACTTGCTGAGGAAAGATAATTTCCAGTGGTCTTTAGAGGCTCAACAAGCCTTCACTACCCTTAAGATTATGTTGACATCAACTCCAGTACTAGCTCTGTCTTTTGCTGACAAGGAATTTATAATTGAAACTGATGCATGTTATATCGGTATCGGTGCAGTGCTGATGCAAGATGGCCATCCAATAGCTTTCATAAGCAAGGCTTTGGCTCCTAAACACTAGTCATTATCGGTGTACGAAAAGGAACTATTGGTTGTGGTTTATGTGGTAAAAAAAAGGGACCATTATGTTGCACATCGGCACTTCCTCATCAAGATGGATCACCGTAGCTTGAAATTTCTCTTGGAGCAAAGGATCATTACTATCCATCAACAGAAGTACATAGCTAAGCTATTCGGCCATGACTTTGAGATTTCTTACAAAAAGGGAAGAGAAAATATCACTGCATATGCTTTATCTCGATTGCCAGCTTTTAAATTCACTGCTTTAACAATCTCGACCCTTGAGTGCAACTTGCTTCCAGAGATTGAAAATAGCTAGTACAATGATCCTACATTGAAGAGTTTACTTGAGCTCTTACAAAAGGGTGAACCAGTACAGGGCCCTTATACCTTGATTGGGGGATTACTGAGGAGGAAGGGGAGACTTATGATAGGAAACAATCAGCAACTTAAATTGAAATTGCTCAAGCTCATGCATGACTCTATAGGTGGTGGTTACTCAGGAGTACAAGCAACTGTTAAGAGGCTGTAACTATTATTCTTCTAGAAAGGAATGGAAAATGAGGTACGCAATTACATCAAGAGCTGTGTGGTATGCCAAACTTGTAAACCAGAACTCATTAAGACACCAGGATTACTCCAACCCCTACCAATCCCCGAACACTTGTGGTCAGCTATTAGCATGGATTTCATTGAGGGCCTTCCCAAATCAAAAGGGAAAGATGTTATTTTTGTGGTAGTCGACAGACTTAGCAAATATGCCCATTTTTTGGCTTTAAATCACCCTTATACAGCTTCTTCTATTGCTCAAATTTTTATGCCCATGGTTTTTAAACTCCCTGGCTTCCCTTCTTCCATAGTAAGTGATGGGGACCCTATTTTTGTGAGTAATTTTTGGAATGAATTGTTTAGGGTGCAGGGGGTTGAAGTACTCAAATCCACAACATACCACCCTCCAATCGACGACCAAACTGAGGTGGTTAACAGATGCTTAGAAACCTATTTGAGATGCATGACCCATGAAAACCCTCATAAATGGCTAGATTGGTTACCACTGGCAGAATGGTGGTACAACACTAATTACCACACTTCTACTCACTCAACCCCTTTTGGAATTGTATACGGCTTCCCACCACCCATACACATTCTGTATTTTCCAGGAGATTCATCGGTGGTTGATGTTGATCAATGCTTACAAGATAGAGAATTGGCCTTGCAAATTATGAAACACCATTTAGCTCAAGCCAAGAACAGGATGAAGCAACAGGCAAATGGCAACAGGACTGAGAGGTCCTTTAATATTGGTGATTGGGTGTTTGTGAAATTGCAGCCTTATAGGCAGCAAAGTGCAGTTTTTAGAAGGAATTATAAATTAGCTCCACCATATTATGGGCCCTACTTGGTGGAAGATAAGGTTGGAGCAGTTGCTTATAAGCTTAAACTGCCTAATGGTGCTGGCATTCACCCTGTTTTCCATGTGTCCCAGCACAAGTCTACAATTCCACCAAATGTCAATTCTTCAGCTAAGCTTCCTATTTTGACTATTGCTAAACCAGTACCTGTAGCAGTCTTGGATAGAAATATTGCTAAAAATGGGAATCAAGCTATCACTAAAGTATTGATTCAATGGTTTGATCGTACTCCGAAGGAAGCAACCTAGGAGTTTGGTTTTAATATACAGCAGAGATTTCCTGAATTCAACCTTGAGGACAAGGTTCTTTAAGGGGCAAGGATTGTTATAAGGAAAAATTGATATAATGTCATTTTGGTCTTTTAAAATATTAGTTATTTGTTGTTTTTTATTAGCTGTCTTGGTATGATCAGCGAGACACGTGTTAAGCTACTATTAGGCTATTGTTTTTCTTTGTAACAGATATATTCCTAGCTTTGCTCATATATTACCCATGCTCATTTTCAGTAATACAATTTCTCTCTCTTAGAGATTCTTCTTCTTCTTCTCTCTTCTTCTGTGAAAATTCATCGTATATCATCTTCATAATTTTTATCTTTTTACACAGATAAAAAATAATTAATTAATATTAATTTTATAAAATTTTTATTATAATTTATTAAAATGTCCTTTTATTAATTTTTAATAATTATATATTTTCAGTTTATTAAATATCTCTTTTTATGCATACATAAAGGCAAAATAGAAAAATGTATAATTAATACTCATTGAAATTTAAAAATTGTCAAATTGAGTGAAAGAAAAAAAATTACAAAATTGTAAAGTTAAACGGATGCAGTATTATATACCGTATTTGCTATAAAATTATATTAGTCTATAACATTTTACATTATATTTGTTATACAATGTCATATCTTGAGTTTCGGTCAAGTTTGCTTTTTTCAATTATAGACTTATGAAAATTAATTGAAACAAATAAATCTAACTCTATATTTGGAATTGAACAACCGAATTGCCCATGTACTTAAATAAATTTAGATTATATATAATATAATATAATTATATATTTAAATTTTAAATTGGAATTAAATAAATATATTTTTTTTTAAAAAGAAGTATAATAATAATAATAATAATAATAATATTATGTGATAATGATACTATGGCAAAGTTGGAACAATCTTCTCCTTAACAACTTAATAAAAACTAGCTCCGAAAGGGCAAAGATGAGCCCATGAAGAGCAGATCCCAAACATGAGCTGATCCCTTATATCGACTTTGTTCGCAGCCAGAGCCGTCCATCGGGTTAGAGTTTGCTCTTCCTCATCAGTGAGAAGAATGGGGTCATCGTTCTTATTTATATACCGACCCCAAGTTGTTCAAAAATTGAAATTATTGTCACTCTCAACAACAAAGAATCGGTTCTTCCAATTCTTCAGAGATTTCGGGTTTCCCTTGAACACCCCATAACCGGCTCGGGCCTGGACATAGTTGTGATCCTCTGTGGTAATTCGGAGCCCAACCACATGGGTAGCCTGAAAAGTCGAACTGTCAAATCGATGTTATTGTCCGCTGCCCACATTTGCAAAGTGGATATAGTTCGCCGGGCAATGGGATGAATTTGGCCCACGGTTAAGCGGTAGTGATTCATCAGTTCGACCTCAAAAGCCGTGGGGGGAAGGCTCATCCCAGCTTCGAAATTAGCCTTATAAACGGCTATGGTCCTCCTGCCTGAGAACTTTGCATTAGCTCGGAGACTGGCCCTAGGTACTCAAATCCTATAGCTTTCAGGAATCCCGAACCTCTCATGCAGTTCTAACATCTCACTGCCCTTTACAGCAAAGCCGATGCTCCTTACCCGGGGATTTCTTTTTGGCTCTTTCCTCCTAAGTCGATCTGGCTGGCTGGTACTGGGAGACTCTGGAATATCTTCGTGCAAAAGGCCCTCTTCCACTCTCTGACTCTTAGATGAACCCTCAGAAGCTGTCATCATAAAAAATGAGCAGGAAGGTAAAATACTAACCTGAAATCAGAAAGGAAGTTGCAGAAAATGCACGATCAGAGACCTAAATGGAGGCCTGATGCAGTCGGAATCGCACAAGAGAGAAGTGAAGAGAATAAGGCAAGAAAAATCGAAATCCCTAAGAAAACTAAAAATGGAAGAGAGGAGAAGGGACTAATATTTATAGGAGAATGGAGCCACTCAGATGCGGACAGATGGCAAGCGCTGATTGGATGAACTGGCAGTAATTACTCCTTGTGTGGTTGCCGAAGAGACGCCATCACTTCAGTGCCTGACACAGCCATCGGATCACAGTGAACGAAGCGCCTGTCCACGCTTTTAAGGGTCACGCGCACAGCTGTCTCCAAAGCGTCATAAGTTGGTACCCATACGCTCTCTTTGAGTGTCAGATCAACACTCTAATGACATAAATGTCATCACCTGAGGGGGGACTTATGATAACCAGACTCTTTGAGCAAGAGATAAGTAGCTCTCCTCCGAGCGCATGTTGCGAACCGGACTCTCATGCGAAGAGTTAGGTAACCGGGCTCATTCAAATATCTGCCATATCAGTAGTTCGATTACCATAACAGCTCGGTATCAGAATATAGAAAGTCATCATTCATGGATATTTTTCAAATATTGTGCAGATTCTGATCCCTTAATGATGGAAAGTACCAAGAATCACTCAACAAATCCTCACAAGTTAGGAATTAAGCACTAATCAAGAGATTAAGGTGATTTCTTCCTATTTGGGATCTTATTTCCTATTTGGCCTAGCAAAAGAGCTTTATATAAAGGAAACCATCAGGTACATTTATCTCGCTCTGAATCCTTACTACACAGAATCTCTATTTTTAGTCAATTTGAAGCGGACAGAGAGGCCGAGCATGGCTGAGATGATGAGGGCGAAGAGGTAAAAGAAACCTACAGGATCAATACCGGGGGAGTCTAGCAGGGAAACCACTGCCGCCGAGCAAAGTCTAGCCGTGCCTACTTACGATGACAGTGTGGCCCTAAATAATGTGCAGGAGGACACTTCACCTCCGACCCCTACAGCTCAGATGCCTTCGGTGGATCTGCAGACCCCACCCGGGCCTTAATCTCCCGAAGATGGTGCCACCGCCAGAACCTCGAATCCCCATTCCCATAAAAGGAATTTAAGAGCTTTCGCCGATGAAATATGCAAACAGTTGAAAGAAGAAGGGGATGGGTATTCAAAGGAAAATCCTGCTTTTTGCAATTTTGTGCACTAGCTCGCCTGTATTCTAAAGAGAGTCACCCTTATGACGTGCTGGAGAGCCGAGGACCTGAGTATTGCCATCAAGAGGCATCAAATTGAGGTTAGCGATTCTGTGTTATCCTTCATCTAGTTGATTCCTGAAAAATGCCATGCCATGTTTATCATTTCCTCATTTTGTGTAGGGTTCAATGCTGAGCGGCGCTGTTATAGGAAAAATGAACTCCCTGATTATGGCCTATAATAAGAGGCCCGATCTATAGCTGGACAGCGGTTTAGAGCTAATGCCGCTGAGGGCAAGCTGAAAGATGCTGAAAAGAGAGCCCTGGATGCCGAAGTCAAGGCACAAGAGGCCATGAATAAGATCTTTAAGGTGCAAGAGAGAGCGGCAGAGGGTAAGCGGAGAAAGGCGGAAATGGAGACCGAGCTGTCGGGTCTCCGAGCTAAACTCGAGGAAGCTAAAAGTGGCAAAGCCGATCTGGAGTTGAAGTTAGCCGACCTCGAATGCAAGTCCATGGATTTGGTAGTTGATAAGTGTCTAGCTTTTAGTTAGAAGCTTTCAGATGCTGTCAAAGGGCGCCATCCCGACATGGACTGGTCTTGGTTAGATGATGTATATCCAGATGAATAGGCCAGTCCTGTATTGTTTTCGACTTAATAAAATCTAAGTGTTGTTTTATTGCCGACCTCTTTAAACAATTATCGTAAATAATTGTACTGCACAATCAATTTAACATCCATGTGTGTATGAAATAGTAGGCTGTATATATATCGAACTGTAATGCGGAATAAACGATGATCACAGCCCAGCAATTATTAAGTGCTTTGATTTTGATAATGCCATCATTGCTAATAAAGTCAATTGATAATTGGACTGATGCTCATGTGGCGATAATGCCGAACGAGCTCTTCGGGGAATGTTAAAGCAAATATTGTGACATCGATATAACCGAGCTTTGCGACACTTATAAAAATTAATGGCTTTCATGGCATTGTAGCCGAGCTTATCGAAAAACAACACTTAGCCAAAAAATGCTTGGTGGCGTTAAAGCCGAATGAACGATATGGATGATCTTATTGCGTGATATGAGGAGGTACACCCTGGCGGCGATATAATTGATGTTGTTGTGATAACATTTGATTGCTCAATGGCAAAATTGCCGAGTTAGAGCAACCATATTGCAGATAATAAAAGACATAGTTTTTCCATGGATATACCTCTTTTATTGATATTGTAGCTAGTATTGCTGCTTTTATGGCGATAAAGCCGAACTAACCGAAATACAATACTAAATAAAAATGCTCGATGGCGTAATAGCTGAGTGAGCGATAAAAGTGTAAAGTCGAACCATAGATTCGAGATTACTCGTAATAGATCTTCAAATTTGAAATGTTCCATGAATGAGAAAGTATCTTTCCAGAGGGGTCCTTCAACCTGTATGCTCCACTTTTGACTTCATGTATTAAGTAAAGACCTTCCCAGTTAGGGTTTAGCTTTCCCACTCCCGCCGATGTTTGGGATGCAACCACCCTCTTGAGAACAAGCTGTCTGATTCTAAACGTCCTTGGTCTTATGTTTCGATCATGATAGGACGATATCCTCTGCTTATAGGCGGCAGATTGTATCTGAGCGAACTCCCTCTGTTCTTCCAGTTTATCTAGCTGACACAGCAAGTTCTCATCATTTTTCACAGCATCAAAGCTCGAAGTCCGGATACTTGTCACAAGGAATGACAGCTTATGTTCCATATGTGAGTGAGAAAGGTGTTTCTCCTGTTTTGGATCTTGGTGATGTTCGGTAGGCCCATAGAACGTTGTAGAGTTCGTCTACCCAGAGACCTTTTGATGCATCAAGTCTTTTCTTCAGTTCTACAAGAATAGTTCGGTTAGTTACCTCAGTCATCCCGTTTGACTGCAGGTGGTAAACTGAAGTGAAGCAGAGCTGGATCCTCAACTCCGAGCAATATCCTCTAAATACCGCGTAATCAAACTGCTTGCCATTGTCCGTTATGATTGAGTGCGGGATTCCGAATCTTGTGATGAAGAACTTCTGAACAAACTTGATAATGTTTGCTGGGGTGATTGTAGCTAAAGGCTCTGCTTCCACCCATTTTGTGAAGTGGTCAACTGCCACAACTAAAAATTTTTGATGTCCAATTGCCAAAGGAAAAGGGCCTACGATATCAATGCCCCACTGAGCAAATGGCCAAGGGCTGTTTATTGGAACCTGAGAGGTAGGCTTCTGATGGCTCAAATTGCCAAACCTTTGACATTTATCACACTTCTGGATGAGCTCTTTTGCATCCTTCTCCATGCTTGGCCAATAATACCCCTGCAACAATGCTTTTCGGGCTACAGCCTGTGCCCCTTCATATGCCCCACAGATACCTTCATGGATTTCTCTCAATACGTAATCACCCTCTTCTGTGCTCAAGCATCTTGCCCAAGAAGCTAAAAAATATCGTCTATATAATTGATCATCCAGAATTGCGTAATGGCTGGATCGCCAAACTATTTTTTATGCTTGAACCTGCTCCTCTGGAAGACATCCGGTGCTCAAGTACTAGTATATTGGGAGCCGCCATCCGTCCATTAGTTCTTGCAAGTGAAACTTATATGTTTCGTGACTTGGGGCCGATAGGATGGACCAGATGATGTCTGAAGCAGATGCCTGATTCTGGAGACATGCCTGCTTGGCTAAAGCATCTGCCTCCTCATTCTCTGCCCGGGGTATATGCTCGATAGACCATGCACATCCCAGTTTCTCTAGTTGGGAGAGAAGAGCAGCTGTTAGTTCTTTGTATCTGATCATCGACTGGTCCTTTGCTTCAAACTTTCCCAGTATCTGGCTAACAACCAACTATGAGTTAGACAAAATACTCAAAGAGTCCAATTTTACCTCGATAGTGAGCTGTAGTCCAAAGCTCAGGGCTTCATACTCTGCAACATTGTTGGTTGCCTGGAATGCTATGTGGGTCATCCCCCGGATTACTACCTTCCTTGGCCCAATTAGGATCACCCCGGCTCCGGCACCTACAGATGAGGATGCTCCATCTATGTACAACTTCCAAGAGCATGGACTCGGCTCCTGTGGGGGTGCATGCAATTTTGCTACGAAATCAGCTAAGACTTGGCCCTTCATTGATGGACGTGCTTCATACCTGACATCAAACTCTCCTAACTGAGCCGCTCATTCAGTAATCCTACCAGATGCTTTCGGTTTCTATAGCACTTTTCTGAGGTTTGAGTTGTCCTGACTGTTACAGTGTGTGCTTGAAAGTAGGGACACAGTTTGATGACAGATGTTACCAATGCAAAGGCAAGCTATTCAAGTATGGGGTATCGCAGCTCGGCACCTCTCAAAACCTTACTGGTGTAATAGATGGGGAACTGTTGGCTACCCTCTTCCCTTATCAGAACT
Organism: Excoecaria cochinchinensis; assembly: GCA_947683425.1. Classification (NCBI taxonomy): domain Eukaryota; kingdom Viridiplantae; phylum Streptophyta; class Magnoliopsida; order Malpighiales; family Euphorbiaceae; genus Excoecaria; species Excoecaria cochinchinensis. Next base: position 11,005,400 of record CANTUQ010000050.1, read on the forward strand.
GAACCCAAAGCTCCAGATAAAACTGCAAGGTACATATACAGGGTTTCTCCCGGCTGTGGCCGACTCAGTAGAGGTGGGGGTGGTAAGAAAGTGCTTCAACTCCTCAAACACTTTCTGACAATCTGGAGTCCACTCAAAACCCTTCACTTTCTTGAGAGTGTTGTAAAAGGGTAGGCACCTTTTAACCGAACAGGAAATAAATCTGCCCAGAGCTGTTACCATTCCGTTGAGTTTCTGAACTTCCCTTATTGACTTTGGTGGTTTAATTTCCAAAATGGCTTGGATTTTTGCCGGGTTAGCCTCTATTCCCCTTTTCAAAATCATGTACCCCAAGAATTTTCCAGACTGCACCCCGAAAGCACACTTTTCTGGGTTTAGCTTTAGACCGAACTTCCTTAAAATCCCGAAAGTCTCTGCGAGCTCTGTCGGTAAGCTTTTGGCTGTCTTATTTTTGATGATCATGTCATCCACATAGACTTCTACATTCCTCCCCAGCTGACCCGCAGACATCCTGTTCATTAATCTTTGGTATGTGGCCCCAGCATTCTTCAGCCCTAACGGCATAACCCGGTAACAATAAGTAGCCCGATGCGTGACAAAAGCGGTTTTCTCTTCATCTGTCTTATTCATAAGGATTTGGTGATATCCCGCAAATGCATCCAAAAAGGCATATTCATCGAATCCCGAAGTGGAGTCAACCAGGAAGTCAATGTTGGGTAGTGGGTAGCAATCTTTGGGACAGGCCTTATTCAAGTCTGTAAAATCAACACACATCCTCCATTTTTCATTGGATTTCTTTACTAACACCACATTTGATAGCCAGTTTGGGTAGAGCACCTCCCTTATGAAGCCATTTTTCAACAACATGTCCACCTCCTCCGACATCGCCAACTGCCGCTCGGGAGTATGATTTCTCTTCTTCTGCTTAACAGGTTTACAGCTAGGTAGCACATTAAGTGTGTGACATATTACCTCGGAAGAAACACCCTTGATGTCCGAAGGTTGCCAGGCGAACACATCTTCGTACTCTGATAACACTGCTACCAATGCCTCTTTCTCCTTGCCTATCTTACTGGCAGTGATCTTGACCGCCTTTCCTAGCGAGAGTTCCACATCCTGAAGTGAGGCCACTGGTTCGGCATTCCTCGCTGTTGGGACATCCAGTGCATATAATGGTAAAGCCTAATCTTCCTCTTTTAATATGGTGACATAAGTTTCCCGGGCTGCCTTTTGATTATCTCGAAGTATGGCCACACCTCTGGGGACAGGAATCTTCACAAGCAGCTTACGCATAGAGATGTAAGCATCCACTCCCACTAAAATAGGTCATCCAATGATCACGTTATAGGTGAGTGGTATATCGACTATCATGAAACAGCTCCTGCAATTGCACACACTATACTCATCCCCGAGCTGCAACTCTAATGTGATCGATCCTTCCAATTTGACCGGTTGCCCAGCTATGCCGATGAGCAGAGCTGACACGGCTTCTAACTTATTGGATGACATTCCCAATGCTTTGTAGGCCTGCAAGGTGATAAGATTCACCGCACTCCCTGTATCTACCAAGATCCTCTGAACTAAATAATCTTGTATCAGGGCTTCCACAACCAATGAATCAGTGTGAGACGTCCGAACATGGGCTTCATCTACCTTCGAAAATGTTACCTTATAGCTCCCTGTGCTATGGTCGGCCCCCAAGGAAAATACCTCATTTGCCTTTCGCTTCCTGGACTCCTCAAAGACATCATAATGCTTGCCTCCTGCAATGACGTGGATCACCCCGGCTGGAGCCTTTTACTTGAACTAGCTCCATTGCCTTGCCTTCGTGGTAATGGAGGCCTATCTTGTCCCCTCTTTTCTTTACCCTTTACGAACTGTCCGAGCTTGCCATTTCGGACTAAATACTCGATTTCTCATTTCAGCTGGCAACAATCATTCATCTGATGGCCATTGTCCCTGTGAAAGGAGCAGTAAAGGCTCTGGTCCCTACTAGGATCTTCTCTCATGGGGCACGGCCAATTAACCCACTCATTCTCCTTCATCCAGGCCAGAATTTGGGACCTCGAGGTTATCAAGGGTGTGAACCGCTCATCTATTCTGTCGTTAGATGTCGACTTTGTGATAAGGAAAGCCCGGTTGGAATTGCCAGACCCTCTACCTCTATCATCGTCTCGGCTGCCATTGTTCCTATCCCAACCTGTGTGGAATGCTTTATCTGAGTCTCTGACCTGCAAACTATACCTGAGGCACCGAGCTTCATCCATTTGAATATATTTGTGAACCTGGGACATGAGCTCGGTGAAGTCGCCTAGTGGCTTCTTGCTGAGGGAGTCACTGAAGTCTTAGCACCTAGTATTGCGGATGAGAGCATTAATAGCCACCTCCAGGTTCAAGTTTTGGATGTCCATAGCAACTGTATTAAATTTTTCTACATAAGCTCGGAGTGCTTCTCCCTTCTATTGGTGAACCATCGTGAGGTCGGCCGAGACTTTTGCTGGCCTTATGGCAGCAACGAATTTTGCGATAAACATATCGCTGAACTGCTCAGAGCTATAAACAGAGTTCTCAGGGAGATTGCGAAACCAAATCTGTGCAGAGTCGGTAAGAGTTTGAGGGAAGATCTTGCACAAAACAGCATCCTCCGTGGTATGCACCAACATGGTGTGGTGGAATTCATCCAAATGAGCTGGGGATCTGTGCTGCCGCTATACTTCAGCAAATTTGGCAATCTTATCTGTGGGAAAGGAGCGACCAAGATATCTCTAGAGAGCGGAGATCAGAAACTTCTCTGATACTGCAAAGTACTGCGATTCTGGAACTTCTACATTCTTTCTTCGAACATTTTTTCAAACTGCTCGACCATCATAGTTATTGTTGTGTTCGGAGCTAGTGTGCTCGGTAACGGTTGTGGTGTTTGGGCGGAAATTGTGTTGCTACAGGTATTTGTGTAAGGTGTGTTGTCATGGGGGTATTTGTAGGTACTGTTGGTAGTGCCTGAGCCGCTATAGCTGACAGGGCGATCAGGAGAGTTCGGGCTGCTTGAGTGGTTAAGCCTGGGATTGTGGGGATGTTTATGGGTGCTTGTGGTGTTGCCGGCGTATGGACTTGTGTTTGGGGGAAAAGTTGTCGTACCGGGAGTGGGGAAATTTGCTCTGATGGAGCTGGTTGCAAGCTTTGGAGGAGCTGGCCAAGAAGGTTAGCCGGAGGCTGGGCTGCAGTGTTGGACTGGTTGGCTGATGGGACTGTAGAGACAGGTAAATCGGGAAAAAGATCCATTGTTGACTGAAATCTGTGGAGTGTTTCATGCTCACCGCACCAAATGATAACAGTTGAATTTTTCGAAGCGTCTTCTCGGAATAATCACCTGAAAAGCTTAACAAAACCGATGAGTTTTCGATTATGGAAGATCCGACGATCAAGTCAGTGAATTGACTAAAAATAGAGATTCTGTGTAATAAGAATTCAGAGCGAGATAAATGTACCTGATGGTTTCCTTTATATAGAGCTCTTTTGCTAGGCCAAATAAGAAATAAGATCCCGAATAGGAGAAAATCACCTTAATTTCTTGATTAGTGCTTGATTCCTAATTTGTGAGGATTTGTTGAGTGATTCTTGATACTTTCCATCATTAAGGGATCATAATTTGCACAATATCTGGAAAATATCCGTGAATGATGACTTTCCATATTCTGATACCTAGCTGTTATGGTAACCGAACTACTAATATGACAGATATCCGAATGAGCCCGGTTATCTAACTCTTCGAATGAAAGTCTAGTTCGCAACACGCGCTCGGAGGAGAGCTACCTATCTCTTGCTTAAAGAGTCCGATTATCATATCATAATCAAAATCTAATGCTATTATGGTCATGGCAGCAGTGATAATCACAATAGCATTTATTATTGCAGCATTTTGTTGACAATGAAATATCCACACATACCAGAGAACACCAAGGACGATGAAGCCAGAAGAGCAGCAGTTGATGCCGGGAGGTAGGCATACGCATATGCATATATCAAGTTGTCAGCAGCACTTAAGAAACCCAACACAATAAAGAAAGGACGAGTTTTAAGGTAAGAGGAGATGGAAAAGTTTCACAAAAGAGGTAGGTAGCGAGTAAAATTAAAGCCCTTAGAGGCCATCCAGCAACTGCCACCCACAAAATAATCCATTTGCTCGTACCTCCATTTGCATAATAAACACGTGATAGAAGACTTGAAGCAGAAAACGCCATAAGCATTGCTCCAGTGCTCAAAAGTAGAAGAATCCAGTGGGAGATCGGTTTTCTTTTGTATGCTTCTATAGCCTGAGTCTTCCATTTGGACATTTTTTCCCAAAATAAAATAGAAGGTTTTGCTGATTCCTCGTCCATTATTTTTCCCTTGACAATTTATCATGGATCATCATCTTAAGCAAATGAACAGAGTTCGATTTCTAAACCCAAAATTAAAATCCATATAATTCATCTTTCTTATACAAATGCAATCTCTACGGAATTAATCCACAAAGGTTAGCTTGGTGTATTTACAGCATGACAAGGACTATCAATGTTGGCAAGAGTTTTAAAGAGTCTTGAAACTACTATTTATTATGGGTGGAAAATCATAACAAATTCTGATCTTTCGAACATTGCAAACTAGAAAACTCCATCTCACAAACAATGCATAAGCCCAACAGTCCCGATCATAGCTCAAAAGAATAAAAGACTGTTAATTTAAGTTTGAGCTCAATTATGGTAGTAAAAAGAAGAAGAAACAAACCCTTACCGAGAAGAGCTTGTTGTAGTTGCAGCATCAAAGTGAAGAGATGTTGAGTATGATGATGAGTGAGGCAAAGGCGGAAGCTTTACGCGTTGACCCTTCTCTCAGGAGAAATTGTAGGCCATGCATTTCGCATGGGGATTATTACTGAGCCTTTTGAAACTCACAGTTAGTCTCCTGCCCCACTGCTGTTAGGATTGGTTCGTCTCATATTTCTGTGGTTTAAATGGGTTCAAATCAATATTTTATTTTCCTATTAAATTTTCAATAGAATTACTGTTTGCGCAATAATTACGCAACTTCCGATCGCCGGTCATCTGGTAAAAATGATAAACCGGCACTTTCTCTTTCTTCGTTAAAAGCATTTAAAACGATACAAGGGAAAACTGGTTTGGTGTGTCAGTCGCCGGCGAGTGGTGACTTCCAACCGATTCCGGCAGTATTTAGCTATCCATATTGGCCGGTTGACTGTATCGCTTTCTTCCGGACTGACTGTTGGATATTTTTATTTATTTAGGAGAGAAAGAAATATAGAAGTAGAGAAATTTATTACTCAAAAGCTTAGCCTTAAAATCATTCATAAGACTTACATATTTATAGCAAAATTCCTAACAAACATAATCAAAATAATTCCTAAAAATATGAATATAAAACAATAAAATCAAAATCAAATTTAAATATGAAAAATCCTAATACTCCTCCTTCAATCTTGGACTTAATCTTTATTGATCTTCAATTGACTTATTCTCAACACTCCTCCTTAAGTCAATTGCTGCAAATACTTAACTTGAAATGGATATGGATTTTCATTGATCATGGTTATGGGGCATAGACATGGTTATGGGGCATAGATATGGCATTTGGTTTCTTATGGTTCATGGTTGTGAGTATATTGGCATGGCATATTTTTGTTGTTGTAGGGCATAGATGGGTATGGCATATTTTTGTTTTAAAATAAATGATCATCTTCCTGTTCTTCATTCACTATAAATTTTGCTTCATTTGCTTGTTTATTTTTGCATACTTTCTCTATATGACCCATTTGACCACATTTGTTGCATTTGATATCTGGTCTCCACCAACACTTATACTGTGAATGATTTGTCTTCTTGCAGTAAGGACAAGGTAAATTGTTTCCTTCTTTATTTCTTTTCTTCATAGACATTGCTAAAAATGCTCCTTCCATAACACCTTCTTCTCTCATAGATTTTCTTTGTTCAAATGCCTGCAATGCATTTAAAAGTTCTGTCAAAGTAATACTTGACAGATCTTTAGTATTTTCCAAAGTAGAAATTGTAATTTCATATTTTTCAGGCAATGTAACAAATAATTTTTCAACTATCCTTTCTTCAGAAAATTCTTTACCAAGTAATCTCATCTTGTCGACTATGCTAAGGAGCTTGTCAACATACTCTTTGATTGTCTCAGACTCTTTCATTTTCTGCATTTCAAACTTGCGTAATAAATTTATAACTCGCATGTGTTTTACCCTTTCATTACCTTGATATTCTTTTTCAAGATGCTTCCAAATTTCTATAGCGGACTCAAGTTGTATAATTTTATGAAGGATTGAAGGTGAAACGGCTGAGTATAAGCATGCTTTGGCTCTAGCTTTCTTTGCCTTTTTTTCTTTGTGCGTTTTGATTTGAGCTACTGTTGGATTGGCTCCTAGTGGAGGAATTTCAACATCTTCTTCTGCAGCATCCCAAAGATCCAAAGCTTCAAGATGGACTGTCATTTGTACTGACCAAGTTTGAAAATTTATTCCATCAAATTTTGGTGGTTGCATTTGTGAAAAATTTGTTTGCCCCTCCATATGTGTAGATTTTGTGTGTATTTTTGATCCTCAAGGAAGAAAGACTCTGATACCAAATGTTGGATATTTTTATTTATTTAGGAGAGAAAGAAATATAGAAGTAGAGAAATTTATTACTCAAAAGCTTAGCCTTAAAATAATTGACTTATTCTCAACACTGACTGCATTTTGATTCTTGTTTTTCTTCTCTCTGCTCTGGTCTAGTTCTTTCTCCTGGTTTTGCAAATAACATGCGATCATCTCTAGCAGCTAAAATGGTGGGTATCTGATTCTTGATTGATCGTTCTAACTTGGCTGTGAATTGGCATCTCGATCCCTGTATTTGTTGTTTTCATTGTTGCTATTTGTTGATCTCCGCCATTGATTTTGCAGCAAAAAAGCTTAAGCTTTCTTTTGTCAATTGTTGAGAGAAAAGATGGAGAGTGTGGAGAGATTTTAAGGAACTGGATTACCCAATGTGCAAAGAAGCTCATTGATTTGATCAAAGTAAGGATGAGAAAAAGGAAAGATGCTGCAAGAACTACTGGATTTGGAGACTTATGCAGACAGAAAGAAAGAATAAACTAACAAGATCACATATTTAACGACCGGAAATAGTAGTAACTGTAACATCATTTACAGAACATGATCCTCTTTTACAAGATTTTCGAAAAGCAAATGCAGGTTGATTTGGAGAAGGAAGAGCGGTTTCAGTATTCAACATTAGAACAACTTCAGACATTGTTGGTCTGTCAATTGCCTCTGCCTGTACACATAATAGTCCAATTTGGATGCACCTCAGGATTTGCTGTGCTGCAGATGACTCCTTCAGCAATGAATCAACGATCTCCAATGCTCTATCTTCTTTCCACAGCTCCATTACCTATGTGATTAACAAGAGTGTATAGATAAAAATGAATTTTGCAGAGTTTGGAAGGAGTCAAATGAAATTTTCTCCATATTAAAATCTGCTGTATCTTACATGTTCTAGCATGCTTACTGAAGAATCTTCAAGATAAAACCCATTGTTCTTCTTGCCAGTAATTATCTCCAACAATATAACACCATAACCAAAGACATCTGATTTTATTGAAAATTTTCCAAACACCACATATTCTGGAGCCATGTAGCCACTAAGAAAAGATATTGTGAAATAGTCATAATATGTGTTTATATCATTTCTTTTAATAATTCAGATCACGTTAGTATTATATGTATCATCCTCTCTTTGGCGTGCAAATTTACTTACTATGTGCCTGAAATTCTTCTTGTCCTTTCTTGCATTTCACCTCTTTCGGATATTCTAGCAATGCCAAAATCTGCAATTTTGGGATTCATATCTCCGTCCAGCAGAATGTTGCTAGTTTTCATATCTCTATGGATGATTCTGAATCTTGAGTGTTCATGAAGATATAAAAGCCCACGAGCAATCCCAACAATAATATGAAAACGTTTTGTCCAATTTAGGATTGATCTTCTAGTTTCATCTGCAACAATGTTTTAGATATTTTATATTACTGTCAAACATGCAGCCATAGCCCTCAGTTTTTGTTAGAAAAATTCATACTTCAATAGGAAAACTATCATAAGAACTCACCAAAAAGCAATGAATCCAAGCTTTTATTTGGCAAGTATTCGTAAATCAACATTGGTTCTTCTCCTTGGACGCAGCATCCTAAAAGTTTGACAAGATTGACATGTTGAAGCTTTGCAATTAAAGTAACTTCATTCTTAAATTCTTCTAGTCCTTGCACTGAATCTTTAGATAGTCTTTTTATTGCGATCTCCAGTCCATTTGGTAAGCAACCCTGAAACAATAGTTAGAAGGGTAAAGGTACTCCGAATACTTGACTTCAAGCCAGCATTCTCCTGCACAAGATGAGGACAAAAAAGAGAGAGAGAGACAGAAGATCTAGCAAATGTAAACACACAGGATTGATGTGTTCAGTTAGGTGATATCAGACTGATTTCTACCTTATAAACTGAGCCAAAACCACCTTGTCCAAGCTTTTTGGATGGAGAAAAATTGTTAGTCGCAGCAATTAAGGTCCTAAGGCTGAAAAATGCAATTTCTGGATGACTCCTACCACCTCTGACTTCATTTCCCACCAGAGGATCTATTTGGTGGCGCGGATCACTTATAGCATCAAGCAATCTTTTGTTCCATCTGTTATTCGCTGTCCTCCAAATAAAAAACAAAAAAAAACAGAAAAGAAGACAGAAGAAAGAAAGAAAGAAGAGGTTCATTTATCTGAGTTATATAAGAAATGTTTGGGTGTTTTGAGTGAAGAAGTTTGTTTGTCATGGTGCTCAAATTCCATTATATAAAAATATGCATTAACTGAGTGAGATTCCCTATTTTTAATCATAGTTTTCTTCTTAGCAGCTAAGCTACGAGATAAATAGTCTTGGTTCTTGACTAGACCAGTAAGGTAAACTTATTATTAAGTGGAAATATTTGCCTCAATCATCACTTTTCCCAATAATAGAAAGCAAACATATATGCACATGGAAACTAAAATAATGAAAGTTTGTTTCTTACCACTTTTTCGTTTCTTTTTGTGCCACACATAAGCAAAAAAGATGACAATAATCCAAGCCGAAACAACAGACAATGCTAAAATGGTCTTGTTTACGTCAGTGATACTCTTTGGTTTTGAATTATTGCTAGCTGCATAAGCATGAAAGGATACTAAATAAGAAAAAATGTGGACACGGTCTGTGCAGTAATGAGAATAAATTAATTACCTAATTCAACAGCATCAACACGAACATAAAGATCACAGCCCTGGTCCGAATAATGTTGTACCGTGTCATTTAGTTCTCCATACCAAGCTAAACAACCAGTGCCTTCCCCAGGAATATCAATGCTTGAATATGCAGTGCATGAACAATCCCTCTTGCATTCTTTTTCACACTCCATACGTTTCATGTTCATGTCCAACCATACTGCTGATGAAGTATCAGGAAGCTTAACATTTGCCACTTTCACAAATCCCTCTCCACGCCCACATGCTGTTAAAGGATATGGCTTCTTTCTGACACACCCACCTGATCCATCTCTTAAAATATGCCAGTCTCCTGCTGAATTGGGTTCAAACCCAGGTAAGCAATCGCATTCGAACCTAAGATTAATGAGGTCTGGATCGCACTTGCTATTCGTGCCACAATGTCCATATGCCTCACACTTATAACTAGGTGCAGTCCAAAATTCCTTCCATTTCACATAGCTTTGATGCCATATTAGGTGCTTTCGAGTTCCTGATAAATCCAACACTAGTCTTACGGTAAGAGAAGCTTCAGCAACAAAGTAAACGTATGTCTCATCTTGATTGTTGGTAAAATTGAATGTTACTATATCAGTATATCTTCTCAATGGCCAAGGGGGGCTTCGCCAAATACAATTTCTGCCATTGTAGATAACGATCTGTGGTGATCCTGTTGGCTTGATTTCAAGTGAATATTCTCCAGTTCCTGGATCATCTGCTGATCTCCATGATGTAAGGGACTGGCGAGTACCTGTCTTCCTATTGAAGCCAAATTTCATTCCTTGCAGCAGAGTATCTGTAGGATAATCAAAACTTTGCCACATAATTCTCTTACTTGTATTTCCAACCAAAACCAAGTTGCCAGAATCCAGGAGCTGACCTTCACAAGCCTCAGTCACTTCCATATAGACATTTGTAGACCATACTACAGCTTTCTGGCTTGGATCACTATAGAGAATGAGATTTCCATATTTACTGATCGATAAAACAGCTGAGGAGCCGTTGATAGGATTATTCCTATTTGCTACCCACACCACTGTTGGCTCTGGAACTTTATAATACCAAATTCCAAGATATCTAAAACTGGAATTGCCAAGGCTGAAAAATCCTAAGGCAAATTTACCTCCTTTGGATATCAAAAGGTCACCATCTTGAAAGGTTTGATCTTGGTTTATCCTTATGGTGTCCTTGCAAGAACAAATTTGGAAATGAAGAACTAGAAGAAAAGAACCCACAAACAATTTCTGGAAGTCCATACCCCTTGTGATAGTCTTCGTTAGACTAAAATCTAAAATCCAGGAGGGATTTTGCCATTTTGGTGGTCTAAAAGAAAAGTTGAGACTCTGATAATTTGAACTTGACCTTGACCTTGGTTTGGCTAACAATCAAAGGTTGCGGTCAAGTTTGGTTTTTTGAATTATGGAAGTCTGAGGCCTCATTCAACCGAATAAATAATGGACTTGTATATTTAGTATTAAACCGAAAATCAAAAATTTTGCCCATTAGTCAGTTTAATTTTTTGTTCCCATTCAATTTTGCATAACCCTATTTACTTAAATAAATTTAGATTATATTTCTATATAATATAATGGAATTATATATTTAAATTTAAAATTGGAATTATATAAATATATAATTTAAAACATATATAAATATATAATTTTTTTAAGAAAAAAGTATAATAATAATAATAATATATGATACTATGGCAAAGTTGGAGGCAAAATAACATATATACAGATATATAAATTATTATGAAGAATAAAATATTTTATCTTGAAAATTGCTGGATAACAAATAAAAAAGTAAATGTTGATAATTGAAATTAGGTTAATGGTCGGTATGTGCCCAAATGGTTCAGACATTGAAATGCTGTTTAGGTGATCTAGTTTCAAATCTACCCCTATTTTCTTATGGAGATAATTCGGCAGGTAGATGATAACGAGGCACACTATTTTCTTGTGGAGCTGTCGCTTGATGCTTTTATCTCCTAATGATTCAGTTCACCTCGAAACTGATTCAAACCGTAGACCATTCGATCAAATGAAATTTTTTATGTTTATCTTTTTAGCAATATTTTTAAAACCGAACCGGATATCGGCTCGGCCTGCCAACTGGGTCAGAAATCAACTGGTTCGATCGGGTTGACTCGGAGTTTTTATCTTTTTTTTAAATATAATTATTAATAAAAAATTAAAAATATAGTATATAAAAAATATAATTAAACAACATATTAATTATTAAATATCAATATATTAACTATTTTTTATTTATTTTACTATTTTTTTATTAATAATAGTAAAAAATTAACCACAACAATTGAATTTTTTTGTTAAATATTTAAATTTATAAGAAAAATATAATTTTGAATTTATACTTTTTTTAATTTTATTTTCAATTGTAAATTTATTTTTGTGACGTTATTAACTATTTTTATAATTATCATATTTATATTAAATTGTTTTTTAATATTCCATTATATTTAAATTATTTAGTTATTAAATATTTAAAAAAATATAAAATAAAAATATAGTGAAAATGTTCAATTTTGTCAAGTTTATTATTATTATTATAAATTAATTTTATCATCAAATATAAATTTTTAATAGAACAATATTAAACAAATATTAACCCTAATTATAAAAATAAATTTTATAAAAATATAAAATTATAATTTATAATATATTTAATTTTGACCGGTTCAACCCGGTTCTGACCGGTTCAACCCGGTTTTTAAACAGTAAAATCCGATTTTTTGACATTTCTGATTTTTATGTTGGATCGGACCGATTTTTGATCCTGTTCATGGTTGAACCGGTTCGACCGGCCGGTCCGGTTTTCAAAACCATGCTTTTTAGTACACATCTTACAGCACACTGTTGGGCCGAATTAAAATTCATTTGAATGTGGAATGCTTGGATTAAATCAATGTATGAAATCTTCTCTGTATTACTTCCTTTTTTCCTTCTCTCACTTCTCAACATGTATATAAAATTTAAATATTTTTATAACGTGTGATGAAAGTATTTTAATATACATTATGAAAAGAGTGAAGAATGTAAAAGAAAAGGCAAAACGAGAAGGCATTTGGCAATTATCTTCGATATCATATAGATATATATATCGCCTCACAGGATAGATTGAAGTTCCTAACATGTTTGCACTTGAGACTATCATTAGCTATGATGCAGAGAGGTTAACATTTAAAAAGTAATGGTAAAATATAGTTCAACTATAAAAAGTTAACAAAAAATAAAAATAAATTCCTCTCTGAACATCAACCACCTTAATTGTCAGGGATCATGTCTTAAGAAAGGAATATATCAGTGTATTGATTACTGCAAATGTTCAAGTGTATACATCTCTTCTTTCCAGTAACAAAAAGAAGCAACATTCATTTTACAACCCACTTTATCTTGTCAAAACAAAGGAAATTAGGAAAGGAAACAGGAAAGAGAGAGAGCATTACCCACCGGCAGAATGCGATTCTTTCCCACCAAGTGTTTGAATTATAGCTTCCAATAGTTTAATTTCATCATCGCGTTTAGATATTTCATCTTGCTTTGCACGCAGCTCTTCCATGTGCAACTCAAATACCTCTGCAGCCAAGATGCAACATTTTCATAGATTACCATTTTCAGGTTTGCTTTCTATAAGCAACAACCTAGCAGAAGTACCAAGAACATTTAAAATGCAAGATGGTAACATAGTTGCTGCATTACACGTGTAATTTATTCCTAAAAATTTGGTAATAGATAGGGCGTTATGAAAAATAAGTGCCAGCGCAAGAAAGGAAATGAAAGATAATTAGATAATCAGACAGCCAGACTCCCCGACGAGAGAGATAGAGATCATAGCCAAACATTAATTATATTGTACAATGACTAAAGCTAGAAATTATTAGTAACTATAAAAAAGCTATCCAACTATTGTGATTAGTGACGGGGCAAAGGATCAGATGACTTCACTTCAGATAAAGAGTAAGATTACCCTTTGGAAATTATTAGTAACTAGAAATTATTATGAGAAATACTACTCAGATTTACACTATTTAAGACATAGCTCCAAATTTTTTCTTTGACAGATGTATGGCTAAAATGTAAAGAATTGTTAGACATACTTGAGGTATTTTCAAGTTCTTTTGTAATTTCTTGTGCACGTAGTTCAGCAGCTTTTTGTGCTGCCTCAGCCTGTCGCTTTTCTGCACGAGCACGAGCAGCAGCAGAAATAGCAGCATCGAGTTCTCTTTCCAAAGTCTCTACCCTCTGTTCAAGAACCTATAAAAATTTAACCTGCATTACTTACAAATCTTGATGCAACCAAATAGGCGCATTCAGTTCCACGCACAGAAAGTGTGGTACTCATCATGATTTGCAAATGCATCTACCCGTAATGCAAATTAATATATACATGATGTACATATATGAGATATATCTAAATGCAAAATGTCTAGCCATCATTTTCTTGAAATCTCAATCAACTATTACTTTGTAGTTAGTTTATACTGACATAATCTATCAGAAGCCACACACTCTAAGAACTTTAATGCATTATTGGCAACAAATTTCTCTTTGCAGTTTGCACAACCAATTTGTTTATGTAGCCATAAAATCCCAACAAACTGACCAAGTAGAGGATGTATTCGATTTTATATATACCTACTAAGTTTTAACATACAGATGAAGACGCTGTACCTGCAATTGGCAAAACAACAAGTTCCAAAGATATCACTCATTGGATTATTTGATACCCCTAAACAAGAGGCAAATATGCCCATAATGGCCTAATGAAATTGTTAAACAGTTACAAATAAATAAGTAAATTTTCGTTCCATAATTTCATTAATAAAATAATGCACATTATTTAACAATCAGGATCAAATAAGACCAGAAGGTAATATGCCCTTCACAATAACAACAACATACATTTTTTATTTTTGACAAGAACAATAACATGCTTATTCATGTTGAGAACATAATAACAATAATAATACATGATCAAAATGAAAAGGAGAGTGCAAGAGATCATGCACCTTGATGGTACGGGCTTGTTCAGAGCTAAGAGAAGCTTTAGCAAAGGTCTCTTCATCCACAAAGACAGCTTTCTTAAGGAGCAATTTCTGGAGAGACTCCAAGTTGGAAGCCATCTCCGTCAGATTGCCTATGGCTCCATTCCATCTCTCCTCACTGCTTCCTTTATTTTTCTCTTTCTCCTCCATTTGTGTTATGCTTTTCTCTGCCATGTTCAAAACTGATTCAGATTGCAATTGCTACAGAGCTACTGCTTAGTGTTTTAGAAACATAACATTCACAGGTCTCTTAACCCATTAAAAACTCCAGAAATTAGATCCACGACTAAATGAAAGACAAAAAGAGGAAAAAAAAAATATTCAAGGAGAAATAGTAAAACTTCACTGTACAAAGCCAAATTCATAGTTTCTTTCAACAAAAGCATGGATGAGAATGCTTACAAAATCGAAATTTAAGAATTTAAATGCCAGATATTGAATATGAAGAATACAAACTAAGACGAAGTAAATCAAGCAAATGAGTTTAAATTACTGCAAATTCAAATACTGAATTCCTACCTCTTAATGAATTCTCTTCAATTTTGGTGAAGAAAAAGTATGAATTCAATTATTTGACTCCATCGAGGTAGCAAGTGAAGATCGCCGGAGAGGGAGAGAGAGATGGAGCAAAGTGAAAAATAGAAGGAAATATCGGGAACTTGACAAAAAAAAAAAAGAAAAGAAAAGAAAAAAATAGAAGGTAAAAAAAAAAGAAAAATACTAATATGCCCTAACTGCCCGCATGCCTGTTTAACCCAAAAAGCACAACACTGTGCCCCTCTCTTCAGCTCCCGTTGCCTCCGCAGCTCCGCTTCTGCGTCCCCGGCTCCATCACCAATCACCGGGAACCCTTGGAAAGTGCTCTACTCACAGGTAACTTTCGACATTCTTGTTTGTATTTTCTTATCTTCGCATGAAATAATTGAAAATTGAGTTGATTTCATTATGTGGGTTCTTAACAAGTTTTTCAAAATCCTTGCAAAGTTTAGTACTTTCAGGTAATTTTTCTGCATTCTTGTTGGAATTTCCTATCTTTATATTAGTAATTGAAACTTGTGTAGATTGTTTTATGTTCTTGAAAAAACTACTGAATGGAGATGAATATCACAAACTCCATTAAACCTCAAGCTTAAGAACGAGAGAGAAAATGAAATTTTCTTTATATAAGAACGAGAGAGAAAACGAAATTTTCTTTATATTTCAATCATGAAACTTTACACTGATATATGCTACTGTCATCTAACTATATAACAAACCCACTAGCAATATTTACATGCTACTTGCACTAAAATAAATACTAAAATCTTGATTATCTGTGCTAGTACATGTTACTATAGCCTCCTAAACTGCACGAATTTTATTGCTTGGCATATCAAGTACAAATGGCAAATGTGAAAGTACATTGGTTGAAGGGTGACCAAATCTGTTAATTGTTATGCCAAATAGTAGAATCTGTATTCTTAACAGAACTACTGTAGAAAAGTTTATGAGAAAAATAGAATACGAGCCATACTACCGACGAATCTGATATTGGAGTTGTTACAGTAGAACTGAATTAGTCTTGATGAAAAAGAATATTTATTCAGTACGTAGAGGCTTCTATGTACTTGTCCAGTTCTGGTCCTGCAAAATACAATGTGATGATAGGAATTTGATATTTTCTGCAGTTGATAATTTGTTGACTGACAACAATTATACTTGAATGTAGGGATATGAAGTGCATTTTCCAGTTTCACACTAGGTGCAGAAGCACTGGTTTTGTCCTTTTGAGTTAGGACTTTATCATTAGCACACATGTGACTAGAGGCACCAGTATCAATTATCTGTGAGTCAGATTGTAAGCTATCAATCATGCTAGAAGCATAGTGTATATTGATACCTGCAAAATAAACTGCTGCATTACTGACACATTCTGCAACAGCATTCTTCCCTTTCATAAACTTCATAAATTCTTTCTGAATCATCTCTGCAATTGTAGCTGACAACTCTCGCATTTTCTCATCTTGTTCTCCTTCCTTTAATGGTGTTTCAGCCATATTTCCCTAGCTCTTGGGGCCTTTCTTTTCTTTCTGCCTTTTCAGTTCTTTCTACCACTCTGTATATCCATGCTTTTTAAAGCATGTACCAACAGTGTGTCCAGATGCATTGCAGTTAGTACAAAATATGTCACTCTTCTTGGCAGTATCGTTCTTCTTAGTAGCACCTTCACTATTTTAAATTTGTAATTATTTGACTGATAATTGAACTTAGCCAAAAATGTACTGCTATCAAGATAGTTAGACACAGATTGTCTATTTGCCTTTGTTTTTCAAAATTTGGCACCATGGAATATACTTAAACTATGTTAGACAAGGGGTCCAGAATCAAGATCTTATTCTGCACATGTCAATAGAACTCATTTAGTCCCGTTAAAAACTGTAACACCATATTTTCTCACTTATATTAGCAATTTCATCCATTTACATCCACAGCAACACATTTACATCCACAAGTAGGCATAGGAACAACACAATTCAATTCATCCCAAAGCTTACTTAATTTTGTAAAATATATGGAAACAGTGTCATTACCTTGAGAGATTGAAGCTAGCTTTCTCTTAATTTGATATCGAAGAGGTCCATTAACCTTTCCAAATCTGTGCTCAAGCTTATCCCACAGCTCTTTTGCAGTAGTAACACAAACAAAAGATTCGTGAAGTTCTTTGGATAAAGAACTCAGTATCCACAAGATACAATGGCATTTGCACTACACCAGTCCTCAAATTCTTCAGAATCTTCAGCTGGTTGTTTAATCTTGCCATTTATGAACCTTACCTTACGCTTAGTTGCTAAGCATATCTTCATTAACTGATTCTATGTGAAATAGTTAATTCCTGTAGGAGGAGAAAGCCAGAATCTATTGCAATTCCAGGATTGTTAGATCCTTGCAAGGCAATGGAATTTTTCTTCTTTTGATTAGCTGCCATTACCACAAATTCAGTGAAGAGTTTCAGTAACCGTCCTCTAAACAACAAGTTTTTGAACTTTTGATTGACACTATAATCAATCAAGTAAAGAAAACAAGCCCTCAGATCACTAAAATCCTTCTAGTGTGCTCCGATACCATGAAAAAGCTACTGAATGGAGATGAAGATCACCAACCCCATTAAATCTCAAGCTTAAGAGCAAGAGAGAGAGAGAGAGAGCGAAGCTTTCTGTATCATGAAACTTTACGTTGATTTATACTACTTCAGCTAGAATAACTGTCCTTTAACTATATTAACGTTCCTACTAGTAATACAATATTTACACACTAAAATAAATACTACAACCTATGCTACTACATGTTACTATAGCCTCGTCCTTATAACTTTCACTTCTTGAATCTAGAATTCCCACATGATACAAACTGCTACTCTGTTTTACTCTGCCAGATCAACTGCTTCCAGCTCACAGTAGCTCAACTACCATATATAATTCTTCAATTTGTCATAACTTTTTCTAAATCCTTGACTATCCTACTTTCAGGTAATTTGGACATTTTTGCTTGAATATCCTTATCTTTGCACAAAATAATTGAAAATTGAATAGATTTTATTATGTGGGTTGTCAACAAGCTCAACAAATTCTTGAAAAGTTTTATACTTTCAGGTAATTTTTCACATTCTTGTTTGGATTTCCCCATAATTGAGAATTGAGTATATTTTGTTATTTGGGTTCTTAACAAGTTTTACTTTTTGCTAGTAATTCTAGTGCTTAAATTTCTTGTTTTACTGGTTTAAAAACAGTTATAATGGGGAGAGGCCTGATATGGGCAAGTGCAGAAGACTTGGCAAGGAACAGAGGACGCATTCTTTCACTGTATAGGCAAATATTGAGGAGCCTGAATTCACCAAGTTTGCCTCTGAATTTAGCAGCAAGACTGTCTAAGAAGGCTGAAGTCCGTACCATGTTCATGCTTGGATCGCAAGAAGTATCAATTCACAATATCAATGATCTGATTGACACTGCTGAGTATGTTCTCTCCATCCTCAAAAAAGGTGAAATTCCTTACAAGGAAACCCTTGTCTAGATTTGAGTCCACCTAAGGTCCTCACAGCAAGGATGGTATCGCATTGATTTAAAAGCCAACCCAATATCAAGAGAGGATGGTATTGTGTTGACTGATATAGAGCTTATAATTCAAAGGGTGAGCCCTGTATATAGTTGATTTGAGCTGTTAGGTTCAGCAATCAATTCTCACTACGAGAACTTCAGCAATGCTGCTTTTTAGTGATTTTGCTCAAACAAAAGTCTCACTTTTTATTTGAATGTTTTGATATCTTCTCCAAAGGAACTTAAATTCAAAGGCATTCTTTTGCCTATGGTAGTTCTCATTTGAATGCTTGATGGATCATCCTTTGTTGTGTAATTATATCCATTAGACTATGAACATCTGCCCATTGGGGTGAGTAAATATTCTATTCTACTTTGTAGTAAATGGCTATTAGATTATTTGTTACTGAAAAATGCCAAAACACCTAAAACATGAATTGTGGCGAGTGCTAATTACTTCCGTGACTTCTCTTGCTTTCTTCATTGAATTGACGACACATTTGCAATTTCAAAAAATTGTATTACAAAAAATTAAAATATTTTAATTCAATAGGCAAATATATATATATATATATATATATATATATATATATATATATATATATATATATATATATATATATATATATATAATTCGGTGCGTATGTGCATCACATTTGGATAGTCGGATGACAATGAAACAGTCCACATACGTGCATACCAAATCACATGAAGGTATTTAGCATTTTTTTTTTGTATATAACTTTGTAATAAATGGCTATTAGCCTATTAGTTTCTGAAATATGCCAAACTAGATATAGGCAAAATTCTAAGTTCTAACATCAATTATGTGCTTTTGAATGTTGGCATGCATACTTTATTCATAAAACAACCACAATTCTAACAAAGCTACAAATAATAATAATAATAATAATAATAATAATAATAATCACATCAAATCTTATTTTTTATATTTTTTATTTTATGTTTTTTATATTTTACAAATGCCTATTTTCTCATAATTCTCTTTCTCCTTTCTTTTCCTTCTTCTTCTCCTTGTCTCTCACTTCTGATTCACCATTTCCACAACTCCACCGGCACCAATTTCTCTCTCCTCTTGATATCTTCTTCTTCTTACAATAAATCTTTCATTAGGTATGGTTGCCATGGTGGAAGCAATTAGGATTCAAACTTCAAATCTCTACATTTTGTTTATTTAGCTTTAACTGAGTTCTCTCCTCATTAAAATTCTCTTAGCTTTATATGTGATAATATCTGCTATTATCATGGTTTGGCTCGCTCCAAATGGTAATCAGCCTCATTACTATTTAGGCTCAGGAGTTTGAAAAAGCTTATCAACTGGTCAGCAGGAAATTAGCACCGATCAATAGAATTGCTTATCGATCTACCAAAATCAAGCAAATCAGTCATATCAATAGGCTCTACCCAATTAGCCATCACATCAGACGACCTAAGTATGCTCATTGCAGATACGGGAAATTTAATACTCAAGTGCTTTGACCTTATAGGCCCTAGATTTCTAGGTATTATATAAATAAAGAGGAACTCCAAAAACGAGGTACCTCATACTTCACGCCACACAATTAACAGGTTTTGACAGCTCCAATCCAAACAGGCCTATAAGCCCTCAGTCTCATGTATCCTCTTGGTTAAATATATTTTGATGTTTATAATGGGAATAAGTGTATATAATTATTTGCTTGAGTACTCATGGACTTGCATGCTAATAAAAAAGGGTAAATGAGTTATTTGAAATATTGTATTTAATTAGTTATTGTTTTGCTTTGGGCATTGAAATATATTTTCTTAATTTAAAATGGTTTAAATGTTTAATAATGATAAAGAACATATTTCTATGGTTACAATGAGAATAAGTTTATATAATTATTTGCTTGACTCATGGACTTGCATGATAATTAAAAAGGGGTAAATGAGTGATTTGAAATATTGTATTTAATTAGTTATTGTTTATAGTTTTTTTTAATGAATTTTTGATATGGATGATTTAGGAAAAGTAATGTTAGTGGTTGTCATTAAGCATTTTGCTTAGCACGTGTAATTTTATTTATGCATGTAAGTACATAGGGTGATTGGACTGAAAAGCTAGCCGAGAATTTACTAAGAAATAAGGAGGAACCCTTTAACTTTGGGATAGATGTTTAAGCCTATAATTTTAATTTTTGTCATTTTGGAGTATTGTAAATTTGAAGTTATTAAATGGCTCATCAAAAGCCCAACTAACATTTAAATTGTGAATTTTTGATTGATAGGCTAATGTCCAACCTTGTATATTTAATTAGGACATGTAAATATATATATGTATTTAAATTGACATGGATGTTATTGTTCTTAATTTATGAATAGTTGATGAGCAAAAGGAGGGTAAATTTCACGGTTGGTGAATGTATTTTTTTTTATATTAATATTTTGAGGAGGACACAAAATATTGAGTATATATTGAATGTAGATAGAGTTGAGATATATGATTGAATTTTATAGAAGTGAAATTTTCAAAATTTTAACAAGAAATAGAGATTTATATAGGGAAAATTTTGCCTGATTTTCTGTAAAAATATCAATAGTATAAGGGTATATAAATTAAAGGTATAAAGTAAAGTTTGAATTTCATATATAGTTCATGGTATATAAGTTGTGTAACATTCCGTATCCGACCTTTTATTGGAGTAGGTATGAGTGTTACAAACTTAGAGCCTCATGCACGCTAAAAGTTGTAGCAGTAGAACCTTCCATAATTTGGTGAGAAGTTTTGATTTCAACTTTTAAAAACTCTCCTGCATGATTTCGATCCACATAATCAGAACTAGTCATATATTTATCATTGAAGATAGCTGCATCAATATTGATTTTAACAACATCTCGAGGAGAAGGCATCCACGTTTCAAACCAATCTTAAGAAGACAGATTCACAGCAAGGGACAATACTTTTAGCAAACTTTCAGGACAACAAAACATTAGTTTTTGGTGTTAAATTCTTATTGATTTTCATTTTTATAAGTAAATCTATGCATACAAAAATTTTAAAAGAGAAAATTTAAATTACTATATATATGAAAAACATAATTTAACAATTAAAGATTTATTTGATAATATATTATTGGAATAATCTCGAGCATTTGGACCCATTAATCCATTATTTTTAATAGAGGTTAATATATATATTTTTCAAACTGTTACCCTAAACATTAACATATTACCGTTTAATCATAGCCACTACGCAATGTAGTTTTGTCCCTGGTAGGCAAATAGTGGATAATATCATGGTTTTCTATGAAGCTATACATATTATGCATCCTAAGAGGTCCGAGAAAGGTTATATGGCTATTAAGATTGATCTTGAAAAAGCGTATGATCGGGTCTCTTGGGATTTCCTTCGTGATACTTTTGCAGATGTCGGATTGAATACTTTGCGGGTTAGAAATATTATGTCGTGTGTTGAATCGACCTCCCTATCTGTCCCGTGGAATGGCTCAAAATCGGATTCGTTCCAGCCTAAATGTGGGGTGTGTCAGGGAGATCCGTTCTCACCATACTTATTTGTGCTTTGCATTGAGCATTTATCACATATTATTAATGAGTATGTGAATAGAGGGCAATGGAAACCTTTCAAAATTTCTAGAACTAGCCCAGCAATATCCCATTTACTTTTCGTGGATGATTGATTCTTTTTAGAAAAGCTGATACTGAACAGATGTCTGTGATTTTAGATTGTTTAGAGTGTTTCTGTACAGCTTCTGAGCAGTTAATCAACTTTGCAAAATCTAGCTTGTATGCCTCCAAAAACGTGAATCAAAGAGTTTCAGATCAATTGTCTTGAATGTCAGGTATCCCTTTAGTTTCGGATTTAAGGCGTTATCTTGGGGTTCATGCAGTGCATGGGCGTCTGTCTTCTGGGAATTTTTAGCATATTATTAATAGGGTGTATAATCGGCTAATTGGTTAGAAGACAGAGACTCTATCGTTGGCTAGTAGATTGGCCCTTGTCAAATTTATGTTAATGATTATCCCCTACTATACTATGCAATATCTGCTATTCCTATTTCATTTTGTAAGGAGATTGAGAAGTTAGTGTGGCGCTTCCTATGGGGTGGAGGAAAGGATAATCATAAGTCGACAAGTTTAGTTCGTTGGCAGATTGTTTCAACTCCTTTAGATAGTGGTGGTCTTGGCATCTGGAATTTGTATCAAAATAATTCGGCTTTCCTTGCTAAGGTAGGGTGGAGGATGATCATGGGGAAGGACCAGCTTTGGGCAGAGATTCTGAAGTGTAAATACATGGGGTCTGATAAATCGATGAAAGGCACAAAGAGCAGAGGTCATTCTTCTTCTGTTTGGAAAGGTATTTCTAAAGCCTCGAATCTTCTTGTTCAAGGTATGAGAGTGCATATAGGTAATGGTTGTAATACTTGTTTCTGGTTGGACAAGTGGCTTGATGATAAACCTTTATTTGAGCTTTGGTTTGTAAAGTGTTAAGAGCTGATTGAAATAATTGTATATTTTCCTGTCAATGTTTCGGATACAAGCAATGTATTTGCACCACTTGTGTTGACAATACAAAGAGATAATTATAAAGAAAATACAAGATAAATATAATGAGTAGTTGGTTAAGATATGTACCGCTGATGAGTGATTACCAGAGAAGGAGTTTCACTAACACCCCCCCCCCCTCAAGCTGATGGCGAAGAGGATCGAAGACGAAGCTTGTCCCGAAGAAACAGAAATTGACGTGTCCCAAGAGGCTTATTTAGAATGTCAGCCAATTGGTCAGCAGAGGAAACAAATTTAACTTGTAGATGCCCAAGTTTTACCTGCTTACGAACAAAGTGATAGTTTAACTCAACATGTTTGGTGCGACTGTGCAGAACCAGATTGGAGGAGAGATAGACTGCGCCAATATTGTCACACCACAAGGTGATGGGTGCGAGGTTGCCAATGCTAAGTTCCCCAAGTAAATTTTTAAGCCATAAAGCTTCAACTGTGACATTTGCCAGTGCTTTGTATTCACTTTCAGTTGAGGAATGAGCAACCGTAGGTTGCTTTTTGGAAGTCCAAAAGATAAGGTTCCGCCCCATGTACACCAAATATCCACCAGTTGAGTGCCTATCATTAGGACACTCAGCCCAATCACTGTCAGAAAAACATTGTATCCCTAGGGAGGAGTGGCGATCAAGAAGAAGGCCCAAGGAAGTTGTGCCTTTTAAATACCGAAGTAGACGTTTGACTGACTGCCAATGAGTGTTGGTGGTAGGCCTGTGCATCAGTTGGGTACGGGTCAACTCGAACCCGAATAACCCGAAACTCGATTTTACATGAAATTCTACACCCGAACCGACCCTAACTTCTTGTAGGGTCCCGAACCGAATAACCCAAAATATTTCGGGCCCCGAACCGAATAACCCGAATTTTATTTTATTTTTTTATTAAACCTAATTATAAACTATTAAATACATAATTAACATAACATATTGAATATCTAATTAGCATAATCACCATATAACATGAAAAATACAAAATTAAATACATAGTAACCATATAATATGAATTTCTTTTTCTTGAGGCTGCTGCTGTATTGTTTGCTGCCTCTTGTGTATTGCTCGGCCGTTGAGGAACTTTAAATGGTTCCACTGATGCGATCTCTTCCTCCAAATCAATTTCATTTGATTCGGACATCTACAAATTTATGCAAATAAATATTTAGTATAAAATAAATTGATAATTGATAAAATAATATAGAAATAATATAAAATTGATAATTCAGTTATATCAAAATAATATGAACAAATTCATAATAAAATATGGACAAATTGATAATTGGAAACAACAAAAAAGTGCAACCAATAGAAATATATATATATATATATATATATATATATATATATGCATAATACATTATACTGAATTATCAATGGAACCATTACCAACCAATACATTATTATATTATATTCTAAATGGAAATTGTTTCTTTCTTAAAGACCAGTACATTATTATATCAAATTTAGGAAATTGTTTAAGTATATAATAAAGAGTGGAATTAGTTTAATGCCCTTCATGAAGGGATCGGTGAAACCCAGCAAGCAAAGGAGAAGGGATCGGTGAAACCCAGCAAGCAAATGGCAAAAATAAACTATATATAATGCACAAGAGCAAATCATTAATTTATTTTTTTGATACTATCAACAAGAGAAAATCATTAACAAGGCACACAACAAATCAGTAACAATTCAAATCAGCAAGAGCAAATCAACAAATCAGCAAGAACAAATCAGTATTACTATCAACAAATCAGTAACAAGGCACACAACAAATCAGCAAATCCACCTATCCAAACGAAAAAGTAAAAGGAAAATTACAATCACGCTCTGATTCTGTCCAAGGATTCATATAACATTTTTATTTTCCTAAAACACAGTATGTATTTTCTTCAACCCAAAAAGATAATTTCATTTCTTGATTATATTGTACAATTCAAATCCATAAAGTTAATAGTGAGTTAACTGAGACTGAGAGTTGAAGTAGAAGATGAAGAAGTTACCTTCGTGGAGGCTACCGGGGGCGAAGAGAAGCGGCGACGACGAGCAGCAACAGCAAGGAAGGGGACGAGCGGCGACGAGCGATGGAGAAGAGGAGCGACGGGGCAGAATAAGAAAGGGATTCTAGGGATTTAGTTAATCAAACTGAAGAGGGGAAAATGACTAAATGAGGGACAGACCCCGACCGGGTTTATTCTATTAAAGAGGAGTTATATTCGGTTGGTTCAGGCGGTTCGGGTTTACCTTCATTTTCACCCGAACCGACCCAAACCCGAAATTTCCCATATTCTCACACCCAAACCGAACCGAATTATCCGAATAACCTCACCCGAATTTATATTTCGGTTCGGGTTATTCAGGTCGGTTCGGTTTTTGCACACCCCTAGTTGGTGGGGCAGTGCATAAACTGTGCTAATTTATTGACGGAGAAGGCAATATCCGGGCGAGTCAGAGTCAGATATTGGAGTGAGCCAAGGACTTATCTGAACTGTTCGGGATTGGACAGTGGATTCCCTATTAATTTGCTTAAATTTGGAGAGACATGCATTGGTGTGGTACATGGCTTGGAAGACTACATTTTCGTTTTCGTTAGGAGGCCTTCAAGATATTTTTACCATGTTAGCAAGAGACCAGAAGGATGTTTGTGAGCTTGGATCCCCAAAAAATAATTTAAAAGACCTAGATCCTTAACGGAAAATGTCCTGCTCAGTTCGTTGATAATGTGCTCCAGTAGTTTGTTATCTGAACAGGTGAGCAAGATGTCATCAACATAAACAAGTATTTAAAAGGTTACCATACCATTGCACATGATAAAGAGAGAGGTGTCTGCTCTCGAAGATTGGAAATCGAGTTGATGGAGAAAGGTGGAGAGACGATGAAACCATTGCCGAGGGGCTTGTTTGAGCCCATATAACGACCTATGAAGACGACATATATGATTGGGATAGGCAGAATGAGTGAATCCCTGTGGTTGTTCCATGTAAACCTCTTCCTGGAGATACCGGCATTGGATATATCTATTTGACGAATGGGCCATTGTTGTACCGTGGCAATGGATAAAACTGCACAAACAGTGGTGAATTTAATGACTGGAGAGAATATTTCTTGGCAGTCAATGCCGGACTGTTGTGTATAGCCTTTGGATATAAGTCTGGCTTTGTAACGGTCTATGGTGCCATCAGGGCGTCTTTTAATCCTGTATATCCATTTATTTCCAACAAAATTAGCTTGAGATGGTCGAGGGACAAGCCTCCATGTGTGGTTTTGGATGAGGGCATTCAATTCCTCCATTCTACATATGGTTTGGCTTGGTTAAGGGTGTGAGGTTCTGTTTGCAAATAATTAGGTTTGGAGGTGACAACAAAAGCAAGTTTGGTGGGTTTTGGATTTGGGCAAAGTTACATGGGATGTGTGCGGGTTGTAGTGGTGGGTTTTGGGGCATTATTTAATTGATTGGGATATTGGGTCAAGTCTACAACTAAGCCAAGGCCTTGTGTGGCATTTTATGGGCTTGGGTTAGGTGGAGTGATGACACGTGAGGTTGGTAGAGGTGAGGTGTTAGAAGATGAGGAAGGAGGAGTTTCACTATGGCTATGCGTGGTGGTTTGTGGGCTTAGGATGGTTTGTGTGACAGCACGTGAGGGATGAGGTGGTGTGTTGTGGGAAGATGAGGAAGTGCAGGTGGATGAGGTGAGGATGAATAGGTGGCAGGTGAGGATTGGGGTGGATGAGTTTCACTAGGAAATGGAGATAAGGATGGATTAGATAAAGATAAAGATGGAGAGGGATTAGAATCATTACTTGGGGCAAAGACTGAAGCAGGGACCACAGGAGAGACTGACACACTATGGATTGTCAACCAAGGAGAAGAGGTGGCGGCAATTGGATGATTGGTGGGTGTTTCAGCATAGGGAAAAATCTGGTCTTGAAATTTGACATGTCTAGCCAAGTATATTTTTCCTGAATTTTTGTCAAAACAACGATATGCTGAATGATTTGGACTTAAACCAAGATTGATGCATTGGAAAGTACGGAATGAGAATTTGTGATGATTATATGGTCGTAGTAAGGGAAATATTGCACAACCAAAAGTTTTAAATGCAAGATAATTCGGTGCCTTGTGAAATAATAATTGAAAAGGTGATGTGTTATGGGTAACGTGACTAGGCAAAACATTAATGAGCAAGGCACTTAGTTCTAATGCAAAGTTCCAAAATTTCTTGGGCAACTTAACATGAGCCAAGAGGGTAAGAGTGGTGTCAACTAAATGTCGGATTTTACATTCAGCTATCCCATTCTATTCATGAGTGTAGGGACATGCTATTATGTGCTGAATACCAACATGTAAAAAATATTTGTGTAAGCGTTGATACTCACTCCCCCAATCGGAGTGAAAGGTATTATAAACATCACTTTTGTATTTTAACGGATATACCCATGTGTAACGAGTGAAATCATCAACAAAAATCATAAAGTAACGATGCCCATTAAAGGATTGAACAGGGGCAGGGCCCCAAACATCTGAGTGAATGATTTGAAAAGATTTACTAGTTTTATGTTCTACTGCAACCAAAGGAATTTTTGACAGTTTTCCTAACAAATAACTAGAGCAAGAGGACAATTTATTAGACGAACTGAAAATCAAATTACTAAAAAGTAAGGAGGACAGCTTGTTGCGGTTTGGATGCCCAAGAATCACATGCCAATCATCCAATGTCGGCACAGTAGCAGCTAGAGCTTGCTACGGAGCGCGCAAAGCATAGACGCCTGACTCACTGGGTCCTTGCATCAGTACCTTCCCCGTACGCTGATCCTTAATCAAAAAACAAGATGGCCAAAATTCAAATAAACAAGAATTATCTTTTGTGAATTGATTAACTGAAAGAAGATTCTTAACTACAGAAGGTACTCGAAGGACATTATGTAAAGTAAGATTACCAGATGTAGAAGGGAGAGTGACTGTACCAGTATGAGAGATGGGTAACCCTTGACCATTACCTACATGGAGCATGTCAGTGCCATTGTAATCACTGACTGTGCTAAGTGACTGGAGGTCTGGAGTAACATGATAATTAGCAGCTATGTCCGGATACCATGTCTGATGCTGAGGCATGATGGAATAGTGAGCCTGAGGCTGAAAGGGACGTGGGGCAGCAGTAGAATATGAAGACGGAAATTGCTGTGCAAATCCTTAATTTTAAGTTTGATTGGTACGCTGGTAGCGACGACGACATGTAAGAGCCATATGATTGCGATAGCCACAGATCTGGCATGGGCCACACGGTTTGGAATTGTTGTTGGGACTATTGCGAGATGAGTTGTTGGTATTTTGGTTGCTGCGACCTCAATTGGTAGAAGAATTCAATGAGGAAGATTCAGAGCTTTTAATTACCATATTAGCTTGTGGCAAGGAGGAGCCTTTAAGCAGGATCTCATGAGCAACTACCTGCCCATGAAGCTCATAAAATGTGACAGGTTCAGATCTTAAATTAAGTGCAGTAATGATGCTGTGAAAGTTAGGGCCAATGTTGCGATAAATAATCGCATTGAATTCAGCTGGTGATAGGGCCTTACCTGCTGCCCGTAGCTCATCAGACAGAGCTTTTGCTTTGTTGAGAAATTGAGACACTGTTAAATCATTTTTCTTTAGTTCCTGCAACTCAATGTGAAGTTGAAGTTAACGGTTTTAGGAGATGGAGCCAAAGGCATTTTCTAGCGCAACCCAAACTTCTCTAGATGAAGTGAGATCAATAACATAGGGAAAAATCTCTTCAGTGAGAGAAAAAAATATCCAGGATAAGAGCATCTGATCTTTTCGAAACCAGATCTCATAATCGGGATTTGGTTCATGATTTGGTAGGTTTGTGGAGGAAGGGCGGGTCTGGGAAGGTTGTGGCATGGAGCCATCAATAAGACCATGAAGGTTTTGATAGTTAAGGACAGGAAGAAATTGGGTTTTCCAAGCAAGGTAATTTTTGGTGTTTAGTTTGACAAAAAAGGAGTGATTGGTGGAAGAGATGAACGAAGGTGTAGGAGAATTCATGGAGGTAGTAATAGAGGCTGTACTAGTGTCAGGAGCAAGGGTGGTTAAATCAGGTTGGGACATTTTAGTGATTGGCAGACTCCGATACCATGTAAAGTGTTAAGAGCTGATTGAAATAATTGTATATTTTCCTATCGATGTTTCGGATACAAGCAGTGGTATTTGTACCACTTGTGTTGACAATACAAAGAGATAATTATAAAGAAAATACAAGATAAATACAATGAGTAGTTGGTTGATGACGCGACCTCAGCAAGTGTACTGAATCGGCAAGTAATATAGTGGAATATAATTAAGACCACAAGTTATCGAACCCAAGGGACCGTGTTGCGTAAATTTTAACAATTAATTATATGCTAAAGAATTCCCAATTATTTTGAATTGATGATTGTTTAATGCAGAAAAATTAATAATCTAACTAATGATATTAATGTCTAAGAATATTAACGATTTAATAATACAGAATATTGATAAAATAACTAAGAGATCTTGCTAAGGAACACCCGCTTTCCCCAATAATATCATGTGAATACTTAATTCAACAATTTCATATACAATCAGTGAATAATCTAGCCTATACCATAGCTTGCCTTTCGGATCCAGCTTCTCTAAAATATGCACTTACCAATCTGGATTCAGCACATAAATTAGCATTATTACAGATTTTTAAAGTTCTAAGTTAAATAATCCTACCATTTCGGATTCAGATATCCAACTCATTTATCTTCCACCATTTTGAACCTATTGAAATAAACATTCACAGATTTTAATTACCAATTCGGATTCATCAAATCAATGAAAGTTAATTAAAATAGAACAGAACATGTGTATGTATTTATGGGTTAATTGCAATTAAAGTTTATCTTGATAGATCTCCCCTTAACTTGCATTCAAACCAGCAACAACAGATAATTTCAGAGAAGATAAAACTGAAGTATATTTGTATGTATTTATGAATTGATTACAATTAAAGTTTATTTTGGTAGATCTCCCCTTAATTTGCATTCAAACCAGCAACAACAAACAAAATCAAAGACGATATAACTGAAGTATATGCATAATAAAATCCATACAAAATATTCACATGATTTACTGGGGAATTAAGGCATCCCTTAACAAGAATTAAATTTACTCACTCATACTTGAATTAAAGACTGAATTAAATATAAAGAAATTGATATTACCCATTGAATCTGAAAATGAAATTCTTACAGTAACCCAATTGATGTTCTTCAACTGCATCAGCTATTCCAACTTCCAAATTAAATTACAGAATTGAAATCTCACATCTAAGAATTTCCAGATCTGAAATCCAGAGTTTATTTTTCAGCAAAAACTCCAAAAAAAAATGAATCTCCCCCAAAAACTAAAAAGATCCTCCTTTAAGCTAGTTTTCCCCCCAATAATAAAAGTCAAAAGTCTATTCGGTGGCCTCTAAATTTGATTTTTCCCGGATTTGATTCACACAACAGATCTTTAAATGTTACACGGCGGTGAGGGATTTCTTCACCGCCGTGTAAATGTCTCTGGGTTTATTTTTATTCTGAATAATTGAGGTTACACGGCGGTGAGGGATTTCTTCACCGCCGTGTAAATGTTCCAGGTCTGCTGCCCTTTCTTTGATTTTCGATTCACACGGCGGTGAAGAAATTTCTCACCGCCGTGTAAACGCTCCAGCTGCTTCCTTATTCTTTTCTTCTCATGATTTTGGCCTCTCGTCTCACACGGCGGTGAGGAATGTCTTCACCGCCGTGTAACCTACCTAAAATTTTGCCAAAACAACACAAATCTTCATTTAGTGCACCAAATAATATCCAATGACATTTTTAACAAAAATTAACACAAATAACAACTTTTAGACTAAGAAATAATCTCTAAATTCACATCAAAAACATTATTTAATTTAAACTTATCAAAATACCCCACACTTAGCTTTTGCTCGCCCTCGAGTAAAATAGCTCTTCAATTCCAACCATCTCAATTTTCAAGCAGGAAAAATGAAAATTCAGAATACCAATCAAACACTTAGTAAATTCCACTTTAGAGTAATTCTTGCTCAAACAAGTTTCAAGGAAGAAAATACAATCGAATTTCTGATGTGTGTGTGCAAAGGCCAAAACCAATGTTTTAATATTTTTCAAAACTTAGAACTTCCAGCATTAATCAATCAAGAGCAGTTCAGTACATAGATGCACTTCTGGTTTCTCACTTAAAACTCTATAAACACCATATGCCTCTCCTTTAGTACCGGAACCCGAAGGTCATCTCCACTGAACAAATTAAAACATAAACATGATCATTAGGTCTTAAGCAGGTTGTAATGTACGGTTTAATCGGTGATAGCTAACAAGAAAAGTTTAGGAAATCAAATGAAGATTCAGCCACTCTACCAACTAACACTGCTACCCAAAAAAATATTTTTCATCACCTACTTCCACTTTAACAACAATTTACAAGACTTGGCTATTTTCCCAAATATGAAAAATTTTAATCACAAGAGAAATAATAAGATACAATTTCTTTCTCAACCCCTATTATACCCCAATATTATCTTCTAATAGAGGATACCCCACACTTGAATTTTGCTATACTTGGAATCAAATATTATATATATACACATATATATATATAAATATTCTTTATTTTATTATTATTATTTTTTTTTTTTATTTATTTTTTTTTTTAATAAAGAATGTATACTTAGTGGGATACTTATATCCTCTATTTTCTTGCAACTTACTTGTCAAGCAATATCCCAAAATTCTTTAATTTCTCTCACCCACTTATTTAATACTAAACACCCTATTTCATCTTTCAATATCTTCCCAACCCAATCCTAGAGTGGTCAATTCTTAGAAGGGATAGGCAAAAGCATTTAAGTTAAATGGCATATTAAGTGTGTAACAAGAAAAATTTCAGAGTACGCTTTTAGCATACCTATTCAGCTCAATGGGGCTAGCAATGGAAAATTAATTCAATAGGTGAGATAAAGTTTATTTTAAGTAGCTTACTCAAAAAATTAATGCCTAAATCATGTCAACATTTATGCCTTAATTGTTATATCGTTTTGAAGGGCAATGAGGAAGGTTCTAGTGTTCTAAAAATTTTCTGATCAAAAGATTTCATGCTGGTTTTTTTCTTTACTTGTAAAAACTGGCCTAAGTGCACAATTCATGGAAATTGCAATTGTATATTTCTACTTTGAAAATTGCTAAAAAAAATAACTTTAAGACAGAATCTTACTCTCTTGTCGACTAAGTGCTCTGAATGACCTTTTCAAGATTAACAATTGAGCTGGAATAACAACTTAAAAATTTGTTAAGCTAAGCATGAGTTAAATTGATGAGCTCAGAACACAAAACACAACTTTGAAACAACCAACTAAAGAACCCATTATCAAAAAGTAGAAAATATAACTTCTAAAATATAACAAAAGACATAATACTATTAAGCTTACTAAAGTGCTGCATTCTAAAATATAAAAACAAAAGACATAATAATATTAAGCTTACTAAAGTGCTGCAGGGTTAGTCACATCAAAGTTACACAAACTAGCTACCCCACACATAAAAACTTGCTGTCCCCAGCAAGTGATTCAAACAACCAAAAATAACAAAAGAAGCCAAATAAAAGATCAGAGCACTCCCATAAAATCAGTCTTGTGGAGGTGGTGGTGGAAAACGGTCCATCATCGTCCTAAAAAAATGCTCCTGCTCCTCCCGAGCAAGTGCAATGGAGCGCTCTATCTTGGAGAAACTCAGTGACTGTGCGAGTAATTGCTGCTCCTGCACAGCTAAACGATGCAAAATCTGATCGTGCCCAGTCTGTAGTGCCCCTAACTGGGCAGTAATATGCTCTAGATGATGAACGGCCCCAGCGGCAGCAGGCTCAGCACCAGCAGCTGCTCCTCCAGCTGCTCCTCCAGCTGCCTCTTGCTCCTCCTCAGAGTCGTCGGCCTCTTCTGCTGGTAATTGCACACGGCCCCTCTCTACAAGCCTCAAATACTCGTCCCGGGTAGATAGTCGAACCTGATGATGGAAGTGGTGGTCGTCTACTATGAGTTTGAGGTTTTTAAGCATCCTAAAGTCTATCAAAGTGCTCTCACCTACTGCATCTCCCAAGGGACTGTGGCCGACTCTTTTGGCCAACACAGTCGCAATCCATCCAATAGATATTTTCTTCACTTTCTTTGGATTGCCCTGGAGATCTTCAAATTTTTTCAATAAATAGTAGGCTCCATTTAGCCTAACCTGATGGACCATACAGTAGAGGAATAGAGCCTCTGATTGGTTCACTGCACCTGCCGCCTCAATATGTCCATAAAAGGAAAGTGAGAAAAACCTGTGTAAAATCCGCAGTGCATGATCCCTCAAATGATGGGCTTTGGACTGCCCAGTTACATATCTGGTGGCGGTGATGGGATCTCGGATTGCTGCCCATATGGTTTGCTTGTCCAAATCATCTATATACCGAGCACCATCAACTGGAAATCCAAGTGCCTCCACAAAATCCTGAAATGGCATAGTGTACTTGGTCTGATTTAGCCAAAAAGTTACCTCACCAACATCTTCGTCGTCCTCTGTATCAATCTTGCATGTTACTGTTGCAAGGAAATCGCGAGTCAAGCTTGGATATACTTTCTCCTTTTTTGAAAAAAAATCTGTCCATCCGATCCCAGCGATCAACCCCTCAATTTCATCTCTAATGTCCACGTTCCCTAAAGAGGTGAAGTCCAGAAAAGTGGAGGGGACATAGGTTGCAGCAGTGAAGTCCTTGTATGCGGGACGGCATCGAGTAGGTACCCAAGAAGGTACCAAATCGCCTCTCCCTTGAGAAGATGATGCTTGACTGGTTCTGGATCGTTTAGGGGCCACTGCATGAATCAAGAAAGCACTCAAATTAGTCACTGCAACAATAATTGAATAAACTCAATTCAACAAGATGACAAGTAATGTATGTCAATTCGTTGAAATGTATTATTCCTAGTTGAAATGAATTTATCCTTTGCAATTATAACGTGCAATTCGTCAAGCAAGTGTTCTAGTAATATATATCTATAGGTATCCCCAATTGCATCTTTTCCAATTGAACTTCACAATATATCAGAAGTTAAATACATGTTCAAGAGCAATAGATGGAAGCCAACAGAATTGCAAAAAGAAAAGAACAAATTCTGGAACTAAGAAAATAGAAAATCAAAAATTCAGTCTCACTCAGACATTATATCAAAAACTTGGTGGGCAGAAAATTTGACAAATTCAATATACTCAATTCTGTAATTCCTAACCCCAACATTAATCACAGGGTATCAAGAACCCACAATCACACAATAAAAACACAAAAATATATGATTTTAGCAAACAAAGATATGAAATTTGTTCATTCAGGTATTTTATCAAACACTTGGTAGGCAGAAATTTTGTTGCACACAACATGCGAAATTGACAAAATTCCTACCCCCATTTTCTCAATCAGCAATGAAATCTTAGACAAAACATACTGAATTAACAAATCCATGCTTTAATTTCAGAAAGAAGACAGAAAATTAGAAAAAAGAAAACCTAAAAACTAATAAGAACAGAAAATAAAATAAATAATAAAAACAGCAAAGAAAGAAGAAATCTTACTTGATTTTGATGTTAATTATGCAAAATTGATGCTTGATAGACGAATTAACCCACGAAATTGGAAGACAACGAATTGATGGAGGCAAATAAAAGAAAAGAAAGAGGAATGGCGAGAGAGAGCGGCGAGAGGGAAAATGGGGATTTAAATTTATGTTTTAAAACTGAAGTTTACTGTCAGTTAACTCCTTAAAAACGTAATTTTTCACCTTACACGGCGGTGATATATTTCCTCACCGCCGTGTAAATCGCGACTGGGCTGATCTTTTTCTCAAAATAAGAGTTTCACACGGCGGTGAGGGATTTCTTCACCGCCGTGTAAAAACTCCATTGGATTATATTTTTTCTAAAATTTAATTGTCACACGGCGGTGAGGGATTTCTTCACCGCCGTGTAACCTGAAATTTTTCTGCAAAAAATTTTAAGTTTTCACAAGTTTCTCCCCATCTTTCTTCCCACACATTCTCAACACAATTTCCTTAACACAAATTCAACATGAAAATGACAATGACATTTATTGACGCAAATGATTAAAACTACATTGAAAACAAAAATAGCAAGGTTTAGGAATTTATTTAGTTCTGATTTTTAAGTCTCAGCTAGACTTTGAACTCACCTTATTCGTCGTCCAATAAAATAGCCACTGCTGCACCTTCAGCGTGGTTTTCAAAATAAGGTTTTAGACGATGACCATTTACCTTGAATTCCTCACTCCCAGGTTGTTTTCTGATCGTGATAGCTCCGAAGTCAGTCACATTTACCACTTCAAATGGTCCCGTCCACCTCGACTTCAATTTTCCAGGAAACAACCTTAATCGACTATTGTACAATAGGACTTTCATACCTGGAGTGAATTCCTTTCTGATCAGTTTCTTGTCGTGCCAAATCTTCGTATTTTCCTTATACTTCTCCGCTTGTTGGTATGACCAAAAGCGTATTTCTTCCAACTCATTCATCTGGAGAAGTCTCTTCTCACCTGCACTCTTAACATCGAAATTAAGAAATTTGGTTGCCCAATAAGCTTTGTGCTCAAGTTCGACAGGGAGATGGCATGACTTACCATAGACTAACTTAAACGGGGATAACCCTATAGGCGTTTTGAATGCGGTTCTATAGGCCCATAAAGCTTCATCCAGCCTCAAATACCAATCCTTCCTAGATGAATTTACAGTCTTTTCTAGGATTGTTTTGAGTTCTCTATTAGAAACCTCAACCTGTCCATTTGCTTGAGCATGATATGGAGTGGTAATTTTGTGCCTCACGCCAAATTTTTTCAATAGGGCAGTAAATTGATGATTAACAAAGTGTCTGCCCCCATCACTAATTATGGCCCTTGGCGTGCCAAACCTAGTGAAAATGTTCCTCCTAAGGAATTCTAGCACAATTTTGGCATCGCATGTCTTAGTAGCTATGGCTTCTACCCACTTACTCACATAATCCACAGCCACTAATATATACTCAAACCCAAAGGATATTGGAAAAGGTCCCATGAAATCTATCCCCCACACATCAAATAATTCCACTTCAAGCATATTGGTTAACGGCATTTCATCTTTCTTAGAAATATTTCCTACCCGTTGACATCTATCACATGTTTTCACAAAACTTTGAACATCTTTAAACATGGTAGGCCAATAAAAACTAGAAGATAAAATTTTTGATACCGTCCGGTTTGGTCCATGATGTCCACCAGCTTCTCCACTATGACAGGCTGTGATAATCTCACCTTTCTCCTCATCTGGAATACATCTTCTCAGCACTTGATCTGCACACAAACGAAATAAATAAGGATCATCCCAAAGATAATGTTTTGCATCAGCCTTTAACTTCTTTTTCTGCTGCCATGTGAAATCCTTTGGCATAAATTCCCCTGCGAGAAAATTAGCTAAATTAGCAAACCAAGGAACAGAAATCTCATTTTCAAACAAAGCACAAATATGTTCATCAGGGAATAAATCTGAAATCTCCCCTTTCTCAATGTGAGCATTTTCCAGTCTTGACAAATGGTCTGCTACAAAGTTTTCTGCTCCCTTCTTATCTTTAATTTCTAGGTCGAATTCTTGCAGTAGAAGTACCCATCTGATCAGTCTTGGTTTGGATTCCTTCTTTGCAAATAGGTGCCTCAAGGCAGCATGGTCAGACCACACCACAATTCTTGCTCCCAGCAAATATTGCCTGAATTTTTCGAATGCATACACAATTGCAAGAAGTTCCTTCTCCGTTGTGGTGTAATTCATTTGAGCTCCTGTCAAAATGTGACTTGCATAATAAACCGTACAAAATACCTTTTCTCTTCGCTGCCCAAGTACTGCACCAACTGCAAAATCACTGGCATCGCACATTAATTCAAAAGGCAAATTCCAATCCGGAGAAATAATCACCGGGGCTGAAATGAGCCTCTGTTTCAAAGTCTGAAAAGCCAGCATACATTCATCATCAAAATTAAATGGAGCATCTTTCATCAACAAATTTGATAAAGGTTTAGCAATTTTTGAAAAATTCTTGATAAACCGGCGGTAGAATCCTGCATGTCCCAAGAAACTTCTAATGCCTTTCACACTAGTTGGGGGTGGTAACTTTTCTATCACCTCTACCTTTGCCTTGTCCACTTCTATCCCCTTCTCAGAAATTTTGTGCCCAAGCACAATGCCTTCCCTTACCATGAAATGGCATTTTTCCCAATTCAGCACCAAGTTGGTCTTCTTACACCTTTCTAACACCAATTCTAAATGCCTAAGGCAGCTCTCAAAATGACTCCCATAAATGGTAAAATCGTCCATGAACACCTCCATAAATTTCTCTATGAAGTCATGAAAAATTGCCATCATACACCGCTGAAATGTAGCCGGTGCGTTGCACAGCCCGAAGGGCATTCTCCTGTATGCAAATGTGCCATAGGGACAGGTAAATGTAGTCTTTTCTTGATCTTCTGGAGCTATGGGTATCTGCATGTAACCTGAATATCCATCTAAAAAACAATAGAATCCATTTCCTGCCAATCTTTCCAACATTTGGTCAATAAAAGGTAAAGGAAAATGATCCTTTCTGGTTGCATTATTTAACCTCCTATAGTCTATGCACACCCTCCATCCTGTCACTGTGCGTGTGGGAATTAATTCATTTTTTTCATTGGCTACAACTGTCATCCCTCCTTTCTTTGGTACACATTGGACTGGACTGATCCAATTGCTATCAGAAATGGGATAGATAATACCTGCATCAAGGAGCTTGAGTACCTCCTTTTTCACCACTTCTTGCATTGCTGGATTTAGTCGCCTTTGTGGTTGCACCACCGGTTTGAAGTCAGTTTCCATAAGTATCCGGTGCGTACAATAGCTGGGGCTGATTCCTTTTAAATCTGAAGTTGACCAGCCAATTGCTCCTTTATGCTTCTTGAGTACTTCAATAAGCATTTCTTCTTCCAAACCTGTCAATAAAGATGAAATAATTACTGGTTTTGCATTATCTTCTAAAAATATATATTTTAAATGTGAAGGAAGAGGGTTAAGTTTAGAATGTGTATCCCCCTTTTCCAGGTTCAGTCCTTCTTCCTGTGTGTTTTCTTCTTCACTTTCTTGCTCCACAGCTGCAATCACTTCCTCATCTTCCAATTTTTCATTCTCCAAAGAATGCAGTAAATCCTCATTCACCGGATCAGCTTCTAACATTTTCTCTTGCACTTCTTCTACACACTTGTCTATTGTATCCATAAAGTAAGCAGATTCTTCTATATCATCTGATGGATACCTTTGAGCTTTGTTCATATCAACAACTAATTTTTCATCATTGAATCTCAGGGTAACAGTTTGCCCATGCACATCAATCAAAGCTTTTGCGGTGTTTAAAAATGGTCTCCCCATAATAAGTGGTACTTTCCTGTCCTCTTCCATTTCCATCACCACAAAGTCTACTGGAAAAATAAACTTCCCCACTTTCACTAACAAGTCCTCTATCACTCCCTTGGGTCGCCTCACCGACCTATCCGCAAGTTGGAGTCTCATTCCCGTCTCCTTAAGATCACTAAGATTCAGCTTCCTGCAAATAGAATAAGGCATTAGATTTATGCTTGCACCTAAATCACACAAAGCATTACCATAAAAATTTTCACCAATAGCACAAGGTACAGTGAAGCTACCTGGATCTTCCAATTTCTCAGGGATCTTGTTCATGATTATAGCACTGCAATTTTCTGTTAGTTGAACAGTTCCATGCCCTTCTAATTTCTTTTTATTAGAACATAGTTCTTTCATAAATTTAGCATAGTTGGGCATATGAGCTAAAGCTTCAGCAAATGGTAAATTAATGTGTAATTTCTTAAACATTTCTATAAACCTAGCTTTTTGCTCATTTTTCTTTTCTTGTCTAGCAACAGTAGGAAATGGCAGTCTATTTATGTCGAGATCCTCTACCCTTGGATTCACTATACTCTTACCTTTATCCTTTTTAGGAGCATTTTCATTCATTTCAAAATTAAAGTTCGAATTACTTACAGTCCGTGTTGGCTCCTCCTTTTCTGATGAAGAAATTTTACCTTGATCTTCTCTTTGTGCCACGTCCTTTCCACTTCGCAGTGTAATTGCTTTTGCTTCCTCTTTTGGATTCCGATCCACATTTGATGGAAATGTTCCTGGCTGCCTTTGGGATACAGAATTTGCAAGCTGACCCAACTGAGTTTCCAGATTTCTCATAGAAGCATCTTGGTTTCGGTTCCACTGCTCTTGAGATTTCCACCTAGATTCTTGATTTGTCATGAATTGCTGCTGACTGTTTATGAAGTTAGCCATCATATCCTCAAGATTTGGCTTCTTCTCTTGCATAGGTGGCCTAGGTGGGTATCCCGGTGGATGGTATGATTGAGCTTGTGGTTGATTGAAGTTCTGTCCATGGTTGTGATGTGGTGGGTATGGCATTTGGTATTGGTTGGATGTTTGGGGTTGGTATGAATGTCCTTGATTGTGCTGAGTACTTTGGTTGAAAGGTGGTCTTGCTGGTGGGTGAGAGGATGAGGCATTCTGATTTCCATCTTTCCAAGAAAAATTCGGGTGATTTCTCCAGCCTGGGTTGTATGAATTACTATAGGGGTCACTCCTCCGATAATCCCCTACAGCATTAACATTTCCCATTGATGCACTCTCTTGAGCATACTGCCCACTTTCATACCACTCATCTTCTTGAGAAACAGATGCTACATTTTTCACCCTTAAGTTTTTCATCTCGTTTTGCATTGACTCCACCTGTGCCCTCAGTATTGACACTTCATCTACACTATGTATTCCTTGTCTTCTTGAGATTGATCTAGGATTAGCCCACTGAGCGTCATTTGATGCCATTTCATCCAGCAGCTGGAATGCTTCTTCTGGTATCCTATTCATAAAAGAACCTCCTGATGATGCATCCAGCAAAGATTTCGTTTGTGGTGAAATACCAGAATAAAATTGTTGCATCAGATGGTAGATTGGTATTTCATGATGCGGACAGCTTCTTAACAATCTTCTGAATCTTTCCCAAGCCTCATAAAAGGGCTCATCACTCAATTGACTAAATTGAAATATGCTGTTGCGAATATTTGCTGTTTTTTTAGGTGGGAAAAATTTCATCAGAAACCTTTCTTGCAATTGATCCCACGATGTAATTGACTGTCTTGGTAACATTTGCAACCACTCTCTTGCCTTTCCAATCAAGGTGAAAGGAAATAATTTCAGTCTTACAGCATCAGGTGTCACTCCTGGAATCTGCACAGTGTCACTAATCTCCAAAAATAAGTCCAAGTGTTGTGCAGGATCTTCCACTTCTGATCCAGAAAATTGATTTCTTTGCACCATGTTGATAGTTGCTGGTTTCAGTTCAAATTGTACTCCTCTTGGCAGCATAATTGTCCTATGGTCTTCAGTCCATCTTGGCACAGCATAGTCCCTTATCGTTCGCTGCCTAGGGACTTCTCCTCCATAATTTCTTGGTACCTCTTCATGTGCCCTTGGCACTTGTTCATTCTCGGGAGGAATTTCATCAATAGGGAGAGGATTATTTTCCATGTTGTAGTCTTTGTTGGCTCTCCTTTGTTGACGCAAGGTCCTCTCGATTTCAGGGTCGTAGGGTGCTAATGATCCTTGTCTAACTCTGCTCATACACCACAACTACCTGAAAAGAATAAAAATAATAAAATCAGAAAATGAAAACACATACAAATAAAAATCAAAACTTACTGACAACGTTGTTCCCCGGCAACGGCGCCAAAAACTTGACGCGACCTCAGCAAGTGTACTGAATCGGCAAGTAATATAGTGGAATATAATTAAGACCACAAGTTATCGAACCCAAGGGACCGTGTTGCGTAAATTTTAACAATTAATTATATGCTAAAGAATTCCCAATTATTTTGAATTGATGATTGTTTAATGCAGAAAAATTAATAATCTAACTAATGATATTAATGTCTAAGAATATTAACGATTTAATAATACAGAATATTGATAAAATAACTAAGAGATCTTGCTAAGGAACACCCGCTTTCCCCAATAATATCATGTGAATACTTAATTCAACAATTTCATATACAATCAGTGAATAATCTAGCCTATACCATAGCTTGCCTTTCGGATCCAGCTTCTCTAAAATATGCACTTACCAATCTGGATTCAGCACATAAATTAGCATTATTACAGATTTTTAAAGTTCTAAGTTAAATAATCCTACCATTTCGGATTCAGATATCCAACTCATTTATCTTCCACCATTTTGAACCTATTGAAATAAACATTCACAGATTTTAATTACCAATTCGGATTCATCAAATCAATGAAAGTTAATTAAAATAGAACAGAACATGTGTATGTATTTATGGGTTAATTGCAATTAAAGTTTATCTTGATAGATCTCCCCTTAACTTGCATTCAAACCAGCAACAACAGATAATTTCAGAGAAGATAAAACTGAAGTATATTTGTATGTATTTATGAATTGATTACAATTAAAGTTTATTTTGGTAGATCTCCCCTTAATTTGCATTCAAACCAGCAACAACAAACAAAATCAAAGACGATATAACTGAAGTATATGCATAATAAAATCCATACAAAATATTCACATGATTTACTGGGGAATTAAGGCATCCCTTAACAAGAATTAAATTTACTCACTCATACTTGAATTAAAGACTGAATTAAATATAAAGAAATTGATATTACCCATTGAATCTGAAAATGAAATTCTTACAGTAACCCAATTGATGTTCTTCAACTGCATCAGCTATTCCAACTTCCAAATTAAATTACAGAATTGAAATCTCACATCTAAGAATTTCCAGATCTGAAATCCAGAGTTTATTTTTCAGCAAAAACTCCAAAAAAAAATGAATCTCCCCCAAAAACTAAAAAGATCCTCCTTTAAGCTAGTTTTCCCCCCAATAATAAAAGTCAAAAGTCTATTCGGTGGCCTCTAAATTTGATTTTTCCCGGATTTGATTCACACAACAGATCTTTAAATGTTACACGGCGGTGAGGGATTTCTTCACCGCCGTGTAAATGTCTCTGGGTTTATTTTTATTCTGAATAATTGAGGTTACACGGCGGTGAGGGATTTCTTCACCGCCGTGTAAATGTTCCAGGTCTGCTGCCCTTTCTTTGATTTTCGATTCACACGGCGGTGAAGAAATTTCTCACCGCCGTGTAAACGCTCCAGCTGCTTCCTTATTCTTTTCTTCTCATGATTTTGGCCTCTCGTCTCACACGGCGGTGAGGAATGTCTTCACCGCCGTGTAACCTACCTAAAATTTTGCCAAAACAACACAAATCTTCATTTAGTGCACCAAATAATATCCAATGACATTTTTAACAAAAATTAACACAAATAACAACTTTTAGACTAAGAAATAATCTCTAAATTCACATCAAAAATATTATTTAATTTAAACTTATCAGTTGAGATATGTACAGCTGATGAGTGATTACCGGAGAAGGAGTTTCACTAACATGGTTGGGATTGGAACAAATTGCAAGGTCTTCTTCCCTCTAACATTCTTATGAAACTTGCTGTGATTTTTGTTAAAGCTAGAAGTGGCGTGGAAGATGGTTTTTGCTGGCTTCCTTCGGCCAATGGTGATTTCTCCATTAAATCTGCTTATGAAATGCAGCAAGTGCTTAGTTATTCAAACAGAAAAATTTGGAGTACTGTCTAGAGCCTTAATGTTCCTCAATGCATCAGATCTTTTATGTGGATTCTTTTTCATGGGAAAATTATGAGTAATGTTGAAAGGGTGAAGAGAGGCTTTGCAAGTAATCCTTTCTGCCATTTCTGTTCTGATAAAGAAGAAAGTGTTCTTCATATATTTAGAGATTGTCCCATTGCTAGTTTTATTTGGTCCTCTTTTGTTCCTTTCTCTCCAATATTT
This sequence comes from Excoecaria cochinchinensis, assembly GCA_947683425.1. Taxonomy (NCBI): domain Eukaryota; kingdom Viridiplantae; phylum Streptophyta; class Magnoliopsida; order Malpighiales; family Euphorbiaceae; genus Excoecaria; species Excoecaria cochinchinensis. The sequence goes on from CANTUQ010000050.1 coordinate 11,048,468, forward strand.
TTAGAAGCGGATCAGATATCGACTGGGTCTGCTAGCTGAGTCAGGAGTTAACTGATTGAATCGGGTTAACTCGGAGTTTTTATCTTTTTTTTTTTAAATATAATTATTTATAAAAAAAATTAAAAATATGATATACAAAAAATACATTCAAACAATCTATTAATTATCAAAAATTAATATAAAAATAATAATTTTAAATCCAATAAAGTTTGCAAATATAAAAATCAAATAACAGAAATTGAATAGAACCAATAACTGAAATTGGCATATTTTACTAATTTAAATCAAACCAATTATTTAAATAACCAAATAATATCAATTGAATTGAATTAGTTGAATTTTTGATCCCTTATAATTTTATACATTTTTTTAGAATGAATATTTTATAATCAATTTTGTTTAAATATATCATGATTTACATGGTGGATATAATTTGGCATTTATCATTAATTATTAATAAATAAAAATGTAGCCCACGCCCAAGCATCTCCTATTATCTTGAGATCTTCTATTTTGTTCAAAATAAATGATTTAAACTTCCATTTCTAACTTTTGTTTCCTCTGCCACTAAAAACTTTTGGGCAAATCAATTCTTATTTTTAACTCTCAATAGTTTACTAAATTTGTTATTCCGTTGTTTTTTTGGCATATATATATATACATATTCACAATGGAGAGCCAACAATAACATATCAATTGGACATGACAGAATTTAGGGTTTATTAGATTTTTAGAAAAAAAACTTGAATTGAACCCGAGTCAACCCAATTCAACCCTTTCCTGTCCAACCTGAGTCAATCCGATCCAAACCGAGTTTTTACATATTTCGATTTTCATCTTGGATCAACCCGAATTTCTTACGATTCACGGTTAAATCGGTCTGACATGCTGAGTGAACCCGATTTTTAAAACATTGGTTCTCTCTCTTGGATTTTAACAGGCCCCAAAGTGCTTTGGAGTGGTTGTTTTTAAATTTAGTTGGAGTTAAAAATAACAAAGGTTTTTTTTGTTGGAAAAAGAAGTTTGCGATCATTTTGTGGTAGATTTGGAGGTGGAGATATAATGTTATTTTTTGTAATTCTAATTTGCACAAGGAGTTGAGAATTCCTTTTTTGCACAATTAGTGCTCTTAAGTTAGGGAAGCAATAACAAGGAAGAAGAATGATTTTTTTATTTATGTTAGCTATGAGAATAAGATTGTTCAGTGGGAACTGTCGCCAGTTGGTTGGGTGAAAGTTAATGTTGATGGATGTAGTAAAAAAAAACTCTAGGAAAGCTAGGGGTGGTGGCCTCATTCATGATAGCCAAGGTAGGTGGTTGAGGGGTTTCATTGTTAACATCGGATTTTGCAATGCCATTAGAGCTGAGATTTGGGCTCTCTTACAAGGTTTAGAGTTAGTTTGGAACGTAGGAGTTAGAAGGGTGATTGTGGAGTGTGACTTGTTGATAGTGGTTAACTGGATGAATAAAATGAATGAGTGTAATAATACGTTTAGAAACTTGATTAATTATTGTAGAGATTTGCTAGCCAAAAATTGAGAAGTGCGTGTAGTACATGTTTTTAGATAAAAGAATTGTGTGGCTGATTTCTTGGCTGGTTTGGCCTTCGAGTATGAGATTGGTGTTCATGAAATTATTAATCCGAGAATGAAGGTCCGAGATTTGGTTCAATGAGGATTTAATGGGTATTGGTAGGATCAGGCTGCTACGAGTAAATTAGTTTGAGTTTTTTGTGTTTTCTTAGTTTCTGGCTAGGGTTGTGCATCGGTCGAGTTCGAGTCAACCCGAACCGAACCCGACCAACCCGAGGAAGAGACTAAATCCCCCCCCCCCCTTCGAGTCGACCCTTATTATCACTAGCGGCCCGAACCGAAAAATCCGACTATCTTCGGGCCCGACTCGACAAATCCGATTTACCCGAAATAAATTTTAAAAAATAAAAATAAATTAACATACACTAATTAAAAAATCAACAAAAGCCAAAAAAAAAATATGAATCCAAACACAAAATCCAACCAAGAAAATTCATTAATTCAACAAATCCAAAAATAAAATCCATTAATTCATCAAAATCCAAACACAAACAACAAAATCAATGAAAAACAAAATCAATTAACAACAAAATCAATCCAAATACACAAACAACAAAATCAACACCAAGAATCTGCTTTCTCATATCAAAAAGAAAGGAAAAACTCAGATCTCCCTGGATCTGGGTTTTTTCTTTTTCTAATATTTTTTTTTTGGTTTTCCCTCTCCTTGTCTCCCTTCCTGCTTCTAACCGGAACAGATCACGCTAGAAGCTTCTCGTCGGTGGACAGGCGGTGGTAGATCTAAGGAGGAGGACCGTCAGTGGCAGATATGAGGAGGAAGAGAGAGAGAGAGAGAGAGAGAGAGAGAAGCAGCGAGAGAGGAAAGTGATCGGCGATGGCAAATAGGAGAAGGAGGAGGGAGAGGGTGGGAGGGGGAGAGAGAGAAAGAGAGAGAGAGGGGTAGGGAGAGTAGAGAGAAAAGGAGGGGGGTGAAGGGTGGGGAGTTTGGGGACCGTGGGGTAAGTGGAAAAGAAAAAAAAACAACTTATATACTATGTCGGTCGGGTTCGAGTTTTGGAGATTTTAACCCGATCGGAAGCGAACCTGAAATTTCATAAGTTGTAACACTCGACCCGAACAACACTACCCGAATTGCTTGTTCAGGTCGGATTCTTTGGTTCGTCGAATTGGGTTTTGCACACCCCTATTTCTAACCCTCTTCTGAATTTAAAAAAAAAACATATTATATCTTTTAACTAACCTAATGTTAGATTATTCTATAAATTTATTAAAAATTTTATATTAATCTTGTATACATATGACATACCATGAAAAGCGTATAATTATAGCACGTGGATTGTGATAGATAAATAATATTAGATTTTTAATAAATTCAAAAAGAAAAATTAATATTTTTAATGGTATACTTTTTAACAAATTCACTTTATCCTTTTATTAATTTAAGGATAAAATGTTAATTTGAAAGGAAATCATGTGTTACCTCTATTAAATTGGGAAACAAAATTTTCACCATCCATTCAATGAGAAGAAAAAGAGCTAAAAAAAAATAGGGCATAGAAAATGCCACCTATACCTCAAATTTCACCACAACCACAATAAATAATTAACTCTATAATAATTAATTAACACTTAATAAACGGCCGGCAAAAAAAAAAAACAACAAAACCGCAAGCACACGCAATATAATTAAAGTTATTTGATTTATTTTATTAATTTCCATCTCCAACTGGCCATTAAAGAAAGTGATGCCACGAGATTACGCCACGTGTACGTTTAAAATACACCCAGAAACAAGTGGACCGTCGGGGCACGTGTCAAATATATATATAGAGCCTTTGTATACGTGGACCAATCACAAAGCTGAAAGTGATCGGATCTCACCCTCCTCTCTCGTCCACGAATTCTGATATCTACGCTTGCTTGTTGCGATCTACTCGCCACGTGTCATTTTCTACGCCACCCTCTAAAAACTCACAAATTAATAAAATAAACGTTTTAAAAAACAAAAAAATTAGAGAGAGAAAGAGGGATAGAGCATTACGCCTCTAGAAGCTACCAGAAATCTCTGATTAGGGCAACGTTGCCTCGGTGTTACTGCTGATTTTGGCTAAAGAAGCTTTGATTTTTTGGGAAGAAAGGCGTAACTTTCTGGGGAAAAGTTGTTGTTTTTGTTGGAACAAGATTTGCCGATTGCAGGTCAGTTTTTAATTGGATTAGTTATTCAGATGAAGTAGTTATTGAATTTTGCTGTTGTTGTTTTCTTGATTGGTTGTCTGCTGCGAAATTATTAGAACTGTGGAGGTTTTTGTCTTTTGAGGTGAAGAAATCAATATGTTTTTGGTTATTGTATGTAGTTGAATTATTATTAGTCTGTTGTTTATAGATTGTTTTTGGTTTGGTTTCCGAGTAATTAGAAAGAAAGGTTTTAGCTTCCATTTCTTGTTAATTTCTACTTGCTGATGCTAACTACTCGAAAAAGGTGGTACAAAAGTATTTAAAGTAAAAGAAAGTTTCACCGACTCTACTGCTACTAAAAAAATATAACTTTATTTGACTAGTTAGCTTATGGATATTTGGTTTATTTTCTTCTTGATTGAATTGGCTTCCTTAGTTGTGTTCCTTCTGCTGGGGCATTCTTTTATATTATAAATATTTATATTTATGACACTACAGTTATTAGAAAAGCAACTGGTCCAGTAGGTTAGTTCTGTTAATTTTTTGGCTTAATCAGAAATTTGAATGCGCAATTGTAGGGGGCAAGTGAAAGTAGAGGTTTTGATGATTCAGCACAGCTTTTAGGTTTGGCTATTTAGCAGTTTGGGTTTCAATCTTGTAAAAATTGGATTTTGTTTATCAAGTATCATTCAAAATCAAAATAGCTTGTTAGAAGAGAAAACTTTGAGCTATTTCCTTTCGAAGGATTGCAGTTTGAACATTACCAGTAAACAGGAAACTTATGGTCTAGAATTCACACAAAAGGGTCTTGCAGGGATGGCACTTAGGGTTAGAATTTCAAACTCAATAAATAGCAGCCCTTATATCGATTGATATCAGAATGATAAGTATTACAGCTGTGGATGTCAATAAAATGTAGCCCTAAATGTTAAAACATCAGCTTTTAACTCTTCTTGGAAGGACAAATGTGTTTATGGACCAATAAGGAGTCAAAACAAAAACAATGACTAGTAAAAGGTTCTGAAAGAAATTCCAGAAAACCTGTTCCAGCGAAGATCAGATTTACGTAAATGTCTTTAAATTTTAAAGAAGTTTACTGAACCAGTAGCTAATTACTATATTAGACCCATGAGAAATACTGATACTAGAAACTACCAAATAATAATCTAGAAGAGCCCTCTAGATCATGACTCTATTTTTCATGAGTTTCTAAACTCGAATTGTCTTGAGGTCTTAATGATCTTACTAAGTGGTCCATTTGTTTGCTTGTTTAAGAAACAATACATATGGTATTATTACAGACATGTTTTTCTAATGTAAACTTAACTATTCTAGGAGCTGAGGTGACATGTAATTTCGCAAATTGCACTTAGTCAAGCTTAGGGAAAACACTGAAGGTACAGCATAAAGGTTACTTTCTAGCTCTTACCTTTCTGAAATGTTGCAACTTGTAGATCAGCTTTAGAACTTTCTAAAGTTGCTGTTCGTTTGTCAAAGTTCTATTTTCCCCAACAAACAAGTAGCATTATATATTTAAATGCAGTAGTTATGTGGTTGATATTTTATCTCAAAACATTTATTTTCCTTAAATTACCAAAGCAAAAAACAAAAATTGGAGTCTTAGATGTTCAAGTGATTGTTTGTTATGCTAGTTCATTAAGACTAAAGAAATTCTGGACATGGCTCTTTTGCTTTGATGTTTCTGTTATTGTATAAACATTTGTTCTCTAACATACAACTTAATATCTTTAAAAGGTAATGGAAGAGAAAGATTTGGTTCAACATTTGTTTTCTTCACATAATTTCCACAAAATAAACAATAAGATAACTAGTTGCTCTTGGAAAACAGTTCATTCTCTCTCTATCACAATGATGCTTTCTAACACTACTCACAAATTGCTGAAAAAAAAATCTTTCCCTGCCATTCATTTGTTGCAACCATTACCAAGTTTTGTGTCTCTTCTTATAATTAAGGAGAAAGCTCATGAAGCTGATCAAATGACTGATTTACACATCAGAAGTTTTTTCTTAGATATGTTGGCGTTTTCGACTGTCTTCTTTCTTTCTTTTTATTTCTTTTAATTGTATATTTCCCTGTTATTTGTTACCACTTATTTTTAGTGCGGACAAATCTTTACTTCTAAATTGCAAGGAACTGATCTTATGATTGAAGTGGCAGGAGTTTAAGACAATTAGATTTCAATAATTAGAGCAAGAATTGGATGATTGTGGATGTAGCAATTGAAAGTAATTAAATTCGAAGAAAATGTTAGAATTAAGACGCTTAATGGGAAGACAAATATTATGTAAATCAACAATTGTTGTCCTCTTTACACTAGTTATGACAATCCTAATTCTAAACCAAAAACTATTTTGATTAGTTAAATAAAATATTTTACTAAATAGGAATCCCAAATGAAGTAATTAACTGAAAATAACTTTTAACTAATTAAGTAAAATAGTTTACTACATAGAAAAAACATAAATATGTACAAATAATAATAATAATAATAATAAAAAGTACAGTACTAATTTATTTTGGATGCTCATGCATTATTCTCCATATTTCAGAAATGAATTTAGCTCCAAAAGTAGGCCTTTCCATATATGTTCAACATGGCTGGATTAGCTCCTTTCAGCTCATCTTTGGAAATCCATGTGCTTTTATTTGCTATTTTACGAAGTCAGTTTACCAAGTCATCTAAAGGTGTTGGCTCATCTAAAGCAAACTTCGTTAACATCTAACAGTTCTTCTATGACATCAACCTTTCTAATTGCCAATTGCTGAATTTGTGTTCCGATGGAAGATGGAACCCCATGACATTCATCAGGATATCTTGATTGGACTAATTTGAAACTCGGGTAGAAGCGCAATTAAGTTGGCATGCTGAACTGATTTTTTACAACACCATTCAACTTCTAGATTTCAGTTTGTTGTCTCAAATTCCCAAGCACTTGATCACCTTCTCCAAATTCCTGTCTTGCTGGCTTTTAGGGACCACCTTAATATTTCTCTTCATATATCTTTCAAATGTGATGTCCAAATATTTCCGCTCTTATGGCAAAGTCGCCAGGTCAACCACATTTTGTGGTTCAACTCATACATGCATATACACGCACGTGCACCCACAAACAAGGACATAGAAGTCCATAATTTGTGTTCACTATTATAAATCTAATAAAATAATTGCAATAAGACATAATAGAAGCCTATCACGCTGAGGTCATCAGTATGTGTATGTTCAATTTACTCAAGGAATTTCTAAAGTCTTTTCAAGAAAGGCATAAAAAAAAATTTGTGTATAGCAAACTAACAGGTAATGTTAGTAGATCCATCTTTAACATAGCATAAATCAGACATTAAGACAACAAATTTGTAAATACAAGTAAGCTACCTAAAAGGTGTCAAACTTAACTAACTGATTCAGAAAAAGTGTGAAAAAAAGATCCTCTATTTGTGATAATGCCTTTATGTTGAGTAGAATCAATCATTAATTTGGAGTGTGTAAGCTTCAGATTTTTTATCAAGATAGGAAAAAAAAAGAACACAGTGTTGAAGCATAAGGAATGATGCTGAATCCTACAAACCTTCTGCAATATAGTTGTTTGTTTGTGTGTGGATGTGCATGTCCATGTATATGCATATGCACAGACATACATGAACATATATATGTGTGTATATACATATGTAGACGCATATGCATACATATATGTATGTGTATAAATGTGTGCATCTATACATGTGTCTGTGTTTGTGTGTATATAAGCTGCTACAATAACGGGAAATGGTAAATTGGTGGCTGTTACCTTTGTCGAAGGCCATTATTGCCGGTACCCTACAAAAGAAAAAAAAACCAGTTGCCTTTTGATTAACTGAATAATAGTATCAGAGGGGTCACATGCTGTCAATAATGGCTTATCATTTCACATGAATTCAGTATTTTTAAACTATGCTAACCTTCCATTCTTAGCTGATGTTATGCTCTTTCTGACTATAAGCAATTTGTCAGAGGCATCAACATGTGAACATTTTATCATTTTTCACTACTGTTGTTGCTGTATAATTTAAAATATTTTATTTACTTTAGAAGCAATAGTCAACCCCTTTGTGCTCAATGCTCTCATCTTGAGTTCTTTCATAATTTTCTTCCTCCATGTTATTTTATTCCTCACCATCTTGTCATACAAGGGCATCCTTGGTGGTATTCTACCAGAGAATGAATTTGTTTTCCCATCAAAAGGCTCATTGCTACACAATTATGGGTGGTTTAGCAATAGTATATTAAAAAAAAAGAGGACTTACAGTAGAAAATAATGTAATCACTAAAGTTTCCTTAACAGTAGCAAATCCTTTACCCAATACAGCTAAAGTGTTTATTCTCACAATGGTGCTCCCTATCCCTAGAATCCTAGCAAAACACTAATCAGGGCTTCTCTTTGCTACAGCCCTTGCCAAGCTTGGTTTCTCTCTCTCTCTCTCTCTCTCGTAGCTATCTATCCATTTTCTGCAGAACATTTAAGCAAGGAGTTTTCTTTTATAGCTTTACAAGGTCATTCAAATGACTTTCTTTCACATTAAAAGTTTCTCCTTAAGGAGGTTTGTTTCTCCACCAACTTTTTTTTTTCTTTGTCAAGTCTAATTAATTAAAGTTTTTTTCCTTTTTTTTTATAAGAAAATTTTGGAAACAATCAAAAGGTCAAGTTTAATGTGTTATAGCAATGTATATTGTGTTTCATATCTAGTTAGCTTTCTTGAACTCAACTATAGCACTTGTTGTGGATCCAAGGATTTGAGTTCTAATTTAATTTTCTTTGTATTTCTTTTTTATTTTAAAGTTTGTCTTGTATATTGCATTTCGCTTGAAATGCAAATATACTGACTGTTCTTATTTCCTAAACCAGAAAGCATTGTTGGTGGCAGGCTTTCCACAACAGCCATGATTCAGAAAATTGTTTGCATCTTCAGTGGTGGGTAAATTCTTTGAGGAATGTCAGACTTCTGCATGTATGAGGTACGAGTTCAGTTAATTTTGGCTTTTCTATGGCTCATTTTTGAAATCTTAAAGCCTTAGCAAATAATCTACTGTGATGTAGGGTTCCTGCCTGATTTGACTTAAGACTCCATCTTGTCAGCCGTTGTAAATTAACTAACTAGCTGGGTCGTTTCATCTGTCTTTCCATTTTTTTGTATATGATGTTCTTTAATATCAAATATTCAAATTTAAAAGCAATATAAGAAACAATCTGTCATCTTACTGTGAGAACTTATCGATCTTTGCTATGAAGTATTTGATCTGTATTTCTACAGTAAATATGAAATTCTTGTGTTTACCCTTGTTCTGAGACAAAATATATTTGCACATGTACACATATATATCAGCTGTTACATGCCTATGTTTCCTTTTGTTGAGCTGTGGTTGGGGGGATGTTAAAGAATAGTGATACATTATTGTATATTATCATACATGGATAGTTTTCAGTTTGGAGCCAACTGCTTAAGTTAAATTTGGAAGAGTGGCAACAGAAGGATGAGAGTATTCACACTACAATTGATGTTCTACCAAGCATATTTGTTTACATTTATGATCCTTTATGATGTTATTAAGAACTTTCTAATCAAGGATTTCTAATTCTTATGAGGTCATGGTTAATCATTGGGCTTCTATGTTCTTTTAGTATTACTTTCGTTGTAGACAGTAAAACTTGAAAATAGGTCTGATGTGTGGGTCAGGAGAAGCGAGAGTCAAGAGCATTTTAGCCCTTAGGTAATGCACACTCACTTATTCTCTCTTCAATGCCCTAGGTGCTATCAACTAAGGCATGAACATGTGTTTCTCTTGCATGTGTCAATAAATACTTTTTCATTTGTTGAGGTTTTATTAGATGTAGTGTACTTGAAATAATTGTTTCTTTTGTGCTTTTACAAAGCTGAAACATATTGAATACTTTTAGAAATTTCATCATTGTAGATAATAGTTAGTTAGAATATGCTAGTTCTTGAGCATTATAGTGTTCTATAATGTAATTGCCTTGAGCTGAAGGTTACTGTGTAAATTTGTTGTTGATAGGATTGAATTCTTCTGTTTGAATTAAATTGGATGGCTTACAAATGTATGTTATTATAAAGCAAAGAAAAAAACCTATTCTAGGAGACATCCTTTATAGACTTAATTTTAGAATAAAACCGGCCCTTAAGTTTAGGATTGTTAAAAGTTTGGGAGAAGATATTGTCATGAAAGTGCAAACATCAAGCTAACATATCCATAACTGCGAAGGAAGCTTGAAAATGGTATCTATGGCCATATTGATGCCATTTTCCTATTACTAGGGCTATATGATATGAGTTGGTCTTGTGGCCAAAAGCTTTTGAGTTAATGACCCAAGAGTTCATGATAACATTACCTTAAACTAAGAAGTGTGAGGAATAGAATCAAGAGAGGATATAGAAGAAATACATTAGATTACTGACAAACTAGTACTTACTGAAGGTTGCTTCAGCAATGTTCCCAAAAAACCTCTTAGTTTCTCAATTCATTCCTTGTTAATTCAAGGATACGAACATAAGTTCAATTGGCAACCAACAAATTGCAATGGAATAGAATGCTTATAGGAAAGAGCCAGCACAAGTGTTTAGTCTTCACCTTTAATCACTTTGAATGATAAAATGAGACTACCCCCCATGGTACTTAATAATAGCTGACCAAAAAATTATGGGCAATTTCTTTATTTTTTTAGGTTTAGAGGATTAGGGATAAAAAATTTTTGGTGAATACTTGACTATTTTGTGGGCTAAGGACTATTAAGTTTTCGTACAAGAATGAAGGATTCTTAAGGGCATTTCTGTGCCGTAGCTAGTTTTTTCTATTGGTCGTTTACATGAAATACTAGATCTTGATGAAAAGCCCTATATTTGTGAAGGCGCTCTTCATGGTTTATTTCATTTTATTTTTTCTCTCAAGTATATGGGCTTCCGTGGCATTTTGTCCTAGTAGTTTTAATAAAATAAGGAAGCAAAGCACAATACAGTACACTTTTAGTTGCTGTTATTTAAATTTAACTTCTTGGATAGGGACTTTAATGTCATTGCCTATGGAAGTTTTACTACAACCCAAATTGAAGCTCTTGCTATTGTGGCCTGAAAAGTTTTGTACTAAAATTTGTTATATTGCTCCTAGGCAACTTTTTGTTCTTTTAATTTCAGGAAGAAGCCTGTTATGTAAATGTTGTGGATGTAAATTCTTATTTGGCTTAATGCCATACTCCTTATATCTTTGACCGATTATTATTTTGCTTGCATTTTCATTCTTCATTCAAGTTGGTTGCAAATGCTTTTTTGCAGAAATTTATATGTGAGAATTAACACGAGCATTAAGTTTTGGTGTTTTCTGGTCGTTTTTCTCAAGTGCAATTGCATTTGTAATTAAAAAAAAATGTCCTCGCTTTAATACATTGATCATATTCCTTTTCACAATCTTTTTTAAATCCTTCTCTATATTATTTTTCTGGATGAAGGTGGCACTATTCATCCTCTTTTCAGTGCTTAAGAGTCAATGACATTCACCATTCCGGTTGTTACAGGATCTCAAGACAAAAATGAATACTGGTGGAGGGCATGTATAAGGATGGCCTCTACTATATCTTGGTTGGTGATAAAGAGTTCGTGTGCTACTCATCCTTTTAACTTCTCAGAGATTTTTGAAATTGCTGTTATCACTCCTAGTTTTGTCTCGAAAATAGACTCAAGTCTTTGCTGTCCTCTTATCTTTGACCTTTTTGAACAAATGTGATGCTTGTCAATTATCAAGGTTCAAAATGTGTCCTTTTAAGCATTATTTGGGTTGTATCCTTCTTTGGATTTTCAAATAAATATTGACAACCTTTCTCATTTGTGACGTTGCATTTTCATGGATTATTTGTGAGCAAACATGTTAATATGAATTGTGCTATAAATTTGGATAGATCCTGACAAAATTTTTTTGCTATCTCAGTCTATCTGACCAAGTGTCATATCTTTTACATATTCTACATATTCTTTTCAATCTATCTAACTGGAGTACCATATCTCTTACATATTCTCTTTTCTTGATGAATTTAAGTTCTTTGATACAATATGAAGCTGGAAACTTGTTTAATGTGCATTTTCTGGTATGGAATTGAATTGAACCTAAATCGGTTTGTAATTGCGGAATTGTGTTACATGAGCATGCAAATAGTCATACTTACAGGTGAATGCATGTCTGTTTGTGCTAGAGAAAGAGAGCTGACAAATACAATGTCAAGCCTAAATCTCTTTGTAATAGCAGAATTTTGTTACATAATTTCTAAGGCTTAAAGTTTAAAATTCTATTTTTGTACTCTCTTTCAGACACACATATGCATGATGTGTCTTTGCATACATGTGCTGGTTTATGTTTGAATATTTGCTTGTTGTTGTTGGGTGAAATTTCTATCAGCATTGCCAAGAGGTTTCAACTTTCATGTGTTTATTTGTTTGCACATCTATCCTATCCTCAAATGCACAACTCCCACAAAAGAAGATATTCGGAAAAAAAGACTCAGCATTTGTCAAACTCATCTCATTTTTTGCTACTGTTTGTTCCCAAATATCCTCTCTCGAGAAATTCTTTGGGAAGATCAAAGAAAGAACTTCCCTAAGTAATTCTGTGGGCTTTGGAAAGTCATTCTGTTATGTGCCTTCAATTTGCACCTTTATCTTGTGACTAGGGCACAAGCTTATGAACTTTTGACATTTCTAAGTCCATTAGGCTTGAAAACAATTGACTTTCAGTATTTTTGGATCAAAGGCTCAAATAGGCAAGTTTTCCAAGTTTGGTGATGGCCTTGGTAGAATTACTAGGATAGCAATGGAATTAAATCTAACGTAGCTGTTCATGCAGATTTTGAGGAATCAACTTTGACAGTTATAGGAAGGAGAATTTTGCAGGTACTGCTTAGGAACTGTGTATAGTACAGATCAATAGTATGGTGGATGGCTTTTATTGGCAGGTTGAAGGAGTTTGGACCACGGAAATCAGGCTTGAGGTTTGGAGAAAATGAGGACACAAAGGCAGTGTTTGATTCACAAGTGACAACAATGCAGTGACCTAAAATCACAAAGAATTAAAAAAGAAAGAGAGAGAGAAGAGAAGGTTTCATTTGGGAGGGAGTGTTACTTGCAAGCTCAGAATAAAGAAAAGAGCTATATCTATCAGTGTCTTAGAAGTTGAGATCCTTCTTTCCACACCAATATAACATTAGAGAGAGTCCATAGAATTCTCTGTTAGCTTCTCCAACCAGAGCTGAAGTACCTTATGTGTTTTCTTTCCAATAAGTTATTCATTTATTTACTTTTCTGGGAGGGGATTATGGAGGTTGGGGTGGGCCAGGATGATAGAATGACATAAAACTGTTAAAAGTAAAGCTTTGAGGTTTTCAACTTATCTTGGCTGTTATGGCCATTGTAAGGATCCCTCTTAGAGGTCAGAGGTCTATTGCTGCAAATTTCAGAAATCTTTTTCTCATTTTGGTGCCAAAATTTCCTAGATCTTTCACCCAATCTGTTCATTCTGAACTGCTAAACTGAGAATTTTGCATCCTGTATTTAACTGAATTTGCATCAAATGCCACTTTATAATCCTCAAAACTTTTGACAGCTGTGGCTGTTATGAATCTACAAGCATCCTGATGCCATTTGCCTGTAATTTGTCAGTTGCAACTTAGTTGACCTATATGATCTATCTTTTTCCCCTTTATTTGAATGTTAATGTGATTAGTTGCCAAAATGTTTTTCTATGAGGATTTAATCTGCCTCACTTTTTAGATTCTTTTCAGTCCTTTTGATGTTTGCTTGTTATGATACATATGTAGTTTAAGTTGGGCATGTCCACATTGAAAGAGTACACAAGTCAAGATGTACACCTTGGATCATGTTTGTTGAAGTGATGAAATAGGATCATGTAGCTTGACTGAGTTTATTCAACACCAAACCCAATTAAATTGGGATAACAGATTAAGTGTATGGAGTTCTTTTGTATTCCTATGTCAGCAGTCTAGTTTATTTCAATAAGGTATGGATTGTTTTCTAATATTTTATACTTTAGTCAAAACTCTAACTTTGAAAGCCATCACTGCTTGGATGAACTTGGTGACTGTGAATCTAGGTACCTACTTATCTGTCTCCTTGCGGGATTATTTATTGGAGGGGCCTGCTGCTGAGAATATATTCCACTGTTATTTAATAGATGGATAAAATCAGGTTATTTAATGTCACAGATTGAGGAGTTTGAGCTGCACCTATTTGCTAGGCTACGGAGGCAAATGTAGGTTTCATTCTGAATAAATTTCATCGTGAATACTTCTTGATGTGGGGTTTTAATTGTTAATTGCATTCTAGCTATCAAGCATCAACTTGTAATTTTGAGTTGTTCCTATTTTAATTGATTCGGAGTCTTAGAACTCCTCTTGATACTTCTCCGCTCTTGGCATATGCTAATCTTTGACAGAGCTAACACCTCCAGTACAAAAATACAAATGTCTATTCAACGTGGTCAAGCACAAACTCTGTAGTTTGCTATGCACTAATAACTGTTCTATCATAGATTACATTTGCATTTTCTTTTTGCTTCTATGGACTTGATATGCTACAACTGTTTCTTTTGATAGCTTATTGAATGCCAATTTTTACCAATTAAATGTTCAATCTTCTGCCGACTTGATCATGCTATTCTGAGATTTTAGCTTGATGCTGTTGGAGTGCTAATAAGATCTTCATCTAGACCAAACAGAGAGTTGATATGGTTTTCATGGTCTGGTATTTAGACATTGCACTGGGATTTATAGTTCCTTTTCTTCTAGGAAAATTACTCTTCTTGAGAAGGCTATCATATTTCTTTTTTAGCATTGTGTCTGCTGTTGAGATACATTTAACTTCCATGTGCTTCAGTTGTTTCTTTATCTCAAATGGAAATTTGCTAGTTATATCTCTTTTGAGGAGTTATTTTCTTTGTGCTTCTTAGAGTTATTTGTTTCAAATGCAAATATCTATGTTGGTGTCTATAGTATACATGTTTTAATTGATTTAATCAATGGATGCATGCTGCTAGTTTCTGCTTTTGTTCTCTTAAACTGTATCTTTTTTATCTGCCACTCAGTACTTTGCTAAGAAAGATATTGAAAATTCTATTTATTAGCTAATATCTATTGGTAATCTACAGCTTGAAGATAATGTGTGGGATGAATTCAATGAGAGTGGTGATCATATAGTACCTCATCCTGCTGATGAATTTGAGGATCAATTTAGAGCTGTACGTGATAATTGGAAGAAACCACGACTTGAAGTAATAGGTGCTGCAAGTAATGCTGGTGATGATATTAAATTCACTCAGAAAAAGGAGGAAATTAGTTTGTCTATGCTGACCAAGAAGGAAAGGATGCTAGACAAGGGTCCATGGTCACGTGCACCTGATGATGTATTTCCTACTTGTGGCGATGGCTCAGTGAAAGAAGTTACAAGTATAGCATCTGACGGAACAAAGGTATCCAACCATTGTTTGAAAAGTGGGAAAACTGATTCAGCTGGCAGCGAGTTTGGTGCTGCTGAGCCTATCTTGGGTGAAAAGAGTACGACAGATAACACTGACACATATCTTTCACTCGATCAAATATCTCAGACAGATAGTGATCTGAACTTTTTCGATAATGACCGTGAAGGCAAAGAAAACAGTGATCTGCTGTATTATGGGTGGCCAGATGACATAGGAAATTTTGAGGATGTTGATAGAATGTTCAGGTAGCAAATTCAATGCCCTTCTTATTTTTGTTATGCTTTTGTTTCATCCTTTTTACAAGTTTTTATGTGGTAGGACTTGTTGTAATTTCTATAGTTTAGATAATATTTATGTAATATGTTAAAGTAGAATGAAGAAAAAAAAAATTGGTTAACTGCAAAATCAGTTTGAAACCAACTAAATGTTTCTGGTAATAGGTTCAATAAACTCGATTTTGGTTTTTATTTTTAACAATTTCAGTTTCGGTTTTTGAGTACCGATTAGTCCTTAAAGTATGAAAAATAGTGTATATTTTAGACCAAATTTGTTCCTTAAAATATTGAAAATGATACATGTTTACCCTTTAAGTATGTTTTTGGGTCAAAATTATCTTTGATATTATATATCTAGCTCAAATTTGCCACTAAAAATAATAGAATTCCAAGTAAACAAACAGAAAAATCCATAATAGGCTGATTGAACTCAAATAAACTTGCCGCATTTACACTATAAATTAACACTTTTTTTTTAATTCTCATAAAAATGGTTAAAATTTATGATGTTAAGCTTTTGAAAATAATCGGACTTTAAGTAAGCAAACAAAAACTGTTTAATAGTAAGAAATTTTAATATTTTTTCAAGAACTAAAACAATATATCAATTTATAATAAACATGTGATAAGTTTAGGTCCTTTTAGTCAGCCTATAATGTGTATTTTTGTTGGCTTATTTACAGTTCTATTAGTTTTAATAGCGAAATCGAGCCAATTGCATAATAACAAGGACAAATTTGGCTTAAAACATACTTGGCCTAATATGTACTATTTTTAATATTTCGGGTGCAAATTTGACCCAAAACATACTTAAGGGATAAATATGCACCATTTTTAATACTTTAGGGGCAAATTTGTTTCTTATCTCTTTTTTTATTGCTTTTTTAAAACTTATTTAAAAAAATAATTAAAGTATTTTTAAATTATATGATATTTTTCTTAATTATACAAAATAATATTTATAAATATATTTAAATTATTTGTCATTTTTTTAATTATATAAAGTCATCTGTTAACTTTTTTATGTATTGTTTTTTATTATATATTTTGGTGTCTATATTTTACTTAATAGTTTTTAATAATATTTTCTTATGTTTTAGATTTTTTTTTAACATTTAATTTTTTCCATTTTTTTTAAAAATTTACGATTAAACATGATAATTCCCAACAAATATTGAATCTACTTTATAATGTTATAGCTATTGATTTGTTGAAATACTTAACAATAAAAAGTAAAGAATTGTGAAAGTGGGACATGAATTTTTTTGCTAGTATTATGTTTATTTTATAATTTTTATTTTGAACATTTGAGATAAAATTGAATTTTATTGAATTTTTTTTTTATGATTGTATATTAAAAATTTTAGCAGTTAACTGAAAAATATTGGTTAATCAAACCGCAAAATTCGAAATTGGTAAACTGGTTAATGATTAATGATTTTAAAAAAATGATATTAATAGACTAGTTAAAAAAATTGCTAATGAACCTGTCTAACCAGGTCATATTCACCCTTGTGTTTAAGGAACGCATACAATGGCTTTTCTAAAACAAAAAAAAAAAAGGTGCACAGTGTAATTACTTGCGTGTGTGTGATTGAATTGTCCATCTACAACTATCCATAATTTCAAATAGATAATTTTTGTCTTTGGCAATACATTCTATTTTGACTTATTATATATTTAAAATTACTACTATTTTTTTTTTATTTTTTGTAAATAGTAGTAGCCATTTGTTCTCCTTGGGTAAAAGATTTTTATTTTTTATTTTTTCTTCTTTTTATTTTTATTTTTTGCTGTATCCAATTTTTTTTTTTTTTTTTTTTTTTTGCAGAATTCTATTTTTGTCAAACTATTTATTTCAAGTGAATACTCCATTAATGCAAATCAACATAGTAATTTCAATTCAATTTTATTGGGGGGAAGCATCTAATATGATGCCGTTATTGAGAAGTTATAATTTTGAAGGATTTACATGGATGAACAATTTACAAAAAAGTTCACATAATAATTCATGCATGAATAGCCATATTTGCTTAGATCTACTGGAGATAGTCCTTAGGCTACAAAGCAGGGGCCTATCTACTTCGTTGTCTTGGGATTTGAGTTTGGGATATTAAGTTAGCATTTCTAAGCTTGAAAATTATTAGCATATCCAACTGGAATGTATGTGTGCCTCTTTTTGAGTTCGTGTATGTGTTTGTGGGTGTACAAATTTGTGTAGGAATTTACTTTACATGCATGTGTGCTGTGGATTGTATTCATATTTCTCTCATGTTGCAGAAACTGTGATGCAACATTTGGATTTGGATCTCTGAGTAATGAGGATGACTTGTGCTGGTTTTTATCTCATGCTAATGAAGGGTCTGAAGATGCCTTGAAGTTGGGTTCTAAGTTTTCAAGTTCTGAGGGGAATGCACTGAATTGCTTGTCAGACCATAATGATACTCCTAGCCTAAACAGTGCAGATCCTTCAGTCATTGATACAAATAAGAAGAGTTTATTGATAAGTGATAAGATTAGTTCAAATGCAAATGTTGCTGAGAATTCTGGTTCAGGTCACTTACAATCAAATGGATCGGATGCAAGATCTGAGAGTAAAGATGACTTGATGCTCAAGGAACAGGTTTGTAAAGTCTTAATACTCGGTTATATAGTTGCTTTACATTTGTTGATGTAGAATCAATGGAGTTACTTTGGGCCTCACATAACCTTCACCAGCACTTTTATTTTAACAGCCAATTTCATTTCAAATTATCCTCATCATCAATCTTAAAATGACTGAAAATTAGGTTAAATTTCACTTGTGGTCATTGAACATGTTCCAAATGTTTATCAGAGAAAAAAAATTTTAATTCCTTCTAATTACTAAACATTCACAGACATTTGTTGAACTAGAATTATTGGCTTGCCATTCGGAGTTCTTTTGGACCTTACATAACCTTGATTAGCACTTTCAAGTTTAACCACCAGTTTGTCCTTTAAGTGTCAACCCTCAATTTTGAAAAGACTGGAGATTAGGGTATATTTTTCCTCTTGTAGTTAAACTTGCCTTTAACAAATTTTGCATTACATTGTCATACTCAAGATAAACCATAATAATAATATATGTCTACAGCCGGTTGCACCCTCTTAATTAATATAATTTTAATTTTCAATTAGTTCTGACTATATGATTTTTTTTTTTCCTGAGGACAATCTTAAACTGTCCATTAAATATCACGCTCACATCTGCCTCTGAATTAATGGTAAAGTTCACAATTTTTTTTGATTGTGATGTTTCATCACAGATCATGTCCCATAAAAGTCAAGCAAGGCACAGAAACCACTCAGAAGGAAAGAGAAAAGAAAGGAACCTGGCAAATGGTGGTTCTTTCCATCATACTGGTAACTTTAGAGCCCAGTCCTCACTTGGAGACGCATCCCATCATGTTTTTTCTCCTCCAGGTCTTCAGCAACGTAAACAAAGTATAGGATTAGATTCCTTGAATTACATGCAGACGAATATCCCATTTATGCAAATAGATTATGGTCATTCTTCTGATCAAACTTCAGTTTCTGCACTTCAGTCCGGAATTGGATCTGAGTGCAATGGCCTCCCATCTCCTTCTCCAAAGGAGTCTTCATTTGCATCAAATCAGGTGCAATCTATGGAGAGTTCTCAGGACCCATTGTTAGAGGCTCCTGTTATAACAAATGGGAACAGTGAAAATCTTTATCATCAAGAGGATTTGCAAAAACGCTATTCCAAGAACTTCAAATGTGCAACTATTGCAAGTCCAGCTGCATTTTATGATTCAGTTCAGAATCAAACACCTCAATCAGAATATGAGGTCGAAGGTCAGAGTGAAATTGAAGCAGTCAGCATGAAAATTCCAGCAGAACTAGATTCTTCTAATGGACAGGAAAGCTCCTGCATGAGCTCTGTGTTAAATGAAATCTCATTAGAAGCATCTAGTTTTCGCCAGCTTCAACAAGTCATGGAACAGGTATGGTAGTATACTGGCCACTTCTGCATTTAAATTTTATATCCATTTCTCTACGTATATGTCAGTGTAAAAATAATAAAAATAAATTAAAAAAAAATGTAGAAGTCCATTTACAACTATTTGCCAGGGGAAATGACCAATTCTTTGGTGTTCCAGCTTAAATGAGAAACCTAACTGGCAGAAAAGATTTATGCTATTGTTGAGTACATGTAAAAGTTTCCTTCTGATGTTGTGGTTAAAAAGTCGAACTTACAAGAAGCATTTAGCATCATATATGCTACACACTGCTCATCTTTTCCTGCATTTTGATGCTAATGGACTGAACGTTCTTGAATTCAGTTGGATATTAGGACAAAACTGTGCATAAGAGATAGTCTGTATCGCTTGGCCAGGAGTGCTGAACAAAGACATAATTGTGTGAATGCAAATACTGGTAAAAGAGATGGTCGAGATACAAGTCAATCGATGGCTGAAGAAATGAACAAGTATGCTCTCTGTTCTCTCATTGTCCTGCCTCTAAGTTCTTTCTCGTCTTTTTTTTTTTTTTTACTTTCTTTGTTGGAAAAGAATCTCCTGTACTTGGGTTATTTCATTGCTGCGAAATGAAATATTTTAATTGTCTGCATTTCCTATCTTGCTCAGTCTGGGGTTAACATTGACAATTTTCTGGCATGCTTCTCATTTATTTATTTATTTATTTTTGAAGTGGTTTATCTACATTATCTGCCAGTAAATAGCTTTAGTTGAGTAAATGCTCTTGGTAACTAAAATTATATAAAAGTGCTCATTTTAACTTTAAAAGAAAACAATTTCAATGTTTCTTCTATTTTTTTTCCCCGCCTATTGGCCTCAAATTAACTAAACAATCTATGATGAGGGAATAACAATAGTATGGAATTAGCATTAACTATATCCTTGTTTGCTGTCCACCAAAAAGAATCATGAATAAATAAGCTGGATATAAAACTAACAGTATCATTTTCCACTTATGCACCGGTGAGAGTATGATTTGCTGGAAGAATTGTAGAATTTGCTGATAAATGTAGGAAAGAGAAAATGGTTGGCAGGGGATTGTGGGAGGGGTCACTCAAGGCGAGTGCCTCTGTTGCCTTTACACTTGATCTGCCATTCAGCAGAAATAAGGTGGTCCAATTTTTTTTTCTTTCTTACTAGAATGAGAATATCAAAATTCTCGCTTCAACTTTAATTGTGCAAATTGGGGGAAGTTTGCTCCTCCCATGGATTCACATCATGCTTTTAGAGTGAAGTCAAGCATATTTCTTCCCAGATATTGAGCTTGTCACTATTCATTGTGTTGATTGAACTTATTTGTGAAAGTTGTTTGAAGTCCACCTGGCTCTGGGACATCTTTGTAGCCTATGATTCAAGATAGACTAGTGTGGGACTGTCTGGTGATGTTACAACAACAACAACAACAACAATTAAGCCTTAATCCCATACAAAGAATCCATATCATAAGAATGACAAGTTTACGCTGGCTGTCAACCTGCCACAACCGTCATCCTTTATCCGTGCTTGGGACACGGTTATGATGGTATATGCTCGCATGGGCGGAGTTGTCTGGTGATGCTAAAAGAATAATGAAAATATAATAACAATTTTGATACAATTTCTTGTATGATTTACTCTCACTGTTCTATAATAATAGGAAGACTTTTATTTTTAAATAATTCAAAAAATGTTAGTTTTTATAGTTATAAAACATAATTATACACATAATTTATCAATTATGCATTTCATTCACATCATGCATAATTATTATTGTAACAATAAAAATAATGACTACTAATGGTATATTAGAGTTGGAAATATAGATTGTCATAAGTGGAACACAATTTAATAAGTAGAATATATAATGGAGAGATAAAGTTAGATGCATTAAATATCACATTATTGTAAACTTTATTTGGGAAATAGTGCAAGGAATTGAATGCAAATTTGTTTACTGTTGAGAAATTAAATAAAGGATTATAGGTAATTTATAAATTACTAAGAGGTTAAAAATAGCAAGTGTCCTATGTTTTGGGACGGACTAAAAATGACAATGTTTCTATTATTATGGGACGGAGGGAGTAACATTTAGCATCTTTAGATCTGTGTTTTGCATATTTAGGCTTTATATGATTCTTTCTTCTTATCGTATTTTAGTCATGCCTTGTGTGTACTCAGCTTCAACCCTAGTATAAGTGCTCAAGTTAGATGTGGCATAATGCACATAATTTATAATAATTATTACTATGAATAACTTATTTTTCCATGTTTTTACCTAGTGTATAGCTAGCATCTCTCTCTCTCTCTCTCTCTCTCTCTCCCCTCCAATTTTAATGGCTGGTCTT
This sequence comes from Excoecaria cochinchinensis, assembly GCA_947683425.1. Taxonomy (NCBI): domain Eukaryota; kingdom Viridiplantae; phylum Streptophyta; class Magnoliopsida; order Malpighiales; family Euphorbiaceae; genus Excoecaria; species Excoecaria cochinchinensis. The sequence goes on from CANTUQ010000050.1 coordinate 11,070,357, forward strand.
GTTCAGGGGCACTGCATTCCTTGATATGGAAACTGATACAAATCCCATAGATCGATCTATAGCACACCTATTGTTCCACAGGCCATCAGACCCTTCTGCAATGCCTACTAATGACACTTTACCTCTTCAACCTCACACCATGGTAAGATTTTTATCTTTTCCTCTCTCTCTATTTGATTCAATGTCTCCCAACTTGTTGCTCTAATACTGTGAGCTCAATGGAAATAAATCAACAGGTTCATGGGTCGATAACCAGTCCTCGTGCGGTGGCCAAGAAACAGGTTTGCCAGCAAGAAACTGCTAATGTTGCAGATAAAAGTTTGTTGATGAGGGGCAAGAAATCATAGCTATTAACGTAAGCTCACTTATTGTAGAATGTCTATTTTTGGATTGTTGCAGATCGTCATGTATAATAACACTTATGAGGTTTCCAACATGGATGCCATTACAATTCTATGTTTGGACCTCATCATTTCTCAGATGAAGAATGTAGTTCAAGTTGATGTATCCTTGTAAAGGTTAGCATGGTAATCTACTTATTTCTTAAACTGTCACACTCCATGATATTTCTGTTGAATGCTCTCATGGTGTTGATTGCATTACCCATTCATTGGCGACCTATTGTACCACTGATTCGTGGATGTTCAGGTTCATCACATTCGTGAACGCGGTATTGATTTTTCTTTCTTCTTTATGGATGCAATATACCATGTTGTGCACCTGTTTTGGTTTTGACAAGATCTGAACCTATCTGAATGATATGTTTTCTGTGTGCTGAGTGCTTCTTATTCTGGCTTTAGCTTTTAATATCTGTAAGCTAACAAAGGAGCTATAAGCCACCATATGCTAATTTTTTATGATGTGCTTACTGATTCATGTTATTGCCAAGTCTCTCTCTCTCTCTCTCTCTCTCTCTCTCTCCATATGCTAATTTTTTATGATGTGCTTACTGATTCATGTTATTGCCTCCCTACCGCCCTCCCTCCCTCTAGAACTAGCTAGTATAGATCCTGTTTCTTTTATTCTGTTGCCTTTCCTTGAGTGCATGAAGAAAATTATGACAGTGAAGGTTAGGGTGTTTCGTAACTTGAGTATGATATGTATTTTTGCTGACTTTGATGATGAATTGGACCTTGCATGATCCCTTTTTCTCCATATTTTATGCTAAGGATGAGAGTTCAGCTGAATAGTTGTTTTTGGCTATACTATTATTAACTCTTCTGGCTGATCAAAGTACATCAGCATCATCTTTAAATTGTTAATGAAAGCCATTTCTGGAATGACAATTGGATCTGTTGAAGATCCTTTACACTGGTCATGTATACTATTTTCTTGGAACAGTGTGCTGCTCGATTTCGTATATAGAATAGTTATTTCATCAAATAGCTAAGCATTGTGCCTTTTATAATTGCATTTCCCTGGCTCTTCTGAACTTGGTTGGTCTCTTGATTTTGTCATGGGTTGTTCAGCAGAAAGCACTCAATTTGGTAGTTTCAAATCAAGAACTAAAATCATAAGCAAATACTTGGTAGTTAACATCAAATTTGTAGAGCACACGTCTCTTCTGGTGCATACAAGCTAAAGTGTTCATGGGCTATTGAAATGCATTGACCCAAATATCAATATGTGAGTTCCTTTCCATGACCAAGTTTGATTTGTCAGAATTCCCATATCTTTGGAGATTGTATGGACTGGATTGATGTTGTCCAATAGATTGGGCCTGATGGTGTGAATGGAGATGGAGCCCAAGTTGGGGTTGGCAGTGGTAATGATGGGCCTATTATCCTGAGGTGGTTCACAAGAGGGATTCTGGTTCAGGTTTGGTTTTAACCAAAAACTAAATAGATTCGATTTTGATTATTAAAATATGTAATTTCATTTTAGTTCAAATAGGTTATTAACAAAAATTCAAAAAATTGAAGTTTTTAAAACGGCATTATTTTTCTTGATTGTTAATCCTATTAATTTTAAAAACATGAGAAATTGTGATCTGTTTAATTTTGGTTTATAATTTTGATCAAATTTCGATTTTCAATTATCTAGTTCAATTTGGCTATGAGAATCGTGATCATTCCGAGTCTAGGATAGTCAAAGTTGTAGACAATGAAATCAGACCTATGTTGCGACTACAGCGAAAGATTTAAAGGTGATCAAGAGTGAACACCAAGCAGGATGAGAGTTCAACATAAATATAAAAATTGGTCCTTCTGTGATCCTATATCAAAGGAAAGAGTTAAGCTTGGTCAGACCATAACATTTTAATACTTGGGGACAGATGCTATAGAAACAAGATGGCTGATAACACAATGGAGGTATCTTAGATACAAGTCTAGCAAAACGAAATTAGAGATGAGGGTACATGTTTGCAATTTTCAAATGCAAGAGGACTGAGAAAATAATCTTGAATGAGCTACTGGGGAAATACAAGGATGACTTTTACTATTTGAGAGGCCTTCGCTGATGAGTCAAAGATATTTGTTGAGGTGTGCAAGGATGCCATGAAGATGTTTTGAGAGTTTTTCTAAGGAAGCAACATTGACCAAGTACAGGAACTTTAAGAGCAACATTAGGCCAAGTGGTACTTTAGGAGTGACATTCAACGTTTAGTCAAACTTAGGGGGGCCAAATTAGACCTTCAGCCTTTAGTTTCTTTTCTAAAGCATCACCAAGGAGGAAGATGAAGATGAAGAAGAAGAAAATAAAAAGCACAGCTGAGAGATCAAACTGTCACACAAACCCTTCAAGTGTATTTCAAGCCATGGTATGTGGTGACTGCAACTGTTTGCTTGCGAATTTTTTTCCTAAAGGTTACACTATATCTACAGACTTAACTTTGCTTTTAATCAAATTGCTGCCTCAGATGCATCTCTGTCTCACTTTTCCAAGTAGCGTGGGATGACTGACCTTTCATCCTCTTGCTCTTTTCCTTATCTTTTATTGTCGATCCTTTCTTCTTGGCCTCATTGCTTGTATCATTGAGTGGCCTATCACCACAAACTGGACACACCATTCCACGCGCACTGGAGTAGGTCTTGGGGATTCCACATTGCAAGCACATCCTACAAATAAAGGACACAGGCAAATACAATCAACCAGAATTAAGAGACAGTTCAAGATTGGCTAGTCCAATTCACAAGACATAACACTGATGCACAAAGCATGGCAATATTAAAGGCTGGCCTCAACATGTTACTTGAAAAAATTTCTAGTCATCAATTCCATACTCTACAGGTGGATACTAGAACAAGAGACGTCATAAACTTTTATCTGTTTAAGGGAAAGAAAGAAAAGATGGAAAAACAACTGATACCTCAATAGTTCTGCAGCATCTTCTGCATTTGGGTTGGTTGCAGTTGGCACACGTTTTGCTCCTTCCGTGCTTGAAGCCGATGATGTAGGAGGTTGGTTAGCCTCAATATCACTTCTTACTCGTTCATGAATACCGACTAGTTGAGCTTTGGCCTCCACCACAACTCCTATAAACAACAGGTTCATACAACGTAAATTATTTCCTCCAACCAATGGAACATATTACCCAGTAGAGGGCAGAAATTTCAGTTGAAATACAAAAACATATCTCGCACCATCTTGTACTTGCTGCCTCAATCATGTTTTGAGGTAGCAAAATATTTCTTTTATTATAATCCCCACCTACTAAACTCTTCACTGATGACTGAAAAAAGGGTGAAGAATTGTCTGTTCTGTATGTTAATGTTTCATGTTACATAAATGAAATATATCTGCATTTTAAGAAATTATCTGACATTCTTCCCACTTATTTCTCGAAGTAGGTCATCTACCTAGTACACCATGTCCAACTATGTAGCATGAGTAGAATAATGCCATAGGTTATTATAATTATCACAAAGAGGCCCTTGGAAGTAGTTTTAATTAGCTCATCGTTTTGTTGTAGGATCTGCTTATGTAGTATTTTATATAATTCATCCCATCTCACACTGGTTAGCAATCCAGAAAACCTGAAAAAGTAATGACTGATTTCTAACTAATTTTAGTAACATAAATGAATTACCTAAAATCCCAGAATCAGACTATTATTTTTCCAACTCATTCAATCCTCCATATCCATCTCAACATTTGGGCCAAAAAATTCTGAAATTCCCAGGTAAACATCAGTATAAAAACAAGAATCAAACATAAAATGTCATCAGATGCCTATGATAAAAATCTAAACTACAAGTCCATGCTTTTAAAAATCTTTGAAGCAAACCAAATTGGTCTGAAAACGGGGGCAGAATACATCAACTTGGTGAGAAATCTCATAAGTGATGCTTGCTTCATACTCGATCTTGGTTCAACAAACATCATATATTTTGCAATACATTGATCTCAGTTCATCAAACATTATGCCCGCTTTATTCTATTCATACTATAATACATCAATTTGGTGAGAAATCCCACGTTCAAATGATACTCGCTTCATACTCGATCTTGATTCATCAAAGATGGTATATTTTGTAAGTTATACAGAAACACATCAATAATCAAAAGCAGATTCCTGAATTACGCTTTGTGTCTAGGGAAGAGCTTTATTATATTCATACTGGAATATGGACATAGTTTACATATTTGGTCATTATAATATAGCAGGTCTAATACAGTTTTTGTTTTGTTAGATTAGATATTTGGGTATTATATACTTTAAAAGCTGTAACCTAGAGAAATTGAGCCATCAATTAGCATATAAATTATGTTATACATTAATAGTACTAATAACAAATTGTCTTGAGTCATAAACATTGGTTCAGATAGTTTACTTTTTTCTTCTTTTCCACAACATCTCAGCAGATTGCATAGCAATGATGTCTTGCAATGGAATAAGAAATATGAAGAAGAGTAACCAAGGTGACTTCCCAAAATGAATGGATGAAAATAGTAAGGGTATAATAGAATAAAATGGCAAAGGGGAAGAGAAGGAGAAGAATAAAGCATAAAACATGAGGGGGAAACAAACAAAAGACAGGGTGGTGGTGGGGGAAAGATGATGAGATCTCCAAGGAAATAATGAATTTTCCAAATTTATGAGATTTCTTGATCGTTCCTCAGGATTCTTAAACCCCTAACTTTCCACTGTTGAGACCCATTTTTTCATTTTTTAGTGGTAGCTTAACTGACAAAAGCAATCCTTAGGATTGAGCTGCTATGTTACTTGAATGAGACCTAACTTCGGGTGTTTGGAGCTAAAATATAGAAAGGAACTACAAATTAAGTAAAGTGCACAGTAGAAAAAGAGAGAGATAAACGCAACAGAGTTGAATGCCATTATCTCCCTATCATGGAGAGCTCTAAAGAAATAAAAGCCCCGGTAGGAGTTATAATTTCAGATTCTCTAATTTGAAAGTTATCCACAACGTCAACTCTTTTTCAAATTCAGCATCAAATTTTACAATAATAGACAACACACACCCCTAAGCTCAGATATCAGTCCAAGTTGGAATCCAGAATTAGAAAAATTCCGAATTAGCAGCAGTAAATTGAAGATTTGTATAAAGGTGAACTTACATAAAGAAACTACCGAAAAAGGTTAACCGAACAGAATCATACGCTTGCAACTAAAATTAAGTTTCAATTGGGTAGCATGCCATCAAATATGATAAAAGATCATTAATTTACCAGCAGGTAAGCCCTTCTTCTCCTTCCGATTCCTCCAGCGGCCATGCCTTCCCATATGGAGCTCAAAGTCTCTTGCGGCAGACTGCTCTTCCACGCAATTGTTGAGAAACTGCGGTGGTCCTGAGATCTCCAAAAACCAAAAAGAACCAAAGCAGATTAGATGCTTAAACCCCTAAAATTAAGAATATAGTAAACCTAATCCTGAATTCTCTTCAATCAATTAAAACGGACAGAAATCAAATTAAGAATAATTACTTCGGAGAAGGCATCGGATGCAGACAGAAGGCCAGATGATCCAGTTGGCGGCGCCGATTGTTCGAGGACCGATTTGTAAGAGAGTAAACGGCCGTTAACGGCGGAGGAGCCATCGTTTCCTTCGTCATCGGAGGAGAAAATATAATGTTCAGGAGCAGGTGCTTCTTGATCTTCTTCTTCAGCTGAAGAATAGCCTTGTAGAAGTGCCAAGCTCATCTTTTTCTGCTTCCTATCTCTGAGTACTGGACTCTTCCTGAGGGAGTTCCAATCTTTCGGCTAACACAATTTCTTTTAAAACCTTTACATCTTAAAAAAATTTCAAATTTCATACTTCAATTTACAGATATTTAATTAATTACCTGAACTTAAAAACTTTATAAATTACAATTTACTAATATAAACCGGAGTTTGATGCTAAGATGATATAATGAAAGTGTAATTAAAAGAACAATTAATAATTATTAAGTAAAAAAATTTAAACCTTAATAAATAATATATTAATTAGACTTAATAATTTTTATTCACACTTTTATTATATATAAGTATCAAATTATTGTCTACATCAATGTATTATGATATGCAGATAATAACTTATAAAAGTTTTTAAAAATTCAGATAGTAAATTAAATATATATAAAGTCGAAATATGAATTTTAATTTTTTTAAAGTTTATAGGGATTTTTATAAATTAAGTTTTTTTATTTAATAGGAGATTTCAAAATTTTTAATATATATATATATATAGGTTTTGATTTTATAAATGGAGGAATCGGAACAAAAATTGAATGAAGATTTTGGGTTGATTTATTATTTTCATTACTTTTTATCATTTTTCTTTATTTTTTCTTTTATTTATTTATCGTGTAATTTGGAATAAATTTATTTATTTTATGCACATTAAAAAGAAAATTACAAAAATATTTTTATTAATAAATTTAAATTTTTTTCTAATAAAATAGGACCAATTTCCTAATTTTAGCCAATAAAAATTTACTTTTAAAAGAAGAGTTAATTTTTTCAAAATGGGATCATTAATCCTGGTTTTCGCAATAATACTTAAAAATAACTTTTCGATTTTTTAAGTAAACATGAAAAAAATAATTTACATATTCCAAATAAATACCTCGTCTTATGTATGTTATTTATTTATTTATTTTAATTTTATATTTTAGAGGATTGTATTGTTTTGTCCTAATTTCATTTTGTAATTTGTTTTGTATTTTATTTATTTTATCATTTTTTTTTACCACTTTCTCATGATACTTGATGTGCACTTTAAATTTTAATGCATGACCGTGTGAGATGGGAGATGAAAAATGAATTGTTATCAACTCATTTATAATTAACCAAGACAATAATAAGAGTGAAGTTTTGAATTAGTCTCTGGTTTAGACCCCTCGAGCTTAGACGAAATTTTTCAATTTCTTGTAAATTAGGTAGCAATTCCAAAATATCTCAAAGGTACCTAAAGATTTCATGAGATTAGATCAACTTTTCCAATATTCTATTGGGTAGGAATTTCATAATATCTCATATTATCCAAAATCTAGACGTGTACCCTCTCGAACCTTAAAAGCGAGCTCTCCGGAAAAATTACTAAGCGGGTTCCGGTGTGTGTCACAAATACCTTAGCCCATTTTTTTTAAAACTGACTAGGAGAGAGATTTGACACGTGGGTGCTGATATGTCATCTCGGTATTGGCTGGCGTTTATTCCATTTTCCGACTGGACTTTTCGTCCAAAATGAGGGCATATCCCACCTATTTTTATGACTTGAAGGGTAAAAACAGACCAAAAAAAGTTTGAGGATTTTTTGCCCTATTTATAATAGTTTGAGGGTAAAAAGAACCTCTTATCCCAAGTATAAATACAATAACTAGGTTTAAAAATATTTCGTATAGTAAAAAATATTAATAACATAAAATAAAGAATAAATAAAAATATCCAACATTTCTCTATACAAAGCTAATTCCATTTTTATTATTTAGTTGTAGTATCTTAATTCAAACTACAATTATTTTTTAATTATAACATTTTAAATATCAAATTTCTAATTTGATGTTACATAAATTTTTTTTTATACCATCATAAAAAAATTTCTACCATGACCAGCAAAATTAGCAATACAGTCAAATCCATTATAATAATTTAACTAGTCCAAATAAATGCATATTTGTATGTTAAAAATATAATAAAAATTTTGACAAGTTATTTTATAACATAACCTAAATACATGCCTTTTATAAAAATAAACAAATAAATAAATGATCAATCCAACACATGTTCCATCAAATAAAAAAAAGTGTATATTAATTGCTAATATTAATTTAGTTTAGCAATTTTCAAAACCAAATTCATGGGCAAGAAAAAAAATCAAATGCATATTTCACAAAAAAAAAAAAAAATCTACATTTCTAAAATATATGAAAACTTTCTATTGTAAAATTCTAATTTATATTAATATAACAATTTTTAATACATAAATTTAATATTATGATATTTTACATTATTAGATATTGCATGTTCAAATAAAAATATTAGTAGTAACTTACCCTTTTTTTTTCACACCACCAAATTAATTAACAAAATACGCCTACAAATTATAGAATAACAAAAATTAAATATTATATCAAAATAATATTTTTTTATTACTTTTCTATAAAAATATTTATAAACAATGTAATTAATTTTTTTTATCTTTTATAAAAATAAACAAATAAATAAATTATCAATCTAACACATGTTCCACCAATAAAAAAAGTGCATATCAATTGCTAATATTAATTCAGTTTAATAATTTTCATAACCAAATACATGGAAAAGAAAGTCAAATACATATTTCACAAAAAAATAAGTCTACATTTCTATCATACCTGAAAATTTTCTGCTTTAGTATGAATATGTCAAATTATAGTAATATGTAAATGATCATAAACTTCTAATTTATATTAATATAAAATTTTTCTTAATACATTAATATATTACTTTTATATTTTACATTAAAATTCTAGAGATTTAATTTAAATGGGCTGCTATAATTATTAACTAATTTGGACCCCAATTAAATCTAGTTCAGGCTCTTTCAGAAAAGGCTAGGCGCAGAGGCCCTTTCACTGGAATTTTCTACACGGACTTGGATTTAATTATTCAAATCAATTCCAAATGTATCCAAATTAAATATGTGAGGTCCATAACTCTTATGGAATGTATTTAGTTTGACTTGGCCTAAAAATTAGTCCATTAAGGCCTTCTACTAGGCTTCTACGCAAAAGCCACTCCCAGTGGGCTTTTGCACAGATGACTTTCATCCTAAACCTGAAATTAAATCTCCAAGTGATCCAAAATTATTATTTCAGTTTTATAACATTTATAGTCCAAAAATATTTTATTCTAGATCAAAATGAACTAGTCTAGTCCATTTTTACAAACCATGCACATAAGCTTTTGTGAATCCTTCTGTGAAATATTTTGTGCATGTGTAATTAATTATTTTCAACTTTATTCTCTCATTTTATAATAATATCATATTATTAATAATGGCATTTTACTATAATATCCTTTTCTTATATGTGTGTGACCTATTGAATTTTTTGATTTACTTGGCAGTACAAATATAAATGCAATTATAGAATCGGATGATTTAAACTCTTTAAATCATTTTATTAATTCTCTCATTAATATATACATGTACAAATCACAAGAGGCTTCTAGCCAAGTATCATGATTATCCAAGTGACAGAAAAGTCAAGTGGTTTCGACTGAACCCTTCCATAGAACAGTTATAATGCAATTGCTCCTTTCACCTTACTCTATCTCATTTAGGTTTTGAGTATGGAATGATGTCAACTCATATAAACCTAAATATGGTTGTTATGATAATATAACTTTTGTTCTCAAAATGCCCTTATGGATTCATCCACCTTGGTATTCTACTCTGGCCAGAAATTCTTCAAACAAAAATACATCAAAACATTTGAGATAACTTTCTTAATAAATTTGGGAAAGTGAATCCTTTATTGATCACTTAACTATTTTCAAGTAGGATATGGTATACCTAACCTCCTAACTATGTTCACCCTCGATGGAGTTGAAGTATACCACTCACTACTTAAAGTAACTTTGGCGATCTCAAGTTTTAGGATACTTATACCACTGCTATAAAAGGATTTCTCATTGACATAAATTTAATATCCATGTGAGGATTCTCTTGGTAGGTCTCCAATGTACTTGTTCTTTTAACAAGTATCCACATGTTAGCTTTGATCATCTCCATGATTACGGTTATGAGAATTACTGCTTAAACCTTTTAAGAAGCATAACATGTGCTAGTCCTTTTTTTTATTAATACTATGACTAGGGATATTTAGGTATTAACATATTTACATGCAATAGGCATCTCACATTATGAACTCTTTCATGATTGTCTTTGTATCGTGTTTATAATAACAAAGACTTCATTTATTAATTTAAGATATAAAATCAAACAAGATGTAATCGAAACATAATATTAATAAATGAAAAATGCCTTCTCATAAATGATAATGAGTTTATATATATGAAAATATCCCTAACATACATGGGCTTTAGGGCATCCTACTAACAAGCCTCGGATAAACTAGAGATGGAAGAGAATGTAATAACAGAAGAGCAATTATCTCTTTCCTTTGAAGAGCCAGAAGTTATGAAGATAGAACAAGAAGAGATCTCATGGATGAGCCCAGTCATTTGTTACTTTCGATCGAGTGAATTGCTAAAATATGAAGCTGAAGCAAGAAAGGTAACGAGAAAATCACTCGGTTATTTAATAATTGGTGATGAATTGTATAAGAAGGCATATTGCCATCCATAGCTCAAATGCATGATAAGGGAAGAAGAAGACTATATAATCAGAGAAATCTATGAAAGCATTTGGGAGCACATGAGGCCAGTAGGGAAATTGCAAGGAAGGTATTGCAGACCAGCTAGTTTTGGCCTAACATTTTCAAATATGCCCAAAAGAGAGTTAAAAAGAGCCAACAATGTCAAATTCATGGTAGAATCATTAGGTAACCAGTAACTGAGTAGCAGCTAACTGGCGTCTTATGGGCCTTTGATCAGTTGGATTGGATTTTCAAGGTCCTTTCCCAAAAGGGAAACGTCAACTGAAATTTCTTATTGTAGCCATTGATCACTTCTTTAAGTGGATTAGCCGAGCCTCTAACAATGGTCACTGCTGAGATAATTAAGAATTTTGCATAGAAAGAGATCATTTATAGGTATGGCCTACCAAAAGTTTTGATCATAGACAATGACAAATAATTCGACAGTTTGACCTTTAGAGCCTTTTGCTCTAATTTGAATATCAATTAGAGATTCACATCAGTTACTCACCCATAGAGTAACGGCATGACTGAAGTTTCCAATGAAACAATTTTGGAGGGACAGAAAAAGAGACTAAGAGAAGCAAAAGGCAATTGGACTGAAGGGCTGCAAAGTGCTTTGTGGTCTTATAGAACCTCGCCTTAAGTTGGAACTCTACAAACTCCTTTATCCTTGGTGTATGGAGTAGAAGCTATGATACCAGTAGAGATCGAAATCCCCTGCTATAGGCTGACATTTCTTTTTTATTGGAATAATGAGCAAGAAAGAAGACAGGACTTGGATCTGATCGAAGAAAGGATGGAAAAGATTACGCAAAGATTGCAACTTATAGGCAAAGAGTTATCGAGTACCACAACAACAAAGTAAAGTCGAGAACTTTCAATATTAGTGACCTAGTCTTGAGGAAAGCCGGGATTGGATGTGGAAATGCTGGGGTAGGAAAGCTTATGCCCAATTGGGAATGACCTTATTGAATTTCCAAGGTTATTAGCAGAAGTACTTATAAGAACCATGATGGTTTAGATATTCGTAGATCATGGAATGTTGAAATACTTAAAAAGTACTTAATGTAACTTTGTATTTCGATCAAAATGATTAATGAAAATGCAAATCACAAATATATCTCTTATTAAGTGTTCCCAAGTTAATATGCAAAATGATTATGAATCTAATTAAATTATTTATTTTTTTTAACCTTGATGTATAAAAACGATATATCTTTTAAGTCCTAAGGGCATTAAAATATTAATTTAAAATTAATGCTCATTGATGATGAAAATTGTAACGCCCTGAAATATTATAGCCCGATAAATTGGGCATGCATATAAATAAATTTATTAATTATTGAATAAATAGAAAATGTTGTATGAAATAGTAGGTTAAAATTTTATAAGAATTTAATTTTTATGGAGAAAAGTGCTACATCTACACTGACCATAAAAGTCTCAAGTACTTGTCCACTTAGAAGGAGTTGAATTTAAGACAAGAAAGATGGATAGAGTTAATCAAAGATTATGACTACATCATTGATTACCATCTAGGTAAGGCGAATGTGGTAGCTGATGCGCTTAGTCGAAAATTCATGGTAGGTAAATTTTCTAAGTAATAAGTGAACGTTCCTAAAATTTTTGTTCATAATGAGATAGTACAGTTACATGGAGTTTTTTTTACTTCAGGATAAATATTTAGGCTTAGTATTTTTTTTGACATTTTCTTTTGGAGCATTAAAAATTTGAACAATCAAATGGCTTATGAAAAGCTATATTATAATTTGAATTGTAATTCACTTTGGATGATGAATTGTGGATATTGAAGGTTGTTGTAAATATATGCATGTAGGAAGAAAGATGGATGTTTTAGTTCTTTATTATGGAAAGTGTATGATTTAGAAGGATAAATTCACATTTGCTGGTGAATTTGTCCCTATATGTTGATGGTTTGAGAAGGATGGGAATACTTGACAATGCATGGGATTTATTATGGAGTTGAGATGTGTGAATGCCTTATAGAAGTGTAAATTTGCAATTGTTTAACAGGAGGATAGAGACCTGGTAGACGAGACTCTGTCCGTTCTTCCACAAAAATTTGAGAATTTTAAATTAATAAAAGTAATGGAAGCTAATTAAAGTTAAATGTGAATTTAGTTTTTAAATCCAAGGAAAGAACTAGTTTGGTAACATTCGGTACCTGGCCCTTATTGGACCAGGTATGGGTGTTACAAAAATGATATTTCGTTCGGATCTTTATTCCAACATAATAAGTAAACAAGCATAACAAAAATAGAATATAACATTGGAATAAGAAAATATTCATTGCATTAATAAAGTCAAAAGTACAAGTAAAAAAAAAAATCCTATCTTAATCCTCTACATTTACAGTTTCTTCCTGATTGCCATTACCCATAAGAGGCTCGCCATCTCCACTTTTAAGAGGAGCCTTAGGAAGCTAAGTAGGGTCACCTAAGAAGCTGAAATCCTTTATAGGAAAACACCTCTCATACTTTATCATGATACGTATTAAGATATCATTCTGAAGGTCATTAAGCCGGTCCATTAAGTTGTCTTTCTGATAAGCCAACTCCTTGTGATGGGTCAGGTGCAGGAAATTAAGCTTATCTTCTGACTCCTTCTTAGAAGACTCCAAGGAGCCCACTTGCTTTTGAAGGCTCTCCACTTGGGAAGATAGCTGAGAAACTTGAGAAAAAACTCCTGAATTCAGGAAAATAACTTCAAATGAATAGCTTGGAGTTGAGCTTCATGCTCCCTTGATTACTTCAATAGCTTTTCCTTTAGCTCCTATTAATACTGCACCTTCTCAGCAAGCTTCTCTTTCTAGGTAGCACTATTCCTATAGAGACGCTTAACCTTTTGAGTAGCATATTTAGGTAAACAAATAAATAATGCCAAAAAAAAGATGAAGTAAATATTAAAAGGGCAATTAGAAATACTAACACGAAAGAGGTGCAAGGTGATCTAGCATACTCCTGAGAGAAAGATATGATCAAACTTATGTCTTGAGCGTCTTTCTCTAGCATGAGCCCTTGGTTCATGTACTCAAGACCTTGGGGTTTTTTAACGAAAACCCCTTTGCCAAACTTCTAGGTGAAGATATCTTTCAAAGAGAGAAACTCAACTCTAGAAGTTGGAATTGCAGCAGAATTTATCGGCCCTCCGGACGTCATTTGCTTAGAAGAAGCCAGAGAAAAAGATCTCTTTAAAGGGCCTAAAGCACCTCCATCTGTAGGAATTATAGCAGCCATTGATCAGATAGGGGGAGAGGGGACTGATGGCAAAAGAGGTTGTGGTTCAGCCCCATAAGTCTCTGAGAGCCTCGTCCTTGAAGGAAGCCTCCAAACTTTGATAAGACAACCGGGTTGATCATTCGCCTGTGCGGATTTCTTTCATTTGGCCTCATTTCGCTCCTTCTTCATCCCATGGGCCATCTCCTTTGCTAATTTTGAACCTATGGAAGCTGAAAAAATATAACTTAGAATTCTAGCAATAAAAATAATTCATGCATGCAAAGAGAAGACAAAGCATGAGAGAATAAATTCTAAGGCCTCATGTTCTGCTCCATCTCCACTGGTAGGCCTTAGATCATCTAAAGAGGCTAGCATAATAGAGGAACTAGCAAGATCCTTATCATGCACGTGGACATACTTCATGAGCTTTATTATGTTTGCTTTGAACATAGAGAGCCTGAAAGCTAAGTCCTTCAAATTCTTGGCCTTGTCTGACCGGACCAAGCTCACTCCAAAACCTCTCTTTCTCCCGATCAGAAAAACTTCTTTTTAAAACCCTTTATAAAGGAGGGCAGCACAAACAACCTCCTTTTATTTCTGCTACTAAAGTAATACTCCATCCTATCTTCACAACCAGAAAGGTAGAAGAAGTATGTAAAGAGCTCTTGGGAAGGAACAATATCCAGTTGCCTACATAATATTTTCAAGCAGGTGGTGGTCTTCTATCCATTTGGATTCAGTTGATTAGGCACCATCCCATAACCTTTAAGTATATGACGTCGAATGGATGGAAAAGAAATCTTAAACCACAGTCTAGACAAGGCTGATGGCAAATGAACTACTCATTATCCTTTCCAAACGGACCCTTTCCTATTGATATAGACAACGGACAAGCGAAGATAGCTATATCCTCAGGTAGACCGTATTTGTTTTTTAATTAGCTCACCTCAGAAGCGGGAGTTTGGGGTGTTTGGCAACAAGAAGTTTTTTGCCATACTCTATCAAAAAGGATGTATCTAATCCTTGAATTTCCATAGACCCACTAGGACTACAACAAGACACAACCATTTGCAAAGGAAAAGGAATAAAAAATGAATTCCTATTTGTTCAAATGTTTTAGGATCTAATGGGTTAGAAGATGATGAAGAAGATGAAGATGATTCTAAAGAAGATATAAAAATAAAACTAGAGAACATACCAAGTAAAAATTTACTTACTTGGTAAGAATTGCAAAAAATGTAAAAAAAAAAATGGCTTGTGTTAATGAACTTGCAGAAAATTTCGAAGAGGATAGAAGTTACAAGAAGTTGAAATTCTTGTAAAAGTTAAATTGTGAAGGATTTGCCTATTTATAGGCAGTTTCTGGCTTCTCTACCAAGCCAAACACTCTTCCCAAAAAAGACTTAAGCCACATGTAGAGAGGAGAGTGGTGATTTTGAAGTACGAAACGTCACTCATAATGACACAATTAATAGCTGCTTCAATGATCAGGATACGAAATGACTGTTTAAAATTCAAAATTTAAAAATACAATTTTGAAGATTAGCCACCAAGATACTAGGGTTACATACGTATTTCCGATCAGATCTTTCAAAGGGGTTTGGTGATTATACTGTCGGCCCATTTTAAGGCCCAATCCATGACAAAGGCCCACCATTTGATGGGTAGTCTGATTGGACTAATATGCCACACCCTACTAAGTCTACGGACACACACTATTGGCCATATTATTTCAGGCTACCTAGCCTTAGCACTCAAGTATAAATGTACACTATAAATAGCTCAAATATGCATGAGCCGAGTATTGAACTTTTGAAACCTTTTCTCTTTAGTTTATCTTTCTAAGTTTACTAACTTAAAATTTAGAGTGCTGATGTCTGGTTCGACCAGACTTTTTTTATTTGAAGACCTAGCTTGTCTTGCATGATTGAACTCTTCCATTTGAGATCACACATTTTTGATCATTTAAGAATTATCGTTTCCTTTTTGCTTTCTTTGACCTTCCATTTCTTCAATTAGACTTCAAGTTCTTCAATTCATATCCCATCTTCCTCCAATAATTTTGTCTGTAGATTTTAGAGCTTTACAGTAATACTAATTTGAGTACTCAAAAAAAAATAATGATTGATCAAAATTGAATACCACGTGTCAAAAATAACCATTTATTGTTCTAAAAAATTATTTTAAAATAGTTTATTGTTTTAATTTTTATAGCGCTCTCTATTATTTTTAATATATACATTTATTTATATTGTAAAAATAAAAAATCATTGCTTTAAAATCTTGAGTGTTCTAAAAAAATTTATTGTTTAATTGTTCTAAAAAATTTAAAGAATTGAATAAACTTGTTTTCGCTGTTGCCTTATTTGTAATTTTACATGTTAATACAAATTTTATTTTTTATAATTTTGTATATAATTTCTTAAAAAGATAAAATAAGATAAATTTTATTTTAATGTTAAATGTTTTGTGTTATTAAATTTTTATGTTTATTCTAGTTAAAATAATTTTAAAATAAAATAAAAATAAAAAATTTGATTTGAAATCAAAATCGAATAAGAACCGTTCTAAACTTAAACTGTTTAAAACTAGAGGTGGCAAATTTGGCCCAGACCCAAAAAACACACCCAACCCGCCCAAGAAAATAAGACCCAAACCCAACCCAATTAAAAACATACCCATTTAAGCCCGTATAAAATAAGCCCGTATAAAATAAGGCCCGTTTGGATCTGCCCCCTAATGCCCAACGGGCCTCACTCTTCCCCTTCCAGTCTCTGGCCCTCTATCTCTCTCGCTCTGTCGCTCTCCACCTTCGCCTCCTCTCTCCCTCTCCACTGTATAATCATCGCCTCCTCTCTCCCTCTCCACTGTTTTCGACTCAAACGGCCATGTCGTTTATCGTGTCGACAACTACAACTTCAAAGGCAGCAACCAAACCGAAGTTCATCTCATGGATCTCGCCGGTAAAGTGTTGTTCACATAATTCAAAAAGGTAATTAAACTAGTTAATCAGCATTCTGTTTAAAAAATTAGGCATGATTTATTAAAAAAAAATTGTGTGCGTATGTATGGAAATTCAAGCTGTTGGGTTGCTGGGATGGATTCAGAGTCGGTGATCGTGCAGAAATTGAGAGGAAAGGACCAGGTTTTCAGGTGAAGAAATCGTTGAAGTTTTCCAGTGAAGCTTGTAGGGCTATTGTGAGATTTGATGAAAATCAAATTTGTGAATATAAGATTGAAAGCAGCTGGACAGGGAAATCGACTTGCAGGATAGTGGATGAGGCAGGAGCCCTCATTGCAGAGGTTCTTAATTAGCTATTATTTATCTTAATTTTTAGATAAAGTATAATTTAATTCATATTAATTGATGATTGTGAATTGGTTAAATAGGTGAAAAGAAAGGAATCAAAGAGTGGAGTTGTGTTAGGATTGGTTAAATAGGTGAAAAGAAAGCCATCTATGGATCACTCTCTTATCATGGGCCTGCTTGTTGCCTATAATCTCATCTTTTGCAGAATCTGAATTCAAAAGAATGGACAAGGAAAGATATATATGTACATATAGAATCTAGCTCAGAAAATCTCTTTCACTTGGCTGTTGCTGTTGCTGTTGAAGTTTAAAAAAGAAGTTAGTTTACATTTTGTTAGCAGGGAAATATGAAGGTGTATAATTCCACTCGGTTTTGAATTTTGACAGAACAATGTTGTACTTAATTTGCTGTGTTTTTTTATATTAAGGAAGCAGAGAGATGGCTCAAATATGAGACTTTTCGATGTAAAATCGGCTTTTAGAAATTTGACAATCATAATCTTAAAAATTTTGCACCGACTTTAATGTGTTAAGAGGTAATACCCTAAAGAAAATTACCCATGTAATATCAATAATGAAAGCAAAATTGATCCTGTCATATTTTATGAATGTGATTAGAAGACGAAACGGCGACGTTCTATCTGTGCGAGCCAATAAATAAATGAATACTAATTTTAATACCAAGTACATTAGTATTTTATATTAGTCATTTTAATATCATTTTATTATATCGGAAATTATTTTTCATTAAAAATAGATTAAATGGGTTAAATTACATTTCGACACGTTTGGGTCTCAAGCAGCCCGTTTGGGCCACCCAATCCATTTGGGCCAAATTATTTTACATTAGTCACATTAATATCATTTTATTACATTGAAAATTATTTTTCATTAAAAATTGATTAAATGAGTCAAATCACATTTCGGCCCGTTTGGGCCTCAAGCAGCCCGTTTGGGCCTCAAGCAGCCCATTTGGGTCACATAATCCCTTTGGACCAAATTATTTTACATTAGTCACTTTAATATCATTTTATTATATTGAAAATTATTTTTCATTAAAAATGGATTAAAAATATCAAACTACATCTCGGCCCATTTGGGTCTCAAGCGGCCCATTTGGGCCACTCAATCCATTTGGACCAAAATCAGTCCGTTTGAACCACCCGACTCATTTGCATATTATTATAAATTTTTTGTATATTCAAAAAAATTTTAGCCCATGGGTTGACCCAACCCGCCCAACCCATTTGGGCATTTAGCCCATTTATGACCCATATTTTTTGGTCCATTTGTGACCCGCCCATTAATGACCCGCCCATTAATGACCCAACCCAAACCCGCCCAACCCGCCCAATTTGCCACCTCTAACCAAAATAAATCTCCCCATTCGCTCGCAAAAGTGTTAAAATATGAAAAAAAATAAGTATTAAAACAAAAAACAAACAC
Organism: Excoecaria cochinchinensis; assembly: GCA_947683425.1. Classification (NCBI taxonomy): domain Eukaryota; kingdom Viridiplantae; phylum Streptophyta; class Magnoliopsida; order Malpighiales; family Euphorbiaceae; genus Excoecaria; species Excoecaria cochinchinensis. The sequence goes on from CANTUQ010000050.1 coordinate 11,089,099, forward strand.
AAATGAAATTAATATTAGTAATTAAACCAAAAAATCAATTAAACACATAAAATAATAAAAATAAATAAAAATAAATAAAAAATAAAATAAAATAAAATATATTATGAATGACAAATAAATTAAATGACATAATGAAATAAATAAATTAACATATTAATAAATTAATACACATAAAAACATAAATAATAATAATAATAATAATAATAATAATAATAATAACAAAAAAAGAATGAACAATCAAGTAAATAAGAAGAATAAAAAAAATAAAAAATATTAAATCTATAACTAAAATCACATAAAACAAATAAATACATAATAGATCTAAAATTCTACATAATGATTAATTAATTGTAAACAAGAAATAAAAAAAATAAAAAAAATAATATCGAGCCCAGAATATTTACTCTCAGAATTGAATTTGTTGAAAAAAGAAAAATGTTTGATTTCCTTACCTTGATTCGCGAAAATAGGATTAGAAAAATAAAAATTTAAACTTTTCTTAGAAAGAAAATTGCAAAAAAAATTATTCAAAGAGAAGAAAATTTGCATATCAAAAATAAACAATTATTTTTTTTTTGTCTCATGAATAATTTTTTTTATTATAAATTAATTTTTGACACCTTAAAAAATTCTCTTTGAAGAAGAAGAAAATTCAAAAAAAATGTAGAAAAATATTACCTTGAAAAAAAAAAGAAAAAATTTCACCAAAAAAAATCTCCTCATTTTTCTCTTAAATTTTTCTATTTATATCAATAAAAAAATAAAAACCTAGTTAATTTAGAAAAAAAAAATCCTTAATTAAATCAAAATATTTCTTATTTTAATTTAAAATCCAAAATTATCTCTATCAAATCCTAAAAAATCAGCTTTAAAATCCTTTTTAAAAGTCAAAAAATATAATTTTTGGGAGAAAAATGGAAAAATAAGTGCAGGTGACAAGGGGCGGGCCGGCCGCCCCTTGCCACTCGAGGGGTGGGCAGGGGGCAGGGCGCCCCTCGCCCCTTGAGGGGCGGCAAATATATATATTTTTTTTTCAAATACAAATTTGACAAGAAAATATCACTTTCAACCTTTTTACCTGTGAATAGACGCTAATTTCATCACTGGGTAACTCTCATCTGAGCTGCCTTGGAATTCGATGTCTACAGTTACTCCCAATTTTAGGGAAATTAGTGTATGAGTGCCTAGGTGAGCCAAAATTCAGAAAAAAAATGATAGAGACACGTACCTGAGGCAGCTATCTTTCCGGACAGGATGATGCCGTTGGGGTGGTTATCGCTAGCTTGTCGACTAGTTAACCTTTTTTTGGACATGGTCCTTATCGCCAGCTTGTCGGCGTGTTATCCTTTGTTGAAGTTAATTACTGTGATCGTGCAAACCCTTATTGAAGTGGTATTTACCGTCAACGCGTAAATCCTTGTTCAAGTGGTAGTGTCGTGGTCGTGCTAACCTTCCATGGAATGGTAGTACCACCATCGTGCTAGGTAATGCCGCTATCGTGCTAACCCCTGTTGAAGCGATAGTGTTGTGATTGTGCTAACTCTCCGTGGAGTGGTTGTGCCATCGTCGTGCTAACCCTTCTGAGATTTAAAGTGGTAGTGCCGTGATCATGCTAACCCTCCATGGAGTGATAGTGCCGTCGTCGTGCTAACCCTTCTGAGATTTGTAGTTGTAGTGTCGTGATCATTCTAACCCTCCGTGGAGTGGTATTGTCATCATCGTGCTAACCTTCCGTAGAGTGGTAGTATCATCATCGTGCTAACCCTTCTGAGATTGGAAGTGGTATTGTGCCCCCTGAGAGGTATTTGGTTGATTGCCCCTTGAGAGATCTTTGGTTGGATTTTTGAACTGGTGCTTGGATTGATATAGCCACTCGCCTTTTGCCGGTATCTGCATCAAATCTCTCTTACTGCAAAACTGGAAAGTCAAATATGCAGGAAAAATAGTAAGCATGCGCGTCAAATGTATGGGTCATACAGAAATACATGACAAGAATTCATCTAAGTGAGTTTGGAGGTGATAGCCAGGCCGGTCGCAATTTGTGGTAGGATCGATGCCCTTTGAAATTGCTTTTGGATTTCGTGCCTTTGGGTTTACGAGGTTCTCATCTGATACTTTTAATAATTTTTTTAAGGTAGTACGTCCCTTGTGGATTTTCACACTAGTTTTTCTTAGCAGGAAATGCGTCCCTTTGAGGATCTTCACATAAGTCTGTGCCTTATTTTTACCTAAAATGGACCCAACCCAATCCAACGGCTCTTTTTTTTGGACAGACTACCTATTTCAAGTTTCACCATGTCCTTTGGCCTAACTTTTACTTAGAGAGCTAGTGACGATTTTCATCTCTAACGGCTTTTTTCTTCTTTTTTTTTTATTAGTTTTTTTCACAAATTGAACGAGAGGCTGAAGCTATTACCAAAGATCCTTCAAGGGTGATCAACATGTACTTATGTCCTAGACCATGGTTGTATGAGCTTGATTCTTCTCATGAAGGTGATGTAGAATTGGTTTCACAGTTAATAGCAAGATGAATCAGCTAAAGCACCCGACTGGAGAGAGAAGAAGAAACTAGACAACTTTGATCATGTAAAATGACCCGTTCTGATTATACTAGTATATCATTGCATATGTTTCAGGTTGATTTCATCACACATAATCCTTATTTGGCGTTAACTCAAAAAATACAATACGTCATTTAATCTCGAGATAGATTCTGAGAGCATCAAACTCCTATTATCAATCAACTTTCTCGGGTTTTTATAATTGAAGATTTTCTCTCAGCCCTTAATTTTTGCCCAAGATGACTTTTTTTGGTTTTCACCCTAGCAGGGCGCCCAATTTTCGCGAGGTCGTCTTTTGTTCAGTTTTCAACCCATGGGGCATTTATTTAGTTTTATTATTCTTTTTTTTAATTTTTTTTAGCCTTTGCCATGGAACCTCCTTCAATCTGTCAGCGTTTATTGGTTTTTTTGAATTTACTTTCATACTCATTAGTCGGGAAGGTTGTTTGTTCTGACAGTGTCTCTTTTTTAACACCAAAGGCTTCATCTTGATCCTTGTACAAACTGGCTAAGATGGTCAGTTCTTCATTTGGAATCTGACTGTGAAATCCTGCACCTTGCTTTTGTCGGCTTTGGTGGCTCAATTTCTGGAGTAGCCCTTAATGGTTGAGATTGAATTATAGGTAGCCTCTGATGGTTTAGGATAAAACTGTGGGTTTTTATTTTGGTAGAGGTAATGATCTCTCCTTCTAAGTTTAAGGGTCCATGCTCTACTCATCTTGGTCCCAGATGGTTAAAAGTCAATCTTAATTAGTTTTGTAGTAAATATCTCAAATGATTGGAAGGAAAGGAATTTTAAGGCTTGGTTCTAATAAGCTATATATTTCTTGTCAAGGCCCAGAGTTTCGTTTGTCTAACTTCTGCTATAGCCCGTTAATGATCGGAGTTTAATTTCGTTGGGCTGCATCGTATGCGTTCTAGACTTTGAGGAGGCAAAGGAATGGCTTTTGAAATTTTACTTGTCGTCATGTTGGCATATTGAAATAACGTTGTCCCAGCAGTGCCGTTGTCAATTTTCAGAGTCATTCCAAGACCAGGCAAAAGCTTTTCCTTTATTATTATTATTATTATTATTATTATTATTATTATTATTATTATTATTCAGTATCTCTTAGAATTTTTCTCTCTTCAGGAGTAATACAGATGCTATCAAGATCTTTTTTGGGTTTTCCAAAGTCCTGAAATTAAATGCAGTTGTATTAGTTAAATTAATGCCAAATATGAATACATCATGATCATGTGAAATGAAATCATCAGAAACATCATACAAATAAGCAAAATTGTTCACTTTATTGAAATAACTAACATTGCAAACATTGACATAAAAAAAATTCTTGGAATAATAAAAACGAAACATCTGGAAAAAATAAACATTATCTTCTTCCTTGTTTTCTTCATTTTTTTCTCTATTCTCACTAGTGGATCAACAATTTACAGCTGCCACGGGAATTCCTTCTTCACTCGTCTCCCAACAACATACTCATCTCCATATAGATCTTGTAAAACATGTCACTCGGGTAGACCAGACCCAATCATATGCACAGGTGAGAGGACTGCATTATAGCCCAACTTTTTTTTCTCATCTCTCTTTTCAGGATCCGTGATCTGCTTGAAGTCGATGAGATCTCATATCTTATTCCTCAAAGTTCGGCAATAATCTGTTAAATGCCCAATGTGCTAATGGTATGCCGATAAGTCCATTAATTGTTATGTATCAGGTGGCGATCCCTATTGATTTGACAAATAACACTATAAGATATTTGACTTTTTGTGACAAATTTTTTAATGACGCATAAAATTTTGTCACTAATTATAACTTACAATGACGAATTTTTTAAAACGTCACCATATTATTTATTACTGTGACGAAATTATCTTGCGTCATTTTATATTTTAATTATTGTCACTAAAAGATTAATTTTGTGACGAAAAAATATATTTCATCATGATTTATTTAGGAGAGATAATTTTTCACCTTTGTTTTGGATGGAACAAAATTTAATGACAAAATAATAACTTATTACAACGTATAAAATTGTCACAAAATATTTATTTTTCGTGATGAATTATTTTTGTCATAATTAAATAAATTAGTGATAATAAAATCTTTTCATCACAAATAATATATATATTTATGACAAATAAATATATCACAAAAAATGAATATACTGTGATGAGGTACAATTTCGTCACCTTTGATATGAAGGAAAAATTTCCAACCTTTTTCTTTTGGAGGAAAAAAAATATAACATAAAAATTTACTATTTACGATATATAAATTCGTTATTAAATAATTATTTTTTTGTAACATTAATTATTTTTGTCACAATTTAATGAATTAGTGACGGTAAAATTATTTCGTCACAATAATGTTATTTATGATAAATAAATATGTTACAAAAAAAGGAATATATTATGACGAAATACAATTTCATCACCAATACAATCAATTAATGATAATAATATTTTTTCGTAACAGTTGGTTGTAATACTAATATATAACAAAGAAATTATGTGATGCAGTGAAAGTATAATGAAAAATCTATTTTATTCAAAATTCCAAGTCCCCTTTCAAAAGTAGGGTAAACAACAATTTATATTAAAAAATTAATAAAATTATGAAAATACACCCTAAACTTTAAACTGAAAAACGAAAGGCTAAACGTTATTTTTAACGACCCAAATTGGTTGTATTACAGAGCATAACTCCCGTAACAGTGTGCAAAATAAGTGATCGGACACCTGTAATAAAAGTTATGGCCGAAAAAGTTTTTTTATTCAGGAATTACTTCGTAATTTTCAATTTATTTTATTTTTAATTACCAAAATTAGTTTGTCTTCCATATTTTGACAAAAATAACTAAATTATATATAAAAGTTAATTAATTAATAATACAATAATAATTAAGAATAAAATAAATTATTTATTAAAATAATATTTTAATGTAAATTCTTGGCTGGAAACGACGGTGTTTCCTGTTGCTTTCTCATATCAGTGTGCAAAACTGTAGAAAGGAAACAAAGGAAACGAAGAAAACTAGAGTGATTTTTGGTGACAAAAAACATCCGAAAATCATGGAAAAAAATGGTGGGAAAGGGTTGTTTTTTGGCGAAAATTTTCGGTTTCCTTCTCTTACTCAATCTCTCAATCCCTTATCAATTCCCAATTCTTCTCACTGCAATTCTACAACCCTAAGGAATTTGATGAAATTTAAGTTCTTCTGTGCTAAAGGTATGTTGATTTTTCTTTGCGATTTTTTTTTAAATCATCAAATTCTCACAGTTGGGTTTTAGTTCTGCAGTTTTTGCAAGATTAATTTGATTTCTTGTGCTTTAAACTCACAGATTTGATAGATATAAGCTTGAGTTCCGAGATGAATTTCAAAATTGAGCAACAGAGGCAAATACAAGACTTTCAGGTATTTAACTTCTCAAACATGAACCTGAAATTAATTCTTTTTTGTCTTGCTATTTTTTAACAATTTATGTTTCTTTTTTCCCTTTTTTTCCCTTTCTCTTTTGAGAAGAAATTAAGTAAAATCCATACGTCTTGTTGCTAAACATAAGTTTAAACCAAAAACCGTAGATTGATTCTCTACTTTTATTTTATTTTTTGCAATTGGTTTAAACTTCAGTATGTTTGTTCTGTTTTGTGGATTTTGTTTAAACTTCAGTATGCATACATATAAGTTTGTTCTATTTTTGCAATAGATTTTACATTTATGTTCATGGTGAAGCAAACTCTGTTTTGCTTGAGCTTAATTCTTGTAATTAATTGTGAAATCCTGTCCAATTTGAATATGATTTTGGTACGAGAAAACTTGATGTCTGTAGAATTATACAACAGATTATCTTGATTCTTAATATTTATGCAGATCTGATTGTGCATAAATTGTGTGTGTGCATAATTGATTTGTATAGATTTGTGAAAGTAATGATATTATAAAGGATATTTGATTTGTGCAATGTGCATGTTGATATTATGCAGAATATGCAGAAATGACTGTGTATATTTGATCTTGTGAAAAATAAATATGCAAAATTATACTTATACAGATTTGATAATTAGTTGAATTATACAGCAGATTATCTTCATAATTGATCATTAACAATTTCTATACCTGAAGATTGAGATATGTTTTGTAGAGTTAACATAGTTGTTTGTTGGATAGTAGATGTCTCGGTTGATCGTTTAGCTGTTGTACTGTTCCATTGTTTTGAAAACTGGTTTGCTATTTGGAAAATATTGCTGTATAATCAGACGTAGGCATGTAATAGAAATGGATAATAATGGTGGTTTGATAGCAATAGAAAAAGGGCAGTAACATTGTCTGAGTGTGATATATGCTCATTGGTGTGTGGCTAGAGTTTCTCTACATTCACTAGCCAAACTCCATTTTCTTTCTAATTTGATTTGAGTGTATATCTAAAGAGCTCAATGGTCTTAAATAATATTGTCTATGGCAATGGCTATTCTTCATATATTTTATTTAGGGACAAGGGCATAAACATGGCCTTTATACTATCTGAAATGGATCATATTTAGTTTTGAATAATTTTTCTTTTTTTAAATGCTCTTAAAGTGACAAAACCAGCTTCCATGTAACCTATTCAGGGGTATGTTTGGTTTTATAAAACATATTTAGCTTTTCAATCTTAAGCATGATGGACATGGAATAATAAATAAATTTTCCACTTAATATATTATCTTCCTGAACTATGAAATGTTAAATTACTTCCCGAATTTATTAAAAATATCAAATTATCTAATATAAAGACTCGTAATATTTCTCAAAAAGTGTATGAACAATGATAAAGAGTAATTTGGTATTTTTTAACAAGATAGGAGGGCAATATGACAATTTTTAATAATATAGAGATATTACATTTTAAGCGAGTCTAGTGATAATATGACATTCAATTAGTTTAATTAATTAATATGTCAAAAGGTAGTAATATGTTAAAATTATATATTAACCCTAAAAAATAACTGTCAAAATGGCATAAATGAGTATTTTGTAATTTCATTATTAAAACTCTTGGACAAGTCATTGATCCATCTTGTATTAGCATTAGCAGTGACATTTTGTCGTATTGGACAAGTCATTGATCCATCTTGTATAAGTTATTGGACATGTGGTTTTTATTTTTTACATTTTGATTCTAGAAACAGATTTATATGTAAGTTATCTATTTGACTATTTGGTTGATTTTTTTTAATTCAAATTGAATTGGGAAAATGTGGTGTGATTGTAGAAGCTCTAAAAGTGAATGGAGCAGTAAATATATTTTGTATGTCATGTAAATTTGTTAAATTTATTTATTTTGAGCATATTATTATTAATATTTATATTATTAATAATAATATATTAATATATTTATACTTATAATATATTAATATATTAATAATAATATATTTTTTTTCTCTTTTTTTTAGGATACACAAGAATCAACTATATTTTTGAAGGTCTACACAAGTGTCAACTTTTCATTATCAGGTTTTTCTCCATCTTTTTGATCTTATAAATTTATAAAATTCCTTTGTATGTTGTAATTAGTGTCTTGAAATCTGCTTAAATAGTATATAGATTTTACCCAAAATAGTTTTTTATATATATGTTTTATGTTATGTATGATATATGTGGGCTCAGTTTAACTTTAACTATATTATTTTATTTTTCCAATTACTTAATAATGATTATTTTCATTTAAGTTATATTAAAAAATGGATAAGAGTTGGATGTATACCATGAAATGGTCTAAGAAGTAGATAGAAGGAGTATGATCTTTTATGAATTTCGTAGAAAATCATATGGGAAAAGATTGTGACATCTGATGTCCATGTACAAGTTATATGAACTTATATATTAGAAGTCAAAAAACAGTTGAGGATTATTTATTGGTTCAAGGGATAGATAAATGTTATCAGATATGGTTTTATCATGGAGAAACATCTAATCCCATTGAGGATGGTGATTACCAAAAAGAGTGTGATATGTCTAATGAGAATTTAGATGAAAAAGATGATGGGATTTTTGACTTGCTACATGAATTGGGTGAAAAATATTACCAAAAGGATAAAACCGATAAGCAAAATGAAGAACATAACACTTATCCAAGTGTCCTACCTGATTATCTTGAATCTATTATGAGGGATGCTAATACAAAGTTATATCCTGGATGTAAGAAATTTTCAAAGTTTTCATTTATTATTAAGTTGCTCCATTTAAAAGTATATAACAAGATAAGTAACAAAGCAATAGATATGTTGTTGAATTTAATTAAAGAAGCATTACCTGAAGGAGAGGTACTTCCAAGTTCTTATTACGTGGCAAAAAAGTTTTTATGAGATCTTGGGTTAGGATATGAATCCATTCATGCTTGTAAGTATGACTGTGTCTTGTTCTGGAAAGAAAATAAAAATTATGAGTGTTGTCCCACATGTGGTACTTTTAGGTGAAAAATTAATGATGGGAAGGGAAAAAAGATAGCGCATAAAATTTTACGGTACTTTCCAGTAAAGCCTAGGTTGCAAAGATTATTTATGTCCCATAAAATATCAAAGAAAATGGTTTGGCATCATGAAAAGCATGTTGATGATGAATATATGAGGCACCCAGCTGATTCTGAAGCTTGGAAGGACTTTAATAATAAGTTTCCTTGGTTCGCAAATGATCCTCGCAATGTAAGGCTTGCTTTAGCTGCAGATTGTTTTAATCCATTTGGTAATTTAAGTAGCACATATAGTATGTGGCCTGTGATTTTGTAGCCATTGAACCTTCCACCTTGGGATTGCATGAAACCACCATTTTTTATGATGTCCTTGTTAATTCCAGGACCTAAGTCTCCAGGAAAAGATATTGATGTCTACTTACGGCCATTAATAGATGAGTTAAAGGAACTATGGATAGAAGGGATTGAAATATTTGATGTTTCTTGTCAAAATAGTTTCCAAATGCATGCAGTTGTATTATGGACTATAAATGACTTTCCTGTATATGGTGATTTATCTGGTTGGAGTACTAAGGGTTATATGGCATGTCCAATTTACAATGATCAAACATGCTCCCAGTTATTGCGTAACAAGATATGTTACATGGGACATCGTCGGTTTTTACCAAAAAATCATAATTAGAGAAAGAGTAGGAAGTTTAATGGTGAGAGATAAGGTAGAGAGGCACCTATTGAATTAAATGGAGATAAAGTGTTAAGACAATTAGAAAAATTGACTATTGTGGCACCTGGGAAACATATAACTAATAGAAAGAAAAAGTGCACTTTACAAGAATTAAATTGGACTAGACGTAGCATATTCTATGAGTTGCCTTATTGGAGTAAGTTGAAGTTAAGGCACAATTTAGATGTAATGCGTATAGAAAAGAACATTTGTGAGAGTATTTTAGGAACCATGTTGAATATTGATGGAAAAACAAAAGATACTCTAAAAACAAGGCAAGATTTAGAAGACATGGGAATCCGTAAAGAGCTACACTTGGTGAGAAGGGATGACGGAAAATATGAAATGCCTGTTGCATGATATTTCATGAAAAAGAAAGAAAGGCAAAATTTTTATGAGTTCTTGCAATCTGTGAAATTTCCTGATGGGTATGCCTCTAATATCTCTCGATGTGTTAGTTCAAGTGATAACAAGATATCGGGATTAAAAATTCATGATGGTCATTGATAATCGTTGAATTTCTTGAAGCGTTTATTCGTATTGATCACCTAAAAAGATTAACAAAATCGATGGGGTTCCGATGATGGAAGCTCTGACGATCAAGTCAGTGAATTGACTAAAGATAATTTTCTATAAAAAGGATTCAGAGAGAGATAAATGTACTTGATGGTTTTCTTTATATAGAGCTCTTTTGCTAAACCAAATAGGAAATCAAATCCCGAATAGGAGGAAATCACCTTAATCTCTTGATTAGTGCTTGATTCCTATTTTGTGAGGATTTGTTGAGTGATTCTTGGTATTTTTCATTATTAAGGGATTAGAATCTGCACAATATCTGGAAAATATATGTGAATGATGACTTTTCATATTCTGATACTGAGCTGTTAAGGTAACCGAACTACTGATATGACCGGATATCCGAATGAGCCCGGTTACCTAACTCTTCGCCTAAGAGTTCGGTTCTGGACACGCGCTCGGAGAAGGGCTACCTATCTCTTGCTCAAAGAGTCTGGTTATCATAAGTCCCCCCCCCTCAGATGATGACATTCATGTCATTGGAGAGTTGATCTGACATTCAAAGAGAGCTCGTGGACACCAACTCATGACACTTTGGCAACAGCTGTGCGTGTGACCCTTAAAAAGCATGGACAGGCGCTTCATTCACTGTGGACAGGCACTTCGTGAACTGTTACCCAACAGCTGTGTCAGGCCCTGAAGTGATGGCGTCTCTTCGGCAACTGTGCAAGGAGTAATTACTGCCAGTTCACCCAATCAGCACTTGCCATCTGTCCGCATCTGAGTGGTTTCGTTCTCCTATAAATATTAGTTTCTTCTTCTCTCTTCCATTTTGATTCTCTTAGGGATTTTAGATTTTTTTGCTCTGTAAATCTTGCTTCTCTCTTGTGCAATTTCAACTGCATCAGGCCTCCATTTAGCTCTATGATTGTGCATTTTCTGCAACTTCCCTTCCTATTTTAGGTTAGTGTCTTATCTTTCTTCTCCTTTTCACCATGAGTGCTTCTGAGGGTTCAACTGAGAGCCAGAGGGTGGAAGAGGGACTTTTACACGAAGATATCCCAGAGTTTCCCAGTACCAGCCAGCTAGATCAACCTAGGAAGAAAGAGCCGAAAAAGAATCCTCGGGTAGGAAGCATCTGCTCGATTGTGAAAAGCAGTGAAATGATAGAGCTGCATGAGAGGTTGGGGATTCCTGAAAGCTATAGGATCCGAGTGCCTGGGGCTAGTCTCCGAGCCAACGCAAAGTTCTCAGGTAGGAAGACAATAGCCGTCTATGAGGCCGATTTCGAAGCTGAGATGAGCCTTCCCCCCACTGCTTTTGAGCTCGAGCTGATGAATCACTACGGCTTAACCATGGGCCAAATTCATCCCAACGCTTAGCAAACCATATCCGCCTTACAAATGTGGGCAGCAGATAATGAGATCGAGTTAACAGTTCGGCTCTTCCAAGCTACCCATGTGGTTGGGCTCCGAATCACCATCGAGGATCACAACTATATCCAGGCCCGAGCTGGTTATGGGGTGTTCAAGGGAAATTCGGAGTCTCTGAAGAATTGGAAGAACTGATTCTTCATTGTTGAGAGCGATAATAATTTCAATTTTCGAACAACGTGGGGTCAATATGTGAATAAGAACGACAACCCCATCCTTCTTACCGAGGAGAAAGAACGAACTTTAGCCCCATCGAGGGCTCTGGCGGCAAACAAGATTGACATTAGAGATCAGCTCATGTTTGGTTTGGACCGAACAACCTCTTCTCGGTGTCAAGGAAGAGGTACTTTCTTTTATCAATTCTTCTGTTCTAATAATCTTTCATTGTTCTATTTTTTGCAGAAATGAAGCGAACAGAGAGATCGAGCATGGCCGAGATAATGAAGGCAAAAAGGCAAAAGAAACCTACTGGGTCAGCACCAAGGGAGTTTAGCAGGGAGGCCACTGCCGCTGCACAGAGCCAACTCCAGCCGTGCCTACTCAAGCTGGCACTGCAACCCCAACCAATGTGCAGGAGGACACTTCGCCTCCAATCCCTACAGCTCGGATGGCATCGGTAGATCTGCAGACCACACCCGGGCCTCAATCTCCCGAAGGTGGTGCCACTGCCGGAACCTCGAATCCCCATTCCCACAAAAGGGATTTAAGAGCCTTCGCTGATGAAATATGCGGTCAGTTGAAAGAAGAAGGGGATGGGTATTCCGAGCAAAATTCACCTTTTGTGATTTCGTGCACCAGCTCGCTTGTATTCCCTAGAGAGTCACCCCTATGATGCGCTGGAGAGCCGAGGACCTGAGTATTGCCCTCAAGAGGCATCAAATTGAGATTAACAATTCTATGATGTCCTTTATCCATTTCCTAACTTTGTGTAGGGTTCAATGCTGAGCGGTACTGTTATAGGGAAAATGAACTCCCTGATTATGGCCTTTAACAAGGAGGCCAGATCTGTCGCTGGACAGCGGTTTAGAGCTAATGCCGCTGAAGCCAAGCTAAAGGACGCTGAAAAGAGAGCTCTAGATGCTGAAGTCAAGGCACAAGAGGCCAGGAATAAAATATCTGAAGCGGAGGAGAGGGCGGCAAAGAGCGAGCGGAGGAAAGAGGAAATAGAGACCAAGCTGTCGAGTCTTCGAGCTGAGCTTGAGGAGGCCAAGAGTGGCAAAGCCGATCTAGAGGAGAAGCTCGCAGACCTCGAATATAAGTCAGTGGATTTGGCTGTTGACAAGTGTCTAACTTTTAGTCAGAAGCTTTCAGATGCTGTCAAAGGATGCCATCTCGACATGGACTGGTCCTGGTTAGATGATGTATATCAAGATGAATAGACCGGTCCTGTATTGTTTTTAATTTAATAAAATCTGAATTTTCTTTTGTTGCCGACCTTTTTTAATAAGCGCACTACGCAATCAATTTAACATCCATTCGTGTATGAAGTAATAGGCTGCATGTCTATCCGAACAATAATGCAGAATGAATGATGACCACAGCCGAGCAATTGTTTAATACTTTGATTTTTGATGGCGTTATCATTGCTAATAAAGTTAACTGATAATTGAAACGATACTCATGTGGCGATAATGCCGAGCAAGTACTTCGAGAACTTAACATAATATTATGATACCGGTATAACCGAGTTGCAATGAGTTATAGAAATTAACAGCTTTTATAGCATTGCAGTCGAGCTTATCAGAAAATGATACTTATGCAAAAGAAAAAATGCTCGATTGGCGTTATTGCCGAGTGAGCGATATAGAAGATCTCATTGCTGAATATAAGGATGTATGCCTTATCAGCGACATAATTAATGTTGTTGTTATAATGACATTGGGTTGTTCAATGGCAAAATTGCCGAGTTAGAACAACCATATCGTATAATAAAAGACAATTTTTCCATGAATATACCTCTTTTATTGATGTGTTAGCTAGTACAATTGCTTTTATGGCAATAAAGCCGAGCTAAGCGAAATATAGTACTAGATAGAAATGGTCGATGGCGTAATTTCCGAGTGAGCGATAAAATAGTACAGCCGAACTGTAGATCAGAGATCACCGATAATAGCTCTTTAAATTTGAAACATTCCATGAATGAGGAAGTATCTTTCCAGAGTAGTCTTTCAGCCTGTATGCTCCACCCCTGACATCATGTATTAAGTAAGGACCTTCCCAATTAGGATTTAGCTTTCCCACTCCTGCAGATGTTTGGGATGCCACCACTTTTTTGAGAACGAGCTGGCCAATTCTGAACGTCCTCGGTCTTATGTTTCAATTATGATAGGAAGACATTCTTTGCTTGTAGGCGGCAGATTGTATCTGAGCGAACTCCCTTTGCTCCTTCAGTCTGTCCAGGTCATTTTGCTTAACATCAAAACTTGAAGTCCGAATATTTAGCATACCTATTTCACAAGGAATAACAGCTTCTGTTCCATATGTGAGTGAAAATGGGGTCTCTCTCGTTGCCGATCTTGGCAAGGTTCAGTAAGCCCACAGAACATTGTAAAGTTCATCTACCCAGAGCCCTTTTGATGCATCAAGTCTTTTCTTCAGTCCAGTAAGAATGGTTCAGTTAGTTACCTCGGTCATGCCGTTTGACTGCGGGTGGTATACCGAAGCAAAATAAAGCTGGATCTTCAACTCCGAGTAATATCCCCTGAATGCTGCACAATCGAACTATTTCCCATTGTCCGTTATAATGGAATGTGGGATCTTGAACCTTGTAATGATGGACTTCTAGACAAACTTGATAATATTCAACGGGGTGATTGTTGCTAAGGGTTCTGCTTCTACCCATTTTGTGAAATGGTCCACTGCCACCACTAAGAATTTCTGTTGTCCGGTCACTAAGGGAAAAGGGCCTACAATGTCGATTCCCCACTGAGCAAATGGCCAAGGACTGTGAATTGGAACCTGAGCAATAGGCTTTGGATGATTCAAATTACCGAACCGTTGGCACTTATCACATTTCCAGAATAGTTCTTTTGCATCCTTCTCTATGCTTGGCCAATAATACCCCTGCAATAATGCTTTTCGAGCTACCGCTTGCACTCCCTCATGTGCTCCGCAAATGCCCTCATGGATCTCTCTCAATATGTAATCACCTTCTTCCATGCTCAAGCATTTCGCCCAAGGAGCTGAGAAAGATTGCTTGTACAACTGATCATCCATAATTGCATAATGGCTAGATCGCCGAACCACTTTCTGAGCTTGGACTTGATCTTCTGGAAGAGATCCGGTACTCAAATATTGGTAAATTTACCAAGTATCTAGCTAACCACAAGCTGAGAATCAGAAAAAATAGTTAGTGAGTCCGGTTTTACCTCGATGGCGAGTTATAGGCCAAAGCTAAGGGCTTCGTATTTCGCCACGTTTTTAGTTGCTTGAAAAGCTATGTGAGCCATTCCCCCGACTATTATCTTTCCTGGGCCAATTAGGACCACTCCGGCTCCAGCACCTATGGATGAGTATGCTCCGTCTATGTACAACTTCTAAGAGCACGGACTTGGCTCCTGTAGGGGTGCATGCAACTCTGCTATGAAGTCAGCTAAGACTTGGCCCTTCATTGATGGGCGCGCCTCATACCGGACATCAAATTCTCCTAACCGAGCCGCCCATTCAGTAATCCTACTAGAGGCTTCTGGCTTCTGCAACACTTTTTTAAGATTCGTGTTCGTCCTGACTATCACAGTGTGTGCCTGGAAGTAAGGATGCAGCTTAATGGCAGATGTTGCCAGTGCAAAGGCGAGCTGTTCAAGTATGGGGTATCACAGTTCGACGCCTCTCAAGACCTTACTGGTGTAATAGATGGGGAACTGTTGGCTACCCTCTTCCCTTATCAGAACCAAACCCAAAGCTCTAGATGAAACTGCAAGGTAAATATACAGGACTCAGCAGAGGGGGTGTGGTAAGAAAGTGCTTCAACTCCTCAAAGGCTTTTTGACAATCTGGAGTCCACTCAAAACCCTTCACTTTCTTAAGAGTGTTATAAAAAGGTAGACCCCTTTTAGCCGAATAGGAAATAAATCTGCCTAGAGCTGTTACCCTTCCATTGAGTTTTTGAACTTACCTTTTCGACTTCGGTGGTTCCATCTCCAAAATGGCTTGTGATTTTTGCCGGCTTAGCCTGTATTCCCCTTTTAGAAATCATGTACCCCAGGAATTTTCCGAATTGCACCCCGAAAGCACACTTTTTCAGATTTAGCTTTAAACCGAACTTTCTCAAAATCCTGAAAGTCTCCGCAAGCTCGATTGGTAAGCTTTCTGCTATCTTGCTATTGACAATCATGTCATCCACATGGACTTCTATATTCCTCCCCAGCTGATCTGCAAACATTCTATTCATTAATCTCTGGTATGTGGCCCCGGTATTCTTCAGCCCAAACGGCATGACTCGGTAACAATAAGTAGCCCGGTGTGTGACAAAAGCAGTTTTCTCTTCATCGCTCTAGTTCATAGGGATTTGGTGATATCTCACAGAGGCATCCAAAAAGGCATATTCGTCGAATCCCAAAGTGGAGTCAACCAGGAGATCAATGTTGGGTGGTGGGTAGCAATCTTTGGGACAGGTCTTGTTCAAGTCTGTAAAATCGACACACATCCATTTTCCATTAGATTTCTTTACTAACACCCCGTTTGACAGCCAGTCCGGGTAGAGCACCTCCCTTATAAATCCATTTTTTAACAATGTATTTACTTCCTCTGACATCACCAACTGCCGCTTAGGAGCATGATTTCTCTTCTTCTGCTTAACAGGCTTGCAGCTAGGTTGCACATTAAGAGTGTGACATATTACCTCGGAAGAAACCCCCTTGATGTCCGAAGGCTACCAGGCGAACACATGTTCGTATTCTGATAACACGGCTACTAGTGCCTCTTTCTCCTTGCCTGCTTTACTGGCGGTGATCTTGACCACCATTCCTGGCGAGAGTTCCACTTCCTGAAGTAAATCCACCGGTTCAGCATTCTTTGCTGTTGGAACATCTAGCGCATCCAATGGTAGAGCCTGATCTGCCTCTTTTAGCATAGTGACATATATTTCTCGGGCTGCCTTTTGATTTCCCCGAAGTATTGCCACCCTTTCGAGAATAGGAATCTTCACAAGCAGCTTACGCATAGAGATGTAAGCATCCACTCCTACTAAAAGAGGTCGCCCAATGATCACATTATAGGCAAGTGGTATGTCAACCACCATTAAACAACTCCTGCAATTGCACACACTATCCTCATCCCCGAGCTGCAATTCTAACATGGCCGATCCTTCAACTTTGATCGGTTGCCCAAATACGTCGATGAACGGAGCTGACATGGACTCCAACTTATTAGCCGACATTCTCAATGCTCTGTAGGCATGCAAGGTGATGAGATTCACCGCACTCCCTGTATTTACCAAAATCCTCTAGACTAGATAATCTTGTATAAGGGCTTCCACAACCAACGAGTCGGTATGAGGCATCCGAACATGGGCTTCGCCCACCTTCGAAAATGTTACCTTATAGCTCTCTGTACTATGGCCGGCCCCTAAAGAAAATACCTCCTTTGTTGTTCGCTTTCTAAACTCCTCAAAGACGTCATAATGCTTGCCTCCTGCAATGACGTGGATCACCCCGGCTAGAGCTTTTTTACTTGAACTAGCTCCATTGTCCTGCCTTCATGGTGATGGGGACCTATCTCGGCCTCTCTTATCTTTACCCTTTATGAATTGTCCGAGCTTACCATTCCGGACTAAATACTCGATTTTGTGCTTCAACTGGCGATAATCATTCGTTTGATGGCCTTTGTCCTTATGAAAGGCACAGTAAAGGCTCTGGTCTCTACTAGGATCTTCTCTCATGGGGCGCGGCCAGTTGACCCGCTCATTCTCCTTCATCTAGGCCAGAATTTGGGACCTTGAGGCTGTTAAAGGTGTGAATCGCTCATCTGTTCTGTCATTTGAGGTCGGCTTTGTGACCAGGAAGGCTCGGTTGGAATTGCTAGACCCTCTACCTCTAACATCATCTTGACCGCCATTATTTCTATCCAGGCCTGGGTGGAATGCCCTATCCGAGTCTCGAGCTTGTGAACTATACCTGAGGCACCGAGATTCGTCCATTCGGATATATTTGTGAGCCCAGGACATGAGTTCGGTGAAGTCGCCAAGTGGCTTCTTGCTGAGGGAATCACTAAAATCTTGGCACCTGGTATTGCGGATGAGAGCATTGATAGCCACTCCAGGTTCAAGTTCTGGATGTCCATAGCAACTGCATAAATTTTTCAACATAAGCTCGGAGTGCTTCTCCCTTGTCTCAGTGAACCATCGTGAGGTCGGCCGATACATTTGCTGGCCTTATGGCAGCAACGAACTTAGCGATGAACATATCGTTGAACTGTTCAAAGCTATAAATAGAGTTCTCAGGGAGATTACGAAACCAAATCTGCGCAGAATCAGTAAGAGTTTAGGGAAAAATTTTGCACAAAGCAGCATCTTCCGTGGTGTGTACCAGCATGGTGTGATAAAATTCATCCAAATGAACTCGGGGGTCTGTACTGCCGCTATACTTTGGCAGGTTCGGCAATCTTATCTGTGGGAAGGGAGCGGCCAGGATATCCCTAGAGAATGGAGATCGAAAACTATGCTGGTACTGCGGTTTTGGAACTTTTGCATTCTTTCTTCGAACATTCTTTCAAACTGTTCGGCCGTCAAAGTTATTGTGGTGCCAGGAGCCAGGGTGCTTGGTAAAGGTAGTGGTGTTTGGACAGGGAATTATGTTGTTATGGTCATTTGTGTAAGGTGTGTTGTAATCGGAGTGTTTTTAGGTGCTGCTGGTGGTGTTTGAGCCACCATAGCTGACAGAGCTGTCAAGAGGGTTTGGGCTGCTTGAGGTGTTAAGCCTAGGATTGTGGGGACATTTATGGGTGCTTGTGGTGTTGCCGGCGTATGAACTTGTGTTTGGGGGAAAGGTTGTCTTGCTGGGAGTGGGGAAACTTGCTCTGGTTGAGTTGGTTGTAAACTTTGGAGGAGTTAGCCAAGAAGGTTGGCCGGAGGCTGGGTTGCAGCGTTGGACTGGTTGGCTGATGGAGCAGCAGAGACAGGCAAATCGGAAAAAAGATCCATTGTTGACTAAAATCAGTGGAGTGTTCCGCGCTCACTGCACCAAATGATAATGGTTGAATTTCTTGAAGCGTTTCTTCGAATTAATCACCTGAAAAGATTAACAAAACCGATGGGGTTCCGATGATGGAAGCTCCGACGATCAAGTTAGTGAATTGACTAAAGAGGATTTTCTGTAAAAAGAATTCAGAGAGAGATAAATGCACCTGATGGTTTTCTTTATATAGAGCTCTTTTGCTAGACCAAATAGGAAATTAAATCCCGAATTGGAGGAAATCACCTTAATCTCTTGATTAGTACTTGATTCCTATTTTGTGAGGATTTGTTGAGTGATTTTTGGTACTTTCCATCATTAAGGAATCAGAATCTGCGTAATATTTGGAAAATATCTGTGAATAATGACTTTCTATATTCTGATACCTAGCTGTTAAGGTAACCGAACTACTAATATGACCGAATATTCGAATGAGCCCGGTTACCTAATTCTTCGCCTGAGAGTCCATTTCTGGACATGCGCTCGGAGAAGGGCTACCTATCTCTTGCTTAAAGAGTCCGGTTATCAGTCATATACTTTTACAACGTATACTTTCTGTTGGCATTCATGGAAGTTTAAGAAAGGAAGTATGTAGTGTATTGGCCGAATGATTTTTTCCAATGTCTGTGTTGTAAGAAGTTAGATAGAATAAATTGAAAAAAATGAAAGATGGCATTTGTCTAATTTTATGCAAGTTAGAAATGATATATCCACCTGCTTTTTTGATATCATGGTTCATTTATCAATTCATTTACCAAATGAGGCATTACTTGGTGGACCGGTTCAATTCCGTTAGATGTATCCTACTGAAAGGTAATATAAAAAGTAAAAAAAAATTGACATTATTTATTTCTTAGTTGTTATAGATAATTAGATTTTCTTTTTTCTTTTTTTTTTCTTACAAGATCATTATGTGAATTAAAGCAAAGTGTGTGTAACAGAGCTCATCCAGAAGGGTCGATTGCAGAAGCTTATATTGCCAAAGAGTGTATAAGTTTTTGCTCTATGTATTTGAAGGGTATTGAAACTCGTTTTAATCGTGATAAGCGAAATTATGACATTTGCAATGATGGTGGTCTATCAATTTTCTGACAAAAGTGTCGACCTTATGGTGCAACAAAATATATTGAGTTATCAAATGAAACATTCAATACGACACAGTGGTTTGTCTTGCAAAATTGTGATGAAGTTGAGCAATATTTTGAGTAAGCACATACATGAACTTATGACTATAATATTAAGATGAATGTAAAACTTATAGTTTCTTTTCTCTTTATTAGAAAGCACAAAGAAGAACTACAGTTAGAAGGCTGTAAAAACATTGAACAAACCCACAAAGAGAAATTTCGAATATGGTTTCATCAACATGTAAGCTTTGTATTTAGCATAATATGGATTCAAAATTTAAATATAATAGCTCTCTAAATAATTTTGTTTGCTTTGTCTAGATGTCACAGTTATACAACGAGGAATAATCAAATGTATTTGAAGCTTTGTATGCACTTTCATATGCACCCCGTAGGTGTGTTAAGAAGTACAGTGGGTGCATAGTGAATAGAGTGAGGTTTCTCACTAAGGAACGTGATAGCAGGCGTAGAAGTCAAAATAGTGGCATTTCTGTTAAGGGAAATCATGGTGATGAAATTATTGATTTTTATGGGGTATTAGATGATATGATTCAACTAGACTATGTGAATGACAAACATGTTATACTTTTCAAGTGTGAATGGTTTGACCTTGGTAGGAAAAAAAAGGATTCAAAAGGAAGGGAGTATAACTAGTGTCAAAGTAAATGGGAGGTGGTATGAAAATGATTCTTATATTTTAGCAGACCAAGCAAAACAAGTTTTCTATATTAATGATCCTAAGCTAGGAAGTGAATAGCAAGTGGTACAACCATTTCAACATAGACATATTTATGACATTGATGAGATCCAAGATGAAGCTTTAAATATAGATGAAGTTATTGAAGATGAAGTGTACCAGGAGAATAGGATTGATGAAGAATTTGAAGTGGATACCACTGAAATCCCTATGTTAAATAGATTGGATATAAACACTGAGGACTTGGATTCATTGATAATCCCAAGTCTCCCTAAAGTGGATGGAAATGAAAATATCATTAATGACAATCAAGATGATGATGAGGTTATCTTAGATGATACTTTGGTTGATTATTGTAATAGTGATGAAGATATTGGCAACTTAACTGATCATGATGTAGATGATGATGAAGATGATGAAGAAGAAGATGATGGCATCATATGATTGGCTTTCAGTTGTGATAATTTAGGAGCTCCTACATTGTTACAGTTTTAAATGTTCTGGCTTTTTTTTGCATCAATTTTAGTTATTAATTGAATTGTTTTCTGCATACCTGCATTTTAAATAAGGATGTCAATGTTTTTTTTTAATCTGCCATTAATATAGTGTATTTTATATGATAAAACCTATCATTATTAAAAATCTAATTTAGGTCTCAGTGATGATAAAGCAATACCTGTTAAATTTGTATATTACCTTTTGATAATTAAAATATAGAATTTTGTGTTAAGAAATTTTAAATCATATAATTAAAAATAATTAGATATTTGACGGCCGTAAGTTTTGTTAGAAGAATTCCATAATTTAAGAGGTAATTGTTTTAGTTAATATTATTTTTTTACCACAAATTGTTCATTCATTTATATTGATGAAATCCATACAGGTTAAATAATGGCTCCTGGTAAGACAATTGCTCCTAGTACCTCAAGAGACATGCTGAGTCATCCAATCATTCAAGCATCAGAGGACTCTTGGATAGGATGAATTATGCAAGTATAGCAAATGAAAAATCCTCAAAGATCACAACAAAGACACGCAGTCAAGTTTTAACAGAAGAATCACCGGTAGATTCCTCACCTGACCAAGGAAATTCAAGTGCTCTTGTTCCATCAGAAGAACCACCACATGGTTCCTCACTGGACATAGGTTTTGAATTCTAAATTTTGAATTAGCTATATATGTTAGGCTATTTGCATTATTTTAAGGCAGCCTACATGTTTGACTTTGATTATTTCATTTTATAGGAACTAACTCTAAAAAGAGGGTTCGAGGACAAACTATGGGAAAAAAATCTTATAAAGGCCGCGACTACTATAGGAAGTAAAATGAAGATTAATGTGGATACCGATATAGGAAGGCCAGTAACGACAGATGCATCAGTAAAATTTGCAAGTCAGATCGGAGTTGTGACTCGAGATGTCATTTCAGTACCTGTTAAATGGTTGGAATTAAAGAAAGATGATTTAAATCCAGCCTTTCGCCACTTGGATGTAAATAAAAATATTAATCTCTATAAGACATTATTATTTGTCTTATTTTTCTTCTATATTTAAGATATAAGCCTAATAGCTAATCGCCATGTGGATGACTGTGGTCATGCCACGTGGTACTGACGTGTCACCTGCATGCTAGGTGGCGCAATGAGGGGGCGACACGTGGAAGACTGAGGTATGCCACATGTCGTTGATGATGTGTCAAAAGTGAGATGTGTCCCAATGAAATTTCGCCACGTGGTTGATGACGTGTACCAATTGTGCCATGTGGGTGCCAGTTGGACCAGTAGTTATTCACCGCGTGTCACATTGTGGTTGTGACACGTGGCTAGTCGAGAGGGAGATCGCGTGTGGTGGCACATGGGTGCATCTCCCTCCCTCCATCGGCGCATGCGGCGTTCTCTGACCTCCAAATTAGCTCCATTTTTTCTCAAATATGTTTTTCAAAATATTTCTGATTTATTGATCATTTTTTTGTACTTTATTTAATGACCATAACATATATTTTTATTTTTTAAAAAATAAATAATATAATAATTATGGAAAATGTGTTTTCTATTTTTAAAATATTTTGAAAATTTTTGTGTATTTTTTATGTCCTTATTTATTGATTGAAATGTGTTTCAATCATGTGTATTTATAAATGAGTGTATTAACCATTTAAATTTTTGTAATGTATTTCAGAAATATTGATAAGGACACCTATGATTCCTAGGACCCCACATGGGATTGGTTTAAAAAATGCAAAAGTGCGTTTAATAAGCAATATGAGGATGCGAAGAAATATCCGAGCTGATGATATTCATGATATAGTGCGTCATATATTGACTATGCAGGAAGAAATGTAAGAGTGCATTTGGATAGGAGGTTTAAGCCTAGGAAGGGATGATAGAGTCATAATCAAAGTGTTGATTAACTCTTTTGGATATCATCCAGTACTAAGGGAGCTATTGGAAACTACTTGGTACATAGAAGATAGAGTTTATAGAAAATCTATTATCCATTTTTTAGCTAGAATTGCCAAAAGATGAGTATTGAGGAGTAACATTTAATCTGTGATAAAATTGAGAAGTTGACGTAGTGTGCATCGTCCATGGCTTCATCAGCGAACTTATGAGTTACCTGTTAAATTAATGAAGATGGTTAAAGAATCAGTCCCAGTTTTTAAGAAGATTTTGAGAAGATCTAGTTTTCTAGAATAGTTGACATGAGTGTCAATTATAATTAGCATTTATTTTTTATTAAATAGAATTTATGTTTCCTATTATTATTTGACATGAGTGTCTTATTTTAGGATTATTGGATTTATTTATTGGTTGAATGAATGTATTTATTTTTGGCATTTTATTTTTTTTATAAACGTGTTTATTTAAAAACGTTAATTGTCTTATAATATTTTATGAGTAAAATGATTGCATGTTTATTAAGTAGAGACTTAATAAGATAAAAACCAATAAAATTTTTCTCATAAGTTTAAGAACTTGTTAATCCAATAATTATGATTTACTATGCATGAAATCTTAACCTGTAAAGTTGGACATTAGAAATTAGAAGGTAATTGGTACTTCTAGTAACCTTTTCGAATTTGAGTCTAATAAAAAACTTTATTAGGTTATTATTTTAGTTGTATAGTAAATTGCATGTATTGTCTAATCTCCTATAATAACGTGCAACTTTGTTCCATTTGAATCAGAGGATACAAATGGCTTCTGCTGTCAAATCAATTTTTGCTGAATTAAACAAAGACTTAAAATTGAATGGCGATAATTATGAAATTTGGAGTATGAAGATCCAGTATGTGCTTGAGGAGCACGAGACTCTTGAAACCTTAAGTTCATTTATGGCTGAACCTGAGGATGGCAATACGGCCTAGCATAGGCAGGACCAAGATGTCTATTTGGCATGAAAGAAAAAGAATTTTACTGATCATCCTGCTGAGTGCTATGGAGGATGATATAACTAAGCAATTCTGCAAGTATCAAAACACAATGAATCTGTGGATTACTTTGCATGAGAAGTTCAGAGGAGTGACTCTGACTAAACTCCGATTTTTGACTATTAAATTTGATACTTATCAGAAAAAATCTTATCATTAAATCCGAAAACATCTCAGAGAGATGGAGAACATGATGAGTGAGCTTAGTGAATATGGTCATAAGTTAACCAACGAGCAGTAGGTCCAAGGTGTCATCCATTCCTTACCCAAAAGTTAGAAGCATATGAAAATACAACTGACTCATATGGACAGTGTCAAGACATTTGAGGATATTGCTCGTCACTTGGAGCTAGAAGAGGACAGACTGGCATCAATTAAGGTCAATGCTGAAGTGCATATGGTACAGTCCCGTTCAGGTGGAATGAATTCAAACTAAAACAAAAGGACAAGCTTCAAAGCTCTGGATAAGGAACTTGCCAAGAAGAATAAAAGGCAAAAGAAGTAACAAAATTTTAAGAGGTCCAAAGGCAAGAAAAAGATAAACATTTCAAAAGTGAAATGTTTTAACTGCCAACAGAAATGATACTATGCAAAAGACTGCACTGTGCCCAATCAGGTACACTATTCTGACTCAAGAGTGAGTGAGATTTGTGTATCAAGTTCTGTATTATTAACTGAATTTCATCTTTTGTGGGTGGTTGAGTCAGGAGCAACGAACCACATAACAAAGGATCGAGATACTTTTGTTGAATACCGGAGAATACCATATGGAGCAAAATATATATATGTAGGAAATGACACCAGAGTGCCAGTTCGAGGGATTAATGCGTGTAGATTAGTCTTACATAAAGGCTAAACCCTGCTCCCACATGATGTGCTCTATGTTCCAGATATTCGTAGGAATTTAGTTTCTGTTCTTGTGTTATTGAAACTTGGTTTTAATTTGCATTTTAAAGATGACAGTATGCGCTTATATTTGGGTGATGTTTATTATAGTTTTGATTTTATTTTGAACATTTTTATTGTTTTGGACATTAATCCTGACTTTGTGAATAAAAATAGTTTTTCTTTAATTTCTTTTAGTTTACATAGTAATGAGAATCATGTGAAATTATGGCATGCTAGATTATACCATATTGGGCAAGATCAAATGAGTTAGTTAGCCAAAACTGGTTTATTAGGTTATTTAAATTAGGTTGAATTGCCTAAGCGTAAGCATTGCCTAAAAGGAAAACTAGTGAGAAAACCGTTCCAAAAAGGAACTAAAACTGAATTTCCATTGCAATTAGTTCATTCTGATGTATGTGGTCCAATGAACGTGAGGGCAAGGCATGGGGCCTACTACTTCATCACATTTATAGATGACTATACTCTCATAAGTCAAAAGCATTGAGTTGCTTCAAAACTGTTATGAACTTAGTTGAGAATCAATTAGACAAAAAGATCAAAGTTTTAAGAACTGATTGAGGTCGAAAATATCTTTCAGATAAATTTAAGGCTTTATGTGATGACAAACGGATTGAACATCAGTTGTTTATTCCCAAAACTCCACAATAAAATGGGGTTACGAAAAGGAGAAATAGGACTTTCCTTGATATGGTTAGATCTATAATGGCAGAGGCAAATTTGCCTATCTCCTATTGGGGAGATGTTTTATTAACTGACACATATGTTCTAAACTGAGTGCCCTCTAAATCTGTCACATGTACACCTTATGAGTTGTGGATTGATCAACAGCCTGACCTAACCACTTAAGACCTTGGGTTTGTGCTACTTACGTCCATGATACCTCAAGTAAATTTGGTAAATTGGGACCAAGAGGTAAAAAGAGTATATTTGTGAGATATTCTGAAGTATCAAAAAAATACGTTTTCATGGGTGAGCAAGATAATGGTACAGTGACTGAATTTGAATCACGAGATATCATATTCTTGAAAATGAGTTTCCAAAGTTGGGCGAAGTAAATCAAGATTTCACTTTCTATGAAACTCAAAAAGACTAACCATTAGGATCACTCCATCCGAGTGGGAGGGAGTTAGAGGAAGAAAGTCAAAACCTTCCTCCTACATATGATCCGGATATTCGAGATCCAGTTTTGAGTGGGAGCATTCCCGACTCCAGTGGGAGTATGGAACATGATCCCAGTGGCATTTCGAAATACAATGAATATATAAGACATGTTTATCAAAATTCGGAATTGCGTAAGTCTAAAAGGATAAGTGTTCTTCGCCGATGATTTGAGATCAAAGGCTTGAACGAAACCCTTTTGGTTAACCCACAAGATGAGAAAGAGTCTAAAAATATTAAATAGGCCTTCTCATGCCCAGCTGACGCGTACTCAGCAAGTGTACTGAATCGGCAAGTAATATAGTGGAATATAATTAAGACCACAAGTTATCGAACCCAAGGGACTGTGGCCGACTCTTTTGGCCAACACAGTCGCAATCCATCCAATAGATATTTTCTTTACTTTCTTTGGATTGCCCTGGAGGTCTTCAAACTTTTTCAATAAATAATAGGCTCCATTTAGCCTTACCTGGTGGACCATACAGTAGAGAAATAGTGCCTCTGATTGGTTCACTGCACCTGCTGCCTCAATATGTCCATAAAATGAAAGTGAGAAAAACCTGTGTAAAATTCGCAGTGTATGATCCCTCAAATAATGGGCTTTGGACTGCCCAGTCACATATCTGGTGGCGGTGATGGGATCTCGGATTGCTGCCCATATGGTTTGCTTGTCCAAATCAGCTATATAACGAGCACCATCAACTGGGAATCCAAGTGCCTCCGCAAAATCATGAAAGGGCATAGTGTACTTGGTCTGATTCAGCCAAAAAATTACCTCACCAACATCTTCTTCGTCCTCTGTATCAATCTTGCATGTTACTCTTGCAAGGAAATCTCTAGTCAAGTTTGGATATACTTTCTCCTTCTTTGCAAAAAATTCTGTCCATCCTATCCCAGCGATCAACCCCTCAATTTCATCTCTAATGTCCACGTTCCCTAAAGAAGTGAAGTCCAGAAAAGTGGAGGGGACATAGGTTGCAGCAGTGAAGTCCTTGTATGCGGGACGGCATCGAGTAGGTACCCAAGAAGGTACCAAATCGCCTCTCCCTTGAGAAGATGATGCTTGACTGGTTCTGGGTCGTTTAGGGGCCACTGCAGTTACAATTGAAGATAAATCAGAGTAGCAAAACAATGTGGCTACCAGCAAGTATAAGTAACTTAATTTAAAACGACAATGCTAGCATAATACAATTGAACATAAAATTTAGCTAGCTCTTAATGCAAATTCACTCTATCTCAAGCAGCAATTAAAATAGAAGGCCATCACATTCCTACTCGCACAATCTTCACTCAAGATTATGACGTTTGCAAAATTTGATTCAACTTGCTAGGATGGGTGAATTGTATGATAGAACCAAGACAAAAGAATCTCAACAATGCATACTAATTGTTTCTGACCAATAACATAAACAATAAGAATTACATGTTCATTCAGACAGTCTATCAAACACTTGGTGAGCAGAAATTTTTGACAAATCCAAAACTCTCAATTCTGTAATTCCTAACCCCAACATGAATCACAGGGTATCAAGAACCCACAATCACACAATGAAAACACAAAAATACATGATTTCAGCAAACAAGGAAATGAAATTCGTTCATTCAAGTATTTTATCAAACACTTGGTAGGCATGAATTTTGTTGCACACAATCATGCAAAATTGATGAAATTCCAACCCCCATTTTTTTAATCAGCAACGAAATCGTAGACAAAACACACCGAATTAACTAATCCACGCTTTAAATCCAGAAAGAAGGAGCAAGATAGAAAATTAAAAGAAGAAAATCTAAAAACTAATAAGAACAGAAAAGAAACGAAAAAAAAATAATAAAATAGAAGAGAAAGGATAAAACTTACTTGAATTTGATGCTAATTAGGCCGAATTTATGCTTGATGGACAAATTAACCCACGAAAATGGAAGACAACGAATTGATGGAGGAAAATAAAAGAAAAAGAAAGAGGGAGGGCGAGAGAGATAGGCGAGAGGGAAGATGGGGATTTGATTTTGTGTTTTAAAAATTAAAGTTTAACTGGCAGTTAACAATTAAAAACCGAAATTTTTTACCTTACACGGCGGTGAGAGATTGCCTCACCGCCGTGTAAATCGCGACTGGGCACATATTTTTCAAAAATAAGAATTTCACACGGCGGTGAGATATTTCCTCACCGCCGTGTAAAAACTCCACTGCACTTCAATTTTTCGATGATATAATTTTCACACGGCGGTGAGGGATTTCTTCACCGCCGTGTAACCTGAAATTTTTCCGCCAAAAATTTTAAGTTTGCATAAGTTTCTCCCCATCTTTCTTCTCACAAATTCTGCACCCTTCCTCAACACAAATTCAACATGAAATGACAATGATATTGATTTATGCAAATGACTAAAAATACACACATTGAAAATAAAAATAGCAAGGTTTAGGAATTTATTTAGTTCTGATTTTTAAGTCTCAGCTAGACTTTCACGTACCTCATTCTTCGTCCAATAAAATAGCCACTGCTGCACCTTCAGCATGGTTTACAAAATAAGGTTTTAAACGATGACCATTTACCTTAAATTTCGTACTTCCAGATTGCTTTCTGATGGTAACAGCTCCGAACTTTTCGACCGCGACGACTTCAAAAGGACCCGTCCACTTTGATTTTAATTTTCCAGGGAACAATCGCAACCTGCTGTCATATAACAAAACTTTCATTCCTGGAACAAATTCTTTTCTTACTATCCTTCGATCATGCCATTTTTTTGTGTTGCTCTTGTACTTCTCAGCATGATTATATGCCCAAAATCTGAACTCCTCCAATTCATTCAGCTGTAGGGACCTGCATTTTCCTGCACTTTCAAGATCAAAGTTCAAAAATTTCGTAGCCCAATATGCCTTATGTTCTAACTCGACCGGAAGATGACATGACTTTCCAAACATCAGCCTAAATGGGGACATTCCAATGGGTGTCTTAAAAGCTGTTCTATAAGCCCAAAGAGCGTCATCTAGCTTAAGGGACCAATCCTTCCTAGATACACTGACTGTTTTCTCTAAAATAGCTTTCAACTCTCTATTGGATACCTCAACCTGTCCATTGGCCTGAGCATGATAAGGGGTTGTAACCTTATGTCTAACACCAAATTTTTTCAATAAAGCTTTAAATTGATGGTTCACAAAATGTTTACCACCGTCACTGATGATTGCTCTCGGGGTTCCATATCGAGTAAATATATTTTTCCTCAAAAATTTAAGCACAACCTTGGCATCACAGGTTTTAGTGGCCACAGCCTCTACCCACTTACTTACGTAATCAACGGCCACTAAAATATATTCATAACCATAGGAAACCGGAAAGGGTCCCATAAAGTCAATTCCCCATACATCAAAAAGCTTTACCTCAAGCATATTGGTCAAGGGCATCTCATCTCTCTTTGATATATTCCCTACTCTCTGGCATCTATCACAAGCTTTCACATAAGATTGAACATCTTTAAACATTGTAGGCCAAAAGAACCCAGAAGATAAAATTTTCATTACCGTTCTGTTTGGTCCATGATGTCCACCAGCTTCTCCACTATGACAGGCTGTGATAATCTCACCTTTCTCCTCATCTGGAATACATCTTCTCAGCACTTGATCTGCACACAAACGAAATAAATAAGGATCATCCCAAATATAATGCTTTGCATCAGCTTTCAATTTCTTTTTCTGCTGCCATGTGAAATCCTTTGGCATAAATCCCCCTGCGAGAAAATTAGCTAAATTAGCAAACCAAGGAACAGAAATCTCATTTTCAAACAAAGCACAAATATGTTCATCAGGGAATAAATCTGAAATCTCCCCTTTCTCAATGTGAGCATTTTCCAGTCTTGACAAATGGTCTGCTACAAAATTTTCTGCTCCCTTCTTATCTTTAATTTCCAGGTCGAATTCTTGCAGTAAAAGTACCCATCTGATCAGTCTTGGTTTGGATTCCTTCTTTGCAAATAGGTGTCTCAAGGCAGCATGGTCAGACCACACCACAATTCTTGCTCCCAGCAAATATTGCCTGAATTTTTCGAATGCATACACAATTGCAAGAAGTTCCTGGTCCGTTGTGGTGTAGTTCATTTGAGCTCCGGTCAAAATGTGACTTGCATAATAAACCGCACAAAATACCTTCTCTCTTCGCTGCCCAAGTACTGCACCAACTGCAAAATTACTAGCGTCACACATTAATTCAAAAGGCAAATTCCAATCCGGAGAAATAATCATCGGGGCTGAAATGAGCCTCTATTTCAAAGTCTGAAAAGCCAGCATACATTCATCGTCAAAATTAAAAGGGGCATCTTTCATCAACAAATTGGATAGAGGTTTAGCAATTTTTGAAAAATCTTTGATAAACCGGCGGTAAAATCCTGCATGTCCCAAGAAACTTCTAATGCCTTTCACACTAGTTGGGGGTGGTAACTTTTCTATCACCTCTACCTTAGCCTTGTCAACCTCTATCCCCTTCTCAGAAATTTTGTGCCCAAGCACAATGCCTTCCCTTACCATGAAATGGCATTTTTCCCAATTCAGTACCAAGTTGGTCTTCTTACACCTTTCTAACACCATATCTAAATGCCTAAGGCAGCTCTCAAAATCACTCCCATAAATGGTAAAATTGTCCATGAACACCTCCATAAATTTCTCTATGAAGTCATGAAAGATTGCCATCATACACCGCTGAAATGTAGCTGGTGCGTTGCACAGCCCGAAGGGCATTCTCCTGTATGCAAAGGTGCCATAAGGACAGGTAAATGTGGTCTTTTCTTGATCTTCTGGAGCTATGGGTATTTGCATGTAACCTGAATATCCATCTAAAAAACAATAGAATCCATTTTCTGCCAATCTTTCCAACATTTGATCAATAAAAGGTAAAGGAAAATGATCCTTTCTGGTTGCATTATTTAACCTCCTGTAGTTTATGCACACTCTCCATCCTGTCACTGTGCGTGTGGGAATTAATTCATTTTTTTCGTTGGCTACAACTGTCATCCCTCCTTTCTTTGGTACACATTGGACTGGACTTATCCAATTGCTATCAGAAATGGGATAGATAATACCTGTATCAAGGAGCTTGAGTACCTCCTTTTTCACCACTTCTTGCATTGCTGGATTTAGCCGCCTTTGGGGTTGCACCACCGGTTTGAAATCAATTTCCATAGGTATCCGGTGTGTACAATAGCTGGGACTGATTCCTTTTAAATCTGAAGTTGACCAGCCAATTGCTCCTTTATGCTTCTTGAGTACTTCAATAAGCATTTCTTCTTCCAAACCTGTCAATAAAGATGAAATAATTACTGGTTTTGCATTAACTTCTAAAAATATATATTTTAAATGTGAAGGAAGAGGGTTAAGTTCAGAATGTGTATCCCCCTTTTCCAGGTTCAGTCCTTCTTCCTGTGTGTTTTCTTCTTCACTTTCTTGCTCCACAGCTGCAATTACTTCCTCATCTTCCAATTTTTCATTTTCCAAAGAATGCAGTAAATCCTCATTCACCGGATCAGCTTCTAACATTTCCTCTTGCACTTCTTCTACACACTTGTCTATTGTATCCACAAAATAAGCAGATTCTTCTATATCATCTGATGGATACCTTTGAGCTTTGTTCATATCAACAACTAATTTTTCATCATTGAATCTCAGGGTAACGGTTTGCCCATGCACATCAATCAAAGCTTTTGCTGTGTTTAAAAATGGTCTCCCCACAATAAGTGGTATTTTCCTATCCTCTTCCATTTCCATCACCACAAAGTCTACTGGAAAAATGAACTTTCCCACTCTCACTAACAGGTCCTCTATCACTCCCTTGGGTCGCCTTACCAACCTAT
Organism: Excoecaria cochinchinensis; assembly: GCA_947683425.1. Lineage (NCBI taxonomy): Eukaryota > Viridiplantae > Streptophyta > Magnoliopsida > Malpighiales > Euphorbiaceae > Excoecaria > Excoecaria cochinchinensis. The sequence goes on from CANTUQ010000050.1 coordinate 11,121,113, forward strand.
CCGCAAGTTGGAGTCTCATTCCCGTCTCCTTAAGATCACTAAGATTCAGCTTCCTGCAAATTGAATAAGGCATTAGATTTATGCTTGCACCTAAATCACACAAAGCATTACCATAAAAATTTTCACCAATAGCACAAGGTAAAGTGAAGCTACCTGGATCTTCTAATTTCTCAGGGATCTTGTTCATGATTATAGCACTGCAATTTTCTGTTAGTTGAATAGTTCCATGCCCTTCTAATTTCTTTTTATTAGAACATAGTTCTTTCATAAATTTAGCATAGTTGGGCATATGAGCTAAAGTTTCAGCAAATGGTAAATTAATGTGTAATTTTTTAAACATTTCTATAAACCTAGCTTTTTGCTCATTTTTCTTTTCCTGTCTAGCAACAGCAGGAAATGGCAGTCTATTTATATCGAGATCCTCTACCCTTGGATTCACTATACTTTTACCTTTGTCCTTTTTATGAGCATTTTCATTCATTTCTAAATTAGAGTTAGAATTACTTACCGTCCGTGTTGGCTCCTTCTCTTCTAAGGAAGAATTTTTACCTTGATCTTCTCTTTGTGCAACATCCTTTCCACTTCGCAGTGTAATTGCTTTTGCTTCCTCTTTTGGATTTCGATCCACATTTGATGGAAATGTTCCTGGCTGCCTTTGGGATACAGAATTTGCAAGCTGACCTAACTGAGTTTCCAGATTTCTCATAGAAGCATCTTGATTTCGGTTCCACTGCTCTTGAGATTTCCACCTAGCTTCTTGATTTGTCATGAATTGCTGCTGACTGTTTATGAAGCTAGCCACCATATCCTCAAGGTTTGGCTTTTTCTCTTGCATAGGTGGTCTAGGTTGGTATCCCGGTGGATGGTATGTTTGAGCTTGTGGTTGATTGAAGTTTTGTCCATGGTTGTGATGGGGTGGATATGGCATTTGGTATTGGTTGGATGTTTGGGGTTGGTATGAATGTCCTTGATTGTGCTGAGTACTTTGGTTGAAAGGTGGTCTTGCTGGTGGGTGAGAGGATGAAGCATTCTGATTTCCATCTTTCCAAGAAAAATTCGGGTGATTTCTCCAGCCCGGGTTGTATGAGTTACTATAAGGGTCACTCCTTCGATAATCCCCTACAGCATTAACATTTCCCATTGCTGCACTCTCTTGAGCATATTGCCCACTTTCATACCACTCATCTTCTTGAGAAACAGAGGCTACATTTTTCACTCTTAAGTTTTTCATCTCGTTCTGCATTGACTCCACCTGTGCCCTCAGCATTGACACTTCATCTACACTATGTATTCCTTGTCTTCTTGGGACTGATATAGGATTAGCCCACTGAGCGTCATTTGCTGCCATTTCATCCAGCAGCTGGAATGCTTCTTCTGGTATTCTATTCATAAAAGAACCTCCTGATGATGCATCCAGCAAAGATTTTGTTTGTGGTGAAATACCAGAATAAAATTGTTGCATCAGATGGTATATTGGTATTTCATGATGCGGACAGCTTCTTAACAATCTTCTGAATCTTTCCCAAGCCTCATAAAAAGGCTCATCACTCAATTGGCTAAATTGAAAAATGCTGTTGCGAATATTTGCTGTTTTTTTAGGTGGGAAAAATCTCATCAGAAACCTTTCTTGCAATTGATCCCAAGATGTAATTGACTGTCTTGGTAACATTTGTAACCACTCTCTTGCCTTTCCAATCAAAGTGAAAGGAAATAGTTTCAGTCTTACAGCATCAGGTGTCACTCCAGGAATCTGCACTGTGTCACTAATCTCCAAAAATAAATCCAGGTGTTGTGCAGGATCTTCCACTTCTGTTCCAGAAAATTGATTTCTTTGCACCATGTTGATAGTTGCTGGTTTCAGTTCAAATTGTACTCCTCTTGGCAGCACAATTGTCCTATGATCTTCAGTCCATCTTGGCACAGCATAGTCCCTTATCGTTCGCTGCCTAGGGACTTCTCCTCTATAATTTCTTGGTACCTCTTCTTGTGCCCTTGGCACGTGTTCGTTCTCGGGAGGAACTTCATCAATAGGGAGAGGATCATTTTCCATGTTGTTGTCTCTGTTGGCTCTCCTGTGTTGACGCAAAGTCCTATCGATTTCAGGGTCGTAGGGTGCTAATGATCCTTTTCTAACTCTGCTCATACACCACAACACCTGAAAAGAATAAAAATAATAAAATCAGAAAAATGAAAACACATACAAATAAAAATCAAAACTTACTGACAACGCTATTTTCCCGACAACGGCGCCAAAAACTTGACGCGTACTCAGCAAGTGTACTGAATCGGCAAGTAATATAGTGGAATATAATTAAGACCACAAGTTATCGAACCCAAGGGACTGTGTTGTGCAAGTGTTTGACAATTAATTATATGCTAAAGAATTCCCAATTATTTTGATTTGGTGATTGTTTAATGCAGAAGAATTAATAATCTAACTAATGATATTAATGTCTAAGAATATTAACGATTTAATAATACAGCAACTTGATAAAATAACTAAGAGATCTTGCTAAGGAATACCCATTCTCCCCAATAATATCATGTGAATACTTAATTCAACAATTTCATAAACAGTCAGTGAATAATCTAGCCTATACCATAGCTTGCCTTTCGGATCCAGCTTCTCTAAATTATGCACTTACCAATCCGGATTCAGCACATAAATTAGCATTATTACAGATCTTAAAGTTCTAAGTTAAATAATCCTACCATTCCGGATTCAGATATCAAACTCATTTATCTTCCACCATTCTGAACCTATTGAAATAAACATTCACAGATTTTAACTACCAATTCGGATTCATCAAATCAATGAAAGTTGATTAAAATAGAACGGAGCATGTGTACGTATTTATGGGCTGATTGCAATCAAAGTTTATCTTGGTAGATCTCCCCTTAACTTGCATTCAAACCAGCAACAACAGATAATTTCAAAGAAAATAAAACTGAAGTATATTTGTATGTATTTATGAACTGATTACAATTAAAGTTTATCTTGGTAGATCTCCCCTTAACTTGTATTCAAACCAGCAACAACAAATAAAATCAGAGAAGATAAAACTGAAGTATATGCATAATATAATCCATACAAAATATTCACATGATTTACTGGGGAATTAAGGCATCCCTTAACAAGAAATAAAATTACTCACTCATACTTAAAATAAAGACTGAATTAAATAGAAAGAAATTGATATTACCCATTTGAATCTGAAAATGAAAATCTTACAGTAAACCAAACGATGTTCTTCAACTGAGTCAGCTATTCCAACTTCCAAATTAAATTACAGAATTGAAATCTCAATTCTAAGAATTTTTAGATCTGAAATCCCAAAGTTTATTTTTCAGCCAAAATTAAAAATCCCTATTCTCAATCGTCTCCCTCTCTACTTCTGGACCCCCCTTAACTTCTCCAGAATCGTCCTCCTTTAAGCTAGTTTTTCCCCCAATAATCAAAGTCAAAAGTCTATTCGGTGGCCTCCAAATTTGATTTTTTTTTCCGGATTTGATTCACACAACAGATCTTAAAAGTTACACGGCGGTTAGAGATATCCTCACCGCCATGTAAATTTCTCTGGATAAAATATCATTCTGAAATTTTGGGGTTACACGGCGGTGAGGAAATTCTTCACCGCCGTGTAAATGTTCCAGGTGTGCTACCAATTTCTTTAATTTCGATTCACACGGCGGTGAAGAATTTTCTCACCGCCGTGTAAACACTCCAGTCTGCTTCCTTAATTTTTCTTCTCATGCTTCTGGCCTCCCGTCTCACACGGCGGTGAGAGATGTCTTCACCGCCGTGTAAACCACCTAAAATGTTGCCAAAACATCATAAATCTCCATTTAGTGCACCAAATAATATCAAATGACATTTTATCAAAAATTAACACAAATAACAACTTTTAGGCTAAGAAGTAATCTCTAAATTCACATCAAAACATTATTTAATTTAAACTTATCACCAGCTAAAGAAAAATTGATTAAAACAATGGAAGAAAAAATGGCATCCATGAGATCAAATCGTGTTTGGGAAATGGTTTATCTACCGGACGAACGCAAACCAATTAGGGATAAATGAATTCTCAAGGTAAAGCGAAAAGCTGATGGAAGTATCAAAAGATACAAAGCTCAGCTAGTCACTACACAACAGGAAGGGATTGACTATGAGGAGACTTTCTCACCTATTATAAGATTTGCATCTATAAGGTTAATTCTTATCATAGTGGCGAGTTTAGACCTAAAGCTGCATCAAATGGATGTGAAGACTACTTTTCTTAATGGAGAACTAAATGAAGAAATCTACATGGAACAACCTATAAGTTTCATTGAAAAAGGTAGCGAACATAAGGTTTATCGATTAAAAAGATCAATCTATGGCCTTAAACTGTCTTCAAGACAATGGTATTCGAGATGTCATGATACAATCATGTCGAATGGGTTCAACATGATTGATGAAGACCATTGTGTGTATAACAAAAGCTCTAAAAATAATTTTGTCATTTTAACATTGTATGTAGACGACATACTAATAGTTGGAATTGACAAAGAATACTTAAATCAAATCCAAGATTGGTTATCGTCCAACTTTGAAATGAAAGATATGGGTCATACAAACTACATTCTTCGAGTTAAGATTTCAAGAGATCATTCCAGAAGGTTGTTATCTCTTTCTTAAGAGACATATATCAACAAAATTCTTGAACGATTCAATATGTAGAACTGCAAACCCATAGACAGCCCCATTGCCAAGAATCAGTTTCTTAACAAAGAAATGTGTCTAAAGATGCCAGAAGAAGTGGAACATATGAGAAACGTTCCATATGCTAGTGCCGTGGGAAGTCTTATGTATTCAATATTGTGTATAAGACCTGATATTTGCTATGCAGTGGGCATGGCAAGTAGATATCAATCTAACCCAGGCGAGGCACATTGGAAAGCAGTTAAGAGGATACTTACATACCTCAAAGGTACAACAGATTATTCTCTCTGTTATCAAAGAAAGGATCTGCAATTGAGAGGATATACTGATGCTGATTGGGCGCGAGACATGGATGAGAGGAAATCCACTTCAGGTTTCATATTCTTGCTTGGCAAGGGTGCCATCTCATGGAGAGCAAGAAACAAACCTGTGTAGCCTTATCAACAATGGAAGCTGAATTTGTCGCTTTCGCAGCTGCAATATAAGAGGCAGTTTGGCTGAAATGATTAATGGATCATTTAAGTATAACTATCTCAGAGGAACCAGTAACAATCTATAGTGACAGTCAATTGTTGATAGCTTATACGAAAGATTCAAAATTTCATAATAGGACTAAGCATGTCGATATTAAGTATCAATATATGAAAAATGTTATTGCACAAGGAGATGCGAACTTACAGTACATATCTACATATGATATGATTGCTGATCCGTTAACTAAACCTGTAATGAAAGATGTGTTTGAGAGACATATTAGATTTCAGGATTTGAGTAAAATTTGATGTGTACTATTTTTATTTTTGTAATCCCTTAATATTATTATTTATGAATAATAATAAAGTTCATTGTTGGCAATACATGAGTGTAAATGTTTAATATGTAAACACTTACTGTTATTTATTTGAGTTTGAGTATATCAGACAGAGAAGTAGCCCACTCACAAGAGTGTTTACCTTAGTTTTGTCAATAAGTTGGAAAAAACTAAGATGAGGTGATTTTTGAACATATGAGAATGCTCGAGAGCCTATTCAAAATAAAAGAGTTGCCTTATAGAAATTACAAGATTAGTATTGTTAAGGTGTGAGATAAAATCATACATGAGGTTGTATACTTTAGAGTGAGATCCAAATAAGGATTGTATGGAATCTAATGGTCAGTAATATGTAACTATCATATTCTGTCTTAAAAACTAGAAGTAGTCCTTAAGTAAGCGGACTAAAGTTGGGTGCTTCGGTGCATTGCAACCTTACGCTTCTGTATGGTGTTTTATATACGCATTTTTTAAAATGTGACACATGCGCTCCTTTAAGGAAAGAAAAGAACACCATAACACATATTTTATATCGTGTGTGCTTAAGTGATCAAAGTAATGGGAATTTAATATTAATGATCTCAACTTTCCCTATTGTGAGACCATATTTATATTTTGATCCTTAGAACCTTTAACTTATCCCTGAAGTATGGTTCAATGTGGCTAGCTTAGTTAGTCTCCAAGAGATTCGAAAAAATTTAAGCCTGGCGGATCTAACAAGAAAAATGAGTTAAATCATGATATATGGCATATAATAAGAGGGAAAGATAACCTTTTGATCACATTCATAAGAGTTTGTGGTTCTTGTCTTAATCTTTCAGGAGCTTTTAAATTGTGATCTAGTTGCTCTTATCCCACACATGGGTAAAAGCCAGACCAGTGACCAAAAAGAAGGGATCCTTGTGATGCTTCCACATCAAATTTTAGTGCTACAAGAGTTAGGTACCGTTATTAATGTTACCTCCATTTATCCTATTTTTTCCCTTCAATTGAAATTGACAAAATACATTTTCGTACTTTTTTTAGTAGTGTCGTGGATGAAGTCAAATTGTATACTATATTTCAAATAGGGATAATATAAGCTCATTTTTTGTCCTTAAACTTTTTGAAATAAACAAATTATGTTTTCATAATATGTAGGCCAAAGGTGAATTTTTGCCCTTATCTTTTACCAAAATAGACAAATTTATCCCTAACGTTTATTTTGGGATAAATTTGCCCCTAATATTTATAAAATAGGGGATTTTTGCTCCCCGCTGTCAGTGGTGAACTAACATATTAACGGTCAAAATTACCGGTAATTGACGACAAGAGCAAAAATCTTCTATTTTACAAACATTAGGGGCAAATTTGCACGTTTGGAAAAATGTTAGGGGTAAAAATGTACTTTTGGCATCCAAACGTTTGATTCACGTATCAAATGGATGCATAACAAGTGTTTTACTAGCGGTCAACTAATGTATTAACGGTCAAAATTAGTGGCACTTAACGGCAAAAGCAAAAATTTTCCATTTTACAAATGTTAGGGGCAAATTTGCTTCAAAATAAATGTTGAGAGCAAATTCGCCTATTTTGGCAAACGATAGGAAAAAAATGCACCTTTAGTCTACTATGTAACTAATGTGCTTGAAATAGTGGGAAAATGCCTTTTTTTTTTTACAGCAACTAATCAAAAAATGTCATATAATTGTTACTTTTTAATTCTAATTCTCCTTCTAATAGCATTTAGACCAAATATGTCATATTAAAAATCTGACACTTCATAACTTATTTGCCTTTTCATGTGCAAATAAAAGTCGGTATATCCTGACATTTTTGAATTACCTCTAACTCAAAATATGTGATTAATATTTTTTTATTATTTTTGTTTCACAATTATATGTTTTATCCATCAAATAAAGCAAACAAAATTGATATGTAAATAATAATTTATCTTATTAAATATTATAAAACAACAACAACAACAACAACAACAACAACAACAACAACAATAATAATAATAATAATAATAATAATATTTCAAAAATTATAACAGTTAAGCAATTAATAATAACTAAATATAAATTTTTCACTACATTCAAATATTATTAATACCACTTTCATCCCACTAAGTTGTAACTTATGACACAAATAACCAATATTGAGGTAATCATTGTTTTTGCTAATTATATGAAATAGCATATTGAATACACTAATATAATTACATGATAATTTTATCCATGCTTAAAATATATAATGTTATTAGACAATATTGGTACATAATATATTTACAATTTCATTAATACAGGCTTATAATTTGTTTTTTGTTATTTTCTAATGAGCATAATGTTCAAGCTATTTATTATAATTGTACCACTTACAATAAGTTTTTTGTTCGACTAGTATTGTATCTCTAATTTTTAAAAAAATTTATTCACTAACTTTTATTATATCTTTCACACATATCAGAACTATTTATTTATATTTAATTACATGCTCACTGTTCCAAATTTTCATTAGAGACTTCAAATAAAATATTGGTAATGTCATGCAAATAGCTTATACCATTTTTGCTTCCATTTTTTGATGTCCTATCATTATAATTTTTTGTAATTTTTTATTAATTGTAATAATATGATTCAATATTATTATGTCCTTTCCAATTCGGCAGCTGTACAGATTATCCCATTTTTGGGTCAGAATTTCTCTTGTAATATCACTCATCATGACTCTTAGAATTAAATATATGCACAACATCTATCATATCAAATTATTAAAAATAAATGTTAAATTAAAATTAAATTTGTACATTTTCTTTTATTTATCATGTTACTTTATCAAATTAAATTTTTTTATATTATTTTATCAAATTAAAATTCAATAAAATTATATTTAAAATTTTATATAAATATTATGAAAATATCACTATAGCACAAAATAAAAAATACTTTAAAAAAATAAATTCACCATCAAACTTTAACAATAAGACAACATTTGCAAGTCATTCAACATTTTTAAAAAGAATTTAAGATAAATATAATAAAAAGTTGCAAATATTCAAAACATTTCATCAAATATAAATTATAGTTTTATTTTATTCATAACATATTAATCAAATTTTTCTAAATTTCAATTATTTTGTATTTATATTTAGTTTTTCCAGCAAAAAACATTGTTTTATGGATATTTTAAATAACACCAGGTTTTACTTGGTTCAAACCAATTTTTTCTGGTTCAACTCAGTTTTATTTTCAGTTCAGTCTTATTTTTTTCAGTTCCATCTAATTGTTTACCATTTCAGTTTTATACATCGAACCGATTTAGATCAGCTAACTTTTTCGGTTAAACCGGTCAGACACAGTTTTAATTAGGGGTGAGCAAAAAACCGATGGATTCGGTTAACCGAAAAAAAAATTCGAAACCGAACTGATGGACTGCACTACAAAAAAAATACAAATTAGCGACTAAAATTAGCGACGGAAACTTTGCAGTCGCTAATTAGCGACTAATTTGCGACGGAATCAAGAATTAGTCGTAAAATACTATTTTTTTCAATTTTAGCGACTGAATAGCGACGGAAAAAGAAAACAGTCGCTAAATTTTGGCGGTAATTTATGGCGCCTTTTTTGCGACTGTTTTAGCGACTAAAAAATCAGTCGCTAAATTTTGCGACTAATTTAGCGACTAAAAATCAGTCGCTAATTTTTGCGACCATTTTAGCGACTAGTTTAGCGACTAAATAAACCAAACACACAATATTAAAAAGAGGCAAAATGGGTTACAATACACCACACAAAAGAAAAATAAAACAACAAAAATGGGAATACACGCAGAAAGGGAGAGGGAAAGCGGAGAGCGCAGAGGGAGGGGAGAGGGCGCACCGGCGACACCGGTGTCGGCGACAACCCGATGTCTACTCGGCACGTCGTTTTTGCCATCGTCTATGCCATATCTGGCTCCTCACGTTCAGTATCTCTCCATCCAAGCAGAAGCTCCTCCCTCCCGTTCCGGCCACCTCCGATGACTGGTGGCTACACGCGTGGTGGCGCAGGACTCCTGGCGGCGAGGCGAGTCTTCCGATGTCCGTGGATCTCCCTCAATCGCCGGCGAAGAGCAGATCGGAGAGGAGGCTGCCGAAGCTGCCGACGCCAATTTTGACCAAACGGGGAGTCCCTCAGACGCGTGACCACCGGCGATGGAGTCCCGACAGCACGATCTTCACTCCCGTAGGGTGTGTCTCTGCAAATGTTGCGTTTTAATAATCTCTTTTGGTTTTTATTTGTTCAAATATGAGGTCTTTGATCCGAATGCTACTGGCCATCTACAGAGACTTAAAAAAATGGATCCATTAGATGTTGAAACGGTGTGTTTTTCGTTCCAAAGCTCTGCGTATCTTTTTTTTCCTTCATTCTATTAGGTGCTTCAGAAACTTCATGTTTAGTTGTAAGGCTGATTGCTAGTAGTATTTAACATCTGGGGTAACTGTGCGCTAGAACTTTCATTATTTATTTATGCATTTTCTTATGGTGCTTCTCAGGTGCTGCTGTTGATGAGAAACCTCTCTATCAATCTGACCAGCCCTGATTTTGAGGATCATGTAAGTGGTGCTTCTGCAAATCACAAAGATATTGAATTTTGGCAATTACGTTTTTATATTTATTGAACACTTGAATCTATGGTAGTTAATTCAAACTATGCTTTTCTGTTTTCATTCCCCTATTTCATGTTTTGGCTTTGACAAAATATCGATATGACCAATTACTAATAGGTTATTTGTCGTGTTTTTTGGCTATATACACAGCATTATCATTCTTTGCTTTGAGCTGGAATCTTGATCTCATATACTTATAGGATGCTGTTCTAATTAATCAATCTCTATATTGAACTTTATAGGTAGTTGTGGAGAAGGCTGAGAGAAGATATTTCTATCATTGACAAGAAAAAGTAAGTATTTATTTTTTTTCCTGCATTTTATATCCTTTTATATTCTGATTTCCTATATGAAAATGTGTTGTTTGTTTATTAATTTATTCTGCTAGTAAATTTACTTTGCGACTCACTTATTATTGTTGTCATGCTTATATTTCCCAACTCCACTTTGCCTCCAGAACCTCCAGCAGTGCATAAATTAACATCAGTGAAATTGGATGGCTAATATATTATTTTTATGCATAGTTGTCAAAGTTACTAGGTGTTCATATAGTTCTCGCAGCATTCATCATTTTTTTTTTATTGTGAGTTCTGGCTCTATATCCATTTACACTTTAATGTGGATGCTTCTTCTTGTCCTGTTCTCAATTATTTCTCTGTGCTTTTTTATTTAAAAATTTTTGTCCTACCTAATTAATATGCTTTAATTTTGTTATTTTTATCATTATTTCCATTTTTCGACCTGAGATGAACCTTGTTCTAGGATTCAATTACATGCTTGCATGTCTTTGCTATTTTGTGTTTGTTCCCAAGTTACATTAGAATTTCCATGATACAGAATTATAACCCTCTCGTGCCAACGTGTTTCTTTAGAGTAAGAAGTTTATGCTGAATTATTGAAGCTTCGCCTTGATGTGCACCTTCATTACAAGGCTTGTGATTTTCTCACTACAGATGTCACTATGGTGAGAAAATCCTTTGGATGCTCGTATCAAGAGCGAAAGGAGTATTTATATACGGAGGAAAGGCCAAAAGGCAGAGAGAAGATGTGTGGAGTGTATAGCTGTCGATTTATCTTTATTCTTAAGGTATTTCTGTATAGCGCAGAATTACTATATATGTATTCAAGTTTTGACTGCAATATACTTATTCTAGGTTATATTGATGGAAGTGGCTTAATATATTTTATGGGTTTTTTGATTTTATTATTATAATATTGATATTTCAATTTCAAGATTTTGATGGACTCGCCAAAACCCATAATAATTATAATAACAATAAAATTAAATTGTAAATAATAATAATAATAATAATAATAATAATAATAATAATAATAATAATATTAAAATTAAATTAGCGACGGTATGTGTACTATTAAATCGGATGTAATAATAATAATAATAATAATAATAATAATAAATTAAAAAAATTAATATTTTTAGCGACGGAATAGCGACGGATTTTCTGTCGCTAATAAATTTTTAATATTAATTTCAAAAGTTAATTAGCGACGGAATTTTTGTAAATAGCGACGGTTTTTTTCCGTCGCTATTTTTAGCGACCAAAATTTGGTTTAGTCGCAAATATGCTTGCGACGGTCGAAATAACGACTGTCCGTCGTTTCGTCGCTAAAATTAATTAGCGACGAAATATGAGGGATTAGCGACGGAAATTTCCGTCGCTAATTCCCTGTTTTTTTGTAGTGCTGGTTAACCGATTGTAATGGACTGGTTAACGGTTAGTGTTTTGAAAAAATCGATATTAATGGACTGGTTAATAGTTTTTGACTCATATAACTGGTTAACCGAACCGAAACCGAATTTTTAGTTAATTTATTAATTTTTTAATAATTTATAATAATTTATCATAATTAAAGGTGATCATGTACTTTTTTTCATTATACGAATTATTTTAAAGTTTTTAAGTTTTTTTAATTGGCTATTAGTAATTATAACAATTTATCTAATTAAAAGTGATTATGGACCGGTTAATATATTTACAATTAAATATTAATTTTTAAAAACAAATTTGCTTATATCCACCAAATATTTTTATTTTAACAACAATAATGTTATAATATAGTGAAAAAAAATTTAATTTTTAAGTAACTTGAACTTTTTAATTTTATTTATGAATATATTTATAATTATAGTGGTTAACCGAAAAAACATTAGGTAACCGATCCTAAAATCCGAAACCGATGGACTGCTTAATCAATGGTAATGGACTGAAATTTCAAAAAATCGATATTAATGAACTGGTTAATAGACCGGTTAACCGACCTTGCTCACCCCTAGTTTTAATAACATTGATAATGATTAAAATTTCAACAATCTATAAAAAGCAAATAATAAAAATTAAAAAATATTGATATCCGAACTCTCTACTCCGAGGATCGGCTAGATTTCTCCGAGCCGAGCACTTCCGCCGAGCTCTTAGCTTGTGAGGCTTTATAGCAGGGCTCACCCGGACATAAGTCATGATAACAGTCCGGCACCCGATAACAGTTCGGTCACCAATCATGGTAGGCAATAATTAACGAATATTTCCAGCAACGATGCAGATCTTGACCTCCTAAGGATGGAAAGTACCAAGAATCTCTCAGCAAATCTGCCTAAATGGGAAATCAAGCATCAATCAAGGGATGAAGGTGATTTTCTCCTATTCAAGAGATTATCTCCTATTTCATACAGCTCTATGTAAATGAAACAACCAGGTACATTGCTCTCCCTAATTTTTGATAAGAGAAAAGAAAGCTTTGACTTTGCGGAAAAACTGACTTGATCGTCGGAGTCTCCCCTGTCGGAACACCCGACGGTTTTGTGATTCTTTTCAGGTAACTCAAGCAAAGGACAATTGGAAAACTTTTACTTTGTTATCATTTGGTGCGGTGAGCGTGGAACATTCCACAGATTTCAGTCGATTCACAGATCGCAGCTGGGAATGGATCTCTTTCCTGATTTATCCGTTTCTGCTGCCCCAACCTTTAACCAACCCAGCAACGTAGCCCAACCTTTAGCCAATTCTCTAGGCCAACTCATTCAAAGCCTTCAACCAGCTCAGCCAGAGCAAATCTCCCCACTCCCAGCACGACAGTTATTTCCCCCTACACAGACTCAAACGCCAGCAACGCCACTAGCGCCCATGGCTATCCCAGCAATCCCGGGTTTGACCCCCCAAACTGCCCAAACCTTGCTTACCGCCTTGTCAGCTATGGCGGCCCAAACACCCCCTACTATAACACATATACAGCCTCCGGCCCAAACACCACCTCCGTTACAGCCGAGCACTTTGGCAGCTGGTACCACGGTCACATTGACAGCAGAACAGTTTGAGAAACTATTTGAAGAGCGAATGCAGAAATATCAAAACCGAAGTACTTTACAGTACCAAGGTAGTTTCCGATCTCCTCTATCCCGAGACATCCTGGCCACCCCGTTTCCCCAAATACGATTACCAAATCTGCCGAAATATAGCGGTAGCACGGACCCCCGAGCTCATCTGGACGAGTTCCACCACACTATGTTGGTACATACAACGGAAGAGGCGGCTCTATGCAAAATCTTTCCTCAAACACTCACTGACTCGGCTCAGATATGGTTCCGCAACCTCCCAGAAAATTCGATCTACAGTTTCGAACAGTTCAGTGACATGTTCATCGCCAAATTTGTAGCAGCCATCCGGCCAGCTAAAGTGTCTGCCGACCTTACCATGGTATACCAGGAGAAAGGGGAGACACTCAGAGCTTATGTGGAGAAATTTAATGCTGTGGCCATGGATATTCAGAATCTTAATTTGGAGGTAGCCATCAATGCCCTTATTCGAAATACGAGATGCCAAGATTTTAGTGATTCCCTCAGCAAGAAGCCACCGGGTGACTTTACCGAGCTCATGTCTCGGGCACACAAATACATACGTATGGATGAAGCTCGCAGGCTCAGATATAGTTCGCAGAACAGAGACTCGGACAGAGGGTTTCGTACCGGGCGAGACAGAAATAATAGTAGTAGAGATGAAGTTAGAGGAAGGGGGGCTGCCCATTCCAACAGAGCCTATTTAGTCTCAAAACCGAACACGAAGAACAAGCAAGAAGACCGGTTTACGCCGTTAACAGCCCCGAGGTCCCAAATTCTGGTTTGGCTAAAGGAAAATGAGCGGGTCAACTGGCCACGACCGATGATGGATGACCCTAGCAGGGATCAGAGCCAGTACTGCTCTTTTCACAGGGATAAGGGCCATCAGACGAATGATTGCCGACAATTGAAACGTGAAATTGAGTATTTGATCCGGCAGGGCAAGCTCGGGCAGTTTGTGAAGAGTGCTGATAGGGGAAAACGAGATAGATCTCCTTCACCGAGAAGACAAGATAACCGAGCTAGTTCGAGCAAAAAGGCCCCAACCGGGGTGATTCATGTGATTGCAGGAGGCCCGCACTATGATGTTTTTGAGGAATCGAGAAAGCGGAAGGCTAAGGAGGTATTCTCCGTGGGTACAGGCCGAAAAGTCGAAAGCTACAAAGTGACATTTTCTGAGGTAGATGAAGCCCATGTCCGGACTCCCCACACCGATTCACTTGTTGTGGAAGCAATGATACAGGACTATTTGGTTCAGAGAATCTTGATTGATACGGGGAGCGCGGTAAACCTTATTACTCTGCAGGCCTATAAAGCTTTGGGTTTATCAGTCAACCGGTTGGAAACAGTTTCAGCGCCTCTCATCGGTATATCAGGACAACCGGTCAGAGTAGAAGGCTCGGTGGTATTAAATTTACAGCTCGGGGATGAAGAGAAGGTGTGTAGTTGCAGGAGCTGTTTCATGGTGGTAGACATTCCACTTGCCTACAACGTGATTGTTGGGCGACCTCTTTTAGTGGGAGTAGACGCTTACATCTCGATGCGTAAGTTGCTTGTAAAAATACCTGTCGAAGGGGGTGTAGCCGTACTGAGGGGCAGTCAGAAGGCGGCTCGGGAAACTTATGTCAGCATGTTAAAAGAAGCAGATCAGGCATTACCTTTAGACGCGCTGGACGTTCCAACAGCTAGGAATGCTGAGCCCATGGAGTCACTCCGGGAAATTGAGCTCTCACCAGGAAAAATGGTCAGAATTGCTGCCAGCAAAGAGGGGAAAGAGAAGGAAGCGTTGGTAGCGATACTGTCAGAGTTTAGTGATGTATTTGCTTGGCAACCTTCAGACATCAAGGGAATCTCTTCCGAGGTAACTTGTCATGCACTCAATGTACAACCAAGTTGCAAGCCAATCAAGCAGAAGAAGAGGAACCATGCTCCCGAGCGGCAGCTGGCTATGTCAGAAGAAGTGGATACACTGCTGCAAAATGGGTTCATTAGAGAAGTGCTATACCCGGACTGGCTATCAAACGTGGTTTTGGTGAAGAAGGCCAACGGGAAGTGGAGAATGTGTGTTGACTTCACTGATTTGAACAAGGCCTGCCCGAAAGATTGCTACCCATTGCCAAATATCGATCTCTTGGTCGACTCAACTTCTGGGTTCGAGGAATATGCCTTCCTGGACGCCTCTGCCGGATATCACCAAATTCCAATGAAGAAAAGCGATGAAGAAAAAACTGCTTTTGTCACACACCGGGCTACTTATTGTTACCGGGTCATGCCATTCGGGTTGAAGAATGCCGGGGCTACTTACCAGAGATTAATGAATAAGATGTTTGCGGGGCAATTGGGAAGGAATGTAGAGGTTTATGTTGACGACATGATTGTCAAGGGCAAGACTGCTTCGGATTTACCTCGGGAACTAGCGGAAACGTTTGGAGTGCTCAGAAAGTTTGGTCTGAAGCTAAACCCAGAAAAATGTGCCTTTGGAGTTCAGTCTGGAAAATTCTTGGGGTATATGATTTCAAAGAAGGGGATAGAGGCCAACCCAGAAAAGATCCGAGCCATTCTGGAGATGGAGCCACCAAGATCGGTGAGAGAGGTTCAGAAACTGAATGGAAGGGTGACGGCTTTAGGCAGATTCATCTCTTGTTCGGCTAAAAGGTGCCTCCCTTTTTACAATACCCTCAAGAGAATGAAGAGTTTTGAATGGACAACAGAATGTCAGGGAGCGTTTGACGAACTGAAAAACTTTCTTAGTACCCCACCTCTTTTAAGTCGGCCATTGCCTGGAGAAGTGTTGTATATGTACTTGGCAGTCTCATCGGGAGCATTGGGGTCAGTCTTGATAAGGGAAGAAGGTAATCAACAGTTTCCGATCTATTATGCAAGCAAGGTTTTGAGAGGGGCCGAGCTACGGTACCCTATACTGGAACAACTTGCTTTCGCATTGGTGATTTCCGTTGTGAAGTTACGACCCTATTTCCAGGCCCATACGGTGACAGTAAGGACAAACTCGAACCTTCGAAAGGTCTTGCAAAAGCCAGAGGCATCTGGGCGATTAACGGAGTGGGCAGCTCGGTTGGGAGAGTTTGATGTCAGGTATGAAGCTCGGCCATCTATGAAGGGTCAAGTCTTGGCAGACTTTGTAGCAGAATTGCATACGCCCCCGCAGGAGCCTAGCCCTTGCTCATGGAAATTGTATATAGATGGTGCATCCTCGTCTGTGGGTGCTGGAGCCGGGGTGGTGTTGATCGGACCAGGGAAAATTGTCATCAGGGCGATGGCTCACATAGCATTCCAGGCAACCAACAATGTAGCTGAATATGAAGCTCTCAGCTTTGGATTACAGCTAGCTTTGGAGGTAAGACCAGATTCCTTGAATATATTCTCTGACTCACAGCTTGTCGTTAGCCAGGTACTTGGCAAGTTTGAGGCCAAAGACAGTACGATGATCAGATACAAGGAGTTAACGGCTGCACTCTTTGCCCAACTTGAGAACCGGGGTTGTGCATGG
Source organism: Excoecaria cochinchinensis (assembly GCA_947683425.1). Taxonomy (NCBI): domain Eukaryota; kingdom Viridiplantae; phylum Streptophyta; class Magnoliopsida; order Malpighiales; family Euphorbiaceae; genus Excoecaria; species Excoecaria cochinchinensis. The sequence goes on from CANTUQ010000050.1 coordinate 11,138,116, forward strand.
TCCATTGATCAGGTGCCGAGGGAGGAGAATACTGAGGCCGATGTGTTAGCCAAGCAGGCTTGCCTTCAGGATCAACCGGCCATATCTAACATCATTTGGTCTATCGTATCCGCCCCCACGCACGAGACGTATAAGGTACACTTGCATGAGCCGATGGATGGATGGAGGCTTCCCATCTACACATATCTGAGTAGTGGAGCTTTACCCGAAGAACAAGTACAGGCCCGTAAGATAGTCCGGAGATCCAGTCGGTATGCAATCCTTGATGATCAGTTATATAAGAGATCGTTTTCGGCTCCCTGGGCAAAGTGTTTGAGTACTGAGGAAGGTGAGTATGTGCTAAGAGAAATTCATGAAGGAATTTGTGGGGCTCATGAGGGAGCACAGGCAATAGCTCGGAAAGCGTTATTACAAGGGTATTATTGGCCTAGTATGGAGGGCGACGCGAAGGAGCTAATAAAGAAGTGCGACAAGTGCCAACGGTTTGGCAATCTGAACCATCAGAAAGCTGCCACCCAGACTTCAATACATAGTCCCTGGCCATTTGCCCAGTGGGGCGTTGATATAGTGGGCCCATTTCCATTAGCAACCGGACAGCGAAAATTCTTAGTGGTAGCAGTAGATCATTTCACAAAGTGGGTAGAGGCTGAGCCCTTGGCAACCATAACCTCGGCAAATATTATCAAGTTCATGCAAAAGTTCATCATCACGAGATTTGGCATCCCACACTCCATTGTTACAGACAACGGCAAACAGTTTGATTGCACGGCATTCAAAAAATATTGCTCAGAATTGAAGATCCAGCTTTGCTTCACCTCGGTGTACCACCCGCAGGCGAACGGCATGACCGAGGTAACTAACCGTACTATCCTTGCAGGTTTGAAGAAACGACTTGACTCAGCAAAAGGTCTTTGGGTGGAAGAGCTATACAACGTCCTCTGGGCCTACCGAACATCGCCAAAATCAGCAACGGGAGAAACCCCCTTCTCGCTCACATACGGGACAGAGGCGGTTGTTCCCTGCGAGATCGGTATGCCAAACGCCCGGACCTCTAGTTTTAATGAAGCTTCCAACGACGAGCGCCTGTTGTGTCAACTGGATAGGTTAGAAGAGCAAAGAGAACATTCCCAGCTGCGATCTGCTGCTTACAAACAAAGGATGTCATCCTACCATGATCGGAACATCAAGCCGAGAACATTCAGGATCGGGCAGTTAGTCCTCAAAAGGGTAGTTGCTTCACAAACATCAGCCGGTGTAGGCAAATTGAATCCCAACTGGGAAGGCCCTTACATAGTTCACGATGTCAAGGGAGGATCATATAGGTTGAAGGATCATTCAGGCAAAATACTTCCCCATTCATGGAACATTTCAAATCTGAAGGCGTATTATCAATAGCTCGGCTCGGTATTCTTATGGCTCTCTCGGCCAGCGAACTATCGGTCAATTCTCTGATACTTATCATTTTATTTTGTTCGATTTTTGTCATATATCATTGTACTTGACAAAACTTCAAATAAAAGAAGTAATTCATGAAAACATAATGTCTCCAGTGATTATTTGCGCTCGAATTGCTATGACTCGATTGAATATCACCGCCGACAGGGCGTACATTCAAAACACCGCCGACAGGGCGTCCATCCAATATCACTGCCGACAGGGCATACATTTAAAACACCGCCGACAGGGCGTACATTCTCATATCCAACTACGAAATATACTCTTGGCGCCCACTCGGTTATTATGCCATCAAATATTTTAAGACTTATATGTCGAAAGATATTCAGCTCGGTTAAATCTACCAAGAAATTTTAATCTCATTGCTTATTGAAGAACTTGTTTAACCGAACAATCATAAGAATTTTGGTTCATTCAAGAGTTCATCATATTTTATCGATCAAATTACGCATATACAAAGGGTTCGGCATACACAAGCAAAAATAAAATATTCATTTCATTAATGATTAAAGAGTACACGGCTTATTCATCCGGATACACTTCGTCCAACCAGGACCAATCCATATCCGGATGACGCTGCTTAACAGCATCAGATAACTTCTGACTAAATCCAAGACATTTATCAACAGCCAGCTCCACAGACTGGTACTCAAGCTCTGAAAATTTTTCCTCTGCCTCGGCCTTGCCTTTCTTCGCGTCGTTAAGCTCGGTTCGGAGATTTGCCACCTCGATATCCTTTTCGGAAATCTTCTGCTTGGCCTCGGCTATATTCTTCTCCATCTCAGCCTGAAGACTTGCCACTTTCTTCTGAAGATCAGATACCTCATTTAGGGCTTCGGCGGCTTTATCCTCAGCTTCCTGGGCTCTTTTTTCGGCATCCTGCAGCTTACCTTCTGCAACATTCGCCCTGAGGCGCTGCCCGGCAACCGACTTTGCCTCTCGGTTACACATCCTTATCAAGTTATTCATCTTGGCGATCACAGCACCACTAAGAATGGAAGCCTGTATGGAGTGCAAACTTTAATCAAGGGAGACAATCAATACCTAACAAACAAATGAGACCTCGGCAACAATTACCTGCACTTGATGCCTCTTAAGGGCTTCGCCCAGATCGTCAGCTTTCCAGAGCAGCAAGGGGTTGATGCTCCTTGGGACGCAGGATAGGATATGGATGAAGTTGCAGAAGATGGGATTGTCTTCAGAATAGTTTCTCCCCTCCTCTCTCCAAATATCGCAGATCTCCTCGGCAAGAGCCCTCATATCCCTCTTCATGGGTCGGGGATTTGACGACCCCGCCGCATCACAAAATACAGGAGATGGATGAGGATTTGACGACCCGGCCTCAGCATCGAACGCTGGAGAGTGCGGTCCGGGAGGAGTCCGCAGATCAACTTGCGGAATTGTCGTGGGGGGAGTCTGAGGCAAGGGACCCTCAGGGGCAGCATTAGGATCAGTGTCGTGGTGGTCAGGTTCGGAGATATTGTGTTCAGGAACCTTGGGTGGAACCTCTGGGGCAAGCTCGGACGAGGCGGATTTTCCTGCTTTTTTCTGCCTCTTCGCCCTCATCATCTCCACCATGCTCGGCCTCTCAGTGCGCTTCATTTCTGCAACAAACCGAACAATGAGAAAATATCAGAACAAGGGAATAATTTTTAGAATATACCTCTTTGGCGCGGTCGAGATGATTCGATTCGGATAGACCCTATCGTCAGTTGGTCTTTAATGTCGACTTTGGCTTGTGCGAGTTCTCTCCATTGGGCCAAAGTTTCTTCCTCCTGGTCGGTAAGAAAGATCGGGTCATCATTCTTATTGGTATACCGACCCCATGTTGTTGGGAACTTGAATTTTTCATCGCTCTCAATGATGAAAAAGCGGTTCTTCCAGTTCTTTAGGGACTCCGGGTTGCCGTGGAAAACCCCATAACCGGCCCTGGCCTGCACATAATTATGGTCCTCTGTTGACACACGAAGACCGACTACATGAGTAACTCGGAAAAGCCTCACGGTCAAAGGAATCTCGTTCTCCGCTGCCCATATCTGTAAAGCAGAGATTGTGCGCCAAGCATTTGGATGAATTTGACCCATGGTCAACCCGTAATGGTTCAATAGCTCGGTTTCGAAGTTTGTTGGAGGGATGCTCATGCCGGCCTCGAAGTCAGCCTCATACACCACTATCTTTTTCTTGTTGTTGTAGGTGGCGTTAGCTCGGACTTGAGGTCCGGGTGCTCGAACAATAAGGCTCTCCGGAATCCCATGCTTCTCCTGCAATTCTGCCAATTCATTGCTCCGGATAGCCGAGCTAATGCTCCCAACTCGGGGGTTCCTTCTTGGTTCTTTCCTCCTTGGTGGCATTGGTTGACTAGGACCGGGAATCTCAGTTATGTCTTCGTGCTCAAGGCCTTCTTCCACTCTCTGCCTCTCTGGAGAACTCTCGATATCACTCATTCTAAAAAGGTAAAGTATAAGAAGACAAAGTACAAACCTGTATTGGAAGAGATCTGGATGAAGCTTCGAGAGATAGTAGCAGATCAGAAACAAAGAGGAAAGGGGGATTTGTGTAGACTGGAAGTTGCAAATTAGGAAGAAGATGATCAATGTTAAAACGCAGCAAAATCTCCAAAGAAAGCGAAAATGAGAATAAACAGGGGAAGTATTTATAGAAGGCGAAGACCAATTAAGGGATAACAGCTGGCGATCGATAATTGGGGCTGTGGGAAGATAATTAGTATCTGCACGGTAACCTAAGGGACGCCCTCATCATAACGCCTGACATTACTGCTGGATCACAGCTAACGAAGAGATCTTTTGCGTGTTTCGATGGATCACGCGCACAGTAATCATCAGCGTAGAATGGTCTAAGAGCACGCGCTGGTAAGTCGTTTGGTATTGATCTCATGACATAAATGTCATCTCTTGGGGGGGGACTTATGATATCCGAACTCTCTACTCCGAGGATCGGCTAGATTTCTCCGAGCCGAGCACTTCCGCCGAGCTCTTAGCTTGTGAGGCTTTATAGCAGGGCTCACCCGGACATAAGTCATGATAACAGTCCGGCACCCGATAACAGTTCGGTCACCAATCATGGTAGGCAATAATTAACGAATATTTCCAGCAACGATGCAGATCTTGACCTCCTAAGGATGGAAAGTACCAAGAATCTCTCAGCAAATCTGCCTAAATGGGAAATCAAGCATCAATCAAGGGATGAAGGTGATTTTCTCCTATTCAAGAGATTATCTCCTATTTCATACAGCTCTATATAAATGAAACAACCAGGTACATTGCTCTCCCTAATTTTTGATAAGAGAAAAGAAAGCTTTGACTTTGCGGAAAAACTGACTTGATCGTCGGAGTCTCCCCTGTCGGAACACCCGACGGTTTTGTGATTCTTTTCAGGTAACTCAAGCAAAGGACAATTGGAAAACTTTTACTTTGTTATCAAATATAGAGATTGATAATATTCATACATTATAAGAATAAAATTTATCTATTCATATTTTTCAATGATTAGCTAAAGTTATATGACAATAAATAAATATAATAAAATTGATAAAAATAACTTATTTCAACCGACTAGTATTTTTTTTGTCCTCTTCACTTGCTGAATTTGTACTTAATTGATATGTAAAATTTTTTCTTTTCGCACTAAAATTGCAAATGTAATTCCAGAGTATATAATAAAAATTTTGACGAAAAACAAACACACGCTGAAACCATAGTAGACTACAATAATTTTAGTGTTTGAAACCATTGTAATCGCAATAGTATATTGCAGTTTCAGTATAAATGTCAATTCTACTCCAGTGAATCCGTATTTTGAAAACGTAATCAAGAGTTACGGTTTTTGAAAATATCCCAAATTCTAAATGATTTTCCAAACACACCAAATTTTTAAAAACCGCACAAAATTCATAATTTTTTAAATAGCAAAAAAAAAATTGCAGATAAATATCAACTTAAAAGTTAAGACAGCACCTGCATTTTCATCATTCATTGCGACTCTCATTTATTAATAGAAATATAGGACGATGGGATTGATAACTCCATTGTATTTCTGAATTGACCCTTCGTTTATTAGTAGCCAACATAGATTAAAAAAAAAAAAGCATTATATTGTTAATTCCTTTTAAAAAATTGGAGTTCAACCAATTTTAACAATTAATTAATCCAATTGAACTTGAAAATAAACTTTAATACTTAAAATTATAGCTAATGAACTTTGAATTGGATTTAAGTATCTAATTAACCAATTGATTAATTATTAACCAGATTTATATGTAATTTTATACATGTATAGAACAAAATGGTAGATTTTACATGTATCAATATTTTATCTAATTTTTAGAAAGTAAATGATCGAGAAATTAATATTTATATAATTTTATTTTATTGTATTTATATTCAATTTTAATTATTTGAATTTTATGTTTAAAATTTAAAAATTTTATATTTTAATTCAATGGATGATGAAAGTTTTTTCTATAAAATTTAGAATAATCAGAATTATATATATTTAATTTTTTTTAACGGTTAATCAATGATTAATTATTAATCGATCGCATTTAGCAGTTAATCGGTTATCAATGAACTGAACTTGAATTTTGATTTTCAAAAATTGAAGTTAATAGATTGAATTTAAAAAATAGGCTATAAACTAATAAACTAGTTCATCTCCATCTTTGTATAAAATCCATCTATTATTTTTTTTTTCATAAGTCTTTTGTTTTTGAAAGGGATTGTGATAACATGCATTTGTGATGCCCACATATTTAATATTTAAACTATCTAATAGCGTACATCATTCATGGAATGATTTAGATTTTCGCAGACCGAAATATCACTTTTTAAGATTTTTTTCATAAATCATAATTAAATATCAAATCAATATAAATGTAACAATAATGACATATAATTGTTTTATTTTGTTTTTTTCCTGAAATTTGGTAGTCTTGTAAAATACGAAAGTTTGAATTATTTGTTATATGTTTTTTGTCATCTACAAATGTAAAAGTGATTTTTTTTTTATTTAAAAAATTGGGAGTAAAATTCATAATAGTTATATATACATTTACAGTAGAATTCCTGTAATTTTTTTTATTAGGAGGTGGCATTTTGGACTTATATATATATATATAAATATATATATAGAGAGAGAGAGAGAGAGAGAGCCTGGGGGGAAGAGGAGATAGTTTTATTTAAGCTACTCAGAAAGGTTATTTTGATTAAATTTGTTTTAGAAATAGTTGCAGAACAGATAGTTCATGAGAGTAGGAAACGTTGGTCAGCCCTGAAGGCGTGCGTTGGTCAGCCAGTAGCCCAGGAGAGGCATAAGGTTGTCCCGCAGCTGGGTGGTCCCGTGAATACTTCTCAGGTTCAATCTTTACTGTTGATTATTTTTAAGCAAATTTAATTAAGATAATCTATTATGAATAGATTATCTAGAATTCTCTCCGAGAAGGAACCAGGATCTAGTTCTAATTCGAACCAGGATTTCGGTAATTCTTTAGATATGAATTCTTTAGAGGTAAATATAGATAAAGTAGAGCAAGATTTACATAATTGGACTATTGCAAAACAGAATATTAAAACTATATATTCCATAGGAACTTTTGATTTTATGTCTAGTTACTCCATTAAAACCACTGAACATACTCTACCTATTAATCAAGAACATGCTAACATTCAGTTTTTCTCAGGGAAAGCAATTAATAACCATAGAAGAAATAAATATAAATTCTTGCATATAAGAGCTGCTCAGATAGCCATTAAGCCTTTATTTAGATTAGGACTAGATGTCCCTATTTTAATGTGTTTAAGAGATGCCAGACACTTAGATTTCTCAAATTCTTTACTTGCAATGGCAGAAACTAATTTAGCATATGGACTAGTTTATTTCAATTGTTACCCAGGGTTTACTTTAAGTTTATATGACAAACATTTAATGGATACTTTAACCTTAACAGTAAAAACGAAAAATTTGAATGTTAAAGAGGAAGCGAAAGCTATAGCAGTGATTTATAGAGTATATTATAAAGTAATGACAACTTCAATAAATCCAAGATCAGTGAACACCTTAACCAGAAACGAAACAATCATTTTTGAAGGAAATAGGGCACACTAGATATTCAGATACCTAAAAGGTTAAAATGAGATGAAATCACTAGGTCGACTAGGTGGAATTTTCAGGAAATTGCTGAACCTAGATTAATAAATATAGATAATCAAATCTCCAGAATAATTGAACATACTGATGGATTTGTAGATATAGATTTTTCAAATACACCCCAAACAGGAAGACACTCAGTATATTCTAACAATAGACCCTCTACCTCAGCTAGCACTCTAAGACGTACTTTTTCAGCCAGAAATCTTGATATTAGGGGAATAGATTTTAGAGGAAATATCCCTAGACCTATTTACACAGAAGAAAATGAGCCTTCAGTCAGTCCAACTAGATCTCAAATGGAAAACTTTTAAATAATAATAAAAAAATGATTTTCGAAATCAACAAAGAATTTCTTAGAGCAGATTTAAAAGCAGATTATAATAAGGAAAAAAGAGAATGGTATTTTAATAATTTTTCTCAAACTGAATTAGAAAATTTCAGAAAATTATGGTATAAAGATATGGAAAATCAAAAGATTAATATTCCTTTATTCTTATGGTTTGAAAATTATTGTTACTATAATAATATTAATTATCCATTTGAAAAGGAACTAAGAATGTTAAATAAAGTAGGAAAACTTTGGAATTTGGCCAAAGATGAAAGGATTGTTTCTATCCATCCTCCGTTAGAAGATATAGTATTCAGAAAAAATGATCAAGATTATATAGGAATACCCTTTGCAGAATTAAAAGAAGAAGATTCTTGAGACAAAAGAATTCAGTACATAATACTTCAAAATAACTTTACTAATCAAACTTTAGAAACAATAGGTAGTCAACTCAACATAATAGAAACTGTAGTACAAAGACCTCATCAGACTGAAACCATTATCCCAAAACCACCTTTCATAGAAGAAAAACCACTATTCAAACCATTTATGTTCACTGGACCCACTGTTAATCTAAATAAAGAAGAAGCCATATTAAAACAAATAAAAGAAAGACTAGGAAACATAAATATTAGTAATAAGCAGAAGGATAAACAAGTAGCAGTAATAAATAAAGATCGAGAATCTAGCTCAGATACCGATTCAATAGCCGAAATAGAAATCCAATTTAATCAATCTTTAGAAAATCCTCTAGAGATAAATAAGTTAAGAAGAAACGCACCACTACCTACCACTAGAAACTATTATACTAGGCCTACGCCACCAGATACTCAATTAGAAGAAAAGGAAAACATTTATTAGGCTAGTAATGACGAAAAATCAGTTTATAAATGGAATATAGATGGACAATCAGAATATAGAATATTAAATATTTTGCAAGAAATGACTATGGCAGCTAGTGCATACAGAACTGTAGGAAATAGAGAAAACCAAGTAGTTCAAGCCTTAATCTCAGGATTTGCAGGACAATTAAAAGGATGGTGGGATTATTACATAACCCCCGACCAATAGCAATATATATTAAAAGCAACTAAGACTATAGTAAAAAAGGAAAATGATATGGAAACAGAAACAACTATAGATGATAGTGTTAATACTTTAATTTTTGCTATAATGAAAAGTTTTGTAGGAGATCCTAGATAGTATCAAGATAGGAATTCAGAAATATTGCAAAATTTTACCTGTCCTAAATTACAAGATTTTAGATGGTATAAGGATACATTTTTTACTAAAGTAATGACTAGGAATGATTGTAGCAATTCTTATTGGAAAGAAAGATTTATAGCAGGATTACCTAAATTATTTGCTGAAAAAATTAGGAACAGATTAAGATCTGAATATAATGACGTAATTCCTTATCAAGATTTAACTTATGGCCAAATCATAAATTATATTAATCAAGAAGGATTAGCTATATGCTACGACATGAAACTTAAAGCAAAATTAAAAAGAGAAAATATAAGCGGTAGAAACGAATTAGGAGATTTTCATCAACAATACGGATATGAAAGGATTAGTGCACCTTCGGCCCGAGTAAAAAGAAAGAATAAAATAAAACGTAGATATAATCCTAAAAGGAGAACCTTTAGGCCCAACATAGAACAAGAAAGGCCCAATAAAAGTAAAACATATCATAAGAAAAGATCTTATAAAAATAAACGGCCCAATAAGAAAGATATAATAATTTGCTATAAGTGTGGCAGACCATGACATTATTCTAAAAATTGTAAAATGAAGAAAAAAGTTAACAGTCTAGATGCCTCGAAAGAACTAAAAGAAAAAATAAGAAACTTAGTAATAAATGAATCTTCAGAAACTGAAAGTAGTATATCAGATTATTCAAAAAATGATTTAAATATAATTAGCGAAGAAAGTTATTCTAGTAGTGAGTCAGAATCGTGTGGATGCATAGGAACCTGTAAATGTAATAAAATAAATATGCTTAATAATGAACAGGAATTTTTATTAGATAAAATAGATAAAATAGACGACCCAGAAGTAAAAAAAAAAAAAAAACTATTTACTTAAATTAAAAGACTTAATAGGACAAGAAGAACGAAGGGATTACAGACCATATAATTTTAATGAAATTTGTCAAAGATTTAAGCAGGTAAAAAAGGAATCCTCTATTCAAGACCTTCAAGAAGAAGTTAAAGGTTTAAAACAAGATATGAATATATTAAGAAGAAAGGTTCAATATTTAGAAGAAGAAAATCTAAAAAATAATCTAAGCAAATTATTTCAAAATAAAGATAAAGTACAAGCATCTACTTCTCTAGTAATCAAAGAACCAGAAAATAAAGAGGAATATATTAATAACATATCTAGAATAAGTTATCAGAAATTGTATGTTAAATTAGATATAGTCATAAGTGACGATTTTCATCTTTCTACCCTAGCCTTAATAGATAGCGGTGCTGATCAGAATTGTATTCAATAAAGTTTAGTACCAACTAAATATTATGAAAAAACTTCAGAAAGACTTAGCTCAGCTAATGGTTCAAAATTATATATTAATTATAAGTTATCTAAGGTCAAAATATGTAATAAAGGTTATTGCTATAAAACTCAGTTAATTCTAATTAAGAATTTAAATTCAGGAGTAATTCTAGGAACACACTTTATTACTATGCTCTACCCTTTTCAGGTTTGTAATAATAGACTATCTACAAAGGTTTTAGGAAAAGACATAATATTTGAATTCGCCTTTCCTATGACAACCAGAGATATTAATTAATTGAAAAATAATGTTCAGGAAATAAACCTTATAAAAAATAAATAAAATCATATAAGATATTTAATTAAAGAAATAGATGAGAAAAGGACAAAAGCTCAATTAGATAAAGAAGGGATAAAAGAGAAAATAAAAGAAGTGGAAGAAACTTTTTTAAAAGATGTCTGTGCCCTTGTACCTAATGCTTTTTGGAATAGGAAAAGTCATATTGTTAGCCTAACTTACGAACAGGATTTTGATGAGAAAAATATTCCCACTAAATCTAAAGCTATACATATGTCAGAAGATTTGGAAAAACTTTGTAGAAAGGAAATACAAGAATTAAAGAATAAAGGATTATTTAGAGATTCAAAATCACCATGGTCTTATTCAGCCTTTTATGTTATGAATGCTGCAGAGTTAGAACGAGGAGTCCCTAGGTTAGTTATAAATTATAAGCCTCTAAATAAGGTTTTACAATGGATAAGATATCCTATCCCAAACAAAAGAGATCTTTTGAAAAAACTTTACGATGCAAAAATATTTTCAAAATTTGATATGAAATCAGGATTTTGGCAAATTCAGATTCAGGAAAAGGACAGATATAAAACCGGATTTAACACTCCTTTAGGTCATTACGAATGGAACGTAATGCCTTTTGGTTTGAAAAATGCTCCCTCAGAATTTCAGAATATAATGAATGATATTACCAGACCCATTAATGAATTTTCTATAGTATATATAGATGATGTTTTAATTTTCTCAGAAAATATTAATCAGCATTTCAGTCATTTGAAAAAATTTTATAATATTATACATAATAATGGACTAGTAACCAATGAGCTATTAGACCTATAGATAGGAGTTTAGAATTTACGAAAAAATTTCCAGATAAAATAAAAGATAAGAAACAGTTACAAAGATTTTTAGGATGTTTAAATTATGTTCATGATTTCTTTAAAGACTTAGGAAAAATTTGTCAACCTCTCTATGATAGGCTAAGGAAAAACCCAAAACCATGGACAGAAAACCATACCCAAATAGTGAAAACTATAAAATCAAAAGTAAAGAGTCTTCCTTGTCTTAGTATCCCTCATCCAGAAGCCTTTTTGATAGTAGAAACCGACGCTAGTGATATAGGACATGGAGGAATTTTAAAACAAAAAAGGAATAATAGAGACGAACTAGTTAGATATTATTCAAGAAGTTGGAATAATACCCAGAAAAATTACTCTACAATTAAAAAGGAAATATTAAGCATAGTTTCATGCATCATAAAATTTGAAGATGATTTATACATGAAAAGATTTTTACTAAGAATAGATTGTCTTTCCGCAAAACACATTTTAGAAAAGATATTAAAAATTTAATTTCCAAACAGATTTTTGCCAGATGGCAAGCCCTTCTTAGTAATTTTGATTTTGAAATTGAATTTATTAAAGGACAAAATAATTGCTTACCTTATTTTCTTTCTCATGAGTTTTTCCAGGGCAAATGAATAATAATAAAATTCTTTGTAAAGCAAATATTTCAAAACAGGATGATAATAATCAAAATGTTAATAATAATCAGATGATTCCTCTATCACCAAATCGTTTTGCACCCCTTTCATCTAGACCCAGAGCAGTTACCCCACAAATTTTCCCACCTGTTTCTTCGGCTTTAATTAGATCTCCTTTAATTTTCCCTTCAATTTTCAGACCTCCTACCTTCTCTATAGTAGTATCCACTCCAACTTATGCCTCATCCTCATCACCAAGAAAATCTTCTTTAGTTTATCTTTTAAATCCTCACCGAAAGTTTATTAAGGTACTTGAGCCAAAGGAACAAAATTTGATCGAAAACCAGAGTTTTTACAAATTGATAGAGTTCATATTTTCAAAAGGATTCCATTTTTTAGAAGACAGCCCAGAAAAGACACGAGAGTTTTATGAGATGATTTTAATTGATATAGATTCAGTTCTTATCGAGCATAATTATAATCAGGATTCTTCAAAAATAAATTACAGCAAAGTAAAAATTTTCAAGATCATAACACTAGCAGATTGGGGTTTGAAACCCTACAATTACAAGGTATTAACAGGATATCCTGCCAGGCGTCAGTATAACTATTATGACTATCAAGAAGCATGGTTCAAAGCTTTTTATCTCCGAAATTATAATCACTCTTGATTCTTTTACTTTTCACATAAGTTTTCAGGATTCTATTCAAATTGGTTCCTCAGATGGTTTGACTTCATGGGATCAATTGAAGCCATTTTTCCCCAGCAAGTTCTTCAAGGTTATGAAAAATATAAAATTCAGTATCAAACAAAGTTAAATGATTCTCTACTTCAGTTTTGCAATGAATTCAAAATCCCTTGGATTATTACTTGGAATTACCATGTCTCTACAGACTCTTCTGTTCCTATCCTTTATCGAGAATTTCGAGTAAAATGGTGGGACTCATTTCAGGAAAATCGAGCAAATTCAGAAGTAGTTAGACAGAAGTTTGAAAATGACAAGTTTTCTTATCCAAGTCCAAGACAAATGCAATCAGAAACCAATCCAGAATTTACTGCTAGTAAACACCATCTCATCAGCCTTCTTTCTTCAGCCACTACTGAACAAGAAGTGACAGCTATCCTCAGCCAAGCAACATCAGAGAAGGGAAACTCCTCAACAGAAGAGGTGGCCCCAGCACCTCGACATTTATTGATTCCCAAGACCCTTATGATGATGTAATGTTTAAAAAAAAAAATAATTTTTTCCACTAACTTTTTCTGTAGGTATCAACAGTAAAGATTCTCCAACTTTAATAATGCAAGGACGCTTTCCAACTCATCCGAATACTTATCAGCTTTCTTTTTCAAAAATCTTCAGGACAAGCACTATCTCTATTATTCACAAAAGTCCAAATGACTCAGCTTTCCATTATGCATTATCAGAAGCTAATGGTAGACAAGATTTCAGGCAACACAATTATCAAGATTCCTTCTTATCTATCATAGACAGCTTATCGATTCCAGAATGATCAATTCCAACCTATATAATTAGACTTTGTCCTTAAGTTCGAGCAGAGCCTTTTCTTCAAGAAAGAAAAAAAAAATTAGAGAAAATAAGAAAAAATTTGTAAAAAATCTTTAGATCTCCAACTAGTATTCACCAGAAATTGTTCATGTATTCCATCCTCCTCTCAATCCTATAATATTTCAACAGAGTATAATACATCAGGTATATTTTGAAAAATATGAGTTATTTTGTTAATCGTTTTATTGATGCCTTTTCTGCTTTAGATTTTTCATAAAATCAAGAAAGGGCTTTACTCAGGCAAGAACTTTTAAGTTTAAGAGAAGTTTTAACTCTACAGCATAATTAATTGCATTTAGATGGTTTTTTTGATTGTCGGGATTTTATTCATAAACTTAATCTAATTAGAATTCTTTTAACATTTCTGCAACATATTTCTTAAAAGGAATATTAAAATGTCATCACCATCAGAAGACGTTAATATGCATTCAGAATCATCTTCTTCATCAAATGCACCTGCATATGAAAGTTATATTGATCATTTTGTAGATTCCTTAGGAATGGTAGATTTAGAAAATAAAAATTCTATGTTATATTTAAAATCAGAACTTGAAAGTCATTTAAGATTTATAGAGGAAGAAACGAAAATATTACATGAACAGGATTGCTGTGACGGTAAAAGTTTCGATATTAAAAGAGGTTTGTAAAAAGTATAATTGAATTTTTAGATATTAACACATGAATCTTTCTACTATTATAAGTTATAATTCTATAATTGATAATTTTATTTCTAATCTAGTATAAATAGATTTTTCATCAGCTGATCAGAGAAATTATTTGAAAACAGAATTAAGAAAGTTAATAGGTTGTATAGAAGATGACTCTAATAATCTCCATAGGCACGGTTACTGTGACTGCCAATTTTTTAATATTAAGAAAATATTTTTATTAAATATGATATTTTTCCTTGAAATATATATATATATATAAAAGAACTAGGATTATATATAAATTTATATTTTATACTAAATCAGTCTTGAAATGCCAAAATTACTTCTTTTTGCATGGCGATTTAGAATTGACTTATTACGAGCTTTTTCATACATTAGGTATAGCTAAGAAATACCGTATTTACTTCCTTCTTCGATTTCTCTCCATATTATTGCTAGTTTAATATTTTAATTAAATTATAGTTTTCTTTTATTTAGTTGAGGACATACTAATTAACTAACAAAATAAAATAAAAAAAAAAAATTGATAAAGTAATTAAGAGTAAGAAATAACCTCAACCTCATGAAATACACAAAAGAGAGTACAAATAACCTCATGAAATACAGAAAAGAAAGTACAAACATGGCCATAATAAAAAGATACACACAAACTATGATAACATGATTTAAATCCATTAAATGGATTTAAATTCCATTATCTTATTCTCTTAATATTAAGTATTTTTAGTCTCTGGCTCGAAAGTCCATTCACCACTTCACTTAACCCTGCAAATAGCAACAATCAGAAATAAATAAACAAATAATCATAAGCACAAGATTTTTCAATAAATAACTAATCAATATATAAACTTGTCAATTTTATTATTTTTATACATATGTTACTGATGTATGGCAAAAAGGTGTGAAGAAGTAATAAGATTGAATTCTGTCTCTCCATGTAGATGTATTACTATAGCAAGAAAGAGAGTTGCTTTCACGTATATTTATTGTACTTATGACCAATTAATTTTAAAATTATAAATCATAAAATATTTGACTAACATTTATTTTCAATGAAAATAATTTTTATTGGAAAAATATAAAATAAAAGTTGGAATTCCACCCCAAAATATAAACATAAAATACAAATTGACACGTAACAACCTATTTAGCATTCATTCAAACGCCACGTATTACTAAAATTGACACATAAGACTTGAAAAAATAATTTTTTTTTTTTTTGTGTCATATTATATATCATGTGTACTGTTGAAGTGGATTTTCTTTTATTAGATGAGTAATTGGTTAATTTATATTCTACATGTATTGTCAGGATGAAATTCTGGCATTTACTTTTTATTTTCTCAACAAAAGTTATTTTCGTTGAAAAAAATCAATTAAGATATTTTACCATTAAAAAAAAATTCTTTTCTAGCTTTCTTATTAAATCCAATAACTCATATGCAAAATCAACTCAAAAAAGAAAGAAAGAAAGAGACTTACTTGGAGCAATCAACATTAGGGCTAACTTTGAAGGGAATGCTCACACCACATTTGGAAGGAAGACCAGCAGCAAGGCCATAGTTAATACCAGGAATTTGAGAAGCAGCAGTTTTTATACAATTGCAAGCTTGTTGTCTGTCTGCAATTGTCTTAGCCGCTGAATTTAGGGCTCTAATCCCACCACAGCATTTTTGTGGCACAACTCCACCAGTCTTCAAATACCCTATGCATGGCTGAACTTTTGTTGATACTTCTCCGCATGTTATGGCTTCACTCACTGGCGCAGCCACTGCCATCCACATAAGAACTACCACACAAGCTATTCTCTTGGCACCCATTCTAATATTGCAAATATCACTTAAATATGTGTTATTAACTATTGAGGCTATGGCTTTAGTTTGTGCGAGTTATGGTGTTTATATAGGCCAATGTGGAGGAGAGTTATGTTAATTACTGCATCCGTTTCTTTTTAACTTTCGCTTTTGGATAAAAATTAAATTCTATTTATATGTCATTTTTAAATTTCTAATATAATTGAATTTTATTTTTTCAATTTAATTTTTATTAATATAAGTTAAACAATTAGATTTAAATTTGTATACTGAATCACTCAATTTTATCTTAAATTTAAGCCTAATTAATTCTTTTTAATCATAACAAAAACAACAAAAGTGACAAATAATAAGAAACGGATAGAGTAACTAATAAATACAATTACTTAATCTTATTTTTTTGATAATAACATCACTAATCGTTGCCGAAAATTAGAAAATTAAGTATTTTTTTTTTCAAAAATTTGATTATGATAGATATTTTTTTTGTGTGTAATTACTAGTATATTCAGTTCGAGGTGGGTTGATTTATTATGAAAGTAAAACTATTTCAGTATTAATTTTTACTATTACAAGACTCAAGTTCAAAATTTTTCTTAAGTGAAGGAATAATAACATACCACATGCACATATGGAGGTAACAAAATCGGGTAAATTATTACTTACCTCTTGTAGCGCAGACAAATAGCGGAAGCGTCAACAAGAATTCCTTTTGGCGTCACTAGTCTGGCTGATATCCACAAGCGGAATGACAGCAACTTGATCACAGTCTAAAAGCCACTTGGAGTATAAACGGCGAGGGGTAAAACCGACAGAATTTCAGTATGTGGAAGTTTTTTTCTCTCCTTCCTCAAAGGAAGAACTCCTATTTATACGCATTCATCTCCCAAAGGAGATGAATGCACTAAATGGGAATCATAACTCCCATTAGGGGAGTTACCCCTTTTAATCCCATTTAAAAGGGGAAGTTGTAACTTCACTTTTGTATTAAAAGGGAAGTTACAACATTAAGAGAATATTAAGGGACATAATCCTTTAATTAAGTCCAAATATAAAATTTTTTCCATATCTGTAGAATTTTCGAACTGATATATATTTTTCGGGTCCATTCGAGAATTCATTGGCGCATCCTGACTCCAACATTAAGAGAAAAAAGTGATAAATTATTTGAACCAACGAATATTAATCGAAATCGACAAAATATATTTCCGCACTTTTTTTTAGTAGCATCGTTGAGGAAGTCAAATTGTATATTATATTTTAAATAGGGATATTATAAGCTCATTTTCTGTCCTTAGATTTTTTGAAATAGACAAATTATGTTTTCATACTATGTAATTAATGTGCTTGAAATAGTGAGAAAATGCTTTTTTTTTTTTTGCGACAACTAATCAAAAAATGCCATATAGTTGTTACTTTTAGGAATATAAATCATTTATTGGCAAATTTTCTTTATTTGAAAAGAATAGGAGCAAAAAATAACCAATAAAAATAATTAAGGATAAAATTGATTATTTTAAAAAGTGTATGGGCAAAAAATGAGCGTATTCCTTTTAAATATGAACTACTCCTAATATTTTCTTATAAGTGTCCCTTTTAAATTTTTCACCAAAATCAAGAAATACATTAATTTATTTATTACTCCATCCGTTTTTTAATATATGTCACTTTTGTTATTTTCACTAAAATTAAAAAAATATTAATTAGGCTTGAATTTATAAAAAAAAAAAATTGAGTGATTCAATATATATTAAGTGATTTAATGTACAAACTTGAATTTAATTGGTCAACTTTTATTGAAAAAAAAATTAAATTACATTGAAAATCTAAAAATAACAGATAAATGAAATTTGAGTTTTACTTAAAAGTGACAGATAATAAAAAACGAACTTATTAATTTATTAAATTAATTAATGTTCGGACTCCTTTCCCTTTCAAGTTTAGTTTACAGTTAGGAAGAGTGAAATTAAATGTAACTTGCGTGGGTTGATTTACATGTTATTAATAATTCATCAATCATCATCCATCCCTAAACAATGACATGAAATGGTAGGGGAATTTTTTTTTTTAGCTAGAGATTTTAAATTTTAATTCAAATTTTAAAAATATAAAGTATTTTTAAATACTTGAAAATGAGTATTTTGCTTTTTTTATAGATATATTCAGTATAAATTTAAATTAGTCGGACTGATAAATATTTCATCATCAACCTTATCCAAAAAAATTAATAATTCATAATCAACATGTAAGCCAATCAGCAGGGGGATTACAGCATTCATTGTGGTCCCTTACCCTTGCCTAGGGGTGAGCATGGTCGGTTAACCAGTTCATGAGTCCCAGTCCATTAACCAGTCCATTAATATCGGTTTTTTGAAATTTCAGTCCATTAACCAGTCCATTACCATCGGTTAACCAGTCCATCGGTTTCGGATTTTCGGATCGGTTACCCAATATTTTTCGGTTAACCACTATAATTATAAATATATTCATAAATAAAATTAAAATATTTAAGACACTTGAAAATTAAAATTTTTTCACAATAATATAATATTATTATTGTTAAAATAAAAATATTTGGTGGATATAAGCAAATTTATTTTTAAAAAATAATATTTAATAAGTAAATATATTAAGCGGTTCATAATCACTTTTAATTAGATAAATTATTATACTTACTAATAGCCAATTAAAAAAACTTAAAAACTTAAAAATAATTATTATAATAAAAAAAAAGTACATGATCACCTTTAATTAGGATAAATTGTTATAAATTATTAAAAATTAATAAATTAACTAAAAATTCGGTTTCGGTTCGGTTAACCAGTCACATGAGTCAAAAACCATTAACCAGTCCATTAATATCGGTTTTTTCAAAATACTAACCATTAAACAGTCCATTACAATCGGTTAACCAGTCCATCGGTTCGATTTCAGATTTTTTTTTCGGTTAATCAAGTCCATCGATTTTTTTTGCTCATCCCCACCCTTACCCCTCTTTTTGCCTCAAAATTTCTTCATTCCGATCAGTTTACGAGGGCAATAAAAGAGTTTGAAAAGAAAATTCAAATCAAATAGAAAGTAAAACGAATTAGGAAAAGGACAGTTAACTAGCTAACCGTTTGGATTAATTAGCATTTCACATCAGTAGTTTTGAGGTACAATTTTTTGTTTTGGAACAGTTGGCTATGAATTAAATAACAGAATTGTATACTTTCAGCATGATATGGATAGCATGCTTTCATTCTCTATTAACTAAAAATTTTAAATTCACTATTGAACATCTTAAAATATTTAATAAACGTTTTGCACTCTTTCAAATCTATTGGATGCAAATCCAATTTAGTCATAGCAATAAATTTTGGATAGCAAGTGGCCAATATAAAATTATTTATATATATATATATATATTTAGAGATGGTAAATTTTGACACTGACTTATCTAGTTTATAAAAGTGTGATCCAAATTCAGTTCCATTCTTTAACCCGCAATGTAATACAATCCCATATGCTCTTACGTGAATTGTATGATCCGATTCATTTATGACCCGATTCGTTTATGCTTATATTATTTGTGATTTTATAATTTTTTTATATAATGTGAAAATAGAAACAATGATTTGTATAGTTATGCATGAATAATTTTTATTTTCAATGAAAATGTTTATGAAAATAAAAATGTTTAAAAAGATCAAGAAAATAATATTACAAATCTTAGTTCGTATATTAATTCTACTCGACTTATTTATGATCTACAAAATTTTGATTTGTTTATAACTCGATCTATTATTTCTTAATTGAAATTCACTCTATTCGACAAATCTATATATATATATATATATATATATATATATATATATATATTTATTTATATTGTGTGAAGTTAACACACTTATTCCCCTCTCTGAAAGTATGCTTCACTTCCACATTCCAATCTCTATATACTAAGGGGAGCCTTTAACAAGAGGATCACGCAAATACATATGTTTGTACAATATTATTTTAACAAATTCATTTAAGATAATAATATCGGTTTATTATTTTATTTCATTATATTTATGGATAAAAAGAATTTGAAATTTTGATAGTACCTAGGGGTGTACACAGTTCGATACAATTCGATCTTTTACAAATCTCCGTATTATATTGAAATTTCGGTTCTTATAAATTTTGGTACAATTCGGTTTTTATTAATTTCGGTACAGTTCAATACGGTTCTTATAATTTTCAGTACAATTCAATTCGTTTTTTCGATTTTTCGGTACAAAATAAAATAAGACAATACAATATGGTATTTCGGATAATTCAATATTTTAAAAATTTTACAATATAAATATACACAATAATAAATACAAATATAATTAAAATATCTTAACAAGTACATACAATTTTGCATTTTATTTTAAGAAAATTTTTCAATTTGTCCCTCTCATCCATGAAAAGAAAACGACATTTTCTAACAATAGTCACTCTAAATAGAATTTTAAATTCAGAACAAATTGTTTCAATAAATTTCCTAAAATTCTCATATTTGTAAGGGAAGTCAAAGTTGTACCAAGTATAGTAGAGTTCTATTCTCTGTTATATACCTCTATTTCATACCTCTGTTTTAGGAGCTGTTATTGTATCCTACTTGGAGACATACTCCTCATGTATATATACTTTACAAACATATCAATACAATTATGTTTTGCAGTCTCTACATGGTATCAGAGCATCTAGGGTTTAAAAACACAACAAACTCAAAAATGTCTACTGATATCACTGCAGCCGTCTCTAGTTCCACTGGAGCTATTATAAATGCTGGAAGCAGTCAGCTTACTACAGCCCCACTTTTTTCATCTTCTCTTCCTAACAATCCAACCTTCTCCACTAAACTAAACACATCTAATTTCTCACTCTGGAAAACACAAATTACACCTATTCTCAAGGGTCATGGTCTTATGGGTCATATTGATGGCTCTCTTTCTATTCCTTCAAAATTATTGGCTACTGGAGACATCAATCCAGATTTTGTGATCTAGGAACGCAGGGACCAACTGGTTCTCAGCTGGATTTTATCCTCCAATGATCACACGCTCTTGCCACAACTTGTAGGTGCTTCTACAGCCAAGGCGGCTTGGGACAAATTGATTTCCTCCTATGCTACAGGTTCCAAACCTCAAATTCGCAATCTGCGATCTCAGATCCTTTCTCTTCACAAAGGTGAGGACTCCATTGTTGTTTATGTTCAACGTGCCAAGGCGCTTTCGGATCAATTAGATGCCTTAGGTCATCCATATTATGAAGATGATTTAGTTGATGTTATTCTCATGGGATTACGTCCTGATTATCGACCTTTTAATCACTCTTTAGATTCACGAATGGAAGAGCACTCGTTGGATCATGTTTATGGTCTCTTACTTAATGAGGAATGTCAAATAGCACGAGATCGTGCTCTTGAAACTCAGAATACCAAGATTGCTCCCATCGCTCAGTTAGCTGCTCGTAGTGTGGCGGTCAACAGCGTGGTCGAGGTCGTGGCCATGCTAGAGGAGGTCGATCACGTGGTGCTTCTGAACAGTTTTCATCCCCATCTTTTTCTACTACCAAATAGCCTTCCTCTGGTACATTTTCTCATGAAGTTACTTGCTACAACTACAGGGGTCTTGGTCATTTAGCTAATATTTGTCCCTCTCCCAAAAACAAACACCGAACCAGTCCCTCACCTTCTTTCCACCTTGCTGCCACTAGTGCTCCCTCTTCCACATGGACTGTTGATACTGGCGCCACTCACCATCTGATAGCAAACTTGGATAACGTCGCCCTCCACTCTGAGTATCAGGGTCCGGAGGAGGTTCAAATCGGCAATGGTATGTTTCTTCCTATTTCTAATATTAGTGAGGCTTCATTTTCTATTAGTTCCAATTCTTTACACTTTCAGAATATATTGCATGTCCCCTCTGCTCAACGTAATCTTTTGTCTGTTTATGCTCTCACCAATTCTAACCGTGTGTCTGTTGAATTTTTTTCTGATCATTTTCTTATCAAGGACTTGGACACGAAGGAGACTTTGGTCAGAGGCCAGAGTAGTGGTGGTTTATACAATCTTTGTCTTAATAAAAGCAGACCTACTGCTAGTGCTTATGTTGCTTCTTTATATATTTGGCATGCCTGTTTGGGCCATTCTTCTATTCCTTTAGCTAAACGTATTTTGCTAAATAATAAAATTTCATTCTCTCCTTCTTCTACTTCTCTATGTAATGCATGTGCTGTGAGCAAAAGTCATAAACTCCCATTTATTCCTTCGGATTCTGTTTCTTCTTGTCCTCTTGAGTTGATATGTGCGGATGTTTGGGGGCCTGCGCCTGTTACTTCCTTTGATGGGTTTCAATATTATGTATTATTTTTTGATCACTATACGAAATATTCTTGGATTTATTTTCTTTGACAAAAATCTGAGGTGCTTAATGTGTTCATTCAATTTCGTACAATAGTTGAAAAATATTTTAATCGACCCATTAAAATTTTTGAATCTGACTGGGGGGGTGAATTTCAAGCTCTTACTACCTATTTGCACACCAATGGTATTACCCATTGTGTTTCCTGTCCTTATATACCTGAACAAAATGGGCATACTGAGCACAAGTATCGGCACATTGTTGAAACTGGTCTATCTTTGCTCCATCATAGTCATATACCTACTGTTTATTGGACTACTGCTTTTGATTGTGCTACCTATAGCATTAATCGTCTTCCTTCTCCTACACTTGCCAATGATACTCCCTACCATAAATTCTTTGGTCTTTCTCCGAATTATGAGTGTCTTCGTGTGTTTGGATGCTTGTGTTATCCTTGGTTACGACCCTATTCTAAACATAAACTTGATTTTCGCTCTCGTGCTTGTGTTTTTCTAGGTTATGGTAAAATTCATAAGGGTTATAAATGTCTTGATGTCTCTTCTGGCAAAGTCTTCATCTCACATCATGTTATTTTCGATGAACAGGTATTTCCATTTACTAGGATGGTTACTTATGTGGCGCCTGTTTTAACAGTTCCAGCCTCCCTACCACTCAATGCTATTCCTTTTGTTTTACCCGCTATTCCTTTTGTTTTACCCGCTACTCCTTTACCCGGCAATCACACTCACCTCACCGACACCACATTGCCTTTACCCACTCAAGTTGCCGCCTCTGGTCCACCTGTCAACAGCACCGTCCCTTCTTCCCAAACTATTGCCAATCATATACCCCTTGGACCCACCATGGTTGCTGAACTAGAACAACACACTGCTGTTCTTTCCCCTACCCCAGCTGGCTCTCGCCATTCTATGGTGACTAGGAGCAAAACGGATAGTCTAAAGCCTCAACGTGTTTTGTCTTTACTTGCTAATTCTTCTGCTGCTCTTTCACCTACTTGCTTTTCTCAAGCTGTCAAGAATATTGAATGTCGTCATGCCATGGCTAAAGAGTTTAATGCTCTTCTTTCCAACGACACCTGGGAATTAGTTCCACCTAATCCTAAACAGAATGTTATTAGTTGTAAGTGGGTTTTTCGGATTAAGCAAAAATCGGATGGTTCTATTGGCCGTTACAAGGCACGTATGGTTGTAAAAGGTTTTTATCAACATCCTGGAATTGATTTCAAGGACACCTACAGTCCAGTTGTTAAACTAACCACCATTCGCATGTTACTCTCATTGGCTATTTCTCATGGATGGTCGGTCACCCAATTAGATGTTTCTAATGCCTTTCTTCATGGAACTCTTGAAGAAGCTGTCTTTATGCAAAAACCCCCAGGGTTCATTGACACTTTCTTTCCGGATTATGTTTGCAAACTACAAAAATCTCTTTACTGTTTAAAATAAGCTGCTCACCAATAGCATCATTGCTTAACAAGTGCCTTACTCGAATTTGGTTTTCAAGGTTCCAAATCCGATTTTTCCTTGTATTTTATATCCACTGCTGCCATGAAAGTTTTTTTGTCTCATTTATATTGATGACATTTTGTTGATGGATGATAATACCGACTATATAGCTCGTGTCATCAAGTTTCTTCAGTCTCAATTTGTAGTCAAAAATTTGGGGAAGCTTCACTATTTTTTGGGTATTGAAACAGAGTGGCTACCAACTGGACTTCTTCTTCACCAACGCAAGTACATCACTGACTTGTTGGTTAGAGCTCAAATGCATACTTGCAGTTCTATTGCCACACCTGTCAACTGTAGTGACAAGTTAACTTCTGTAGGTGGTGAATCGTTTAAGGATCCTACTCTATATCGTTATATTGTGGGTGGCTTACAGTATCTAACTTTCACTCGACCCGATTTATCGTTTGCGGTCAATAAAGTTTCTCAATATATGCATGCTCCCACCCTTCGACATTGGGGTGCAGTCAAGCGTATCCTTCAATATCTTCAAGGCACTAAATCCCATGGTCTCTTGCTTCGCAAATCTTCTTCTATGCTTACTGGTTTGCTGATTCTGATTGGGCAAGTTGCCTTGACGACTGCAAGTCCACCACAGGTTTTACGATCTTTTTTGGTGACAATCTTATTTCCTAGTCTTCTCGCAAACAGCGTGCAGTATCTCGGTCTTCAACTGAGGCTGAATATCGTGCACTGGCTTCAGCCACCTCGGAGCTCCAATGGCTCCAAATATTTCTAAGGGAGCTTAGATTTTTCAATGTCTCACCCCCTCGCCTCTTCTGTGATAATCTTGGGGGCACTTATGTTACTCTCAATCCCATTTTTCACAACAGGAGTAAGCATTTAGAAGTAGATTTTCACTTTGTTCGGGATCAGGTTGCTCAGGGCCTTCTTCGAGTTGCTTATTTATGTTCTTCGGATGAAATTGTTGATGCTTTAACCAAGGGACTTTCTAAGCAACGATTTTTGTGGCTAAGGGACAAGTTGACTGTTGTTCCCAATCCAATCCAACTTGAGGGGGAGTGTAAGGGAAGTCAAAGTTGTACCAAGTAGAGTAGAGTTCTATTCTCTGTTATAAACCTCTGTTTCATACTTCTATTTTAGGAGCTGTTATTGTATCCTACTTAGAGACATACTCCTCATGTATATATACTTTACAAACATATCAATACAATTATATTTTGCAGTCTCTACAATATTTAATGAAATTAAATGGTAATTCATCCCTAATGATCATTTTAATTAAATTTTATGTACAAGCATATTGATCAAATTTTCAACTAACTAATGGCGTACTATTAATGAATCCCATAAAACCCAAAGTTGTAGGTGACTTATCCTTACTTTTAAAAGCAGCGGCAGAGATGACAGTGGCAGCGACTGGAAAGAAGAAATGCAAGTATAAGCTAGAACCAACGGGAAAGATAGAAAAAATTGTGGGGCAGTACACGATTTCGAGACAGAAAAGGAAGAGGCAGGCACAATTTAGATTTTATTTTATTTTATTTTCTTTTCTTATATATATATATATATATATATATATATATAAGAAAATAAAATAAATATATATATAATAAAATATAAAACCGGTCGGATTCCCTGCAAAACTTAAAATAAAAAATATTTCTACTAAAATTTTTCATATTTTATTCTTAATTCACCCTAAAAAAATTAATTAATAAGATAATTATATACTCATATAATTATATTATATTATATATTAATTAATAAAATTGTATTAATATAATAATTGTATATAAATATATTATTAAAATACATCTTCAATTACTCACATAAATATATGCTAAATACAGATGAGTATTAGTTGAGTAACGCTAAAAATAAAAGAAATTAAAATTTTATTATAAATAATTATATATAATTTTATTTGTAATTTACATATGCATATACGTATTGTGATAAAAATAAATGAGTATTAGTTGAATGACACTATAAGCAAATGAAATTAATTGATAAAGTGATTATATAATAAAATATTCAGTTGTATATAATTACATTATTAAAATAAAATCATCAATTATTCAAATAGATATTGTGTCAAAAATAGATAAGTACTAATTGAGTGTCACTAAATATAAATAAAATTAATTGATAAGGCAATTATATATACAATCTCGGCTGATTATATGATTAGTATCTATCCAAATATATTATCTTGACTCAATTATTGTACTCAATTTTACTAAATTTGGCTTAAAAGTTAAAAGATTATTAATTAATATTATAGTTAATAGCTATAAGTATAGGTGGCAAATGGGCAGATTGGGTGGGTTTGGGTTGGGTCATAAATTGTTCAAAAATATATGGGTCATAAATGGATCAATACTCAAATGGATTGGGACGGTTTGGGTCGACCCATTTTACCATTTTTTTAATAAAAATTAATTATCGCTATAATAACGGGATACTAAAAATATTACAATAAAAATGTTGGGGCAAATGGGTTAGGTAACTCAAAGGGGTCGGCAGAGATTCAAACAGGTCGGGATGTCGGTTGATTTATAACTGTCCAATTTACTATTTATTTGGTAAAAATTTCTACAGTATAATGGCTCTATATATAACCTACCCTTCCTACAATTCAAACAATTCACAACCCACACAGGGGCACAACAACACAATAATTCATAAATCATCAAGTGACCATTTCTCCATTTTTAAATACATTATATAATCCTAAATTATTTCACTCATTTTGTAAGTGAAATTTCTCCCAAAATCAATTTTATAATTCTTAAAATATATAAATTAGCCTCTCTGCAAAATTTTAGCTCAAAGAGAATCCGTTTCTCGATCGGATACATTTAAATCAATTCGTTTCGATAATTTTCAGTGTTACCGAAAAATTAATTTTTCACTTTCAAAAATTTCTAAATATTAATCTAAGTCTATATATAATATTAAAATAATTTTTAAAAGTTATTTGCTATTTTTAGAGACCCAGTCAAATTTTGGTCAAACCTGGTACCCTTTAAAAAGGGTAGGGCATTTTTTTTTTTTTTTTACTTTTGGGGACCTATTTAAGTTCATTTTTTCTCCAAATTTTACCATCAATCTCCTCGTGGCTAGTAATTTCCGATAGTCAAATAAAATATTTTTTTTCTTCCAAATGTAATTTTTATCTTGAGTGCACTATTTATCGTCTGGAAAATACTATTCACGACTAACCAGGTAACTCAGCCATTACAAATTTAATCAACAAAATACGCATACACATTACATAATAATAATACAGATATATATTTGAATATATGCTCATCATATAAATAATTGTAAATATTATTAAAAAAATTACTTATTTTTAATTTGTGCAATCAACTAATAAGTCACTTAAAATATCTAAAATAATAGCTAATTTTTAAAAATATTACTTTTTAATACAGCGAGATAGTTCAAGCAAAAAATCTTGTGCATCAAAGCAAAAGTTTTTAATGTACAAGAAATAATGAGAAAAATAAAAGAACAAACATACATCCATTGATAAAAGAATAAACAAACACCCATTGGTATAGGTAGAATGACCCAAATGAGTTGTATTTTATGTGGGTAGATTTTGGGTGAGTTTAAATGGATCATTTTTTAGTTGGGTTGGGTTTGTGTTAATTTTTTTTTGGTGGGTTTGGGTGAATTGTTAGGTTATGGGTCTAAATAAAATTAATTGGTAAAGTTATTCTATATATAAATATTTGTACAAAAAGAAAAATTAAGTAGTGGTTGAGTGACATTAAAATTAAATTAAATTAAATACGAATTAGTAAAATTTAATTATATATAATTAAATTATTAAGTTACAATTCAATTACTAATATAAGTAATGTGATAAAATAGATAAATATTAGTTGAGTAATAGTAAAAACAAATGAAATTAATTGGCAAAATGATTATATATTTATATAATTACATGAATTGAATTGATAAATTTTATTATATATAATAATTATATATAATTATATTTTTAATTTATATGCTCAATTACTCATATAGATATTGTACAAAAAATATATGAGTACTAGTTGAGTAATATATTAAGAATAAATTAAGTTAATTAGCAAGTTATATTAATTAGTAAAATTTAATTATATATAATTAAATTATTAACTTACAATAAATAAATACTAGTTAAGTGATATTAAAATTAAATGAAATTAATTGGTAAGATAATTATATATTCATATAATTACATTAATTAGTAAAATTTCATTGGTATAATAATTATATTTGTATGTGTATATAAATATTTATACAAAATAAAAAATTATGTAGTAGTTAAGTAACATTAAACGTAAATTAAATTAAATACAAATTATTTTAATTGCACATTCATATAGATATAATAATTAAATTTATCTTATTAATAATCAAAATATTTATTTTAATTTATTAACTATTTATTATATTAATTTCGTACATTAAAATATTTAATACAAATAATTATGAAAGTTTCAAAAAAATACAAATAATTATGAAGTTAAATTTATATAATAGAAATTATAAATAATATTTATATATAAATTACTAGTATTATATATAATAATTAATAAATATCGGTTATTTCTGTTCAATTTAGTTCAGAGCAGTTCGGTACAGTTCAATACAGTTTTCGATTCGATCCAGTATAATTCGGTTCGGTTCTAGTCAAAAAGTCAACAGTACGATTCGATTCAGTTCTAGTAAAAAAAGTTAACGGTACAATTCGGTTCTAAATTTTTTTCTTCGATATTTCGGTTCGGTACAGAAAGATCCAGAACCGTGTACACTTATTAGTACCTATTACTTAAAAGTTTTTTTAATCCAACAATGAATTGATTTCTAATTTTATATATTGAACCAAATAAGGGAAGCAAATAATTATTTGCATTTCAACTTCACTCCATTCTAATTAAATTTTAATTTCGATTATCACTGAATATTCATCCGAAGGATACATATAAATCTAGACCATTGAATCAAAAATAAAAACTTAATCCCTTTTCATCCAATGGTCATGATTAGGTGTGTATCTAGTACATCCGTGCACCTAATCATGATCCAATGGCAACACAAATTAGGGGTTGGACAAAATAAAAATAAAAAAACCATTAAATTGGTTTATAAAATTGAGTCTAAACCTATTTTAACGGTTAATCAGTTCAATTTGATGTAAATATGAACTTTAATTTTTAAAATTATAGTTTATGTTTACTTAAATTTGAACTTAACCCTTTGTTTGGATCGGGGGAAGTGAGAGGAATTGAGGGTGAAGTAAGTTCAATTTACTCTACTTTCCATTGTTTGGATTGTAAAATAGCATAAGATTTGAAAGGAAAGTAAAGAAAATTGAATTTCCCAATTTACTCTACATGGAGCATTTTATTTCCTTCCGATTTGAAGATAAAGCAGAGTAAGTGGGGGTAGAAATGGGTACTATACCGTGAATTGACAAAATTAGCATCCATCATTGCATCATCTTCTAGCCATCCTCCTCCTCTATTGCTCTTCTCGCAAATTCAGGTTTTGTGCATTCTTTTTTTTTTTTTTTTACTGCTCTAGAAATACATGTTTCTCTGTTTTTTTTTTCCTTTTATGTTTTGAGATCTGGAAATCCTAAATACCGAAACAAATCTAATTTGTTATTTCTATTCGTTATTCTTGGAGCAGAAATAACCTATTGACAAGTAATATTACGTTAACCCACTAGTGGGTTAATATTCATTTTACAGATATGAAATTGAAAAATAATTTCGCTATTCTCAGAGCATAAATAACCTAGTGACAAATAATATTACATTAACCAGCTAGCGGGTTAATGTTCATTTTACAGATGTGGAATTGAAACATAATTTCATTATTTTTGGAGCAGAAATAAGCTATTGACAAATAATATTACATTAACCCGCTAGCGGGTTAATGTTAATAATGGTATCAATGACAGCTTGTTGATTTTTTTGTAAATATTTACATAAAATTCAACCTACTACCATCCAAAGCATAAAATTCTAGAAGAGCATTTACAGATACAGACTCATTACTGAAATTATAGTTATTGATATTAGGCAAAACGCATTACTTGGTCTCAACAGTAACAATCAACTCTTGGAACTGCATAATTTAAAGCCAGTATGCAGTGAGAAAGTTGAGATATTTATTTATTACATTAACCCACAAGCGGGTTAATGTTATAATCAAATCAAAAGTGAAATTGTTATTTGTCATATGTTGGGTTATGTTAAAAAACTGAAACACATAAGGGTATAAATGTCAAAATAACATATATTGTTTGGAAAAAAAATTAATTTACTCTATATTTATTTTAAGTTACCAAACAATGGAAAATAAAACCATAGGAAATGCAATTTACATTACTCTCATTTCCCGCTATTTTCTCTCATTAAAGTAAATTCAATTTACTTCCATCCAAACAAATCATAAGTGTCTTATTAAGTGGGTTTATATGTAATTTTATACATATATAAAAATAAAGATAATTTTTACATGTATCCATATTCTGCTCCAATCTTAGAAAGTAGGTTACTAATAAATTAATATTTATGTAATTTTATTTTAATATATTGATATTAAATTTGAATGACTTATATTTTATGTTTAAAATTTGGAGAAGTTATTTTAATTTAATGAATGGATAGAGGTTTTTTTTATGACGTTTAGGATAATCAGAATTGTATATGTTTAATTTTTTCTAACGGTTAACCAATGATTAATGGTTAACCAACTGCATTTATAAGTTAACCGATTGTTAATAGATTAAACTTGGACCTTGATTTTGAAATATCATTAATGGATTGGACTTGAAAAATACACTATGAACTAGTTAATCAGTTCATGCCTACCCTCAATCTAAATAGTGAATTATTTTTTAATTTTATACTAATCTAATGGTCTAATAGGCCCTTGAAGTTCCAATTACTAGACATCAATAAAATTTTCTATCCAAATTATTCTCACTGAGATAAATTAATTTAGGCTTTGTCAGTCTATAAGTGGAAAATGTGTTGGATCGGGTGGGTTTGGGTTAGATCATAAATGGACCAATATCCAAACGGATTGGGCAGGTTTTGGTCAATCCATGGATTTGCTACATGTTGGCTTTGATGGATTGTATGGTGGCCTAAATGGATTGTATAGTTGCCCAAATGGGGCACAAGGTGACCTAAATGTGCGAAACTGTGGATCAACCCATTTAACTATTTTTAATGAAAATTAACTCGTGATACAATTACGACATACTAAACAATATAAGAAAATGTGAGTTTAGCGACGGATATTTTTTCGTCACTAAATAGCGACGAAAAATCAATTTTGCCGGTAAAAAAGGAGGCAAATATTCCCTCCATTTTTAGCGACAGAAAGAGTAAACCGTCGTTAAATATGGCACCAAAAAATGCAATATTATTTGCTATCGAAATTAATTTCCGTCACTAAATATTAGTGACGGAAAATAATTTCCGTAGTTAAATAGCGATGGAAATAAACTTTGCTACTGAAATTAACGATGAAAATTACTTTCCGTCACTAAATATGAACGACAAAAAATAATTTTCGTAGATAAATAGCGACGGAAATAAACTTCCATCGCTAAAAAATAATTATTAAAATTTTTAATAATGTTTAGCGACAGATTTTTATTTCCATAGCTAAATAGCGACGGAATAAACTTCCGTTGCTAAAAAATATTAATTAAAATATTTTAAAAGTTTTAGCGACTGAATTCTATTTTTGTAGCTAAATAGCGACGAAAATTAACTTCCGTCGCTAAATAGATAATTAATATTTTTTATTTTATAACGACAAAAAAAAGTTTCGTCGCTAAAAATTTTATATATAAAAAAAAAGATCTGACTTTCTTTCTTCCCTTCCTCCCTCTTTATTTCCTTCTTTCTCTCTCTCGCCCGCATGCCCAAGCCGCTCTCACCGTCGCCCTCGCCCTCGCCCCAACCGCACACCAGATACGCCCTCGCCCGAGCTGCGCACCAAATCTGCCCTCGCCCCAACCGCTCACCAGATCTGCCCTCGCCCTACCCGCGCACTAGATCTGCAATCCCAAACAATAATTAGTTCCAAAATCTAATGGCGGAAGAGAATTGCGTCAACTCAAAGCCACGCTGCAACCTCAAGGTATCAAAGCTGAGACCTATTATGTCTATCTTTTTCTCAGTTTTTTTTTTCAAGGTATCGAAGTTGAGACCTGTTATTTTTCTTTGCATGTTGTGGTTTTAGGCTTTACCAAATCAACAAATTATGGATTATCCTAGCTTCAAGCTTGTGATTGTTGGCAATGGAGGCACTGGTAAATTTCCTTTTCACTTTCCTTTTGATTCGATTAATTTTGTTTCTTAATTGCTGATGGGGTCTCAAATCGAATTGGCTTGGTTTGAAAAGATTTGGTGGGATCATAGTGGGAGTAACTATAGGCAAAAGTTGATAATAGCCTTGAATTGTGTCCTACTGCATCACTAGTTTCTTTGTAACTATAGCCATTTTTACTAGGCATCTAGTATTTGTTTTCTAATTGGTATGCTTTGTGAATACAAATTCTATTTTTGTATAGCTTATCTATTTGGGATTTTCAAGCTGTTAATTTAGTGTTTAAATCAGTCACCTTTGAGGAGCATGATGGAGTAGGGAAGAGAAAGAAGGATGAAGATCAAATTACCTAGATATTCATGCATGCATATTTAATTTTATTCTATAATGTTAGCAAATTCTTGGAGTTCCATTTATTGTGGTTGTCTATCTTTATCTGTTACATAATCCTACAATAAATGATTTTGAGAGAGGAATAAATTTGACATTGCAATATGATTTTGGCCTTCTCAATGTAGAAATGTATGTTTATGTTACCATTTCATTTGTTGTATTTCAAATGAAAAATTTATGCCCATTGGCAGTGCATGTCCTTATTCTTTGTTCTTGTACTTGTTTTCAGATTACTTATTAAGTTTGCATTTTCTAAGTATTTCAAGTTGAGTTGTTACTGAACTAATTTCCATTCTGATTCTGAGAAAATGATAGTTAAAAATCTAGTAGTATAACATACTATAGAAACAATCTTGTGATAGATTCCCTAATATCGCTTAGTTCCTATCTCACTCGCCTCTGTCATGATCCCTTCTCATTTACATGCATGTTTCCATTTCAATATATTGTCTATTGTTTGGTCGAATTAGTTTCAGTGGTTTTATAATTTGTTTCCATTTCAATATGCAGCATCCACGGGCAATGTGCCATCATTATGTTTGATGTTACAGCTCGCTTGACTTACAAGAATGTTCCTACATGGCACCGTGATCTTTGCCGGTATGTTAAGTTTGGAAGGGAAATGTCTATTTTAAAAAGGGTAGGGTGCTGAGGAATTATTACTTAGCATTGTTAATTATTACTTACTGTTGTTAATTTATACATTTTCATGTATGCGCCTTATGAAGGTAACTTCTTTTTTATCTTCTTTAAATTAAGATTTTGTTTTATTATGTTATTCATAAACTGCTCTTTGCTTTCAAGTCCATTTATTTTGCTTTAGTTTCCATTTTAGTTGTCATTTTCATTATGCTTTCATCTTAGATACAAAATATTGCATTTGTTTGATTGTTGCTAGGATTTCTCCATTGGAATTATGCTTTTTTCAGCTGCACGGGAAGTGTTTACTTAAATTTTTTTATTAGCTTTTTTAAATTATTGACAGAAAATTCTGTCGGTGAAAATAAAAAATAAAAAATTTCGAAATTTATTGACGGAATAGTAATTTTTGTCGAGAATTTACCGACGGAATATTAAATTTCGTCGTCCGTCGAAAAAATTTTAATTTCTTGTAGTGAAATGGGATGAGTCAAGTTCAAGTTGGACCGAAATGAGTCGAGTTCGGGTTGGACCGAAATGGATCAGATTTGCCTAACCGGAATTTGAAGATTTTTTTATGTACAAATCGGCATAAATAAAATTCGAGCCTATTTCGAGCTAAGCCAGGCCGAGTTTGGGTTGGATCGATTTTGGGCTTAGATGGGTTGGGATCGAGCAGGGCATGCTCGGTGTGAAAAAATTATAGTTGGTAAAAAATTTGTATTTCGACTCATTTGGTATAATTGATATCCATTGAGATACATGGAATATGCCGACATGAATCAAAATTTAATGGAGTCATTTTGAGTTGGCCTAAATGAATATATTTTTGAATTAGGTTGAGTTTAGATAAGTTTTTTGAACAAATTTTGGCAAAATTTTTAGTTGGGCCAAATTTGCCACCTCTATTTGTTACAATAATGAATTTTTTTGATAGTCACCATAATGAATCTGATCAGTGATCACAGCTTCAGCAAGTTTTTCACATTATGGTTATAGTATGGTTGCTAATGGAAGAGAAATAAGAATTAATATGTTATTATAAAACAAGTTTAGAATAAAATATAATGGTTTTATATTTTTGGTTTGAATGGCTATTAAATCTAAAAACAATATTTTATCAATTTTCACAAATTCTCAATTTTTAAATTTAAAAGCAGATAAACTTTGCAGTTATTTATTTATTTTGTTTTGTTTTTTTATTAAATGTGGCAAGTCTTATATAATATGAAAGTTTTTTTTTTTTTATTCAGATATAATATGAAAGTTTTAAGTACTTGTTTCGTGAGTTTAGTTCACAAAAGAAAACTTCGGATTTTTATAGAATTTACCAATGTTTTTAAATTCGGACTAGGCCAGCCGGTCGAACCGGTTCAACTGTGAACCAACAAGTAAACCAGTTCGATCCAATATGAAAATCGGAATATGCAAAAAATCGGCTTGAACAGTAAAGAACCTGGTTGGACCGAAAAAATAGGATTGAAGCAAAAAAATTTGGATGGACCGAAAAAATTTAATATATCATAAATTATATTTTATAATCCGGATTAATAGTTGTTGGATATTATTCAATTAAAAATTTATATTTGATGATAAAATCAATTCATATTAATATTAGACTTAATAAAATTGAAAATGATGTGAAATTGTTTTCACTATATTTTTATTTTTTATTTTTTAGATATTGAATAACTATATAATTTAAATATAATAAAATATTAAAAAGAAAATGAAGATAAATATGATAATTATAAAAATAAATTTTACAATTGAAATTAAAATTCAAAAATTTATAAATTCAAAAATGCATTTTCCTTATAAATTTAAATATTTAACAGAAAAATCCAGTTGCAGTGTTTAATCTTTTACTATTATTACTAAAAAATTAGTAAAATAAATTAAGAATGATTAATATATTAATATTTGATAATTAATAGGTTGTTTGAATATATTTTTTATATATCATATTTTTAATTTTTCATAAATAATATGTTTAAAAGAGATAAAAATTTTGAATCAACTCAATCTAATCAGTTAACTCATGATTCAATTGACAGATCGAATCGAATCGATATTCGGTCTGATTTTAAAAACATTAGAATTTACAACTTAAAAAAATTGACTTTGTAAGCCACATACTCCATTCGTTACTTATTATCTGTCACTTTTGAGTAAAATCTAAATTTTATTTATCTGTAACTTTTAGATTTTCAATACAATTTATTTTTTTTCAATTTAATTTTCCTTTTCAATAAAAGTTGATCAATTAAATTCAAATTTTTGTATTTAATTACTCAATATGCATTGAATTACTCAAATTTTTTTTAAATTTAAGGTTAATTAATATTTTTTAATTCTAATAAAAATTATAAAAGCGATACATATTAAGAAACGAAATCAGTAATACTTTTCATTATCTATCGGAAATAGCCAAAAAAAATGCAGATAAATATGAACCTAAAACAGCAGCTTCATTGTCAGTATTCATTGTCCCTCATTTATTATTAGAATCATAGGCATAGGAAATTAGGAATAGGATGCTGGGATTGGAGGGGGCAAAAGTTGACTTGCCCATAAATTTCGCCTAGATCTGTTTAAAACAAAATTGACCCAAATGTACACCAACTATATACCACTACGCCACTAGAGTAATTAATGAACTAAATCTTTTGAAGAAAAAAGTGACTTTAACAACTACACCATCCGCCCCTAAATTTCATCTAAAATTAATATAATACTCTCTTCATTCATTCCCATATATGTTATTATTTTTTTAAATAAAATTTAAATTTTATTTATGCGATACTTTTAAATTTTTAATAAAATTTATTATTTTAATTTATTTTTTTCAATTTTTAAACGTAATTAATACTAATAAAAATAACAAAAGTTAAACATAAAATTATTTTGATAAAGTATTTATTACAATTATTTCAATTTTATTTTTTTTATGGTTGCCCCTTAATTTGGGATGGAAGGAGTAAATGACTTTTATGGAATATAATTTGTAAATACAGAGCTGACTTTATGATTCTAATTAATTAAGATGTTCACTTATCAACCTTATGTTATACAGTTGCTTGAAATTAAATAATTATCACTCATTCAACTTTCAAAACTCATAACTCTTATTTGTCTATTTCAAACAAAAAAAAGGGCAGCTTAAAATGTCAAATGTTTTTGAAATTATAGCCAAAATACTTGTTTAGAATACCAAGAGAAAAACCGATTTTGATTTGGGAAATTTAATCTTGACTGTAATCTAAGTTTAAAATTGTAATTTAAATTAAATATATGATTATGTGATAATATGAATGTATCTTATGATTTATAGTCCATCTGAATGATTTAATCATTATTAATAAAATATGGTGTATAAGATATTTGATTTCTTTAAAAAGTGACAAGTCTGAGCGTTCGAAATAACGAATGGCCGACCGGATTGAATTAAGTCGAGTGGTCAAAAGTAAGCCAAAAAACTCCAATCTCTTGAAAAAGATTAAAAAAAAATGATCCCGAAAGTCACCGGAATGAGCATTCCGATGATCCAGTAAGCAAATGGAATAATTGGGATAGATATATGTATAGAGAGAGACTAGAGGGAAAAATTCTTACTTTCAAAGCCTATTTTTAGGTTTTGGTGCCTTGAATAACTAATGTCCTTAACCAAGGCAAAAGATACTAACAAAATTCATACCCTAATTAATGTTTTCTAATCTCATTAGGATTCGATGTACTCCCTCCATTCTTTTATAATTTTCATTTTTGTTATTTTCAGTAGAATTAAGAAATATTAATTAGTCCTAAATTTAGAAAAAAATTGAGTTATTTAATGCATATTAAGTAATTTAATGTAAAAAAAATGAATCTAATTGGTCAATTTTTATTGAAAATGAAAATTAAATTGGAAAAACAAAATTAAATTGCATTGAAAATCTAAAAGTGACAGATAAATAAAATTTGAATTTTACTCAAAAGTGACATATAATAAAAAACGGATAGAGTAATGATTAGGGGATAGATTGGGGATTATGGCTACTTATTCTAGGGATATCCTCTGGACCTCGAGTGAAAGTTGCCTTGTTCATTGTTAAGATGTATAGAACCGGCCTTTTAACCTGATTGATCATTTCTGAACCGATCTGAATCTCCTAGCCTATTGCGAGAACGTGCCTTAAACTTCATCCTTTGGCTCATGTCTTTCTTTCAAAACAACGGGTTCATCAATTGGCTCAATGACAAAAGAATGATTGGCTTCTTTTAGAATGGTGAAATAGGTATCTTTTTCCATCCAGTAGTTTGTAAGATTGTTTAAATTAAGTGCACAACTTCCAAATTATGTAATTAAGATATTTTTCTTGATAATACTAGCGATCATATGTCGCGGATAAATGATTGTTATAAGTCCGCTGAACATATTCATATCTAAAGATCTAGCAAAATTGTTTATTAAATGCCTCCAATTAATTAGTAGACAATTTATGAGAACAATAGTACTCCTGTATTTATATAAGGATATATAATATTGTTTTAAGCAATACTTACATGCATTATGCCAATAAAAATCATAAAATTCCTTTATTGCAATTTTAAGTTAAAAATTGCATTTTGATTAAATAGTTTTTCTAATATCAGGAATATAAATACCCTATTTTGTCTAGAATTTCGTCAATTGATAAATAAAATATGATTAATTGACATTTTATTTTGAAAGTAATAGGTTCTCGTGATACCTAAATTAATTTCATAATTTTGTCTTTAATTTCTATTCATGTGATAATTAATTTATAAATTATTTATTTTTCTATTCATGTGATGATTAATTTATAAATTATTTGTTTTTCTTCTGTCTATACAGTAAACAAATAAATAAAAAATATAAAAAATACAAAGAAATAGAAAAGAATAAAGTAATATTTATTTCATTAAATATAAAATAGGTATATTCCTTGGAAATAATGCAAAATTTGATAATCACATAAAAAAAACTAAAATTAAAATTTAAAAAATTACATATAAGAAAATAAAAATAAAAAATGTGTTGTGGGCTCAGGGATACATCATAGCCTAATTTAGGAGCTCAATTCTGAGTAAAGACTCAATTGATAGAAGGCTCGAGACAGTTAGTGAGATCTAATTGATAGAAGTTCAGATTTAATGAGTTTCAACCCTATAACCACATTTTGAATTGGCCCAATAACTGGCCCAAGCCCACTTATCTTGTGAGTTATACAGCTGAGGGACCAAATAGAAACTTTTGGGGTACTGCACAAGGAATTTTCAAACGAGTCCTTGAAATTCTGAAATATTTTAATTAATCCATTGAACATTTTAATTATCCACCCTTTTAACCAATAGAAGCAGAAACTATGGCCACTGTACTTAGTCTGTACACTAGTGTTATCACCTTGGCTATAAATAAAGGATTGTTGTGAGCATTAGAGGACATTAAAACGTAAAAAAAAACTTTAAAAAAAATAATAACATAATTTTCTTTTACCTGTATAATAGAAATAAAGCATTCAAAATTCAAGGAAGAACAATAAATCACATATACACTAAAATAAAATAAGAATAAAAATAGAAGGGAATGTGTACAGGATCTAAGAAATCTGGGTCGAAATTATTACTTAAATGGATGAAGGACTAGTTTTATAATTTTATAGGGATCATTTTGCATTTTTTCTAATAATTCAAATTTTGCTAAGGGAAAATGTACTGAAATACCTTTATAGTTGTCTCAAAAGAACTAAAACACCCCCTACATCTTTTTCAGATCAAAAATGCCATTGAATTTGCAAAATTGGTATTAACCATCCGTTAAGCTACCGTCAAATTGGATGTTAAAGACACTGATGTGGCATTAAGACGTGATAAAATATGTCGTGTAATTGACATGTCAGCATCACATATATTTTAATCCAAAATGAAAAAATGTATTAAAATGTCCTTCAAATTGTCTCTGGGGTACTAAAATGTCTTTATAGTTAATTTTGGAATAAAAATGCCCTTAATATTAATAAAAGGTACTAAAATACCCATGAATATTTATATATTTTATATTTAATTTTATTTATATTTTTTCTTGCAAACATTAATATTTATTAATTATAATATTTTAGCTAAGTAGTAGTATTTAGTTTAGTTTAAATATCTCATAAATATAAATTTAACATATTATCTAATATTACAACATATTATTTGCAACTTGATATGTATATCACTCTTTTATTCATATTTATTTTACATTATAGCTCACTTGATAATTAAAATTAATTAATTAATTTTTTAATATATGCTTATTTAATATTTTTTTTGTTACCAACAAATATTGATTAATATCTCATACTTTTTACATATGTCCCTAATAAATTTTTCAATAAAAAAATAAATTACAACTAAATTATATAGTTTAAGAATATTTATTAATTAATTTTTCTTATTGAATATGATATTAAAATTTGAAAATTTGGTTACAGGGCATAATAAATTTATTAACAACTGAGTAAATTTGTAAAAAAAAATTAATTATGTTGTTTATATTTTTTTTTTTGTAAATTTGCCTATTAAAAAATTATTTAATGATTTAAAAACTAAAAATAAAAATTGACAAAAATTTGATTCAGAAGTATTTTAGTACTTTTTTTTATTAACATTAGGATAACTTTTGTTCCAAAATTAACTATAAATGCATTTTAGTGTCATAAAGACAACTTCAAAGGGTATTTTAGTACCTTTTTCATTTTAAATTAAAACACACGTAGTGCTAATATGTCAATAACGTGGCATATTTTGCCATATGTCAATGCCATATTAGCGCCGTTAACGTTTAATTTGACGGTAACTTAACGAAAGAGCATATTAGTACAGATTTTATAAGTTAAAGGATATTTTTTATTTTAAAAAAAATGTAAGAGATATTTTAACTCATTTGAAACTACGAGAGTATTTCATTACATTTTTTTTCCTTTTGCTAATAATCATTAACTTTCAATTATGTTTAAAATATTACTTCTGTCATGTTTTATGCCAAATCAAATCAAATACTTATTTTATTCATGTCAATTAAATCTTTCATGGGATATTTTGCATGCATTTAAGTACTTAATATTACAATTCTTTACTTATTGAGAATTAATTAGTATATTTTGTACTTAACTATGCCATCTCATAAGTTTTAATTGGTATATGTTTATACGTTAATCTAAATGTCTTAGTTAAATACTATAGCATCATATGAGCAAAACATTAATATTTTTGTGTATATTATTGGAGTCATATATACGTATAATAAAAATGTTTAAAATGTTTTAATTAAATAATTATGTGTGTTTCTTATTGAAATATCAACTGCTTTCCTTATTCATTGATAAAAAAAATCCTATTGGATTTAAAAATAGAAATTCTGGTGTGTTATAGTCTCGATAGATTAATGATTTAAATTTAATATTCGCAATACTATCTAATTTATAAGGACGTGTAAGGTGCGGGTGCCTAATACCTTCCCTATGCGTGACCAACACCCGAACCCAACTTTGAACTCAGACCATCATTTTTTGGGTATCCAATTGTGCCGTTAATTCAATTAGTGGTGACTCCAACAGTCAAGTCTAGTTAGCTTCCCAACAAAAAAATGTTAATTTCTTTCATTTTCGGGGTGAGGGGTAGGATGCTACGAGGGGAAGAAATTAACTGAAAAATAAAACAGTAAATACATTATGTATAATTTAGATTTTCATATTATAAACCTAAAGTTCAAAAGACTATGTATTTATGATACTAATGTATTTGTTTGTATGTAAAATTTTATTAAATTTCATATGTATTAGCAGCAAATGCTCCAAATTGAAGTAATATCCTAATAGGACAATTTGTTTTGTAGAACAAATTATTCGGTTTTAAATAAAAATAAAATTTTTGAATAACAAGAAACAAATAAATTCAGATGGCCATATTATGGAGGTAGGTACTTCTAAAAAGACTCCTGACATAATTAATTTCAAAATCATATAAGTGGTTCAGATAAAAAGAAATCTTAATATGCTATGTCATTAAAAGAAACCAAAAAAGATAAAGTTGTCGATAATATTTCTGCATAAAAATATTGATATTGATATTTTCAATATAATTTTTTGAATAAAATTTTTCAATATAATTCGGTTTTAAATAAAAATAAAATTTTTGAATAGCAAAAAGCAAATAAATTTGGATGGCCATATTATGGAGGTAGGTACTTCTAAAAAGACTCATAACATAACTAATTTCAAAATCATAGAAGTGGTTCAGGTAATAACAAATTTTAATATGCTATGTTATTAAAAGAAGTAAAAAAAATATAAGGTTGTCTACAACATTTCTGTATAAAAATATTGATATTTTCAATATAATAAGGATTTTAAAATTAAATCTGTTGAAAAATACATATATTAATTACATTAAATTCTTTAATATGATTTTTTGGATTTGATAACCGGACTCTTTGAACAAGAGACCGGCATGCACTCTCCGACCACATGTTGAAAGCCGAACTTACATTTTAAGAGCTTGATAGCCGGGCTCATCCAAACATCCGACACATCAGTAGTCCGATCTTATTCATAGTTCGGTAACAGATTATGGAAAGCCATCATCTATGAATATTTTCCTGATATTGTGCAGATCCTGATCTAACAATGATGGAAAGTACCAGAAATCACTCAACAAATCCTCACAAAAAAGGAATCAAGCACTAATTAAGAAGTTAGAATGATTTCCTCCTATTCAGGATTTAAATTTCTATTTGCTTTAAGGAAATAGCTCTATATAAGAGGCAGATAGCAGGTACATTTTCTCTCTCTCTGAACTTTTTACACATAACCCTTATTTAGTCAATTTACTGACCTGATCGTCGGAATCTCCCTTGTCGGAATACCCGACGGTTTTGTTATATGTTTTAGGTGATTCAACCAAGGGGATACTTCGATAAATCCGACTGTTATCATTTGGTGCATTGAGCGTGGAACACTCCAAAGTTTTCAGTCATCAATGGATCTATTTCCCGATTTATCTGTCTCTGCTGCTCCATCAGCCAACCAGCCCAATGTCGCAACTCAGACTCCGGCCGACCTTCTTGGCCAGCTCCTCCAAAACTTGTAGCTAGCTCAACCAGAGCAAGCCTTCCCGCTCCCAGTACGATAACTGTTTTTCCCCACACAAATTCATACGCCAGCTACACCACAAGCACTCGCAACTATCCCAGCAATCCCGGGTTTGACCCCTCAGACAGCTCAGACTCTTCTGATCGCCCTGTCAGCTATGGTAGCTCAGGCACCACCAACAGCCCCCACAAACAACCCCACGATAACACCCCCTACCCAAACACATGTGACAGTGTAGTACCCTACACAAACAACACAATTCCCTGTCCAAACACCACCACCACTGTTAGAAAGTGTTTGAGGAATTGAAAATCTTTCTTAGCACCCTGCCTCTTTTGAGTCGGCCACAACCGGGAGAAACACTGTATATGTACCTTGCAGTCTCATCGGGGGCCTTGGGTTCGATTTTGATAAGAGAATAAGGTAATCAACAATTTCCCATTTACCATACTAGCAAGGTCCTGAGAGGCGCCGAGCTGCGGTATCCTATACTTGAGCAGTTTGCTTTTGCATTAGTGATATCTGCCATCAAGTTGCGCCTATACTTTCAGGCACATACAGTGACAGTTAGGACGAACTCAAACCTCAGAAAGGTTTTGCAGAAACTCGAAGCATCTGGGAGAATCACGGAATGGGCAGCTCGGTTGGGAGAGTTTGATGTTCGGTATGAAGCTCGCCCATCCATGAAGGGCCAAGTTCTAGCCGATTTCATGGTAGAGTTGCATGCACCCCCGCAGGAGCCTAGTCCCTGCTGATGGAAATTGTATATAGACGGCGCATCCTCGTTCACGGGTGCCGGGACCGAGGTGATTCTGATCGGACTAGGGAACATTGTGATTCGGGTGATGGCTCATATAGCATTCCAGGCAACCAACAATGTAGCTGAATATAAAGCCCTTAGTTTTGGCTTACAACTAGCCTTGGAGGT
Source organism: Excoecaria cochinchinensis (assembly GCA_947683425.1). Classification (NCBI taxonomy): domain Eukaryota; kingdom Viridiplantae; phylum Streptophyta; class Magnoliopsida; order Malpighiales; family Euphorbiaceae; genus Excoecaria; species Excoecaria cochinchinensis. The sequence goes on from CANTUQ010000050.1 coordinate 11,181,713, forward strand.
AAAACCGGACTCGTTAAATATCTTCTCTGACTCACAGCTTGTTGTTAGCCAGATACTTGGGAAATTTGAGGCCAAAGACCATATGATGATTAGATAAAAGGAGTTAACTGCTGCACTTTTCTCCCAACTAGAAAAACGGGGTTGTGCATGGTCTATCAAGCAGGTACCACGGGCGAAAAATGAGGAGGCAGATGTGTTGGCCAAGCAAGCCTGCCTCCAAGATCAGTCCGCCATGTAAAATATCATCTGGTCTATTATATCAGCCCCTACACATGAGACATATAAGGTACACTTGCAAGAGCCGATGGACGGATGGCGGCTCCCCATTTACAAATATTTGAGTAGCGTAGATCTACCCGAAGATCAAGTGCAAGCCCGGAAGATAGTCCGGCGATCCAGTCGGTATGCAATCCTAGATGATCAATTGTACAAGAGATCATTTTCAGCCCCATGGGCAAAATGCTTGAGTACAGAAGAAGGCGAATACGTGTTAAGGGAAATTCATGAAGGTATTTGTGGGGCTCATGAAGGAGCACAGACTGTAACTCAAAAAGCGTTGTTGAAAGGGTACTATTGGCCGAGCATGGAGAAAGACGCAAAAGAACTAGTCAAGAAGTGTGATAAGTGCCAGCGGTTCGGTAATCTGAATCATCAAAAAGCTGCTTCTCAGGTCTCAATACATAGTTCTTGGCCATTTGCCCAGTGGGGGATCGACATAGTGGGCCCTTTTCCCTTAGCAATCGGACAACGAAAGTTCCTAGTGGTAGCAATGGACCACTTCACTAAATGGGTAGAAGCAGAGCCCTTGGCAACCATAACCCTGGCGAACACCATCAAGTTCGTTCAGAAGTTCATCATTACGAGGTTTGGGATCCCACATTCCATCGTCACGGACAATGGCAAACAGTTTGATTGTGCAGCTTTCAAGGGATACTGCTCGGAGTTAAAGATCCAGCTTTGTTTCACATCGGTATACCGTCCGCAGGCAAATAGCATGATCGAGGTAACTAACCTGACTATTCTTGCAGGTCTGAAGAAACAAATTGATTCAGCAAAAGGTCTCTGGGTGGATGAACTCTATAATGTCCTGTGGGCCTACCGAACATCACCAAGATCGGCAATTGGACCCCCTTCTCACTCACATATGGGACAGAGGCGGTTATCCCTTATGAGATCGGTATGCCAAATGTCCGGACCTCGAATTTTGATGCGGCAACAAATGGTGCGAACTTATTATGTCAGCTGGATAGATTGGAGGAACAGAGAGAACTCGCTTAGATATAATCCACTGCTTACAAACAAAGGATGTCATTCTACCACGATCGAAACATAAAACCGAGGACATTCAGAATCGGGCAGCTCGTCCTCAAAAAGGTAGTTGCATCCCAAACATCTGCTGGGGTGGGAAAGCTAAATCCTAACTGGGAAGGTCCTTACATAATTCATGAAGTTAAGGGCGGAGCATACAGGTTGAAGGACTCCTCCGGAAAGATACTCATTCACTCATGGAACATTTCAAATTTGAAGGCCTACTATCAATAATTTTGGGTCAGAAGCTCGGCTCTACATTCATGCGGCTCACTCGGCTATTACGCCTTCGAGCATTTTTTGTCTAGTATTGTAATTCTCTTAGCTCAGCCTTATCGCCATAATAGCAATTGTACTAGCAACAATGTCAATAAGAGAGGTATATTCATGGAAAAACTATGTCTTCTATTATGTTATCGGCAATAGGGTTTGCTCTGACTCGGCACTTTCGCCATTGAGCAACCAAACGTTGTTACAACAACGCCAATTTAATAATACCACCGACAGGGCGCACATTTTCACACTCAACAACGAGTTCGACTTTAACGCTCACTCGGCCATAACGCCATCGAGCATTTTTCTTAACTTAATTATTGTTTCTCATTAAGCTCGACAAGACTCCCCAAGAATCCTTTATTTTTATTACTTATTGTAGAGCTCGGTTAAATTCGTATAACTACACCCACGCAATCATGTCCCAAAGAGCTCGTTCGGTATTAGTGCTACAGGAGCACTGTTTCATTTAATCACAACTCATTAAAGATCTTATTAAGTTTGTTATTCCATTCAGTTTGCCATCTCATTCGCGCAATATGGTTATACCAGATACTAGTTCAAAGAGCTCGACAATGACAAGCAAAAATAATTTAGATTTCATTAAAAGTTGAACGAAGTACAAGTCAGTTTATTCATCTGGATACACTTCGTCCAACCAGGACCAATCCATATCTAGATGGCGCTGTTTGACAACATCTAACAGTTTCTAGCTAAAAACAAAACACTTGTCGACCGCCACGTCCAATGACTGGTATTCGAGATCTGCATATTTCTCCTCCATGTCAGCTCTGCTTTTCTTAGATTCTTCAAGTTCAGCTCGGAGACTCGTCAGCTCGGCATCTATCTCCGCATTCCTCTGTTCGACTTTAGCCACCCTCTCCCGCATCTCGGATATCTTATCCATGGCCTCGGTAACCTTGACCTCGGCTTTCAGGGACCTTTTCTTAGTATCTTGCAGCTTGCCCTTGGCAACATTCGCACGGAAACGATGTCCGGCAACCGATCGGGCCTCTCTATTGCACGCCATAATCAGGGTGTTCATTTTCGCGATCACAACACCACTCAGTATTGAACCCTATGTGGAAAATAAAAACATGATAGGGTTTATCGCATTCTTCACACACCCAATAAACAAGGCATATCGCAGAAATGCCTACCTATATTTGGTGCCTCTTAAGGGCTTCACCCAGTTCATCGGCCTTCCAGCGCAACAGAGGGTTGATACTATTCGGGATGCAGGCCAGCTGGTGCACGAAGTCGCAGAAAATAGGGTTATTCTCGGAGTAGTTTTTTCCCTCCTCCTTCCAGATGTCGCATATCTCCATGGCGAGAGCCCTCGTATCCCTTTTCGTTGAACGGGGATAGGACGACCCAGCCGCAGCACCGAACTCGGGAGAGTGCAGCTCGAGAGGGGTCTACAGATCAACTGGGGGGACCTCCGCTGTAGGAGTTTGGGGCAAGGTGTCCTCCTATACACCAGTCGGATCCGAGCTGTTGTTTTGGGCGTGCTCGGCTGAACTTCACTCCTGGGCCTCGGCGGGAACCTCTTGAGAAGTCTCACCAGGTGCCGATCCTTTCGGTATTTTCTGCCTTTTGGCTTTCATCATCTCGGCCATACTCGGTCTCTCGGTACGCTTCATTTCTGTAAAAAATAGAACAATGAGAAAGTATTAGAACAGGGGAATTGATAATAGAATATACCTCTTCTCTGGGGCCGAGATGATGTAGTCCGGTCCAATCCGATCATGAGCTGGTCTCTAATATCGATCTTATCCTGAGCCAGTGCTTTCCATTTGGTCAAAGTTTGTTCCTCCTCATCAGTAAGTAGGATTGGATCATCGTTCTTATTGACGTACCGACCCCAAGTAGTTCGGAACTTGAAATTATTGTCGCTCTCAACTATGAAAAAACGGTTTTTTCAATTCTTTAAGGACTCCGGGTTTCCCTTGAAAACCCCATAACTAGCTCGAGCCTGGAAATAGTTATGGTCCTCGGTTGTGACTCGAAGCCCAACCACATGGGTAATTTGAAAGAGTCGAACTGTCAGGTCAATCTCATTATCCGATGCCCACATTTGTAATGCGGATATCGTTCGCCAAGCATTTGGATGAATTTGGCCCATGGTCAAGCCGTAGTAATTCATCAGCTCGACGTCAAAATCTGTGGGGGGAAGGCTCATTCCAGCCTCAAAATCGGCTTCATATACTGCTATCATTTTTCTGCCATTAAATTTTGATTTGGCCCGAACACTGGCTCCGGGTGCCCGAATTCTGTAGCTCTCAGGAATCCCTAATCTCTCATGTAGTTCCACAATTTCACTGCTCCTTACAACCGAGTTGATGCTCCCAACCCGGGGATTCCTCCTAGGCTCTTTTCTCCTTGATGGCTCTGGCTGGCTGGTACCAGGAGGTTCCGGGATATCTTCGTGTTCAAGGCCCTCCTCCACTCTCAGCCTCTCCGATGAACTTCCAGATTCACTCATTCTTAAAATAAAAAAGAGGAAGAAAAGGTAAGGCACTAACCTGTACTTGGAAGGAGATATGGGAATCCTCAGGAATCTACTATAAAAAATGCAGATTCGAGACATATGAAGAAGAAAACGCACAAGGGAGAAAAGGAATTGATTAAAGCAGAAGGCTGCAAGTCGAAAAGATGGGGAGAGCAGAAGAGAGGAAGAATAACGTGAGAAGTAATGAAATCCCTAAAGAAAATGAAAGTGAAAATAAGGAGAAGAAATGGGTACTTATAGGAAGAAGGAACCACTTAGATGCGAATAGGTGGCAAGTGTTAATTGGGTTGTGTGGCAGCAATTAATACCTGCACGGTAACCGAAAAGGCGCCATCATTTCAACACCTGACACAGTCGTTGGATTACAGCAAACGAGGCAACTGCTTACGTTTTTTAAGGGGCCACGCGCACAACTGTCTTCAAAGGAGAAAGGCTGAAACTCACGCGCTCCCTTTGATTGTCAAACCACGTATTAATGACATGAATGTCATCTCTCGAAGGGGGGGGGGGGGGAATATGATAACCGGATTCTTTGAGAAAGAGACCGGCATGCACTCTCCGAGCACATGTTGAAAATAGAACTTACATTTTAAGAGCTTGATAGCCGGGCTCATCCAAACATCCGACACATCAGTAGTCCGGTCTTATTCATAGCTCGGTAACAGATTATGGAAAGCCATTATCTACGAATATTTCCCGGATATTGTGCAGATCCTGATCTAACAATGATAGAAAGTACCAGAAATCACTCAACAAATCCTCACAAAAAAAGAATCAAGCACTAATCAAGAAGCTAGAATGATTTCCTCCTATTCAGGATTTAACTTCCTATTTGCTTCAAGGAAAGAGCTGTATATAAGAGGAAGATAGCAGGTACATTTTCTCTCTCTCCGAACTTTTTACACATAACCCTTATTTAGTCAATTTATTAACTTGATCGTCGGAGTCTCCCTTGTCGGAATACCCGACGGTTTTGTTACATTTTTTAGGTGATTCAATCAAGGGGATACTTCGAGAAATCCGACTGTTATCAGGATCAATAGTTCAAATATTGAAAAATATGATGCCAATGGGGTACATATGATATTCATGCAATATAAGTAATAAAACATGACTTATTTTATGATATTTATTGTAAAGAGATATGTTTTCTTATAATATATATGAATGCAATAAGTTTTTAGTACTTATCAATCTGACAATATATTAGTGATGCTATTTACTTATTTGATAATAAAATTATATAAAATTCATAAAAGATTTATCATGCCTGAATTATATAAATATTTTTAAAAAATATTATTTAATATAAATATATATTAAATTTTAAGTATATAATTTTAAAATATTATAACGTTGTTTATTATTATGATTTTAATTATTGAAACTTTTGAAAAGTTTAAAATATAATAATTGAACAAGTGCAAGATGGTGGGTTGGGTCTGGATATTAAGCAAGATGGAATAAAATGATTGGGAGAAAAAGTATTGAGATAAAATATTTGTGTGGCCTATTTATATGTTGAGGGGCACCGAGACTTAATTGTGGTTAGACAGTAACAAACTATTTACCCACATTTAAATGCGTCACTAACTCAAAAAACATGGACTCTCATTGTGGGCTTTCTTGGGTCAAGGCCCATAAGCTTTATAAATCACAAATTATATATATACGAATTTTGATCAATTTTTAATATTTTTAGTTTTATCGAATTTAAATATTATAATTAAATTATCAAGTTTTGTTTTTGTTATTCTGATAGCCACTGTGAAGTTTAAGTTTCTATAACTTGTGCTTTTTTAATTTTTGTAAATGTATTTTTTATTAATACTATAAAAAAAATAAATGATATTTTTGATGTAACCACAACTATGTGCCGCAAATTAAGTAAAAATAATTATAAATAAATTATTGATGAATTTTAGGAAAATGTTTTATGAGATTTGAGTGTAATTGAATTTTTTGATTTTTGATATATATATATATATATATGAATCGAACTAAAATTGATACCTAAATTATAAAATTGAAATTAAAAATAATAATTAAACTGATCGGTTAATTGAAATTTTCAATTTTTTCAGATATGAATAAAAACTCAAAAATTTAAAATTAATTAGCTTAAAATTAAAACCATTGATTTAGTTAAAAAAAAAAAAGCCGATTCCTCCTTTCTTTCTCTTCTCTCTCTCTCTCTTCTTTTTTTTTTTTTTTTTTTTTTTTTCAGCCCTAGCCCTACTAGTTATTATTGAGAAAAAGAAAATATTTTTAGTGTTTTAGGGAAAATCTAATTAGGGCAAAAATGAATTTAGGACAAACAGCAACAGAACGAGGAACAGAGAGTTTGTTAAAGGGCGGAGAGTTAGCTGAGTCAACAGATTTCTTGTCTGAAGATACCAATAATCTTCAATTAATCTCATCAATTCTCCTCCTTTCTCCTCTCTCTCTCTCTCTCTTTGACGCTTTGACCCATTAATTCATTTCTGCCATTCTCCGCCCTTCTCGTAAGCGCCGTCCAGTGCGCCCCAATGCTTGGTGGTTATTAATTGAATTAGATTTCTTTCTTTGTTCAAGTTTTTGAAGGTCTGGCATTTCTGGGTATTGGTGGATTGGTGGGGAATTTGCGGCTACCATGGAGAGCATGTTTAACAGGCTAAAAAAGTTGGATGCTTATCCTAAAATCAATGAAGATTTTTATAGTCGTACTTTCTCCGGTGGCCTTATCACCCTCGTTTCCTCTATTGTCATGCTTTTCCTCTTCTTCTCCGAGTTCAGTATGTTTCTCTCTTTAAAGTTCCATTTTTTTTAAAGAAATTGAACTGCGATGCCCAAGAAATTGTTTTCTTTGGAATTGAATTGTCAATTTAGATAAGTTGATGTGTGAGTATTTGAATTCATAAGGTGCGGATCTTTATTGTTTTGATGGTGCATGTTTTGGCGTGAAGGTTAGATGGAAGTTGCAAATGATCAAATTCATCTGTGAAATTTGGTTTTGTTTGTTATTTACGTTAATGATTAGATTTTTAGGATGTTCTTTAAGGAAAGCTTGTTAACATTGTAAAGCGGAGTTTTTGTTGATCTTATAATTGGTTGGAAGTCTCAGGCTGAGATAGCGAAGTGCTTAAAAGAAGCTGTCCAACTCTTTATAATTCCTGGTTGGTGATATTCGTTGTATTCTACTAGATATGAGGGGGTAGGTTATGATTGAATGTTCGAGTTATTTTATGTCGTTAATTGGTTATTTGATGAAATAGCATTCAAAGGACATTTTTTTTTGGTTATTAATGGAAGCATTGCAGGGAATCAAAAGCACTTTTTCTAGTTTTTATTTTTAGTTGCTATGAGGCTTTTGTTTGAATTGAATCCTCCATATATTTTTCTTATAATTTTGCTAATAGCAAGAAATCACATTTCATGTTTAATAGCTGATTAAGTGGATCATCAGATAACATTTGCCAAAACCTTTTACATGGGTTGGTTTCCTGGTAGTTGTAGAAGTTATTTTTGATACCTTATCCACAATCATTGCATACTGGGGCATCAATTAGTTTTGATACCTTGTCCGCAATCATTGCATACTGGGGCATCAATGATCTTGCCAATCACTGATAAATGAGCTATTTAGCTGAATGATTGCTTAAAAGTTAATCTTGTGATTGGAAAATGGATATCTAATGCTCATGAATTGCAATTTTAAAATACGTTGCTGGCTGCCATAAGTCCAACAAGAAATATCCTGGTCCTTTGTTGGCATGGAAGTGATGAGAATAGGATTAACAGAATCGTCTTATTAGCCAGTTGCCAGGGTATTTATCTTAATAATGAAGAAAATGGAACTGTCTGTTGCTTGTGCAGGCTTAGAGTGGCTAGAGTTCGTTCTTTCCTTGTACCTCTAAGATTAACAAGGTTATATGAACTAGCAGTGCTCAACCTTTTTCCAATTTCAATTGATTATTGGCTTGATTTTATTTAATGGCTTTGGTCCTTAGAGGATTGGAACTCATTGGGCACGTATTATTTAGAATCTTGAACTTGTGGGCCATGTGATGTTAATTTGTTAATTTTTTGCACTTTTCATGCAATGAATTTCATGCAGTATGAAGGAGAATTGATGATAATTATGAGGATTATGAAGATAACAGATTACGTTTGTCACTTGGTATATTGGTTGATTTTTATCATGACAAACAACCTTATCATTGCATTTCAATAGTCACCACACTTCAATTTGTAACTGCAAAATGACAACATTTTCGTTTCAATATCATCAGTATTTTGGTAGAATTTTAAACATGATTTCTATTTCTAGGTTTTTCTAATACATTACTTAAACCTAAATTATATGGATTTTGCACTTAGCACATTGGTTGCATGTCGACTCAGACTTTTTGGTTGTTGAACACTAGACCAATGAACTAAGTTATTCGGGAACAAAAGGATAGAAGCTAGTTGAGGGGTCTCTTACCATCAATGTTCAAAATTATATAATTAAGCTTGGAGTATGTCTTCAAACAAAATAATATTGGCTTTTAAGCTTTTAAAAGGAAAGCCGTAGCTTTCAGAATAATTATGAAAGTACTAAGTAGCATATATGTTTAAGTGAAATACTTTATGTGCATTTTTGGCCTTTTAAATGCACAATCATGGATATTCCAAACACCTGTTATACCTTATAATTCATTAACGTAATAATTGCAAATTTGGAAAAATTGCTAAAATATAATAAATATATGTATATGCAGGTGTGGATTTGTGTGTACATATGTATGTGTATGTATGTTTGCATACATAAACACACTCTCATGTTACTTTTAATTATTATATAAATCAAACATGACAAAAGGTTTACCAATTAAACTTCAGAAATTCATGTATGTGTAGCACTAAATGTATGAAGTGTAAAACATAAATTACTTGAATCATCAAGCCTAAATTGGTCATCACCAAGTATGATTAAAAAAGAAAAAGGGAAAAAAGACACCATATTGGTCATTATATAATTCTGTCACTATTAATATTAAACTTTTTACTACTTGATATCAGTAGTATCTATTAAGTATGATTATCTAAAATCTCATAATTGACTTTTGACTCCTAGCCCATAATTGATTGATTACCTCTAACTGCTTGTAGTTGATCCCTGCTGCTAAGTTAAATACACTTAAATCAAGGAACCTTATTGGTGCATTTATTGATTTGGGGTAAATGAAATTAACTTTCATGCATAGTTGCCATTAAACTCTACTAAGACTTGATGTCATCAATTTGAAGATGTGCTTTGACAGCTGTGTAATTGGAGTTTTACTTTTTTCCTTTCTATTATATTAGGAAGAATGGGTGTGAGTTTTTTTTGTGAAAGATTATGTTTGCTCTAGTGGGATGTGTAGATCATAGGAAAAACATGTAATTAGTACCATTGCAATGCACGTAAAAGACTGTGGACATCTTACTTTCTTAAGAGCCTTGAATGCAGGAAAAGCTTTATGCTCAAGGACACATTGCATAAAATGACGGTGCTGTTTTATTAACTTCTTAATTTTATACACTTGATTTTGATTTTGATGTTGAAAGTGTCTCATATATCAAATATTTTATGATTTTTTATTCCTAATGTGATGTTTTAACAGCACTTTTTTTTTCCTAAAGAAGTACTGGCTTATTTTGGTAAGAATTTTTGAATTATGATAGTTACATAAGAATCTTTTGAAAAGGACTATCATAGATCAGTAGCTCAGTTGTGATTGGATCCTATTGCGTTTGGCATAATGTTGCACCATCTTATTTTATTCGCTAAACACAAGCTATAATATGATTCTTCTGAGCAGTACTTTTCCACATCCAGTTATTGAATAATTTCGTGTTATCCAAGATATGAGTTATTGGATCTGGTCTTGTTACTTCCTAAAGTTATGGCTTCCTTTTTATGGGTTATGCTTGCCTGTTTTTCTTGAAGGATTATACCTGCACACTGTTACGGAGACGAAGCTTTTAGTGGACACATCAAGGGGGGAAACTCTCCGTATCAATGTATTCTTCTTTCTGCTTTCTGTTAATTGGTTCAGTGGAGAAGCTATTTATCCCCTGATATCTTATACTTATGGTGGTTAATGGTTTAACATATTGGTCCTTCGCCAAGGTGATAATTGATGTTTAACATTTTTTGCTCATCCCCTTTCTTGTTTGAATTTGCAGTTTGATGTAACTTTTCCTGCCATTCCGTGTTCATTACTCAGTCTTGATGCCATGGATATCATGGGAGAGCAGCATTTTGATATAGTATGTATGCATAAACTGGCTTCTTGTTTGTTATTTTGTCCTTGCACTTTCCTTGGTTGTTCACGCAGTTCTATGTTTTTTTTTTTTTTTTTTCACGTCCCTTGTAAATTGACTTCTAAATTGGAGGCTGTTTTTATTGCTTCTTCTGATAGACCTTTCTCACTTGCAGAGGCATAATATAACTAAAAAGAGAATCAATGCTCATGGTCACGTATTGGAAGTCAAGCGAGATGGAATTGGTGCACCAAAAGTGAGAAAATAAATCTCTCGCACTTCCCATGCCCCCTTTGCATCGCTTGTGCATGCATCCCCATGCCTTTTTGAGCAAGTCTTAGACTTGAAATTTTAGCATTTCATTCTTCACAGGTTCTGTGTGTATATTTGCTTATTGCACCACATGTTGCAATTAATCATACTGTTAGACATGGATCCTCCCATGCTCCTATTTATATTAAGCCATAAACTTGTCAGCATACTTTGCAGAATGGAAATGCTCATAGCCAAATTGTTTTGCCCTTTCTTTGCATGAAAAATGACCAAATACTTTTCGAATTTTACTTCTTCTTACACCATTCTTGGTTGAATATTTGTTCAGCTTTAGTTTTGTCTCCCTACCTTTGTTGTATGGCAACTTCCATTTGTGATTATTTTCTTTGCCTCTGCAGATTGAAAAGCCTTTGCAAAGGCATGGTGGCAGACTTGAACACAATGAAACTTATTGTGGTTCATGTTATGGTGCAGAAACGGTACATTTTATCTTTGACAATCCTTCGTTACTACTGTACTTTAACCTCTAAATTTGAAACATGTAATAGTAATACGTGTTATTTAGTTGGTGGATTCTGATCAAATAGAAAACACAATAACCTAGAATGTTTAAGCTTCATTTTTTTTGCACGTCCAAAAATATTAAATCTCATTGTTTTATGCTAATAATATTTGTTTTTATATTAGACATTGTTGGTGCACTTTTTCTTAAATTATCCTGAAAAAAAGGTGTTGCTAAATCTTTTTCTACCTTTTCTTGAAATAAAAATTATAGATTCAGGTTTTTGTGGCATTTAATGGTCCTGATCATGGAAAATATTGTTGATTGTTGACCTTACTAAATGTTTTGGTTTGGTGCTAACACTTTTCTGGGAACAAGGGAAAGGGTGGGGAATAGAATTTTATTTTTCTTTTGTGGATGCCTTTAGGAATGTAGGTGGTATATCTCATAAGTGAAATGCCTCTGGGCCCCACCGGAATCATCTTCCAAAACTGGAGAGTATAGGTGGGGAAAATAGAGTTTCTAGTGGAAAGGTTGGGGCTGGGTTTAAACAGTTCTTCATGCCAAGTTATTAGCAGCTAATAGGATATTATACAATTAAAGACGCCCATCTTGATACTTCTGTATGCCCATTTTACTTAAACTTGCTATTTTGCTTTGTTTTTCATTTATATCCTGTAAATTAATTAACATCCAGCTAATGAATATTCTGTACTGCATATTCTAAGTTGGATTGGGTGGTGGTTTGACATTGATATACTTCCTTAACAATATGTGCTCCACTTGGTTATGGGCTCTGAATTTTTTTCGTCAAGATCTTTATTGGATAATGACTTGCATCGATTTGCTCACCATCATGAGCAAAGAAATCCCTGAACTTATTTTGGAGGACTGCTCAGAAACAGGATAATGAAACTAACGAGATGAGAAAACCCCAAGCTTTGTTCTGTAGATTTTTTTTTCCTCACAAGCAGAATTGTGAAAGTAATACAGGAGCTCCTGGCTAGGTATTTAACTGGATAGGATCATGCAACCCCATAAAGTCTAAAGACCAAAATTTCCTCAAAAGGAGGTTTTCCCATGGGATGGAAAACAAAAATATTGCCCTCGTATGTGTGGAAGTGATTTGGTTAATATTATCACATATTGAACCTGAATCATTCGAGGTATAATAAGTATCCTTGGCAAAATGCTTCTATACAATAGTTGGATATTAAAATTTTTATGTGGTGGTGGTGGTAGATCAGTAGGACTCGAACTCCTTGTGTTGTCAATGCAGAATTTTTGCATAAGTTGTTCAGTACTACTAATTCTCATTCTTTGGAGAAATGTTAAGATTTTTGTAAGCTGCACAGGATGTAAAAACAAAGTGGAAGTAATTTATAAAATGTTATATCCAGGATAGAAGAGATCATCTACATAAGATTGATTTTCAGGGTTGAAGCTGTTCAACATCATCTGGTGAAATGGTTGATAAATAAATAGTATCCAATAAAATTCAAATGAAAGATATGGATTTCCTGCTCAAGACACAGGCAGCTCTAAAACACAATTATAGTAAGCAGGACTATGGTAAACTGATCATCAAGAATTGTAAAGAGAATGCAATGCACTAATTATTTCGCACATTTGTTTTCTAACTGATGGTTTTGGCCTCTAGCTCTTAACCTATCTATGATGTAAAAGATTCATTGTTTCTGCCAGTGCGCTCCAGATTATGATACCTCTCTGACTCTTTCATGCAGTCAGATGAAGAGTGTTGTAACTCGTGTGATGAAGTTCGTGAAGCATACAGGAAAAAGGGATGGGCACTGACTGTTGTAGAAATGATTGATCAGGTGAGTTTGTAATTATTCTACTTTAGACCTTTTCCAATAATAGTGTATGCCAGTTGTTAACATGATGCAAAAGCACGTAATATATACAGCCATCTATTTATTTGACACTAGTAACTTCTTTGTACATTCTCTATTCCCCTTCATCTCTCCATCCCCACCCCCAACCCCAACATGGTTAGACATGGATTCTTGAGAAGAGCCATAAAGATGTCACCCTTTCCAATGAAATGTCACTGCATTGTCTGCAGTGTATGCTACAGACCATTTCTTTTAGTGACACCCAAATCCCGTTGACAGAGAAAAAGGGGCAAAAGGGGGGAAAATAAAGAGGGAGAGGATGGGTTGGGGTTCCTTACCTGTATGTTTGATCTTTATCAAGAAACTGCAACATGCGATACCTTTTTATACCGCAGAAATGTAGAAATTTTCTGCTTCCAAGCTTTGGAATTTTTACTATTTCAGAGCTGTGTGTTATGTTGAGATTTCTTTTGCTCATTGCTTTTTGTTTCAGTGCAAACGTGAAGGCTTTATCCAGAAGATCAAAGATGAAGAAGGTGAAGGATGTAACATGTATGGATCTCTGGAAGTAAATAAAGTAGCAGGAAATTTTCATTTTGCACCTGGGAAAAGCTTTCATCAGTCAAACATCCAGCTGGTCGATCTGCTCTCTTTTCCACATGAGAGTTATAATGTAAGGGAAATCTAATGCTTGAAAATATGTAGATGTAATTTTCTTTTCTGAATGTTTAAGTGCTTTTTACTTTTTAAATTTTGGAAGTATTAATGTAATTGTTCTTTTGCCTTTGGTGTTGCATTATTTAGATAAGTCACACGATCAATAAGCTGGCTTTTGGTGACTACTTCCCTGGCGCGGTTAATCCCCTTGATGGGTAATTGTTTCTTTCTTCTCTTGCATACCTATTACACTATAAGAAATTCTGCAACTCATTATTTTTGGCATCTGTCACAATTATTGAAATTTACAAATTCAACAAATACATGTATGTGAATGGACTGATAAAAGCCTGTGTATGTATGAATGTTGTTGATGTTTCTGGTTTTTCCTTTACCCTATAGCATCCTTCATACTTCAATATTTGCTGTTAGTTTAATGTTCTCCTTCATTCCTTGAGACCTTTCATGATATCTGTCATTTTTTTCAGGGTACCGTGGGTGCATGAAACACCAAATGGTATCCACCAATATTTCCTCAAGGTCAGTATTCATCACATTGGACTTCCAACATTAAGATAGACACTGTTTCTTGTTCTCTGATTCCACAGATCTTAAATTTTGGCAGTTATAGTGGAAAAATCATCCTAATTTGTGCAGGCCTAGTGTAGTTTTAGCTTAGGATTTAGATGCCTCACAACTGTATCTGGAAATTTCAGTTAATGTGGCCATGGGATTATATATTTATCGTTGCATAAGCATTCACCATGTACAATTCTTTATTTGTGTTCATAAGCAGTAACATATAAAGAAATGCAATGCATATGTTAGTTTGATTATTTTTAAAATATGGGGTACCTGAATATTTGCGCATACTGTGTATGGATGTCTGCAAGTCAACATCTACAATTAGCCCCTTTGGTGCCATATTTTGAGGGTGCCTTTTCTTTTTCCATTTGTTATTAATATATTGTCACAGAATCTTTCTCCAGATCAGCTTTCAAAGGAAGCTGGTTCTTGAGAAGCAGCTTCGAAAATAATAATAAAAAAAGAAATGATGCCAAATGGCCAGTTTGCTTATACTAAATTGGATTCTGCTGGCCATATTCAGATTGATCTTACTCTTTTTAACTTTGCAGGTGGTCCCAACAATATATACTGATATTAGACGTCGCACAGTTCGTTCAAACCAGGTAGTACTATTAGACAATCTAAACATGGCACATTTATTGCTTTCTCTTATTCATGTATATTTTATGCTAAGTCACACTTTGCATTGTTATTGTACAGTATTCTGTTACGGAACATTTCAAGAGAACAGATTTTGCTAGACTTGACTCTCCTTCCGGGGTTTTCTTTTTTTATGACTTCTCTCCTATTAAGGTGAGTCTGATAAGCCTGCTGAACCCCTGATTTGGAGTCTCTTATGATTATATAGGTGCTGGATCTGTTTCTGATTAAAAAGCCCATCCTTTTTACCTATGCTGTATAGAGTACTTTGTTTTTCCATTGTTTTTTGTGTATTTGAACTGTGTAAGGAGTTAAGGCCTCTTGTTGTGGATAACTTCTGCTCTAGAAATTCTTTTTAAATCCATCATGAAGTTAAAACTTAAAATATGAAATAACATGCTCTTGAATCTTTAAGTCTTCATTTATTAATACAGGAGGTGGTGTGTTATTAGAGGATCATCCATTTGATGCAACTTGTTATGTGTGTGCATATTTGCAGGTGGTATTTGAAGAGGAGCATATTTCATTTTTACACTTCATGACGAATATTTGTGCAGTTATTGGGGGTATGTCTCTTTGTCTATTCCCTAGCTTCCTGACAAAGTTCTGTGCAGTAATTTAAAGAGATGCATATTTTATCTTGTTGATATCTATTACCCTTTTTTTGTTTTCTAAAAGTTAAAGGGGGAAGAAACAGAAAGTGGGAAGAAAAAAAAAGTGTTGCTGTTCCAATTGATAACTATTCTGCAAAACAAATTTAACTTATAAAGTATTACAGTTATAATTGCCTATCTGGGTACTCGATCCATGTCATTCCCTTTCCTTTCAATAATTTGCAATATGACAAATAAAAGGTGATGAATATTACAAAGTTGTGAGTTGGACACTGTTAGCTTGGCTATATTTGTGTCATGTATTGAGTTGCTTAGTTGCCAATATTTATTCGTTGGGATTAAAGCTTAAGCTTGAGTTTAAAATACTTTTCTCAAATACTTTAAATTTTGGTTATTCTCCATGCAATATGGTTTGAACTTTGCAATAGGATGCCTTAAACCTTTAACGGTAAAAAAATTTCAATCCCTGTGAATTTTTGTTTCCTTTTCGCCAAGTTAAAAAGTGATTTATCCAATATCACTTAATTCTGGCTATTAATGATTGTAAATTTAGTGCTTTCTTTTAGTGGATTCCATGATTAATTCTCGAAGTTTCTTTGTTGTCTTTGATTTTTGTGATGTAGGTATTTTCACAATTGCTGGAATAGTTGATTCATTTGTGTATCACGGTCATAGAGCAATCAAGAAAAAGATGGAAATTGGGAAATTGAGATAATATTTGCAGTTGGCTTCTGTATGATAATTTTTCAAGAGGGTGCAAAGCAATGTCATTGTTTGTTCTCTACAGCCTCTTATCTCTTGACATTATTTCTTCATTGTTTCTTTTGGGATTGGAGGCTTTAGGCCACAGTTGTCAAGATATGTACCCACCTCGTCTTTAACCAAATGAGCATTTGTTTTCGTGTTAAAATTTCTCGCATGGTATCAGAGTCGTCTGTTTAAGGTTAGTAATGAGGCAGATTGCCAACTAGGGAAGAGGAGGATTACATTACATTGCTTAGAAATGGTATAATGTGAAAAATCTGTAAGCTTGGTTCCACACACAGTCAATAGAAGTTTAAATTCTGAAGGTGGAGTTCTATTGTTGGATATTTCATACAATTTGACTTGGCAGCAAGAAGAATTTCATCAAGTCATTCCACTGATTTTCTACACTATTTTTGGCTGGTGTTCTGTTGATGATTGCTTGATTACAAATTCCTCTGTCCTACAAAATGAATGCATCATGCATCACAGTGACTGATAATGGACTTGTAATCCCCTACTTAGTAACCTAATCTTGTCTACTTTCTTTCCTTTCCTGTCTTTTTTTTTCTGAGAAAAATTGCATAATTGTGAAGTGGTTGGACCCATTTAGTAAACCTTGATAAGCACTAGACTTGACCGAAAAAGAGTAAGAATGAACACAACTAGATTTTCAATTGTGATAGAACTAAACTGAAATAATTAAAAAATGAAATTGAATAAAAATTATAAATTGAAATCAAATGAATTGAGTGAACTGATAAATTGAAATTCTCAAACAAACCAATTAATAATTTTAGAATTTTATAAAAAAGAATATATTTTAAAATTTCAATTTCTAATATAATTATTTTTGTTTTACCCGTGCTCACCCCTCTAGTTGTTGGGCTAAAAGTATTTTAAGGTTGAATTAAAAAATGAGGACAACTTGGTTCATTTGAAAGACGTGTTTCCGCCGATCTCTCCCTGTACTGATATTTTCAGTTCACTTATTAAAAACTGCTAATATTTTTTAAAATTTTTTTTTCACAGAAAACATAAAACAAAAATTATATTTATTTTAATCAATTTTTTAAAATAAAAAAAAATTGAAGAACTAATACGCGCGCACACATATACATAAAAAATAAATATTCTAATTTTTTATTTTTAAACGCGTTTTTTAAATTTTTTATAAAAAATAAATATTTTAATTTTTTAAGAAAATAGATGTTTTCCCATGTAAATGTAATAACTGTATAAAGGTAAAGATTCAACCAAAAAAAAAACTATGTAATGATGTCTTCTTTAATGTTCCCCATATCTGGGACAAAGAAAAATAAAACAGGAGCACAATGAATAGCTGGATTTATCATCATTTTAGAGGAAGAAAAAACAAAATCAGTGGAAGGAAATAACAAATATCAGGTGGGAATTATCTACTCTCTTTAGGAATATGAACTTCCTGATTAATGGAAATATGTGATAGCTTCACCTTAAGTGCCTCAAACTCTATGTTCTGCCTCTCTTCATTTGTCAACCATAATGATAAGCAACGCTCTATCAAGTCTGTGCCACAACTCAAGGGGCCACTTCCCTTTAAAATTCTTGCTCTACCGAACCTCGTTATCCTTGCTAGATTAGAATCAGACGGCTCCTCAGCATACATATCAAGAATGTCCCTTATAGCACCACACCAAATTGGACGAGCTACTTTGAGGAACTCATGCAAAGCCAATACGGGGAGGTTGACACTTCCCACTTCAGATTCGCTGTTTCCACCTCTTCCATGAAAATCAGACCCTCCCAGCTTCAGAAGACCATAAACATCTGCTAGATCACTATATACTGTTTGAAGAATATAAACCTCAATAATGTTAGCCATTCATTCTAAATATCCTGACACAGAAAAAAGCCAATAATTGTTACCCAATATACTTGGAGCATTATTCATGGAAATGGTCAAATGTCATTTGGAGAATAGAGATTATACAATCATATCAAGCAGTTAAACATCTACAGATACTTTTCACAAGTCTAACCATTGATGGAAGTTAGTCTCAACTCAGACCTATAAGCAGCTTACTGCAGACACATAAAACTTCATATTTTGACTTCAAATAATTAACCCTTTATAGGCTGAATTTTGAACATATGCACTCAAACTCCGAGGTTAAAATAAACTCACATGTGGCCAGTGAGTCTACAGCACATAAAAATCAGTTACAATGACATCAATCATTTTAATCAAACATAAAATAATACATAAGAAATACCAAGTCGAAACATAGCTCATCTCTCCTACTAATATATGGGCTAATATTTTGTAGATCATAAAGAAACATAACATAAGAAAACAAGCCAGCCTCCAGCTGCAACAATTATCATTCTAAATCTAGTGCACCTCAAAGGAAACATTTCATTGATTATTTTGGTTCAAAAATAACCTCCTCAAACTTATTTCAGACTACAATTCCATGGTAAAGCAACATCTTCCTCTTTAAGCAAATAATAACATCAAATGCATTTGAACTTCACGGAGATGTAAAGGTTTCAGAGATAACCAAAAGAACCCGAAACTTGCAAGAGATAAAGAGTTAGACAAGGAGAGCTTAAGCAGGTTTAGAGGGAAACATAACATGCCTGCCAATTTTCCATCACTTCTGTAAACTTCCAGCCCATGAAGACCTGCATCTTTCAACGTTCTGATTACAGCAACAGGATTCTTCAACGCCCATGGATGAGCCAGCACTGCAAGACCCCCTGTTTCGTGTATTAGTTGAACCGCTTCCTCAGCAAGAGGCTCACTTCCCCTGATGCAGGATAAATAATCTCTTTCCATCACTTTTATGAATAGAAATAAACCACAATGAATTAATAACAAACATATATTAGATTATTACGTGGAATAAGCAGGTCCACCGTCATATAGATATTTGGCAAAAGCTTGTTTCAGATTCTCAACATAGCCTGCTTCAACCATGGCTCGAGCCACATGCAACCTTCCAGGAGCAACACCTTTGCCAGCAACCCGAGCAACTTGCTCCCACTTAAGAGGAAATTTGAGTTTGTTGAGTTTCAAGACCATATCTTTTGCACGAATGAAACGCCCATCTCTGATATTAGCCAGGAATTTTTCCAGTTCCTCAGACTTTGCTGGCCCACAGCTACTGTAATATGCAAGGATATGCACTGGCTCCTCTGCTTCAGGATTTCTGTTTTATAAATGAAAACCTCACCATCAGATGCATAGATAAGTCACAAGAAATGAGAAAACAAATCCTCCTAAGTCAACTTTGTTTATTTTCCTTCTATTTTCACTTTTCAATTGACTCTCATATCACTATTTTACCACAGAACTTGGAAATTGAGAAAAAGAAACTCACATACTAAGCTTAAATGGAAAAGTAAAAGTAAACCACTGACCCTTGATGAGTAAAGTTACAGCCAACTGCCAAACAAAAAACTGCATATATGAACTACATTAATAACAGAAGTACCTTGGAGAATATATCGTGCTGATCTCAACCCCAGGGATTATCTTGATGCCAAATCTCAGAGCTGCATCTATAGCCTCAGGAATGCCAGCCATTGTATCATGATCTGTCAAAGAAAGAACTTTCACCTGTTCTGAACACAGTGTACAAATTAAATAGGAGGTACTAGAAGCATCCAGAAATTCCAAAATAATATTTGCCAAAGCATGGCAGTGGAACAATTACATACACTTGAAAAATCTCCATTCATACCATGAGACACAAAATGTGGTAGAACTCTTATGACAAATTGCAACAAATAGCACTGACAACACTTTTTCTTTGTTTCTCCAATTAGATTGTTTCCTTGTTTTTTTTAAAAAAAAAAATAAAAAATAAAAAATCATCAAGACAATATTTCAATTATGTTTCTCTGAACTAAAGAACATGCATATGTTAAAAAGCCCATTTCAGCCAGCAACCTTCAAAACAAAATTACAGAGTGAACTTTTTCTCGGTTGCCAGCCGAAAATCACATAACCATAGAATACATAAATCATCTATCATGTAAAACCCAATTCATTTATCCCATTATGTAATCAAAAGAAGTAAACTTTTCACCCTAGTTCAAAATAAGAATCACAGGCAAGAACGGAAAGGAAATGAATGGAGCAAAAACTCACCCCATTCCCATGAGCTCTCTCAACAAGCTTGGAAGGAGACAAAAACCCATCACTAAATTTGGAATGAGAATGCAATTCAAAAACAACCTTCTCCCCACCTCTTCCCATAGTCTTCTGCACGCCAAAATCATCAACAACACAAGCAGAAGCAGAGGAAACCAAAGGACAAGGTTGCTGATCCAAATAAACCCATTCAGTAACAGCCTTGAAAGCCAAAATTTGATCGGCTGTCATCTTCTTTTTGGTGCCTCCACGCTTCTTCTTCTTTCTTTTCTTGTTTTTAGCTTTCTTTGGGTTCATATCTTTGGTAGCAAAAACGTCGTCTCCCATGGTTGCTATGGTTGGAAGAAGAAGAAGAAAAAGAAATGATTTTTTGTGGTTTTTTTAGGGTTTTGTTTTAGGCGTTTGTGATTTTCAAAGATAATATTAGGAGCTGAAAGAGCAGCGTAGGCAACGTTGATTGATCAGACTGCAACTCTGCTTCTGAAGGCCCGATCTTCAATTCCACATGTCCTGTCTCTCACGCTCTCTCTCTCCCTCTCTGTCTCTCTCATTAAGTGCCTGTTTGGTGCCCAGCAGGGTTTTATGCTTTAGTTAAAAAAAAAATAAAAAAAAATAAAAAAATTGTATCAGTAAAAGAAAAGGGGTTCGTACGTATTTGAACTGATAGATTAAACGAACGTACGTGATTTGATGTTACAAGTACTCAGGTCGCTACAATATCGAAACTCTTTTCTAATAAGTTTCCACCTTTGCATTTCAAATCAATTGAAATTATCTGCAAATTCTCTGCATTACCACGCAAATGCTTGGAAAAGAGAAAACAAACACCCAAAGCTTCTCTCTCTCCCAAACCCCTTCTCCTTCTTCTCATTCTATCTGTCCTTGTCTTTGTTTTCTTATTCTTCTTCTCTTCCTCCTCTCGCTCGCCATCAAACGTTAATCAGTTAATCTCACTCTGTTTGTTTCTAGAGCCCCAGCTTATCCAATCCCTCCCTCCAATTGCCTAAAATCCCAGCAAGCCCACCCCGTAGTTGCCAACATAGTTGACAACATCAAGTTCCCATTTTTATACTCTCTCTGATTTTGGGTCTTTGCCCTATAAGCCCCACAAGAACATTGTGAGGCTGCTTAAAGGAAAGCCCTGTAGGAAGCCGGATATTTCAGCGACGATTCAGAAACTATTGGAAGAGAAAAGGGGGAGAAATGGGTTGGTGGTTGATGTGGGCTCCAATATTGTAATGGCAAGATTTTTTGCAGGGTGGACTATGTTTTGGATTGCTCTGCTTTCAACTAGGGTGAATAGATTATAAAGCAATGGAAGGTTCCAAGATCTAAGCCTTATAAACCAATGAAGGAATCGAAATGATTCGATTCCAGAGCCAAAATTGCTAGTTATCGAACGAGCAATTGAAAGATTATAAAGCATCCTCAGATTTGGGCATTGTTCTTTCAATAATAATAGTAACAAGCTCTTGGCAAGCTCAAATATCATCCAATTTATAAGTAGGCATTCTTTTTGTAAAATATGGGAACCAACAAATCCCTCTAGACCCCAAACCTCCATTTATCTCTAAATGATTGTGTAGCAAGTGAATAATGTTCACTGGACTGTCCATATATTTTATTATGAATTAATTTTAAGATACAAGACTTTTGGATTGTGGCAGAGCAATACTGGGTCGTGCTGTTAGGCGAAGCGGTGGAGTGCTGCACCTCAGGTGGTGAGAGTTCAGTACCCAAAAGACACTAGCTTACGCTCTGACCCGAATAACATGGTACACGTGAAATTTCGTGTGAATCAGCGTATCATAACATGCTTTTCAAAAGAATTTATTTACTTTCATCAAATAGTCTATTGTTTTTTTTTTTTGAATATTCGAATTTAAATATATATTTGTTATTTTCTTACTAGCTTTATATAATTTAGAAAATACTAATTTTCTGGAAACTTCTTGTTTACATCTCTTATCAGAAGGTACTATTTAATAATATTTATATAGTGTGAGTATTCAAATATTTATCCTACGTTCACTTGTAAAAATACCTTTAATAGATAGATCATGTCGTCAACCGATCTTTTATCTTACAAATAAAGTATATTTTATCGAAGCAAAATTTTAGAAATGATATCTTTATTTTCATATCTCCTAATTATTTTATCACCCACTTTAATTTTACATTTATGTAAAATATACTGGCATTGTTTTCGAATTAAAAATGAAACCTTTTTTTTCTTGTATTCATCTCACATCAATAATTCGACCCTATACGTATAGGTAATTTTAGACAAATTTTCTTTGAAGTAGATTCCTAAATACTGAATACTGAATATAGCTCTTAATAGTCCATCTTTTGGAGCATACAATGATTTTTTTCACCATTTGCGGCGTTAATTCTGAATTTAGATTGGTCAAGGACCCAAGCTTCATTCCATATTCTGACTCTATTACCTTAACAAGCATTCCATCTAAGACCAAGCTCTGGGGCTTCATATTCACAACCCCACATTTTATGAACAATGTATAGTCCCTAATTTTATTCCATTTTCAGTTCTTCATCATCGTTATCTTCTCTCCACACTCTCAGCCGCACACCTTAAGTTGATTGTCAAGCTTTCATCTTTATGAATGTAATTGAATTTGTATCTTAACTGTAATTCACTGATTGAACTTATTAATCTTATTTGAGTTGTATTTTAACTGTAAGAAAATGGTTAACCAAAATTTATGAATTAACCAATCTAAAAAACTAATGGAATGATTAACTGAAATTATTGAACTAATAAATGATTAATAATTAAAAATCCAATGCTAGTAGACTAGTTAATTAAATTACTAGTTCACCCCTAGCACAAAGAAACTCATGTCCGTGTATATGCATGAATGTAACATTTATATAATTCAGGAGGTAACAAACTGTTTATGTGGTAAATTTGATGCATCAAAGCATCATCTAAAGTAACAATTTAACATTAAAAAAATGAGCATTTGAAAAAATTTGGGGAAAAAAAAAAGAAACTAGCTATCAAGAAGCTGACCAACATCTTTTTTGCAATGTGAACTCAATGTACAGAACTTTTGGCTGATGGTTCCCTTTCACTTTAAGCTTTCCTTTAGCAATTTCACCAGCAGCACAGCTAAGCTTGTAAGTGTGATCTTAAACTCTGGGTTGTGGGATCATTGGCCCAACAACAGCGCAACCACGCAAAGCAAGCCAAATTCCTTTCATAGCTCAAAAGAAATAACATGGAAATCAAATCTTACACTTCGGAACTGTTTGCCGTCGCAAAGTTCAATCCTTGGTGCAGTGAGCATCTGTACCATGCTGGGTGCATTGATTATAACCCACAGTATGGAGGAAATCACGTATTTCTCTTGCACTGCTGTTGCTGGCTTGTAATAATCGCTCATCTTCTTCATATATCAGGTACGGAGCTTCACCCTTCTTTCTTGATAGTAACTTTGATGCTCCTTTCAATACATGATATTCCCAGCCCTGTACATCAATTTTGAGCAGTAGCACTGGTTCTGATTCTGGAATTAGTTCATCAAGGGGAATAGTCCTTACTTGAAGTGCTATTTCTTCATTAGACTTGAATGCCAGGTTTGCCCCAGTTGCTGAAACAGCACTATTGTCAAGCCGACCAACGAGCTGGGGCGCATACCGACAAACAATGGTGATTAGTCGAGCACTAAAAATACGTTAACATAATAAAAACTTAGAATTACTCCAAAGAAGGAGATCAAAATTATCAACATCAGGATCAAAACTGCAAAAATAATCTTCAACTAGCAAAACAGAAGTTTTAACCTGAACAGAAGATCAAAGTTTCAAATTTTTGTGTTGCAGCATAGGGGAGTCAGAAAAAAACTTCAACGCACCTTTTGTTCAAGAACTTCACAATCGTATATAGAAAACTTCTAGCCTTACTAAACTGTGTGATACATTATCAAAGTGCTACCTAGCACACTAGGATGTTAATTTGTCAAGACTTTGTGATTCAGACAATCTTATAGTGGCTTAAACTGGAGACAGAAACATTGATCAACAATCATAAATGAAATGATACTTCAAACAGGACAAAAATCATTAAGAATTAAGAGAACTAAATTAATGGCAATCTTTTACATACCAACTTCATTGCAAAAAGAAACAACTATAAAGCAATAAAAAAGCATCACTATATCGCATAGATTAAAGAAAAAGGTGCTTGAGTATCTACTCTATATTGCAGAAGGGCAAAGCTAAGATCCCTTATAACCCTCCTTTACAAGGTATCCCTACACAAGCAAACGTAATCCACAAAAATCTCAAATATCATCACTTGAGGGTTTAGCTATTGAAAACAAGCAGAACTCGCTAAGAATAACATCATTATAAAATAAAAAGCATTTCTATTAATCTGATTGAATCAAAATCAATCAGTTGAGCCAAAATCGTTACCTTATAAAAAGTGATATTCCCAATGTGATCAGAAGCAGCAGCTTCAAAAACAGTAACCAACTCCCCAACTCTGTTGAACCAAATCCCATCACAAATCCTCTGCAAGTTCTCAAAAACTGGCTCCAAGGCCAACACTCTGAATCCCATCACCGCTGCAGCAAAACTTGCCATTCCCACATTGGCGCCCACATCAACCACCAACCCATTTCTCCCCCTTTTCTCTTCCAATAGTTTCTGAATCGTCGCTGAAATATCCGGCTTCCTAAAGGGCTTTCCTTTAAGCAGCCTCACAATGTTCTTGTGGGGCTTATCGGGCAAAGACCCAAAATCAGAGAGAGAGTATAAAAATGGGAACTTGATGTTTTCAACTACGTTGGCAACTACGGGGTGGGCTTGCTGGGATTTTAGGCAATTGAAGGGAGAGATTGGATAAGCTGGGGTTCTAGAAACAGTGAGAGTGAGATTAGGGTTTGATGGCGAGCGAGAGGAGGAAGAGAAGAAGAATAAGAAAACAAAGACAAGAAGAGATAGAATGAGAAGGAGGAGAAGGGTTTTGGGAGAGAGAAGCTTTGAGTGTTTGTTTTCCCTTTTCCAGGCATTTGCCATGGCAAATGCACAGAATTCCCAGAAAAATTCAATCGATTTGAAATGTTAAGGCGGAAATTTTCTGAGAAAATTGTGAAATTTTTCTGGAAAAACTAGATGGGATCTTGAGTGAAGAGTTTCATTCTTGTAGTGAGCCGAGTGATTGAATTAAAGGAAAAACACTTAAAACTAAACAACTGATTTCGAACTGTAATGCAATTGAAAATAAATTAGAGAAATCAACATAAAAGGAGAGCAGAAGCTAAACAGAGGAAAAAAAATTGAGATCGAATCAAAAGTTTTATCGAGGAAAAAAAAATCAGTAACTGAACAGTGACAGAGGAAAAATTAGAGAACGAAATACTCACAATCAAAGAGAGACCTGCCTGCGGTGGTGAGTCCGGCAATAGTGAGTCCGGTGAGCTTGTGGAGCGAAGAAGAGGAGAGAATGAGCAGTGAAAATGGGAAAGTGAGAAAGCTGAGAATGTTAAAAATGATATATTGTAAATAAAAATTTAAAATATTGTATAATTGAAGGAATGAGAACATGATTTTATATTTCGGTTATTTTTATCTTTTTTGTACAAAAAATGACCCAATCCAAAAAGCAATGATACGAAATCGATCCGAAGCTGACCGACCTGAACCTACCCAACGGATTCAATCACCTCAAGATTCAAAAGAATGAGATAGTAGCATTCAAGATGGAAATATAAGGGAACTCGGAGCATAAGAGAAACGTTGACTCAACCCGGTTGTCTCTTGTTACGTGGACATTCCAACAGTAAAGTTGATTACAGGATACTGAATGGTTTCATGTTTGAAAACTCACTCCATCCCCCCCCAAGTTTTGTTATGCTATATTGGATTGCAAGCAGGGATAAGCGTGTTCGTTGACATGTTCATTAGATTCAGTCCATTAATCAGTTCATTAATATCAGTTTTTTGAAATTTCAATCCATTAATCAGTCCATTATCATCGGTTAATCAGTCCATCGATTTCGAATTTTCGGATCGGTTACCCAATATTTTTCGGTTAATCACTATAATTATAAATATATTTATAAATAAAATTAAAATGTTCAAGATACTTAAAAATTAAAATTTTTTCACTATAATATAATATTATTGTTGTTAAAATAAAAATATTTGGTGGATATAAGCAAATTTATTTTTAAAAATTAATATTTAATAAGTAAATATATTAACCGGTCGATAATCACTTTTAATTAGATAAATTGTTATACTTACAAATAATCAATTAAAAAAATTTAAAAACTTTAAAATAATTAGTATAATGAAAAAAAGTACATGATCACTTTTAATTAGAATAAATTGTTATATATATTGTTATAAATGATTAAAAATTAATAAATTAACTAAAAATTCGGTTTCAGTTCGGTTAACCAGTCACATGAGTCAAAAACTATTAACCAGTTCATTAATATCGGTTTTTTCAAAACACTAACCATTAACCAGTCCATTACAATTGGTTAACCAGTCAATCGGTTCGGTTTCGGATTTTTTTTCGGTTAACCGAGTCCATCGGTTTTTTTTCTCACCCCTAATTGCAAGTAATTATTATTATTTAGGGATATTAGGTTTTTAACTATCAGTTTATTTGATCAATTACTTACCTGAATGGAATGTATATTAAAATAAATATTTGAACCTAATAAAATATAAAAAAAATTATAAATTCAGTAGAAAGATAAATAAAGGGAAATATCTATAATTCAAATGGTTAAAAGTCCGATTATTTTCCGTATGATTATAATTCAAATTCCATATTTTCCACACCGAAAATGTATAATTAAAAATAAATAAATAAAATGGTGATTTTCTTTCATTTGAATAGACAATATTAACTGCCAACTAATTTGATTAAAAGTTTGAGGATAAAGAAAAATTTAATTTAAAGTTTATAATTCAAACATAAACATTGTACCAAGGGATTTATAAACCATCCACACTCAATTGAAATTTAAAAGAGCTCAAAAAATAAAAGAAATTTATGAATTTATTACAAAGAAAATGCAAATACCAAATATTCGGGCATGGTTTTGAACAGTGCTCATTCAAATATAAAATATACCGTACATTAATAAATATAAACTGTTGAATTAAAAAATAATATTTTTTTTATTTTTTAATTAAAGGTCATATTTGATACATTCAATATATTAAATCATTTCATAGCAATGCCTTAAAAATAAGAGATACAGGAATTTTTTTTTTCTCATCTTTCATCACCCATAATTCCTGAAGCACTAGTTGATAGAGATTCATCAGTTAAAGATTGATCCAATGATGACAAGTCATCTTCAGAATCAACAAACTTAATATTTTCCACTTCCCTTACAATCTCACTCATTTCAGGTCTTTTTTCTGGCGATTTATCACAGCATCTGATTGCAATTTGCAGTAATTTTAACATTCCAGTAGTTGAACTTCTCTGTGAAGATATTTCGATATCGAATATCTCAGCTGTCCATTCTTCTCTTACTGCTCTATGAACCCAACTGCTTAGATCAACTCCATTAGTTCCAGGTGGAGCTGAGTGTGCTCCAACTCTTCCCGTCAGGATTTCTAAAAGCAGGCACCCGTAACTCCACACATCAGACTTTTTCGATACCCTTTTCGAAGCCTGATACTCTGGCGATTTGTATGCAGCCATTCTATTAGTAGCAATAGGTTGTGCTATTAGTGGAATTAGTCCATAATCCGAAACAAGAACCCTTTCATTTTCATCAAGAAGAACGTTGGACGATTTCAGGTTTCCATGTGGTACTATTATGCTTTGCGGCTTGTTATTCTGATGAAGATATTCCAGGACTCTTGCTACGCCTCTTGCCACTGATAGTCTTGCATTCCATCGGAACGGGACCCTGCTTGGCTTCCCTTTTCCTCCTGTATAAACACTCTCAATTTTGGTTCAATATTATACAGTTATGGAAAATGATAACAAGTTAACTTACCGTGAATGCGGGTAAAGAGGTTTCCATTTTCTACAAAACTGTAAATAAGTAGTTTCTCGTCTTTCGAATAGTAGTATGCAAGGACAGGTAGCAAAGACGGATGCTTCTGCTCAGCAATGAAATTCAACTGCTTCGTAAATTCGTCCATAGTTAGCGGTTTCAAATTCCTTAAACGTTTTACAACAACAGCAGCAGTTCTGCCTTCCATCATTGCCTTATAGCTGTTTCCAAAAATTCCTTTCCCTAATCCTTCGGCAGATGCTTTCAAAAGATCATTCAGCTCGAAACTCGGTTGTTGGTCCAAGAATATCAGGTCCCCTTTCTCTTCTCCTACCATGATTTCCTTTCCTTTTGCCTCTATGGATAATCTGCTTGGATTCTTAGCCGGTTCCAGCTCATGTTCTTCAGTGATGAAATCATCAGTTTCTCGCGTCACCTCATCTTCGTCCTTCTTCCCTTCTTCTATGTTGTATCTCTTCAACATTTTCTTCAGCTTTTTAGCCTTCCTGAAGTAAAGAATGAAGAGCAAAATGACGGCCAATAGACCGACAAAATCGAAAAGTAAGAATATAATTCCCAAATTAGGCTTGGAAGAACTTTTCTTCGATTCATCAGAAGTTGATGGTGATGGTTTTGGTGAAGTAGTCGGGTCTGCACTCACGACATCATTTAAACCATTGCAGACATTCGTGGTGGGAGGACCACATAACTCGGGATTTCCATCATAAGAATCAGGACCAAATGATTGCAGAATATAAGTTCTTGGAATCTTGCCATCAAGATTATTGTTAGAGACATCAAGAACTTTCAAGCTAGACTGATTGAAATCAGGAATTGATCCTGTTAGGATATTATCCTGAAGCTGAAGTGATTCCAGGAATTCAACATTAAGCAATGAACGTGAAATTAGGCCATGAAACTTGTTACTTGACAAATTGATTTCCACGATCTTCGGATTGGAAGAGAAATTCATTACCTCTCCTGAAATAGAGTTATTCCTGAGGCTGAGAGTAGTAAGTTCAGTGAAAACTGAAAATGCGTCACTACCAATAATTCCTGAAAGCCCCAAGCTTTCCAACAAAATTACTGTAATTCTGCCATTGGAACATCTGATTCCATGCCATTGAGTAGGGTATTGAAGAGGGCATTGTCGTCCACTCCAATTAGCATTCAGAAAAGGGTCATTGAAATTGGCTTTAAGAGCATAAAGGGCATCTGTTTCTAGTTCAAGTTGGGCTGTTACAGCATGGAAATTCAGCAAAGAAGAAGCAAATATGAGCAGCAGAAAATGTTTGAGATGCATTCTGAAACTGAAAATGAAAAATGGATTTGTTGATTTTGGTTGGATGAAATGGAGTTTTCATGTGAAAATGAGACATGGAATCAAAGATATTCTAACAAAGAATACCTGTTACAGCTAGAATTTGATCTTTGTTGGAGACAAAAACAACGTTGTTAACTTTTCCTGATGTTCTCATTGTTCTAAGAATACTATGTAGGTTTGTAGACATCGATTTTATTCATATATTAATTAATTGTCTAAATATAATTATAAATTTCTATAAAATCATTGGCCTATTGTCTTTGTGTATTTTCAACTTAGAGGAACAATTGGTCGCACGGCGAATTTGAGTTGATCATCAATAAACAGATTGTAAATGTTTTATTATTAAATATGTCACGAATGATCGGATAAATAAATATGTAAAAATATAAATAATATAAACAAGTGATAAAGGCCATGTTTGTTTTCCCGTATAGTATACAGGATAGCATAAAATAATACAGGCTAATACATTAGAGGGTGTTTGGCTAATTTTTCTAAAAAATAATACATGTGTTATATAATACAACATTTAGTTTTTATCCTATATACACAGTATAAAATAGTACACCCCTCCCCCCTGGGTTTATTTAATACGGTGTTTATCCTTATTTTTACTTTTTCTCATTTTATATAAATTCTATTTTATTATTTTATTATCATTTTTATTTTGTGAATATATATTTTGTGTGTCATAATAGTTTATTAAATTTATTTAGTTTGAATATTATTATTATTATTATTATTATTAAATTCTTTTTTGAATGATTTTCTACTTATGAGCCTGTTACATATTGGATTATGTCTAAAATAATAAAATAATAATAATTAAGTTTATTTATTTTGATTTGTTATGGGACTATGTATAAAATTATTAATTTTAACACATTTATTAATATATTTCAATTATATAATTGAATGTTATTAATTAAATTGCTTGTTTGATTGTTAATTTATCTACTATTATATATTTATATTTCAAAAAATTTTTGCACATTTTTAAAAAATTGTATTTTACAATTAATTTTTTGTCTAAATTGATAATATTAAAAATAATTTAATTTTTCATATTTTTTAATTTTATTTAAAAACAATACAATATACTATTATATATCAAATACAATATAAAATAATACAAACTAATATAATATTATACCAAACACTGTATAATATAATACAAATTAATATTATACAAACTAATACTATACAGGCTAATACTATACAGACTAATACTATACAGGCTAATACAATACAGCGAACCAAACGTGCCCAAAATGTGTTAGCTATTCTTGAAAGTTGTGGACGAAAGTGGTTATTTGTGAGTTGCATTCAAATAATTGTGAGGCTTAGGCCTAATCCAATTTATTGGATGTAATAGTAACTAAACACAATAAAAGTCAATTCCTATTGAGACATTTGCGAGGTCTTGAGTTTGCGCTTTGGCAATTTTCCTTCTCCTATATAATAAAAAAAATAATACAATAAAAGTCTATACAGCTTATGCAATTGTTACTTAATTTTGCATTTTCGTATTTATTATATAGTTTTAGCCATAGAAAATAAAATAAAATAATTGGTGGGGATCTTTGATAGATGTTTATTAATTGTATTTAGTTATGAACATGAATCGAAATATCCGAATAAACAATTGGGACAGTAAGTACTAAGTAGGTCATCTCTCTTGGCCATCATTTGAATTACCAGTAAATGATTGTTAAGAAAACACAAGCTGTTGTCCCTTACCTCCTTAATATTGACACTTCCAAGAGGGCGCCAGATATTGCGCATTGATGGAGAGTTAATAAAATTCTCAGCCAGAAAACAGCCTACAAGGCATGCATACAGGGGCGTACTTACCATATAATAAAAAATTTAAAAATTACTCTTATAATTTTTTTTTTTAAATGATCCATTTAATTATAAAAAAACAATTAAAAATTACTGTACAAGTTTAACTTTTTTAAATTGACTCCGGTAAAATATTTAAATAATTTTTTTATTTTTTAGCAATAAAATCTAAATTTGCCTTTACATTATTAAAAATAGTACATATTTGCTTTCAAAATTTAGTT
Organism: Excoecaria cochinchinensis; assembly: GCA_947683425.1. Taxonomy (NCBI): domain Eukaryota; kingdom Viridiplantae; phylum Streptophyta; class Magnoliopsida; order Malpighiales; family Euphorbiaceae; genus Excoecaria; species Excoecaria cochinchinensis. Next base: position 11,213,492 of record CANTUQ010000050.1, read on the forward strand.
TTTTTTTAAAAAAAAAAAGCCTCTCAAAATATTAAAATGGTACAAATTTGCTCTTATTTAATATTTTAAGGGGCAAATGTGGACCATTTCAATAATTTGAGATAAATGCGAACCATATTTTCATATTAGCCATCAATAAAAATATTCATATTTCCCTCCTTAAAAATAAATATGTACAATTTTCAATATTTTAGCACATTTAAAAAAATAAATTTAAATAACAAATTCATACTGATTTCAATATTTTGAAGAAAAATTTCGTATTTATTCGTATTTTTATATACATGAATTTCTTATAAATTATTATAATTTTTGATCCCACTAGACTGAATTCCTGGTTACGCCAGTTCATGCATAGATCAAACCTTTCTGTTTCTGATTCTGCATGTTCTAGCCCTGCTATCGCATCCACTTGCCAAGCCTCTTCCTACTCTTCCTCGATAGATAACACAGCCAAATCCTCTTCCATTTTGCTATGCCAAACCACAGTACGGAATGACGAACAAAAACTACAAAACAAAAATAATAAGAAAATGGTAATCATATGCGTGCTACAAGAGCATACATTTTAGAGAGAAAACATGCCGACAGGCAGACCCTTACGGAGATAAAAATTGAATTTTTTTTTTAGAAAAACCTTCTTTTAACTCAGGCTGAATTTCTTCTATAATAAAAGAAATTTTTTTTATGAAAAAAATCAATCAACTTACCATTTCTATATGTAAAATCACTTTGACTGTTTTGAGGCAAAAATAATATAGCCACTACAAGAAAAAGAGAAAATAGAGATGGAATTTTAGAGACGCAAAGATTTCCGTGGCGTCTTGAAGATGGGCAATTGTTTTGCTGTTACAAGTGAAACTGATCATTTTTTTTTTGTGTGTACACCTTACATACATGAATGAATAGAATAAAACTAAAAATTACTTTCATTACATGATACTTAATCAGTAATGAATAGAATATATATATAACAGCAAAACAATGTATAGTGTAGCTCATTGATTTACATAATATCCAAAGCCAATGGCTCACTCACACCATGCATGTGATTAAATTACCAAAACCAAGAATCTGAAACTGTAACAGTACCAAAACCAGGAAATCCAGCCACTAGTTTGTTTATCCTTTCAGTGTTCCAATAAAAAGTTAAATTCAAAAGTTATAATAATAATACTAAACCAAGGGGCGACAGAAGCCTCTTTCGCCCTATAAATGCTTCTATTTGCTTGCCACTTCCACTCAGTCTATCAAGAACAAGAAGAAAAAAGAAATTGACATGGAAGCTATTCAATCTTGGGTTTCGGAGCACCAGCTCACCAGGATTGGTCAGTTTTTTTTTTTTTACTGTAAATTAAAATTTACTAAAAAAATATATTCATTATAAAAAAAGATTAATTACCTTTTATTGCGGCATACCATATACGGTTAATTTCAGTAAATAAATAAAAATATATACAAATCGAGTTTGGGTAAGTAAAATCTGAACGTAAAATTATAGATTCATTCGGATTTCTTTACTCTTTTTCGGTACAATACTTACTATATATATTCGTGATGTGTGTGTATTGCAGGAGCACTGTGGGCAACAGCCGTTGGGGGATCTCTAGTTTATTCACGTTCAAGAACTCCTATGAAACCAAGCCTGAGGCTCATACATGCTAGGTATATAATTCTTTCTTCTTTTTTTTTTTCGAAGAACTACTATTTATTTATCAACTATAAATTCAGCAAACCATACGGACTACACATATCAAAGTAATTAATTGCAATTTAGACTTTTTAATATAAAAAAATTATTACATTTAGATTCCGGTAAAAGTTTCATTGATCGTTTGTGAAATAATGGCAGATGCAGGTAAGGAGTGAGGGTGGCCTTGGCCCTCCAATTCTTGTAAATTTTATATATGTTTTCAAGAATAATTTTTAAATTATTTCTTACAATTTGGCTCTCTCAAACTTTTTGATCTTTTATTATATTTTAATTTCTCTCCCTAAATTTCATAATTAATTTAAATTTGTAAAGTGAAAATATATATATAATTTATTTATTTGTGTGTAGGATGCATGCACAAGCCATAACAATGGCAGTGCTGTCTGGAGCAGCAATTTACGATTACTATGAGAAGCAAGGAGTGAATGCTGCTTCTTCTTCTGGATAATAATTAAGAAAATATTTTTCTTGAAATTTCTAAAATAGCAATCTATTTTATGGACTGCTGTTTAGCATGTAACGCTTGTCAAGGTATCATTGCTTACAATCACTAATTAATTCATCTTCCTCTTCCATTTTGGAAGTTAGTTTTATATGATGTAAATTAAGGCCTATTTTCAAATATAATTTTTATTAGCTTAATTTCGATGTTTGTTAAATTATTTGAATTTATTTATTTATTTATTTTAAACCCAAATGCATTTCAAAATAAAATCAATAAAATCATTTAAAATTTATTTTTTTTTTTCGAATTAATCTGAACGTAGTACGAATTTAAATGTTTTCCGTACAGTTGGGGTTGTTAAAAAAAAAATTAAATAAAATCAGCAAGAATACATTACAGGTAAAAGAAAATCAGAAACTAAATTCCAACATCTGAAAACAGCATGAGAGATAGCTGCTCTAGCTAGAGAGGCGGTTTTTGTTCCATTATTGCAAATACGTTTTGAATATCCATTATTATATGTGCCGTCGAGTATCGACATTTCCCGCCGCAGTATGGCGTCTAAGCCACTTGAATGCCCTTTCATCTATGGCTAAACAAAACCCAACAACTTTCACCGGTCGTATTCCTATTTCCGTCGCCGGAAATTCGAATTCGAGGCTAATCTAGTGCTTTGGGCTGTCAAGGGAAAGTCAAAGAAGCAAGGAAGATGAAATGCATCACCCTGACATCGTTTCTTATGCTTCTATGATTACTGCTTATTTTAAAAGCAATGATCTTCCTCAAGCTGAGAGGCTTTTTGGGCCAATGCCAGAAAGAAGTGTTGTTGCGGCTTCTACAATGATAAGTAGGTATGTTAAGGTCGGCCAGCTTGATAAGGCTCGTGAAGTTTTTTATCAAATGGTGGAGGGGAATGTGCTATCTTGGACCGGTTTGGTTTCTGGCTATTTTAGAAATGGGGAGTTGATGAAGCTATTCGGATTTTCCGTCAAATGCCTGATAAGCATGTGGTTTCGTGGACTACTGTGATTTCGGGTTTTGCTCAAAATATTCTAGTTGATCAAGCTCGTGATATTTTTGATCAAATGCCGGAGAAAAATATAGTTGCTTGAACTGTTATGATCAAGTGTTATGTAGATAATGATCGAATTGACGAAGCTCGTGTATTCTTGGAACATTATGATTTTATGTTGCATGCATGCTAATAGGCTTAATGAAGCTATTCAGCTATTTATTTCGATGCCGCAAAGGAATACAGTTGCTTGGACAACAACGGTCACTGGTCTGGCACGAAATGGAACGGCTGAACATGCGAGGATTTTTTTTATCAGATGCCTAAAAAGGATATAGCTGCATGGAATGATATGATCACAGCATATATATTGATCAAGGCAGCATGGTTGAAGCTAATCAGCTTCTTAATTTGATGCCAGAAAAGAATATGATGAGTTGGAATGCGATGATTGATAGATATGCCAGAAAAGGTGATGCTTTAAAGTGTATGATCCTTATGTTTCGTTCCAAATTCAAGCCTAATTCAGCTACTATCACTAGCCTATTGACATCATGTGAAAGTATAATAGAGCTCATACAATCTCATGGTCTAGCAATCCGTCTTGGGTTTGAGCGTGACTCAGTGCTTGCCAATGCGCTTGTCACTACGTATTCTAGATGTGGGTTTTCACATTAGATATTAGTATTATCCATCACAGCCCCTATATTAATGCCCTTTGAATTAGACCGCAAACCATCTCCATCTTTAGACCCCAAACCATCTCCATCTTGCCCAACAGCTACATTATCTGCTAAATTGGTGGGATTCAAATTTGATAAGGAATTTCCATGATCATCTCATAACCAACGACTCACCGCTGGTAAGGATCCCTGCTTTTCGACAATGACAAAAGCTTTCCGAGTGGCCAAGACGACTGCAAAGAAAACAAAAAATACTTAATCTCTCACATTGAAACTCACCATAGACCTCTGTGCCATCTTTCAATGTCAACTTCTTACGTTTTAAAGGTTTGCGAACATCCAAGCGAACACGAACTCGTATAATGTCACTTCTCCCTTTGGTAATAGATTTTGAATCACAGTCTAAGAACTTACCAGCAAAATTACGAAATTGAATGTCCATTTGTTTAGACATCAAGCCAGGAGGTAATTTATGAACTTGCATCCAAACATCCGAGTAAACAATAGGGACCGTAAGTAGGTCATCTCCCTTGGCAATCTTATGAATTACAAGTAAATGATAGTTAAAAGTCTACGGCCGTCCGTTCACAACTCGATCTACAACTGTTCTCCCCTACCTCCTTAATATTGATACTTCCAAGAGGGTACCAGATATTGGTTAAGGTACTGCGCATTGATGGAAAGTGAATAAAACTGTCAGTCAGAAAACAACCTATAAGGCATAGATCAAACCTTTCTGATTCTGCATGTTCTACCCCTGCTATCGCATCCACTTGCCTAGCCTCTTCCTCTTCTTCCTCGATAGGTAACACAGCCAAATCCTCTTCCATTTAGCTATGCCAAACCACATCGCACAATCATGGTTATATTCAAATTACGTAAAAATAATAATAAAAAAAACTTTCTCATAAATCACTAGCATGCCACGTAACTAACTTCTACGCACATGACATCCAAACTGCTACCTCGCAATCATGCCACTTGACATGTAGGTATGTCAAATAAATATATTGCCGCCTGGACCCAGATGTTCAATTTTGTATTAAATGCCAGTTTGGCTTTTCAATAAAATTTCATTTTCCTTTTACAAAATGGAAAAAAGAAGATCAAAACAAATCAACTTGAAGAATCGTATCTCATAAAATGAGGAAGAATACGGGTGTTAATTAGGGGGTGTTAAAAAAGAGATTAATCGAATTAATTTTTATGGTTAATGATTAATAATTTTTATGAATTTTGGTTTTTAATTTTAAAAAATCATCGATTTTGGTTAATCGATCGATTTTATATAATTATATATATATATCGGTTTCAATTTTTGGTTTCAGTTAACCGATCGATTTTGTATAATTTTTCACATATATTTTCGGTTTCAGTTTTCAATTAACCGTTAGGTTTTATATAAATTTTTTTTTATATTAATAAAGTTAAAAAAAAAATTAAAATGAAACCCTATATTAAATTATATATATATGTATGTATAATATAATATGTGTGAAATTTTTTTGTTTAACTAGTTAGATCATTATATTTTCGGTTTGTAATTTAATATTCAAATATTTTGAACATTTTTAATTTATAATTGTAGTTTGAACATTATATTTAATTACTATATTGTATTATATATGTTTTCTAATTTTAATTTTTAAGTAAGTTGAATATTTTATTTTTTTTATGAATGTATTTTATAATTATAGTGGTTAACCAAAAAATATTGGTTAACCGATCTGAAAATCCGAAATTGATATGAATTGGTTAACCGATAATAATAGACCAGTTAATGGTTAAAATTTTTTAAAAAATCGAATTTAATGAACTGATTTTTTTTTGTTCATGGACCGGTTAACCGGTCCATGAACACCTCTAGTGTTAATAAATATCAATCATTATATTTTTCATCGAATAATACAAATTTATATATATATTCAGAATAGGAAAGATCTTCTAGTGGTCTCCGATATTGTAGTCTATGATCTCCACCAAACATTGGTCTATAAAATATTTTATTTTCTATTTTCAAATTTATTTTAGAAGTGTTAAATTTCTTATTTCTATTTTTTTTGACAATTTTTAATTAATGTTTTTTACAAAAAAAAATTATAAAAATTGAGTATTTTGAAAACTATTTACGGATTTATGGTGAATCAGAAACCGCAATAACAGGTTGCGGTTTCAAAATGTGAAACTCACGGATTCTAAAAAAAATTTCACAGAAACCGCAATACCGTAACAGTTTGTTGCAGTTTCAAATCTGGTCTAACATTTTACAGTTTTTTTTTGTATTGCGGGTCTGATAGTTTTTAAAAAGTTTTTTGAAAAAAATTGTTAATATCAAACCGGCAATTGTGAAAGCATTTTTTTTTCAAAAAATAATAGTTAATATTTTAGAAAAAAATACTAAATTTTGTATATAGAACTAATACAAATATAAAAATGTTATTTTGAATATATGTTGCCTTAAATTTTTTGTAAAAAAAAAAATTACAAATCGAGCCTTTCCGCTATTTGAAATCAAAGGCCAATTCCTCTCCTATACTTAAAAAATAGTTCAATTCTTCTAATTGAAGTGCAATGATGGCTAATGATTAAGGGGGTGTTTGGCATTGCTTTTGGAAAGCCAAAAAACTGCTTTTTTGATAAAAAAAAATTGATTATGGGACAAAAATAAGTGTTTGGTAAATGCTGATTTTAGAAAAATTAATTTTCTGAAAAGTGAAAAAATCTGCTTTTCAGATAAACTGCAAATTGAAGTTTTTCAGAAAAACTGATTTTCAGTTTTTAAGGACAGCAGATTTAATCTTTTTTTTAGACAAAAATATCATTTATTTTATTTCATAATGACAAATAAGTGAAAATTATTATTATTATTTAGTGAAATTTTGAATATAATATATTAAAATTTATATATATATATCATTTTTTTATTTTTTTATTCTAAAAAGCTATTTTTAATTATATCATTTACCAAACAGTTGACCATTGTTTTTGATTTTATAAGTCATTTTAAATTTTATTTAACAAACAGTTATCTAATTTTCGATATACGGTTTTTTGAAATACAACTTTTTTCAATAGAAAAAACTGTTTTTAAATACTATGTTTTTTTTTATTGACTTCCATTTTTTTGTAATTGGTCATTTCTTGTTTTTTTTATTTGCTTATTTCTTGATAGATAGAGAAAATATGTTTATGGGTATCCTTTCAAGATTAGAAGAAATTATTCCCTTTTTCAATTTTTTTAAATCTATAATAAATTTTTTTCTAAACCATAGGTACAAATTAATTATATAGTAACAAATTGATAAATGTAATATATACAATTAATTAGTGTATTTAAAAAAAAATATTGATTCTGTTTGTAATTGTTTTTACAAAAAATTCAAAACAATACATGTCCAAAATAAAATATTTATACTTGCATTAGTCCTATGTACAAACTTTAGTATTTCTAAAAGAAAAATATTAACCATTATTCATTGAAAAAAAATATATAAAAGCTGTTAGACCAACGGTTGTAAAAACTGCCGGTTTGACATTAAAAATTTAAAAAAAAATAATAAGAAGACCCTTTAAAAGTTGTAAGACAGGCAGCTTTTAGTTGCTAGTCCGACATTAAAATACTTTTAAAAAAATTGTAAAATGTCAGATCAAGTGTGAAACCGCGGCAAACTGCTGCAATTTCAGTATAATTTTAAAAAAAAAATCATAAATTTTACAGAAACCACAATCTGTTATTACAGTTTATAACTCATTCCAAATCAGTAAATATTTTTCAACACTTCACTTTTGTAATTTTTTTTAAAAAAACATTAATTAAAAAATTATTCTTTTTTTTACCTTTTCCACCATTATTTTAAAGTACTAATTCAATACTCACATATAACGCGCACATATTTCGACTGTCAGATTATGCACGGCTTCATTTAAAACGTCAACTTACATACATTTATTTGATGCAACGATCCAAACAACTACACCCCACACAACTACACCCCACGTACTTACAAATACATACACCCCACATAACCGTGCATCCTATCTCATGCCATTATTTTAAAATCTCCCTATTATAAGAAAGGCTTTCAATATATATATATATATATATAATACAAAAATAAGATAAGGAAGCTTTAACCTATTTTTGAAAATTGCAAGTGCCAGAAATCAAAATATTTTCCTTTCTATTAAAAGGGAAAAAGACATTTAACCAAAAAAAAAAAAAAAAGAGGGAAAAAGACAAAAGAATGCTGACCTATAATGACCCCAATGGACCATAATTTTAGTTGTGGAATTGATCATGCTCAATAAGTGGGGTCCAGTGCCTAATCAAACTCCTCAATTCTCAGCGAACACAAAAGTTTACAGCAAATGGGATTGCACCTTTATTTGGCAACCATCACCATCATTCTTTTCATTAAATAAAAAAAAACTCTAAAAATTGACACAAGAAATTGATATTGAAGACCTATCAATTACTTTTGGTGTGAATTGGCTTCAGATTTCTTGTTTTGGTCCAAATTCTACACTAAAAAGCAATTAAATTTTAGCCTGCAAAATTTGACAGAACAGAATGTTCATAACCTCATAAGATCACTGCTATTCATCACAGTAGTAAACACAAAATAACAAATAAACAAACATCAAAAGATCAACTTACATACTCATAAGCTGCAGCAAAACATGATAAATAAACAACAAAATGAATTCATATCTACTAAGAGTCACCGTCTCATCAACAGAACTACTACACTGCAACAACCCAAAATGCCAAACTACAGCAAATTAGTTCCTCATATCATATAAACTTATCCTCTCCCAACCAAAATGATATCATATTTACTTAGAAACTAGAGAATAATGCAATTAGGAGACCAATGGCTAGAGATCCAATTGAGATTGATATAGCATGAGAACCTCCGGCCCCCGGAGTTGGCGCTCCTGCTGGTGATTGTACACTTGCTCCGGCAGGTACTGTTGGTGCAGCAGCAGATGTGCCAGGTGATGGAGATACACCTGTGAAGCCAATTAACAATTTTTTTTTAATACAAGTAATCAACTTGATAAGTAAAGAAAAACTGAACAAATAATTGATCTTTACCGCATTCCATTCCCCAAAACACAACACAGGAAATCAGAATCTAGCTAAGGGAGTCTTTGACCTTCCTTTTTGTTCATATCAATCATGATCAGTTGATAATGTGTGGACATATAAACCAAAAGACTCTGAATGTATTCTCCTAGTTACTTAGCAGGGATATAGAAAGACATTAGCCAGATAATCCATTTCATTTTAGCTTAATATCATCATAAATTACCAACACAGGTAAGGATTAAACAGATAACAGAATGAAAGATTATAAACTTTATTTTCAAATGCTAGACTAAAATTGAATGGATTTTTTTTTTGTCTCAGTTTCAGGCAAGTTTCAATTTCTTTCAATCTGAAGTAACAAGAAACCACATTTAGCACATTTAAGAAACTATGATTTTTTAAATGCAATAAAAACCACAGGAAGATATTCAGTTTATTTAAAAATAAACACCAAAACAAATCAGAGAATTCTGGAACAAATAAACAAACATCCTTATGACAGCATTCATCTTCTGCATGTACACAGATTATACAATATACAGATTAGTAATCTGAGATTATAAAAAATATATATATTATTATAATACAAAATCCATTATTTTTTTTTAAAAATAAAAGAAATATCTTTAACAATAAAATAAACAAGATCAGGGTAAGAACATACCAGGAGCACCAGCAGGAGTCAAAGCACCCACTGAAAAAAAAAAGGGCAAAAAAGTTAGATTAAACCCCAAAACTCAGCCAAAAAAAAAAAAGAAAGAAAAAAGTTAGATTAAACCCCAAAACTCAGCCAAAAAAGAAAGAAAGAAAACAACACTAACATCCACAATTGGAAACAGAAGGGGCATGGAGTTTGCAAGCAGAAGGTAAAGTTAGAGCCTTTGTGACATTCAAAGCCACACCCAACTGAGTACTACTTTTAAAAGCCTCACAGAGACACTCAGCATCAGTTTTCAAAACAGTTTTCAAGCCAGAGCAGCAATTCCCTTCAGGCTTTGTTGAGGTACTTCCATTAGACACAAAAGACAAACAATCAGCCATGTTTAACACCAAACTGGAGCAATCCACAGCAGGAGCTGGAGCACCGTGGTGGTTCCCTGCACCATCGGCGATTACCCAGATTGAGAAGATGCAAACTACGCCCAAAATGAGATTTGAAGCCATTTTGGAGCAATTGAGAGTGGGAACTGAAGTGGGTTTGGCTTAGAGTTTGAAGAGAGATAAATAAGGGCTGGGAAAATGAAGATTGGAGAGAGAGAGTGCTGTTTTTTGAAAAAAAGAAGGGCAGAGGGAGAAGGCATGTGGAAAGGAAAGTCGGTGGAATCATATATCGGACGGTACACGTGGCATGCATTTTGATTTTCGAGATTTTAATGGGATTTATAAAATCCTGAGATTTCATTCCATTTCTGTATCAAAAAGAATTTGATTTTTTTTTTTTAATTATATTTTTAGTCTGCAATTCGGCAATTTAGATGCACATTTAATTTGTACGTGCACGAAAAAATTCAAAAATATAATTTAATAATTTCATTTATTTCATATATTTTATATATTATTAATTTTTATAAATTTATCTGTAATTTTTAGATATATTTTTTATTATATTAATAAAAATTTAATTTGCATTAAAAAAATTTACTACTTAAATTTATATTTTTTATTATTTTTTTTTCTTAACTATATTTCAAACTTAAAAATTTAAAAACAATATTTGACGGACATGATACGGTATGTAAAATAATTAAATGAAAAATAAAAAAAATATTATTTTTTAATTTAATAATTCGCACAAATGGCAAATAAAATAGCTAGCCTACCGAAAAAATATTGAAAAACTTTGATTTCAATAATAAAGCAATATAAAATATTAAAAATTGGACTGATTAATTAATTCACTCACATATTAAATATTAATTTTTGTATATTAAATATTTATTTGTGTTATATGTAATATTTGAAATTTAAATTTAAGTTTGAAAATAATTTTGATTTAAAATTAAAAAAAAAAAACAAAGCACCTATGCACATGTAGTCATGGAGTGAGGCAATGATGACAAGAGCTGCCTTACATGGAAACTAATTGCTAATACATCGATACTGTTACAAACTGTCATGTAAAATAAAAGTAATTATACAATGTAAATGTAATTTTTTTTTATATTATTTTTATTTTATTAATTTATTATTAATTTGATTCATAATAATTTATATATTCTGTCGAGATAATAACTTCTCTTAATTATTTATTATATATATATATATATATATATATATATATATATATATATATATATATATATATGTGTGCGCCGCGTTTGTTGGTGAAATGGAGCAAAGGACCACTAGCGTTCACAATCACATGTTTCCCCACTTTCCATGCGTTTGCGTAGTGAAATAGGGAAGATGACGTTTACACTGTTAAATTTCAGTTACTGTTTTGACTGCCATATTTCATGGTTTTTGTTTTTTTATTTACAGTTTGGAAAATTTACAGCTAATTTCACTGTATTGGATATGACTACTACAGTTAAGCTATAGACTAATTTAATTTATCATGCTGGATTTTTGAAAAAGGTATTTATTTTTATTTTAATAATTAATTATATATGTTTAAATAGTAAATTTGTACGTTTAAGGAAGGGCATAGGCAATATGCGCAAATTAAAAAGATAAATTGCATATTAAGTCAAAAAAAAAATCTAACTTTTACTTTTACAATTTTTTCAAATTAGGTTTTTGAATTAAAAAAAAAAAGTAAAACTTTAAATTGAGTCTTTTTTTAAGAAATAATTATAGACATTTAAATCAATTCACAATTAAAATTTTATCGGTTAAAATATAACTATTGGACTAGTAACATTTTATTTAAAGACATTTCAATTGTACTTATATGTCAATAATTCTATTAAAATTAACGGAAATACCATTTTATTTAGGGATATTAACATAAATTGTTTTTTATTCGAAATTTGAAAAAATACATTTTCATCTTACAAAGATTAAGTTTACTTGTGTTCGGATAAAGAGTATTTACATAAAATGTTAGGAATTCAATTATTACGCTTTAAACAACAGAATTTGAATGGCGAATTGGCCAAACGTTATGTATTTTTTTTTATAATTATACCTATTTTTAATTTTGACACATTAAAATTAGAGGTGGCAAATTAGGCTCAGACCCAAAAAATCCACCCAACCCGCCCAAAAAAAGAAGACCCAAACCCAACCCAATTAAAAACTTACCCATTTAAGCCCGTATAAAATAAGCCTGTATAAAATAAGGCCCGTTTAGGTCTGCCCCCTAATGCCCAACGGGCCTCTCTCTTCCCCTTCCAGTCTCTGGCCCTCTATCTCTCTCGCTCTGTCACTCTCTCCAGTGCTTCCACTTTCGCCTCCTCTCTCATTCTTCACTGTATAATCATCGCCGCTGCCATCCTCGCCGCTTATCTCTTTCTTGTGCTCGCTGCCTCTCTCTCTTGCCCGATGACATGTAAGGGATTTTATTGTTCTGCCATTTTATTGTTCTGGGTTTATAATTTCATTATATGAGAACTTATAACGTGGTTAGCTATTTTCATCAAAATTAGCTAAAGGCTTTACAACTAGAAGTATCCACACATGGGTCTTGCCTAAAAATATCCATATCTGCAATTGGAGCAATGCTTTTAATTTGTTGACGCAATGCAATGGACACTGAAAGAATGAAAAGCATATTAGTAAGGCTGAGTATCCTTCCATATCTTTTGAGAAGTGAGTTTTAAGGAGATGTGAACTTGATTGAAACAATATCAGTTTTAAGTGAGTATCCTTCCATATCAGTTTCAGTCTTCTAAGTTGATTTGCCTGATAAGATTACCAGTCTTTGATATAAACAAAAATTATGATTTTAATCTTCAAGCAACATCATGTAGATTGTAGAGTCAAATATGACAACGAGTAGTTGATTCGCTTCCATTGATTATTAGTTAGCAAGAATTGGATAGCTTATTGTCCCTTTATAATGGTGGAAATGATCTCAAATTGAAGAACATCTGGATGGGTTTGGTTTTGAAATTGTGGAGTTAAAGAGAAGCAATCTAATTTCAGAGCTTATCCAGCTGCAAATGTTTTACTCTAATGTATTTTGCTTTGTGCTTCCCTGCAATTTGTTGGCTTGTCTTGGTCTGATAAATTTATTTGATGACTGCAATTTGATGACTTTTAAGTTTTTGTTTATACATTATGTAACTCGGTCCTGAATTTAGTTAAAGAGGTGAAATAATAACTCCGCTCTTCTGTTTATTTACGCCTTGGTTAGCTTAATATCTTTGATCTCGTTTATGGCCTGTTTTGTTTGGAGCATTCTTCATTATCTAGAAATGCGGAGATTAAATAATAAATTTGATTAAATGGATCAAATCACATTTCGGCCCGTTTGGGCCTCAAACAGCCCATTTGTGCCACCCAATGCATTTGGGCCAAATTATTTTAAATTAGTCACTTTAATATCATTTTATTATATCGGAAATGATGTTTCATTAAAAATGGATTAAATTGGTCAAATCACATTTCGGCCCGTTTGGGTCTCAAGCAGCCCATTTGGGCCACCCAATCCATTTGGGCCAAATTACTTTACATTAGTCATTTTAATATCATTTTATTATATCGGAAATGATTTTCATTAAAAATGGATCAAATGGGTCAAATCATATTTCGGCCCGTTTGGGCCTTAAGCAGCCCATTTGGGCCACTCAATCCATTTGGGCCAAATTATTTTAAATTAGTCACTTTAATATCCCTTTATTATATAGAAAATTATTTTTTATTAAAAATGGATTAAAAATATCAAATTGCATCTCGACCCGTTTGGGTCTCAAGCGGTCCATTTGGGCCACTCAATCCGTGTGGATCAAAATCAGTCCGTTTGGACCACCCGACTCATTTGCGTATTATTATAAATTTTTTGTATATTCAAAGAGTTTTTAGCCCATGGGATGACCCAATCAGCCCAACCCATTTGGATATTTGGCCTATTTGTGACCCATGCTTTTTGGCCCATTTGTGACCCGCCCATTAATGACCCAACCCCAACCCGCCCAACTTGCCACCTCTAAAATTTAAAATATTAGATCTCTTATTGAGGTAGAAATGAAAATGAAATATATATATATATATATATATATATATATATATATATATATATATATATATATATAGTTAAAATAATGTGAATTAAAAATCGACTATACAATAAACTTTTATTCGTTATCAGTTTGAGAATTTAATAAATAATGTAACGAGAACATTAATTAATGACATGTCTTGCTTTCTTAGCAATTTACGATATTGGATTACATATAATTTTGCTGCACTGTTTTTGTTTTGAAAAATAATAATTTTCGAATGGTATTATCTTTGATATTTTAAGCCAATCCAATTTAAAAATTTATATTTTTTCCATTCAATTTTAATGACGTATCTTCCTTATCACAATTTGATACACACTTTTTTTTCACTTGTTTTAATTACATTTTTTTATTTTACCTTTATATATACAATAAAAATAATTAATAAATAATAAAATAATAATAAATAATTGCTAAAATGATATTTTAATAAATTATAGTGAATATTTTATAAAACTAATTTTAATTAATGATTTATTTGATACATGCAAAAACTTTAAAATTGCCATGTTGAATATAACGAGTAACTTAATAATGAGTTAAAAATTGTCATGTTGAATATAACAAGTCTACAATTTATTTATTAAATTAACTTATACTTAATAAAATAAAACCATTTAAAATAATTAAAATGAAAAAATATACATAAATTTTTCATATTATGTTCTTAATAAATACTAAACAAAATTACACTAAAAAAATATACATTAAAAATAAATATAACATAAATTCTTATTAATAATATATTAAATGTACTTCAATTTAAAAAAAAAACATACATGTACATAAATATATCTATATTGTATATGTAGGTTTAGGTTATATATATATATAAGCAAAACGGTAAGTTTAACAAAATTCGGTTGGTTCGGTTTTACAATCATAAAAATCGAAATACTCGAAATTTAACTTCGATTCAGAACCGAAAAAACCTAATCAAATGGATCAAAATTCATTCGGTTCGATTTTGCACAATCCTACGTTTGGCATTATTTTTGAAAAAATAAAAAACTGATTATTGGATAAAAAACTGATTATAAGATAAAAACATATGTTTGATAAATGCTAATTTTAGAAAAATCAATTTTATGAAAAGTAAAAAAACTTCTATTAAAAAAAGTTAAAAATTGAATTTTTTCAGAAAAACTGAATTTCAACTTTTAATGGTAGCTGATTTTGTATTTATTTTAGATAAAAATATCTCTCATTTTATTTTATAATTACAATTATACTTCATATAATTGATAAAGCAGAGAAAGTCTTTATCTGTAGGAGAGAAGGCGATCCGATCGGATGAGAGAAACCTGCAATAAGAGGAGCCCGGTCGGACCAGGTTTTAACACTCCGAATCTTAAGTTAGTAGCTTAGAGAGAAAAAGTATTTTAGAGATAGAAAGTATTGGATTCAGTACCTGGATCCAAGACTTTTTTTATCATACAAAATAATATATATAATTAATTATGAAAACAATATGTATATTTTTAATTTTTTATGTTATATTTATTTTTATTTAATTATATATGAAAATATATTATTTTAATAATTTAGCGAAATAAAAAAAATACAAATAAGTGAAAATAATTATTATTTTTAGTGAGATTTTGAATGTAATATATTAAAATTTATATATATCATTTTTTATCTTTTTTATTTTAAAAAATTCTTTTAATATATAGTATCATTTATCAAATGGTTAATAATTATTTTTAAATTTTATTTATCAAATAATTACATAATTTTTTAAATATACCTTTTTAAAATACATCCTTTATTTGGTTTCATAAACTTTTCCAAACTAACCCTAAATTTAGTTAAAACCTTAAATAAAACCTTAGCTATCGGCGACAAATCACCTTATAAATGGAAATGATTAAGGCGAGATGGTAAAGGAGGATTACATTTGAATTTGTGGATCCCACCTTCTAATAATAATAATAATAATTATTAATATTATTATTTAATTTTTTGTGGAAGGGACCTTCCAATTATTTTAGTATCTTTCTTTTGTTGTCATCTTTACAGGCATGCATTATAGGCATAGGATTTGCGTAGTGGCCATTTATTGAGAATTTATACTTAGTTGACCCACTTTCATTATTCTTCCATGTGTTCACAATCTTCCCCCTTGATTGGGGCCATTCATGTTATTAATAAAGATAAAATTAATAAAGTTTGCCACGGTTTCCCACTTTAAATTAATTAATTTATTGATTTTAAAAAATTAAATCTGATATCGAGAAAAATCGGAGAAAAAAATCAAGTAAAATCTACGACAATTAGCGGCTTACCCTCTCAATTCTACGAAAAGAGTCAAAAGACTGAATGCTTCCAATTCATAAATTTATCTAAATTTGATTTATAAATTTTTTATGAGCTAGTCCAATCATAAAGTGACACACATAAATATTAATTTTTATTTTAATTTTCAATCAATTTATTTAATGTGATACTTTTATATTTAAATTGATCCATAAAAACTCGTAAACTCAATCTTTAGATTGCATTTTTATTTAAAATATCAAAATATGAATAAAGTGTGAGAAATTACACACATCGATGGGTATGTGTGATGTGGGGGCATGCAACATCTATAGCATATTTCTTAATCATGAGTTGCTTAGTTTGACAATTTTAGTCAACATGTGGCATAACTTTTTAAGTTCGGTGCATCTTAAATCATAAAAAAAAAAAAAAAAAATGGGAATATATATATATATGGTTTTCTTATGGAAAAAAAAAAAAACGACTTTTCATTTTTTGTTATGGTTAAATTTCTTAAAATAAATACCGTAACGATCTAAATTAGCCAAAAACATATAGTATCAATTTTAACCGATATTAATCATTGTATGTGTGGCCAAGGGTAAATCTATGTACAAGTGAAAGGAGACAATTGCCCCCCTTTTTTTTTAAATTAACTTTTTACCTCTAAATTTTTTATAAATTTCAAAATTATTCTTTTAATTTTAAGTATTTACCTCTTTTAATATTGATTTTAACTAAATTTATCTATTTAATATTAATTTCATCTAAAATTGTCCTATTTTAAAATCTTAGATCTGCCCATGTGTCCGAAATGTGCTATCACTCATCCTTTGGTAATGATGGAAGGTGTGAGATTTACAATTACTACATTATGCAAACCATCTTTATTCAAGCTTTTTGTTTTTGTGGCATCTCAATCTCAACTACAATTTATGATTCCAAATGTTGGCTGAGCATGTTTTGTAGAGGGGCCCATCACACTATAAAAGATGCCAATCTTTAGCTTAAAAATAGGTTCAAAAATGAAAAAGAAAAAGTACCACAAAAAATTTATATTATATTCATTTTTTTTCAAAAAAAATAATATTTAATTACAATTCTAAATATCATTAAAAATTTTACTAAATCAACTCTTCATCACACGTGACATGCTATATAGTACCAAGTTAGCATGTCCTGCGCACGTGGCATACCACGTTAGCTGACACGTGTACTTGACATATGGAGTTGGTTGCCACGTGACAGCTGATGTGGACAAAATGCCATGTGGCATGCTGAGTTGGCAGCACGTGTACTGCCACGTGAGTAATTCATACTGATTGGATATGCCATATAAATTTTCCGGCAAATTCCTCACAAAAAGTCGATCAAAGTGATTTTTCTGTGTGTGTGTGTGTATATATATATATGTATATATATATATATGTATACATATATATGCTGCGTTCAATGATTTTTATGAATTTTTTTTATTAATTTTACGTAATTTGAAATATATTTTAGTGACCATCTGTGAAATTAATCCCTAATTATATAATTTACATCCTAAGTATACTCAATTTCCAATTTCACATAACTCTATAGACATGAGGATGAAGCTATCCGCCCAAGAACAAGTAACGACTACAGAGCCCAAAATTTGGACTTCAAGCCCAATCAATAATAAAAGAAGGATGAAACCCCATTGAAACCAGAATGAGCTATATTTGAGTAACATAGAAAAAGAGGCCGATACCATGCAAACATGAATACGAATGAACATGGTTCGATTTTAACCAAAATTTAAACCGAACCAATTTGATTAGTTCAATTTAATTATTTGAGTAACTTGTTTGATTTTGACTGGTAAAAATATAAGAATTTCAATGATATGTTTCGGTTAATAAAAGAAAATTGATATTTTTAGACAAATTTCCAAATTGTTAACCTGTTCAATTTCGGTTATCCTGTTCAGTTAGTATTAAAATTCATTTGGATTTCAAATTATAATTGATACTAAAATTCAATTTACGGTTATAATAAAAATAATAAATCGAACCATTATCATCCCCGCAGCTAAGGTTACATACAAGTGTTTGTTTTTCACATTTGAACCATTATGGTAAAAAAATCTTCAATCAACGTTAAAATCACTCACCTCTACCTAGAATCCTGTCTAAGCATCTAGCGTATACGGATGCCAAAATGCAAAGCCACGTATTAAAGGGGAACATGTTATTGCTACTTGTGCACTATTTAGTACGTCTTTATATAATTCTCAGCACAGGAGATCTGTGTAGTAACACAAGAAAAATCTTATCTTTTGCACAGACCTTAACATTAATTTGTTAAGGCGAATCACAAAGCAACCAAAGGAAACTGCAATAATCAAGGAGGAACATGTACACAAACGTGCCCTATATGCATTAGGTCATGAGATCCAGCCAACTCTTCACCTGCCTGACTGTACATCAACCTCACCCAAAGCAGGCGTTTCCTCTTATCAATTCTCACGAAAGTAACCAATATGGCTTTTAGTTGATCTGAACTGAACTGCAACTAAAAAGAAAATGGTAAGTTTTTGTATCGTTCACAAAGTCAAATTCCTGCTTAATTTGCAAAACCAAGTACATGAATGAAAGAGAACCCATCAACATACCAACTTTAACATGTTAATCTTTAAAAGTAAACTAAGGATATTATTACATAAAAAAAGCAAACACCTAGGAGAAAAATAGAAACAAAGCACATCTAATAGCTTATTTTTGCTTTGATCTTGTAAGCTCAAACTGCTTCATATAATGCTAACACAGTTGCCTCTTCCCCTTCATTTACCGCTTTCTGTTGTGCCTCCTCTTCCTCCTGCTGCTCCGCTCATCAGAATCAGATTCAGAACCCGAGTCGGAGTCAGAGGAATCAGAAGTTGAACTGTATCTCCTACGATTTCCTCTCCTCTTCTGCTTCTTCTTCCTCCTTCGCCGCCTCCTCTCTTCTTCTGAATCAGATGATGAGCTGTAATCTGAACTGTCTTCCTCTGAAGAAGATTCTGTTTCAGTCACAGATGATGACTCACTATCAGTCTCAAAAACCGAAGCCTCACTATCAGTGCCAGAATCAGAATGTGATCTATGCTTTCTCTTGCTTTTCTTAGATGATTTGCCCTTCTCCTCTTTATCATCCGGATTATCCAAATCATACGAGATCGAACAATTCATCCTCAATTTAGGGTTCTTAAGCTGCTGTGTCCTTGAGGGTCGTGCCATGTAAACCCTCTCATTCTTGCACTCAAAAGTCCAGTGTCCAGCTTGAAAACATTTCTGACACTGGGCAGAGCCACCGGCAGTGGTCATTGTAGTCTTAAGGTCTTTTCTTTCACCCAATCTTACTTGTTTCTCTGTACTCATCAAGTACATCTGCCGCTTAGCTTCTCTCTTTTCTTGCCATCTGCTAGGCCCTTCTTCCTTTTGTCCATATGCATTGACATTACGAGCAGCTGCAGCAGCAGCCCTCTCAGCCTGAGCACGACTAAGACCCTTTGCAGCACTCAATGCTGCAGCCTTGATCCTATCAGCTGCAGCCTGAGATTTCTCTTCCTTTTTACTTGACATGATTCAAACCCCTAATCTCTACAATCTACAACTCTAATTCAACTACAATCCTGAAACACCCTGCATTCAAAAAGATGCATTGCCCAGTTAATGATTCGCCAATAAGTTTAATATTTCACCAAAACTGAGAAACTTTCTTTATTACAAACCCAAAAAATTAAAGATTACAAAAGATTAGAGGCCAATTAAATTGTCTACCATTGCTTACTAGCCTGTTAATTAAACCTATATTTTTAGACAAAAATTAATACTTTTTGAACAATAGTACTATTCATTTATATGAGTATACGCAAAGATACAATACATTCAGTAGTCTTAGTTTTGAAGCCCTAGAAAAGATACAATTATGATTCGATTCAACCAACCAAGTTTTGAACCTCTAGTCTTTTGTGCTTTCTCATAGACTAAAATCTACCAATCGAGTGGTATTGCGATTATAAAACTCCATAAGATTTGCCAACCAAGCCCTGCACTCCCCTGCCCTTTTCAGAATTAGAATCATATAAAAGTCTCTAATTTCAGAATTAGAATCAAACCCAAGTGGCCATACGAAATAATACAACTCAAGCTTAAGCGAAAATCATCAATTACGAATCCAAAAACCAAATATCAAGATACTGTCTTAATTATGAATCCAAAAACCAAAATTTAAAATTGTTCTCTGATTAAGCTTTGAGACCTGCAATTGTCTCCGCAACAAAACTCACCAACTCAAAATCGGGAGGTGAAAAACCCTAACATAATTATCTAACCGATCAGAAAAAATAACAAAAGCAAGCAAATAAAACCCTAACTATCAGAAACGTTTCGCGAAAAATTCAAAAAACTAGATTCAAAATATCCAACAAAACCAAATTGACAAAAAATTGGAAAAGAGTGAGAAACTTACAGGTTGTTGGCGAGTGTATTACACGTAATATCGGCGGTAGAGCAGATCGGAGCGTGGTGGCTGCACCTGAAGACAAAGCAAAGACAGGAGGCCACCGGTTCGGGTATTTCGCACCTATTTATGGTATTATCTAACGGCTGATATTGACAACCCTCAAAGTATGAATTAAAAGTAAAACTCTCGTCGAGACAGGATATAAGTGAATGTATATCACTATATGCATATTAATCACAGTATTTTTATTTTTAGCTTAATATATATGGATATATCTCCACTTAATTTTATAATTTATTTAAACACTTAAATTTTAATAATAATTTATTAAATATTCATACTTATTAATTTTATAAATAATAAATATAAAATTAATACTATTTTAAAAAATTGAATCATGTGTACTCAACTGCACTGATTAGTATCCGAATCAATATAATGAAAACGTATGTTCCACATGCACAATAAAATTGATAAAAATTGAATTTTTTATATTTTGATAGATTTTTGTTATTGATTTTTATATTGTATGGTACCAATTAGAGTACTTGAAAATCACACACTTTAATTTTTAAATTCAATGTTAATTTATATTAGTTATTTGTAAAATTGACAAGTGCATGTGCAAATTAATTAAAATATAACTTGTTGCATAATAAATATAATAATACAATCAAATAAAATGGAACCAAGCAATGATCTATATATTTTGTCCACACATGCCCTCTATTAGTAAAAAGTCTAAAATATATTCCATTCTTTGACATTTAATTGTCCATCTTTATATTTTGGTATATTAATAAATAAGTATTCACATTTCAAAAATTTGGTATATTTAAATGTGAATTTTCAAATATGTCCAATATTAGTTCAATTTTCAAAATACAATTAATAATTAATTTTTTTTAAAAATATAAATTAATAAAAATATAGATTAATAAATAAGTTTTTATACAAAAAAAAGTGGACATTTATATGTGCACGGAGGGAGTACCTCTCAAAAATTCCAATTTAGGTTTCATTATGGAATAAGGTTTTCAAGTTTATTTTGCTATTCAAATAAAATAAAGATAAATGTGTTTTTAACTCTTAATTTATTCCAAATTAATGTGATTATGTAATTTATTTGCACAATTAAATTACATAATTTTAGTTATAGAATACTAAAAATGGAAATTCAATCTCAAATGAAATATAGTATTGATTGATTTGTGGGATTCATCCAATATTAATTTATTTATATATGAATTCTATATTTTGCAATTTAAAAAAATATATCTCTTTACTTCTTGAGTTGGAAACTTTTTAAGAGTCTTATCTGTACTTTCTTCTCTTGTCCACTAATTAATGGATATTTGCTATTATTTAGTTATATTTTAATGCATAAATCTCAATTCTATTTTTAAATTATAATTTAGTCATATTAATCTATTTATGTATATTTATAGTTAAAAAAAACCTTTTATAATTTGTCCAACAAAAAAACATTTGTCCAAAAAAAAACATTTGTTGAGACAAAGATATATGAGATATGGCTTCCTGCACTCAACTTTTTCTCATTTTCTTGATTTTTTCAGGTAATTTTTATTTTCAATTTTATAAATTAATTACATAATAAATTAGTGCAATACTTATATATGTATTCAATTGGGATGCAGCTTCATTCATGGTGATTGAAGGAGGAGTTTGTGAAGATATAATAAGTGTGCCAAATGGTTGTGCTGCTGATTGTGAACCAAAATGCTCTCAAAAGCATGGACATGTCAATTCCCTTGCCAGATGCTATCCTGTTTGCCCTTCCTTACTGAATGAATGCCATTGTTTTTGGATTTGTTAATTAATTAATTAATTAACAGTTAATCCATGCATATCATTATCTCGTTGGATGATCAAAATAATTAATATATATTAGTCATTCGATCGAACGATGTGTAATCCTTAATGCACCCACACATTGCTTACCGAATTCTCCCCTGAATATTACCTCCACCTTAATGATAATTTCTTTGACAAAATTCAACATTATATTTCTATATATATTATAGATGCAAATGTTTGATAGTAATATTTATTTTGTCAGTAAATCCCTTGTAATTCAAATAATTAATAATTTAAATAATTTTTCGATATATTAGGATTTAAATCACATCTGCTCCAACCCAATAATGTAATTACCAATATATATATATATATATATTCAATTTCTCCTACCTATATCCATTTATGCAAAGGATACTATGAAAAATATGAACTTTTTTTTTTTCTCGAATGCATAATAAAGTTTTATTCATAACTACGCATAAAGTACATGATATGTAAAGTACACCAGATGTACGCGAAACTTTTGTCCAACTAATATCTCATAAATTCTAATTTATCAAAAATCACACAAAAGAGAAGAAAAATTAGGCATATATAGAGATAGTAAAAAGAAAGTTATTGGAGATGAGTGGAAACTTGATGCACCAAAGAGACAATGACAGTTACATCATCAAGTTTGCCACCAGTATATCCTACATACCCAGCTGCTTGAACTGCATCACTAAATGGACTCCTCACACATGCTGACTGTCCCACTTCTTGTGCCCTTGCTGCTATTACTTCTGCTATTTCCTGTACAAAATAATGCACCCTTTTAAATAAAGCTCAAGTATCCGAAATAGATCGATTTTATCCTGTAAGTTTTTTTACACATTAAAACTTTTAACTACTTGAAATAAAAAGATTTTAGTCTTATACTTTTCAAGATAGGTAATTTTTGCTGTTAAATTTATCAAAATGGACGTATTGTACTCCTATAATGAATGACACGTAGTATTATATGATTGATTAACGTATGAGATAAGGGTAAAATTGTATTGCTTCAAATAGTTCTGAGGTAAAAATCGATAAACAAAAATTAAAGGCAAAATTGTTCTATTTCGAATAGTTAAAGGGATAAAAATCGTCTTTATCCCCTTTTAAATATGCATAATTGTTAGCAGAATTGTTAAACATGGTCTACTGAATTAGTACCTGAGGCTTCATGCTAGCTTTAACTGAAGTGGAGACAATTGAAGCTATTTCTTGTTCATATAGATTGTCAAAAAGGCCATCCGTGGCAGTGATGATAATGTCACCCTCATCCAGAACAATATCATATTCCTGAAACAAAGATTTAGTACCAAAATTAAAATCTAGGATACTTGAATTTTAATGTGCATATTTCAAAATTTTCATACTCCAGATATCTGTCTAACCTAAATGGGATTCCATCTCCTTAAATAGAAAATATAGTCCTAATGAGACACATAAATCCTATTCTAGAAAGAAATCCAATTCCAACATTCAAGTTATCATATTCACTCATTCTACTATTTGCATCTTTTCCTCAAAACAGTCTTACTGACTTAGGCATCGCAGATGAATATAACCGATGAACATAACCTATCAATGTACAAAAGCACTGCATCAATATAACTAAGTTTCTCCTGTTGCCTACTCAAGAAAGCATAGGGACAACAATGAGTCTTCAAGAATTGTACTAGTTGAATTATACACGAGTGATTCTGATGATATTCTAAGAACACCTAGTTATGAAAAGTTTCAGCTGGACAAGAAATTCGAATCTTCATACCTCTACGAGTTCAGAGGAATTGTCGCCTTTTTCTATCTGCACCGGAAAGTTGAATTCATGTAACATTGGAGAAGACTTCTTAAAGATGGTTCCATTTCTTATAATAACAAATGCTGAGTCTCCAACATTAGCCACATGGAGAGTCTGCGGGTTCATATTGTCAATGCAAAGATGATAACATTGTAATGCTTTGATCAAGAATACCAATCACTTTCATACTTGCATTAGAAATAAAAATGAAGACCAAATTGCTGCCATGTTTTTGAAAGGAAATGATGCCACCCAGTTTGAGAAGTTTACAGCCGAGAAAAGGCATCTAAAGTTCCTAAGAACTCTACCTGTCCATCAAAATAAGCAATCAAAGCTGTAGATGACCCTGGAGATTCGGTTTCCATGGCAGCTTTACTGAGAACTTCCACTGGTTCAGTTAGTGGAATGCTTTTGCTATCAGCCACGATTTTCTCACAATTTTTAATTAACTCTTGGGCATACATTCCAACACTAAACCCTGCAAAATAATGCAAACTATGTTCGGTCTAGATTGAATAATTCAAGATGCTTTTGCTATAAAACCTTAAGGAAAAGCAAAGTGTGGAGATGACAAAAGAGAGATTAACTTGTTGATGCAAGGATTTCCTAGTGAACACATAGAGGGGATGAAAAATTAAGACAAACAAATGTCCATTATTAAAACTGGTTGGAATAAATCTTTTCAAGAAATATGGAACATGAAAAAGCTCAACCTGTTTGAGATTGGAATGCTATATTTAGTTGAATAACATTCAAAGATGTACCTTCAAGTGACCACAGTGCAACTCCATCAGCTATCCCAAGCCAGTTCTGATCAACAAAATATGCATCTTCTCCACCTGTCAACACCTGGAAATTATTATTTTATTGAATTACTGACCCTGATAATTAGCTTTAGTAAAACGCTGTGTAATGGATAGCTCAACTTTCAAATCCAAGCATTTCCTTACTTGAAATTGAGAAATCTAATTTTGAACTTGTGAAACTTAAGTTAGACCAGATGATGCAAAAGTGAGTACAAACAGTGCAATAAACCAAATTCATGGCATAAGAATCCAGGAAAAAGCGGGTCAAATCGATGCCTAATTTTAGGCAGCTGAGAGAATTCCCATATAGTTTCATTCAATTGTATGAAAATTTTATATCAACTCTCTAAATCTTAAATGAAATGAGTATATAAGAACATCAAAAGGAATGAAAATTCTGATGGACTTATGGCCATATGGTTGAGGTACCTTAGAGGGATGTGGCAAAGATGCTGCACCAGAAAGCAAGAAAACTCCCAACGTTGACACTTTCTCGCTGTTTATAAACAAAGCAAAGGAGTATGAGGAACCAAAAAAAAAGTACAAAATATATATAAATAGTTCATTTCATTTCTTCAGCCAAACTTACTCCTGCTAAAATTGGTATTCTTCATTCATTTTCCAATACAAATCATTATAAACAATCAAAGTCGAAAACAAAAGGACAACTAATTTTTCCCAAAATTGGGAATAAGAGTTTCGAGATCTGAAAAGGCACAAAAAAAACAAAAAGCAAATGGCAATCTAAAGTACACAAGGGCAAAAGGACAAGATGTATGAAAAATATTGGCTTTCAGCACCATAATTTGCTGAACTGGCACAGGAAATAATGAGCAAAAACCAAACTTAGCCATACATATTAGGAGAAAAAACTGAATTCTGACAACTATGCCAGTTACATCTCTTAAAATACGCATCAAGTAGATATATTAGAATTGTGAGAACTAAATGGAAAGATGGCCATTTTAAAAATTTGCCTTCAAGGAATCGAAAATTATTCGAGGAGAAAAAGAGGGAGAGAGGATGTTGGTAGATACATAGTCGTAGTAGCTTCCCTCACTTGTGATGCTGCAGCCAAAGGAATTGAAGCATCTCCAACCCTGCTTCTCTGTGAATCTCCCTCAGTTATTTCTTCTGTCCAGCTCGAGGAAGGCAGGTTTCCATCCAACTACAATTAATAAAACAAGAAAGGAATTATAGACCTTGGGGACAGTCTTTAAACATTAGTCCCAAAATGCATAAAATAGAAGAAAGTCTGTCAGTAGCAACTATATAGTCTCAAGCAAACCTTAGGCTACCAAGTGCATATATGCACAACTAGGGCATATTCTTTTGAAAGAATGGTAACAACTACAAGTTGAACTGGGACATAAATACAAGCATAAAATTAACTCTTGAAAGAAAGAAGATAACAAGAACTGACCATCTTCAAACTCTCAGCTCCTTCATTGTAAAGGGGTTCCTCATTCACTGCATAACGAGTTAGTTCCTCATTCACTGCATGATGAGTTAGTTGCTCATCCACTGGACTATGAGTTGGTTGCTTATCTAATGCACTATGAGCTGGTTGCTCATCCATGGCATTAAGGATCTGGGTGGCATATTACCCCAAGTTAGAAAAAAGATGCAGATGGACTTTAAGCATACAGCACATGTCTTAAAAAGAAAAGAAGAATGAGGACTAACCATGTCCCTACTTTCAACTTCTTCATTGCCATCAGGTTCTTCGTCCAATGCATTATGAGTTGGTCGCTCAATAACTTCCTCATCGATAGACCAACTTGATTCCTCATTCACTGAACCATTTGTTGGTTGCTCAACAGGTTCCACATCTACGACATTGCGAGTTGGTTCCTCAGAGGGTTCTTCATCCAACAAATTATAGGTTAGTTCCTCATCCGCTGCATTCTGGGTTGATATCTCATCCACTGCGTTATGCATTAATTCCTTATCCACTGCATTATAATTAGGTGCTTTATAAGTCTCCTCATCCACAGCACTGGTAGTTGCTTGCTGATTTAAGATTTCAGTCTCCAAGGAACTAAATGCAGGCACCACTTCAGTAAGACCTTTGCCACCTTGATCATTAATCATATAGTTCCTGCCGATGTTTTGCATGCTAGGATCTGTATCTTGGCCTTCGGTATTCTCTTTGTCACCTGCTTGAGATGCAAAATTAGCAGCTACTTCAATACCAGACTCTGCTGATTCACTAACATCCTCATTTTCGCCATCCTCTGGGGATACTTCCTTGGAAGAAGAAATATCCATCTCTGAACCAATAGCTGAAGTGGTAAAGTCCCTATTGCTACCAATAGTTTTGTCTTCAATAACATCGTCTAGCTCGGGCTTATTGGCCGGAGTTACAACCTCGAAGCCGATCAATTCAAAATTATTGCCAACACTTGACTGAACATCATCATCATCATCCTCTGACAATCTTATTCTCATTCCATTTGTATGATCATTAGAGTCCTTTGTGGATAAGTCTATTTGTTCAACACTATTAACTAACTCATTTTCAGATTTAACTTCCTCTTTTGAAAAAGTAACAAGCTCCTCATCAACAGTTTCTAATTCACCTTGTGTAGGACTACCTGTTGGTTTTCCCAGTTCCACACTCTTTGGAATCTCACTTACTTCTCCAAACTGGAAGAGTAGACTTCCATCAGAGTGTTCTGCCACAATCACCAGCATATGTATCCAAAATTGGTCAAGAGAATTCAACATTTCTTTAACTAATTCATACGCATAAATTCAAGAGACATTTTCAAAGGAGAAGGAAACAAATGTAGAGTGAAGTAATTATTTGCAACCTACCATAAACTAGGAACAGGAATCAAGCAGAGAAAGTTTAAAACTCTAAGCAATCAAAAAGAAAACAATTGAAAATTTAAGCAATCATATAGAAAAATATTGAAACTTGAAGAATACCTTTAATAGAAATAATATCAAAATCTCCAGAAGAGGAAGTTTTGGGAGTGGAAAGGATCTTGAAAGATGAACAAGAACTGCGTTTTGAAGAAGAAAAAGAAATTGGAAAGGAAGGGAAAAGAATGGGTTTCGATAGAAGAAAAGGATGGTGGAAAGAAGAACAAAAGGTTAAAAATCTAGCATCAGCCATTACCAATTTCCTTCATTGAACTGGAATTTTGTTTCCCCTCCTAATGTTTAGTTTAGCATTCTAGAAGTTGGAAGAAAGTGAATTGAAGGTCACTATCTATGGCTGGGCCATTGCTATTTAATTTTCTTCCAGCAAAGCTTCATAAAGATAAGTCTTATATTTTATTTTTCACCTTTTGTTTTACTTTTTTCTTTTCAAATTCCTTTTTTATTTTTGTTTCATTTAATTCCCACTTTTTTAATAATTATTTAATATTCAAAATTCATTCATTGAATTATTGAATTCAAACCGAATATACTAATAAAAAAGAAACTATAAAAATATTTTATATTTAAAATTTAAACTTATCATTTTTTTAATTATCAGAATAAAAAATTCTATATTTACTCTCATTATTTTTGAATAAATTTTATTTATTTATTTACTTATTTATCATGAAGTATTATTGAAAATCAAATAGTTAAATTAGATTTTAAATAATTTAATAATTTATAATAAAATATTTAACCATGAAAGTGGATTGCTAATTTATTAATCTTATATATTTTTTATTTTCACCCCTTTTTATCCTCAAAACCATTTTTATTTTTTAATTTCAGTAAGTTTTATTTTTTTTTAAAGGTTCTGGCCTCAAGATCCC
This sequence comes from Excoecaria cochinchinensis, assembly GCA_947683425.1. Lineage (NCBI taxonomy): Eukaryota > Viridiplantae > Streptophyta > Magnoliopsida > Malpighiales > Euphorbiaceae > Excoecaria > Excoecaria cochinchinensis. The sequence continues at coordinate 11,242,557 of CANTUQ010000050.1, forward strand.
ATGAACTTCATGGTGTATTTTTGTGAACGAAATGATTAAATTCAATTCTAGAGAATTTATAATAAAATTTTAACCATGGATTAGCCAATCTCTTGCTACATTTAAATTTTTATTTCACTTTTTATTTATTAATAAAAATATTGTTTTGTTAACCAATATGATTTGTCTGATAACTAATACTTAATTAAAAACACAGATTTTTTTTTATTTCAATTTCTCCTATTAATATTTAGGATTTATGATTAGATTATATGCAATTACACTGTCATTGGACTAATTAATCAATACAAGGCCTATTTTTTAAGTTCAATCCATTAATATCAGTTTTTCAAAATTAAAATCCAAATTCAGTTTATTAACAATTAATTAACTGCTAATCAGTTAACCACTAAATTCAATCAATTAACCATTAACTATTTATTAACCGTTTAAAAAAAAATTAAACATATACAATTATAATTATCCCATACTTCATAAAAGACATATCCATCTATCTATTAAATTAAAATATAAATTTTACAAATTTTAAACATAAAATACAAGTCATGAAAATTTAATATCAATACAATACAATAAAATTATATAAATACTAATTTATCAGTTATCTATTTAACAATTGGATGATTTTGCAAGACAATAAAAAAAATTCAAGTTAACATCAACTATATAAACATGAATGATAAAAATGAAAATAAAAATTAATTTTCAAGAGCAAAGCAAAGTAGATAATGAGAACTGCAGTGAAAAAAGATTGAGTTATTGTTTTTAAAATTATAGCACGTGAAATTATTTTTATATCTATATATATTTAAAATTATATATAAATCGATTAACCAGACACATAAGTCAAAATCCAAGTTTATTAACCAAAATTTTAAAAATTTAAATTTATATTCATATCCAATTAAATTGATTAACCACTAAAATCAATTTGAAGTATTTTTTAATTAACCATTTAACAGTTTTTCAATTTCTTTCCGTACTAACTTGCACCTTAACTTTTTTCCAAGTTTTGTTTTATAATACAAAATTCCAAATACCTTCATGAGAAATTAAAAAAGCAATGTTAAAGGTTTTTTTAACCAATTTTACTTTTTATTTTTATCATTTGTTATAGAATGAAAAAAAAATAAAAAACTCCAATTTAAAATATTCAAATATTTAATTTTGAAATTTCCAAAAGAGACCATTTTTTAGCATCTTAATATATCTTTTTTTGTTAGATTTCTATCATTTTTAATTACCACATTTTCTTTCTCAATAAAAGCTTATCAAATTATTGTTTCAAAACTTAAAAGTATTTAATTCTTTTCTAAATATTTATACAATAAACTTTTAGAAAAAAAAATGATTGTTTTGATTGAAATATATAAATGCTTTCTCACCAATATATACAAGTAGTAATTCAATATACGTGCAAATTCAGTATACGTGCAAATACAGTACGCGTGTCTGTAGACAATTAAATTGTACTCGTCTTTTAATCTAATGGTTCAAATGCACACGAATAATATATTTCATTACAATATGGATAGTTAAATAAAAAAAAATATTTTTTATTTTTCATTTAATAGTTGATATTTGATGCAATCTCTCCTAGGGGTGTGCATCGGTCTGGTTCGGGTCAATCCGAACCGAACCCATCAACCCAAAAATTGAAATATACACTATATTTCAAACTGAACCGACCCTATATATTAGTAGGGCCCCGAACCGATTAACATGATGATTTTCGGACCCCGAACCAATTGAACCGATCTCTCTCTCCCTCTCTCTCCTCCTTTTCGCAGTTCTCTCTCCCTCTTTCTGTGATTTTTCAAGATTTTTGAACAAAATAAACACAAATCTATCCCAAATAAACACAAATCCATCTAAATCAAATACAAATAAATACAAATCTATCAAAATCAAACATAAATAAACACAAATCAAACACACAAAATCAAATTTGAAGAGAAAAATGAACAGATCGATTGAAGAAGGAGAAGAAGTGGAGAGAGAAAAGATCGATCCAAGAAGACGAAAAAGAAGAAGGGAGAGAGAAGAAGAAGAAGATCGAAGACGAAGGACAGAGAGAGAGAGAGAGAACTTGACATCGACGGTGGCGGCGGAGGAGTAGATCGTTACAGACAAGGGCAGAGGTAGATATCTGGGGAAGAAAGAGGCGTAGAGGGAGAGGGAGAGGGAGAGATAGTGGGGAGGGGAGCAACTGGGAAAAAAAAGAAAGAAGAGAGTTTATATAGTTTTTCGGTCGGATTGGAGTTTTGAACGTTTTAAACCGATCCGAATTCGAACCCGTAAAACCGATCTGACCATGATATTCTGAACAATTCTACCCGAATAGTTAATTCGGGTCGATTTGTTCAGATTTTTCGGGTTGGATTTTACACAGCCCTAATCTCCACTAGGATTGAGTTCACCAAATAAAAAAAAATAAAAAAGAAAAAAATCTTGGAATAGCAAATGAAGTAGAAAGAGATTAAAAATAAAAGAAAAAGACAAAGGAAGACACGTGGTTGGAGAGAAGCATGCAAAGGATGGAGCTGAAGTTCCTATTGGTCCGAAATCTATCCTCGACAGATTCATAGATTTCATCTTGAGATTTTCATTATCTTACATGGCTGCATTGGTAGCCCTTTTTAGATACTCTCAACCACTTACAAAACCAAACCAAAGTAACTAAACCAACTAGTTGTGTTTGTGTTTGAAGTAATGGCTGCTACTTCAGGTGCATTGCTTAATGGATTGGGATCATCTTCTTCCTTCTTGTGTGGAAGGAAGAGCAGCCAAGCTTGCTTTGGTATTAATGGAGTGGCTAATCCTAATACCAATAATGGTTCAAGGAAGTTCGTGGTTATGGCTGCTAAGCCTAAGCCTAAGAAATCTTGGCTCCCTGGTGTTAGAGGTGGTGGCAACTTCATTGACCCTGAGTGGCTCGATGGATCGTAAGTACTTTTAACCATTCAGCCAACACGAAAAATAATATTGCATCAATTGAGATCTTGTAATTTTAGTTTTAGTTAAGCATTTATATTTCTGTAAATTAATTACATATGACATGAAATTGTTCCTCTACAGTTAGAAAAAGCTAATCTGTAGCTAATTTGCTATTTGTATATTGTACTATATAGCAACGGTTTAGTTAAGAATGTAGCTATAGCTTAAGAAGTTGATTTATGATGGATTTAACAAAGAAGGTTTGAATTCTGGCTAAGTTCCTGAGTGTAATATGATGGATTTAACAATATGGTTTGATAAACTGTAGGCTCCCAGGTGACTATGGGTTTGACCCACTAGGACTAGGGAAAGACCCAGCATTCCTGAAATGGTATAGAGAAGCAGAGCTAATCCATGGGAGGTGGGCAATGGCTGCAGTAGTTGGAATATTTGTAGGCCAAGCCTGGAGTGGCGTACCATGGTTCGAGGCCGGGGCGGATCCTGCTGCCATTGCACCCTTCTCCTTTGGTTCTCTGTTGGGGACACAGCTTCTGTTGATGGGGTGGGTTGAGAGCAAAAGATGGGTTGATTTCTTTAACCCAGATTCGCAATCAGTGGAATGGGCAACTCCATGGTCAAGAACAGCCGAGAATTTCGGGAATGCGACCGGAGAGCAAGGTTACCCTGGTGGGAAGTTCTTTGATCCATTGGGATTGGCAGGAACTATTAAAGATGGTGTTTATGTTCCCGATTTTGAGAAGCTTGAAAGGTTGAAACTTGCTGAGATTAAGCATGCTAGGATTGCTATGCTTGCCATGTTGATTTTCTACTTTGAAGCTGGTCAAGGCAAGACTCCTCTTGGTGCACTTGGGTTGTAAAAACCAATGTGAATTATGATTGTAGATAGAAATGCAATTTAGAGAACAAATGTTAATTTGAGTCATTATGAGTTCCCTCCATGACACTTCAAGATTCTTTTGGCTTGGGAATTTTGTTGTTTCTGTGTTCAATGTGTACTTATCTTCCAGGAAATGACAGAAAAGGTTGGCTTTCTCTTGCTTGATTTCCTATTTTCTTTTTTTAAAACAATAATACAAAATCCAAATAAGCTTACTTGGTTCAATCAGTACTAAAGTTCAATGAAGTTTATAATTTTTAATTATTTTAGTTCAGTTCAATTATAATCGAAAACCGAACCGTGCTATTACCGAAAGGATCAAGTTGCATATGCTATTATTTGCAGAAATTTCCAACCTTTCATGACTCTGCAATCTTTTCATTTTCTTTTCTAAATGAAAAAGTAAGTTTTCATGGTCCAGAAGGAAACTTGATCATAATGCTTAGCAAGTGCTGCATTTATAATTCACTTGTCTTTCTGTATATAATGGAGTCCCAAGTCGAGTGCCAGAATCATATACTACAGCTTTTTATGCAAAGAAAAAGGCATTTCTCTGTCTCTGCACCAAACCAATTCACTTTTCATCTCAAATTAATCTACAACTAATAATTTCAATAATACAATGCTTGTTGGCAGACCAACTACAATCACAGTCAAGTACTCAAATCACAACTCAAAGATCTGTTTCAGGTCTGAATCCTGTTGAGTTTGGTTCAAGCAGTTATGAGAAAAGGAAAATGGGAAAAAAGAAGACATTAATCAAGAACCCAAGACATTGGAAAATTTCTTTCGTTGGTACTGTAAGACATCATGCTCAATTTGGTTTATGTTTTTTCAAACAAAAATCAAAAGCTGGGATTCTTGACGCAGAAAGAGCATCATGAGTATATGATTTGTTTCCTACAGTTGAAAGAAAATTTTGATTTACCATTAATTGAATGGTTTCTCATTCCAGCCGCATAAAATGGCTTGCCACTTTTCAGGCCAGAAACAACAGGAATAAGAGAAAGGAGAGCAAGAAAATGACAGACTGCATAGGGTTTGTCTAAGATGGAAAAGGTACTCTTCTAGCATCAATTCAAACAAAAAGGTTCGCATCCAAATCACACGAGTGTCAAATTTAAAGATGAATAAGCCCGCTCTCCAACCCCTCACTACTCCTTCCAAAATAATAACAAAATTAAACTTAAAAAATAGAAAAACAAAAAGAGGAAGCTGGATGAAAGTGAGTGACAACAGAAAGAAATACTTGAAAAACTAGCAGATTATTCACTACCCATAGCCATCAAAAACTCGCCTTCACAAACTACCTCACCTCCAACATAAGCCTTGCCTTCCATCTTTGCTATTCCAAAGCGTTTCTGCAGCTTCACAAGTGTCATTCTCATAACCAAGGTGTCGCCTGCAATGACAGGTTTCCTAAATCTTACTTTGTCAATCCCAGCAAAGAAGAAATTGTCACGAGAACCTCCAACTTCTGGTTGCAGCATGACCAAGCCACCAACTTGTGCCATTGCCTAGACATTACACACATCAAACATCAAAATTTAGCTTGAGCAGAGTATACCATATGCAAAGAGAAAGGAAAAGAAATACCGTTTTATTGGAGTTCAGAATACATGATTAATAAAGAATAATATTTAACTTCAAAAAGTGCAAGCTATGAGTATCGCAATTTTCTGACCTAAATTATATATGGCGAGTACAGTGAAGCATCCTTATCTAGAAGCCATCAAATGACACACTTTGCATTCAAAAGTCAAAGATGATACTTTTTACAAGGATGCTAGATTCCACAAAAGTTCTTTACCAGGAAAGCAAATTGCATGAACTTATCGCGTGAGAAACTATTTCACCAAGCATCCAAAAGAAAATATCCAGAGGAAATGCAGCTTGCAAAAGGCCGCAACAGAATAATCTCAGTTTCTTCCTTTCACCAGGGTAGCTGGTAGCTTTCCTTCTTTTTTCTTTTTTTTTTTCTTTTTTTTTTTCAAGTCCATTGCACCCCCCATGGTGAAGATTGATATTGCTGAGAATGCAAAGAAATTATAGGACCATGAAGCCAGCAAGGAATGTAAATGTTTTAGTGCCCAGGTATGATTGCAGTTTCATGAAAAATAAAACATAGGTCAAATGACACAAAAAAATAAAATAAAATTGCAAAACTACAATTTTTGCGATATTTTTTAGTTTTGCAATTTTATCCAAATGGTCAAAATTGTAAATAATTAATTTTTTAAAATGAACTAGAATACAATATATATATATATATATATTTGATGACATTTTTATTTTTTGGTTCACCCAATCCCTTTACAATTTCTGCCCTCTTCCCTAAGGTATTTGTTGTTAGTTGTAGTTGTTCTCCTAACAAGTGTAGGAGGCTTGCAAAAAATCTTTCAAGAGCAATGAAAACAATAATCATTGGCAACAGTCACGAGCATATAGCTCTTGCAATTGCATGTGGTAAGAAGAAGACTATTCTGTCCATACAATTCCTCCAATCTTTGCCACAAATTTCCAGTTTCTTGTTAAACTCAAGTGGAGGATGGATTGAGTTTTGAAGAAGGTGCATAACTTTTGATCAATTATGAAAAGGATCACAAAGAAGGAAAGGATTAAAGATGATTGGACTGTAGATATTCAGATTAATCCAAGCTTTCCATCTTCTCACTCAAGACTCTTCTTAATTCCTGCACTAGCAGATCTTCTTAATTATGAAGATCACCACTCAAAACCTTTACCTTTGGTTGTTTTCCTACAGCCCTACAGACCAAATTTAGAGCAAATGTTTAAAATACTAAACTCAACCAATGAGCTAGATTAATGAAGTTCTAGAAAAATAATTTTCTTGCAACACTCTTATTCTCAAGAATACTACAATGACTTGCTCAAGTTTTCCTTGCAATGTTTCTTCATATTATTTTGAGTGTCTTCCAACAATAGGGACGGTAAAAGTTGCTACAGTTAGGTTTTATTATGGTCAAGGACTTAGGCCCTTTAGCCAATCTTGGCCAGTGAACTGTTTCAAACATGGTCTACCATTCAGGATTACACCAATTTTTATTTCAGTCTAAAATATATTGTAATGTTAAAATATTACACCCTTAGACATTTATTCAATCAAATCCTTTCTAAAAATTTCAAGCTTTAACCAAGCAAATTACTCCCTACTAATACTCCAACATTTCCATTTGCCATTTACTAAAGGCCTAACATACCCAAGGCTAACAATCTCCCGTTTTGCAGGTGATAAAAAAATTTGTCGGTTGTCTGTTTTACACACACACACAAACACAAACAAACAAACCAACAAACCAAAAAAAAAAAAGAAAGCAAGCCAAAAGTTTTAAAAGGTGATGCATTGAGAAATTTTTTTGCCTTACCATGTTCATGATAGAATTTAAAATTAAGAGAGGACTAACATATTGGAGGTTTCAAAGTATTAAGCTGTGGCTCATATTTATTTTATAAGCATACAGGCCACCCAAAAAAGACTCACAAAGGCAGGTTGCAGGTTGCATCTTGGGGACAATACCTCCATTTGAAAAAGCTCTCCAAGGGGAAGAGCAATTTCAGTTGAACCTGTAGTACGATACACTCTTTACAGTCAAGAACAGTCAGTATTAGTCCTCAGCATTTCTGTACAAAAGGCCATAATTCTCCTTTCAACAGCATAAAATGAGAAGGTGAAAATCATCTATGTAGGAGCACTTGCCGAACCACATAAAAAATAATGCTTTCTCCTTTGCTATTCTAACCTATATGTGTGTGTGGCTTCTACCAAAATAGAGTTAGTATACTTGCATTGACAAAATATATAGGAAACAATCAACCAGCTAATAATGGCCAAAGGGCCTTTGTCGAAAATGGTTTATTAAAAGGTCTATTGGATGCAACTTTTAAAGGCCCTCTTGTGCAAACAATAAGGGCCTAAACTAGACTAAGGTGTACTATCTATGAAAAGGAGAATTGCTTGTAGCTATCATTCAATCGGTGAGCCACATAAAAGGCTAAAGAACATTAACAAAATGGTTCGCTTCTTTTAATAAGAGCTATATTACATCGCATGCATCCTTGCGACTTACATGTATAATGTTATATCTCAGATTATGATGCCACGAAAACATACTATCGCGACCTAATACATGGTTTCAAATGGCTAGACATTAAAATAGATGTAGCACATATTCTTTCCAAAAGAATTTAGTAGGAGGTGAGCTCTAGAATATAGCATCGCTCTTAATCCCATAATAGCATAGATTTCTTTGACAAAGACATATTCATTGAGTAACTTCTTGACTTCAACATTTTAAGCATTTAATGGGTCTTATGTTTGTAAGATTGTGAAAAAACCAAAGGGAAAGACTTTTTCAAGTTGTTTGATCTTCGTAATTAAGACCTCCAATTGCAGAAACTCAAACGATTGTAGGTTTGGGCTGCATTGAACTTCTATAGTCCCTCTATGTCCAGTATTTTTATTATTGCCATCTTTGTGCCATTGCCTTTCTTACAATTGCTCAAAAGAGACAAACTTCCACGGACAACTGAAATGACCACCTCAGGAAACAATTTTCAAGTGTTGTTAAAGAAAGACCTTATTGAACCTAAGAAGTATTGGCACCATGGTACTTTTGGGTATTGACTTAACATGACTTACTACAGCCTTATAGATGATATGAGCCTCAACTCATTACTAATTTTTCCTGACACCACACTGATGAAGAAATTGCAATAACAGATGGGCTGATGGATCAGAGCACTCTTGGGCAAAGAAAACTGTTAGTCTACACTAGGAAAAAGGAAGCAACAGCCGAACAGCAGCAAAGCAGGGGCACTGCAGGGAATTCCATAGTTTAGCTGTGGTTAAAATAATTCTGTTAAGGGAACAATGGGAGAGGGAGTTAGTTGTGCTTAGGGATCCAGCTGGCACTAGGGAAAAACGGTTTCATCTTTTGTTATTATATAGCTAGTGAGGAGAGGGGAGGGTTTTATCTCATCTTTTGAACATTTTGTAGTTTGCTGCTGTTGAGCAGGACTCCAGTTTCTGAGGAGGGAAGATTATCTTCCTAGGGATTGTAATCTTGTGTTACAGTCATTTATCAATGAAATTGCTCTTTTCATTTTATTCTCTCGTTAATTCATTGTTCGGTTGATTTATTGATTTCTTAGAAATTGTTCTCTATCAATTGGCACCGTCCGTGGAAAATCGAAATGGCAGACCCACCACAAACCCGCCTGCAAACCTTGCAAAATAGGATCGATTCCCATGAAGAAACGCTTGGTGTAATACAACGTTCAATTGCTACTTTCCAAAAACTCGTTGAAGAAAAACTTGACCAAATGGATGCCAAGTTCCAGAAAAAATTCGAAAAGCAACCCATAGCAGAAGGCACGGAAGAACGAGATACCGATAATGAACCCGACTCTAACAATGAAACGCCAAGAAGAGTTTTCATCCAATCCAGCTCCAAATTCGGCCAACCCAGCTCTCCCCAATTGGATGCTTGCATCAGAAATGATCATTATGGAATGGGATCAATGTCCCTACCCAAGGTGAAGGTGCCGGAGTTCTCTGGAACAGAACCACGTAGTTGGCTTGCCAAGGCTGAGTTATATTTCAACGTCCATCAAATTCCAGAGAGGATGAAGCTTCCAATAGCCCATACGTGTATGACAGGAGCAGCAACTACCTGGTTTTCTCAGGCGATTCGTAACAATCCGCAACTAACTTGGGAGCAATTTAAGCTCAAGCTGAATGGGCGTTTTGGCAGACGAGGGACCCAAAACCCCTATGAGGAATTGAGGACCCTCTTTCAAACCGGAACTGTGGATGGCTACATCGAGGATTTTGAATCAATCATTGGATACATCCCCAAAACATCCGAAGCTCAATACCTTGAATACTTCATGGGAGGGTTGAAAGAAGTAAGAAGGTGGGTCCGATATCTCAAACCACAAACCTGTGAGGAGGCCATGGAGCTCGCTAGAGACGCCGAACTTACTTTCAGTCCACCAGGAAGCCATGCAGCGGCAAGGGAGAGAGGCGGAGGAGCTTCGAGTCGATCTGAGGTAACCCACATCAGTCCCCCTATGGTGAGTCCTCTTATCCCCAAAGAGATGAGTCAACCCGACCCAAGAATTAAAAACATGGGCCCTGGCCCATTAACACAAGCTGACGGTCCTCCACAACAATCGTCCCACCCTCCCAACAGAACGCAGCACCTACAACGGAACAGAGGACCACGCCATCTGTCTCTGACGGAGATCGAAGAGCGCCGACGGTTAGGCTTGTGCTTTAAGTGCGCCCAACCATGCAGCCCGCAACATCGTTGCAGTGTAGGGGAGCTGCGTGTATCGGCTTTGGAGAACGAACTGCTCTTAGATGCGGATGTGCAGAAGGGGAAAAATGCAGATGAAGTTGGGTTTGGAGAGTACGGTGAAGGGGATGGTGAGTGCAACGCCCTTGAAGTTCTTTTTGGAGCAGGGGACCAAGTTCGGGCACTCAAAACGTTGAGGCTAGAAGGATTTATACACGGAAAACCAATCAGTTTGCTAATTGACTCGGGGGCGACACACAACTTAATTTCGCAACAACTGGTACGATCACTAAGCCTTTCCATTGATTTCATCCAGTCTAAGAATATAAAACTGGGGAATGGGATCCGAGTCCCTGTCCAAGAAAGATGCAAAAATGTTGAGCTACAATTGGGCACTATCATGTGGTGTTTGGATGCTTTGTTATTTGATTTGGGGCCACTAGATGTCGTGTTGGGTATTGAATGGCTTCAAACTCTGGGTACTGTTAAGCATAATTGGGATCAGAGGTGGATGCAGTTTGAATACAGGGGCAAACAAATCCAACGCACTGGTATTGACTATCTAATAAATGACGAGCCCTTAGAGGAACTAAATGGAGTGGAACAGAAATCTTTGTTCAATTTGGAGGGTAACCATATTGAATCTGTTTCACGAGTTACCCACAAGAAGGGCAAAAGCATATCCCAATGGATGGTGCCATGGTGGTCAAAAGGTATTGACGATGCAACTTGGAAAGGTGAACATATAATGAAAAATTAGTATCCCCAATTCAGTCTTGAGGGCAAGACTGCAATTCAAGGGGGTGGCAATGATGAAGAAATTGCTATAACAGATGGGCTGATGGATCAGAGCACTCTTGGGCCAAGAAAACTGTTAGTCTACACTAGGAAAAAGGAAGCAACAACCGAACAGCAGCAAAGCAGGGGCACTGCAGGGAATTCCATAGTTTAGCTGTGGTTAAAATAATTCTGTTAAGGGAACAATGGGAGAGGGAGTTAGTTATGCTTAGGGATCCAGCTGGCACTAGGGAAAAACGGTTTCATCTTTTGTTATTATATAGCTAGTGAGGAGAGAGGAGGGTTTTATGTCATCTTTTGAACATTTTGTAGTTTGCTGCTGTTGAGCAGGGCTCCAGTTTCTGGGGAGGGAAGATTATCTTCCTAGGGATTGTAATCTTGTGTTACAGTCATTTATCAATGAAATTGCTCTTTTCATTTTATTCTCTCCTTAATTCATTGTTCGGTTGATTTATTGATTTCTTAGAAATTATTCTCTATCACACACAAAGATAAATCACACTAATAAATGATTGAAAAAATTAAAATTAAATTCAGAAAACTTTATGGAGCCAATTATCAATAGCTAAATCCAACGATCATAACCAGAATCATGCATATGCAAGTATAAAAATGATCATGTCTTAAATTCCAATTAAAACCTACAAAAGCATCTCATATCAGATAATAATCTCATGGAAGAACATAAACTGCAAACAAAGAAAGAAAAATAACAAGGAACAGTAGCAGAATTAAGCCAACAGGCATTACCTTCTAAAGGAATCTTAATAGGGGTGACCTGACTAAAATTGAAATAACTAGACCCAAGCAGCTCAAAATAAGAATAAACTTTAATGCATCTAGAGAAATATCATTTTGAAACGAGAACCTAAACTTCAGTGTTATACAATAAGGGCAGCCTAGATGATCATCCTTAAATTATTGAGTCTTAAAGGTGAAAAGATCTTATCTAAAATCTAGGCATGAACTTAGTATGGTCTGGGAAAAGTTAAGACAGCATCAAAAAGCTACTTTCTTACTGATATCAAGCAAAAACGTTTGAAATACAAAAGTTGGGTTTGCCTTATTGGACAAATTATTAAGATTCACCGATTTCTCGAGTTTCATCCTAAGGATGTGCATGTCCTAGGGATAAATTAGAGGGAGCCCTCTTAATACAAAAGGTAGCCCGTTAGGGACTAGTTAGGACCTCACCAGAGAAGAACTACAGAAATAGTCCTACCTTCCAATTACTCCCTAGCCAACCAAAATAGCTTTTAATAGTGCTACTTTAAGAAAAACATCTCATTGTAGCTTCTTATAGTACCAAAAGGAAGAATTAATACAAAATACAAGGTTTTACACCAACTAACCTATTTAATCATTTGTAGGTACTAAGGCATATGGCAACTAGCATTACTCAGAACACATTAGCCCTGGGCACTTAGGCCAAGCAACAATTGGTAGTCTTCTCTAAATAGCTGAACATAATCATGCAAGCAATGGGTTGTCACTAGTCAGACTCTAAACTGAATGCTCAATTCTGGAAATCGTGCAAGCTAGTGAATCTTCTAAAAATCAAAGCAACAACTTAAAGTTGAAACCATATAAATAACACAATGTCCAACTATACATGAACCCTAGTGAATAAATCCTAGTGTCTGTCTCGCGGTACGAGCTTAGAAGATATCATGTGTTAATGACTGACAATTAGAAACTAAAAGTCCAGTCAAAAGAATTTTCCAACAATCAAAGTGGAACAAATGAAAAAAGAATACAATCAAACACCTGAAGAAATAATGCAATCCCATTTCGTGAATCAGTGTGGGAATTTAAACTAAAAAGAAGCCGAACCAGTACATAAAAGAAAAAGTGCAAAAGGTTAAATATCATCAAATTACAGAAAAATCATCATCTAACATACAAGGCTATATGCTACTTCACAAATCTGAATAAGGCAACCAAGTTTTGATAGGGCATTCTCCAGGATACATTCACAAAAGGATCTCCAGAGAAAAAAGATAAATGACAAGAAGAAGCCATGAGAAGAGCGATATATGTGAAAAGGAGATGTACCTCAACCATGAGAACACCAGGCATAATTGGTCTCTCTGGAAAATGCCCGGGAAAAAAATTGTCATTTATAGTGACATTCTTGATGGCAACAGCTGAAACTCCAGGATTGTACTCAATCACTCTATCCACTAGAAGAAACGGAAACCTGAAGCAGAAAAAAACAAGAAAATCCATTTGAAATCATGCCACAACTAGGCTCCTGAAGACACTAAAAGAATCGATAAAACTCAAAATAACCAAACTCCCATCTCAACAATCAGAATTCCATTCCCTGTGAATCCCAAAAACAATCTCAACAATGTACACACCGGTGGGGTAAAATCTCACGAATCTGGTTAATATCCATAACAGTAGGATAAGCTGGATATTCTGCAAGCAGAAGCAAAGCAAAAACCAAAAATTCAAACTTTCAAATGCTGATTATCAAATAATGAGGGAGATGGCAAAAAAGATGCATACTGAGCTCGATGGGAGTATGTTCTTCTTTTGGGTTATTAGCAGCAGCAGCAGCAGCATCAAGGGAATTATGAGTAGTGAAAAAGTTGAAAGTTTTCCTCTTTTTCAACTGGGTAGAAAATAAATGAGATCCAGAATTGGAAAATGAAATTCGAGAGAGAGCAAAGGCATTATTGCTGGTGGGTCGGGAGCTAATAGCAGCAGAAGAAGAAGGAAGAAGTGAATTAGCAAAAGCCGTGCTTGCCATTGTAGAAAAAGAGAAGGATGCTAAAGTTGGAAGCTTTATTAGGTATTGATTGGGTTTGCAAGATCAATTTAAGGGGAACTGCATGAAAATGGGGGCGAGAGTAACAAGGTCACATAGAGAGACAAGTGGGTTTATTGTTGAGACATAGCAAATGGGCGGAGATTTCAAAGTGAACTAGCTAGGTTGGTTGGTCTTCCGCTCCGGACTGTTGAACGCTTTGGGCTTTGTTTCTAAATTAGTATTATGCTCTCCTAATAACTTTCAAATAATATACTCAAAAATTAGTGGTGTGCAGCAAAAAAATATTAAAAATTAAAAATTAAAAATTAAAAGTTAAAAGTTAAAAAATTAAAAATTAAAATTTTGATTAATCCAAAAAATCAGTCCAAAATTGAATTGAAATTAAATGTTAGCCTAAAAACCAATGTTATTGAAACCGGACCGGATAAAGAACCGGCAAGGCTGAGGGTTCGTGGTTCGACCGGGTTCAACCGGATTTTTTTCTATTTTTTAAAATATTATTAATTAATATAATTTTTATAAATAATAGTATATAAACACTCAAATAAAAAAAAAAATATCCAAACATTTAACATATGGCACAAATATACTAATAATAAATTACAAAACATATTAAATATTTACCAAACATAAATTTTAAACATTCAAACAAATTCATTCTACATTATATATATTTAAAAAATAATCATTTTCATCACTCATTATTATTGTTTTATCGTACTTTTTTTTTATAAAGGGTGTATTTTAAAAAAATATTTTGTTTTATTTTTTAAATTTTGGAGGTTTTCTTTTTTAAAATTTTCTTTTTTACTTTTTTTTTTCGATTATTTCATTAGTATAAATATATGTTTTTTATTTTTTATAGATTTTTTATGTACAATACATTTTTATTAGAATTATAAATTTCTATTTCAATTATATAGTCTATTACTTAAAAAGAAAAAAAAATATTATTTAGATGGAGAGAGATGAATTGAGTGATTTTTTTTATAAATAATGTGTTTTAAAAAATAATTTGAGTTTTTGGGTGTTTTAAAAATAATTTGGGCTTTAAATTTTTTTTTTATTTTAATCCGGTTTTTTCCGGTGTTTCCCGGTTCAGGCCGGTTTTTTTCAAATCCGGGTTTGTATAGTTAAACTAACCGGTTCGCGGTTCAACCGGCCGGTCCGGTCCGGTTTTAATAACTTTGCTAAAACATCAAGCAATCGAAAACAGAAGACGAGTCGAACCTCAATTTCAAGGTTTTGGGTATTCCTTATTATATTATTTTTAAATTTTTATTTTTGGTTACGGATTTGATTTATTAACTGTAATTAACCGTTAAGTCGCAGTAAATCGGTTTATATCCTTATTTATATCATGTTTATTGTAAAAGTTAAAATAATGACTAATATTAAAATTGATATTGGAGCTGTAAATTGTGATAAATTAATATAAAATATTACACTTTTTTATGTTTTTATTTGAAAAATTATATGAAGACTTTGGTTGTTAAATAATATATATATATATATATATATTATTTAACAACCAAAGTCTTCATTAATGATAAATCCAAGAATGTCTTTATCTGTAGGAGAGAGGTCGCTCCGATCGGATGAGATAACCCTGCAGTAAGAAGAGTCCGGTCGGACCAGGCGTAAGCACTCCGAAACTTAAGTTAGTAGCTTAGAGAGAGAATGTGCTTAGAGAGATAATGGTGTGGATTCAATAAATGGTACCATCGTATGCTGGGCTATTTATATGAGATAGTTGAGGGACACTCGAGTGCCTGGGGGATGATTACTGGCTGTCAGAGTAGGTATTCGGCGACATGACATGGAGCAGGTGATAGGCATGGGTGCTACTTTGTGTCAGGCGGCTGATGGGACTGGCGGTCACATCAGCCGATCGGTCATGATTGCTGCCTAGGAGCTCGTGTCTGATACCTTTAGCTGATGGGCTTTGGGCCCTGCCAGTTAAGTGGGCCGGCTGAATGGGCCTTAAGGTAAATGATATGGGCTGAATGGGCCTTAAAAAAAAATCAGCAAATAAGGCTGAAGAAATACATGAAGGTGGAAATAAGTCCCGAAAAACAAGGCCTAGCATGGAACAAGTAGCTCTAGCTAACTATGAGTGACATTTTTTTTAACGTATACAAAACGGATATTAACCTAAAAATCCCTAAGACATTTGCAATAACTAACAATCAAACCAACATTAGAGCAATTGCAATTAGGAGAAAGGAGAGCATAATTACAAGTTGTGAATCGAACCCTATCATGATGGATTGAAGGAT
The DNA here is from genome assembly GCA_947683425.1 of Excoecaria cochinchinensis. Classification (NCBI taxonomy): domain Eukaryota; kingdom Viridiplantae; phylum Streptophyta; class Magnoliopsida; order Malpighiales; family Euphorbiaceae; genus Excoecaria; species Excoecaria cochinchinensis. Next base: position 11,258,568 of record CANTUQ010000050.1, read on the forward strand.
TTGGTTCTTTTGTCAACTAAGAGCCTCTCTCTAACGTTGAGTGCTTTAGCCATAATCGGATCCATAGTGCCATAAAAAACATTACAACCATGATGGACCTCCAAAAAATAAATTTTACGTTCTAAAATGAATAAAATCTATAGTAGTGAAAGCAGGTTCGAACCCACGGATATAAGAAAGAAATAATTCTTTTTATGAAAATAAATAAATAATTGGGAGTTTGATTGCAAAGACTAGTTAAATATAAATAAATTTAACTAAAGCAGAAAAATATAAATATGTATAAAAAATCAACGAGGAAAATTTTCACTTAAAGGCTTAATATCAATTTTAATAAGTGTAAATTAGCCAATAAACTTTTTTTTAACTAATCCTAATTATTGAACAGACTTGAGAAATGCTTCTTCAATTTAATTCAATAATCACATAAAATTAAGAAAAACTTAGTTCTAACCAACAAACACAAGATGCTTGGATTGCTCCTTAGAATAGATTAAATATCTGCTAAATACCTAATTATTCTGATCACCATAAGTTACAGACCACAAAGATAATTACATATCAAAGCAATCTGTATGGCAAATATAATTCTCTCAAAACATGCAATGGCGTGTGTATAAATAATTAAAAGAACTGTAAAATCAAAAAATCACAGGAATAACATAAATGCTGAAATTCAATAAGAAAATCAATATAATCAGTATTTCCAAAATCAATAGCAAAAGCACAAAATAACGCTCTTAAACCACCACAAATCACTGGTGGAGCAGTTGGTTTGGTCTTACAAGCAATTATAACCTCCTTGAGTAACCTCAACCGCATCCCATCAACGGCTCAGTAAGTTTCCATATCAAAGCTCTATGGTTTTTAGCTTCTTCTTCTCTCTTAGTTAAGTTTCCATATCAAAGTTTGCTTGACAATGTACATAGTCAAATCAAATCAAATAATAAAAATATATAGCAATATGTGTTGGAGCATTTTTGATGCGGAACCCAATAGCTAACGAGCTACAAACCCACACATACGATTTGAATAGCAAACCAAAATCAGACAAACGCCCTCCCTATTGAACCGCCAATCAACCTGTAACTGAAAACGCAAATAATCGGGAAACAAAGAACTGAAAAACGCCACAATCAAACGATTGATAAGTTAATCAAATTCTTCATGCAATAGAAAAGAAAGCAATTCACTCTCTTAATCTAAGCAAATAAATTCGGCTATGCCAAGAATATCATTCAAAATCTGCCCTTTACAGTCTATAATAGCCTATTTATATGGTGGCTAACCCTAGCTAGCAAAATAACATAAAGAAAACCCTAATGAGGCCTTAAACTAAGCTATGCCGAATTGTCCATGGGCTTTACAAGATAAATTAAGCCCAAACTAAAGAATTAAACACACTTAAAATAAGCCCAAAAGAAAGACTAATTAAAAACCCAAAATAACTAAACTAAACCCAAACTAAAAGCCCAATTCGTTTAGCCCATTAAGTCATTAAATAAATGAGTCATGTGACTTTTAAATGAAGCACATGACTTGTACAAATAAAGCCCAAAGTAGTATAAACCCAAAAATGACTTAAATTGGCCCAAAAATGGCTTAAGTTGGCCCAATTTCACTAGAAGCTTCCAAAAGGCTAAGTACTTTGTGAAAACCTCATTGAAGCTCTTTTTGACACTTCTCAAAGACATCTTCATTCAGCTCTTGAGTAACAAAGCCTTGTACATAAGTTGTCATAGCCATTTTCAGCTTCTTAGCTCGCCCCCTTGTAATTGGTCCACTTGAAATCTTCAAAGAATCCTGAGTATCTGGCTGATCCGTATCATTCCCTCCCTCCTCAAAAAGATTTGTCCTCAAATCTGCATCCACATCAAAAGGAGAAAGGTCAGAAACATTAAATGTAGCAGAAACACCATACTCACCTGGCAAGTCTATTTTATAGGCATTATCGTTGATGCGCTCCAAAACTTGAAAAGGACCATCACCGCGTGCATCCAGCTTTCCTTTCCTTTGGTTTGGAAATCTTTCCTTCCGAAAATGCACCCAAACCCAATCTCCAGGGGTGAACACCACGTGTTTCCTTCCCTTATTCGCCTTATCAGCATATTGCCTGTTTTTCTTTTCAATGTTTGCCCGTGCTTTCTCATGTAAGGATTTGACCAATTCTGCCTTCCTATTACCATCCAAACTTGAAAGCTCATGTAAAGGTAAAGGACAAAGATCAAGCACAGTTAGTGGGTTAAAACCATAAACAAGCTCAAATGGTGAAAAACCAGTGGAAGAATGAATACTTCGATTATAAGCAAATTCAATAAAAGGCAAACAATCTTCCCAAGTTTTAAGATTCTTACCCACAATAGCACGTAATAAAGTCCCTAAAGTCCTATTCACAACCTCTGTTTGTCCATCAGTTTGAGGATGACAAGTAGTAGAAAACAATAACTTTGTTCCTAACTTACCCCATAAAACACGCCAAAAATGTGAAAGGAACTTTGTATCCCTATCTGAAACTATGGTGTGTGGAATACCATGCAAACGGACAACTTCCTTAAAGAATAAATCAGCAACATGCACAGCATCATCACATTTATGACAAGCAATAAAATGAGCCATTTTACTAAACCTATCTACCACAACAAAGATACTATCCCTACCACGTTTTGTCCTGGGCAAACCAAGCACAAAATCCATGGAAATGTCAGTCCAAGGAGAACTAGGTACGGGTAAAGGCATATACAATCCATGAGGCATAGATTTAGACTTAACTTGTTTACATGCAACACATGCATTACACACCTTTTCCACATCTTTTCGCATGCGTGGCCAAAAGAAATGCTCATTCAACATGTCATAGGTCTTATGTACCCCAAAATGTCCCATCAATCCCCCACAATGAGACTCTAATACAAGCAAGTCACGCATAGAACACTTAGGTAAACAAAGCTTGCTGCCCTTAAATAAAAATCCATCATGTCTATAGAATTTATCAAAGGCTTTATGTTCACATGCATGATACACATTACCAAAATCAGAATCATCAACATACAATTCCTTAACATGCTCAAATCCTAACAACTTAGAACTAAGTGTAGAAATCAAGGCATATCTTCTGGATAATGCATCAGCAACAATATTGTCCTTTCCATGCTTGTATTGAATAACATAGGGAAATGTTTCAATAAATTCAACCCATTTAGCATGCCTTTTATTTAGCTTACTCCTTGTGTTTGAGGGACTCGTGATCCGTGTGAATAACAAACTCCTTGGGTAGGAGGTAATGTTGCCACACATCCAAGGCTCTCACCAAGGCATAAAGCTCCTTGTCATAGGTTGAATAATTGAGCTGGGCTCCATGAAGCTTCTCACTAAAGTATGCTACTGGTTTTTTCTCTTGCATTAGAACAGCCCCAATAGCTACACCAGAAGCATCACACTCAATTTCAAAAGTCTTATCAAAATTAGGCAAAGATAAAATAGGAGCAGAACACAACTTCCCTTTCAATTTTTCGAAAGCTTTTTGTTGTGCTTCTCCCCACTTAAACCCAACGTCCTTCTTTATGATTTCTGTAAGTGGTGCAGCAACAGAAGAGAAATCCTGCACAAAACGCCTATAAAAACTTGCTAAGCCGTGAAAGCTCCTCACATCCGAAATGGACTTAGGCGTGGGCCAATCTCTAATTGCCTGAACTTTCTCTTCATCTACTTCAATACCCTGTGCACTCACCACAAAACCAAGAAAAACAAGTCTATCTATACAAAATGTGCACTTCTTAAGTTTAGCATACAACTTTTCATACCTCAAAGTTTGCAAAACTAACTTAACATGCTCAATATGTTCCTCAAAAGACTTGCTGTAAATGAGTATATCATCAAAATAAACAACAACAAACTTTCCTAAATATGCACGCAATACATGGTTCATAAGTCTCATAAATGTGCTAGAGGCGTTAGATAGCCCAAAAGGCATGACTAACCACTCATACAAACCATATTTAGTTTTGAAAGCTGTTTTCCATTCATCACCAGGTTTCATTCTTATTTGATGATATCCACTCATTAAATCAATCTTAGTAAAATACACAGCACCACACAATTCATCTAACATATCATCAAGCCTAGGGATAGGATGTCTATACTTTACAGTGATTTTGTTGACTGCACGACAATCAACACACATCCTCCAAGTTCCATCCTTCTTAGGCACCAATAAAACGGGTACTGCGCAAGGACTCATACTCTCCCTAACCAAACCCTTCTCCATGAGTTCTTCCACTTGCCTTTGCATTTCCTTAGTTTCCTTAGGATTGCTTCTATAGGCTGGTCGGTTAGGAATGGTTGATCCAGGTATGAAATCAATCTGATGTTCTATCCCTCTCAAAGGTGGTAATCCATCTGGTAGCTCATCAGAAAAGACATCTGAATATTCCTGCAACAAAGACACAAAACTAGAAGGCAAAGATTCATGGTCAATGTCAGTGTCAGAAAACAAAATCTCTTTGTAGGTTACAAGGATCAATGGCTGCCCTATTGCTAAAGCACTCTTAACCTCTCTTACCCTTACATAAAAATTCTGTTTTTGCCTCCCACCTTTCTTGTTTTCACTCACCAATGGGCCATTTATTTGTTTTATTTCTTTTCTGGCCTCTTTTTCCCCTTTTCTTTCTTTTTCTCTCTTAATTTCACTCCCCTCTTCTCTCTTGGCCAAAGCCTCTCTCTCCCTCTCAACTAATTTCTTTTGATCTTCAAACACTTCTTGAGGTGATAATGGAGCTAATGTAACCTTTGTACCTTCATAAGAAAAAGAATAACGGTTAGTGTACCCATTATGCAAAACATGTCTATCAAATTGCCAAGGCCTTCCCAAAAGTAAATGGCCTGCCTGCATAGGTACCACATCACAAACCACCTCATCCTTATACCTCCCAATAGAAAATGGCACTCTTACTCGCCTTGTTACCTTGACCTCTCCACTGTCATTCAGCCATTGTAATTTATAAGGTCTAGGATGTTTTTCACATACCAAATTCAGCTTATCAACCATACTCACACTAGCTATATTGGTGCAACTACCTCCATCAACAATAAGTGTGCACACCCTTCCACTAATTAAACACTTAGTGTGAAATATGTTTTCTCTTTGTTCTAGGCTCTCTTCCTTAACATTCAAATTCAAAGCTCGCCTAGCCACTAAAGATTTTCCACTTTCAGCAACCAATAACTCTCCATCACTATCACAATCACTACAATCTTCCAAAGGTGGCATCTCATCTTCACTATGGTTTGATTCAGAAACAATTTCCCCATCATCCCTAGCTATAATGACCCTTTTATTAGGACAATCACGTGCCATATGCCCCTTCCCCAAGCATTTAAAGCATTTAATCTCTCTACTAGGAGTTGGAGTATTAGGGTTACCTTTTACAACCTTAGATGGTGATTGGACAGCCCTTGCATCTTTGGAACCCGAATCTGCCCCATAAGGTTTGGATCCCCTAAAGTCTCTTCTATCCTCCCCCTTGGTCCATCTGGATCCTAAACTTTCCCTTGAGTTGTTGCTGGTTCGGTTGAAGCTCCTACTCTTCTTCTGTTTTTCAATCTTCATTGCCATATTCAACATTTCCTCCATGGAGTCATATCTATGAAGCTCAATGACATCAGCAATCTCCTTATTCAATCCACCTAAAAACCGAGCCATGGTTACTTCTTCATCTTCCTCAATGTTAGCTCTAACCATGCACATTTCCATTTCTTTATGGTAGTCCTCTACTGATCTACCCCCTTGCACTAGCCTATGCAATCTCTGATGTAGCTCCCTAAAGTAGTGTGAAGGAACAAATCTTTTCCTCATGGCCTCCTTCATATCCTCCCAATTACCAATAGGACGTCTACCCACTTTCCTTCTGCTCAAGTTCAATTGATCCCACCAAAATAATGCATAATCTGTGAACTCCACAGCTGCTATCTTCACTTTCTTCTCCTCAGAATACCTATTACAATCAAAGATCATTTCAACCTTCCTTTCCCATTCTAGGTACTCTTCAGCACTATTTCTACCCTTAAATGGAGGAATCTTAAGCTTAATGTTACCTAAATTCCCATCCAATCTACCACTAGTCTCTTCTTCATCTAAATCTTCTAAGTCAGCCCTGACATTCTCATCAGTCCATCTTCCTCTCCTTGCTGTTCTCCTAGAATTATTAGATGCACTCACTTCAAATTTCTCCTCCATCCCGTCCATTCTAGCGTTTAGCTTCTTGAACTCATTAATGAAGGCCTTGTACATCACTTTCATATCGGGCATGGCTTCCTCCTCCTCATACATTGTTTCCTTTTCTTCTCTTCTTGACATGATTTGAATTCTGCAAAACAGATGTTAGACAATAACCTCACACACTCCCTCACGTGTTTGCACTCAAAGGATGTCACTCCTCTCGTGTTTCACTCAAACAAGGCTTTTACCCTCTTAATGTACTCACACGCTCTTGCCTTTTACCACTCTAATTGCAACTCTTAAATTGCACTTCAGAATTCAATACACAAACCAAGAATTTGAGTACGTTTTAGAAAGCAAGGAAATAAGCGACTAACAATAACAGAAAGCTCAATGCTAGAAAAGAAGACACTAAACAAAATGGAGGTGGTACACGGACAAGACTGGTATACCACTTGATTATATCAAAATTAGAGTATTAGAACAAGCAAAGATACTCTAACAGTGTAATGGAACAAAAGCAAGCTCAAACAAAGAACTACGCAACAAGAATATAAAAAAATGACAATTATGGACAAAATGTATGAATCTGACTCACTACAAAGTAAATCAAATATAGATCCTAGTTATTCTACCCAACAAAGCAAGAAAATAACAAAAAAAATCCTAATTATACTAATTAAGATAGAATGCACTCAAGACAATTCAATTTAAAGCTAAAATGATGATTAGGCCGAATGGTGTATTAAGCTCTAATTAATGTGTCAAGTTGTGTGCAAAATGATGGCAAAATGGTGTAAAAATGATGGCAAAATGGTGCAAAATGGTAGGCAAATGATGGTAAAATGGTGCAAAAATGATAGGCAAATGATGGCAAAAAATGATACCAAAATGGTGCAAAAATGACAGCAAAAATGGTACTAAAATGTTACAAAAAATGGATAGCAAATGATAGGAAAATGTTACCAAAAATGATAAGCAACTGGTAGCACAAATGAATCCTTATCCGAAGTGGATAATAATAATAATCAAAGGTGGTTTAAGATTAAGTTTTCCTATTCCCAAAACAGATAGGATTAAGTTTTTCTATTCCCAAAACAGATAGGATTAATTTTCCTATTCCCAAAATAGATAGGATTAAGTTTTCCTATTCCCAAAACAGATAGGATTAATTTTCCTATTCCCAAAATAGATAGGATTAATTTTTCCTATCTCTATTATGAAAATGATTAATTGCTGGCCCTAATCCTCAAGCACTTAGGATTAAGTTTTCCCACCCCTTAAAGGATTTGGATCTTCCCTTATTACTATATAAACTCCCTTGACCGAATTGCTCCTCTACACTTTTCTCCACACGCAAGATTCTTCTTTATTTCTCTTCTTTCACGTTTTTTTTTTTTTTTTTTTATATGAAATAGATAACAACAGTCTACAACTACCAAACTTCACAAGCCCAAAGTGATCAGAAATCAAATTCGGTTTTCTACCATTTATTTATTTTTTTTTTTCAAACGCAAAACTTCAAGGTGGAAAATGGAGGCTTAAACGTCGTTTTTAAGGGCCGAAAATTGCAGTTACATAGGGCAAAGCCCAAGTAACGATTGTAGAGCTCCAAATTCCCTTTCCAGAATGATATTATAATAACAAATCGGACTCCTATATCAAAAGTTATGGCCTTTCGAAGTTTTCTGATTTTTTTTTTTCAAAACAGCAAACTAATCTCTAATCTCCTCCTACAAGGATTCGGATTCAAGCTAAGGATGTTCAAGTTTTCGGTTCAAAGCTATTTCACGAATTCAAGGTAAAGGTAAGAAAAGAAAAAGGCTAATTTAAACACACAAAGAAACACAATTAACTAAGAAACTTAATGCAACCTAATTCGGCATAAACAAAAAGAATTCAAGGAAAAGAAAACGCAAACCTAACACTAAGATAAATAGGAATTTACCTTAATTTTGGCTCTGATACCAAATGATGCGGAACCCAATAGCTAACGAGCTACAAACCCACACATACGATTTGAATAGCAAACCAAAATCAGACAAACGCCCTCCCTATTGAACCCCCAATCAACCTGTGACTGAAAACGCAAATAATCGGGAAACAAAGAACTGAAAAACGCCACAATCAAACGATTGATAAGTTAATCAAATTCTTCATGTAATAGAAAAGAAAGCAATTCACTCTCTTAATCTAAGCAAATAAATTCGGCTATGCCAAGAATATCATTCAAAATCTGCCCTTTACAGTCTATAATAGCCTATTTATATGGTGGCTAACCCTAGCTAGCAAAATAACATAAAGAAAACCCTAATGAGGCCTTAAACTAAGCTAGGCCGAATTGTCCATGGGCTTTACAAGATAAATTAAGCCCAAACTAAAGAATTAAACACACTTAAAATAAGCCCAAAAGAAAGACTAATTAAAAACCCAAAATAACTAAACTAAACCCAAACTAAAAGCCCAATTCGTTTAGCCCATTAAGTCATTAAATAAATGAGTCATGTGACTTTTAAATGAAGCACATGACTTGTACAAATAAAGCCCAAAGTAGTATAAACCCAAAAATGACTTAAATTGGCCCAAAAATGGCTTAAGTTGGCCCAATTTCACTAGAAGCTTCCAAAAGGCTAAGTACTTTGTGAAAACCTCCTTCAAGCTCTTTTTGACACTTCTCAAAGACATCTTCATTCAGCTCTTGAGTAACAAAGCCTTGTACATAAGTTGTCATAGCCATTTTCAGCTTCTTAGCTCGCCCCCTTGTAATTAGTCCACTTGGAATCTTCAAAGAATCCTGAGTATCTGGCTGATCCGTATCAATTTTACTTGCTCAGCATTTTCACAGGAATAATTCAAATGAATTATGGAACAAGGAGAAGGAATTAGAAGAAGAAAAAGAAAAGGAAGAAGTGAAACGGGCTGTACTGTCTAATATGTATTCATAAAATAGTTGATGGAAAATGGATCCAACATCATTAGTCCTTCTAGAATCAATAGCAATAGCACCAAAATACACTCTAAAGGCACAACAAATCACAAGTGGATTTAGTTGGTTTAGTCATAGAAGAAATTCTAACCACCTTGTCTAACCCCAATCTCATCCATTAACAGCCCAACCAGTTTCCACATGTAAGCTTTTTTTTATTTAAATATATATATATATATATATATAGTTCTTACCTTCTTATTCTCTCTTAGTTAAATTTGCTCTATATCAAAGGATGTTTCCCTTTTCTCTTTTTCTTCTTATTTCTGTTAAAGATTACTCTATATAAAGTCAAATCAAATAAAATTCTAAGAATATATAGCAATCTGATTTGGAACATTTTGCTTGATCAGCATTTTTTTTATATAAAAAAAGGAATATGGAAGAGTCATATAAGAATAATTCAAAGGAATTATGGAACAATGAAGAGGAATTAAAAGGGAATAAGAAGTGAAGCAAATCTATTGTCTAAGATTTATTCATAAAATAGTTGATATAAAATGGATCTAGCATCATCGATCAGTCTTTCCAGAATCAATAGCAATGCACTAAATAATGCTTTGAAAGCCACACAAATACCTGTTGGAGTAGTTGATTTAGTCTTAGAAGCAATTCTAACCAACTTGCCTAACCCTAAACGCATCCCATCAACTCTCTAAATGTACTCGCAAAATAGTTGATGCAAAATGAATCCATCATTAGTCTTTCCAGAATAAATAGCAACAGCACTAATATAATGCTCTGAAAGCACCACAAATCACTGTTGGGGTAGACAAATCAACTTGTCTAACCCCAATCGTATCCCATCAACGATACAACAAGTTTCCATACCAAAAGCCTCTTTTTTCAACAAGAAGAAAGGGAAGAGGAGGAGAAGAAGAAATAAAGCGGTTCTACAGTCTAAGATGTATGCGTAAAATAGTTGATGTTAAATGGATCTAGCATCATTAGTCTTTCCAAAATAAATAGCAATGGCATCTAATAATGCTCTAAAATCACCACAAATGATTGATGGAGTAGTTGATTCAATCTTAGAAGCAATTCTGACAGCTTGTCTAACCCCAATCGCATCCCATACATAAACAGTGCAACAAGTTTCTATATTTGATAACTCAGCAAATAGTTGAGCTCTTTCAGGACATACTAATGTCTTGGTCTAGTGAAAGCATACCCACAATAATGCTTTTTTGGTGTCCTTCGATAAGGAAAGACGGGTCATTACTTGGGGCAAAGACGACAAATATTCTGACAATTATAGTTGCAGAATATAAGAGAAGCCATTGAATTTTATATTCTTAACAGCCAAACATAATTGAAAGTGAAAGAAAAAATTAAAACTTGCTTGATTTGTTTTTGGGGTTAATTTCACCAATGGTCACTCAACTTATCACTTATCGCGCAAAAGTAACCGACTTTTTTTTTTTATTTAAATGTCACTGGACTTTTAACATTATTGCACAAAAGTCATGTTGACCGGAATCTGGCGACGACTATTGCCGGATTGATAAGTTCAACAAATGCTACATTTAAATTAATTTCACTCACGGTCACTAGACTTATCATTTATCTCGCAAAAGTAATTAACTTTTTTTTTTCAACTTAAATGTTACTGAACTTTTAACATTTTTGCAAAAAAGTCATCAATCCGGCAAGGGTCGTCGCCGGATTCCGGTCAACATGACTTTTGTGCAATAATGTTAAAAGTTCAGTGACATTTAAGTAAGAAAAAAAAAGTCGGTTACTTTTGCGCGATAAGTGATAAGTTGAGTGACCATGAGTGAAATTGACCCCTTGTTTTTGTATGGTTTTAAGAGCAGAATTGAATGGTGATTTTTAAAGGTTTGATGGTCTGGCATGAAGAGAGTCTGTAAAAAGTTGAATCAAATGTACACAAACCAACAAATTTAGGTATTATAATTAGAATACAAGACAGAAGAATTGTTGCGACGAGTTAAACAAAGGGAATATAAAATTATTACTCTGCTTTATATATATATATATATATATATATAAGAATATAGGAATAGCCTCCTTTTTCCTATTTATTTTTCACATCAATCTACTTGCAGGATTAAGGGTATCATAAGGGAGCATTATTTCTTTAGTTTTAACGAAAAAATTAATATAATTCTTAAATTGAAAGGACATTTAAAGTTTGTGATTAATATTGAAAGATTTTTCTATTGGACATGAAATTGAAAACTACCTTATAGTCTCACTATGATTTTGTAATTAACCCTAAATAATTTATTTAACTGTTAATTTTTTAAATTTGTAGCTAAATCATGAAGCTTTTGCCACAGTATTATATTCATAGAAAATAAATTAAATTTTTAGTTATGGATTTATCATGCGTAAATACAATAAAATATTGCTCCATTTGCCAATGTAATGTAACCAAACAACCAATTATTAGCTACGAATAAGGCTGAAAAAAAATATCAAAAAACCATTAAATCAATTTAAAAAATTGAGTTGAAATCGACTTTAGCAGTTAACCAGTCTAATTGAATGTAATTAAGGACTTCAGTTTTTAAAATTATGGTTAATAGATTTGAATTTGTACTTAAGTGTCTGGTTAACTAATTTATATATAATTTTACACACACACATACACACACACACATATATATATATATAGACATAAGCGTAATTTTTACATGCATTCATATTCTTCCCTAATATCAGAATGTGGATGACTGATAAATTAATATTTATGTAATTTTATTTTAGTTTATTTTTATTAAATTTGAATAACTTGTATTTTATATTTAAAATTTGTAGAATTTATATTTTAATTTGATAGATGGATCGAAATTTTTTGTATGAAGTTTATGTTTAATTTTTTTTAACGATTAATTGATGGTTAATGGTTAACGAACTGTATTTAGCGGTTAATCGGTTGTTAATTATGGACAGAACTTAAACTTTAATTTTAAAAAATTTAATTTTAAAAAATTGACTTTAGTGTACTGAATTTTTTTTATAAAAAAAGCTATTGGTCAAGCAGTCAACGTCCGCTCTAGCTACAAATATATTGTTTTTATGGCAAAATATTTTGACCTTTTAGTATCAATAAAATTAAATACGCAAAAATCTATTGATCCTTAACTACAAAATCATCAATTTTGGTAGCTAACTTTTAGCTAAGCCATTTCTTATATATATATATATATATTTATTTATTTATTTATTTTTAACCATTCTATGGCATTTAATATTTATTCCTATAACACATTTAATTGTTGCAAAGATATTTAGTGACGGGAATTAACGTTATTAGCTACGACAAATTCCATAGTTGCAGATAGAGAAAAGTCTTGTTTAGACTCTATCTAAATAAAATTTATGAACCAACCCAATGATAAAATGACACTTATGCAAAATTGATTGAAAAAGATGTGAAATGGTAATTATCATGTATCAATATACGGGTCAATTTCACTCATGGTCACTCAACTTATCACTTATCGTGCAAAAGTAACCGACTTTTTTTTTCTTACTTAAATGTCACTGAACTTTTAACATTATTGCACAAAAGTCATGTTGACTGGAATCCGGCGACGATTCTTGCCGGATTGATGACTTTTTTGCGAAAATGTTAAAAGTTCAGTAACATTTAAGTTGAAAAAAAAAGTTAATTACTTTTGCGATATAAATGATAAGTCTAGTGACCGTGAGTGAAATTAATTTAAATGTAGTATTTGTTGAACTTATCAATCCGGCAAGAGTCGTCGCCGGATTCCGGTTAACATGACTTTTGTGCAATAAATTTAAAAGTTCAGTGACATTTAAGTAAGAAAAAAAAAGTCGGTTACTTTTGCGCGATAAGTGATAAGTTGAGTGATCATGGGTGAAATCAACCCATCAATATACTATTAGTGTGGTTCATATATTTTCCTAAATCGGATCTAAGCAAGAATTTTCATGCAGATATATTTTGTTGTAGTGTGGGGAAATTATAAGTTATATGAATAAAAAAGTCTGCTGCACAGTTAGTCTCCCTAGAGATAATATCCATGCTACTTTAGTCTGGGCAACAGCTCTCACTCATTTGTTATTCTCATAATAGAAATTATACATTAGCGAGAGTAACCATGCACGTTAAATTGGCGAGGACATAATCTCACGCTAATTTAGAAAGGGCCGCGTCTCTCGCTAACTTGGTGTGAACCTTTCTCTTGCAAACGTTCACCTAATTGTAGTTATGATATGAATGACTATTAGCTAGAGCATGATCCCCCGCCAAACTAATAAGGCATCTTCTCGCTAAATTTGCATAGACAAATTTTCTTGGCTATAAATATTCTCTCTTAATGGGCCAAATGGATTCAACCCTAATTAGGTCAAAATTTGGCTTTAAACTTAATTAATTAAGCCTAATTTTTTTTTTTTCTTATTTTTTGTGTGTGTCAATTCTCATATAAATAGATCCATAAATATCAAAAAATACTTTTTAGAATATACAAAAAATTTTGGGTCAAATTAAATAATATCGTTTCAGTAAATTTTCTAGTCCCTTGAGAATTTTACTGATCCAATAACTTATTTTTCCGTGTCATCCAAAAATTTAATTTTCACCATCGAAAATTCTCTCATAATATTTGGAGTGAGTCTATATATGTTCGAATAATTTTTCGAGAGTCTCTAACTTTTTATTTTAGGCTCGATCAGAGTTCGGTCAATGCTCGTTACTATTTAAACAGAACCGTAACTTATTTTTATTTTTAACTTTTAAGAGTTTATTTAATTTCAATTTCATCTCAAATTATATACTCAGACTTTTCATAAATTGTAATTTTCAATAGTCGAATAAAATAACTTTTGTCCTATAGTGGTACTATTCACTCTAGGTGTCACTCTTCACAACCCGGGAAGTATTATTCACAAAAATCGAAATTTGGGGTGTTGCAGAGACCATACAACCAATTGGGTATGGAGGAATTGAAATCGTTGAATGACAAATCAAGTTCCCTAAGGAGAGATAAGTCATATTTTGAAGAACATTTGGAATTGGACCTCCCAAATAATTACGTGAGAGGTCAAGGATGAAAAGGGAAGAAAAGTTAAGATTGAGAAGAGGATTGAAACCTAAAAGTTGACAATATGACAAGTGCAATTCAACCAAAGAAGGGAGTTAATTCATGACATTCAGCCAATCTGCATAACTCATATCAAAAAATTCTAAAGAAAAAAGACTAGAAATCCATTATAAATTCTCAACACTATACAGATAGATGCAGGATTCTCGAAAATTGAGATAGTGTAAATTAGAGAGATATCCAAGGTGAGGAGGAATTGTTCCTCCAAATCCAGTATCAGAGAGGTTAAGATAACTTTAATCCACATGGAAGCAATGAATGTAGGAATGGGAACTCTTCCAAAATGATCATTGCGAAGATCCAAATATCTCAAATGTTTCAACTTAGCCAAAGAAGAACTCACCTTTCCACCCAATGTGAAATTCTCATAATACTACTAAAATAATTTCAAGATCATAAAAATTGAAAGATTTTGATATATGCTTACTATATGAATGATTTTAATTAAATTTATATATCTTTTTTAAGATTTTCTTTAAAAGCTTTTTTTTTTTTAAATTTCACGCTTACTTTTTTGAATTCTTTGTACTTGAACTCTTAGTCAAGCACAACACAACAATTACTTGTTAATTTTTTTTATGCAATTAAGCCCAAAGTAGCAGATGGAATTGCTTCAAGGCATTTAGAACTACAGTTTGAAATGCAGTATTTCCCTGTTATGAATACGCAGTATATAATTATTAATAAAAAAATTTATATAATTAACAATTGTTTTATAAAAATTAAACTATAAATACTAAAATTTTAAATATAATATGTTCTACATAATAAAATAATGCAAAAATACCATACTTAATTTTTTTATGTATTTAAAAATTAATTTAGATAGATATAAATTTTAAATTTTTTAATTTAATCTGATTATAATTATTTTTTAATTCATAAACTATTAAAAATTACTTTTTAAGTCATAAATCTGATTATAATTAACTTTTAAGTCATAAATCGTAATATTTTTTTTCTAAAAATGATCCTTACATTTTGTATAAGATATATATTAAAATACCGTTATCTCTAATTATTACAAACCAAATCCAAGGGTCAAACTAAGAATTTTAAAGACAGTGGTTGATTAATTCACAAGGTAGCACAACTCGCAAGAATCTATTTCTTCAATTGTGACAAAAAATTTAAGATCAAAATTCCCAAATTTGTGAATATATTTCCACAAATTTTCAATGCTTTTGAATTTTGATGGAAAAAGTCTTTCTTAGTTATTGATGAACTGAATTTCCGTTGGTCCAATAATTTTTAACATATGTAGGTTATTTTCAAGTTGCTTTTCATGGCTCAAATAGTAATTGGATTTCTCATAAAACTATTTAATTTCATGAAGATTAAAAATTATCAGTATAAAAACATAAGATAAAAATAATAAATCTATGTTAGTCATTTTGTGGTTTTTTTTTATTACATGGAAATTTATGATTAATGATAAATTAAACCACAACCTGTTATTATTTGATAATAACTTAACTCTTTAGAAGCTCTCCTCCGGCAGATCACCTGAAAAGAACTCAAAAACACCGTCGATTTCCGATAGTGGAAGCTCCGGCGATCAAGTCAGTGATTTAGAGAAAGTCAGGTTTGTATCAATAAAGTCTAGAGAGGATCCATGTACCTGTGTTCTTCCTTTTTATAGAGTCCTCCTACATCTGAATAGTAAGATAATTCCCAAATAAGAGGAAATTGTGCTAACTTCTTGATTAGTATTTGCTTCCTTATTTGTAACCGGTCAGTGAATGATTCCTGGCACTTTCCATTTTTGATATCCCAGAATCTGTGCACTATCTAGGAAATATCCGGAGTTAATGACTTTCCATATAGGATATCCGAACTGTATGAATATTCGGGCTGTAAGCGTGACCGATGTCATCGCGACTGATATCCTTGGGTGTTTAGACACTGATCTTCTGAAATGCATGCTCGGTTTACAACATAATTCCAGAGGGAAATACCGGTCTCTAGAAAAGAGAGCCTGGTTATCATAATTCTGGAGGGAAATACCGGTCTCTAGCTCAGAGAGCCCGGTTATCATAAGTCCCCCCCCCCAAGGAAGATGACATTCATGTCATTGAACTGTAAAGGGACGCATGTGTGCTGCCCTTGTCAGGCTTCCAAGTCCTGTTGTGCGCGTGACTCCTCAAAAAGTGTGAACAGACGCTTCATTCATCGTGATCCATTCGCTGTGTCAGTTCCTGCAATAATTGCGTCTCTTCGGTTACCGTGCAAGATGTAACCATTGTCCTTTCCTCCAATCAAAGCCTGCCACCTGTCCTTACCTAAATGGCTTGAAACTCCTATAAATACCTGCTTCTTCCTCTCCTGCTCATTTTCGTTTCCTTAGAGTATTTCACCTGTTTTGCTTTTCTCTCTTTTCTAAAGATTTGTGCGATTTGTTCTTCATTAGTTCTTAGATCCGTTCTTCAAGTTTGATCTTTTAGCGTCCTTAATAAGATCTCAGGTTAGTGTTTAACTTTTCCTTTTACTATTTCCCACAATGAGTGCTTCAGAGAGTTCCACTGAGAGAGCGGAAGTGGAGAGAGGTCTTATTACCGAGGACATCCTTGAGGGTCCCAGCTCTAGCCAGCCAAATTCGGTCAGAAAGAAATCACCGAGAAGAAATCCTCAAGTGGGGAGTATCGGCTCGGCCATAAAATCGAACGAGATGTTGGAGTTGCGTGAAAAATTTGGGATTCCAGAGAGCTATAGTATTCGAGCACCTGGGGCCCATGTGCGAGCTCCTGCTCAATTTAATGGGAAGAAAACCATCGTTGTGTACGAGGCAGACTTCGAAGCTGGGATGAGCCTTCCCCCTACTGCTTTTGAGGTGGCGCTGATGAACCACTACGGCTTAACCACGGGGCAAATCCATCCCAATGCCTGGCGAACAATATCTGCCTTACAGATGTGGTGTGCCGAGCATGACATCAACCTAACTCTTCGGCTTTTTCAAGCCACTCATGTGGTTGGCCTAAGAATCTCGACCGAGGACCACAATTATATTCAAGCCCGAACTGGATATGGGGTTTTCTCAGGAAACCCAGAGTCACTTAAGAATTGGAAAAACCGATTCTTCATTGTCGAGAGTGATAAAAACTTCCCCTTCCTGACCACATGGGGCCGGTTTGTGAACAAAAACGATAATCCCTTGTTTCTCACCGACGAGGAGGAGCAAACATTATTTCGATGGAGGGCATTGACTGCCCAAAAGATAGACATAAAGGATCAACTAATGCTCGGTTTGGACCGATCAGAAAGACCTCGGTCACGAAGAAAATGTATATTCTATTATCAGCGCTTCTGTTCTAATATTTGCTCATTGTTTACTTTTTTGTAGAGATGAAACGATTTATGTGGTCAAGCACATTGGTCAGAGCTTCAGATTTTTCAACGTGGAGGTGCCGCATTTTCTGATTTTATAGTTA
This sequence comes from Excoecaria cochinchinensis, assembly GCA_947683425.1. Classification (NCBI taxonomy): domain Eukaryota; kingdom Viridiplantae; phylum Streptophyta; class Magnoliopsida; order Malpighiales; family Euphorbiaceae; genus Excoecaria; species Excoecaria cochinchinensis. The sequence goes on from CANTUQ010000050.1 coordinate 11,276,298, forward strand.
CCTGATAAAAATAAAAAAAATTGAAGAAATTTTCACTCTATTTTCGATAATTTGAAAGCAAAAACACATCTTATTCCTTTATTTATTTTTATTTTTTTATAGTGGTATCTTTGATTATGTGAACATAAAACTAGCACAAACAACGTTACGGGGACAGATTTTGCACCGAATCCATCACTACCTTTGTTATCATACCGAAGAAAAGTAAGGGAAATAATGACTATTTTTTTCGGCAAGGTTCAAACCATGTTGGATTGTCTAAGCTTTAGCTCGCAAGATATGGCAACACCCAAACTTTAAAACGAAACATTTAATCCGCTAGCCAATGAAGTAACGAATCAAACCACTCCCATTGTCAAATCCAAAGGTGGAGAGTAGGATACATCGGTGTGAGTTTGAGTCACATTGTATTCAAAAATCCTTGCAAATGAATATACTTAAACCACTTCTTGCTTACATATCTTAACCAAATGTTTGTCTAACCATATTGCGACCATTTGGATAGTGTTAGTCCCTTATTCATTAATGTATAATATTATGTGATACTATATAATATTATGTGATTTTTTATGCTTTTCTTTTTCATTTAAATGTACAGTATTGTACAAATTTATTATGAAAATGGCATAATTGCTCCCCAATTTATAAAAATATTAATTATTTTCATAACTTTTAATATTTTAAGATACAATTTTTTTTTTGTCTTTTAAAATAAAATAATATTTAATATTTTAAAATAATTAAACAATTATTTATTCTACCATAATATATAACTAACTTAAAAATTAAATAAATAAATCAAACACATCAAAATATAAATAGGTATATTATCATAATACATGTCATAACAAAAATTAGTTCCATAATATCCAAACGTGCTAAAAATTAGGTTCTTAAATAAATAAATAAAAGAGAGAAGAGAACTTGATGCAAACGTGAGAAGCTTGGAGGTGAACTGGGAGCGTGAGAGCGTAGAAAGGAATAATGAAAATAATTGATTGAGGTAGGTGTGAATTAAATTTGCTTGTTGAAGAAATTAAATAGTGTAGTAAAAAGTAAAAGTTAAAATGTTAGAAGAATAAAACTAATCTTTTATAATTATGTAAATTCACCAAATTGGTGATTCTAAAAGTGAGACATTTCCATGATTCCGGTAAAAATCATCATCTATAATACAATATAAAAATTTATTCTCCCAAATATGATTTTCTAACCAACGATACATTAATGAATCATATCTTACCACCATCCCCTAAAAAACTGTTTAGTTTTAGAAAATATTTTATGTTTTTCTTTTTCAGTTTTCATTTTTATTTTTTAATTTTCTGTTTTTCAAAATGAAAAATTGAAAAATAGAAATCATGTTTGCTTCTTTTCTTTTATTAATGTTTTCATTGGCCATCTCAATTACAATTTTTTTTATATTCTATATATTCTATCAATATAATTAAAATAATTGTTTATATTAAAAATATTTTTTTTTCAGTATAGTTGTGGTGGTAGCGGTGCAGTGGTGGTGACGGTGGTAGCAGTGGTGGTGATAGTGATAGTAGAGGTAGCGGTGTTAGCGGTGTGGTAGTAACAGTGGTGGTGGAGGTGGCAGTGGTGGTGGAGGTGGAGGCGACAACAATGTAGTTGTGGTGGTGGCGATATGGTTGGTGAAAACCCGTGTTTTCAATTTTGAAAACTACACTCCTTTAATAAATAAAAAATAAAAAAACATATTTTTTGTATTTTTTATATAATAGTTTAATTTTGAAAAATTTTGAAAATATATTCTTAGTTTTTTAAATTGAAAAATATTGCAACTAAACAGTTAGTTTCACTCTTTAATTTTTTGGAAAACCGACTTTATTTTTTAAAAGTAAACAGCCCCTAAATATGTCCTTTGATGATTATCAACACTGTGTTATGGGCAGCTTTCAAACAAATTCTAGGCTTGTGCCGCATTAGCAAATTTTGCTCTAATACAAGCAAAGTATGCTAGTAAACTTTTTCCACAAATGCTTGATTTAGGCTTACAAAAGTTAAGCAAGCAAGCATGATAAGTAAGGCAACAAAAGAGCACAAAAAGAGTTTAGGAGAAATACTTACTCAAAATGAGTGTATACAACAAATGGAGTTTTAGCCTATTTATTGGCCTCCACCCTCTTAATGGATGGTGGAAAGTGATTTGATTTTATGGTTCATGTTAACTATTTAGAATTCTCCATGTTCCATAACTATAAAGAATAATTTACGTACAATAATGCTTACCAAATCTCTTTTGGGCTAGGCAAGAAGAAAATTCGATAACAACCGGCAAAGCTATGCCCATTTGAGTGTGGACATGAAGTCTACTCAAATGTTTAAATTTTCATAGGATTTGGTGATAATTTATATTGATACTCCCACATTTTAAAGGTTTTTTCACCCAACAATGTTGCCATAATTAGACTATTAGTAGAATTATGTTTTTGTGATGACAATCAATTAAATAAAGCTCATTCTAAAATAAACCGATAAAGATGGTAGCCCATTGAAAAGAAATAAATGTACACAACACAAACTTTTACCCACTCGGCTACTCCTTTTTTCTACAATTTTCTTAAACTCACAATCTCAGAAATATTGCTTTTTCTTTTTATCTATCTCTTTAATTTTCTTATATCTATAATTAATATTATAATTTTTAAAATTTTTTATTTATATTGATGCCCCTGCTGGATGGCGGGTCCTAGAATCAATCGATGTATTAGGCTGCGTCAACAACTTCTGCCCTTATGTCCTACAATAAAGCCATGTTTAATATTCATATAAAAGATGAAAATTCATTATCTCTACGAATCAAACTGTTCATTTCTGAAGGATTTATATATCAACATGCCACATGCATATATGGAGGTAACATAAACGGGTTATATGCTACCTACCTCTTGTAGCGTAGATACTTTGGCGGAAGCGATTACAAGGATCCCTTCTAGCGTCACTGGTCTGGCTGATATCCACGAGCGGGATAACGGCAACTAGATCACAGTCTAAAAGCCACTTGGAGTACAAAACCGGCGAGGGGTGAAACCGACAGAGTTTCGGTATGTGGAACTTCTTCTCTCTCATTCCTCAAAGGAAGAGCCTCCTATTTATAGGCCTTCCTCTCCCAAAAGAGATGAATGCCCCATAAATAGGAGCACTAACTCCCATTAGGGGAGTTACTCCCTTTTAATTACATAATTAAAAGGGTAAGTTGTAGGGTTAGGGAATATCAAGGGGCATAATCCTTTGATATTCTCCTAATATGGAATTCTTCCATATTAGTAGGATTCCCGGTTCGATACATATACATTCCGGGTCAACCCGAGAAGTCATGGGTGTATCCCGAATCCAACATCTCCCACTCGCACATGACTGAACGATTTTCAGTCGAGTTCTCCAGTTATACAGGCAGATAGACCGTGTGACCAGCATACATCGAGAGCACTAGTGCTATACACCTGTTAGGGATATATAGCGTCTCGAAAAGACGAGATCCTCTTATACACGTATGCCAAAACCCTAGACTGCCTTCTCACATTCACTGTTTTAACTCATGATCTCATAAAACAATTTTCGTGTTCACTATTATGTCTCTACTCATAGAAACCACAATAGGCATGCCGGTGAACCACGAAACGATTGAATGTGATCAAAAGGCTATCTTCCCCTCTTACTATATGCCATCCATCAAGATTCAGCTCGCTTTTCTAGTCAGGTCCGCCAGACCGAAATTATTCCATGGCCTCTTGGAAACTAACTAAGCTAGCCACACTGAATCATACTTCAGGGATAAGTTAAGGATTCTAAGGGTCGAAATATGGTAGGGTCTCACAATAGGAAAAGTTGAGATCAATAATATTGACTTCCCATCCCTTGGTCACATAAGCACACATGGTATAAAACATGTGTTATGGTGTTCATTCATTCCCTTAAAGGAGAGCATGTCTTACATTTAAAATGTATATATCACACCATACAGAAGCGTAAGGTTGCGATGTACCGAAACATCCAACTTTAGTCCACTTACTTAAGGACTACTTCTGGCCTTTTTAGACAGAACATGGTAGTTACATATAACTTACCATCGGATTCCTTATAATTCTTATTTGGATCTCAATCCAAAGCATACAACTTTATGTATGTCTTTATCTCACACCTTAACAAGACAAATCTTATAATTTCTGCAAGACGGCACTTTTATTTTGAACAGGCTCTCGAGCATTCTCATATGTTCAAAATTCGCCTCATCTTAGTCTTTTATCAACTCATTGACAAAACTAAGGTAAACACCCTTGTGAGTGGGCTACTTCTCTGTCTGACATGCTCAATTTCAAATAAATAACAGTAAATGTTTACACATAAACATTCACACTCATGTATTGCCAACAATGAACTTTCGTTATTATTCGCAAATAATAACATTAAGGGAATATATTAAAATATAACAGTACCAATTAAATTCTACGCAAACGTCAAGATCTAATGTGTTCCTCAAAACACATTTCTTATTACAGGTTTACTCAATGGATCTGCATGCGTAGAAACGTACTGTAAGTTCACTTCTCCTCGTGCAGTAATACTTCTCATGTATTAATACTTAATGTCAATATGCTTAGCTTTACTATAAGCTATCAACGACTGACTGTCACTGTAGACTGCCACTGGTACCTCTGAGGCAGTTACTCTTAAATGACTCACAAACCATTTTAGCCAAATTGTCTCTTATACAACAGTTGAGGAAGCGACAAATTTAGCTTCCATTGTTGATAGGGATACACAGGTTTGTTTCTTGCTACTCCATGAGATGGCACTCTTGCCAAGCAAGAATAAAAAAAACTAAAGTGGATTTGCTCTAATCCATATCTCCTGCTCAAACAACATCTCTGCATTCTCTTAATTGCAGACCCATGTCTCAAAAATAGAGAGAATAATCAGCTGTACTTTTGAGGTAGTTAAGTATCCTTTCAACTGCTTTCCAATGTGCTTCGCCTAGGTTAAATTGATATCTTCTTACTATGCCCACTGCATAGCATATATCATATCTTGTATGCAATATTGCATACATAAGATTACCCACAGCACTGGCATATTGAACGTTCCTCATACGTTCATTTCTTCCGGCATCATAGGACACAAATCTTTGCTAAGAAACTGATTCTTGACAATGGGATAATGTATGAGTTTATAGTTTTGCATATTAAATCGTTTAAGATTTTTTTTTTGTTGATATATTTCTCTCAAGAAACAGACAACAATCTTCTCGAATGATCTCTTGAAATCTTTAACTTCAAGAATGTAATATGCTAGACCCATATCAAAGTTGGACAATAACCATTCTTTGATTTAATTTACGTACCTTTTGTCATTTCCAGCTATTAGTATGTCGTCTACATACAATGTTAAAATGACAAAATTACTTTTAGAGCTTTTATTATAAACACAATGGTCATGATCAATCATATTGAACCCATTCGACATGATTGTCTCATAAAATCTTAAATACCATTGTCTTAAAGACTGTTTGAGGCCATAGATTGAACTCATCAATCAGCAAACCTTATGTTCGCTGCCTTTTTTCTACGAAACCTACAGGTTGATCCATGTAAATTTCTTCATACAATTCTCCATTGAGAAAAGCAATCTTTACATCCATCTGACGTAGCTCTAGGTTCAAACTCGCCACTATGGCCACAATTAACCGTATGTACGTAAATCTTACAACAGATGAGAAAGTCTACCCATAGTCAATCTCTTCTTATTGTATAAACCCCTTAGCAACTAGCAAAGCCTTATATCTTTCGATACCTCTTTCAGTCTTTCGCTTTACTTTGAGAATACATTTATTCCCAATTGGTGTCCTTTTGACAGATCAACAAGTTCTCAAACTCGGTTTGATCTCATTGATGCTTTTTTTCATTGCTTTAATTCACTTTCCTTAAATGGGCATGAAAAAGCCTCTCGAATATTTTTAGGATTTTCCTTATCTTGTGGGGCAACTAAAAGGACTCTGTTCGAGCCTTAGATCTCAAATCGTTGGCGCATAACTCTTTTCCTTTTAGATTTTTGCAATTCTGAATCTTGATAAACATGTCTCATATATTCATCGAAATTCAAAATGCTCTCACTGGAACCATGTTCCCTTACTCCCACTGGAGTTAGGAATACCATATTCTTTCCTCCCACTGAAGTGAAGAATACTCCCACTTAAATCAGGGTCTTGAACATCCGGATCATATGGAGGATGAAGGCCTTGACCTTTTCCTCTAATTTCCTCCCACTCGGATGGAGTGATCCTGATATTCTCTTCCTGAGATTAATATAAAGTGAAATCCTAATTCACTTTGCCCAACTTTGGAAATTTATTCTCTAAGAGTATAATGACTTGTGATCTGAATTCTGTCATAGTGCCATTTTCTTGCTCACCCATGAAAATGTATCCTTTTGATACTTTAGAATATCTCACATAAATACTCTTTCTATCTCTTGGTCCCAATTAACCAATTTTACATGAGGTATCATGGATGTAAACAACACAACCCTAAGGTCGTAAATGGCTTAGGTCAGCTTGTCGACCAGTTCACAACTCATAAGTTATAGATGTGACAGAGATAGAAGGCACTTGGTTTAAAAATATATGTGGCAGTCAATAAATTATCTCCCCGATAGGAGATTGGCAAATCTGCCTCTGCCATCATATATCTAACCATATCTAGGAGAGTCCTATTTCTCCTTTTCGCAACATCGTTTTGTTGTGAATTTCTAGAATGAACAACTGATGTTCAATCCCTTTTTCATCATATAAAGCTTTAGATTCAAATGAAAGATTTTCCTGACCTCGGTCAGTTCTCAAAACTTTAATCCTTATGTCCAATTGATTCTCAACTAAATTTATAAAAATCTTGAAGCAACACAATACTTCAGGCTAGTGAGCAATCAAATTGAAATGACCATACCTAGTATAGTCATCTATAAAAGGTGATGAAATAGTAGGCCCCATGCCTTGCCCTCACATTCATTTGACCACATTCATCAGAATGAACTAACTGTAATAGAAATTTGGCTCTAGTTCCTTTATCGAATGATTTTCTCATTATTTTCCTCAAATAGTCATGGTACACATCCATAACAATGAAATCATTCAGTATTTAACCAGAACCACATAATCATTATTTAAGTATAAGCATATACCGTTATCCTCAAAGCATAAATTGAAAATAAATTTCAATAAAGTAAGAACAGAAACAGAACTCTTAACAAAGGTATCTTGATCCCTTATTACATGATCCTTTGCTCTTGAATCTATCACTCACAAAGAATGAAATTATGAGTTGGATACACAAATTTCACTCACTCTTGAGTCAAAATATTGTATCTGTTTGGGCACAGTGCAACCTCTTGCATAGTGACCTTTCCGTTGGCAATTAAAATATTTCACTCTTAAAACATTTATCGTCTTCTTGCCTTTAGACCTCTTAAAATTCTGTTCTTTCTTTGCTTTTTTAAGGCTATTGAGCCTTTTTCCTTATCCTACTTTTGAAGCTTCTTATCTTATTCTAGTTATAACTCATTTCACCAGAATAATACTGTGCCATATGCACAATGACATTGACCTTGATCAGTACCAAATAGTCCTATTCAAGCTTCAAATGACAAGCAACATCCTCAAATGTCTCAATGCTTGTCTGTTTGAGTTAGTTGCATCTTTATATGCTCCTAACATTTGAGTAAGGAACGGATAACAGTTAGGACCTATTGCTCAACAGTCAACTTATAACCAATATCACTAAGCTTACCAATAATTTTCATCTCTCATAGATGTTTTCGCATCGAATAATCAGATTTCTTCTGATAAGTATCAAATTTGATCACTGATGATCAAAAATTTAGTTAGAGACACACCTCTAAAATTTTCTTGCAAAGTGATTCACGGATCCATTGCATTTTGATACTTGCTGAACTACATAGTGATATCATCTATTGCACTTAGCAAGATGACACGAGCAGTGAAATTCTTCTTTTTCTATACCACATAGGCATTACGGTCTCGCCTATACTGTGATGTAGTGCCGTTCTTAGGTTCAGCCTTAACCGAACTTAAGGGTCCAAGAGCCTCTTGCTCTTCAAGCACGCACTGGATTCTCATACTCCATAATTCACAATTATCACCATTCATCTTAATACTTGTATGAAGTTCTACGATAATTGATTTGGAAGCAGTATCCATTAGGATCCTCTGATCTCAAATGGAACAAAAATGCACAATTTTAAAGGATATAAGGCAATACATGCTATTTACTATGCATCTGAAATAATAACTCAGTAAAGTTTTCTATTAGGTTTCAATTCGAAAAGGCTACTAATAGTATCCAATTACCCTCTAAGTCCTAATGTCCAACCTTACAAGTCAAAATTTCATGCATAGTAAATCTGAATTATTAGATTATTAAGTTCTCAAACTTAAGAGGGGATAATATTGGTTTAAATTTATTAAGCCTCTACTTAATAAACATGCAATTATTTTACTTATAAAATAATGCAAGGCAATTAACAGTTAAATAAACATATTTATTATAAAGTCAAATGCCATAATAATAAATAAACTCATTCATTCAACCAATATAAAAAATCCAATAATCCAAAATATGACACTCATGTCAAATAACAATAGGAAACATAAATTCCATTTAATAAAATTAAACGCTAACTAAGATTAACACTCATGTCAACAAATTTATAAGTCTAGATTTTCACAAAATCTTTCTTGACACTGGGACTGATTCTTTGACCATCTTCATTAATTCATCAGGTAACTCATAAGTTCGTTGATGAAGCCATAGACGATGCACACTACGTCCACTTCTCAATTTCATCACAGATGTAGTGTTGCTCCTCAACACTCCTCTTTTGGCAACTCTAGCCAAAAAGTGGATGATATATTTTCTATAAATTCTATCTCCAATGTACCAGGTAGTTTCCAATAACTCCCTGAGTTCTGGATGATATTCAAATGAGTCAGCCAATGCTTTGATCAGGACTCTATCATCTTTTCCCATACTTAAACCACCTAACCAAATGCACTCCTGCATTTCTTAATGCATAAACATTATATGATGCATTATTGCATCAATGTCATCAGCTCGGATCTTCCTTCGCATTCTTAAGTTGCTTACTAAACGCACTTTTGCATTTCTTAAAGCAATCTCAAATGGAGTGCGAGGAACAATCAGAGTCCTTATCATCACCATTTCTGTAACACATCACAGAAATAAAAAGATAGTTAATACACTCATGTATAAACATATATGATTGAAACTCATTTCAACCAACAATAAGGACAGATCAACAAAAATTTTCAAAAAATATTTTTCAAAATAAAAAAAACAGAAAACACATTTTCCATAATTTTTTATAATATTTTTAATAATTTAAAAATAAGAATTTATTTTCTGGTCATCAAAAAATTCTGGAAAAATAACCAAAAAATCAGAAAAATTTTGAAAAACGGTTTCGCAAAAAACCGAAGCTGATTTGGTGGTCGGACGAGGCCGCACGCGCTCACACGCGCAGCCAGGGGAGGAGTGACGCGCACACGCGCCTCACGCGCGCCTCCCATCTGCCCTGCCACGTGGCACAACCCTATGGTGCCACGTGTCAGAACGCCATTGGTCCACCTGTCTGCCACGTGGCAGAAGGCGGACATGTCATTGCCCACGTGGCACGACACCTGTCCGCCACGTGGCAATCACCTATTGTTCCACGTGGCGACAGTGACATGTCACTGTGCTGACATGGCACGACACGTGGCACGATCCCATTCGTCCACGTGTCACCCCCGGAGTGGTCCACGTGGCGCCTACGTGGCAGCTGGTGGACCCATTCTGCCACGTGGCGTGATCTCGCTCAGCCACGTGGCTGAATCCTATTGGGCCACGTGTCCACAGTGTGAACCTGTGTTGCGCGCGTGTGAGCCACCGCCCACGCGCACGCGCCCTACGAGTAACTGCGCGTGCAAGCCACGCGCCGCCTTCCCGCCGGATTCTGGACTCCGAATTTTTTCCGGTCGGGGTTTTTGGGGTCTGTGATTTTAATGGTATGATCAAAAATTACAAATCTCAATTTTAAGTCTAGCATTTTGAATTTCCATATTTATCCCCTCAATATACGGTACACATACACATATTTTTAGACCCGAAAAATATATACAAATATATATTTTAACACGAAATAAATATATATTGGGTTCATGCATCCTATATCTACTAATTTTACACATAAAATTTTAGATCCATTTTTAGCCACATGCCAGGACGCCAAAATTATTGGCTCTGATACCAATGAAGGATTTATATATCAACATGCCACATGCATATATGGAGGTAACATAAACGGGTTATATGCTACCTACCTCTTGTAGCATAGATACTTTGGCGGAAGCGATTACAAGGATCCCTTCTAGCGTCACTGGTCTGGCTGATATCCACGAGCGGGATAACGGCAACTAGATCACAGTCTAAAAGCCACTTGGAGTACAAAACCGGCGAGGGGTGAAACCGACAGAGTTTCGCTATGTGGAACTTCTTCTCTCTCATTCCTCAAAGGAAGAGCCTCCTATTTATAGGCCTTCCTCTCCCAAAAGAGATGAATGCCCCATAAATAGGAGCACTAACTCCCATTAGGGGAGTTACTCCCTTTTAATTACATAATTAAAAGGGTAAGTTGTAGGGTTAGGGAATATCAATGGGCATAATCCTTTGATATTCTCCTAATATGGAATTCTTCCATATTAGTAGGATTCCCGGTTCGATACATATACATTCCGGGTCAACCCGAGAAGTCATGGGCGTATCCCGACTCCAACAATTTCCTTGTAAGAGCTTCCAAATTTATGTTTGTTCTTAGTTCTTATAGCTTATGATTTCCTCCTTTATATATTTCTTTAGTTCTTATAGCTACCGTTTCTTTTTAGTAATGAAGCTTTATATATATATTAAAAAAAAAAAGAAAAAAGAAAAGCATATAATGAGTTAGGTTGATAAGTCAAATTATCCATAACATATTATATTTTGCCACTATTTTTATAAGAAAGTTAAAAGAGAGATTTTTTTTTCTAAAATTCTTAACTATTTTGTATATTTAATTAAATTTTTATTTTCTAAAATTATATTTTTTCGTGACAAAATAATAATTTCATTTTCTTTTTTGGTTGTTTCAAAATATGTAAAGTCAAACTCTCCATTTCAATTCTTCAATTGACCCCGAAATTACCTGTAATATCCTTATTTAATTTTTTAATAATCAATTAATTTTCATTTAATTTGTTATATTATTTTATACATAAAACGTAATATTTATTATTTAATACCCTAATTTTATATGTCTCCATTTAGATAATCTACTTATGATCATGAAAAGTTCCACACCAAAATAGCAATTTACATTTTTAATACCATACTAACTAATATTAGTCATTATTTTGATTTTTATAATAATAGTCACATGTGATATAAAGTGAGAGTATATAAATCATGGATAGAATTATATTTTTATAACAATAAAATTTAATTTTTTTAAAAAAATTGTATACAAAATATGAATTCAATTATAATTTTAGAATGAAGTGAGCGGCATTTTATTATTATTGAGATTTTAACTTGCAATAAAAATTTAAAAAATAATTTCGAAAATTACTTATATTTTAAACGGTTGAGAATTTATTTTTTTTTATTAATTAGCCGTTAATTATGTAATTATAAGAAAAAAATATTTGGGCTTAAATTGAAAGGCATAAAAAATAAAAATTGTGAGAAAATAAAAAAAAAAAAAAAAAGATTTTGTTGTTAATAATTTTGACCTCCGCTTTAGCCGGCAACTAAGTTCAACTTAAAGTTTTGACCAAACAAAAGAAGAGTTCAACTTAGAGAAAAGCCCATTTTCTCCGTTCTGCTGGCCAAAAATAGTCAAAACCCAAATGGACTTCAACAACAACTACTCCCCTTCTTCTTCCTCCGCCTCCTCCACTCTCCACCCCGCCGCCGCCGCCGCTACCGCCGATCCCATGCAGTCATGGTGGGAATCCGTCTCTAGAGCCCGCGCTCGGATCCTCTCTCTCTCCTCTCTTCTTCCTTCCGATCCCTCATCTTCCTTCTCTCTCTCTTCTCTTGCCGATTCCGATCGCCCTGCCCTTTCTTTTCTTGCTTCAATTGATGCTTATACTCTCTTTGCTTCTTCTCTTTCTGTTTCCTCTTCTGGGTCTGGCTCTGACCCTCTCTGTAAATGGCTTTACGAGACTTATGTCTCTTCTGACCCTAATCTCCGTCTTATTGTTCTTTCTTTTCTTCCTCTTCTCTTGGGTTTGTATCTCTCTCGGATCCACTCTTCTGATTCCACTTCAATTCCTCCTGTCGCCGGATTTGAAGCCGTTCTTGTTGCTATCTACTCGTCGGAGGCCAAATCTCGCGGCGGTAAGCCGATTCTTGTCCAGATTCCTGATCTTTCGCAGCCGTCTCTTTACCATACGCCTCGGAACAAGCAGAATTCAAATCGGTTAGATCATTCTCGGCCGACTGTTGGGGTTTTGTCTCCGCCGTTGGAGCCGCAAGTCGCCGTGAAGTCCACAAAGCGGCCGGTTATTGTTGGAGTTGCTCTTGATTGTTATTTTAAGCAGATCTCACAAATGCCCAGCTGGTCTAAGGTTGAATTGTGTAAATATGCTTGCTCTTGGGCTGGGCAGGATTGTGCTTGTAAAGACAAATTGGATGGTGATAAAGAAATTGAATTGGAGATTGAGAATGGGAATGCATATAATGGTGGGTACTTTCTGGAGGGAAAGAGATTAAGTAATGGATATGACAATAATGGAGAAATTGAAGATGTTGTCGAGGAAATGCAGAAATTGAGGATAGAAAGAAATGGGAATGAAAATTCAGAGCCTAAGGGAGTGAGAATTCCACTGCCCTGGGAGATTTTGCAGCCATTATTAAGAATTTTGGGGCATTGTTTATTGGGGCCATTGAATTCTCAAGATGTTAAGGATGCTGCATCTGTAGCAGTTAGGCGTTTGTATGCTAGAGGGTCTCATGATTTGGCTCCACAAGCCATATTGGCCACGCGTAGTCTCATTCAGCTTGATAAGAGAACCCGAGAGGCTGCCAAAATGGCGGCAGCAGCAGCAGTTGCTAATGCTTCTTCCAATGCTAACACTCCCAGTAAAGCTAAGAAACCAGAAATTCTTTTGGTATCAAAGTGACTGATTTATTTTTGGGATTTGCTTGGCAGGTAATGGCCAATCTCAGTTAGCTGTATTGAGTAGTAGTGATTGTTGTACTAGTGCTTGATGTTATTTACTTTTGCTCCTGTTACTATTACATGGAGTTCACCCTTTTCTTTTAATTTATTGGAGATTATTTATTTATTTATTTATTTTGTCTTCTGGCAATTGGAAGAGAAGTTGTTATTTAACAATGATAGTGTTTCTTTTTTATTTCCTAGGATTGATTTAGTAAGGTTGTATGAGTAAGGCCATGGGCACTGGATAACGGTTCTGAGCATGGTGTCCTACAATTCTTTTGTTTTTATGTATTATCCTTCATTGAGTTTCTGACGTGTTTGCATGTGCTTCGTTGCCTCTACTTACAGTTCTGCCCCCGTAATAGCTCCCTTCTATCTTATCTTTTTGTATTGTAGTCACTAAATTTATCCGGGAACCCTATTAGGAAGATGTCATTTTTAGGCTACTTTCTAACTTTACGGAACAGGTAGGGGCAGTTGTTGAATAAATTAGCTCTATGAACGGATAATAACATATAGCTGCCTATTTTGACAGATTTTATTACTTGGATTCATTGATACTGCTGTCACAATCTTTAAAAACTTTTCCAAAAGTAATCTGATCTGTTCAGGATTCTTAAGTTATCGCTGATGTTATAACTGCAGAGTGGTTCATGTATTTGTATTTAAATGTCTGTATGTAAGGTTTTGGCCTCTACAGTTATATTTGTTAGGTTTGTTTTGGATAATTTTTATATTTTGGTGGGAGCATTTAGCAAGTTTATATCCTAATTCCAGCCTCTAGAGTTACAATTGGTTTTGGTTGAACTAAATTATATTTTGCATCATAAGCCAATGATGGTTATGTTGGGTTTATTACATTCCTTGGCTCCATAACTTTAAACTTCATGCAAAATTTCAATTTTATCTTATCTTTTTAAGTTTATCTCATGCTATAAAATTGGTACCATGTGTATCAAGACCCAAGATGTAGTAGTCATGCTACAAGGCAATTGCCAATATTGAGATGAATTGGTGTGCATAATGCTTGACAAATTGATTAGGGTTTAAACTGTCTGGGGGTAGACCTAAGGTATCTGATCCCCTAACAAAATGTGGTGTTTCGCAGATTGGGTGACAGAAAAAAGAAAATTGATAGGGTTAGGGATCTCTTGGTAAGTCCCATTTGATGGCTGAATTCTAAGTCCACTTAACCATGCTAGCATGCCTAGCTTAGACCTGGCTTGGCAAAGGCATACGGTAACTTTTGGACCTAACAGTTAGATGTTTTCATCAAAACCTTGATCTATGACTATGACTTTGGAGGTTTGTTATTTAACAATTGATGTAGGTACTAACAAAGAATCGCATAAAGCATATCCAGCCTCTTTTACTTGTGATTTGTCAGTATGTCTCCTTTTTTTTTTATTTTTTTTTTTTTATTTTTCTCTGTAAATGGAATAGTCACATGAACTGACTTTTTTGGTTTAAGTAAACACCTTTACTTGGAATTTGCTCACACTGAAACTCTTGTACTTGCAATTTCCTCATGCTTAAACACTCACGAGTTGATTGACGTCTAGTCTCCGAATCGGCATGGGAGTGTTGTAAATATTAAAATTTAAAAGAATAGATTAGAGGTATTGTGGATGATTTATTTCTCTTCCTTTTTGTTTCACTCCCATCATTTCTTAAACAGAAAATATTTGTATATGCATAGAGAAGGATGCAATGATTGTGTTTTTGGGTAGTAAATAAAAATGAACATGCTTAAAACAATAATCTGGAATTAGCGAATGAAATAAAATAAAGCATCCATAGAGGGGCTGAAGTTCGTTTGCTAATTTCAATGTGAAATGGGATCCTAGATATTTTGCTTACAGTAAATCCTTGGAAAGGTCTTCTAAGTCATCTTCTTTTCCTGAAGCCATTGGAGACCTTTAAGATACTATTCAAAACGTGTTAAAATTGTGAGTCTAGGAGTCCCTATGATGGTACAGCTTTATTTTTCACTGTGTTCCCATGTAAACCAGAGGTACTTTTGAGTCCACTAATTGCATGGTGTCTCTGAGTGTTCTTTAAGATTGTTGCCTTATTTAGATCCCAAGTTTATGCTCAACTAACTCTGAGCAACTTCTATAAGTTCTGTTCAATAAGTTGCTGCCTTAATGCATGCTTGATCGATGCATTTTGTGTTTATGACTTGCAGTCTGATCACGACTTCGGATTTCAGGACACGTTTGTACCTCATAAGAGATGGAGATGTTAACATTCAAGTAACAGGACAATTGGGAATGCCTTTAGATACGAGTGCTAACTCTTCTTGTTGTCAGAAGTGAATTGTTAAGTTTACAGCATACCAACGCATGAGGACGGCCTTACGCATGAAGATAAGGATGGCCGCTCGGTATGTATAGTCCTGTTTGGATGTTGGTGTATGTAATTACTTTGTTAAGAGTGTGCAATTTCAGTTCAACTTAGGGGCATAGAAATTTCAGTTATTTCTCATACAGAGTTGGTGAATCTAAGGGCTTCCCAGCTATGTTTTCATTACTATGTTCTCCTGGATTGATGTTAGTAGCAGCTGTTCTATTCCCTTTGCAGCAGGATTTTTTTTTTTTTTTTTCATTTTCAACCAAATCGGAATTATTATGGAGTATTAATTAGGTATGCTAGACGTATTGAATATTAGTGAATATGTATTATTAGATAAAAAAGTAATAATTTTTATTTTTCATCCAATGGTCCGAGGTTGGTGTATACTATGGTACGCTAAGGTATATGTACGCTAAGTGTATACTGGTATGTTACAAATGATCTCCCCCATTATTATGTTGTACTATATCTATTATAAAGTTTAAATATTGAGTTTAGTATAACTATGTCTATCTCCAGTGGCGTAGTCAGAAATTCAGTTCAGTAGGGTAAAAAATTACAACTTATAAAAAATTCATTTACATAAAAATATGAATAAGTGCGAATTTTTTTTTTTAAATATTAAAATCGGTACAAATTTATTATTTAAATTTATTTTTTAATTGTGTTAAAATATTAAAAATTATACATATTTACGTTTATGAAGGTAAATATGGATATTTTTATTGATAACTAATATGAAATTATGGTTCTCATTTATCTTAAATTATTGAAATGATCCATATTTGCCCCTTAAAAGTATTAAATAAGAGCAAATTTATACCATTTTAATATCTTGAGAATATTTTTTTTAAAAAAGAAATAAATTTTTAGATGTAAATATATACTATTTTTAATAATTTAAGTATAAATTTAGATTTTATCACTAAAGAATAAAGAATTCATTTAAATATTTTAATGAGTTCATTTAAAAAAAATTAAATTTATAGAGTGATTTTTAATTTTTTTTATAATTAAATGGGGTCATTTTTTTAAAAAAATTAAAACTGTAAGAATAATTTTAAATTTTTTTATAATTGAGTGGGCTCATTTGACCCCACTCAATATAAGGTGGCTACGCCACTGTCTATCTCCATGAATAAATAGATTATCTTTTGATGTAATTGACCAACATTCATATTTTAAATTATGTTTAAAATAAAATTCATATTTCAAAAATGTAGTGATAAAATCTTCCCTATCCCTAATGAAAAAGGAAAAAGATTGTTTACATTTTCAAAAATGAGAGTTTCAGTGATTACATAGAAGTGGGGTTTTCGGAGCCTACTCGTTTAATGTCCGTTTTTTAAAATTAAAATTTAAATTCAGTTTATTAATCACTAGCTAACTGCTAAATTTGCTCGGTTAAACATTAATTATGAGATAAACTATTAAAAAATTACATATATATAATTTTGATTATTCTAAACGAAAATTTTTATCTATTAAATTTAAAAATAAAATATAAGTTATTTAAATTTAATATTAATATATTAAAATAAAAATTATATAAATATTAATTTATCAGCCATACGCTTTTGAAGGTTAGAGTAAAATATGGATGCATTTGAAAATTATCTTTATGTTTATATATGAGTATAGAATTGCATATAAATTTGATTAACTGTTAATCAACCGATTAATTACACATTTAAATTCAAATTCAATTAACTATAGTTTTAAAAATTCAAGTTTATATTTATATTCAATCAGATTCGTTAACTATTAAATTAGTTTGGACTCGATTTTTTAAACCGATTTAACTGTTTTTTTTTTTCAACATAAAAGATTGTTGAGGGAACCTCCATAATGCCTTTCTTTTTCTCATTTATTCTCGAGAATATTGAAATCCCCTATCATGATTTTCCTACCTCCAAAAAGGAACTTTTTGGTTGGTTTTGGGCGAGGAAGAATTCGAACCCTCGACACCGTGGTTCGTATCCACGTACTCTAATTCTTTGAGTTACAGGCTCCATCCCGTCTCTACTTAGAATTGGTTTCCATCATATAATACATTTTTCTCCTTAATGAAAAATTTCCTCTAGACAAGTGTCCTGTTATCTTATTTTATTTTTCCAAATATAGTATGATAGTTGTTTTCTTATTACCCTCAAAAATAATAAAAGGTTTAATACATATTTTTTTTCATAAAAAAGTTTTTTTCACACATCTAAATTTTGCAATAGTTTTATTGCACATTTGATAAAAAAAATGCACTCATTACTTTCTTTTGAGGTGATAAATTACAGGGCAATTTTTTTTTTTTTGGCATCAACAGGCATGCATTAAAATAAAAGATTTCAAAAATCATTTTCTCTATTTGTTTTTTCTTTTAGACCTTTTCATTTTTCCTTCATTAATTTTATCTCTTTTGATTTTTTTTTTTATCTTTTTCTTAACAAAAATAAATTTAATAACTAATGGTTTATGCTTTTTATTTAAAAAATTAATTATATATCAAAGTGAATTTAATGTTTAATTTTTTTATTTCAATTTAAGTAATTATAAATAAAATGCTAACACAAAAATATATTTTTTTTACAGAGGGAAAGAAAGAATGGGTTCAAACTCGATATCTTCTAGCATATAATGCTAGGATTTCTTATTGGCTTAGGTAAGGGTGAGCAAAAAAACTGATGGATTCAGTTAACCGAAAAAAAATCCAAAACCGAATCGATAGATTGGTTAACCGATTGTAATGGACTGGTTAATGGTTAGTGTTTTGAAAAAATCGATATTAATGGACTGGTTAATGGTTTTTGACTCATGTGACTGGTTAACCGAACCGAAACCGAATTTTTAGTTAATTTATTAATTTATTAATAGTTTATAACAATTTATCCTAATTAAAGGTGATCATGTACTTTTTTTTCATTATACTAATTATTTTAAAGTTTTTAAGTTTTTTTAATTGACTATTAGTAAGTATAACAATTTATCTAATTAAAAGTGATTATGGTTCTGTTAATATATTTACTTATTAAATATTAATTTTTAAAAATAAATTTGCTTATATCCACTAAATATTTTCATTTTAACAACAATAATGTTATATTATAGTGAAAAAATTTTAATTTTTAAGTATCTTGAACATTTTAATTTTATTTATGAATATATTTATAATTATAGTGGTTAACCGAAAAATATTGGGCAACCGATCTGAAAATCCGAAACCGATGGACTGGTTAACCGATAGTAATAGACTGATTAATGGACTGGAATTTCAAAAAACCGATATTAATGGACTGGAGCTCATGAACCGGTTAACCGACCATACTCACCCCTAGGCTTAGGGACCAAAAAGATTTAAATTATATTTTTTTAATTGAAAATTTAGATTTATTTTTTCAAAAAAGAAAAATAAATGCATTAAAAAAAATAGCATAAAGGGTCCGGCCCAATTGCATTCAAATTCAATTGTGGAGCCCTAAACCAAGCAACTATAAAACCCTTGTATTAAATCGCCACCGAGTCTCTATCTTCACCCAATCGGCGCTTGCTCTCATTCTCTCTAGGGTTTCTGAAGGACGAGCATAATGGTGAGCTTAATTCTAGTTGCTCTTTGTTCTGGATCTTTGATCTTCTTGTTCGCTTGAATTCAATTGTCGATGTTGTGAATTTATGCATATCTTCATATTTTTCTCGCCCTCTTGCTGTTTCAGTAGTAGATTTTATTTGGGGTTTGAATGTAACAAACAGAGTTAGCTGGTAATTATATGATAAAGCAAATAGACCATGTACGGTTCAGTTTAGAGTTCTCTGTTTGCTATTGAGTTCTTTTTCTTGTTCCCCAAAACAGAAAATGAAAAACTGAAATTAGTATTTGTGATTAGCTTAGAACATTTTATATCATTTTAAAACTGCAACTTCTACTATTTGCCTCCGTTACAGTCACATATAATCATCAGGGATTTGCAGAAGAGATGTTTTTGTAATTTGTGTTAAGTCTTTTGGCAATTGAAAAGAACGTTTTGTGCTCAAAGTCTGTATTTTTATCTGGGATTAGGTATTTACTATCCTTTTTTGTGATTCATTGCTGGGTTTATTTTTATTTGCGTTGGTTTTGAATCAAAGAATGCTGAGTTGGAATTTTGGGCTACCTTAGGCTGGATGACAAATGTTAAATGGCTATTTGTTCGGATGCTCTCCTTATATTACCGTTTAATCATCTCCTGTTAGTTTTGTAGTGTTTAATAGTTAGTCTTGTTGTGTAGGTGAACGTTCCCAAAACAAAGAAAACTTACTGCAAGAACAAGGATTGCCGCAAGCACACCTTGCATAAGGTCACACAGTACAAGAAGGGGAAAGATAGCCTTTCTGCTCAGGGGAAGAGGCGATATGATCGCAAACAATCAGGATATGGTGGGCAGACAAAGCCTGTTTTCCACAAAAAGGTAATAACTAATATGCATTTGTTTTCTGCATTTTCGTTTAGTAATCTGAGCATGATTGATTGATATGATAATAGATATTCGGCTTAATTGTTTTAGCATCAATCCAATCCATAAATGCAAGGAGGTAGCAGGTCTAACCTTTTGAGTTTTTGGTAATTTTCGTGCAGGCTAAAACCACCAAGAAGATTGTTCTGAGGCTCCAATGTCAAGGCTGCAAGCATGTGTCTCAGCATCCAATTAAGGTCCATTTTTATAAAAACTTTTGTGTGTGTGTTGCACTCGTAGCTGTATACATCAATGTTGTTATGTTGGTAGCAAATTACTAATTGGGTATTGTTTCTGCAGAGGTGCAAGCATTTTGAGATTGGTGGAGACAAGAAGGGAAAGGGAACTTCTCTTTTCTAAATGCAATTTATTTCAATGCGTTTTATGTAGTACTTGCACTCTGTTGCTCAAGCTGGACCCAAGCTAGTGTTTTTGTTTACCTTGTTTGTCGGTTTCTCATTTTGTGATTGCTAGACATGTTTATGATATAATTGTTTTGAATGTCTCCATTATATTTGAACGATACTACTTTGTGTTAGCCAAATACTTGAAATTGCTTGCAAACATGTGGGTGGATAGTATGGTGGCTGGCGAAGTTTAATGCGTCCAAGTGATTTGAGGTGCATGTATTGAATTGGCTGCTGTGCTTTACCATTTTAGCTGTTGTTATAACCTAAAGCTATTGTAAGATGTGAATTGTTGAAAAAACTGCATAGATGACCGCATAGAAGGTTTTTTTGTTGTGGGGAAAAGTCAAGAACGTGGGTGAATAATACCCAGGACGAGCACATTTTAGGCTGTCAAGTTTGAGCAGCTAGGAAATTGTTGACCATCTCAATAAACCGTTGACAAGCATCTAAGCGATCAAGTGTGTTAACCATCTCAGTATCCATCTAAACTAGGAAATTGTTAACCATATCAATAAACTGTTGACAAGCATATGCACTGGTTGTTTCCTCTGCTCTCCAAGGCATCGACTTGTGTTTTTCTTTTTACCAAGAACTTTATGAATGGGCAAGTGATAAGGTCAATGTGCAAGTCTATTCTCTTTACTAAGAATTTTATGGATGGGCAGGTGTTAAGGTCAATATATAAGTCTAATATATTTTAATCATAATTTTTTTTTAAGTAAAATAAGTAAAAACATTTACTAGAAATTTTCAAGTTTCTAATCAATCTTTTTCACAATCTTTTACAGAGGAATCCTTATAAAATAATTATAACGTAAAACTAAAATCAAATTGAGAAATCCTTCTAAAATAATTATAACACAAAACTAAAATCAAATTAAGGAGAATGATAAATTGAAAGTTTACGTCTCAAGAGACAATGTGATTTTCAAATTTCTATAAACCTTTTTGAATCAAAAAATAATTCTTACTTATAGCTAAATATCTATTATAGTCATTACATATCTAAAATTAGCCGCTAGAAACAAAATATAACTAACCATTATTTTATCTTTTCGTGAAAAGTAGAAAATATTATTTTTGAAAAATATTTTAAAATATTTTTGATAACACAGCAAATATCATTTGTTTTTAGATCCATGAAGGCGGCTCAAATATTGGCAAGGCCCAAGGTTCACAAGGCGAAGCAAACAGGCACAAGCCCCAAGGAGAACCGATCGGACGACGTGACATCCCGTCCCATCAGCCGCCTGACGCAAGGCAATGCTCATCTCAATCTCTTGCTCGCTGCCACTTCGCCGGATACCTACTCTGACAGCCAGAGATCACTCCCCTAGGCACTCAAGTGCCCCTCAACATCTCTTATAAATAGCCCAGCCAGCGATAGCCTCAGGTATTGAACATTGAGCACTCTCTCTCTAAACTTTCTCTCTCTAAAATTACTGACTTAAGTTTCAGAGTACTTACGCCCGGTCCAACCGGGCATTCTTCCTTACAGGTCGCTCTCAGCCGATCGGTCGTTCCCTCCCTCTCCAGATAAAGACAATTCAGGCTTTATCATTTGGTGCTTTCGTTGAGAGGCATGGCGAGCTCCAGATCAAATGAAGACGCGACCCCCATGAATTTTGACCATGATCATGATGACCGTGCCAACCCCGGCACCTCCTAAGGTGGGGAAAGGCCCATTGGCTTCCCAATGGAGACCACCCCCTTTCCCGAAGCGAGCGATGCCGCCTTCGAGTATTCAGAGGACTTGCTTGTTACTGTCCGCGACATGCGCGCGATACTCGACGACTTCACCAAGAATATAGTTCAAAAGCTTCAAAAAGGCAAAATGCCTGATGTTTCTGAAAGAGTCCGCGGGGATTACCCCATGGACGAAGACTTCAGAAAAAGAAGAAATAAAGGAATCACCATCAGCGAGCCAAGAGCTCGAAGCGGGGAAAAGCGTCGCATGGAGATGTTAGGACGCTACGACAAAGGTAAAGGAGTAGCGTCCTTAGGTAAAGACTCTTCTCACCACCCCTCAGAGTCCTCCGTTACCAGCGACGAGGACGATCCGTCTTTCTTGTGTACACCTAGCCACTCTGCTTCTAGGAGTTCCCATCAGGACCTCAGCTTAGCCCTCCTGAGCAAGGGAGACAAGTGGCTAAAACGGAAGTTGGGGCAGTTTGGGTTGACGGGTCCTAAAAGGAGCGCGCCCGAAGGAAGGGCTCCCAAAAGCAAGGCCTCCCCATTCTGCAAAGAAATCATGGAGTTCGAGATGCCCCCCAAATGGAGAAAGTTCCACATGGGTAAGTATACAGGTAACACTGACCCCACCGTCCACGTAACTAAATTTTTGCTAAAAGTGCAGGCATGTAGCCGCGATGAAAGGGCCATGTGCCGAATCTTCCCCAACACGCTTGGGGGGAGAGCAGCGAGATGGTTCTGGCAGCTCCCCGAGGGGTCGGTCACCTCTATATGGCAGATTAAAGAGCTTATCGCCGCGCAATTTGGGACTGTAGCGCCAGCATCCGAACCGGCTGTCGGCACGGACAGTTCTTACAGACGAGCCGATGAAAGCCTAAAGGATTATGTTGATAGGCTCTAGGCCGCTGTCGCGGAAATGAAGAGCTTAAGCGAGCAAGTGGCGATGACCGCCCGTGCAAAATGCTCTCCTGACCGCCCTTCACCTCAGCGTGCACCGACACCAACTCCATTGGATTTTTGTGACCTCATGGATTGGGCCGAACGGAACACCCGAAAGGAGGAAGCCAGGAGAACAGGCAGAGCCAGACCAGACAGTATAATGAGCAGGCTCCAGTATCCGAACGGACGCCCATTTATAAGAGGGAGAGTAGCTGACCGGCTCGAAAACCTGCGACGCAGAAGCAGGGGGAAGAGAGCAGAAAGCGGATCTTCAGGAAGGACGAGGGATCTAACGCCTCAAGGCTTCACCCCGCTAAACACAAGGCCCTCCAAAGTGCTAGCGTGGATGGAAAAGAACCACCACACAATTAACTGGCCCAGGAGGATGTCAAACCGGAGCAGGCACAGGAGAAATGAAAGTCTGTATTGTGAATTCCACAAAGACGTTGGTCATCCCACCGACTAGTGTAACTCACTGCTCAAGGAAATTGAGTACCTGATACAAAGAGGCGCTCTTCAAAGATTCGTCCGACCGGTCAGAGAGGCAAGTCCCTGTAGACGACCGAACCCTAAGCTCCGCTATAGCTCAGACGAGGAGCGACGAAACCCTCGAAGTGCCGGCCCAAGTAGGTCAAACGCAGGTACGATATTTGTTATTTCAGGAGGATCGGCCTACGCGGAGGAGCTCTATAAAAAGAAGAGGGGGAAGGGAGTATACCTCTCCCAGGCAGCCGAGCAGTCCATGCCCGTTACAGTGTCCAGCGAGGATGCCAGGGACATTGCGCTTCCCCACGAGGACACACTTGTCATCAGGGCACGCATCAACAACTTTGATGTTAGGCGGATCCTGGTAGACAACGGCAGTGCCGTGAACGTGCTCACCCTGCAAGCATACAAGGCGATGGGACTGCCGATCGAAGAGCTAAAGCCGAACGCCATGCCGCTGATCGGCCTAGGCAATGCCACCGTCCCTGTAGCTGGATCGGTTGAGTTTTTCGTTGAGCTCGGACAGGAGGTGACGGTCCACACTTGCAAGGTAAACTTTATGGTAATTGATTTAATATTTGCCTATAATGCCATCTTTGGCAGGCCCTTGCTTGTGCAAACAGGAGCCGTCACCAGTGTTCGATACATGGTGATGAAGATCCCCTCAGGGCATGGTGTTGCCATCGTGAGAGGGGACCAAAAAGCGTCCCGAGAAGCCTACGTCACGATGATCAAGCAGCAAAAAGAAGCTTGTTGACTGTGGGTTAGAGGGCCGATGCGCCCCTAGACGACCCAAAAGAGGATAAACGCTATATAAGCGCGTACCCCCGGATAGACATAGCCTAAAGGCACATGTCTCCGGCTGCGGGAGCCCTCTCAGTCTTTGTAATATTGTACTGGTCTCTCTCTCTCTCTTCATCAATAAAAGAATTCTTTCATGGAATCTTCTTATTGTAAAGGCATCATATGCCACGACTGTTACGCTAGTCTCGATGCACATTCCGAGTCGAAAATGCAAAAGTCGAACTGTCTTAATCGAATTCGATATGTGTTAACACCTCAGAGCAATAAGCTCATTGCGCGCTCGACGGCCCGTCCGATTTGGATTGCAGAAATGGTCGATCGGGTTCGCACGGATCAATGAGATTTCGATCCAGCGCCGCTAATATGGTCAATGGCAGGCCACTTGCTCCCTGTTCGGATCTATCGACGGGTGCAGCAAGGCTCGATCTTCTCCCAAGCCTACATACTATGTCGCTCATCTAGCCAAGGGCAGGCCATCGCTCCCCGTTCGGATCTATCGACGGGTGCGGCAACGCTCAACACTACACGAGGCATACACTTACGCAGCGACCCCAGGCCACCATGCAATTTTATGCAACGGCCACGAGTCAACATGCGACACTTACGCAGCGACCCTCGGCCACTATGCAATTTTATGCAACGGCCACGAGTCAACATGTGATACTTACGCAATGGTCCCAAGCCAATATGCAATTTTATGCAGCGGCCACGGACCAATATGCGAATGAAGACCACGGCATCGGACCTCGGGATTCCCGATTGATTCGCCGACTGCCTCGCCCTTCCAAATTCTGGAAGTATACAAGGCTAGATTCTAGCTTTTTACGATTCAGGAAGTATGTGCAAATTACACGAGTTATTTTCAAATTAATGCCAGTAAGTCAATGTGTTTGATTATATTAACCAATCGGACATGCCATGATTGTAAAAAAAAAACAGGAAGAAAGAAGGCGGGGAACTTTATCGAAAAAAGCTCCGAGTGTATGTATACAATTTACAAAAATAATTACAGGAAGAGCTGCAAGGAAAAGAGAAAACTAGCAAGAAACTCCTACATCTCTATATCTACAAAATTCTCGCGGCTAGGAGGATCAGCGGTCTGTACGATGTCCTCCTTGGCGACGGCTTGAGAAGGGTCGGAGGCAAGGCCAGCAGCTCCCGCTCCCCTTTCAGAGACAGGCCCCCCTGAAGGAAGGACAGTCAGATCGGATGCAGGCCCCTCGGAAGGAAGTCCCTCATGCTCGTCCCCGGGCGGCGGCGGTATGAAAGGATCGGTCTCGGGTGGAGGAGGTATAACGGGCTCGTTCCCCGGACGGACCTCTGAACTAGTCCCAGGAGGAGAGAGTCCCGTGCCTGGACCTTGGGAGGTTATACCCTCTTCGGGAGCATCGTCCTCTTCGTCGCTTGCTGGTGGATCGGGCAGTGCAGCTGAGTAGTTCATCCATCCGAAGTCAATGTCTGGAAAGCGCCTCTCGGCCTCATAAACCAGACGGCCGAGCACCTGCGCCTGAGCCTCAGCAAGTTCGTCAAGTAGACGCTCCCTCTGATCAGCAACTTCCTCCTCGAGCTTCCTATCCCAGGAATTCTCTTTCTCCCCTAAGGAAAGCTTCAAAGACTCCGCCTCCCCACACGCTTGATCGGCCTCTGCTTTCAACCTGGTGTTCTTGGCAGCCAGATCCTTGCATTCAGCATCCAACCTAGTTGCGTCCGCCTCGAAACGCAGATATTGAGCAACCTCAGCAGCCAGACGTGCGGCCTCCCCCTTCAGTTTGTCCACCTCCCCCTGTCGAGCCTTCAACTCTTGGGACTTCTGGTGGACCTCCTTCCTCAAGGCCACCGTCTCCGAGTGGGAAGCTTCGGACCGCTTCCTCACCTCCAGCACCTCATCTCGGAGGGAGGAGACCTCTTCTTGGGCAGCCCGAGCAGCCTCACGATGGGCAAGAGCCTCCGCCCTGGCATTAGCTCCTTCCTCGGCTTTCGCCCGCCAAGTGTCGGCCATCAGAGCAACCCGTTGGGACCTCCTGGCTACCTGGAAAGAGAGAAAGAGGAGAAGAAATATAAGGGACTGAGAAAAGAAGAGATTCGAAAAGATAGAAGAGCAGAAAGGTGAGGCCTTACGTCCATTAGCTGGTGGCTTATAGCCTGCGTCTCTCGGTAGAGTTGGCGGGCATCCCCAACCTCCCTGCGGTCCTCATCCCGAAGGAGAACCTGGCAAATGGAACCGACCACCTAGTTGAGCGACCAATCATCGCCGAAGTTTTCCCTCAAGAAGTCCCCAAAGAGAGAGGAATGCCTGCCGGACCGCCTGGACACGTCCCCTTGTTGGGTGCCTTTCTCCCTGGAGGCCACCCGAGCGTCCGCTTCTGCCACCAGCTCGGTCACCCTCTGCCTAGCCCTTTCTTCCAGCTGCTGCTGAGCGACCATGTCCAGGTGCGTTGCCCTCTCCTGAGACATCTACCTCAACGCCTGGATATCGGGAGGGCTCATTGCTCCGGGCACCTCCTCCTCCCCCTCGGGCTCGTCCCCCACAATGTGCTCCCTATGAGAAACCTGAGCCGAAGGTTCTGGAACGATTGGGGTTTGATTAGGCAACGGAGCAGGAGGAGCGTGAGCCGATCCAGCAAGAGCAGCATGCATAGAAGCGGAGGCGACAGGGGCAGTGGTAGTGGAAAGAGCTAAGGCCTCCTTCTGGGTCTCGATCTCGGCTTTTTTCCTAGCCGCGATCTCGGCTTTCTCTTTGGCTGCGGCCTCCCTTTGGGCTTGTGTCATGTACTTCCTCCTCTTGTGGCCCGCCTTTGCCCCCTGAGCGTCCACCTGGGCCAACCTCTTAGAAGAGGCCCGATCGGCCAGCTCCTGCGCGGTGCTGTTTCCCCCGGCCATTTCGGCTGCATCAAAAATACAAAAGATAAGTTCTCTCATTAAATATCTATTTTCAAATGCAAATAAAATGCTTTATGCTTATAAAATTGCGGCCAGGCCAATCCTAACGCTCACGTTCGGCAGTTACCCTTGCCTTGGCGCGGATCCCCTGGAGCGACTCCAGCAGCTCCTTGGACTCGTAAGGGCCTCCCTTCTGAGCCACCGCATCCATCAGCTTCTGGATGTCGGCGTCATGAAGTGATTGCCCGACGGCTTGGTCCTTCAAGAGCCTCATTCCAGCCGACCGGGCGAGACTTACCCCAAAGCCGCCCTTTCTCCCCACCAAGAAGTACCTTTCGCGGAAACCCTTCATCGAGGTGGGGATGTTGATCAGCTTTTTCTTTGGTCGGTTAGTGAAGAAGTACTCCGACCCGTCGCTCCGGCAGGAGATGTAAAAGAAATATGTGAAGAGGTCGAGGGTTGGAACCACTCCCTCCAAGAGGCACAGCACTTTAAAGCAAGCCACCGACCGCCAGCCGTTCGGATGAAGCTCGTAGGGGGCGAGACCGTATCCCTCCATTACGGCGATCTCAAAGACACAGAAGGGAAGTTGCATCCCGGCGTCGAGGCTCCATAAGTGGCAAATGAACCACTCGCTGTCGTCCTCTATGAACAGCCCCTCCCATACCGACATAGAATCTGGACAAGGCACCACCGATACATCCGATGAAAAATCATACTTGGAAGAAACCTCGGCCACCTCTTTTGCCGTTAAGCGGAAGCATTGCTCAACCGCAGATTGGTTCTTGTACCCGTCCAAGAAGGCTCTGCTCGGTGTCGTACTGCTGCTAGAGGCCATTTGAAGGAAAGGGAATGCAAGACAAGGAATGATAGAAGAATGGATGCAAAAAAATTTTTGAAGACAGAAGGCAAAGGAGGAAGAAGGAATTTACTTACTTGGCGATGGAAGGTGTTGCAAAGAAGAAACTGAAAAGGGGTTTGCTACAGATCAATGGAAGACGAGAGGAAATTTTGGTAGAGTTTCGCTAAGGATTGTAAAAAGTGAGAAGAGAGAGGCTCAGAGAGAGCCTATTTATAGGCCCAGACCTCTGGAATATGTCGACGACCTCGCCGCTAAGATGTTGCCACGTGCCAAATGTATTATGGCTCTGCAGAGAACGAAGCGTCGCCCTCGGTGCACGCATGGCAATTAATGGGAAGACAGCTGTACGAACAGGCGCGCCTTTTCGACTGGCCGCCCCTTCAAATTTCAAAGTCCCGCCAGCGGACACCCCCGGGTCGGAACGGCTCAAGCGGCGTTTCATCCTAACGAGACTTCAAAGGCAACTTCATGCCCGATCGGACCTGTTGAGGGGGGGACAAGTGATAATACATCAAATATCATCTGCTTTTAGACCCATGAAGGCGGCCCAAACATTGGCAAGGCCCAAGGTTCACAAGGCGAAGCAAACAAGCACGAGCCCCAAGGAGGACCGATCGGACGACGTGACATCCCGTCCCATCAGCCGCCTGACGCAAGGCAGTGCTCATCTCAACCTCCTGCTCGCTGTCACTTCGTCGGATACCTACTCTGACAGCCAGAGATCACTCCCCTAGGCACTCAAGTACCCCTCAACATCTCTTATAAATAGCCCAGCCAGCAATGGCCTCAGGTATTGAACATTGAGCACTCTTTCTCTAAGCTTTCTCTCTCTAAAATTACTGACTTAAGCTTCGGAGTGCTTACGCTCGGTCCGACCGGGCATTCTTCCTTACAGGTCACTCTCAGCCGATCGGTCGTTCCCTCCCTCTCCAGATAAAGACAATTCAGGCTTTATCAATTCTTTTTTCGATCTTTTTAATACATTTTCTGATCACCATTCTAATAGAATTTTGGACACCTATTTTGTTACAGCAGAAAATCATTTTTTTAACATATCTTAACGCATGTAGAACTAGTTTTATTCATTAGAAGAGCTTTATGATGCATGAATATATACAATACACTCCTCAAAAAGATTTTATAAAATGATACCCTAACTTCTTGGAACATCTTTAGAACTTGAACTTTTAAACTCTTCATGCATTTTGCTTGCAATTTTTAATTGAATCTTGCATATTTTAGTGGAGTTAAGCTAAAATATAATCACTTAAAATAGAATTCTTACAAAATTTGATTATCATCGAAGATATATAGTTTTTTTTTATTAATAAATTTTATATTATGTATTTATTCTATATATTTATTTTTTAAGAATTGCCATATTTCACATTTGTATTCATACTAGTATGCGAAATCTGTACTTATGCAAATCGGTTGAAAAGATGCTTTATTTTATTTTATTTTTATAAGAAAGTTTCATTTAGTTGCCTCTAAATTACTTGAAGGTCAGGCTGAGGGAGAAAAAAAAACGGTTAATCGAAAAATCAGATAAAAATTGAACCGATTTTTCAGTTAATTGAAACGACAATTTCGATTTCGGTTAATAGTTTTTTCGGTTTTGACCTATGGTCTAAAAAGTCCAATGGTTTTGGTTAACTGACTATTTTAATTATTATTTTTTTTTTATTTTGGTTCGATTTTTAATTCAGATTTTGTAATTTGGATACGGGTTAACCGTTACACGGTTAACCAGTTCAAATATATATATATATATATATATATATATATATATATATATATATATATATATATATATATATATATATATATATATATATATATATATATATATATTATGCCTTGAAAAATTTTATTTTTTTTTATTTTTCTCTAAAATATTTAAACTATATTTTTATTTTTATACCTTAAATTTTTGTATTTTTCTATAAAATTTATACAATATTTTAAATTATATTTAAATTATATTATTCTCTTTAATTATATAGAATAACATTTATATAAAGTAATCAATTAACTTTTTTATACGTTATTTTTCAGTTAATCGAACCGGCAGTTTTTATTTCAGTTAATATATTGTAGTTTTTCCGGTTTCAATCCATGGTCTAAAAAGTCCAATAGTTTTGATTAATCAACCATTTTAACTATTATTTTCGATTTTGGTCCGGTTTTCAATTTTATTTTTGTAATTTGGATAACTATGCCTTAAAAACCCTAAAAAATTTTATTTTTTTATTTCTCTCTAAAATTTACATATAGCAATATTTTAACGTATATTTAAATTATATTTTTATTTTTATATCTTAATTTTTTGTATTTTTCTCTAAAATTTATATAATATTTTAAACTATATTTAAATTATGTTATTCTTTTTAATTATATAAAGTAATATTTATATGAAGTAACCAATTGACTTTTATATATGTTATTTTTTTTATCATATATATTAGTTTCCATATTTTACTTAATAACATTTAATTAAATTTTCTTCTATTTTAGAATCTATATTTTAACATTTGATATTGTCCAAATTATTTTTGACTTAGAATTAAGCATGCTAATTTCTAACAAATATAAAATTCATTTTATAATATTATCTATTAATTTGTTGAACAAAAATTTTAACTAGTATATTATATTTATTTTGTGATTTTTATTTTGAATTATTTTACATATTTGAAATTAAATTGAATTTTGTCTATTTTTTTTTATAATTGTATGTTATAAATTGTAATGGTTAACCGAAAATATTGATTAACCAAACCGAAAAAATCGAAACCGATGGACTGATTAATCAAATATAATAGACTGATTCACGATTAATGATTTTAAAAAATTAATGTTAATGTACTGATTAATTTTTTTTTTCTAATGGATCGGTTAACTGGTCTATACTTATTCCTACTTGAAGGTCTCTTTCTTTCTTTCTTTTAACTATATTTCTTGTGAATTCGTTTAGTGTAAATTAAGCTAGTAATTTATCATGGTTTGGTAATCATAAAAATATTAGAATTATATAAATCCTTATTCACACATTATTGATTCAATTCTGAATTCGATCTAATCTATGCATTCGTAAAGTAACATTGTATCCATGTTACCCATATTTCCTTTACATTAAACTCATTAAGCTCCAAATACACTTCCAATGGCATTGTGGTTGGCACTAACAATGCCACTTGGAACAATCGGCAAATTATTAAATGTAAATTAAAGTTCCCCACATTTTTGTTTTCTTTTTGTTTTGAAATGAAAATTCTTTATGGTTAATTAACTAAAGATTGTTCTCAAAATAATAATAAAAAAAAGATATTTTCATAAGTTGGCATCAGCCTGGTTTGACAAATTCATTGAGTGTAGTTGTTTAACTGTATATGTTGATCAGCCGGCTTTGGAAAATATCATCAGGGCTACAATTTAAAAAGAATCTTATCTTTACTGATTTAAGTCAATTCGGCAATTACTATTCTCGTTATGAAAACCTTAAATGAAGAAATAGAAAAGATATATTTGCAAAAATTATAAAATGATAACAACTATTCTTGATACATAGAAGCTTAAATGTTTTAAGAAGGAAATAGTTACATACTCAGGGGTTGATTTTACTGATGGTCATCGAATAATTTTTTCTTTCAAAAAAGTCATTGAACTTAAAACCATTATACACAAAAGTCATTATGAACGGATTTCAGTCACCGGAATCTGTTCATAATGACTTTTGTGTATAATGATTTTAAGTTTAATGACTTTTTTGAAAGAAAAAAATTATTTAGTTACTTTTTTGTAATTTTGGTATAAGTTCAATGACCATTAGTGAAATGATTTTAAGCAGCTAAATTTTCTTGTGACCGGAATCCGTTTATAATGACTTTTGTGTATATTAGTTTTAAGTTCAATGACTTTTTTGAAAGAAAAAATTATTTAGTTACTTTTGCGTAATTTTGGTATAAGTTCGATGACCACCAGTGAAATTAACTCCATACTCAGTACTCTTATATTTTTAATCGAGTACCGGCTATCGGATCAACTCCTAGTGATCCGTCCTTATATATATGTGTGGCAATTAAGAATGAGGATTAGGCATTTAGGGATGCATAATGTTATTATATAATTATATAGTATCCAAATTCCCATCTATCCGAGAGCTAAGGTTACTAGAGCTAAGGTTACTATCTTCTGTGGGCCATTTTGAAATAATAATGTAATTTATTAGATTAATATAAAAGTGAAAATGCTAATTAGGGAAATTAGAGATGAATTAATTAATTCTGAACCAATTAACCAAAAATTGTCAGTTTCTTTAGCTTCGTTGCTTACCATATAGAAACCGCGTTAGATTTAAAATTAATTAATAATTATAAGATTTGCCCCCACATAAATCTATTGTAATGTAGACAAAATTACCTATCAGCCTTACGAAAGATTTGACATAATTTGAATTTAAAATTTCACGGCCTTGAAATTTTTTTATTTAGATTGTATTTAGGCGAAATTTATAAACCAAACTTATAGTGTATTGACACTTATACATATTAATCATTATTTTATTTGTTAACTAATTTTACATATTAATTTGATTTATGAATTTTTTTTAGACTATATTTAGACAATACTTACTTGGCATAAAACTAATACCATTAATTTAAAATTTATTTTACTTAATTATATTATGCTATAAGCTTGATTATATATATATATATGCACCTATCAACAAATTAATAACTTTCATTTATATGATACGTAATAAAAATTATTTTTTTATTTTTAAAAAATGAGATAAGATGGTAGCGTCAATTTTTTTCTTAATTAAAAATTTTATGTTCGAGTTTTGAATATGACGTATTTTTAAATAATTAGATGCAAGTGTTTCCTTCTCTTTATGAACTTATCCATTATGAATTGTAATAGTAAATTTTGAAAATTGAATTATTATAAAGTAAATTATTACTTATTTGGACTTGATATGTAATGACAAAAATATAAGTTAAGCCTAATAAGTAAATGACAAAAATAAATAAAATATTAATTGAAACAGATCATATCTAGTTCATATAAACGCACGAGTGGGATGATTTCAATCTAAGATTTTATAATCATTATAAGTTAAGCCAAGATTTATATATATATGTATAGTGATCTAAAGCTTCTACACAAATCATAATTAAGCAAAACCCAAATGGCTATTTTGCTAAGCTCAACCTTAATCAATTCCAAACCATTTCTTCCTCATAATCCAAACCCTAAAAACCACAATCGTCATGGGTTTGTAATTTCATGCAAATCCACCATAACTACAACTGCAAACTTGTACAAGATTTTATCTTTGAACCCTAAAGAATCAAACCAAGAAGAGATAAAGAAGGCTTATAGGAGCATGGCCATGAAATATCATCCTGATCAAAATTCTTCAATGAGCAAAGAAGAGTCCACAAGGAGATTTATTCAAGTTCACGAAGCTTATAAAATATTATCTGATCCTATTTTACGTGAAAATTATGATAATGAATTGTTATTAATGGGTAAGACAAAGAAAGGTTTTAGGGCAACAATAACAATGGCTGATTTTGAGGATTCTTCAAGAAATAGATGGAAAGATCAACTTGTTGAGTTAAAGAGAAGGTCTACTCACAAACAAGGTTCTTGGGCTAGTAAGATGATGGGCTCTCAAAATATTTATTAATTAACATAAACCCCAAATTAATCAGTTTTTCGGGTTTTTTTTTTCTCCCTAATTATTATTTATTCATATTTTTTAATCTTTTGTTATTAATTTTTTTTTTAAATATATATGACAAGTCATGAATGTAGGAATCACACAAGAAAGTTGATATTTGTGCTGTCCTATTTTCTTATTATAAATTAAGATGGATTTTGAGTAATGGCATTAACCTTGTGAAATGCAACATTGATGGTGTCGTATTTGCCAGTTAGAATAGATGCAGCTTCAGTGCCAATTTGCGGAGATGATGAAGGCGGTTTTATTGAGAAATCTTTTTTTTATTATTATTTTTTATTTTTTATACTTTCCACTTTTAACTGTCAAATAAACTAATATTACTATTTAAAATATGATTTGACGGTCAAAAAATGAAACGTAAAAGCTTTATCCATTTTATTGAAGGCATTTTATTAGGTCATCTTATTGGTAGCTATGTAGCTTGTGTGAGTCCCAAATCTACTTAATTCAACAATTTGAGTCCTAAATATACTCAAGATAGGAGGTTGAATTAAATATATCGGATTTTTCTTAATATACAAAGTGAAACAATGTAGAACAGTTATGAGGGTTAATTTCATCCAACTTATAAAACTATTCTACTTTTAACCGAAAAGTTATAAAATAAAATTTTTTAACAAAAAAATACCTGAAATTAGAAAAATATTTCAAAAAGGTTATTTTGGTTGGATTTCGAGAGGAATCCTACCGAAAATAGGCCGTCACATCAGCTTGCCATATGGGATGGGTGCCATGTCAGCCGCCACATCATGACTAATGAGAAGATGTCATCTGTAAAAATTTTGTTTTTAAATGTTTTTACATGTTGGATCTTTT
Source organism: Excoecaria cochinchinensis (assembly GCA_947683425.1). NCBI lineage: Eukaryota > Viridiplantae > Streptophyta > Magnoliopsida > Malpighiales > Euphorbiaceae > Excoecaria > Excoecaria cochinchinensis. The sequence continues at coordinate 11,311,074 of CANTUQ010000050.1, forward strand.
CATTAGTCATGATGTGACGGCTGACATGGCATCTATTCCAAGTGGCAGTTTATATCTCATACACTTGGATGGAACGAGGTGATGTAACATGCTAACAAGAATTTTTGGTAGGAATTCTTTCAAAATTTGGCCAAAATGAATTTTTTGAAATATTTTTTTAAGTTTTGGTATTTTTCCTTTAATTTTTTTTTTTGACTTTTCAAGTTAAAAGTAGAATAATTCAATTACCATAGTCGAAATTGAGCCCGATTATTAATATAAAGTACATAAACAAATAGATTTAGATCATTTAAAACATTTCTTTTTAAGAAATTTGATCAAATCTTTTTCCAATATTTTTAGCTCATGTGGCTGAAAACAACTTTGATATATTACTTGAAAATCTTTTGCAAAACTGATTCATTAAAATAAGCTAAGCAATCACATGATAAAGCACCATGAGCAAACATAGAGCAGTAAACAATAGTTCTATAGACCACCATATATCGTAAGGCGGCAGCCTGTAATATATAATAGTTATATAGAGCATCAGTTTAAAATAAAATTAAAAGAGAGTAAAGGAATAAAGTAGATGACACAATAATTTATAGAGGTTCAGTTCCTTGCCTACATCATTTTTCTTAAAGAATCCCTCTTAAGAGTTTATCTTTTTTTTAATGTGATTTTATTTCACTAGCAAGAGTAAAAAGGCATTTACATAAAAAAAAAAAAAATTCAAGTCTTTTTTCCAAGTAAAAGACTTATAAATATTTTGCCATTTTTTCCAAGTAAAAGAACTTAAAACACTTGCTAATTTCTTTCCTTAAACTCTAGCAACCTAACCTCACTAATCTCACAATTTTATAAAAAATCTCACTAACATGATTACAATATAAGCTATATATTATCACTTTAAAGATATATGATCGTGAAAGTCCACAATGAGATGAAACTTACAACAATTGAAATGCTCGAAACAAAATTGTTTCAACTCTATCTCTTAATACTTAACTAAGAGGCCTTTTTATAGCTTTAAAAAATATTATCATTTACTGTAAAAATCTTTTCAAAATCATTTCTAGTTTGATTGTGATAAGAAAACCGATTTTATTCCCTTAAGAATATTTATAGCTGTTTGGATTAATTAAAAGTGTGGGGGTGTCTAGTAAAAGTTATGCTATTTGATGCTATTTATGGTTCAGATTATGCATTTTGGAAAGGAGCCATTAAAGTAGAACTTGATTCTATTTTGAAAAATATTACTTGGAAATTGGTTGCATTTTGTTAGATTTTGAACAAAAAATTTAAATGGGCATTGGATTTGAAAAATTTTAAAAGATTAAAAATCGATTTGGTCCTTTTTCTTAATTTAGGGGCTAAAATGAAAATGGAATAATAGGTTGGGGGATTTTAGGAATTAACCTATTTTATTTGTGATTTGAATAAAAATATAATATAATCACGATGGAGATTACAAAGATCACATTTTATTACAAAATTATTGGGTGAATATATGGGGAAACAGTCCAGGTTGGTTTGGTCGGGTTACAAATTAGTTAAAATTTTCTTGGTCATAAACAATTCGGATCGGGTCGAGTTGGATCATGATATAAATAAATAATTGTTAAATGGATCACGTAAGGGTCAAGTTTTATAACAATTTTTAATCTTTTAAAAAAATTAAAAATGAAAAAATATGCATGCATAATCTATAAAAAATAATTGTTTTTATTTTCAAATTATTTAAAAAATTTCTGCAATATAAACTGTCACAAGAAGATTATATATAAATTGGGTCATATAAATCACATAACGGATTGAACTACGTTACTTTGCAGGTCCAACTAGTCGAGTGATAAAATGGTCATAGATGGATCGAATAAAGTTTAAATAACATTATTATGAGTGGATTGTATTGGATAAAAATCTAACTCCTATAGGTTGTAAAATCTGCGTGGATTTAAAGAAATTGACTTGATAACTGTAACTTACGATTATTTTAAAATGATTTAAATCATTACGAAATTAATTTCACAACAATTACAAACCATTCTTATTTCTTTGATCCGATGTGAGATCTCTTTAATGCATAATTCATTGAAACAATAGAAAATTAGAATTTATTTTGTGCCTTTGGAGATACGCCTGCTAATTCTTCTCTTTTCTAACTATATTTAATTTTCTTAGACAATTTATATACTCTCAAGCGAGCCCTCATGCAAAACACTCACATTTTATATTGAGACGTGCTAAAGAATGATATTTCTTTTAAATAATAATAATAATTAATAATTAGCATATAAAAAGTCCATGTTAAAGAGGCATCTCAGCCTATAAATAGCAGCATATCAGCTCCAACATTTCCCACACAAATCAAACAGCATTATCTTAATTAGGATTATCTTCTCTAATTAATCTGAAATTAATTAAGGTTGTACAATTAAGATGGGCATCATTACTCTTGAAAACGAGGTGGCCACAGCAATCCCAGCAGCAAAGGTTTTCAAAGTGTCCGTGCTTGAAGCTGATACCATTATCCCTAAGATTCTGCCTCAAGCCACCATTGAGATTATTGAAGGAAATGGAGGGCCTGGTACCATTAAGAAGACTACCTCTGCTGAAGGTATATACATGATTTTAGTTTATACATATACAATTAATTCTTCCAATAATCATATATTTAATTAAAATATATAAAAATGCAGGGTATGTGAATCACAAGATTGAAGCAATAGACGAGGAGAACATGACATACTCATACACTGCAATTGGAGGTAATCCATGGCTGGAGAGTTTAGACAAAGCATATTGCGAGTTCAAAATATCAAGTTCTGGAGATGGTGGATCCATTATTAAAAGCACTTCCAAATACTATCCTAAGGATAATGCTGTGCTCAATGAAGACCAAATTAAGGCTCGCCATCAGAAATTCATTGGCATTTTCAAAGTTGTTGAAGACTATCTCTTGGCTAATCCCCATGACTTTAACTAATACCTTGCACTTAATCTCCAGTTTGAAAGTCACTCGAAGTTGGCTGTGAAGCTTCATCTTTTATCTCTCTCTTTTTCTTTCTTCTTTGTACTTTTGATTTGGGCCAAATGACTTTTGGTCTTGTAATAAAATTTGGAGTTATATTGAATTGAATTTATGGCTTGTTTTGTACCATTTCAATAGTAATCAAGGAATAAATTGTGTCAATAACCAATGAAATTTCCAAAATTGTAAATCCGTTCGATTTTGGCTATTGATGTAAAAGAATTTCGATTATCGGTATGGTTTGATTCTATTAGTAGCAAAGTTCAGTTTGGTTTCGGCTTATGAAATTTTGATTTTCAAATAATTCAATTTGGTTGTACCTTTTATCGTGCTCACCCCAAATTCAAACATGTGAATGCTTTCTAAATTATAATCTCTCAAATCTCTAATCATCGGGTTAATTTATTTCACGATCATCAGACTTGTATTAAAATAACAGACCAATAATAATAACAAATTTTGTTACACAAAAATATCTCAACTCTGAAAAAATATCCTTAAAAGTCATTTAGACCGGAATTAACCATGAAAACCACCTAAAGTTCCTACTAGCACTCCAACACAGCATGAGTCAGCGCAGGACCTCATACATTGGCAGACGTATAACCAAGCCACTTATGATATATGCCACATTAGACTAACACATGGCATGGTTACTAGGTTGAGATGACCCATCAGCAAGGAATTTCTACATGGCTTGGTGGCCTGTCTGCCTAGCTATGTATGAACTCATGAGCTGAGTCAAGCTAAATTGGAGTTGTTGTGGAAACTCGGGTTAATTTTTATCAAATTCACCTCATTGAGCAGATGAATAAAGCGTAAACGATTGTACTGAAAAATCATACAAGGTAAAATTCCCAGGAAAAACTGAAAGGATCACAAATGTTCCCACTTAAAATACAATCTCATTAGACAGAATTTTTCTAAGTAATTTAATAATAAAATAATTTACTTGCAACATATCCGATAATAGTTATTAAATAGACAAATAAAAAATACCAGAATTTAACGAGATTCGACCAATTATGCTTACGTTCTCGTAAACCACCAAATTATATTTTATTACTTCAAAAAAATAATACAAGTGAAATATTTACTAAATAGAGAAAAAAATTTTGCTTTAGGAAAAATTGACAATTTTGGGATAATTTTAATTAGGAAAGGAGGACTATATTTAGAGGTTAACAACTCCCCCCTTCCTTTACATTTTCCCGACGTGGGATTGTGAAAATTTGTTTTTAGTCAACAATTAAATAAGCCACAAAAGTACAAGAGTGTTAGTAGTGATTGCTGTGGTTTTCATGTTTGATTCCGGCCAAAATCACTTTTGAGAATAACTTTCTAGAGCTGAGGTATTTTTACGTGCTAACATGTTTTTATTGTAATTAGTTCGTTATTTTGATTAATCATCACCGTATGAAAAAAATAAATAAATAAACTGAGAAATTTGCATCTAATTGAACAAATAGTACTCTTTATTGATTAACTTGAAAAAAAACTCCGCATTCCCAATGCCAGCTTGACGTGCATAAGTAGATAAAAAAGAAATCAAAGTGGGGAAATCGATTTTATTAATTTCATCAAACAGGTATGTTACCTGTCTGATCTTTGTAGCACGTCCCTTTAATTAGAAGGCGATTTCTTCTGATCATCCTTCCTCAAAACCCCTTATAACATATCGCTTGAGAAGAAAGTTAAGAAAAAAGGCTTCGAAAGTTAAAACTAGTATATTTACTTTTTTAATTTTTCTTATGTAGACATGTGCGTCACTTAATTAGTTTCATTATCAATTACTTCAATTCTTTTAATTAGGGGTGATCAAAAAAATCGATGGACTAGGTTAACCGAAAAAAAAATTCGAAACCGAACCGATGTACTGGTTAACCGATTATAATAGACTGGTTAATGATTAGTATTTTGAAAAAACCGACATTAATGGACTGGTTAATAGTTTTTGACTCATATGACTGGTTAACCGAACCGAAACCGAATTTTTAGTTAATTTATTAATAATTTATAAAAATTTATCCTAATTAAAAGTGATCATGTACTTTTTTTTATTATACTAATTATTTTAAAGTTTTTAAGTTTTTTTAATTGGCTATTAGTAAGTATAATAATTTATCTAATTAAAAGTGATTATGAACAGGTTAATATATTTACTTATTAAATATTAATTTTTAAAAACAAATTTGCTTATATCCACCAAATATTTTTATTTTAACAACAATAATGTTATATTATAATGAAAAAATTTTAATTTTTAAGTATTTTGAACATTTTAATTTTATTTATGAATATATTTATAATTATAGTGGTTAACCGAAAAATATTGGGTAATCGATCCGAAAATTCGAAACCGATGGACTGGTTAACCGATGGTAATAGACTGTAATTTCAAAAAATCGATATTAATGAACTGACGCTAATAGACCGGTTAACCGATCATACTCACCCCTACCTTTAATAACACCAAATGCTTAACACATGGATACGATATATACTCGAAACAAAATCTTAATCTTTCAATTTAAAGTATATATAATGTAACATGTACTTTCTCATTTCAATAAAAATCTAATATTAAACTCTAATATAATCACGAGGGAGATTCCCAAGATCACATTTCATGCCAAAAATGTTGGGTATGCGTGCGCATGTTTGGTAGGATAAAAAACCATAATCGTAAATTGATCAAATCATGAATAAATTAAATATTTTCAAATCATAAATGAATTGTTTATCTTTTATAATATTAATTTTTTATTTTTTCAATATTTTTATTAAAAAAAAATACTATGCATGTATAATCTCTAAAAGCAATTGTATTTTATTTTCATATTACATAAAAAAAAAAGTTATGAAATTATAAATAATATAAATGAGTTATAAATAAACTCATCCTAGAGACAAAAATTTAATTAAGGCTTTTTTGAAAAAATATTTCCAAAAGTAGGATAATTTTAAAAATATTTTCAAGAATAGGGTAAGTCAAAATCAGCAACTGACAATTGCGGCTTCTGTTCGTAAATACCACATGTTGGGGCAATTTTTTTTATTGATGTCGCAGCTTTTAGTTGTGGCATCAATAATATATATATATATATATATATATATATATATATATATATATATATATATATATATAAGGGTACAGGTAGGGATGATCACGAGGCGGGGGAGGGGAGTGGCTCCCCACCTACTGCCCCGCGCAGGGGCGGGGATTCCCCGTCCCCGCTGGGGATGCAGGAGAAAAATGCCCCCCGTCCCTGCTCCCGCAGGGATTCCCGTCCCCGCTCCCGCGGGGATTCCCGTCCCCTGCGAGGATTCCCGTCCGCAATAAAATTATCCAATTTTAATGAAAATTTTCGACATCGATAGATATTTTTGACCCCAAATAAAAAATATTTTACAGTATTTATCTTGCAAAATTTAATAATTGATGACTTAAAATTAAAAATATCTCATATAAATATAATACAAATATTTATAAAAATTACATACAATTAAAATACAAATATTTGTAAATATTCCATACAATTCAAATATTAATAATAGGGGTGAGCATAGTCGGTTAATCAGTCCATTACCCTCAGTCCATTAACTAGTCCATTAATATCGGTTTTTTGAAATTACAGTCCATTACTATCGGTTAACCAGTCCATCGGTTTCGGATCGGTTACCCAATATTTTTCGGTTAACCACTATAATTATAAATATATTCATAAATAAAATTAAAATGTTCAAGATACTTAAAAATTAAAATTTTTTCACTATAATATAAAATTATTGTTGTTAAAATAAAAATATTTGGTGGATATAAGCAAATTTGTTTTTAAAAATTAATATTTAATAAGTAAATATATTAACCGGTTCATAATCACTTTTAATTAGATAAATTATTATACTTACTAATAGCCAATTAAAAAAACTTAAAAACTTTAAAATAATTAGTATAATAAAAAAAAAAGTGCATTATCACTTTTAATTAGGATAAATTGTTATAAATTATTAAAAAATTAATAAATTAACTAAAAATTCGGTTTCGGTTCGGTTAACCAGTCATATGAGTCAAAAACCATTAATCAGTCTATTAATATCGGTTTTTTCAAAACACTAACCATTAACCAGTTCATTACAATCGGTTAACCAGTCCATCGGTTCGGTTTCGGATTTTTTTTTTCGGTTAACCGAGTCCATCGGTTTTTTTGCTCACCCCTAATTAATAATATCATTTGAACAATTTACATGCAGACAAATATCAATCTAAAAAAAATTAATATATATATATATATATATATATATAATATTAATTTTTTTCGAGGCGGGGATGGGGAACAAATTTAAGGGCGGAGATTTTTTTCTTCCCGTCCCCACCCCCGCAGGGGAAAAATCGGAAATTTTTCGCCCCGTTCGGGTCGGATCCCCACCGGGGACGGGGATTATGATCATCCCTAGGTGCAGGCAGCAGCTTTACCTGCTGCAGCTGTGCACCCTTTTTTTAAAAAAATAAAACTAAATAATAAATTAATATTAATATAATCAATAATATTATTATATTAATATTATGCACTATAATAAAACAGAATTATAATACAGATAAAATAAAGTAGAAAATATATTTATTAAATATAATAATATAATTATAATAGAGTAATATTTAATAATATAAGAAACGGAACTCTATTTTTTAATTGTTCAGCTATAAATTCTGCAAGAATATTAGTGTTTTCATAAGGTTTTAAAATTTTTATAATGGCAATATTTGAGTTTTTGGCTCACACAATTAAGGTTTTTTTTTTTGTAAAAATGTTTTTAAATTATTTATTAAACTTAAATTGGATATATGTATAAATTAAGTTTATACCATATAAACCATTTAATATAAGATTAATAATTTCGAATTTCAGTTTATTGAATTAAAAATTACAAAACTTTTAAAAAAAATAAAAGAACACAAAATATAAAAATAACTTTCATATTTGTATCTATCTAAATTTATTATATAAAGAAAAAATAAAAAAGCTCACACAATTAAGTTTTTTTTATTTATTTTTAAATTATTTTATTAAACTTAAATTGGATATATGTATAAATTAAGTTTATACCATATAAACCATTTAATATAAGATTAATAATTTCGAATGTCAGTTTATTTAGCTAAAAATTACAAAAAAATTAAAAAAATTAAAAGAACACAAAAAATAAAAATAACTTTTATATTTCTATCCATCTAAATTTATTATATATAAAAAAAAATAAAAACACATAAAAAATAAAAATATAAGAAAAATATCAAAATCTTATGGAAACTCTAATATTCTTGCAGAATTTATAGTTGGATAATTAAAAAATAGAATTTCATTTCGTATATTATTTAAATATTACTCTATTATAATTATATTATTATATTTAATAAATATATTTGCTATTTTATTTTATCTCTATTATAATTCTATTTTATTATAGTAAATAATATTAATATAATATTATTATTTATTATATTATTATTAAATTATTATTTAGCTTTTTTTAAAGCTGCCGCTTGCACCCTTATATATATATAGCTGTGGCATCAATAAAAAAAATTGCCCCAACGTGTGGGGCTCACGGTCAGAAGCTGCAACTGCCAGTTGCGGTTTCTGACTCACCCTATTCTCAAAAATATTTTTAAAACTACTCTATTTTCGGATTTTTTTTTTTCAAAAAACCCTTATTAAATCTTTGTCCCCTCATCCTCACCCCCTCCCTCTCAAAATTAAAGCCTTCTTTTCTATATGAAGTCAAAATGTTTTTATTTTCTCCATTTAATTTTGGAGCTATCATCAGTCTATTTATGTCAGGTATAGCTCATATACTAGTAAGGAACAGATGCTGGAACGGAGCGGAGCGAAGCGAGTGGAGCGAAGCGCAACGAGCGAAGCCGAATCTCGTTAAATCTTGTGTTCTTTATTTTACTTGATTGTTTGTTCATATTTCTGTGATTATTAGCGTATATTCTCAACAATTTAGTTCCAATCAATTTATTTTTTTCAATTCTCTATGTGGCTTTTTTATTATCCAAGTAAAGTTTGTATTTCTCGATTTGGAGATCATTGTCTTCTCTAATGAAAATTATTTGTTTTTCTTAGTGGAGTTATCCTTCTGGAATAGAAGGTGGTTCAGTATTTTGCCATAGATTACAAATAAACCGGGTTTTGTGCTAATAGCAATATTATTCGCGGCATGTTATTATTATCTATTGTTTTTGTCTCAAAAGTTCATATTTTTTTCAATAAATTTCATTAGTTTTATGCATTTTATGTGTGTTAAAATCTTATAATTTTATTTGTACTTTATAGATGTATATTTTTTATTATAAAAAAAAGTTTAATTTGCATTCAAAAATTAAAGAGTTATAAAAGAGTCATAAACATATCATAAACAAATTAGGTTATTTTGTGAATTAAATGGTTTAGTTCATAAACCGATTATTGACTAGTTTGATCGAGTTTGACACATTTTTATGAACCTCTCGAGTCATGTTGGTAATTCGGATAAAAATTTGCACGCCTCTATATCAATCTATGTTTCAATCGGACACGGTAAATTTAAATTTATCATGTGGAGAGAGATGCTTGTTAATTTCTTTTTTTTTTTCTAAATGTAATTAATCTTTTTATTAGGCAATTTATATATTCTCAAGCAAGTCCTCATGCAAAACGCTCACTTTTTATATATTGATTTAAGAGACGTGCTCAAGAATGATGTTTCTTTTAGAATATAATATTCAATCATTAACACATATACAACTCCAAGTTAAAGAGGCATCTCAGCCTATAAATAGCAGCATATCAGCTCCAACATTTCCCACACAAATCAAAAAGCATTATCTTCTCTAATAATCTGAAATTAATTAAGGTTGTACAATTAAGATGGGCATCATTACTCTTGAAAACGAGGTGGCCACAGCAATCCCAGCAGCAAAGGTTTTCAAAGTGTCCGTGCTTGAAGCTGATACCATTATCCCTAAGATTCTGCCTCAAGCCACCATTGAGATTATTGAAGGAAATGGAGGGCCTGGTACCATTAAGAAGACTACCTCTGCTGAAGGTATATATATGATTTTAGTTTATACCTATATAATTAGTTCTTCCAAATTATAGTTATTATTAGGTAAGAATAAGATATCAATATAATCATATATTTAATTAAAATAAATAAAAATGCAGGCTATGTGAATCACAAGATTGAGTCAATAGACAAGGAGAACATGACATACTCTTACACTGCAATTGGAGGTAATCCATGGCTGGAGAGTTTAGACAAAGCATATTGCGAGTTCAAAATATCAAGTTCTGGAGATGGTGGATCCATTATTAAAAGCACTGCCAAATACTATCCTAAGGATAATGCTGTGCTCAATGAAGACCAAATTAAGGCTCGCCATCACAAAGTCATTGGCATTTTCAAAGTTGTTGAAGACTATCTCTTGGCTAATCCCCATGACTTTAACTAATTACTTGCACTTAATTTCCAGTTTGAAAGTGACTCGAAGTTGGCTGTGAAGCTTCATCTTTTATCTCTCTCTTTTTCTTTCTTCTTTGTACTTTTGATTTGGGCCAAATGACTTTTGGTCTTGTAATAAAATTTGGAGTTATATTGAATTGAATTGATGGTTTGTTTTGTACCATTTCAACAGCAATCAAGGAATAAATTGGATCGATAATCATAATATGTGTAATTAGAGTTTATTTCTTATTATGTAGTGATTAAAAAGTTAAAAACCATAAGTATTAAATAGAAATTAGCCCAATGGCCAGCACTAGATTAAAAATACGAGATATATTTATTACAATTTCTTTTAGTGACATTTAAAATTTTAATTAGATATTATGCTTATCTTATAACCGAAATAAACAATCATAAGCATTAAAAGAATTCTTAATTATATAGTTGATTTGAAAAAAAGAGGAAAAAACGTATATGGTGACTAACAATTCTTCTTTCGAGCCCTAGGAAGCACTTAAGCCCCCCAATTATTGCATAGTAACACAATGTGCCCCTTCGAGACAATTCATCAAACACCTTATACGTTAAATCTAGCCACCCACGTCCTCACCGTTATTCGATTAAATCAGCAGCCAAATGGCAATTCAGTCTAAGGTCGTTTCTTTAATTAGTATATCAACATGTGCCCAATCACCTTCACTAAAAGCACCCAAATTAGCACAACCACTAATAAGCCAGAAGAGTAACTTCATTATGCCTAATTAATTAGAGAAATTTGCATCGGGGGATTACATGTAACCGAAAATCAAACACAAACCGAGCTAATTTGGTTAGTTATGTTCAATTATCCAGGTAACTAATTCAATTTTGATTAGTAAAACATGTAAATTTTTATTTATTGGTTCAATTCAATTAATTTTGAAAACTAAAAAAAAAAATTCTAAACAAGTCATTTTTATCTAATAAAATTTTCAAAATTATTAATTTGTGATTTCAGTTGGTGATATAAAAAAAAATTCGGTTATCGGTTTGGTTTGATTTTATTTTATAATTTTTACCAAATTTCAGTTTTCAATTATTTCAATTAAGTTCAGTTGTACCCGGAAAAATAAATCGTGCTCACCCTCCCTCAATCAACTTCTATCGATTTTCGAAAAATAATGGACAATCTGGACATATGCAGAGGCCGAATTAGATAAATTTTTTTTTTAATTTATGCCTTTTATGTCATGATTTCAAGTGGAATCGAGTTTTCTAATTTTTTTTTATAAAATTTCTAAATTTGGTGGTTATTTTATTTCACAATAGAACGAATTTGTTGATGGAGTCTTTCAATTGAAAGAAGATCCAAAAATAAAGCATGACATTGTAAACTTCCAAAGTTCGTTGCAAATATTGAAAAACATCCTATTATTCATGTCCAAATTTATAATTAACCCTTGAATTTAAATATGTTAGTTGAATGTTGCTACTTTATTCTATTATTAGTAAACATATGATATTATATCATCATATCTGATAACGTGAATTTCATTAAAAAAAATAAAAATAAAAACATTGCTGATTTTTTTTTTAAATAAATTAAAACCATGAATTGAGTTTTTTTTTTTAAAAAAAAAAAAACAAGAGCATGAAAATGGTATTCAAACCATTAAGGGTGAGCATATACCGATTAACTGATCTATTAGCAAAAAAAAAATAATTATTCCATTAACATCGATTTTTCAAAATTATTAACCGTTAACTAGTCCATTACATTCAATTAATCAGCCCATCGATTTCAATTTTTCAATTTGATTAACTAATATTTTTCGGTTAATCACTAAAATTTATAACATACAATTATAAAAGAATTAATTCAATTTCAAACGTGAAAAGTAATTCAAAATAAAAATCACAAAATGAATATAACATACTAGGCAAAATTCATGTTTAACAAATTAATATCTAATATTATAAAATGGATTTGATGTTCGTTAGAAATTAGTATACTCAATTCTAAATCAAAAATTTTTTGAATAATATTAAATGTTAAAACATAGATTTTAATACATAAGAAAATGTAATCAAATGCTATTAAATAAAATATGAAAAATAATATATATGATAAAAAAAAATGTATATAATAGTTAATCGGTTACTCCATATAAATATTACTCTATATAATTAAAGAGAATAACATAATTTAAATATATTTTAAAGTATTATATAAATTTTATAAAAATATACAAAAAAATTAAGGTATAAAAATAAAAAATTTAATTTAAATATATTTTAAAATATTACTATATGTAAGTTTTAGAGAGAAAAAAAATTAACGCATAAAAATAAAAATATAGTATTTATATATATGAACTGGTCAACCGTGTGAACTAATGGTTAGCCGGTGTCCAAATCATGAAATCGAAATCCAAAACTGAATTGAAATCGAAAATAATAGTTTAACTGGTCACTTAACTAAAATTGATGAACTTTTTAGACCATGAACGAAATCCAAAAAACTAAAATCTATTAACCAAAACCACCGGTCAGTTTCAGACCGATGTTTCGGTTAATCGTTTTTGTATTTTATTATTATATATATTTTTTTTTGCTAGACCCTGTAAACCATATTAAATTCTTGTTGGGTTGGTTTTTGACAGCCAAACCGTACTCATTAATCCAATGGGTCCATTTCAAATTGGTCCAATTCAACTCATGAACTGCCCTACCAACCCCATCTCATTGAACAAATAAAGTCTCTATTTATAAACGTAATGCAAGCGGGGAAATCAAGCTTATCAATTAATCGAGGAATTTGAAAATAATTAAGGCATATGAATCCATGGATCCAACCCACAAACCTTGAAATTTCTTATAGACACTTATTTTATCTTATAATATTTTTAGATGTGGGACAAATATTTCTTCTTTATAAATACGTAATCACTAAGTCATTAGCACTAACATATTTATGATAATATCATTTAAAAAAAAAAATATTAAACCACTAAATTGATGGTTGATTCACCATAGTTTAGCATATTTTTATATTTTTACTACATTTATTTAGTTGTTAAAAACCTTAATTATATCATAATATCATATACCATTTTTGTAAACATATTATAAATCATTACTATATTATATAATATATTATATTATATCATATCATCAAATATCTAATACAAACACGGTATAGAAGAGCATGTAGTAGAATATTCTTGTAGCATCAATTTTTTATTTTTTATTTTTAATTTTATAACTAAGCCTAATATCAGTTTATATGAGTTGTGATACGGTGGATATACATTTGTACCATGTGATCACATGCATCATCTATCGAATGATTTAAATGCCCGCACAGCATGCTCCTTGCATACGGTACTACCACCCAACTTATATATATGGGCTAGAACGGGTTTAAGGCTAATTTATCGGACTTATCAGCACTAAAAATAAATCAGTGATAGTGAATAAATTACAATAACAACAATTAATTAAGTAGAGCAATTAGCAATAAGTAAAGTTAATTTGGTAGTAATTAATAATTAAGGACCTTGAAATTTAAATAATGTCCCATAAATTTGATTTACGAGCAAGGCCAAAACTCAGCTCTTTTCACCTTAGAAATGCTCTCCAAAACTCCAACAGGCGATACATGTCCCATCACAGTCACCCTTTTAGTCTCTAGATCTATGCTGAATGAGGTTACTCCTGCCCATATCACAAAAATAAGGGAAATTTAAAAGTATCCTTCCAAATTATTATTTAATTTTTAATTATTTTCGACGCATAAAACTGAAAAAATCAAATTTTAAATTTGATTTACACATAAATAAATTTGATTTACTCTATAAAATTACAAATTTAATTAATTACCTTCCATTTTGGATAAATGTTTCTTAACTTTACCAGCACAACCTTGGCAATGAAGAGAAACTCGCATAACAACCACCTGCAACCAAAACAGCCAATAATTTCCCCTTTTTTTATTTTCTTTTTCAATTGTAATAATCGTATATAAATTACTGTATAATAATCAAATTAATATTTAATAAAACAAATAAATAGAAAAATGCTGAACCTGAGATCTGCTCACTGTGAGAAAATCAATCATGTAATATAATTGTTGCAACGAAAACAAATGGAAAAATACATTATCGGATTCTTGAACACACGTCATTTAATATTAAATTCTTAAATTTTTATTTAGTCACTGCATATTCATAAATTTTTATTTTAATATACATTGAGTATAAATACAAATTTAATAAAAAAAATTCATAAACTTAATAAATATTAAAATTATACTATTATTTTATTTAAATTTGATAACTCTTTATATTTAATATGGATGAAAATAAAATTTTAATAATTTGATGTGACAAAATAAAAATTTGAAAACAAATTAATTGCATAAATATGATTGGCATAAAATTGGCATATTTATGGTGGTTGGAAATAAAATATATACAAGCATCCCCAGAGCAACTTGTCAAAAATTATTTTGGCATCCATAAATTTTTAACTTTCTTTACATTTAATCCTTAAGCTATTATTATGTTTTTTTATATATATTTTGAACATTGATCACACATTGGATCCAACTTCCACAAACTGAATAAAATAAATGATGTTATTTTTTTTATATAATTACCGGTATTATTCAGTTTGAGTTGAAATGACTTACTATTCGGGATAAATTTCTTTCAATAAAGAATTTACACATTTACAAGACCCGAATATAAAACTTAGAGAAAACAAACGAGAAATCACTTGAAACAATTAATATTGAGTAATAAATAATGTTATTTTATAAAATATACATCAGATTATCAAATTATCTTTTATTTTCTATTGACTTCCTATTTAAATATAATGCGAGCTGAAATAAATATTCAAAAATCCGATTAAATGTAATAGAATTTGAAGGATTAATATTTAATATCTAAGAATATATATTTGCTTACAAGTTAATTGAAATATGTTTATATATATATATATATATATATATATAATGTTGTGACATTAATTTATATAGGTAATTTTTGGACAACATTGTCCAAGATTGCACACAAAAATTAAATTCATTTCCTTATGTTATCATGTGAAAATAGCATGTGGACTACTTAGAAAACGCTGTTATTATTAATATTCTTTTGTCAATATCTACACGTGCCGCATGATTTCCTATATAATTCTTTTTGGTTTAATAATAATAATAATAATAATAATAATAATAATAATAATGCATATGGATAAATTTTAATCATATAAGAAAATAGAAATAAAATCAAAACATTAAACTATATCTAAAAAATATTTTTTATAAAAAGTGGCACGTAAAATGAATTAGTTGAAAAATAAATGAGGTGATTAGTTTGAAAATTTATTATTGATTTGATTTATAAAATTTTTCAATATCACAATAACACAGTTAAACGACATGTCGTTTAGAAGATTTAAAAAAAGATAAAAGGAAAAAAGATCCAACCTGAAAAACTTGGTCTGATGATGAAGAAGACTGTAATGGAGGTTTCCGTAAAGGTTTAGGTCTGTTAATAGCCTGGTTTTTACTTTCTTCTTTCTTGATAGAAATTGATGATCTGTTATTCTTATTTGGAACAACCCTTGGAGAATCCACAAGCCTAGAATACTTCCCACTACTGATCATCTTCAACCTTGGATTGTCCACCATTGTTGTACTTGTACAGCTTATATGGTCAAATTTTCTCGGCAAAATTACAGCCCGAGAATCATTAACGGTGCAAACTGCAGTTGCATCTATGGAATGGCACATAAAACCCTTCATTTTCTTGCTTGTTTTTGTGCTCATGGCTGACAAAAAACAACACAAAAAGATGGGAGAAAGGTGTTTGATAAGATGACTCCAAGAAAGAGAAAACTAAGATTGGGAGATGAATGAGGAGAAGGATCTGTAGGTGGAGAGAGTAAATAAAAGGAAAGAGTTGCATGCTAATATTTATGACATAGCTAACTAAAGAGTGGAGGTTTTTATCTGTAATAATGTACTAATGTACAGTGTGTGTTTAGTGTGTGTATGGAACTATGTTTTGAATGCATTCACCTTCCTGTCTTTGTCTTTGCTTAATGTTCAGAAACCGACTGCTTTGTCTTAATGTGTTAATTAGATCGACCAATTACCCCACTAGGTAGATTTCACTTTTTCAATTTTTCTTTTTTACACGACCATCCTTTATTAATTTGAATTCGCACCGAATCCATCCATAAAAAAATAAAATGTTCTTTTAAATGTTTTACACTTAAAAAGATGCTTCATACCAAGTGCTATTTGAATAGTTTTTTCTTTTACTACTGAACTAATTCATTTAAATTCACATAAACTAGATTCACAAAATAATAAAGCGTTCAATTTTAAGTATTTAAAGATGTTTTATACTTATTAAAGAAGAAAAACCCTGCCATCCCAATTCATATCTCGAAAATTTTCTCGTTTTGCAATTTCATGCACATATTATCATGTCATTAGGCTGAAAATGACATCCTTGTCATTCAGGTCCAGAATCTCCTTATATACCCCTCTGCCACGTGTCGCCAGGTAACGTCTCCAAGTTGGTGCCGCATTTAGGTACTTTTTTTCCCTCTTTTTTGGGTTTCGCTTCCCTCACGGCTCGAACTTTGGCAACTCCACAGCGTTGGGGATACAAGGTAGGCTCTGATACCATTAGGCTGAAAAGGACATCCTTGTTATCCAAAACATTCACGCAAGGCAAATAAAAATTCGAACTCGAGACTTTTTATATTATTAGTACTAGTGATGGGCCAAAATTAATTTGATAGTTGCATTGAAGAAGAGTTTTCTTTATATATTTATATTAGAATAAAATTTCTTCAGAGGGAATGAAAAATAGGAAAGCATTGAGCTTAGTCGTAGTGAAAATTAACATATAAATGTAGTAAGGAAATAATTCATAAAGTGTTACCACATAATACATAGAAGGGGGTAAGGTATAGATGGACAGAAGAAGAAGGTCAAAAGGAATTTAGAGTAGGAAAAGGGAATTCAGTTAAAAGTGGCAGAAACAAGTGGTAGCAATTAATGAGTTTACAGAGCTAAATCACAGTCTAATTCTCAGCGAACTCAGACTTATTCTCTGCTCAATTTTTTTATTTTGCTTTTCTATCTTCTCTCCCCATCACATGCACTCAGTGCTAAGGTCTTAATTTCATGAAATTGACTTGTCCTTTGCCTTGGTCCCAAATTTTATTTATTTTTTTTATTTTTTGTCAAACTATGGTCTGATGGTCCCAAATTGGAAGAGACTTCATAATTATGTGTCTCGCATTTTTTAATTATTTTATTTTCTGTACCTCCTAAGCCAATTAATTTTATAGAAGTATGTTTTGTGGGGATAATTTTTGAAAGGAAAACGTCACAAATTTACCCTCCAACTATCCAATGTTTCAAAAATGTTCCTAAAATTTCTATAATGCCTCATGTTTATTATTTTCTTTAACGAAATTTCACGTCAGCAAATGGAAGATGACGTGGCAAATAAAATATTCCATGTAGAATGCCATGTGGCTGACTTGTGTTTGTACCGGCGTGAAAAGCAAAAATTTACTTTTAAACTATACGAAATTATATAAATTTACTTTTGACATATATAAAATAGTACAAATTTATCTTTAAATTTTCTAAAATCATAACAACGGATGAGTTTCTGTTATATTATTATGTTTATGTTAAACTATCCTATTTGTTTTTCTGATAATGTTTTAATAATTGTTCTATCACGTTTTCTACGCCTGTTTTGTTTTGACTTAAATTTTAAAAAATCATTTTCTAAATATGTTTTTATACATGTAAAACTTAATTTATGCATTTTTAAGAGAGATATGCTTCACGAATATGTATGAGAAGTTCCTTAAAAAGATTTTACGAAATATTACCTTAATCTATTCAAACTTCAACAGAACTTGAAAATATTCTTCTGTAGCGAACGGGGTCATCCTATGTCATTACATAAATAGAGATATGGAGATCTTTCTTTAATTACTAATTAAAATGTAAAGACATTAATAATATAGATAGCAAATATTGGGTTGGGTTAAATTGAATAATAAACTGATTAGATCAGGTCGAATCGAGTTGAATCATGATCAAAATGGATGATTGTTAAACGGATTGGCTCATAAACGGCCCAAATTTTATGACATTGTTTTTTTTTTATTTTTTTAAAATTTTTTCATTAAAAATATAACATTATTCATGTATAAACTATAAAAAAAATTATTTATATAATTATATTATATAAAAATATAAACAGGTTGGATTGGATCATTGCCCAAAACAGATTGTAAGCGGATCGAGTCAAATGGATCACATAACGGATCAAATTTAATCATTTTGCATGTCAAACATGTGTAAACGGATTTGGGTTAAAAAATATACGGATCATATGGATCAAATTCAATTTCCATTAAAGCTTAAGCCCTATATATATATATATATATATATATATATATATATATATATATATATATATATATTCCAATTGAATTTTAAATTTGACATCTTAGAGATTTATACTATTAAATTAAAATTGATTGATTAAGAACTACTGTTGTCACCCATTAAGAATGTAAAATGCGTGACTTAAAATATATGTAAAGTGATCTATTTTTCTTTGTACATATCTAGTTGTAGATTTTGGGGGAAAAGAACTATACGTACTATCTAGATAATCACTTCATTCAAAACACCCACAAATTAAAGTTTATACCTATAATTAATAGAGAAAAACACATACACATAAATTCATTTATTTCTTAATGTTCCAACAAGATAAATATATAGTTGCATACATAAAATATGGCCATTAATTCTTCCTAATCATTAGTCCATCATGAGTGGATTCATGACTAGTTTTTCCTGGCCACCCATGTGAAGCTCTGACCATCTCACCTTCATAACGTCTTATCCACGATTAAGTCCCTGGGCCACAATTCTCAAATTTATGTTATGAATACTTGAATTTACTTTCACGTAATTCGCAATCGCAGAACTCAACAGTTATATTATATGTACTTGTTCGATATAGTATTGAGCCCGTGACTCCAAAGCTGTGAACCTAGTAAACTACCAAGCTGATTTACGCTGCTCAATCAGGAAAATAATTGAGAATTGATCTGTTGGACAAGCAAGGATTGAATATGTCCCTACCATATATGTGCAAATAGTATACTGCATTTATACACAATGGTAAAAGACTCCTTGAAGAAAGGACTAAAAATATGAATGGAAAAGTTTTAATGCTTACCAACTTAACGTTGTTGCCCCTATGTGGCTCTTAAGATTTACGTAAATGTATTTATTTGTATTAAATAATTAATATATATTGATAATTTGCATATAATTTAATTAATTTATTAATATTCACATAATGTTGTAAATGAATGATGACTTAATATTTTATCAAGAAAGAATTTTTTTTTTTGGAGACATTTCAATGGTAAAATTGGTTTCAATATACCGAAATGTATAAGTTCGAACATTTACTCTCCTATTCTTAAAAAAAATCGAATATTCGAATAATTCAGATACATCCTTAATTCAACTCTTTTAGGTTGAGTTCGAGTTGACTCTTACTCTGGTCTTCAATCCAGTTGAATTTTTATACTTTTACAATTTTACTATAGCTTTTACCATGTTAACTAGTTACCGTACAATTGAAATTAACAATTACTCCAAAATTAAGGGGTCATATAGAGAATTAGGTCTTCAAATTACATACTTTTTATTTCACCTATCTTTCTATTTTTATCATTCTGGCCTAACTTTGTAATCTTTCTCACAATTATAGCCAATTTAATTATTCCTAACTAAATTATATTTGTAGAACTAACAAAATTACCTTAACAAGAAAAATGAGTATATATTTTTATTGAATTCGAACACGATTTATGAATGTTATTATTTTCTTTTGGAGAAAATAGTTTATGGTTATTAGAATTACATATATAAATAAAAAAAAAATACCTATACATAAATAATTTTTTTTTCCTAATACACTAAACTTTCCGGGTAACCATCGGACTTTTAAACTTGGAAATTCAAACACCAGTGACCTACGTTTTTTTTATTATCTAAAAGCATAAATTACACAAATGCGATGACGCACTACAAGAAAAATGAAAAATAGAGACGGAAATTAGAGACGGAAATCAGTTTTCCGTCTCTATTTAGAGACGGAAAATATTTTCCGTCTCTAAATAGAGACGAAAATAATTTTCCGTCTCTATTTAGAGACGGAAAAATTTTCGTCTCTATTTTTCGTCTCTATTTATGGCGGGATCGTTTCCCTCCAAAATTTGAGACCGAAAATAGAGACGGAAATTTTTTCCGTCTCTAAATAGAGACGGAAAAATTATTCCGTCTCTAAATAGAGACCGAAACAATTCCGTCTCTATTTAGAGACGGAAAAATATTTCGGTCTCTAAATTTAGAGACGGAAATTGCTTTCCGTCTCTAAATTTAGAGACCGAAATATTTTTCCGTCTCTAAATAGAGACGGAATTGTTTCGGTCTCTATTTAGAGACGGAAATATATTTTCCGTCTCTATTTAGAGACGGTATAATCGTGCGGTCTCTAAATAGAGACGGAAAATTAATTTCCGTCTCTATTTTAGGGATATTAGAGAGAATTAAGCTAGAATTAAGCGGGGTATGAGTTGTAGAAGAATAATAAAATAGAAAGGAAAGGGTCTCACGGTGTGAACGGGGAAAGGGAGAACAGAAAACCGAAGAGAGAAAGAGAGGGAGAGGGGGCGGAGCACGGCGGGAGGGGGCAGAGCAGCTAGCGGTGGTCGACGGCGAGCAGCAGCTCCTCGCAACGCCGATCTCGGCGTCCTTTCCTCCCCCAATGCGACGTCGCCGTTTTAGGAGAGCGAAAGAAGCACCGCGAGCTTCTCTTGCGTTTTCCGGCGAGCTCCGACGGCGAGAGGCGACACGAGCGGTGCGAATGGACTCACGGTGGCAAGGCGAAGCTTCCGGTGGCCGTGGATCTCCCTCAATCGCCGGCGATGAGTAGATCGGAGGAGAAGAAAACAGAAGTTTTCGACGGCGATTCTGGCGAAACGACTGGCCTTCACGGCGCGTGACCACCGGAGAAGAAACCCCGAGGCTTCAAGCTCCCTACGGGTGGTTTCGGTGCCTCCGGTTGAGCTCCGGCGAGGCTCCGACGACGCCATACTTCAGTTCATACTTCATTCTCGTCCATCTGCTATGGCATACATAGTTAAGATAACCCTCCCTCACAATAATTACACTTTATATATTACAAATTTTGATTTCCTGGCTGCATCTTCTTGTCTGCTCTTAAATTGAAAATTGATCTTTAAAATATAAATCATAATCTTCAATTTCTCTTCCTTTTAGTATAAAGATGTAGCAGGCCACTCCCTGCTTCTTTACTTTGCTTCTGCTCAGCGATGGAGTTCCTGAGCTTCTGTTTCTTTCTTGTTTGCGTATTTCAGGTTGTTTCTGCACAGCCCACCACTGATCCTAATGAAGGTTTTTTTTTTCTTTTATTTCTGAGTAAATTCATTCGATTTTATGCTTTGATTGGTATTTTAAATTTATTATTTGTTTTCTTGGTTATTCAGTGGATGCACTCAGTAAGATGATAGATTACTGGAAATTGAGAACCAAATTGAACATTACAACTGATCCCTGTGTTCAGAATGCACCTTGGGCCAATGAAATTGCAAATCCTAGAGTTGACTGTGACTGCAATGGGAACATTTGCCATATTACTCACCTGTCAGTTCAATTCTTGCTTAAACCGAATCCACATATACATTCATATTTCTAGTTAATGATACATACATGAATGAATTATATGTACTGAGCTAATAATTTACTGTCAATATATTTCTTGTCTAGATCATGTCCATGTATGGTTTCATGTACCGAACTAATGGATACATACATGAATGAATATACGGATCGAGTTAATAATAAACTTTCATATTATAAGAATTTTGTTTTTCATTGAATATGTTTCAGGAAAATTTATCCGTTAAATTTAGATGTTTGATGTGAATGGGTAAATTTCTTATTATAATGAGTTTGTTGTGGAGTTACGATTGGTTGATATTTTTCCGAAGTGTTAAAATTGCTGATGTTTGACAGGGGGATAGGGACCCGTATAGGGGGAACTCTGTCCGTTTTTTTACAAAATATTTATGATTTTAATTTAGGGAAATGAATCATTATGTAAAACTAATTAGGGATTAAAGCGAAATAGTAGGTTAGAGAATTGAGTTCAAATTAAATACTAACTTCGACCTTATGATTTTTTCTAAGCAGCTTAATATTAATGAGTAATATGGACAGAAGTTGGAAACGGTCGGCGTACTAATGAGGTCATTGAGTTACGCGGTACGGTCGGCGTACTAATGGACCGTATCAATATGCTGGAGGACGTCATTAGCCGTAGATTACCTGTTGATCCGCAAGTACCGTCTGCTGGTCGTCCGCATTCTCCTCCATCTTAGTTATTATTTTTAGAATTTTTATCTTTTTTTTATTTGTAATCTCACTACACTTTTTATATATTAATACATTAAATAATACAATATTTTCATATTTATTTATTGTTTATTTAATTTTTTTCATTATATAAAATTAAGAATAATTTAAATTTAATATTATTTATTTTTAATATATAAAAAAATCAATAAATTAGAGACGAAAATTCATTATAAAAAATTAAGGAATATTTAAATTTAATATTATTTATTTTAATATATTAAAAAAATATAAAAAAAATAGAGACGGAATTCATTTTCCGTCTCTAAAAATAGAGACGGAAAAACTTATTCCGTCTCTATTTTTAGAGACGGAATTGAGTTTCCGTCTCTAAAAATAGAGACGGAATCATTCTTTCCGTCTCTATTTTTAGAGACCGAAACGCTCATTCCGTCTCTAAAAATAGAGACGGAAAGCACTATTCCGTCTCTATTTTTAGAGACGGAAACGTCCATTCCGTCTCTAAAAATAGAGACGGAACATTTTGGTCTCTAATTTTTAGAGACCGACGAAATAGAGACGGAAAATTTCCGTCTCTATTTCCGTCTCTATTTTCAATTAGAGACGGAATTCCGTCTCTAATTTCCGTCTCTATTTTTCATTTTTCTTGTAGTGACGTGGAAAAAATATCCAATCAAAAAAAGGCACTTGTTTTTAATTGCCACGTAAGAAATAAAAGGCACTAGTTTTATTTGGACAACTTTAGAAGGCCGGATGAATAATTGAATTATTTGGACAATTTTATAGTGATATATATGTATTCGACTTTATTATTTTAATTTCATGCTCTACTTGCCTAAAATATAGGCAATATACCATGTCAGTATTGAAATTGCCAATGAAACTCGAATTTACAAGTTTAAGAAATCAAATGGTTGCTTAAAAAGTTCACGGATTAAATGAACTATTGAAACAAGTTCATGTGTGATTTTGTAATTTCCGAATTGAATTGGACTGTGCTCAATCCCTAAATAAAATGGTTTTAACTTTAAATTTTTTGTTAAATTAGTTGAACTCCAAGCCTTGATAAGTATGGCTCAACAAAAGGAACCCATAACTCATTGCCATGGCACAAGAAATTAATATATGCATAGATAGAATGTCGATCCCTTTCTTATTTAGTTAGTTGTTTATCATAATTATATATAACACCTCAATTAAAGGTTATGGGCCACTCCAATTTGGATGAATATAGTGGCTAGAAAAGGACTTTGGGCGGCACCATAAATAAAATATAGGGCAGATTTATTAGAAAAATATGTTTTAAAAAAACTATTAGCATTAATTCTGGTATTCTTTGTAAGATATTTGTAAAGCTGGTATGTCAACTTCCATACTTAAATTTGCTATATGCAGCATGTCAGTATAAAAATCGCACTTTAAAGTTTCGCTTTCGGTTTCTATGGCGATCAAAATTGGTCGTTATTTGCCACTCAAAAATAGCAACATAATTTTTCGACTTTCTATATAGTATTGAACGATATTATTTTTATTTATATTTTTTTTTTTGAAATTTATACAACACACATCGTTTATGGAATGAGATACAGTTTTTGCATGGCCATTTTGCTAGTTATTAAAATTGCTAAATGTGCAATTTTACTCCTAATATTTAATAAAAAAAATGGTAATTTCAACTCTAATGTTTCAATTGGTGTAATATTACTCTTTATTTTTCAAATTAATGAGAAGTTTATCCTTAATGTGCTACGGTGTTTGCTTGTTCGAGTGCCATATATCTAAAGACTATTAAAAGAAAGACAAAATTATCTTAATTTTAGAATATAGATGGTAACACGGTATCAATTGAAATATTAGAGGTAAAATTATTATTTTGTTAAACATTACGAGCAAAATTAGCCTATTAAAATTTCACACTTGTCCAAAAATTACATGAATTTGGGCCAATTTCGGTCATAATTTAATTTGGGTTCAGGTTAATCGGAGTGTCAATCTTCTTGGTCCGGCCCAAACATATATTTGACTTGTATATAAATTGTAGAGTATTCTTTACATTCTTTTTGCAATTTATTGGTACTTTTCCCCATATTTTTACAAAGGGCCGTAAAAAAATAAAATAAAATAAAATAAATCGAGAAAAATACCGCTAGTAAAATTGGTGTAAACTCTATAAAATTTTTCGGTTAATGGGTCCATTAACTTCAAAATTGAATTATAATATATACATCATCGATTGTCAGACGGTTTTATTTATAAATTACGGTTAGCTATTTATTATAATAAGATATTATGCATCCTTCTTAAAAAAAATAAAATTGAAGTTTAGGAAGTTTTTTGGTATGAATAATTTGGACTGACCTATTAAAAGAGAGTAAATTTAATAGCTGTAAATACAATTAATTGGTTATTATATTAAATTATTAATCTGTCTCAGTTCCAAGTATGAGTTGTCCGATCAATTTCACATGTAAAATGAAAAGTTAGTGAAATTCTAGAACCATAAGTTGGCTCGATAATCAACATTAGATAAAAAGTAGTACAAAAAATTTTGAATTTAATTATTCCTAATAACACTATTATAATTAAATATTATACTTCTATTGTACTAGCAGAATTCTAACAAGGAAAAAATGATGTTGGAGTTGGTATTTTGATATGAAATTGAAAGGAAATTAAAATGCCTTAAATTCATACCTAAAGAATTTAAAGGTCATATATAATATCATAAGTCTTATGCATTGAATGACTAAGGTATTTAATGTAATCATTAATAGTTCTGCAATGATAGTAAAATTTATCTGAAAACTCGATCGATAGTACCAGTAATTAAAATAATCGAATTATCATTAGACTTTTCAATAGTCTTTTTGTTTTATTTTTTTTAAATGTACTTTTCAATATACTAATCTAATCTTACGTTCCACTAAAATATCTTAGAAAGTACAAATCAAGTTATCATTAATAGAAGCATCCAATTTCTTCAAAAGAATTATAAAAAATGGACACCATTTGACAATTTTAAAAATGTTGAAGACTTTTATGCTATGCTGTAGTTTAAATATACCCTATCTAATTTACTTTTGTGCAATTTTTTATTTTTTATGGTGTGCATCTAGAATTGTCATATAATTGCAACTCCATAGTCCACTAAGTTAGTTCTTTATAGGTAGCCAACCTAACAAGTTTATATATATATATATATAATCTTTAAAGTCTTTTGTTATTACATGAATTAAATTGACTATATAACTTTTCTAGACTTTCACTTAGTCATTTCAAATTCTTTTTTATTACAAATTTATACCTAAAATTTCACTCATTTTTTAATTTAATTTTCAAATTATTAAAAATTACAATCTAACACTAAATATTTTGTTATATTTCAATTCAGAGATTCTGTTATAGTAACTAGTACTAAGGGTGTGCTTCGGTTGGATTCGGGCCAATCCGACCCGAACCCGATTAACTCAAACTCTGAACTTTTGCTAAAATTCTTACCTGAACCGACCCTAAATTATAACAGAGTTCTGAACCGAAATATTCGAACTTATACAACAACAAAAATCAACAGAAAAACACACACAAACTAGATCTATCACACAAAAAACACAAATCCCAACCAAAAAAAAAAGAAAAGAAAAAAACCTTAGAACCAGAGAGAGATCCTCGAAAGAGGAAGGCGAGTTAGGGAGAGAGATTATCATCAAAGGAGGAGGAAGGAGAGACAGATATATCGTCAGGGGAGGAGGGGGAAGGAGAGAGATCGCTGGAGGAGGAGGAAGGAGAGAGAGATAGAGAAAGGGAGGTCTTTTCGGTCGGATTCGAGTTTTAAAGATTTTAATTGGACTTGAAATATTAGAATTTTGAAGACCCGATTCGAACAACCCTACCCGTTGGGTTGGGTTTTTCACACACGTAATAATTACACTCAAAACTAAAACAATAATCCTTAAGATTCACACAATATTTTGGAATGTCTAATTAATTTTGAACATAATTTTTAACATATTTTAATTTGATATATAATTGAAAATTGAGATTAAATTGTAATTTTTATTTAAAAATTAAATTAAAAAATAGTAAAAAAATAATTAACCATTATTATAGGTGGCAAATGGGTGGGTTGGGGTTGGGTTGGGTCATAAATGGGTAAAAAATATATGGGTCATAAATGGGTCAATACCCAAATGGGTTGGTGGATTTGGGTCGACCCATTTGATATTTTTTTAATAAAAAATAATTATCGATATAATAACGGGATACTAAAAAAATTATTATAAAAATGTTGGTTCAAATGGGTCGGTGGAGATCCAAACGGATCGGGATATCGGTTGAATTATAGCTGTCCAATTTACTATTTATTTGGTAAAAATTTTGGCAGTATAATGGTTATATATATAACATACACTTCCTGCAATTCAAACAATCTACAGTCACACACAGGGGCACAACAACACAATAATTCATAAATCAAGTGACTTTTTTTTCATTTTTAAGCTAATTATGTAATCCTAAATTATTTCACTTACTTTCTAAGCTCAATTTCTCCCAAAATTAATTTTATAATTCTTAAAATATATAAATTAGTTTCTCTGCAAAATTTCAGTTTAAAAAGAGTCCGTTTCTCGATCTGGTATATTTAAATCAGTCCGTTTCGATAATTTTCGGTGTTACCAAAAAATTAATTTTTTACTGTAAAAAATTTTTAAATATTAATTTAAGTCTATATATACCATTAAAAAAAATTTAAGAGGTCATTTGCTATTTTTAGAGGTTTAGTCAAATTTTGGTTAAACCGGCTACCTTTTAAAACGAGCCAGGCTTTTTTTTTTTATTTTTGACTTTTGGAGATCTATTTGACCTCATTTTTTCTCCAAATTTTACCGTCAGGCTTCTTATGACTAGTATTTTTCGATGGTCAAATAAAATATTTTTTTACCTCCGTGTGTAATTTTTGTTCCCAGTGCACTATTTACCATCAAAAAATACTATTCACGACTAACCCGATAACTCGGCCATTACAAATTTTAACCAACAAAATATGCATACACATTACACAATAATAATACAGCGGGACAGTATAATCAAAAAATCTTGTTCATTAAGACAAAAATTTTTAATATTCAAGAAATAATGGAAAAAAAAACACCCATTGGGTCAAGCAAGAATGACCCAAATGGCTTGTATTTTATGTGGGTTTAAATGGGTTAATTTTTTAATTGAGTTGAATTTGGATCAATTTTTATTGGATGAGTTTGGATGAATTGTTGGATTTGATTTAATTTTGACATGTGTAACCATTATACCTTTATTTTTCCAATTTCTTACAAAATTGATCTTGTTCTATTCAACTTTTTGTGTGAATTTACTAATTTATGCAAAAGTATCATTCTACGTCATCACCACGTAAACTTTACGTCATTTATTGCAATATTATTATTTAATTTTATTATATTTTAAGTGACTTTTCATAAATTTGAGAGTAAAATTTGCATATTTATCTATATTTATCAATGCGTCACTGTTTTTAATAAAGAAATATTTTGAAATTGCATTTAATAAAGTAAATTTAATTTTAATCATATAAAAATTAAATAGAGTTTTTAGAATTAAAAAATAATAACATATAAATTGTCTAATATACTCTTATTTAATTATTTTATAATCAAAAATCTTATTATAATCTTCTTTATTTTATATTTTTTAATATTAAAATAATAATGATATATTTTGTTTTATTCCAACACATCTTTCAAATAAAGAAAATCTTTTTTTATCTTCTTTTAAAACCATTATCTTAGTTTATATAACATACATTAATGATAATTACGTATTGATTAAGGGTGTATTAAAAAAAATATGGGTAAAATTTTGCATTTAAATTAAATAACTATTTTTCTTAATTAATGTGAAAAAAGAATCAAACATAGAAACAGATGGAATTTATTTTTACAAAACTAATATTTTTTAATTATTTTTAAATTCTTATATTGATAATTTAAAATGAAATTGAAAAAAATAATTAATATTTATTGACATTATCTCTCTCGGTGCTTATTTGATATGAGCCCTTATATATTATATAGCATAATTAGCTGACGTTAAAACATGACGTGGCAAGTTGCGTGCATTAAGCTCAATGTTGCTTTCAATTAATTATTATTATTCAATAAAAAATATTATTTTTAAAATTATATTAATACAGAAAATTGGATTAGGGGATATGCTTGTTCACATACTATGTCTTTTGCTTTTAGTTTTTCCTCCACAAATCTGCCATTCGGACCTCTTCCACTCCCTCTTCTTCAAGGAATTTCTATGAATTGAAAGGTAACGTTCCATTTTTCTGCTTCTTTTCTTGTATTTTTTGAATTTTATCCACCTCGAGGTGTACTGAATCAAAAGAAAGTACCTTTATTTATCTTTTCTTCCCATTTTCTTGGGGAATTTTTCGTGGGAAACAAACAGGTTGGCTGAGGTTAGTTACTTAGAAGCTGTGTAAATTCCTTTTCTTTTGAAATTTTAGCCTCTGGGTTTGTGCAGGAAATTTATGTTGTAGTTGATTTTAAGCCAATCATTCATTTCCTGGTCTGGGCATTTTTCTGTTTATCATAGTTATAACTTATATGCTCTTCTTCTCCCTTTTTTTTTGCTTTATCAAATGTATAATTGAGGGTGCAATTGCACGTTTCTGTCTTTATTTCGTCTATGTGGTGAAGGTTTTTTTTTTAAATAACTTTGTTTCCATTTTTATTTCCCACTTTATTATTGTTGGAAACTGAGTGAGAATATTTTATTTCTCTGCTCAAAGATTATGTTTTCTGTAATTTTAGAAAATGCTTGTGTTAGGGAGGGGGGACAATTTTTGTTTGGTTGCAAAGGAAACTTGCTGACAAATGAGGATTTTATGTGCGATCTGTTTGAACCATCTACGATATATAGTTTTTAAGAATGCTTTGATTAACAATTAGAGTGATACTGATACCCCTATCTTAAATATTTTATGAGCTTAGGTGTGAAGCAGCATTAATCAAGAAAACTCGATCAGTAGTTAGATGTATGTCTGTGTTATTCTGAATCAGCAATGGGAGCTTTTTTAAGTGTAAATAGTTTGAAGACAGTGGCTTCTGAGGTTTTTGAGGCATCACCGGGTGAAACTTGCAAGAGACAAAGATTGTCATCAACTTATTGCGAGGGAAATCCAAGACTGATTCCCAGTCTTCCTGATGAGGTATCGATTCAGATCCTTGCCAGACTTCCTAGGATTCATTACTTGAAAATGAAGCTGGTATCTCATGCTTGGAAAGCAGCCATTGTAAGTACTGAACTATTTAATGTGAGAAAAGAACTTGGTACAACTGAGGAGTGGCTTTATTTATTAACAAAGGTTGAAGATGAAAAGTTTTTATGGTATGCCTTGGATCCGTTGTCCAGAAGATGGCAGAGACTGCCAACGATGCCTGGTATTGTTTTTGAAGATGAACCCAGAAAAGGTTTGGCTGGACTTCGAATGTGGAACATGGTCGACTCAAGTATCAAAATTGCAGACACGGTGAGAGGCTGGCTTGGGAAGAAGGGCACAGTAAACCCGCTACCCTTTTATGGCTGTTCAGTTGGAGCAGTTGATGGCTGCCTCTATGTATTGGGGGGACTGTCTAAAGCTTCAGCCTTGAGATGCGTGTGGCAGTACAATCCAATTCTAAATGCATGGAATGAAATGAGTCCGATGTCCATTGGTAGAGCCTTTTGTAAGACAGGCATGCTACACAACAAACTTTATGCTGTTGGAGGGGTCACTAGAGGCCGGGGTGGACTGACCTCGCTTCAGTCTGCTGAAGTTTTTGATCCTCATTCCGGCACATGGACTGAGATCTCGAGCATGCCTTTTTCAAAGGCTCAGGTGCTACCTACTGCTTTTCTAGCAGATTTGCTCAAGCCTATCGCTACAGGAATGACATCTTACAGGGGAAGGTTATTTGTGTCTCAGAGTCTATATTGTTGGCCTTTTTTTGTCGATGTTGGAGGAGAGGTTTATGATCCAGAGATGAATTCATGGTGTGAAATGCCAACTGGCATGGGTGATGGTTGGCCTGTTAAGCAAGCAGGAACGAAATTGAGTGTCACTGTAGATGGTGCGTTGTATGCACTCGAACCATCTAGTTCTCTTGACAGTGCTAGAATCAAGGTATATGATTACCAGAATGATACATGGAAAGTTTTGCTGGGAGATATTCCTATTTGTGACTTTAATAGCTCTGAGTCTTCCTATTTGCTTGCTGGTTTATATGGAGAGCTTCATGTGATCACTAAAGATGCCAACAACAATATTACAGTTCTGCAGGCGGATGTTCGAAATCATTTAGCATCCTCCTCAATGTCTCCATTTTCATCTGATGAATCCTTAGGCGAGCAGGCTGAATCTAAGGCAGAATCAGAAACACAACTTTGGAGGGTCGTTGCTAGTAGGAATGCTAGGTCT
Source organism: Excoecaria cochinchinensis (assembly GCA_947683425.1). Lineage (NCBI taxonomy): Eukaryota > Viridiplantae > Streptophyta > Magnoliopsida > Malpighiales > Euphorbiaceae > Excoecaria > Excoecaria cochinchinensis. The sequence continues at coordinate 11,342,580 of CANTUQ010000050.1, forward strand.
GCCGATCTGGTTAGCTGTCAGACCCTTGTTCTTTAGCTGCATTTTCACCTTTTTCTGTAATTTAAGTGTGCAGGTGAGAGTGGGTTTTAACATTATTATGTTTTAAACTTTAAAGGAGATTAGAGGAAAGATGATAATTCTTGATTCTATATGTGACGATAATTCTTGATTCTATGTGGTCGCATTCAAGTATGACTGACAATTTTACTGAGAAACAAGATAAACAAGGAAAACGTTTCTCCTTAATCATTTCCAATTCAGTTCATGCAGATTTTTATTTCCTTTCTTAGGTGAATGTTCTCTTCTTATACATGATCATCATGTTTAGTCCCTTACACTGAAAGGAAGCCTTTGCATCATAAGAGCTGATATATGCACTTGCATTCTAAAATATAATTGGTAAGAATTTCATAGCTCAAACTTTTCTGGCAAGGGATAAAGAAAACATTATAATTGTAGAATGACCTCAGATTTGGCATCTATTGCTGCAATTGTCATCTGAGAAGTTTTGGAATTTACTTTGATGCAAATACCAGTGAGCTCTAACTCGGTATTACTTGAGATAAAGTTGAAGTTGATAGTTGGAACCACTTGTTGATGTTTGATGAGCCAAAAGAAAAGGAGGAAAGAAAATCTAGCTGATGTAAATAGAATCTGCATAGTCACCGCTGTGATATTAGTCAACACCATTGCGTGATGGATGGGGAACTTATTGTTACGACAAGAAAGAATATGGCCTCATATAGCTGAGGGACCCATGTTAAACTCAGTGAAGTCTCTTAAGCAAAGGGTAAGGGAACTTCACGTGTTTTGCCTATAATTTTAGCACAATCTATTGCTGCAATTGTCATCTGAGAAGTTTTGGAATTTACTTTGATGCAAATACTAGTGAGCTCTAACTCGGTATTTCTTGAGATAAAGTTGAAGTTGATAGTTGGAACCACTTGTTGATGTTTGATGAGCCAAAAGAAAAAGATGAAAGAAAATCTAGCTGATGTAAATAGAATCTGCATAGTCACCGCTGTGATATTAGTCAACACCATTGCGTGATGGATGGGGAACTTATTGTTACGACAAGAAAGAATATGGCCTCATATAGCTGAGGACCCATGCTAAACTCAGTGAAGTTTCTTAAGCAAAGGGTAAGGGGAACTTCATGTGTTTTGCCTATAATTATAGCACAATTTGTTTGCAGAGGTCAACAAGACAAATTCATGGGTCTCGCCTTGTAGAATGGGTATTTCAGTTCCACTTGGGAGGACACTACTTTTACTTTTTCCTTTTTGTGGAGAAGACCCTGAAGGTTCTGAGGACCCACAAACATGAAGGCATCTTTAAATTCACCATTTAGGTTTCGTTCTAATTTTACAAGCACACACTGATCTAATCTTACTTGGTTGATAGTCACACTTTTATTAACAGTAGCAGAGTTTGACTAAAAAATCACACACACATATAGAGTTTTTTTTTTTTGAAGGCTGCACAAATTATATCACATATACTTTAAAAAAAAAAATTGGAGGAGCCATGGTCCCTATATGCCTCTCCACTTCTGCTTATTAGAAATAACAAGGGTGATAGTTAAAAGAAGCCTTCAGAATTTGAACATCAAGAATTCCGCATTTGCATATCGTTTCCAATACAATTCGGGCAACCGGTATAGTCTGAATCTCAAAATAGCAATTTCTTTCAAGCCTCAAGAATTGTATCAAATGCATAAAGAACATTGTATCACACATTCAATTCAGGAAAAAAAGGACTACTTTAGACAATGATCAGGCCATCCTCTGGCTCTACTTATTCAGAAAGTTGTAGCAGTAAACGTTGTTTGCTCTTTCTTTTTTCTAAGAGAACAGTTTTTTAAGCCTCTTTGAAGCTTCAATAATGGTTTCCCTGCGTCCAAATGCGCTAACTCTTATAAACTCTTCACCACCAGGACCAAAACCAGAACCTGGTACGGTTATTATGTGCGTCTTCTCAAGAATCTCATCAAACACGTCCCAGGATTTGGAACCCGGGAAGTGTACCCAAACATAAGGGGCATTTTCACCTCCATATGTCTTTAGACCAAGCGAAGCAAGAGTGTTGAGTAGTATTTTCACATTCTCCCTGTAGTAACCAATCTTAGAACAAACAGCCTGAAAATTTTTTTTTGAAACCCGTGTTCAGTTAGGATTTTTGAATGAAAAGACGAGTTTAGAACGAACCACAACACAAAAGAAAATTAATATCTAGTCCAATTGGGGTAGGATTTGGGTTAAAGCTTATTTTACATAGCATGGCAACTGCTCTTTTGCTTGCTACTAACACAAACTAGAATACTGAAACACAGCAAAATGACTTGCTAACATCTATATGCCTTGCTGGAGAGCACACACCAAGAAACAACTAAATAACCAGTAATTTCTCTTCTCTAATAGGAGAAAATCATGAAATATCTCAGCAATTCAGGATTTCAATCACGGTCAAAGATTTAAACTAGTCCACGTAAGGGGAAAAAGGAAAAATCTGTACATTGTGTCTTGCCTTATAGACTGTTAAATGAACGAACTATTAGCTGGCCTGGCCACTTAAAACTATGAACAAGCATGAATTAACTACTCCATATAATAGCCGAATAAACCAAGAACATCCTACAGTAGTAAATAAAAAAATCAGTGCATCTTTTTTATGAGAAATAAAATGAACCCAATATCATATTTCCTAACCACAGACAAGCGCATGGAAGTTTAATATTGAAACTAACAATTTTAGTAGATAGGACTCCTTGATTGTGTCAAGAATTCAATCTTACCATGAAGCCCTCTGAGGAAAGGCATGCCAGCCCACCAGCCTGTGCAATATTTGATGCTCCATTGAAGCATGTGGTTACAATGCGATTGAAGTCATCTATCACAGGAAAGCCGTTTGCAAACAACAGCTCTTTAGGAATAACTGTCCAACCAAGGCGAACACCAGTGAAGCCAGCAAATTTAGAGAAAGATGAAACTTCAATTGCAACCTGGAAAAGAAATAACGAAAAACAATATATCATTAGAAATATATAGAATTTATTAGAGTTTATTGATTAAAAAAATATGTAGCAGACCACCTAATTTCTGACTATTCACCAAAAAAAATGGATTTAAAGAGCATAAATTTACTTCATATCAAGCTGCAAACAAACTAAATGCAATAATTTGTTGATATGTTTTAGTACATATAGAACTGCATGTTTGAAAAACAAATGAAATAGTGCTAAAGTTTAACGAGCCATCTTTAGAAGAGAAGTATTTGACGTAAAGTTACTCCTTAATCACCATATCAGTAACAAAAAAAGATCATCAGCAAATTACCTCTTTTGCGCCAGGAATTTCATAGATTGATCGAGGAGAATCATCTGTTACATAAACTGCATAGGCAGAATCATAAATTATTATTGATCCATTCTCCTTGGCAAATTTCACCAAGGCCTCCAATTGCTGCCGCGATGCTGCATGACCAGTAGGATTATTTGGGGAGCAAAAGAAAATTATATCTGTTCTTGAAGCTTTGGCCAAGTCAGGGAAAAAGTTATTCTGAGGGCCACATTTCATGTACTCAATGTTCCCATACATCCCCCTTTTTTCTTCAAAATCACCAGCTTGACCAATTATGATGCTTGTATCTATATAAGCCTGTGTCAGATCAAATTATGCATCACAAACTCAGCAGTCTTAATGTAATTGCAGGAGTATTTGTTTTATAAATCATAAAGGATAAACCAATATCATAAAACTTTTACATCCATAAAGGAAAAAAGAAGAACAAATGCTATCAATACTGCTGCATAAAAATGGTAAAAATGGAACATTGTTGAAAAAGTATATATTGTCAACTAATCCATGAAGCATTTTAATTTCACAGATCAGTACCATATGACCAGGAAAATAGATTTCTCTCTTTCTGCACTTCCACAGTCAGTAGAAGAATGCATTTCTTCTTCCACAAACAGATCCAAGAGCATCTGCCTCTGACATTTTGATTAGATGTTTTAACAGGCTTCTCTCAGAGTTGGTTTCTCTCCAACCAAAAGGAATTCTGACAATCTAGTCTCAAGTATTCTGCTATGTTCTATCTTAAATAATTTTTTGTCCCTGGTACTACCCTTAGGAAATTAAGAAGCAAAAGGAGCAGTAATATTGTGAACAACCTGTGTCAAGAAAATTAATAAAGTTGGTTTCAAACTGTGTCAAGATAATTAATAAAGTTGGTTTCTGTAACCAAATTTGAGGAACTTCCTGTCATAAAACAAGTTTTATTTGACTAAAGAAAAGTTACATTTATCAATTTACAACTCTCTTTTTAACATTCCTTCAATGAAAATCTACTAATTTGTGCTCGATGCATAACCATGGTGAAAAAGGTTTAAGGAACAGGACAAGAAGCAGATTATGAATGAAATAGAAAGAGAATAGATGCCATCATCTTAAGATTTTGGCATCTTCTTTCATTACACTTCTAGCAATTGAAGAAAACAATTAAAGCCTAGCAGAAACTGAGTAAGAAAGAAAAATCACTGGAAATGATGGATCCTGCACAGCTATTTTCACGTTGGCGCCCAGAAGCAGCTGTAAATATGAACAGAAATTAACATTTTAGTGTTTTAAGTACACCAAACGTTATTAGAGGGGGCTATGGGAAAAGAAAAATCATGAAGAACTAGCAAAAAGTTGACTAAGCAGATACCTGAAGGCGACCAATATCACACTGTGAGCCATCTGATACAAAGACTTCTTCATCTTTTATATACAAATCTCTGTAAAATGTTTCTGCAATTGCTTTTCTCAATGCCTGTTATATGCAAACAGAAGTTTAATCCTACTAAAAGACATGATGTATAACAGATGCAAATAGGAAATTGCTAGATGAAAAATAGAAGTCTCCACATATAGATTAACAGTAGAAAAGACTTTAACATTGCAATGAGAACTATAATGGGGAGCCAAAGGGTCTCGCATCACATCCCCGCCCCAATCCCCCACCCCAAAATGATGCAATATTACAATTTTGGATGATAAGGCAACTGGATACGAATGACTAACATTTGAAGTATTAATCAATCAAGTGAACATAGAAAGATTAAGACACATCTAGATTGAAGAAAACAGACAGCATGTCACCAAACAAAGCAATAACCAATGGACTTCCTACCTTGTTGCCTTGCTCAGCTCCATATCCTCTATAACCTTCTACTGTTGAAAGGGCACGAGCATACTGCAAAAGACAATGTCATAATCCTTGCAGAAGGAAAAACTTCCATTTTTCCATAATTGCAAAAGCAAGGCCTCTATCCTTCATAATTAACTTTCCAAAGAAAAAACTTACATGCTTAAAAGAATATTGCAAAACCACGACCTCACATATCATTCACAATCGACTCCCTTACCTTATTTCCTCAATTTATTATTGTGATAGAAATATTAAAAAGCAAGATGTGTAAAAAAAAATAGAGAATTACCCTATTTTTGTGAGAAAGAACTTTCAGTGACAACCTGAATCAACAAGATATGCCATCGCATTAGCTATCTATATAATAATATGCCTTTCCTGTCTGAATTTTATCATACTAATCCAATGTCCTTGCCCGGCAGCTAATTAACAAGTGTCCTTAAACCTCAAGTGAATAAGAGACTATATTTAATGACATGTTTGGGATGATTTATTTGTGTGCTCGGGGTTGGGAATTATAACCAGTTATAAAAACGTAGTACTGTCCTATTTTAAGTAATGGCTTTCATATTTTTTTAAAAATCACACAAAAAGATACTTTCTTTTCATGTAGATGATCACAAATTTGCAAGTGAAGAAGGAAAAGATAACTGAGTCTACAGGCTCTTCAAGCATCACTTTAGCTGCTGTATGGCAAAAATTTCAATGGCGATCAAATTCTAGCCGATTTTCATCATAAAAACTGAAACAATTTCAACTATTCAATATGGGGAAAAAACCTATAAAAGGAAAGGGAAAGAATCTTCATAAAGTTCTGAATTCAACTAATTCTTGTTCAATCAAACTCTAAGCTGCTAAATTCCACGCTCCTCCCAATTATGGGAAAGAATCCATTTAAGCTGCATCAGTCCTCGTACTTTACATCTTTGTTTTGTAAAAAGAGGTTTATACAGTCTTCTATATGCAAACTACACTTTTTCTTGGTTAGCAATTAGCAGATTTTGCTCTACTCTAGAGCAAATGAGAAATATTTGTTTATTAAAGAAGGCAAAATTCACTTGTTCTAATCAAATAAAAGCACAAAATTTATAGAAAACATAAGATTAAAACTCAGGAAGAAATTATTACTTCTGACATGCTCAGTGCTATAATTTCCGGTATAGGTTCTGAGGTATCACCAATCCCAAGGCTTATCAACTTTGCATCTGGATACTTCTGAATGTGTTGAAGCTCTCGAATTGAAATCTGGTAGAAAGGTAAACATAATCATCAGCACAACTAATGCCCCACCGTACAAAGTTACCAAAATGCAACACGCATTACTGTTTTTGAGGAAATAAAATATAAGAAATCTGTAAAATTGCTAAGCCACCTCAGGAAACAAATAGCCATTCCGCAATTTCTCCATGTTGACATTACGGGGTACCTTTGTATGAAAAACTACAAACATAATATTAGCAATTGAATAAGCTTATGATACACATGCGCACGTGTGTAAAGTTTAAACCAATGATAACAGATGCACATACCAACTCCTTCCTTCTGGATTTTCAATCTGTAAACAAAAAGCACTCAAGCAACAGATACAATGAGCATAAAATAGAAAATAAACTGTGTATGCAGGTAAAGAGAGCATTGAACTTTGGTTCGTTGTTTCTGGGATATTAGAATTACCTGGCCTGGCGCATCAAAGGCTGTGAGAGATATCTTGAATCGCATGCTGAAAAGTTGAACATTTTGAGTTTGGAGTTAAGACTTAAGAATAGAGTCCTTTAGAATTTACCCTATGATATGGGATAACTGGTAGCAATCATGCTATATATATATATATATATATATATATATATAGCCACAGTCAATCAACACATAGAAAAAGGTTTCTTGGTAATGCATGTCAACCTGGACCTGGATGTATTTCAAATGTCAAAAGGATGACAACTGTGGATTTTCTGCAATAGTTAGTTACAGGAACTAACATGTAAAATCAGTAGGTTCACATGACGTGTCAATATCTCATTCCGTGATACTAGTTTTGGTTTGAAGAATCTCTATAATCCATAGTTGTAAATTGGCAAACACCCAGTCCACATTCCACATCCACCTAATTCTTTACCTTTTACCATTTTTCATTGGTGTGACCGTCATGTGTGATGCTTCGAAAACTGGCCAAGATTCCTCTCTTCATCTCACTAGTAAGCTTTAGGTCCTAGAAACTCTTTGAAAATAACAAGGAAAAGGATACCGGTTCAAAAAAGTATATTTAATGAAAAACGTACTTTTATTTATTTAGTTTTCTCTAGTGAGATTGCCCCTGAGGCCAGTTGCACATTAGATCATAGCGGGACCTAAATAATATCCAGTCATATGAATATGTAATTGAACGGTAAGTTCTCCATGGATTAACAAAAGCACAAAATGGACCATTCATTTGTCAATGCAAGGCTTACCAAATACAATTAGACAATTTGACCAGTTGAATTCAAAGTAAGAAGAGAAATTCTGAAGAATAAATTACACTAAGTTTGAGTTCAAGCTAATACCATAGGATTAGACCAAATAGCCAGAACGAATAAGAATCCCATGTCCCATTGAATAAGGCAGGCAGGAAGTGCATATATTTTCTGTCAGGGCTTCCACTGAGCAATTTGGGAAAATTAAGCAGTTCCTTAACTTCAGAGTGCATGTTCAATGCAGTTAAAGCAAATAGCAACTTCTCCAATATCAAAAATCTACGTCACAAGCTCGGCTAGTCCTAAGTAATATTCAGGGTAGTCTTCCAGAAATATAATTGTATCTTTTTGAGAATTTTCCTGAACAAAAATTTATTAAAGGGTGTAAACTTACTAACAATCTCTAAGAATATACAAAGCAATTGGTCACATTATACCAAGAGTGCTGAATTAACTTAACAACTTCTCAAACCATTCGCATAAAGTTTATGTGTATTCACCTTAAATCTATCCAAAAAAAAAAGCAAAAATAGTACAATAGAGCACAAAATGAATGTCATTAAGAAGCTGCAAAAGAACTTAAGTGGAAATGATGCCTGCCCGAATAAAAAACTCATGAAACTTGCCATTAGAAATTTAATATCCATGGGACAACTGAAAAAATAAAATAAAATTGACTCAAGACCTGTTAGCAAACAAAAAAGAACAGAGACACTAGGGGGAAAAAGTCAAAGAAGACCCAGAAACAAAATCCTATTGAAAGACACTTCTCTTACCTTTGACATTTGTATTAGGTCACCATCATCATAAGTTCAATGAACAGGAACTTGTTTTTCTTCCTTTCCTTTACTTTTCTACAAAAAATGAAGATCAATAGACAGTCAAGAAACAAGCTTTTTATTAAACAATGAATTGCAATCAAAGGGAAATGCAATTGCCTAACCTCATACTTGGAAATTGCAAACAAAACTCCAAAAATTAAACAATTAACAATGAATATCTAATCAAAGGGAATTGCAAAGGAAAAAACAAATGGAGAAGAGGTAAGAGTAAAAGAAAGGAAATTAGTCAAACTGCCTTACTCATTACTTTCCCCATGAAGCAAAGACTCGATCTTTCGCCATTAAAATTTTTGCTATAAAACTCTATGGAGTTCATGACTTCACTTTCCACTTCGCTTAGGATTAATTGCAAAATAACCTTTTTAATTTTTTGCTCACTTTTAAATTTAATTTTTAAATTAAAAAATTAATAATTTAATACTCAATTTTTAATTATATTTCAAATTAAAACATATGTTAAAATTAAAAATTACATCCAAAATTAAAAGAATATTTCATGGATTCCGTGAAATATAACAAACGTTTTGGACAAAATTTTTTATAGTTTCTAATTTAAAATATAACTAAATGTTGAGTATTAAATTGTAAAATTTTTTAATTTGGAAATTAAAGTAAATAGTGAATGAAAATTTAGGTATAAATATTTAATTAGCTCTTTTAATTGAGTAAAACAATTTTAATATTTTAAAAAATATTGAGTCCTAATCTATCAATTTTTTATTCTATTAATTTCATACATAATATATATAATTTAAACAGTTAATAATCTGATAATTTTTTGAATTGATAAGAGCATATATATATATATATATATATAGAGAGAGGATAAAAGGGACAAATTTTTAATTAATTTTTTTTTTAGAAAATTGATTTTTTTGAAAAATATTTGAGTTTTTGGTTTAATTGGGTCAATATCTTAAGGGATGTATTATGTCAAGTGTGTAGGAACGCGGAATTAAAGCGTGCCCCGTCTAAAATAGTAATAGTTTATTTTTTCGGATTCATGAATTCTACATCCTGAAATCGCAATATACTGTTATGGTTTTTAATTCAATCTAAATTCATAAATATTTTTTAAAAAAAAACTATTTTTTAAATATTTTTAGAAAAAATATTATTTAAAAAGTTGTCCTGGATGAAAGGAACAAATAAAGGTTGGTGAAATAATTATGAAACGCTATATGGTTGTCTCCACGAGATAGAGAATATCTTTATATTTTCACTTTGGATTCTCATTGGATCCCACATTACTAGGAATTAGGGCAAATACAAAACTATAAAAGGTAATTTTGTGCAATAAGAAAGAGGGATGCTGTCTGTTTTTCATTGTCTCTCCCACACATGGAATCACAAACATACAAAGCATTTCTTTGAGAAAAAAGATGGAAAATAACAACAAAATTGGAACAGAATTGAAGAAACAACTATGGCTAGCAGGTCCTCTGTTTATTGTAGGATTATTAAATTACAGTTTACAAGTAATTTCTTTAATGTTTGTGGGTCATCTTGGAGAATTACCTCTCTCTGGTGCTTCAATGGCCACTTCCTTTGCATCCCTCACTGGCTTCAGCTTATTGGTAAGTATTAATTTTCTATTTTTCTCCTTTTTTTTATTTTTTTTTTCCTTCAATGGCTTCAGTTTATTAGTAAATTTCTATTTTTCAGATGGGAATGGCTAGTGGATTGGAAACCCTATGTGGGCAATTATTTGGAGCAAAACAATATAATATGATGGGCATACATACACAAAGAGCCATGCTTGTGCTTACCCTAATTAGTGCAGTTTTGGCCATTATTTGGGCTAATACAAAATCAATACTAATTGCATTGCACCAAGATCATGAGATTTCAGAAGAAGCTGGACTATATGCCTGTTTTATGATTCCAAGCATTTTTGCATATGCTATTCTTCAATGTCTTGTGGTTTTCTTACAAACCCAAAATCAAGTGTTTGCTATGATTTTGACTTCTGGGGTTACAGTTTTGATACATATTTTGGTATGTTGGGCTTTGGTGTTCAAAACTGGGCTTCAAAGCAGAGGAGCTGCTTTGGCTAATTCCATATCTTATTGGGTGAATGTATTGCTTTTGGTAGTTTATGTGAAGTTATCTTCTTCTTGCAACTCTACTTGGACTGGCTTCTCTAAGAAAGCTTTTCATGGTATCCCTTCTTTCTTGAAACTTGCCATCCCTTCAGCCTTCATGCTCTGGTAAGTTTCTCTTATGAGATTGGAAACAATTAGTGGAACATTTCTTCTTGTAACACAATTTGAAAAATAGAATCTTCCCTTAACAACTATGGATGTGGATCAACTTTGTTTAAATGCGCTTTGGATAGTTTTATATAACCATGATTTGTGGGCAGCTTGAAGGTTTGGACATTTGAGGTGGTGGTCCTTTTATCTGGTTTGCTTCCTAATCCAAAATTAGAAACTTCAGTGCTTGCCATATGGTTGGTATATATATATATTTCCTAATCTTCAACTAACATTAGAGTATTTTACATTTTAAAAATGTTTATCACCAGCCTTAATACCTTTGCTTTGGTGTGGATGATCCCATTTGGACTTAGTGCTGCTGTGAGGTATGATAAGTGAATTTAATGGTTTTGAGTATTGATTCAATGATTTGCTTACATGTTAATGTAAAATGGTTTGTCCTTAATAGCACAAGGGTTGCAAATGAACTGGGGGCTGGAAATACAGAAGCAGCACAATTAGCAGCAAGCATAGTGATGTGCATGGCAATTGGGGAGGGCATTTTGGTAGGAGTAGTAATGATTTTGGTGAGAAACATCTGGGGAAATGTTTATAGCAGTGAAAAGCAAGTCATCAAATATGTATCATCCATGATGCCTCTTCTTGCTGCTTCCAGCTTCCTTGATTCATTGCAGAGTGTTCTATCAGGTTATCTCCATTTTTTCTTTCCACATTTCTCACAAGTTTTTTTTTATTATTATTATTTTAAGGTTCAAAAATGCCTATGAGCCATTGAAAATTAATCAAAAGCACTCCTATATAATTTTTTTGTGCAAAGGTCACTGAATTGTTCTACTTGGGCAAAATGTATCCTATAGTTTTCATGGACGTTCATGAATCAAACATGGTGATATAATGCTTGCATAAGTTTTAATATTACTTAATCAAGTTATGTGATAATTATATTAACGGGTCAAATTTTTGATATGATTTATATTCTTTTTATATTAAGGGGTCTTTATATATATATATTGTTGGATATGCATGCCTTGATATTTTAGCCTTTTGTTTTTGTCCTTTCTCTTTTATTTGTCAAAGATTGCTGCCACCGAATTCGGTGGCACAGTAAATCACATGCCACCGAAATAATATTTCGGTGGCACAGTGTCAACAGTGTCTTTGTTTTTGCCTATAAAAGGAGGCTTCCCTTTGCCATTTAAAAGATAGAAAAGAGAGTTGTGTAATACTCTAAGCAAAGAGTTTTAGAATAGTTAATACTCTATTAAAAGAGTATTTTGTGAGCGGGTTTCTTTGGGTTTTGGGTTGAGAGTTTTCTCTATTTGTAATATTATTTTTCTATAGTAAATTTATTTCTCCCCTTCTCCCGTGGACGTAGGCACACTGCCGAACCACGTAAATTTGTGTGTATTTATTTTTATTATTTTGGCTATTTCTTCACTGTTGCCATAAAATCACTGTCTACATAGTCCGTCGATCCTAACAAATTGGTATCAGAGCTTTGGTTCAGCTATTTTTCACACTGCATTGGAATTGCTGTCCGGAAAAGTAGTGAATTTTGGAGAAACAATTATAGTGCCGGGACGAGAAAAATATAAGGAATTTTTCGGTACGATCCGTTTCGAAAACGGGTGTAAAACGAGAAATTCGGTTAATAGTGATACTGTTGAAGTGAATTTTGCATTTTGCATGGTTTTCGCTGAAATACTATTCAGGATACTGTAGCGGATACTGTAGCAGATACTGTTCAGAGGATACTGTATCGGATACTATTCAGGTACTGTAGCAGATACTATTCAGGTACTGTAGCAGATACTGTTCAGAGGGTACTGTAGCAGATACTATTTGGATACTGTAGCTGGGGTACTGTTCATACGGTACTATTTATACTGCACTGTTCACATATACGGTACTATTCACAAATATGGTTACTATTCACGTAGAATAGTGAGAGCTATTTTTGGATCAAAAGAATATTGTGATTGAAGCAATGGCAACTACAAGATTTGATATTGAGAAATTTGATCGCAACATAAATTTCTCTTTGTGGAAGATTAAGATGCGCGCCATCTTAATTCAGAATGGGCTTAAAAAAGCTCTATTGGGGAAGAATAGAATGCCGGAGTCAATGACTGAAGAAAAGAAAGAGGAGATCATCAACAAGGCAGTTTCCACGATTCAGCTCTGTTTGTCTAATGAAGTTCTTCAGGAGGTCATCAATGAAGATACAGCAGCTGGCTTATGGGCGAAACTGGAGTCCTTGTACATGTCCAAAACCCTGACCGACAAGCTGTACCACATGACGCGGTTCTACACATTTCAAATGCAGGAAGGTACTTCTATTAAAACCTATCTGGAAGAATATACATCAATTTTAGTAAGTTTAGAAAATGTGGGTGCTAAAGTTGATGATGAAAATGCTGCTTTGAAATTGTTGTGTTCATTACCACCGTCACATAAAAGTTTTAGGGATACAATGCTTTATGGAAAAGATAGTGTGTCTTTGGCGGAGGTTAAGACAGCTTTACTCTCTAAAATTATAATTGATAAAGGAATTGTCGGTAGTAAAGATGATAATGTAGCAGAAGGCCTTGTTGCTAGAGGCAGGTCTAAAAATAAGAGTTATGGCAGTAGTAGGTCTAGGTCAAAATCTAGACATAAGAATTTGATATGTAACTATTGTCATAAAAAGGGGCACATTAAAGCTGATTGTTATAAGTTGAAAAATAAACAATCAACTGAAGAAAGAAGGGAAAAATCCGCCGAAGCTAGTATTGCCGAAGATGAGTCCACATCTGATATTCTTTTAGTCACTAACAATGAAAGGTGCAGGTTTAAAGATGATTGGATTATGGATTCAGGTTGCTCTTATCACATATGTCCCAATAGGGACTGGTTCTCCACATATGAATCTTTTGCAGGTGGAGTTGTTTTGATGGGCAACGATGCAGCTTGCAAAGTTATTGGCAAGGGCACAATCCGAATCAAGATGCATGATGGCGTGGTACGAACTTTGACAGACGTTCGCCATGCTCCTGACATGAAGAAAAATCTCATCTCTTTGGGCACTCTTGATGCTAATGGGTGCAAATACACAAGCGAAGGTGGAGTCATGAAAGTTAGCAAAGGTGCTTTGGTGGTGATGAAGGCTAAACTGTTTGGAAGACTTTATCTCCTACAAGGAACTACAGTTACAGGAGCTGCTGCTGCAATTACTACTCAAATGTCTGAAACCGACGTCACCAAATTATGGCATATGAGGTTAGGCCATATGAGCGAGAAAGGCTTAACCCTGTTAAGTAAAAAGGGTATTTTGTGTGGTCAAAATACTAGCAAGCTTGATTTTTGCGAGCATTGTATTTTCGGAAAGCAAAAACGTGTCAGTTTCAGCACAGGTACCCACACAACCAAAGGTACCTTGGATTACATTCATTCTGATCTATGGGGGCCATCACAAGTTCCATCAAAAGGTGGTGCCAGATATATGCTTGTCTTCATCGACGACTTCTCGAGGAAGGTTTGGGTTTACTTTCTTAAACACAAGGATCAGGTGTTTTCCACATTCAAACAATGGAAAACCATGATTGAGAAGCAGACAGGAAGGCAAATAAAGAGGCTGAGAACAGATAATGGCTTGGAGTTTTGTGCTGGTGAGTTCAATGACTTCTGTAAAAATGAAGGCATTGTGAGGCATCACACAGTTCGGATGACACCCCAACAAAATGGAGTTGCTGAACGGATGAACAGAACACTCATTGAGAAAGCAAGGTGTATGCTTTCAAATGCTGGATTACCAAAGAGTTTCTGGGCAGAAGCTGTTTCAACTGCTTGCTATTTAGTCAATCGCTCTCCATCAGTTCCAATTGGTTTCAAGACTCCAGAGGAAGCTTGGTCTGGCAAACCTGCAGATTATTCAAATTTGAGAATCTTTGGCTGCCCAGCATATATGCACGTCAATGATGGCAAGTTAGCACCAAGGGCCAAGAAGTGCATTTTCTTAGGATATCAATCAGGGGTGAAAGGATATAAACTTTGGTGTCCCAAATCATCCAAAGTTATAATCAGCAGAGATGTCACATTTGATGAAGGTTCCATGCTTCACTCAAAAAATGAAGTATTGGTACCTTGCAGTTCTGATAAGCAAGTAGAGGCCAGTCAAAGACAGGAGATGGATGTTGAAGATTATCCTGCTCAGCAAGATTCTACTTCGCAGTCAGATTCACAACCATCCAGCTCTCAGCAAGGAGATTCAGAACCTAACTTAGTTGAACAGGAGCAGCCATACTCTATTGCCAAAGACAGATAAAGGAGAGAAATAAAGAAGCCAACAAAATATAAAGATTATGAAGATTTGGTAGCTTTTGCTTTGACAGCAGCTGAGGAGATCAACAAGGTTGGAGAACCATCCACATATTCAGAAGCCATTTCAGGAGCCAACTCAGATAGATGGTTGATAGCTATGCAAGAAGAAATGGAGTCATTGCATAAGAATGGCACTTGGGAGCTCGTTAGACCACCAAAAGGAAAGAAGATTATCGATTGCAAATGGGTTTTCAAGAAGAAGGAAGGCAACCCAGGCATTGAAGAAGCAAGATACAAAGCTCGCCTAGTTGCAAAGGGATTCAAGCAAGTTCAAGGTGTGGATTTCAATGATGTCTTCTCCCCAGTTGTGAAACATTGTTCCATTCGCATGTTACTTGCTATGGTGGCTAAGTATGACTTAGAACTGGAGCAGTTAGATGTCAAAACTGCTTTTCTACATGGTGACCTTGAAGAGCAAATCTACATGCAACAACCAGAAGGTTTCAGGGTTGAAGGCAAGGAGGACCATGTTTGTTTACTGAAGAAATCTCTATACGGCCTTAAGCAGTCACCCAGGCAGTGGTATAAGAGGTTTGACTCCTTCATGACTAGTAATAATTTTTCAAGGAGTAATTATGATAATTGTGTTTACTTCAGAAGTTTAGATGATGGATCATTCATATATTTATTGTTATATGTTGATGATATGTTGATTGCTGCAAATAATACTTCTGAAGTTGAGAAGCTGAAAGTCTTGCTAAGTAAAGAATTTGAGATGAAAGATCTTGGAGCAGCAAAGAAGATTCTCGGAATGGAGATTCAAAGGGACAGGAAAGCAGGGAAGTTGTTCCTCAATCAAAAGAAATATGTTGAGAAAGTGCTGGAGCGTTTTGGCATGAAAGATGCAAAGTCTGTAAGTACTCCATTAGCTGCTCATTTCAAGCTTTCAGTTATACAGTCACCACAAACAGATGAAGAGCAGAAGTACATGGATCATATTCCATACTCCAGTGCAGTAGGCAGTCTGATGTATGCCATGGTATGTACTCGACCTGATATTTCTCATGCAGTTAGTGTTGTGAGTAGATTCATGGCAAATCCTGGTAAAGTTCACTGGCAAGCAGTAAAATGGATTTTGAGATACTTGAAAGGCTCAGTTGATACCTGTTTGGAGTTCAGTAGTGGTGATAGTAGTTTGGTTGGCTATGTCGACTCAGACTATGCAGGAGATCTCGACAAAAGAAGATCGTTGACAGGCTACGTATTTACTTTTGGGAATAGTGCTGTCAGTTGGAAATCTACATTGCAACCTACAGTTGCGTTGTCTACAACAGAAGCTGAATACATGGCAGTGACTGAAGCTATCAAAGAGGCTATTTGGTTAAAGGGCTTATACAATGAGCTCAATTCAGATCATCAAGTGACAGTTGTCTTTTGTGATAGTCAAAGTGCTATATATCTGACCAAAGACCAGATGTTTCATGGAAAAACAAAGCACATTGACATCAGGTATCATTTTGTTCGAGATATTATCGCACAAGGAGATGTTATAGTTAAAAAGATTGGTACTGCAGACAACCCAGCTGACATGTTAACAAAGCCTCTTCCTACTTCCAAGTTCAAACATTGCTTGGACTTGATTGGTGTATGTACGTAGCACTTAAAGTTATTTGGAGAAGGTGGAGCTAAGTTTACTGTTGATAAAATTCAAGTCAAGGTGGAGATTTGTTGGATATGCATGCCTTGATATTTTAGCCTTTTGTTTTTGTCCTTTCTCTTTTATTTGTCAAAGATTGCTGCCACCGAATTCGGTGGCACAGTAAATCACATGCCACCGAAATAATATTTCGGTGGCACAGTGTCAACAGTGTCTTTGTTTTTGCCTATAAAAGGGGGCTTCCCTTTGCCATTTAAAAGATAGAAAAGAGAGTTGTGTAATACTCTAAGCAAAGAGTTTTAGAATAGTTAATACTCTATTAAAAGAGTATTTTGTGAGCGGGTTTCTTTGGGTTTTGGGTTGAGAGTTTTCTCTATTTGTAATATTATTTTTCTATAGTAAATTTATTTCTCCCCTTCTCCCGTGGACGTAGGCACACTGCCGAACCACGTAAATTTGTGTGTATTTATTTTTATTATTTTGGCTATTTCTTCACTGTTGCCATAAAATCACTGTCTACATAGTCCGTCGATCCTAACATATATATATATATGCATTTGCTAATTAAGTGGGCTTATTAAATTTCATAATTGAAAAAAAAATTCAAAATATTTAACTAACTATGCGGAGTCAATAAACTCCACTTTAGCAAATGCGTGTGTGTATATATATAATTTAAACTAAAATGGTGGAGTCCACGTGTGTCAGAAACCGGTATCATTAGCGCCGATTTTAGTACAATTTTAGCTAAAAAAGTGTGGTACACGTGCGTCAGAAATTAGCATTAATTTTTAATAATTTCAAAATTTTAAATAATTTTACCGTAGCATCAAATTTCGATTTTGTTTATAAAAAAATATTATTTTTAAAAAAACTCCGTATTTTATTCGGAAATAAAGACTTTTTTTTTTGTTGGTTATGAGCTTCAGGTGTTGCCAGAGGATGTGGATGGCAAAAGATGGGTGCATATGTGAATTTAGGATGTTTTTATGTGATAGGCATTCCTTGTTCTGCAGTATTTGGTTTTGTTATCCACCTGAACACAAAGGCAAGCACTAAGCAACTAGAATTTCTTTTAGTAATACACCCAACAGTCCTATTAATCTGTATTAATAATATTTTTTTTGCAGGGACTGTGGTTAGGGATCATATTTGCACTTTTTCTCCAAGGCCTCATCCTCTTTTTCATCACTATTAACACAAATTGGGTCAAACAAGTAATATAGCATTTCACTTTCTACTTGCTTAATTAAGTTATACCTTACTTTTTTAAGTTTATTCATCTTGAGTTGTCATCCCATGCAGTCGTACACCGATACATAGAGCATTGTGCACTGTCAAATCGATATGAATCATCGAATAGCATGCATTGCTCAGTGCACAGAATTTTCGGCCCTGTGCTTGATAGAAGTGTAGTTTCCTATACTCATTCAGATTTTCAATTTAGCTTCCTCCACATAAGTTTTACATCAACTAAGTTAAAGTGGAATGAAAATTTAATGGCGAAATGTATTTTTATGTCTGAATAATTGTACATTTTTTTTATTGAGTCCTTTAATTTTTATTGTGTCATACTGAATCTCTAAACTTTTATTTTAATAAATATTAGATATAATTTTATTAAATTTGAATAAAATGATAACATTATTTTAGTACATATTGAATTCCTCAACTCTATTTTTTTTATTTTATTAATTTTTTTTGGACACAATATGTATTTATATAAAAATTTAAGGATATAATATAATATGATAATAGTTTAAAGATTTAATAGCCAAAAGAACCGAATGCAGAAGGCTAAGTGAAAATTTTGAATAAGTATGAGGAGCTATATATGTATTCGGCCTTTCTGTTTGCTTCTCCTTTTAAATCTAATATTTGCAAGGTAATTTTTTTTTTTTTTTAGGCAGAAGATGCTGCAAACAGAGTTCATGAGTTGGAAATACCAAAAGATGTAATTCCAAGCAGCCAAAATGTTGCCATTGTCTGACATTGAATATAATAAAAGGCAAACTATTTTAATTAGATAAAAATAGACATTGTCTAGCATGCTTAAAGTGATTACACTGAAAAATAGCCAACAATTGGATGAATGCAATGGACATGTGAGGGGCATGCAATCAAAAGGTTACCTAATTCCTTACCCTCTGTAGGGACAAAATTGAAAGAAAAAAGATCTAAATTGCCTTTTGTCAAAAGGTTAACTTCCTAAATGCCCACCATTTTCTGTCGGCTATAGGCAACACTAAAAACAAAGGCCACACCTTCGGACCTGGATGAAAGCGCTCTTCCTCCTTCGGACATGGATAGGGCCACGAAAAAAGTTAAAAGGAAGTCGGAATTTTCAAATCTTTCTGCCTATCGAGATAGCCTTCTCGCGGGCACTGCCATGGAAGTCCCAATGGAGGAGATGTTTGATTCTATGGAAGTGAACATTGATGCAGGTGATGTTAACATCGACAGAACGGGACCATTCCCTGCAGTGCAATTCTCTGAGGGACTAAAAAGTAAGCTCTCGAACACTCTTGGAAAGGCAGTGGTTATTAGTCTCCTGGGTAGATCTATTGGATACAAGGCTCTGAGTTCTAGAATACAAGCTCTCTGGAAATCATCGAACACTAAGATTCTTGATATAGGAAGGGGTTTCTTTTTAGTGCAATTTTCAAATGATCATGATTATAACAGAGCCTTGTATGAAGGACCATGGGTGGTGAATGGTGCCTACTTATTAGTGCAAAAATGGAGCCCGAAGTTCAGAGTCTCAAAAGGTACAGTAGATCGTACTACAGTATGGATTCGCCTACCTGAACTGCCATTACAATATTATGCAAGCAATGTTCTTACTGCGATTGCTGAGGCAATTTGTAGTGCCCGAGAATGTGTCCTAGTAGTTTTGACCTAATTCGGGGGATGTGTGTGTAGTTGAATGTGTATTTTGGGACTTAATTGAATAGATGGAGGACTGGATTGAAAAGATTAGGTATAGTTTAGTGGCTGGAATGTAAATTTTTGCATGGTTAATTAAAGGTTGTTTAATTAAGTAAAGATTGAGTAGTTAATAATAAAATAAGCTTAAATAAAGGATGAGTGGAGGACAGGTGTTAAGGGAAGTTTTGTGTGGCTAATTGTGGGGTGGACAACTCACCATTTTGCATGATTTTGTTAAAGGGGAAGGTGGTGATTTCGGTGGGACTTCATTTACTCATTTCTGCATTTTGTTATGTCATTCTTTTGTTCATTTGTGAGTGAGAGTGTGAGCTGAAGAGTGAGTTGGTTGCATGTTTTGAGTAGCTAAAAACAAGGATTAAGGTTCCAAATTTGGAAGGTAAGTGATTAGTATGTAGTGTTCTTATCATATACTTCTTTCTTCCTAGTTTTGATTGGTTTGAATGGGATATTGTTGGATTGAGCTTAAACCTGTAAATTGAATTATTTTGGTAGCTGAGGAATTGAAAAGGGATAAAGGAAAGGCCAAAGTTGGAGAGGCGAGCACTCAACGAAAATAAGAGCTAAGACGACAAGGTTTGGGAACAAACCTTAAAAGTGTAAATTATGTAAATTGCGTTTGTTGATTTGTTTGATCATGGTGTGTAATTGATGCATGGATATTTTGATTGAGTATAAATGTTCATATAAGTGTGTATTGAAACTATAGTTTGAATTGGGAGAGTTGATTTGGTCAAATTGGCTATTTTCAAGCTTTACAAGCTTGATTGTGTAAATCTATTTTTGGAAGTCTATACTGACCTCCGAGACTTGTTTATATTATAAGTTGAGTTTTACAACTCCAAAAAGGGTGAGACCAATTGGATTAGAACCATAAGATCCGTGTCTTTAAATGTTGTAGAAATAGCTCTGTTGATTTGAGGACTCTAAGGTCATCAAAATTGGCCATAACCGTAGTGTCTCTGTTTGGGTCGGATTATCTGAACAATATAAGTTGTTTAGCTCATATCTGAAGGTATAGATGTCTAATTGACCTGAAACTTGTCCCATTTGAAAGATAAGACATAGGGGAATAAATGTTAAGAAGGGACTTTTTCCTAAAATTGGGTGTAAGACATTGTTTTGGGCTGTACAAAATTGTGGTGAGTTTTGCCCAGTGTCACCACCTCAGGTGGTGAAATAATCTGTCACACCCTTAGATGGTGAAATAATCTGTCACACCCTCACGTGGTGATTTCTGTCCAGTGTCACCACCTCAGGTGGTGAAATAGGCTGTCACTCAAAATATCACATCCTTAGGTGGTGAAACATTCTGGTTGCTTTCTTTCAGCATTTAACACTCTTTTTGGATTTCTAAAGCTTCCAATGGATATTTCTTTTAACTTCTAACTCATTAATCATTGAAGATTAATAAAATTCACCTAAAAATAAATCATAAAACATATTAGCAAAAGTAACAATACATATAATTATGTGAAAAATAGTAATGGAATGATAAATATATGTGTTTGAGCTCGATGTTAAACTCAAGTGATGTGTATATGCCTATGACATGGTGATTCTTGAACTTAACTAAGTATGTAATTAATGACCATGAACATGTAAATTTGAGAAGTGTAATGTGTACGTAAGTGAAGTAAATAGTTGATGTGTTAAGTGCATGTGTAAAAGAGAATTCGATCATGGATGGTATATGTGTTATGAAAATTGATCAATGTGAAATGGATAACATAATTAAATAACTTAAGCCTGCGAGTCAAGTAGTGGATAGATAGGCATGCCTATAGGGTCAAATTGCTGCAGCCCAATGCGTTTAATGTGTCTGATTCCTTGGGAATCACAATGCGATTATAATGCGTATAATTCTTGCTGAATTTTATTATATGTGGAATGATATTACTGTACCTGAGGGTACCAATGCATAAATGAGATTTTAAATGTGATTATAGTACCTCGGTGGTACCAATGCGAAACTCATTATCCGCGTCTTTGAATTGCAGGCAATTTAATGATAAAATGGAAATAATAATAATACAACCACTATATATGTTATATTCTGGAATTATGAGATGGGTTGATTAATGCTCTATGTGTATGAGAATGCTAAATAAATCATGACATGCCTAAAATGGTACTTAATGTGATATGGTCATTTAAGTATGATCTCTTGCGTATAATGTATGATGTTCTATTTGTGTGATGTATTACTTGTTATGTGCATGTGTTCCCCACTAAGCGTTATCGCTTAGCACGGGTTTACCTTAATCCGTGTAGGTACGGAAGTGAGGTGATCGAAGGACTCTCCCGCATAATAACGGTCAACATTAGGAGTGCTACCAGTGTAGGTTTTGGGGTTTGTGATATGGAAATTTTGTATAACTATGTAGAAGTTTGGTGTAGCTAATGTGTATACGAGTATGTAAAGGCATGTAATAATATGATGACTAAGTATACTAACTTATGGATTATATATGTATGCTTAGTAAGTGTATGCTTATAGAGAATGATCTATAAGTAATTGGCATGAAATGCATGATAATGTGAATACGAAGTGAGAAATTTTATTATACAGGTTTCAATAAGAGTTTGATGATAAGAAAGTGCATGTGTTCTGTGTGTGTAACGGTCATTCCTGACTAGATTAGCTCAGCTAGTTTAACTGTTGGGAATGGGTGTCACACAATTGGCCCAGTTATCAAAATTGATTATAATACGAGTGAATTCCATCGAGGAAAATTTGCTCGAGTAGCAGTGTCGATCAACCTTGGCCAACCTTTGGTCTCTATGATTGATATTGAAGGCGAAGTTCAGAAAGTAGAATATGAGAATTTGCCGGAGATATGTTTCAACTGTGGACGTTTTGGACACTTCAAGGAGTATTGTCCCCATGAGAAGACTGCAGAAGCCAACGGAGCAGAATCCAGTGATACCTCAGAGACCAATACCGACCGGTTTGGGGCCTGGATGGTGGTGGAGAACAGGAAAAGGAATACCAGACATTCTGCCGTTAATTCAGGGATTCAATCTAATCCGAAAGGGAAGGGATCTCGCTTTACAGTCTTAGACGAGGAAAAAGGAGCAATGATATTCGAAATTGATGGGAATAAAGAAAACATGCCTGTGCAAGTCAATATTACTACAAATGACAACGGTATAGAAAAGGAAGGAAGCAGTAAAGCTCGTGGACCCCTCAGCTTTAATTCAAGTGGGAGAGGTGGAAAAAGAAACTCCAGAGGTACACGTGGCAATAATCAGCGAAACAAAAATAAGGAACTCCCTGTACTTAGCTCTAAGATCACCGTTGGAGATTTCTTTGAATTTAAGAGCAAACTACCTGCCTCAGAAAACATCATAACTCTTCCTTCGTCCCTGAACCCCGATCTCCATTCGGTAGTGGGTAAAATGAGAAAAGAGGCTGGCGCGTCCACTTCTTCTTTCAACGAAGATGCCATGGACATTGCTCCCATCCCTACTCGTAGCATGGGACAATTTGAGAGTAGACCTCCAGATTTAGAAGTCACAGATCTCGTGATTGGAAATGAGAACATGCCACTTAATTCTAATGATCAAAAAGACAAGCTGATTGATGTTTGTGGGAGCGATGAGGAGGCCGATAGAGAGGAGGGTCCCCAGGACCCCTGCCTTCGGGAGAAATGATTGCCCTTTAGCCTTGCCCTCCATTATTTGCTCTTATGTCTGTTATTACGTGGAATTGTCAGGGAGCTAAGAGCCCCTCTTTTATTCGTACACTGAAGTGTTTTGTTCAGAGTTATCATCCTAGTATGGTTGTTCTCTTTGAACCCCGAATAAGTGGTGTTGCGGCAGATAAATGCATTTCGAAGATTGGCTATCCTCGTTCTCATAGATTTGAAGCTTCTGGTTTCAGTGGGGGCATTTGGATTCTTTGGAAGGAAGATTGGTGCATCGATGTTATAATCAATAATTCACAGTTTGTTCACTTAAGTATCAGTGCTAATAATGCCTTTCTTTCTTTTTTCACTGCTATTTATGCCCACCCAGCAGGTTCTACTCGAAATAAGCTCTGGCCTCTTCTTGATCAGATCAATACTTGTACTAGAGAACCTTGGATCCTGATGGGGGACTTCAACTCTCTTCTGTATGCCAAGGAAAAAAGGGGAGGTTCTCCTAATAGAACCGGGGTCGATAACCATTTTCTGGATTGGTTTAACTCTTCTGGTCTCCTTGATCTTGGGTATACTGGACCAAACTTCACTTGGAAAAGGGGTAATTTACAGGAAAGGCTAGACCGTGGGTTGTGTAACAGCCATTGGCGTGTGCAGTTCCCTGAAGGCAGAATTAGGCATCTTGCTAGACTGGCCTCTGACCATCGCCCTCTGTCCTTAGATTTCAGTAGCTATGTGAGACCCATAGCAACCCGCCCCTTTCGTTTCTTGCAAGCGTGGCTTACACACTCAGAGTTCAAGAGTTTTGTTAGTAATAACTGCAGGAGTGGAGGGGATATCATGACTATTATTGGGAATTTTTCTATGAGCCTAAAAGACTGGAATCATTCGGTTTTTGGAAATATTTTTCATAAGAAGAGGAAGCTTCTTGCCCGTATAACTGGGGTGCAAAGAGCTCTATCTTATAGAAACTCTATTGATCTTGAGAATCTAGAATTTGAGTTGAAGGCTGAGCTAGACAAACTCTGCTTCATGAAGAGCTCCTTTGGTTCCAAAAGTCCAGAAGTGATTGGATGTCATGGGGTGATAGAAATACTTCTTTTTTCCACCAAAGAACCATCCGTAGAAGAAAGAAGAATAGGATTGAACTCCTTCAAGATGCCGATGGGAATTGGATTGAAGATCCTACTTCTTTGCGCAACATGGCGATCAAGTTATTTACAGAGCCATACGCTGAGGACTGTAGAGATAGAACCTCTTATTTTCTAAAAGGTAAGTTTCCCCGCCTTAAAGACCATTTGATGGAATTGATGACTGACATTTCAGACAGCGAAATTTGGAAGGCGCTTTCGGCAATGAAACCTTGGAAGTCTCCGGGAATTGATGGGATGCAAGTGGGTTTTTTCCAATCCCAGTGGCAAGTGGTGGGGCAGGATGTTTGTAAGGAGGTGAAGAGGATCCTCAAGGGTGGCTTAATCAATCCAACTATGAACAAGACTATGATATGTCTGATTCCAAAAGTGGTGGTACCCAAGACACTCTCTCAATTTCGGCCCATTGCTTTGTGTTCTGTGCTTTACAAAATTGTTACCAAAACCATAGCTAATAGGCTAAAAAGTTTTATGCCTTCTTTGGTTGGTCCCACTCAAACGAGCTTTGTTCCTGGTAGACACATCACGGAGAATACTATTATTACACAGGAGGTTATCCACTCCATGAGAACTAAGAAGGGCAAGAAGGGCTTCATGGCTATCAAAGTTGATTTGGAAAAAGCTTATGATCGGATTAGTTGGAGCTTCCTGAAGGATACTCTTTCTGAGGTGGGTATTCCGGCGGCTTTAATTTCGGTTATAATGGAGTGTGTTTCTACCAGTTCAATGCAGTTGCTCTGGAACGGGGACTTGTCTGATTCGTTCCCCACTAGTCGTGGTCTTAGGCAAGGTTGCCCTCTTTCCCCTTATTTTTTTGTTCTTTGTATGGAGAGGCTTAGCCATGGTATTCTGGAAGCTGTTAGCAACGGGTTATGGAAGCCTATCCGTCTCAGTAAGGATGGCCCTCACCTCAGCCACCTCTTCTTTGCGGACGATCTCATTCTTTTTGCAGAAGCCAATACTCCTCAGGTGGACATTATCAATGCCGTGCTTAATCACTTTTGTGAATGTTCTGGCCAGAAGGTGAGCACCTCCAAGACCTCAATTTACTTCTCTAAGAATGTCCCTTCTAGGGACAGACGTGCAATCTACCGTGGTCTGGGCTACAGAGAGGTAATGGACTTAGGCAAATATCTTGGGATTCCTATTCTCCATTTCAGAATCACCAAAAAGCACTATCATTACATCCTAGATCGGATGAAGGGCAAGATTGCCAACTGGAATACATCTCAAATCTCTATTGCAGGGAGAGTCACTTTGGCCAAATCTGTGCTAGCATCTATGCCTTTATATGTTATGCAGGCATCTGTCATGCCTTCTACGCTTTGTGCTGATTTTGATCTCATATCTCGTTGTTTTGTGTGGGGTGGATCTGATTCTTCTCGGAATGTGGCTTTAGTTCCTTGGTCTAGAATTCAAAAGCCCTTGTGTGGTGGAGGCTTAGCTGTTCGTGATCCATATCTGTTAAATACTGCTTTTCTTATTAAATTGGCTTGGCAGGTTCTCTCACAAAAAAGCCATTTGTGGATCAAGGTTATTACATCTAAATACAAATTTAATCCTCATTCTAAGGCTGGCCCCATTCTTCATCGGAGTAGCACTCCTCTGTGGAAATGGATTTGCAAGAATTGGAGCCTTGCTTCAAGACATGCTGTTTGGTCCCTAGGGAATGGCTACACAGCCAGCTTCTGGTTTGACAGATGGATTCCTGATCTCCGATTACCTCTCTTTCACTTTGCCTCCAAACCTATTCCGGAAACTCTGACAAATCTTCCGGTTGCACACTTTGTGACTGACACCGAGGGTTGGAATTGGAATTTATTTGCAGAATTTTTCAGCAATGAGATTCTTCTCAAGATTTCGGCTGTCAACCCTCCATCTTCCCAATCGGAAAACGACTGGATTTTTTGGGAACTTTCTTCTTCAGGTGAGTTCACAGTAAAGTCAGCTTATTTGTCTCTTGTGGAATATGATGATCTTACTGAAGCTCAACTTTGGGATATTTTATGGAAATTGAAGGTTACCCAACGCATAAAGCTCTTTCTTTGGCTGTCTTTGAACAATGGGTTAATGACTAATGCTGAACAGCAAAGGCGGCATTTCTCTTCTTCAACTACCTGTACCGGGTGTGGCAACTCCAAGGAGGATGCGTTGCATGCTCTTCGGGACTGTCCTGGGGCCACTCAATTCTGGAGTTTTGTTCTTCCCGAGCAACTGGTGGATCCTTTCATGGACGCCAGCCATATTAAGGACTGGATGTACCTTAATTTGAAGTTGAAAGATGTTCATATTGAGAGTATTAGGTGGCCGGAATTCTTCACCATTAGCTGCTGGTTTCTTTGGAAAAATAGGAATAATTTAATTTTCAAGAATATTCAAAGACCCATCTTCTTATTAACCAGGGACGCAATGAATTTTGCCAATTCTTGCTTAAACGCCTTGAACCGCACTAACTTGTCTGATCATTATATGGCTACTCAATCCTTGGTGGCTTGGTCATGCCCTCCCCGCAACACTATTAAGATCAATTCGGATGCGTCAGTGCTTTCTATGGGAGGTATTGCTACTTGTGGAGGTCTGTTGAGGAATTCTCTTGGTGCTTGGAGTACAGGATTTGTAGTTAAACTCGGGGTTTGTCCCATCCTCCAAGCAGAAATATGGGGAGTCTACTATGGCCTTCGTCGAGCCAAGGAAGAAGCTTTCGAAAACGTGGTCGTGGAGTGTGACAATAAGGTGGCCATTGACATGATTTGCGGCAAGTGCTCTATCAACTCGCACTGCAGCTCTCTCATCCAGAATATTCGAAGGCTCTCTCTTAGCTTTACTACTATCTCCTTTAACCACATTCACAGGGAAGCTAATTTTGCTGCGGATTTTCTCTCACATCTTGCGCACGGTTTCCCTCCAGGTTACCATGTGATTCGTGAACCTCCTTCCGGAATGAGCAACTGGCTGCACCACGACTCTGTGGGAGTTTCTTATTTTCGTTGAGTTTTGTTTGTGAGCTGTGCTCACTCTTTCTTTACCAAAAAAAAAAAAGGGTTAACTTCCTAAAACTATGGCTTTACTTTTTTAGTAAAATATATATTTTGCCAATTTCACTCTCTTGATTTTATATATGTAAATTGGATAACAAATTCCACATTTTTCGCCTTTAATAAAACCACACGTATATTTTGATTTTTATTTTCTTCTTTCTCTAATAATAAAAATACTGTCAGGGCATAAATTATCTTAAAAATCATCTATAGTTCAAATGATTAAAAATTTGAATATGTTTTCAATTAATTAAAATTCGAATTTCACCCTTTCCAAAAATATATTATCAAAAACACTCCAAGACTTTAATCTCAAAAAAGAAACAATTAAGATTTCAAAATGATAAAAATATTAATTTTATGAAAAAATTTCTTAAATAATTATGAGAAAACTGTTGATATTTGGCACAATTTAAATTTTAGAATCCTTCAATTAGAATGTAACAATTAGGCCTATTCAAATAAATCCATTCATCCACACAATTCTAACCAAAACTAGTGAAAAAATATATCATTTTTTAATTCAAATGTTAACTTTTTTATTTTTTTATTTAATACTTAATATAGTAAAAATTAGGAATAATTAAAAAAAATCTAACACTTGTGTGAATTTACAATTACAGTCCTATCATTTAAAATGTAACAATTAGACCTCTACTGTTTTTAGAAAATTTCAATTAAACTCCTCTATCAATATTTCAATTAAACTCCTCTATCAATAACTCCAATAAAATTAACAAAAATACTAGTTTTTTTTATAAAAATTGTTTTTTTAATTTTTTTTTAATATTTAATATAATTAGAATCAATAATAAGTTTTTCTTATTATTAATAACTTAATAGAATTACTTTCTTTAATTTTACATTATATTAAATATTAAATAAAACTTCAAAGTTCTTATTTCTTGAATACAAAATTGATATTCTATTAGTTTAATCAATCTAATTGTGAGTTGGCAAATGTTGGGAAAAAAAATAATCATCCCAAATTTTATTATTGAAAAAGACTTACGATTAAAGAAAAAGAAAAAAAAAAAAAAAGACTTGCTTCCGAGTTATGGGCCCCAAGAATATATAGGGTTTTTTTTATAAATGGGTTGATTTTATTTAATATTTAAGGATGTAGTGCTATAGTAAAAGCATTTAGAGTTTTGATGTGTAAAAAAAGGGTTTTGTGTCATATGAGATCCACACCAACTTTTTATATTCTTGACAGAAAAACGGCAACCCATGTTGTCATTTTCTGGAGTTCAAAATAGGGACAAATATTTGACTAGAATTTTTTAAAAAATTATTTACAAAACTATGATAGTTTTAAAAATGATTTCGAAAATAGTGGTGCGTCAGAAGCCGAAACTGGCACTTGCGGCTTCTGACCGTAGAACCCACATTTTGAGTCACTTTTCTTTATTGATGCTGCAGCTGGCGGCTACGGCATCAATAAATAAATATATATATATATATATATATATATATATATATATTGATGCCTTGATACCGCAGCCGCCAGCTGCGGCATCAATAAAGAAAAGTGCCCCAAAGTGCGGGTCTCGTAATCAGAAGTCGCAGGTATCAGTTGCAATTTCTGACGCACCCTTATTTTCGGAATTAGTTTTAAAACTACCTTACTTTTGTAAATAGATTTTTAAAAAACCTAGTCAAATCTTTGTCCCTCCAAAACGCAACATTTCTATGAATAATTGGAACATGATGAGTGGGGCTGGACTGACAGAAAACCACAACTATAGCTGCTGTTTTTTGATTTATTTATTTATTTTTTAAACAAAGGATAATTGCTTCTTAGAATGTCAAACAAAACTCTTTTTCATTTTTATTATTTTATTTTTCCTTTCCTTTTGTTCCCACTAAAGATACTAAAGAAGTTCTTATGCTTTAGTGCAAGTATCTACTCAGAGAATATTCCAATATAAGGAAATGAAAAAGAATAAAATTGGGTGGGAAAGCCCTTAATTATAACAGCATTAGCTTTATAAATAAGGTTATTAAGTTGGCAACCTCTAGTCTTATGCTGTGTTGCTAACTCATCTTCCACAAGTAATAGCCATTGCTAACACTGCATTCTTATATCATACCGTCATAGTCTACACAATTACTATAGATATGATTTCTCTTTTTTGCACATTATTAATTAGATATGTACTCTTTGCTTGAATTTTTTATCTATTCAAACTCGCTTTTGATGATATATTCCAGGTAAAATGTAATTTTTTTTACTACATTTTTTTTATTCTGAAATTTTAAAAAAATTAAGGAATTAAGTTTGCAACTGAGTATTTAATTGAATTGAACCTTCGAACTTTTTATTTTGTCATAATTTAAGTTCTAGCTAAAGAGTTACGTATCTGCACATGTTAAATTTAACTATTAGAATTTAGTATGAATCTTTAGAATTTGTGAGTGCAAAATTTTGACCATTAAATTCTGTACGGTCGGTACACTTAATTTGAATAAATTCAATTAAGATTTTATTTTTTTGGTCTTGTAAAATTCTAAAAAAATGTATTTTTGTTGAAGTAAAACGAAATGTTAGCCATTATAAATAGTATGAATAGAGAGGTGAGTAGCATAAAATGTTAGATGTATGGCCGGATTAAAAGTTTATTTGGTTCATACTTCTATTTACATTAAACCCATATTAAGTTAGGATTAGGATTTTTCCTTTTATTTAATAGGATATTAAATCTTAACCGTTAAATTAGTATTTGATGTACGTACTAAATCTAAAGTTAAAATGGTATATAAATTAGTACTCTCTCTATCCTAATTAAGTTTTGCAAACAAAATAAAATACATAAGAATTATATTTTGACTTTCCATCAAGCATCTGCTGCATAAAAAGAGTTAAGGGAGAAAAACTAGTTTAAAAAGTTCGTGATCGTCAGATTTCTTTTCATTATGTCGAATTCCGCTCAAAGTAAGTGATCTATTCACATTTTCTATATGATTATTATTATATTTAAGATTTGAATGGGTATGAATATTTATGATGATATTTGTATGAAACTAATATCGAAAACTAACATATGATATCAGAACCTGTGATTTTGAATAGATAATAATCCTTAGATTATTTATTTGATTTACAATGAATTATGATGTTTACGAAAAATTATGATGTTGATCATGAATATTATGATGCTCAAAAAATTTAGAATTTTGCATAAAATTAATTTTTCATTATATATATATATATATATATATATATTTGATGATGTCGCCGCCGGTTATACAACAAAATAAAGTTGCCGCCTAATGCATTTGGGCAGTAGAATGCATATAATGAATTTTAGAACAACAATTTAAAATAATATTAATTATTATAATAATTATTAATTAATTAGATTGTTGCTGCCCTAATGAAGATGAAAGTTTTTATTCAATCGTGATTGTTTTGTTTGAATTATTGAGAAATTTGTTTTGTTACAAATTTGTTTCATTTAGTACTTCAATTCCCTACAAAAAAAACAAACGTGAGATATTGGTCTTTTGCTTGAAATTGTATCAAATTATGATTGTCTTATTTGGATTTGTTTGAAATTGTTATTTATGGTAAATTAACAATTTGATCCATGAAGTTTTTATAATGGATGAATTAATTTTTTAAAAGTTTTATTTTTACATTTTAGTCATATTAAAGATATTTTGACTAAAATAAATAAATAAATTTAATCTAAATTCATCTTTTAGCATATTATGATGTGTTACTACTATATATATAAATATATTAGTATCATAATTGTTAAGTTGTATGACATTATGATTAAAATTAATTTGTTAGTCACCAAAGTGGCTAAATTAATTTGAATGTGTAGTCATATAATTTATATATTTTATCAAATGCTATTAAAAAGAATTTATTGGTTGATAGAAATTAAGAGATTTACGCAAAGGTAAATCAATGTTCTATAACTAATAAATATAAAAAAGAAAATTAATATATTATTGTTTCCATGACTCGTATTGCTCACTACCATCCTCGATGCTTCCCCATCCTTTCCCCCAAAAACCACCAAGTGTTCAGTTGCCGCCACTGCATGCCTAAAAGAGGGACAAAGATTTATTTAGGGTATTTTCAAAAAATATTTATCAAATTAGGGTGGTTTTCAAACTATTACCCTATATAGGGCTTTTTATTTCAATGCCGCAGCAGTGAGCTGCGGCATTGAAAAAGCAGCACCTGCTGCTCTGACGCAGCAGGTGCTGCTTTATATATTTTTTTTATTTAATCAAATGCCGCAGCCTAATGCCGCGGCATTTGATTTCTAAAAAGCCAAGAGCAGCTTTTGCTGCTCTTGGCTTTTTAGTTTTATTTTTTTTATAAAAATATTTTTAAAATAAATAATTAAATATAATATATAATTATATAAAATAATTAAATATATATATTTTTTTATATAATTACGGTTAAATAAATATTTAATTTTATTTGAATACTGTATATTTTTATCCAAAAAAATTAAAAATTCAAAAATAAAAAGTAACTTTAAATATTAATTTTATATTTTTTAAATTTTAAGTATTCAGCCTATTTTTTTAATTTATAATTTTGTATTAAAAAAAAAAGAAAACAACTTCTTACTTTTAAAAAAAAAATTAATTTGAACCATCAAATACACATCTATATATTTTAATTTTTTTAACAATTTAAAAAAAAATAATTTAGACCATCAAATTCACATTTTGTATATTTTCATATATTTTTCCCTCTAAAATTTATATAATATTTTCATGTTAAATACATTTTATTTTATTTTACTTTCTAAAAATATTATTTAGATAACATTTAAATATAACATATATATTTTAATATATTAATATTTATTGACATCTTTAAGTATATGTTGATTTAAAAAAAAATGAAATTGGACAAGATTGCAGTTTTTTTTAATTTGTATTCTGAATTATACTTTACTTAATTAGAACTAGATTTATAGAATTGGGTTAATATTTATATGTCTAAAATTTTAGTTTGTTAAAAATCAAAAGTTATGATTATTTGAACTACGAAAATTAAAACCCAAGGTCTTGTTAATTAATAAAATTGTATAATATCTTAAATTGTATTAGAAGGGGATTGAAATCACAATTCCCTCACCATATTTAAAATTCAAACAAAAGAAAAGATTTAAATTACAATATTAATGCTTAACCTTTTGTTTTTGGCATTCGTTTTCTGGTATTTAACTACAAATTCATATTTCTATTCACTTCTGATTGCCTGCTTCAATTTCTTATATGCAGGTCTTGCACATATGCTATGTGAATTTGCACATAGACCATCAAAAAGTATATAGATGTGAATTTGATGGTCTAAATTAATTTTTTTTAAAATTATTAAAACAATTAAAGCATATAGATGTGTATTTGATGGTCCAAATTAATTTTTTTTTAAAGTAAGAAGTTTTTTTTTAATACAAAATTATAAATTAAAAAATAGACTGAATGTTTAAATTTAATATTTAAAGTTACTTTTTATTTTTGAGTTTTTGATTTTTTTTGGATAAAAATATGCAGTGTCCAAATAAAATTAAATACTTATTTAACCGTAATTATATAAAAAATATATATATTTAATTATTTTATATAATTATATATTATATTTAATTATTTATTTTAAAAATATTTTTATAAAAAAAAATAAAACTAAAAAGCCAAGAGCAGCAAAAGCTGCTCTTGGCTTTTTAGAAATCAAATGCCGCAGCATTAGGCTGCGGCATTTGATTAAATAAAAAAAAAATATATAAAGCAGCACCTGCTGCGTCAAAGCAGCAGGGGCTGCTTTTTCAATGCCGCAGTTCACTGCTGCGGCATTGAAATAAAAAACCCTATATAGAGAAATAGTTTGGAAACCACCCTAATTTGGTAAATATTTTTTGAAAATACCCTAAATAAATCTTTGTCCCCCTAAAAGACGAGTTTCTCTTCTCATTTCGAATTTGCAGATTGTTATTTGGGGCATATTCCTCATGTTCGCCACTATTCAAGATAAAGATTTCTTTTCCTTTAGCATTACCTTCGTGGACCTACACATTGGGCCTAGGCCCATGTCATCGTCTAAATCCTCTTCTCCCATTAAGCCTCCTACCCGAGGACTAAAATGGCTCATCATACAGCCCAAATCATTCTCAGTTCCATCCTTAAACCCAACATCTACTTCTTCATTTTCTTTTATATTCAAAACTGCATATTTACAATTACTAACTATAGTTCCCTTCTCCACCATGCCTTTATCTCCTTTATTATCACCTAATATTTCTCCTACCTTACCCCTATTCTACTTCTTGCCTTCTAGGGAAGAAGGATTTCAAGATTTCTTCTAAACAATCATCCAGGACCCGTATTTATCCTTAATTTTTGCCTTTATCCCCTCATTTTTCCTAAAATATCCCTCATCTTGCACCTCCGCTCATTGTTCCTCTGCCCCTCCCTCGGTTCATTCTCAGCCTCCATTTTCTTTGTCGTACATTGATCTTTCTTATGACTACACCGACAACATTCAAAACAGACTAACTGAACCCCTTCATATTCAACACTTCTGATCCTTTTACGAAGCTTCAGCTTAGACAAAAGGGTTTTTTTCAAATCAATCTCTACACATATTCTAACAAATTTCCTTTTCGATTGCTCGCACATATTAGCGTCCAATTTCACTGGATTCCCAATTTTTTTCCAAACCTCATCAAGAAATGATGATCGTAGTACTCAATGGGTAAGAAGGGGAACCACACCTAGGCAACTATAGTAATAACAGTGGCTTCTTCTGGATCAAAATTTGGGCTCCAACGTCTCACATTCACATAATGATCAAGTATCATCCAAGGTCCCTTAAAAGGAGCAAAATTATAATCATCAATCGAACCAA
Source organism: Excoecaria cochinchinensis (assembly GCA_947683425.1). NCBI lineage: Eukaryota > Viridiplantae > Streptophyta > Magnoliopsida > Malpighiales > Euphorbiaceae > Excoecaria > Excoecaria cochinchinensis. The sequence continues at coordinate 11,376,899 of CANTUQ010000050.1, forward strand.
ACTTAACAATATAAAAATCATTCTTAATGGTGACAATATCCATAGCAGATTTAGGTTTTTATAAGGAACGAAGTTTTCGTTCAAAGAACTTGAAACCAAACATCCTCCCTAACACTTTAACTATAAGAATTAGAGCCCGAGGTTTACGTAACTGATATTTCTCCTCCTTTAAAACCCTAATGGTAGGATAGTCCTCATTATCAAATCCTTCATCAGTCATAATTTCCTCATCATCAAAAATCTCATATAGGTTAACTTCCTCCGACAAGTTAGGCTTTCCAGTAAAAGTATCTTTGAAAGACCTACCTTGTGCCTGACCACTAGGGTTTTACACCTCAACCTCATAGGTGTCTCAGGAACAAAAGAAACTTAATCACTTAGCCGATTACTATCTGGAAGATTGCGCTTAATCTTCTTGTTGCTGCATTCAAGAAGATCCTTCTCATCCAAAGAACGACTACTAAGATTAGGGCTAGAGAGCTCCATTTTTATCTTCCATATGATTCCTTTTAATAATAGATCCCGACCAATCATTATGCTTTTCAATTAAAGCAAGTGATCCAATTTAATTATTAAAAGTAACAAAATTTTAATCTATTATTAACTTTGAATTATATAATTAAATATTAAATTAAAATTAGAAATTCTTATTTCTTTAATACAAAATTCAAAATTGATATTCCATTAGTTTTGATAGAGTTGGGATACGCCCATAACTTTATAATGGATTGAGTTTTAATACAGATTAAATTGAGTTATTTAATCTGATTAGAATTACCAAATGTTATCTCAGAAAGAGTTTGAGTTAAATTAGAGTTAGGGCTCTAACTTTTAGGATCTCTATAAATAGAGGTGAGGTCCTCATTATTTGGTAACGAGAAAACGTATACGCCGCAAGGCTGCTCATTCCCACTCACGCTTATTTTTTGTCTTAATCTTTCAGGGGCTTTTATATTGTGGAATAGCTGTTATTATCCCGCATGTGAATAAAAGCCAGGCCAGTGACCGGAAATAAATGGGATCCTTGTAGACGATTCCGCAACGATTTTCTGTACTACAAGAGGTAGGTACCATTTGTTATGATACATCCTGTAAATTATATTTGTTATAATTTTTCAAATCCATCATTGGTATCAAAGCCGTTGTTTTTACGTCCGAGCATGTAGCTAAATAGATCTAAAATTTTATGTGTAAAATTATTAGATCTGAAATGCATTAAACACAATAAAAATTTAATTTTTGTGTGAAAAATATATATGCGTGTATATTCCGGCTCAATTTCGTGTATGTGTACACCGAAATCCTAAGGGACGAACATGAGTATTCAAAACGGCAAACTAGAAGTCGAAATTTTTAATTTTTGACCTTAACATTGGATTCACAGACCCTAAAAACTCCCGGCCGGCCAAAATTCGTAAACCCAGATCAACCAGGAAGGTGGCGCGTGGCTTGCACGCACCACCATACGCATGGTGCGTGCGCGTGGGCGGTGGCTCACACGCGTTGTGCCACGTGTCAGAAGTGATGTGTCACTCTGACACGTGGCCCAATGGCCGAGTGCCACGTGGATGGCTGAGGCCATATCACGTGGGAAATAGGGGTGGACACGTGGACAAACCAGATGGTTACATGTGTCCCAATCAGAGGGTGACACGTGGCCCAATAGACGTGAGCCACATGGCAAATCGTGGTCATGCCACGTGTCAGATAGAGGTCTGCCACGTGTCAATGCTGACGTGTCATGCGTGACATGTGGACCAATGAGACACCGCCACGTAGCGATAACTGTGCCACGTGGGCACCAGGTGGACCAGTAGAAGATCGACACGTGACACTCTGTGGGTGTGACACGTGGCTGGCCAAGTGGGATGGCGCGCGTGTGGCGCGTGTGCGCATCTTCCTCCCCCTCGTCGGCGCGTGCGGGGTTCTCTGGCCACCTTTTCAGCTCCGATTTTTGTCAAATAATTTTTTCAAATTATTTATGATTTTTTGGTCATGTTTTCAAAATTTTTTAATGACCAAAAAATAAATTATGTATTTTTTGATATTTAAATGTGTTTCATTTCAAAATAAAATATTAAAAATTATAGAAAAACTATTTTCTGCATTCAATTATTTTTTAAAAATATTTTGAAAAATTTTTGAAGTTCTATCCTTACTTATTGATTGAAATGTGTTTCAATCATGTGTATTTATACATGAGTGTATAAAAATTTTCTGTATTATGTTACAGAAATATTGAATAAGGACAGTAGGTCTTCCTTAAATTGCGTATAGGTTACTTTGAGAAATACAAGAGTGCAATCTATAAGTAACATCAGAATGCGAAGGAAAATTTGAGCTGATAACATTGATGCAATAGTGCATCATAAAGTAAATGTGTGAAAACAAATGCAAGAGTGCATTTGAACTGGTAGTCTGAGTATGAAAATGCAACTTTGGTTAGAGTTGCCAAAAAGGCAAGTGTTGAAAAGCAACACTAAAATCTGTGATGGTATTGAGAAATAGACGGAGCGTGCATCGTCCATGACTTCATCAATTGACTTATGAGTTGCTTGATGAATTGATAAAATCGGTCAAAAAAATAATCCTAATAACTAAAAAGATTTTATGAAATTTGGCTTCTAAAATAGTTGACATTAGTGTCAATTTTGAGTTAGCATTTATTTTTGTTAAATAGGATTTATATTTTCTATTAATATTTGAAATGAGTGTCTTATTTTGGGATTATTGGATTTTATTTATTGGTTAAATAAATGCGTTTATTTATTAATTATGATGGCATTTAACTTTATAATAAATGTGTTTATTTTAATTGTTAATTAACTTACGATATTTTATAAGTAAAATGATTGCATGTTTATTAAGTAGAGGCTTAATAAAATCCCCTCATAAGTTTGAGAACTTAATAATCCAATAATTCAGATTTATTATGCATAAAATTTTAACCTATAAGGTTGGACATTAGGATTTAGAGGGTAATTGGATACTATAAGTAGCCTTTTCGAATTTGAGACTAATAGAAAATTTTACTAAGTTATTATTTCAGGTGCATAATAAATTGCATGTGTTGCCTTATCTCCCGTAAACATGTGATCAGAGGATCCTAATGGATGCTGCTTTCAAGTTATAATTATGAAATCTGGAATACAAAGATTCAGTATGTGCTTGAAGAGCAAAAGGCTCTTAAATCCTCAAGTTCGATTATGACTGAACCTGAGGGTGGCACTATAACTCAGCATAGGCGGGACCGAGATGCCAATGTCGGATCACATCACTAAGCAATTTTGCAAGTATCAAAATGCAATAGACTTGTGGATCATTTTGCAGGAGGAGTTCAGAGATATGGCTCTGAATAAGCTCCGATCATTGACGATCAAATTTGATATATATCAAAAAAAGTCTAATTATTCGATGCGGAAACATCTAAGAGAGATGGAAAAGAATAAGTAAGTTTAGTGAACTTAGTCATAAGTTGATGACGAGTAGTAGGTCCAAACTGTTATCAAATCCTTACCCAAGAGAGTTGGTAACATGTGAAGATGCAACTAACTCACATGGATAAGCACAAAGACATTTGAGGATGTCGCTTTTCATCTGAAACTTAAAAGGGACTGTCTGGCAATGATTAAGGTCAATATCATAGTGCATATGGCACAGTCCCATTCTAGTAGAATGAGTTCTAACTAGAATAACAAAAGAAGATATAAAAGTAGGGATAAGGAAAAGTCTCGAGAGCCTGAAAAGCAAAAAAATTAGAATCACAAAAGGTCCTAAGGCAAAAATGAGGTAAACAATTCAAGAGTGAAATGTTTCAATTGCCTATAAAAAGGACACTATGCAAAGAGATTGCATTGTGCCTATAAAGATACACTATTTTGACTCGAGAGTGAGCGAAATTTATGTATCTAGTTCTGAATTTTATCATTTGTAGGCGATAGATTTAGAACAATGGACTATGTAACAAGGGATAGAGATACATTTGTTATGAAATTTAGGTTCTGTTCTTACTTTATTGAAATTTATTTTCAATTTATATTTTAAGGATGACAGTATATACTTATGCTTGAATGATTTCTATTATGGTTCTGGTTATGGATGTGGACCATAACTATTTTCCTTTAATTTATTATTTTTCACATAGTTATGAGAACAATGTGATATTATGGCATGCTAAATTAAATTATATTAGATAAAACCGAATGAGTCGGTTAGTCAAAATAGGTTTAGTAGGCGATTTAAATAAGGTTGAATTACCTACATGAAAGTATATCCTAAAAGGAAAAACTAGTTAGAAAATCATTCGAATAAGGAACTAAAGTCAAATTTCCATTGCAGTTAGTCCATTCTGACAAATGTGGTCAAATGAATATGAGGGTGAGGCATGGGGTCTGCTACTTCATCACATTTATAGATGACTATACTAGTTATGATCATGTCTATTTGATTTCTCACAAGTCAGAAGCATTGAGTTGCTTTAAGAATTTTATGAGTTTAGTTGAGAATCAATTAGATAAAAAGATCGAAGTTTTAAGAACTGACAGCGGTTGGTAATATCTTACAGATAAATTTAAAGGTTTATGTGATGAAAAAGGATTGAACATCAGTTATTCATCCCTAAAAATTCACAACAAAACGGTATTGCGGAAAGGATTAGATCTATGATGGCAGAGGCAAATTTGCCTATCTCCTATTGGGGAGATGCTTTATTGATTGCCACATATGTTCTGAACTGTATGCCCTCTAAATCTGTCACTTCCATAACTTATGAGTTGTTGACTGGTCGACAAGCTAACCTAAGCCATTTATAACTTTTGGGTTGTAATGCTTGCGTCCATGATACCTCAATTTGGTAAATTTGAGACCAAGAGGTGAAAAAAGTATCTATGTGAGATATTCTGAAGTATCAAAAGGATACATTTTCATGGATAAGCAAGAAAATGGCATAATGATAGAATTTGAATACGCCATATTCTTAAGAGGATGAATTTTCAAAGTTGGGAAAAGTGAATTAAGATTTCACTTTCGATTAATCTCAGGAAGAAGAACCATCAAAATCACTCCATCCGAGTGGGAGGAATTTAGAGGAAGAAGGTTAAGACCCTTATTCTCCAAACGATCCGGATGTTCGAGACCTGATTCGAGTGGGAGTATTCTTGACTCTAGTGGGAGAAAAGAATATGATATTCCTGACTCTAGTGGGAGTATGAAAAATGATCCCAGTGGGAGCATTATGAATCACGATGAATATATGAGACATGTTTATCAAGATTCAGAACTGCAAAAATCTAAAAGGATAAGTGTTCCATGCCGACGATTTAAAATCGAAGGCTTGAACGAAATCCTTTTAGTTACTCCACAAGATAAGAAAGAGCATAAAAATATTCAAAACGTTTTTTTATGCCCATCTAAGGAAAATAGATTAAAGTAATGGAAGGAAAAATGGCATACATGAGATCAAATCAAGTTTGAGAACTAGTTGATCTACTAGAAGGATACAAATTGAGAATAAATGTATTCTCAAAGTAAAGCGAAAAGCTGAAAAAAGGTATCGAAACATATAAGACTCGGCTAGTCGCTAAGGGGTTCATACAATGGGAAAAGATTGACTATGAGTAGACTTTCTCATCTATTGTAAGATTTACGTACATAAGGTTAATTCTGGCCATAGTGGCGAGTTTGGACCTAGAGTTTCATCAAATGGATGAAAAGACTGCTTTTCTCAACGGAGAATTGAATGGAACAAACTATATGTTTCATCGAAAAAGGCAGCAAACATAAGGTTTGCTAATTGATGAGTTCAATATATTGCCTTAAACAGTCTTCAACACAATGGTACTTGAGACTTCATCATACAACCATAACGAATGTGTTCAATATGATTGATGAAGGTCATTGTGTTCATAGTAAAAGCTCTGAAAGTGAATTTATCATTTTGGCATTGTATGTAGACGATATACTTAAAGCTAAAAATGATAAATGGTATGTAAATGAAATCAAAGATTGGTTATTGTCCAACTTTGAGATGAAGAATATGGGTGATGCATATTACATTCTTGAAGTTAAGATTTCAAAAGATCATTCGAGAAGACTGTTGTCTGTTTCTTGAGAGAAATATATCAACAAAGACCTTGAGCGATTTAATATGCAAAACTGCAAACTCATAGTTTACCCCATTGCCAAAAATTAGTTTCTTAGCAAAGATGTGTGTCCTATGAAGTCACAAAAATTGAACATATGAGGAGCGTTCTATATATGATAGTGCCCTGGTAGTCTTATGTACACGATGTTGTGTACTAGACATGATATATGGTATGCAGTGAGCATGGTAAACATATATCAATCTAACTCAGGCAAAACACATTGGAAGCAATTAAAAGGATACTTATATATCTTAAAAGTACTACAGATTATTTTCTCTATTATCAAGAAAGGGATCTGCAAATGAGAGAATACAGAAACATTGATTGGGCAGGAGATGTGGATGAGAGGAAATCCACCTCAGGTTCATATTCTTGTTTGGCAAGAGTGCCATCTCGTGGAGTAACAAGAATTAAATCTGTGTAGCCCTATCAATAATGGAAGTTGAATTTGTCACTTCCTCAATTGCAGTAAATGATACAATTTGGCTAAAATGGTTTGTGAGCCATTTAAGAGTAACTGCCTTAAAGGTATCAGTGACAGTCAGTCGTTGATAGCTTATAGTAGAGCTAAGTATATCGACATTAAGTATCAATATACGAGATATATTATTGCACGAGAGATGTGAACTTACGGTGCGTTTCTACGCATGCAGATCTATTGAGTAAACCTGTGACGAGAGATGTGTTTTGTGTTTTGAGAAACACATTAGACCTCGAGATTTGCGTAGAATTTAATTGGTATTGTTATATTTTATATAATCACTTAACGTTATTATTTGCGAATAATAACTAAAGTTCATTATCGGCAATACATGAGTGTGAATGTTTATGTGTAAACATTTACTGTTATTGTTGTGAGATTGAGCATGTCAGACAGAGAAGTAGCCCACTCACAAGGGTGTTTACCTTAGTTTTGTCAATGAGTTGGCAAAAACTAAGATGGGATGATTTTTGAACATAAGAGAATGCACGAGAGCCTGATCAAAATAAAAGTGCCGTTTTACATAAATTATAAGATGAGTCTTGTTAAGGTGCGAGATAAAGACATACATAAAGTTGTATGCTTTGGATTGAGATTCAAAATAAGGATTGTATGGAATCCAATGGTAAGTTATATGTAACTACCATGTTCTGTCTAAAAAGCCAGAAGTAGTCCTTAAGTAAGCGGACTAAAGTTGGATGTTTCGGTGCATCGCAACCTTATGCTTCTGTATGGTGTTTGATATACACATTATTGAAATGTGAGACATGCGCTCCTTTAAGGGAAGGAAAGAACACCATAACACATGTTTTATACCGTGTGTGGTTATGTGACCACAGGGATGGGAATTTAATAATATTAATGATCTCAACTTTCCCTATTGTGATACCCTATTTATATTTTGACCCTTAGAACCCTTAACTTATCCCTGAAGTATAGTTCAATGTGGCTAGCTTAGTTAGTTTCCAAGAGGTCCAGGAAAAGTTTAGGCCTAACGGATCTAACTAGAAAAGCGAGTTGAATTATGATGGATGGCATACAATAAGAGGGGAAGATAGCCTTTTGATCACTTTCATAATGTTTCGTGGTTTACCAGCATGCCTATTATAGTTTCTATGAGTAGAGACATAATAGTGAATACAAAAATTATTTTATGAGATCATGAGTTAAAACAATGAATGTGAGAATGCAATTTAGGGTTAGGCATAAGTGAAAAAGAGAATTTTATTTTTCGAGACGCTATATATACCTAACAGGTGTATAGCACTAGTACTCTCGAGATATGCTGGTCACACAATCTATTTGCCAGTATAACTGAAGATTAAGACTGAAATGCGTTCTTTCATGTGCGAGTGGGAGATGATAGAGTTGGGATACGCCCATAACTCTATAATAGATTGAGTTTCAATCCAGATTAAATTGAGTTATTTAATCTGATTAGAATTACCAAATCCTATCTCAGAAAGAGTTTGAGTTAAACTAGAGTTATGGTTCTAGCTTTTAGGATCTCTATAAATAGAGGTGAGGTCCTCAATATTTGATAACGAGAAAACGTATACGCAGCAAGACTGCTTGTTCCCACTCACACTTGTTTTTTGCCTTAATCTTTCAGGGGCTTTTAGATTATGGAATACCTGCTATTATCCCGCATGTGGATAAAAGTCAGGCCAGTGACAAAAAACAAACGGGATCCTTGTAAACATTTTCGCAACGAGTTTCTGCAAGGTAGGTACCATTTGTTATGATACCTCCTGTAAATTATATTTGTTATAATTTTCAAATAAATTGTGGACTAAAGTCAAATTATTATATTTGAAAAAATATATATATATCTGTGAGTCTTTTTTGTCCTTTTTCCAGATTTTGGCAAATGTTGGAATTTTTTTTTAATCATCCCAAAATTTATTTATTATTGAAAATGACTTCATGACCCACAACAAATGAAAGTTTCTCATATATATTATATAGGGTTAATTTCCAAAATTCCTCTAATCTATAACTGCATTTTCATTTGAACTTCTAAATTAAAAAATAGATCAAACCGATCCTTAACTTTTTTTTAATTTTTCAAATTCAATTTTCCTTTTTTATTTTTGTCAAAAATCTAAAGGAATGTGATTAGTGAACTATTCCCTTAGATCTTGGATGGAAAATTTAATGGGATTGAATTTGAAAAATTCAAAAAAATTAGGAGTCAATTTGATCAATATTTTAATTTGGAGGTTAAAATACAAACGGAATTATAGATTGGAGAATTTTAGCAATTAACCCAACTGTGTATATATAATGGAAGTAGAGATGAAGATGTGCCAAAGAAAAGAGAAAAAAAAAATGGAAAATAACAATAAAATTGGAAGAGAATTGAAGAAACAAGTATGGCTAGCTGGGCCTCTGTTCATTGTAGGATTATTAAATTACAGTTTACAAGTAATTTCTGTAATGTTTGTGGGTCATCTTGGAGAATTACCTCTCTCTGGTGCTTCAATGGCTACTTCTTTTGCATCCCTCACTGGATTCAGCTTGTTGGTACTTTTCTACATTTCTCTTCTTTTTTCTCTTTCCCAATTAGAATTTTATTTTTCATCTTTGTTATGTATCCTCTCTATGATTTTTCTTTTTTATTTCTTACTGATTTTTCCATCTGGAAAAAGATATAATTTTAATTTTATATATGGATTTAGTTTCTGGAGATGAAATGGTTTGATATATATATTGTCATTTATTGATGGTGATTTCTATGCCAGTTCATTAGTCTGCCAATGGGATGTTTGGGTTTTGCTACTTTTTGCATGCATTATTCTGGGCACTAAAGGGTGTGTCTGGGCATGCAACATATAATAATAATAATAATAATAATAACAGCATGTTGGGTTATCAATAGATCAAATTAGTAAGTAAATTGTAACATTTTACATTATTCTTTTTTATATTTTGAGAATGTTTTTATTAAAAATTAAAAGCAAAATATTTACATATAATTTATACAACAAAATATGAAATCACAAATAATATAAATAGGTCATTTTATAGATTATAATTGGATTTAATCACATAATAGGTTAGCACCGAGTTGCATAGAATGAATCACACAATAGGTAGAGTTGGATCAAATTACTTTGTAGATTACAAGCGGATTGTGCCATATAGATCACACATAATATGTACGGTTCGGTCAAATTAGCTTGTAGGTTACAAATGGGTTGTGTCATATGGATCATATAATAGATAGAGTTGAATCAAATTACTTTGAGTGTCAAATAGGTCAAATTATTATTATTATTATTATTAGATCAGATGACTTTGTAAGTGATAAACAAGTAATGTCCTAATAGGGAATTTGCATGATCAAAATAGCCAACCTTCACGAGGAAGGCATGTAGTATATTTAGTGCACAATTCATGGTGGGTAGCTGTTTCTTGTGCGCCATTCTTTTCATTTTCCATTTCTTGTTAATTCTTTAATGGATTTTAATCTATCCAACACTCTATTATTTTCCATAATTAAAAAGAGGACTGATGCCAAAGTTAATTCCTAATAAAGCAAATGAAATTGAAGAAATTTCCTTTCTTTCACCAAATGTATTGAATTTGAATGCTATTTATGAAACATATTTAATTATTTGAGAGTGGGTATTTTATTCAATTTATGAATTTGTCTATACAAATTTAAATTAATTGGATCAATGAATTTTGAATGCTGAATAGTTATAGAAAAGAATTGATAAGTATACCTAATTGTATTTATTTTTTTCAATTAATTTATATGGTAAAGTAATTCTTATTTGAATGATCAGATGGGAATGGCTAGTGGATTGGAAACCTTATGTGGGCAATCATTTGGAGCAAAACAATACCATATGATGGGAATATACACACAAAGAGCCATGCTTGTGCTTACCCTAATTAGTGCAGTTTTGGCCATTATTTGGGCTAATACAAAATCAATACTAATTGCATTGCACCAAGATCATGAGATTTCAGAAGAAGCTGGACTATATGCCTGTTTTATGATTCCAAGCATTTTTGCATATGCTATTCTTCAATGTCTTGTGGTTTTCTTACAAACTCAAAATCAAGTGTTTGCTATGATTTTGACTTCTGGGGTTACAGTTTTGATACATATTTTGGTATGTTGGGCTTTGGTGTTCAAAACTGGGCTTCAAAGCAGAGGAGCTGCTTTGGCTAATTCCATATCTTATTGGGTAAATGCATTGCTTTTGGTGCTTTATGTGAAGTTCTCTTCGTCTTGCAACTCTACTTGGACTGGCTTCTCTAACAAAGCCTTTCATGGTATCCCTTCTTTCTTGAGAATTGCTATCCCTTCAGCCTTCATGCTCTGGTAAGTTTCTCTTTTCAGATTGCAAAGGGTTAAAGTTATTTTTTTACCATTAGACTGTTGTGGTTAAAAAATGCCACTAATTTTTTTTTTTTTTTAGTTTTTATCCTTAAAATTTCAAAATATAGAGAAAATGGCATTTTCTTATATGTCTAATACGTCTAATTTTATAAATTAATGAACAAAAATTACCTATTTTGAAAGTATAGAGACACAAATCTATATGTTTTGAAATTTTAAGAGTAAAAATCCAAAAAAAAAAGTTAACCCAATTGCCCATAAACATTGGACTATCTGTACTGAGATGAACTGAGGTAAATTATAACATTGCATTTTTGGCAGCTTGAAGGTTTGGACATTTGAGTTGGTGGTTCTACTCTCCGGTTTGCTTCCTAATCCAAAGTTAGAAACCTCAGTGCTTTCAATATGGTTAGTGTATATACATATACTCAGATTTTTTTTATTGTTATTATCATTCACACTTTAATACATATTTTATTCAATGCATATCATCAGCCTTAACACCTTTGGTTTAGTGTGGATGATCCCATTTGGACTCAGTGCAGCTGTTAGGTTTGTTAATGAACTATAATGATTTCATTATTAATTCAATCATTTGCATAATTCTTGAAATAGTTGTCATTGATATAGCACAAGGGTTTCAAATGAACTGGGGGCTGGAAATGCAAAAGCGGCGCAATTAGCAGCAAGCATAGTGATGTGCATGGCAATTGGAGAGGGCATTTTAGTAGGAATGGCGATGATATTGGTGAGAAACGTTTGGGGCAATGTTTATAGCAATGAAAAACAAGTCATCAAATATGTATCCTCGATGATGCCTCTTCTTGCTACCTCGAGCTTCCTCGATTCATTTCAAAGCGTTCTTTCAGGTTCTTTCCATTTCCCCTTTCGACATTTATCAATACTCGCTAACTGCATAATTCAACCAACAATGACCGTTTTTATAATTTCGAGTTTCAGGTATTGCTAGAGGATGCGGATGGAAGAAAATAGGTGCGTATGTGAATCTGGGTTCTTTTTATCTTGTAGGCATTCCTTCTTCTGCAATACTAGCATTTGTCGTCCACATGAAGGCTAAGGTAAGAAGCTAAAACTTTAAGCATAGTTTAAGATAAACGACAAACACCCAACAATCCTATTAGTGTATGTTGATAATATTCTTTGCAGGGACTGTGGTTGGGGGTCATATTTGCACTTCTTGTCCAAGGGCTACTCCTCTTAATCATCACATTTAGAACAAATTGGGCTAAACAAGTAAAAAAGAGCACATCCCTTTCTACTCAATAAAGCTATATCTCACTTGTTTAAATTTTATGTTTTGCTTCTATTCAAATCTAATACTTGGAAGATAAATTTTCCTTAGGCAGAGGATGCTGCAAACAGGGTGAATGAGTCGGGAACACCAAAGGATGCAGCAACACCAAGCAGTCAAAGCGTTTCCATTGTCTGATACTCTGATAGCCAGTAGAGACATTTGGCTTCTTGAGAAGGGATTATAGGAATGACCTCCTAAGGGTTATTTATATTAAATGGAAACTCCCTTGAGATTTAAGTGACAAGAGTCACAAGATACATTAAATGAAATACTTAGTCTAGTATAAAAAAATTGAAAGGAAAAGCTTATTTATTACTAATGGAATCCTCCCTTCCTACATTCAATTTCAAGTGTCTTTTTAAGGTAACTAAAGGTAATTGGCTAATGACACATGTATTAAGAATATGACCAAATAGTTTCTAAAAGATACATATAACATAAATAAAAAATAAAAAGTTGAGACATACTAAGAAACAAGGGTAAAATTACCAAAAATAATTATTGCTTCTCTCATTTTTGAAAAGAAGCTTAATATGGGAAAAATAAAGACACTTGAAAAATAACAGATGTAGTAATACACACAACTAGATCCCCACATATCTCTAATTTATATGATTAAGTTTATGTACTTGGGATGGTGTACCTTAGTTCCTTTTCTGAATAATGGCGGGACTACTTGATGTATTAAAGAATAATAATTGTCAATGCATTTCATAATATGGCTGCTGCCTGCAGTTTCCATCACAAAATTCGCAGTGCACCTATGCACTTCACCTGCTACACAAGTTCACAGCTCAACCAAAGAAGGTTCAAAATCCCAAATCTCAGTTAATATTGAATAGAAAAACATTTAACAGAAGCAGCAAATTACGGCCTTCAGAAGTGCAACACAGATCATGAAAACTCCATGGCAAGATGGCATTTACGATCAAATAAGAAATTATGCTAGAAAAGGACTTGAAAGGTACACTGTAATTAAAGACATTTACTTTTCTGTCCTCAGAGAACTCTTTTTAGCCCTTCTCAACCAATACAAGAACACAAAAAATCATAACAATATCTGTACTGGAACTTAAGCAGCACAAACTGCAGTTCAGCTGCTCTCAGGCATTGAATATTGCAATTCAGTTAACAATTTTGACTAACTAATAAATTCTCTCAAAATGTGAAAATAACTCACTATTTTCATTTTTTTAATAAACATTTTGTGCCAAATATGTGAAAAAATGATACTTTTCCTTGCAATAACTAAGTGAAAATAGCCAAGCTCAGCTCTGGGTTTTGCCAGTATGTGAATTGATGCCGCATAAATACAACAAACTCGAGCTATTCGACTACCTTATAAATGCATTGAAATGGTATGTGCTCAGAAGTGATTACCAAAGCCCATAAAAAACAAGATTCTAATGGCTCCTATTCTGGGTGCTGGAATTCAAGATCTAGTTTCCTCTTTAGATGCGATCTGTCAGCACTGCATGAATAAAAGAAAATAATTAAATACATATTCCTTAAGGCACAAGCTGCATAGACAAAAATATTACTTTTTCTTTTCTTTCTCAATCAAGGAGGCAAAACAAAAAGTAAAAGGCCACCAGGGCAGCGCCGACCGATATGCAATAGGACAACCATTGACAAACCAAAATTTCAAAGTAACAGATGCACAAAAGACAAATATAGACAAATATTTGAATCAACGTAAATATACAAATATTTACATACAAGAAATCCCAATGCTTGTGGCAAGATCCATAAAATGCTAACTTACACGTACAGAATATAAGCAAACTCAACCTGAAATTTTGAAAACAATAAAGTTTCGATCAACTGAATTTGGTCAATTATTGGTTCAAAGTAATTAGTAAAAGGCCAATTAATTTTTGGACTTGTAGAGTAATTCTCAATACAAGTACAAGCAATCTAAACCACGTAAACTTTGTCTAGATACCTATGCCATCACCCTCTACAAAATCAAAGAAAAGAAAATTAAAAAAAAAATATCTTAAATATTAAGAATGATAATTTATTTATTCCTCCTGTTTAAAAGTTTTAATTTCCTATTTGGGATCTTCCTACATAGAAAGGGAGATTCCATTTTTGTGAAGTCTTTGTTCACATTAGGAATTTCTATACTTTGGAGTACCTAAAAAGTGAAAAAGATGTTTTGATATCTATGAGAAGTTGAGAACCTCTGTAACACTACTATTTTCTTTAGGATTCAGACAATAAAATTATGTGCATTATGATTGATTGCAGCATGCAGGCTATGGGTGAACGTGGACCAATTAACCAATCTATTAATAATTTTATTAACCAGTCAATTAACTTCAATTAACCGCTATACCAATTTTGATTTTTATCATTTTATTGATTAACCATTAAAAATTTGACATATAAATTTAACAAATTATACAAATTGCAATGTTTTTAATAATTAAAAATGCTTCAAAAATGAAAAGTACAAATCATATATATATCCATTAAAAAATTTAAAAATAAATAATTTTTTTTCATTAATGGTAAGAATTGAATATATTTAACATGAAACTAACAATAGAGTACTCATTATGCATATATAATGAATAAATGATTACAATAAAAAGATAATTTCAACATTTATTTACTAAAAATATTTATTATAATAATATTTTAATAATATTTATAAAATGCAAAGCCTTAAATTTTTTTCGTTTGGTTAACCTAAAATAAGTTTGGTTTCGGACTAATTTTTTGATTAATCAAAATTTAGTTTCTTTTACAAACGCCTAATGCAGGCCTACCGTTATTCCTCTTTTCTTCCCTCTTTTGCCGTTCTTAATCCTTTTCTTTATTTCAAAAGCTTACTCTATGAAAAAAATTAGTTGCTATAAGCATAAACCAACCACGACCAAATTCTCTATTTTGTCCAATCCAATCAGCCCCTAAACTCATCTTACAGCAATATTGATATAAACCTCAATTCCATCAATTTTCTAACTTATCCTCCACTATCTCTTCTTCCCTCCTTATTTTGTTTCTTTATATCAAAGCTTTCTTCTATGGTAAAACATAGTTACCATAAACAGAACCAAACACCACCAAACTCTCTATTTTAATCTTATACAATATATAATTATGATCCTTAAAGTCCATCGAATTTTCCATATCATTCCTCACTGTCTCTTGTCATCTTATTTCTTTTTCTTTTATTATTTCAAAAGCTCCCTTCTATGGTAAGAAATAGTTATCATAAACAGAAACCAAAACTCCACCAAATCTCTATTTTCTTCAATCTCATCAGCACCTAAACACAGCTTATAGCAACATTAACATCAATCTTAATTCCCAACTTATTCTCCACTCTCGAACATTTAAGAAAAATTAAAAACTCACTCTTAAGTTGCCTTACAAATTTGTTCCAACAATTAAAATTTTAATACAAGACATTTTCCCACACAGTGAAGTTGCTCTGAAAAAATTTTGACGATATAATTTTCTACAGAATCTCAACAAAATAGAATTCATATGATTTCAACTAATTCTTTCGAATATTAATTGAACGATCAAAATCCAATTATAGCACCCATTCATACCACTCCTTAATAAATTAATTACTGTCTCATCAATGAAATTAAGGTTAGCCATTTAGCAGGGAATATGCTTTATCTTTGGGAATTTCTTCACAGCTGATTGCAATCAGTTTATCTGTTCAAAAGTTTAAAAGAAAACTGCAGTTTTTGTTAATAGTCTCATCACACAATTAAGATTAACCAAAGAATAAACATTCGGCATGAAGAAAAAGAAGAAAAAAAAAGAGTTGACTATTTAGCAACAGATATAATTATTCTTTTGTTTTTGTTCATTATGCTTCACACAAATTCTTTGGCTCTGAGGTGTTGAGCCAGATGATGATGACAAAAAGAACAACAAAATAATAAATGTGAATGCTATAAATGTAGCTGTCTTTTACAAATTTCAAGAATAATGATAATATACTTTTTCTTAAGCCAGCAACCATAATGAAAGATTTTAGTTTCAACTGAAATAAGATAAGGTCACTCAAGATGGTTTGGACATGTACTACGTAGACCCATAGATGTTCCGGCATTAAGATGTAAGCATTTTGTGGAAGAAGTAAGAAAAAAGGTAGAGGAAGACCAAAGACTACATGGAGAGTGACAGCTTCCCAGGATTTATACTTGCTCAATATTGAGAAGGATATGGCATTGGACGAAAGAAAATTGAGACAGAGAATCCACATAACGGACCCCATCTAGCATGGAATTAAGGCTTAGTTGTTGTTGTTGTTGTTGTTGGTCTACCAATCACACTTTTGCATCCGTTTATGAATTCTGTTTATGCAACACGATTTTATTTGATTTGCAAAATTTATTATATTATTTTTATGATTTGGTTTTTCCATCAAAAATAACAAACCTCTATAAAATTAGGATACTATCATTTCAACTACCACATTGAACAAGAATAAAATAAGTTGCAAAAGTGCCAATCACCCTTTGGGAGTGTTTCAAGATTTCTCAATTCAAATACTGGTATGACAACCAGTTCGAAGAATAAAATCCGAAAAGGAAGCCAATATTAGCATCCTAAATTAAGATCCTTGATATATGCATGGAAGAAAAACTTCTACCAAGCTTGAGTAAGCCAAAACCACCTCAAGTAACCTTTTAAAAGAAAAAACAAAATGCTTCTATGACCGGTCATTAATATTCATGATGTTTTATATTATAGAACACATGATAGTTAGTCCACAGAACACGTTTTATATGATAGAACACATGATAGTTAGTCCATAGTACACCCTTTATATGATAGAACAAATGATTGTTAGTCCAGAATACAGCTCATCATCCAATCTCAGAAGAATAGGTTTTGAATGTGGGTTTCTAGCCTTGCAAAGTATGGATCTAAACAAGCTGAGCCAAGTCAACACAATCTGAAGCTCTAGTTTGACTTGGCTCAGGAAATCAAGGCTAGAACTTGATTTAACTCAATAAAACTTGAATTTTCCCCTACTAGAGGACAAATCAATAAGATAGTCAACACATTAGAATTTGGGTCAACTCAACTCAATTATCTAGATAAATTCAATTAAAAAAATAGTTAAACCTAAATTAAAATTCAAATAAGCTCAAGTTCAATCTTGGAATACATTTGTCCCATATGTACTAAATGAACTATGCTCGACTCATTACTCGAGACTATTGAGCTCGAACTCATCTTGACAAAAGTTGAGTTGAGTTATATATATATATATATATATATATATATATATATATATATATATATATATATATATATATATTCAAAATAAGCTTCAGCAGTTCAACAAACCACTCCATTCCAGCCCCGAATCCATCTAAAATGGGTGGCTAAAGCTCACATACTTCTGCTACAATAATAAACTTCTACTAATCCTCACCCATCAATGATCAGGTATTACTGATATTAAGCATACAAAAGGAAATACCATCTTCAACGTCAACTATCAATTCCTATAATCCATGTCATATCGTGTTTTGAGAAATTAAGAAGGTTTAGAACTATTACAAATATGAAGGAAATACATAAGTAAAGTTTTACCTGTTAATTGTGGGTCTACTCATAGGTTTTGAGCCGAAGACCGAAAAATCTATTGACATTGGCACCTGTTCATTCCTGCCTGTGTGATTCCCAGCTGCCTGTCTGATATCACCATGTTCATCCTTCTTATCAACTTGACATGCATTTCCCCCAAATCCCTCACGATCAGGCATCACTCTTCTTGTCTTCCTTGGTGGTGACAACACAGCAGGTCCCTCCAGTGGATTAAAATCTGAAGCCTTAGGATTAGCAGATTCCCGCTTTGGGGCAGGTCTAGGGAGTTTTGCTGGTTCTGTAGGCAGAGGTGCAGATGAAAAGTACCTACGCAAAATATGAAGATGAGAGCAAGAAATCAACAATAATGTGGATTTCCCACTCACAATGTTCTCCATACCGGTGCTCTAATGCCTGTTCCGCTGTGATTCTAGCTTTTGGATCATATGTAAACATCTTGGATAAAAGATCTAAAGTATCATCACTAGCCATTGGAAACAATTTACGCCAAGGTTGAGCAGGCACGGATTGGTATTCCACATAATCAGGCAGATATACCAAATCAGGCCACAGAGAAGGCGTTGGAGTCCCTAAAGCTTGAAAAATTTTTCCTAATTGATCAATGTCACTTGTCCCCTGTAACATTTCAAATCAAAATCTTATGCCTCAATCATAATTTGCATAATAACACAAGTGATAGAATGCAACTGTGAAATATTCTATAAAGAGACAATTATTGAAATAATTAAACAAATAAAGTAACCAAAAAAAGTTATCAATCAATGATATATCTTATAAATAATAATAAAAACAATAATATGCAAAGCAACCTATTGAATCCAATAACCCTCTGTAGTTCTAATCAACATCAAAATATGAAAGAGCAAAATCAAGAACATCACTTTAGATCATTCAACAAAAAAGTGCTTTCTTCTGTGACTAATATTTTCTTAAACAATGGTCAACCAAACAACACCTCAGCAACACAATAAGCTCTGAATGGTAGAAGATGCTCAAAGAATCTGCTTTTCAAGTTAAAAAACACAGGAACTTTTAGTGGGCCAAAACAAAACTGGAGTTATATTTCTGACAAATTAGTAATCATATTAACTCCAGGTCTCTAGGAAAATAAAGGTTATGGAATCCAATAAAACTAGAACATTCTTCGCCAATTGGAATCTGGATCTGGATTCCACAAATAGTAAATTCCTTGCAGAAAAAAAGGCACAGTGCTTGTCAAGGACACAACAGGCCTCAGATATTGACACAAACAATTGGTTACCCATTAAAAGTTGCTCATAAGTTGCAAGGCAATTCTTTTTAGAGGAGTAAACACTAATTTTAAAACTGATTACTTCTTGCTAGGAAGACAATGGTGTATTCTCACTTCTTAAAGAGTCGTTTTTATTTTATTTTATTTTATTTTATTTTTGTGTTAGAGATTCCTAAACTGTTTCCTATGACATTCTTTCTGTTATTATTGAATTTGTTAGCTGTATTTTAAATCTTTTAACTGCAAGGAAATAGGATAGTATTAGTTATCTGTTTCTATTCAAATTCCTTTGTTACAAGGACTTGGTCTTCTATCAAGATTCTTCCATCAAGTACTTATATTGTTTGTCCCATACTGAAAAAGTGAATAGGTTTGCATGTTCTAAGAACAAACCCAAAGCCCGTGATTTAGATTTTTATTTTCTCCACACCTGGAAGAGACTCACTAGACAAGGATTTATTTGTAATCCTAGATGATCAAGCTCATATCAAATCTCAAAGAATATAAACTACGTCAAACAAAACATCATTCCACTTAAAAGGAGTTTTATAACTGCAAATAGAACTAATCATGGCATAAATGACTTGAACAGAAAGATATGAACAAACAGCATTAAATAACACAGGCCATGACAAGAAAAGGATATTCTTAATTTATCACATTATCATGCATTTCTACAAATCTTGAAAACCACAAGGATGAAATCCCAAATAAGGATGTAATCATGAAAACATATCCTCACCTGCAGAAATGGTCGTCGTAATAGAAGTTCAGCAAATATACAGGCTGCAGCCCAAACATCAACCCCAGCACCATATTGCTTGGTACCAAACAGCAGCTCAGGTGCTCTGTACCATCGAGCAAAGACCTATTCATTGGAACTCCAAGCTTGTAAGTTTGATCTCTCGAATTACAAGTATAATTGCAGAATTATAATAAGGCAAGAAGCTTTAGAAAACACCAGGAATACACAAAGTAATCACCATGAATCAGATGGTAACAAAAACAAAAACGATAGTCCATTAACAAAAAAATAACAAACAAAACAAAATAAACTAGATATACAACCAACAAGAACAAACACATACGAGACAGAAGACCATGTCTCATGAGAGAAGATATAATGCTAACATAGGTTACGGCAACCTATGTGTCAGACAGTAAGCAGCATTTAACATGCCACCACAAATCATGAGAACGAGAATATTAATTTAGGGATATAATGGTTTTAGTTATCAATTATTTCTAATTCTAAATTCTTGAGGATACAAATTGAAAAGGATAACGGTTAAATGCACAAGGAAAAGCATACTTGGTGAGTGAACTTGCGATCCGGGCTTCCAAATATACGTGCTAAACCAAAATCTCCAAGTTTAAGTTGTCCATTAGGAGCAATCAACAAGTTGTTTGGCTTCATATCCCTGTAAGAAAAATGCACAAAAATATCTAAGACAACATGTAGGAATTGTTGATCTGATGATTAGCTTTTCAACTCCAACCAATACCTATGCAAAACCCATTTCCTGTGGCAAAAAGCCAGTCCTTTTAATGTCATTTGGAAGTATGACTTTATGTCAGCTGGTGAAAGAAATATGTTTCTATCACGAATAACTGCTTCAAGATCAGTCTCCATGAACTCAAACACAAGATGCAAGTTCCCCTTGTGAGGAAATGCATCAACCAACTCAATTATGTTCGGATCTTTAAGCTCCTTGAGCAATTTAATCTCTCTAAGAGCTGTAAAGTTGACCCCTTCCTTTTGCTTCCCAAGCCGAATTTTCTTAATTGCAACTACCTGCCCAGTCTGTATGCACCCAACACAGATAAATTAGACCAAACAAGGAACAGTTCATCTTTCAGTTTAGCTATTGAGCGAATTAAGAAAACTAGCATTATACTCCACAATAGAAATCCATACGAAAAAATTTCCTTGCTACAATTCGACAAGAAAAGTTAACAGTAACATCTGAAGCAGAACTTAGACGCTGAAATGATATTACAAGAGCTACAAAATCGTGCAAGTTTTCAATACCATGTCATGTCGAAGTTAAAGTAAGTTAACCAAGTGGATTATGAGGCAGTAGTGAGTTTTGACTGAGGAAATTCTAAAACTATCACTCAAGCTCTCTCAAAAAGGAGGAAAAGAATGATTAAAGTGATATAGTCACCAGTTAAATCGAAGAAAAACACTAGAATAATTACTTCATACCCCACAAGCATTTGTTTTCCATACCCAGAAACAAAAACAATTAAAGACAAAAGATTCAACGACCTCTAGCATCAGCAGCCGAATTAAAAGGATAACTAAAACTTCTTAGCAAATTAATTTCCCCTTTAAGGACATTCAATTTTCTTTCGTTTCACACTCTAATTACAAATTTCTCCAGCTTTAAAGTAAATTTTAAATAAGAAAAAAAACCAAAAAACAAAACTATGAATGCGTTAACAGAAAAATCTTCATTTCAACAAAAAAAATCTTAGGGTTACCTTGGTATCAATGGCTTTGTAGACGACACCATAGGTACCTTCACCAAGTATTTCTCGCTTTAGATATCTATCGGCCACTTTCTTCTCTCCATCGTTCTCTGACATCGCCGATTCTTTTTAGTTTTGATTCTCTCCTCTTTCTTGTTAAATGAATCCTTTAATGATTAGTTTTTATTGAAATTGATAGTTGAAGGATCGGAATTTATGAACTTTCAATCATGTTATTCAATAAAGAAACAAGGGTTTGTACAATGAAAATGAATGGTCAGATACGCCAGAAGCAAAGGTCACTGAGAAAGAAAAGAGAGAAAGCTTACGCTTATGGGTGTGTGTGGCAGATTGGAAGGGAAAGGAAAGGAAATAGGGACAGGAGGGGAGTGGGGGGAAGCAAGAGGAAAGGAAATGAACCTACTTACCAATTTCTACTCATGCTTTTAACCACATGTTAGTTTATTGTGCAAGTGATTTTTTTACATAATATACATATATAAATTTATATTTCAATTAAATCCAAATGTTTGGCCAATTTCAAATTGAACCTTCTTTTCTTTCTCATTGCAAGTAAAATCTTAATTTTTCACAAATGTTTTCAATTCCAACCTTCTATCAAATTTTGCAATATCATTAATGGGTATGTAGTTAAGTTTAAGCTAGTTAAAGTAGTTAGACACATTCAGGTGTATTAACCATACAATACAAGTACAATTGCAGACTTTACGTTATTAAGCAATGTTTTCATAACCGGACTAGATATCGACTCGGCCTGCGAAAAGAGTCAGGAGTCAACTGGTTGGACCGGATTGACTCAGAATTTTTATATTTTTAAAAATATAATTATTTATAAAAAAAAAATTAAAAATATAGTATATAAAAAATACATTCAAATAACCTATTAATTATAAAAAATCAATATGAAAATAGTAATTTTAAATTCAACAAAGTTTGCAAATATAAAAATCAAATAAATTGTTCAAACATAAATAACAAATATCTAAATAAGTTCACATAATATAAAAAACAAGCATTTAAATAAATTCATTTGACATAGAATAAACAATCATCATTAATCATCAATCTTCATCTCCAATTTCCGCTTCATCTTCATCTCCATCTCCATCTACTCCTTGATTAGATTCAATTAAACTATACTCCATAGCATCTAACATTTTTAAAATAAATATATAATTAAATATAACTATACAAAATTTTCAATATTCTAAAATAAATTCATATTATATAAAAGAAACAAACCTTGCACACTTGAAGCTCCATCGTCTTTTGAGTGTTCTTCAATCATTCTCTCAATCTCAAAATCAAGCTCTCCTTCTTCTCCTTCCTTTTCCACAATCCAAAATTCGGTTTTCTCAATTGATTCATTAGGGCTGTGCAAAACCGAACCGGAACCGAAAACCGAACCGAATGCATTTTGGTCTATTTGGTTCAGTTTTTTCGGTTTTCGGTTCTAAACCGAAATTAAATTTCGGTTATTTCGGTTCGGTTCTTAAGATTGAAAAACCGAAGGGATCGAACCGACCGAAGTTTTTTAAGCTCACTATTTTATATATATATATATATATAATCTAAAACTAAATATACACTATAGTTATATTTATTTACATGTATATTTTTTTAATTAAAATATATTAAATGTATTATTAATAAAAATTTATGTTGTATTTATTTTTAATGTATATTTTTTAGTATAATTTTGCTTAGTATTTATTAGGAAAATAATATGAAAAATTTATGTATTTTTTTTCTTTTAGTTATTTTAAATGGTTTTATTTTGTTGAATATAAGTTAATTTAATTTATAAATCCATATAAGTTAAAAATCTAAAAAAAAAAGCCTATATTTGTGAAGAATCGATTGGACCGAACCGACCGAAATTATTTCGGTTTATTCGGTTTCGGTCCTAAAAATTTCGGTTCTCGATTCGGTCCTAAAAATTTCTAAACTTCGGTTTTCGATTTATTCGGTTCGGTCCAAAACCGAACCGAACCGACCATTTGCACACCCCTATGATTCATAGTCAATTGGATCATATGCTTTCTTAGAATTTATTAACCTAATAATAATAAGCAATGATAACATTATTTTGAGACAAAATATAAAATATAAAAATAATTTTACGAAATAAAAACAACTCACCTATTTTTCAATCGCAAGTTGTAGTGAACATAAACAAGATCATTCAATCTTTGATATTCCAATCTATTTCTTTTTTTAGTGTGGATGCGTTCGAACACATTCCAATTGCGCTCACATCCAAAAGAAGAAGCAGTTTGGCTAAGGATTCTTATAGCCAACTTTTGCAAATTTGGAACATTATAACCAAATAATCTCCACCATTCATCTTTTATTAGATATGAAAAGCAAATAATATTAAACTTTGATTGTGAAACTTAATATATTTACATACACACACGAAATGTAGTATTATAAAATTGATGCTTACCTGGTCTAGTGTTTTTGCTGCAAGCAAGTGCCCTTGGACGAGAAAAGCCCATCTCACGCTCTCGAAAAATTCTTAACTCATCAAGTGTCGGTATGCTGGTACTATCAAAATTATCCTCTAACTTATCGATCACATTCAAAATACCACGCATAATCTCTGACTCCTTACAGAAAGAAGATGGATCGTATTGAAAAGCAGGATTCAAATAATATGTTGTTGCATGAAGATCTTGGCGCAACATGCGATCCCATCTACTATCTATAATCTCAATGTAGTGCTTATACAATTTTTTTCTTATTTTTAAATACATTCATAATCCCCGTACGTGCTTTGTACATGCCCTCATAAATATATCCTAGAGATAGTTTTTCTTCAGTATCACATATCCTCAACAAGCGTATCAATGGAGTCATAATCCTTACAATCATCAAACAATTTTCCCAAAAATTTTCATCCAACACAATTTGTTTTACTTCCTTAGCCTTTTGCTATAATCAGTACAAACAACCAAAGCTTGCAAATAATCCTTGTGTTCATGAAAACTCTGAAAAGCAATAAGTTTGTTGCAAAACGAGTTGCACCAGGTGTAGACACCGGGTCCCGAGGCAGCTCAGACCGAGGTTACCCAATGATGAAAAATGGCAACCGCTCTCGAGCAAAAAATTAAAAATGATGAATCCCTTGTCGAAAGCCTCTCTATTCTATTTTGTTTTATTTTTATTTTTATTTTTCATTTTATTTATTTTATCTTTTTTCGGATTTTTTTTGGGTCCCGTGCCGCGGGTCCACGCGCCGGGCGACACGTCTCGCCACGCGGTGTCGCGCCCGCGGGAGCATCGCGCGAGGCCCCCTGCACGCGCGGGGAGCATCGCGTGAGGCTCCCTGCGCGCGCAGGGGGAGCACCACGCGTGGTGCTCCCCTCCGTGCGCGAGGGGCACCTCGCGTGGTGCCCCACTCTTTGCGCGAGGGGCACCTCGCGTGGTGCCCCACTCTCGCGCGAGGGGCACCTCGCGTGGTGCCCCACTCTCGCGCGAGGGGCACCGTCGCGTGGTGCCCCACTTTTCGCGCGAGGGGAGCACCGCGCGTGCTTCCCCTCGCGCGCAGGGGAGCACCGCGCGTGCCCCCCCCCCCCCCCCCCTCGCGCGCAGGGGAAGCACCGCGTGTGCTTCCCCCCTCGCGCGCAAGGGAGCACCCCGCGTGCCTCCCCTCGCGCGTTGTCCCTTGGTGCGCGCAGGGCAACGCGCGCCTTGCCCTTTCTGCGAGGGGTTGCGCGCGCGTGGTACCGCCCAACACGCGACTGCCTCCTGGGCGTGTCGCGTGCTGAAGGGCGCGACACGCGGCCTTATGCCAGGTTACTGTGGCCCGTCTTCTTCCTCCAGCGCATTTTTGGTCGGTTTTTAGCTGTTTCCAGGGGCATTTTGAGAATTTTAAAACCCAGAAAAATGCCCTGAAAAACCTAAGTATAAAAGAAAATCAAAAGAATTTTTAAGGGGGGTTTTTTTTCTTCGGCAAACATAAGAGAAAAAGCCCAGGAAAATTAGAAAAAGGGAGAGCTTTTCTAAAAGTCATCCGAAAACTTGAATCCAGGAAATTAATTCTTGAGATTTTGAGTTTTTCGTTTTCATTAAACAGATTTATTCAAAACATTTAAATCATTTTTTATCTTAAGCAAATCGACAGGAGATCATCAATTCTTCGCTTTTGCTGCAAGTATAACATTTCTGAGGGTAAATATCTGAACTAAATTTCATTTCCTATTTCTCTTTTATCCACATTTGTTTATTTTTCCATTGTATATATTTCACCTCCACCTTATTCTTTCTTGTGCTATACACTGTACATTATCATCTCTTGTTGTTCCATATCATATATTTCGATTGTTGTTTTTTTTGTGGTCGTTTGTTCATATCTTGTTGTTAATAATCCATTTGTTTATCTTGAATGTTTCTTATCCATGTTTGTTTATATTATTGTGGTTGTATTATTATTATTATTATTATTATTATTATTATTATTTTAAATTAATGTAATATATATCACTATAGTCGTTTTATATTAATCTATCTATTATTATTATTATTGTTAATTTGTCAAACTTCATTTTTGCATGTATTTTTTATGGCTTGGGGCATTATTACAGTATCCTCTTTCCTTGGGCCAACGCTCACACTTCATGCAATTTTTTTTCATCCTTTTATTTTCGTTAGTTCACATACAGCATTTCCTTATCTGATTTCTTTTATTCATTTTTAATTTGTTTAATTTATTTGTTAGTTATTTAGTTAATTGCTTAACTTATTATTCATCTTTAATTAATTGACTACTCACATTTAATTGATTTAATTAGTAAATTATATTTAATTAGCTTAATTAATTGTCATATTAATCTACTAAATTTATTTAACTTGAATGTCATCATTGTTGTGGTTATTTTATATATTGCTAACATACATTATATTATTTTTATTATTATTATTATTATTATTAGTAAATTATATTCTTGCAAGGTGTTTGGCATTTTATTTTTCTTCTCTCACGTAGGGCCCACGTTTGGTTTTCATCTCTTGGCCACACTTCATCATTTATTCATTGTTAACATTGTAAATCTTATATACTGTGCATCTTGCTAGCATTTTATCACTATTTTGTTTATTGCTCATGCAATTCGTTTTTCCTACATTAATATGCTAATTCATGGTTTTCTTTGTGCATTAAGAATTCTCATTAATAATTAATATAATATCTTGATTGGGTCATAAATTATTTGTTTACTGTAACTAATTAGGGACATTGTTTTGCCGGTGTATACGTTGCCAAAAACAATAAATGGTCTTAATTTGGAAAATAATTGTTGGCATGATGTATAATGAGATTTGCAGCTAATGAATTTTTAATCCTTTTTTTACGCTCAATTGACTGTTTAATCAAATGTTTAATTGATTATAAATTTATTTAGTTAAATGCTCAATTAGTTATTTACTCTTATTTGTCATAATTGATTTAATTGATTGATCATTATATTATCTAAATAATTATTTAATTGATTATTCGCGTTTATTTGACATGATTAATTGTAAATGTTTAAATAATTTGATTAGTTTGCTTGATTATTTAATCGATCATATGATTCTTTTCAAATAATCGTGTGTTCGTTCAATTTATTCAATTATTATTTATGTATATTATTCATTTGGCTAATTATTCACTTAACTTACATGCTTATTTGATTGTTTACATCACATTACTGATCTTGTTTAGTTCATTAACGTAATTTTATTTTTGGTTTTTTAATGCCCAAAATGTGCTTGCTTCACTTCGAGTGATATATCGAGAGGATTGGGGATCGGAAAAATTACATCTTTCGAGAACTTGGGTTTGCACCTTTTAATTATTGCATTTTATTTCCATATGTTGTATGTAAAAATGCACTTTAAAATTTGCCCGCATCACAATAAAATCATTTTGTTTACAATAACTAAAATTGAGGACTTTTATTAATAAAATGGACCAATGTCCTACTTTTATCCAATAAAATCTCACCACCAAAATAGAGAACTAATTTTCATAAAATGGGATCACTCATCCCGATTTTTTACAATAAATGCCTAAAAATAGTTCTCTAATTTTTAATTCAATAAAAGGAACCAATGTTCCTAAAATTCAATAAATGACCCGATTTATGAATGATTTATTTTAAAGTGTTCATTTATTTATGTTGGGCCCTTGTAATTTAAGTATTTGGGGCAAAATTCTATTCTTGTAAATTGTCGCTTTATTTAGACGCTTTCTAATGTGGATGAATTGCGCTTTAAATTCAATGCATGTTCGTGTGAGGAGAGGAATGGAATCACGTTTCATTAAAACTCATTTATGAAATTTAACTTGACTCATTAATAAAAGTAAAGTTCCGAACACCGTCTTTGGTTTAAGACCATCGAGGTTAGAGACCTCTCCCAAATTTTTGGGTGGCGACTCCAATACACCTCGAGGTGCCTTTTAGGCGTCACTAGACTAAGTGGTTCCCCCAATGTCTTATTGGGAGGGATACACCGATGATGTCTCGTGATGCCCATGATCCAAAAAGACGCGACCGATCCCTCGAGCCCCGAAAGGAGGGCTCAAATAGGGCCTTGCTGGTCCCGGCGCGCGTCACACCAGGACGAATAATTTCTCGCCAAGCCTCTCTTTTTCTCAACCAATTCAAAGTAACCTTATGGTTGTATACAAAAACAGTCACTTTCGAAGCAAGAGAGGTTAAACTTTCAACTGTGGGCATTTGTCCGATGTCTTTCAATATTAAATCAATACAATGAGCTGCACATAGTGACCAGAAAATAAAAGGATATTTTTTCATGAGGTTAAAGCCTGCAGCTTTATAATTGGTTCCATTATCTGTTACCATGTGAACCACATTGCGAGGGCCAACCCATTCAATAATTTTAGAAAATAGATTACACAAATTTTCAGCATTCATGTAAATATCAGAAGCATCAACCGATTTAACAAATGAAATCCCTTTTGGACAATAAACCAAAAAATTAATTAAAGGCCTTTGTCTATTATCTGTCCATCCATCTCCCATTATTATACAACCGATATCAGCCCAATTATTTCTAATATCATCAATAATCAACTTGACATGCAATTTAACATCTTTCAATAAATTTACTCTCAAAGCATGATAAGAAGGAGGTTTATATCCATGACCCATGCTGATTATTCTATCAATAACATATTGAAAATAAGGTGAGTTCACAGCATTAAATGGAATACATGCATCATAAAACCACAATGCAATTGCCAAGTCAGTCTCATGCCACTTATCCTTACTTTGCATGTATACTTTAATACTAAGTTGAGATGGGTCACTTACACCTTTTTTGAAATATGATTCAATGACAGTTAATGCCATCCTCTTCCTCTTTGAAATATCTTTAGTAGAAGAAAAAACTTCTACATCATCCTCTTGCATTAGCCATTTCTTTTCCTTAGCCTTTTGTAAATTAGCATCCAATGCGCTTTTCATTTCAAACCGAACTTCTGCACTAACCCTTTTGCACGCATCAATGTTCCCTTTTTCTCCAGCAAGGTGGTGTTTAATTCTATTAATGCCTCCACCATGAATTTGTTTTTGACAAAATTCACATATTAATATCTTTTTACCATTTGAATTTGTTGCCTCGGTGATATATTTCAATGCCGTATCCGTCTTTTGTCTAATTGAACGTGCCGAAGAAGAAGTTGAGGATCGTGTTTCACAAATTGGTGTTTTATATTGTGTTTCCGACATAATTTCCTAGTAAATTAATAACAAAAAATATCATTATAATGTATAATCAAATATAAATTTAATCCATCTAAACATATCATTATAACAACATACATACAAAGCATTATGCACATCATCTTTGAAAAATTTCACTTAGTAAGAAAATTATGAAATTTGTGAAAAAAACATCAAGATCTAAGTATGATCATTTCTAAATACTTGCAAACTAGTTAAATAAGTGAATTTTAGATATGATATGGGCAATAATTGATGAAATAACGTATGTCCATTATGATCAATACTTCAATGCGAACAACATTCAAATGAGACATCAGATTCTGAATTTAGATTATCGAAATAATATAGTTTGGTTATTAATACGTCTGCTTGTATATTCTATTCATTAGAACAACATTCAAATGAGATATCAGATCCTTTAAACTACCATATCCCATGGCTTCTTTGCCAATTCCATATTAACCGTTTAATAACTTTATTTTTTATTTTTTTATTTTTTACTATTCATAATTCAAAATATACTATTCGAATAATTTAAATTTATATTTATCATATTTTCAAAAAATAATAAATCACTCTCTTGTATATTTAAAAATACTATATATTTAAAATTCAAATGTGAAATATGATTAAAAAAAAGTTTTAATATACTCAATTATATGTGAGAGTATGCAGTTATGTAAATAGAGCTTTTTCTTATTATTTGTATAATTTCTTTTTCTGATTTTGATTTTAATATCTATTAATAAAAGAAAGATTCGAGTATAACTTATCCAGAGTGTTGGCTAATCTAAAATAAAATCAGTAAAAACAGGGCTCCAGAACATGCCATTTCCATGCAAATTTAAGCTATGGAATAAAACATCATAGCATATTCTAACCAAACAACAAGACCTAATAATCTATGAATTGCTCTTCGACCAGTTGAATAAAAAGACTTGCTCAACTACTAACTTAACCGAATCCCACATACAAAATATATACTTTATTCAACTCATCATCCATATTTTAAATGATTACTACTAATTAATAAATCATTATAAGATATTAAACTTCATAAACACCATTGTTGTCCTAAAATTTACCAATAGAAGAAGGGGCCGTTCAGAAAAGTAGTTAATTATAGTGCAAAACCTACCCATCCTGCATACAAAACCTACAACTGTAAATTTATGCCACGACATGTAATTCTGCAAATATCACAAAACAAATAATAAAAAAGAACATGCAGGAAAACATCAAGATCCCAATTTTTGTCCAACATCTTATTATTAGTCAGCAAGCCAATAAATAATATATAATCAAGTAATTTGAAAAAACAAAAAAGAGAGCAGAAGAACACAACCTCCAAGTCTTAAATTAACATATATAATGTCAACCACATTCAATCCGAAAACTAGATCATTTTATGCAGTGAAATCTTCAAAAGGTTTGAAGAAGGTATACATATAAATGTAATTTTAAATATAATATGTGAACAAAAGAGAAACCTTAAACCACCAGATCATGTGACAAAAATATAGAGCAATAGTAGATGTAGAAGCCAGAAAAAAAAACATATTACTGAAAAAAAAAATTACCAGAATGAAAATGAGGAAGGAGGAACAGCAGGGGCTTTCTCAGGAAGGAGGAAGGAGGTGGTGCGGCTTGGAGATGCAATGGTGCGGCTTGGAGATGCGATCGCCGGTGACTCTCTTCGTCCACTAATCAAGCAGAGTAATTGAAGATGAAGGCGGCGAAAAAATGGAGTGAAGGATGTGCTGCCTCTATGTCTGCCCTAATCATCCAATCTCAACGTCTTTTATTTTTTTACATTCTTTCAACTCAAAACGACACCTTTTGGTATTTTTTGGAAACAACCGGGTTCTTATCGATTCTTAGGTTCGCCGATTTTTTTCAGCTCAACCCAGTTCAAGTCCCTTTCCAATTTTATATATTAAGAAAACCGGATCAGCTGCCGATTCCCCGTTGAACTGGTTCAACCGGCCGGTCCGATCCGATTTGCATAACATTGTTATTAAGTCTAATGGCCTAATAAGATAGGAAGCTCACAAACTTGCTCAATTTTGTAATTGAGTAGCTAAATTTAGGTGTTTGTAGATTATACATGTACCCCTCATGTTTACATCAATATTTAGATTACCAAACCACTTTTTTTTGGCTTAATATGCTAATTATTTTTTCAACTTGCAATCGATTGCCAAGCCGCCCCTCTAATTTATATTTCTACCAGTTCAATACCTTAAGTTGATTTTAATGATAATTATAAACACAAAATGCTGATTGTACAGCACATGTGGCAAGATAGTAATTGAGGTGATATGAGAGACAGATTTACGTGCGTTAGAGGAGCGTGAGGCCTGATTTCAAACAGCTCCTCACAACGATAAAATCCCCATCTTAGTTAACACTCCATTTTGGACTCTGCCATTGTCGATCTATCCATCTCTCAATCTCTTCTTCCTGCTCTACATTTTCAGCCGTTATCTTTCTTTCCTCCATCATCAAAACTTAGAGATTGATTGAAGAAGCTTGAGGAGATTTTCATAGAAAATATACCAAAATGCCAATGTAATCATACGACTAAGCTAAGGACATCATGGACGGCACTGAACCCAGGAAAGAGGTTTTTTGGTTGCCAACGCTATGGGGTGCTGTAAAATTTTTGATTTTTTATGATTATAGTTTAATTTTCTTAAGTTTAATTCTGTGTGCTATTTCTTAATTTTGATTTTTCGCTGTTTTGTATTATGTTTGATTAGGATGTGTGTATTTTTACAGAAACCAAATGCATGTAGGTTCTTCTCATGAATTGATTCACCCAAATGAATTTATTCACCCATCTCAGAACATTACAAACATGTAATTTTATAACTTCTTCGAAGATTGAGGGAAATGGAGAAGAAGTCGGGAATGGAAGAAGAAACAGGGGAGGGAGAAATTGTTATTATTGTTATGTGGTGGTTGTATTTCTGGCTTTTATAATAGGATTATTGATGTAGACCTGTATAGGACCAATTTAAAGTAATTGTAACAATTGTTGATTTTGGAGTAATGTAGTAATGGGTTTAAACTAGGGCTGTTCATCGATCAGCTTCGATTCAACCTAACTGAACTCGAAACCTGAGGAAGACACCTCATTCCCCCCCAAACCGACCCTTATTATGACTAGGGGCCCGAACCGACCAACCCAACTTTTTCAGGGCCCCGACCCGAAAGACCCGACCAACCCAAATTACATATATAAAAAAAAATAAAATTAAATAAAATATAATTAAAATTAATTAACATTAAATAACATATAATTTAAAACTCATCAAAAGGCCAGTTGTAAAACCAGAGTAAGATCTATATTTAATGAAGTTAATAATGTACAACAGTAGCAACCTCTCATCAACTCAAGCAATTCCAGCTCCATTTTAAGGTGCATCAGCAAGCAGAGTAGCCAAAGGAACAACTGTGATTATGAGGTGTTAATAATAGGACATGGGATTGTTAATACAAAATCATACAAAAAAATCGCAACCCAACAAAATCATATAAAGCATTAAGGCAGAAGTTATTTGAGAGTTAATACAAAGCATTAACGACAAGAAGAGGGGAGGAAAATAAAAATTATACAAAGAAATCCCAAAAAATCGCAAACCAACAAAATCACAACACAAAATCGAGATGAAAAAGTAAACACAGTGAGGCAATAGGCGATAGAGAGGCGTGACGGCGACCAATGGTGGCGAGAAGCGGCAGTGCTAGGGCAGAAGATATTTGGGAGTTAGGAATTTTGAGAGAAATCGGGAAAGAGGAAGAGTCGAAGAGAAGGAAACTGATTTGGGATTTTTTTTGGTTTATATAGTATTTAATTCGGTCGGGTCAGGTTTATAGTGGTTTTATCCTGACCCGAACCTGAACTACTCCTATTTCTCACACCCGACCTGTACCCCCCAAACAACCCTACTCGAATTGCTTTTTCGGATCGGGTTTATCGGATTATTCAGGTTAGGTTGGGTGTTACACAGCCCTAGTTTAAACTAATTGCAAAGGAGGAGGATTTTCTTCAGTAGCCTTTCAAAATTTGATTTTGCTTGTTGTGTTGTTTGGTATTGAACATAGTAGATAAATAAAGAAGAATGGATAAAAAGGATAATTGCAATATAAATGAAAGTATTGTAAATGAAAATTGTTCATCACTTGATCCGGAAGAAGCTAATAATATTATAGCAGCCTACAAAATAATTACATCCTAGCTGATAAATCCAAAATGCACCATATACAAAATGTTCACACTAGTTTTAAAACAATATTCAACAATTACATCAGCTTCTCATGTCAAAAGTAATACAGATTATCAGAAGCATTGTGGGAGCTTAATGGCTCGGTAGAGGTAACATGCACTTGTGTAGCAGGTTGTGAAGCTTGAGCAGTCTGTCTCATTTCCTTCTGTGCTTGGAAACTCTGCTCTTGCAGTTGCCTTTGGATGATTGCATTTTTTCCTTTCCACTTCAATCCTGGAGGTCTGAACCCAAGATCAATATTTGTCTGTGTAGCATCCCTCAAAGTGGGAGATATGTAAACAACCTTCTCATTATTTCCAAACTATAAACAAAAATTGAAGTAACAAATCTCAATTGACTGTTGTGCATTAATAATAAGTATTGCATATTAAATTATAACAATTTAAATCACATGCAACTAAGTAATCACATTGAGGTCAAATTTTCTTACTGAACTCACCCTTTCTAAAATAACACCTTAATCTTCATAGTAAATTACATGGCCCTCTATTCTACTTATTTTTTGGACAACATTGACATTCTGAGCCCTTCCCCTTCCTCAACTTCTACCTCTATTGCCTATGGCTTGTCCTATTGGCTATTTACCTCCAAGTATCACATCTGCACCTACTGTATCTGTTGTCCATCTATAACAGGCTACACAAATATAAAAAAATTGGTCTATATATTGATGGAATAATTTACATATAAAAAAAATAAAAATAATTTCATTTACTGGTGGTTGACTAGCTGGTCTTGGATTTTGATTGGTTTCTGCTCTTGACAGTGTATCTGCTGCTGGATTAAGTTGACTTACTGCTCTTGGAATGGGTTTACTTGGTACATTCACATTTGGACTGCTATCTTGATCTTCTTGTCGTCTTCCTTATTTTTGTAAGTTTTATCACAACAATGTAATGTAACAAATGTATCACAGAGAATTATAACTTAAAAAATGAGAAAACTCACCAATATTTGGCATCCTTTTTTGTTGTAACCTCTCATCTTGCAATGTGAGCAGTCATCAGTGCACCTTTTCGTGAAATTTTTTCAAACTTTTTGGTGGGTTCATCAGGTGCCCTCCTCCTATTTTTTTAGGGTCTTCCAGGCATTGTAGTCACCTTATGTGGTTCAATAGATGGATTTTGTGTGCTAAGTCAAAGCTTCATGTTTTTTATGGGCTGAATGTAACTCCCATATGCCTTCAAGTATGTTGATTTTCTATACCAATGTGCTACAAAATCAGAAGATTCAAATTCGTTATGTTTCATGGCACATATAACATGCTTGCAATGGATACCTTTAAGTTACTATGACCTAAAAGAACATGTCATAGCCTTAATATCTGCTATATGCCTATACACACCATCAATAATCTCAAAACTAGAATCCCCATTTAAAAGTAGCTGACATTTTAAAGCTTCTTGTCCAGCCTTCTGAATTACACATGTAGCCATTGGTGAAACATCACTTATCCACTTCTCAATAAATTTCCTCATTTCTGCCATTCTAGCCATAATCTTATGCCTAATTTCTTCTAACATAGTTATTATAGATAAATGCCTAGCCCGTAAAATCCAATTGTTATATGTCTCACACATGTTAATCTCAATAATATCACAGCAACTCAATATATTAAAATAAACCCTACACCATGTCTCTTTGTTATAACATAACAAATCTTCAACAATATCATTAACTAACTTGCTTAAATCATTAATTCTATCAAGAACTCCTACCTCAAAACTAGCTCTTGAACAAGCCCAAAATTTTTTCTTCTTTCTTCACCTCTTCATTTCTGCTTCCAGTTGCTCCATATGTGCTTTTCACACATCTTCTTTTCAGAATTTGGCAACAAATCAGCTGCTGCTTGTATAAGTCCCTATAAATATTATTCACATAAATACATGTTAGTAATGTTCACAATCCTTTTAATTATTAATAAGTACTCCCTCCGTTTTTATATGTTTGACGTTTAAGGTTATTTGGCAAAACCAATAACCTATTAAATAGGCTATGCATATGACTAATTTATCCTTATTAATCTCCTCCTTGAAAATAGTGTTCATTTAAGATGAACAAATTAATTAAGGGCAAATATGGGACAAACTAACCAAAAATATATCAAAAGTTTTAAAAGTCATTCATAAAAGAATTTTTTAACAATTGTTAAACGTCAAACATAAAAAACCGGAGGGAGTAATTTAATAACTAAGTGCACTAAAAAATATACCTTCTGCATATCACTCATAACCATCAATCTAGTTCCAGCAATATCAATTAGCTATAGATCTGACATCAAACATTTGATGAACCAGCTCTAAGTGTCATTGCTTTCTTTATCCACTACAACCCATGCAACTGAGAACATTTGGTTAGTGCCATCCTTTGATACATAAGTGAGTAGTTCTCCTTTTATTATACCTTTCAGAAAAGCCTCATCTAACCCAATTACTGGTCTACAACCATTCAACCATCCTATTTTAAGAGCCTTTAAATATATCTAAATATCCATGAACACTTATTTCCCTAGTACAATCTCCTTCGTTGTTCTAATCTTGACAGTTGAACCTTGGTAATTGTCCTAATAATATCAACATAATCATATAACCTAGAGAACTCAATTTTATAATCTCCCATAAATTGTCCAATCACTATCACTTTAGCTCTTGCACAAATTGTTTTACCTACATAGAAAGAAAAATCTTCATACAAAAATTGCTACATCTTCCACAACTTAATGTCAGGTTGACTTATAATCCTTTTCCTGTATTTTCTTGCTATCCACTTTGTATTACAGGCATTGTTTCTATTAGACCTATAATAAGAGTGGAATGGATAATATGTCTTCACAATAAAGTCACCATATCTCCCCTCTATGCTGCCTAATATGTGCCACTTACAATTAGGCTTCAAGCAAATTGCCTTGACTCGACTCTTCTTATTTGGCTTTATTTTTAAGTTCATTCCTCTCTCAACAATATAATCTTGCAAAGCCTGTAACACCCCAATACCCCTTGGAAAGATATCGGAGCATCACACACACAGATACTCATACATAACCAAACATAATACGGAAGAAAATAAAACATGGCATATGCGAACAACTTAATTACATATATATGTATAGTCGTCAAAAATTATAGAAGCATCCTTACAACATTAACAAAAGCTACTACATATAACATATACAAATCTTAATACAAAACAAAATAACTGATACATATATAATTCTATGCCTATACAAAGGGACTAACATAACAAAACAAAAGAAAGACTCCTAGTGGCCATAACCTGCAGATGCCTAACACGGAACTGAACCTACCACCTATACGGGAAAATGCCTGTACTAAGCGATAACGCTTTGTGGGGATGAACAAAAGCAAAAGACTTTTAACGAGGTCACAAATAGAACACATAACATCAACAACATGTTGGAAACACAATAACGTTATCCGCACACAATATAACACAAATAATCAAATAACATAGGCATCTTAATCTTAACATGATCAATTCAAAAATCCTCACATATGCTTAAACATGCATGCAATTACTACCTTTACATACTCATCAATAATTATATGCATAACACAACTCTACATTTCAAAATCATTCAAAACCATATGAATATATTGCTACACATCTTAAACAATTAACCATATTTACTAGCCTGAATTTGCATCAGAGGTGGATACGGGTGCTGAAATACTGATTAGACATAGTATTGAACAAAAGAGACGTAAGTCTCAAAACATTTTATATCCGAAGGTAGTAGAAGAGACCAAAATCTCACAGAACATATTAAACCCAAACGGGGCCGACATAAAAACCCAAACGGGGCCAACAGAAGCAGCTGCACTAATACCCTAAATAAGCATGCTTATCTATCTACAACTCTGACCATTCAGACTAAACAAACTTATATCATTAAGTCTACAAACAGGATTCAAAATAAGCTTGGCAAATCTATATAAAAATTAAAGAAAACATATAATTATATCATGATCAAATAACTCCATTCAAAATATACATATAGCATATTCACATAGCATTATACACAAATCATTCTTTATCATGCATATAGAATACTTTCACACGGCGGTCAGGCCAAGCCATACCGCCATGTGACATCCACACGGTGGTAAGGGAAACCATACCGCCATGAGAACGACACTACACACAAAACCAACAAAGCATAATCACTTTACATGGCGGTCAGGAAAATCCTTACCACCGTGTAAACCGATACTGCACAATTCTTCAATCCAGAATCATTTTACACGGTGGTCAGACAAGGTCTCACCGCCGTGTAAACAGATCAACACACAAATTCATTGTCCAGAAACACTTTATACGGCGATCAGGTTTACCGTTACCGCCATGTGAAGACCAGAACAGCCAAATTCCATTGCTTTTGGCACGATCACACGGCGGTCAGGAAAATCATACCACCGTGTGGAACCCAAAACTCACAGAATTAGCTCTGTTTTGGGTATTCAAAGACAACCCAAAATCGCACCATCAAGCATACAACTTCAATTCACTCAACAATTGCATTCAAAACATGTTTATAATCATATTAGCAACAACTTACATTTAACAAAAACAATGAATTTGGAGAGAAAGCTCAATAAAAGCAACAAACCCATGAATTTACTCTAAAAATCATACAAATTGACGTGTCAACTTTCATATATCAATTACTTACCACACTTCACTCCAATGCAAAAACCCAACTAGACACATGCATATAAACATACTAAGCAATTCAAATTTCCAGAAAAAAAAAATTCAAGAAAGAACAAAACACATCTAAGACACATATACTCCCAAACCTCAAAATACAGCACAATCAACTCTACTCTTCAAGGTCCAAGCTTCTCTTTGCCCTTGTTCTTACTCTGGATTGCCAATTCTTACACAAACCAAACCAAAAACACTTAATCCAAACCCAAATACCAAATCAAAACCAACAAGGAAGGAGATGAAGACTTGAAACCCAAAATCCAACCACTTACCTTTCAAATCCAAATAAAACTCTTGAAGAAACACCAAAGGAGGAGAAACAAGGAGCAGAAAATGAAGAAGAGAATAGCTCACGTAAGGGAGAGGAGAACGGGAAAGAGAAATCTGATTTCCCTCTCTCCGTCTTTTTTTTCCCTTCTTATTTTCATTAAATGCTCCCAACAACTCATGCTTAGGTGTCTCTTTCCCATTGGTTCGACTTAAAATATCTTTGGCAAATATCCCATTAATCTATGCTCAATTACCAATTACTCACTTAAACAATTTCTTTCACTTATAACTAATTTTCTCTTTCAATTTAATCCTTAATCAACTTAATTCTTGCCTGTACAATTACACTTATACCCTTAACTATGCAAATCCTACTAGGGTCCAAATCGGAGTGTTACAAAGCCTCCCTAAACTAAATTGCATTTTCGAAGATCATTCCTAGCTGAAACAGTGTAACCCTACAAGTGGGATCATAATAGACCCTACTTCTGGATCTCCTAGCTAGTAAATCTCTTCTGTCAAATCCACTCCCATCTCCTTCAACTACACTACATTCACTTCTAGGATCACTGCTATCGAAAAACTCCTCATCACCAACTAACTTACCACCATGTCTTTGCCTCTTATCTCTTTGAATCCTCTCAAATCCTGCATCAGAACCAATTAGACCCTGTGGTATCTCATCTAATTTAGCTTTTATAGCCTTGTATTTGTTTAGCGTTGCATCTAATTTTGCCCTTCTGGCTTGCAAAACCTCATCATCTAAATCACTTGCTTCCTCTTCAAATGCCTCATCTTCATCATACAAGTCTTTATTAATATATGTTTCATTGCAGAAATTTTTATCATAGTCTGAGTCTTCAAAATCAGATCCTAGGTTCTCAGCATTTTCATCACTCTCAATTTCTACTCTAACCTCATTCTCTACCCTTCTGTTTTTTGTTTGCCTCTCACATTTATTTTTACCCCTATTCCAGTACTCTGTTGCAACTTTTTTGCCCTTATCAGTGGGTGTTTTCCTATGTCTTTTCCCGTTACTAGCCTCTCCAGACCCATCCTTTGAGGCTTTTGATGCCCTAACTCTTTCCCCACTAATTGGACCGGCAGTTTGACTAATAGGGTCCACACCAATAGAATTACTCCCCCTATATTTATTTTCATTATATACTAATGGTGTGTCCATTGTGTGTACAAAGTTAACATCCATCTTGTAACACCCTTCTCACTTAGTACTATATGTATATTGATCGGTCATTACATATGTCATACTTGCAATGATTACGAGTTACATTATCATTGACGATACGGTAAAAAAAAAATTTCCAACATGAAATTCATTTACACATATAATACCATAGTACTATTAATATAGTCCATATATAAATCTAATAGTAACCATGCTTACACATACATATAAATAATAAGTCTGTATATATAATTTCCGACCTGTGTCCCTTACGATCATATACATGCCATGTCTACTTCCTGAAGCTTGTTTTCCCTCACTTCTTCCTGTTCGACAGTAATATATCGGCCACTTTAAGTCTCTCTACCTTCTATTACCTGCTCGCAATAAAACTACACGTGCTGAGCATTAAAATGCTCAGTGGTGGATATATATCCTAAAGTTTCCATAAATCATTCACACACAAGCAAGCACACACATATGTATTTCCATTTTATATGCAAATACTAGTTTCTTTTAATACCTTAAATTAATTCATGTTCAAGTTTAATATTTATTATACTTTACTGTTATAATCAATTGTCGTTTTGTTGATTCGTATATCTATATTTGATACTGTCAAGTAATCATTAACATTATCACTATTATCTTTATTATCAGTAACTTTAATACTAATACAGTCGTGATCATACTTTCAATTCTATTAATAATATTATTATCCCCATTTCATTACTATGTCCATTAGTTTCTCTTAATCATTTCTATTACTATTATAATATTAATCTATACGTATATATATATTTTCTATTTGTGTGTCCATTTCTAGTATTATATTTTTATCATTTTCATTTCTATTATTATCCTTCTAGTTTTATACATTAGTTTTACCTTCATTTACTAAATAATTACAGTAACCTTTATTTCATTTTATGATATTATACCTTGATCATTTAGAGTATGTGCTTTATTGAACCATTATAATATTAGTACTATTACTGTCTATCATTTTAGTTATCGTTATTATTATTTTTATCACTAACTTAATTTATTCTTATTAATCTAATTATACAAAACCCTATTTCCACATTTTCTTTACACATTATCAATAATTTCCTAACATTAAAATAGTATTTCTTATTAATTCATCACCCATCCATTATTTATTTCTTTCACATTCAATGTTATTATTGTCCCATTATTAACCTAAAATATTCTACTATTGTTACCTTCGTGTACATTTTGCCACATTTATTATTCACTAATTACTTAACTTCCCCATCTCCATTAAACATTATATGTACATTCGAATTTCTTTAATTCTTTATTTGACAGTAATGTGATCAAATTACAATTTAGGCGTTACGTTTTCATTCCTTTTTTACTCTATTACATTTTAAACTTTTATTTATTATTTTTCTTAAACTTCACTATCTAATTATAAATTTTTCCTTAACAATTACAATTGTTAGAAATAATTCTAAATAAATTACAACTTAATCAATTTTATTAGGCATATTAAAGGCAATTTACATTTCAGTCCTTAGTTTTATTTAAATTACTATTTTACTCTTCATTTTCATTTTAGTTACAATTATGTCATTTTGTATTTCTTTTATGCTCAATTTTATTATTTATCATGTAAAATTTTCATATTATTACTTAGTTATTTTTTCCTTTTTATTTTATTTAACTAAATTTCATAATTTATCAATTTATCTTATTAATCATGTTAATCTTTTTTCTAATTAAATTACAACTATTTCATTTTCTTACAAATAATATTTCTTTCCATTCACCTATTATCATTATTGATATCACTATAACTTATATTCACATTTACTATTCAAATTTGGTGTCAAATTACACTTTAGTCCCTTAATATTACTCTATTTACGGTTTTACTCTCCTACTTATTCATAATTACAATTATGCCACCACTTAACCATTTGTCGCATTTAATTCTTTATTTGTCTTGTAAATTTTCTATTTAGTCCTTAATTATCATTATTCATTAGGTAAACATTTCATTATTATTTAATTAAAATATTAATTCTTATGTTATCCTTTAATCACATTTTAATCATTTAATTAACAATATTATTATAAATTTACATTTTAATCCCTAAACTCTCATTAAATTACAATATTGTCTCCAAATCCATTTATTTACCATAATGCCACTAATTAATTTTATTTTCGCATTAATCTTATTATTTTGATATATAATTTACCATTGAATCCTATGAATATTCTTAAGTCACTAATTAGTCATTTTTACTTTTATTTTATTACTTACATGAAAATTTATCATTTTATTTTTTAATATCATTCTTATTTCAATTTACTTTATTACCTTTCCCCTTCATTTATTTATAATAATATCATTAAATAATTTTTTTCTACAATTAATTCATTATTTAACTTGCAAATTACCATTTAACCCTTAAAATATTATTTTTACGCCAAATTACATTTTTAGTCCGTACAATAATCAATTTACTCATTTTACCAATTTATATCACATTTTCTCTTATGTAACCTTATTAACTACTAAATTTACACTTTTACCATTTAATCCCTATATCTTTGTAATTTCTTAAAATTAAGTCATTTATCATTCTATTTCTCATTTTAACTCTCATTTACTCAATTTAATTCACTTTTATCATTTTAAATCTATTTTTATAATTTTGCCCCTAATATCAATTCGGTAGAAATTTTCGAATCGGATACACAGGATATAGACCCCAAAGATCCACAACATTTTAGAGTGACCTCGAAAGACCACCTGTATATTTACATTTCATTTCATTTACATTTCAACATTCATTCATTTAGTAGACTGTCACTGGCCTACTGAAATGAGTCGTCATAACTCGTACCGCGGCATGGTGTCCCTATGGGTAGTCTACTATATTCTGAACTAAATTTGATTACCAGACTACTACTAAGGGCAATAACATTATTTATTTCATTAAATAACCATGAAATACTTAACTTGCACTTTATTTATATCATTTTTCATTAGAAAATCATTTGACCAATAAAACATTTTCACTTCCATTTCATTCAATTTCCATCAATTCAACTCCAAACCATTCATTATTTAATACTAACATCAACCATACCATAAGTTCACTTTAACATAATACATTCCACAAGTTTCAACTTAAACATAAAATAATATTATACTTTAATATATTCAAATATATTCCATTAATTCCAAATAAATTAACCCACACTTAATTTTCATTGTATATTCATTTTATGTCATTATACTTAGTTAATTAACCAAATACACTATAATTTATTTACGTTCACCATTCCACCTAAACTACTTTTTTTCTTCTTATTTTTATTTTTTATTCATTTTCCATTTGTTTACTTAAATTATGTATCCATAAACCTAAATATACAATTAAATTACATTAAATCACTAAATATTCTAAATTATTCTTAAACAATCCATTCAGCCAAGACATTAGTTCTTTATTCAATTCATTTTTCATTCTTTTAATTATTAAATTAGTTAGATTACATCCTAATTAACATGTATATACCATTATTTTGCATTAAAACATAAAGTATACCCTAGTATACCTTTGTATTCCATTAGGCTACTATTATGTTCATACCATCTATTTTATTTTTTCTTGTTTTAAGCATTCAAAACATCATTTGTAACATCGCTAAACATATTTATTAAATTTATTTCAATTAAACATGCATATATCACATACACACCATATAAATATAATCTAAAATCATACATATTCAATGGAAAGAGTGGGATATTGTATCCATTAACCTTATTTTCTTGTTCTCTACACCTTAAACATCTTTTCCTAGCTTTTTCTCCTTGAAAGACCATCACCTCCTTTGATTTCCTTAAGTGGCCGAATATACAATCCAAAGAAACCATGACTATTTTGCTTCCTTTTTGCAAAATAATTACATAAACATACTCTACACTCTTAAATCTACCTATTTGAACCATTGATTCAAATTAAAAACATCAAATACACATACCTCAATTTTGAGACATAACCTTTGTCATTTACTTTTTTTCACTTCAAATGAACTTTGAAAATCACAATCATTGAAAAGAGAAGCTGAAAATTACTTGAAAAGGTTAGATTTGGTAGGAACTAAGGAAAGAGAAATGAAGAATTCATGGAGAAATGGAGAATATCCCATTCGGTCAAGAGAAGGGAGAAGAGGGCTGAAGAGATTTCTGGAATTTGGGAGAAATTTCAGCCTTATATAGAGGTCTTCAATGGGCTTGGGTTTGGTTTAACCAATTAGGTCAATCCAAAAACTCATTTAGGTTTTTAAGCCCATTTTTCAATCCAAAATTATTTATTTCACTTTCCAAATTCAATTCCTCCCAAAATCAATTTCATAATTCATAAAATATATTTATTAGGTTTCATAAAAAATTTTGGGTCAATCGGTGACTGCTTCTTGGTCCGATAATTTCTTACCATTCTGATAACCAAATTTTTTATCTCACCGTAAAATTTACTTTTAATCACCATATGATTCTCCACACTATTTAAAGCAAAGATAATTTTTTTGAAATTCATAACAACATTTAGAGTCTGGTCAAATTTTGGTTAACCTAGTCAAACTGGTCCAACTGGTTCGATTCTCT
Source organism: Excoecaria cochinchinensis (assembly GCA_947683425.1). Lineage (NCBI taxonomy): Eukaryota > Viridiplantae > Streptophyta > Magnoliopsida > Malpighiales > Euphorbiaceae > Excoecaria > Excoecaria cochinchinensis. Next base: position 11,421,404 of record CANTUQ010000050.1, read on the forward strand.
GATTGAACCGTTTCGGTTAAATTTTCATCCTTAACTTCCTTTTTGCCCTTAATAGCTCATTTAACCTTAGTTTTATCTCAATCAGGTACCATTTTTGGTCCGGTTCAATTGTATCGGTCCGATTCACCAACTTTTTCACATTACCGAAAAATTACTTTTTCAATACAAAATTGTTCTATATATTATTCTAAGTCTATCTATACCTTCAAATAACTATTCAGATATCGTTTACTATTTTTAAAGTTTTAGTCAAATTTCGGTCAAACTTGTTATTATTTGAGCCGAACTAGAGATTTTTCTTCTTTTTGATTTTTGGAAACCTATTTGACCTCATTTTCACTCCATATTTCATCTCTAAACTCTTGATAACTCATATTTTCTAATGATCCAATAAAATATTTTTTTCTTTCGGGTGCCCAAAGGGTTACCCATCCTAAGGCTTCTTTTCCCTGAACACGTTTAACTTTATAACTCTACTATATTTCAGGGCATAATTACTAGTATTTTCATACCCAAACCACACTATAAATTTTACAGGATTCAATGATCATTACTATACCAATATTCAAGCCATTACATAACAACTATGACAATTTTAGGCCATTACACACCTTATCACCATTCTTTAACTTACTAGCTAGATCTAAAACATCTTTCACTTTTAACAATGTGAAACAAACCACTTTTATTAACAGTACATGTAAATTACACCACATTTTTATATCCTATGTGTTTTGCCCATTTGTGGAATTTAATATTATGCAATTTATCCACATCTATTTTCACATCTTCTGAATGAATTTGTTCGTGTGCATACCTCATTAGTGGGTCCTTTCTGAGTTGTCCAATAAAATATTTTTTTCTTTCGGGTACCCAAAGGGTTACCCATCCTAAGGCTTCTTTTCCCTGAACACGTTTAACTTTATAACTCTACTATATTTCAGGGCATAATTACTAGTATTTTCATACCCAAACCACACTATAAATTTTACAGGATTCAATGATCATTACTATACCAATATTCAAGCCATTACATAACAACTATGACAATTTTAGGCCATTACACACCTTATCACCATTCTTTAACTTACTAGCTAGATCTAAAACATCTTTCACTTTTAACAATGTGAAACAAACCACTTTTATTAACAGTACATGTAAATTACACCACATTTTTATATCCTATGTGTTTTGCCCATTTGTGGAATTTAATATTATGCAATTTATCCACATCTATTTTCACATCTTCTGAATGAATTTGTTCGTGTGCATACCTCATTAGTGGGTCCTTTCTGAGTTGTCCAGCATGGTGGAAGAACAGATTCACAATCTGACTTGCCATTAACTGAAGAAAATCAAATAAATTAGTTGCTATAAACTAACTATTGTCTCATATTTTACAAACAAACGCTAACATTGTACTCGAAATTACAAAAATACCATAATTTTTTACACATACAAAATTCGAACTTATCTTACCACTGTAAAAATGGTGGCCTCCTCTCTCAGAACTGTAAAATGCACTCTTGTTAATGTCATGGATATAGAAAAAAGGCTACTGTGTGATTTTAGGGTTCAAGAATTACAGCAAGCAGTTGGGCAACAATGGGTGAGATCGTGATTTACTTGGATTGAAGAGCAAGAAGATAGGGTGAAGGAGGAAAGACAGTCAATAGAGTAGGTCAAAAATATCTACTGTAGTTAATTCTGGTTCACTGTTTGAATGCCACATGTCTTATTCCTATTGGTCCAAAATGAGATGTTATCCATGTCACGCATTTGTTGTTCACGCACTACCTTCACTTTAATTATTTGTTTATAATTATTATTAAAATCAACTTCAAGTGTTCAACTGATAAACATATAAATTAAAGCGACAACTTGGCAATGAATTGTTTATTGAAGATACAATTAGCATATTTAGTGTTTTTTTTCACAAGAAACGAAACGTATAACATTTAATTATAATTATAAATATTATTAGGAATTATTGAACGCAAGATTTTTAATTAAAATTTTTTATATCTGTAATTAAATACCAGCTACAAGATTTTTAATTAAAAATTTTATATTTTTAATTAATTACTAGTTACAAGATTTTGTGTGGATGCAAACTAAAGTGCATGCATGCATGCAGCCAAGCGACAAGGCTTTTTAAGTATTGATGCGAAACAAAGTGCAACACGAGCATGCATGTACACGAAACGACAAATACAAAGAGCAAGTTAAGAGTACACCAGACAATTGAACAAATTCAAGGTCATAAAACTGTATACTCGAGGGTTTCGTACGTATTGTGCCTAAGACACCATCAAACCAATTTTCCAAAGATTAACCAAAAATGCATGTTGTACAAGTTCATATTCAATGGCAGGTTGAAAAAACGGTTCACTCTCCTTAAAATGACTAGGCTTGAAGTAATTTGCAAATGGCCTAATCACATTACACATTCCGAATAATAAAATTTGAAACCAGCTTATCATCTAAAATTATGAATCCAAAACATCTAATATGTGATCCAAAAACAGGGCATAGGCCTCAAAGCCATATGCAATATCCAAACTTTAAAAAAGAAAAAGAAAAAAAAAAAGGCATAAGATCCGACATTTTCAACAAATCTTAAATAGGGTGTTTTTCAACTACTTGACCAAGGCATTTGTTTCGAAATCTCAAAAAAAAACAAAACTAATTTCAGTAGCGGCCAATTCCCCAGACTCTGATCACACCATCTGTATAACCGCTGAACAAGGTGCTTCCATCAGCATTCCAGCTCAAACTTGTGCAGTAGATGTTCTGCAAATTCAATGCAAAGTCCATTTGATCATCTTCAGAAATATTTGTGAAGCTCCATAAACAAAAACCTCAGTGTAGAATAATTAAACCAAGGAAACTGTTATCTACGATCAGACAAAAATATATACACGAACACTAAGACCAACTTTTACCCAGTTAATACCAATCCCAAACCAATTAAACTTGCACATTGAAGCCGTGTATCATAGTATTTAGAAGACTTAGAATTGATGTGTAACAAGAACCAAGTTGAGATAATAGTACAAAAGCAACTTATCAAAAAAAAAAAGATGCAATCCACAAGACTTGATAGTTTGCACTTAGCACTTGATGATTTGCATAGCACAAAGGCAGCCACACTAGGTGTGAAAAACGAAAAACAATGCTTTTTATTAAGGGAATTCATAAAAAGCTAGAAAGGTTGCCACACTAACTTATCAATGGCTTTAGTAACACAACAAAATCAGAAATGAGTTGATGCTCTGATGTAAAGTAGATCATGACAAAGACATTCAAAACTACAGACCAACACAAGCTTATCAGTGACTTCAGTAAAAACAGAACTTTAGACATAAATTCATAGCCAGAGCACAACGAAAAAGGGATTTTACAGGAATCTCCAAAACCAATAGAAGATTTGCAATCAACATTCAGAAAGCCATTAAAAGGATGTAAAATTTTAAATCAATAAGAAACGGCAAATACCTATCATAACATATATAATGCCCACATTGTTAAGCAATTCTCAAAAACTAGAATAGAGTAAACACATACTATTAACAAAAAAGGCAATCACCAAGTAAGCGCACAAGCCAATTAAACTACCCAAATAAGCAAATAGAAGTAATTGAAGAAAATTATATGTGCATATACCTTCTTCTTGGCACCAGTAGTAGCAGCAGTACTGCCATCAGACTTCTCAGCCTCAGCCTTAAGGTCAACCTTCAAGTCCTCCACGATGCTCTTGCTCTCGAGATCCCAGATCTTGATACTATTTTCAGTAGCAGCACAGAGCCAGTACCTGTTAGGACTGAAGCATAATGCGTGGATTACGGCTCCAGCATCCAAACTATAAAGCCTCTTCCCCTCAGCCAAATCCCACAACAATATAACTCCATCTTTGCCTCCACTGGCGCACAATGAACCATCTGGTGAAACAGCAACAGTATTCACATATCCACTGTGCCCAGCCAAGGTGCACCTCAGCTTACAGTTAGTCAAGTTCCAAACTTTAACTGTTTTGTCCCAAGAAGCAGACACAATTGTTGGCTGCAGAGTATTAGGGCTAAATCGGACACAACTCACCCAATCATTATGAGCATCACCATCCTGGATTGTGTACTTGCACTCACCAAGAGTGTTCCATAGCTTAATAGTACGGTCACGAGAAGCAGACACGATCTGACGATTGTCAATTGAGAAAGCAACAGAGAGCACATCCTTGGTGTGGCCAACAAATCGGCGAGCAGAGACGCCGGCGGCGAGATCCCAGAGGCGGAGCTCGCCGTCCCAGGAGCCAGAGAGGGCAAACTGACCGTCGGACGAAAGAACAACGTCCTGGACAAAGTGGGAGTGACCAGTGAGGCGACGGCGGGGAACACCGTAAGTTTTTTCCTCCTTGGTCAGTTGCCAGAGGATGATGGACTTATCACGAGAGGAGGAGACAATCATATCAGAGTTGTCGATAGGGGTGGCGATGGCCGTGACCTGGTCAGTGTGGGCTCTCATGGTGCCGCGAAGAACCAAACCCTCTGCCATTGTTGATTGATTTTTCTTCTTCTGTTGATTAGAGATACAGAGAAGGAGGCGAGAGAGGCAGAGAATTTAGAGGCTGAATTGAAGGAAAAGTGGAATTTATATAGTATGGAGGAGTAAATTAGGGTTTTGGCCCTAGGGTTTGGATCTTTGGAGAATACGATTACTGGCTAGTTTGGGCCTCCATTGTATTGGGCCTCCTTTGATCGAGCCTATGCTCAACTGAATTTTAACTCTTTGATTGTTAATTGTTTCTTTGTTTCTCAAATGTTTACATTCTTTTTGTGCAAATCAATTGCCAAATCAAAGTCATAGTTTGAAAATATATTATATAATTTTCTAATTATTATTATTCTTTTAAATAACTTAATAATGTTCCTAATCTTCATGTGCTTTTGTTTACAATTTTGTCTCGTAATATACTGTTTACCATTTTGTGTCATAAAATGACGTCAGTTGTGCATGATTTGATGAGTTTGGTAACGCCAATATCTTACTACCCTTAAGATTTACACTTGCTTGTTTCTTCATTTCCTAATTATGAACTTTCTTCAAACAATGATCCTATGCACTTTTAGAACCCAAACAATGATTCCTTGTCACTTCAGTTCTCATGGTAAACTTTTGTCAATTTCAAAATTTTCTTGATATTATTTTTATTACATAATCTCTTAATATATTTGATAGTTAAATGGGGAGAAATAATGAAATTAGGGAAGATGCAAAAGAGTCTGACAATAATGAACTCGTTTTTCTAAACATATTGTATGGGATAGTAAAAAAAAATCTGAATGGAACTCCATCTTTTAAATCATCAGATTGGCAAAAAATGGATGGCAAATTATTTGTAGCAATAGAAGAAAAATATGGTGAAAGTAAGCTGAAGGGAAAATACCATTGTCTTCGACAAAGCATTGATAGTTTTATGAATTGTTAGAGCATATTGATGTCTCTTATGACTCAAACTCGAACATTGTTTTCGCAACAGAAGATGTTTGGTAGATTTTTATAAGGTAACTATTTTAATTAATTTGTTTTTGCTTTTAATTTTATCAATAACTAATATATTGCTTATTTAAACTTGCAAACGCATAATATTTATAAAGCATTTAAAAGGAATGGATGTGATAGAGTTTGGATATGCTCATAACTCTAATTTGAATAAAGTTCTAATACATATAGAATTAAATAATTCAATCAGATTAATAGTACCAAATCCTATCTCAGAAAAAAGTTTGAGTTATAATAGAGATAGGTCTCTAGTTTTAAAATCTCTATAAATAGATAGGAGATCTCAGAATTCTGTAACGAGAAAACGTATACGCCATAAAACTACTCGTTTTCACTCATACTTGTTTTTATCTTGATCTTTCAGGGGTTTTTAGATTGTAAAATACCCTGTTGTTATCCCGCACATGGGTAAAAGTCAGACCAATGACCAAAAATAAAGTGAATTCTTGTAGGCGCTTTCGCAATGTGTTTTTGCGCTACAAGAGATAAGTATCATTTTCTAATGTTACCTCCATATAAATTATATGTGTATAATTTTTTATCATTGGTATCAGAGCCGTTGTTTTGGCGTCCTGGCATGTGACTAAATAAATTTAAAATTTTATGTGTAAAATTATTAGATTTAGGATATATGAAACATAACAAAAAATTATTTTGTGTGAATAATATATATGTATATATATTGCGGCTCAAAAATTGTGTATGTGTACACTACAATTCGAGGGAGCGAACATGAGTGTTCAAAACGGAAAACTAGAAGTAGGAATTTCTAATTTTTGACCTCACCATTAGAATTACCCACCGACCGAAATCGGAACGCCTGAATCCTCTAAAAAGTCAGCGGCTGATATGCATGTGCCACAACGTATGAGGAACGTTCTATATGTTAATGCCATGGGTAGTCTTATGTACGCGATGTTGTATACAAGACATGATATATGCTATGTAGTGGGCATGGTAAATAGATATCAATCTTACCCAGGCAATGCATATTGGAAGAAATTAAAAGGATACTTACATACTTTAAAGGTACAGTAAATTATTCTCTCTATTATTAAGAAAATGATCTGCATTGAGAGAATACAGAAACGTTGATTGGGCAGGAGATGTGGATGAGAGAAAATTCACTTCAGGTTTCATATTCTTGCTTGACAAGAGTAGCCCTATCAACAATTGAAGCTAAATTTGACGCTTCATTAACTGCAGTATAAGAGACAGTTTGGTTAAAATGGTTTGTGAGCTATTTAAGAGTAACTGCCTCAGAGGTACCAGTGACAGTCTATAGTGACAGTCAGTTATTGATAGCTTATAGTAGAGTTAAGCATATTGACATTAAGTATTAATACATGGGAGATATTATTGCACAAGGATAAGTGAACTTACAATATGTTTTTACGCATGCAAATCCGTAGAGTAAACCTATAATGAGAGATGTGTTTTGAGAAACACATTAAATTTCGAGATTTGCGTAAAATTTAATTGGCACTGTTATATTTTAATATAATCCCTCAACGTTATTATTTGTGAATAATAACCAAAGTTCATTGTTGGCAATATATGAGTGTGAATGTTTATGTGTAAACATTTACTGTTATTTTTATGAGATTGAGTATGTCGGATAGAAAAGTAGCCCACTCACAAGGGTGTTTACTTTAGTTTTGTCAATGAGTTGGCAAAAATTAAGATGAGACAAATTTTGAACATATGAGAATGCTGAGAGACTATTCAAAATAAAAGTGTCGTCTTGCAGAAATTACAAGATGAGTCTTGTTAAGGTGCGAGATAAAAACATACATAAGGTTGTATGCTTTGGATTGAGATCCAAATAAGAATTGTATGGAATCTAATGGTAAGTTATATGCGCAACTACCATGTTTTGTTTAAAAAATCAGAAATAGTCTTTAAGTAAGTAGACTAAAGTTGGATGTTTCAGTGCATTGTAACCTTAAGTTTCTGTGTGGTGTTATATATATACATTTTTTAAATGTGAGACATGCGCTCTTTTAAGCGAAGGAAAGAACACCATAACACATATTTTATACCGTGTGTGCTTATGTGACCCAAGAGATGGGGATTTAATATCATTGATCTCAACTTTTCCTATTGTAAGACCCTATTTATATTTCGCCCTTAGAACCCTTAACTTCTCCCTGAAGTATGATTCAATGTGGCTAGCTTAGTTAGTCTCTAAGAGGTCCGGAAAAAATTTAGGCTTGCGAAAAAGCGAGTTGAACCGTGATGGATGGCATACAGTAAAAGGGAAAGATAGCCTTTTGATCACATTCAATTATTCCGTGGTTCACTGACTAGCCTATTATAGTTTCTATGAGTAAAAAAATAATAGTGAATATAAAAATTATTTTATGAGATCATGAGTTAAAACAGTGAATGTGAGAAGGCCATCTAGGGTTAGGCATACGTGAAAAGGAGGACCTCATTTTTCGAGACACTATAAATCCCTAATAGGTGTATAATACTAGTGCTCTCGAGGTATGCTGGTCACACAATCTATCTACCAGTATAACTGAAGATTAAGATTGGAATTCATTTCATCATGTGTGAGTGGGAGATGATAGAGTTTGGGTATTCTCATGACTCTAATTTGGATAAAGTTCCAATACAGATAGAATTAAGTAATCCAATTTGATTAATATTACCAAATCCTATATCAGAAAGAGTCTGAGTTATACTAGAGATATGTCTCTAGTTTCAGGATCTCTATAAATAAATGGGAGATCTCAGAATTTGGTAACGAGAAAACGTATACGCCGCAAGGTTGCTCGTTCCCACTCACACTTGTTTTTATTTTGAACTTTTAGGGGTTTTTAGATTGTGGAATAGCTGTTGTTATCCCGCACGTGGATAAAAGCTAAACCAGTAGCCAAAAATAAAGTGGATCTTTATAGACGCTTCCGCAATGTGTTTTTGCGCTACAAGAGGTAGGTACCATTTTCTAATATTATCTTCATATAAATTATATGTGTAGAATTTTCCTCTCAGGATGTAAAAAATATGACTTACTAAGTTAAGTTTTTAGCAAATCTATGACTATTGGACACCTCCAACATGTATCCATGCAATTGCCTCTTAATTCAGACGAAGAGCATCAAAATGAATATGAATTTCTTACTAGAGGCATTCATGTAGCTAATGGTGAGAAATATAGTAATGGTAACACAAAAGGAAAGCAAGATGCCGATGATTATGTTCTTGGTTCTAATAGAGCGAAGAAAGGATCGAAATATGAAAAATTGGATGCATGTTTGGAAATGTGGGCATCTTCTTTAATTACTAAAAAAGAAAAAGATAAAGCAAAAGTTGAGATATACAAATCACATAATAATGAAGCTACATGTGCTCAAACTGATCCTTATTCTCTAGAATCATGTATTGGAATGTTGGAATAAACGGAAGGTCTTTCTGATGATGCATATGGGAAAACGCTTAAAAGTTTATGAACATAGATTGGAGGAGGGCATTTGTTGTGATGAGTGTAATCAGAAGAAGAGCTTCATTATTATTTTTTGAATTATGAAATATTTTAATTGTGAACTTCTTTATTTAAAACTATTTCGTGTATGAATTGAATGTGTTAATTATTAGTTTGATTTTAACTTCATGTAATAGAGTATCTTATTATAAAAATGATTGTTTGTTGTACTTATTCTTTTTTTTTTTAATTATTTTCATGCAAGATATATGGAACAACACATTTTTGACAGTTCAAGTAGTGATGATGATGATATGTTTGATTTATTTATGGCTAGATATTTGGCGGGTCATATCACATATTTTATAAATAGGATACCTTGTAAAACTCCAATACTTAGTGGAAAAGAATACATCCTTAAAGTTCTATTGGGGAATCCAACTAGATGTTATGAAGGATTTCGCATGGCAATTTGTTTAAAATGCTAAAATTGATAGGTTAATTAAAAGACATGGGAGATGTTATTGTAGAAAAAGGAGTGGCAATGGGATTGATAATTTTATGTCACAATTTATGTCAAATATTTGTAGCTAAAAGATATCGACATTCAACTAGCACAGTGCATAAATGGTGTAAAACGGTATTTAAGGAATTGGCTACATAGGTCATTAACTTGATCAAACATGTTAATAGAGGACCTGTGCCAATTAAAATTCAAAGAAATCAAGTATGGTCTCCATATTTTGAGGTAAGATAATTTATTTTTAAAATATCTTAATTAATTATTTCATTTGCATACATTTATTCTCAGTTCTAAATTGAATAATTTATTATGTGTTAAATAAATATATGAGTGCAATAGATGGTACTCATGTTGCAATTTGTTCTCCATCATCCAAACAAAAAACATTTCGTAATGGAAAGAGATCACTTGTCACATAAAATGTCGTGGTTGTATATTCTCATGATACGTTATTTACATTTGTTTATACTGGATGGGAAAGGACAACAAATGATTTACGAGTATTTTTTTAATGCAATCACGGGACAGGAAAATAAATTTTCACTTCCAAGCATTACAAGAAATACGTTCATCAGTGACAATTTTTATTATCACTAACATCAAATTATTGTCACAAAAAGAAAAAGAAATTGTGATAACAAAAATAGTCACTAGGTTGTAACTTATACCTTTGTTGCTAAAAGTATGGTGCTAATGGTGTCAACTTTTTGTTGTCATACATAAATTGAATCACAAATAATGATTTTTGTGACAAGTATTCTTTTAACTAAAAAAATACATCACGCATAACTTAATATTAATGTAACAAATGGAGATGTAAAAATTATTAAATTTTGTGACAATTTAATATATTGTAACAAAGTATAAAATTAGTGACAATAACTATTGTCTCAAAATATTTATATTTTATCACAATTGTGACAACAAATATATTGTAATATTTTTTTTTATAATTGGCTATATATACTGCAATAAATTGTCACAAATATTGTTATAAATGAGTGTATCTGGAGAATTATATTTGTAATTTCTAAAATTACACTTTGTCCAAAAAACCAAACAACTGCTACTTGAACTAAGCTTTTTCCATATCTGCTCATTCTTCAGCTAATTTTTGGTGTTCTTCTAATTCTTAACGCTCTTTAGCTAACTCATATCTTAGCACTTGTATTTCTTCAGCATTATTGCAATTATGTTCACCCTTTGAACTTGGAGCTTTCACACCTGCTCATTTACCATGCAAGTATCCTAATTTATTCTTTAACACTTGAATCAATATCTCATCATCATTCATAGCTTCCGTTTCCCCTTCATTCTGTTGAGTAATGGGTTTTTTAATTTTGAGCTATAAAGAATTGATATAGTTAAAATCCAAAAATTAATAATACAAAAGCAAACTTAATTAAGTGTTTCACACACTAAACTAAAGAAAACATTCTAAAAAAATCATATAAATTTGCTCCCAAATAATTATATAAAAGTCACTAGCAAAATAGAACATAATAGTAAATATTTAACTCAACATATATGTATGTACATGATTTATCACAGCATAGGCATGTACGCACAAGAAAGTCATTGCAAAATCTTTTTATTCTTATGCATTAGGAGTCTAAATGCTTAAATATTTTTATGTGTCTAATTATATCACATGCCAAATATTTTCTAAATCATTAAGTTGAATCTATTTATACTCAGTCAAACTAATACTTCATAATATAGCTACTACAATTGTTAAATCATCTATGTCAACTAAAGTATCTTAGTTCTTAATCCTAAAAATAGTCGTAACACCATCTCATAATTATATCAAATATTTAAAAATAACATATATAAAAATGACACCATCTCATAATTATAACAAATACTTTAAAAAATGAAAAAGAGGTCTGAAAATTATAGCTTACATAATTTTTTTTAGATTGCTTATCTAACCATATCAACTGACCTTCACCATTCTTCTTGGTATGTTGGAAAAGCAACAACTCATTGAGGGGTAATTTTTCACTAGTAACGAGTTCTCTCTGTTAATACATTTTAATACAAAAAATAATTAAAAAAATTATCAATGTCAAAAATTATAAAAGTGTTCAAGGCAACAAATTATATATATTGGATTACTTATTAGTTATTGTTACCATTCTTTCAGCCACTTAAAAAAAATGCCACAGATCCATATGTGTGTTTAATCTTATTTTTTGCATGATTTTCTTTGTTTCCCTTGCTCGCTTTCCGAAAAAAAAAGCGTATATATTATTATTATTTAACAAATTGATAACAATGATGGTGTACATACCATAAACTCATTTGACTTCCAATGTGTTGTAATTTCTTTCCAAGCATCATCTTTTACATTAATTGAAACCCAAGTATCTTTTTCCTTTCCATTGGAAGTCAAATGAGTCAAATGAGGTCAAATAATATTTTATTTAGGGTCCGATTGGAATAAATAAATTCAATTTATGCAATTCATTTACAAATGAATTCTATATGAAATTCATTTGTAAATGAATTTTTATGTTTGGAATAAAATTATTAAAATATAGAATTAAAAATGAATTCCTTATTTTCATACTTGGAATAAATGAATAAATGAATTCATTTATATTTTATTTCCTAAAATATCCTTACTACCAATTTTGATGTATTCTTTTAATTACTCTCAATAAAAAAAATTAACAATCATTAATCATCATTTTAAAATTTTCGATAAATACTGAATCAATAATAAAATAATTTAAAAAATAATAATATCCAAATAATATCCATATTAACATTCAATGCAGACAACTAATATAATATTATATCTATAGAAATTGTACCAAATAAAGCACTAATTCACTATTCTAATTCATGATTCCATCTTTTTCCTTAGCCAATCAAGTGTTTGGATGGAAGAAAAATAGTGAAAAAAGAAAAGAGAAGAAAAGAATACGTTAGTAGGTTAATTTATTTTTAATAAATAACTAAAAGGCTATTATAGTCTTCTCAACATTAACTCTTAAAAATATGGAATTCATTTGCAAATTCCACCTATTTTATTAGAATTTGGTGTAGTTATAATAAATTCCATGGAATTAAATTCTATGAATTGAATTCTTATTTTTTTTTTTCATTTCAAGCATTAAAATTAAGAATTACAAATGAATTCCATAAAATTTTATGGAATTCATTTGTTTCAAGCATATATAATTAGGGGTAAAATCGATGTCAAATAGGCTCTTAACTTTGACTGAGCCTAAAAATGATGCTAGAGACCTCTAATAAAAATTATCCGAATACATGAACTTGCTCTAATTAATATGGGGGATGTTATGGTAATAAAAAATTAATTTTGTGGTGACACGAAAAAATAAGTTATCGGACTGGTGAGAAATTATCAAACTGAAAAATAGTATCTGATTGATCCAAAAATATCCATGTAGTCTAATAATTATTTTTTTTATAATTATGGATACATTTTAATGACAAATTGTGCATGGGAAGTGATAGAAAAAAATTTGGGCCAAAATATTCATTATTTACTTAATTGTGCCCCAATGGGTTGGACCCCATTGGTTGGACCTAGTTTGGCCCAATTAGGAGGGGTATTTAAAGGCCAAGGAACCAGAACATTCTTGAAGTCTCACCCACTTTCTTCCCCCCTCTGGACCGTGTGCCTTCTCCACTAATTTTCCATTGAATTTCCTTTATTCTCACACCAAATCTCACCAAATTTAATCCCCTAAATAATTCCAATGCCCTAAATTCACTTCTAACAATTTCAAGAACTTATTTTAAGTAAGGGAGTGAATGAAAATGTGAAGGAAAGTTGATAGAGCAAGAATTCAAGTATATTTTGAGTTATGGAAGAGAATAACTTGGAGAAATCTTATGTCTAAATTTCGGCCAAGTAAATCGAACAAGGAGAAAGGAGACCAAGCTAAGGAAAAAGACAAGGAAGAAGGAGAATAAGTTAGAAAAAGAAAAAAAAAAGGTTTGTGGATACAAATTCTCATGTTTTCCATTTATTTAGCATTTATTCATGTGTATATATGTATGTGTGCATGAGTAACATGCTTGAATAACATGCTTTAAGCATGAAAATATGAAATAGAGGTAGGAAAATGAGGTATGAGATGGAAAATAAGTAGAAAACAAATTTAGAAGAATTAACCCTACCTTGGACAAGTCGAACTCTAGCATAAATAAGATGAATTTTTTTTAATATTTTAATGGATTTTAAGCATAAAAATTAGAATAGAATTAAAAATAAACTTGTAGTAATTAAATGAGAATTTTTAAGAATTAATTGCATATATTTTAAGTTATGAATGCATTATGTATTAATTGATAACAATGGAATATGTAAGTTTAAAAATGAAATGATGGTATAATTAGGTGAGAAATAAATAAGGAATAACATGAAATTATAGAATGTGGAAGGAGAATAAATTGTAGGATAAGAACATCAAGGGGCCGAATGGTGCAGGGTGTATAAAATGGTAATTTGGCAAAGCTTATGATTAATAAATAGGAAAATAAGATTAAACAAGAGAATATAGAATAAATGTAGACAAAATGAGATGAAAAGGATAAATATGTAAACAATTAAAAGTTAGATGGGCAAAATGGTAACTATGCAAGAATTAGGATTAAAAGAGTAAATACGAAGAAATAAGAAAATTAAATAGTAAAAATAAGTTAAAAGTATTAAAAATAAGGGCTAAGAATGTAATATGTTTAAAAATGGGTTTTGGGGACAAAAATGTAATTTACATGTAAAATGATAGATTAAAAATGAAAATTAAAAATATAGTGGCAAAATCATAATTATGATCTATTAAAGGGCAAGATCGAAAATGGAGGAATAATTGGGGACTAAATAGTAATTTTGCTAAATTTAGTCTAAAATATGAACTAAAAGGCAAATTTGACAAGTTTATGGCAAATAGTGAAAATAAAAGATGTAAGTTAGAGAAATAATAATAATAATAATACAATTACTAATAATAAATATGATAATAATAAGAATATTAATAATAAACATGACAATAGTAAGAATAATATGAACATGAATAAGATGACCCTGAATAATAAGTTAAGAAATTATATTAAATGAATAATCCGAAAAAAATGAAATAATCAGATTTAAGAATTATATATATAAGCATAGGGCAATAAAAGATAAGTGTTAAGTGATTATAGTATATGTTAGGAAATATAATGTAAAAGAAAAGAAAATAATTTTAATAATAAGTGAGGAAAAAAATAAGAAAAAACAAATAAAAATGTATAATGTTATATGTATAAATGGAAATTTATGTTTATGTGATGTATATATATGTGTGGTTATGTAAGAATAATAAGAAATATGAAATGTATGTATGTATATCATGGCACATGTATGAATAAGGAATTGCATTATAAATGGATAAACATGACATAGGTTATATGAACATGATGCAAGTAAAAGTTTATAAGAAGTAAAAGTATGTGAATACCTATGATGTGAAATGAATGATGAGTACCGCGATGATTATATGGTATAAGAAATAATATGAACACCATAAATAAGTAAATGAATAAAAGTTGTAATAATAAAATAATATTGCACTTAGTATTCTGGTAGTTAAATCTAGTTCGGGATATAATTGGCTAGTTATAGGGATATTTATACCGCGCCTTGAGTCATGGCGACTTGATTTGATAGGCTAATAGCGGTCTACCCTACATGTTCACATGAATATAAGATATATGTATATGTATGACTTGGTGGTCCTTCGGGATCACCTTACATGTTTGAACTTATGGGGTTCACGTTCCGTGTATCCGGTTCGAAAATTTCTACTGGATATTATTAGAGGCAAGAATAGTAATATGAAATAGATGAATAAATTAAGAAACAATTTGGTAATTATTTAAGGAAACAGTAAATAAGAAGATAAGATGATAAATTTAAATAATAATAAAGAATAAATATGTAATAAATGTATAATTTAAAAGGGTCATATGGTAATAATTTAAGAAAACAAGAGGAAAATGGCCAAACGGTAAATACACAAGAAAATGAATAAAGAAAGTAAAAGTTAATAATTAGTAAATATGAAATAAATGTATAATTTAAGAGATTAAATGATAATCATGCAAGAAAATAAGAATTTAAAGACTAAGTAATAATTATACAAGAAAACATAAATTTATAGCTAATTGAGACAAATTGTAAGTGTACAAGTAAAAAGGGAGAAAAATACAATAAAGGCTTAAATAAGGAACTAAAATACAATTAAGAGTAAAATAAGAAGTAAAGAAGTAAAATGATAACTTAGTAATAAAGAATAATGGTTGATGATAAAATAATAAATATAAGATAGATTGAAAAATAAAAAAAAATGTATAAGTATAAGTAAATAAATAAATTAAAAATAATGCTTTATAAATAAATGTCAAAATTTAAATTAATTATGGTATATAAGATGAATGATAAATATGCATATATATATATAAAATACAAATGTCAAGATTAAAATGATGAATGTGATATAATTGTGTAAGTTGAAGACTAATTAGTAATTATAATGAGAATTAAAGGAGTAAAATAGTACATGTATAAAGAGATAAGAGTAGAAGAATAAAATGAGAAGTTTAGGAAATAAGTTAAATAATAATAATTTAAGAACTAAATGGAAATTTGACGAAACAAATAAAAACTAGTGATAAATTGTAAATTCAAGTAAATAAGATGATAAGTATACAATAACAATAAAAATAAGAAGTAAATGATAATTACTCAAGTAAGTAAATATTTAAGTACAAATTAATAATAAAAATGAAACTTAATAACATAATAGTAAATACGTGATTAACCAAAAGACGATAGAATAGAGGAATAATTATGAAATAAAATATGAATAATAAGAATAAAAGGGTAACTTATGCATAAGAGAGGTATAATGATAAATAGATAAATATAAGTGTAAATAGAGTGTATAGATTATGATAAAGAAATTAATACTAAATAAATATTAGTATATTTAAAGTATATAACTTATGGATAAATAATAATAAGAGAATAAAAAGGAATAAATGTAAATGTGATTGGTATAATAAGTATTGAGAAATTAAATGAATATAAATATGTGTATACATGTGTGCATGTTATCAAATGAAAAACATTAGAATTGTATCTATCAATAAACATTTTATGCTTAGCGCGTAGTGTTTTACTGCATATAGGTTATGGAGAGTTACAAAGGTTTGAAGCGTTTGAGATTTTGATGGCAGCATGAGAAGAGTGGATAGAAGGCAAGCTTAGAGGCATATATGGTCATGGCATGTATATGTTCGAGTAATAAATTATGGTCATATAAGTTAACAGGTATATATATATATATGTGTGTGTGTATAAGTGAAAAGTGAAAATTTTAAAAAGAGTATGCATGAATTATTATTTATGTTATATGTATATGGATGTTATTTGTAATTTGAAAAAAAAAAAATTTATCCACTAAACTATCGAGTATTTGTAACATGTGAATTAAGTAGTTATGTGACATCCAATATTCATACCAAATTACGGGTATAGGACGTTACATATTTGTCATGGCCCCAACACTATATGAAGTGCTCATATTGCTTAATGGATTGAAACTATTTGTAACGCCCATCCCCGACCGCATGCATAGCTTCGTTATGGCAGCTGAAGACGGTCGTCACGCATAACACACACATCACTTAGCACATGCACATACTATTGAGTTATATACAAAATCCCGAACTAACAAATTTCATTCAAACGCAGCGGAATTTATTACGAAACACATACTGACAATTTGTATTACATATCATATTAAGTTGTTACAATATATCTCTTTACATGCCAAAAACTATTAATTACATTGTACGATACAAAAGGCCTACACAAAAGTAGCGAACCCTAGTGTTGACCAAAGATAATGCAGGACCGTCCTTCACTTGTGCTTTGTTTCAAAACCTACATGGATTAACAGCTGTGCTAAGCGATATCGCTTAGTGGGAAAACAACATACAATATGCAAATATTTATAACAATCATTATATAACAACATATATATGCTCTATATTCATGCTTCATCTTATACATGCTTTATAAACATTACAATGAGCATATCTCGGTTTATATATAGCATCATTAACAAATCATGTTCAAATATTGCAGAATCACATAACAATCTTATAACTCATCACATTCACATTCTCATGTCGCATAATATTAACATTGTTCATTATTGTTTAATCATTCATTATTTACTGACGGGTCCTCGGCAAGTGTACCGAATCGACAAGTAATAAAGTGGGGTATAGTTAGGACCCCGAGTTATCGTACCCAAGGGAAAAAGGATTGTCCAGTTAAATATCTATAGATGAGTGAATTTGAGATATCCCCAATTTGTTTGGTGGAGAAAAACTAAGCTAAGCAAGAAAATAAATTAACAATTAAATATAAAATTGGTCATCAAGAAATTACTCAAGGATGAAATTGAATACTTGGGAAATTCTATCCTCATATATGTAACTGAAAATTGGTAAAATAATATCACATGAAATTCTGGATAACCTATCTAAACCCAAGCCTACCTTTCGGATTCAGCTATTCTAATTAATGAACCTACCTTTCGGATTCAGCACATATATTAGCATTATCACATGTTTATAAGTTCTAAGTCAGATAATCCTACCAGTTCGGATTCAGATATCAAACTCATTTATCTTCCACCATTCTGAACCTATTAAAATAAACATTCACAGATTTAAATACCAATTCGGATTCATCAAACCAATGAAAGTTGATTAAAATAGAACAGAGCATATGTATGTATTTATGAACTGATTACAATCAAAGTTTATCCTGGTAGATCTCCCCTTAACTTGCATTCAATTCAGCAACAACAGATAATTTCAGAGAAGATAAAATTGAACTATATGTATAATATGACCAATTCCTAGATCTAAGACAACCTACCATCCCGGATTCAGTTATCTAAAACCTATTTATTCCTCACAATTCTTAATCTAATAACATTAACACCCACAAACCAACCTACCATATCCATGGATTAAGCTGGAAAGATTAATATCAATATTAAAAGAACAGAGCAATTGCACAAACAATAATTTTCGGATTTAGCTCCAATCATCATTATAATTGCAAAACAATATATAACAAGAGGAATAAAAGAAAACATGAAAATATTTATTAAAACCAAAATTCCAGAATACACATATGATTCAAGAACTCCCAAGCATGAACAACTACCTTAACATCAAGAATATAAATATAAAATATGAAAAATTAAGTTTAGAATACACCCTTGATGAAAAGAGAAAATGGATCTTGAAGTTCTTGTTCATCCACCGTTGAATCTCCTTAAATCCCAAAATACAAAATTAAAATAAAAATAATCTAAATTAAATTGGAATAAAAGTGCAATTTGAAATGAAATCTAAGCTAAAACAAAGTTTAAAAGAAGAATTAAAACATGGAAATTAAATAAAATATTGCTGGAATTTAATGGAAAATAAATCTAAGTCTAACCTAAGGAGAAGAGAGAAAAATAAAACTAAAAACTAAACCTAAAACTTAGCTCTCTGGAATGCAGCGGCGTCATTTTCTTTTTATACTGGAGAAAAGCACAGCTGTGCTTTGAGAAGCACAGCTGTGTTTTGGCTAGGGTTGCACGATTGCTGCGCGAGATCAGCGTGACACAGCTGTGCTTTGCGAAGAAGCACAGCTGTGCTTCTGGGCGAGCGGGGCGAGATTTGCGTCGTCGTTCCTCATCTGCGCGTGCCTCCTTCGCGTGACACAGCTGTGCCTTGCGAGATTGCACGGCTGTGTCACTTCATTTCACGCTGTGCGCGCCTGTTCCTTTTCGTGGCACGGCTGTGCCTTGTGCCTGTGCGCCTGCCACCCTCGAAAGCACAGCTGTGCTTATGAAAAACACGGCTGTGCTTTAGGCAAAATCAGCCTCTTTTGCTTAATTTCTTCTAAAATCATCCAACAACCTCCAATTTAGCTCCGATTAATAATATAACACCTGAAAACATCCTAAAACTTATTAAATTTATAAAAACATTATAAATTAATAAAAATACAAAAACTCATTAATTATTATTAAAATTAAATAAATAAAACATATAATTAGGCCAATAATTAATCTAAAATATTAATATAATTGCAACTTATCAACTACCCCAAACTCAAACCTTTACTCGTCCTCGAGTAAACTGAATGAACCACATTCTCAATCATCTCAATCTCAACAAAAGAAAATAAGGAGTCATTCTCAATTAAGGAACAAGAAAATAGGTTTGCAAATACCAATGCTCACTAAATAACAAATAAACACAAGAACATACTAAACAATTTCTGTGTGTGTGTGCAATAGGCCAAAACAGAATTTTTATCATTTAAAAACAAAACTTCTAGATACAATGTTGGGAAAATGAATCAACTCGAATGCATGAATGCACTCATGGCTTTTCACTCAAAGCTCAAGAAACACCATATGCCTCTTCTTACGTACCAAACCTTACTAGAAGGTCATCTCCACTAAATAGAACAAGACAAAACAAAGAATCAAGAGGTCTTACATTTTGGTTGTAACGTTAGGCTTAGGTAAATTGGCTAACAAAGAAAGATCAAGTCACTAGAGAAAAATAGCCACTACCTAAACAAAACACAATCACCCAACTGTACTAATAAATATTCCCAACTCAATTGCATATAATCAAAATAAAATTGGTCTAAAAGACACCTTAGCATCATCAAACTCAACTCACAATAACAAATGCCACATAATATGCAACCCCAATTTTCACAAGGCACTAGTTCAAGTCTCACTAAATTTTGTACCCCAAACTCACATTTTGCCCAATTAACTAGGAAAAAACTTACAATGCTTCTTCTTTTTCAATTTTTTTTTTTTTTTTTTTTTTTTTATTTTTTTATTTTTTTATTTTTTTATTTTTTTTATTATTATTTTTTTTTTATTAGAAGCATAAAAACCAACTAGCCATTAACAATAAATAAAGTACTTAATTCGTCTATAAATCCCAACAAGAACTAAACTTGAGCTCTAATTTTTAAAAGACCAATAAACCACTTAAATCACATGCCTCTTTATCAACCCCAAACTCATTTCTTTAAATGGGCTCAACTCTCCATTACACACACCAATCAATTCTCAAACAGAAATTTACACCAAAAATTGACAAAATCTAAACTCCTTTTTACCCAAAATACAAACCCAACCTTACTAGAGTGGCCACTCTTCTAAGGGGAGGCAAAAATCATTTAAGGATAAAGGTAGTTTTAATATGTGTAACAATAAAGCAAGCACGCATTTAGCATACTAAATTGATAGGTTCAACGGGCTAACAAGAGATAATGAAATTAAGGTAGGAAAAGTCATTTAAAGTAGCTATACAAGAAAGGTTGCCTAAATCATTTTCTAAGTTGTGTCTCATTTGAGGTCGCTTCGATGGGTAATCAGAAAGGTTCTAGTGCTCTTAGTGAGTTTTCATCTAATCCCCTAATTGCAACTAGATTTTTCTCAATTTTTGAAAACAGGCCCAAAGTGCTCAAAATTTAGAAATTGCAAAGTATATTTAAGGTTTACATGCAGTCTAACAAACAACGATATAAACATAACTATTTCTCACTCAACTTAATATTGAATGAAACACAAATTTCTAAACCTGAGATCAAAATCATTCACAATTGAGAACTATTAGGACGAAATAAAAATTTAAATCGAAGAAAAATCAAAAAGAAACAACCATAAAAATATTTAGACACAAACTTGGCACAAACACGCCACAAACAACACAAACTTGGCACAAACACGCCACAAACAAAGCAAACTAACTAACAACTACTCAAACGCAACAAACTAAAAAGACAATAAAACAAAACAAATCTGGTTTTGGTTTGAAAAATTGAAATGGTACTCCACCCCAAACTCAAAATGTTGCACTGTCCTCAGTGCAAGAAAATGAAGTACACAGAGATGATTTTTAAAAATTTTCCCCCATGCTGTGCAAAAACTCATTGCAATTTAAAATCAATTGCAAGCACCTCAAAAATGGCAAACATAAATTAATTACTGTGCAAAATTAACAACCATACAAAATTTCTGCATGCCACCTGTGCAAATTGAAGAAAATTCAAAACCTGTGCAAGAATCCAATAATCACTGTGCAAAATAAAATACTCTGAAATCTGTGAAATTCATAGCCAACACAAATAATATCTATCCTATCACACGTCATTGGCTCAGCCACACAATTCCAAAATATAATAAAGTAAATAAAATCATACATTGCCTGACTACATCAATTTCATTAACTAAAATAAATAAATAAATATATACAAAATCTGTTGTGTACGAATCACTTCCTGAAATATATATACAATAGTTTACTGTGGTGGTCGTCTCAGATGTGGAGGAAACACAGTGGAAACAGGAGTGAAAAATCCACGAATCTCAACGCTCAACCTGTCCAACTGTGTCATAATCCTGTGCTGGAAGGATCCCAAAAATGCATCTCGCTGCTCAGCTCCCAGGACCATATCTCGGCGCACCTGCTCCATCTGAGTCTCAATAGAAGCCAGTCGCTCCCAAGCTCGCTGTACCGATAAGTCTATGCCAGAGATCATCTGGTCACTCTGAGCGGTAGCTGCCCTGACCTCCGCCAATCCTCTGCTCAGCTCATCCAATCTCTCCCACACCCTCTCCTGAAAGGTTGCCTGCTCCCTCCTCAACTCACTAAAAGAAGTCTGAAACTGCGTCATCGATGCTGTCATAGACTGAATCTCAGATATCAAAGTCTGCACCAAAGAAGCATCTAGATGTGGAGCTGAGGGTGGAGGTGCTGTAGAAGAAGATGGCTCATCATGCCCCTGAGCATACCGACTCATATCTGGAGGGGAGAAGGGAATATCACTCCTCCGTCTCACCCTCCTACTGGAAGTAGCTCTCTGTGGCGGAGGTGGTGGTGGAGCATCAGTATCGTGATCAGCTGGCGGATGGGCATCATCAGAATCTCCCTCTCCATCATCACCTAAGTCATGGGCCTCCATCTCCTCCGCTCTCCTAAGTCGATATCCACTCTCGGAAGAAGGATCCTCTATAGCGATCCTACATCTGAGCACTACCTCCTCATCAATCAAGTATGATGACCCTAAAGCTGGTCCCATGTCAGGAGTAGGCAGATGCATGGCTCTCATGATCAAGGTGATCAATCCACCAATCCCGATCCTCTTCCCTGAAGTAGCGGTGGCTCTCTTCAGTTGCTTACACAACCAAGGTACAGCATTAACTCTGGTGCCGGTCTCCATAGCATATAGAAAAAATAAATCTGGTGTGCTCACATTGCTAGGACACCCCGGTCGCATAAACACTGATGAAGTCATCACTCTATGTAGGTACTGATAGACTGGAGAGCGGAGTTTCGTTGACTTGGTGTTTCGCGCATGAAAGTCCATATTGGGCTTCCCAATAATAGCCCAATGCACAGATGAATCACCCATAACATGCACCTCCCCATCCTCTGGCAACCTCAAGTATCTAGCCAGGTCAGAAATAGATAGAAAATAAGGGATATTGCGCACTCTAAACTGAATGGTATTCCGATCATCCAGAGATAACCTAGGAGAGTACTGAAACGTGCTAAGGAACTCCAATGTTATCTCAGGATAAGTCGGACCATTCAGAGAAAAGAACTCCTCCCATCCGATGTTCCTCAGCAAAGATACTACCCTCTCTTGAATGCCCAGGTCGATGAGTGTCTTCATACTCATAAACCTACTCGAAATAATAATCTTCGCAGCTAGCTTATTGAACAGGGTGCGCTGTTCTGGAGTCAACCAGTCAGGAGGCTGAATGGGCGCTGATGGTTGCTCCTCTCTATTGCGAACCATGGTTCCTGAAAAAGAAAGTAAACACTTTGTTCAAAACATTCTTGGTTTCATTAAGCGCATACCACATCTATAACTAAATTGGAAGAATAATATCAAAACTCACCAAAACGTCACAACAGAATTTGCGAAATAAATATACTTTCTAGCTAATGATGATGCAAAAATTGAAACATTAAGCATAAGGCAAATGTATAAACCTATTGAAGTACAAATTCTATGCACAAAATAGTAACAATTGGAAGATTGCACAAATTTGAAGTTAAAGAAATTGAAAATGAAAAAGCACACGGTGTAAAAGAGAAATAAGCACAAGTAATCAATTCTTGAAGTGTACATGCCAAAATAAAATAAATGCAATTATTGGAGAAAAACAGAGAAATGCAAAGTTCACTTAATCACTGCTTCATTCACAGCATAAATATGTAGGAAAAATTCAAAGTTGCATGTAAATAAAAATGTGAAAAATTGGCATCTAAAACAACTTATCCTAATCCCATCAAGTCGGGAACTAGCAAACATGCATTTGACTCAATTCAATCAAGCACAATATTCAATTGCATCTAAATTAAAAACTAAAGCAACAGCAACATTATTAACACAAGATAATACCAAGCATAATCTCAAGCAATTTGAATTTAACTTGCAAAATTTTCTTTCCATATTCATACACTGCATAATTGCCCCAATTATCTCAAAGCAAATCCAATTCAGAATTTTTAAGTCCAAACTCCCCATTTCCAGCAGCTATATTTCAAGACAGAAACACAAGAACATAACCCATCTAACACAAAAATTGTTAAGCTCAAATTCAATTATAATTTCACCTGTCAACTCCACACTGTCATAAGAGCAATTTAGCATAAACGTATATATGAAATCAGGCTCAAAGTGTGAGTGCTCAGTATAACAAATACTAAAATAAATTCCACAGTTAAAAGCTCCAAATCAGCAGTGAGTACACAACCTGATTTATGCAAAATAAATCTGAAACTATCCTCAACAAATCATACTGACAGAGCTGGGCAAAATAAATTGATAAACATGTTGCATTAATCACATGATCAGTCCATTAATTTACATGCATTTCTCATTCAGGCACTTCATCAAACAGGTGGTGAGCATTATTACAACTAGATTTTTAAGCTCAATTTTCCCAATCCTAAACACTCATTCTGTCCATGTTAGCCCAAAGAAGCAACACATAACAAAATCACAACTAACACAACAAAATCAGCAATTGAAGATCAAGCACAGTTTACCCAAATGAAAAAAAAAAATAGAATGCGTAGAATGAGGGAATTACATACCTGGAACTGTCGAATTTAACTACTGACTTAAGAAATTTTTGAAGATAAATAACGGGAAAGAGGAAGAGAGGACTCTTAATTCTTTTAATCCCAAAGAAATCTGGAATTTATTGCATAAAAATTTGGGAGAAATCAGAATCGGCAAATAGGAAAATTGAAGAAAGAAAATGAAAAGAATTCCATTTAAGCTCTAAGAAAATGCATAAAAATAAAAATTACCTGAGATGCTTGGATTATCAGTGAAGATCAAAGAGGAATTAAGAGAAAAATTTTGATTTTTTTAAGAACAGGGGGGAAAAGAGGAAAAGAAGAGAGAAAGGAAGAAGAAAGAGGGAGCACAGCGTGTTTAATGGGCTGTGTGAAAACGCACAGCTGTGCTTTTGAAATAAGCACAGCTGTGCTTTTCCCAGCGCTGCGTTTCGGCGTGCGTTTAATTGAAAGCACAGCTGTGCTTTTGATAGAAGCACAGCTGTGCTTTTCAGCGCTCTCCGCATAGGCGTGTTTTAAATGAAAGCACAGCTGTGCTTTTGAAAAAGCACAGCTGTGTCTTCGCTCTGAAATGCTTACCGCCGTGTAGATTGCCACTGTCCTCCTTGTCCCAATTTGCACTTCTTGCTCCTTTTGAAATTTTCTTCCTTTTCAACTATTAATTTTCAAAACAATGAAACAAATCAAAACCAAATAACACAAAAATTAAATCCAACAAATTAAACATTAAAAATAACAAATTAACATTCTAACACACTAAAAATTTAAGGAATATTATTTTATAAAAATATATATAATAATTTTATTTCATTATTATTATTATTATTTTTTTTTTATTTTTTTATTTTTATTTTTATTTTTTTTTTTATTTATTTTTTTTTTTTTTTTTAGAATACTTTATTATATATATATATATATATATATATATATATATATATATTTTTTTTTTATTTTAAGAAAAATAAAAATAAAAATACAAACAACTAGTAATTAAAATCAAAATATAAACACAGAAAAATGACAAAAAAATTAAATAGGAAGGGTTAAGAAAAATAAAAGTTCTGGTTTAATGAGTCCCAGCTCGACTCATTTTACTCTCGGGTGGACGAGCTTGTGAACCAAATAATGGTCTTTCCGGTTTTTGCTCTTCATTTTCCCCCATCAGTAGGAGAAAATCATCGAAAGCTACCAAGGTGGGAAATTCCATGTCTTCGATGAAGTATGACTCCACCTTGGGTTCACTGTAAACGAACTCCACTGGCTCTTCAAGCCTAAATAAATCCTTCAAATGGACTGAATTCAGTATTTCCATTTGAGAATCATTCAACTTTTGCTCCTTTGGTGCACTATCCTGCACAGAAAATTTGAAATTAGTTTCTAAACAAACACAAGATTTGTCTTCAACAATAATTGGCTCCTTTTCTTCTTCATGCAACCCATCCTCAAAAGTTTCAATATTCTCATTAATCTCTATAGGTGCATGACTCAATTCACCACCATCTTTTTGATCACTCGGAGAGACAATTAAAATTTCTAACTTGGATTCCAAATTTTGGATCTCCAATGCTTGACTCTTTAATAAATCCCCTTGAGCCTTGATTCTCTCCTCTTGATAATCGATTGTAGCCTGCAACTCTCCCTTTTCTGCACAAAATTGCTTCTCTCTGCAATATATGTAGTCTAAAAAGCTTTCGATTTTGGCAGAGTTAGACTCTTGTATCTCCCTCCTTTCTGCTTGGTATTCCTTCTCTCTACAAGAGATGTAGTTTGAAAGACGTTCGATATGGGTAAAGTGAGACTCTTGTGATATACATGAAGAGTGAGGATCTTCAAAAGACGGTGAATAGGTGACTGGTGAAGTTGAATACAATTGTCGTAACTCTTGCATCTCCCTCATCATATCATTCACTTGAGCTCGCAAAAGGACCAACTCATAATCTTGATCACTATCTTGCATCATTTTGAAAATGTCTCAAAATTTTCCTGCAAAGATAAACACCAAATTAAAATAAAAAGAAAAATTAAAACCTCAAACTAACTCAACTAAAGATATAAAACAAACAACACCGCGATCCCCGGCAACGGCGCCAAAAACTTGACGGGTCCTCGGCAAGTGTACCGAATCGACAAGTAATAAAGTGGGGTATAGTTAGGACCCCGAGTTATCGTACCCAAGGGAAAAAGGATTGTCCAGTTAAATATCTATAGATGAGTGAATTTGAGATATCCCCAATTTGTTTGGTGGAGAAAAACTAAGCTAAGCAAGAAAATAAATTAACAATTAAATATAAAATTGGTCATCAAGAAATTACTCAAGGATGAAATTGAATACTTGGGAAATTCTATCCTCATATATGTAACTGAAAATTGGTAAAATAATATCACATGAAATTCTGGATAACCTATCTAAACCCAAGCCTACCTTTCGGATTCAGCTATTCTAATTAATGAACCTACCTTTCGGATTCAGCACATATATTAGCATTATCACATGTTTATAAGTTCTAAGTCAGATAATCCTACCAGTTCGGATTCAGATATCAAACTCATTTATCTTCCACCATTCTGAACCTATTAAAATAAACATTCACAGATTTAAATACCAATTCGGATTCATCAAACCAATGAAAGTTGATTAAAATAGAACAGAGCATATGTATGTATTTATGAACTGATTACAATCAAAGTTTATCCTGGTAGATCTCCCCTTAACTTGCATTCAATTCAGCAACAACAGATAATTTCAGAGAAGATAAAATTGAACTATATGTATAATATGACCAATTCCTAGATCTAAGACAACCTACCATCCCGGATTCAGTTATCTAAAACCTATTTATTCCTCACAATTCTTAATCTAATAACATTAACACCCACAAACCAACCTACCATATCCATGGATTAAGCTGGAAAGATTAATATCATTATTAAAAGAACAGAGCAATTGCACAAACAATAATTTTCGGATTTAGCTCCAATCATCATTATAATTGCAAAACAATATATAACAAGAGGAATAAAAGAAAACATGAAAATATTTATTAAAACCAAAATTCCAGAATACACATATGATTCAAGAACTCCCAAGCATGAACAACTACCTTAACATCAAGAATATAAATATAAAATATGAAAAATTAAGTTTAGAATACACCCTTGATGAAAAGAGAAAATGGATCTTGAAGTTCTTGTTCATCCACCGTTGAATCTCCTTAAATCCCAAAATACAAAATTAAAATAAAAATAATCTAAATTAAATTGGAATAAAAGTGCAATTTGAAATGAAATCTAAGCTAAAACAAAGTTTAAAAGAAGAATTAAAACATGGAAATTAAATAAAATATTGCTGGAATTTAATGGAAAATAAATCTAAGTCTAACCTAAGGAGAAGAGAGAAAAATAAAACTAAAAACTAAACCTAAAACTTAGCTCTCTGGAATGCAGCGGCGTCATTTTCTTTTTATACTGGAGAAAAGCACAGCTGTGCTTTGAGAAGCACAGCTGTGTTTTGGCTAGGGTTGCACGATTGCTGCGCGAGATCAGCGTGACACAGCTGTGCTTTGCGAAGAAGCACAGCTGTGCTTCTGGGCGAGCGGGGCGAGATTTGCGTCGTCGTTCCTCATCTGCGCGTGCCTCCTTCGCGTGACACAGCTGTGCCTTGCGAGATTGCACGGCTGTGTCACTTCATTTCACGCTGTGCGCGCCTGTTCCTTTTCGTGGCACGGCTGTGCCTTGTGCCTGTGCGCCTGCCACCCTCGAAAGCACAGCTGTGCTTATGAAAAACACGGCTGTGCTTTAGGCAAAATCAGCCTCTTTTGCTTAATTTCTTCTAAAATCATCCAACAACCTCCAATTTAGCTCCGATTAATAATATAACACCTGAAAACATCCTAAAACTTATTAAATTTATAAAAACATTATAAATTAATAAAAATACAAAAACTCATTAATTATTATTAAAATTAAATAAATAAAACATATAATTAGGCCAATAATTAATCTAAAATATTAATATAATTGCAACTTATCATTTACCTTGCCTGTAATTCATATATGCGGATAACGGGTATCGCATTTGTACTCGTAAGTACCACATTTCGCATTTGTATCCGAAAATACATATTTCGCATTAGTACCTGTAGGTACCGAAATAATCATTAAGATATAAACACTTATGTGAACCCAAGAAGGATTCTATACACATTGGGGATTCCAAATGGAATCAAACGCTTCGGCTGCAACACTTTTGATCCTATAAGCATGCCTATTTATCCATTACTTGACTTGCAGGCTAAATTATTATTCCAATTATTGTTCATTTATTCACATTATATAACATCCATACATTCACAGGAAGCAATATCTTAACATTCAATACCTTGCATACATTGATAT
Source organism: Excoecaria cochinchinensis (assembly GCA_947683425.1). Taxonomy (NCBI): domain Eukaryota; kingdom Viridiplantae; phylum Streptophyta; class Magnoliopsida; order Malpighiales; family Euphorbiaceae; genus Excoecaria; species Excoecaria cochinchinensis. The sequence goes on from CANTUQ010000050.1 coordinate 11,450,545, forward strand.
AGCTTATCAAACACATTCTCACTTCACTGTATAAAATTACATAAATCAACACATATAGTCTCATATGCATGATTATTCATAGACCAATAGCATAATTCTCACAAAATAGGACATTTAGTAAATGTCCCAAACTTGTGACTCTGTTGCGCTTGCAACAGATCTCGATAATCCCTTCTGTCGTGCTTGTGACACAAGTCTCGCGTGTGACAGACTACCTAAACTACTTCTGTCGCGCTCGCTGAAATGCCTGCACTCTCGACAGAATATCAACTAGCATCCTTGCCCGTCGGAGCACTCTATCGCGCTCGTGACAGAGTCTGAACTTCATGTTCAAAGATCCACTTCCCATACCTATTTTCAAGCATCTTACTAAAATCCACATACGTGACTTTTAAAAAAAAACCTAACTTCATTTTCTGCCAACATGGCCTTGTAACTAATTATTCACCTACATGTTAACTTTACCATGGCACAAACGTCGTTATAATTGGACTTAAGATCAACGAGTTATGGCCAATGGAACACCATTTGTTCCAAAAGCCCTCCAATAGGTTTTAACTAAACTTATGGACACTTTTGAAGACCTTGGAGTCCTCAAATCAACATGACCATTTCTATAACAATTATAGGCATAGACCTTAGTATTCCAATCCCAAAACCTCATTCATTTTAGAATTTTAGAACTCAATTTATGACATAGACAATTCTAGTAAGTCAAATTACCTTGCAAAACCAATTTTACCCTATCAAGCTATTCAAACTTTAAATCAACTAAATTGGACCACCCGATTCTCCAAACTCACACAAAACTACCCAGATATACACATAGACATCTCGACATTATCAATTCCACATTAAGTATTCAATCATTCACAATTTACATCGCAATTTCTCAATCTCCTAAAACAAGGTCACATGCTTAGATCAACAATTACATTGCAATCAAGTTAACTCAACAAGCTCATCATTTCAATTCAATTCATCACTTGACATAAATACACATTTTCAACTCAATTGAACACATATTACAAACATGCATTTCAGAGTTTATCTACTATAAATTTAGCACACAAAATCATAGTTTCCCAAACTTCAATCTCCTTTGCTCTTATGAGCTCACTTGGCCCTAGGTTCTTCAACTTTCTCCTTTCCCTTGTCCTTTCTTGTTCCACCACTACAATCAAACATCCAATTTTCAAAATTGGAACAAAGGATCACTACTCAATCAATACACAAAGAAGAAGGAGAAGAAGAAGAGCAATTCCACAACCACTTACCTTGATAGATGAAAATGCATAACAATACAAACACTACTTGACCCAACAACAGAAATTCAATGGATAAAATTGAAGAAGAGGGAAAATGGAAGAAGAAGAACAAAGAGGAAGAACAAAACTTGGAGAGGTGACCGGACAAGAGAGAGAAAAGATGAGTCAAATTTTGTCTTGTCCCACTCTTTATATTGCATGAATTTTGATGTGTTGGCAAAGCCATCACTCAACACTTGGAATCCACTCTCCCAATCTTAATCACTATTAGCTTAATTAAACCCACTTAGCACTTAATTAATCTAACCTTTAATTAATCATACATAACTACTCTTTAGCCACTTAACTTATTTATTTTATGAAATTAGATCCTCATTTCCAATTATACTTAGGTCCAAAATTAGAAATCCCAAATCAATCTTATCCAATTACCCTAATTAAGGCAAAATGTTACTATAGTAGTTTTCGAGTCATTACACTATTGCTTGCTGATCCTAACCTAACACTTCTAGGTTCAACAATAAATATTGTACGTAAATTATCAATTGTTTTTTAAGCAATAGAACCTACATTATGGTTCAGTAAACCATTAACAACATTTTCTTTATGCCAACACATGCATTTAGTTGTCTTTCTATATATGTACAACCTTTTAGAGTATCTTTGTTATGGGGAAGTATTGCAAAATTTTATGAGGTACCTTCTTATACTTATAATTAGTAGAATTTTGTCTACTATTGTGAATTTCATCTGATTTCCATCTAGATTTACCACATACGGGACATATTTGTCCATCTTCATACTCTTTCCAGTATAAATTACAATCATTTTTGCATGCATCTATCTTAACATAATCCAAACCTAACTAATTAACTATTTTTTTGGCATTATAATATGGATCGAATAGGGGACTAATGCGCACTTGCATAAAACTTCATTTTAATCATTAAATGGTGAGTCCATTGACTTATCACTCCATTTAAGAAGAAGTTGCTTAACAATAAATGACAAATTAATCAATTGCTCATAATTAAAATGAACCACCAGTGAGACGTGTTTTCGGGATTGAATAATTGATTTAGTAAATTAATTAAAATAACATCGACAATAATCACAAGATACTAAATTTAGCAAAATATTTTCATATGACTCAATTAAAGCAAACATCTATTACATAAGTTTTTAATATAAATAATTATTAATATGTTAAAATACTTAAAATATAATAAAATGCAATTATCGTACTAAATATGGAAAAATATCGTCCGCTACTACTTAATTAAAACAAATAATTATTTAAACGTTTCGACCATTATTAACTGTTTTAATTATTGCAACAAGTTAAACACAACATTAAAAGAGTAAATACAAAAATTTTCTAAATTATTGTCTTAATTAAAGTAATACCATAATCATATTAAATGCGATACGAAATTTAGCAAAATACTTTCATATGACTCAATTAAAGCAAACATCTATTACATAAGTTTTTAATATAAATAATTATTGATATGTTAAATACTTAAAATATAATAAAATGCAATTATCGTACTAAATATGGAAAAATATCATCCGCTATTATTTAATTAAAACAAACAATTTATTTAAACATGTTTCGATCATTATTAACTGTTTTAATTATTGCAACATAGTTAGACACTACATTAAAAGAGTAAATACAATAATTTTGTAAGTTATTGTCTTAATTAAAGTAATACCATAATCATATTAAATGCGATACAAATTTTTGTTATGATGCACGATATCAAGCACAATAACATGATACTAAATTTAACCAAATATCGTCATATGATTTAATTAAGGTGAATATCTATTTTATCACGATTTAAATATATTTAATGGTTAATATAATAAAATAATCAAAATTTAATAAAATGCAACTAAAAGATATTGAATATGGCAAAATGTCGTCTATTACTACTACATTAAAGCAAACAATCGCAGAAATTTACTTTCAATGATTAATAACTATTTTACCAATCAAAAAATAATAAAACATTATTTAAAAAAAATAAATACAATAATTTTGTAAATTACTACCTAAATTAATTTAAATAGTGTTTTTATTACAATGTATTAAGCATATTCACGTCACTACTTAATTAAAGTAATACCATAATCAATGTTAATTGCGAAATGAATTTTTTGTTACAATATATTGTATAAGCATAATCACACGAGACTAAAAATTTAACAAAGTATAGTGATATGACTTAATTAAAACATATCGCTCATTGCTACTTCATTAAAACATACAATTACCGAAATTTACTTTTAATGATTAATAACCGATTTACTTGTCGGAACATAATGAAACAATATTAAAAAGGAATAAATATAATAATTTTGTAAATTACTATTTAAAGTAATACCAAATAATGTCAATCTTGATATAAATTTTTGTTAAAATATACGATCAAGTTAGATCCAAAATTACTCTCATTATAATTTGGATATTCATGTCGAATTGAGTAATGTCTACTCCAACATGAACCTAACTAAAATCATCAAACTATAAGTTCCTATTTGTTCTTTATTTGATGAATTATTTTTATATTTGAAATGGAGCTATTGATTTGTAAGAGAAGAAGAAACATATTTGAATTATACAACGTACCAAACTTCCAACTTCAAAACCCCATTTTAAAATAAAAAGAAAGTAATGAAATTTTAATTAACAAAATCCAAACAATAATGATATAATAGGCAATAAATAAATTCACATTACCTAGTTATACCAAAAGCCACCTAAGCCTACCTACTTTGTAATCTAAAATCATGACAAGCAGATCATCACAATCTGCCGAAAACGAAAGGTAAAATCAATCTTTTCTAATAGAGATATTATTTAATTAAATTCAGTCCAATCCGAAGAGTAAATTTACTAAACAAGTTTCAACGAATGAGGACTAACAAAGTGTATTACGAGGATAAAATAGTAATTTCAACTATTTTCCTAATCAAAATTCAAAAAATTCATTCCCTCTTTCCATAACCCGCGTCTCTTACTTTCCCTTCCCTCCCCTCTCTCTCTCTCCATAAAAACCCCATAAACCCAAACTGCTTTTCGCTTATCCTATTCTTCTGTATCTCTTATCCTACGCACACTTGCCAATGGCGCACAATATCCAGCTCCCCTGCGACGGAGACGGCGTTTGCATGCGCTGCAAAGCTACGCCGCCGTCTGAAGAAACTCTCACTTGTACCACTTGCGTTACTCCTTGGCACCTCACTTGCCTTTCTTCTAAGCCGGAAACCCTAGCTTATGCTCTACAGTGGGAATGTCCTGACTGTTCCGGCGATGTATCTGCTGCTGCTCCGGCTGACGTTTCCGGCGGTGGAAGCGAGTTGCTGGCTGCTATAAGGGAGATTGAGTCGGATAAAACGCTTACGGATAGAGAGAAGGCGAAGAAGAGACAGGAGTTGATGAGCGGGAAGGTGGAGGGAGAAGATGAGAAGAAAGGGAAAGGAAAGGAGAGCGATACCGATGTATTGGATGTTCTTGATGAGAGTTTTAAGTGTTCTTTTTGTATGCAGTTGCCTGATAGGCCAGTTACTGTGAGTTGCTTTACCTTTATTATCAGTTTTATTAATGCTTTATAAATATGCTTGTACGAATTGTTAATGCTTGTGTTGGTAAAATTAATTTTCCTCATATTTTTGTGCGTTTTTTCTTCTTCAAATCTAAGTATTTAAGGGCATAGTTATATTTTCTGCGAGTATTTGGTGATTTTATACGTTATCTGGCGCAGATCCTCAGGATCTAGCGTTTCCTTGGTGTGGAGGTAGTGCATCTATTCGTAATCAAGAAGGCTCCTTAACTTAATGCCTTGTAACTTAGTCAATGATAAAGCTTAATAAATTTTCTATATATGTATCCTATTTTTTTTTCTCTGAAATTTTATGCCCTTTTGGCCTTTGAGGTTTTATTCTTCGATTACCACATCCATATTATTTTTGTTGATATTTATTTTTGATATCTTGTTGTGTTGATTTACTCATTTGCATCTGGCATTACTCTGATATCCTTTTTTTTTTAAAAAAATTTTGATAAATTTTATTGGTTTTCTCTTAAGTCTATATATGATGTAGAAGAGGTAATGTCTGGAAGTTTTCTTCTTTGGGAGCTCTTGAGGTTGCAGCAGCTTGTTTGCTTGTTGACTACCTTTACCATATTTAATTTTTGTTTACCACACGTTCATAATATTTTTATTACCCTGTTTTTATTGATTTTCTTTTGAAAAATGACATTGTTTTTGATGCATGCTTGTTGAAAGGTTTGTGGTCAATGTGCTAGTATGATAACACAGTTGCCATCTCTTTTCTTTCGTTAGACACCCTGTGGCCATAATTTCTGTCTGAAATGCTTTCAAAAGTGGATTGGACAAGGGAAGAACACATGTGCAAAATGCCGCAGCTTAATCCCTCAAAAAATGGCCAGCCAACCCCGCATTAATTCAAGCCTTGTGTCTGCAATCCGTATGGCAAAGTTGTCTAAATCAATTGTTTCTGGAGGACTTCCAAAGGTTTATCATTTTGTGCACAATCAGAACAGGCCAAACAAGGCATACACTACAGAACGGGCTCAGAAAGCTGGTAAGGCCAATGCTTGCAGTGGGAAGATATTTGTCACTGTTCCACCAGATCATTTTGGACCTATACCTGCTGAAAATGATCCTGAGAGAAATCAGGGTGTGTTGGTTGGGGAGTGTTGGGAGGATAGATTGGAATGCAGGCAATGGGGTGCACACCTTCCTCATGTTGCTGGCATTGCTGGACAATCGAACTATGGTGCACAATCAGTGGCTCTCTCTGGAGGCTACATAGATGATGAAGATCATGGAGAATGGTTCCTATATACTGGAAGGTTGGTTTTGGAAATTGCTGCAGAATTAACTAAACTCATCATCCTTCGTTTTATCTCATTTGTTTAATATTTTTTCTTTTCATTTTTTTTTAATTATGTAAAGTTAATTGTCTCCATTATTGCTGCTAGTAATTTTTCACATTCCAAGTTACTTTCATGTTATTGCAGTGGTGGTAGGGACCTTAGTGGTAACAAGAGGACAAACAAGGAGCAGTCCTTTGACCAGAAGTTTGAAAAAAGTAATGAGGCTCTCAGAGTTAGTTGCAAAAAAGGCTATCCTGTTAGAGTTGTAAGGTAAGTGTCAAGGTTGAAAATTTCCTTCTGCATGTATTGGCATGTTTTAGTCGTGCATGATTTCTTGAGTTTTTGAACAACTATGTGGTGAGCTGCTGGAACTTTTTATATATTTGAATGCACTTGAAGGCTATTGTTTTGCAACCTGAATTATTAATTGCATGTTAGTATGAAAGCTCGAAGCTTTGGTGGGATTAAATTTCAATTTTTTTGAATTTGATGGAATTGACCTATATGAGCGTGTATTGACTGATTATTGCTAAACATTTGAAACTTAATGAGTGGTTAAACTTTTATGCAGGCTCTTGAGCAATGCAGGTATTGTGGCTCCCATTACTGGGCTCAACTTGCCATGCAAGTCTGAGTGCAACTTAATAAGTCAGAATAGAATTTACACTTTTTTGTGAATTGAGTAATTTATATCCCTACATGTCAGTTAATGAAGAATTTTGTGACACCAGTAGAATATATTATATCTGTCAATGAATTTATTTAATGAAGTCATAACTTGTCATATAAACATGATTTCTTTCCTGCTTTTCTCTAGTCAACCCCCTTAATGAATCTGTTGAGATTTATTTGGGTAAAATGATTGATTTTTTTTTTTCCATTTTTTTTTGAATTTTCTATAAATGGTAGTCCTCATAAGAGAAGGGATGGATGTATTCACTAATATCAGATTATTTGCAATGCTCGAAAATACATATATTTGTGGCTCATTTAGTTCTCTTTCATATATGATTCTACAAAGTATAAACCACATAATTTTTGGCTTGTGATTGAGTAATAGATAATATTAAGACTGAATTATGGTACCGAGCTAGTCATATTTTAGATTGGAAGTGCAATTTATGCTAGGTCAATGTGCTTGGCATCTTCGTTCTATGGATTAAGGTGTGATTAGTTATATGCTGGTCTTTTAGAATCCAACTATAAATAATGGGATATGACGCACATGCTTCGTATTATTGAATTTGAGTTATAGGTTCTTATCTGTGGTTTAAAATAGATAGGACAAATAAAAGACTTCCTTTTAACAGGTAATGGGGTTGATGTATAATGCTGTTAAAAATGAGCATCTAGAAATCTTGCCTCTTAAGATTGGCCATATTTTTTTTTGGTTACTGTAAAGGCTTAACTTTCCTAGGACACGCTTAATTTTGACTGGATTATCAGATCTTGGTATGAAGTGAACATTCTATTTATTGTTTAGTTTCCATGGAATATGATGATACTCTGTACATGTTTACAGCACACAATTGATGTTCAACATTTAATTTTTTTAGCTGTCCGCTGTCTTGTTTTGGCGAGTGCAAGTTATCTTTAAATACTTGTTGTGCTTGCTTTATGCTATGAGCAGGTCGCACAAGGAGAAGCGTTCATCATATGCACCTGAGGGTGGGGTTCGCTATGATGGGGTTTATAGAATAGAAAAGAGCTGGCGTAAAGTCGGACTTCAAGTAAATATCAAAATTGCTCATTGAATTCTTTCTACCAGTTCTTTGTTCAAGTGGAGAATCTAATGATTGTTTTTTTCCATATTAGGGTCATAAGGTCTGTCGTTACCTGTTTGTCAGATGTGACAATGAACCTGCTCCTTGGACAAGGTTTGCATTTGTCAATTATTTATTTATTCTCTTTTTGAAGACATGCTGTCTCTCTCTCAATGTTTCCCCACTTTGACCATAGCGATGAACATGGGGATCGACCAAGACCTTTGCCTGTTATAAAAGAGCTGGCCAAGGCAACTGATGTGACAGAGAGAAAGGAAAGTGCAGCTTGGGACTTTGATGTGAGTTGATCTGACTCTAAAGCTTAATAACCTTTTGTTCATCAAGTTTCTTTCTGGTTTATGGTCAATTTGATGAATGTGGCCTTGAGCAAATTCTCTTTATGATTTTAATCATGTTAAAACTGTTGAATATTGTGTTAGATTGTTTTGAGAGTTGCACTCATTCATTCATCCATCCCTTCTAGATACTGGGTAAATGATCTGCTATGTAAATTGTTTCTTAGGAACAAGATGGTCACTGGAAGTGGATGACACCTCCCCCTCTCAGCCGCAAACCAGTTGATACTGGCAATCCGGAGGACAGGATGAGGTCAAGAAGTGCAATAAGGAAAGCACATAGCACAAGCGTTCGTGAGAAGCTCCTGAAAGGTTTGAATTTTGTGCTTTTCCCTTTGTATTCTTCATCACGTCCGGGGTTAACTTTCAATCAATCAAGCTTTTCTACCATCTTAAATTTGGTGCACTCTTAAACCATTTTAAATTATTTTTAAGTTTGCTGCTCTCATACCTTTTTAAATTATTCTTAGGTTTGCTGCTTCCTTAGACATTTCTTAAAATCTTAAATTCGGTGCACTCTTAAGTCTTTGTTGATTACTTCTCCATTTGCTATAGGTCTTATTGTATTCAATGAGTTCACAGCAACTGTAAAAACTTGAATATGTTGATTGTATTCATGCATTTTTAATTATCAGTAGTGTATTTTATGTTTACTTTGGTCAGTTTCAATATGCAGAGTTCAGTTGTCTGATCTGTCAGCAAGTGATGAATCAACCAGTTACAACACCCTGCGCTCATAACTTTTGTAAGTCATGTTTGGAAGCAGCCTTTACTGGTAAGACTCTCATGAGAGAGAGAAACAAAGGTGGACGGACTCTTCGAGCACAAAAGAACATCCTACAATGTCCTCGTTGCCCAACAGACATCTCTGACTTCCTTCAAGATCCTAAGGTTCAATTCAGATACTTATAATTGCTCATTCTTGGGAAGCACATCAATCATTGTGTCCCTGCTAAATTTTCTCTGTTCAAAACTTGAAATGCAAGATTTACTTTAAGTTTGGTCATTGGTGGTAGAGCCTAGCATAACTGGCTGCTTGAAAACCTGTTGTCATATCAAGCCTCTCCTCTCTTGCGATAAATCAAATTTCTATATATTGGCCTAGGTGCCACACGGTTTGAGCCCATATCTTCATGCCAACATGTATTGAGCCAAAAGCAACAAAAGCTAGACCTTGATCTAAAAATTCAAAACGGGCATGGTTCCATGAAAGGAAATGGCAACTAAATGCCATGCAAATTTATGGTTCGTTGTATAGATAAATAAATGGTAGAAGTAAAATTATTTTTATTTATTGGCAGGTTAACAGGGAAGTGATGGCTGTAATAGAGTCGTTGCAAAAACAGTCTGATGATAATCCGGAAGTTGTAGATTCTGGTGGAGAGGAGGATCCAGAATCCCATAGCAGTGAGGCTGTGGGGAATGAGTCTGAAAAGTTGGAGGAAGCGTCCAACAAGAAGAGAAAAGTGAATGAGGATGGAAGTGGAAAGTCTGTAGGAGGTGAGCAACCAATAACTGATGGCAGTGATTCGCCGTCAAGCCCCCTCAACGTGCGGCCATCTGATGAAGATGTTGAAAGAGACTTGTAATTTTTTGGAATATGACCAAAAGTAGATGCTGAATTATTTGATGGATTGGATACCCATGCATGATTTTTGAATAGCTGGGAGTTTGGGAGCGAAAGCTGCTCTTCTATTGCATTGTTGCCCGCGAGATATTGCCATGGCAAATGTTTACATTGAAAAATTCACCCTTAAATTAATATTGTATCAGGTCATGGAGCATGAATTTTCATGATCAATAGTGATGAAATGACAAAAACGAATGGCAACCATCATCTTACTATTTTTTAAACTTTGCATTTTAATACAGTCCTTAAATGACATCGGAAATACCCAAAATTACAGATGGTCAGGAGGAGTATTCTTTGAGGAAGAAAACACTCTACTGTAAGATTGCAACAATCCAGAAACAGTTCGCAAGTTATTTTACAAAAAAGAAGGGAATTATCAGCAAATAAAAGATGAGTAATTGAAGGATGAAAATCGGATGAGTTCACTTAATTGTATTGATTGGAATTAACAACATTTAGACAGATACATGAAGTAGTTGATACATGGCAAGCAACGAGAAACCTATCTATTAGATTCAACAGAACGATAAGAGATGTATCTATAGTTGAGGAGAGTTGTTACGGAGGATCAACTCATGTAACAGTTCTTCATTACTTGAGAAGTTAGATGCAGAACCTGTCACGTTCTTAGCTAATCTTGATTCGTTTCCTCTGCCCTTTAATCAAACAACAATTACCAGCTCAAAGCGCAATGAGTGAATTACCAGTACTGAACCCCCAGCATTAAGCAGACAAGTCGGGATAGATCAATATATACTTGCACGCGAATAAAAGATCCACGGCTTCTACTTGTTGTTTAGCATTATCTTCAGTTACCATATTCCCATAAATCTGAATCCAAAACGGAGACAACTTAATTAAGTTGAATGTTATCCATAGGAGAACCCAAACACCACTCCTGAATTAGAAGATGACACTTGTTTTTAGTTTTCCATGATTCCCGAATAAGTGACGTAAAAATCTTGATAGGATAACGAGAAGCGGAGACTAATCACCCCACAACAATTTCCTTAATTATTAATTTATAATTTATGATATGAATTCAAATAATTCGGCTTTATTATACGTTCGGATCTAATTGAAATTTAGATGATAAGTTATGGAGATATTTGTAATTATTTTAAAATTTAAAGTTAGATTAGAAAAAAGATGAAATTAATATGTTTTTCCATTTCCTTTTGCTGATAGGAATAGAATCCATTACGATTCTCAATTTGGTTTAGGATTACAATTCCAATCCTTCCTTATATATAAAACATGAGATGAAATTCAGATTACATATGCTTGCTAGCTATAGAATCAGATTCACTTTCAACATAAAGAGAAATCAGAGGATCGAGAGATGGGGTGTTTCTGTTTTGGAAGGAGACAGCACAGAAACAAAGTCAATCAGAATACTAAAAGCACATTTCGGAATGTCATTCTACCTCCCTCTGCTGGTGCCGGTGATCATCGTGACAGAGATAATAACATAACAATCAGCCATGGGACTACTAGAAGAATCAACCGGCGTGGGGCTACAAGAGAACCAATGGCTGTGGGAACGCAAGAAGAAATAATGAACATGAGACTAATGAAATTGTGCGCGAGGCCTTTATTGTCTTTGCCGCCTTTGCGAGTGGTGGGATATAATTGTTTTAGAGGGATCTTTTCTTTAATAGAAAACATTAGAGGGATTTTGATTATGTTATTTTCCTACTTAAATCATATTATTAATATTGCAAACCATTAATTCATTCCCTAACAATTGGAAGAGCAGTTAGACTGATGATTTTTGATTTTGAAATATTATTTAATATGTTATGCTTTTATATATATATATATATATATATACACAAATAAATTTGTAAATATAAACATTAAGAAATGGAGAAATGCCTTTTATTGACGATAAAATTATAATGTACACAAAAAATAAGAGCATCCACAATATATATGGGCACTAGAATATATTACTAACACTAGCTTTCTCAAGAGACTATTAATATGTTCAATGTCGCTGGCGGAGCTACATTATGTTGAGGGTGTGCACCTCAAATTTTATTTTTCTTTAAATATATATATATAATAAATTTGTGACCCCCCTAATTTAATTTAAGTGACCCCTCCAATTTAATTTATGTACCCCTTTCAAATTTTACTCCCAATATTTTTGGATACATAGATAAAATTAAAAATTTATTTATAAAAATATATTTATAACACTATTATTCGAATATTGCGGGTAAAAAATTTGATATTTTTAGGCATATATAAACAAAATTTGTCTCTTATCTAAAATAACGTCGTTTTACTCTTGTCCAAAACGGCATCATTTTGCTTTTTCTTACCTCTGTCATTTCTTTTTCTTTTCCCTTTTCTTTCCTTCCATTTGTTCCATTCTTGCCCCGATTTTTTTCCCTTGGTCCAGATTTTAACCCTTCATTCTGCTGCTTGCAGCGTCCTTATCTATCGCTCTATCCACCGTCGTTGGTCGCCAAATTTTCCTCCCTTTTTTTCTATCCCGGCGTGTGACCCCTGTGACTTCAGGGTCCTGACTGCGCCCCTATTCAATGTTCAAGGACTCGGATACCTATCCGGCCGCCCTCAAAAATTATGAATTTGGACAATAAAATTTATTTGTAAATAGTCCGAACCCACATGAAAGTTCTTTTTTTTTTTTTTTATTTTATGGGGAAAAATGATAAAGTCTATGAATAACATGTTTTGCTCTTGGTGGCATCTCTTCATAAAACCGGTCAAAAAACTTGCAGAAGCCAACCATTTAGATTTTTTTGGTCATTACCATAAACCAACCATATATCATATACATTCACATACCTTATCAGCAGTACAATTATAAAACCTCGATGTCAACATCCTTGTACGCTGGCAGCAGAAGCAGTAGACGGATCTCTGCCTCATCGATAAAGAATTGCCATTGCTTCTAATATGAAGATGTTGTGAATTGCAGAGCTCCAACTGAACTAATGGCCACACGAGGCAAAAATTAGTATAGATTTAATTGATTTTGAGTTCATAATTTACAACAACGTGCAAGCTGCATTAAAGGGAACCCAAAATACGCAAACATACCTCATATATACAAGTTGATACCTCGTTTAATGCAAAGTTTATCCAACACATTTTCAGCTTAGTTGTCCGTTAAGAGCTATAGCTGCCCTGTCAATGGCTCTGGCAACTCTCCATATTCAATGCTGAGTTGCTGCTTGCCAATCCAGAAATAGCATCCGCTTCTCCAGGGAAGAACCACAGTTTGGTTTCCATGTATCTGAACAAAGGTTCAATTACTCTTGTCATTATAGTATTTATTTCACATAATGTCATCCCATGAGCTTTTTCTGTTACTAGCAGCATTTTTTTTTTTGGTAAAATTTGAGACAAAATCATAAAATCAAAGACAGTGAAACATGCGAACAATGCTCCTCCGAAGAACTATCATAATCAGTACACTATCATACTTGTGCACCTTAATATCTTAGCAGAGAACTGGTATGAATTTATGAAGGAATTTTGACTTTTGAGTACAAGTGTAACAACTACATTATGTACAGGCTATGAAATACATATGCAACGCAGGACTACAGCTTGGCAAAGTTAGTTCTTCTTTCAACCATCCCCATTTTGAGAACCTATCAGTTCCACTAATGAATCAAAAGCAATGAAACACTTACAAGATGTTTATAACCAATGCCTTCCTTGCAGCTCTTCTGCGTCCAAGAAACCTCTTTCAGCAAGCATCAGCTGATCATTTAATACACGCAACTTGAAGGCTATTAACCTCTTGTGGCTGTATTTCCTAAAATGACAGAGTCTATTTACTAAACATAGTTGCACAGCACAAAGCTGGTTCTTAAAACCCCAGCAACTGCGTTCATACTTAGACCTCAACTAGTTTTAAAAAAAAATATCACTGGCACAACAGAACAGAACAGGGAAGTTACCAAATATGTAAGACGTTCATGGTTTGGATTCTTGAACACAATGGTGTGATCATCTGGGCTATCCCAAGCAATAAGATCACATAAAGCTTGATCCTTCCTGGTCAACAGCCTGATTCAAACTGTAACTAGAATCTTTTCCTCTCTGACCTATGTGCTACCTGAGCAAATTAAAAAACCTGAGTATATCGATTCTTGTTTAGGCAATTATAAAAGAAACGTGATATCAAATTATTTCTTAGTTCAAATTAAATAATAATAATAATAATAATGACAAGCACACATATTCTATTCATTTACTTATTCATTCAAGTTTAACTCAAAATTCAAAATAGATTAATTAGAAGAATTCGTTGAGGAGAAGATAACATAGAAACCGAATTGAAACTCTCTAAGTGAACTTATCCTAACTTAGTACCTGACTAACTCTTAGCTTAATTCTTCTCTCAAAGAAACATAGATACACAAATCCATCTTAATTTCAAGGCTTAACTGAAACCAATACAGCAGCCTTACTGCTCACATTCTAATCCCATTCAAATATCTCATAATCTGAAAATAAATATAGCTTACTTATAACTCGAACAAAAGGAAGGTTTAACATGTCATATTCCACTCAAATTTCAGTTTGAGTAAAGCAAAACCAGACTCAACTTCCATTCTTATATCCGAATTTCCATGACAAATAGTGTAATTCTCATGATTAAGTTTTATGCAAACCAGATCCCTCTACAGTTCGCCTAACTAAGCCTATTATAAGTACTCATTCATGCTCATACTCTCAACATTATGGCATTCTTTTCAAACCCCTCAAGATTAGTGTCGAGACCATGTTAACCAAAAATCAACCTTATAAAAAAGAGCACAATGTCATACTTCTCACTCGTTCATTACTTACCACCAACTCTTTTCTACTAATTTAAGCATCTCTCAATCCTAAACTATAAAATCAAATCTAACCGAAACGTTTGTTCTGTTCTCTTCTTCCAAAAGTTCATCTAATAAGAAGTACACATAGCACCTAAAGATTACTAGAATCAAAGAAAACAATTAGCATCAGAACAAGTAATAGTCCGAGGAGATTTAAAACAAGATTAAATATTATTGAAGTCCAAATCATGATCAGCTCCAATTCTGCCCAACAACAGAAGAACTCAAGAGATTTAAAGACAAGATTAAATATTATACAAATCCAAAAACAACAACAGTTCAAATTCTGCCCATCAACAGAAAAAACTCAATTCACGATCTCTCAATCCCTAAAATTGTTCATATTAATTTAATTTCATACTTAGCTGAACCAGTTCATTAAACAACACAGCAAATTAACCAATTTAACAAACAATTTAATCACACACACGATAATTAAGAAATCCCCAACCTTTTTTAAGCTTTCACTTCCGTTTGTAAACAATTTCTTCACCTCCAATTCTTAAATTGTCTCCTTGCCTTTCTCCCCCTTTCTTTCTTCCTCTTGCATCAACCAGTTTTGCCATTCCAAGACTCAATTTACCAAATTCCAACCAAAAACACATATTCAGTAACCCAACAAAGCTAACCTGAATATAAAGGCATGCAAATTCATCACTTTCTTACTTAATTCAATCGCTACAAATTTACTTCAATCTCAATTTTACACAAATCTGATTTCATAACTTAAAAGAGATTGCTCAGAAGAATCGGTTTAGAGGAGGAAGAGGCAGAAACCGAATCAAAATTCATTAGGAACTCACCTTAGCTTAATCGTTTAGCCCATTCTTCACTCAATTCTTGTTCTTGCTTTCAATTTCCTTCATCCCGTTTCCGGCTTTTGTCTTCCTCTAGGTTTTCTTTGAAAAATTTCCATGGAGAGAGAAAATCCTTTCCATACTGCCCCCCCTCTCTGTTTCTCTCATTTTTTTTAAGGTCAGGAAAACAATATCAATAAATATGAGAAAACCTCGAGTAAATGAGAAAACCACATATGACCATCACTTCCCATGATTGTACTGCTCCGACTATGGACTCCCAAGATCAAATCAACCGGAGCATTTACCCTAATCCATTTCCACGCCGCTGCCAATTCCTACCAGCTTGGCTTTGCAGACCAATCTCAACAGTCACATAGAACTCTCACTGTAAAGCTTTTAAATCTCTTGAAGCAATGTCTGTCTATAAAGCCTTTCCAACAAATCCACACTCAAATGCTCATTAATTCAGTACAAAAGTCTAATTTTCTTCTCTCTAAAATCATTGACCTCAAAGCTTTTGCCTATGCCTCTCTTCTCTTCACCCAAATCCCCAATCCCAATGAATATGCTTTCAATATCATGATTAGAGGATTAACAACTGCATGGAGAAACTACTCTCTAACTATTCAATTCTATTACCAAATGAAATATTTAGGACTAAAGCCTAACAATTTCACTTACCCTTTTCTTTTTATATCTTGTGCTAACCTTTCAGCTCTCGAGCATGGGCAGACGGCCCATTCTATGGTGTTTAAGATTGGTTTGGATGATGATCACCATGTTACTCATTCTCTCATGACAATGTACTCAAAGTGTGGTGGCATACACTATGCACGTCAGGTGTTTAATGAAATTCACGAAAGGGATGTGGTTTCATGGAATTCTATGATATCTGGGTATTCAAAAATGGGTTTTGCACAAGAGGCAGTGAGGTTGTTTACTGACATGAGGGAGCAAGGGTTTGAGCCTAGTAAGATGACGTTGGTGAGTCTTCTTGGAGCATGTGGAGACCTTGGAGATTTGGCTTTAGGGCAGTGGGTGGAAGGGTTTGTTGACGACAAGAAGATAGAGTTGAACTCATATGTAGGTTCTGCTTTGATTGACATGTATGGCAAGTGTGGGGATTTGATGTCCGCAAGGAGATTCTTTGATGCAATGGCCAAGAAGGATGTTGTCACTTGGAGTGCCATGATCACTGGGTAATTTACTCTGTTTTATGCTTTTTAACACACCCACTTCGGTTTTGAACACTCCTACACATGCACGCATGCACACACAATCATATATATATTCTGTATATCGTACATTCAGATTGCTTTTAATGGGAGAGCTGAGGAAGCCTTATCGTTATTCAGGTGTTTGCTAAATGATAACACTACCCAACCAAATGATATCACATTTGTAGGAGTACTTTCTGATTGCGCGCATGCTGGATTGGTTGATGATGGCCGTCAATTGTTTAATTCAATGAACTCATCATTTGGATTAGTGCCGAAAATTGAGCATTATTCTTGCACGGTGGATCTTCTGGCACGTGCAGGACATCTATATGAAGTTTGGTATGTCATTGAGAGAATGCCTGGAAATCCAGATGCAATTATACTTGGATCATTGCTTGGTGCTTGTCAGAAGCAACGAAATGTAGATGTTAGTGAAAGGGTAATTGATAATACAGCAAATAGCATTTGATTTAAGGCCCATTCAGTCGGCCCATTAAACTGGCAAGGTCCAAAGCCCATCAGCCAAATATATCAGACACGAGCTCTTAGGCAACGCACATGTCCGATCGGCTGATGTGACCGTCAGTCCCATCAGCCGCCTGACACAAAGCAGCGCCCATGCCTACCACCTGCTCCCTATCATATCGCTGAATACCTACTCTGACAGCCAGTAATCACTCCTCAGGCACTCGAGTGCCCCTCAATTATCTCATATAAATAACCCAGCTAACGATTACTTCAGGTATTGAATTCAAGACTTTCTATCTGTAAAGCACTTTATCTCTCTAAACTACTAACTTAAGGTTCGGAGTGCTCACGCCTGGTCCGACCGGGCTCCTCTTACTGCAGGTTTCTCTCATCCGATCGGATCGCACCCTCTCCTACAGATAAAAACTTTCTCGGTTTTATCAGTAATTAAACTACTTTTAAAGATGGAGCCACCAAATTCTGGCAACTATGTTATCTCATCTAAGATATATGCAAACTTGAGAAAGTGGGATGACTCAGCTAAGATGAGGGTGTTGATGAGACAGCACGGTGTCACTAAGATCCCTGGCTGTAGCTGGATTGAAATTGGTGCTGAAGTTCATGAGTTTCATGCTGGTGATGTTTTACCACATTGTTCAATAGAAATGTACCAATTACTGATTGAGGAAATGAAAAGGAAAGCTTATGTTCCAAAGGTTGACTGAATAAAAGGATGGCAACGTGGTGAAGGTTGCTTTCAATATTTAAAACATTTCTTGCTACTGTTATATTTTCAGGCGGGTAAATTTGGTCTATTTAATTATTATTTTCTGTTGGGTGATTAAGATCTTTAGAAACAACTCAACCGCATATCATCTTTTGTTGAGTTTTCTGTTCTTTGATTTCTTTTTGCTTGATGTTGAGAATATAGATACAGATTTAGAGAAAAAACAAATATAAAATTGACAAAAAAATAAAATAAAATGATAATTAGCATGTATAAATGTACATAAATATTTCCTAAATTCAATCTATTCGAGAATTTCCAAATTAATAAAGTGGATGCTAAGCTATTATTTCAAGTTCATACAACTGCTAGCCTTCACAATTCAATACGAAATTTATTATAAACCATATAAATTTAGATTTTCAGATACGAGAGAGATTTAAATATTCTTTTCGTTTTTTATTATATGTTACTTTTGAGTAAAATTCAAATTTTATTTATCTGTCATTTTTAAATTTGCAATGCAATTTAATTTTTTTTTTTACAAATTAATTTTCAATAAAAATTAACCAATTAGATTTATTTTTTTTACGTTAAATTACTCAATATGCATTGAATCACTCATTTTTTTTAAATTCAAAATTAATTAATATTTATTAATTTTAGTGAAAATAATAAAAGTGACAATTATAAAAGAATGGAGGGAGTATTTTCTACAACAGTTTACTTTTTCTATTAAAAAATACTCCCTCCATTATTTTATAATTGTCACTTTTGTTATTTTTATTACAATTAAGAAATATTAATTAGTTTTAAATTTAGAAAAAAATTGAGTTATTCAATGTATATTGAGTGATTTAATGTAAAAAACTGAATTTAATTGGTCAATTTTTATTGAAAATAAAAATTAAATTGAAAAAAAAAATTAAATTGTATTAAAAATATAAAAGTAACATATAAATAAAATTTAAATTTTATACAAAAGTTACAAATAATAAAAAACGAAGGGAGTATATATATATACTTAAAAGAATTCATCAATTATTCATCTTATGCTTCTAAATCGCGAGCGTGAAGGATAAAAATTAAAAAGACAAAAAGAGCGTGCGAAAATTTGCAGTACTTATAAAGAATCACTCTTTTTCCTGTTCAAATTTATCTAAACCCTTCTTCAACTTTCTTTAATTCATCAATCAATACTCTCTCTCTCTCTTTAAAGTTTAAACCCTCGCTTCTCTCTCCTCACTCAAAGAACTCCTTTCTCTCACTCTCTCTCTCTCTCTCTCGATTGGCATCTTACTGTTTCATTGCCTTCGGGCGGGTTTCTCTAGGCCTGTCCGCTACAAAATCCACTATAAATTGAGAGGTTTATCACTTTTGGTCTTTGCCTTTTATATGGTCTGTGATGGATTTGCTTGGTATAATGGTTTAGATATGGAACTTTGGGGGGTTCTGTAGCTTCGAAAATGCTTTCTTTAAGGTTAACTTCTACTTCTTTCCTTTTCTTTTTGATCATTATTTTATGGGTATATCTTGAATTCTTCTATTATTGCTGTAATGGTCTATTCCTCCATTTTGTTTATCGTTGTTTGACAATTTAAGATGTGGGTTTAGCCTAAAGTAACTGTTTTATGCTTCAGTTTGGTTCTCTCTTCTGGGTCTATTGCATTTCCTTATTTCATGTTTGAATTTTGTGAAAATGGTATTCGATTCTTTTATTGCTTGCATTACTCGGTTTCGTGCTTAATCTTAGCTTATAATGGTCCATTGACTATGTTCTGCTACTTCAATTATTTGTTGTCCTACTAATTTTGCATAAGCAGAACAGGTAATCTTGGTTGGTCCTTTAACAGCTCCTTATTGATTGCGCTCTTTGTTGGCATTATAGGGATTTTTGGAGAAGGCACCGGCGGAAAATTCTTATTACATCAGGAGTTTTGGGAAGTGGGTATCTTCTGTATAAGTTATACAATGCACACAAGCATAGACTTGCTTATTTGGAGAGAGAACTTGGGAAGGAACGGGAGCATGATGAGCTCATCAAGGCCCAGTTAAGAGAATCCTATATCAATTTTTTTTCATTTTAGCCTCCTCTTTTTGGGTGGTTTCTCTAGATTTCTAACCAGTTTTATTCTTTTTTGTTTCTTCTTTTACTATTATCTTTAATTAATTGTAGAATGCAAGCCCATTTTGAAAACATCCAAAGAATTGCTGATACAACAACGTTGCCTCATGCAATGCACTATTTAAGTAGCCGGATAGCAGAAGAGTTGGACCTGTCTCAGCTTACTGACAGGCTTCTGAAGGGGAAGGGTCAGCCTAACACCTTGACCACTGTGGAGAAGTATGAGCTTTGGGATAGACTCAAAATCTTAAGTATGAAGCTGTATTTGTTTTTTCTTTTGACATGCATGACATCTTAATTAATAATCTAAGTTTTTTCTTTTTTTCTTTTAAGAATTTTATGGTTGTGTTTTCTGCAGGTTTCACAAGATTGGTGGTCTCCCTATGGGCAACCACAATGCTTAGCTTGTATATCAGGACTCAAGTAAACATTCTTGGAAGACATTTGTATATCGATACTGCACGAGGCCTTGGAAGCTCCCCCTTACTTGTAAGATTCATTCCATGTTCCGTACCAATGTCTTATATTTATGATCACACCCAGCTATTTGCATTGTAATCAATGATTTTCCTTTGCCACTTTTCTAAAATTTCCTTTTCCATTTTTGTCATGCTATATTTTCATATAGTTGATTTTGCCGTATTATTACTTGAATGTGTGTGATTTCTTTCCTTAATAATAGCTGCGTCCCCAGGAAATGTGATTCAGCTAGACGTTAATTTTAGTTTATCCTCTAGGATTCTGTTACAAATTACTATTATTTTATTAAGCATTATTTGCTTGTCTTTTTTTATTTTTTATTTTTTTGTTTTAAAAAATTACTTAGTTGCCTATGCTAGTCTTGCTTTACGTATCAAGAGCATTGTGTCTGCAGTTATGTGTCTTTGTTATGAGCTTTCATTCACAAAAAGACTGCTTGCATCTGCAAACTGGCTTTTAAATGGTTATCTGCACTAAATGCTGGAAGATAATTATCATTCTTCAATTGTTTTGGAATGTCAAGATTTATGTGGAGCGGTTTGGTTTATCATAGAATAAGCAAACTACTATATATTGTTTGACATTGTCAATTATTTAAGTATTAACAAAGTATGAGTTGTAGTTAAAGCTTTGGAGGTATAATGAAGTAGGGGCGTAGCAGAAGTTTCTATTATATGCTTTTGATGGTTTCTGATATCTTGGTCTTGTCACAAGAAAAGGTAGCTGGAATTAGTTGAATATAAGCATGCTTGAAACTACGCTAGTATCCCAGTTTTTGAGCTGCTGGCATTTAAAACTTGAGAACTATTGATCAATACAATCTAGTTATCTGCAGAGCAAAAGTTAATGTCTTTTTTAGTACGAGGAATGTTTTTGGAGAATTTTATTTGCCAATGATGCTGAGATATGGAACTAATTTTAAAAGAGTGGAAAAGGCTATAACCTTTATGTTATGTAATTGATGAATGGAAACGTGACAAAATGGAATTATGAAGCATCACATAGTGAATAAGAGGAATTGGCTCTCAAATGAATAGCTAGTGTATGAAACACAGTATAAAATTAGTTTAACTTGAGATGATGCTTGTAGTGAGTTTCTTTCATTCTTCTTTAGCATAGTTTACCACGGAAAGTAATAATGAGTGGCAGAAGCCATTTTACCTGGCAGAAATATAACTATTTGTCAATTTTGGTTTCAAGTTTTACATGTTGGAGCCATTTATCCAAGAATCTGCACACAATCAGTTCTATCTGTGCATGTGGGTGCATTTAGGGGATTGGGAGGAATTATGGTGTGTCAGTTCCATTGTAATGCAAGAAAAGAATTATGAAGTTGGTGAGGAAACTAGCGGTAAAATGTTTGAATGATATGTTTCAGCTTTGTAGCCCTGAAGAGGGGAAATAATCAGACTATGTTATTATTTAGATTCAGCAAAAGATTGTGAGAATAGTTGAAATGAATAATTTGTATAAGAAGAAATAGGGAGGAAGCTTTTGAATAGGAAAAGAGTGGAGGGAAGAGGGGAGAAATTATTTGTCGGAGGAGTATTTTACAATTTTACAATTGTTTTGCAAATTATGTTATCTGCAACTTAACAAGTTATTGCAGGATTATGTGAGTTCTAAAAATATTACAGAATGGTTCCTCTCATAGACAATATCCTTGCCGGTGAACTGAGGTATTCAAGCAACTTTTAACTAATTGCTGCAAGTTAATTTTCAGCTGTCAACAGAGGCAGCTGCGAGCTTGCTATAGCTTAGTTCACCTTGAGGTTATGGTGTCGAACTTTTGCTCGAGTAATTTATTGCTAGCTTATAGGATGTTGGAAAGAGTCTTAGTAAGCATTGCATATTCAATAGTTAAAGTTGTTAAATCATGATTACCTTAGTATTCTAGATCAGACCTTGTTAGACAGATTTCAAAAATTCGATGTTGGACAGCTAACATGACTACTATACAGCATGCCTACTATATTTGTGTTATGTGCATATGCCTCTGCGTACATCTATGCTTGTCATTCTGTTTTTGCTTGGTTTTATGAGATGTCTTGCAAAACTACTGAGAATATAATATTGCATTATATAATTTTGAAAATTAAGAATCAGTATTCGACCTAGAATCTTAGACGTGGTTGTTATTATGTCCTTGTCATCTTGGTGGGGTAAAATATGAACTTATTATTATTTTTTTTTTCACAATTTGGTAACTTGATTTAATATCCATATGAATGGGGCCACTGTAGCTTACTGTCTGTGGGGTAGGAGAAGCCTTGGCATCAGGCTTTGAGAGTTAAAGTTCTGGCCTTCCATGATGCTGTGGCATGTTCTCCAAGGTTGAGTTTTTATTCGGCACATCATGTGGGTTTGCCCATAATGACTCTCATGGAGTTTGTTGTACTGGAGCAACAAACAATTTGTGGGATAGGATGCCTCAGGTTTTTTTTTGTGCTTTCCATTTGCCTAGCCCTTAATAGAAAGTTAGGCTATCGTGTGCAAATATATTTATATGCCAGTTGACTCTAAGGCATGAGATCACATGCACAGATATGCATGCCAGTAGACTTATGGCATAAGCACAGTTCTATCTCTTTGTCGAATATGAATATAAAATGGTTTGAACTAAAAAAAAATTCTTCAAAAATCTGAACAATAAGTAAAAACTCTGCAATAGTTTTATGCAGATTTGGGAAGGGGAAAATAAAGGGAATATGAGTAATATGTATGAGATAAGACTATCAGATATCAAAATACTCATTTTTCCTTTTGATTCATGATGAGAAGTGTGCATTTTAGAAAGGAAAAGAAGAAAGAAAATCACAGATCTGTAATGTATCACTTGCCTGGCTTCCGTTTTTAAGACAACAAAGAAAGAAGAGCGCATTACCAAACTATTTAAGCCACTCCTGGTTACACAATATCAAAAGGGAGGGGGAAAAATAAACTTTGTCTTGTCAACTTGAGTGTCAAAGTGAGGGTGCTAGCAGCAATGTCAATACCACATCACTGCTTTTTTGCACCCATCAAATGCTATTATTTAATGAATAAGACAAAATGGATACTGTGAACAAGTTGATGTTTAATTATTAACATGCATTTACATTTTTTGCATTGTTGGTTGTGACATTCACTTATTTCGCTGCATTTTTCAAGACTTGTTATTATTTGTATAGGCTATAGGAGACTTACTATCAATGAATATTAGCTACTTGACATGGTTGCTGTTGTATCTATTTTTGCTGGTTTCACACTCAGAAAGCTTGAAGTTGATTGCAGTATGTAGTCAGCAATTTCGGCAGATTGTATACTGTCTTATTTTAATATAAAATATGTCTTTTTTAACTTCAGATAACTGCTTATTTATGGCACTCAAAAGCTGACAATAACCAAGATTGAGCCATAACAGTAGTGTACTTGTAAAATAAAAAGGGAAAGTTATAAAAGAGTACCTTGTGCTACCATACTTTTACATTTTTGGTGCTTTGGTTTTTTTCCATCACACTTTTGCATTTCGTATTTTTTACTGTTAGGTTTTGAAGATATGGCTCCAATAATGGTTTAAGAGTCAATAGAAACTGACTTTTTATGTGGTATCCCAACTGTGCGCTATAGGATCCATAATATATTACAATCCAATTAAAAAATGTCATTTTTTTTATTTTACTAAATTTTCGAAAAATGAATATATTTGTAAGTTTAAGGTGAGTCCATGATACTTATTTAGATGCCAATCAATAAAAGGAAAAGAAAACATTAATGCAAGTTTATTGTGCCACATCATCATAATCTGATAGTGCTAATTGATTTTGCATTGAAGTGCAAACGTAAAAACACAAGGTTCCAAAATTGTTGCAAAAAATCTGTAATTTTTTAAAGGGTATTGTCACATGATAATTATTTCTACTTTCCTGAAAAGAATGATAATGGAACAGATATTTATGTTGCTTCTGTGGTCACTGAGTTATTAAAATCAGTAAATGAATGGTTGCCAAGACATTAAAGCCAGAGCATAGTTATTCCTCTTATTTTTTGAACTTTCAACTGGAGTAGACACTTATGAACTTGGATGTCTTACAATTATAATTCATTGACAGTAGAGTGCAGATGAGTTAATTAATTAAGGATGGCTTTCAGGTTTGATTTTCCATAATGCACATCCTGTGCTGGAATTGATTTTTGCTTCATTTTGGTATTTTATGGACCGTAGAAAGTTTTGCATGATATGTTACGTGTTGGGCTGAGCAGAAATCTTTGTGTATTCCAGCTTTCTTGCTAATTTTTTCTCTGCAACTTCTCTAGAAACATTATTACTTGGTTAATTTTTCCATAATTTTCTTTGGACTTTTACTTGTTTATTTATTTTCCCAAATTTCTTGTGCTTTTGTCTGTATCAATATGTTAAGTGCATGATGGGTTATGACTTTGCTAGAAGTTTGAGAACAAGACACTGTATTCATTACATTCTATGTTCACGGGCTGTAATCTTGTTAATGTTCGTCATATTTCTCCGGTGTCTATTCTTTGATCTGAAGGCAATTCTTTTTTGTCCTTTTAACAGGAGGATGTTGATATCGTTGAAAGAGATGACCTGCAAAACTTTTTGGCTAGTTCTTTTTTTCTTGCAAATTATGGCTTGGCAGGCCTGATTGCTAATGTCCAAGCAGCAGCAATAGAGGTTCTAAAAGGGTAAGGGGTCCCTATTTGTTTGAAAATATGACATGTCCCAGCTAATATGTCTTCCCTCAATAAATAAAGAATAGTTTTCTGGTAGATCAAAATGTAGGCTATCTTTGATGCCTGTTGGCACTTTGTTTACCATAACCATGGGTCCTTTTGGGCTCTCAAATCTCCATTGCTGCATAAAATGTGAGAATGATCGTTGAGCTGTTGCCTTAAGAATCCACCATTGCTCTAGTTTGTTAATTTGTGAAGGATTTTTATTTATGCAGAAAGCAGTTGAGAGATTTGTTCAACAACACGGCGCTTCATGAAACTGTTATGCAGATACTTGACTTGTTCATGAGCAGGGGTGGTCCATATCACTGGGCAGAATACCTTATGCCTGAAGATGCCAGGTTCTATAAACTAGCTGTAGCTTCCAGCAGTGACGACACAGTAGTTACAAATACCACAAAATTTGAGCAGCTAATGGCAGAAGCGCAAGCTGTTTTATCTAGGTATCTTTACTATTTCCTTCCACTTACGTTTGGGTGCCCTTATTTGCAAATATAGTGGTGACATTCGCACAAAAATCACGGAAAGTTAATTGTGCTGCTCAATTGCATTATGCTTTGATCAGTAGAGGTTCATGCACTGTTTTGAGACTGATCTCGTCACTAAGTCTGTCTTGTTTTAAAATAACCATGGGTTCTACTTTTGAATATCTTTTCCCCCTTGTTTATTTAACCTTCATTTCTCAATCTCTATCCACTGTATTCTTTGGTTGTGTTCATGGGTATTTAATGGGTTTTTTCTTGCAACTTCAAAAAAATGCTACCGATCAAGAGTGCGCTCTGCTTTCTTCCTACCTAACCTCTCATAACATAAACTTTTGATGTCACCATTTGTCAAAATATTTTTTTAGATGCCTTCAAATTCTTTGTATGGCGTATGTAACAATAATTAGAAAGCTGAAATGGTGATTATTTAAGCAAATTCTTCATATTGCATTGCTCTAAAACAAAAGTTGTTACTTCCATCCCTTGCAGTGCTGAATTTGGTAGAGTTGTTGAAATGTCATTAAAAGTAGCAGTGGATGTGCTGGTGGATGATATGGGTTCCGAGTCTATTGGGGGCAGTCTAATATCAGGAATGCCATTGGCAAAGCTTTTGCCTCGAGTTGCACAAATGGGTCCGGTACTGCTTGATGAACCGAACCAAAATCGATTCATCCAAATCATCCGGAGCATACCAGAAGTTGAACTCTTCTTTACTCTCCTTTATGCGAATATGCCAACATCATAGTTTAGTGAGCATGGACATTTTCCATTTTGATTTTCATACGTGGGCACCAATGTAAAAAAAAGAATATTGTTTGGTACTAGGTTTGGAAGCACAAAATTTGGAGTAGGCAAAATGAATAAATAGAGTACTTAATAATGTTTCATTAAGTTGTAATTCTTTACAAAATAATATTTGGTTGATTGCTAAGCACTTGTATCATACTTAGACCCTGAGGTGATGGCGAAAATTAAAGGCTTCATCTGAAGGGATTTATCATCGTTGATTATGTCATTGTTTTCTTGATGATGCATAATGTATATAACTAAGGAACCATGGCAGAAACGTATAGACTAAACTAGCATGTCCTTGTTCTTTTACTTGAAATTTTAAGCTTCAGGGTTGTGCCCTCCTGTTGGGGTTTCTGCCCAACGGACCTTATGATAATGCCCTATAAATGTGCGGTGGCTTAATAGTTAATACATAATTTCCTCTCAAACTTGACATTTTTTTTTACACGCTTTGACTTTGTAACTGTTTTATTACTCATTTAAATTTGATGAAAATGCATCCATTTTTAGCTTAATTAAGAAAAAAATTACTACATATGCATTTTTGTCAAGTTTAGCGTATAATAAAATAATTGCAATATTTATGTATTCAAAAATATTATTTTAGGAGAAAAATATGCATTGGCACATATGTGATACATTAATGCGTAAAATCAACATAGCTTTTTTTTAAAAAAAATTATTAATTATTAATCAATTCATTAAATTTGTTTGATCAGTTTATCAGTTTTAATTTTTACAATTTAAGTAAATAATATTTTTCGATTAACTATTAAATTTTTTAACATACAATTATTAAAAAAGAATCAACTAAAGTCCGATTCCATTTTAAGTGTTTAAAATAATTTAAAATAAAAATTATAAAACAAACATAATACCAAATATAATTCACGTCCTACTTACGTTTCAATTAAAAAAAATTCATTCAAAATTACGAATGAAACCGTTAAATCACACTAAATTATTATTATGTGTTCTTCACCTTTTAATGATTATAGCTTAAATGAATTTAGATTGGAATATTAACAATAGAAAATTAGACGTTCTGTTGAAAGTTTGGCTAGTTACTCGGTTAAAGTCGAATGTCGTCCCTATGCCCTAAAAGATCTGCTTCCAATTTTGGAGTTATATTGTATAGTCTCAACTTATATACACTGTCCATCTCGATTTGAAGCATTTATAGGTTATACATGGAGTTGAAGGTTGGAATCAAATCGTAAATTTTGTTTAGTTTGAAGGTGAAATTGAAAAGCGAGCGAAATATAGAAGGCGTCAGCTCTAGCTTCCGAGTTCTGCCTGCAAGTCTGCAATTATCCGGCTGTGCGAGAGCGAAGAAGCCACCATCCATACAAGAAGCTCTTCTTTCACTTCTATCTTTAAATAATGTATAAATTCTGCCTAATTTTATGTATATCTTTTCTTTCTATATATTGCATTAGCTTTTTTCTCAACTAAAATTATTTCCATTTTGTACAGTAACAGCAATGGCGCTTACAGACAACGGCGATATCCTTATGCTGGAGGCGGCTCCGGAGCCTTCTCGCCCCTGGTCCAACTCTTCTACTGCAGAAATCGTCGACGCCTTACCTTACATTGACGACGATTATGGAGATCCCTCCATCAAGGCTGAGGTGGACCGGCTAGTTGAGGAGGAGATGCGAAGAAGCACTAAGAAACCCTCGGATTTTCTAAAAGACTTGCCTCCTGTCCCCAAGTTCAGGTTCGAGGTTAGTTTTTTAGTTTTTTTTTTTTAAACCTTTGCTTATGATTTAGGGTTTTATTGTGTGAAATTTCATTCAATGCTTGTGGAATTTTGTGTTACAGAATTATCCTATGCTTGCTAAAGAATATGAGCGTGTGAGAGCTGGAAGGCCTCCTGTTACTTTGGATTTTTCACGGTATTCTCACTTGGATTCGCCTCCGGCAAATAAGATGAATGATGAAACTGCTTGGAAGCTGGCACTTCAGAGAGGGCAACGCTTGTTACAACATCAAGTGATCAGGTACGTAATGTTTATGTTGCTGTTGATTGTATTGGCTTAGTTGGGAAATTTCAGGCATTTTCTTATGGAAGCGCTTGTGCTCAGAAGCAAGCATATTTCAGCACCAGTCAGTTATTATTAGTTCAATTTGTCATGTAGTTAGGCGGAATGTTGTAAGGCTAAAGGATTTCTGGCCTATTAAACATTCAATTGATTTGATTTAATTCAATACGACACATACGTGAGTCTTATCCTTCTTTCTTTTGTGAAGTTTATTACACCAAATATCAATATTGAAAGAAAACATTCTATGTGGGACTAGAGGCAAGCATCAACCTATTTGGTTTCAAGATCAAGCTGAACCACAAAATAATAATAATAATAATAATAATAATAATAATAATAATAATAATAACAATAATAATAATAATAAAAATGAAAATTTAGAACCAAACGGAACTAAATTAGCAGTGAAAAGTGGTCAGCACCAAGCTCTGATAGAAGTTGATGTATAAATTAACCTTGACATCCATGGTGCATTTTTTGAGTTAGACAAGGTAACACCAATATTTTTGGCTGTTTCAAAATTTTGTGTTCTTCATTACTTGGAGGAGATGTCTTGAGTCACAGATGCCAAACCAACTTTTTCTGGTCTTGCCATGTCTCTGGTAGCTGTGTGGGTCATTTGATGTCTTATGTCTAATGAGTTGAATGGATCACTTGCAGGCTGGAAAATTTGGACGTGATGTCAAAATATGGTCCAGATGTTTGGATACAACACAACCGGCAATTAGAAGCAATGTTATCCAGGTATATTCAAACCATAGTATGTGAAGTATAAAAACGCTCTTTTAGAATGAAATCTGAGGCATCCCTATTGCATGAGGCTGCACCCTCACCAAGGCTAGAGGAAGGATATTACACCATAACTTGTCTTACCCTTGCATTTTTTGCATGAACTATTAATTCTTTAAAGAAAATTAGAAAGAGAAAACAAGTCATTTTTTCCTCCTTTACTTTTTCTTGATGATGTATGGGATATTATTTGATGTGCAAATAGTTTCAATGTGTTAAAGTTGTTACGAGGCTTAGATATGCAGTGTTTTGCACAATCACGTTTGACTTTTTTATTGAGGGTTATTTGTGCT
Organism: Excoecaria cochinchinensis; assembly: GCA_947683425.1. Lineage (NCBI taxonomy): Eukaryota > Viridiplantae > Streptophyta > Magnoliopsida > Malpighiales > Euphorbiaceae > Excoecaria > Excoecaria cochinchinensis. The sequence goes on from CANTUQ010000050.1 coordinate 11,480,306, forward strand.
AATGCACTTACACCATCCTTAACTGGGCTGTTGATAGTGCTTCACTGGCTACATAATGCAACCTTTGGCCAAAATGTCCCTCCAAAAAAAATAAAGGAAGAAGAAAAAAAGATAAATTCCTCAAAAAAAAAAAGGAATGAAAAAGAGAAAAAAAGAGACTAGGATCTATAACTAAGCTCTTGCTTGAGGTGAGTAGTAGGAATATATAATTGGCATCATTTTGCAAGGAGGTAATGTACGTTTTTAGCTTTCAGATTCTTAAGTACATGCCAGGGCTACATTTTTATCAAATAACAGTTCATTCTCTGATTTGTGTCTTCTCATCTGTAACAGGTCAGTCTAAATTGTTACCTGCTATTCAGATTCTACATGATTAATTTTACAAATACCTATAGTCCCTTACCACCTGTTGAATTGAACCATGTAATTTATATAGCAATTTGAGAAGGCTCAATCAATTCTAGGGTAGATTTGGGTCAAATAGCAATGATTCATAACTCTTCTTTTGCATTATTCTGGAAACCTGAGGAATTGATCATTTGGTTAAGTATATAAAAGTACTATTATTTGTCAGATGCTGTCTACTTTGTATTTGTTGAACTTAAATGCCAGAGCCATTAAAGTGTAAAGAAAATGACAAGAGTAGAAACATCTTTATACTATCTTGCTTCAGTCAGTCATTTCTTCAACCATGAGGGATGTGCTTTAGGAAATTTCTTCTTAGCGATCAATGAGTTTAGGTCAAGTTTATGTTGCTACTATAGCTTCAACCCAAATCATATTTGTTGTTTTTTTTTTTAGAATGCAAAAGTTAGCTCGGGAACAAAATGATAAAATTGAAGCTGTGAACCGTGACAGGAAATATCATCAGGTGATGAAGATTTCTTGCTTCCTTTGTATTTTCTCTAGGAATTCTTTACTGATGACATGATAAGAATTTTCCTTTATGTGAATATCCAGCAAAATACTGCATATGAGCTGGGTGCTTTATCTATGCAATGGAAGCAGCTTTGCTTGAAAAATATAGAAATCCAAGATGCATGTACTAAAATAGAAATGCAGATAGAGGAATTGAAGAAGGAAGCCACTGAAAGGTTATATACCTCTTTGATTTTGTTCCTTGTCTTTGACAAGTAAATTACTAGGTCAGAAGCTAATAGTTGTATCTTATTCAGAGGCTGGAATTTGGAAGCTAATGTAGAGAATGGTTCCTTATTACATAAAGAACAATGAGGTACGATTCTTTGCTTGTAGGGCATTTGCATGAGATATGCCATATATAATGGCAATCCAATATTAGTTGGATTGAATGGCTCAAATTCATGAAAGTCTTGATTAAAAAAAGGGAGAACTATGGAGATACATTACTGGGAAGTAGTCCGGATGGCTGCATGGTATTGTAGATCTAAACGTTTCAAGTATAGCCATTCACTTGAATCACATCATGCATGTCAACCTGAAATTGCAGAAAGTCTTTGAAAATATCTTTTGTTTGACATTGAAAAGCATATTATTCTTGTTTCACAGATATGCACGAATTATATAAAGAAAATGTGTTTGGTTAAATAGAATGGCGGGAAGTATAGACTGGTATAAGGTCATATTTAAATGTTCTAGTGCTGTTCTTTTTCCAAGTTTGGGTTTTTTCACCATGGACACCATTTGTGGTGTACACTTTTCGACCGTAAATTGAGATAAAATATTTCTATCAGTGGTGGAAAGGTGGCGTACAACACAAAATGGCCTACATGGTAGAGGCTTTCTTCCGAGTTTGATCTCTCTGTTTTAGCTATCAAGATTTTGTTTTTGTATCCCTGGATCCTACTGCTTTTCTTACCTATGACCTGTATTACTATACCATTTTGTTTTTGTATTTTTGGATATTTACGCCTCAATGTAGGCTACAAGGTTTCAAGGCATTAAACCCCGAAAAGTCGCTGTCATTTTAATTCCCTACACATATTTGGCCATATATATTGGGTACAAAATTTATTGGCTGCATAATTGTTTGGAACAGAGTTAAGTCTGTTCACATGATATGAGAAATTACAATAATATCTTTTGTTGCTTGGATTGATAGGCATGCTCTCTTCTCGTCAAATCGTATGGCAGGCTCCATAAGCAAATCTGGGAAAGGAGTTGCATTTGCGAAACACGGTTCCATATTGATGGATTTGCTGGTTAATGTAGTTTTTCCCTAATTTTGCCTTAATGATTAGAAGCTAGGCTTGAGAATTCTTGCTTTAATTTATGTGAATTCCTTACTATGTGTTCCAGATTAGACCAGCTCGACCAAAAATATTTAGGGGATATATGAAGATCATTTTCATAGATTACATTGTTTTTAGGACAACGTTTTAAGAATAGCTAGTTAAAATGGCATAAAAATATAGGTAGGGTTGTTACTCAATTCATTTAATTCTAAAGGCTCCATTGGATAACCTTTAGAAACATGTTCTGTTTAGGCTTGCGATCCTTTTTATATGTTGGAGAGATGTTAGGGGGCTTACAGTTCAGTGTTATGTTTAACCATTTTCCATCACTTGTCAATTTTAAGAACCCGTCAAATCAGCTCTCTATGATTTCCAGCGGTTTTATGGCAGTTTCGTTTCTGCATAAACTGTTTTGGTAACAATTTCATGGAAACACACCATTTTTCTAATATTATTCTACTTAAACACAAATTTCCAAATTATTTTCTTAAAACAAATTATTTTAAAAAAAAATCCCTAATGCCTGGAAGTTTTTGTTTTTTAAGGTTAATTATCTGTTAGTAATATAAGTTGCACTTTTTGTTTGCTATAATATATCAAAGCAATATCTTTCTTGGTTAAGATTTAATATTGTTAACAAAAAATTATAACTTAGCAACTAAAATATGAGAATGTGATTAAGCATGACAATATTCGCTCGAATTATAATACATTTTTTAAAAAAATTTCTATATATATTTGTATGAAATGATAATTAGCATGGGAAATATAATGTATAAGGAATTGAAGTGATAATTGAATTCAAAGCTTCTATCCCTCTTGCAATCAATATGTCCATCAAATCCCACATCTCTAAATTAATACAAAGCTTCCAACACCAAACTTTCCACATCTGGACTCATAAAAGATTCCATATTCTCAGTCAAGATCTGATTGGTTTCTTTGAGCTTCCTCGTTGCTTGATTGGTTCAAAAAGCATGTTTGGTTTGTCTCCTTCAAAAAATTCAGAAGCAAAACCGAGATTTCTTCAATTTTCCACAATTGTTGATATCCAAAATGCCCCCAGTTTCCTTTCTTTCTAGCCACTAATTTCTTCTACTGCCTTCTATGGAGCACTTTTCTCCGATAATAATAATATCATATATGTTAATCTCAAAGTTATTATAGTGTTTAAAAATATTTAGTTATATTATATCCCGTATAAAAATAGACGTTTTCTAAGTTGTCGATTGCTTGATATAACCAAATTTTTGGTCCTGAGTGGTTTCAACTTCAAGAGCTGTTTCTTTTGCTGAATTTAGGCTAAAAGAAAAGAAAAAAAAAAAAAAAAGTAAGCTTTAACCTGTTCATTAGTAAAAAAAATTAATCAGTTCATTAATATCGATTTTTTAAAATTATTAATTATTAACCAATTTATTATATTTGATTAACTAGTCTATAAGTTTCGATTTTTGATTTCATTAATCAATATTTTTTCAGTTATCCATTAAAATTATAACATACAATTATAAAAAAAATAAATAAATTCAATTCAATCTCAAATTTGCAAAATAAAAATCATAAAACAAATATAATATGCTGGCCAAAAATTATTTTCAATAAATTAATTGCTACTATTATAAAATAAATTTGATATTTGCTAAAAATTAGCATACTTAATTTTAAATTAAAAGAATTTTGGACAATATTAAATGTTAAAATATAAATTTTAAAAAAATAAAAAATCCAATTAAGTAAAATATGAACACCAATATATATGATAAAAAATAACATATATAAAAGTTAATACTTCATATAATTATTATTCTATGTAATTAAATAGAATAACATAATTTAAATATAGTTTAAATTATTATATATTTAAATTATTATATAAATTTTATAAAAAAATACAAAAAGATAAGATATAAAAATAAAAATATAATTTAAATGTATTTTAAAATATTATTCTGTATAAGTTTTAGAGAGAAATAAAAAGATAAAAATTTTTAAGTTATAAAAATTAAAATATATATATATATATATATATATATATATATATATAAACCGGTTAACTGTGTCCAAATCACAAAATTGAAATGAAAAAATAATAATTAAACTGGTCGGTTTTATTTTAAGCTAGCTCCCTCCACCGAGCTAATGTGTTATCTTCTTCATCTGAGAGGTACAATAGGTTGTTGTTCTTGTTGACAAACCGACCCCAATAAATTTGGAACTCGAATTCTTTGTCACTTTCTATAATGAAGAAGCGATTCTTTTAGTTCTTCAAGGACTTCGGATTCCCTGAAAATGCTCCATAACCAGCTCGGGCTTGGATGTAGTTATGGTCCTTTAAAGCGATCCGGAGTCCCACCACATGAGTAGCCTGGAATATCCGAATGGTTAGATCGATGTTGTGCACGGCTGTCCATATTTAGACTGCCAATATAGTTTGCAACGCGTTGGGATGAACTTGCTCGATAATCAAGCCGTAGTGGTTCCGGTCGATGGAAGCCTCACCCAGGCTTCAAAGTCTGCTTTGTACACCACTATAGTGTTCTTACCCAAAAATTTAGCGTTAGCTAGGATGGCGGCACTAGGAGCACAGATCTTATAATTGTGAAGTATGTTCAAATTATCATGTAGTTTAGCCATTTGGCTACTCCGTATGACCGAACTTATGCTCCTCACCATGGGAAGTCTTTTGGGTTCTCTTCTTCCCTCCTATTTTGGTCAGCTGGTGCTTAGAGACCCAGGAGGATTGCCATAGGGAGCCATTCGTATACCCTAACTCTCTCATAAAAACTGTTGGTTCACTCATTGTAGGAAAAAAAAAAAGAAAAAAGCAGCACAAACTTGAGATTTTGAAAATGATCTGAAAAAAAAAATCTGAAATTGTAGAATAAAGAACTGCGTTGGGATGAAAGCCTAGGAGTAGATGAAGATGGAGAACCTGGAAATAAACAAAGATCGAAAACTTAGACAAAGATAAAGATTGAAAACCTGAAGATAGGAAACTTGCAATAATGGAAATGGAGGAGCAGAAGAGGAAATTGGGGATTAATGAAAACAAAAGCAAACAGAGAAAGAAGAAGGAAAAGGCGGTAATAGATATATATAAGAAGTGCGAGCCAGCAGAAGGCAAACACATGGCAGGAGGCGGTTGGATGAGCCAGTCATCATTACTCCCAGCATGGAAATCAAAGGAGCGGCAAATGCGACAAACGAGGCACCATCATGTCCCCTTTAATGAGCCACGCGCCTGACAGTTATTTTTTAAAATTTGAATTGCTGATTAAATATCTGATATAAATGTCATACACTGAGAGGAAACTTATGATAACTGAACACTCAGCTATTGAGTATTGACAACCGAGTTTATCAGAATATTAATCCTCCAAATAGCTCGGTTCCTTCGTATAACTCGGTATCCGAATGCTACTAAAATAGTTTTCGCTATTTAGGACACTTACAGAATTCTTAGAAGATTTCAATTCCACTGTAAAGGAAATTATGTGAAATTTATCTTATTTGACCCTATAAATCATAATCAACAAGAATTCTACCTATTTATAAATTTTACCTATTTGGAACTTATATTTCTATTCAAACTCTAGTAATAAATAGACAAGAATCCAAGTATGAAATTCATTGAATTCTCCTAAAATATTTTCGTTACTTCCTGACTTAATCGTCGGAATCTCTCTTGTCAAAAATCCGTTAGAGTTACGTGTTTTTCAGGTAACCAGCTCCAATCGACAGCTTGAAAATTTGATTGTCATCAATTGCTAAATCATATAATAAAATCAATAAAATTTTATCAAATATGTAATTTTTTCTTCGTTATTAATAACCAATTAAAAATTAAAAAATATTTAATTTAGATGAAAACCAAAAAGTAATAATTCGTCATTTGTAAGTGCATACGTATTATTATTTACATTATAATTTATATCAGTTTTGTTGGGATGTTTTTAGAAAAAGATCAAGCAAAATTCTTTCTAATTCAAAAAAATTGAAATAAGCATCTGAAATTGAGTTATAACACATAATATATCAGTTATATTTAATTTATAATATTTTAATATACTTTTTTTTGAAAAAATTTCATGCACTTCTTTTTTTATATGGTGTTAGTGTCAAGCGTCACTGGAATAGATATGGTCACTTCCGTCATCATTTCGGAGCCATTTGAATTGGAAAGTAACTACACTTTCTGCATTTCATGTTGGCTTGGCAGTCCAAGGTTTGAATATAAAAGATGCTTGAAGTTGATAACCAGATGCAAATAATAGGAATTATTATGTACCGATTAATCGATCCATTTATTAAAAAAATCAGCTCATTATTTATCAGTTTTTAAAAATTACTAATCATTAATAATTCTGTTACTATTTATTAGTCAGTACATCGATTTTAAATTTTCGGATCATTTAACCAATATTATTTCGGTTAATCACTATAATTATAAACTGCATTCACAAAAAAAATTAAAATATTCATATTACTTAAAAATAAAATTAAAAACCAAACATAATTAAATATAATATTCAAATTATAAATATAAATTAAAAATATTATATCAGTATGCATGCATAGAATAAAAAAATGTAATAAATGGATAAATTATAATTTATTAATTTTATTGAATATTAATTATTACTTACAACGGAACTTTTTATTTTTAAAGTAAAATATATTTAATTAGAATTGAAAGTGTTAAATACTATTTATAAAAATATTAAAATTAATATTCGACATTTTAATTGAATATTATATATCATATTAAATTTTAATAATTTAAATATTTAAAATATTTTAATTAAAGATTTAAAATTATTAAATTAATTATAATTAATAATTAATTATATATATTAAAAGTTTGAAAAGTAAAAATTTTTGTGTGTATTGAAATAAAAATCCGTCACAGATATAACTTTTCGTTAATATATTAATGTTATATAACTTTTTGATATATTATGATTTTCATAATTGAAAAATTGATAAATAAAAAAATAATAATAAATTTCAAATATGAATATATTGAATAATTAATAAATTAACCAAAAATTCGGTTATCGGTTTAGTTCACCGGTTACATGAGCTAAAACCATTAATCAGTCTATTAATATCGATTTTTTCAAAACACTAACTATTAATCAGTTCATTAAAATCGGTTAATCAATTTATCGGTTCGGTTTCGAACCGATTTACCAATTAACCGCATCAACTGATTTTTTTTGCTTACCCAAGTATAACCTAACTATAACAATGCAAATTATTTATGAATATTTATTTTATTATTTGTGCAAAATTCGAACCTACTCTAAGAACTCCAATAATCCGATCTAAAATTTGTATTTGTGCAATTCTTGTTAGGATAGTGTTGGAGGATTAGATAAATTTCGGGTTTAGGTCGGGTTAAAAACCATGAACCGACCGGACCGAAATATCAAAGACACCTGAAGAAAACGGGCCATTTATTCTCAGTTCTCCTTATCTCTGTCTCTCTTTCACGTAAACATTCAAATCCCTAAAACTAAAAGCCTATATCGCTCTCCTTTCTACCTTTGCCTGTCACCACCAGCAGTCGCCGCCGACCTCCGCTTGTTGCTGCCCCCCAGTCGTCGGCATCCTCCGTTGGTCGCCACTGCTGCCGTTCTCTGGTTCCAGGTGCTTTTAATTGCTACTCTATAAGGTCTATTTTTGTTACTGGCAGTAGTTTAATTCGCAGTTAAAATGTCAGAATTAAGGGCAGCAATATGTACAGGGGCAGTTTGTGTGCTGTTTGCTACTTTGCTTTTTTAATTTAAAAGCTGCTGAATTGAATTCTTCTGCAATTCTTGGCTTTTTGAGGCATGTTATGTGATAGTTTATCAGCAGCTGCCACGAGAATTTGTATGCTTTTTTGTGTGCATCCTCTGGGCAATTTACTTTTATGATGCCCATAGTTTTGGTTTGAATGCGACAACTATTAACTTTCCGCTCAAATTACAACTTCAGTAGAGTTTGAGTTGCTCTACTCTTTTATGTATTTCCATCACTTAGTTTCTCATATTCCATAAATTGAAAAATCAGGCTTGTTCTGGGATAAATTTAAACAGAAAAAAATATATTTTTATATCAAAAAATTGAATTTCGGGTTAGTATGGGTTGTTCTGGTCGGGAACCAATTTCGGGTTGATTGGTTTGGTGGCCCAAAGTTTAGTTAGGGGTTAGGGAGATGCCTGACCGATGCACACCCCTAGCAAATAGCGTCAAAAAATGTGGAAAACATTTTCTTTTCTGGGTAAAATTATTTAGTGCCGACTATCGAGTATGTATGTATGTATTATATGTATTGGACAGGCAAGTAAATACTTTATATTCCATGTTGTTTGTTTGTTAAACTAATTTTCTATGTATTGAATGTTTCAGCTTGGACGAGGGTTTCAGGTTCATAAGTATTTATCAGGTCTCCTCATTGAACAGCTAAATTTTATTGGATGGCTATTGTACCTTTTGGCAGCACATCAGTAGCGCAATGGGGTGTTCGACCACAGTTCATGCTTACATCTTTTATCCAAAATAGGATAGTGGCATCTCATTATGGGTGAGAATATCTATTTAATGCTCTTTCTTTGCCTTTCTTCTGAATTGATACATGCATAATCTTGTGTATGTGTAACTTGAAGATTCAATTTGGCTGGTTCAGTGCAACTTTCTTTCTGGCACTTCTTTTGACATAATGAGCACCTTGGTTGAAGGAAGTGTGTTTGTGGAAAATTTAACAGTGAAATTCCTGCTGTTTTGGGACTTTTTATTATAATAGGAATTCTTTTTTTTTTTTGGCAATTCTCTTTAGACCTTGATGACAGTCTATAACCTACCCATTTTGGTATTGCCTTTTTATGTTTTTCTCCTCAATTGTACTGCTTCTTAGCTTTGTAAATTTTGGAATAGTTGAGTTAAACCAAATGGTATTTTATGTATTAACAAGTTGAATATTATCTCCCAAATCTTGATGGAAGCATCTCCTTCAATTTTAAGTGCTCCTTTGGGTCATTTGGGATGTTTAGAGTCGGTGTAAATTTTCCTGTACTGCTGTTATCGAACAAAGATGATATTACTAGAAACTGATGCTGTATGAAGAAGCTATTCTGTCTTGCGGAACGCAGGAAACTTACAATATAACTATGAAGAATGGTTTCTTAGCCATGAACTGTTGTTATCCTGCTGAGTTGGGATAAGTGTGGAGCTTCTGCTGGTTGTGGAAGAAACCTTGAGGACTTAAATGATTCATGGCATTTATTTGCTATTCTTTTATTTTGTCTTAGATATTTAACCTCAGTTCATCTTTGAGCATTTTCTTTCTGAAAATTAATCATATTGGTGGTTCTAGGATTTCCTCTGGCATGACAGGTCAAGGTTAATTGTCACGATGGCTAATATGATTTTAATGTCCTGTAGTTCATTAGATTAGCTTCTTTGAGGCATGACTATTTTGTTACATTAGCTTCTCTGATGCTGTGCAGTCTTAACAACAAGGCAAACTATTTGGCTGCACAAAGTTCAAGCCTATTTTCACGGGATTCTTTCCCTGTATTGTCTTTTGTTGGGCCATCTCAATCTTCCCGTCGTTGTAGGGGATCGCGATTTACTGTTAGAGCTGATGCTGTGAGTGTAAACTATGTTTATCTTTTGCATACACACACACAAGCACTTATATGTACACACAGACATATATGTTTATATGTATATGTATGTATGTATCAATATATGCATGTGTATGTGTACGTGTGTATGTACACACACATGTGCATGTACATCTTGTAAAATGCTAAAAAAAATTCAGTTATTGTATCCTTTCCTGCTCTTATGTCTTTATTCAAAGCACAAACATTGTCTGAACTGCAGGATTACTATTCTATACTTGGAGTGTCAAAGAATGCAAGTAAATCTGAAATCAAAAGCGGTAAGTAGACCTGCTATTCTTTATTTTTAATAATATTTTTATGCGAGGAAAGCCTAAAAACCTAAAGTTTCATAAATATTAGAGGGAACATCATGCTTATCCTTCAGTTTTACGGTTTTTTTATTTTCATATGATAAAAAAAGAGCTCCTTAGAGGGAAGAAAAGATAGTGTGAGAACAAGTAAATCATAATTAATATGGTAACCTGAAATATAATGAACATGATACAACCCTCTTATCATGTTATATACATCTCTTTGAAAGTCTCAAATGCTGAATGACATGGACGAGTTGGCAAATTAATGTTGTCACTTATTAATTCCAAAGCCTAGTACTGATTTCTTAGAACCTTGAAATTCCTATCGAGCCTTATATACTAACATGTGCACAAAATTGTACAAGACTGTGACTGCTTGGCCTCTATTTTCCGATTGAGGTCCTTGACTTTGGTTTGTATATTCCACTAATTTTGTGCATGTGCTTATTATTCACCCGTATAGTAATATAAATACGGACATATTAGCATAATGGATTTTTTTCCAACCATCCTCACTGTTCCACAATAAAAGCTTTGATTTTCAGCTGTTCAAGGTGGTTCTGAAAACATAATCAGTAGCTGAGGATACTAATTAAGTCTCCTCATGGCGTCATTTTCCTTTTTTATTTTCCATTTTTTGTTATAAAAAAACTAATAGCGCATTCTGCAAATTTGTTTAATTTTCTCATTTTTTCTACTTCTTCTTCTTCTTCCTTTTTTTTTTTTTTTAAATAAATCATTTTAAAAGAAATCAGGAAAACTAGAAACCATAAAATGTGGTTTCTTTTTTCTTGTTTTTCATATTATTTCTCCTCTTTCCCAATTCTATTTATTGTTCAGACCTTCCATCTCACAATCAGCATCAATCTCGCACTCTCCAACCCATCATCCATTATCTGATAGTCTCTTGCCCCGTTGCCTGCTTTCTCATTCAGTATGGTTTAATGGTATCTTGAAGTATCTGTAGAGTTTTTGCTAGAGTCATGTGGTTTGCAAAGACTTGCTAACCAAAGCTTCATGGTCGTGGGAATTGATTGGGTTCTTGTTATTGGTCTCCCAAAGACGAGCACCCAAAGTTGATCAGCATGGAAAATTGATGAGTCTATTGATGATATTATGGGGCTTAGTAATCACTTTGAAATTCCTAGAATTGATGTTTTTCCCCCTTTATTTTGAATTTGTGCGAAATTTATAGGGTCACAGTATGTATTAGTAAGGTTTCAAGTTTAATTGATTTTTGATTAAGGGTTCTGGTAGAAGTTAAGACTTTAATTCATTGATGGCAACTCTTTGTCAGCGATAGAAGAGGGACAAGCTTAAAACACACAACCTGGCTCCTTTTTTTTCCCTCAAATAAAAACGAGCCTTCAGCTAGCAGGCAGGATGGGACCTTTATCAGCAATTTGTTTCTTTGTGATTCCACTCATCGAAGATTGTACTTAATTATTTTTGTTTGCTATATGACAACTGCAGGATCGTTGAGATCTTTTTGTTTTTGACTTGTAATGACATCAACAAGTAATGATGATACATGACTATGCTGGTGATTTTAGCATCAGAGATGATGTCCTATTGGCTGATAGTAATGTGTGCATATAAGTATAGTGGATAAATTTCACTTGTCCTCATTAAACTTATTACTAATGATCATTATTGCCATCAAATTTTGATTTGTTGCTCAAATGCATGTTTTCTATAGCAATAGTCACCAGGACCTAATTCTGGTGCAATTTTTGAAAGAATACTGTCTTGTATTGGAAATTCTAATGTATATAATAGTCTTAGTTGGCTGTAAACAGATTTCTATTTCTCTGTTTTCTTTTTCTACATTTTGTGTCATGAAGTGAAGAGAGTAATGGGGAGGGAAAGGAGAAATTAACTATTTAGCTGGTCAATCAATTCGACAAGAATATTTTGGTTAAAATTAACTGTTTAGCTGGTCAATCAATTCGGCAAGAATATTTTGGTTAAGTTTTCATATGGATTAAGCTGGAATATTCATGTAAGATTTAAGTAAAGAGTAATTCAAGTGATATATTAATATTTTGGGATAACAGTGGGCACTAATGACGAGTTCATTTGTGAGAATTAAATCTATCCGCAGCGTATATCCAATTCGGCTTGTTTTTGGGGTTAAGATTGCATCTTACAGTCTCTTTTGTGATTGCCTGGAAAATTTATTCAAGGGTTCTTTCATTTTGCTAGTGGGATCCTTGATGGGGAGTGTGAAGCCATATACTTAGGAAACTTAAATGGAAAACCTAACTCTAATAAAAAAAAAAAAAATTATAAACTCATATTATCTTTATCTTACTGTTCCTGACAAACTGGGAAAACTTGAATTTGAAGCCTGAATTGTTCCAAACAGTAAAAATTTGACTGGCAGTGTGAGTATTCAATAAAAATTATGTAATTAATCGCTACAGTTCTTTCCCTGGATGTATACAAACTCCATTGGATAGTTACTATCTATATGGTGCTAATTTGAATGTGAAGCTTCTTGATTTGTGATTTGTCTTCAGTTTCAGCTGTTACAACCTTTTCTCTTGAGATATAATAACTTGTTTTATGTTTGTTGTTCATACAGCATACAGAAAACTTGCTAGGAGTTATCATCCAGATGTGAACAAGTAAGGTTTTTATTTATTTATTTATTTTTTTCAATGTGCAAGCATGATTCTTCTCCTTCGTTGCTTATGATGCCTTGTTTCCTTTCATCTCGAGGCAACATGAGCTCCCTTTCTTTATTGTATGAATTTATTGCTGTAAATATCTGATATCTAGCTTTAGACAGTCATTCTTTTCTTTTGGAGACACTGATATTAGATATAGATGTAAATGGTGTGCACAAGGCTGTGGAAGATGGTACACTAGGACTGGCTGTGTCCCTAGTAGCACCCATTCCCAACCCACAGCCTTGTGCAAGCATGATTCTTTTCCTTCGTTGCTTATGATGCCTTGTTTCCTTTCATCTCGAGGCAACATGAGGTCCCATTTTTGATTGTATGATTTTATTGCTGTAAATATCTGATATCTAGCTTTAGACAGTCATTCTTTTCTTTTGGAGACACTGATATTAGATATAGATGTAAGTGGTGTGCACAAGGCTGTGGAAGATGGTACACTAGGGCTGGGTGTGTCCCTAGTAGCACCCATTCCCAACCCACAGCCTTGTGCAAGCATGATTCTTTTCCTTCGTTGCTTATGATGCCTTGTTTCCTTTGATCTCGAGGCAATATGAGCTCCCTTTCTTTATTGTATGATTTTATTGCTGTAAATATCTGATATCTAGCTTTAGACAGTCATTCTTTTCTTTTGGAGACACTGATATTAGATAGAGATGTAAGTGGTGTGCACAAGGCTGTGGGAAGATGGTACACTAGGGCTGGCTGTGTCCCTAGTAGCACCCATTCCCAATCCACCACATCGCACCTGAAAAGAAAAGTTCTTCAGCATGTGTCCTAAGATGTACTTAGTTATTGGTTCTTAATGTTAACTAAAAACTAACAAGAACTTAGATTGATTAAAAGCAAGGGTGCAGGCAGAGGAGCATGACTAATTATACCTGAATTGAAGAAATGCAGGATAAAAAACAATTTAATTGCTTCATGATAGCTTAAAGGTATTAAAAAGTTAACAAATCAATCATGCTTGTCAGTCCTATCATGCAATCTCCCAGGACAATATGCAGGAAGCTCTAGCTTCAGTTCGCACTGCTCTTTTTACAAGACAATTGTGTTCTGTTGCATTTGTAATGCAAGTTGACATGTGAATAATTATACAAGTAAAAGGAGTGTTCACAATGTAGTTAAATGATATATTTATTATTAGCCTAGAGAAACTGAAAGATTAAACAATATTTCCTGCTTAAGTACATATCGCAATTAGTATCATATATGAAATGGTTAATGATGTTCATTGCATATTCACGTCTAACAGTGTCTAATTTGTATCAGTGATAATAATCACAAAATGGATCCTAGGATCATATATGATACATTGCAATTTTTACGTTTATTCTATTACATGTTCTAACATATTTGGATGTTTATGAAAGGAATAGCTCAAAAATCCAAGAACTATTTTTGATAAACAAACTGATGGTTTTGGGGAGAGCGAGAGACAGAGATGAGCAATGGGGAGTGAGAGGGAGATGAGCAATCAGTTTACTTATATAGGCTGGACATGGCTATATGTGCCGCAAGCACCAGTGGGGGGCATCTTTAGGATGGTTTAACAACAAATAATTGTTGGGTCTCGTTAAGAATTGTAAATTGCTCAGAGTGCTAGGAGTTTAATAATGATTCAGTATCACATCAAGCATGAATATAATTTCTTTGGAATTTATTTTTTTGCATTGAAGGTGAAATTGAAGAAGACAATTGTGAAACTTTAAAATACATTAGTTGCATGGGAAAAAATTAATGCTTTGAGGGCCTGCTTTTGTTAATGTTTCCTTGTGACATCAAGGACATGTTTGATTTGTCTTCCATGTTTCAATGCAGAGAGCCTGGGGCTGAACAGAAGTTTAAGGAAATTAGCAATGCATATGAGGTAAAAATTCGTTTAGTGCTTATCCTGTCTTCTTGTTTCTAAACAAAACTATTAGTTTTGGTGACCATCATGCACATCAATTTATTTGAACACTCTTTGCCCCGCAGGTCTTGTCAGATGATGAGAAACGATCTTTGTATGATAGATATGGTGAGGCTGGAATAAAAGGTGCTGGAATGGGCATGGGGGTAAGTAAAACTTCCATGGATAATCGATCATGGCTATTAGAGTTCATAATCCTCTCTGATCTTTTTGACCATCTTAGCCTTCTTGTCATTTGATCTTTGTTGTGATATTGCCAGGATTTCAGCAATCCCTTTGATTTGTTTGAGTCACTATTTGAGGGCATGGGAGGCATGGGGGGCATGGGAGGCATGGGAGGCCGAGCTTCCAGGAGTAGAGCAGTTGATGGCCAGGATGAGTATTACAATCTCATCTTAACTTTCAAAGAAGCAGTTTTTGGAGTTGAAAAAGAGATTGAGATAACCCGACTTGAGAGTTGTGGGACATGCAATGGTTCAGGTGCAAAACCAGGGACAAAGCCATCTAAGTGTAGTACTTGTGGTGGCCAAGGCCAGGTTGTCTCATCAGCAAGGACTCCACTTGGAGTGTTCCAGCAGGTAATGACCTGCTCAACATGTAGTGGGACTGGAGAAACATCTACCCCTTGCAACACATGTTCTGGGGATGGACGGGTAAGGAGGACCAAGCGCATTAGTTTGAAGGTTCCTGCTGGTGTCGACTCTGGAAGCCGTTTGAGGGTCCGATCCGAAGGTAATGCTGGAAGAAGAGGTGGGTCCCCTGGTGACCTCTTTGTTATCATTGAAGTCATCCCAGATCCGGTCCTTAAACGTGATGACACAAACATCTTGTACACATGCAAAGTGCCATACACAGATGCAATTTTGGGCACAACCATTAAGGTCCCAACGGTGGATGGCATGGTTGATCTCAAGATCCCAGCTGGAACTCAACCAAACACCACTCTCGTAATGGCAAAGAAAGGAGTCCCGGTGCTAAATAAAAGCAACATGCGGGGCGATCAGCTGGTTCGTGTACAGGTAGAAATTCCAAAGAGATTGAGCAGCGAAGAGAGAAAGCTCATTGAGGAGCTGGCAGATTTAAGCAAGGGCAAAACAGCAACTACTCGAAGATAGCTTCCTAGTAATTGCTGTCTCCATTGTTATATCGCTGGCTTCATCGGATCACACATTTCCCCCACTGATGCAACTTTTGGGGTCCTTACTGCTCGGGTGTTTAGCTGTTACTGATTATAAGTCTGGAATGCAAGCAGGTCTCCGTGACGGTAGGTGAAGTCATTGTCATAATTTTGTCCCATACATTTACATGGAAATGGAGGTGCAAGAGCAAATGGTGGTTGGGCTCTTTGATTTTGTTTGTTATTCTGTTTTTGAGCACACTTTGAACACTTTTCTTATAATTACTCTTTACGGTAGAGCTTCAATTTGTGGGATAACAGAACCAATTGCATTTTTATATGTACTTGATAATCTCTGATGATATAGGAAGCCTCTATAATATCTTATAATTAATACCTTGAGAAACCCTTGAGCTAGCCAACCTCCATTCATGTTGTGATGCCACTAGCAATTTTATAAATGTTGCTGAATTCTTTCCTTACAGGACAGCAAATTACTTACCCTAAATTTGAATTTGAAATAGGGGGTGTGCATGTGGACTAGAAACAATTTTATTAATTATTTTATTCATTTCAATTTTTGAAATTTACTAAGTTTAACTATTCATTTTATGTGATAACTGGTAGACCAAGTAACCGTTTTTTCCTTTTCTTTTTCTGATTCCAAATTTGAATGTCATAATGCACAACCGGGTCGCTCACAAGAGAGATGATTTGGTGTGTGGGTATACCGTGTATTATGCACTATCTTATCAGTTTGATAAAAAACTGTTTTAGTTAGTTGATTGGACGGCGCATCCGCACACTGGATTAACACTCCACTCACAAGCTCAAATCCTCTCAACAATGGCTACTTGATAGAAACCAATTACCATCCTTTTCAATTTTGTCCATCCAACTATATAGGGACTGAAGTTCCACTTATTTTTTAAGGGAACATTTTGTTTTCTTGTATCCAATAAAAGTTCATATAGGCCTTAGACATCCTTGTATGTTTAGGAATTGAAGGCTTCAAAATCCAAAATATTTTTATTCAATTAAAAAAATCATTATTCTTTTTTTTGTTAAAAGAAAATAAAGCTATATATAGTTGATGGATATTTGTTGATGACTCAGATTGATAAATAAATGATAGGGATTTAGAGCTTTGTGGACCAAAATAAATTGTGCTGGAAGATTGGTATATACCCACAATATAGGCAACAATCGAACCTAGAGTAAGGTTAAATGGGAAAGTGCAGCCAACCATCGAGTAGCATGTAGACGACAGACAAAAAGCAACCACAACTTGAGCAATGTGATTTCAATTGATTGGTGATGGAGGTTCGTGCGGTGTTCAGCAGTGGCGTTGCTGGTGGTGCTGCGACAGTGGCGCTACTGGTGGTCGATGAGTTAAATCTCTTTTTGGATCTCCTAGCAAGCCAACGATGTAGTTTTTCAATTTCGCCCTCCCACACCAAATGAAATAATTAAGTACATCAGCCAAGTCTTGTTTCGATATAATTGATGCAAGGAATTGCCATGAAAATGCGTGAAGGTGTGGTCCACGTTCATTGCATCAAATGATGATAGTCAGAATTTTCGGGCAATTGTCTTGAATTGATCATCGAAAACACAAGAAAATCTGGTAGGTTTTCGACACGGGAGATTCCGACAGTCAAGTCAGTAAATTGACGAAAGTATTTAAAGGAATTAAGAATAAAAATTGAAATCCTTTCATACCTGGATTCCTGCTTATTTATAGAGTTTGGTAGCAGAGTTTGAATAGAAAATGAAGTCCCAAATTAGGAAGAATCCTTGTTGATTCCTAATTTGTAGGATCAGATAAGATAAGATAAATTCCAAAATTCCCATTATGGTGGAATTGTAGTCTTTTAAGGACTCTGAAAGTGTTCTAAACAGAGAAAGTTCTTTGAGTAATATTCAAATACCAAGTTATGTGGAGGAATCGAGCTCCTTGCAGGATGAATATTTCGATAAGCTCGGTTATCCGAACTCCATAGTCAAGTATCCGAACTCCATACAAAGTCAAACAATGGCCCATGATACCTTCTGACAGAGCCATTATCTTTTTCTCCTCTCTTGTCACGTAGTTGGAAATTATGCATTGAGATTATTCTTTCCATTTATCAGCTTCCTCAAATTGCAAATTTAAACTTCATCAAGTTTAAATCAGTCGTGTAAGTGAAGGTTATGTAGTTCATTTTAAGAACTTATTTTGATTTATTAGCTTGAACTTCGGTATATCACAATTATATTATTTTAGCTAAATGCTTAATTTATTAGGGCCACCATCACCCATATAAGCATATTTAAATGCAAATTGGTTGTTCTTTTCAAATATTTACGACATTTGTATTATTTTCGGTCTTAATTTTTGTTGATTATTCTTCAATTTGTTTTTGTTTAACTAACAATATATCAAACAAGACATGTGAGTTTTGAATTTCTAGCAGTTATTTTTCAATAATAGCTCAAAACAATACAAATAAGAGCAGTAATAACCGAGGTAACTCTCAGTCCAGACTCGAAGGGACAAGTATGCTTCAAGTTTATTACAACTCTTACATGTCTTCTGCAAGTACATTTCTCTCTCAAGTACATTTTTATTGCACTTTCATACGTGTCTCGCAACTAAAGTACATATGATTTTATTATTTATTTTGTCAAGTCCAACATATTTCTACTGGCTAAATTTTGGCACATGCAATGCAAACCTATTCTCAAGATAGGGAGCAAAAGTTTATAAAGCTAATCAATCTCCTTGCGCAAGGATTTTTACTCTACAAATTTATATTTTTATGCTACATATATGCTAACTTGTTTGACCAAGAGGCAGAAGTCAAATTGAAACTTCTTACTGGTTTAAAAATTAACTGTCAGCATAAAGTTTGTAGCTGGAAATACAAGACGAGCTAATTAAGCTCATTCTCTTATGACTCATGTAGTCAAAGTTCCGCAGCAGTTCGGATCTAATTTTCTATCACTCAAGATGGGCATTATCACCATTCAAGCAATCAATCGCTTATTCGACAGTTTTGCTACAAGCATATAGTTTTATTAAATCGCTCACTCAGTAGTTTCGCCACGAGCATATAGTTTTATTCAATCAATCATTTGGCAGTATCGCCATCCGAGCACTTAGTTTCAGTTCAATTGCTCAAGTTCGGCATTTTTTCCATTCGAGCATTCAGCTTCATTTCAATCGCTCAAGTTCGGTAGTATCGCCATTCGTGTAACACCCCCTACGTCCCCATTGGAAGGACACCGGAGAGCGCTACCGACGCTCACTCGCATACATGCACACATACGCTAAGCTGAAGCATACATTCATACATAAAAACATACGGAGATACAGCGAAAATTAAAATTTTAAGCAAATAGTAGCTGAACATACATTAACTCACATACATACATATAATCATTCAGCGAAAGTACAGACGAAAGATAAAACGGAGAAATAACTGAAAACTTAATTACAATAAGATCCTTACATATAACTACATATACAAAGGACTACAGAATTACAAAATCCAAAATACCGAAGCTGAACAAAATACAAAACTTCTAACTCCTAGGTGGCCGACCTTGCAGATGCGTGACTTGAACGGAACCAAACCTGCCACCTGCACGGGAAAAGAATCCGTGTTAAGCGATAACGCTTAGTGGGGAGAACACACGAGCAACATGGACGGCCATTCGCAATGGTCGTCAAAGCATAACACATTCATAATCGCAAATGCATATAGTCCTAACTGATAGATATACATGCTTGCATAAAAAGTCATGCATTCAGAAGATCATAACCACATTCATGTACACATTACCTGATTATTCTTTCCATTATCATAATTATACGGTTACCATATTTTTATAATCATACTAAAGCAACCAAAGCAGATAGGATACCATACAGGATACAAGCGATATCATGCAATTACACATACAAATTAACTTTCACTTACCGAACTCACGGGCATCAGATGTCAGAGATTTCACATGCATAGCTACTAATTATCATGCCTGAAATGTAAACACCTGACCACACGCCGAAATCACTACCCTAGGAAAAGCTAGAGAGAGAACACATAACATAACACAATATTTATAACATTCCATGGTCAAGAGTACATTCATACGTATCTTGATTCACATACTTCACCATAACAGTCAATAGCACCAAAATCACGTTCATATACATGCTTATTAACCATAGCATTTAGTAATTCAAGTTTACATTTACATACCTATTAATTCATATGCTTATAAACATAACTAATCGGATTCACATGCTCATCAGCACAACATAATAAACTATAACCATGGCATTCAAGAGATCATGATCACAGTTGTACACCTTTCAATTCACATACTTATGTCCATGACTGATTGTATACGAACACATTCATAATATGATATATGTTGATAATCATGTACGATACACATGCTTGAGTCACATTCAATCCGTTCAGAGATTCATAATCACATTCGAGTACATAACTGATTCACATGTCTAGAATTATACTTATCCAAATATCACATTCTCTTAATCATATCAGATAAAACAAACAGGATACCTACTGACTCAAAATAGTGGATAACGAAACAACTGACAGTACCTTGTGGGTACGAATCGAATACAGACATCACCTTACGGGTGCGAATCGAATACGGACATTACCTTACGGGTGCGAATCGAATACAGATATCACCTTACGGGTGCGAATCGAATACAGACATCACCTTACTAGTATACAGTTCATATTAAATGACAATGTGTACAAAAATCCATAATTTAACATCCCTAAATCATGTGAAATAAATAAGTTTCTATTGCAAAAACAGGGTAGGTCACGGTGGTAATCATATTGGTTGCCACCGTGACATACCAAGGATCTCGACAGAATGCAAGTTTGGGATACCTCACGGTGGTAACCCATTAGGTTGTCACCGCGACATACCCAGACTCAACAGAATGCACTTTTGGGGTAGCTCACGGTGGTAACACTTGAGGTTATCACCGTGACATACCCACTGTCCAAAACAAAATGCTATTCCTCACACTTTATCATATCATTCATACCACCTAATTGTACATTTATATAAATACTTACTTACCCCGGTTTGCCACATTATGGATCTCCATTTAAAAGAGGAATTCATAAGCTAAAAGCATTAAATCACATTTATCATTATCATATTATATAATCACTCAAATATCCACATGAACCATAATAGCATCATAGATATCTTGCATACTAATACATTCTATTAACATTTATTATCAATGCATGCATCATATAATATTGTTAGGCAATTACTTCAATCACACATTCACTACTCATATCCCATATATATATATTTCATTAAACAAATTCATTTCATGTGATGTCTTTCATGTGTATATAACTTAGATCTTAAGTCATACCTATGCATACTTGTTCATATCATACAAGTTTATATAGATTAAAGTATTATAATGCTCAATAATGTCATTAAACTTGACTTGATTCTAATCCTATACATACAATTACACATCATTACTTCATTAGTTTGCTATTAATCTTAATCCTATTCATATTTATTTTCCAAGTGATAACTATTCTTATACTCATTTAATAGTCCTAAACTTGCATCAGATAGATCCTAAAAAATTTCGGTGGTAATGAATTTGGTTACCACCGTGAGGTCCAAAACCAAGCATTATGCCTAGCATTTCCATATGTCATGGTGGTAATGAATTTGGTTACCACCGTAACCTACCAAAAATTTGCAAAACAGAAGCTAGAATTCAGGATTGTTTCACAACTCCTTTTTGCTCAGCCCAAAAGGACATCTAAAAGACATTTTTAGGCAATACTTCCTTCTTAACATTTGTTTCCTAAGATGTTATCTTTCAAATGCAATAAATTTCAGATCAATTGGACATCTGTAGCTTCAGATATGATCTAAAGAACCTATAGTGCTCCCCTGAACCCGGCTAGAGAAGATAGCTCTAATTCTTGACCACTTTAGGGACACTTAGAGTTAAAATTAGCTCAAACTTATTTCTCACACATTTGTAGGAATATATCTTAGCTTTCCAACGGCACTAGTTTCATACCATTTGGAGTTCTACAAATCCCAATACAGCTTAATAACTGAAAAAAGGTCAAGTGCATTCTAACCCAGTTTTTTACCCAAAATCTTATTCACATGCACAATGAACAATTTAAACCAACACTCACTACAATCATCATATATCATCAACAACACATTCAAGAAACTCATATCACACATGAATGTAGTAAAATTCATATATATAATAGAGAGTTTCCCAAACCTGGAAATCAAAGATCCAAAGTCACTTTTCTAGCTTCTATCTTCAATCCTTCCCTTGCCCTTAAGCTTCTTCTTGCCAATCCAAGCTCGCACAAACAAAAACCCAGAAAATTACTCATCCAAACCCAATTTACTCAAACAAAAACCAAGAAGAAGAGGAGGAAGAAACTCAAACGCAGGAACCCTAAAACCTAAACACATACTTCTTTAATCTTGCTCCAAAACTCAATCAAAATCACCTCTAAGCAAAGCACAAATCCCAACCAAAAGAGAAGAAGAAGAGAAAGCAGAAAATGAAGAAGAGAAGAGGAAGAGGAGGCGTGAGAGGGAGGGGAACGGGAATGCAAATTCTGTGTTCTCCCTCTCTCCTTCTCTCTCTCTTTTCTTCTTTTCACATTTAATGCCCAACAACCAAGTCCACTTGGCAAGCTCTCATTGGACCAACAATCCCACTTTGACTTTATGCACTAACACACCATGCAACACATGCACCATAGTGGCTCCCTCAAATCAATGACTTAAATTTCATGGTACCAAACTCCACTCACACCTAATAATCTCTTATAAAAACTTAACATCCTGAGTACCATACTCACAAACCACTAGATCAAACCACAACAAAACACCCTACATCTATACACCTCATGCACACCAAATAATTTCCCCCACTTAACTTATTTAATTAATTACTTTGCAATTAAATCCTTATCATCAAATTCACTCATGCACAAATTACCGAAATACCCTTCACTTATCCAACTTAGCTTGACGTTTCTGACTAGACCCGATTTGGGGTGTGACAATTCGAGCACTTAATTTCATTTCAATCGCTCTAGTTTGGAAGTTTCACCATATGAGCACTTTTATCCTAATCGCTCAATTTTGGTAGCTTTGCCATACGGGCACTTAGTTTCATTTCAATTGCTCAAGTTTGGAAGTTTTACCATATGAGTACTTTTTATCTCAATCGCTCAATTTTTGCAGCTTTGCCATACGAGCAACGTTCCATACTAAATCACTCAAAATCGACAGTATCGCCAGACGAGTATTTAGTTCGATTTATCTTATACATTGCTAAGTTTGGCTATACTGCATTCAAGCATTTGTACAAGCAAAATTATTAATAAAGATATTTGTTCATTCAGAAGATGTTCGACATAATCGCCATTCTAGCACTTAATTCATTGTTAAAATTGCTCAGTTCGACTATATATTGTTACAAAATCTGTTCGGCATTATCGCCATCAAGTATTTTCATTATTTAATCATTTGGTTCGGTTGCATTGCCATGTGATCGTGTTTCGCTTTTTCGTTCAGTCTAGCAGTTTTGCTATTTCGAGCATTTGTTTCTGATTAGTTTAGTTTATTTGCAGCTTGGAACAATTCGGACGAACGATGCGTAGCTTATTACTCGAAAAGTAATCCATTTTGCCACCCAAGTACCTATCATAAATATCATACACGAGAAGGGAGACTTATGATAACCGAATACTTGACTATGGAGTCCGAATAAACAAGCTTATCGGAATATTCATCCTGCAAGGAGTTCGATTGCTCCATATAGCTCGGTATCTGAATATTACTCCAAGAGTTTTCTCTGTTTAGGACACTTTCACAGTCCTTAAAATACTACAATTCCACCATAACGAAAATTCTAAAATTTATCTTATTTGATCCTACAAATCAAGAATCAAGAATTCTTCCTGATTCCTGATTTGCGACTTTATTTTCTATTCAAACTCTGTTACCAAACTCTATAAATAAACAGGAATCCAGGCATGAAATGATTTCAATTTTTATTATTAATTCTTCTAAATGCTTTCGTCAAATTACTAAATTGACTATCGGAGTCTCCCTTATCGGAAATCCGTCATATTTTTTTTATTTTCTGGTGACTAATTCAAAATAATTGTCCAAAAATTTTGACTGTCATCATTTGTGTTACAACTTTACAAAAGAGAAGGGAAATAGACATTAAAAAAAAAAAAAGAAGTTAATTTCTTTTATTTATTAAACAGATATTTGAGAAATATTATTTTGTAGGAGAAGGTCCTAAAAGCTAATGGCGCATAGGACAAGGATTACAAAAGCACTGCCCACTAATACAGCAGTTTGGAAAACCATTGCACACTTGTTTGCAATCTATTATCCCTGGACATCGCAGCTTATATGCTTCTACTTCTCCTTCCATCCTCATCAATACACCTGCCCATTTACACATTTATTCATCTACACAATATATATCATGTTTATCATCTAAATCCAACAAAACTCATTCCTACTTTCATTATTTTGTGGAATTTACAATACAAAATATTTTATTATCATCTAATATTTAAAAAATGCCCATGCCATTATTACATTGGCTTATATTTGCTCCCACGGTTAATAATATAACTTACTTTTACTTTTGTTTGTAATGATGATGGTAAAAATAGACATTTTTTTCATATTTCCTATCAATAAAATAGTTCATTAATTTTTACTCTTAAAGCATGTATAATGGTTGGGGACAAGTGGGAATTAATGGTTGGGGACTAGTCCCACTTGTATGACCTCCACTTTTGTGCACCACATCATAAAAAGGAACATTTTTAAAAAAGTGGAACATTTTTAAAAAATTGTTAATAATTTTGAATTATGCTATTTAATTTTCGGTTTCGATAAAAAAATGTAATATTTTTTGTTTTCTAATTATTTCATTTGTAAAGATAATTTTCAAACAAAAAAAATTGCAAATAGTGTAAATAGTAAGGAAAAGGAAAAAAAAAAACAAACTAAGGATAATTTATTTTTAATAAATAATCAAAAGAGTATTATAAATTTTTTTAAATTCACCCTTTAAAAATATAGAATTCATTTACAAATTTCACGTATTTTAATAAAATTTAATAAAAGCATAATAAATTTCAAATTGAATTCTTTCAATTCCTTTTTATTTATAGCAAAGATAAAAAATAGAAATTATAAATTCAATTCTTATTTTTTTATACCAAACATAAAAAATAGAAATTATAAATAAATTTTATAAAATTTTATAAAATTCATTTTAGTGTAATGTGATACTAACATAATGCTAAATTGAATCCTATAAAAATGGAACTAGTCCCATCTTTGTACATGCCCTTAATTCTTATACTTGTCAACATTCGATTGCCACGTGTACAAAGTGAGATAAGTAGAAGTGTAGAACATATTTCAACTCCACAATGGCCAAAGTGGTCATTTAGAGCATTTACAACGGTGAGTTTTAAGTTCCATTTTCAGAGGAAAAATGAAATTCAGGTGAATTCCATATTGAATTTCATTTATGATTTCACATGATTTTATTAGTAACATATTAATTAAATAATTTTAATAATTATTTTTAATTATACAATATAATTTTCAGATTGGATTAAAAGAATAATATTTCAATTTTTTGAATTATTTTTATTGAAAATTAATTTGGATATTTTTTGGTGTAAGAAGGAATGGATTTGCTTATAAATATTTTCTTGAAAGAAGAAGTAAATTGTGTATGGAAATGATTGGAAATTTATTAGAGAAAATTTGAGAAATAATTAAACAAAAAAGTGAAATATTTTTGGACTCAACGGCAATTTTTCTTTGGGAGGATTGGCCAATGGATTAAATCTGTAAATTATACTGACAAAGAAAGATCTATCCCCTCGCCATTGTAGATGCTTCACAGTAGCACATGAAAGTCTATAAATACCTTAAAAGGAGGGAACGGTCTCTCTTTGTCGGGAAATGAACCGTTCCCTTGCACCAATCCATTAGAAAGACTTAAATAAAATATTAATGGACCGATTAATGCTAGATTAATTGATTCATGCTTAACCCTAAACTTTATTCTATAAAGCTCTAATAAAAGTGAGATTTAAATAGAAAAAAAGAAATAAAATAAACTCTGAGGAAAGCATACAATACACATACAAGTAAAGAAAACTAACCAAGCGCAAAGGCGAAGAAGAAAAGCAACAAATGAAGGTTGAGAGAAAGCCTTGCCATTGTTTTCCAAGAGACAGTTTGATAGAGGTTAAGTATTATGAGAAGGTTGTTATAATATTATATAAGAAGCTCCTTGGCTTTGTGAATACATTTATTTGGAACTGCTCATATCCTGTGAGGATATCAATAAGGAAACAAATATTAGATTTCTATTTCAATTCTTCTTAACCTGCCAACAAACGTTTGGTGGCATTAATGGCTGTGCTTTGCGGTAATCATTGCCTTCATCTATCTACCCACCCGTGAGAGTTCGATTTAAAAAAATATATATTATCACTAAATTAATTTTTTTAAAAAAAATTATTTCAATAATTTCAAAATAAATTTTGATTCATGCTTTCTAACTCAATTATTTTTTTATAATGTCAATAAAACATTTTAAAGATTTAATTATTTTTTTACATTAACTATTCAACATAATTTTCTTAAAAATTAATAATAATCATATCAATATTGATAATTTACATATAAAATAACAATTTAATGATACAAATAGAATATTTTTCAAAAATAAAATCTGCATTGATGCACATTAATACCCACCGCATGCACTTATTTTTTTCTAATTCATACAACTAAATTATCATTTTAATAAATTTAAAATAACATTTAATACACATTTTATAACTTTACTCTTCATTTATTATCAAAAAAAAAATATTTAATAACTGGATTAATATTTTTTTACTCAATAAATGAAAAGCATTTTGATCCATTCAGTAAAATTTTTAATAAAAAAATTAACAAAATCAATAATTACCATTGTAGTGGAAGGGAATATTCACCATTGCTAATTAGCTTAATCAATGAATTTGCTCTTTTTTATTACTAAAATCCATTTACCTCTTTTCTACAACAGAAAAAAAAAAGCCTTTTTTCCGCAAAATTATTCTCTCTTAGAAAATTTAATTGATTCCAAATTTTAATTTATGCAACTTTCCATCAAAATTACATTTTAATTCAAAAACTAAGGTGTCCTATTTTATATAATTTTATTAAGATTGGTGGTTGAATTCCCAAGGAAAAGGGAACTCCATTATCTTAACCATTGCCAAAGTAAGGTGTTTATGATTATGCATGAAAAATATCAACCTGAATTAACTACAAAAATCTGATAAAATAATAAAAAAATTATATTAACCGTTAGGGCAACGGTTTTGTGTAGCAACTGTCCAACCTATCTTCTACAAGAATCTACATATAAACAATTTCAAAGAGATTAATCAGCTTATAAAATAATTATATTTAAGCAATACGAAGTTATTTAACCAAAAGAAAAGTAGTAATTAGGTTACATGGTTTATATCATCTCAATATTTGCAAGAACTTGGAAATCTGGATAATTAATTTAATCATTTAAATGAATTATGCTTTATTCTCTAAGGAACTTTCAAAAAATTAAAAATTAGCAAAATTCAAGTCAAACCATCACAAGAAATTGTTATGAACATAATAATATTAATTAACATGACCTAAATTATTGAGTTAAAAAAAAAATTAGAAACCGGATCTGAGAAAATTCTACTTCAAGAAAATAAAAATCTGTTGAAATTCTACAAATCCTTATTCATGTAAATCTGTTTAAAGAGATTAAATCCAATAAATTAAGAACTTCTCTAGGACCGTAATTAACTGTGGGGAGAGAGAGAGAGAGAGAGATAGAGAGAGATTAATTTTTATAAAAAATAGAAAAAAAAAAGAGTGAAAAGGTACAGAAAATCTAACCATGCTGCATGTGATCTAAGCATTTCTGATTTGCCAGAAAATAATTCACTTAAATTCAGTCCTTGCAGGCTTTTACCAAGATAAGCAAAACTCCCAGTCTTTGACCTAAAAATCAATCAATTCCTGCAAAACAAATTTAACCCACCATGGCAAATGCAACAAAAAAATGGCAGAAAAATAATTTCTGTACAGATCAAAATTAACAAGAATTAATTAAAATTTGTAGAGATCAGAAGAAAAGTGTAGAGCTCCCTTCAATCCAAAGAAAGATCTAACAAATAGGTAATAAAGCTCCTGAGATATGGAAGCCATAACCCTATCCCAATCTCTAAAAGTTTTTTAATTTAAGAGATAGAACTTTGGGATCCATAGATTAGCAGCTCAAACTACCCAGCAAGATCCTCTTTTGGACTTCAAGGAGCTCCACTCTATTCTTACCATACATAAACCCTAATAAAATTCACAGATCCAAGAATTTCAAGAATCTATTTTCCTTAAAAAAACAAAATTCCTACATATAAGGAGCTACCAAGAAACTGATCAGTTCTGTCTGAATCTTATCTACTAGTTCTCCGAGCTCAAATATCTCAAGTTCAAGAAAGAAAAAAGGAAATGGGCATTAAAAAGATGGAAACCCTAATATTCTTTTTCTACTCTGAACTTGCCTTTCTTTAGCCCTTCTTTTATAGCCGTCCACATACTCAAATCTAAGGATCAAAACCCAAAAAATTTACCCATCTAAACCTAACCCTAATCTTTGTTACTACTGAAAGCAACCTGTGGGACATAGCTACCTCACATTTTCTTTTTATTTATATTTTTAATATAATTTATTTATTATGCTAAATAATACTAATAATAATGCCTCTCACCAAGAGGAAAAGTCTCTTGGGAATCACGTAAAATTGTTCATAGTCATAGATTCCTTCTGCGGAGTCTATTGATATAATCAATCACATGCCTCGTTCTTTATTTTAAGAAAGAATTATTGATATTTTGCATAATTTTGTAATGAAATTAATATATTTAATGTGATTGTTTAGAAAACTGCGTCTTCCATTATTCATAGGGTGGGCAAATGCTCCACTAGAAAAAAGGCATTTCCACCTGTAAAATCTTTTTACATTCAAAGGAAAAGGCCACTCTCTGTGATCAATGGCTGGAAACATTTTTGCCTTTTGGAGCATAAATAGGTGCCCTTTTTTATTAGCTCATAGACTCTATCCATTCGTATTTTCGCCATCAAATTAAAATAAATAAATATATATATTTACATATTTTAATTACATTTAGTTTTTTGCCTTCAAATTTGATAATATATGCGAATAATATATTGAATGAAGCTGAATTTAGCTGCAATATTTAGAGTTGAATTTCAAGATTTTTATTTTTTATTGAATAATTTTTATGAAGTTGTTAAATTAGAAGTGGTTATAAAACTATATTTTTTTAATGCAAATTAAACTTTCATTAATATAATAAAAAATACATTTGAAAAGTACAAATAAACTTATAAAAATTAAAAATATATGAGATACTTAAAATAAAAGAAGTTGTTAAATTATATTTTATTTTTTCGACGCAAACAGTGAATAATGGTAACATGCGGTAGGCAATCTAATTTTCAACAGAAAACTCCATCCATCCATTCAAAGGTAAATTTTCATAACGGAAAACAACAATTTCAAAATTTGGAAAACAAACTTTCATTATAAAAATTTAAAGTGTATTCAAGTTTAATTAAAAAAAATAGATCTAAACAAAAATTTCAAATTTAATAAAAAATTCAAATCCGCAAACAAAAATATAGAAAATTTCAGATCTGATATTATATAAACAAAAAATACAAAAAAAATCAAAAACAAATAAAAACTAACTCAGATATATACAGATCTGTGTTTATTGGAACCAAAAATACAAAAATAAAACACAAAAGATTTCAGATATAACACAACAATCAAAAAACGAAAGAAAAATACAAAAAAATACAAATCTGGATTTTTTGAACCAAATAACACAACTAAAGACACAAAAAAATTCAAAAAAAATAACAACGAATAAAATTAAAAATTTATATCTGTACTGATCTGAAAATTATTATAGAAAAAGTAATAAAAAAAGAAATGTGAGGGACTGCTGCCTGAAAATGAAGTGACTGTAATCCCAAAATTAGGTTAAGAAATTGGTGGTTACGTGAATAAGAGAGAGAGAAAGAGAGAGATAGGTTAATAATATTAGTTAGAGTTTGGTTATAAAACTATATTAATTAAGAAAAAATTAAATTGTAGTTGTTTTCTCAAATGTTAATTATGTTATAAAAACAAAAGTGATAAATCGACTTATTGAATCTCAAAATATACTATATGTTAGATGTTGTTTAAAATGACGGTAGAATTTCAATTCTAGAGGGAAATAAAAGCTATTAATTTTATCCAGAAACTATGTAACAAATATAGAAACTAACATAACGGATTTTGTAATATATCCATTGGTTTTTTTTAACAAATAGATTTTTTTTTTTTTAACAACATCGGATGAATTGTTTCGTTGTCCCATTCACTAATAGAGTTTTTTTTTTTTAATGCAAATTAAACTTTCATTAATATAATTAAAAATATATGTGAAAAATACAAATAAACTTATAAAATTTAAAAATATTTAAGATGTATAAAATTAATGAAATTGCTGGATTATATTTATGAACTTTTTCGATGAAAACAGTGGATAATGGTAATATGCGGTCCGCAATCTGATTTTCACCAGAAAACTCAATCCATCTGTTATTCAAACGAAAACTTACAAAAAAAAAGACAACCAAATTTTCATAAAATAAGACAACAATCTTTAAATTTGGAGGACAAACTTTCATTATAAAAATTTAAATTGTATTCAAATTTAATTAAAACAAAACTAGATGTAAACAAAAATTTCAGATTTGATACAAAAAAATCCAAACTCGAACATAAAAATACAGAAAATTGCAGATCCGAGGTTATAGAAACAAAAAATAAAATAAAAAAATAACCCAAATCTATTTGAACCAAAAATATAAAAACAAAACACAAAAAGTTTCAGATCTGACGTAATAATCTAAAAATAAAAGAAAAAACACAAAAAATTTCAAATTTAAGTTTATTGAACTAAATAATACAATCAAAATATACAAAAAAAATCTAAAAATAAATAATAAATAATAAATAAAATTAAAAATTCAGATCTATATTAATCTGAAAATTATTGTAAAAAAAAAGCAAAATAAAAGAAAATAGATGAGCAGCAGCCGCCTGAAAATAGAGTGACGGCAGCCCCAAAATTAGGTTAAGAAATTGGTAGTTATGAAACAACATTTCATTAATTTTTTATTGAATAACTAATTATCAAGTACAATGTTTCAAGTTTATATAAACAGTTTAATTTCAAAATAAATTAAATAATTTTGAGGCAATATTTAAGTAATGTTAAAGCAACAATAGACTCAAAATTAGTATTAATCAAGAACTCTTGAAACTCGCGTAAACTTCACACTAATAACTATGATTATTGCAAAAACTATATTTAATATCTTTTTATTATATTTTATGTGTCGTTTTTGAATAAAATTAAAATTTTATTTATACGATACTTTTAGAATTTGATATATATGTGTAAAATCAGCACATGCTGGGCCACTTTTAGTACAATTCTGTAAAAAGTGTGGAAGGCCATTAATTCGAGCCGACACTTACTGTATCATTTTTAGTACAATTCCACCGTAAATGTGGAGTCAGTCAGCAACTCTAAAATTCTAAATAAGTTTAGATGATTATATTTCAAATTTCTTTTAAAAAATAAATTATTTTAAAGAAAAAATCCGAAAATATATAGGGTAAAAACTAGAGAGAGTACAAAGAAATGACGTGCAGAGGCACAGTAGATGAAGTTGAGCTGCGCGTGATCTAAGCAGTCCAAAGTATCTGATTTGTGATTGAGCAGAATTGAAATCCACTTGATCAATCCAAATGCTCGCCACACCCCATGTAATGAAATTGCAGAAAACTCCAATTCTTGACCTGAAAAGTTAATCAATCCCTGCAAAAGAATGCCAAAATGCATCATAATAATTGCGTAAAATAATCAATGCCTATGGACATACTTTCAACTGATCAACTCTATTACTATGGTAAACTGTATTAATATGGTCCAATCGCATATACAATGTTTATATAGGTTGTAATCAGTTTATTATGTGTTTTTTTTATTTATATAATTCTATTATTTTTAATGATAAATTTGATAAATTGATTAATAATTAAAGTAATTTTGATCCAAATATATTTAAAGGATAAATATATACCATTTTTAATAATTTAAAAATAAATTCAAATCATTTTCTTTATAAGTATCAATACTTTCTTTTCATTTTTCCTATATTATAATTCATCATTTTTTTAATAATACAATCAACCAGTTATTTTTTACTATATTCTTATTTAATATTTTTTATATTAAAAAATATTAAGTAAAATCTCATATTTATATTTTTAAATGTACTAAAATATTAAAAATTGTGCATATTTACTTTTACGATAACAAATATAGATATTTTTATTGATAGATAATATGAAAATATAGTTTATATTTATCTTAAATTATTGAAATATCTCTTAAAGTATTGAATAAAAATAAATATGCATCATTTTAAAATTTTGAAATACTATTTATCATTTTACCTTACGAATATATAGAAGATGAAAATAGTTTATTCAATTTTTAATCTCTATGTTAAAAGTTAAAATAAAGCTCGAAAATGAATGGAATTCAATATAATAAAAATATAATAATATAATTTTCTAATTTATGCAAAAGTAAAAGTGTGGCGAAGTAAACAATGGAGACAGAAGCTGTGACTTTTTTGCCTCTACCAAGAAAAATCCATTGGAAATTGGCATTTATAATCATAGATTCCCACTGTGCAATGTAGTGCTACTCACATGCATTGCTTGCTTTTGCTTTGACACCAATTTTCTAATTTATTTTCTGAATAATTATATTGAATTTCATGATAAAACAACAGTACTTTCATTCAATGTGCTTTAATTACTTTGATGTTTAACTGTCTTCCATTATGGGATAGAAAATTGAAAGGCCTTTCCACCTGTACAATCTTTTACATTTCCCAAAAAATTATAAAAAATAAAAATATTTTAGTCTCTGCCATCTATGGCTGGAAATGATTTTCCACCTGAGATTATTTTTTTTTTTTCTAATCAATAGCTATTTTATATTTAATCAACAACCGTGTGTGAGGTACTTTTAAGTTTATATTACGTTTAGATTAATTACAGTTCGAGTCAAAAAAATTTTTTTTTTACGTGGGAGATAAAATTTTAATCTTATATTTTAAATAATTGCGTACGCAAAAAACGATCTCGTTTAAACCTGAAAAGTAATTTGCTAACTCACATGTACCATTAATTCGAGTATATATTTATTAGATAAGATAATTAATATTGAATTTATATGTTATTTTAAATTTTTATTTAATTTGAATTTTTAAATTTTAATTTTAATATATATTGAAATTTAATAAAATAAAAATATTAGTTTAAAATTTTAATATATATTAAAATTGATGACAATCCAAAATTCATGAACTGCCAGGTTGAAATAGTTACCTGAAAACAAATAATTTTGATGGGTTTTCGATCTACAATATTCCGACGGTTAAGTTAGAAAAATTGAAGATAATATGGTGTAATAATTGTAAAAGAATCAAGAAAAAAATATACATGGATTTCCTCTTTTATAAAGTTAGAAATCAGTGTTGGAATAAGAATCATTTTTCGCGTATGACAGGTATTTTCAATAGAGCTGGAGCTGAAAATCCTAATTGGAGTAGGATTCGGATTCTGAATAGATAAGAACACTTCCTGACCAGACAAAGATAATTTCCATTTGGATAAGGTTGAATAACTGATTAAATAAGGATTATCACGTAAAAAATGCGTTACAATATAATAAAAGTACTTAAAAGGTTCCAATAATCCTGATAGTCCCGGAAGACGAGTTATTTCCGAACTTATGGATGATACCGAACTGTTATTTAGAAATTTCAGCTCGGCTGTCCGCGCTCAAGAGCAAGGCGCGACCGAACCTTACGAAGGGTGATAGGGTAAAATCGAACTTGTTGAATAAGTCGGGACCGAATACCTTAGAGAGTGTCCGATTATCAAAAATGATATTTTTATTTTATATAAAAAATAAAAATTTAAGAATTCTATTTGACCAAATAAAAATTCAATGATTTAAAATTGAAAATGTATAAATATAGGAACCAAAAAATAAGTTTTGCCTATTAGATAAGATTATTATCATGGTCATGGAATGGACCCTTTCCTACCTATTCTCAATTTTGCAAATAAATTTCCCATTTACTTTATTATTCTTAAATTGAAATAAAACAATACAACATATTTTATTTTTATCTATTTTTCCCAAGCTCCTAATGATAAAAAGAGTCATTTTTAGAAAAGGTTTTGTTCTGCTAAAAATTATCACTTATAAAATTGAGAAAAAAAAATCTATGTAGTTATTTTTAATGTTATCCAATGGTACATAAGTTGAGAAATTGGGGCACGTATTGAGTTC
The DNA here is from genome assembly GCA_947683425.1 of Excoecaria cochinchinensis. Taxonomy (NCBI): domain Eukaryota; kingdom Viridiplantae; phylum Streptophyta; class Magnoliopsida; order Malpighiales; family Euphorbiaceae; genus Excoecaria; species Excoecaria cochinchinensis. Next base: position 11,514,888 of record CANTUQ010000050.1, read on the forward strand.
GGAATTCGAATACTGCATTTACTCCCACTCTCTTTCCTTACCCTGCAGATCCATGGATTCGTAACTTTTGACGGAAAGAAAAATATATAATTTTCATTATTATCATCATTATATTAATGTCTTCATGAAGGGAAAAAAATAATTATATTCTAAAAAGAATATAAAAAATGATATTATATTCTATTTAAATAATGTATTATAATATTAAAATAATTCAATCATTATCTTTTCTGAAAAAAATAATTTATTATATAATTTTCTCCTCCCCATCCAATATGGTAACTTTTATTGCTATAAAATCATTAATGATTATCAAATTTATAAAAAATCATTATAATTTACTAAAATATATTTTTATTAATTTTTTTATATATAATTATATATTTTTATCCTATTAATTATTTTACTTTTGTCCATACATAATAGTAAAATAAAAAAATACATAATTAATATTTTTTTATAAATATCTTAATTAGGGATGATCATGGATTAGTTACCGGTCTGGTTAACCGGTTCATAAACTAAAAAAATCAGTTTATTAAAATCAATTTTTTAAAAATACTAACGATTAATCAGTTTGTTACAATTAGTTAATGAGTTTATTGGTTCGATTTCGGATTGGTTTTTCAGTTAACCGCATCAATCGATTTTTTTTGTTCATCCCTAAATAGAGATGATCACGGGAAGGGGAATGGGTCCCCGTCACTTGCTCCATATAATCCGTTACAATTGGTTAATAAGTTATTGGTTCGATTTTGGATCGATTTTTTGGTTAATCACATCAATCGATTTTTTTTGCTCACCCCTAAATAGAGATGATCACGGAAAGGGGAATGGGTCCCCGTCACTCGCCCCATGTAGTTCGTTAAGTTAATAAGTTTATTGGTTCGATTTTGGATCGGTTTTTCGATTAACCGCATCAATTGATTTTTTTTGTTCACCCCTAATTAAGGATGATCACAGGGCGAGAAATGGGTCCCCGTCACCTGCCCCATGCAATTTCAAGGATTCCCCGTCCTCGCGCCCGCTTGGAACATAGGGAAAAAATCCTTCACATCCCAGCCCCGATGGGGATCCCTGACACGAATCAAATATATTATATAAAATTTACTTCATTTTTTTTCAAAAATATCATAAAATTCAAATGCAAATTTTAATAATTAATAACTTAAAATTAAAAACATTCCTTACAATTCAAATACAAATATTTATAAACATCCCATACAATTCAAATTATAAAATATTATTCACTCGTTAACAATTGATAATTTCACTTAGACCACTTCCATCCCGACGAATATCAACCTGAAATATTGATTAATCAAACATAACAAATTAGTTATATATTCATATATAGATTTAAAGTAAATTGAAATTGCCAGCACCACCTTGCCAGCTGATATCATATATTGATAATTTATCAATAGCAAGTCTCAACAATTTTAAGTATCATTTGCCACTATTTCACCCGATATCATAGAATGAATCCATCTCAATTTCTCAAAAAGTTCAAGTTGTCAGTTACACTTTTAATGATGATAACAATTATTATTATAATATTCAAAATAAATGCATTTATAATTTACCTCGTCATCTACATCCATATCTTTAATCATTGTATAACACTGTGAGCAATTGGAGAAGAACCTCAAAGTATGAATTATTATATGAATTATTATTTATAAGTTATTATTATGAACTATAATCAGAAAAGCAAAGTCAATCATTAAATTCAATTATATAAACAATTTTCATATGCCTTTATTTGAGGCCAATATTCAATTTTGTGTACACATTAATGCTTTAACCGTGTCAGCATATAATCTACTATGATAAGGACTTGTAAGCCTTGCACTTGTATTGAAAGCTGATTCAGAAGCCACAGTGGATATCGAGATTGCCAAAATATCTCTTGCAATTGATTACAATGTCGGATACTTAAGAGCCAATTTTTACCAACTCAGTACATCAAAATCATATGTGAGTGGATACAATTTCTTTTCCAAATAAAAGTCTAATTCAGTGTGCATACTATCACTTTGAGACTCGGAAGAAGTAACAAATAATTCAAATTTGAGCGTACAAGTCGACCCCACATTATGACTTATTAATGATCGAGAAAAGTTGCTTCTTGATGATTCAACTATAACACCACTTCCACTTGACTTTGAATTTGATAAATATTGATCTGTTGGGTTTCCTCGGAATAATTAACATTAAACGCAGCGGAAAAATTCGAAACCCGAAACAGGATTCAAGTAGATTCGATTGATTCAAAAAGGAAGAGATTGAATTACTAACCTTTAGAACGAAATAACTCTTTAATCCGGACTGAAGACGCTGCCTTTACGCGAACGTCCTCTATCGGTATCCACACGCACGAACAAATGAGCAGGAGTCGCAGGGGTGCTAGCTCCCTTGAATGCGAATGGATTTCTTTTCTTTCTTTCTCAAAGAATAATGGTGGCTCTGTTTTTCTTTTTCTTTCTTTCACAAAGAAGAACGATGGCTGTCTATCTTTTCTTTCTTACTTACTGATAATGAAGAATGCAGCCACTCTAATCTTTTCTACGTTAGAATGTGATTAGTGTTTTATTTAGGGTTAAACTCCTTTTTATTAACATATATCCCATATATAATTGTATATATATTTCAAATCCTTTTCCTCTTAGGAAAAGATAAATGAGGATATTATCTCTTAATTTAAAATTAAGATATAATATATATATATACATATATATATATATATATATATATATATATATATATATATTTATTTATTTATTTATTATTCAAAATAATAAGAAATAATATATTAATACATATTATTATCTCATATTCAAAATAAGAGATATTTATATGCATAAATATATATATATAAATATGTAATTTCGAAATTAAATATAAATACCGATATTTATATTTTATTCCAAAATAACCCAATAAAATCCATTCTGTTCATTTTGCTCTTGGTGTGTGACCCAATAGGTTTATATTATGTTGGCAGTGGGCCTAATCCCATAAAAGCCCACAAGTCATAATTGGTCTCTAGCAAGACATTATGACTACCCAAATAATATAAATATCGTTAGTCCGATTTTAACCTTGCAATAGAACATGTTATTATCCTTTTTGTCACACGATATCTTGTTCGAACATAAGTCATGGTCCATGTCAAATTTAAATTGTTCAAACATATAATTTCTCGATCACCAAGTAGACTGATAAATTCAAATGACATTGATCACACTATCAATTCATTTGAGCACGACCATGCATTTTACAATCCTACTTATCGAGGGACCCAATAGATATCTCTCTCATTAGAGAGGGACAAATTCCATCTTGATTATTCACTTTCCTCCGCATAATTCTCATTATGTCCGATCATAAACTTTATAATTATCCGATTAAAGATAACGTTTGATTATGTCAAAACATAATGATCCTTATGTAGGAAACTATGATAACCTCAGGTCATAGGATTCAATAACATATATATTATAAGATCATTTATGACACTATCCCATGAAGTGATCTTATAGTGGGTCTATCCAGTACTTTTGTTCTCTAGCAAGTACCTATAGATTTGATTTATATCAACATATATATAATCATCCCATGATTATCAATGCAAATCTATACTAGTCTTAATTTATCTTTATGCCCTTTATTGATAAATGACCAGGGACAACATGAATAACGTTGTTATTCATAAACATTACAATAATGTAACATGCCAATAATATCAATACGAAGAAAACCATTATATAAATGAAAAAGTAATGATTACATCAAGGTCCAAATGCTTGGCCTAGGGCATAACCACTAACATGATCAACCAAATTATAATTTTTTTTTTTAATATTCTCAACCTCTATTTCTGCCATTTCATCTCCATACAAAAGAGGATAATAATACTTCAAAAACTTAATCTTGTATTTAGGATCTAAAATTGTCGCCACACCCATAACACCATGAATTTGAGACTAATATTTGTCAAATTTTTTAATCATTTTGGAAGCCATAACTTCAATTTAAGGATTCTCACAAGTAACCCATTGCATCAATTCTATTTTAATCTCACATACTTTTGGAAAAAAAAGATTGGTAGTAAGATATTTTGTCCTAAAAAATATTTCAGTAATATCAAAAAATATTTTTAACTTCTCGTAAATTTTTGCAGCAATTTCCCACTCTTCATGCATAGGGAGACATCTGTAAAGAGACTTCATTTGTTTTAATCGTTTAAGCACATCTTTGTAGCAAATAGCCATATCAAGCATCATAAAAGTAGAGTTTTATCTAATCTTACAATCTAAAATCAGTTTTTTAGTGAAAAGAACTCTCAATTGATGGGTTGTTTCCTCAAACCTTTCATTTCTTTTTTAGGAGTAGCACTCCAAAATGCAATACTGTCTCGAACCTTTTCAACACAATTAGGAATAATCTCTAAACTATCATTGATAATCGAATTCAAAACATAAGCATTACAATGCACATGTAATAATTGTCCATCCAACCAAAGATTATTAGGTGATAATTTGCTCAAAATCAAACTAAACGTTGCATCATTTATCGAACAATTGTCTAAAGTTAGTGCAAATAACTTGTTATCTAGAATCCAATCCATTAGACAATTAGACAGTACACCATAAAGTACATCGGCTGTATATGGACATTGCACATAAATAAACCTAATAAGAAAAAGATAAAATATTATTTGATGCTATTTGTTATTAAAATTTGTAAATAAATAAATATGCAACAACATATTATACATTTATAATTAAAATAAATAAAAGTAGTACCTAATAATTCGACTTTGTAAAGTCCACAAAACATTAATGAAATGTGTTGTAATGGTCATAAAATCTTTATTTTGATTGTTGGACGTCCACATATTAATTGTGATTGCAAATCGACTATCAATCTTTCCAATCAGCTTTATAGTTTTTTTTCTTGATCATATATTTTCAATATAGTCCTCCTCACCGTATGTCTACTCATCCTTTTGAACATTGGTTGAATAGTTCCAACATTTTTTTTTTAAAATATTTATGTCCAACCATTGCTAATGGATACTCATGCACGATAATTATAGTTGCTAGGTCTTTTCGTGCAATCTTTTCATCAAAAGTGTATGTCCCAATTGAAACCCTCCCTTCATTATCTACCTTAGATTTCAAAATTGCTTGTTTTATATCTCTACTCTTTCTTAACAGACATGATCCAAAATGACCATATAAATGTTTAGTCCTATTTTTTGTATCCCCTCCTAACTTCTTTCCACAATAGTTGCATAGCATTTCACTTATCATCAATCTTTTGCCTCTTAAAGTCATTCCACACAATTGATTTCAAACACCTTTTGCAATTAAAATTTGTTTCTTCACTTTCATTTATGGGATTAGTTTGACTTGATTCAACAGGAGCCTGTGATTCAAATTGTGCCCTAAATTGTTCACTATTTTGTTGTTGATTAATTGGTTGTTCAATAGATTGTTCACCGTCATCCATGATATTACAACTACTGCAGCTAGAATTGACATGAAAATAATTGATTCAACTTTTAATTATGTTATTTCCCACCTCTTTAATTCTCTTTAATTCAACTTTTTGGTTATCATTTGTCAAGCTCTCTATTATAGATTATAAAAACAGAGGAGTCATGCCTTAAATTCTTAAAAAAAATAATTAAACTTCTCAAAATTAAAAGAATAACCAAAATCTAACGGCATGAAAAAATGATATAAGAAGGAAGAAGACCCAAAAGATCAAGAAGAGAGAGACTATCTGGTGACCGAAAGAAGACAGATCTGTGGGAGACCGGACAACGGCAGAACTGGTGATCTCGGTAAAGGGATGACCAAAGAGAAGAAAACGGTATAGTGATGACTGATGACTGAAGAGAAGAAGAAAAATGAAAGAGTTAGGGTTTTGCCCTATTTAAATATAATGGCATATATATCTAAATAACTAGAAAACCAAAGATATTAGTGGTATATTTTTCGGGTCAGGGAAGCCCCGCGTCCTTGCCTCGAATTTAAAGTTGGAGATTTTTTTTTGTCCCTGTACCCGCGGGAGAAAAATTGTGGGATTCCCTACCCCATTCGGGTCTGGTTCCCACCGAGGTCGAATATTTTCCACCCCGTGATCATCTCTATCCCTAATCTTAATCCATGATCAAAATATAATTTAGGAAAATAAAGGAAGAAGTTTATTTTGCTAGCCTAACAAGCTTTGAAATTTTCTACATAATCTTCACTATAGAAAAAATAAAATAAAATAAAAAATTCATCTTCTCAATCTGAATTGATATCAACACACAAAGAGATAGAGAAGAATTTTATCCTTCTCCTTGAATTAATTTGATCATAAATACTATCTTTTGTCATTGATTATTTTTATGATAATATGGAAAAGTCTATAACTTTAGGAAAATACACATTGAAATTATGAAACATGCCAAATAAGAATAAAGAATTAATTATTCATAAGAACTTATTTTCTAATGTATTAGGCGTAATACATAACTAATTTCTGTAATTTATATTATTTGTCGTAATTATGTGCTCATTACTTACCAATTTTAGCCAATTTGAGATTTTATGGATAGCTAAACACACGTAGGGTGACCTTTTTTCAGGTCAATGTGAAGTATCCGTATGTGATATAAATTTTAATACATGTATTTTTTTTTTATAATTATTAGCATTATTCAGTTTGAGCTGGATTGATTTATTATGAATGTAATTTTTTTTTAATATTAATTTTCATCATTCACAGGATTCAAACTCAAGACTTTGCTTAAAGAAAGAAAATGACAAATCATTTGGACCGATCAATATTGGTTATTTTATTTCATTTATTAGTGTAAATAAAAAGTAAAAATGTTCATTTGAACAGTAAGGTAGCAAAAAATATTTAAGAATAGACACTATATACTATAATTTTACTATACACTCAATTCATTAGTGAACTGTTAAGACGTTCTCGATGCAAGGAGGGGCTTAAAATAGAAAAATTCAGTTAACCAAATTCACCATTGCTGATTTAGGTTGCTCAATAGGCCCAATTAGGAGTGTTCATGGGTTGAGTTGGGTCAAATTTGGAATGGGCCCAATCCAACCCAATGAATGTGAGCATAGATGGTTTGGTTGTTAAAAACTAATCCAATTCAACAGAATTTAAAACGGTTTGAAGCTATTAAAAATGATTTGAAATACGGTTTTAAGTGGATTAAATTTCTTTATTTTTTTTCTTTCAATATCTAACTTTTAGATTGGTGAAAAAGAAAATTGCAGTTTTTATTTTTATTTTTATTTTTTATATAAATTTAATACTGTGAATTTTAATGATAAAAATATGATTCTAAAACCTTATGAACTGCACTGCAAATTATATTTTTTTGTAAAAAAAAAAAATATGATTACTTGCAAGAAAATTTTGACTATTCATTAATAATCCGAATTGTAAGTAAAATATGAATTGCAATTTATATTTTCTGTGAACAAAATATGTTAGTAAAAGAATGAAAAGGAAATTATTCATAGCAATTCTGGATTCAATTATTTAAAAAATAATTCCATTAATCTTAACTTGTGGTTATTAGAGACGGACAATGTAGTATCGTGACTTTTCTAAACTGGATGGATGATGTATACGTGGCCTTGTTTTATATATATATTTTTTTCTATACGTCAAAGTTCAATTGTCTTGGTGCATTTTTCCATACGCGGGGAAGAATTTTCTTTTTAAAATAGGGGAGGGGATAGGCTATAATAATAGTTTATTAGAATTATAAGGAAGAAGGAAATAATGCAATTTAAAAGATATTTTATTAAAAGATAAATACTTACCCTCTCCTTTTTTAATATGTGTCACTTTTATTATTTTTATTAAAATTAAAAAATATTAATTAAATTTGAATTTTAAAAAAAATTGAATTATTAAATGTACAAATTTAAATATAGCTAGTCAACTTTTATTAAAAATAAAATTAAATTGAAAATAAAAAATTAAATTGGCGATAACACAGTTGTAGTTCCCAACCCTGCTCTTCTTATTGCTTCAACCGTCTATGGATTTTGAATTTGATAGTCTAGGTTTGTTTCCACTTCCATTGTACCTTCTAGAACCTTGACAACCACTGCCATAGAAGGTCTTCTTGTGTGATTACTTTGCAAGCACCAAAGTGCAATTCTCATTATCTCCACAGCTTCTGACTTATTCTCAATGCTAGGTTCTACTATTTTAAGCAATTGACCCTGCTGTGCTTTTGTCATGAAAACGGGTAGCAAATGAATAAATTCCTCAGGCTTAGACCTATCTATGTTTTTCCTTCCGCAAACTACTTCCATAACAACTACGCCAAAGCTATAAACATCTGCCTTCTCTGTTGCGATTGAGTGAAACAATTCAGGAGCCATATAACCAGGAGTTCCTCTCATTGTAGTAGGATACACTCGGCTTTGACCCCTTTGAATAAACCTTGACAATCCAAAATCTGATATCTTAACATGCAGGTCCGAGTCCAACAATATGTTTTGCGGTTTGATATCCAAATGAACAATTCTCTGCCTACAATCATCATGTAGATAGGCGAGCCCCTTGGCTATTTCTAGGATGATTTTCCTTCTTGTTTGCCAGTCTAGAGGTGGTCGTTGACGTTTATGGAAAATCCAACTGTCCAAGGATCCATTGCACATTAACTCATAAACTAAAAGGCTATGCTGTTTTTCAGCACAGAAGCCAATTAGCCTTACCAAGTTGTTATGGTGAATGCTTCCTATAGAGTTCACCTCAGCCAAGAATTCCTTTTTCCCTTGTCCTAAAGGCTCCAACTTCTTCACTGCAATTTTCTGTTCGGTTTGCATGCTTCCTTCGAAAACAGACCCAAAGCCTCCTCCTCCAAGCTTATTATTGAAATCCCCAGTGGCTATTTGCAGTTCTTTATAAGTAAATCTCTTGGGTATTCCTGCTAGTTGATTCAAGTAATCTTCCATACCTTCCTCTTCGTCTCTTTTCTTCCTTGAAGGTACTATGATGATGAATAAGACAACAAACAAGAAAGAGACCAGTAAAAGGAAAAGAGGAGCCACAAACACGGACATTATTATATTGATTATTAAAAGCAGGATAACAGCGGACAAAATCCATATCTTCTTTGTCACTTGAAAGGCCATGAGAGATCGATTTGCTAATCAAAGGAGGAATATTATTGTTATCTGTTCTCTAATTTCTATAGTTATACTCGGCGAAATAATATATTAGCTCAATTTCTGTTTCCATTAAGCATTTGGTGGACAGGTATGGTCCACAAGTTTTAACTCCCGGGAGCATAGACTTATATATATTTTGAGTACAATGCTATATATTATAGAATTTAAGTATATTTTGTAAAACCATATAGGTATAGTGATATTTTTCATAAATTAATTGATACGTAATAGTCTGTAATAATTATTTATTTGTCAACAGAAAGTAAACTTAGACGATAACAATTTTGAATCTTTTAGTTTTGGTGTAGACTTGGACTTTGTCGGATCAAATTATTGGCAAAGCTGGTAAGTGAGAAGAACGCGGTATTGCCTGTGACATGAGCTACTATACTGAAGTTAAACAGTCATGGAAAAGGAAGCCAGTGCAACATTTTCTTTTATTCATTCAACAAGGGCCCAATTTCTTTTATACATATATATATATTTTTTATAATAATTAGTACTATTCAGTTCGAGTTGGATTGATTTATTATAATATAAAATTTCAATATTAACTTTCATCATTCACAATATTTGAACTTAAGAGCTTGCTTAAAGAAAGAAAATGCCAAACCATTTGGACCGATTAATATTAGTTATTTTATTTCATTTATTAGTGTTAATAAAAAGTAAAAATGTTCATTTGAACATTAAAGTAGCAAAAAATATTTAAGAATAGATACTATATACTATAACTTTACTGTACACTCAATTCATTAGTGAACTGTTGAGACGTTCTCGATGCATGGAGGGGCTTGAAATAGAAAAATTCAGTTTAACCAAATTCACCATTGCTGATTTAGGTTGCTCAATAGACCCAATTAAGAGTGTTCATGGGTTGAGTTGGGTCAAATTTGGAATGGGCCCAATCCAACCCAGTGAATGTGAATATAGATGGTTTGGTTGTAAAAATCTAATCAAATTAAACAGAACTCAAAAAGGTTTGAAACTATTTAAAATGGTTTGAAATACAATTTCAAATTGATTAAATTTCTTTCTTTTTTTTTTCTTTCAATATCCAACTTTTAGATTTGTGAAAAAGAAAAGGGTAGTTGTTTTTTTTTTTTCTTTTTTATATAAATTTAATACTGTGAATTGCAAGTGATAAAAATATGATTCTAAAACCTTATGTGCAATTTATATTTTTTTTGTAAAAAAAATATGATTACTTGCAAGAAAATTATGACTATTCATTAAAAATCCAAATTGTAAGTAAAGTATGAATTGCAATTTATATTTTCTGTGAACAAAATACAATAAAATAGTTCTATATTAATATTTCTTGTAAGAACAAAGCCATTAAGGATCTATTAATTGACAAAAAAAAAAACAAAAAAATGAAAAAGAAATTATTCATAGCAATTCTGGTACTTCAATGACCATATCACAAATGATTTCAATTTTCTTTTCCATCAGTTTTATTTAATCTACTGTCATTAAACTTACACATTAATGATTCAATTATTAAAAAAATAATTCCATAAAAATATCTTAACTTGTGGCTATTGGAGACGGACAATGCTGTAGCTGTACAGAGTACTGGACTGAATGTTTACCATTGTCGGCCAACTTCTTCTACTATCAAGACTTTTCTAAACCGGATGGGTGATGTATACGTGACCTTGTTTTATAATTTTTTTTTTCTATGCGTCAACGTCAATTGTCTTGGTGATTTTTCCATACGCGGGGAAGAATTTTCTTTTTAAAATAGGGCATAGGCTATAATAATAGTTTATTAGCATTATAAGGAAGAAGAAAATAATGCAATTTAAAAGATAAATACTTATAAGGCATTTCATCTGGGTCCTGATAGAAGAGATGGCGATAATATAGTTGTAGTTCCCAAAGCTGCTTCTCTTCTTATTGCTTCGACCGTTTCTGGATTTCTAATTTGATAGTCTAGGTTTGTTTCCACTTCCATTGTACCTTCTAGAACCTTGACAACCACTGCCATGGAAGGTCTTCTTGTGTAATCACTTTGCAAGCTCCAAAGTGCAATTCTCATTATATCCACAGCTTCTGAGTTATTCTCAATGCTAGGTTCGATTATTTCAAGCAATTGACCCTGCTGTGCTTTTGTCATGAAAATGGGGAGCAAATGAATAAACTCCTCAGGCTTAGACCTATCTATGTTTTTCCTTCCGCAAACTACTTCCATCACAACTACGCCAAAGCTATAAACATCTGCCTTCTCTGTTACGATTGAGTGAAACAATTCAGGAGCCATATAACCAGGAGTTCCTCTCATTGTAGTAGGATCCACTCGGCTTTGACCCCTTTCAATAAACCTTGACAACCCGAAATCTGATATTTTAACATGCAGGTCCGAGTCCAACAATATGTTTTGCGGTTTGATATCCAAATGAACAATTCTCTGCCTACAATCATCATGTAGATAGGCGAGCCCCTTGGCTATTTCTAGGATGATTTTCCTTCTTGTTTGCCAGTCTAGAGGTGGTCCTTGACGTTTATGGAAAATCCAATTGTCCAGGGACCCATTGCACATAAACTCATAAACTAAGAGCCTATGCTGTTTTTCAGCACAGAAGCCAATTAGCCTTACCAAGTTGTTATGGTGAATGCTTCCTATAGACTTCACCTCAGCTAAGAATTCCTTTTTCCCTTGTCCTAAAGGCTCCAACTTTTTCACTGCAATTTTCTGTTCGGTTTGCAGGCTTCCTTCGAAAACAGACCCAAAGCCTCCCTCCCCAAGCTTATTCTTGAAATCCTCGGTGGCTATTTGCAGTTCTTTATAAGTAAATCTCTTGGGCATTTCTGGTAGTTGATTCAAGTCATCTTCCATACCTTCCTCTTCGTCTCCTTCGTCTCTTCTCTTCCTTGAACGTACTATGATGATCAATAAGACAACAAACAAGAAGAAGACCAAAACGCTCAGTAAAAGGAAAAGAGGAACCACAAACACGGACCTGATTATTATCATGATTATTAAAAGCACGTTAACAGCAGCCAAAATCCATATCTTCTTTGTCACTTGAAAAGCCATGAGAGATCGATTTGCTAATCAAAGGAGGGGATATTATTGTTATCTGTTCTCTAATCTCTCCAGTTATACTCGGTGAAATAATATATTAGCTCAATTTCTGTTTCCATTAAGCATTTGGTTGACAGGTATGGTCCACAAGTTTTAACTCCCGGGAGCATAGACTTATCTTTTGAGTACAATGCTATATATTATAGAATTTAAGTATATTTTGTAAAACCATATAGGTATAGTGATATTTTTCATAAATTAATTGATACGTTAATAGTCTGTAATATTTATTATTTGTGTACGGAAAGTAAACTTAGACGATAACAATTTTGAATCTTTTAGTTTTGGTGTAGACTTGGACTTTGTCGGAGCAAATTAATATTGGCAAAACTGGTAAGTGAGAAGAACGCGGTATTGCCTGTGACATGAGCTATTATACTGAAGTAAACAGTCATGGAAAAGGAAGCCACTGCAACATTTTCTTTTATTCATTCAACAAGGGCCCAATTTCTTAACTATATCTGTCTTCTTTCCTACAATTTTATCAATTTCAGCCCAACCTATGCCATCTTAACTGCCAATGAAATTTTCTATAAAAGTCTTGACCTCACCCAAGAGTTATTTTCACTTTTTTTTTTTAAATTTATATATATATATATATATATATATATATGTATAAACTCACTCCCTCCCATAACACTACAAGAAAATGATAAATTAGTATTCGCGACGGAATTCCATCGTTAATCCAAAATAGCATCAAAAAATGGCGTCACTATCAAGACCATTGCTAAATTTTGCTATACAATAAACATTTCCGTCACAAATTTTAGCAATGGTATGTGCTATTATGTTGCAAAATTAGCGATGATATCACTTTTCGGTCTAAATTAATGGAATTTTTAATTTTTTAATTTTAATTTATAGAAATTTTTAATTTTTTATTTAATTTTTAATAGATAGAATCATCAAAAGTATTAAAATTAAAATAGACAAAAACAATATAATTGAAAATGTATTAATGGCATTTTAAATTTCGATAGAAATTGCATCTACAATTATTGTAACAAGAATACTTTTCCAAAACATATAATCAAAATTTTATAGCTCCATACCATAAAATGATAAACACGTACTAGCAATCGGTTAACAAAAGTTAAGAATAAAAACAATTACTTTAATAACTAAAACAAAACATTGTTCTGTGCCAATCTCTAAAACAATCAGAAAATCTGGGCAACATGGATGAAGCCATTAAACCAGTGCTCGTGTAAGAATCCTGCACACAAAGGATCACAACTAATATGACAAAACCTTCTAGGAATCTCAGAAAGCGCAACAGCTTGCAATTGTGATCAATACAAACAAATAATAGGAAATATTATTATTAATGGTGATAACTAGCAATCTCATCTTATTGGGAAAATAATAGAGACCAGAAACTGCTTATGAATATTGTAGAGGGCAAAGCAAAAATAAAATAGAAAATTGAAAAAAAGAAGAATATGCAATCAACAATAGAAGTCACGATCTCTGATCAAGTGTATCAAATTCATGGATGCGACTAAGTTTGTAAAGCCCATCAAATGACAGGATAATGCTTCATTTGAGTTTGGAGAACGTTCAACAGCAGTTTAAAGTCATATATGCTTAGAAAAATATACGGCATATCCTCATGAAAATTGAGACTTCTACCCAATATAAATGTGTAACTACTAGCATATATAGATATTTATATATAATCCAGAAGAATGTGTATAATGTAGAATGAAAAGGTTTTACAGACAGACGACCTTCAAAAAATGAACTGCCAATTCAGCCTGAAAACCATCATCCATCTGAACAAGTGCATGATCAGGTTTATTGCGGAGCAATTTAATCCTCATAATATTTCCATAGAGAGAAAATAGATAGAAAAGCTTATCTTCCTCTACTCTCTGCACAAAAAAGCATTTTATCATTAGTATTGAACGAGACAACCAGACTTTGAAATTCACAGAAGAACAGAAAAGTTAGATATAACTTACATCAGGATTTAAGTTGGACCACAGGAATCGTGCAGCTATCATTTTCCCTTATGAAAAAAAAACCCTCAAAAAATCATTCCAAAAATTGGACTAGAACAGCCATAAGAATGAGAATGCTAATAATCCACACAGCTACATCAACAACTGAATATGAAGACATTTTGACTATGTTCAACTCTATGTAAAATTCCATTTCTAACACTATGAATAACAGATATAAAGTCGTTTTAACATTTCAACAACTTATTCTAGTAAAATATAGAAGGTTAGATCCTCCTCTGAACTGAAATAAAAAGAGGTCACAAAAAATTTAATATTGGGAATCAATTAAACAATAGAAATGACAAGTTGATATCTGGAAAAAAAGATATAGAAGAGGTAACAGCTGACAATAATAGCAGACATATCCTGAATGTTACACATGGGTTATAACAGTGCTTATACCATGTCCTGAGCACCACCCACCCGTGGATATGCAACTGCAACAGGAAAAAAAAAATTAATAAAGAATGAGTTGCAGATCGTTATGTAGCATCCAAAATCAACAATTCCCTTGCTCCAGCAGCAATACATACACAGAAATCACCTTGATAGTTTCGAACTTTTAAAGAGATCAAGTTCAAAATGAAATCTTCTTGATAGTGAATCAAGATGAAATCACAAATAAGATAGTCACAGTGATTGAAAAATGAATATTATTCACAATTCATTTTTGTTTTGTCTTTGTATGCGAAGTGGAGTCTTGTTGATTAAGTTATTCAATAAATAGAGTTGAAGACTCGGTATTTTGAGCTATCACTTGTACGGTATTATTTATAAGCAAAAAGATATACGCTCCGAGTGAAAAGTAGAAGAATACCGTAGTATGTGTTTCATACCACATGTGCGAATTACGACCGATAAAAGTTATAAAGTTAATGATATCTAAATTTTGATATTATATGGGACCCTAAACATTATAAGTAATCTTATTTGATACGCTTAAAACTTTTTGTCTGATTTCAAAACTTGAATTTAATTATTGTATATTAGAATGTTGCCGAAGGGTCATGTATGATTCGACTTAAATGAACATTTCTACAGAAATAAATTAAATAAAAGTTGAGAAAGTAAAGAAAAAAAGAAATATCATTGGTTTTGAATTATCACATGAAAATATATATATATTTATTGGTCTGCCAATTATATTTTTTCTAAATTATATAATATAATTATGAATATATATAAATGATTAAACATAATGAAATTAAAGATTATAAGTAATTTTATTTGATACCCTTAAAACTTTTTGTCTGATTTTAAAACTTGAATTTAATTATTGCTATATTAAAATGTTGCCGAATGGTCATATATGATTCAACTTAAAGGAACATTTCTAAAAAAGCAAATTAAATAAAAGTTGAGAAAGTTAAGAAAAAAAGAAAATCATTGGTTTTGAATTATCACATAAAAATATATATATATTTATTGGCCGGCTAATTATATTTTATCTAAGTGATATAATATAATTATGAATATATATAAATGATTAAACAGAATGAGATCAAAGGCAAATAAAT
This sequence comes from Excoecaria cochinchinensis, assembly GCA_947683425.1. Classification (NCBI taxonomy): domain Eukaryota; kingdom Viridiplantae; phylum Streptophyta; class Magnoliopsida; order Malpighiales; family Euphorbiaceae; genus Excoecaria; species Excoecaria cochinchinensis. The sequence goes on from CANTUQ010000050.1 coordinate 11,530,729, forward strand.
GTGTGATAAATGATTTAGAGTACTGTATACTAAAAATAACTTTAAAAGGTTATACTGTTCGAGAAGTTATAACTCCTAATAGATTATAAATAATTAAAATCTCTCGAAATATGTACTGGTCGCACAACATATATGCGAAACATTAATTATTTGCAGAATGAAACTTAATTCCGTTATGTATGAGTTAGAGATATAAGAATATATACACCTGTAATGGGTTATATCTATTATTATTATTATTATTTATTTTTATTAATTGTAATATAATAGTAATAAATGAAATTTTGTGATTGGTCCAATTAATAGAGGGTAGTTAAATAACTATCTCTATTACCTATAAATGAAGTTGTGTAAAAACACAATTTATGGGGGAAAATCATAATTGATCAATAGAAGAGAATTCTAAATGGAACATGAACAATTTTAAAAAAGGTACATATATATATTGTGATTTAATGAAAATAGTTTTTCATGTGTTAAATAATTATTTTTTGATTAGTGTTAATTAATTAAAAATCTTGAAAAATTGATTTTATAAAATTTAGTGTTATGTAAATTCTAACAAAAATTGTGCAAATGAAATAGGCTGTGATTTTGGAGGCTTGTTACTGAAAAACATGAATGATCTAAGAAACGGATCTGCATTTCCATATTCTAAGTGTTACTGTAACCCATCCAATGTTGAGGTGACAAACATAAAGTGGGCCAATTCTTCGCAAGGATCTTCAAACTTGATTACTTTTTTAATACTCTGTCCATGACGTAGATACAGTACTAGTTTCCATTTTCATTGTCTAAGAATAGCATAATACTCACCCCAAGTAAACATTGATCACAAATTCAATTTTTTTTTTCTAAAGCTCTAACCCAAATTCTGTTATAAATGCAGCCAACTTAAATTTTCATGCTCCCTTCAGTGATGTTCAATGTATAATATGAAGGTTGATGTCATTTTCAATATACAACCCTGACAATTCTTTGCATAACCACATACAATTTTATGTAGAAACAAATGAAATTCATCTTCCATCCATTCAATGTATTTGAAAATTTCTAGCATGAAATCCATGACTTGAAATCTTTGAACACTTGTCAGATTTTCCTACATGGTTAAAAAAAGGTACAACACATGTATGAAATTTATATACATTCGAAAATAACGCATGGTGCCGAACTCCAGGGCTTATAAAAATCGAAGACATCTACTCCTTTCCAAAATCAGCATTGTAATGTGCACTGGATTCGAGTTTCTTTGCCTCATTAAGCTTCCTTACAGCCTCATTAAGCTTCCTTACAGCCTAATTTTTGAATCTTAAGTATTTCCATTCTTGATTGTTTATTCGGCAATAGAATCTCTATCTTCCTGTCTAATCGACCCTGACGTAAGAATGCAGGGTCAAGAACATCAGGTCTGTTTGTTGCCATTATCATTTTAACCTGCAGTAGAAAAACAGATGATATTATGATTTTTACATGTCACAGTTATCGCATAGGTGGTATGTAGAACTCATTTGTTGAAGAACATGTTAACATAAGAGAGAGAGAGAGTGAGAGAAAGAGAGAGAGAAGAGAAGCAAGCGAGAAAAAAAATCACATTTGTTACAGTTATAAGTAAGCCTTTAGAAATTCAATTCTCTGACATTATAACCCAAGTGCACACATTTCAGCAGTCTAATTTCATTTTTCAAGGGTTATGTGAAGAGTGTTGGGCACAGCGGATAAATAAAAATAAATTAGCAGAGTAAAATATAGACACCAGCAATTTAACGTGGTTTACCCAAAACGTTTGGGTTACGTCCACGGGACAAACTCCGAAAATATTTCTTTCACTAATAAAATTAATGGGTACAAGAGAGGAAAAATAACACAATAATTTTTGAGATAAACCCAAAATAGTGGCACACAAGTATTTCCCAAACTCACTATTTTGTCACTCCCCTTTTAGAAAAATATCCCAATAATTTTTCTAAAATACTTATCTCTCTCTATTTACAAAACTATCTCAATCCTTTTTCTTAGGAATGGAATGAATTTAAACTGAAGAACTAATGCCTATTTATAGGAAAAGTATACGCGTAATTTACGCGTTAAATGCGTGTGGACAGCTTATTGTGAGCTGTCCACCGCAGTTGCAATATTTGAAGGAAAAATCAAAGATTGCAGCCGCAATCTTTGATTTTTTCATCAACACACCTTTTTTTTTTATTTTAATTATGTGGGTACCACACTATGTGGAGGAAACCCACATCTAACAATTCTCCCCCTTCCGACTACATGGTGGGGGACTCCACTAATCCTGCTGCCAGCCGACAATACTCAAAATTCCGTCTTGGTAGAATTTTCGTTAACATATCTGACCCATTTTCTTCCGTATGGATCTTCTCAAGCTGTAGTAGCTTCTTCTCCATCACATCTCTTATCCAGTGATATCTTACATCAATATGTTTTGATCTCGAATGAAAAGAGGCATTCTTACCAAGATGAATAGCACTCTGACTATCACAAAATAGCCGATATTTGTCTTGCTGCAAACACAGTTCTTTTAAGAACTTCTTCATCCATAGCAACTCTTTACAAGCTTCCGTTGCTGCTATAAACTCTGCTTCAGTGGTAGAAAGTGCAACACACTTTTGTAACTTTGATTGCCATGACACAGCTCCCCCTGCAAAAGTAATCAGGTAACCAGAAGTGGATTTTCTGGAATCCACATCACCAGCCATATCTGCATCTGTGTATCCAGCTAACACAGGTTTATCATTTTCAAAACATAAACATATTTTGGAAGTTCCTCGAAGATACCTGAAAATCCATTTTATTGCAGCCCAATGTTCCTTTCCAGGATTTGAAAGGAATCTACTCACAACTCCAACTGCATGAGCGATATCTAGCCGTGTGCACACCATAGCATACATCAAACTTCCAACTGCTGAAGCATATGGAACTTTATCCATCTCTTCCTTCTCTTTGTCTGTAGAAGGGTTTTGTTCAGAACTCAGCTTAAAGTGAGTAGCAAGAGGACAACTAACTGTTTTAGCCTTATCCATATTAAATCTCTGAAGTACTTTCTCAATGTACCTCTCCTGTGATAACCACAATTTCTTGGCGCCTCTATCTCTGATAATATTCATGCCAAGAATCTGCTTTGCTGGCCCCAAGTCTTTCATAGCAAAAGACTTACTCAACTGCTTTTTCAAGTTGTTAATTCTGAAAACATTCTGGCCAACGATCAACATATCATCCACATAGAGCAAAAGAATGACGAAATCATCATCAGAGAATTTTTGCACAAAAACACAATGATCTGAAGTAGTCTTTTTGTAGCCTTGCTCCCCTATAACAGACTCAAACTTCTTATACCATTGCCTCGGTGCCTGTTTTAAGCCGTAGAGGCTTTTCTTCAACTTGCAGACATAATTCTCTTTACCTCTTTCTTTGAACCCTTCCGGTTGCTCCATGTATATTTCTTCTTCCAAATCACCATGCAGGAAGGCAGTTTTGACATCCATTTGTTCAACCTCTAGGTTAAGACTTGCTGCTAACCCCAGCACAGTTCGAATAGATGTCATTTTCACAACTGGTGAGAAAATTTCATCAAAGTCAACTCCTTTTCTTTGACTGAATCCCTTGACAACCAGTCTGGCTTTGTAACGTGGACTGGAACTGTGTTCTTCATGCTTAATCCTGAACACCCATCTATTTTTTAAGGCCCTTCTGCCTTTGGGTAACTTCACCAGTTCAAAAGTTTTGTTCTCATGCAGTGACTTCATCTCATCTTGCATGGCCTCAATCCATTTCTGCTTGGATTCATCATCTATGGCTTCTTGATAACTCTCAGGTTCTCCCCCTTCAGTAATAGTCACATACTGGTCACGAGGATATCTGGAAGATGGCCATCTTGTTCTTTCACTTCTCCTTTGTGGAGGTGGAGAAGCCATAGGTGTTGGTGCTGGAATATCATCTTGATCATCATCATCTTCAGAACCAACTTCTATAGGAGCATCATCATCATCAGGTGGATAAACCTGGTCTTCATCTCCAACTTCTCTTGGCACCGGTGTTGGAGGAATTAATTTTAAATCCGATAAGTCGCCATTGGAATCAGGAACATCCTTCTTCATTTTGTCAATATTTTCAATGGTCTCATCTTCAATAAATACAGCATCACGACTCCTGATAAGTTTCTTCTCAATAGGATCATAAAATCTATAGCCAAATTGATCTTGACCATAGCCAATAAAAATACACTGTCTTGTCTTGGCATCAAGTTTGGACCTCTCATCTTTGGGAATATGAACAAATGCTTTACAGCCAAACACCCGCAGATGATCATAGGAAACATCTTTTCCTGACCATACTCTTTCTGGAACATCCATCTTGAGAGGAGTACAAGGTGAACGATTCAACACGTGTGCAACTGTGAGAATAGCTTCACCCCAAAATCTCTTAGGTAACTTTGCATGTGAGAGTAGACATCGGACTCTCTCCATCAAAGTTCTGTTCATCCTCTCAGCTAAGCCATTCAACTGCGGTGTCTTTGGAGGTGTCATCTGATGCCGAATACCATGCTCTTTGCAGTAAACATCAAATGGCCCAATGTATTCTCCACCATTGTCTGTCCGGATGCATTTTAACTTCTTCCCAGTCTGTCTCTGAACTGAGGCATGAAATTCTTTAAAGACATCTAACACCTGATCTTTTGTCTTCAGAAGATATACCCACGTCTTCCTCGAATGATCATCAATGAAAGTCACAAAATACTGAGCACCACCAAGTGACTTTGGCATTGGTCCACACAAATCTGAGTGAACAAGATCTAACGCATTCTTCATTCTGGAAGGAGGGGAACTTTTAAAAGCAACTCTGTTTTGCTTTCCAACTAGACAATCAGCACATTTGTCTAAGTGTACTTCATCCATATCGGGCAATACTTTCTTCTTGGCGAGGCTTTTCATTGCTTTTTCTCCCATGTGGCCAAGTCTCCGATGCCACCGTTCAATTGTACTGTCTTTCTCCATGGCAGCTACTGTGTCGGTGGAGAGCTTTGCTTCCATTACATACAAAGTTGTATGATTTTCACCTCTAGCCACTACTAAGGAGCCTTTTGTAAGCTTCCATTTGTCATAAATGAAGGAACTACAATATCCCTCATTTCCAAGTTTGCGTACAGAGATCAAATTCAGGCGCATATCTGGAATATGCCTGACATCCTTCAGAATTAGTCTGGTACCATTCTCTGTTTCCAAGCAAACATCTCCTCTGCCAACAATCTTTGACAGGCCTTCATTTCCCATCTTAACAACACCAAAATCTCCAGGTGTGTATGATGAGAAGAATTCTCTACGGAATGTAGCATGAATGGTAGCACCACTATCAAGTACCCAACTGGACTCCTGAGATACAAGATTAATAACATCTTCATCATAAATGATATTGAATTCATCTATGATATTAGTCTGCTCGTCATCACTGCTATCATCTCTCTTCACAGCTCTGCTTCGGTTCTCTTGTTCCTTTTTGAACTTTCTACAGAACTTTTTAATGTGACCCTTCTTTTTACAGTGATGGCATTCAACATTGGCATATTTGTTTGACTTCCCTCTGCTCTTGCCTCTAGGGTTCTGTTCCCTAGACTGTCTCCTTCCTCTAGATTCTGCAACTAGAACATATGATTGTGATGAAGAAGATGAGGCCTGTGATCTCCTTCTCATTTCTTCATTCAGGATACTGCTTTTTACGATCTCCATGTTGACTACACCATTGGGCGCAGTGTTTGTGATGGAGATCTTCAAAGTCTCCCATGACTGTGGCAGAGAGGCTAACACCAATAAAGCAAATACTTCATCATCCAGCTTTACTCCCATTCTGTTTAGCTGATCCTGGATTCCTTCCATCTCGTTCAAGTGGTCTGGCAAGGAAGTGCCTTCTCTATATCTTACTTGCACCAACTTGGTCAAGTAAAATAATTTATTATTTCCCGTCTTTGAAGAGTACAACGTCTCCAGCTTATTCCACAATGTTCTGGCATCTGTCTCATTACAAATGTGATTGAACACATTATCTTCGACAAATTGTCGGATAAAACTGCACACCTGCTCATGGTCAAACTTCCACTCCTCATCGGTTTTACCTTCGGGTTTAGCTGTGGCAAACACCGGCAAATGCATCTTCGTCACAACTAGAAGATCTTTCATCTTTACTCCAGATGTGGTAGTTTGAGCCATTTAAGTAGATCATTCTGCTATTTTTTGCCTCTATTTAGATCGGAATTCGATGAACTTCTTCGATCTAAAAAAAATTTCTGACGGTGAATAGTACCCGTATACGTGAATAGTAACCGTATACGTGAACAGTGCCATACGTATGAACAGTGCCGTATACGTAAACAGTATCCAAGGAAAAATCTTTTCTGATGTGGAAGATCAGTCTATGCTGCAACCACAGAGCATACTAAGAAATAACCTTGGCTCTGATACCAGTTGTTGGGCACAGCGGATAAATAAAAATAAATTAGCAGAGTAAAATATAGACACCAACAATTTAACGTGGTTCACCCAAAACGTTTGGGTTACGTCCACGGGACAAACTCCGAAAATATTTCTTCCACTAATAAAATTAATGGGTACAAGAGAGGAAAAATAACACAATAATTTTTGAGATAAACCCAAAATAGTGGCACACAAGTATTTCCCAAACTCACTATTTTGTCACTCCCCTTTTAGAAAAATATCCCAATAATTTTTCTAAAATACTTCTCTCTCTCTATTTACAAAACTATCTCAATCCTTTTTCTTAGGAATGGAATGAATTTAAACTGAAGAACTAATGCCTATTTATAGGAAAAGTATACGCGTAATTTACGCGTTAAATGCGTGTGGACAGCTTATTGTGAGCTGTCCACCGCAGTTGCAATATTTGAAGGAAAAATCAAAGATTGCAGCCGCAATCTTTGATTTTTTCATCAACACACCTTTTTTTTATTTTAATTATGTGGGTCCCACACTATGTGGAGGAAACCCACATCTAACAAAGAGCACCAAAGTATTATACTGAACCATCAGCAACTTCAGATGCAAACCCCAACCTCTTCATGCTCACCAGTAAACTAGCTCAAAGCCTTTTGCTTCAGATAAGAACTACGCTTATGAAAGTTCTTATTGAAATTCGACAGATGGATAACATTATTATGCCTGAGCAAGGGCAAGGACTGACTGAAAGTGTGTTGATCATTTAGCGAACTAATTGTAAATCAATTCTACTTCAAGCCTTTCCATTGATCCTACGCCGTCCACCAATGACATCAATCTCATCCTTGAAAATGATGCAAGGCTAGAAAAAACAAAAGTAAATTTAAACACCAGGCGTCATGAATCTCCAAGGGAAAACCAAATCCAAAAACTGTACATTCTTACTTGGTGATCACGAGCATATCCAAACATTTCTCGTATCAACCTAGCACTTTCTCCAATGTATTTGTCAATGATAACACTTGAAACAACCTTCATCCAGAGAAAAAGAAAAGAAAAAATGTCACGAAGAGCAAATTGCAAATAAAAGAATGGAGTTAAGGGTCAACAGGAAGAAAATATTTGACCTTTAAAAAGTTGGCATCTATGTTATATACAACAGGATCCACATGTCATTGCAAGGGGCACACACTATTGGACATCATGCAAGATGTGGCAATAAAATAAGTAAAGACAATTAACAGTAAGAACTTTTCCATCTCTGTCCTGCTCCAAAAAAAGAAGCAGAACAACTTACCTCGCGTGGCAGAGATCGCATGATTGTAAGTGTAATCATATCGAGAACTACTCTAGTTCCAGCAGTCAGCTTTTCCTTGTCCACTTTGCTGCGGCAACGAACCACATAACGGGGGCCACTGCTTGCTTTAACAATTACTGAAAAGTAGAAGCAACTATTACTGTATCACCATCAGCTAACTTTTAAAGATACATGGGACAACAAACAAAGGAGGTGGCAGTAGAGATGAGATATGGAATCAAAGAGTAAAAATTATGTTGAAAATATGGCTACAAAATTATTTAGAATTAACCCAATGTGAATTGAAAAATTATTAGTAGCAGATAAAAAGAATAGTTGGGCTACAATATAAATTGAAAAATTGTTGGTACCATACAAAAAGAATAGTTGGGTTACAATATGAATTGAAGAATAGTTGGGTTACAATATGAATTGAAAAATTGTTGGTAGCACACAACAGGCATAGTTGGGCTACAATGTGAATTGAAGTGTTTTTTGTTGATTTTTCATCACCAATATGCCTATAAATACTAAGGCATATTTTGTCTCAAGATTATCTCTCATTTTGGTATGTGTTATACAACACTTGAGAATTCCTACCTTTAAGAATTTTTTTTAGGAATTTTGTAATACTCTTGTATTGTATATTGGTGAGATTATTAGGTGTAATTGGGTTTTGGGTTGAGAGTTAAACACTAACCATTTTGTATTCTCCATCCTTTTGTTAGTAAATTGCTTCTCTAGCCTTTGCCCGTAGACGTAGGCACAATTGCCGAACCACGTAAATATTTGTGTCTCATTTATTTCTCATTATTTTGTCGTTATTATTCCCAAATAAATATTCTTCTGCACGTTTCAATTTCCAACAAGTGGTATCAGAGCCGAGTTTTCTTTCTTAGTATACTCTGTGGTTGCAGCATAGGTTGATCTTTCACATCAGAAAAGATTTTTTCTTGGCCACTGTTCACGTATACGGTAACTAGCATATTTTGATCAAAGAAGTCCAGGATTCGTCATGGCAACGACAAAATTTGATATTGAGAAATTTGACCGTACTATGAGTTTCACTATGTGGCAAGTGTGCAATCTTGATTCAAAATGGTCTGCATCATGTATTATTGGGTACAGATAAATTACCCACTACTATGGATGAGGCAAAGAAGCAGGAGATGGATGATAAAGCCCTTGCTGCCATTCAGTTATGCTTGTCAAATGAAGTCTTGCGGGAAGTTGTGCAGGAGAAGACTGCTAACACTACAAAAAAAAGGGAATTAGCGACGGACATTTCCGTCGCTAATTCATTAAATTCCGTCGCTATTTACTTTTAGCGACAAAACGACTAACAGTCGCTAATAGCGCCGTCGCAAAAATTTTGCGACTAAATCATAAAACAGTCGCTAAAAATAGCGACAGAAAATTCCGTCGCTAAAAACAAAATATTCCGTCGCTAAATAACCCCTAAATTAGTTGCCAGAAATATTAAAAAATATTAGCGACCAGAAATTCCGTCGCTATTCCGCCGCAAAAATTATTTATTTTTTTTAATTATTTTTAATTTAATTTAATTTAATTTATTATTATTATTATTATTATTATTATTATTATTATTACACCAAAAATTTAATTTATATAAATAATAATTATGCAATATTAATAACAATATTATTAATTTAAAAAATATAATATTATAAAATTATATTAAATTGTACAATATTTAAAAAGCAATAATTTAATCCAAATAATGCTACAACAATACTATTAATTTAAAAAATATAATATCATAAAACCACATTAAATTATACAATTATACAATACTTAAAAGGTACTAATTCAAACTAAATAATATTACTTAAAATCACCACTAATAAGATTTTTCACAATATGCTAAAAAAAAATTAAAACTTTACAGTAATTTTCTAAACTATTTATTATTTATCACAAGCAGCAATCAATGATGCACATGCCTTTCATGTTGTTATCTTTAGCAGCATTTAATCAAACTCCAATACCTACAAATTTCCAATAAAATTTTCAAATTATTAGATATCAAAACATATAATAATTAATATAATCTCAATTTTCTATCAACATGTCCTATATTAATTATCAACACACTGTATAAATATTAATAATTCAACCAATACACTATATAAAATTTCCAAAAACATATTACCGATTGTTTACTGAAACTTACTGTCCTTTCAAGAATGTGAGACAATGAATTTAGAGAGGTGGATTTAAAGTTTAAGGACATCAGTACCCATCCAAGTCCCACAGATGAAATTTGACCCCATTGTGGACATGCCTCTCTCACAAATGAAAATGGTTAAGCTAAATTTATTGAATTTCTCCCTAACTTAATGGGAAAAATCTATTCCACATAACTCTATGATAATTACATATTGTAAATTATAAAGTAAGCAGGTAGATGCATCCAAAAATGTAAGCTCAAATAACTCTATGATAGTAAGCTCGAGTGGAATTTAATCTCAAAATATTAAAGGCCAAAGCACTCTTCTGTATTGAAAACTATTTGATAGTAAGCTCAAGTGTTATTATAATTATTTTTAATTAAACCAAGTTTTTAGGTGAGTGCATGAAGTGGTCAAATTGGTCCTTGTCTTGTGGCCACGTAAGAGTTTGTTAACAGTACGTGGCTAAGTTTGCTACATTTCTTCAGGAGGTAGTTAGTTTAATTTTCTTTAAATAGAATTCATAGTTTTTTTTCTTTTTGTATCCAGTATCAGACTTTTATAATACATCTCATTAGTTTTGTCTTCTTTCTACTCCTATTTTATTGTATCCTCTATAATATATATATTTTACATCAAGTGCAATAGATTTCCCATATTCCAGAATGCTAGCTCTCATACAAATTCATCAGATGTACAACTCGCCAGCTCTCAGTCCTTCCTATTTTCCACCACATTATTTGGTTTTTTAACATCAGTTTTACCGGAATCAATGATGGAAGGGTTTAGTTTAAATGTTTCACAAATGTTAGGGTCTTCTTGTTGCATTTTAAACAATAAGGTTCTAATTGTAAATTGGCCAACGTTTATCTCTTTAAACATATTGCCGCTAAACAGCCTGAGTTCTACACAAAACAAATTCAAGAAAAGAACTTCTAATTCTCTAAATTTAACAACAGTTGGCATATATCAAAGTCCATCCATTAAATGATCCAATAATTGGCAGTTATGTTAGAAAACAAATGTCAAAGATGCATGGCACTAGGAGATTGATACAGGGTTGTAAAGTATGAATCATTCATGCTAATTTTATATTCAGCAATTTACTTAAAAGTTATTCAGCAAACTGATAACAGTAAGATGAATGAAAGGTAGATGAATAAACGCACAATTTTGAATATCCAACAAGTATGTTGCACAAACTAGGGAATATTTAAATATCATCCAGGTAATGTGATAATTGGAAGGTTACATGCATACATAACAACCCTGAATTTACAAAATGAGACATTATGTAGAAGACCTAACTACTTGGTTACTGATATACAAATTCATGTACAATTCAGAAATAGGAAATCCAATAGTCAAGTAACTGCCACAAAGAGGAAAAACATGGAGCGAGAAAACATGTAGGCAGAGGCAACAGAGAAATTCTAAGATTATTGGGAAAAAAGGATATAAAAATTACAAGTTAGAACTATAATTAGCTTTATTAAGTATCTACAAGGCAATCAAATATCCTTCAATGGCATTCAATTTACCAATCTGACAAGGGTTGTTCACTTAGGAACAACAAAAGTGAATAACTGGAAAATATATATATATATAAGATGATTTGGGTCTAGATAACTATGAAGTTTGGTATCCAATACAACAAAAACAAGACAAAAACTTGCTACACACAAGAATTTAAAATAAAAATCAAATGCAAGGTGGAGAATACAAACCTGTCTTCAAGACGGCAGCAGTAAGTGATAGGAAGCGCCGGCGAGACCAGGAGGCGCTGTAAGGAGGCGAGGCCAGCAGGAGAGGCGTGGAGGCCAGGGGAGGCAAGGCGAACAGGAGATCCGAGGAGCAGGTGCTGCGAGGAGGTGACGCGACACTGTGAGGAGGCGACGCGAGGCAAATCTGATGCAGACCAGGATGCTCGGTGGTAGAGAGTCTCATCGGCGACGCAAGGCAGATCTGAGGTAGCACAGGATGCACGACGGCTGAGAGGGTTGGCGACGGCAGGCGAGGTGACGCGGTGGGCAGTCGAGGTAGCTATCCGCGCACAAGGGGCACCATCCAAACCGAGAATATGTATTTTTTGGCAAATGGGAAAAAGATGGAAAAAGGGTGTGTGATTTGAGGGTTATATTTATAGAATATTAATTTTTTCAAATAGCGACTACATTAGCGACTAAGACATTACCGTCGTTAAATTTAATTAAATATACTATTTCAAATTGCGATAGAAATTTTTGTCGCTATTTCGTCGCAATTTTATCGGTTAATATTAGCGACTAAAATTTAGTCGCTAAAATTTAGCTACTAAAATATTTTTCGCTAATTTAGTCGCTAAAATAGGCGTGACTTTTTCGCGGTAAAATTTAGCGACCAATTTTATTAGCCGTCGCTAAATTGCCTTTTCAATTGAAAAATTATGTTTTCGCGACTAAATCTTTTCTTGGTCGCAAATTAGTTGCAAAATAGAGACTAAATTTGGGTAGTCGCTAATTGCCAGTTTTTTTTGTCATGTAAAGACTTATGGAACAAGCTTGAGTCTTTGTATTTTACAAGAAATTTGACTACCAAACTAGTAGCTAAGCACCGACTATACACACTTAGTATGGCCGAAAGTACGCCTATCAAGACTCATATTGATGAATTTTCCACTATCCTGATGGATTTAAAAAATATGGAGATATCTTATGAAGATGAAGATCAAGCTCTTATGTTGCTTCGCTCACTTCCTCCATCCTACAAGCACTTTAGAGATACTCTGATTTATAGTCGACAAACTCTAAAGTTAGAGGATGTGAAAGAAGATTTATTCTCAAAGGAGCTCATTGATAAAGAGCTTGGAACACGTAATGATGGTCCGGCAGAAGGTCTACTTGTTAGAGGAAGGTCTACAGACAGAGGTTATTCGAGCAGTCAAAAGCCAAGATCTAGATCCAAATCTAGATACATGAATCTTATATGTAATTATTGCAAAAAGAAGGGTCACATAAAGTCAGACTGCTATAAATTGAAAAATAAGCAGCAGATAAAAGATCAAATAAAATAAAGAAAAGCCTATTAAAGCCAGTGTTGTTGAAGAAGGAGCTTCTGATGTTCTCTCAGTAACTGGAGATAGTGCTCAATCCACACAAAGGTGGATTTTGGATTCTGCTTGCACTTTTCACATATGCCACAATAAAAATTGGTTATCTACCTATGAACCTCTTCAAGGTGGAGTTGTTTTGGTGGCCAATGACTACCCTTGTGAGATTGCTGGAATTGGCACAGTCAAAATTAGAATGCATGATGGCGTGGTGAGAACGTTGACAGAAGTTCGACATGTTCCTGACTTAAAGAAAAATCTTATTTCTTTAAGTGCGTTAGAAGATTCTGGTTGTGAATTTACTGGCAAAAATAACGTTTTGAAAGTTTTAAAAAGTGCTCTTGTTGTGATGAAGGGTTTGAGACAAACCGGTAGATTATATGTTTTGCAAGGATCTGTTATCACAGGTTCAACTGCCGTCACTTCATCTTCTATGTCAGATTCTGATGTCACTAACTTGTGGCATATGAGGCTCGGTCACATGAGTCAAAGAGGTCTGGATCTTTTGAGCAAGAGAGGTCTTTTAAGTGGTCAAAGTACAGCAAAATTAGATCTCTGTTAGCACTGCATTTTTGGCAAGCAGAAAAGAGTCAGTTTCAGCACTGCAGTCCACAAGACTAAAGGTACTTTGGATTATGTTCATTAAGATCTCTGGGGGCCTGCTCGTATTTTTTCTAAAGGTGACACTCATTATATGCTTACTTTCATTGATGACTACTCCAGAAAGGTGTGGGTGTATTTTTTGAAGCACAAAAATGATGTGTTCCCTACCTTCAAGCAGTGGAAAGCTTTGGTTGAAAAGCAAACAAATAAGAAAATAAAATATCTTCGCACTGATAATGGGCTGGAGTTCTGCGACAGTGAATTCAATAATTTCTGTAAAGATGAAGGTATCGTTAGACATCTCACAGTTCGTGAGACCCCTCAACAGAATGGTGTTGCTGAGCGCATGTATAGTACTTTATTGGAAAAAGTTCGTTGTATGCTATCTAATTCAGGCCTATTAAAAGATTTTTGGGCAGAGACAGCTTCTGCAGCATGTTACTTGGTAAATCGTTCTCCATCTACAACTATTGATTGTAAGACTCCTGCAGAATTACGGTCTGGAAAACCTGCTGATTACTCTGATTTGAGGATATTTGGTTGTCCAGTTTATATTCATATTAATGATGGTAAATTGGAGCCCAGATCTAAAAAGGGCATTTTCATTGGGTATCCTCATGGCGTAAAGGGATATAAGGTTTAGCTTTCTGATCCCAAAGCATCTAAAGCTGTAAGTAGAGATATTGTATTTGATGAGTTTGCTATGCTTCACTCAAGAGATAAAAAGTCAAGCTCTTCTGACACTGGTGTGAAGAATGTTGAAACGCCTATAGAAGTTGAGGTGGAGAATTTTCCTTTAGATGATGCTCCTCAGCACGACCAAGTTCAGTTGCCAGTTCATATGGTGATCCCACAAGAGGAGCATTCTATTGCTACACATAGGCCGAGAAGGGAGAGAAAAGTACCTCAAATATTGGTTGATACCGATTATGTTGCATACGCTTTGTCAGTGGCACAAGAGATTGATGTTATTGGTGAACCTTCCTCATATTCAGAAGCTATTTCTTGTGATGATTCAGCTAAGTGGATAATCGCTATGCAGGAAGAGGTGGAGCTCTCCATAAGAATAAAACTTGGAATTTAGTCAAGCTGCCAAAAGACAAAAAGATAGTTGGTTGCAAATGGGTCTTCAAGAAGAAAGATGGCATTCCCGGTGTTGAAGATGCAAAGTACAAGGCACGGCTGGTTGCTAAAGGCTATAGTCAGGTATATGGAGTTGACTTTAATGATGTATTTTCACCTGTTGTTAAACATAACTCTATTCGTGTCTTGCTTGCTATGCAAAATTTGGAGTTGGAACAACTGGATGTTAAGACTGCTTTCTTACATGGAGAACTTGAGGAGACAATTTACATGCAACAACCTGAGGGTTTCGAGATGGAAGGCAAGGAAGGCCATGTTTGTTTGTTGAAGAAATCATTGTATGGTTTAAAACAGTCTCCTCGACAGTGGTATAAGCGGTTTGATTCCTTCATGATTACTCACGGCTATTCCAGGAGCCAGTATGATAGTTGTGTTTATTTTAGAAAACTTAAAGATGGCTCATTTGTGTACTTGTTGCTTTATGTTGATTATATGCTTATCGCAGCCAACAATATGTCTGAAATCAAGAAATTGAAGTTATAATTGAGTGGTGAATTTGAGATGAAAGATTTAGGAGCAGCGAAGAAAATTCTAGGCATGGAGATTCGAAGAGATAGAGCTGTTGGAAAACTTTACCTTTCTCAAAAGGTTTTTGTTGAAAAAGGTTTTAGAGCGTTTCGGCATGAAGAATGCTAAACCTGTAAGTACTCCGCTTGCTGCTCATTTTAGACTATCTGCTGCTATGTCACCACAGTCAGATGATGAAGTTAAGTATATATCGCATGTTCCATACTCTAATGATGTTGGAAGTCTTATGTATGCCATGGAGTGCACTCGTCCTGATATTTCACATGCAGTCAGTGTCGTTAGTAGATATATGTCTAATCCTGGTAAAGATCATTGGCAGGCAGTGAAATGGATTTTGAGATATTTACGAGGAACCACTAATTCGTGTTTAAAATTTGGAAGGAGTATAAGTACTATGGTTGGTTATGTTGATTCAGATTATGCAGGTGATCTTGATAGAAGAAGATCCATCACAGGCTATGTATTTACTCTTGGTGATACTGCTATTAGTTGAAAAGCTACTTTGCAGTCTACGGTAGATTTGTCCACTACAGAAGCAGAATACATGGCAGTTACCGAAGCTATAAAAGAAGCCATTTGGTTAAGAGGTTTGTTTGGAGAGCTCAGTTTGGACAACAAGGTGATTTTCATTCATTGTGATAGCCAAAGTGCTATTCACTTGACTAAAGATCAAATGTTTCATGAAAGAACGAAACATATTGATGTAAAGCATCATTTTGTTCGAGATATTTTTTCTCAAGGTGTTATTTATGTAAAGAAAAATGGTACTATAGATAATGCCGCTGATATGCTGACAAAGACTCTCCCTACTGCTAAATTCAAGCACTGCTTGGATTTAATTGGTGTCTGTCAAAATTGAAGATCCCTTCAGGGTATCGTGGAAAAGGTGGAGAAATATTAAAGGCTTAATTAATTTTGAGCCAAGGTGGAGATTGTTGAAAATATGGCTACAAAATTATTTAGAATTAACCCAATATGAATTGAAGAATTGTTGGTAGCATATAAAAGGAATAGTTGGGCTACAACATGAATTGAAAAATTGTTGGTAGCATACAAAAGGAATAGTTGGGCTACAATATGAATTGAAAAATTGTTGGTAGCACACAAAAGGAATAGTTGGGTTACAATGTGAATTGAAGTATTTTTTTGTTAATTTTTCATCACCAATATGCCTATAAATACCAAGGCATATTTTGTCTCAGGATTATCTTTCATTTTTGTGTGTGTTATACAATATTTGAGAATTCCTAGCTTTAAGAAATTTCTTTAGGAATTTTTTAATACTCTTGTGTTGTATATTTGTGAGATTATTGGATGTAATTGGGTTTTGAGTTGAGAGTTAAACACCAACCATTTTGTATTCTCTATCCTTTTGTTAGTAAATTGCTTTTATAGCCTTTGCCCGTGGACATAGACACAATTGCCGAATCACGTAAATATTTGTGTCTCATTTATTTCTCATTATTTTATCGTTATTATTCCCAAATAAATATTCTTCCACACGTCTCAATTCCCAACAAATTAAAATTCATACAATTAAAGCTCTTGAAGAGACTTTGTTATTAGCAACCAAAAAAGGGCTAGACAACATTTTAGGCAATTAAGAAAGCTGTTACATTGTTCTTGAGTACCATTATTACTCGGACAAGAAATGGTGCCAGAGCAACACATGTAATGAATAGTCTAGCCTTAAAGCAATTGTGCAAGAATTTGTAGCAATATAGGAGATTAGAGAAAGAACTTACGGCGTTCATTATCAAAAGGTCGGAGAACTTCTCCTATGATCTGCCCAACACTTTGAAGAGATTTCAAATCGTCCTCTGTCTTGTTGAACTCTTTCTTTGCAGATCTCAAGTTTTCCCTCACTACAAGAATGCAAGTACATCACCGCCTTTATCAGCTCGATCATCGAATGTCAAACAATTTAAGTACAATGACTTTCAGTCAATGGCCCATCACTTATGTGTTTAATCATCAAGGACCAGGAGCAAGTAGAAGAGCAGGTCATTCATAATCACAAGGACAAAAAGAAAATAAATACATCTGTAACCTGTGTTCAAATAGTTACAATCATACAAGTCTAAGAAATGCATAGGTAGAGAATCCCTAAAAGTTATCAAATTATTAGCAAAGCTAAAAATTCATTAGTGAACTGTTAAGACGTTTTCGATTAATTGAGGGGTTTGAAATAGAAAAATTCAGTTTTTTCACCATTGCAAGTAATTTTGGTTGCTCAGTAGGCTCAATTAAGACTGTTCATGGGTTGAGTTTGGTCAAATTCGGAATGGGCCCAATCCAACCCAATAAATGTGAATATAGATGGTTTGGTTGTTAAAAACTAATCCAATCCAATAGAACTTAAGAGTCTTAAGTTAAGACGTTTTGAAATTGTTTAAAATGGTTTGAAATACAGTTTCAAGCGGATTAATATTTGCAAAAATAATTATTACTTGCAAGAAAATAACTATTCATTAATAATCCGAATTGTAAGTAAAGTTTGAATTGCAATTTATGTTTTCAGTGAATAAAATATGTCACTAAAAGAGTTCTATATTAATATTTTTTGTAAAAACAAAGCCATTAAGGATCAATTAATTGACAAAAATAAAAATAAATATAAAAATAAAAGATAAAAAAATGAAAAAGAAATTACTAATAGCAATTCTGGTCCTTGAACTTCATTTAATGGTAGGCCCAACGCATACCAATGGACTACATCATACATGAAGAAATCCTTACAAAATCATAGGCTATTTAATCCTTCTAAAATTTCATGTGTACTTCAATGACCATATCACAAATTATTTCAATTTTCTTTTTCAAAATCTGTCATTAAATTTACACATTAATGATTCAATTATTAAAAAAATTATTCCATAAAAATATCTTAACTTGTGGCTATTGGCGGCGGACAATGGTGTGACAAAGTACTAGACTGAATGTTTACAATTGTCGGCCAACTTCTAGTATCATGATTTTTCTAAATCGGATGCATAATTCATATGTGGCCTTGTTTTAGAACTTTTTTTTTTTTTAAATGTGTCAAACGGTCAATTGTTTTGCTGCATTTTACCAAATGCGGGGAAGATTTTCTTTTCAAAATAGGAAATGATAATACTTTCTTAGAATTATAAGTCGGACTGTTTAGTTTTTGGATTGAACCAACCAACCCGATCGAGTAAAAAATGATCAAATCAGAAAAATATATTTTAGATGGTTTTTAAGTTGGGTTGGGTTGGGCTGAATTTGTAATTTTAGCATTGGGTTATAGGATAATAAGTCAATTATTTCCTAAATCGATCATTTTCTTCCTTCTCTCAATCACCCGATCTTTCTTTTCCCATTTCTCAAATGATGGATGCCCTAATCTCAATCGCACTATTATTAATCGACCTGTGCCATTAACGAAAGAGAAAGCAGAAGAGCCTCAACCTTACTCAATATCTTTTTTCGTTTCTTGCTATCCCTTACTCGATCTCATTCTCTTTGTCTCAATCTCACTCTCTCTCTGTCCCAATCTCTCTCTCCCTCACTCTATCTTGTGCCATCAACCAAGGATGGTTTCCATCTATATCGTGTTGGGTTTTGACATCATTTACAAAATATAAAATGCTGCGGAAATAAAGCAAAAACCACCACGATCTATGCGTTTCAATTGATTCAAAAAGAGGGTTACGATTACCAAACTTTTGGTGCGTAAGAAACAATAGATTAACACCTTGATTTCGAACAGATACACTATCTTTTTTGTGCGATCGGATCGAACTGCAGGCGCTGCTCCAAGAACGACCACCCTATACTGGTATCAACACACGAACGACCAATGGAATATAGGGTTCTAGCTCCATTTAGTGTAACTAGGATTTTTATTTTCTCTCTGTATCCTTTCTTTCTGAAAGACGACAGATACTTTTAAAGTTAAATTAGGGCTACCAATATGCATATACATATGTATATATATATATATATATATAGTCATTTATCCTAACTCAATTTAATGAGTGGTTAACATGTAGAGAGATTTTAGAAATATTATTCCTTATTGAAATAATAAGGAATATTATTTTATCCCTAAGAAATTTTTTTGAATTTTTTATTTGATATAATTAAAATTTGAAATACCCAAATAAATCCTAGCCCATCTATTATATTCTTGATGTATGATCTAATAGGTTCATATTATGTTAGCAATGGATCCAATCCCATTATAGGCCCACAAGTCATAAGCGAATTCTAGTAAGACATTATGACTATCCAAATAATATGAATATTGATAATCCGGTATTAACCTAACCAATAGAATATATAATAATTCTTTTATCACACGATATCTAGTTTGAATTTAAGTCACAATCAATGTCATACAAATATATAATTTCTTGATTATTAAGTAGACTAATAAAATCAAATGACATTGATCACTCTATCAATTCATTTGAGGACGGCTATACTTTTCTCAGTCCTACTTATCTAGGGGCTCATTAGATATCTCTCTCGTAAGAAAGGAATAAATTCTATTTTTATTGCTGGCTTTTCTCTGCATAATTATCATCATACTCAATTATAACCTTTTATGATTATCTGATTAAAAATAACGTTTGATTATGTCAAAACATAATGTTCTTCATATAAGAAATTGTGATAATTAATTTCAGGTTTAAGGATTCAATAATATAACTATTATGTGATTACTTATAACACTAACCCATGTAGTGCTCTTATAGCGGGTGTATTCGGTACATTGTTCTCTAACAAGTACTTATAAATTTGATTTATATCACCATATATAATCATTTTATGATTATTAATCAAATCAACATATACTAGTCTTAATTTATCATTATTTCTTTAGTGATAAATGACTAGGAATATTTAGAATAATATTAAATAATTATTCATAAATATTATTATAATGTAATAACATGCTAACAATATATTAATGTTGAGAAAAAACTTTTATAAATGAAAATATGATATTACATAAAGGTCCAAATATTTGGCCTAGGTTATAACCACTAACATATCGCTTCTAGCTTGATGCAATGGAGGTGAACTATGCTCAACATTTTATGTTTGGTTGTTTGATTTTTTTGGTGTTTTATAGTGCTAATTTATGTTCTTTGTATTAGGATCCAGAGGAAGCCCATGCAAGAAGGGGAGGTAAGCATCAAGTACTAAAATTAGGAGTGTTCATCGGTCGGGTTCGGATCAACCCGAACAAAACCCAATTAACTCGAGTCCCGAACTTTTGATAAAATTTCCACCCGAATGGACCTTAAGTTATAGTAGGGCTCCGAACCGAAATACCTGAAATTTTTTGGGTTCCGACCCCAAACTACTTGAACTTATACAACAATCAACAAAAATCAACAGAAGCTAACAACACCGAAGGTTGGTTGCTCAGGCGATAGAGGTGGGTTCAGATCTGTAATTAACCTAGGTAAAAAAACACGCAAAAACTAGATCTATTCTAAAAAAAACAAAAATCTGCAATTAACAAAATCAAACCCAAATCTACCACACGAAAAATACAAATCCTAGCAAAAAAAAAAGAAAAGAACCTTAGAACCAAAGAGAGAGATAGTCGAAGGAGGAAGAAGAAGGAGAGAGAAAGAGATCGTCAGAGGAGGAGGAGGAGGAGGAGAGAGAGAGAGAGGGGAAGGGGGGGGGGACAGGGCAAGCAGAGATAGAGGGAAAAAAAGAGAGAGGCTATATATAGTTTTTTCGGTCGGATTTGAGTTTTGGGGGTTTTAACTCACCGACACGAAATATCTGAAATTTGCAAACCCGACCCGAATTTCCCGGACCCCGAACAACCCTACTTGAATTGATATTTCAGGTCGGGTTGTTCGGGTTAATCGGGTCGGTTAGGGTTTTGCATACCCCTAACTAAAATATTTTCATATAGCTATTAATACTAGTTTAAGCATTGATCTTCTATTGGAAATTCGGCTCCCTGGACGTTTGCTCTAGCTCTACTACTTGAATGTCTAAATAAACTGAGGAAAGTGGTGAGTGGGAATTACTCCTATAAACCAATAAATTAATCTTTTGTGCCTTGAAAATATTTGTTGGCGAGCTAGTTGCAAATTGCCATTTTTTGTTTCTAGTATGCAACAAAATTCAGGGTTCAGTTTTATGCTCCATCCTTTGATCACAGTGTTATAGACCCTGTTCAAGATGATATCTTTGTTAGCCTTCAGTAAGTAACTGAAATCTCACATTCATAAATCCCTGTTCTAATAGATTTCGATAAATGATAAGCACTCACATAATGGAATGGGGGTGCCTAAAAAAAGCTACAGGGAAAAGAGAAGTGACCTTATTAGCCACAGGCACAGGCTTAGTCAAGCAATTTAATTGAGATGTTAATCATGTCACTAATACATGTGAACGTTGTTTGCACTCTTGGAACTTATTATGTTGCAACAGAGGTGAAATCTCCTTCTCATTCTAATTGAAATTATAACGAAAAATCCACACAATAAAGGTTAATGATTTAGCCTGTGATTTGACATCGAGCTTATTTTGTTTCAATATGCAGGCACAAAGTGATCATAGTTGAAGGAAATCATCTGTTCTTGGAAGAAAGGGTTTGGAAGGATACATCATCTGTGTTTGATGAGAAGTGGTAAGGATTACTTTCATGTTTGACATTTTTTTTTAATGGTGAAAATCAGAAAATGAAGATTCTGAAATTTTTAGAGCGGTCTTTATACGCTTACTATATATATCTCTGTTACAATTGAAGTTTTGTTGCTGGAGGCTTCTGTCTTTTAATTTGGTTGAGTGTTGCTAAATCGAACATATTAATTTTCTGCCTTGAGAGTGCTTCAGGCTTTCAACTTAATTTTGGGCTTCTTCATGTGTTAGTTTGATCTCATGATGTTGACAGAAGTCTATACTTTCAATTACCATATTAGTGTTTCCTTCTGGTTATCTTCCTTTTTCATTATGCCCCTTGACTACTTATTTTGAATTGTCAACCCAGATTCACACTTAATAGCTTATTTACAAACTATTTAGGGCCTGTTTGGCATTGTTTTTGGAAGGGCAAAAAGCTGCTTATTTGATAAAAAGCTGATTATGGGACAAAAATAAGTGTTTGGTAAATGCTGATTTTAGAAAAATCAATTTTCTGAAAAGTGAAAAAACCTCCTATTAGAAAAAGCTAGAAATTGAAGTTTTTCAGAAAAGCTGATTTTCAGCTTTTAAGGGCAGCAGATTTAATATTTTTTTTAGACAAAAATATCCTTCATTTTATTTCATAATGACAATTATATCTAATATAATCTTTTTTTTTTTTGTTTTTTTTCTTATCCTATCACTCAAAATTATCCTTTTTTATTTTTTTATTCTAAAAAGCCATTTTTAATCATATCATTTACCAAACAGTTAATAACTATTTTTAATTTTATAAGTCATTTTAAATTTTATTTACCAAACAGTAATCTACTTTTCGACATACAGCTTTTTGGAATATAACTTTTTTCAATTGAAAAAGCTATTTTCATAAGTTTTGCCAAACTGGCCCTTATTCTGTCTCCTTTATGTTTTGAACTCTACTTTGTGATGGAAAATAAAAGCCTAATATATTCTTCTTTCCTTTAGTTAATAAGTTAAATTATCTTGTACTATTCTGTTTATAAGTTTGTTCGCCAAATTTTGATTTTGTTTCTCCCAAATGCAGAACTTGTTATCAAGTCAAAGAGAAATGCAGACTTAGTAATCAAGTCTATTAGTCTCTGAAATTTTGCCGACTTAACTGCAAGAGGGGAGAAATAAGCCTTGGATTGATTGAATTTGGGTTTCTTGCACCGAGTTTAACAAACAAAGGTGATTTCTACTTATTTTCATTGCGTATACCTCTTCTATATATAATGGTTGGCGGATTCATAGTATCCAATAAGCATTACAAGTTAAAGATATAAATGAATTATGAAAGGAATTTTAAGTTATTAATGTATTTAGAATTCAAGAAGTGTAAACAAGTAACTGTAGTTATCATTCAAGAATTAAGTTTTTAATGATTTTGGCTTCAATTGCAGTTGTCATCATTTATTGACTATGGTTGGTGAAACATTTGAAATTAGTCATGTGCTTGGTTAAATTTGTTTATAAGCTTATTGCTCTATTTATGAGGCTGAATGTTTGAATCTTACCTTTATAGTTCTTTTAAATTTTAGTTACAATGAGATTGCTTTTTTACTGCACATAAATTTCAGTAATTATTAGTTTTAGATTTATTGTGTACAGTTTTATATATTCAGAAAATTGAGACTGTTTGTATATTTTTTTTTAATATAGTTTGCAATTTTTATTTAATTTGTAAATATATTGAAAAAAAAGGAAAATTTGCAGTTTTTTCAAAATAAAATGCAATTTATAATTTAATATAATTATTGTCTTGTTTATTATTTTATTTTATACAAATTTAAAAAGGTAGAGATTCGAAAAAATAAAAAAAAGATAAATATATATTACCTATTTTAAAACCGTCCCATACCATTGTTAAGTCATAATGGATTGGATTGGTTTTTAACAAATAAACCACACATCTTTGTAGTTTGTACATATTAAGTTGGACAAAATTGATTTCACTTTTTACCCAACCCAACTCATGAACGATCCTAATTATAAGGAGGAAGAAAATAATGCAAATTAAAAGATAAATACTTATAAGGCATTTCATCTGGGTCCTGATAGAAGAAATGGCGATAATATAGTTGTGGATGCTTCTCTTCTTATTGCTTCAACCGTTTTTGGATTTTGAATCTGATAGTCTAGGTTTGTTTCCACTTCCATTGTACCTTCTAGAACCTTGACAACCTCTGCCATGGAAGGTCTTCTTGTGTGATTACTTTGCAAGCACCAAAGTGCAATTCTCATTATCTCCACAGCTTCTGACTTATTCTCAATGCTAGGTTCGACTATTTCAAGCAATTGACCCTGCTGTGCTTTTGTCATGAAAATGGGTAGCAAATGAATAAATTCCTCAGGCTTAGACCTATCTATGTTTTTCCTTCCGCAAACTACTTCCATCACAACTATGCCAAAGCTATAAACATCTGCCTTCTCTGTTGCGATTGAGTGAAACAATTCAGAAGCCATATAACCAGGAGTTCCTCTCATTGTAGTAGGATCCACTCGGCTTTGACCCCTTTTAATAAACCTTGACAACCCGAAATCTGATATCTTAACATGCAGGTCCGAGTCCAACAATATGTTTTGCGGTTTGATATCCAAATGCACAATTCTCTGCCTACAATTATCATGTAAATAGGCGAGCCCCTTGGCTATTTCTAGGATGATTTTCCTTCTTGTTTGCCAGTCTAGAGGTGGTCGTTGACGTTTATGGAAAATCCAACTGTCCAAGGACCCATTGCACATTAACTCATAAACTAAAAGCCTATGCTGTTTTTCAGCACAGAAGCCAATTAGCCTTACCAAGTTGTTATGGTGAATGCTTCCTATAGAGTTCACCTCAGCCAAGAATTCCTTTTTCCCTTGTCCTAAAGGCTCCAACTTCTTCACTGCAATTTTCTGTTGGCTTTGCAGGCTTCCTTCGAAAACAGACCCAAAGCCTCCTTTTCCAAGCTTATTCTTGAAATCCCTAAAGCGATGCAAGCCGTATATAATATTGATGTGTAATTGTGTTTATATACAATTGGAAGTGGACTATAGAAAGATTACTACAAGAGCCCGAGAAACAGAGGACTCTGAAATAGGAAAATATATATACAAAAATAGAAGGCTATTTGTCACAAGTATCATTTCCTTTACACTCCCCCTCAAGTTGAACTGGTGGAGAAGCAACAGTCAACTTGTCTCGAAGCCACAAAAATCGCTGCTTGGAAAGACCTTTGGTTAAGGCATCAGCAATTTGATCAGTAGAGCATAGATATGCAACACGAAGAACACCCTGAGAAACACGATCCCGAACAAAGTGGAAATCGACCTCCAAATGCTTGCTACGATTATGAAAAATAGGATTGAGAGTGAGATAGGTGGCACCAAGATTGTCACAAAACAGCTGTGGTGAATGCACCGTAAGAAACCCCAGCTCCTTGAGAAAAATCTGAAGCCATTGGAGCTCAGAAGTAGCAGAAGCTAAGGCTCGATATTCAGCTTCAGTAGAGGATCGTGAGACAGCTCTCTGTTTCCTTGAAGACCAGGAAATGAGATTGTTACCAAGAAAAATCGTAAACCCAGTTGTAGACTTCCTGTCATCAAGATTACTCGCCCAATCAGAATCAGCATATCCAGTGAGAAAAGATGATGTTTGCCTAAACATAAGCCCATGAGATTTAGTGCCCTGCAGATACTGTAAAATGCGCTTAACAGCACACCAATGAGAGACAGTCGGAGCATTCATATATTGAGAGATGCGATTGACGGCAAAAGATAAATCAGGACGAGTGAATGTGAGGTATTGAAGACCACCCACAATAGACCGAAAAAGAGTGGGATTTGTGAATGGTTCACCACCTGTGAGGGTCAACTTCTCACTACAATTGACAGGAGTAGCAATAGGGCTGCAAGTGTCCATTTTGGCCCGAAGTAATAAATCATGAACATATTTTTGTTGATGCAGCAATAAGCCATCCGGTAACCAAGTGGTTTCAATCCCCAAAAAGTAGTGAGGGCGTCCAAGATTTTTGACAGCAAATTGAGTTTGTAGAAAGGCAATTACTCGAGCTATATAATCAGGAGCATCACCCATCAAAAGAATATCATCAACGTAAATAAGACAAAAAACCTTCATTTTGGCAGTAGACACAAAATATAAGGAGCTGTCAGACTTTGATCCGTGAAAACCAAACTTGAGTAAGGCACTAGTTAAACAGCGATGCCATTGACGAGGAGCCTGTTTTAAGCCATAAAGAGATTTGCGAAGCTTGCAAACATAATGAGGAAATGCAGCATCAATAAAACCCGGTGGTTGATTCATAAACACATCCTCATTAAGTGTACCATGAAGAAATGCATTGGAAACATCCAACTGAGTAACTGACCACCTAAGAGAAACCGCCATAGACAGCAATAGGCGAATAGTGGTTGGTTTGACAACTGGGCTATAGGTGTCCTTGAAATCAATACCGGGACGCTGATGAAAGCCTTTGGCCACAAGACGAGCCTTGTAGCGAGCAATAGAGCCATCCGAGTTTTGTTTAACACGAAAAACCCACTTACAACCTATAACATTTTGGTGGGCAGAAGGTGGAACTAATTCCCATGTACCATTGGATAAAAGAGCATTAAATTCCTCAGCCATAGCATTACGCCACTCCACCTTCTTAACAGCTTGAGAAAAGCATGTGGGTTCACGGATAGAGGTAGAGTCAGCAAGCAAAGAAGTGATATGAGTGGGTTTCAGACTACCAGTCTTACTGCGGGTGACCATGGGATGGCGAGAAGGAGCAGGAGATGGTTGGGTCAAATCCACCACTAAATTAAGACCTGGAGAAACAGATTGAGAGGGTAGGTGAGTCCCTAAAGAGGATAAAGATGGGACAGGAGATGAATGGGGTGTTAAAGGTGGTGAGGGGGGGGGGATGGATTTAGATTGCAATTAGCAGGAGAAGAAGGTGAGCGAGGGACAGCTGGGTTGGGAATGGGCACAGCAAGCAGAGGAAGAGGTATGGCAGTGGAGGAAGCTGAATTGGGGACTGTTGAAGCCGGCACCACAGAAGAATTCATCCTAGCAAACGGAAAAACCTGTTCATCAAAAAGCACATGGCGTGAGACGAATATAGTTCGGGAAGAAAAATCAAGACATTTGTAACCTTTATGAATTTTACTATAACCAAGAAAAACACAAGGCCGAGATCGGGGTTGAAGTTTATGTTTAGAGTATGGACGTAACCAAGGATAACATAGACACCCAAAAACCTTAAGGAAGTGATAATCAGGGGAAACACCAAACAACTTATGAAAAGGATTATCATAGGCAATGGTAGGAGTAGGGAGGCGATTAATGCTGTAAACAGCACAGTCAAATGCAGCAGTTCAATAAGAGAGAGGCAAATGGCTATGGTTAAGCAATGATAAACCAGTTTCAACAATATGACGGTGTTTTCTTTCAGCACGCCCATTTTGTTCAGGGGTGTAGGGACAGGAGACGCGCTGAGAAATGCCATGGATTCTCAAATAATTTGTAAGTGCCTGAAATTCCCCGCCCCAATCGGACTGAAAAATTTTAATTGGACGATTGAAGTATTTTTCAACAAGAGTTCGAAATTGAATGAACACATTAAGAACCTCAGATTTACGGCGTAAGAAATGCACCCAAGTATATTTGGTGTGATGATCAAAAAATAAGACATAATAGCGAAAACCATCAAAAGAGACAACAGGAGCAGGGCCCCAAACATCAGCACATATTAATTCAAGAGGAGAGGAAGTAACGGAAGTAGAAACAGTAAATGGCAGTTTATGACATTTGCTAAGTGAACAAGCATTGCACAATGAAGTAGAAGAGCGAGAAAATTTAATATTATTATTAAGCAATGTGCGTTGAACAATAGGAACAGCAGAATGACCCAAACGGGCATGCCAAACATCTAAAGAAGCAATATTAGCACTAACAACATAAGTGCTTTTATTCAAACACAGAGAATATAAACCATTGTCACTCCGGCCTTTGAACAAAATCTCCTTCGTGTCCAGATCCTTGATGAGAAAATAATTTGCAAAAAATTCAACAGATACTGGATTAGAATTGGTGAGAGCATAAACAGATAATAAATTACGTTGAGCACTCGGAACATGTAAAATATTACGAAAGGTAAGAGTACGAGAACCAATAGAAAAAGAATTCTCACCGACATGAGAAATAGGTAAAAACATACCATTGCCAATTTGAACCTCCTCAGGACCCTGATATTCAGAGTGTAATGCAAGATTTTCCAGATTTGCTGTCAGATGATGAGTAGCGCCGGTGTCAACAGTCCAAGGCTGAGTATTGGTGGCGGCAAGGTTGGATGAAGGAGAGGTACTGGTTTGGTTTCTGTTTTTGGGAGAAGGGCAAACATTAGCTAAATGACCCAAGCCTCTACAATTGTAGCAAGTGACTTCATTAGAGAAATTGCCAAAATTTGGTTGTTTTGGAGTAGAAAAGGACTCCTGTGAAAAATGTTGATAGTGACTACGCGAACGGCCTCCTTTGCCACGTCCGCGAGCTCGACCACGCTGCTGTCCCGCATAACCACGAGCAGCCAAATGAGCTGTGGGAGCAATCTGTACACGTTGAACTTCATCAGCACGATCCCGTGCTATTTGTCTTTCTTCATTGAGTAGTAATCCATAAACATGATCCAAGGTGTGATCCTCCATCCGAGAATCAAGAGCACGATTGAAGGGACGGTAATCGGGACCCAATCCCATGAGAATGGCATCAACTAAATCAGCTTCATTATATGGGTGACCCAACGCAGCTAGCTGATCAGAGAAGGCTTTGGCGCGTTGGACATAAGTAGCAATGGAGTCTTCACCCCTTTGAAGAGAGATAATTTGAGACCTCAGATTTCTGATTTGTGGTTTGGAACCAGCAGAGTAAGAAGCAAATAATTTATCCCATTCATTTTTGGCAGTGGTTGCACCTACTAGTTGTGGTAGAAGTGCTGTGTCAATGGAAGAAATAATCCAACTGAGAACAAGTTGATCTCTACGTTCCCAAACTTCAAAGTCTGGATTCACAGCTCCTGTATTTAACAGTTGAGAGGGTGCAGTGATAGAACCATCAACATGACCCATAAGCCCATGACCTTTAAGAATTGGTGTGATTTGAGTTTCCCAGAGAAGAAAATTACAGGTGTTTAATTTGGTAGAAAAGTTTGTAATGCTGGGAAGTGAAGACGAGAAGAGAGGGGCTGCAATAGACTGACTATTAATTTCAGTATGCATAGCAGATCCAGTGGAACCAGATGTGACGGCTGCGCTGGTGTTGAATTCAGTCGACATATTTGAGATGGTGTTTAAAACCTAATGTAGCTCTGATACCATAAAGCGATGCAAGCCGTATATAATATTGATGTGTAATTGTGTTTATATACAATTGGAAGTGGACTATAGAAAGATTACTACAAGAGCCCGAGAAACAGAGGACTCTGAAATAGGAAAATATATATACAAAAATAGAAGGCTATTTGTCACAAGTATCATTTCCTTTACAATCCCCAGTGGCTATTTGGAGTTCTTTATAAGAAAATCTCTTGGGCATTCCTGGTAGTTGATTCAAGTTATCTTCCATACCTTCCTCTTCGTCTCCTTCGTCTCTTTCATCTCTTCTCTTCCTTGAACATACTATGATGATCAATAAGACAACAAACAAGAAGAAGGCCAAAACGCCCAGTAAAAAGTAAACAAAAACAGGAGCCCCTGACAAGGACATGACTATTATCTTGATTATTAAAAACAGGATAAGAGCAGACAATATCTTCTTTGTAACTTGAAAAGCCATGAGAGATCGAATTGCTGATCAAAGGAGGGAATATTGTTGTTATCTGTTCTCTAATCTCTATAGTTATACACGGCGAAATAATATATTACCTCAATTTCTCTTTCCATTAAGCATCGTGGACAGGTATCGTCCATAAGTATTATCTCCAGGGAGCATAGACTTTTCTTTCGAGAACAATGCTATTAATACAACAGATATGAAGACTAAATTTTGAAGCTTTTAGTTTTGGTGTAGAGCTGGACTTTGTCGGAGTAAATTATTGGCAAAGCTGGTAGGTGAGAAGAACGCGGTATTGCCTCTGACATGAACTACTATGCTTAAGTTAAACAGTAGTGGAAACTGGAAAAGGAAGCCGCTGCAACATTTTCGTAATTATATCCGTCTTTTTCCTACAATTTTATCAATTTCAGCCCAACCTATGCCGTGTTAACTGCCAATGCAATTTTCCATAAAAGTCTTGACCTCACCCAAAAGTTTTTTTACTTTTTTTTTTGGAAAATTATATGTAAGCATGCTCCCTCCCTCCTATGTTTTTATCCATTTTTATATTTCACATATATCAAGATATCATAATTATTATGATTGGTAGATAAGAAATTTTCTCTGACTTTTTTATAATATCCCTTCTAAATATAGGATGAGTGATTAAATATTATTGAAATTATAAACATAATAGTTAATAAAATAACATGAAAAAGTTAAATTGCAATTAACAAGATAACATTAAATAAAGATATAAAAGATAATTTATAGATTAACTATAATATAAAAAAAAAGGCAAATAGACAATATTTTAGAACATACTGAAAAGAAAATATTGACTAAAATCATATGACGGAGATAATATATTTATATATATAAACTACATATTTACTCTCAAACTATATAACAAGGTTCAAATTTACTCTCAAATTTTCATAATTGCTTATATTTATCCTTTTCTTTAATGGAATTTCAAATCAGCACATAAAATATAACGTGGCAAATAAAATGTTCCATGTACGATGCCATGTAGCTTACATGTATTTGTATCGGCTTGGAAAGTAAAAGTTTACCTTTTTAATTATGCGAAATAGTACAAATTTATCTTTAAATTATACAAATGTTATAAATTTACCCTTAAATTATACAAAATCGTTACTCTTAACTTGTGTTGGCTTTGAATTTGCGGAATGTCCTCCATACTATGCTTAAAATCCTGTACTTGCACGGATTTAGCATATAGATTAGTGGGGAATTTGCATGTAATGAACGACCACTCACAGAAGTCGTCAAATAAACTCACACATATGATCATGTATATATTCATAAATTCAACATTTAATTCCACATATAAAATTTAAGCAAATAGCAATATTCATCTAATTTATTTTTCGCAATTACTGTCATGTGTCTATCTGTTACCGTTAATCATATAAAGATTTCTTTATACAATTTAAACAATTTTCTTGTTCATATTCAACTAAATTCATTTGTTCATATCAACATAATACTATGCTTACACCATTTCAAATCATTTTACCTTTGTGCTTGCAAGTATTATATACACAGTTTTACTTAAGCATACATTTATATTTTACATACTTTTATTTACATGCAAACATTTATATCTATATAGCTATGTATTCCTATTGGTCCTGTCATGTAACACAAATTAACTATCAGAAATAGATACTCTAACATTGGGTTGATTTCACTCACGGTCACTCAACTTATCACTTATCGCACAAAAATAACCGACTTTTTTTTCTTACTTAAATGTCACTGAACTTTTAACATTTTTTCAAAAAAGTCATTTTGACCGGAATCCGGCGAGGACTCTCGCTGGATTGATGACATGGCATGCCATGTCAGAAACTATATGTCGTTTAACAATATCTACAACAAATGCTACATCTAAATCAATTTCACTTACGGTCACTAAACTTATCATTTGTCGCGCAAAAGCAACAAATTTTCTTTTTTTCCAACTTAAATGTTACTGAACTTCTAATATTTTTTTCAAAAAAGTCATATATTTACTATTCGTTGCCACATGTCATATTCCATGTCATCAATCCGGTAAGGGTTCTCGCCGGATTCCGGTCAACATGACTTTTTTGCAAAAATGTTAGAAGTTCAGTGACATTTAAGTAAGAAAAAAAAAGTCGGTTACTTTTGTGCGATAAGTGATAAGTTGAGTGACCATGAGTGAAATTGACCCCCTCTAACATTTATCGTCAAATATTCATATACTGTCATCACATAAGCTATCATATGTTCATATACTCACATATCTTTCATCTTCACTACAAGAAAATCGCATATTAGAGATGGAAAATAGAGACGAAATTCCGTCTCTAAACCCAAATAGCGATGGACACATACTATCTCTATTTTGGCCGTTGCTAATTTTAGCGACCGATAATTTTTGTCGCTATTTTTAGAGACGGAAATTTTTTTTCCATTTCTATTTTTAGAGACGAAAAATAAATTTTGTGTCTCTAATTTTAGAGATGGAAACTATTTTTCGTTCTCTAATTTTAGAGACGAAAACTATAAATTAGAGACGGAAAACAAATTTCCGTCTCTATTTTTATAGACGAAAAATATTTTTCCGTCTCTATTTTTTAAAGTTTTTTTTAATATATATAACAGTAAATAATAATAAAATTATAATTGCCAAAATTACTATAATGAAACAAGTATTAATTAAAATAAGTAGATTTTATAAAAATGTAATTAATAATGTATTAATATATATATAATTTAGTAATACTACAAATAAACGTACGTAGTAAAACAAATTAGAACACTAACTAAGCTGGGGGGTAAATATGGATGATCAGCCGATGGTGCTTGCATATTATCAGGTAATTTTCGGCTAATTAAATCCTCTAACCTATTAATACGACTCATCAACATGTCGACTGTGCTACGAAGCTCAATGACCTCATTACTAGTTGCTACACGCCAACTAGCCATAGCTGTAGAGGATGAGGAGGAATGCGAATAGCAAGTATTCGCATAAGAACCCAAACCGAAAACCCATCCACGGCAGTCCCTATAGCGCCAGCTGCCTCATAAAATACCCGAGCATGGTCCACATTCTCAGGATCAGCTTGCTGACTTTGAAAACTCTCTAGTACCCGCTCCTGTAACAAAAATTATTCGAATGTTATTTAGTACTAAAATAAAACTAAGAAAATTTTAAAAAAATAATAATAAATTGTAAAATTAACATACATGAACTTGTCTAGCTCGGTCGCTGATGAACGTTACACCGTCATGATTTCTCGTATGTGTATGAAAAAACAACTCATGAGAATAAGGTGTCCTGCCCATAGTAGACTCCTGTAAACAACTTATAGGTTAATAAAATTTGGACATAATTTTTCTTAAATTTATAACAAACCTACTGTATAAAAACCACAAAGTACTTATATGTTACTATTTGAATGCCAACCAAATACAATTCTAACTCCTGACACAATAACACTTGTACATAGATTAATAAAATTTCAGCAGAAATTTCCCCAAATTTGTAGCAAACCTCTTGTATAAATTCCACAAAAATACTTATATATTACTATTTTAATGCCAACCAAATACAATTCGAACTCCTGATACTATAACACTTGCATATAGGTTAATAAAATTTCGACAGAATTTCCTCTAAATTTGTAGCAAACCTCCTTTTTAAGCATAAAAAAAATACATTTATATTTCTATTCTCCACCATCAAAATCTATTTCAAACTCCTTACACAATATTTTTTCCATCCTCTTTTATTCAATCAAATGTTTGGCCTATTATCAAGAGTTGCAGTTATTACAATAAAAAAACTCTTAATGCACAAATTAGTTGCATTTATTGCAATAAAGAGTTGCATTTATAAAGTCAGATATTTAAATACTTACAAGTCTGTCAACATGCTCACGATGGGATAATGTTCCTTCAGTATGTAAGGAAACACTAACTCATTCCGGTCCTCCCAGCCTATTAGTAGAATTCCGATCGGCAATAGAAAGGGCCTCAGTTGATGACCAGTACTACATCTAATTTGCCCAAATGTCTTCATTTACATACCGTGGCTGTTCACTTTTAGCGTGCATCTTGTTAAGCATGTCTTTGTAACGTACACGGGCCCGTTTCTCCTATACAGCGTACACAATGTGATCAACCATAGAATCCCAATAAAAAGCTTTCTGAGGGTCTTTTCGGTCGGGTTTGAATTTTGGGAGTTTTAACTCGATCCGACACAAAATATTTGAAATTTGCAAACCCGACCCGACCCGAACAACCCTACTTAAATTGATATTTCAGGTCGGATTGTTCGGGTTAATCGAGTCGGTTCGGGTTTTGCACAACCCTAACTAAAATATTTTCATATAAAGCTATTAATACTAGTTTAAGCATTGATCTTCTATTGGAAATTCAGCTCCCTGGACGTTTGCTCTAGCTCTAATACTTGAATGTCTAAATAAACTGAGGAAAGAGGTGAGTGGGAATTACTCTTATAAACCAACAAATTAATCTTTTGTGCCTTGAAAATATTTGTTGGCGAGCTAGTTGCAAATTGCCAGTTTTTGTTTCTAATATGCAACAAAATTCAGGGTTCAGTTTTATGCTCCATCCTTTGATCACAGTGTTATAGACCCTGTTCAAGATGATATCTTTGTTAGCCTTCAGTAAGTAATTGAAATCTCACATTCATAAATCCCTGTTCTAATAGATTTCGATAAATGATAAGCACTCACGTAATGGAATGGGTTGATTTCACTAACGGTCACTCAACTTATCACTTATCGCGCAAACGTAACCAATTTTTTTTTTCTTACTTAAATGTCACTGAACTTTTAATATTTTTGCAAAAAAGTCATGTTGACCGGAATCCGGTGAGAACTATCGCCGGATTGATGATATGGCATACCATGTCAGAAACTACATGTCGTTTAACAATATTTCCAACAAATGCTACATCTAAATATGTAGGTGAAGTGCAAATTAATTATTTAGTAAATTAGTTAATATTATTGGGTAATTAAAATTGAAAAATAAGAAATATGTTGTGTTTAATTAGAAGAGTGCTCGATTAATTAATATATGTGTTAGTTTGTGTTAATTAAATTAAAATCAAAATTGAAAAAAATAAATATAGGATTTAATTAGATTAAATATATATGATAATTTAAATAGATTAATTAGTAGAGTGTTTAATTAAATGTGTAGTAATTTAAGTATGTTAATTAAAATTAAAAGGTAAAAAAATGGAGGAAATTATGAGTGGCCTTAACCCTAATTTTGGGTATAAAAAGAAAGAGATGAGTAAACAATAAGGGGAGGAGTTCGGCTGAGCAAAGAAAAAAAGAGAAGGAAAAAGAAAGAAAAAGAGAGAGCAAGAAGAGGGGGCTCTGGGCAGACCAAGACGAAGGAAAAAGAAAAAAGAAAAAGAAAGAAAAGAGAGAGCAAACACAGAGAACTGAGAGCAAAAGAATAGAAATAAAAGAGAATAGGGAAGCAAAGAAAGACAAGGGCCAAAATCAAAGGAAAAGCAAAGAAAATAAAAGAATAGAAGGGAAATAGAGAGGAGCAGCCAACGGGGAACACACGCCGGCGGAAAAGAAGAAAAGAGAGGGAGAGTGGCGGAGCCTCCGCCGGCCAGTCACGGCGGCACACGGCTACACGCGCGACGGCGCCAAGTCCCCGGTGGCCGGACGCACCAGCCGGCACCCACCGGTCTCCACCACTCTCCGGGAAAGGAGAGATCGGAGGGATGGTGGCGCAACGTTCCGACGCGAATTCCGGCCAGATCCTACGACTTTCCGGCGCGTGGACACTGACGGCAAGCTCCCGGCAACGTGCTCTACTCTCCGGTGATGGAGGTGTCGGCCACCTCCGCCCCGTGGCGGCTCCGGCGAGGCACCGGCGGTGAGCCCCTTTTCCTCCTTTATTTTTATTAGTGTTATTATTATTATTATTTTTATTATTTAATATTCTGTATTATTTTTATTATTATTATTATTATAATATATTTACTTATTTATAGTTTTAGCGTATTCGTGATAGAAGTAGTTTGCGGAAGGAAAAACATAGACAGGTCTAAGCATGAGGAATTTATTCATTTGCTCCCCATTTTCATGAAAAAGGCACAGCATGGCCAAAGCTATAAATATCTGCCTTCTCTGTTACGATAGAGTGAAACAATTCAGGAGTCATATAACCAGTAGTTCCTCTCATTGTAGTAGGATCCACTCGGTTTGACCCCTTTTAATAAGCCTTGACAACCCGAAATCTGATATCTTAACATGTACGTCCGAATCCAAAAATATGTTTTCGGGTTTGATATCCAAATGCAAAATTCTCTCCTACAATCATCATGTAGATAGGCGAGCCCTTGGCTATTTTTAGGATGAATTTTCTTCTTACTTGCTAGTCTAGAGGTGGTCCTTGACGTTTATGGAAAATCCAATTGTCCAAGGACCCACTACACATGAACTCATAAACTAAAAGCCTATGCCGTTTTTCAGCACAGAAGCCAATTAGCCTTACCAAGTTGTTATAATGAATGCTTCCTATAGAGTTCACCTCAGCCAAGAATTCCCTTTTCCCTTGTCCTAAAGGCTCCAACTTCTTCACTGCAATTTTCTTTTCGGTTTGCAGGCTTCCTTCGAAAACAGACCCAAAGCCTCCTTCTCCAAGCTTACTCTTGAAATCCCCAGTGGCTATTTGGAGTTCTTTATAAGTAAATCTCTTGGGCATTTCTGGTAGTTGATTCAAGTTATCTTCCATACCTTCCTCTTCGTCTCGCTCGTCCCTTCTCTTCCTTGACCGTACTATGATGATCAATAAGACAACAAACAAGATGAAGACCAAAACGCCCAGTAAAAAGTAAACAAAAATCGAAGCCCCTAACACGGACATGATTATTATAATGGTTATTAAAAGCAGGATAACAGCAGACAAAATCCATATCTTCTTTGTCACTTGAAAAGCCATGAGAGATCAATTTGCTAATCAAAGGAGGGAATATTGTTGTTATCTGTTCTCTAATCTCTATAGTTATACACGGCGAAATAATATATTACCTCAATTTCTCTTTCAATTAAGCATCATGGACAGGTATCGTCCACAAGTATTATCTCCAGGGAGCATAGTCTTTTCTTTCAAGTATAATGCTATTAATACAAAAGATATGAAGACTAAGACGATATCAATTTTGAAGCTTTTAGTTTTGGTGTAGAGCTGGACTTAGTCGGAGTAAATTATTGGCAAAGCTGGTAAGTGAGAAGAACGCGTTATTGCCTCTGACATGAACTACTATGCTTAAGTTAAACAGTAGTGGAAACTGGAAAAGGAACTCGTTGCAACATTTTCGTAATTATATCCGTCTTTTTCCTATAATTTTATCAATTTCAGCCCAACCTATGCCATGTTAACTGTCAATGTAATTTTCCATAAAAGTCTTGACCTCACCCAAAAGTTCTTTTTACTGTTTTTTTTTTTGGAAAATTATATGTAAACATGCTCCCTCCGTCCTATGTTTTTATCATTTTTATATTTCACATATATTAAGATCATTTTTAGATCAGTGAGAGCACACATCTGCAGGTCAAGGCCACTAGGAGTTTTTGCTATACCTTTTTGTATAAGAAAGAGTTAGAGTTTTACATTTTGAGTAACATCATTATGTAATATAAGTAGAAAAATCACAAGTAAAGGTACATGTAAATGTATATGTAAAGCTAAATAGAAACAAATGTAATATGAACATGTAAATGTATATGTAGTTAATATGAAATGCAAGTGGGCCCTAGTGTGGTATTTAATTACTTTTAAATGGATGTGTTTATGCTATCGCTTCCGCTAATGCATGTACATGTATACGTAAGTGTCCGCGTAGCTCCCCGATATTCCTTACCGGGAGTATGGGGGTGTTACAGGGAGGGAGAGAGAGAGAGAGGAGAGAGAAAAAAAGTCAAATCTGCCCCCTATTCATAGACACTTTTTAGTGACGGAAATTCATTTTCGTCGCTAAAAGTGAAATTATAAAATATTTAATATTTTTATTTTCTTTAGCAACGGAACAAATATTCCGTCGCTAATTAAAGATGGAACAGACACTCCATCGTTATTTAGCGATGGAACAGATACTCCGTTGCTAATTATCGACGGAACAGATATTTCGTCACTAAATAATAATAAAAATATTAATAAGTTTTTTTAGCGACAGAAGCTAAATTCCGTCGCTAATTTTCATAGCAAATGCTGGTTCAATTTTTTGGCGCCATATTTAGCAACAGTTTATTTTTCCGTCGCTAAAAATGGTCGGTAAAAATGGAGAGAATATTTGCCTCATTTTATAACAACGGATATTTTTTCCATCGCTAATTAGTGACGAAAGTTAATTTCAAAATAGTGCTATTTTTGCATTTTCTTGTAGTGATCATTTTAACCTGCAATAGGAAAACACACGATATTATGATTTTTACATGTCACAGATATATATAGCATAGGTTGTATGTAGAACTCAATTGTTGAAGAACATGTTAACATATGATAAACATACATAAAAGAGTGAGTGAGTGAGTAAGAGAGAGAGAGAGAAGAGAAAGAAAAGCAAGCAAGAAAAAATTCTCATTAGTTATAGTTATAAGTAAGCTTTTAGAAATTCAATTCTCTGACATTATTGTTAAGGATAAAAGAGTTTAGAATAGAAAATAGAGGCAAGAACACAAATATACGGCAACTGAATGATGAACTTGGATAATTTTTATTGAGCTGAAAGTCTTCTTAAATACAACTGAAAAGATAACTAAAAATACGTAAAAGAAGGAACAAACCCACGATCAGAAAAACTCTCCTGATACTAAGACAACTACTAATAAACCCATTTAGACTAGGACTCTAACAGCTAATTTATTGACCAAGTAAAAAACCAATAGACACGTAAGCAATAAAATACTGACTTAAGAAATTTCTGCATTATTTATAACATACCCCTTTAATGCATAAATCTACAACACCAATTAAATCCCTAAAATACTCGAACTTTGCCAAGGGAAGAGGCTTCGTGAACATATCAGCTTGCTGCTCATCTGTGCTGCAATAAGCAATCTCAATGCTTCCTTTCGCTACCAATTCTCTGATGAAGTGATGACGCGTTTCAATATGCCTTGTACGACTATGAAAAACAGGATTCTTTGTCATAGCAATAGTGGATTGATTGTCGCAATAAATTATAGTCACATTCTGTTGTTGCTTCACATCCTTCAGAATTCGCTGCAACCATACTGATTGACATGCCGCTGAAGTTACAGCCATATACTCAGCTTCTGATGACGAAAGAGCTGTAGAAGTTTGCTTTCGTGAACTCCATGATATTGCACTTGACCCAAGACAGAAAATGTAGCCCGTGGTACTTCTACAATCATCGACCGAACCTCCTTAATCGCTATCCGAGAAACCACACAAGTGTAAATTATCACTGTTGTACCAAAGACCATAAGAACTTGTTCCCTTTAAGTATCGTAGAATTATTTTTCCTGCCCATAGTGCACCTTACTTGGAGTTTGCATAAATCTTGACAGCAGACTCGTTGCTTGTAGAATGTTAGGTCGGGAGTTGGTGAGATAAAGCAAGCTACCAATTAAGCTACGATAAACACTTGCATCAGCCTTTTCTTCTCCATCTTTAATGCTAAACTTTTGGTTTGTCGCCATGGGAGTCTTCATAGGATTGCAATCTTGTAGTTTGAACTTCTTAAGAAGATCTACATATTTCTGCTGACAAACAAAAATTCCAGTAGCACATTGTTGTATTTCCAACCCCAAAAAATAACTCATCAATCCCATATCAGTCATATCAAACTCACCAGCCCTGTTTGTCTTTACATACAAAGTCGGCTCACTTGTACTTCTTTCAAAGCCATTTTTAGTGAAATGCCCATCTATTCTTGCCTACCAGGCCTTTGGAGCTTGCTTGAGCCCATATAAAGCTTTTTTGAGGCGATAGACTTTCTTTTCTTCACCTTTAACTTCATACCCTGTTGGCTGTTCCACAAACACTTCCTCATCCAAAACACCATTCAAAAAAGCTGATTTCACATCAAATTGATACACGTTCCATTTGTAATGAGCTACTATAGCAAAAATTGTTCTAATTGTATCAAATCTAGCTACCGGAGAAAATATTTCTTCGAAATCAATCCCTTCTTTTTGTATGTATCCACGAGCCACCAATCTTGCTTTGTGTTTCTAAATTGAGCCATCAGGTTTGAATTTGAGTTTATAGACCCATTTCAACCCAACCACCTTTTTGCCTTTAGGTAGTTCAACCGGCTCCCATGTTTGATTTCTTTCTAAAGACTACATTTCCATATCCATCGCAATGAGCCATTCCTTTGAAACCACTACATCTTCAAAGCAATTTAGCTCTTCAATCTGAGCAAGTTGACATCTTTCTGTTCTTTGATAAGTTTCCAGCAACGAACCCCATTTTCTTGGAGGTGTAGACGATCCACTTGATGATGCACAGCTCATAAGATCAGAAGAATTTGTTGGTG
The DNA here is from genome assembly GCA_947683425.1 of Excoecaria cochinchinensis. NCBI lineage: Eukaryota > Viridiplantae > Streptophyta > Magnoliopsida > Malpighiales > Euphorbiaceae > Excoecaria > Excoecaria cochinchinensis. The sequence goes on from CANTUQ010000050.1 coordinate 11,571,048, forward strand.
ATGCAGGTGAATCCGTAGGGCTAGATGGGTTTGTTGAAGTCGAAGAACCTGAATTTTGATCACCACTAATTTCTTCAATACTTGCTTCCTCCATATGAAATAATTCTGGACACCCCTATTTTTCATCCCAATTCCATCCATTTTTCTCATCAAACAAAGCATCACGACTAATGATAAGCTTTTTAGCAATTGGATCATAAAAACGATAGCCTTTAGTATTAGCACTATAACCCATAAAGATGCATTTAATACTATTATCATCAAGCTTACTCCGTTGTTGTGATGGAGTATGAACATAGGAAATGCATCCAAATACTTTAAAATGGGTTACCTTAGGCTTCCATCCATTCCATGCTTCAAATGGTGTTTGATTGTGCAATGCCGTTGTAGGATTTCGATTTAAAACATAAGTTGTTGTGTGCACTGCTTCAGCCCATAAGTACTTCGAAAGATTTTTTGCTTTAGGCATGCATTTTGCCATCTCAATAAGACTTCTGTTCTTCCTTTTCGCCACTCCGTTTTATTGGGGCGTGTAGCTTGCTGTCAGTTATCTCCAAATTCCACAATCTTCACAAAGTTTTTCAAATGCATTAGACAGAAAATCTCCACCATGGTCTGTTCGCAAAGTCTTCAAGTTATACCCACTTTGTTTTTCAACAAGAAACTTAAATTTCTTAAAGGTGGACATCACATCTGATTTACGCTTAAGGAAATACACCCACGTCATCCTGCTATAATCATCAACAAACACAAGAAAATTTATGTTATTATCCAGAGAGGGAGTTTGCATTGGGCCGCAAACATCAGCATGAACCAGCTCAAGAGTTCTGTTGGTCTCCTCGCATGCCCTCTTGGAAACGAATCCCTATGCTGTTTCCCAAGTGCACAACTTTCACATACATCATTTTCATATTGAATGGCAATCCATACACTAAATCTTGATCAGACATCAATTTCAAGCTTTTGAAATTCAAGTGGCCATACCTATGGTGCCACATCCAATTGTCATTGTCTACAGAGGCAGCAAGGGCTCGATTCTCATCACTTGAAGTGACGGGAAACATATTATTCTTTGCCATGGTAACCTTGAGCAGCAACTTCTCCTTACTTGTATCAATAAAAACAGAACATGATAAATCTTCAAAGAGCAATGAGTAGCCTTCTCTCAAGAATTGCCCAACACTCAATAAGTTTGAGTCCAAATCCGGAACATAAAGAATATCCTTGATGCAGCTGCCTTCGTTTCTTTTTAGAGATTGAATTCTATTTTCGTCTCTAATTTAGAGACGGAAATAGAAATAGATACGAAAATTTCCGTCTCTAAATCACTAACTAGCCAAAAATACGTCGTTTTGGCACTCCCCTTTCTTTACTTTCTGTTCTTTTCTTTTCTTTCTTTCCTACCCCTTTTTGGCAGCCCCCACCCCAATCCCCCAAGCCACCTCTATCCCGATCCCCCCCCCCCCCTCTGGTCCTCTCTTCTCAGCCGTGTCGCCGCCGTCAACCCCTCCCTTGGTTGGCCGCTGGTGTCGCATCTTCCCTTCTCCCCTCCCGCGTGAGCAACAGCCCTCCATCCACGCAAGGTCTTCTGGTCATCCATTTCAGCCGTCGCCGGTCACCGAAAAATGCCACCACTTCTCCCTCTTTGATAAATAGTCTCAAAGCAAGTATTGAAATGCATATTAATTGACATTGTATACATTTTACATAGGGGCAGAAATTGCAAATTTAGGGATTTGAAATATAATGTGTGAAATTTGATGTTTAAATCTTAAAATAAGTTAGTTTTTTAAATTGTGAATTAATGTAATTAATTGGATGTACATTATTATTGAGATTTGTTAGATATATATGTGAAATGGTTGTAGAGGAAGAGAAAAACGTGAAGAAAAAGGAAAAAGGGAAGGGCATAGAAGGTTAACCCAATTTCAGTGAGGTTCAACTTGGAGAATTTGGACCATTTTGCTGTGAATTAACATTTGTAACCACTAAATTCACCTTTTCTTATTTTAATTATTAAGTTTGGCTTTTGAATTGTGGTATGTTATGAAATTTTATTGAAAATTTGTTGAGATTTAAAAGTTAATGGACATAATATAGCTTATTGAAGTGATTGACTTACTAGAAATAATTTATAAATGTTGAAGTGCTAGAACCATGAGGATAATTGTGATAATTTAGGTTGAATTTACTGATGTCGGTAATGAAATAATCAATTTATTTATTTAACATGCATGATTGCTCATGTTACTTTAAATAATGCTATAAATGATGTATTGGTAGAATGTAAATGACAAGTAAGCTAATATAAAAATTGACTCAAGTGAGTTTGATATTTTAATCTACTTGACTCTTTGATAGCATATATTGAAATCCTTCAGATAGTCCCTTAGTTGGTTTAAAAAAGCCATACCTTATGACATTAATTTTACAGAATATGTAATAGCTGTGACAGTTTATTATTCATTATCTCCTAATAAATCTTGGTCCATTATCAGCAATTATGTGGCGGATTAGCGTATTTCAAACTCATATCAATAACCATCGAATAAATAAATATATGAGATGATGAACAAATATGTGGAAGTAACAATGCTCTAATGTCATAATTAAAGATTAAAAGAGAAAAGGTCAAACTTTGTGGTATATTTGTTTTTTTTTTTTTTGATAAGCCGAAGGATTACTATTAAAATAGAAGAGTGTACAAAGAAGCTAGGCTGCCAACAAAAAACTACCACCCAGCCAATAACAAATATGGCAAATCCAGAAATGACAGATCCCCACAATCCGATGCCTGCTTAGGCAAACTACCCCTATAAGATACCAAAAATTACATTACAGAGTATGTGGTCAAGACCAAAGGAGAGATGCTGAGACCACCAGCAAAGCTACAAACTTATAAAAACTGAACAAGTGAAATAAAACTAATTGAGATGAAACCAGCTGCAGATGCAGGACCAAATGACATAACCCAGCTGCAACAACAGGAAGCTATACGATCCCCCAGTGAAGTAGCATCACCAATACCAGCTTATGGACTGAACAAAACTAAGAGCAGCAGATGCCTTAAAGCGTGACAAGGACATGAACCACAAACACGAGTTTAACAACACCTTCCCTACAATAAAGACAGGTGGATCTTCTCCAGCAGCTACCAGAGGCTAGCTATAACCATGCCAAGAACTCCTCCGTTCTGGAGACACCTTGCTTTGCTAGAGTATATTTGTTATTACATGTAGTCTTGTTTAAATTTGTATTATGTTTAATTTTTTTTTTGCAAGTGTGTATTACATATGTTGTTATAATTAAAATTTATATTAAAAATATAAATTTTTTTGGTTATTGTATATACTTGGACTTAGTATTTCTTTTGACATTTTCTTTTAGAATATTAAATCTGAGGTAGTTAATGGCTTGAATAAAGTTATTTTAGAATTTGAATTGTAACCTATTTTGAATGATGAATTTTGGATGTTGAAATTTTTGGTAAATATATGCATGGATGATGGAGATGGATCTTATAATATTATTTTGGACCATACATGAATTGAAAGGGCAAATTCACAACTGTTGGTAAATTTGGCCTTTTATTTATTTGAGGTGGATGGAAAAATTTGATATTGCATTGGATTTGTTGTGGGTTGAGATGTTTGGATGCTTATTAGAAGTGTAAAATTTGCTATTATTTAACAGGGGTATACGAACCCGTACAAGGAAAACTCTATCTGTTTTTTCACAGAATTTTGAGGTATATTTGTTATTATATGCAGTATTGTACTAAATAACATTCGAATAATTTTTATTACAGGACCGGATACTAGAGAGTCTTCAAAGTCAGCAAGCAGATGGCGACAATGTGAACTATGCTCGGGTATTTTATGACGTAGCTGGCGGTAGGGACCGCCGTAGACGGGTCTTCGGTTTGGGCTCCTATGCGAATACTTGCTATTCGCTTGCCTCCTCATCCTGTATGGCTACGGCTAGTAGGCTTGCGGCAACTACTAATGAGGTCATTGAGTTTTGCAGCACGGTCGACATATTAGTGAACCGTATAGGATTTCATTAGTCGAAGATTACTTGATGATACGCAAGCACCGTCGGCTGATCATCCACATTCACTTCCAATTTAGTTAGTGTTTTTAATTTGTTCACGTACGTTCATTTGTAGTGTTACTAAATTATATATATATATATATATATATATATATATATATATATATATATTAATACATTATTAATTACATTTTTATTAAATCTATTTATTTTTTATTTAATACTTGTTTCATTATAGAAATTTTGGCATTTATAATTTTAATATTATTTATTATTTTATATATTTAAAAAAAACCTTTAAAAAATAGAGACGAAAATTATCTTTCCGTCTCTAAAAATAGAGACGGAAAGTAAATTTCCGTCTCTAAAATTAGAGATGGAAATATACTTTCCATATCTAAAATTAGCAACCGACAAAATAGAGACGGTATCTTTTTGTCTCTCATTCCTTCATTATTTGGGTTTAGAGACGGAATTCCATCTCTATTTTCCGTCTCTAAAATGCGATTTTCTTGTAGTGACACAAATGTGCCGGTTTCTAGCAGTAATTTGTACACCCACCTTCCTCTCATCAAACTAATGTTCCTGTCAAACTAATGAGTGAATGAAAAAAAATATTAATAATAATAAAAGAAATCCAAGATTCCACTGTTTGTTCCTTTCCAAAGTTTCTGGTTTCTCTTTGCTGTCACTTTTGTTCCTCAATATTTTCTCGACCAATTTTCTTTCTTCCCAAACACTCCATTTTGCCACCCAAAGTTTGTATTTTTTTTGGTATATCCTTCATTCATCATGCTTCTAATATCCTAAAAAAATCGTTTCTTTGTTGTCTTATTTTGATAGTTTGAATGCTTAAATTCCATTTCCCTCTTCTTCCAAGCAAAACCTTCTCACTCCACTACCTTTTTGGTTTTTACCCTGCACTTTATCTTTTCTTTTCTTTTTTCTTTTCATTGTAACCCAACCATAGACTAGACTTTACTGTTCATTGTTAGCTAGCCATTGATAATTGAGCTTCTTCTATACTTTGATTCAAAATTTGAGCTTAAAAGAGAAAAAGAACAACAATAAGCTTGTTCCTTCTTTTCTTTAATGTTCCTGTCAAACTAATGAGGGAATGAAAAACTTAGTTTGACAAGAGGAAAGGTGGGTGGATAAAGCCAGAAATCGGCACATTTGTGTGCCAATTTCTGGCAGGCCAATTGGTTAATCTGGCTGGCCTCACTCTGATGAAAACCGGCACATAAATGGGCCTGTTTTTAACACCCTAAAACTCCAATATTGTTTATTGTAATCCTATTTTTAAAATTTTTTTTAAAAATTATATCAAAATTGAAAAAAAACCCTTATTGTGAATTAAATGTATTAGATGTAATACATAAGTAGTTTCTGTAATTTATATTATTTGTCATAATTGAGTGCTTATTATTTATCAATTGAGGTGGCAAATTTAGTCGAATTCAAAAATTTTGCTGAAATCTACCCAATAAAATAGATCCAAACCCAACCCAATCCAATAGCTATCCATTTAGGTCAACACCAAAATCAGCCCCCTTAAATTCTAACCCGGTTGGGCATTTTCAGCACTTAAGCCATTTTATCATTTATATTTCCATAAAATCAGTGATTCTTAGCTCCTTATTTCCCTCACGAAACAGTCCAGTGCAAATGATATTGGTTACAACAATATCTGTCATTAGATAGGTTTAATCAGGGTTAATTTCACCAACGGTCACTCAACTCATCACTTATCGCGCAAAAGTAACCGACTTTTTTTTTTCTGACTTAAATGTCACTGAACTTTTAACATTTTTGCGAAAAAGTCATGTTAACCGATGATATGGCATGCCATGTCATGTCAGAAACTACATGTAGTTTAACAATATTTTCAACAAATGTTACATCTAAATCAATTTCACTCACGGTCACTAAACTTATCATTTATCGCACAAAAATAACCAACTTTTTTTTTCAACTTAAATGTTACTGAATTTCTAACATTTTTGCAAAAAAGTCATGTATTTACTATTCGCCGCCATGTCATCAATCCGGCAAGAGTTCTCGCTGGATTCCGGTCTACATGACTGTTTTGCAAAAATGTTAGAAGTTCAGTAACATTTAAGTAAAAAAAAAAGTCGATTACTTTTGTGCGATAAGTGATAAGTTGAGTGACCATGAGTGAAATTGACCCGTTTAATCATAATTTTTTTTTCTTTTACAATTTTCAGTTTCTCACTTAATCTTTCATGTTTTTCTTTTTTTTTCATCAAATTAAATAGGTCTGGTTCTCAAAAATACTTAGTGAAAGGATTCAATCAATGCAGATATTTTGATTTCTCTAAAGATTAAAACCAATAGCAATTTTTTTTAGTCTAGTTTTTTGAAATAAATAATTATTTATTATTTATATATCTAATATTTTTATTAGATTAATTTTTTTTGTATTCTATTATTATATTGAAAATTATTTTTCGTTAAAAAATAGATTAAATAGATTGATCCATATTTTGGTCCGTTCGGACCACTACTCGATCCATCTGACAAATTTGAGCCAATATGTGATCTATCTAAGACAATATTTTTTATTGCGATTTTTAGTATCACCTTATTATACAAAATTATTTTCATTAAAAATTGGATCAAATGCACCATTTGGCCTCATTTGGGCCATCACCTGATTTATTTAGGTCAATACTTATAGTCATTTTAGTATTTCATTATTATATTAAGAATTATTTTCATTAAAAAACTTGATCAAATTTTTAGATCATGAGTCGACCCATACTTTTTTGCTCATTTATGACCCGTCCGTTTATAACCTATTCATTTATGACCCAACATAAACTTGCCCAACTTGCCACCTCTACTTATCAATTTTAGCCAATTTGAGATTTTATGGATAGGTAAAGCACATGTAGAGTGACCTTTTTCATGTCCTTGTGGAGTATTCATATGTGATGTAAATTTTAATACACGTATGTATTTTCTTTTATAGTTACCAATTGGAGATGGATTAGTTTATTATGGATGTAAAATTTTTTCAATGTTGATTTTCGTTATTCACAATATTCGAATTCAAAATCTTACTTAAAGAAAGCAAATGCCAAACCATTTGGACCGATCAATAATATTAGTTATTTTATTACATTTATTGGAGTAAATAAAAAGTAAAAATGTTCATTTGAACAGTAAAGTAGCAGAAAATATTTAAGAATAGACAATATATACTATAATTTTACTATACACTCAATTTATTAGTGAACTGTTGAAACGTTCTCGATTTATTGAAGGGCTTGAAATAGAAAAATTCAGTATAACCAAATTCACCATTACTGATTTTGGTTGCTCAATATGGCCAATTAGGACTGTTCATACGTTGAGTTGGATCAAATTTGGAATGGGCCCGACCCAACCTAATGAATGTGAATATAGATGGTTTGGCTGTTAAAAACTAACCCAATCCAACAGAACTTGAAACGGTTTGAAGCTGTTTGAAATACAATTTCAAACAAATTAAATTTCTTTATTTTTTTTTCTTTCAATATCTAACTTTTAGATTTCTGAAAAGGAAAATTCTAGTTGTTTTTTATTTTTTTTAATATAAATTTAGTACAGTGAATTGCAAGGGATGAACATATGATTCTAAAACCTTATGAAATGCATTGCAATTTATATTTTTTGTAAAAAAAAAAAATGATTACTTGGAAGAAAATTATGACTATTCATTAATAATCTGAATTGTAAGTAAAGTATGAATTGCAATTTATATTTTCTGTGAACAAAATATGTCAACAAAATAGTTCTATATTAATATTTCTTATAAGAACAAAGTCATTAACTATATATTAAGGATCAATTAATTGACAAAAAATAAAAATAAAAATAAAAATAAAAAATAAAAAATGAAAAAATGAAAAAGAAATTATTCATAGCAATTCTGGTCCTTAAACTTCATTTCATCTGGGTCCTGATAGAAGAAATGGTTCCCAACCCTGCTTCTCTTCTTATCGCTTCAACCGTTTATGGATTTTGAATTTGATAGTCTAGGTTTGTTTCCACTTCCATTGTACCTTCTTGATAACCGGATACTTGGTTATAGAGTCTGGGAGACCGTATTTATCAGAATAGTCATCCAGCTAATAGCTTGATTTCTCTAGACAACTCGGTATCTGAATGTTACTTGAAGAGTTCCCACTGTTTAGGATACTTTTAAAGTTTTGAGAAAATTCTAATTCCATTATAATAAAAATTTTCTGAAATTTAACTTATCTGATCTCACAAATCAAGAATTGATAAAAATACTACCTGAATTAGGAATACTACTTTATTTGAAATACTATCTGAATAGAGACTTGCATTCCTATTCGAACTCTGTTATATATTCCCATTCAAATTTTACAACACAATTATATAAATAGGTAGAAATCCAGGTACAAGAAGAATTCAGCTCTTTCTCTTAATTCTTTTAAGTACTCTCTTCAATTTCTGACTTGACCGTCGGATTCTCCCTTGTCGGAAACCCACCAGAATGTTGTACTTTTCAGGTGACCAGCTCCCATCGACAAAATTTTTGTCCATCATCACTTCTAGAACCTTGACAACCTCTGCCATGGAAGGTCTTCTTTTGTGGTCAATTTGCAAGCACCAATGTGCAATGCTCATTATCTCCACAGCTTCTGACTTATTCTCAATGTTAGGTTCGACTATTTCAGGCAATCGACCCTGCTGTGCATTTTTCATGAAAATGGGGAGCAAATGAATAAATTCCTCCGGGTTAGACTTATCTATGTTTTTCCTTCCGCAAACTACTTTCATCACGACTACACCAAAGCTATAAACATCTGCCTTCTCTGTTACGATTGAGTCAACCAATTCAGGAGCCATATAACCAGGAGTTCCTCTCATTGTAGTAGGATTCACTTGGCTTTGATCCCTTTCAATAAGCTTTGACAACCCGAAATCTGATATCTTAATATGTAGGTCCGAATCCAACAATATGTTTTGGGGTTTGATATCCAAATGCACAATTCTCTGCCTACAATCATCGTGTAGATAGGCGAGCCCCTTGGCTATTTCTAGGATGATTTTCTTTCTTATTTGCCAGTCTAGAGGTGGTCGTTGACGTTTATGGAAAATCCAATCGTCTAAGGACCCATTGCACATAAACTCATAAACTAAAAGCCTATGCTGTTTTTCAACACAGTAGCCAATTAGCCTTACCAAGTTGTTATGGTGAATGCTTCCTATAGACTTCAACTCAGCCAAGAATTCCCTTTTCCCTTGTCCTAAAGGCTCCAACTTTTTCACTGCAATTTTATGTTCGGTTTGTAGGCTTCCTTCGAAAACAGACCCAAAGCCTCCTTCTCCAAGCTTATTCTTGAAATCCCCAGTGGCTATTTGCAGTTCTTTATAAGTAAATCTCTTGGGCATTCCTGGTAATTGATTCAATTCCATACCTTCCTCTTCTTCTCCTTCGTCTCTTCTCTTCCTTGAACATACTATGGTGGTCAATAAGACAACAACCAAGTTGATGACCAAAACGCCCAGTAAAAGATAAACAAAATCAGGAGGCCCTGGCACGGACATGAGTATTATCAAGATTATAATTAAAAGCAAGGTAAGAGCAGACAAAATCCGTATCTTCTTTGTCACTTGAAAAGCCATGAGAGATCGATTTGCTGATCAAAGGAGGGAATATTATTGTTATCTGTTCTCTAATCTCTGTAGTTATACACGGCGAAATAATATATTACCTCAATTTTTCTTTCTATTAAGCATCGTGTACAGGTATCGTCCACAAGTTTTAATTCCAAGTAGCATAGACTTTTCTTTTGAGTACAATGCTATATATTGTAGAATTTAAGAATATTTTGAAAAACCATATACTTATAGTGATGTTTTTCATAAATTAATTGATACATTAATAGCATGTAGCTTAGACGATATCAATTTTGGAGCTTCTAGTTTTGGTGTAGACTTGGACTTTGTCGGAGCAAGTTATTGGCAAAGCTGGTGGGCGAGAAGAACGCGGTATTGCCTCTGACATGAACTACTAGAGGTTAAAAAGTCATGGAAAAGGAAGCCACTGTAACAATTTCTTTTATTTATTCAACAGGGGCCAATTTCTTAATTATATCTGTATTTTTTCTACAATTTTATCAATTCCAGCCCAACCTATGCCATGTTGACTGCCAATGTAATTTGTCATAAAAGTCTTGACCTCTCCCGAGAGGGGACTTTTTTTTATAAATAATATGTTTGAGAAAATTATTTAGAAAATTGGTGTGTTTTGAATAATAACGGAAAGATTGTGTTTTTTTAGATTTTGCGGAATTTAATGTATGGGGGCCCACCTATCACAATAAAAATATCACAGGAAAAATTGGGTATTTTTAAATTCCGAGACACAATGTTGCGGAATTTGATGTATGGTGCCCACTTAGCACAGTAAAAATAAGACAGAAAATTGGAGAGTTTGATTCAGCAACACTGCGTTGCCGAATCAGATTTATGGGCAAAGTAGGATGTGCATGAATATTGAGAGCATACATTGGTCAATTTGATTGGAAAACGTGAAGGGCAAAGTACGTAGTCTCAGAAAGGGAATTTGGAATTACTTGTATCCTAAGGTAGCTCACATTATGGTCAACATATTTGGTGGTTGAAATTCTGAATATATTATTTCATTTGCTATCATGGGAATTGCTTGCTGATTTCCGAGTATCTAATTAATTAGATAAGCTGTAATTATTATTCTGCTTTTTCTGCTTTTGTCCTTTTCCTTCCACCACGCTCCGTTCGCTACTCTGATCAGTCAGTGCTGGCCAGGCCATACAAGGTATGCATTTTTAAAGTAAGATTGACCTCATGAAAATTCACTGTGGAAGAATATTAATCAAATTTAAATAATTAATTATCATTCCATTTCATTGGCTGTCATGGGAATAAACTAATGTCTCTTAGATATACGTGGTATAGATTTTTAAGTATAATTTACTACCTTATATGAATTTATTGTTGAGTGATATTAATCAAAACTGACAACTGTTACGAATTAAAAATTAAATCACCGCTCAAATCCATTTGCTTACGTATTTTCCTATTTCCAACGGATAATGATATTTAGGAATCTATGAAACCATATTGATATGTAAATTTATTATATATAGTTTTTACAAGCGAATTAAAATTAAAATTTAGAAGTAAATTAAAATTAAAATTTAGAAGATTAAATGAATAATCAATATAAGAAGGCAAATATTTATGAAGGTATATATATATATGTAGTCCACATATATAATATTATGTTATATAAAAAAAGTATTGTAAATCTGAATAAAATTTAAATTGCAGGAGTTAAGAAGTAAATTAAAATTTTAATTTGGAGAATTAGTGGACTAATTAGTACAAAATATTTATATAATTTTTTTTTGTCGAAGGAATAAAAATTTTAAAAAATAGTTGCATAAAATGATTAAATTTATCAATGAGTTTAAAATTTATGGATAATTTTTTTATGACGAAAATAGTAAAATGATGCATTAATTATAAAATATATACATATAATGTAGGAATTAAAAAATGTCGATTCCAGCAACATTTATAATTCATACTGGAAGATAATCAATATGAGTCATGACTAGTTACCAGTATGATATTTCAAGTCTCTCAGCAACATCGAGAAGATTGAAAGTTAGAAGCAAACCGACATTTGCAGAACTTCTTATCAGCTAAATTGGATTTAGATGTGGATGTGAGGGTTAGTAGAGTGATATAAAAGTATCCTATTAACAATCAGGTAGGAGCGTAGCCACCCTTGTTGAGTGGGGTCAATTGACCCCACTCAACCATAAAAAATTTTAAAATTATCCTTATAATTTCAATTTTTTTAAAAAAATGACCCCACTTAATTATAAAAAAAAAAATTAAAAATACTCTATAAGTTTAACTTTGTTAAATTAATATTTAAATGAATTACTTATTTTTTAGTGATAAAATCTAAATTTGCTTTTAAATTATTAAAAATAATATATATTTGTCTCTAAAATTTGTTTCATTTAAAAAAAACGCTTTTCAAGATATTAAAATAGTACAGATTTACTCTTATTCAATAACTTAAATGGCAAATGTAGACCATTTCAATAATTTGAGTTAAATGCGAACCATATTTTCATATTATAACTATTAATAAAAATGTCCATATTTGCCTTCTTAAAAGTAAATATGTATATTTTTCAATATTTTAACACAGTTAAAAAATAAATTTAAATAACAAATTTGTACCGTTTTCAATATTTTGAGAAAAAAATTTGCACTTATTCATATTTTTATGTAAATAAATTTTTTATAAGTTGTAATTTTTGACCTCACTGTATTAAATTTCTGACCACACCCCTGCAATCAGGGGTCAATTTCCTGGGTGCTTATAGATTTAATATTGATGACGATCACATTGATCAACACTACAAGGAAAAAAGGTTTTCCCGACGGAAACTTAGGAATTTTCGTCGGGAAACCAAATTGCCGACGGAAATTTATTTCGTCGGCATATTAATCGTAGGCAAAATTGCCGACGGAAGTTCAATTTCCAACGGTAAAAATACCGACGGAAATTGAATTTTCGTCGAAAAAATTCCCGACGGAAATTCTATTTCCGTCGGTATTTTTGCCGACGAAAATTCTATTTCCGTCGGAATTTATAGAAAAAGTTTTAAATTAATTTTTTTCAATTATTTATTACATTCTATAAATTTAACTTGTAATATTAATTTCAGAATAATGAAAAAATTAAGATAATATCTAAATTTTAATATCCGAAAATGATTTAATATAATAATTGTACTAATCATGAAGTTAATAATTATTTAACAACCTCATAATAGTTATATATGTCTATTACAAAATCCTAACTAAACTGATGGTGGCGGCAGCGGAGGCTGACGTGAATGATCAGACTGCTGCGATGATGACGCGACCATACCCTTCAAATTAGCCATCTCATTGCGTAGCTCAGATATGAAGTCGAGAAATTGTTGCCACCGAGCTTCTGAGTCTTGCCACCGAGGTTGTGATTGTTACAATTCAGATCTCAGCTCACATACAGTATTCCGAAGTTCAAGTACTTCCCTGGAGGCAGACCGTCTATTAGATGCGACTGTACTTGAGTTTGAGGAATGCGAGTAACAGGATTTGGCCAAAAAGCCTAAGCCAAAGACCCGTCCTCGCTGGTCTCTACCACCAGCCACATCATAATAAATCTAATTTGCATCAACATTATCGAAATTCTGTGAACGTTGTTGAATTGTCTCTTGCACTTGTTTCTATCGTAAAATAAATGCTTCATATTAATTAACGATTAATAATAAATAATATTAAATATTAGTAAAATATAACAATTTTGACATACATGTAAATGCCTAGATCGAGAATTGAAGAATGTTTGACCATCATGATTTTTGGTATGGGTGTGTAAAAAGACCTCACCTAGCGTAGGTGGTCTACCCATCGAGACTTCCTGCAAACAAATAAAGAATTATAGTTGAACTGTAATTTATTAACTATTCGTACAAGTTTTTACTAAAATTTTGGCAGAATTTTTCCTAAATTTTAACCATACCTCATGTACACAAAGACAGAAAAGCACTTCAAATTTATTGTTATACTTGCATCCAGCATCCAACAAACAATGCAAACTCCTCACACAATTTTGTCATTCCCATCCACCTCTATGGTAATGAGATAATTCTTAAACAGCAATAACATTAATTACTGTAATAACAGGAATATTTTGTAATACTTACAAGTCTATTTGCATGTTTCCGATGGGACATTGATCCTCCAGTATGCAAGCATGAACTGACTCCATCAGGTCCTCCCCGTCTATTATTAGAATTTCGCTCTAAAATGTAAAGGGCCTCGGGTGTTGTCCAATACTGTTCCCAGTGTGCCCATATATCTTCGGTTATGTAACGATGTCGTACAACATCAGTGTGTAACCCGCACACTAAGTCTCTGTAACGTGCTCGAGCACGACTCTCTCATGCAGGATACATGATGCCGTCAAATTTAGAGTCCCAGTAAAATTATTTCTTATGAGAATGAACAAAAAACATAATGTAAGTAAGTGTAAACTATAATTTGTTATATAATAAATGTTATCATAATTTATTACCTAGAATTTTTCAAAATAAAAATTTTTGTTTCTTGTGACACCTTCTTCCAGACATAACCATCATAATCTATTCTGTTCTTGAACGTGGTTGTCATTGAGTGTGAGCACTTTCCTGAATGATTCAAACTAATATACAACAATCTTAATAAAGTCAATAAAAGTAACAACTATCATTAAAATCAATACAAAGTAAAATATTAATCACTTACTCCCCAACTGTAATGGTGATATAGATTCTTCCATCAACTCCAACTGAGCCAGACATAGGCTGTTCCGCTGCTTCTATTCCTGATACCTGAGATGGCATAGCTTCAGTGTTGGCCATAGGAGTAGATTCAGTAGAAGGAGTGGTAGATGGGATAGCAGTAGGGATGGTCGGTGATGCGTCAGCCTGAGTGCTAGCATTGAACCCAGGCGATGGGGTTGATCCATCACCAATACTGTCACCTCCATCATGCTGCTGAGCCGTGGAGGAATCATATTACTCTTCTTTCGCTTAAACATTTTTTGAACTTTACATTATGGAAAAATTGCATATTGTCAGATAATAAAAAATTATCACGGCATTAAATTTTCGTCGCCAAATTTAGCAACGAAAATTTGATTCCGTCGCTAAATTAAATTAAATAATTTTCACATTTTTTTACCGACGGATTAAATATTCATAGCGACGGATTTTATAAACCGTCGCGAATTTCGGTCGATAAGTGTGGAGGGAATTATTGGTGCCATTTTTAGCGACGAAATATAATAACCGTCGCTATATAGCGACGAAAAATAAATTTCATCACTATTTATATTTCGTCGCTATATAGTGGCGGTATCCACTCCGTCGTTAAAATTTCGTCGCTAATTTTGGATTTTCTTGTAGTTCAAATTTATGAAAATTTTGTTAGATTTCCTGGATATACCATTGGGAAGCTAATTGTTGATACTGAAAAAAAATATAATTGGAGATGAACAAAATATTTTGAATAATGATAATCAGTTGAATACTAATGTAGACAGAGATTCCATATCGACAGTTGACGAAAGAAATATATTTTGTGATAATTTGTAATTTGAAGGAGAAAGTCGGTCCGATTTTAGTATACAATTTGAGGATCCACCACAATGTAAAGGAGTTGATGATTTGGAAACTATAGAAGCAAGTCCTACCAGAAAGTTTAGGGGGCAAAACCAATTAATGTTGCCTCATGTTCTAGCGATGTTGCATGTGATGATGATAATTTTGCCAATAACGGATATCTTTCTCCAAATTATGATCCAAATGAGGATGATAAAGAGATAAGACTTAAATGATACTAGTGAGAAAATCGCTATTGGAAGAGATGATCACTTTGTTCTAAATAGTTCAATCCATGTCATAGAAGGCCTTCAAAATTTGAACATGCATGATGTCAGAGATGATATGGGTAGACAATTTAATATTCCACAATTTCACTTTCCATCACTGCACCACATAAATATTAATTTTGCATAAACTGAGATTAATATGTCTAGTGATTCACTAATGCTAAGATGGGATGGTGTTTTTGAGTTATGAGAAGGCTTGGCATTCACATCAAATGATGAAAGAGATAGACTTAAATGATACTGGTGAGAAAACCGCTATTAGAAGAGATGATCACTTTGTTCTAAATAGTTCAATCCATGTGATAGAAGGCCTTTAAAATTTGAACATGCATAATGTTAGAGATTATATGAGTGGACAATTTAATATTTCACAATTTCACTTTCCATCACTGCACCACACAAATATTAATTTTGCATAAACTGAGATTAACATGTCTAGTGATTCACCAATGCTAAGATGGGATGGTATTTTTGAGTTATGCGAAGGCTTGGCATTCACATCAAATGATGAAATTAAGGCATGTGTAAAGAAATTTTCAATTAAGAAAAATGTTTTGTATAAAGTTATTGAATCGAAGCCCTCATATTGGATGGTGTGTTGCTCGCAAGCTAAAAATACAGGTTGTCCGTAGAGACTAAGAGCTATGAAAAAAATCACATCTCCTTAGTGGATTTTTAGTGTATACAAGGAATCCCACAACCGTACTGCATAGATAATTAGATACACAAATAATTTGTGATTGCATCTTGCAGATAGTTAGTGCCGCTCCTGATTTAAAAGTTAGTGTTAAAATTGCTGACATCAGGAGTCGTTTCAACTTTGATATACTGTACAACAAGACTTGGTATGCAAAGACTAAGACGTTGGAGGAGATATTTGACAACTATGAGGCTTTATATGAAAAGTTGCTAGGTTATCTGAAAGCTATTGAGAAATACAATTCAGGATTTTTCTACGAATTTATCATTGACGACAATGTACAATCAAATTGTAAGCAATTCAGAAGACTCTTTTAGGTGTTTAAGTCATGTATAGACGAACTACCCACTGCAAGCCAGTATAGCTAATTGATGGTACATTTATGACAGAGACGTTCCATCAGACTCTTTTGATTGCAAATGCTATTGATGGTAATAATTACTTGTACTTAGTAGCATTTGTTGTGGTTGAAGATGAGAATAAGTCAAGTTGGGATTGGTTCATAACATGCATCAGGCGGTATGTCACTAAGCAATCAGGTATAATTGTTATTTTTGACCGGCATGTGGGTATTATGGCATTATTTCGTGATGATAATAATGGTTGGAATGAGCCATTAGCTTACCATCGTTACTGTCTGCGCCAGCTAGTGGCCACAGAGTTGAAAGTTTTGATAGACGTACTGGACTATTCACGATAAGTATAAAAAAGCAAGTGAAAAGACAATAACACACAAGCCGTTAATTTGGATTGGGTCATTGTGAATGTGAAAAGTTTCAAAAAACTAAAATGCCGTGTTCACACGCTATAGCAGCCTGTATGCATGTACGTGTTGACATGTGGATATATGTCGACAAGTGCTACAAACTCTCTGAGGCCTTGAGCTATTACCAATTTTTTTTCTAGCCACTTGCACACCATGATTATTAGGAGCCATATATTGGATAGACTTTAGCTCCAAAACCCAAATCTCATAAGGAAAAAGAGCCGGTCGCAAACATCTAGATATCGAAATGAAATGGATAAAGGAGACCGCAGTAGGCCTAACCGATGTACGCTTTGTCAAAATGAAGGCCATAACAAAAAGACATACCTAAACTTGGCGAGACAACCAGAGTATACAATAAGCTATCCTTGAATTTGGTAGTTTCACATACTTGATAAACAAATTAGTTGTAATTCATTTAATATTTGTTACCAATTAAAATTTGTCAAGTTATATATGTCAATGTTAATATGTTTTCTAAATATATTGAATTTATATACTCATGGTACCTAATGAAATAGATATGATCCTGTATCACATCTAGTGAGCCTTCTATTTCGATTAGGATACGTTCGCTGTATTTCGATCAGGATACTTTCGCTGTGGGTCGTGCATCACCCGTTCCTTCACCACCTAACTCAGGGTTAATCTCAGATCCAGCATCACCTGAATCAGTTTAGGCCGATCGTCGCTCACTCAATCTTGCATCACCAATAATTATATCATTGTTTAAATCAAAAAATAATGGTGGTTGTCCATAGTTTCCTTGTATGTTTAATTCTTGATGTGTACCAAACATACTTTGGAAAAAATTATCTTGGCGAGGGGTAAGTAAGTCGCGCGCGCTAGTGCGCCTGTCCCTCGCGCTGGTGGCCGAAAACTTTTGAATATATATATATATATATATATATATATATATATATATATATATATATATATATATATATATATATATATATATATATATGACCGGTGTCTAGCAAGTGTACTAGATCGGCTAGTAATATAAGAAAATATAGATTAAGACCCTAAATATCGAACCCAAGGGAAACTTGTGTCTGCATGAAATAATTTTTAAGTTTTAAAATGAAATTTGGGTGTAAAAGACAGAAAAGAAATCCCAGAGTTTATAATGATGAAAATATAATTAAATGAAAACCAGAACTAATATAATTAATGAACAAAAATTAAACAAGCAAATAAAATCGTAGATAGAAACAGTAATTGAGAAAAATCAATATGTAAAACAACTTTCACTAGAAGACTATCCACTTTAACTTATTACTGTAATGACGTAAATTTTTAAGAAATACCAGTTATTATGGAAAAAAAACTAGATAAAATTTACCCTGATACCTTGTTCAAGAATATATTTCTTAAGTATTAAATTCACTTTTTAAGAACAATTTAACACTTAGCATATAATTCCAGTTAAACTCTTAAACATTAATTGAATCTCTATTCAAGAACATTCAATTCCTGTCTATTCTCAGTTCTTCCTCTCTTAATATTAACTAATAAAATCAGCACATAATTATCTCAAAATTAAGAAAATAATCATGCACAGATAATAAGAAATCAATCTAAGAACATGCAAATCTATGACAGTGCATAAATCAATTTTTAGTTATTAGATCCATAAACCATCAATTAATTCTAACACGATCAAAGATAAGAATATGCTTAAAACCAAAAAATAATCAACTGATATTAAATTTAAAGCTCAATCAGATCATTACAGTAAAAGTCAAGGATTCAAGTATTCTCTAGCAAAAGTAAAGAAATTACTCACGATTCATATTGAAATTAAAAACACAATAGAAAAGAAGAGACAACAACATAGAGTTATAGAAGCTCCCTTAACAATCGTGTACCGAAAATCTAGAACAAGCTTCTTGCTCCTTGAATTTATTCTTCACAGCTAAAACACAAAAACTTACGAAAATCAAACTAAACTAAACTAAATTGAAGTAACGGAAGATTGTTTTTCTGATCCGGTCTGATCTCCTCCCCCCCCCCCCCCCCCCCTTGATCTGGTGTTTTTTCTCACTTTCATGTGCAAAAATTCTATCGGTCGGTAAATTGGAAAAAATTCTTTTCTTTTTCTTCGGAAGTTTGGTAGATTTTGAATTCCTGAAATGCGGTCAGCTGGTGAAAAAGTCATAAAAATGCACTGCCGTGTTAATTTTTCCATTTGTGAATGCACGGCCAAGTGAGATTTTGCACTGTCGTGCATTAGGCTAATAGTACTCACGCGGCCAAGTGAGATTTTTGCCTTTGAGTCACTTGGCCAAGTGATGTTTTACTGCTCTTTGAATTTTTAATTGTTTCAAGCATTAATTCAAGTACGGCCGCTCCTAATTCATCCCCAGCAGTGTGTAAATGTGCTCTGTTTCATTCTCTGGCTTCCAAAAATCTAAAAATTACCAAATTGATCCAAAACTTAGCATTCTTTTCAATTAAATCCTTTTTCCTTTATTTTAATCCTAAAAAATACCAAAATCAACAATTAAACTCTAAAATATGAAATTAACTAATTCAACTATAATTCAACCAAATAAACAATACATTAACCTAATTAAATAAATAAAAACACACTAAAAATATCATTAATTTCAAAATTATCAATATATATATATATATATATATAAATCTTTTTTTCTTTTTTTTTTTAAAAAAATAAAAATTAAAAAATAAAAGCAATTTTGATAAGAAAATTATCACTTCCAATATTTTTACCTGCGTACAGGTATTAATTTTATCACGGAGTAACTCTAGTTTAGGCTGCATCGAAACCCAGTGTCTATACATACATCAACTGTATATATTAAATTTCTTAATATCAATATAAAAACCAACATAATAATAGACGGCCAATTATAGGAGTGATCATGGGGCGGGGCGGTAGGATGGGGATTCCCCTTCCCCGCCCCCGCCCCGATGGGGATCCCTCTCCTTGATGGAGATACCCCACCCCAATGGAGATCCCCAATCCCAATGGGGATTCTCGACCCAAATCAAAAATATCCTGGCAAAATTTAACAATTAATAACTTAAAATTAAAAATATCGCACACAATTCAAATACAAATATTTATAAATATCCCATACAATTCAAATATTAATAACTTCACTTGAACAACTTCCACGCCGACGAATGTCAACCTGAAATATCAATTAATCAAACATAATAAATTAGCTCTATATTCATATATAAATGGAAACTAAATTGAAATTGCCAGCACAACTTGATATCATATATTGATAATTGAATATAGAGCTAATTTGTTCGCCCTCATTCATGATATCACAACTAAATTGAAATTGTGCCCTCATCCATAATATCACAACTATTGCATCTAGATTAAAAGAATGGAAGCATATATCATGACAAGAAGTACAGAAAATTGAGAACAAAAATTATCTTTTTTGGAAATTATGAAACTTTAAAAATATAAAAAAAAAATAGTTATATTTTTTAACAATTATAAAAAGTTCAATGCCAAGAAAAAATAATTGGGGGAACTCAAAACAAGAGGGTCCATTATTGAAGTGAATCCACCACTGATTCACCCATTTCAATTCCAGATGCAGAGGCTATTAGTATTAATTTTTGTATTACTATTTGTTTTCTTCTGGAGATTTTGTTATTCATATTCAAATTCATGATTATCAAATGCCTCAGGTGCAGAAAGGATGAAAAGAGCTGAAGTAAATGGTTACGAGAGAAACAATCAAGTTCAACTCAGTTGCGCTTGTTTAACTTTTACAAACAAAATAACTCCCAAGGCCTAGCTTTAGAAATAGTATTATGTCAAAAAATGAATAAAGAGAAGGGATTTCCAATTCTGCAATAAACAATTGAACTATTAAACAGAAACAAAAGTTGTCAAATTCAATTTTTCTTGGAAAACCAATTGCATAAATCACAGTTCATACAACATAACTTCAACAATTTCCTTTCTCACTATAAAAAGAAAAAAAATGGAAAAGAATGTGAACTGGGTTAATCACACATTGGGCAATAAAGTTTCAGGCTTTGAAATAATTATAATGATGATGCAAGTTTGTTTTGTAGCTAAAAATTAAAGAGTGTCCAGATCCCATTTATTTTTTATTATTGGAGTTCCCCACTATGAGCTCCAAAGCTTTCTAACCTAATCTTATCTCTACAGGAAAATTAATTCAGTCCAGATTATTGAAACGGAAAGTCAAGTTCATTAAATTGTTGTACTCTATAAAATAGTAAATCCAAGATTAAGAAAACACTTATCACAGCAAAAGCTAAGATTCATAAAAAGCCCAAAATTAATAGTTTAAAAAGAGAATCAGAAAGTGAAATCGAGGGACGTACCCCATGCAAGCAAGAAGGTGCTGGATCCAAGCAGTAAAAGAGGTACTCAAGATCACCATTTAAAAATTCCAATAAGAGCAACGCCCAAGCATCAATGTGGCATAATTAATCACAGCAGATATGGAAAAACAGAGGAAATCAGAGATGGCATAAACTAAACCCTTCACTAGGCAGAGATGGAAAAACAGAGGAAATCACAGCAGACAAGGAACAGGCCTTTAAAATCAGAACACGATCCCAGAACATCAACAAGAGAAAGATGCACAAGATTGTCATCACCACCAACATTAAACCACTTATTACCAAAATGGGTAATAGCAAGAACACTAACCTGATGAAACGCAGTGACTGAGGCGACGGCGTCGAGGTAGAGCGTGTCAGAGTGGGTGATGGACGGTCGCAATTGGCGGTGGAGACTTGGAGTGAACGCTGTGACTGAGGGCTGCAGCTGTTTCGTTACGGCAAGAAAGGGCAAAAGTCTAGCGCGTTGTTAAAAAATGGGTTGGGTGAGTTATGCTAAAATTTGAATCAAATTTATATAATATATTTTGCGAGATTATATATAATTTAATTTTATTTTTCTTCTAAAAAATATCTAATTTTAATTCATCTAATTCATTTTTGAATACCCCCAGGCAAAACTGAAAAGGAATAAAATAAATTTAATATATATATATATATATATACACACATTAAAATGCAGTTTTTTTTTTGTGTGGGGAAACCGTTCTCCGTTACTGCCCCGAATTTAAAGTTGGAGATTTTTTTTCTCTTCGTCCCCGTTCCCGTGAGAGGAAAACTCGGATCGGATCGCTACCGAGGTCGGGTATTCTCCACCCCGTGATCATCCCTAGTCAATTATCAATTTCATATAACATTCATAAAAATAAATGCCATATAACAACAAATTTTTTAATAATTAATTTTTTAAATATTTTATAGGATGAAGTTAAAATAAATTATATTCTTTTATGAAATTAATGCTTATCATATTATTGTTTCATTACAAAATTATAACACATGCATCAACTGTATATACTAAATTTCAAAATATTAAAAAAAAAAATTATAAAAAAAAATTGTCAATTATCAAATTTTTATATAAGTCATGCTAATACAATTTTTTAGCTGGATCATATTATATATGCCGATACCTAATTATATATATTTTTTAAATTTATATATTTTACACTTTCAGGCAAATTACATATTGGATATACCCATTTAGATCGGGTCCCCACCAAGGTCGGGTATTCCCCGCTCAGTGATCATTCCTAGTCAATTATCAATTTCATATAAATTTCATAAAAATAAATGTCATATAACAACAAATTTTTTAATAATTAATTTTTTTAATATTTTATAGGATGAATTTAAAATAAATTTTATTCTTTTATGAAATTAGCATTTATCATATAATTGTTTTGTTACAAAATTATATCACATGCATCAATGGTATATACCAAATTTCTAAATATAAACAAAAAATTATAAAAAAAAATTGTCAATTATCAATTTTTTATATAAGTCATGCTAACACAATTTTTTAATTGGGTCATAATATATATGCCGATACCTAATAATATTTTTCTTTTTGAAATTTATATACTTTACCTTTTCAGACAAATTACATATTGCATATAGTAACTATCTTAGCTAAAATTAAAGCTTTTTTCCAAAATAAATAAACTAATAATAATTTACCTTTAAATAATATTGACCGAAATTATATTGCAAACTTAACAGCACCTACAATTTAAATATAAAAATAAAGTTAGTCATAAAATAAATTTCCATTAACAAAATTAATTTATACAATATTTACATAACAATACCTTTTTTTTTAACTTTCAACAAAATCTTCTACAATAATTTCAATAAAATTTCTTCAATAATAATTAAATAGTGAAATGGAAAATTTAATACCACATGTTTGAATTACGACCGATAAGGGTTATAAAGTTAATGATCTCAAGTTTGATATTATGTGAGACACTAAACATTATAAGTAATCTTATTTAATACCCTTAAAACTTTTTGTCTGATTTCGAAACTTGAATTTAATTATTGCTATATTAGAATGTTGCCGAAGTATGATTCGACTTAAATGAACATTTCTAGAAAAAAAAATTAAATAAAAGTTGAGAAAGTAAAGAAAAAAATGAAGATCATTGATTTTGAATTATCACATGAAAATATATATATATATTTATTGGCCTGCCAATTATATTTTTTCTAAATGATATAATATAATTATGAATATATATATATATGATTAAACAGAATGAGATCAAAGATTATAAGTAATCTTATTTGATACCCTTAAAACTTTTTATCTGATTTTAAAACTTGAATTTAATTATTGCTATATTAGAATGTTGCCGAATGGTCATGTATGATTCGACTTAAAAGAATATTTCTAAAAAAGCAAATTAAATAAAAATTGAAAAAGTTAAGAAAAAAAAAAGAAAATCATTGATTTTGAATTATCACATAAAAATATATATATATTTATTGGCCGGCTAATTATATTTTATCTAAGTGATATAATATAATTATGAATATATATAAATGATAAAATATAATTAGATCAAAGACAAATAAATGTGTGATAAATGATCTAGAGTACTGTATACTAAAAATAACTTTAAAAGGTTTTACTGTTCGATAAGTTATAACTCCTAATAGATTATAACTAATAAAAATCTCTCGAAATATGTACTGGTTGCACAACATATATGCGAAGTGTTAATTATTTGCAGAATGAAACTTAATCCCATTATGTGTGAGTGAGAGATATAAGAATACATACAGCTGTAATGGGTTATACCTATTATTATTATTATTGTTATTATTATTATTATTATTATTATTATTATTATTATTATTATTATTATTAATGTAACACCCCAAATATTGAAAAATGTTTAAATGGGTTGAAATTTTATAAGAAATTTAATTTAAATGGATATAGAAAAATAAAAGAGAGGTAGAATAATTAATTGGGAGTTAAAGTGAAATTAATTAGGGATTGAAATGAGTTTAAGAGGGACTGTTTGGAAATTTGACACAAAACTTGCCCTACACTAGCTAAAACTACGTCGTTTTGGGCCAAATATCTTTCTTTTTTTTTTCTCTTCTTTTCTTTCTTCTTTCTTCTTCCCCTGGTCCCGATCCCACTCTAGCCCCTCTCCCGATCTACCTCTCATTTCCCTTCCCCGCCGTCGGCGTCCCTTTCTCTCCCTCTTCTCTTCCTCATGCGACTGCAGCCACTACTACCCTTTTCTTCTCACGCATTTGGAGTTTGGTTCAGCTCCACTCGATGCCTCCCTCCCCTCCTCCTCGTCGCCGGTCACCGGGAAAATGCCGTCAGTTCTCCCTCCTCGCGTAACGGTCTTAGAGTAAGTGAAATCATCATCAATTTTTAATTTGGGAGAATCTTTTAGAATGGCAGAATTAGGGATTTGAAATTTTATTTTAGGGATTTAATGTTTAAATCTTAGAATAAGTTATATTTTTCATTTCTAGATTAATATAATCAACTGGATTTACATTATTATTGAGATTTATTGAACTTATAGTTGAAATGTTATGTGTATTGTGAAGAAGAAGAGAAAAGCGTGAGGAATAAAGGGAAAGAGAAGCAAGTGGAGGACTAAGTTCACTTTGGACAATCCCGTTGAAGTTGTTTTGCTAGAATTTTGAGGTTCGCAACCACTAAATTCAACTTTTCTTATTCTATATATTATGTTTGAGCCTGAATTGTGTTTGATATGAAATTTTATTGAGAATTAGTTGAGTTTTCAAGAATAAACGGATACAATATAGCTTATAGAAGTGATTGACTTAGTAGAATTGAATTATAAATGTCGAAATGCTAATTTCGCTAGGTATAATTGTGATAATTTGGATTGAATTTTTGTAATTGACTCGGTAAACTAAGAATTACTTTATTTATTTAATATGCGTGATGGCTCATGTTATTTTTATTAAAATAATGCTATAAATGATGCATTGGTAGAAGATAAATAAGAAGTAGCTAATTTTCGAAAAACTAGCTCAAGTGAGTTCGGTAGTTACATAAATAAGAATTTGAAATACAAATTGTAATGGGAATGACTGTGTAATAATGATACGGTAAGACCATATGGTGCCATAAAGTGAACGGAAAATTTAAATTACATCTACAATTGAGATTTTGGTAATTATGAATTGTTATATAAATGAGTAATGAATTTGACTGAGAAATTAGTATTGCCCTTGGTAATCAATAGAAAACATGGGTGAGAGTATAGTTGGCTAGCCATAGGGAGTAGAGAACTGCATTGATAAATGGGACGTCTGCAGAGGTTAATGAGAACCTGCAAAACTTAATACTATTTCTGCTACTGTTACATCTACTGCTACTGTACTGTTACTGTCGTTTATCCCGCATACTTAACTCACGCATTCCCATTATTTTACTTTGGGCAATAGATTGTAAATTACATAGATACAAATGTATATTAACGTTAATCATGTTATGGGTACATTGTGGATGAATTTAATTGTTGACTCGTATGCTGATATATTTAAACTGTTAATGTGCTTACTTGCTCAAATAAATAAAATCTCTTATGGCGAAAATTTATCTCCCTGGAATTTTGGTCTCGTACATTTATTTGTCTACTATTATTACCATTATTATTACTATCATTTTTTTATATGAAATTCTGTTATAACTTTTATTAAGATGATTATTTTGTGAAAAGTGAAATTAGTGGTTGCCACTAAGTAATGCGCTTAGCGCGTGGACTTTTATTTCTGCGCGTAGGTGTACAGGCAGGCCAGGGATCTATTAGGAAGTATGGAGGAGTTCTTTTACTTCAGACTAGATGCTTAGGCTTAGTGTTTTCTCTTCGGGCATTTTCTTTTAAAATATTAGATCTGAGCTATCTAATGGCTTGTTATAAACTATTTTAGAATTTGATTTGTAGCTCACTGCGAATAATGATTTATGGATGTTGAAGTTTATTGTAAATATATGCATGGATAAAGGGAGATGAATGTTATTTTTATGTTGGACAATGGATGAACTGGAATGGTAAATTCACAATTGTTGGTGAATTTGCCTTTTATTTGAATAATTGAGGTGGATGGGAGAAATTAATGTTGTATTGGCTTGCTTATGGAGTTGGGATGTGTAGATATTTTATAGAAGTGTAAAAATTTGCAATTGCTTAATAGGGGGATAGGGACCGGTATAGGGGAAACTCCATCTGTTTTTCTACAAAATTTTGGGCATTTTAAACTACACATAAGGGAAGTTATTAAAGTGAGAATTAAATTTTAGATACAAAGAAGGATCTAGTTGGGTAACATTCGATAGAAAGGATAGAAAGGATCTCAACCACTCAAGTTAGCGAAAGTTAGAAAGGATCTCAGCCGGCAGCACAGTTATAAGTCTATCCTTAGGGACAATCATAAGGACATAGAAGTTCAGCTAGTTCAGGCCGACAGACCACATCTATAGCCAGCACACCTGGAGGTGTAAGTAGGGCCACTCCTACATGTGAGTACTGTGGGAAACAACATGCAGATGAATGTTGGAAGAAGATAGGAGCTTGCCTTAGATGCGGTTCTAAGGATCATTATATCAGAGACTGTCCTAAACCTTGGACCTCGGTGGCTTCACAGTCTAGAGAACCTGCTTCTACTCAGGCAGGCGGAGGTAGAGGTAGGGGTAAAGGTGATGCATTGGGAGGCACTACACAGAAGAATTTTGCACAGACAGTTGTGGGATCAGATTCTAGAGTTCCAGCACGCACCTATGCTGTCAGAGCTTGTGAGGAGCAAAATGCACCGGATGTTATTGTTGGTAAATTTTCCCTTTTTAATCAAGATGTTTATGCATTAGTGGATCCTGGCTCCACGCATTCTTACATATGTACTACTGTAGCACATGAGAAGGGTTGGAATGTTGAGAAATTGGAACATGAAATCCTACTAACTAATCCTCTAGGACACAACGTACTGGTAGATAAAGTATATAAAGATTGTCCAGTTCAAGCACAAATCCATATTTTTCTAGCCAATCTAATTGAATTGCCATTCCATGAGTTTGATATAATTCTTGGAATGGATTGATTGAATGCATATCAAGTGATGGTGGATTGCCGTCTTAAACGGATTACGCTTAGAACTGTCAATGATGAAGAGATCACTGTAGTAGGTGAGAGATCGAATTTTCTTTCTAATGTGATATCTGCCACCAGGGCCAGGAGGTTGGTGAGAAAAGGGTGCGAGGCGTACTTGGCATGTGTTCTTGATGCTAAGAAGGAAGAACCCAACATCCAAGATATTCCTACAGTATGTGACTTTCAGGATGTATTTCCGGATGAATTACCAGGGTTACCACCAGAAAGAGAGATTGACTTCTCTATCGAGGTGATGCCTAGTACAGCCCCAATATCTATTGCACTTTATAGAATGGCACCCACTGAACTCAAAGAATTAAAGATTCAGCTACAAGAACTTCTCGAAAAGGGTTTTATTCACCCCAGTGTGTCTCCATGGGGTGCACCTGTACTTTTTGTCAAGAAGAAGGATGGGACCCTAAGACTTTGTATTGACTACCGACAACTAAATAAAGTTACAGTGAAGAATAAATACCTGTTGCCTAGAATTGATGATCTCTTTGATCAACTTAAAGGTACTGGTGTATTTTCCAAAATTGATTTAAGGTCTGGCTATCATCAATTGAGGGTGAAAGGGGCAAATGTATCCAAGATGGCCTTCAGAACCAGATATGGGCATTACGAGTTTTTGGTGATGCCTTTTGGGCTCACAAATGCTCCAGCAGCATTTATGGATCTTATGAATCACATTTTTCATCCTTACTTAGATCAGTTTGTAGTGGTTTTTATTGATGATGTACTGATCTATTCAAAGAACCGGGAAGAACACGATCAACATCTCAGGATTGTT
Source organism: Excoecaria cochinchinensis (assembly GCA_947683425.1). Lineage (NCBI taxonomy): Eukaryota > Viridiplantae > Streptophyta > Magnoliopsida > Malpighiales > Euphorbiaceae > Excoecaria > Excoecaria cochinchinensis. The sequence continues at coordinate 11,599,413 of CANTUQ010000050.1, forward strand.
CTGCAGATTTTGAGGGAACAACAACTTTATGCTAAATTCAGTAAATGTGAGTTTTGGCTAAGTGAGATACCTTTTCTTGGTCATATTGTATCTGCTGATGGGATTACGATGGATCCTAAGAAGATTGAAGCCATCCTTGAATGGAAACCGCTAAGAAATGCCACAGAGATTCGAAGCTTTTTAGGTTTTGCGGGTTATTACAGGAGATTTGTCAAGGGGTTTTCCTTAATAGCAGCTCCCTTGACTAAGCTGCTCTAGAAGAATGTCAAATGTATCTGGAATGAGAAATGCCAAGAAAGTTTTGAAAAGCTTAAGGCGATGTTGACTGAAGCACCTATTTTGACTCAACCAATACAAGGAAAGGATTTTGTGATTTACAGTAATGACTCGCATAATGGATTAGGATGTGTTTTAATGCAAGAAGGGAAGGTGATTACTTATGCATCTAGGCAACTAAAACCACATGAGAGAAATTATCCGACTCATGACCTAGATCTAGCTGCAATTGTTTTTGCTCTAAAAGTTTGGAGGCATTATTTATATGGGGAAAAGTGTTATATCTACACTGACTATAAAAGTCTCAAGTACTTACCCACTCAGAAAGAGCTGAATTTAAGACAAAGAAGATGGATGGAGTTAATCAAAGATTATGACTGCATCACTGATTACCATCCAGGTAAGGCGAATGTGGTAGCTGATGCGCTTAGTCGAAAATCCATGGCAGGTAAATTTTCTAAATAATAAGTACACATTCCTAAAATTTTTGTTCATGATGGGATAATATATGAATTATAATTCTGGTATTTTATGTATAGCTTTGAGAGCTATGAATGTTAGACTAACATTAGCTGATGTCGTAGCTGAACTGAAGCTTAGGCCGACGTTGTTACAACAAGTCAAGGAAGCACAAAAGCGGGATGAAAAGCTAGCTACCATCTTCAAACAAATTCAAGAGGGAAAAGATAGTGAGTTCATGATCAAAGAAGATGACTGCTTATACTATAAAGACATAATTTGTGTTCTTACTGATGAAAGGTTAAGGAAACGAATTATGGAGGAAGCACACAACAGCTTTTACGCCATGCATCCAGGCAGCACTAAAATGTATCAAGACTTAAAAACTCATTATTGGTGACCTGGGATGAAGAAGGACATAACATAATTCATCACAAGGTACATGACTTGTCAACAAGTAAAGGCTGAGCATCAACTTCTATCGGGTTTATTGGAACCTATTACAATACCCGAGTGGAAATGGGATAGAATTACCATGGATTTTGTCACCGAATTACCATTGACCAGAAAAAGACATGATTCAGTGTGGGTCATAGTTGACAGATTAACAAAGTCAGCACACTTTCTACCAGTCAGAACTGACTATCCATTGTCTAAACTGGCGAAATTGTACATTAATGAGATAGTACGGTTTTATGGAGTTCCTTCTTCTATTGTATCGGACAGAGATCCTAGATTCACATCGAGATTTTGGAAGAAACTTCACCAAATTTTGGGTACCAAATTAAATTTTAGCACTGCTTTTCATCCTCAAACAGACGGACAGTCTGAGAGAGTGATACGGGTACTGGAGGATATGCTTAGAAGTTGTGTCATTTACTTTGAGGGTAGCTGGGATAAACATCTTCCATTGGTCGAATTTGCCAACAATAATAGTTACCAAGCAAGTATCCAGATGGCAAGCATTATACGGAAGAAAATGTAGAACTCCATTATGTTGGACCGAGCTCAAGGAGAAGAAGATAGTTGGTCCAGAATTGATAAGAGAGACAGAAGAAAAAGTGAAGATTATCAAGGAAATATTGAAAGCTGCATCTGACCGTCAGAAATCCTATGCGGATTTGAAAAGGAAAGATATAGAATATGAAGTTGGTGATAAAGTTTTCTTAAAGGTGTCACCGTGGAAGAAAGTGTTAAGATTTGGCAAGAGAGGCAAGTTAAGTCCTAGGTTCATTGGACTATACAAGATTTTAGAACGTGTGGGTCCAGTGGCCTATAAATTAGATTTACCTCGGGAATTAGAGAAAATTCATAATGTCTTCCATATTTCAATGCTCAGAAGGTATCGATCAGATCCATCTCATATTGTCAAACCTGGAATAGTAAAAGTTCAACTAGATTTAACATATGAAGAAGAACCTATTCAAATTTTAGCACGAGAAACGAAGCAATTAAGGAATAAGACTGTTCCATTGGTGAAAGTACTTTAGAGAAATCACAACACAGAAGAGTCCACTTGGGAACCAGAAGAAACAATGAAAAAGACGTATCCACAACTATTTAGGCTAGGTAAAATTTCGAGGACGAAATTTTCTTTTTAGAGGGGAAGAAATGTAACGCCCCAAATATTGGGGTTAATTTCTTCGGTGGTCACTCAATTTTGTGGCTTGTAACGATTTGGTCACTAAACTTCAATTTGTAACAAAAAAATAACTCATCTATTATTTTGTAACGAAAAAATCACAATGATCGGAAATTGTGCTCGCCGGTAACCGACGCATGATCGGTACGGCAAAACCCAATGACACGTCAAAAATTTTGTCACGTCAGATTAGAGTTAATTTCTGTGGTGGTCACTAAACTTGGTGCCTTGTAACGATATAGTCACTAAACTTCAACTTTGTGCCGTGCAGATCATGCGCCGGTTACCGGCGAGCACAATTTCCGATCATTGTGATTTTTTCGTTACAAAATAATAGATGAGTTATTTTTTCATTACAAATTGAAGTTTAGTGATCAAATCGTTACAAGCGACAAAATTGAGTAACCACCGAAGAAATTAACCCCAAATATTGGCAAAATGTTTAAATGGGTTGAAATTTTATAAGAAATTTAATTTAAATGGATATAGAAAAATAAAAGAGAGGTAGAATAATTAATTGGGAGTTAAAGTGAAATTAATTAGGGATTGAAATGAGTTTAAGAGGGACTGTTTGGAAATTTGACACAAAACTTGCCCTACACTAGCTAAAACTACGTCATTTTGGGCCAAATATCTTTCTTTTTTTTTCTTTTTCTTTTTTTTTTCTCTTATTTTCTTTCTTCTTTCTTCTTCCCCTGGTCCCGATCCCTCTCCAACCCTCTCCTGATCTGCCTCTCCTTTCCCTTCCCCGCCGTCAGCCGCCGGCATCCCTTTCTCTCCCTCTTTGCGATTGCAGCCACTGCTGCCCTTTTCTTCTCGCGCGTTTGGAGTCTGGTTTAGCTCCACTCGATGCCTCCCTCCCCTCCTCCTCGTCGCCGGTCACCAAAAAAACGCCATCAGTTCTCCCTCCTCGCGTAACGGTCTTAGAGTAAGTGAAATCATCATCAATTTTTAATTTGGGAGAATCTTTTAGAATGGCAGAATTAGGGATTTGGAATTTTATTTTAGGAATTTAATGTTTAAATCTTAGAATAAGTTAGATTTTTCATTTCTAGATTAATATAATCATTTGGATTTACATTATTATTGAGATTTATTAAACTTATAGTTGAAATGTTATGTGTATTGTGAAGAAGAAGAAGAGGAAAGCGTGAGGAATAAAGGGAAAGAGAAGCAAGTGGAGGACTAAGTTCACTTTGGACAATCCCGTTGAAGTTGTTTTGCTAGAATTTTGAGGTTCACAACCACTAAATTCAACTTTTCTTATTCTATATATTACGTTTGAACCTGAATTGTGTTTGATATGGAATTTTATTGAGAATTAGTTGAGTTTTCAAGAATAAACGGATACAATATAGTTTATAGAAGTGATTGACTTAGTAGAATTGAATTATAAATGTTGAAATGCTAATTTCGCGGGGTATAATTGTGATAATTTGGATTGAATTTTTGTAATTGACTCGGTAAACTGAGAATTACTTTATTTATTTAATATGCATGATTGCTCAAGTTATTTTTCTTAAAATAATGTTATAAATGATGCATTAGTAGAAGATAAATAACGAGTAGCTAATTTTCAAAAAAATTAGCTCAAGTGAGTTCGGTAGTTACATAAATAAGAATTTGAAATACAAATTGTAATGGGAATGACTGTGTAATAATGATACGGTAAAACCATATGGTGCCATAGAGTGAACGGAAAATTTAAATTACATCTACAATTGAGATTTTGGTAATTATGAATTGTTTTGTAAATGAGGCTGCAATTAATGAATTTGACTGAGAAATTAGTATTGCCTTTGGTAATCAATAGGAAACATGGGTGAGAGTATAGTTGGCTAGCCATAGGGAGTAGAGAACTGCATTGACAAATGGGACGTCTGCAGGTTAATGAGAACCTGCAAAACTTAATACTGTTTCTACTACTGTTACATCTACTGCTACTATACTATTACTGTCGTTTATCCCGCATACTTACGCATTCCCATTGTTTTACTTTGGGCAATAGATTGTAAATTACATAGATACAAATGTATATTAACGTTAATCATGTTATGGGTACATTGTGGATGAATTTAATTGTTGACTCGTATGCTGATATATTTAAACTGTTAATGTGTTTACTGGCTCAATTAAATAAAATCTCTTATGGCGAAAATTTATCTCCCTGGAATTTTGGTCTCGTACATTTATTTGTCTACTATTATTACCATTATTATTACTATTATTTTTTTTATATGAAATTCTGTTATAACTTTTATTAAGATGATTATTTTGTGAAAAGTGAAATTAGTGGTTGCCACTAAGCAATGTGCTTAGTTCGTGGACTTTTATTTCTACGCGTAGGTGTACAGGTTCTTGAGCAATAAGGCAGGCCAGGGATCTATCAGGAAGTATGGAGGAGTTCTTTTACTTCAAACTAGATGCTTAGGCTTAGTGTTTCCTCTTTGGGCATTTTCTTTTAGAATATTAGATCTGAGCTATCTAATGGCTTGTTATAAACTATTTTAGAATTTGATTTGTAGCTCACTGCGAATAATGATTTATGGATGTTGAAGTTTATTGTAAATATATGCATGGATAAAGGGAGATGAATGTTATTTTTATGTTGGACAATGTATGAACTGGAATGGTAAATTCACAACTGTTGGTGAATTTGCCTTTTATTTGAATAATTGAGGTGGATGGGAGAAATTAATGTTGTATTGGCTTGCTTATGGAGTTGGGATGTGTGGATATTTTATAGAAGTGTAAAAATTTGCAATTGCTTAACAGGGAGATAGGGACCGGTATAGGGGAAATTCCGTCCGTTTTTCTGCAGAATTTTGGGCATTTTAAACTACACATAAGGGAAGTTATTAAAGTGAGAATTAAATTTTAGATACAAAGAAGGATCTAGTTGGGTAACATTCGATACCGAATCCTTATTGGACCGGGTATGAGTGTTACAATTAATTGTAATATAATAGTAATAAATGAAATTTTGTGATTGGTCCAATTAATAGAGGGTAGTTAAATAACTATATCTAGTACCTATAAATAAAGTTGTGTAAGAACACAATTTATGGGGGAAAATCATAATTGATCAATAGACGAGAATTCTAAATGGAACATGAACAATTTTCAAAAAGGTACACATATATATTGTGATTCAATGAAAATAATTTTTCATGTGTTAAGTAATTATTTTTTTGATTAGTGTTAATTAATTAAAAATCTTGAAAAATTGATTTTATAAAATTTTAAAATTTAGTTTTATGTAAATTCTAACAAAAATTGTGCAAATGAAATAGGCTGTGATTTAGGAGGCTTGTTACCGAAAAATATGAATGATCTAAGAAACGGATCTGCATTTCCATATTCTAAGGGTATGTTTGGTAAGAGAGATTGTATTATAATGTAATGGAGATTGTAATGGATTAAGAAATGTATTGTAAAGTAATTATGATTGCATTATTATTTTTGTTTACATTAGTAATGTAATGTAAATATTAATACATTTTTATATTTGATTAGATTATATACACGTATTGAAATATAATTATATTTATAATTATCAATTTATTTTTTATATAATTATTTTATTTTTTGGGTTGGGCTGGTCAAACCAAAGCGGTTGGACCTAATTATAAGCCTATTTTAATCTAATAGCCCATTAATCAAAAATTATATAAAATTACATAAAATTACAAATCATTAAATTAAAATAAAAAAATTCCAAATTAAAAAATATACATATATTTAATTTGAGTTAAACCCCCTTAGATTGAATTAAAAATTACTTGCAAGAAAATAACGACTATTCATTAATAATCCGAATTGTAAGTAAAGTATGAATTGCAATTTATGTTTTCAGTGAGTAAAATATGTCACTAAAAGAGTTCTATATTAATATTTCTTGTCAAAACAAAGCCATTAAGGATCAATTAATTGACAAAAATAAATATAAAAATAAAAAATAAAAAAATGAAAAAGAAATTATTCATAGCAATTCTGGTCATTGAACTTCATTTAATGGTAGGCCCAATGCATACCAATTAGGGGTGAGCAAAAAAACCGATGGACTTGGTTAACCGAAAAAAAAAATCCGAAACCGAACCGATGGACTGGTTAACCGATTGTAATGGACTGGTTAATGGTTAGTGTTTTGAAAAAACCGATATTAATGGACTGGTTAATGGTTTTTGACTCATGTGACTGGTTAACCGAACCGAAACCGAATTTTTAGTTAATTTATTAATTTTTTAATAATTTATAACAATTTATATAACAATTTATCCTAATTAAAGGTGATAATGTACTTTTTTTCATTATACTAATTATTTTTAAGTTTTTAAGTTTTTTAATTGGCTATGTGTAAGTATAACAATTTATCTAATTAAAAGTGATTATGAACTAGTTAATATATTTACTTATTAAATATTAATTTTTAAAAATAAATTTGCTTATATCCACTAAATATTTTTATTTTATCAACAATAATGTTATATTATAGTGAAAAAATTTTAATTTTTAAGTATCTTGAACATTTTAATTTTATTTATGAATATATTTATAATTATAGTGGTTAACCGAAAAATATTGGGTAACCGATCCGAAAAACCGAAACCGATGGACTGGTTAACCGATGACAATGGACTGGTTAATGGACTGGAATTTCGAAAAACCGATATTAATGGACTGGTTAATGGACTGGGGCTTATGGACCGGTTAACCGACCATGCTCACCCCTAATACCAATGGACTACATCATACATGCAGCCCTTACAAAATCATAGGCTATTTAATCCTTCTATAATTTCATGTTTACTTCAATGACCATATCACAAGTGATTTCAATTATCTTTTTTCAAAATCCTTCATCAGTTTTATTTAATCTACTGTCATTAAATTTACACATTAATGATTCAATTACTAAAAAAGTTATTCCATAAAAATATCTTAACTTGTGGCTATAATGCTGTGACAGAGTACTAGATTAAATGTTTACAGTTGTCACAATGCTGTGACAGAGTACCATATTAAATGTTTACAGTTGTCAGTCAACTTCTTCTAGTATCAGGACTTCTCTAAATCGGATGCATAATTCATATGTGGCCTTGTTTTATAGTAACTTTTTTTTTTAATGTGTCAAACGGTCAATTGTTTTGCTGCATTTTACCAAATGCGGGGAAGATTTTCTTTTCAAAACATGAAATGATAATACTTTATTAGAATTATAAGTAGGAATGTTTAGTTTTTGGATTACAACAATCAACAAAAATCAATAGAAGCCAACAACACCGAAGGTCGGTTGCTCAGGCGATAGAGGTGGGTTCAGATCTGCAATTAATTCATGTAAAAAAACATACAAAAACCAGATCTATCCTAAAAAAAACAAAAATCTGCAATTAATTACAAAATTAAACCCAGATCTATCACAAGAAAAATATAAATCCTAGCAAAAAAAAAGAAAAAAACCTTAGAACCATAGAGAGAGATCGTCAAAGGAGGAGGAGGAAGGAGAGGGAGAGATTGTTAGAGGAGGTCTTTTCGGTCGGGTTTGAGTTTTGGGAGTTTTAACTCGACCCGACACAAAATATTTGAAATTTGCAAACCCGACCCGAATCTCCCGGATCCCGAACAACCCTACTTAAATTGATATTTCAGGTCGGATTGTTTCGGTTAATCGAGTCGGTTCGGGTTTTGCACACCCCTAACTAAAATATTTCCATATAAAGCTATTAATACTAGTTTAAGCATTGATCTTCTATTGGAAATTCAGCTCCCTGGACGTTTGCTCTAGCTCTAATACTTGAATGTCTAAATAAACTGAGGAAAGAGGTGAGTGGGAATTACTCTTATAAACCAACAAATTAATCTTTTGTGCCTTGAAAATATTTGTTGGCGAGCTAGTTGCAAATTGCCAGTTTTTGTTTCTAATATGCAACAAAATTCAGGGTTCAGTTTTATGCTCCATCCTTTGATCACAGTGTTATAGACCCTGTTCAAGATGATATCTTTGTTAGCTTTCAGTAAGTAACTGAAATCTCACATTCATAAATCCCTGTTCTAATAGATTTCGATAAATGATAAGCACTCACATAATGGAATGGGGGTGCCTAAAAAAAGCTACAGGGAAAAGAGAAGTGACCTTATTAGCCACAGGCACAGGCTTAGTCAAGCAATTTAATTGAGATGTTAATCATGTCACTAATACATGTGAACGCTGTTTGCACCCTTGACTACTTATTATGTTGCAACAGAGGTGAAATCTCCTTCTCATTCTAATTGAAATTATAACGAAAAATCCACACAATAAAGGTTAATGATTTAGCCTGTGATTTGACATCGAGCTTATTTTCTTTCAATATGCAGGCACAAAGTGATCATAGTTGAAGGAAATTATCTGTTCCTGGAAGAAAGGGTTTGGAAGGATATATCATCTGTGTTTGATGAGAAGTGGTAAGGATTACTTTCATGTTTGACATTTTTTTTTAATGGTGAAAATCAGAAAATGAAGATTCTGAAATTTTTAGAGCGGTCTCTATACGCTTACTATATATATCTCTGTTACAATTTAAGTTTTGTTGCTGGAGGCTTCTGTCTTTTAATTTGGTTGAGTGTTGCTAAATCGAACATATCAATTTTCTGCCTTGAGAGTGCTTCAGGCTTTCAACTTAATTTTGGGCTTCTTCATGTGTTAGTTTGATCTCATGATGTTGACAGAAGTCTATACTTTCAATTACCATATTAGTGTTTCCTTCTGGTTATCTTCCTTTTTCATTATGCCCCTTGACTACTTATTTTGAATTGTCAACCCAGATTCATACTTAATAGCTTATTTACAAACTATTTATTCTGTCTCCTTTATGTTTTGAACTCTACTTTGTGATGGAAAATAAAAGCCTAATATATTCTTTCCTTTAGTTAATAAGTTAAATTATCTTGTACTATTCTGTTTATAAGTTTGTTCGCCAAATTTTGATTTTGTTTCTCCCAAATGCAGACCTTGTTATCAAGTCAAAGAGAAATGCAGACTTAGTAATCAAGTCTATTAGTCTCTGAAATTTTACCGACTTAACTGCAAGAGGGGAGAAATAAGCCTTGGATTGATTGAATTTGGGTTTCTTGCACCGAGTTTAACAAACAAAGGTGATTTCTTCTTATTTTCATTGCATACCTCTTCTGTATACAAGTTAAAGATATAAATGAATTATGAAAGGAATTTTAAGTTATTAATGTATTTAGAATTCAAGAAGTGTAAACAAGTAACTGTAGTTATCATTCAAGAATTAAGTTTTTAATGATTTTGGCTTCAATTGCAGTTGTCATCATATATTGACTATGGTTGGTGAAGCATTTGAAATTAGTCATGTGCTTGGTTAAATTTGTTTATCAGCTTATTGCTCTATTTATGAGGCTGAATGTTTGAATCTTACCTTTATAGTTCTTTTAAATTTTAGTTACAATGAGATTGCTTTTTTACTGCACATAAATTTCAGTAATTATTAGTTTTAGATTTATTGTGTACAGTTTTATATATTCAGAAAATTGAGACTGTTTGTATATTTTTTTTTAATATAGTTTGCAATTTTTATTTAATTTGTAAATATATTGAAAAAAAAGGAAAATTTGCAGTTTTTTCAAAATAAAATGCAATTTATAATTTAATATAATTATTGTCTTGTTTATTATTTTATTTTATACAAATTTAAAAAGGTAGAGATTCGAAAAAATAAAAAAAAGATAAATATATATTAACTATTTTAAAACCGTCCCATACCATTGTTAAGTCATAATGGATTGGATTGGTTTTTAACAAATAAACCACACATCTTTGTAGTTTGTACATATTAAGTTGGACAAAATTGATTTCACTTTTTACCCAACCCAACTCATGAACGATCCTAATTATAAGGAGGAAGAAAATAATGCAAATTAAAAGATAAATACTTATAAGGCATTTCATCTGGGTCCTGATAGAAGAAATGGCAATAATATAGTTGTGGATGCTTCTCTTCTTATTGCTTCAACCGTTTCTGGATTTTGAATCTGATAGTCTAGGTTTGTTTCCACTTCCATTGTACCTTCTAGAACCTTGACAACCTCTGCCATGGAAGGTCTTCTTGTGTGATTACTTTGCAAGCACCAAAGTGCAATTCTCATTATCTCCACAGCTTCTGACTTATTCTCAATGCTAGGTTCGACTATTTCAAGCAATTGACCCTGCTGTGCTTTTGTCATGAAAATGGGTAGCAAATGAATAAATTCCTCAGGCTTAGACCTATCTATGTTTTTCCTTCCGCAAACTACTTCCATCACAACTATGCCAAAGCTATAAACATCTGCCTTCTCTGTTGCGATTGAGTGAAACAATTCAGGAGCCATATAACCAGGAGTTCCTCTCATTGTAGTAGGATCCACTCGGCTTTGACCCCTTTCAATAAACCTTGACAACCCGAAATCTGATATCTTAACATGCAGGTCCGAGTCCAACAATATGTTTTGCGGTTTGATATCCAAATGCACAATTCTCTGCCTACAATCATCATGTAGATAGGCGAGCCCCTTGGCTATTTCTAGGATGATTTTCCTTCTTGTTTGCCAGTCTAGAGGTGGTCGTTGACGTTTATGGAAAATACAACTGTCCAAGGACCCATTACACATTAACTCATAAACTAAAAGCCTATGCTGTTTTTCAGCACAGAAGCCAATTAGCCTTACCAAGTTGTTATGGTGAATGCTTCCTATAGAGTTCACCTCAGCCAAGAATTCCTTTTTCCCTTGTCCTAAAGGCTCCAACTTCTTCACTGCAATTTTCTGTTGGCTTTGCAGGCTTCCTTCGAAAACAGACCCAAAGCCTCCTTTTCCAAGCTTATTCTTGAAATCCCTAAAGCGATGCAAGCCGTATATAATATTGATGTGTAATTGTGTTTATATACAATTGGAAGTGGACTATAGAAAGATTACTACAAGAGCCCGAGAAACAGAGGACTCTGAAATAGGAAAATATATATACAAAAATAGAAGGCTATTTGTCACAAGTATCATTTCCTTTACACTCCCCCTCAAGTTGAACTGGTGGAGAAGCAACAGTCAACTTGTCTCGAAGCCATAAAAATCGCTGCTTGGAAAGACCTTTGGTTAAGGCATCAGCAATTTGATCAGTAGAGCATAGATATACAACACGAAGAAAACCCTGAGAAACACGATCCCGAACAAAGTGGAAATCGACCTCCAAATGCTTGCTACGATTATGAAAAATAGGATTGAGAGTGAGATAGGTGGCACCAAGATTGTCACAAAACAGCTGTGGTGAATGCACCGTAAGAAACCCCAGCTCCTTGAGAAAAATCTGAAGCCATTGGAGCTCAGAAGTAGCAGAAGCTAAGGCTCGATATTCAGCTTCAGTAGAGGATCGTGAGACAGCTCTCTGTTTCCTTGAAGACCAGGAAATGAGATTGTTACCAAGAAAAATCGTAAACCCAGTTGTAGACTTCCTGTCATCAAGATTACTCGCCCAATCAGAATCAGCATATCCAGTGAGAAAAGATGATGTTTGCCTAAACATAAGCCCATGAGATTTAGTGCCCTGCAGATACCGTAAAATGCGCTTAACAGCACACCAATGAGAGACAGTCGGAGCATGCATATATTGAGAGATGCGATTGACGGCAAAAGATAAATCAGGACGAGTGAATGTGAGGTATTGAAGACCACCCACAATAGACCGAAAAAGAGTGGGATTTGTGAATGGTTCACCACCTGTGAGGGTCAACTTCTCACTACAATTGACAGGAGTAGCAATAGGGCTGCAAGTGTCCATTTTGGCCCGAAGTAATAAATCATGAACATATTTTTGTTGATGCAGCAATAAGCCATCCGGTAACCAAGTGGTTTCAATCCCCAAAAAGTAGTGAGGGCGTCCAAGATTTTTGACAGCAAATTGAGTTTGTAGAAAGGCAATTACTCGAGCTATATAATCAGGAGCATCACCCATCAAAAGAATATCATCAACGTAAATAAGACAAAAAACCTTCATTTTGGCAGTAGACACAAAATATAAGGAGCTGTCAGACTTTGATCCGTGAAAACCAAACTTGAGTAAGGCACTAGTTAAACAGCGATGCCATTGACGAGGAGCCTGTTTTAAGCCATAAAGAGATTTGCGAAGCTTGCAAACATAATGAGGAAATGCAGCATCAATAAAACCCGGTGGTTGATTCATAAACACATCCTCATTAAGTGTACCATGAAGAAATGCATTGGAAACATCCAACTGAGTAACTGACCACCTAAGAGAAACCGCCATAGACAGCAATAGGCGAATAGTGGTTGGTTTGACAACTGGGCTATAGGTGTCCTTGAAATCAATACCGGGACGCTGATGAAAGCCTTTGGCCACAAGACGAGCCTTGTAGCGAGCAATAGAGCCATCCGAGTTTTGTTTAACACGAAAAACCCACTTACAACCTATAACATTTTGGTGGGCAGAAGGTGGAACTAATTCCCATGTACCATTGGATAAAAGAGCATTAAATTCCTCAGCCATAGCATTACGCCACTCCACCTTCTTAACAGCTTGAGAAAAGCATGTGGGTTCACGGATAGAGGTAGAGTCAGCAAGCAAAGAAGTGATATGAGTGGGTTTCAGACTACTAGTCTTACTGCGGGTGACCATGGGATGGCGAGAAGGAGCAGGAGATGGTTGGGTCAAATCCACCACTAAATTAAGACCTGGAGAAACAGATTGAGAGGGTAGGTGAGTCCCTAAAGAGGATAAAGATGGGACAGGAGATGAATGGGGTGTTAAAGGTGGTGAGGGGGGGATGGATTTAGATTGCAATTAGCAGGAGAAGAAGGTGAGCGAGGGACAGCTGGGTTGGGAATGGGCACAGCAAGCAGAGGAAGAGGTATGGCAGTGGAGGAAGCTGAATTGGGGACTATTGAAGCCGGCACCACAGAAGAATTCATCCTAGCAAACGGAAAAACCTGTTCATCAAAAAGCATATGGCGTGAGACGAATATAGTTCGGGAAGAAAAATCAAGACATTTGTAACCTTTATGAATTTTACTATAACCAAGAAAAACACAAGGCCGAGATCGGGGTTGAAGTTTATGTTTAGAGTATGGACGTAACCAAGGATAACATAGACACCCAAAAACCTTAAGGAAGTGATAATCAGGGGAAACACCAAACAACTTATGAAAAGGATTATCATAGGCAATGGTAGGAGTAGGGAGGCAATTAATGCTGTAAACAGCACAGTCAAATGCAGCAGTCCAATAAGAGAGAGGCAAATGGCTATGGTTAAGCAATGATAAACCAGTTTCAACAATATGACGGTGTTTTCTTTCAGCACGCCCATTTTGTTCAGGGGTGTAGGGACAGGAGACGCGCTGAGAAATGCCATGGATTCTCAAATAATTTGTAAGTGCCTGAAATTCCCCGCCCCAATCGGACTGAAAAATTTTAATTGGACGATTGAAGTATTTTTCAACAAGAGTTCGAAATTGAATGAACACATTAAGAACCTCAGATTTACGGCGTAAGAAATACACCCAAGTATATTTGGTGTGATGATCAAAAAATAAGACATAATAGCGAAAACCATCAAAAGAGACAACAGGAGCAGGGCCCCAAACATCAGCACATATTAATTCAAGAGGAGAGGAAGTAACGGAAGTAGAAACAGTAAATGGCAGTTTATGACATTTGCTAAGTGAACAAGCATTGCACAATGAAGTAGAAGAGCGAGAAAATTTAATATTATTATTAAGCAATGTGCGTTGAACAATAGGAACAGCAGAATGACCCAAACGGGCATGCCAAACATCTAAAGAAGCAATATTAGCACTAACAGCAGAAGTGCTTTTATTCAAACACAGAGAATATAAACCATTGTCACTCCGGCCTTTGAACAAAATCTCCTTCGTGTCCAGATCCTTGATGAGAAAATAATTTGCAAAAAATTCAACAGATACTGGATTAGAATTGGTGAGAGCATAAACAGATAATAAATTACGATGAGCACTCGGAACATGTAAAATATTACGAAAGGTAAGAGTACGAGAACCAATAGAAAAAGAATTCTCACCGACATGAGAAATAGGTAAAAACATACCATTGCCAATTTGAACCTCCTCAGGACCCTGATATTCAGAGTGTAATGCAAGATTTTCCAGATTTGCTGTCAGATGATGAGTAGCGCCGGTGTCAACAGTCCAAGGCTGAGTATTGGTGGCGGCAAGGTTGGATGAAGGAGAGGTACTGGTCCGGTTTCTGTTTTTGGGAGAAGGGCAAACATTAGCTAAGCCTCTACAATTGTAGCAAGTGACTTCATTAGAGAAATTGCCAAAATTTGGTTGTTTTGGAGTAGAAAAGGACTCCTGTGAAAAATGCTGATAGTGACTACGCGAACAGCCTCCTCTGCCACGTCCGCGAGCTCGACCACGCTGCTGTCCCGCATAACCACGAGCAGCCAAATGAGCTGTGGGAGCAATCTGTACACGTTGAACTTCATCAGCACGATCCCGTGCTATTTGTCTTTCTTCATTGAGAGTAATCCATAAACATGATCCAAGGTGTGATCCTCCATCCGAGAATCAAGAGCACGATTGAAGGGACGGTAATCGGGACCCAATCCCATGAGAATGGCATCAACTAAATCAGCTTCATTATATGGGTGACCCAACGCAGCTAGCTGATCAGAAAAGGCTTTGGCGCGTTGGACATAAGTAGCAATGGAGTCTTAACCCCTTTGAAGAGAGATAATTTGAGACCTCAGATTTCTGATTTGTGGTTTGGAACCAGCAGAGTAAGAAGCAAATAATTTATCCCATGCATTTTTGGCAGTGGTTGCACCTACTAGTTGTGGTAGAAGTGCTGTGTCAATGGAAGAAATAATCCAACTGAGAACAAGTTGATCTCTACGTTCCCAAACTTCAAAGTCTGGATTCACAGCTCCTGTATTTAACAGTTGAGAGGGTGCAGTGATAGAACCATCAACATGACCCATAAGCCCATGACCTTTAAGAATTGGTGTGATTTGAGTTTTCCAGAGAAGAAAATTACAGGTGTTTAATTTGGTAGAAAAGTTTGTAATGCTGGGAAGTGAAGACGAGAAGAGAGGGGCTGCAATAGACTGACTATTAATTTCAGTATGCATAGCAGATCCAGTGGAACCAGATGTGACGGCTGCGCTGGTGTTGAATTCAGTCGACATATTTGAGATGGTGTTTAAAACCTAATGTAGCTCTGATACCATAAAGCGATGCAAGCCGTATATAATATTGATGTGTAATTGTGTTTATATACAATTGGAAGTGGACTATAGAAAGATTACTACAAGAGCCCGAGAAACAGAGGACTCTGAAATAGGAAAATATATATACAAAAATAGAAGGCTATTTGTCACAAGTATCATTTCCTTTACAATCCCCAGTGGCTATTTGGAGTTCTTTATAAGAAAATCTCTTGGGCATTCCTGGTAGTTGATTCAAGTTATCTTCCATACCTTCCTCTTCGTCTCCTTCGTCTCTTTCATCTCTTCTCTTCCTTGAACATACTATGATGATCAATAAGACAACAAACAAGAAGAAGGCCAAAACGCCCAGTAAAAAGTAAACAAAAACAGGAGCCCCTGACAAGGACATGACTATTATCTTGATTATTAAAAACAGGATAAGAGCAGACAATATCTTCTTTGTAACTTGAAAAGCCATGAGAGATCGAATTGCTGATCAAAGGAGGGAATATTGTTGTTATCTGTTCTCTAATCTCTATAGTTATACACGGCGAAATAATATATTACCTCAATTTCTCTTTCCATTAAGCATCGTGGATAGGTATCGTCCATAAGTATTATCTCCAGGGAGCATAGACTTTTCTTTCGAGAACAATGCTATTAATACAACAGATATTGATATCCGAACTCTCTACTCCGAGGATCGGCTAGATTTCTCCGAGCACAGCACTCCTGCCGAGCTCTTAGCTTGTGAGGCTTTATAGCAGGGCTCGCCCGGACATAGGTCATGATAACAGTCCGGCACTCGATAACAGTTCGGTCACCGATCATGGTAAGCAATAATTAACGAATATTTCTAGAAATGATGCAGATCTTGACCTCCCAAGGATGGAAAGTACCAAGAATCTCTCAGCAAATCTGCCTAAATGGGAAATCAAGCATCAATCAAGGGATGAAGGTGATTTTCTCCTATTCAAGAGATTATCTCCTATTTCATACAGCTCTATATAAAGGAAACAACCAGGTACATTGTTCTCTCTAATTTTTGATAATAGAAAGAAAGCTTTTACTTGGCCGATAAACTGACTTGATCGTCGGAGTCTCCCCTGTCGGAACACCCGACGGTTTTGTGGTTCTTTTCAGGTAACTCAAGCGAAGGACAATCGGAGAACTTTCACTTTGTCATCATTTGGTGCGGTGAGCGTGGAGCATTCCACAGATTTCAGTCGATTCACAGATCTCAGCTGGTAATGGATCTCTTTCCTGATTTATCCGTTTCTGCTGCCCCAACCTTTAACCAACCCAGCAACGTAGCCCAACCTTTAGCCAACTCTCTGGGCCAACTCATTCAAAGCCTTCAACCAGCTCAGCCAGAGCAAATCTCCCCACTCCCAGCACGACAGTTATTTCCCCCTACACAGACTCAAACGCCGGCAACACCACTAGCGCCCATGGCTATCCCAGCAATCCCGGGTTTGACCCCCAAAACTGCCCAAACCTTGCTTACCGCCTTGTCAGCTATGGCGGCCCAAGCACCACCCGCAGTCCAATCAACACCCCCTACTCTAACACATATGCAGCCTCCGGCCCAAACACCACCTCCGTTACCGCCGAGCACTTTGGCCACTGGTACCACGGTCACATTGACAGCAGAACAGTTTGAGAAACTATTTGAAGAGCGAATGCAGAAATATCAAAACCGAAGTACTTTACAGTACCAAGGTAGTTTCCGATCTCCTCTATCCCGAGACATCCTGGCCACCCCGTTTCCCCAAATACGATTACCAAATCTGCCGAAATATAGCGGTAGCACGGACCCCCGAGCTCATCTGGACGAGTTCCACCACACTATGTTGGTACATACAACGGAAGAGGCGGCTCTATGCAAAATCTTTCCTCAAACACTCACTGACTCGGCTCAGATATGGTTTCGCAACCTCCCAGAAAATTCGATCTACAGTTTCGAACAGTTCAGTGACATGTTCATCGAAAAATTTGTAGCAGCCATCCGGCCAGCTAAAGTGTCTGCCGACCTTACCATGGTATACCAGGAGAAAGGGGAGACACTCAGAGCTTATGTGGAAAAATTTAATGCTGTGGCCATGGATATTCAGAATCTTAATTTGGAGGTAGCCATCAATGCCCTTATTCGAAATACGAGATGCCAAGATTTTAGTGATTCCCTCAGCAAGAAGCCACCGGGTGACTTCACCGAGCTAATGTCCCGGGCACACAAATACATACGTATGGATGAAGCTCGCAGGCTCAGATATAGTTCACAGAACAGAGACTCGGACAGAGGGTTTCGTACCGGGCGAGATAGAAACAATAGTAGTAGAGATGAAGTTAGAGGAAGGGGGGCTGCCCATTCCAACAGAGCCTATTTGGTCTCAAAACCGAACACAAAGAACAAGCAAGAAGACCGGTTTACGCCGTTAACAGCCCCGAGGTCCCAAATTCTGGCTTGGCTAAAGGAAAATGAGCGGGTCAACTGGCCACGACCGATGATGGATGACCCTAGCAGGGATCAGAGCCAGTACTGCTCTTTTCACAGGGATAAAGGCCATCAGACGAATGATTGCCGACAATTGAAACGTGAAATTGAGTATTTGGTCCGGCAGGGCAAACTCGGGCAGTTTGTGAAGAGTGCTGATAGGGGAAAACGAGATAGATCTCCTTCACCGAGAAGACAAGATAACCGAGCTAGTTCGAGCAAAAAGGCCCCAACCGGGGTGATTCATGTGATTGCAGGAGGCCCGCATTATGATGTTTTTGAGGAATCGAGAAAGCGGAAAGCTAAGGAGGTATTCTCCGTGAGTACAGGCCGAAAAGTGGAAGGCTACAAAGTGACATTTTCTGAGGTAGATGAAGCCCATGTCCGGACTCCCCACACCGATTCACTTGTTGTGGAAGCAATGATACAGGACTATTTGGTTCAGAGAATCTTGATTGATACGGGGAGCGCGGTAAACCTTATCACTCTGCAGGCCTATAAAGCTTTGGGTTTATCAGTCAACCGGTTGGAAACAGTTTCAGCGCCTCTCATCGGTATATCAGGACAACCGGTTAGAGTAGAAGGCTCGGTGGTATTAAATTTACAGCTCGGGGATGAAGATAAGGTGTGTAGTTGCAGGAGCTGTTTCATGGTGGTGGACATTCCACTTGCCTACAACGTGATTGTCGGGCGACCTCTTTTAGTGGGGGTAGACGCTTGCATCTCGATGCGTAAGTTGCTGGTAAAAATACCTGTCGAGGGGGGTGTGGCCGTGCTGAGGGGTAGTCAGAAAGCGGCTCGGGAAACTTACGTCAGCATGTTAAAAGAAGCAGATCATGCATTACCTTTAGACGCGCTGGACATTCCAACAGCTAGGAATGCAGAGCCCATGGAGTCACTCCGGGAAATTGAGCTCTCACCAGGAAAAATGGTCAAGATTGCTGCCAGCAAAGAGGGGAAAGAGAAGGAAGCGTTGGTAGCGATACTGTCAGAATTTAGTGATGTATTTGCTTGGCAACCCTCAGACATCAAGGGAATCTCTTCCGAGGTAACTTGTCATGCTCTCAATGTACAACCAAGTTGCAAGCCAATCAAGCAGAAGAAGAGGAACCATGCTCCCGAGCGGCAGCTGGCTATGTCAGAAGAAGTGGATACACTGCTGCAAAATGGGTTCATTAGAGAAGTGTTATACCCGGACTGGCTATCAAACGTGGTTTTGGTGAAGAAGGCCAACGGGAAGTGGAGAATGTGTGTTGATTTCACTGATTTAAACAAGGCCTGCCTGAAAGATTGCTACCCATTGCCGAATATCGATCTCCTGGTCGACTCAACTTCTGGGTTTGAGGAATATGCCTTCCTGGACGCCTCTGCCGGATATCACCAAATTCCAATGAAGAAGAGCGATGAAGAAAAAACTGCTTTTGTCACACACCGGGCTACCTATTGTTACCGGGTCATGCCATTCGGGTTGAAGAATGCCGGGGCCACTTACCAGAGATTAATGAATAAGATGTTTGCGGGGCAATTGGGAAGGAACGTAGAGGTTTATGTTGACGACATGATTGTCAAGGGCAAGACTGCTTTGGATTTACCTCGGGAACTAGCGGAAACGTTTGGAGTGCTCAGAAAGTTTGGTCTGAAGCTAAACCCAGAAAAATGTGCCTTTGGAGTTCAGTCCGGAAAATTCTTGGGGTATATGATTTCAAAGAAGGGGATAGAGGCCAACCCAGAAAAGATCCGAGCCATTCTGGAGATGGAGCCACCAAGATCGGTGAGAGAGGTTCAGAAACTGAATGGAAGGGTGACGGCTTTAGGCAGATTCATCTCTTGTTCGGCTAAAAGGTGCCTCCCTTTTTACAATACCCTCAAGAGAATGAAGAGTTTTGAATGGACAACAGAATGTCAGGGAGCATTTGACGAACTGAAAAACTTTCTTAGTACCCCACCTCTTTTAAGTCGGCCATTGCCTGGGGAAGTGCTGTATATGTACTTGGCAGTCTCATCGGGAGCATTGGGGTCAGTCTTGATAAGGGAAGAAGGTAATCAACAGTTTCCGATCTATTATGCAAGCAAGGTTTTGAGAGGAGCCGAGCTACGGTACCCTATACTGGAACAACTTGCTTTCGCATTGGTGATTTCCGTTGTGAAGTTACGACCCTATTTCCAGGCCCATACGGTGACAGTAAGGACAAACTCGAACCTTCGAAAGGTCTTGCAAAAGCCAGAGGCATCTGGGCGATTAACGGAGTGGGCAGCTCGGTTGGGAGAGTTTGATGTCAGATATGAAGCTCGGCCATCTATGAAGGGTCAAGTCTTGGCAGACTTTGTAGCAGAATTGCATACGCCCCCGCAGGAGCCTAGTCCTTGCTCATGGAAATTGTATATAGATGGTGCATCCTCGTCTGTGGGTGCTGGAGCCGGGGTGGTGTTGATCGGACCAGGGAAAATTGTCATCAGGGCGATGGCTCACATAGCATTCCAGGCAACCAACAATGTAGCTGAATATGAAGCTCTCAGCTTTGGCTTACAGCTAGCTTTGGAGGTAAGACCAGATTCCTTGAATATCTTCTCTGACTCACAGCTTGTCGTTAGCCAGGTACTTGGCAAGTTTGAGGCCAAAGACAGTACGATGATCAGATACAAAGAGTTAACGGCTGCACTCTTTGCCCAACTTGAGAACCGGGGTTGTGCATGGTCCATTGATCAGGTGCCGAGGGAGGCGAATACTGAGGCCGATGTGTTGGCCAAACAGGCTTGCCTTCAGGATCAACCGGCCATATCTAACATCATTTGGTCTATCGTATCCGCCCCCACGCACGAGACGTATAAGGTACACTTGCATGAGCCGATGGATGGATGGAGGCTTCCCATCTACACATATCTGAGTAGTGGAGCTTTACCCGAAGAACAAGTACAGGCCCGTAAGATAGTCCGGAGATCCAGTCGGTATGCAATCCTTGATGATCAGTTATATAAGAGATCGTTTTCGGCTCCCTGGGCAAAGTGTTTGAGTACTGAGGAAGGTGAGTATGTGCTAAGAGAAATTCATGAAGGAATTTGTGGGGCTCATGAGGGAGCACAGGCAATAGCTCGGAAAGCGTTATTACAAGGGTACTATTGGCCTAGTATGGAGGGCGACGCGAAGGAACTAATAAAGAAGTGCGACAAGTGCCAACGGTTCGACAATCTGAACCATCAGAAAGCTGCTACCCAGACTTCAATACATAGTCCCTGGCCATTTGCCCAGTGGGGCATTGATATAGTGGGCCCATTTCCCTTAGCAACCGGACAGCGAAAATTCTTAGTGGTAGCAGTGGATCATTTCACAAAGTGGGTAGAGGCTGAGCCCTTGGCAACCATAACCCCGGCAAATATTATCAAGTTCATGCAAAAGTTCATCATCACGAGATTTGGCATCCCACACTCCATTGTTACAGACAACGGCAAACAGTTTGATTGCGCGGCATTCAAGGAATATTGCTCAGAATTGAAGATCCAGCTTTGCTTCACCTCGGTATACCACCCGCAGGCGAACGGCATGACCGAGGTAACTAACCGTACTATTCTTGCAGGTTTGAAGAAACGACTTGACTCAGCAAAGGGTCTTTGGGTGGAAGAGCTATACAACATCCTCTGGGCCTACCGAACATCGCCAAAATCAGCAACGGGAGAAACCCCCTTCTCGCTCACATACGGGACAGAGGCGGTTGTTCCCTGTGAGATCGGTATGCCAAATGCCCGGACTTCTAGTTTTAATGAAGCTTCCAATGACGAGCGCCTGTTGTGTCAACTGGATAGGTTAGAAGAGCAAAGAGAACATTCCCAGCTGCGATCTGCTGCTTACAAACAAAGGATGTCATCCTACCATGATCGGAACATCAAGCCGAGAACATTCAGGATCGGGCAGTTAGTCCTCAAAAGGGTAGTTGCTTCACAAACATCAGCCGGTGTAGGCAAACTGAATCCCAACTGGGAAGGCCCTTACATAGTTCACGATGTCAAGGGAGGATCATATAGGTTAAAGGATCATTCAGGCAAAATACTTCCCCATTCATGGAATATTTCAAATCTGAAGGCGTATTATTAATAGCCCGGCTCGGTATTCTTATGGCTCTCTCGGCTAGCGAACTATCGGTCAATTCTCCGATACTTATCATTTTATTTTGTTCGATTTTTGTCATATATCATTGTACTTGACAAAATTTCAATAAAAGAAGTAATTCATGAAAACACAATGTCTCCAATGATTATCTGCGCTCGAATCGCTATGACTCGATTCAATATCACCGCCGACAGGGCGTACATTCAAAACACCGCCGACAGGGCGTCCATCCAATATCACTGCCGACAGGGCATACATTTAAAACACCGCCGACAGGGCGTACATTCTCATATCCAACTACGAAATATACTCTTGGCGCCCACTCGGTTATTATGCCATCAAATATTTTAAGACTTATATGTCGAAAGATATTCAGCTCGGTTAAATCTACCAAGAAATTTTAATCTCATTGCTTATTGAAGAACTTGTTTAACCGAACAATCATAAGAATTTTGGTTCATTCAAGAGTTCATCGATCAAACTACGCATATACAAAGGGTTCGGCATACACAAACAAAAATAAAATATTCATTTCATTTAACGATTAAAGAATACACGGCTTATTCATCCGGATACACTTCGTCCAACCAGGACCAATCCATATCCGGATGACGCTGCTTAACAGCATCGGATAACTTCTGACTAAATCCAAGACATTTATCAACAGCCAGCTCCACTGACTGGTACTCAAGCTCTGAAAATTTTTCCTCCGCCTCAGCCTTGCCTTTCTTCGCGTCGTCAAGCTTGGCTCGGAGATTTGCCGCCTCGATATCCTTTTCGGAAATCTTCTGCTTGGCTTCGGCTATATTCTTCTCCATCTCAGCCTGAAGATTTGCCACTTTCTTCTAAAGATCAGATACTTCATTTAGGGCTTCGGCGGCCTTATCCTCAGCTTCCTGGGCTCTTTTTTCGGCATCCTGCAGCTTACCCTCTGCAACATTCGCCCTGAGGCGCTGCCCGGCAACCGACTTTGCCTCTCGGTTACACATCCTTATCAAATTATTCATCTTGGCGATCACAGCACCACTAAGGATGGAAGCCTGTATGGAGTGCAAACTTTAATCAAGGGAGAAAATCAATACCTAACAAACAAATGAGACCTCGGCAATAATTACCTGCACTTGATGCCTCTTAAGGGCTTCGCCCAGGTCGTCAGCTTTCCAGAGCAGCAAGGGGTTGATGCTCCTTGGGACGCAGGATAGGATATGGATGAAGTTGCAGAAGATGGGATTGTCTTCAGAATAGTTTCTCCCTCCTCTCTCCAAATATCGCAGATCTCCTCGGCAAGAGCCCTCATATCCCTCTTCATGGGTCGGGGATTCGACGACCCCGCCGTATCACAAAATACAGGAGATGGATGGGGATTTGACGACCCGGCCTCAGCATCAGACACTGGAGAGTGCGGTCCGGGAGGAGTCCGCAGATCAACTTGCGGAATTGTCGTGGGTGGAGTCCGAGGCAAGGGACCCTCAGGGGCAGCATTAGGATCAGTGTCGTGGTGGTCAGGTCCGGAGATATTATGTTCAGGGACCTCGGGTGGAACCTCTGGGGCAGGCTCGGACGAGGCTGATTTTCCTGCTTTTTTCTGCCTCTTCGCCCTCATCATCTCCACCATGCTCGGCCTCTCAGTGCGCTTCATTTCTGCAACAAACCGAACAATGAGAAAATATTAGAACAAGGGAATAATTTTTAGAATATACCTCTTTGGCGCGGTCGAGATGATTCGATTCGGATAGACCCTATCGTCAGTTGGTCTTTAATGTCGACTTTGGCTTGCGCGAGTGCTCTCCATTGGGCCAAGGTTTCTTCCTCCTGGTCGGTAAGAAAGATCGGATCATCATTCTTATTGGTATACCGACCCCATGTTGTTGGGAACTTGAATTTTTCATCGCTCTCAATGATGAAAAAGCGGTTCTTCCAGTTCTTTAGGGACTCCGGGTTGCCGTGGAAAACCCCATAACCGGCCCTGGCCTGCACATAATTATGGTCCTCTGTTGACACACGAAGACCGACCACATGAGTAACTCGGAAAAGCCTCACGGTCAAAGGTATCTCGTTCTCCGCTGCCCATATCTGTAAAGCAGAGATTGTGCGCCAAGCATTCGGATGAATCTGACCCATGGTCAACCCGTAATGGTTCAATAGCTCGGTTTCGAAGTTTGTTGGAGGGATGCTCATGCCGGCCTCGAAGTCAGCCTCATACACCACTATCTTTTTCTTGCTGTTGTAGGTGGCGTTAGCTCGGACTTGAGGTCCGGGTGCCCGAACAATAAGGCTCTCCGGAATCCCATGCTTCTCCTGCAATTCTGCCAATTCATTGCTCCGGATAGCCGAGCTAATGCTCCCAACTCGGGGGTTCCTTCTTGTTTCTTTCCTCCTTGGTGGTATTGGTTGACTAGGACCGGGAATTTCAGTTATGTCTTCGTGCTCAAGGCCTTCTTCCACTCTCTGCCTCTCTGGAGAACTCTCGAGATCACTCATTCTAAAAAGGTAAAGTATAAGAAGACAAAGTACAAACCTGTATTGGAGGAGATCTGGATGAAGCTTCGAGAGATAGTAGCAGATCAGAAGCAAAGAGGAAAGGGGGATTTGTGTAAACTGGAAGTTGCAAATTTAGAAGAAGATGATGAATGCTAAAACGCAGCAAAATCTCCAAAGAAAGCGAAAATGAGAATGAACAGGGGAAGTATTTATAGAAGGCGAAGACCAATTAAGGGATAACAGCTGGCGATCGATAATTGGGGCTGTGGGAAGATAATTAGTATCTGCACGGTAACCTAAGGGACGCCCTCATCATAACGCCTGACATTACTGCTGGATCACAGCTAACGAGGAGATCTTTCGCGTGTTTCGATGGATCACGCGCACAGTAATCATCAGCGTGGAATGGTCTAAAAGCACGCGCTGGTAAGTCGTTTGGTATTGATCTCATGACATAAATGTCATCTCTTGGGGGGGGACTTATGATATCCGAACTCTCTACTCCGAGGATCGGCTAGATTTCTCCGAGCACAGCACTCCTGCCGAGCTCTTAGCTTGTGAGGCTTTATAGCAGGGCTCGCCCGGACATAGGTCATGATAACAGTCCGGCACTCGATAACAGTTCGGTCACCGATCATGGTAAGCAATAATTAACGAATATTTCCAGAAATGATGCAGATCTTGACCTCCCAAGGATGGAAAGTACCAAGAATCTCTCAGCAAATCTGCCTAAATGGGAAATCAAGCATCAATCAAGGGATGAAGGTGATTTTCTCCTATTCAAGAGATTATCTCCTATTTCATACAGCTCTATATAAAGGAAACAACCAGGTACATTGTTCTCTCTAATTTTTGATAATAGAAAGAAAGCTTTTACTTGGCCGATAAACTGACTTGATCGTCGGAGTCTCCCCTGTCGGAACACCCGACGGTTTTGTGGTTCTTTTCAGGTAACTCAAGCGAAGGACAATCGGAGAACTTTCACTTTGTCATCAGATATGAAGACTAAATTTTGAAGCTTTTAGTTTTGGTGTAGAGCTGGACTTTGTCGGAGTAAATTATTGGCAAAGCTGGTAGGTGAGAAGAACGCGGTATTGCCTCTGACATGAACTACTATGCTTAAGTTAAACAGTAGTGGAAACTGGAAAAGGAAGCCGCTGCAACATTTTCGTAATTATATCCGTCTTTTTCCTACAATTTTATCAATTTCAGCCCAACCTATGCCGTGTTAACTGCCAATGCAATTTTCCATAAAAGTCTTGACCTCACCCAAAAGTTTTTTTACTTTTTTTTTTTGGAAAATTATATGTAAGCATGCTCCCTCCCTCCTATGTTTTTATCCATTTTTATATTTCACATATATCAAGATATCGTAATTATTATGATTGGTAGATAAGAAAATTTCTCTGATTTTTTATAATATCCCTTCTAAATATAGGATGAGTGATTAAATATTATTGAAATTATAAACATAATAGTTAATAAAATAACATGAAAAAATTAAATTGCAATTAACAAGATAACATTAAATAAAGATATAAAAGATAATTTATAGATTAACTATAATATAAAAAAAAGGCAAATAGACAATATTTTAGAACATACTGAAAAGAAAATATTGACTAAAATCATATGACGGAGATAATATATTTATATATATAAACTACATATTTACTCTCAAACTATATAACAAGGTTCAAATTTACTCTCAAATTTTCATAATTGCTTATATTTATCCTTTTCTTTAATGGAATTTCAAATCAGCACATAAAATATAACGTGGCAAATAAAATGTTCCATGTACGATGCCATGTAGCTTACATGTATTTGTATCGGCTTGGAAAGTAAAAGTTTACCTTTTTAATTATGCGAAATAGTACAAATTTATCTTTAAATTATACAAATGTTATAAATTTACCCTTAAATTATACAAAATCGTTACTCTTAACTTGTGTTGGCTTTGAATTTGCGGAATGTCCTCCATACTATGCTTAAAATCCTGTACTTGCACGGATTTAGCATATAGATTAGTGGGGAATTTGCATGTAATGAACGACCACTCACAGAAGTCGTCAAATAAACTCACACATATGATCATGTATATATTCATAAATTCAACATTTAATTCCACATATAAAATTTAATCAAATAGCAATATTCATCTAATTTTTTTTTCGCAATTACTGTCATGTGTCTATCTGTTACCGTTAATCATATAAAGATTTCTTTATACAATTTAAACAATTTTCTTGTTCATATTCAACTAAATTCATTTGTTCATATCAACATAATACTATGCTTACACCATTTCAAATCATTTTACCTTTGTGCTTGCAAGTATTATATACACAGTTTTACTTAAGCATACATTTATATTTTACATACTTTTATTTACATGCAAACATTTATATCTATATAGCTATGTATTCCTATTGGTCCTGTCATGTAACACAAATTAACTATCAGAAATAGATACTCTAACATTGGGTTGATTTCACTCACGGTCACTCAACTTATCACTTATCGCGCAAAAATAACCGACTTTTTTTTCTTACTTAAATGTCACTGAACTTTTAACATTTTTTCAAAAAAGTCATTTTGACCGGAATCCGGTGAGGACTCTCGCCGGATTGATGACATAGCATGCCATGTCAGAAACTATATATCGTTTAACAATATCTACAACAAATGCTACATCTAAATCAATTTCACTTACGGTCACTAAACTTATCATTTGTCGCGCAAAAGTAACAAATTTTCTTTTTTTCCAACTTAAATGTTACTGAACTTCTAATATTTTTTTTAAAAAAGTCATATATTTACTATTCGTTGCCACATGTCATATGCCATGTCATCAATCCGGTAAGGGTTCTCGCCGGATTCCGGTCAACATGACTTTTTTGCAAAAATGTTAGAAGTTCAGTGACATTTAAGTAAGAAAAAAAAAGTCGGTTACTTTTGTGCGATAAGTGATAAGTTGAGTGACCATGAGTGAAATTGACCCCCTCTAACATTTATCGTCAAATATTCATATACTGTCATCACATAAGCTATCATATGTTCATATACTCACATATCTTTCATCTTCACTACAAGAAAATCGCATATTAGAGATGGAAAATAGAGACGAAATTCCGTCTCTAAACCCAAATAGCGACGGACACATACTATCTCTATTTTGGCCGTTGCTAATTTTAGCGACCGAAAATTTTTGTCGCTATTTTTAGAGACGGAAATTTTTTTTCCATTTCTATTTTTAGAGACGAAAAATAAATTTTGTGTCTCTAATTTTAGAGATGGAAACTATTTTTCGTTCTCTAATTTTAGAGATGAAAACTATAAATTAGAGACGGAAAACAAATTTCCGTCTCTATTTTTATAGACGAAAAATATTTTTCCGTCTCTATTTTTTAAAGTTTTTTTTAATATATATAACAGTAAATAATAATAAAATTATAATTGCCAAAATTACTATAATGAAACAAGTATTAATTAAAATAAGTAGATTTTATAAAAATGTAATTAATAATGTATTAATATATATATAATTTAGTAATACTACAAATAAACGTACGTAGTAAAACAAATTAGAACACTAACTAAGCTGGGGGGTAAATATGGATGATCAGCCGATGGTGCTTGCATATTATCAGGTAATTTTCGGCTAATGAAATCCTCTAACCTATTAATACGACTCATCAACATGTCGACTGTGCTACGAAGCTCAATGACCTCATTACTAGTTGCTACACGCCTACTAGCCATAGCTGTAGAGGATGAGGAGGAATGCGAATAGCAAGTATTCGCATAAGAACCCAAACCGAAAACCCATCCACGGCAGTCCCTATAGCGCCAGCTGCCTCATAAAATACCCGAGCATGGTCCACATTCTCAGGATCAGCTTGCTGACTTTGAAAACTCTCTAGTACCCGCTCCTGTAACAAAAATTATTCGAATGTTATTTAGTACTAAAATAAAACTAAGAAAATTTAAAAAAAATAATAATAAATTGTAAAATTAACATACATGAACTTGTCTAGCTCGGTCGCTGATGAACGTTACACCGTCATGATTTCTCGTATGTGTATGAAAAAACAACTCATGAGAATAAGGTGTCCTGCCCATAGTAGACTCCTGTAAACAACTTATAGGTTAATAAAATTTGGACATAATTTTTCTTAAATTTATAACAAACCTACTGTATAAAAACCACAAAGTACTTATATGTTACTATTTGAATGCCAACCAAATACAATTCTAACTCCTGACACAATAACACTTGTACATAGATTAATAAAATTTCAGCAGAAATTTCCCCAAATTTGTAGCAAACCTCTTGTATAAATTCCACAAAAATACTTATATATTACTATTTTAATGCCAACCAAATACAATTCTAACTCCTGATACTATAACACTTGCATATAGGTTAATAAAATTTCGACAGAATTTCCTCTAAATTTGTAGCAAACCTCCTTTTTAAGCATAAAAAAAATACATTTATATTTCTATTCTCCACCATCAAAATCTATTTCAAACTCCTTACATAATATTTTTTCCATCCTCTTTTATTCAATCAAATATTTGGCCTATTATCAAGAGTTGCAGTTATTGCAATAAAAAAACTCTTAATGCACAAATTAGTTGCATTTATTGCAATAAAGAGTTGCATTTATAAAGTCAGATATTTAAATACTTACAAGTCTGTCAACATGCTCACGATGGGATAATGTTCCTTCAGTATGTAAGGAAACACTAACTCTCTCCGGTCCTCCCAGCCTATTAGTAGAATTCCGATCGGCAATAGAAAGGGCCTCAGTTGATGACCAGTACTACATCTAATTTGCCCAAATGTCTTCATTTACATACCGTGGCTGTTCACTTTTAGCGTGCATCTTGTTAAGCATGTCTTTGTAACGTACACGGGCCCGATTCTCCCATACAGCGTACACAATGTGATCAACCGTAGAATCCCAATAAAAAGCTTTCTGAGGGTCTTTTCGGTCGGGTTTGAATTTTGGGAGTTTTAACTCGATCCGACACAAAATATTTGAAATTTGCAAACCCGACCCGAATCCCCCGGATCCCGAACAACCCTACTTAAATTGATATTTCAGGTCAGATTGTTCGGGTTAATCGAGTCGGTTCGGGTTTTGCACACCCCTAACTAAAATATTTTCATATAAAGCTATTAATACTAGTTTAAGCATTGATCTTCTATTGGAAATTCAGCTCCCTAGATGTTTGCTCTAGCTCTAATACTTGAATGTCTAAATAAACTGAGGAAAGAGGTGAGTGGGAATTACTCTTATAAACCAACAAATTAATCTTTTGTGCCTTGAAAATATTTGTTGGCGAGCTAGTTGCAAATTGCCAGTTTTTGTTTCTAATATGCAACAAAATTCAGGGTTCAGTTTTATGCTCCATCCTTTGATCACAGTGTTATAGACCCTGTTCAAGATGATATCTTTGTTAGCCTTCAGTAAGTAATTGAAATCTCACATTCATAAATCCCTGTTCTAATAGATTTCGATAAATGATAAGCACTCACGTAATGGAATGGGTTGATTTCACTAACGGTCACTCAACTTATCACTTATCGCGCAAACGTAACCAACTTTTTTTTTCTTACTTAAATGTCACTGAACTTTTAATATTTTTGCAAAAAAGTAATGTTGACCGGAATCCGGTGAGAACTATTGCCGGATTGATGATATGGCATACCATGTCAGAAACTACATGTCGTTTAACAATATTTCCAACAAATGCTACATCTAAATCAATTTCACTCACGGTCACTAAATTTATCATTTATCGCGCAAAAATAACCAATTTTCTTTTTTTCCAACTTAAATGTTACTGAACTTCTAACATTTTTGCAAAAAAGTCATATATTTACTACTCGTTGTCACGTGTCATATACTATGTCATCAATTCGACAAGAGTTCTCGCCGGATTCCGGTCAACATGACTTTTTTTAAAAAATGTTAGAAGTTCAGTGACATACTTTTGTGCGATAAGTGATAAGTTGAGTGACCATGAGTGAAATTGACCCTAATGGAATGGGGTACCTAAAAAAAGCTACGAGGAAAAGTGGAGTGACCTTACTAGCCACAGGCGCAGGCATAGTCAAGCAATTGAATTGAGATGTTAATCATGTCACTAATACATGTGAACACTGTTTGCACTCTTGGAACTTGTTAATGTTGCAACAGAGGTGAAATCTCCTTCTCATTCTAATTGAAATTATAACGAAAAATCCACACAATAAAGGTTAATGATTTAGTCTGTGATTTGACATCGAGCTTATTTTGTTTCAATATCCAGGCACAAAGTGATCATAGTTGAAGGAAATTATCTGTTCCTGGAAGAAAGGGTTTGGAAGGATATATCATCTGTGTTTGATGAGAAGTGGTAAGGATTACTTTCATGTTTGACATTTTTTTTAATGGTGAAAATCAGAAAATGAAGATTCTGAAATTTTTAGAGCGGTCTTTATACGCTTACTATATATATCTCTGTTACAATTTAAGTTTTGTTGCTGGAGGCTTCTGTCTTTTAATTTGGTTGAGTGTTGCTAAATCGAACATATCAATTTTCTGCCTTGAGAGTGCTTCAGGCTTTCAACTTAATTTTGGGCTTCTTCATGTGTTATTTTGATCTCATGATGTTGACAGTCTATACTGTCAATTGCCATATTAGTGCTTCTTTCTGGTTATCTTCTTTTTTCATTATGCCCCTTGACTACTTATTTTGAATTGTCAACCCAGATTCACACTTAATAGCTTATTTACAAACTATTTATTCTGTCTCCTTTATGTTTTGAACTCTACTTTGTGATGGAAAATAAAAGCCTAATATATTCTTTCCTTTAGTTAATAAGTTAAATTATCTTGTACTATTCTGTTTATAAGTTTGTTCGCCAAATTTTGATTTTGTTTCTCCCAAATGCAGACCTTGTTATCAAGTCAAAGAGAAATGCAGACTTAGTAATCAAGTCTATTAGTCTCTGAAATTTTACCGACTTAACTGCAAGAGGGGAGAAATAAGCCTTGGATTGATTGAATTTGGGTTTCTTGCACCGAGTTTAACAAACAAAGGTGATTTCTTCTTATTTTCATTGCATACCTCTTCTGTATACAAGTTAAAGATATAAATGAATTATGAAAGGAATTTTAAGTTATTAATGCATTTAGAATTCAAGAAGTGTAAACAAGTAACTGTAGTTATCATTCAAGAATTAAGTTTTTAATGATTTTGGCTTCAATTGCAGTTGTCATCATATATTGACTATGGTTGGTGAAGCATTTGAAATTAGTCATGTGCTTGGTTAAATTTGTTTATCAGGTTATTGCTCTATTTATGAGGCTGAATGTTTGAATCTTACCTTTATAGTTCTTTTAAATTTTAGTTACAATGAGATTGCTTTTTTACTGCACATAAATTTCAGTAATTATTAGTTTTAGATTTATTGTGTACAGTTTTATATATTCAGAAAATTGAGACTGTTTGTATATTTTTTTTTAATATAGTTTGCAATTTTTATTTAATTTGTAAATATATTGAAAAAAAAGGAAAATTTGCAGTTTTTTCAAAATAAAATGCAATTTATAATTTAATATAATTATTGTCTTGTTTATTATTTTATTTTATACAAATTTAAAAAGGTAGAGATTCGAAAAAATAAAAAAAAGATAAATATATATTAACTATTTTAAAACCGTCCCATACCATTGTTAAGTCATAATGGATTGGATTGGTTTTTAACAAATAAACCACACATCTTTGTAGTTTGTACATATTAAGTTGGACAAAATTGATTTCACTTTTTACCCAACCCAACTCATGAACGATCCTAATTATAAGGAGGAAGAAAATAATGCAAATTAAAAGATAAATACTTATAAGGCATTTCATCTGGGTCCTGATAGAAGAAATGGCAATAATATAGTTGTGGATGCTTCTCTTCTTATTGCTTCAACCGTTTCTGGATTTTGAATCTGATAGTCTAGGTTTGTTTCCACTTCCATTGTACCTTCTAGAACCTTGACAACCTCTGCCATGGAAGGTCTTCTTGTGTGATTACTTTGCAAGCACCAAAGTGCAATTCTCATTATCTCCACAGCTTCTGACTTATTCTCAATGCTAGGTTCGACTATTTCAAGCAATTGACCCTGCTGTGCTTTTGTCATGAAAATGGGTAGCAAATGAATAAATTCCTCAGGCTTAGACCTATCTATGTTTTTCCTTCCGCAAACTACTTCCATCACAACTATGCCAAAGCTATAAACATCTGCCTTCTCTGTTGCGATTGAGTGAAACAATTCAGGAGCCATATAACCAGGAGTTCCTCTCATTGTAGTAGGATCCACTCGGCTTTGACCCCTTTCAATAAACCTTGACAACCCGAAATCTGATATCTTAACATGCAGGTCCGAGTCCAACAATATGTTTTGCGGTTTGATATCCAAATGCACAATTCTCTGCCTACAATCATCATGTAGATAGGCGAGCCCCTTGGCTATTTCTAGGATGATTTTCCTTCTTGTTTGCCAGTCTAGAGGTGGTCGTTGACGTTTATGGAAAATACAACTGTCCAAGGACCCATTACACATTAACTCATAAACTAAAAGCCTATGCTGTTTTTCAGCACAGAAGCCAATTAGCCTTACCAAGTTGTTATGGTGAATGCTTCCTATAGAGTTCACCTCAGCCAAGAATTCCTTTTTCCCTTGTCCTAAAGGCTCCAACTTCTTCACTGCAATTTTCTGTTGGCTTTGCAGGCTTCCTTCGAAAACAGACCCAAAGCCTCCTTTTCCAAGCTTATTCTTGAAATCCCTAAAGCGATGCAAGCCGTATATAATATTGATGTGTAATTGTGTTTATATACAATTGGAAGTGGACTATAGAAAGATTACTACAAGAGCCCGAGAAACAGAGGACTCTGAAATAGGAAAATATATATACAAAAATAGAAGGCTATTTGTCACAAGTATCATTTCCTTTACACTCCCCCTCAAGTTGAACTGGTGGAGAAGCAACAGTCAACTTGTCTCGAAGCCATAAAAATCGCTGCTTGGAAAGACCTTTGGTTAAGGCATCAGCAATTTGATCAGTAGAGCATAGATATACAACACGAAGAAAACCCTGAGAAACACGATCCCGAACAAAGTGGAAATCGACCTCCAAATGCTTGCTACGATTATGAAAAATAGGATTGAGAGTGAGATAGGTGGCACCAAGATTGTCACAAAACAGCTGTGGTGAATGCACCGTAAGAAACCCCAGCTCCTTGAGAAAAATCTGAAGCCATTGGAGCTCAGAAGTAGCAGAAGCTAAGGCTCGATATTCAGCTTCAGTAGAGGATCGTGAGACAGCTCTCTGTTTCCTTGAAGACCAGGAAATGAGATTGTTACCAAGAAAAATCGTAAACCCAGTTGTAGACTTCCTGTCATCAAGATTACTCGCCCAATCAGAATCAGCATATCCAGTGAGAAAAGATGATGTTTGCCTAAACATAAGCCCATGAGATTTAGTGCCCTGCAGATACCGTAAAATGCGCTTAACAGCACACCAATGAGAGACAGTCGGAGCATGCATATATTGAGAGATGCGATTGACGGCAAAAGATAAATCAGGACGAGTGAATGTGAGGTATTGAAGACCACCCACAATAGACCGAAAAAGAGTGGGATTTGTGAATGGTTCACCACCTGTGAGGGTCAACTTCTCACTACAATTGACAGGAGTAGCAATAGGGCTGCAAGTGTCCATTTTGGCCCGAAGTAATAAATCATGAACATATTTTTGTTGATGCAGCAATAAGCCATCCGGTAACCAAGTGGTTTCAATCCCCAAAAAGTAGTGAGGGCGTCCAAGATTTTTGACAGCAAATTGAGTTTGTAGAAAGGCAATTACTCGAGCTATATAATCAGGAGCATCACCCATCAAAAGAAT
Source organism: Excoecaria cochinchinensis (assembly GCA_947683425.1). NCBI lineage: Eukaryota > Viridiplantae > Streptophyta > Magnoliopsida > Malpighiales > Euphorbiaceae > Excoecaria > Excoecaria cochinchinensis. The sequence goes on from CANTUQ010000050.1 coordinate 11,634,053, forward strand.
ATCATCAACGTAAATAAGACAAAAAACCTTCATTTTGGCAGTAGACACAAAATATAAGGAGCTGTCAGACTTTGATCCGTGAAAACCAAACTTGAGTAAGGCACTAGTTAAACAGCGATGCCATTGACGAGGAGCCTGTTTTAAGCCATAAAGAGATTTGCGAAGCTTGCAAACATAATGAGGAAATGCAGCATCAATAAAACCCGGTGGTTGATTTATAAACACATCCTCATTAAGTGTACCATGAAGAAATGCATTGGAAACATCCAACTGAGTAACTGACCACCTAAGAGAAACCGCCATAGACAGCAATAGGCGAATAGTGGTTGGTTTAACAACTGGGCTATAGGTGTCCTTGAAATCAATACCGGGACGCTGATGAAAGCCTTTGGCCACAAGACGAGCCTTGTAGCGAGCAATAGAGCCATCCGAGTTTTGTTTAACACGAAAAACCCACTTACAACCTATAACATTTTGGTGGGCAGAAGGTGGAACTAATTCCCATGTACCATTGGATAAAAGAGCATTAAATTCCTCAGCCATAGCATTACGCCACTCCACCTTCTTAACAGCTTGAGAAAAGCATGTGGGTTCACGGATAGAGGTAGAGTCAGCAAGCAAAGAAGTGATATGAGTGGGTTTCAGACTACTAGTCTTACTGCGGGTGACCATGGGATGGCGAGAAGGAGCAGGAGATGGTTGGGTCAAATCCACCACTAAATTAAGACCTGGAGAAACAGATTGAGAGGGTAGGTGAGTCCCTAAAGAGGATAAAGATGGGACAGGAGATGAATGGGGTGTTAAAGGTGGTGAGGGGGGGATGGATTTAGATTGCAATTAGCAGGAGAAGAAGGTGAGCGAGGGACAGCTGGGTTGGGAATGGGCACAGCAAGCAGAGGAAGAGGTATGGCAGTGGAGGAAGCTGAATTGGGGACTGTTGAAGCCGGCACCACAGAAGAATTCATCCTAGCAAACGGAAAAACCTGTTCATCAAAAAGCATATGGCGTGAGACGAATATAGTTCGGGAAGAAAAATCAAGACATTTGTAACCTTTATGAATTTTACTATAACCAAGAAAAACACAAGGCCGAGATCGGGGTTGAAGTTTATGTTTAGAGTATGGACGTAACCAAGGATAACATAGACACCCAAAAACCTTAAGGAAGTGATAATCAGGGGAAACACCAAACAACTTATGAAAAGGATTATCATAGGCAATGGTAGGAGTAGGGAGGCAATTAATGCTGTAAACAGCACAGTCAAATGCAGCAGTCCAATAAGAGAGAGGCAAATGGCTATGGTTAAGCAATGATAAACCAGTTTCAACAATATGACGGTGTTTTCTTTCAGCACGCCCATTTTGTTCAGGGGTGTAGGGACAGGAGACGCGCTGAGAAATGCCATGGATTCTCAAATAATTTGTAAGTGCCTGAAATTCCCCGCCCCAATCGGACTGAAAAATTTTAATTGGACGATTGAAGTATTTTTCAACAAGAGTTCGAAATTGAATGAACACATTAAGAACCTCAGATTTACGGCGTAAGAAATACACCCAAGTATATTTGGTGTGATGATCAAAAAATAAGACATAATAGCGAAAACCATCAAAAGAGACAACAGGAGCAGGGCCCCAAACATCAGCACATATTAATTCAAGAGGAGAGGAAGTAACGGAAGTAGAAACAGTAAATGGCAGTTTATGACATTTGCTAAGTGAACAAGCATTGCACAATGAAGTAGAAGAGCGAGAAAATTTAATATTATTATTAAGCAATGTGCGTTGAACAATAGGAACAGCAGAATGACCCAAACGGGCATGCCAAACATCTAAAGAAGCAATATTAGCACTAACAGCAGAAGTGCTTTTATTCAAACACAGAGAATATAAACCATTGTCACTCCGGCCTTTGAACAAAATCTCCTTCGTGTCCAGATCCTTGATGAGAAAATAATTTGCAAAAAATTCAACAGATACTGGATTAGAATTGGTGAGAGCATAAACAGATAATAAATTACGATGAGCACTCGGAACATGTAAAATATTACGAAAGGTAAGAGTACGAGAACCAATAGAAAAAGAATTCTCACCGACATGAGAAATAGGTAAAAACATACCATTGCCAATTTGAACCTCCTCAGGACCCTGATATTCAGAGTGTAATGCAAGATTTTCCAGATTTGCTGTCAGATGATGAGTAGCGCCGGTGTCAACAGTCCAAGGCTGAGTATTGGTGGCGGCAAGGTTGGATGAAGGAGAGGTACTGGTCCGGTTTCTGTTTTTGGGAGAAGGGCAAACATTAGCTAAGCCTCTACAATTGTAGCAAGTGACTTCATTAGAGAAATTGCCAAAATTTGGTTGTTTTGGAGTAGAAAAGGACTCCTGTGAAAAATGCTGATAGTGACTACGCGAACAGCCTCCTCTGCCACGTCCGCGAGCTCGACCACGCTGCTGTCCCGCATAACCACGAGCAGCCAAATGAGCTGTGGGAGCAATCTGTACACGTTGAACTTCATCAGCACGATCCCGTGCTATTTGTCTTTCTTCATTGAGAGTAATCCATAAACATGATCCAAGGTGTGATCCTCCATCCGAGAATCAAGAGCACGATTGAAGGGACGGTAATCGGGACCCAATCCCATGAGAATGGCATCAACTAAATCAGCTTCATTATATGGGTGACCCAACGCAGCTAGCTGATCAGAAAAGGCTTTGGCGCGTTGGACATAAGTAGCAATGGAGTCTTAACCCCTTTGAAGAGAGATAATTTGAGACCTCAGATTTCTGATTTGTGGTTTGGAACCAGCAGAGTAAGAAGCAAATAATTTATCCCATGCATTTTTGGCAGTGGTTGCACCTACTAGTTGTGGTAGAAGTGCTGTGTCAATGGAAGAAATAATCCAACTGAGAACAAGTTGATCTCTACGTTCCCAAACTTCAAAGTCTGGATTCACAGCTCCTGTATTTAATAGTTGAGAGGGTGCAGTGATAGAACCATCAACATGACCCATAAGCCCATGACCTTTAAGAATTGGTGTGATTTGAGTTTTCCAGAGAAGAAAATTACAGGTGTTTAATTTGGTAGAAAAGTTTGTAATGCTGGGAAGTGAAGACGAGAAGAGAGGGGCTGCAATAGACTGACTATTAATTTCAGTATGCATAGCAGATCCAGTGGAACCAGATGTGACGGCTGCGCTGGTGTTGAATTCAGTCGACATATTTGAGATGGTGTTTAAAACCTAATGTAGCTCTGATACCATAAAGCGATGCAAGCCGTATATAATATTGATGTGTAATTGTGTTTATATACAATTGGAAGTGGACTATAGAAAGATTACTACAAGAGCCCGAGAAACAGAGGACTCTGAAATAGGAAAATATATATACAAAAATAGAAGGCTATTTGTCACAAGTATCATTTCCTTTACAATCCCCAGTGGCTATTTGGAGTTCTTTATAAGAAAATCTCTTGGGCATTCCTGGTAGTTGATTCAAGTTATCTTCCATACCTTCCTCTTCGTCTCCTTCGTCTCTTTCATCTCTTCTCTTCCTTGAACATACTATGATGATCAATAAGACAACAAACAAGAAGAAGGCCAAAACGCCCAGTAAAAAGTAAACAAAAACAGGAGCCCCTGACAAGGACATGACTATTATCTTGATTATTAAAAACAGGATAAGAGCAGACAATATCTTCTTTGTAACTTGAAAAGCCATGAGAGATCGAATTGCTGATCAAAGGAGGGAATATTGTTGTTATCTGTTCTCTAATCTCTATAGTTATACACGGCGAAATAATATATTACCTCAATTTCTCTTTCCATTAAGCATCGTGGACAGGTATCGTCCATAAGTATTATCTCCAGGGAGCATAGACTTTTCTTTCGAGAACAATGCTATTAATACAACAGATATTGATATCCGAACTCTCTACTCCGAGGATCGGCTAGATTTCTCCGAGCACAGCACTCCTGCCGAGCTCTTAGCTTGTGAGGCTTTATAGCAGGGCTCGCCCGGACATAGGTCATGATAACAGTCCGGCACTCGATAACAGTTCGGTCACCGATCATGGTAAGCAATAATTAACGAATATTTCCAGAAATGATGCAGATCTTGACCTCCCAAGGATGGAAAGTACCAAGAATCTCTCAGCAAATCTGCCTAAATGGGAAATCAAGCATCAATCAAGGGATGAAGGTGATTTTCTCCTATTCAAGAGATTATCTCCTATTTCATACAGCTCTATATAAAGGAAACAACCAGGTACATTGTTCTCTCTAATTTTTGATAATAGAAAGAAAGCTTTTACTTGGCCGATAAACTGACTTGATCGTCGGAGTCTCCCCTGTCGGAACACCCGACGGTTTTGTGGTTCTTTTCAGGTAACTCAAGCGAAGGACAATCGGAGAACTTTCACTTTATCATCATTTGGTGCGGTGAGCGTGGAGCATTCCACAGATTTCAGTCGATTCACAGATCTCAGCTGGTAATGGATCTCTTTCCTGATTTATCCGTTTCTGCTGCCCCAACCTTTAACCAACCCAGCAACGTAGCCCAACCTTTAGCCAACTCTCTGGGCCAACTCATTCAAAGCCTTCAACCAGCTCAGCCAGAGCAAATCTCCCCACTCCCAGCACGACAGTTATTTCCCCCTACACAGACTCAAACGCCGGCAACACCACTAGCGCCCATGGCTATCCCAGCAATCCCGGGTTTGACCCCCCAAACTGCCCAAACCTTGCTTACCGCCTTGTCAGCTATGGCGGCCCAAGCACCACCCGCAGTCCAATCAACACCCCCTACTCTAACACATATGCAGCCTCCGGCCCAAACACCACCTCCGTTACCGCCGAGCACTTTGGCCACTGGTACCACGGTCACATTGACAGCAGAACAGTTTGAGAAACTATTTGAAGAGCGAATGCAGAAATATCAAAACCGAAGTACTTTACAGTACCAAGGTAGTTTCCGATCTCCTCTATCCCGAGACATCCTGGCCACCCCGTTTCCCCAAATACGATTACCAAATCTGCAGAAATATAGCGGTAGCACGGACCCCCGAGCTCATCTGGACGAGTTCCACCACACTATGTTGGTACATACAACAGAAGAGGCGGCTCTATGCAAAATCTTTCCTCAAACACTCACTGACTCGGCTCAGATATGGTTTCGCAACCTCCCAGAAAATTCGATCTACAGTTTCGAACAGTTCAGTGACATGTTCATCGCCAAATTTGTAGCAGCCATCCGGCCAGCTAAAGTGTCTGCCGACCTTACCATGGTATACCAGGAGAAAGGGGAGACACTCAGAGCTTATGTGGAAAAATTTAATGCTGTGGCCATGGATATTCAGAATCTTAATTTGGAGGTAGCCATCAATGCCCTTATTCGAAATACGAGATGCCAAGATTTTAGTGATTCCCTCAGCAAGAAGCCACCGGGTGACTTCACCGAGCTAATGTCCCGGGCACACAAATACATACGTATGGATGAAGCTCGCAGGCTCAGATATAGTTCGCAGAACAGAGACTCGGACAGAGGGTTTCGTACCGGGCGAGACAGAAACAATAGTAGTAGAGATGAAGTTAGAGGAAGGGGGGCTGCCCATTCCAACAGAGCCTATTTGGTCTCAAAACCGAACACAAAGAACAAGCAAGAAGACCGGTTTACGCCGTTAACAGCCCCGAGGTCCCAAATTCTGGCTTGGCTAAAGGAAAATGAGCGGGTCAACTGGCCACGACCGATGATGGATGACCCTAGCAGGGATCAGAGCCAGTACTGCTCTTTTCACAGGGATAAAGGCCATCAGACGAATGATTGCCGACAATTGAAACGTGAAATTGAGTATTTGGTCCGGCAGGGCAAACTCGGGCAGTTTGTGAAGAGTGCTGATAGGGGAAAACGAGATAGATCTCCTTCACCGAGAAGACAAGATAACCGAGCTAGTTCGAGCAAAAAGGCCCCAACCGGGGTGATTCATGTGATTGCAGGAGGCCCGCATTATGATGTTTTTGAGGAATCGAGAAAGCGGAAAGCTAAGGAGGTATTCTCCGTGAGTACAGGCCGAAAAGTGGAAGGCTACAAAGTGACATTTTCTGAGGTAGATGAAGCCCATGTCCGGACTCCCCACACCGATTCACTTGTTGTGGAAGCAATGATACAGGACTATTTGGTTCAGAGAATCTTGATTGATACGGGGAGCGCGGTAAACCTTATCACTCTGCAGGCCTATAAAGCTTTGGGTTTATCAGTCAACCGGTTGGAAACAGTTTCAGCGCCTCTCATCGGTATATCAGGACAACCGGTCAGAGTAGAAGGCTCGGTGGTATTAAATTTACAGCTCGGGGATGAAGATAAGGTGTGTAGTTGCAGGAGCTGTTTCATGGTGGTGGACATTCCACTTGCCTACAACGTGATTGTCGGGCGACCTCTTTTAGTGGGGGTAGACGCTTGCATCTCGATGCGTAAGTTGCTGGTAAAAATACCTGTCGAGGGGGGTGTGGCCGTGCTGAGGGGTAGTCAGAAAGCGGCTCGGGAAACTTACGTCAGCATGTTAAAAGAAGCAGATCATGCATTACCTTTAGACGCGCTGGACATTCCAACAGCTAGGAATGCAGAGCCCATGGAGTCACTCCGGGAAATTGAGCTCTCACCAGGAAAAATGGTCAAGATTGCTGCCAGCAAAGAGGGGAAAGAGAAGGAAGCGTTGGTAGCGATACTGTCAGAATTTAGTGATGTATTTGCTTGGCAACCCTCAGACATCAAGGGAATCTCTTCCGAGGTAACTTGTCATGCTCTCAATGTACAACCAAGTTGCAAGCCAATCAAGCAGAAGAAGAGGAACCATGCTCCCGAGCGGCAGCTGACTATGTCAGAAGAAGTGGATACACTGCTGCAAAATGGGTTCATTAGAGAAGTGCTATACCCGGACTGGCTATCAAACGTGGTTTTGGTGAAGAAGGCCAACGGGAAGTGGAGAATGTGTGTTGATTTCACTGATTTAAACAAGGCCTGCCCGAAAGATTGCTACCCATTGCCGAATATCGATCTCCTGGTCGACTCAACTTCTGGGTTTGAGGAATATGCCTTCCTGGACGCCTCTGCCGGATATCACCAAATTCCAATGAAGAAGAGCGATGAAGAAAAAACTGCTTTTGTCACACACCGGGCTACCTATTGTTACCGGGTCATGCCATTCGGGTTGAAGAATGCCGGGGCCACTTACCAGAGATTAATGAATAAGATGTTTGCGGGGCAATTGGGAAGGAACGTAGAGGTTTATGTTGACGACATGATTGTCAAGGGCAAGACTGCTTTGGATTTACCTCGGGAACTAGCGGAAACGTTTAGAGTGCTCAGAAAGTTTGGTCTGAAGCTAAACCCAGAAAAATGTGCCTTTGGAGTTCAGTCCGGAAAATTCTTGGGGTATATGATTTCAAAGAAGGGGATAGAGGCCAACCCAGAAAAGATCCGAGCCATTCTGGAGATGGAGCCACCAAGATCGGTGAGAGAGGTTCAGAAACTGAATGGAAGGGTGACGGCTTTAGGCAGATTCATCTCTTGTTCGGCTAAAAGGTGCCTCCCTTTTTACAATACCCTCAAGAGAATGAAGAGTTTTGAATGGACAACAGAATGTCAGGGAGCATTTGACGAACTGAAAAACTTTCTTAGTACCCCACCTCTTTTAAGTCGGCCATTGCCTGGGGAAGTGCTGTATATGTACTTGGCAGTCTCATCGGGAGCATTGGGGTCAGTCTTGATAAGGGAAGAAGGTAATCAACAGTTTTCGATCTATTATGCAAGCAAGGTTTTGAGAGGAGCCGAGCTACGGTACCCTATACTGGAACAACTTGCTTTCGCATTGGTGATTTCCGTTGTGAAGTTACGACCCTATTTCCAGGCCCATACGGTGACAGTAAGGACAAACTCGAACCTTCGAAAGGTCTTGCAAAAGCCAGAGGCATCTGGGCGATTAACGGAGTGGGCAGCTCGGTTGGGAGAGTTTGATGTCAGATATGAAGCTCGGCCATCTATGAAGGGTCAAGTCTTGGCAGACTTTGTAGCAGAATTGCATACGCCCCCGCAGGAGCCTAGTCCTTGCTCATGGAAATTGTATATAGATGGTGCATCCTCGTCTGTGGGTGCTGGAGCCGGGGTGGTGTTGATCGGACCAGGGAAAATTGTCATCAGGGCGATGGCTCACATAGCATTCCAGGCAACCAACAATGTAGCTGAATATGAAGCTCTCAGCTTTGGCTTACAGCTAGCTTTGGAGGTAAGACTAGATTCCTTGAATATCTTCTCTGACTCACAGCTTGTCGTTAGCCAGGTACTTGGCAAGTTTGAGTTCAAAGACAGTACGATGATCAGATACAAAGAGTTAACGGCTGCACTCTTTGCCCAACTTGAGAACCGGGGTTGTGCATGGTCCATTGATCAGGTGCCGAGGGAGGCGAATACTGAGGCCGATGTGTTGGCCAAACAGGCTTGCCTTCAGGATCAACCGGCCATATCTAACATCATTTGGTCTATCGTATCCGCCCCCACGCACGAGACGTATAAGGTACACTTGCATGAGCCGATGGATGGATGGAGGCTTCCCATCTACACATATCTGAGTAGTGGAGCTTTACCCGAAGAACAAGTACAGGCCCGTAAGATAGTCCGGAGATCCAGTCGGTATGCAATCCTTGATGATCAGTTATATAAGAGATCGTTTTCGGCTCCCTGGGCAAAGTGTTTGAGTACTGAGGAAGGTGAGTATGTGCTAAGAGAAATTCATGAAGGAATTTGTGGGGCTCATGAGGGAGCACAGGCAATAGCTCGGAAAGCGTTATTACAAGGGTACTATTGGCCTAGTATGGAGGGCGACGCGAAGGAACTAATAAAGAAGTGCGACAAGTGCCAACGGTTCGGCAATCTGAACCATCAGAAAGCTGCTACCCAGACTTCAATACATAGTCCCTGGCCATTTGCCCAGTGGGGCATTGATATAGTGGGCCCATTTCCCTTAGCAACCGGACAGCGAAAATTCTTAGTGGTAGCAGTGGATCATTTCACAAAGTGGGTAGAGGCTGAGCCCTTGGCAACCATAACCCCGGCAAATATTATCAAGTTCATGCAAAAGTTCATCATCACGAGATTTGGCATCCCACACTCCATTGTTACAGACAACGGCAAACAGTTTGATTGCGCGGCATTCAAGGAATATTGCTCAGAATTGAAGATCCAGCTTTGCTTCACCTCGGTATACCACCCGCAGGCGAACGGCATGACCGAGGTAACTAACCGTACTATTCTTGCAGGTTTGAAGAAATGACTTGACTCAGCAAAGGATCTTTGGGTGGAAGAGCTATACAACGTCCTCTGGGCCTACCGAGCATCGCCAAAATCAGCAACGGGAGAAACCCCCTTCTCGCTCACATACGGGACAGAGGCGGTTGTTCCCTGTGAGATCGGTATGCCAAATGCCCGGACTTCTAGTTTTAATGAAGCTTCCAATGACGAGCGCCTGTTGTGTCAACTGGATAGGTTAGAAGAGCAAAGAGAACATTCCCAGCTGCGATCTGCTGCTTACAAACAAAGGATGTCATCCTACCATGATCGGAACATCAAGCCGAGAACATTCAGGATCGGGCAGTTAGTCCTCAAAAGGGTAGTTGCTTCACAAACGTCAGCCGGTGTAGGCAAACTGAATCCCAACTGGGAAGGCCCTTACATAGTTCACGATGTCAAGGGAGGATCATATAGGTTAAAGGATCATTCAGGCAAAATACTTCCCCATTCATGGAATATTTCAAATCTGAAGGCGTATTATCAATAGCCAGGCTCAGTATTCTTATGGCTCTCTCGGCTAGCGAACTATCGGTCAATTCTCCGATACTTATCATTTTATTTTGTTCGATTTTTGTCATATATCATTGTACTTGACAAAATTTCAATAAAAGAAGTAATTCATGAAAACACAATGTCTCCAATGATTATCTGCGCTCGAATCGCTATGACTCGATTCAATATCACCGCCGACAGGGCGTACATTCAAAACACCGCCGACAGGGCGTCCATCCAATATCACTGCCGACAGGGCATACATTTAAAACACCGCCGACAGGGCGTACATTCTCATATCCAACTACGAAATATACTCTTGGCGCCCACTCGGTTATTATGCCATCAAATATTTTAAGACTTATATGTCGAAAGATATTCAGCTCGGTTAAATCTACCAAGAAATTTTAATCTCATTGCTTATTGAAGAACTTGTTTAACCGAACAATCATAAGAATTTTGGTTCATTCAAGAGTTCATCGATCAAACTACGCATATACAAAGGGTTCGGCATACACAAACAAAAATAAAATATTCATTTCATTTAACGATTAAAGAATACACGGCTTATTCATCCGGATACACTTCGTCCAACCAGGACCAATCCATATCCGGATGACGCTGCTTAACAGCATCGGATAACTTCTGACTAAATCCAAGACATTTATCAACAGCCAGCTCCACAGACTGGTACTCAAGCTCTGAAAATTTTTCCTCCGCCTCAGCCTTGCCTTTCTTCGCGTCGTCAAGCTTGGCTCGGAGATTTGCCGCCTCGATATCCTTTTCGGAAATCTTCTGCTTGGCTTCGGCTATATTCTTCTCCATCTCAGCCTGAAGATTTGCCACTTTCTTCTGAAGATCAGATACTTCATTTAGGGCTTCGGCGGCCTTATCCTCAGCTTCCTGGGCTCTTTTTTCGGCATCCTGCAGCTTACCCTCTGCAACATTCGCCCTGAGGCGCTGCCCGGCAACCGACTTTGCCTCTCGGTTACACATCCTTATCAAATTATTCATCTTGGCGATCACAGCACCACTAAGGATGGAAGCCTGTATGGAGTGCAAACTTTAATCAAGGGAGAAAATCAATACCTAACAAACAAATGAGACCTCGGCAATAATTACCTGCACTTGATGCCTCTTAAGGGCTTCGCCCAGGTCGTCAGCTTTCCAGAGCAGCAAGGGGTTGATGCTCCTTGGGACGCAGGATAGGATATGGATGAAGTTGCAGAAGATGGGATTGTCTTCAGAATAGTTTCTCCCCTCCTCTCTCCAAATATCGCAGATCTCCTCGGCAAGAGCCCTCATATCCCTCTTCATGGGTCGGGGATTCGACGACCCCGCCGCATCACAAAATACAGGAGATGGATGGGGATTTGACGACCCGGCCTCAGCATCGAACACTGGAGAGTGCGGTCCGGGAGGAGTCCGCAGATCAACTTGCGGAATTGTCGTGGGTGGAGTCCGAGGCAAGGGACCCTCAGGGGCAGCATTAGGATCAGTGTCGTGGTGGTCAGGTCCGGAGATATTGTGTTCAGGGACCTCGGGTGGAACCTCTGGGGCAGGCTCGGACGAGGCTGATTTTCCTGCTTTTTTCTGCCTCTTCGCCCTCATCATCTCCACCATGCTCGGCCTCTCAGTGCACTTCATTTCTGCAACAAACCGAACAATGAGAAAATATTAGAATAAGGGAATAATTTTTAGAATATACCTCTTTGGCGCGGTCGAGATGATTCGATTCGGATAGACCCTATCGTCAGTTGGTCTTTAATGTCGACTTTGGCTTGCGCGAGTGCTCTCCATTGGGCCAAGGTTTCTTCCTCCTGGTCGGTAAGAAAGATCGGATCATCATTCTTATTGGTATACCGACCCCATGTTGTTGGGAACTTGAATTTTTCATCGCTCTCAATGATGAAAAAGCGGTTCTTCCAGTTCTTTAGGGACTCCGGGTTGCCGTGGAAAACCCCATAACCGGCCCTGGCCTGCACATAATTATGGTCCTCTGTTGACACACGAAGACCGACCACATGAGTAACTCGGAAAAGCCTCACGGTCAAAGGTATCTCGTTCTCCGCTGCCCATATCTGTAAAGCAGAGATTGTGCGCCAAGCATTCGGATGAATCTGACCCATGGTCAACCCGTAATGGTTCAATAGCTCGGTTTCGAAGTTTGTTAGAGGGATGCTCATGCCGGCCTCGAAGTCAGCCTCATACACCACTATCTTTTTCTTGCTGTTGTAGGTGGCGTTAGCTCGGACTTGAGGTCCGGGTGCCCGAACAATAAGGCTCTCCGGAATCCCATGCTTCTCCTGCAATTCTGCCAATTCATTGCTCCGGATAGCCGAGCTAATGCTCCCAACTCGGGGGTTCCTTCTTGTTTCTTTCCTCCTTGGTGGTATTGGTTGACTAGGACCGGGAATTTCAGTTATGTCTTCGTGCTCAAGGCCTTCTTCCACTCTCTGCCTCTCTGGAGAACTCTCGAGATCACTCATTCTAAAAAGGTAAAGTATAAGAAGACAAAGTACAAACCTGTATTGGAGGAGATCTGGATGAAGCTTCGAGAGATAGTAGCAGATCAGAAGCAAAGAGGAAAGGGGGATTTGTGTAAACTGGAAGTTGCAAATTTAGAAGAAGATGATCAATGCTAAAACGCAGCAAAATCTCCAAAGAAAGCGATAATGAGAATGAACAGGGGAAGTATTTATAGAAGGCGAAGACCAATTAAGGGATAACAGCTGGCGATCGATAATTGGGGCTGTGGGAAGATAATTAGTATCTGCACGGTAACCTAAGGGACGCCCTCATCATAACGCCTGACATTACTGCTGGATCACAGCTAACGAGGAGATCTTTCGCGTGTTTCGATGGATCACGCGCACAGTAATCATCAGCGTGGAATGGTCTAAAAGCACGCGCTGGTAAGTCGTTTGGTATTGATCTCATGACATAAATGTCATCTCTTGGGGGGGGACTTATGATATCCGAACTCTCTACTCCGAGGATCGGCTAGATTTCTCCGAGCACAGCACTCCTGCCGAGCTCTTAGCTTGTGAGGCTTTATAGCAGGGCTCGCCCGGACATAGGTCATGATAACAGTCCGGCACTCGATAACAGTTCGGTCACCGATCATGGTAAGCAATAATTAACGAATATTTCCAGAAATGATGCAGATCTTGACCTCCCAAGGATGGAAAGTACCAAGAATCTCTCAGCAAATCTGCCTAAATGGGAAATCAAGCATCAATCAAGGGATGAAGGTGATTTTCTCCTATTCAAGAGATTATCTCCTATTTCATACAGCTCTATATAAAGGAAACAACCAGGTACATTGTTCTCTCTAATTTTTGATAATAGAAAGAAAGCTTTTACTTGGCCGATAAACTGACTTGATCGTCGGAGTCTCCCCTGTCGGAACACCCGACGGTTTTGTGGTTCTTTTCAGGTAACTCAAGCGAAGGACAATCGGAGAACTTTCACTTTGTCATCAGATATGAAGACTAAATTTTGAAGCTTTTAGTTTTGGTGTAGAGCTGGACTTTGTCGGAGTAAATTATTGGCAAAGCTGGTAGGTGAGAAGAACGCGGTATTGCCTCTGACATGAACTACTATGCTTAAGTTAAACAGTAGTGGAAACTGGAAAAGGAAGCCGCTGCAACATTTTCGTAATTATATCCGTCTTTTTCCTACAATTTTATCAATTTCAGCCCAACCTATGCCGTGTTAACTGCCAATGCAATTTTCCATAAAAGTCTTGACCTCACCCAAAAGTTTTTTTACTTTTTTTTTTTGGAAAATTATATGTAAGCATGCTCCCTCCCTCCTATGTTTTTATCCATTTTTATATTTCACATATATCAAGATATCGTAATTATTATGATTGGTAGATAAGAAAATTTCTCTGATTTTTTATAATATCCCTTCTAAATATAGGATGAGTGATTAAATATTATTGAAATTATAAACATAATAGTTAATAAAATAACATGAAAAAATTAAATTGCAATTAACAAGATAACATTAAATAAAGATATAAAAGATAATTTATAGATTAACTATAATATAAAAAAAAGGCAAATAGACAATATTTTAGAACATACTGAAAAGAAAATATTGACTAAAATCATATGACGGAGATAATATATTTATATATATAAACTACATATTTACTCTCAAACTATATAACAAGGTTCAAATTTACTCTCAAATTTTCATAATTGCTTATATTTATCCTTTTCTTTAATGGAATTTCAAATCAGCACATAAAATATAACGTGGCAAATAAAATGTTCCATGTACGATGCCATGTAGCTTACATGTATTTGTATCGGCTTGGAAAGTAAAAGTTTACCTTTTTAATTATGCGAAATAGTACAAATTTATCTTTAAATTATACAAATGTTATAAATTTACCCTTAAATTATACAAAATCGTTACTCTTAACTTGTGTTGGCTTTGAATTTGCGGAATGTCCTCCATACTATGCTTAAAATCCTGTACTTGCACGGATTTAGCATATAGATTAGTGGGGAATTTGCATGTAATGAACGACCACTCACAGAAGTCGTCAAATAAACTCACACATATGATCATATATATATTCATAAATTCAACATTTAATTCCACATATAAAATTTAAGCAAATAGCAATATTCATCTAATTTTTTTTTCGCAATTACTGTCATGTGTCTATCTGTTACCGTTAATCATATAAAGATTTCTTTATACAATTTAAACAATTTTCTTGTTCATATTCAACTAAATTCATTTGTTCATATCAACATAATACTATGCTTACACCATTTCAAATCATTTTACCTTTGTGCTTGCAAGTATTATATACACAGTTTTACTTAAGCATACATTTATATTTTACATACTTTTATTTACATGCAAACATTTATATCTATATAGCTATGTATTCCTATTGGTCCTGTCATGTAACACAAATTAACTATCAGAAATAGATACTCTAACATTGGGTTGATTTCACTCACGGTCACTCAACTTATCACTTATCGCGCAAAAATAACCGACTTTTTTTTCTTACTTAAATGTCACTGAACTTTTAACATTTTTTCAAAAAAGTCATTTTGACCGGAATCCGGCGAGGACTCTCGCCGGATTGATGACATAGCATGCCATGTCAGAAACTATATGTCGTTTAACAATATCTACAACAAATGCTACATCTAAATTAATTTCACTTACGGTCACTAAACTTATCATTTGTCGCGCAAAAGTAACAAATTTTCTTTTTTTCCAACTTAAATGTTACTGAACTTCTAATATTTTTTTTAAAAAAGTCATATATTTACTATTCGTTGCCACATGTCATATGCCATGTCATCAATCCGGTAAGGGTTCTCGCCGGATTCCGGTCAACATGACTTTTTTGCAAAAATGTTAGAAGTTCAGTGACATTTAAGTAAGAAAAAAAAAAGTCGGTTACTTTTGTGCAATAAGTGATAAGTTGAGTGACCATGAGTGAAATTGACCCCCTCTAACATTTATCGTCAAATATTCATATACTGTCATCACATAAGCTATCATATGTTCATATACTCACATATCTTTCATCTTCACTACAAGAAAATCGCATATTAGAGATGGAAAATAGAGACGAAATTCCGTCTCTAAACCCAAATAGCGACGGACACATACTATCTCTATTTTGGCCGTTGCTAATTTTAGCGACCGAAAATTTTTGTCGCTATTTTTAGAGACGGAAATTTTTTTTCCATTTCTATTTTTAGAGACGAAAAATAAATTTTGTGTCTCTAATTTTAGAGATGGAAACTATTTTTCGTTCCCTAATTTTAGAGATGAAAACTATAAATTAGAGACGGAAAACAAATTTCCGTCTCTATTTTTATAGACGAAAAATATTTTTCCGTCTCTATTTTTTAAAGTTTTTTTTAATATATATAACAGTAAATAATAATAAAATTATAATTGCCAAAATTACTATAATGAAACAAGTATTAATTAAAATAAGTAGATTTTATAAAAATGTAATTAATAATGTATTAATATATATATAATTTAGTAATACTACAAATAAACGTACGTAGTAAAACAAATTAGAACACTAACTAAGCTGGGGGGTAAATATGGATGATCAGCCGATGGTGCTTGCATATTATCAGGTAATTTTCGGCTAATGAAATCCTCTAACCTATTAATACGACTCATCAACATGTCGACTGTGCTACGAAGCTCAATGACCTCATTACTAGTTGCTACACGCCTACTAGCCATAGCTGTAGAGGATGAGGAGGAATGCGAATAGCAAGTATTCGCATAAGAACCCAAACCGAAAACCCATCCACGGCAGTCCCTATAGCGCCAGCTGCCTCATAAAATACCCGAGCATGGTCCACATTCTCAGGATCAGCTTGCTGACTTTGAAAACTCTCTAGTACCCGCTCCTATAACAAAAATTATTCGAATGTTATTTAGTACTAAAATAAAACTAAGAAAATTTAAAAAAAATAATAATAAATTATAAAATTAACATACATGAACTTGTCTAGCTCGGTCGCTGATGAACGTTACACCGTCATGATTTCTCGTATGTGTATGAAAAAACAACTCATGAGAATAAGGTGTCCTGCCCATAGTAGACTCCTGTAAACAACTTATAGGTTAATAAAATTTGGACATAATTTTTCTTAAATTTATAACAAACCTACTGTATAAAAACCACAAAGTACTTATATGTTACTATTTGAATGCCAACCAAATACAATTCTAACTCCTGACACAATAACACTTGTACATAGATTAATAAAATTTCAGCAGAAATTTCCCCAAATTTGTAGCAAACCTCTTGTATAAATTCCACAAAAATACTTATATATTACTATTTTAATGCCAACCAAATACAATTCTAACTCCTGATACTATAACACTTGCATATAGGTTAATAAAATTTCGACAGAATTTCCTCTAAATTTGTAGCAAACCTCCTTTTTAAGCATAAAAAAAATACATTTATATTTCTATTCTCCACCATCAAAATCTATTTCAAACTCCTTACACAATATTTTTTCCATCCTCTTTTATTCAATCAAATATTTGGCCTATTATCAAGAGTTGCAGTTATTGCAATAAAAAAACTCTTAATGCACAAATTAGTTGCATTTATTGCAATAAAGAGTTGCATTTATAAAGTCAGATATTTAAATACTTACAAGTCTGTCAACATGCTCACGATGGGATAATGTTCCTTCAGTATGTAAGGAAACACTAACTCTCTCCGGTCCTCCCAGCCTATTAGTAGAATTCCGATCGGCAATAGAAAGGGCCTCAGTTGATGACCAGTACTACATCTAATTTGCCCAAATGTCTTCATTTACATACCGTGGCTGTTCACTTTTAGCGTGCATCTTGTTAAGCATGTCTTTGTAACGTACACGGGCCCGATTCTCCCATACAGCGTACACAATGTGATCAACCGTAGAATCCCAATAAAAAGCTTTCTGAGGGTCTTTTCGGTCGGGTTTGAATTTTGGGAGTTTTAACTCGATCCGACACAAAATATTTGAAATTTGCAAACCCGACCCGAATCCCCCGGATCCCGAACAACCCTACTTAAATTGATATTTCAGGTCAGATTGTTCGGGTTAATCGAGTCGGTTCGGGTTTTGCACACCCCTAACTAAAATATTTTCATATAAAGCTATTAATACTAGTTTAAGCATTGATCTTCTATTGGAAATTCAGCTCCCTAGACGTTTGCTCTAGCTCTAATACTTGAATGTCTAAATAAACTGAGGAAAGAGGTGAGTGGGAATTACTCTTATAAACCAACAAATTAATCTTTTGTGCCTTGAAAATATTTGTTGGCGAGCTAGTTGCAAATTGCCAGTTTTTGTTTCTAATATGCAACAAAATTCAGGGTTCAGTTTTATGCTCCATCCTTTGATCACAGTGTTATAGACCCTGTTCAAGATGATATCTTTGTTAGCCTTCAGTAAGTAATTGAAATCTCACATTCATAAATCCCTGTTCTAATAGATTTCGATAAATGATAAGCACTCACGTAATGGAATGGGTTGATTTCACTAACGGTCACTCAACTTATCACTTATCGCGCAAACGTAACCAACTTTTTTTTTTCTTACTTAAATGTCACTGAACTTTTAATATTTTTGCAAAAAAGTAATGTTGACCGGAATCCGGTGAGAACTATTGCCGGATTGATGATATGGCATACCATGTCAGAAACTACATGTCGGTTAACAATATTTCCAACAAATGCTACATCTAAATCAATTTCACTCACGGTCACTAAATTTATCATTTATCGCGCAAAAATAACCAATTTTCTTTTTTTCCAACTTAAATGTTACTGAACTTCTAACATTTTTGCAAAAAAGTCATATATTTACTACTCGTTGTCACGTGTCATATACTATGTCATCAATTCGACAAGAGTTCTCGCCGGATTCCGGTCAACATGACTTTTTTTAAAAAATGTTAGAAGTTCAGTGACATACTTTTGTGCGATAAGTGATAAGTTGAGTGACCATGAGTGAAATTGACCCTAATGGAATGGGGTGCCTAAAAAAAAGCTACGAGGAAAAGTGGAGTGACCTTACTAGCCACAGGCGCAGGCTTAGTCAAGCAATTGAATTGAGATGTTAATCATGTCACTAATACATGTGAACACTGTTTGCACTCTTGGAACTTGTTAATGTTGCAACAGAGGTGAAATCTCCTTCTCATTCTAATTGAAATTATAACGAAAAATCCACACAATAAAGGTTAATGATTTAGTCTGTGATTTGACATCGAGCTTATTTTGTTTCAATATGCAGGCACAAAGTGATCATAGTTGAAGGAAATTATCTGTTCCTGGAAGAAAGGGTTTGGAAGGATATATCATCTGTGTTTGATGAGAAGTGGTAAGGATTACTTTCATGTTTGACATTTTTTTTTAATGGTGAAAATCAGAAAATGAAGATTCTGAAATTTTTAGAGCGGTCTTTATACGCTTACTATATATATCTCTGTTACAATTTAAGTTTTGTTGCTGGAGGCTTCTGTCTTTTAATTTGGTTGAGTGTTGCTAAATCGAACATATCAATTTTCTGCCTTGAGAGTGCTTCAGGCTTTCAACTTAATTTTGGGCTTCTTCATGTGTTATTTTGATCTCATGATGTTGACAGTCTATACTGTCAATTGCCATATTAGTGCTTCTTTCTGGTTATCTTCTTTTTTCATTATGCCCCTTGACTACTTATTTTGAATTGTCAACCCAGATTCACACTTAATAGCTTATTTACAAACTATTTATTCTGTCTCCTTTATGTTTTGAACTCTACTTTGTGATGGAAAATAAAAGCCTAATATATTCTTCTTTCCTTTAGTTGATAAGTAATTTATCTTGTACTATTCTGTTTATCAGTTTGTTCTCTAAATTTTGGCTTTTGTTTCTCCCAAATGCAGAACTTGTAATCAAGTCAAAGAGAAATGCAGACTTAGTAATCAAGTCTATTAGTCTCTGAAATTCTTCCCACTAACTGCAAGAGGGGAGAAATGAGCCTTTGATGGATTGAATTTGGGTTTCTTGCACCGAGTTTAACAAACAAAGGTGATTTCTTCTTATTTTCATTGCATACCTCTTCTGTATAATAGTTGGAGGATTCATAGTATCCAATAATCATTACAAGTTAAAGATATAAATGAATTATCAAAGGAATTTTAAGTTATTAATGTATTTAGAATTCAAGAAGTGTAAACAACTAACTGTAGTTATTATTCAAGAATTAAGTTTTTAATGATTTTCCATTGTGGCTTCAATTGCAGTTGTCATCATTTATTGACTATGAAGCATTTGAAATTAGTCATGGTTAAATTTGTTTATCAGCTTATTGCTCTATTTATGAGGCTGAATGTTTGAATCTTACCTTCACACTTCTTTTAAATTTTAGGTACAATGAGATTTGTTTTTTGATTGCAGATAAATTTCAGTAATTATTAGTTTTAGATTTAGTGTGTACAGTTTTATATTCAGAAAAATGAGACTGTTTGTATATTTTTCTTTAATATAGTTTGCAATTTTTATTTAATTTGTAAATATATTGAAAAAAATTCAATTTTCAGTTTATTTTAAAAATAAAATGCAATTTATAATTTAATATAATTATTGTCTTGTTTATTGTTTTATTTTATAATAAATTTAAAGAGTTAGAATTTCGAAAAAAATAGATAAATATACTATTTAATCTACTTCAAACCGTAATTAAACTGTTTTAAAACAGTCTCATACCATTTTTAACTCATAATAAATTGAATTGATTTTTAACAAATAAACCACACATCTTTATACCTATTGGGTTGGGTTGATTACATTTTTTACCAAAACCCAACTCATGAAAAGCCCTAATTATAAGGAAGAAGAAAATAATGCAAATTAAAAGATAAATACTTATAAGGCATTTCATCTGGGTCCTGATAGAAGAAATGGCGATAATATAGTTGTGGTCCTTGTGGATGCTTCTCTTCTTATTGCTTCAATTGTTTCTGGATTTTGAATTTGATAGTCTATGTTTGTTTCCACTTCCATTGTAGCTTCTAGAACCTTGATAATCTCTGCCATGGAAGGCCTTCTTGTGTAATCACTTTGCAAGCACCAAATTGCAATTCTCATTATCTCCACAGCTTCTTACTGATTCTCAATGCTAGGTTCGCACTACAAGAAATTACACTTTTTATAACGCAAAAAATTATCATGAAAAAATCATTTTTTGCTGCTGAAAAGATAATATGACGAATTTTTATCGTCAAATAGAATGTAACGGTAGGTGCGTAACATAAAAATTTACGTGACAATTTAGTTATTTGTTACCGTAAGTATATTTTTTGTGTCGAAAATAATTGTCGTCATCTTTATTTCTTACTTTTCATGACAAAAATTATGTCACAAATAAAATTATATTTCGTTACATTATATTGTTTATCGTCACAAAAAGTTGGCATTTTTTATGACAAATTTAAAATTCGTCACGAAATTAAACATTTTTAATGACGAAACTCTGCTTCTAGTTAAAACCATTAAGTATTAGTTACGTAATTATCGTTACAAATAAATATAATTTTCGTCATAAAATAGTTAATATCGTCATTAAATATAATACTTTAAGTGACGAAAAATGATTTCGTCATTAAATTAATGTATATTAATGATGAATATAAATAATCATATTATTTTACACATTAGTGACATAAATACAGCAAAAAATAACTGTCACAAAAATAGTTTTAGTGACAATTTTTTATTGTCATCAAATTATATTTTTTTATTACAATATTAATATCGTAATTGTAAGTATTATATCGTCATCTATGAACTAAAAAGTCGATAAATTATGACAAATATACTTGTCATGTATGCGTTGTATTAAAAATGACACATTTTTAATTTAATGTTATACAATCAATTAAATTTCTAAAGAAAATCTAATATAAAGTATTTATTCAAATAAAATGTTAATTAAATAAAAACATACTATCTAATACAAAAAATTAAATTTGTATCCTAATCCAGAAATAAATTCTATTGAAACTTCAAAATTTGCATCTTATTCCTACAAAAAAAAATCATATATTAGATAAAAAAAAACTCAATCATATAACACCCTTAATCTATACATATACTACGGTTCCAAATATATTGCACGATTACTTGATTGTCTTAAACTACTCTTAAAATTGTTGCGAAATCCAGGTAATTATTTTCTTTTTATTCTTTCACTATATCCATCTGCCCTATAGCTATTTAGTCTTACTATTAATTCAATCAAAATACAATTGTTACTTAATTCTACCAAAATTTAGGCAGAGTTTCGGGTTTTTTTTTTAAATGGGGTGAAATTACAAAGAAATTAGGGAAAGGGGGCTACAGTAAAAGTATTTAGGAAAAAGGGGTGATAGAAACCGGCGCTACAGTGCGCCGGTTTCTGACAGGGGTGGGCCCAGCCGGCTGAACCGGCTGGGGTGATAAAAACCGGCACTATAGGTGCCGGTAAAGTACAGAAATGCTGGAAACCGGCGCCACATGTTGCCGGTTTCCAGCAATGCTGCAGGGAGCAGATTTGCTGGAAACCGGTGCTACCTGGCGCCGATTTCCAGCTGGCTGCAGCCCCCTGCAGCTTCACGTGGAGCTGCAGGGGAAGGCTGGAAACCGGCGCCACCTGGCGCCGGTTTCCAGCAAAGCTGCTGCTCCCTGCAGCTTCACGTGAAGCTGCAGGGAGAGCATAATTGAGCCAAATTTTGTAATTTTTTTTCTTTACCTCCTTCATTTGCATTGCTTGAGCTTCATATTTGCATTGTTTGAGCTTCATATCTGCATTGTTTGTATCAGTGTTTGCACCTTTCTTTTATTCTTAGTCTGTGAAAGTGTATTTTGCATCCAAGAAATAAAAATCGTGCCGGCTTCTACAATCAGGTAAGATAATTTTATTTATTATTATATTTAATATTAATTAAAAATTGATATTATTATTATTATTAATTAGATATTATATGTAAATTTTAGGTGTTGGAATTTCTGAAAATTAAATAACATTATATGTATGTTATAAGTGTTCGTTAATTTAAATAAACAATGTATTTAAGTATTTTTAAGATTAGATAATAAATATGGCAATAAGAATTCATGATATGTGTGCATATGATGCAGGAAAAATGTCAATTCCAACAACTTTTATAATTCATACCGGAGGGCAATCGACCTTTGGCGCATCTGGGTTTAATTATGATGCTTCGAGCCCTTCAGCTAGATCGAGAAGAATGAAATTAAGGTATAAACCGACATTTGCAGAACTTCTTCACAAATTGTCAGTTAAATTGGAATTGGCTGCAGAAGTCAGAATCTGTAGGGTGATATATAAGTGTCCAGTTTACAGTCAGGGAGCGATTTCCTGGGCTACAATGGATATATTGGATGATAATGATATTGAGCAAATTTATGAAAATTTTAATAATTTTCCTGGATACAGTATTGTGGAGCTAATAGTCATGACGGAAGAAATAGCAATTGGCGATCCCGAAAATGAATTGAATAATTTTAATCAAATGGGAACTGGAGGAGAAATAGGGGATGGACCATCTATGGACGAAGTAAACGAGTTGGGTGGCAATACACAGTATCCAACTGTTAGTCAGTCCGAGTTCT
This sequence comes from Excoecaria cochinchinensis, assembly GCA_947683425.1. NCBI lineage: Eukaryota > Viridiplantae > Streptophyta > Magnoliopsida > Malpighiales > Euphorbiaceae > Excoecaria > Excoecaria cochinchinensis. The sequence continues at coordinate 11,657,060 of CANTUQ010000050.1, forward strand.
GTACACAGTTTGAGGTGCCAACAGAATTTGAAAATAATGATGAAACTGGGACAATAGATGCAAGTCCAATCAGAGAGTTAAGGGTTCCAAATGAAGTAAATTTTGGGCAGTTTGATTGTGTTGCTCGTGCAGAAACAGCAGGTCAAAATACAGATGGACATGTCGCCGAAAGGACCACTAACGGTTATTTATCTCCAAGTTGCGATCCTGAAGATGATGATGAAGAAATAGATTTAAATGAAGTTGATCAAGGCAATGGGGACGAAGGAGATGACGACATTATTCCAAGCAGTTCAATACATGTGACGGAACGCATACAAAATCTGCAATTAAATGAACAAGGTGGGCGGATAAGTGGGCAGTCAAACCTTGCACAGTTTCAGTTTTCATCAGTTCACCACACGTCCGTTAATTTTGATGAAGCGGAGATTAACATGTATGGCGATTTTCCAATGATAAGATGGGATGGTGTTTCAGAGTTATGCGAAGGATTGACCTTCACGTCGAAAGACGAAGTGAAGGCATGTGTGAAAAAGTTCTCAATTCTTAATAATGTGTCATACAAAGTGGTAGAGTCGAAGACAACGTACTGGGCGGTATGCTGTACACGCGCTGAAGTAGGTTGTCCGTGGAGATTTCGAGCAATAAAAAAAAGGACATGTCCCTATTGGAGCATTAGTGTTTACAAGGGACCTCATAACTGTAATGCTTCAGCGGTGTCACAACACCATAGACAGCTTGATTCGCAAATTATTTGTGATTGTATACTTGAAATGGTTAGTGCTGCACCTGATCTTAGGGTCAGCGTAATAATTGCTGATATGAGAAATCGGTTCAATTATGATATCTCTTACAGTAAAGCCTGGTATGCAAAAACTAAGGCTTTGGAGGAGATTTTCGGTAATTATGAGGGTTCTTATGGTAGGTTGCCGGGATACATGAAAGCAATGGAGACATACAATCCTGGAACTGCATATGACTTTGTTGTTGACGAAAGTATGAAGCCCAATTGCAAACAATTCAAAAGGCTCTTCTGGGTGTTCAAGCCATGCATTGAGGGACTACCTCACTGTAAGCCAGTCTTACTAATTGATGGAACCTTTTTGACAGGAAAGTTTCATCAAACTTTGTTGATTGCAACTTCCGTAGATGGCAATAATTTCTTATACCCAGTAGCGTTTGCTATTGTCGAGAGCGAGAATAAGTCGAGCTGGTCTTGGTTCATGACGTGCATTAGGCGATACGTGACAAGGCAGTCAGGGATAACTGTTATATCCGACCGGCATGCAGGGATAATGGCCTTATTTCGCGACGATAATAGCGGTTGGAAGGAGCCATTAGCTTTTCACAGATTTTGTCTCCGTCATTTCGTAAGCAATTACAACACTGCTCACCGGAATTCAGCTATTAAGGACATGTTATATAAGGCCGGTATGTATAAGATATCTTTATTAATTATTACATAATTATGAAATGCTAAGTTAATTGTTAAATTTATTAATATATAATTATTAAATGGATAGTGAATATATGAACAAAAATTTAAATTTAAATGTATATATATATATATATATAAGTTGTGGAGGAACACCTGACGCTGGGTGTTTATATATATATATAGAATTGTGGAGGAACACCCAGCGTCAGGTGTTCCTCCACAACTTATATATATATATATATATATATATATATATATATATATATATATATATATATATATAAAGTTGTGGAGGAACACCCAGCGTCAGGTGTTCCTCCACAAATCTATATATATATATTTGTTTTTTCCTAACACATAATTTTTGCTTAATTTGTAAATTAATAATAACATGTTATGTAATATCAGTTTCTTACATATTTTTATATACTTATGTTTTTATATATTGTAATGTTCAAGTACAACGTTGGGCTGGTCATTAATATTTGTAATCCGCAATGTAGGCAATAATTTTCAACGAAGAAAATTTACAAAAAGGATGGATGAGATAAAGGCGCTTGACATCGATTCTTACAACTGGGCAATGCAGAACTCATTAGACAAGTGGACCCTATCCCATGATAATGGACACAGGTATGGCCACGCCACGACGAACATTGCAGAGAGTGTAAATAGCGCGTTAAAGGGTGTAAGGATGATGCCTGTTTCTTGTATTGTTGAGCACGTATTTGCCAGACTTGTCAAGTTTTTTGATGACAGAAGGTGCATGTATCGCGCTCAAATTACAGCCGGTAATACGTACACCCAGAATTGTTTGGAGGAGATGGCAAAACGCGCTAAAAAAGCTAGTGGCCACAGAGTTCAGAGTTTTGATAGGCGAATTGGGATTTTCACAATTAGGACCAGAAATCAGAAAAGTAAAAGGAAAGGCAATAACACGCAATCTGTTAATTTGGATTGTCGTCATTGTGAATGTGGTAAATTTCAAGGGACCAAAATGCCGTATTCACATGCCATAGCAGCTTGTATGCATGTACGTATCGACATGTGGTCATATGTCGACAAATGTTATAAACTAACAGAAGCATTGAGCTGTTACAGCGCACACTTTCAACCGCTTGCACACCGTGATTACTGGCCATCCTATGTTGGTCCAACTCTTGTGCCTGATCCAGAGCTGATACGGAAAAAAGGGAGACCAAGAACTTCGCGCTATCGGAATGAAATGGATAGGAGAGATCGATCCAGGCCTAACCGATGTACTTTATGCAGAAATGAGGGACATAACAGGAAAACTTGCCCGAACGCAGCTGGACCATCGAATTACACAGACTGACATAGAAATCTTGTAGTACAACTATCGTAATCATGTAAAATATTTGCAGTCATTTGAAATATGTATGATGCATATATATTTTTGCATATGTATTGTGATACTACTTCCAACTATGAATAGCTTAATTTTTTTACCCATTTATTAATTATTGATTTCTAAAAATAGAATATTGTATATATATATATATATATATATATATATATATATATATATATATATATATATATAAACAAATGGAGGGAGACCTGACGCAGGTCTCCCTCCATTTACAAATATATATATATATATATATATATATGTTAATCTTTATTAATTGATTTGTAATAAATAATAACATTTTAAGTAATATTTATTTATCTTTGTTACATGTATTAATATTTATATTTATTTATTAATGTATGATTCATTATGTGTTTCACACCAACTAATATTTATTTACATGTATTCTACTCTATTCTTGCTATCTAATAACATTAGATACGATCTAACATTTAATTAAATAACAGATATAAGCCAATACAAAAAGAATTGAATAAGCCAATATCTCACAAATCACAAATCTAGTCTAAAAATCAATACTTGAATAAGTGGATTAGAATTGAATAAGCCAATATCTCACAAATCAACAATTAATGGTTTTTGTAGCCTTCAACCGAGATAGAGAGTTTAGCTACATGCCATGACAAAAAGAATCACGAAGAACAGAATTTTTCAGTATTCAAAACCAAAAATTCCCCCCCTCAAAACAGAACAGACCTTCCCCTTTTAAAACTCCTAATGCACATAAAAGACTGATAATCCAGCTGTAATTCCACATGCCAGGTCTGTAATTTGGTCCCCAAAATACACTGCACGTGCACTCAACTTGCTCTGCTCTTTGATAACTTAAATTTTAGACAATCACGTATAGCAAATTCAAGCCCGATTATGACCTTGATTCAGTCAGTATCTCGCAAAACTCAAAGCATAAAAGTTGTAGAGCTGTTTCTCCTCGTTCCATAGCATTTTGAATCGCCTCATTTGGAGTCCGTATGAGAGAGTTATGGCCAAATTACTCTGCTGTGTCCATAATGCCAAATAATTGCTCAATTATCTTATTTTGCTATTTATATTTCCAATCAGTTCCTAAATCAAAATAACACATTAATGAGTCTATTTATTCATTAAATCACCACAACATACTGATTATTAAGGGTAAAATGAAAACATTTAGCATTCACATCATAGAGTAACAAAAAAGAGGATTTATATTCTTATTATTGCCAACCAGTATAACATATATATACTAACACTTTAACTATGTATGTACATATATGTTTCAAAAACAATTATACATTTCTGCACGTCTAATTAATGAAATGTGACCCTGTGCCACATCTCGTCGGCCTTCTATTTCGGCCGGGATAACGCCGTTGCCCTTCCACTTGCTGTGCATCACCCTCTTCTGCATTACTTGGTCCAACATCACCCCCCATCATATCATTATGGAAATTACCTAGTGAATGTCCTTCGGAACTTGATTGAGGATTGACCTGTTCTGGTGTTCCAAATAATTGTTGGAAGAATTCATTTCCATACACATCTTGAGTTGGGGTGGACTGCGTATTAAATGCAGGAAGTGTGAATGCATCCGGTGTTTGCTCTATCGGAACGGACATTGGTATCCCATGATATGAGCTACTGGGACCAGCGGTATCTCCAGGTGTGTAACTGGTGCCACCCATTTCAAAATGATGAGCAACTCCTGAATCCTGATAAGGCCACGCCATGGGTGGTGGAATTTGCGTTACCTGTGGATCATAATAAGTTTGCTCAACATTTCTTCGCCTGTCAATCATTCCAGTCCGATTTCGTCGGGTACGGAAATCTTGGAATTGTTGTTCCATAGGGGCAATAGTCACAGGTTGTGGACATGGTTGTCGCTGATATTCATTCGAGACCCTATCCTCGTAACCAACCGCACCCAGGATACTTTCCAATATCCTATTGTTATCCACATATCCGGGGTGTTCGTGGTAGACTCTCTCAAGACCATCAGCCTACATAGTGTAAATATTTTTGTCAATATATTTAATTTCTACAACATTTACCCAAGTATTAATTAAAAATCTTGTAAAAATAGGAGATTATATATATATATATATATATATATATATATATATATATATATATATGTGTGTGTAAACAAATGGAGGGAGACCTGACGCAGGTCTCCCTCCATTTATACATATATATATGTATAAATGGAGGGAGACCTGCGTCAGGTCTCCCTCCATTTGTTTACATATATATGTATAAATGGAGGAGCACCAACGTCAGGTGCTCCTCCATTTATATATATATATATATATATTATATAAATATATTAATATTTGTTAATTTATATATATAATTATATATATATATATATATATATCTTTATTAATATTTGTTAATATTTATTACATAACTTGTAATATATAGTTATACATAACGTCGTTGCACATCAAAAATCGGTACCATACATATATAGTAATTGTGTAATATAAAATAAAGAATAAAACTTACTGTAGCTCCTCGTCTCGCACCATTTGGAGTTATCCACCGTCTAGTTCTTTGCACGTACCATTGCATGTATTCAGATCGATAATGCAATGGCCGTCTTCGAAGTTGGCCAAGTACAACACGACCATGCCGGTTATTCCATTCATTTATAAAGGCTGCAAAATGTATCGCCCAATTCACCTGAGTTTGTCCCCGCATATCAATTGTATGCAGATTGTCTTGTATAAGTGGGGGCGATGGAATTTGTTGGTCGAAACCGAATTGACGCATGACCCTGTCAGGATGGTGCCACTCTATGATATAGAAACATATCAACGGAACGACAGCCATCCAACTTTGTTGGCCACTCCTACATACATCGGGAAGCAGTTGAATTACATTGTGGTACGGCTCCCATTCAAACTGCATAGCAAATTATCACAGGTCATCTTAAATATTCATTAAAATTAATTTTTAAGTTTAATTTAATCTACCAACATATGTACAAAAATTGCACAAAGTACCTCTTCTAGTCCTTGTGTATCAAATATTTCGCGGTATGTCCATATATCCCTTCTATATGTGACATTCCGATCCAATGCGCCACTCCACCTAATCAAATAAGGTCATCACATATCATATCGCATAATTCAAACAAATATTATTTAAACTTTAATAACACTAAAAATCATAAAATTTTTTTTACCTAATTCCGTAAGGTAAAGCTGTGTTTAAAGTTTGAGGCTGTAAATGTTCCGGCCTAAACTGTTGAAGTCGTTCCCACGCCCATATCTGAAGAAGTTGTAAATATCCAGCAACTCCTTTAGCATCTGGACGGGTTGCCCGACATAATTCTCTATATAACCAGCCTAAACAAGCCGATCCCCAACTATATTGTCCTACTGAGTCCAAATTCTCCAATAAAGGTAGGAACATTAAGTGCACCGTACTGGATGATTGGGATGAAAATAACATACCTCCAAAACACCGTAGTATCCAAGCACGAGCGTGCTGCTGCAATAACTCATGTGTGGCATTTTCGGGAATCTCGCCAAACACACTATCCAACCAAGTCATTTTTATTTGTCCACCTCGCATATCTCCAGCGGGAGGAACTACTCCAAGTAAATTATAACATAAAGTCCCCCAATCAAGTTTAGTCCTTCCCGTTACAGGCCTACCCTCTATCGGTAACCCTGTCAAGACTCCCACATCCTGAAGGGTTATTGTAGTCTCACCACATGCGAGGTGAAATGTGTGAGTTTCCGGTCTCCACCTCTCAATAAGTGCAGTAATAAAATTTCAATCAACATTTATCATTCCAATACGGGCTATTCCTAACAACCCTGCTGATGTTATATAGGGTATAATTCTAGGATTAATCTGTCGGTAATGCTCAACTACACTTCCTCTACGTGTCCTCAAAACGTCTCTTTCAACTTTTGAATTAATTTCAAACACATACCATTATAGGTCATAAAAAATTAATCATTAATCTACACAATATATAAAATAAAAATTAAAAATTACCGAATTATTCCATATAGCATTCGATCGATGCTTTCCTTGTAATGATAGTAACTCTCCATTAATCGGACCAGGATTTATTCGTGTAGCTCCTATATGATATGGATCCATGTTTGAACTTGCAATTCAAAAAAAAAAAAAACTAACCGTTACCAAATATTTATGCTAAATAATTTTATTTACATAATTCTTTTCTCCATAACTTATACATGTAAACTAATAAACAAATAAATAATAACTGTAAAATTTTACTATTACTATAAAAATTTCCAAACTAATTATTATATACAACATTAAACTATTTGCTTGTAATTAATTTTTTTTCTAACAAATAACGATTACAAATTTGCTATTGTTAAATTTATTTAAATTAACTTAAACATTTTCAAAAAGAATTTAAGTAGCAATATCATACCTATAATGTTGACAATTGGTAATTTTCAGAAATTCCAACACCTAAAATTAACATATAATATCTAATTAATAATAATAATAATATAAATTTTTAATTAATTTTAAATATAATAATAAATAAAATTATCTTACCTGATTGTAGAAGCCGGCACGATTTTTGTTCCTTAGCTGCAAAATACACTTCCACAGACTAAGAATAAAAGAAAGGAAATAGAGAGAATAGAGTGAAATGAGCAAAACCTTAACAATGCAAATATGAAACTTGCAACCAAAGAGGTAAAGGAAAATGGCCAAAAAATTTGGCTCAATTGTGCTCTCCCTGCAGCTCCACGTGAAGCTGCAGGGAGGAGCAGCTTTGATGGAAACCGGCGCCATGTGGCACCGGTTTCCATCACTCCCCTGCAGCTCCACGTGAAGCTGCAGGGGGCTGCAGCCTTGCTGGAAACCGGCGCCAGGTGGCGCCGGTTTCCAGCAAAGCTGCTGCTTCCAGCATTGCTGGAAACCGGTGCCACATGGCGCCGGTTTCCAGCAAAATTATACCCCTACCGGCACCTGCAGTGCCGGTTTTTATCACCCCAGCCGGTTCAGCCGGCTGGGCCCACCCCTGTCAGAAACCGGCGCACTGTAGCGCCGGTTTCTATCACCCCTTTTTCCTAAATACTTTTACTGTAGCCCCCTTTCCCTAATTTCTTTGTAATTTCACCCCATTTAAAAAAAAAAACCCCAGAGTTTCCTCCATTATGGCCTACCAACATAGAAAGGAAAATTTCAGAATTTTCTCTTCTATTTTTTTTTTTCATTTCTAAGCTCACTCAAAATTCTACTCAAGGTGCTCTCTTAGTAAAGAAGATAATCTTAGTGCAATTCTAAGTTAATGCAAGAAAGTGTAAGTGTTCTTATTCTTCTTCTTCTTCTTCTTCTTCTTCTTCTTCTTCTTCTTCTTCTTCTTTTCTAATTTGATTTAAATGGAAGATTATAATTTGTGTGTTGATAAAAGATTTATGGATGTTAATAGAAGGAGGAACAACTGTAATGAAAAGGAAAGAGAAAGAGGGAGAAAAATGAGCCAAGTGACGCTAGAAGAAAGAAGAGTAAAAGGTTGAAATTTTATGTGTTTTTGTGCAATTGACGTTAAATAGTATAATTTTATGTGTATGGATAATATATGTGTATTTGAGTCCAATGGTATTGATTGTTATTGTGGAAATGTTTGAACTGGGGAGATGCAATTTTTAGGAAAAACTCTGTCCAAATTCTGTCTGATCTTTACGGATTATTTTGGTTATAAGTTGAGTTTTAGAGTGCTAAATTGGATGATTTCAGTTGGATATGAAATCTAAGACATAGAACTAAATTTTTTCTATAAATAGCTATAGCTAAGTTTGCTTTAAGATGCTCAAACTTGAGTGCAAAATTAATGCACATGTTTTGTCCGAATAGTAGGAGCAGGTTCTGTTCCCAAAACCATTTTTAGACTTATAGTAGTCCAAATGTTGTGAATTAAAATTATACTTAAACAAGACATCTAGGAGAACAATTTTCATGAGAGAGTATGGTCAAATTATGTCTCCATAGTTTCCAAAAAAATTTAAAGTTGGGACACAATTATGTCCTTGGAAGTTGCTTTGAAATAGCCTATAATTTTAAGGCCATAACTCTTAGGATATAAATCCAAATGATATGAAATTGGTGCTATTAGAAAGCTAAAACATAGGGGAACGATTTTTTAGAAGATATTTTGCTAAAAATGATGTTTGCTAGCTCAAAATTGCAGCACAAGTTAGAGGTAGACTTTGACTCAGCACTATTGTGTTGAGTCGACACCTTTGCTTTTCATTACGACTCAACACCTCTTGTGCCAACTCGGCACACCCCAAATCTACCTACTTTTGTCTTTTATTCAATATTTTTTATTCTAAAGTGTTTTGATGTATTTTCAAAGTATAGAATAGTTAAAAAGGAACCTGCAAAAATTAAGAACAAGGTAAAACATTTAAAGGTGATTATAATATAAATACATTAGGAGTTTAAATATAAAAATTACATGAAATTAAATATTATATGTGTCATAGAGTACATGAAAATAAATATTGTGTGTGTCATTAAAATGGCATGAATTTGTGGATTACATGTGATAATACAAGTGAATGGATTTGTTAAATGACATTGAATACAATATAAATGTTTTATCGATGATACAATATATATAATACATGAAAATAACTATATAGCATATGATGATAATAATAAATGAATAGATAATTGCATGTTATAAGTTTATAAGATTTATGCTCATGTGTACATGAAGGGTTTATATGCTATAGATATATGAATGAAAGATGTCCAGTTTGATAAAAGTAAATGATTTATATGTGTCCTCGCACAAGTATAATTTATATATATGAATAGAGTACATGTAATAAACATATGTAAGGATACAGTGAAGAATTAAAGGAGATATAGTAGATACAGTTCAGTTGCCTACAAAATGTCCGAGTTGTTGATAGTTAGGCATGCCTATAGGGATATAGTTGCAGCTGTCGTAGTTCAACATGTGCGTCATGTCCATAGTCTTGATGCCACTGGTGTCCATAGTTTCTCCCGAGACAATTATGCCTCTACAGTTTCGTTACTGAGTATTCATTATCCATAGTCGATACCCGAGTGGTATCCATAGCTCTTGTTATCCACATCTACAGATGATGTGCAGACAACTTATAGTGCAAAGTAAAGAAAAGTTACAATATAAAGATGAAAGATATATGAGCATATGAATATATGATAAATGGAAAGCTTATGTGATGACAGTATATGAATATTTGACGATAAATGTTAGAGCTCTATTAATGATAGTTAATTTGTGTTACATGACAGGACCAATAGGAATACATAGCCATATAGATATAAATGTTTGCATGTAAATAAAAGTATGTAAAATATATATGTATGCTTAAGTAAAAACGTGTATATAATACTTGCAAGCATAAAGGTAAAATGATTTGAAATGGTGTAAGCATAATATTATGTTTGATATGAACAAATGAATTTAGTTGAATATGAACAAGAAAATTGTCCGAATTGTATAAAGAAATCTTTATATGATTAACTGTAACAGATAGACGCATGACAGTAATTGCAGAAAATGAAATAGATGAATATTTCCATTTGCTTAAATTTTATATGTGGAATTAAATGTTGAATTTATGAATATGTACATGACCATATGTATGAGTTTATTTGACGACTTCTGTGAGATGTCCATTACATGTAAGTTCTCCACTAACCTATATGCTAAAAATCCGTGCAAGTACAGGATTTTAAGCATAGTATGGAGGACATTTCTCAAAGTCAAAGTCAACACATGCTAAGAGTAACGATTTTGTATAGTTTAAGGGTAAATTTATACCATTTTGTATAATTTAAGGATAAATTTGTACTATTTTGCATAGTTTAAAAGGTAAATTTTTACTTTCCAAGCCGATACAAATACATGTACGCTACATCGTACGTGGAACATTTTATTTGCCACGTTATATTTCATGTTCTTATTTGAAATTCCATTAAAGAAAAGGATAAATATGAACCATTATGGAAATTTGAGAATAAATTTGAACCTTGTTATATAGTTTGAGAGTGTGTGTGTGTATATATATATATATATATATATATAAAATCTCCGTCTTATAATTTTTGTCAATATTTTCTTTTTAGTATGTTCTAAAATATTGTCTATTTGCCCTTTTTTATATTATAGTTAATCTATAAATTATCTTTGATGTCTTTATTTAATATTATATTATTAATTGCAATTTAACTTTTTCATGTTATTTTATTAACTTTTATGTTTATAGTTTTAATAATATTTAATTACTCATCCTATATTTAGAAGGGATATTATAACAAAGTCATAGAAAATTTCTTATCTACTAATCATAATAATTACGATATCGTGAAATATAAAAATGGATAAAAACGTAGGAGGGAGGGAGCATGTTTACATATAATTTTCCAAAAAAAAAAGTAAAAACAACTTTTGGGTGAGGTCAAGACTTTTATGGAAAATTACATTGGCAGTTAACCTCGTGACGGATCCTAAGTCAGATTTTTTTTTTAAAAAAAAAATGGCAATAGTAATTTTGGGTCCTTGATAAATTCTTCCCAAAAAAATATATATATATATATAATACATAAAATATGTAGGTGAAAGTGCAAATTAATTATTTAGTAAATTAGTTAATATTATTGGGTAATTAAAATTGAAAAATAAGAAATATGTTGTGTTTAATTAGAAGAGTGCTCGATTAATTAATATATGTGTTAGTTTGTGTTAATTAAATTAAAATCAAAATTGAAAAAAATAAATATAGGATTTAATTAGATTAAATATATATGATAATTTAAATAGATTAATTAGTAGAGTGTTTAATTAAATGTGTAGTAATTTAAGTATGTTAATTAAAATTAAAAGGTAAAAAAATGGAGGAAATTATGAGTGGCCTTAACCCTAATTTTGGGTATAAAAAGAAAGAGATGAGTAAACAATAAGGGGAGGAGTTCGGCTGAGCAAAGAAAAAAAGAGAAGGAAAAAGAAAGAAAAAGAGAGAGCAAGAAGAGGGGGCTCTGGGCAGACCAAGACGAAGGAAAAAGAAAAAAGAAAAAGAAAGAAAAGAGAGAGCAAACACAGAGAACTGAGAACAAAAGAATAGAAATAAAAGAGAATAGGGAAGCAAAGAAAGACAAGGGCCAAAATCAAAGGAAAAGCAAAGAAAATAAAACAATAGAAGGGAAATAGAGAGGAGCAGCCAACGGGGAACACGCGCCGGCGGAAAAGAAGAAAAGAGAGGGAGAGTGGCGGAGCCTCCGCCGGCCAGCCACGGCGGTACACGGTCACACGCGCGGCGGCTCCAAGTCCCCGGTATCCGGACGCACCAGCCGGAACCAACCGGTCTCCACCACTCGCCGGGAAAGGAGAGACCGGAGGGATGGTGGCGCAACGTTCCGAGGCGAATTCCGGCCAGATCCTACGACTTTCCGGCGAGTGGACACCGGCGGCAAGCTCCCGGTGACGTGCTCTACTTCCGGTGATGGAGGTGTCGGCCACCTCCGCCCTGTAGCGTCTCCGGCGAGGCTCCGGCGGTGAGCCCCTTTTCCTCCTTTATTATTATTATTTAATATTCTGTATTATTTTTATTATTATTTTTATTATTATTATTATTATTATTATAATATATTTACTTATTTTATGTCTATTATTATATTATTATTATTACTGTTTTATTTATTATTCTGTTATTATTATTATTATTATTATTATTAAATATTCTGTATTATTATTATTATTATTATTTTTATTATTATTATTATTATCTATTTTATGTTTATTGATATGATATTATTATTGTTATTATTATTATTATAGTTTGCTTTATCATTTGTTGTATTATTATTAGTATAAATATCATTTGTTATTTTATTTTATTATTATTGTTAGTATTGATTATTTTATGTTTATTTATTTATTATTATTATTATTATTGTTGTCGTCGTCTTGTAAATGTTATTGTTATGATTAATGTTGGTATTATTATTGTTGTGTTATATTATTATTGTTATTATTATTAGTACTAACATTACCGTGCAATTATTATTGTTGTTATTATTATTATTATTATTATTATTATTATTATTATTATTATTATAATATATTTACTTATTTTATGTCTATTATTATATTATTATTATTATTATTGTTTTATTTATTATTCTGTTTTTGTTATTATTATTATTATTTATTTATTTATTATTATTTAATATTCTGTATTATTATTATTATTATCTATTTTATGTTTATTGATATGATATTATTATTGTTATTATTATTATTAATGTTATTGTATTATATTATCGTTATTATTATTTGTTTTATCATTTATTATTATTGTTATTATTATTATTATTATTATTATAGTTTGCTTTATCATTTGTTGTATTATTATAGTATAAATATCATTTGTTATTTTATTTTATTATTATTGTTAGTATTGATTATTTTATGTTTATTTATTTATCATTATTATTATTATTGTTGTTGTCGTCTTGTAAATGTTATTGTTATGATTAATGTTGATATTATTATTGTTGTGTTATATTATTATTGTTATTATGGTTATTATAAATATTATCATTTTATGTTATTTTATATTATAATTATTATTGTTATTATTATTAGTACTAACATTACCGTGCAATTATTATTATTATTATTATTATTATTATAGCTATCTTATGTTATTGGCATTGTTGTTACTATTATTGTCATTATTACAATTATTATTGTTATTATCATTTTATTCCCTTATTATTATTTCATGTTTATTTATTTTACATTATTATTATTATTATTATTATTATTATTATTATTATTATTTTATGTCTATTTATTATTTATTGTTTTATGATATTGTTATTATTGACATCATTATTTTTACTATCACTGATTATTATAATTGTCAGTGTGTTTTACATTCCTTAATTCTCTTAATTTATTTCATTCAATTAATTATTTATTTATTCATTTATTTATCATTTAATTTAATTTAATCTATTATTAATCTATATTACTTTCTGTCTTGACTGCAATGCTAGGAGCATGTGGCCCACCTATGGAGTTAAGCAAAGTATGGTCGGGACAAGTAGATTAGGACGAGCGAGACGAACGAGATGAAGAGGAAGGTATGGAAGATAACTTGAATCAACTACTAGGAATGCCCAAGAGATTTACTTATAAAGAACTCCGAATAGTCACTAGGGATTTCAAGAATAAGCTTGGAGAAGGAGGCTTTGGGTCTGTTTTCGAAGGAAGCCTACAAACCGAACAAAAAATTGCAGGGAAGAAGTTGGAGCCTTTAGGACAAGCGAAAAGAGAAATCTTGATTGAGGTGAACTCTATAGGAAGCATTCACCATAACAACTCGGTAAGGCTAATTGGCTTTTGTGCTGAAAAACGACATAGGCTTTTAGTTTTTGAGTTTATGTGAAATTGATCATTGGACAATTGAATTTTCCATAAGCGTTAAGGACCACTTCTAGACTGGCAAACAAGAAGGAAAATCATCCTAAAAATAGCCAAGGGGCTCGCCTATCTACATGATGATTGTTGGCAGAGAATTTTGCATTTGGATATCAAACCCAAAAATATATTTTTGGATTCGGACCTACATGTTAAGATATCAGATTTCGGGTTGTCAAGGCTTATTGAAAGGGATAAAAGCTGAGTGGATCCTACTATAATGAGAGGAACTCCTGGTAATATGGCTCCTGAATTATTTCACTCTTTCGTAACAGAGAAGACAGATATTTATAGTTTTAGCGTATTCGTGATAGAAGTAGTTTGCGGAAGGAAAAACATAGACAGGTCTAAGCATGAGGAATTTATTCATTTGCTCCCCATTTTCATGAAAAAGGCACAGCATGGCCAAAGCTATAAATATCTGCCTTCTCTGTTACGATAGAGTGAAACAATTTAGGAGTCATATAACCAGTAGTTCCTCTCATTGTAGTAGGATCCACTCGGTTTGACCCTTTTTAATAAGCCTTGACAACCCGAAATCTGATATCTTAACATGTACGTCCGAATCCAAAAATATGTTTTCGGGTTTGATATCCAAATGCAAAATTCTCTCCTACAATCATCATGTAGATAGGCGAGCCCTTGGCTATTTTTAGGATGAATTTTCTTCTTATTTGCCAGTCTAGAGGTGGTCCTTGACGTTTATGGAAAATCCAATTGTCCAAGGACCCACTACACATGAACTCATAAACTAAAAGCCTATGCCGTTTTTCAGCACAGAAGCCAATTAGCCTTACCAAGTTGTTATAATGAATGCTTCCTATAGAGTTCACCTCAGCCAAGAATTCCCTTTTCCCTTGTCCTAAAGGCTCCAACTTCTTCACTGCAATTTTCTTTTCGGTTTGCAGGCTTCCTTCGAAAACAGACCCAAAGCCTCCTTCTCCAAGCTTACTCTTGAAATCCCCAGTGGCTATTTGGAGTTCTTTATAAGTAAATCTCTTGGGCATTTCTGGTAGTTGATTCAAGTTATCTTCCATACCTTCCTCTTCGTCTCGCTCGTCCCTTCTCTTCCTTGAACGTACTATGATGATCAATAAGACAACAAACAAGATGAAGACCAAAACGCCCAGTAAAAAGTAAACAAAAATCGAAGCCCCTAACACGGACATGATTATTATAATGGTTATTAAAAGCAGGATAACAGCAGACAAAATCCATATCTTCTTTGTCACTTGAAAAGCCATGAGAGATCAATTTGCTAATCAAAGGAGGGAATATTGTTGTTATCTGTTCTCTAATCTCTATAGTTATACACGGCGAAATAATATATTACCTCAATTTCTCTTTCAATTAAGCATCATGGACAGGTATCGTCCACAAGTATTATCTCCAGGGAGCATAGTCTTTTCTTTCAAGTATAATGCTATTAATACAAAAGATATGAAGACTAAGACGATATCAATTTTGAAGCTTTTAGTTTTGGTGTAGAGCTGGACTTAGTCGGAGTAAATTATTGGCAAAGCTGGTAGGTGAGAAGAACGCGTTATTGCCTCTGACATGAACTACTATGCTTAAGTTAAACAGTAGTGGAAACTGGAAAAGGAACTCGTTGCAACATTTTCGTAATTATATCCGTCTTTTTCCTATAATTTTATCAATTTCAGCCCAACCTATGCCATGTTAACTGTCAATGTAATTTTCCATAAAAGTCTTGACCTCACCCAAAAGTTCTTTTTACTGTTTTTTTTTTGGAAAATTATATGTAAACATGCTCCCTCCGTCCTATGTTTTTATCATTTTTATATTTCACATATATTAAGATCATTTTTAGATCAGTGAGAGCACACATCTGCAGGTCAAGGCCACTAGGAGTTTTTGCTATACCTTTTTGTATAAGAAAGAGTTAGAGTTTTACGTTTTGAGTAACATCATTATGTAATATAAGTAGAAAAATCACAAGTAAAGGTACATGTAAATGTATATGTAAAGCTAAATAGAAACAAATGTAATATGAACATGTAAATGTATATGTAGTTAATATGAAATGCAAGTGGGCCCTAGTGTGGTATTTAATTACTTTTAAATGGATGTGTTTATGCTATCGCTTCCGCTAATGCATGTACATGTATACGTAAGTGTCCGCGTAGCGCCCCGATATTCCTTACCGGGGGTATGAGGGTGTTACAGGGAGGGAGAGAGAGAGAGAGGAGAGAGAAAAAAAGTCAAATCTGCCCCCTATTCATAGACACTTTTTAGTGACGGAAATTCATTTTCGTCGCTAAAAGTGAAATTATAAAATATTTAATATTTTTATTTTCTTTAGCAACGGAACAAATATTCCGTCGCTAATTAAAGATGGAACAGACACTCCGTCGTTATTTAGCGATGGAACAGATACTCCGTTGCTAATTATCGACGGAACAGATATTTCGTCACTAAATAATAATAAAAATATTAATAAGTTTTTTTAGCGACAGAAGCTAAATTCCGTCGCTAATTTTCATAGCAAATGCTGGTTCAATTTTTTGGCGCCATATTTAGCAACAGTTTATTTTTCCGTCGCTAAAAATGGTCGGTAAAAATGGAGAGAATATTTGCCTCATTTTATAACGACGGATATTTTTTCCATCGCTAATTAGTGACGAAAGTTAATTTCAAAATAGTGCTATTTTTGCATTTTCTTGTAGTGATCATTTTAACCTGCAATAGGAAAACACACGATATTATGATTTTTACATGTCACAGATATATATAGCATAGGTTGTATGTAGAACTCAATTGTTGAAGAACATGTTAACATATGATAAACATACATAAAAGAGTGAGTGAGTGAGTAAGAGAGAGAGAGAGAAGAGAAAGAAAAGCAAGCAAGAAAAAATTCTCATTAGTTATAGTTATAAGTAAGCTTTTAGAAATTCAATTCTCTGACATTATTGTTAAGGATAAAAGAGTTTAGAATAGAAAATAGAGGCAAGAACACAAATATACGGCAACTGAATGATGAACTTGGATAATTTTTATTGAGCTGAAAGTCTTCTTAAATACAACTGAAAAGATAACTAAAAATACGTAAAAGAAGGAACAAACCCACGATCAGAAAAACTCTCTTGAAACTAAGACAACTACTAATAAACCCATTTAGACTAGGACTCTAACAGCTAATTTATTGACCAAGTAAAAAACCAATAGACACGTAAGCAATAAAATACTGACTTAAGAAATTTCTGCATTATTTATAACATACCCCTTTAATGCATAAATCTACAACACCAATTAAATCCCTAAAATACTCGAACTTTGCCAAGGGAAGAGGCTTCGTGAACATATCAGCTTGCTGCTCATCTGTGCTGCAATAAGCAATCTCAATGCTTCCTTTCGCTACCAATTCTCTGATGAAGTGATGACGCGTTTCAATATGCCTTGTACGACTATGAAAAACAGGATTCTTTGTCATAGCAATAGTGGATTGATTGTCGCAATAAATTATAGTCACATTCTGTTGTTGCTTCACATCCTTCAGAATTCGCTGCAACCATACTGATTGACATGCCGCTGAAGTTACAGCCATATACTCAGCTTCTGATGACGAAAGAGCTGTAGAAGTTTGCTTTCGTGAACTCCATGATATTGCACTTGACCCAAGACAGAAAATGTAGCCCGTGGTACTTCTACAATCATCGACCGAACCTCCTTAATCGCTATCCGAGAAACCACACAAGTGTAAATTATCACTGTTGTACCAAAGACCATAAGAACTTGTTCCCTTTAAGTATCGTAGAATTATTTTTCCTGCCCATAGTGCACCTTACTTGGAGTTTGCATAAATCTTGACAGCAGACTCGTTGCTTGTAGAATGTTAGGTCGGGAGTTGGTGAGATAAAGCAAGCTACCAATTAAGCTACGATAAACACTTGCATCAGCCTTTTCTTCTCCATCTTTAATGCTAAACTTTTGGTTTGTCGCCATGGGAGTCTTCATAGGATTGCAATCTTGTAGTTTGAACTTCTTAAGAAGATCTACATATTTCTGCTGACAAACAAAAATTCCTGTAGCAC
Source organism: Excoecaria cochinchinensis (assembly GCA_947683425.1). Classification (NCBI taxonomy): domain Eukaryota; kingdom Viridiplantae; phylum Streptophyta; class Magnoliopsida; order Malpighiales; family Euphorbiaceae; genus Excoecaria; species Excoecaria cochinchinensis. The sequence goes on from CANTUQ010000050.1 coordinate 11,675,422, forward strand.
ATTGTTGTATTTCCAACCCCAAAAAATAACTCATCAATCCCATATCAGTCATATCAAACTCACCAGCCCTGTTTGTCTTTACATACAAAGTCGGCTCACTTGTACTTCTTTCAAAGCCATTTTTAGTGAAATGCCCATCTATTCTTGCCTACCAGGCCTTTGGAGCTTGCTTGAGCCCATATAAAGCTTTTTTGAGGCGATAGACTTTCTTTTCTTCACCTTTAACTTCATACCTTGTTGGCTGTTCCACAAACACTTCCTCATCCAAAACACCATTCAAAAAAGCTGATTTCACATCAAATTGATACACGTTCCATTTGTAATGAGCTACTATAGCAAAAATTGTTCTAATTGTATCAAATCTAGCTACCGGAGAAAATATTTCTTCGAAATCAATCCCTTCTTTTTGTATGTATCCACGAGCCACCAATCTTGCTTTGTGTTTTTAAATTGAGCCATCAGGTTTGAATTTGAGTTTATAGACCCATTTCAACCCAACCACCTTTTTGCCTTTAGGTAGTTCAACCGGCTCCCATGTTTGATTTCTTTCTAAAGACTACATTTCCATATCCATCGCAATGAGCCATTCCTTTGAAACCACTACATCTTCAAAGCAATTTAGCTCTTCAATCTGAGCAAGTTGACATCTTTCTGTTCTTTGATAAGTTTCCAGCAACGAACCCCATTTTCTTGGAGGTGTAGACGATCCACTTGATGATGCACAGCTCATAAGATCAGAAGAATTTGTTGGTGATGCAGGTGAATCCGTAGGGCTAGATGGGTTTGTTGAAGTCGAAGAACCTGAATTTTGATCACCACTAATTTCTTCAATACTTGCTTCCTCCATATAAAATAATTCTGGACACCCCTATTTTTCATCCCAATTCCATGCATTTTTCTCATCAAACAAAGCATCACGACTAATGATAAGCTTTTTAGCAATTGGATCATAAAAACGATAGCCTTTAGTATTAGCACTATAACCCATAAAGATGCATTTAATACTATTATCATCAAGCTTACTCCGTTGTTGTGATGGAGTATGAACATAGGAAATGCATCCAAAAACTTTAAAATGGGTTACCTTAGGCTTCCATCCATTCCATGCTTCAAATGGTGTTTGATTGTGCAATGCCGTTGTAGGACTTCGATTTAAAACATAAGCTGTTGTGTGCACTGCTTCAGCCCATAAGTACTTCGAAAGATTTTTTGCTTTAGGCATGCATTTTGCCATCTCAATAAGACTTCTGTTCTTCCTTTCCGCCACTCCGTTTTATTGGGGCGTGTAGCTTGCTGTCAGTTATCTCCAAATTCCACAATCTTCACAAAGTTTTTCAAATGCATTAGACAGAAAATCTCCACCATGGTCTGTTCGCAAAGTCTTCAAGTTATACCCACTTTGTTTTTCAACAAGAAACTTAAATTTCTTAAAGGTGGACATCACATCTGATTTACGCTTAAGGAAATACACCCACGTCATCCTGCTATAATCATCAACAAACACAAGAAAATTTATGTTATTATCCAGAGAGGGAGTTTGCATTGGGCCGCAAACATCAGCATGAACCAGCTCAAGAGTTCTGTTGGTCTCCTCGCATGCTCTCTTGGAAACGAATCCCTATGCTGTTTCCCAAGTGCACAACTTTCACATACATCATTTTCATATTGAATGGCAATCCATACACTAAATCTTGATCAGACATCAATTTCAAGCTTTTGAAATTCAAGTGGCCATACCTATGGTGCCACATCCAATTGTCATTGTCTACAGAGGCAGCAAGGGCTTGATTCTCATCACTTGAAGTGACGGGAAACATATTATTCTTTGCCATGGTAACCTTGAGCAGCAACTTCTCCTTACTTGTATCAATAAAAACAGAACATGATAAATCTTCAAAGAGCAATGAGTAGCCTTCTCTCAAGAATTGCCCAACACTCAATAAGTTTGAGTCCAAATCCGGAACATAAAGAATATCCTTGATGCAGCTGCCTTCGTTTCTTTTTAGAGATTGAATTCTATTTTCGTCTCTAATTTAGAGACGGAAATAGAAATAGATACGAAAATTTCCGTCTCTAAATCACTAACTAGCCAAAAATACGTCGTTTTGGCACTCCCCTTTCTTTTCTTTCTGTTCTTTTCTTTTCTTTCTTTCCTACCCCTTTTTGGCAGCCCCCACCCCAATCCCCCAAGCCACCTCTATCCCGATCCCCCCCCCCCCCTCTGGTCCTCTCTTCTCAGCCGTGTCGCCGCCGTCAACCCCTCCCTTGGTTGGCCGCTGGTGTCGCATCTTCCCTTCTCCCCTCCCGCGTGAGCAACAGCCCTCCATCCACGCAAGGTCTTCTGGTCATCCATTTCAGCCGTCGCCGGTCACCGAAAAATGCCACCACTTCTCCCTCTTTGATAAATAGTCTCAAAGCAAGTATTGAAATGCATATTAATTGACATTGTATACATTTTACATAGGGGCAGAAATTGCAAATTTAGGGATTTGAAATATAATGTGTGAAATTTGATGTTTAAATCTTAAAATAAGTTAGTTTTTTAAATTGTGAATTAATGTAATTAATTGGATGTACATTATTATTGAGATTTGTTAGATATATATGTGAAATGGTTGTAGAGGAAGAGAAAAACGTGAAGAAAAAGGAAAAAGGGAAGGGCATAGAAGGTTAACCCAATTTCAGTGAGGTTCAACTTGGAGAATTTGGACCATTTTGCTGTGAATTAACATTTGTAACCACTAAATTCACCTTTTCTTATTTTAATTATTAAGTTTGGCTTTTGAATTGTGGTATGTTATGAAATTTTATTGAAAATTTGTTGAGATTTAAAAGTTAATGGACATAATATAGCTTATTGAAGTGATTGACTTACTAGAAATAATTTATAAATGTTGAAGTGCTAGAACCATGAGGATAATTGTGATAATTTAGGTTGAATTTACTGATGTCGGTAATGAAATAATCAATTTATTTATTTAACATGCATGATTGCTCATGTTACTTTAAATAATGCTATAAATGATGTATTGGTAGAATGTAAATGACAAGTAAGCTAATATAAAAATTGACTCAAGTGAGTTTGATATTTTAATCTACTTGACTCTTTGATAGCATATATTGAAATCCTTCAGATAGTCCCTTAGTTGGTTTAAAAAAGCCATACCTTATGACATTAATTTTACAGAATATGTAATAGCTGTGACAGTTTATTATTCATTATCTCCTAATAAATCTTGGTCCATTATCAGCAATTATGTGGCGGATTAGCGTATTTCAAACTCATATCAATAACCATCGAATAAATAAATATATGAGATGATGAACAAATATGTGGAAGTAACAATGCTCTAATGTCATAATTAAAGATTAAAAGAGAAAAGGTCAAACTTTGTGGTATATTTGTTTTTTTTTTTTTTGATAAGCCGAAGGATTACTATTAAAATAGAAGAGTGTACAAAGAAGCTAGGCTGCCAACAAAAAACTACCACCCAGCCAATAACAAATATGGCAAATCCAGAAATGACAGATCCCCACAATCCGATGCCTGCTTAGGCAAACTACCCCTATAAGATACCAAAAATTACATTACAGAGTATGTGGTCAAGACCAAAGGAGAGATGCTGAGACCACCAGCAAAGCTACAAACTTATAAAAACTGAACAAGTGAAATAAAACTAATTGAGATGAAACCAGCTGCAGATGCAGGACCAAATGACATAACCCAGCTGCAACAACAGGAAGCTATACGATCCCCCAGTGAAGTAGCATCACCAATACCAGCTTATGGACTGAACAAAACTAAGAGCAGCAGATGCCTTAAAGCGTGACAAGGACATGAACCACAAACACGAGTTTAACAACACCTTCCCTACAATAAAGACAGGTGGATCTTCTCCAGCAGCTACCAGAGGCTAGCTATAACCATGCCAAGAACTCCTCCGTTCTGGAGACACCTTGCTTTGCTAGAGTATATTTGTTATTACATGTAGTCTTGTTTAAATTTGTATTATGTTTAATTTTTTTTTTGCAAGTGTGTATTACATATGTTGTTATAATTAAAATTTATATTAAAAATATAAATTTTTTTGGTTATTGTATATACTTGGACTTAGTATTTCTTTTGACATTTTCTTTTAGAATATTAAATCTGAGGTAGTTAATGGCTTGAATAAAGTTATTTTAGAATTTGAATTGTAACCTATTTTGAATGATGAATTTTGGATGTTGAAATTTTTGGTAAATATATGCATGGATGATGGAGATGGATCTTATAATATTATTTTGGACAATACATGAATTGAAAGGGCAAATTCACAACTGTTGGTAAATTTGGCCTTTTATTTATTTGAGGTGGATGGAAAAATTTGATATTGCATTGGATTTGTTGTGGGTTGAGATGTTTGGATGCTTATTAGAAGTGTAAAATTTGCTATTATTTAACAGGGGTATACGAACCCGTACAAGGAAAACTCTATCTGTTTTTTCACAGAATTTTGAGGTATATTTGTTATTATATGCAGTATTGTACTAAATAACATTCGAATAATTTTTATTACAGGACCGGATACTAGAGAGTCTTCAAAGTCAGCAAGCAGATGGCGACAATGTGAACTATGCTCGGGTATTTTATGACGTAGCTGGCGGTAGGGACCGCCGTAGACGGGTCTTCGGTTTGGGCTCCTATGCGAATACTTGCTATTCGCTTGCCTCCTCATCCTGTATGGCTACGGCTAGTAGGCTTGCGGCAACTACTAATGAGGTCATTGAGTTTCGCAGCACGGTCGACATATTAATGAACCGTATAGGATTTCATTAGTCGAAGATTACCTGATGAGACGCAAGCACCGTCGGCTGATCATCCACATTCACTTCCAGTTTAGTTAGTGTTTTTAATTTGTTCACGTACGTTCATTTGTAGTGTTACTAAATTATATATATATATATATTAATACATTATTAATTACATTTTTATTAAATCTATTTATTTTTTATTTAATACTTGTTTCATTATAGAAATTTTGGCATTTATAATTTTAATATTATTTATTATTTTATATATTTAAAAAAAACCTTTAAAAAATAGAGACGAAAATTATCTTTCCGTCTCTAAAAATAGAGACGGAAAGTAAATTTCCGTCTCTAAAATTAGAGATGGAAATATACTTTCCATCTCTAAAATTAGCAACCGACAAAATAGAGACGGTATCTTTTTGTCTCTAATTCCTTCACTATTTGGGTTTAGAAACGGAATTCCATCTCTATTTTCTGTCTCTAAAATGCGATTTTCTTGTAGTGACACAAATGTGCCGGTTTCTAGCAGTAATTTGTACACCCACCTTCCTCTCATCAAACTAATGTTCCTGTCAAACTAATGAGTGAATGAAAAAAAATATTAATAATAATAAAAGAAATCCAAGATTCCACTGTTTGTTCCTTTCCAAAGTTTCTGGTTTCTCTTTGCTGTCACTTTTGTTCCTCAATATTTTCTCGACCAATTTTCTTTCTTCCCAAACACTCCATTTTGCCACCCAAAGTTTGTATTTTTTTTGGTATATCCTTCATTCATCATGCTTCTAATATCCTAAAAAAATCGTTTCTTTGTTGTCTTATTTTGATATTTTGAATGCTTAAATTCCATTTCCCTCTTCTTCCAAGCAAAACCTTCTCACTCCACTACCATTTTGGTTTTACCCTGCACTTTATCTTTTCTTTTCTTTTTTCTTTTCATTGTAACCCAACCATAGACTAGACTTTACTGTTCATTGTTAGCTAGCCATTGATAATTGAGCTTCTTCTATACTTTGATTCAAAATTTGAGCTTAAAAGAGAAAAAGAACAACAATAAGCTTGTTCCTTCTTTTCTTTAATGTTCCTGTCAAACTAATGAGGGAATGAAAAACTTAGTTTGACAAGAGGAAAGGTGGGTGGATAAAGCCAGAAATCGGCACATTTGTGTGCCAATTTCTGGCAGGCCAATTGGTTAATCTGGCTGGCCTCACTCTGATGAAAACCGGCACATAAATGGGCCTGTTTTTAACACCCTAAAACTCCAATATTGTTTATTGTAATCCTATTTTTAAAATTTTTCTTAAAAATTATATCAAAATTGAAAAAAACCCCTTATTGTGAATTAAATGTATTAGATGTAATACATAAGTAGTTTCTGTAATTTATATTATTTGTCATAATTGAGTGCTTATTATTTATCAATTGAGGTGGCAAATTTAGTCGAATTCAAAAATTTTGCTCAAATCTACCCAATAAAATAGATCCAAACCCAACCCAATCCAATAGCTATCCATTTAGGTCAACACCAAAATCAGCCCCCTTAAATTCTAACCCGGTTGGGCATTTTCAGCACTTAAGCCATTTTATCATTTATATTTCCATAAAATCAGTGATTCTTAGCTCCTTATTTCCCTCACAAAACAGTCCAGTGCAAATGATATTGGTTACAACAATATCTGTCATTAGATAGGTTTAATCAGGGTTAATTTCACCAACGGTCACTCAACTCATCACTTATCGCGCAAAAGTAACCGATTTTTTTTTTCTGACTTAAATGTCACTGAACTTTTAACATTTTTGCGAAAAAGTCATGTTAACCGATGATATGGCATGCCATGTCATGTCAGAAACTACATGTAGTTTAACAATATTTCCAACAAATGTTACATCTAAATCAATTTCACTCACGGTCACTAAACTTATCATTTATCGCACAAAAGTAACCAACTTTTTTTTTCAACTTAAATGTTACTGAATTTCTAACATTTTTGCAAAAAAGTCATGTATTTACTATTCGCCGCCATGTCATCAATCCGGCAAGAGTTCTCGCTGGATTTCGGTCTACATAACTGTTTTGCAAAAATGTTAGAAGTTCAGTAACATTTAAGTAAAAAAAAAAGTCGGTTACTTTTGTGCGATAAGTGATAAGTTGAGTGACCATGAGTGAAATTGACCCGTTTAATCATAATTTTTTTTTCTTTTACAATTTTCAGTTTCTCACTTAATCTTTCATGTTTTTCTTTTTTTTTCATCAAATTAAATAGGTCTGGTTCTCAAAAATACTTAGTGAAAGGATTCAATCAATGCAGATATTTTGATTTTTCTAAAGATTAAAACCAATAGCAATTTTTTTTAGTCTAGTTTTTTGAAATAAATAATTATTTATTATTTATATATCTAATATTTTTATTAGATTAATTTTTTTTGTATTCTATTATTATATTGAAAATTATTTTTCGTTAAAAAATAGATTAAATAGATTGATCCATATTTTGGTCCGTTCGGACCACTACTCGATCCATCTGACAAATTTGAGCCAATATGTGATCTATCTAAGACAATATTTTTTATTGCGATTTTTAGTATCACCTTATTATACAAAATTATTTTCATTAAAAATTGGATCAAATGCACCATTTGGCCTCATTTGGGCCATCACCTGATTTATTTAGGTCAATACTTATAGTCATTTTAGTATTTCATTATTATATTAAGAATTATTTTCATTAAAAAACTTGATCAAATTTTTAGATCATGAGTCGACCCATACTTTTTTGCTCATTTATGACCCGTCCGTTTATAACCTATTCATTTATGACCCAACATAAACTTGCCCAACTGGCCACCTCTACTTATCAATTTTAGCCAATTTGAGATTTTATGGATAGGTAAAGCACATGTAGAGTGACCTTTTTCATGTCCTTGTGGAGTATTCATATGTGATGTAAATTTTAATACACGTATGTATTTTCTTTTATAGTTACCAATTGGAGATGGATTAGTTTATTATGGATGTAAAATTTTTTCAATGTTGATTTTCGTTATTCACAATATTCGAATTCAAAATCTTACTTAAAGAAAGCAAATGCCAAACCATTTGGACCGATCAATAATATTAGTTATTTTATTACATTTATTGGAGTAAATAAAAAGTAAAAATGTTCATTTGAACAGTAAAGTAGCAGAAAATATTTAAGAATAGACAATATATACTATAATTTTACTATACACTCAATTTATTAGTGAACTGTTGAAACGTTCTCGATTTATTGAAGGGCTTGAAATAGAAAAATTCAGTATAACCAAATTCACCATTACTGATTTTGGTTGCTCAATATGGCCAATTAGGACTGTTCATACGTTGAGTTGGATCAAATTTGGAATGGGCCCGACCCAACCTAATGAATGTGAATATAGATGGTTTGGCTGTTAAAAACTAACCCAATCCAACAGAACTTGAAACGGTTTGAAGCTGTTTGAAATACAATTTCAAACAAATTAAATTTCTTTATTTTTTTTTCTTTCAATATCTAACTTTTAGATTTCTGAAAAGGAAAATTCTAGTTGTTTTTTATTTTTTTTAATATAAATTTAGTACAGTGAATTGCAAGGGATGAACATATGATTCTAAAACCTTATGAAATGCATTGCAATTTATATTTTTTGTAAAAAAAAAATGATTACTTGGAAGAAAATTATGACTATTCATTAATAATCTGAATTGTAAGTAAAGTATGAATTGCAATTTACATTTTCTGTGAACAAAATATGTCAACAAAATAGTTCTATATTAATATTTCTTATAAGAACAAAGTCATTAACTATATATTAAGGATCAATTAATTGACAAAAAATAAAAATAAAAATAAAAATAAAAAATAAAAAATGAAAAAATGAAAAAGAAATTATTCATAGCAATTCTGGTCCTTAAACTTCATTTCATCTGGGTCCTGATAGAAGAAATGGTTCCCAACCCTGCTTCTCTTCTTATCGCTTCAACCGTTTATGGATTTTGAATTTGATAGTCTAGGTTTGTTTCCACTTCCATTGTACCTTCTTGATAACCGGATACTTGGTTATAGAGTCTGGGAGACCGTATTTATCAGAATAGTCATCCAGCTAATAGCTTGATTTCTCTAGACAACTCGGTATCTGAATGTTACTTGAAGAGTTCCCACTGTTTAGGATACTTTTAAAGTTTTGAGAAAATTCTAATTCCATTATAATAGAAATTGTCTGAAATTTAACTTATCTGATCTTACAAATCAAGAATTGATAAAAATACTACCTGAATTAGGAATACTACTTTATTTGAAATACTATCTGAATAGAGACTTGCATTCCTATTCGAACTCTGTTATATATTCCCATTCAAATTTTACAACACAATTATATAAATAGGTAGAAATCCAGGTACAAGAAGAATTCAGCTCTTTCTCTTAATTCTTTTAAGTACTCTCTTCAATTTCTGACTTGACCGTCGGATTCTCCCTTGTCGGAAACCCACCAGAATGTTGTACTTTTCAGGTGACCAGCTCCCATCGACAAAATTTTTGTCTATCATCACTTCTAGAACCTTGACAACCTCTGCCATGGAAGGTCTTCTTTTGTGGTCAATTTGTAAGCACCAATGTGCAATGCTCATTATCTCCACAGCTTCTGACTTATTCTCAATGCTAGGTTCGACTATTTCAGGCAATCGACCCTGCTGTGCATTTTTCATAAAAATGGGGAGCAAATGAATAAGTTCCTCCGGGTTAGACTTATCTATGTTTTTCCTTCCGCAAACTACTTCCATCACGACTACACCAAAGCTATAAACATCTGCCTTCTCTGTTACGATTGAGTCAACCAATTCAGGAGCCATATAACCAGGAGTTCCTCTCATTGTAGTAGGATTCACTTGGCTTTTATCCCTTTCAATAAGCTTTGACAACCCGAAATCTGATATCTTAACATGTAGGTCCGAATCCAACAATATGTTTTGGGGTTTGATATCCAAATGCACAATTCTCTGCTTACAATCATCGTGTAGATAGGCGAGCCCCTTGGCTATTTCTAGGATGATTTTCTTTCTTATTTGCCAGTCTAGAGGTGGTCGTTGACGTTTATGGAAAATCCAATCGTCCAAGGACCCATTGCACATAAACTCATAAACTAAAAGCCTATGCTGTTTTTCAACACAGTAGCCAATTAGCCTTACCAAGTTGTTATGGTGAATGCTTCCTATAGACTTCAACTCAGCCAAGAATTCCCTTTTCCCTTGTCCTAAAGGCTCCAACTTCTTCACTGCAATTTTCTATTCGGTTTGTAGGCTTCCTTCGAAAACAGACCCAAAGCCTCCTTCTCCAAGCTTATTCTTGAAATCCCCAGTGGCTATTTGCAGTTCTTTATAAGTAAATCTCTTGGGCATTCCTGGTAGTTGATTCAATTCCATACCTTCCTCTTCTTCTCCTTCGTCTCTTCTCTTCCTTGAACATACTATGGTGATCAATAAGACAACAACCAAGTTGATGACCAAAACGCCCAGTAAAAGATAAACAAAATCAGGAGGCCCTGGCACGGACATGAGTATTATCAAGATTATAATTAAAAGCAAGGTAAGAGCAGACAAAATCCGTATCTTCTTTGTCACTTGAAAAGCCATGAGAGATCGATTTGCTGATCAAAGGAGGGAATATTATTGTTATCTGTTCTCTAATCTCTGTAGTTATACACGGCGAAATAATATATTACCTCAATTTTTCTTTCTATTAAGCATCGTGTACAGGTATCGTCCACAAGTTTTAATTCCAAGTAGCATAGACTTTTCTTTTGAGTACAATGCTATATATTGTAGAATTTAAGAATATTTTGAAAAACCATATACTTATAGTGATGTTTTTCATAAATTAATTGATACATTAATAGCATGTAGCTTAGACGATATCAATTTTGGAGCTTCTAGTTTTGGTGTAGACTTGGACTTTGTCGGAGCAAGTTATTGGCAAAGCTGGTAGGCGAGAAGAACGCGGTATTGCCTCTGACATGAACTACTAGAGGTTAAAAAGTCATGGAAAAGGAAGCCACTGTAACATTTTCTTTTATTTATTCAACACGGGCCAATTTCTTAATTATATCTGTATTTTTTCTACAATTTTATCAATTCCAACCCAACCTATGCCATGTTGACTGCCAATGTAATTTGTCATAAAAGTCTTGACCTCTCCCGAGAGGGGACTTTTTTTTATAAATGTTTGGGAAAATTATTTAGAAAATTGGTGTGTTTTGAATAATAATGGAAAGATTGTGATTTTTTTTAGATTTTGCCGAATTTAATGTATGGGGGCCCAGATATCACAATAAAAATAACACAGGAAAAATTGGGTATTTTTAAATTCCGAGACACAATGTTGCGGAATTTGATGTATGGTGCCCACTCAGCACAGTAAAAATAAGACAGAAAATTGGAGAGTTTGATTCAGCAACCCTGTGTTGCCGAATCAGATTTATGGGCAAAGTAGGATGTGCATGAATATTGAGAGCATACATTGGTCAATTTGATTGGAACACGTGAAGGGCAAAGTACGTAGTCTCAGAAAGGGAATTTGGAATTACTTGTATCCTAAGGTAGCTCTAATTATGGTCAACATATTTGGTGGTTGAAATTCTGAATATATTATTAAACGAAACAAACTAATTAAGAAACAAATTTAATGATCATACCATTTCATTTGCTATCATGGGAATTGCTTGCTGATTTCCGAGTATCTAATTAATTAGATATACAAGGTATTCATTTTTAAAGTAAGATTGACCACATGAAAATTCACTGTGGAAGAATATTAATCAAAACTGACAATCAAATTTAAATAATTAATTATCATTCCATTTCATTGGCTGTCATGGGAATAAGATATACGAGGTATGGATTTTTAAAGTATAATTTACTAATTCATCCGTTCCTCAATATCTGTCATTTTTACTATTTTCGCTAGAATTAAAAAACATTAATTAGAGCTAAATTTAGAATTAATTAAGTATAGTAGATAATGACTAAATTACTCTTATTTTTATTATTTCGAAAATTGTAACTTAAATTTAATTGGTTGAATAATATTGAAAATATAATATAAAATTAATATCGTATTGAAAATTGAAAATTGAAAAAAAAATAATGTTGAATTGAAAGTTTAAAAATGACATCTAAAATGGAATATGAAATTCTCTAAAAAGTGATAATTATTAAGGAACGGAAGGAGTACCTTATATGAATTTATTGTTGAGTGATATTAATCAAAACTGACAACTGTTACGAATTAAAAATTAAATCACCGCTCAAATCCATTTGCTTATGTATTTTCCTATTTGCAACGGATAATGATATTTAGGAATATATGAAACCATATTGATATGTAAATTTATTATATATAGTTTTTACAAGCGAATTAAAATTAAAATTTAGAAGTAAATTAAAATATAAATTTAGGAGATTAAATGAATAATCAATATAAGAAGCTAAATATTTATGAAGGTATATATATGTAGTCCACGTATATAATATTATGTTATATAAAAAAAAGTATTGTAAATCTGGATAAAATTTAAATTGCAGGAGTTAAGAAGTGAATTAAAATTTTAATTTGGAGAATTAGTGGACCAATTAGTACAAAATATTTATATAATTTTTTTTTTTGGTCGAAGGAATAAAAATTTTAAAAAATAGTTGCATAAAATGATTAAATTTATCAATGAGTTTAAAATTTATGGATAATTTTTTTATGGCGAAAATAGTAAAATGATGCATTAATTATAAAAAATATATATATAATGTAGGAATTAGAAAATGTCGATTCCAGCAACATTTATAATTCATACTGGAAGATAATCAATATGAGTCATGACTGGTTAACGGTATGATATTTCAAGTCTCTCAGTAACATCGAGAAGATTGAAGGTTAGAAGCAAACCGACATTCGCAGAACTTGTTATAAGTTAAATTGGATTTAGATGTGGATGTGAGGGTTAGTAGAGTGATATGTAAGTATCCTGTTAACAATCAGGTAGGGGCTTAGCCACCCCTTGTTGAGTGGGGTCAATTAACCCCACTCAACCATAAAAAATTTTAAAATTATCCTTATAATTTCCATTTTTTAAGAAAAATGACCCCACTTAATTATAAAAAAAATTTAAAAATACTCTATAAGTTTAACTTTGTTAAATTAATATTTAGATGAATTACTTATTTTTTAGTGATAAAATTTTAATTTGCTCTTAAATTATTAAAAATAATATATATTTGTCTCTAAAATTTGTTTCATTTAAAAAAACGCTTTTCAAGATATTAAAATAGTACAGATTTACTCTAATTCAATAACTTAAATAGCAAATGTAGACCATTTCAACAATTTAAGTTAAATGTGAACCATATTTTCATATTATAACTATTAATAAAAATGTCCATATTTGCCTTCTTAAAAGTAAATATGTATATTTTTTAATATTTTAACACAGTTAAAAAATAAATTTAAATAACAAATTTGTACCGTTTTCAATATTTTGAGAAAAAAATTTGCACTTATTCATATTTTTATGTAAATAAATTTTTTATAAGTTGTAATTTTTGACCTCACTGTATTAAATTTCTGACTACACCCCTGCAATCAGGGGTCAATTTCCTGAGTGCTTATAGATTTAATTGATGACAATCACATTGATCAACACTATAAGGAAAAAAGGTTTTCCCGACGGGAAATTAGGAATTTCCGTCGGGAAACCAAATTGTCGACTGAAATTTATTCCATCGGTATATTAATCGTAGGCAAAATTGCCGACAGAAGTTCAATTTCCGTCAGTAAAAATACCGACGAAAATTCAATTTCCGTTGGAATTTATAGAAAAAATTTTAAATTAATTCTTTTCAATTATTTATTACATTCTATAAATTTAACTTGTAATATTAATTTCAGAATAATGAAAAAATTAAGATAATATCTAAATTTTAATATCTGAAAATGATTTAATATAATAATTGTACCAATTATGAAGTTAATAATAATTTAACGAGGTCATAATAGTTATATATGTCCGTTACAAAATCCTAACTAAGCTGATGGTGGCAGCGGCGGAGGCTGATGTGAATGATCAGACTGCTGCAATGATGATGCGACCATACCCTTCAAATTAGCCATCTCATTGCATAGCCCAGTTATGAAGTCGAGAGATTGTTGCCACCGAGTTTCTGAATCTTGCCACTGAGCTTCTAAGTCTTGCAATTCATATCTCAGCTCACATACAGTATTCCGAAGTTCAAGTACTTCCCTGTAGGCAGACCGTCTATTAGATGCGACTGTACTTGAGTTTGAGGAATGCGAGTAACAGGATTTGGCCAAAGAACCTAAGCCAAAGACCCGTCCTCGCTGGTCTCTACCACCAGCCACATCATAATAAATCTGATTCGCATCAACATTATTGAAATTCTGTGAACGTTGCTGAATTGTCTCTTGCATTGTTCCTGTCGTAAAACAAATGCTTCAGATTAATAATAAATAATATTAAATATTAGTAAAATATAATAATTTTGACATACATGTAAATGCCTAGATCAAGAATTGACAAATGTTTGACCATCATGATTTTTGGTGTGGGTGTGTAAAAAGACCTCACCTAGCGTAGGTAGTCTACCCATTGAGGCTTCCTGCAAATAAATAAAGAATTATAGTTGAGCTGTAATTTATTGACTATTCGTACAAGTTTTTATTAAAATTTCGGCAGAATTTTTCCTAAATTTTAACCATACCTCCTGTACACAAAGACAGAAAAGTACTTCAAATTTATTGTTATACTTGCATCCAACATCCAACAAATAATGCAAACTCCTCACACAATTTTGTTATTCCCATCCACCTTTATGGTAATGAGATAAATTTTAAACAACAATAACATTAATTACAGTAATAACAGGAATATTTTGTAATACTTACAAGTCTATCTGCATATTCCCGATGGGACATTGATCCTCCAGTATGCAAGCATGAACTGACTCCATCAGGTCCTCCCCGTCTATTATTAGAATTTCGCTCTGAAATGGAAAGGGCCTCGGGTGTCATCCAATACTGTTCCCAGTGTGCCCATATATCTTCAGTTATGTAACAAGATCGTGCACCATCAGTGTGTAACCCGTACACTAAGTCTCTGTAATGTGCTCGAACACGACTCTCCCATGCAGGATACATGATGTCGTCAAATTTCGAGTCCCAGTAAAATTATTTCTTATGAGAATGAACAAAAAATATAATGTAAGTAAGTGTAAACTATAATTTGTTATATCATAAATGTTATCATAATTTATTACCTTGAATTTTTTAAAATAAAAATTTTTTGTTTCTTGTGACACTTTCTACCAGACATAACCATCGTAATCTATTTTGTTCTTGAACGTGGTTGTCATTGAATGTGAGCACTTTTCTGAAGGATTCAAACTAATATACAACAATCTTAATAAAGTCAATAAAAGTAACAACTATCGTTAAAATCAATACAAAGTAAAATATTAATCACTTACTCTCCAGCTGTAGTGGTGATATAGATTCTTCCATCAACTCCAACTGAGCCAGGCATAGACTATTCCGCTACTTCTGTTCCTGATACCTGAGATGGCATAGTTTCAGTGTTGGCCATAGGAGTAGATTCAGTAGAAAGAGTGGTAAATGGGGTAGCAGTAGGGATGGTCGGTAATGCGTCAGCCTGAGTGCTAGCATTGAACCCAGGTGATGGGGTTGATCCATCACCAATACTGTCACCTCCATCATGCACCTAAACCATGGAGGAATCATATTACTCTTCTTTCACTTAAACATTTTTTGAACTTGACATTATGAAAAAATTGCATATTGTTAGATAATAGAAAATTATCACGACATTAAATTCCCGTCGCCAAATTTAGAGACGAAAATTTGATTCCGTCGCTAAATTAAATTAAATAATTTTCACATTTTTTTACCGATTGATTAAATATTCCGTCGCTATTTTTAGCGACGAATTTTGTAAACCGTCCAAAATTCGATCGGTAAGTGTGAAGGAAATTATTGGTGCCATTTTTAGCGACGAAATATAATAACTGTCGCTATATAGCGATGGAAAATAAATTATGTCGCTAAATAGTGACGAAAAACATATTCCATTGCTATATAGTGGCGGTATCCACTCCATCGTTAAAATTTTATCGCTAATTTTGAATTTTCTTGTAGTGCAAATTTATGAAAATTTTGTTAGATTTCCTGGATATACCATTGGGAAGCTAATTGTTGATACTGAAAAAATTATAATTGAAGATGAACAAAATCTTTTGAATAATGATAATTAGTTGAATACTAATGTAGACAGAGATTCCATATCGACAGTTGACGAAAGAAATATATTTTGTGATAATTTGTAATTTGAAAGAGAAAATCAGTCCGATTTTAGTATACAATTTGAGGATCCACCACAATGTGAAGGAGTTGATGATTTGGAAACTATAGAAGCAAGTCATACCAGAGAGTTTAGGGGGCAAAACCAAATTAATTTTGCCTCATGTTCTAGCGATGTTGCATGTGATGGTAATAATTTTGCCAACGGATATCTTTCTCCAAATTATGATCCAAATGAGGATGATAAAGAGATAGACTTAAATGATACTGGTGAGAAAATCGCTATTGGAAGAGATGATCACTTTGTTCTAAATAGTTCAATCCATGTGACAGAAGGCCTTCAAAATTTGAACATGCATGATGTCAGAGATGATATGCGTAGACAATTTAATATTCCACAATTTCACTTTCCATCACTGCACCACACAAATATTAATTTTGCATAAACTGAGATTAATATGTCTAGTGATTCACCAATGCTAAAATGGGATGGTGTTTTTGAGTTATACGAAGGCTTGGCATTCACATCAAATGATGAAAGAGATAGACTTAAATGATACTGGTGAGAAAACCGCTATTGGAAGAGATGATCACTTTGTTCTAAATAGTTCAATCCATGTGACAGAAGGCCTTCAAAATTTGAACATGCATGATGTTAGAGATTATATGAGTGGATAATTTAATATTTCACAATTTCACTTTCCATCACTGCACCACACAAATATTAATTTTGCATAAGCTGAGATTAACATGTTTAGTGATTCACCAATGCTAAGATGGGATGGTGTTTTTGAGTTATGCGAAGGCTTGGCATTCATATCAAATGATGAAATTAAGGCATGTGTAAAGAAATTTTCAATTAAGAATAATGTTTTGTATAAAGTTGTTGAATCGAAGCCCTCATATTGGATGGTGTGTTGCTCGCAAGCTAAAAATACATGTTGTACGTAGAGACTAAGAGCTATGAAAAAAAAATCACATCTCCTTATTGGATTTTCAGTGTATACAAGGAATCCCACAATTGTACTGCATAGACAATTAGATACACAAATAATTTGTGATTGCATCTTGCAGATAGTTAGTGTCGCTTCTGATTTAAAAGTTAGTGTTAGAATTGCTGACATCAGGAGTCGTTTCAACTTTGATGTACTGTACAGCAAGACTTGGTATGCAAAGACTAAGACGTTGGAGGAGATATTTGACAACTATGAGGCTTCATATGAAAAGTTGCCAGGTTATCTGAAAGCTATTGAGAAATACAATTCAGGATTTTGCTACGAATTTATCATTGACGGCAATGTACAATCAAATTGTAAGCAATTCAGAGGGCTCTTTTAGGTGTTTAAGTCATGTATAGACGGACTACCCACTGCAATCCAGTATTGCTAATTGATGGTACATTTATGACAGAAAAGTTCCATCAGACTCTTTTGATTGCAAATGCTATTGATGGTAATAATTACTTGTACCCAGTAGCATTTGTTGTGGCTGAAGATGAGAATAAGTCAAGTTGGGATTGGTTCATAACATGCATCAGGCAGTATGTCACTAAGCAATTAGGTATAATTGTTATTTTTGACCGGCATGTGGGTATTATGACATTATTTCGTGATGATAACAATGGTTGGAATGAGCCATTAGCTTACCATCGTTACTGTCTGCGCCACTTTGTGAGCAACTACAATACTGCACATAGAAATTCTAAAATCAAAGACATATTATATAAGGTCGGTATGTCACTTATAATTGTTTTATAATAATTATATACTGGTTTATATTTTGAATGTTCAAAACTTTATTAGTATCCATTAACCCTAATTGACATGAAACAACTTCCAACCCCAAAAGTTTATGAAACGAATGGAAGAGATAAAGAAACTCGATCTTGATTCATATAATTGGGCAATGCAAAACGCTTTGGAAAAATGGACATTGTTGCATGATAATGGCCATAAATATGGCAACGTTACAACGAACATTGCTGAAAGTGTAAATAGTGCTTTAAAAGGTATAAGGATGATGCCTGTTTATAGTATAGTTGTGCACGTATTTGCACGACTGGTTAAATTTTTTGAAGATAGAAAGTGCATCTATCGAGCTCAGATAGCAGCAGGTAATACTTACACTAAAAAATGTATGGAAGAGATGGTGAAGCATGCTAAAAAAGCTAATGGCCACAGAGTTGAAAGTTTTGATAGACGTACTGGACTGTTCACGATAAGGATAAAAAAGCAAGTGAAAAGACAATAACACACAAGCCGTTAATTTGGATTGCCGTTATTGTGAATGTGAAAAGTTTCAAAGAACTAAAATGCCGTGTTCACACGCTATAGCAGCCTGTATGCATGTACGTGTTGACATGTGGACATATGTCGACAAGTGCTACAAACTCTCTGAGGCCTTGAGCTATTACCGATTTTTTTCTAGCCACTTGCACACCATGATTATTGGGAGCCATATATTGGATAGACTTTAACTCCAAAACCCTAATCTCATAGGGAAAAAGAGCCGGTCGCAAACATCTAGATATCGAAATGAAATGGGTAAACGAGACCGCAGTAGGCCTAACCGATGTACGCTTTGTCAAAATGAAGGCCATAACAAAAAGACATAAGTATACAATAAGCTATCCTTGAATTTGGTAGTTTCATGTACTTGATAAACAAATTAGTTGTAATCCATTTAATATTTGTTACCAATTAAAATTTGTCAAGTTATATATGTCAATGTTAATATGTTTTCTAAATATATTGAATGTAAATTATTATTCTTCAAAACATCACGCAGTATACAAGGCACATAATACTCATGGTACCAAATGAAATAGATATGATCCTGTATTACATCTAGTGAGCCTTCTATTTCAATCAGGATACGTTCACTGTGGTTCGTGCATCACCCGTTCCTTCACCACCTAACTCAGGGTTAATCCCAGATCCAGCATCACCTGAATCAGTTTAGGCCGACCGTCGCAATCTTGCATCACCAATAAGTATATCATTGTATAAGTCAAAAAATAATGGTGGTTGTCCATAGTTTCCTTGTATGTTTAATTCTTGATGTGTACCAAACATACTTTGGAAAAAATTATCTTGGCGAGAGGCAAGTAAGTCGCGCGCGCTAGCGCGCCTGTCCCTCGCACTGGTGGCCAAAAACTTTCGAATATATATATAAATATTAAATCTTTTTTCTTTTTTTAAAAAAAAAAATAAAAATTATAAAATAAAAGCAATTTTGATAAGAAAACTATCACTTCCAACATTTTTACCTGCGTACAGGTATTAATTTTATCACAGAGTAACTCTAGTTTAAGCTGCGTCGGAACCCAATGTCTACACATACATCAACTGTATATATTAAATTTCTTAATATCAATATAAAAACCAACATAATAATAGACAGTCAATTATAGGAGTGATCACGGGCGGGGCGGTGGGGAGCACGGGGCGGGGCGAGGAGTGATTCCCCACTTACTGCCCCGCCCAGGGATGGGGATTTCCCGTCCCCGTCCCCCGCCCCGGCCCGCCCCGATGGGGATCCCTCTCCCCGATGGAGACACCCCACCCCAATGGATAGGGGTGAGCAACGGTCAGTTCGGTTCAATAACCGAACCGAAATAACCAAAAACCGAATTTTTAGGATTTAGACAAACCGAACCGAAATTATATAATAACCGAATTCAAACCGAACCGATATTTTCGGTCGGTTTGGTTCGGTTAATCGATAAACCGAAATTTCAAAATTATAATTAAAAAAAATTATATAAAAATTATGAAAAATTACAAATCATAAAAAATAAAATAAAAACATCCAAATTAAAAAATGTACATATATTTAATTTGGATTCAAACCCCTTAAATTGAATTAAAAATATAAAAATAAAGTTAATTTTTGTAAAAATTGAAAAAAAAAACATATATTAACCATATTTCAGTCGGTTCGGTTATTTGTCGGTTTTTGCCTTTCAAAACTGAATCGAACCAAAATAACCGAAAATTTATATATTTTCAAAACCGAAACCGAACCAAATTAAAAAAAAATCGGTCAGTTTGGTTCGATTTTTCGGTTTTAAACGAAATTTGCTCACCCCTACCAATGGAGATCCCCAATCCCGATGGGGATTCCCAACCCAAATCAAAAATATCCTGGCAAAATTTAATAATTAATAACTTAAAATTAAAAACATTCCACACAATTCAAATACAAATATTTATAAATATCCCATACAATTTAAATATTAATAACTTCACTTGAACAACTTCCACGCCGATGAATATCAACCTAAAATATCAATTAATCAAACATAATAAATTAGCTCTATATTCATATATAGATGGAAACTAAATTGAAACTGCCAGCACAACTTGATATCATATATTGAAACTAAACTCTTCACTAGGCAGAGATTGAAAAACAGAGGAAATCACAGCAGATAAGGAACAGGCCTTTAAAATCAGAACACAATCCCAGAACATCAACAAGGGAAAGATGCACAAGATTGTCATCACCACCAACATTAAACCACATAGCTGACATACTCACCAAAAGTCTACACAAGGAAAAAATTGGTGTGATTTACCAAATGCGGGGAAGATTTTCTTTTCAAAATAGGAAATGATAATACTTTATTAGAATTATAAGCTGGACTGTTTAGTTTTTGGATTGAACCGACCAACCCGATCGAGTAAAAAATGATCAAATTAGAAAAATATATTTTAGATGGTTTTTAAGTTGGGTTGGGTTGGGCTGAATTTGTAATTTTAGCATTGGGTTATAGGATAATAAGTCAATTATTTCCTAAATCCATCATTTTCTTCCTTCTCTCAATCATCCGATCTTTCTTTTCCCATTTCTCAAATGATGGATGCCCTAATCTCAATCGCACTATTATTAATCGACCTGTGCCATTAACGAAAGAGAAAGCAGAAGAGCCTCAACTTTACTCAATATCTTTTTTCATTTCTCGCTATCCCTTACTTGATCTCATTCTCTCTGTCTCAATCTCACTCTCTCTCTGTCCCAATCTCTCTCTCCCTCACTCGATCTCGTGCCATCAACCAAGGATGGTTTCCATCTATATCGTGTTGGGTTTTGACATCATTTACAAAGTATAAAATGCTGCGGAAATAAAGCAAAAACCACCAGGATCTATGCGTTTCAATTGATTCAAAAAGAGGGTTATGATTACCAAACTTTTGGTGCGTAAGAAACAATAGATTAACACCTTGATTTCAAATAGATACACTATCTTTTTTGTGCGATCGGATCGAACTGCAGGCGCTGCTCCAAGAACGACCACCCTGTACCGGTATCAACACATGAACGACCAATGGAATATAGGGTTCTAGCTCCATTTAGTGTAACTAGGATTTTTATTTTCTCTCTGTATCCTTTCTTTCTGAAAGACGACAGATACTTTTAAAGTTAAATTATGGCTACCAATATGCATATATATATATATATATATATATATATATATATATATATATATATATATATAGTCATTAATCCTAACTCAATTTAATGAGTGGTTAACATATAAAGAGATTTTAGAAATATTATTCCTTATTCAAATAATAAGGAATATTATTTTATCCCTAAGAAATTATTTTGAATTTTTTATTTGATATAATTAAAATTTGAAATACCCAAATAAATCCTAGCCCATTTATTATATTCTTGATGTATGATCTAATAGGTTCATATTATGTTAGTATTGGATCCAATCCCATTATAGGCCCACAAGTCATAAGCAAATTCTAGTAAGACATTATGACTATCCAAATAATATGAATATTGATAATCCGATATTAACCTAACCAATAAAATATATTATAATTCTTTTATCACACGATATCTAGTTTGAATTTAAGTCACATTAATGTCATACGAATATATAATTTCTCGATTATTAAATAGACTAATAAAATCAAATGACATTGATCACTCTATCAATTCATTTGAGGACGACTATGCTTTTCTCAGTCCTAATTATCAAGGGACCCATTAGATATCTCTCTCGTAAGAAAGGAATAAATTCTATTTTTATTACTGGCTTTTCTCTGCATAATTATCATCATACTCAATTATAACCTTTTATGATTATCTGATTAAAGATAACGTTTGATTATGTCAAAACATAATGTTCTTTATATAAGAAATTGTGATAATTAATTTCAAGTTTAAGGATTCAATAATATAACTATTATGTAATTACTTATAACACTAACCCATGTAGTGCTCTTATAGCGGGTGTATGCGGTACATTGTTCTCTAATAAGTACTTATAAGTTTGATTTATATCACCATATATAATCATTTCATGATTATCAATCAAATCAACATATACTAGTCTTAATTTATCATTATTTCTTTAGTGATAAATGACTAGGAATATTTAGAATAATATTAAATAATTATTCATAAATATTATTATAATGTAATAACATGCTAACAATATATTAATGTTGAGAAAAAACTTTTATAAATGAAAATATGATATAACATAAAGGTCCAAATATTTGGCCTATGTTATAACCACTAACATATCACTCCTAGCTTGATGCAATGGAGGTGAAGTATGCTCAACATTTTATGTTTGGTTGTTTGAATTTTTTGGTGTTTTATAGTGCTAATTTATGTTCTTTGTATTAGAATCCAGAGGAAGCCCATGAAAGAAGGGGAGGTAAGCATCAAGTACTAAAATTAGGAGTGTTCATCGGTCAGGTTTGGATCAACCCAAACAAAACCCAATTAACTCGAGTCCCGAACTTTTGATAAAATTTCCACCCGAACTGACCTTAAGTTATAATAGGGCTCCGAACCAAAATACCTGAAATTGTTTGGGTTCCGGTCCCGAACTACTCGAACTTATACAGCAATATATCAACAAAAATCAACAGAAGCCAACAACACCGAAGGTTGGTTGCTCAGGCGATAGAGGTGGGTTCAGATCTGTAATTAACCTAGGTAAAAAAACACGCAAAAACTAGATCTGTTCTAAAAAAAACTAAAATCTGCAATTAACAAAATCAAACCCAAATCTACCACACGAAAAACACAAATCCTATCAAAAAGAAAGAAAAAAACCTTAGAACCAAAGAGAGAGATAGTCGAAGGAGGAAGAAGAAGGAGAGAGAAAGAGATCGTCGGAGGAGGAGGAGGAGGAGGAGGAGGAGAGAGAGAGAGAGGGGAAGGGAGGGGGGACAGGGCAAGCAGAGATAGAGGGAAAAAAAGAGAGAGGCTATATATAGTTTTTTCGGTCGGATTTGAGTTTTGGGGGTTTTAACTCACCGACACGAAATATCTGAAATTTGCAAACCCGACCCGAATTTCTCGGACCCCGAACAACCCTACTTGAATTGATATTTCAGGTCGGATTGTTTGGGTTAATCGGGTTGGTTCGGGTTTTGCACACTCCTAACTAAAATATTTCCATATAGCTATTAATACTAGTTTAAGCATTGATCTTCTATTGGAAATTTAGCTCCCTGGACGTTTGCTCTAGCTCTACTACTTGAATGTCTAAATAAACTGAGGAAAGAGGTAAGTGGGAATTACTCTTATAAACCAATAAATTAATCTTTTGTGCCTTGAAAATATTTGTTGGCGAGCTAGTTGCAAATTGCCATTTTTTGTTTCTAATATGCAACAAAATTCAGGGTTCAGTTTATGCTCCATCCTTTGATCACAGTGTTATAGACCCTGTTCAAGATGATATCTTTGTCAGCCTTCAGTAAGTAACTGAAATCTCACATTCATAAATCCCTGTTCTAATAGATTTCGATAAATGATAAGCACTCACATAATGGAATGGGGGTGCCTAAAAAAAGCTACGGGGAAAAGAGAAGTGACCTTACTAGCCACAGGCACAGGCTTAGTCAAGCAATTTAATTGAGATGTTAATCATGTCACTAATACATGTGAACGCTGTTTGCACTCTTGGAACTTATTATGTTGCAACAGAGGTGAAATCTCCTTCTCATTCTAATTGAAATTATAACGAAAAATCCACACAATAAAGGTTAATGATTTAGCCTGTGATTTGACATCGAGCTTATTTTGTTTCAATATGCAGGCACAAAGTGATCATAGTTGAAGGAAATTATCTGTTCCTGGAAGAAAGGGTTTGGAAGGATACATCATCTGTGTTTGATGAGAAGTGGTAAGGATTACTTTCATGTTTGACATTTTTTTTTTAATGGTGAAAATCAGAAAATGAAGATTCTGAAATTTTTAGAGCGGTCTTTATACGCTTACTATATATATCTCTGTTACAATTTAAGTTTTGTTGCTGGAGGCTTCTGTCTTTTAATTTGGTTGAGTGTTGCTAAATCGAACATATCAATTTTCTGCCTTGAAGTGCTTCAGGCTTTCAACTTAATTTTGGGCTTCTTCATGTGTTATTTTGATCTCATGATGTTGACAGAAGTCTATACTTTCAATTGCCATATTAGTGTTTCCTTCTGGTTATCTTCTTTTTTCATTATGCCCCTTGACTACTTATTTTGAATTGTCAACCCAGATTCACACTTAATAGCTTATTTACAAACTATTTGTTCTGTCTCCTTTATGTTTTGAACTCTACTTTGTGATGGAATATAAAAGCCTAATATATTCTTCTTTCCTTTAGTTAATAAGTAATTTATATTGTACTATTCTGTTTATCAGTTTGTTCTCTAAATTTTGGCTTTTGTTTCTCCCAAATGCAGAACTTGTAATCAAGTCAAAGAGAAATGCAGACTTAGTAATGAAGTCTATTAGTCTCTGAAATTCTTCCCACTAACTGCAAGAGGGGAGAAATGAGCCTTTGATGGATTGAATTTGGGTTTCTTGCACCGAGTTTAACAAACAAAGGTGATTTCTTCTTATTTTCATTGCATACCTCTTCTGTATAATAGTTGGAGGATTCATAGTATCCAATAAGCATTACAAGTTAAAGATATAAATGAATTATCAAAGGAATTTTAAGTTATTAATGTATTTAGAATTCAAGAAGTGTAAACAACTAACTGTAGTTATTATTCAAGAATTAAGTTTTTAATGATTTTCCATTGTGGCGTCAATTGCAGTTGTCATCATTTATTGACTATGAAGCATTTGAAATTAGTCATGTGCTTGGTTAAATTTGGGGTTAATTTCTTTGGTGGTCACTCAATTTTGTGGTTTATAACGATTTGGTCACTAAACTTTAATTTGTAACAAAAAAATAAATCATCTATTATTTTGTAACGAAAAAATCATAATAACCGAAAATTGCATTCGCCGGCAACCGGCGCGTGATCGGTACGGCAAATCCCAATGACACGTCAAAAATTTTGTCACGTCAGATTAGAGTTAATTTCTGTGGTGGTCACTAAACTTTGTGCGTTGTAACGATATAGTCACTAAACTTCAACTTTGTGCCGTGCAGATCATGCGCCGGTTACCAGCGAGCACAATTTCCGATCATTGTAATTTTTTCGTTACAAAATAATAAATGAGTTATTTTTTCGTTACAAATTAAAGTTTAGTGACCAAATCGTTATAAGCGAAAAGTTGAGTGACCACCGAAAAAATTAACCCGTTAAATTTGTTTATCAGCTTATTGCTCTATTTATGAGGCTGAATGTTTGAATCTTACCTTCACACTTCTTTTAAATTTTAGGTACAATGAGATTTGTTTTTTGATTGCAGATAAATTTCAGTAATTATTAGTTTTAGATTTAGTGTGTACAGTTTTATATTCAGAAAAATGAGACTGTTTGTATATTTTTCTTTAATATAGTTTGCAATTTTTATTTAATTTGTAAATATATTGAAAAAAATTCAATTTGCAGTTTATTTTAAAAATAAAATGCAATTTATAATTTAATATAATTATTGTCTTGTTTATTGTTTTATTTTATAATAAATTTAAAGAGTTAGAATTTCGAAAAAAATAGATAAATATACTATTTAATCTACTTCAAACCGTAATTAAAATGTTTTAAAACAGTCTCATACCATTTTTAACTCATAATAAATTGAATTGATTTTTAACAAATAAACCACACATCTTTATACCTATTGGGTTGGGTTGATTACATTTTTTACCAAAACCCAACTCATGAAAAGCCCTAATTATAAGGAAGAAGAAAATAATGCAAATTAAAAGATAAATACTTATAAGGCATTTCATCTGGGTCCTGATAGAAGAAATGGCGATAATATAGTTGTGGTCCTTGTGGATGCTTCTCTTCTTATTGCTTCAACTGTTTCTGGATTTTGAATTTGATAGTCTATGTTTGTTTCCACTTCCATTGTAGCTTCTAGAACCTTGATAATCTCTGCCATGGAAGGCCTTCTTGTGTAATCACTTTGCAAGCACCAAATTGCAATTCTCATTATCTCCACAGCTTCTTACTTATTCTCAATGCTAGGTTCGCACTACAAGAAATTACACTTTTTATAACGCAAAAAATTATCATGAAAAAATCATTTTTTGCTGCTGAAAAGATAATATGACGAATTTTTATCGTCAAATAGAATGTAACGGTAGGTGCGTAACATAAAAATTTACGTGACAATTTAGTTATTTGTTACCGTAAGTATATTTTTTGTGTCGAAAATGATTGTCGTCATCTTTATTTCTTACTTTTCATGACAAAAATTATGTCACAAATAAAATTATATTTCGTTACATTATATTGTTTATCGTCACAAAAAGTTGGCATTTTTTATGACAAATTTAAAATTCGTCACGAAATTAAACATTTTTAATGACGAAACTCTGCTTCTAGTTAAAACCATTAAGTATTAGTTACGTAATTATCGTTACAAATAAATATAATTTTCGTCATAAAATAGTTAATATCGTCATTAAATATAATACTTTAAGTGACGAAAAATGATTTCGTCATTAAATTAATGTATATTAATGATGAATATAAATAATCATATTATTTTACACATTAGTGACATAAATACAGCAAAAAATAATTGTCACAAAAAATAGTTTTAGTGACAATTTTTTATTGTCATCAAATTATATTTTTTTATTACAATATTAATATCGTAATTGTAAGTATTATATCGTCATCTATGAACTAAAAAGTCGATAAATTATGACAAATATACTTGTCATGTATGCGTTGTATTAAAAATGACACATTTTTAATTTAATGTTATACAATCAATTAAATTTCTAAAGAAAATCTAATATAAAGTATTTATTCAAATAAAATGTTAATTAAATAAAAACATACTATCTAATACAAAAAATTAAATTTGTATCCTAATCCAGAAATAAATTCTATTGAAACTTCAAAATTTGCATCTTATTCCTACAAAAAAAAATCATATATTAGATAAAAAAAAACTCAATCATATAACACCCTTAATCTATACATATACTACGGTTCCAAATATATTGCACGATTACTTGATTGTCTTAAACTACTCTTAAAATTGTTGCGAAATCCAGGAAATTATTTTCTTTTTATTCTTTCACTATATCCATCTGCCCTATAGCTATTTAGTCTTACTATTCATTCAATCAAAATACAAATGTTACTTAATTCTACCAAAATTTAGGCAGAGTTTCCTCCATTATGGCCTACCAACATAGAAAGGAAAATTTCAGAATTTTCTCTTCTATTTTTTTTTTCATTTCTAAGCTCACTCAAAATTCTACTCAAGGTGCTCTCTTAGTAAAGAAGATAATCTTAGTGCAATTCTATGTTAATGCAAGAAAGTGTAAGTGTTCTTATTCTTCTTCTTCTTCTTCTTCGTCTTCTTCTTCTTCTTCTTCTTTTCTAATTTGATTTAAATGGAAGATTATAATTTGTGTGTTGATAAAAGATTTATGGATGTTAATAGAAGGAGGAACAACTGTAATGAAAAGGAAAGAGAAAGAGGGAGAAAAATGAGCCAAGTGACGCTAGAAGAAAGAAGAGTAAAAGGTTGAAATTTTATGTGTTTTTGTGCAATTGACGTTAAATAGTATAATTTTATGTGTATGGATAATATATGTGTATTTGAGTCCAATTGTATTGATTGTTATTGTGGAAATGTTTGAACTGGGGAGATGCAATTTTTAGGAAAAACTCTGTCCAAATTCTGTCTGATCTTTACGGATTATTTTGGTTATAAGTTGAGTTTTAGAGTGCTAAATTGGATGATTTCAGTTGGATATGAAATCTAAGACATAGAACTAAATTTTTTCTATAAATAGCTATAGCTAAGTTTGCTTTAAGATGCTCAAACTTGAGTGCAAAATTAATGCACATGTTTTGTCCGAATAGTAGGAGCAGGTTCTGTTCCCAAAACCATTTTTAGACTTATAGTAGTCCAAATGTTGTGAATTAAAATTATACTTAAATAAGACATCTAGGAGAACAATTTTCATGAGAGAGTATGGTCAAATTATGTCTCCATAGTTTCCAAAAAAATTTAAAGTTGGGACACAATTATGTCCTTGGAAGTTGCTTTGAAATAGCCTATAATTTTAAGGCCATAACTCTTAGGATATAAATCCAAATGATATGAAATTGGTGCTATTAGAAAGCTAAAACATAGGGGAACGATTTTTTAGAAGATATTTTGCTAAAAATGATGTTTGCTAGCTCAAAATTGCAGCACAAGTTAGAGGTAGACTTTGACTCAGCACTATTGTGTTGAGTCGACACCTTTGCTTTTTGTTACGACTCAACACCTCTTGTGCCAACTCGGCACACCCCAAATCTACCTACTTTTGTCTTTTATTCAATATTTTTTATTCTAAAGTGTTTTGATGTATTTTCAAAGTATAGAATAGTTAAAAAGGAACCTACAAAAATTAAGAACAAGGTAAAACATTTAAAGGTGATTATAATATAAATACATTAGGAGTTTAAATATAAAAATTACATGAAATTAAATATTATATGTGTCATAGAGTACATGAAAATAAATATTGTGTGTGTCATTAAAATGGCATGAATTTGTGGATTACATGTGATAATACAAGTGAATGGATTTGTTAAATGACATTGAATACAATATAAATGTTTTATCGATGATACAATATATATAATACATGAAAATAACTATATAGCATATGATGATAATAATAAATGAATAGATAATTGCATGTTATAAGTTTATAAGATTTATGCTCATGTGTACATGAAGGGTTTATATGCTATAGATATATGAATGAAAGATGTCCAGTTTGATAAAAGTAAATGATTTATATGTGTCCTCGCACAAGTATAATTTATATATATGAATAGAGTACATGTAATAAACATATGTAAGGATACAGTGAAGAATTAAAGGAGATATAGTAGATACAGTTCAGTTGCCTACAAAATGTCTGAGTTGTTGATAGTTAGGCATGCCTATAGGGATATAGTTGCAGCTGTCGTAGTTCGACATGTGCATCATGTCCATAGTCTTGATGCCACTGGTGTCCATAGTTTCTCCCGAGACAATTATGCCTCTACAGTTTCGTTACTGAGTATTCATTATCCATAGTCGATACCCGAGTGGTATCCATAGCTCTTGTTATCCACATCTACAGATGATGTGCAGACAACTTATAGTGCAAAGTAAAGAAAAGTTACAATATAAAGATGAAAGATATATGAGCATATGAATATATGATAAATGGAAAGCTTATGTGATGACAGTATATGAATATTTGACGATAAATGTTAGAGCTCTATTAATGATAGTTAATTTGTGTTACATGACAGGACCAATAGGAATACATAGCCATATAGATATAAATGTTTGCATGTAAATAAAAGTATGTAAAATATATATGTATGCTTAAGTAAAAACGTGTATATAATACTTGCAAGCATAAAGGTAAAATGATTTGAAATGGTGTAAGCATAATATTATGTTTGATATGAACAAATGAATTTAGTTGAATATGAACAAGAAAATTGTCCGAATTGTATAAAGAAATCTTTATATGATTAACTGTAACAGATAGACGCATGACAGTAATTGCAGAAAATGAAATAGATGAATATTTCCATTTGCTTAAATTTTATATGTGGAATTAAATGTTGAATTTATGAATATGTACATGACCATATGTATGAGTTTATTTGACGACTTCTGTGAGATGTCCATTACATGTAAGTTCTCCACTAACCTATATGCTAAAAATCCGTGCAAGTACAGGATTTTAAGCATAGTATGGAGGACATTTCTCAAAGTCAAAGTCAACACATGCTAAGAGTAACGATTTTGTATAGTTTAAGGGTAAATTTATACCATTTTGTATAATTTAAGGATAAATTTGTACTATTTTGCATAGTTTAAAAGGTAAATTTTTACTTTCCAAGCCGATACAAATACATGTACGCTACATCGTACGTGGAACATTTTATTTGCCACGTTATATTTCATGTTCTTATTTGAAATTCCATTAAAGAAAAGGATAAATATGAACCATTATGGAAATTTGAGAATAAATTTGAACCTTGTTATATAGTTTGAGAGTGTGTGTGTGTATATATATATATATATATATAAAATCTCCGTCTTATAATTTTTGTCAATATTTTCTTTTTAGTATGTTCTAAAATATTGTCTATTTGCCCTTTTTTATATTATAGTTAATCTATAAATTATCTTTGATGTCTTTATTTAATATTATATTATTAATTGCAATTTAACTTTTTCATGTTATTTTATTAACTTTTATGTTTATAGTTTTAATAATATTTAATTACTCATCCTATATTTAGAAGGGATATTATAACAAAGTCATAGAAAATTTCTTATCTACTAATCATAATAATTACGATATCGTGAAATATAAAAATGGATAAAAACGTAGGAGGGAGGGAGCATGTTTACATATAATTTTCCAAAAAAAAAAGTAAAAACAACTTTTGGGTGAGGTCAAGACTTTTATGGAAAATTACATTGGCAGTTAACCTCGTGACGGATCCTAAGTCAGATTTTTTTTTTTTTTAAAAAATGGCAATAGTAATTTTGGGTCCTTGATAAATTCTTCCCAAAAAAATATATATATATATATAATACATAAAATATGTAGGTGAAAGTGCAAATTAATTATTTAGTAAATTAGTTAATATTATTGGGTAATTAAAATTGAAAAATAAGAAATATGTTGTGTTTAATTAGAAGAGTGCTCGATTAATTAATATGGCCATGTTTGTTTTCCCGTATAGTATACAGGATAGCATAAAATAATACAGACTAATACATTAGAGGGTGTTTGGCTAATTTTTCTAAAAAATAATACATGTATTATATAATACAACATTTAGTTTTTATCCTATGTACATAGTATAAAATAGTACACCCCTTCCCCCTGGGTTTATTTAATACGGTGTTTATCCTTATTTTTACTTTTTCTCATTTTATATAAATTATATTTTATTATTTTATTATCATTTTTATTTTGTGAATATATATTTTGTGTGTCATAATAGTTTATTAAATTTATTTAGTTTGAATATTATTATTATTATTATTAAATTCTTTTTTGCATGATTTTCTAGTTATGAGCCTGTTACATATTGGATTATGTCTAAAATAATAAAATAATAATAATTAAGGTTATTTATTTTGATTTGTTATGGGACTATGTATAAAATTATTAATTTTAACACATTTATTAATATATTTCAATTATATAATTGAATGTTATTAATTAAATTGCTTGTTTGATTGTTAATTTATCTACTATTATATATTTATATTTCAAGAAATTTTTGCACATTTTTAAAAAATTGTATTTTACAATTAATTTTTTTGTCTAAATTGATAATATTAAAAATAATTTAATTTTTCATATTTTTTAATTTTATTTAAAAACAATACAATATACTATTATATATCAAATACAATATAAAATAATACAAACTAATATAATATTATATCAAACACTGTATAATATAATACAAATTAATATTATACAGACTAATACTATACATGCTAATACTATACAGACTAATACTATACAGGCTAATACAATACAGCGAACCAAACGTGCCCTATATGTGTTAGTTTGTGTTAATTAAATTAAAATCAAAATTGAAAAAAATAAATATAGGATTTAATTAGATTAAATATATATGATAATTTAAATAGATTAATTAGTAGAGTGTTTAATTAAATGTGTAGTAATTTAAGTATGTTAATTAAAATTAAAAGGTAAAAAAATGGAGGAAATTATGAGTGGCCTTAACCCTAATTTTGGGTATAAAAAGAAAGAGATGAGTAAACAATAAGGGGAGGAGTTCGGCTGAGCAAAGAAAAAAAAAGAAGGAAAAAGAAAGAAAAAGAGAGAGCAAGAAGAGGGGGCTCTGGGCAGACCAAGACGAAGGAAAAAGAAAAAAGAAAAAGAAAGAAAAGAGAGAGCAAACACAGAGAACTGAGAACAAAAGAATAGAAATAAAAGAGAATAGGGAAGCAAAGAAAGACAAGGGCCAAAATCAAAGGAAAAGCAAAGAAAATAAAACAATAGAAGGGAAATAGAGAGGAGCAGCCAACGGGGAACACGCGCCGGCGGAAAAGAAGAAAAGAGAGGGAGAGTGGCGGAGCCTCCGCCGGCCAGTCACGGCGGCACACGGTCACACGCGCGACGGCGCCAAGTCCCCGGTGGCCGGACGCACCAGCCGGCACCCACCGGTCTCCACCACTCTCCGGGAAAGGAGAGATCGGAGGGATGGTGGCGCAACGTTCCGACGCGAATTCCGGCCAGATCCTACGACTTTCCGGCGCGTGGACACTGACGGCAAGCTCCCGGAAACGTGCTCTACTCTCCGGTGATGGAGGTGTCGGCCACCTCCGCCCCGTGGCGGCTCCGGCGAGGCACCGGCGGTGAGCCCCTTTTCCTCCTTTATTTTTATTAGTGTTATTATTATTATTATTTTTATTATTTAATATTCTGTATTATTTTTATTATTATTATTATTATAATATATTTACTTATTTTATGTCTATTATTATTATTATAATATATTTACTTATTTTATGTCTATTATTATTATTATTGTTTTATTTATTATTCTGTTTTTGTTGTTATTATTATTATTATTATTATTATTATTTATTATTTAATATTCTGTATTATTATTATTATTATTATTGATATGATATGATATTATTATTATTATTATTATTAATGTTATTGTATTATATTATCGTTATTATTATTTGTTTTATCATTTATTATTATTGTTATTATTATTATTATTATAGTTTGCTTTATCATTTGTTGTATTATTATTAGTATAAATATCATTTGTTATTTTATTTTATTATTATTGTTAGTATTGATTATTTTATTATTATTATTATTATTATTATTATTATTATTATTGTTGTTGTCCTCGTCCTCGTCGTCTTGTAAATGTTATTGTTATGATTAATGTTGGTATTATTATTGTTGTGTTATATTATTATTGTTATTATGGTTATTATAAATATTATCATTTTATGTTATTTTATATTATAATTATTATTGTTATTATTATTAGTACTAACATTACCGTGCAATTATTATTGTTATTATTATTATTTTTATTATTATTATTTTTTTTATTATTATTATCGCTATCTTATGTTATTGCCAATAACTTATTGGCACTGTTATTATTATTGTCATTATTACAATTATTATTGTTATTATCATTTTATTCCCTTATTATTATTTCATGTTTATTTATTTTACATTATTATTATTATTATTATTATTATCATTATTTTTACTATCATTAATTATTATAATTGTCAGTGTGTTTTACATTCCTTAATTCTCTCAATTTATTTCATTCAATTAATTATTTATTTATTCATTTATTTATCATTTAATTTAATTTAATCTATTATTAATCTATATTACTTTCTGTCTTGACAGCAATGCGAGGAGCATGTGGCCCACCTATGGAGTGTTCTAATAATTTACTTTGACTAAGTTCAGCTCTACACCAAAATTAAAAGCTTCAAAATTGATATTGTCTTAGTCTTTATATTTGTTGTATTAATAGCATTGTACTTGAAAGAAAAGACTGCTCCCTGGAGATAATACTTGTGGACGATACCTGTCCATGATGCTTAATGGAAAGAGAAATTGAGGTAATATATTATTTCTCTCATGGCTTTTCAAGTGACAAAGAAGATATGGATTTTGTCTGCTGTTATCCTGCTTTTAATAACCATGATAATAATCATGTCCGTGTTAGGGGCTTCGATTTTTGTTTACTTTTTACTGGGCGTTTTGGTCTTCATCTTGTTTGTTGTCTTATTGATCATCATAGTACGTTCAAGGAAGAGAAGAGACGAGCGAGACGAAGAGGAAGGTATGGAAGATAACTTGAATCAACTACCAGGAATGCCCAAGAGATTTACTTATAAAGAACTCCAAATAGCCACTGGGGATTTCAAGAATAAGCTTGGAGAAAGAGGCTTTGGGTCTGTGTTTTTGAATGAAGCCTGCAAACCGAAAAGAAAATTGCAGTGACGAAGTTGGAGCCTTTAGGACAAGGGAAAAGGGAATTCTTGGTTGAGGTGAACTCTATAGGAAGCATTCACCATAACAACTTGGTAAGGCTAATTGGCTTCTGTGCTGAAAAACAGCATAGGCTTTTAGTTTATGAGTTTATGTGCAATGGGTCCTTGGACAATTGGATTTTCCATAAATGTCAAGGACCACCTCTAGACTGGCAAACAAGAAGGAAATTCATCCTAGAAATAGCCAAGGGCTCGCCTATCTACGTGATAATTGTAGGCAGAGAATTTTGCATTTGGATATCAAACCCGAAAACATATTTTTGGATTCAAACCTACATGTTAAGATATCAGATTTCGGGTTGTCAAGGCTTATTAAAAGGGGTCAAAGTCAAGTGGATCCTACTACAATGAAAGGAACTCCTAGTTATATGGCTCCTGAATTGTTTCACTCTATCGTAACAGAGAAGGCAGATATTTATAGCTTTGGCCATGCTGTGCCTTTTTCATGAAAATGGGGAGCAAATGAATAAATTCCTCATGCTTAGACCTGTCTATGTTTTTCCTTCCGCAAACTACTTCCATCACGACTACGCCAAAGCTATAAATATCTGGCTTCTCTGTTACGAAAGAGTGAAACAATTCAAGAGCCATATAACCAGGAGTTCCTCTCATTGTAGTAGGATCCACTCGGCTTTGACCCCTTTCAATAAGCCTTGACAACCCGAAATCTGATATCTTAACATGTAGGCTTGAATCCAAAAATATGTTTTCTGGTTTGATATCCAAATGCAAAATTTTCTGCCTACAATCATCATGTAGATAGGCGAGCCCCTTGGCTATTTCTAGGATGATTTTCCTTCTTGTTTGCCAGTCTAGAGGTGGTCCTTGATGCTTATGGAAAATCCAATTGTCCAAGGACCCATTGCACATAAACTCAAAAACTAAAAGTCTATGCCGTTTTTCAGCACAGAAGCCAATTAGCCTTACCAAGTTGTTATGGTGAATGCTTCCTATAGAATTCACCTCAGCCAAGAATTACCTTTTCCCTTATCCTAAAGGCTCCAACTTCTTAACTGCAATTTTCTGTTCGGTTTGCAGGCTTCATTCGAAAACAGACCCAAAGCCTCCTTCTCCAAGCTTATTCTTGAAGTCCCCAGTGGCTATTTGGAGTTCTTTATAAGTAAATCTCTTAGGCATTCCTGGTAGTTGATTCAAGTTATCTTCCATACCTTCCTCTTCGTCTCGCTCGTCACCTATTCCTTGAACGTACTATGATGATCAATAAGACAACAAACAAGATAAAGACCAAAACAACTAGTAAAAAGTAAACAAAAATTGAAGCCCCTAACACGGACATGATTATTATCATGGTTATTAAAAGCAGTATAACAGCAGACAAAATTCATATCTTCTTTGTCACTTGAAAAGCCATGAGAAATCGATTTGCTAATCAAAGGAGGGAATATTGTTGTTATCTGTTCTCTAATCTCTATAGTTATACACGGCGAAATAATATATTACCTCAATTTCTCTTTCCATTATATGTCCTCAATAATACATTAAGCATCGTGGACAGGTATCGTCCACAAGTATTATCTCCAGGGAGCATAGTCTTTTCTCTCAAGTACAATGCTATTAATACAACAGATATGAAGACTAAGACGATATCAATTTTGAAACTTTTAGTTTTGGTGTAGAGCTGGACTTAGTCGGAGTAAATTATTGGCAAAGCCGGTAGGTGAGAAGAACGCGGTATTGCCTCTGACATGAACTACTATGCTTAAGTTAAACAGTAGTGGAAACTGGAAAAGGAAGCCGCTGCAACATTTTCGTAATTATATCTGTCTTTTTCCTACAATTTCAGCCCGACCTATGCCATGTTAACTGCCAATGTAATTTTCCATTCTTGACCTCACCCAAAAGTTCTTTTTACTGTTTTTTTTTTAGAAAATTATATGTAAACATGCTCCCTCCCTCCTACGTTTTTATCTATTTTTATATTTCACATATATTAAGATATCATAATTATTATGATTAGTAGTTAAGAAATTTTCTATAATTTTTTTATAATATCCCTTCTAAATATAGGATGAGCAATTAAATATTATTGAAACTATAAACATAAAAGTTAATAAAATAACATGAAAAAGTTAAATTGCATGATAAGATAATATTAAATAAAGACACCAAAGATAATTTATAGATTAACTATGATATAAAAAAAAAGGCAAATAAACAATATTTTAGAATATACTAAAAAGAAAATATTAACACGTGTAGATGCGTGATTGAATATATACAATATGTTTTTGTTTTAATTAATGGTGATCAAAAGGGAAAACATTTAATTGAATGCATCAAAATTGCCATAACTAAGTTATTTGATAAATATAGGGGGTGTTTGGCATTGCTTTTTGTAGACCAAAAAGCTGCTTTTTTGATAAAAAGCTGATTATAGGACAAAAATAAGTGTTTGGTAAATGCTGATTTTAGAAAAATTAATTTTCTGAAAAGTGAAAAAATCTGCTTTTCAGAGAAGCTGTAAATTGAAGCTTTTTAGAAAAGCTGATTTTCAGCTTTTAAGGACAGCAGATTTAATCTTTTTTTTAGACAAAAATATCATTTATTTTATTTTATAATGACCAATAAGTGGGAATTATTATTATTATTTAGTGAGATTTTGAATATAATATATTAAAATTTATATATATATATATCATTTTTTTATTTTTTTATTCTAAAAAGCTATTTTTAATTATATCATTTACCAAACAGTTGACCACTGTTTTTGATTTTATAAGTCATTTTAAATTTTATTTACCAAACAGCTATCTAATTTTCGATATACAGCTTTTTGAAATACAACTTTTTTCAATAGAAAAAACTGTTTTCATAAGTTTTGCCAAACTGGCCCATAAGAGAAAAATACAATTTGATTGTAGTTTTGGAGTTGATAGTCGATCAACCTCGATTTCAGTTAGATTCGACTATGAGAAAAGAGATATTTTCAAATAAAAAAAGGATAAAAGTTTTTTTGCCCTTGACTATTGGAATTACAGTGAAAATGTCTTCAAACTTTTTTTTTTGTCGATTTTTACCTCTTAACTTAGTTTTATAGTTAAAAAAATAGCTCACTATCAATAAAAAATTCAGCTGGCAAACGGGATTAACGATATCCAATCACGTTTCGACACGTATTAACTTTATTTTCTAGTCAAATTGCTCATTTCAACTCTATAAAAGGTTTTTTGCCCTCAAACTATGAAAAATTGTATGAAAATGCCTCAACTTTTGTTTTGGTCGATTATTATCCCTAAATCAAGTTGACACGTATAGATGCATGATTGATTGTTGTTAACTCCGTTTGGCAACTGAATTTTCTATGCAAAATGATTGCATTTTCCATCCATTTAATTCACTTCAGAGGTAAAAACCGACAAAAAAAATTGAGTATATTTTTACTCTATTTCCAATAGTTTAAGGATAAAAATCTCTTATCCCAATAAAGAATTAAGCATGCAAGAGTAGAAAATGGAATTTCAAGAAATAGAAAAAGTGAGTTGGACTTGTACTTAAATAAAGATGTGATTGATGATGAAAAGGAAAATTTTGACTTGTTAAAATGGTGGAAGTTGAATTCTGAGCAATTTTATATCATTTTTCGCATGACTAGAGATATCCTAAGGTTCCAATTTCTACAGTGGCTTAAGGTTCAAAGTTTGCATTCAGCACTGATGGAAGAATGCTCGATCCATTTAGGAGTTCAGTGATTCCTAAAATTGTAGAAACTTTGATATGCACGCAACATTGGCTTCGAGAATCTAATGAATACATAAAGATCGAAGAAGATTTAGATGTCATTGAGAAGCTTGAGAATGGTATGTGTTTTTTTTTATTTTTTAATATATTATATTAATGTAATTTTTTTATTCATTTTATAACTGTTCATTCAATTTATAGAGTTAAAAAAATTTAATCAAAACAAAGTTTAAACTAGTCAAGTGACATCATCAACTGCAGGAACACTGAAAAATTTGGAGAACATAACTATAGATTGAAAATTCAATTTGAGAAAGAAGTATATTTTCTCATATATCAAAACTGCAGTACAAAGGCTCATTATATACAACTCTTTTACAAGGAGATAACAACAAATTAGCATCCTAAACAATGGCTAATTACTATATTAAAGGGATTACAAATTGCCTATAATACAAAGTGACTTTCTCTAAATAGAAGATACGTTACTAAAATTAAGCTAGATCAAATCTTAACACTCCCCCTCAAGTTAGAGCATGAATATCAAGCATGTTCAACTTGGATGTCAGCTCTTTGAAAGTTCTTCCACTAAGAGCTTTTGTAAAGACGTCTACTAGTTGCAAGTGAGATGGAACAAATTTTGTGATAATTTGACCAGTTTGAATCTTTTCCCTTACAACATGGCAGTCAAGTTCTATGTGCTTTATACGTACACGGTACACTAGATTTGCTGCTACGTGAAGTGCAGCTTGATTATCACATAATAGCTTTGCTGGTCCTGTAGAGACTTGCATGTCATTGAGCAAGAATTTTAGCCAAGTTAATTCGCAAGTTGCAACTGCCATGGATCTGTATTCAGCTTCCGAAGATGACCTTGAAACAGTTTTCTGTTTCTTTGCCTTCCAAGAGATCAATGAATTTCCTAAGAACACACAATAGACCATTGTTGATCTTCTTGTCATGGGACAATTTGCCCAATTCGCATCACAATAAGCCTTTAAAGTAAAAGAGTTATTAGATGGGAACAATAGACCTAAACCAAGATTTCCTTTCAGATATTTAATAACTCGAAGAGCAGCATCCCAATGTGTTTTTCTTGGAGCTTGCATGAATTGACTTAGAATGTTAACTGAGTATGTAATGTCAGGTCTTGTTATTGTAAATCAATCGACCAACTAATCTCCTATAGCGAGCTGGATCAAGAAGAAGATTACCTTCATGATTTGTGAGCGTCATATTCATTTCCATAGGGAACTTTGAAGGTTGAGCACCTGAATAACCAACATCATCAATGATCTCTAAAGCATATTTTCGTTGAGAGATGACAATACCTGTTTTGGACCTTGCAATTTCTAACCCAAGAAAGTACTTAAGTATACCAAGATCTTTGATGTGAAATTGCTGATGAAGAAATTCCTTAAGATTGTGTATTGCATCTGCATCATTTACAGTAATCACCATGTCATCCACATAGATAAGAATCATAGTTGTAGAAGAGCCTTTGATTTTTACAAACAATGAATAATCTGAGTGAGATTGAATAAAACCAGCCTTCTTGATAGCACTTGAAAATTTTGCAAACTAATTTCGAGGTGCTTGTTTAAGCCCATAAAGAGATTTATGTAGTCGACATACAAGGTTCTCCCCCTGTCAACAAAGACCCGATGGAGGAGTCTAGTCACATCCATTTGATATAATGGCCAATTTTTTGCAGCAGCAACATCAAGCAAACGTAAAAAACTTGTTAATTTGGCTACTGGGGCAAATGTTTCAGTGTAATCTAGGCCTTCTTGTTGAGAAAAACCCTTCGCAACCAATCGGGCTTTGTAGCGTTCAATGTTGCCATTAGAATTATATTTGAGACGGTAGACCCACTTGCTACCAATTGGATGATGACCAGTAGGCAAAGGAACTAAGGACCATGTTTTTTGTGTAGTAAGAGCATCAAGTTCATGTTTTATAGCTTCTCTCCACTTTGAATCCAAAACAGCTTGAGCATAACAGGTTGGTTCGAAAACACTCGAAATGGTATCAACAAAGTGCTTATGGGTAAGTGACAAAGAATCATAAGAAATACAATCACTTAAAGGATATCGAGTACCTGATTTAGTTGAAGATGTTGGATTTGAAGGTGCAGTTGATGGTATTGTACTAGCTTGTCCACAATGACAATCTCAAAGGAGAACAGATGGCTACTTGACACGTTCACTTCATCGAATAGGAGGTGGATTAGGTTGTGGTGATGAAGAAGATGATGATATGCAAGAAGGGGATGGTGACAAGATGTTATTTTCTAAAGCTGAAGGAGACAAATTTGACACAAGTGGATTTGATTCATGGGTATAATCTGGTAACACAGGTGGGGATAGGTTATTTGATGATGTTTCAGAAGTAAGAAATGGAAAAACCGATTCATGAAAAATGACATCCCGGCTTGAAAAATATTGGTGAGTATGAAGATCATATAGGCGATAAGCCTTTTGACCAATAGGATAACCCATAAAGATGCATTTTCTAGCTCGTGAATCAAATTTATTTGAAGGGTGTAGATTTGTTGCATAACAAAGACATCCGAAAACTTTTAAATGGGAGTAATCTGGTAGCTTGTTATACAACAATTCATATGGAGATTTATTTTGTAAAATGGGAGTGGGAAGACGATTAATAAGATATGTTGCAGTAAGTAAACTATCCCCCCAAAATTGTAAAGGAAGATTAGCATCAAATTTCAAAGCTCTGCCAACATTTAAAAGATATCTATGTTTTCGTTCAATGACACCATTTTGCTGAGGTGTAGATGGACATGAGCTTTGAAATGAAATGCCCAAACTGGAGAGATAAGGCTTCATGGACACAAATTCTGCACCATTATCACATCTAATGCATTTAACTTGACAATTGAATTGGGTATTGACATAAGATATGAATGTTTTCAGCAACCCTCGTGTTTCTAATTTGAATTTCATTAAAAAAAATCCAACTAAAGCATATGAAATCATCTACTATAGTTAAAAAATAGTGTGCCCCAGTATGAGTTGCAGTGCGAAAAGGTCCCCAAATATCACAATGAATAAGATCAAAAGAATGTAAAGTTTGAATAGAACTTGAAGCAAAAGGTAAACGAGTTTGCTTTGCCAAAGGGCAAGTTTCACATAAATGTTGAAAATCAGATACAAATGAAGGAATAATATTGCTTAAAAACTTGGAAGATGCTTTGGAGGGATGACCTAATCTCTTGTGCCGGGTAATGCTAGTAGTTAAGTCAACATGATGAGTGATTGGAAGAGATATCAATGCAGACTTTATTGAAGGAACAAAATAGTACAATCCATTAAGCTGCTTCCCCAAACCAATCATCTTCTTCGAAGCTAGGTCCTGCAATATACAAAAAGTGGGAAAAAATTGAATTGAACAATTCAAGACAGCTGTAAGTTGGCTTACTGACAGCAAATTAACATGAAAAAATGGTGCACATAATATATCTTTAATATGCAGATGATTTGTGGAACCAATTCCAGTTACTTTAGAATGAGATCCATTGGGCAAAGCATTGCGAAGATAAAGGAGTGAAATTGATTATGGAAGTGGCTATGTGATTTATTGCACCGCTGTCAATAATCCAGTGATTTAAGTCTATCTTTTGTGTGCTAAAAGATGAGCAGAAAGGTGTAAAAATACCTGTGTAATTTGCACGAGTAGGATTTTTACCATTCTTAAAGAAAGCTTTTATTTGAGCAAGCTCCTCAGGAGTAAAATAGAGAGACTGATCAGTTGATGTCTTTACTGTGTCCATGTGTGTTTCGTTACTGGTTTGGTGTGCAACAGGTTTTCGACTTCGATTTAGAGGTTGAACATTTCTTCCATGAAATTTGTGACCGACAGGAAAACCATTTAAGTAGTAACAACGATCCACAGTATCATTTGTGCCTTCACAATAATTGCAGAGAAGAGATTTTTTTAATCCTTGTGACTTTTGTGATTTGGAATAAGAAGATGACCCTTGTCTGGTTTGTCTTTGAGCATCTGATTGCAATTCTTTAGAGTTATCATGAGTTTTGACGTTCATGGCATGAACAATATCAGTTCCCTTGGCCTCTGTAAGTCCTCGCTGCTTTTCTTCCTCACAAAGAAGTGCATATGCCTTTTTTACTGTTGGTAGAGGCTGCATTAACATGATCTGTCCTCTTACAACAGAGTAAGTTTCATTTAAACCGATCAAAAATTGCCCCAACTTAATCTTTTCTTCTCTTTCTTTTAAATCCTTTTATCCGCTGCATGTGCATGTGATTGAGGAGCTGCAAGTGGTTTACTCATCCCACAACATTTTTATCTTTGTAAAATAGGAGAAAATGGAATCTTGATTTTGTTTCAATTCAACAATAGATCTTTGAATTTGATAATAATGAGAAAAATGCTCTTGAAGATCTGTCTAAATTTCTGATGGTGTCTCTGCATGAAGAACGTTGTTTGCAAGTTCTTGGCTTAAGGAGTTCAAGATCCAGTAAAGAACCATATCATTGTAATGCTCCCATAAAGTGTATTTTGGATCATCTTCATTAGGTGTCTGAATAGTTCCTTTGATGAATCCTAGTTTATTTTTGGCACTAAGACTCACCAACATAGATCTCTTCCACATAGCGTAATTGGTTCCATCTAAAACTTTTGAGATGAGAACCATGCCTGGATGATCAGAGGCATGAAGGAAAAGAGGATCAGATGGGTTAATAACAGATGTAGACATAGTATGATTAGAGATTTTTGAACTCTTTTGAAAAGATGTGTCTTTTGATAAATGATTACTGTTGTTATCACTATCAGTAGTAGTATCATCCATAAAATTTGCGAAAGTGTGTTTATAGAGCTAATAGGATCATATGCTCTGATACCATGAAAATTCAATTTGAGAAAGAAGTATGTTTTCTCATATATCAAAACTGCAGTACAAAGGCTGACTATATACAGCTCTTTTACAAGGAGATAACAACAAATTAGCATCCTAAACAATGGCTAATTACTATATTAAAGGGATTACAAATTGCCTATCATACAGAGTGACTTTCTCTAAATATAAGATATGTTACTAAAATTAAGCTAGATCAAATCTTAACATAGATGATAATTGAGTACTTAATATTATGGTAATTTTAATTAAGGACAATTTAAATGCTATTTAATTTTCTACTTATTAATATCATATTTTATTATTTCTCATAATTTATATAAAATAGGTGGTTCGTAAAGTAATTAAAGATCTAAGATAGTAGCATTACATGGATAATTCAATTCTAATGTTGTTATTAATTAAAGATCAACAATGTTGTTATTAGTTTGTCGAAATTTTAATGGTGAACATGTTAGTTTTCATATTATTGTTTAATTAAATATTACTTATATGTTAATTGGGTATTTTTCATATTATATGGTGAATATTTTAATAGGTATTTATATGTTAATTAGGTATTTAATAGTTTTCATATTGTTGTTTAATTAGATATTAATTAAAAAAAATTCAAGTAATTTGGATGGGCACGTTTGGGGTTTGAAAAGTTTCGGGTTATTCAGTTTGGGGCCCTACTATATGTTAGGGTCTGTTCAGGTAATAGTTTTAATGAAATTTTGGATTTCGGGTTACTTGGATTCGATTCGGATTGATCTGAATCCGACCGATGAATACCCCGTACCAACTTATGACATGTTAACTACCAATCATAAAAGTCTTAACCTCACCCAAGAGTTCTTTTTACTTTTTATTTTGGAAAATTTTATATATATATATACACACACACATCCAACCTCCCTCCTGTAATTTTGTCTATTTTTATTTTTCACATATACTTATATTACAGTTATTATGGTTAGTAGACAAAATATTTTTTATGACTTTTCTCTAATATCCATTCTAAATATAGTATGAGTAATTAAATATTATTAAAACTATAAATATAATAATTAATAAAATAATATAAAAAATTTAAGGGTTAATTACAAATTTGGGTTTGAATTTTAATGTGTTTTTTATAGTTTGCACCGAATTTTGGAAGCTTATAATGTCAGGCCTCATCTTTGGGTTCTTTTTCAATTGAGGGACTTCGTTAACAAATCCATTAAGTATTAATGGTTTTGCTAATTGAGTATTAATATGGGTCCCACCTGTGCCAAATAAGATGCCAACTCAGCCATCTCCTCCTCTTTCTTCTTCTTCCGGCATAAACCTCCTCGATCTTCTTCAATCTTCAAAAACAAAATCCCTTCTATTTTTGTTCCTGAATTATGTTTTAAACTCGTTTTATATGATCTATCAAAGTCGTTCTTGCTCTTAAATCGACATTGATGGCCGCAAAGATTTTTGTTGGATAAAAAAACAAGAGGAAGGCAAAGAGAGAATTGTTGTTTCGTGTGGATTTCTTTACATATGCTTTGATGGGTTTTATGGCGGTTGGATTGTATGCTCAAATTGTTTCATGCGATTTCTCAAAGAGAATATAATTCAAGTTTGATTAAACTTCAAGCCGTGATTTACATGATGATAATTATTATTATTATTATTATTTTACA
Source organism: Excoecaria cochinchinensis (assembly GCA_947683425.1). Taxonomy (NCBI): domain Eukaryota; kingdom Viridiplantae; phylum Streptophyta; class Magnoliopsida; order Malpighiales; family Euphorbiaceae; genus Excoecaria; species Excoecaria cochinchinensis. The sequence continues at coordinate 11,720,361 of CANTUQ010000050.1, forward strand.
TTTTCTTTTCCTAAGCTCAATTTAGCAGATGATTTATGTACCATTGCGAAGCATGAACTGGAATTCAAAGATGGTTTGATTGTTGTTGTGGTCATGTTTCATTTAATTGCATGCTAATTAGTTTCATTTAGTCGCAAAAAGTCCACTCGATGAAGTTAGGACCTGGTTGGACGGCGAGAGTCGTCTGGCATCAGTGTGCGAAACTGGCTGCCACCACCCACCAAAGCACTTATGTCCTCGTACGCAGCACTAGCATCTCCAACTGTCGCATTCACCGTGGCAGATCCCGTCACGCCAGCAAACTCACACTTTATCGCGCTGCCAGTTTCGCACACCGTCGAGTGCACCAATAAGTCACCAGCCTTCGACGTAGCCTTTCGAAGCCACAGCATCGCCCTCCGATGCCCCTTCACCAAATCTGATACAACTCATCCATCATCGACTGGTCATTCCCTCCGGTGCCAACAAATAACAAACAGTAGCCATGGCTAAGGAAAGAGAGAGGAGGAGAAAAAGAGGAAGAAGATGTTGAGTTGGCATCCTACTGGACATGAGTGAGACTCCACATTTAATCTAACTCAACAATTCCGTTAGTATTTAACGAGTTTATTGACGGAGTCTCTCAATTCAAAATGAACCCAAAGATAGGGCCTAACATTGTAGACTTCCAAAGTTCAATGCAAATATTGAACTATAATTTAGGCCCAAATTTGTAATTAATTCAAAATTTAAATTACAATTACTAAGATAACATTAAATAAAGTTACAACAATGTAATTGCTATCGATCTTAAAAGGAATCTTTCGATTAGAATGGTTCGCTTGTCCTCTATTTGAGACCACAATTAATTTTATTCTATTTTTTTTCTTTTCAGTTTTCCATTTGGTTCCCCAGAATTTATGATTTCATTTGTAGGTTACTACTAACTCCATTCGAACATATGCATTGCTTGGGTGCATCCGATAAATTTCGCAATTGACAGTACCTTTCCTTTTCGTTTCAATTGAAAAAAAATTATGATTTTTATAAATCTAATCTTAATTCTATGTGTGCTTGAACATATGGTGCTTGATGATTAATTCTTTTGCTTGTTATTCTTTCTTTTTCACTAAATTGGTATTCCTTTTTCTGAATTCTACATTCATAGTCTTCATATTGATATATGTTAATAAATATTAATTTTGAAATTGCACTATGTGTTCATTGGAATCATGATAGGACACATCCATGCTCTTTTATTTTATTTTTTTAATCTAATTGTTCATGGATAAATTGCCTATATTGGTTAATTTGCATAAAACTGATTTGTGAACCCTATCAGTGAATGAAAATTTTCAAATTCTTAGTAAAATAATAAGGCCAAACTTAAGTCAACATCAACTTAAAGTCCAAATGTATTACATGAAATTAGTAAATAATAATGAAAATTTGCCTTAGTGCTCAACCTTGCAAGTGATGGTTATTTGGTTTAGAGGAGACAAGAATTGGCTTCATGACTTTAGGCATAAAGCATTTGACAAATGTCTTAGCCTAATATCATGTTAGTGAAGTTAATAATTAATAATATCCATAATTATTTGGGCCTGGTTATACTATTATCCCATTTTAAGGTTCAATTTGCGATAAAGGTCTAGATCCAATGGACCATCATTTAATGGGCAATCTAATCGAACTGACAAGGTCATATCCCGCCAATCCACTAATAGACACTTTTGGCCATACTATTTCAAAATACCTAACATTAATATTCAACTATATATGAATAAATCTCAAATATACACTATATATATAGCTCAAACATAAATGAGCCAAGTATTGAACTCTTTCAAACCTTTTCTCTCTAAGTTTACTAACTTGAACTTCGGAATGCTGACACATGGTCTAACCAAGCTTTTCCTGCTTATAGGTTTAACTTATCTTAGTGATCCAAACGGATTCTTCCACCTAGGCTCATACATTTCTGATCATTCAAGAGTGGTCATTTGGTGTTTTTATTGAGAAGCCATGAAAGAGTCACATAAATAATTGAGGCACCTCAAATCGATGATGAAAGAAGGGTAAGGTCGATTGTAAGAAGAGAACAGCCTCATAAATCCACCTTGCCTACAAACTTTTTATCTATGTTTGATGAAAAAGAATTCATGGCAAAGCAGATTCTACCCCAATCACAATGAAAGATTTGAAAACAATCTTAAGAGCCTTTAGGCAAAACTACTTGAAAATATAACGCAATTAATTCGAAAGCGCAGATAGCCTCAAACTTCAATGAGAGATCTGGAGGTAGAGAGTGAAAGTAGAGAAGATAAAGAAAGGCAAAGGAACAAGCGAATTATGATTCAGGAACAAGATGAAAAGAACAAATCAGGTACCTGATCAAATATGCATGAGGTTGGCCCTAGAGAAAAAGGGAAAGAGAAAGTATTCCCAACCTAGAGTTAAAGTCACACCTTCAGCACATATGACCTGGCCTACACGTTAAGACAATCTCCCATTCTCTCTTTAGGAAATATATAACAATATATATGCAAAGGAGCGTATTGAAGACTCCATAGCAGACAAGAATGAAAAGTGGTCTTCAACAGATAAAGATGTTTGGATTAGGGCATCTTAAAAAGCCCCTATTAATAGCAACACTGTCTCCCCATTCTGTCAAGAGATTATAGAAGCCGAGTTGTCGAGCAGATTTAAGGAGATCAAGATGCCCAAATACACAGACAAAATTGATCCAAAATGCCACCTGTCTGAGTATTTGACACGGATCAAAATGTATTCTTTCGACGATCAGATTTTTTGTCGAGTGTTTCCCATAACCACAACACTTGTTGGAGATGCTTTAAACTAGTTTAATCAGAATCGACCACTTCCTTCAAATAGATATGAGACTTATTCACGAAAAAGTTCATAGTCTAAAGCAAACAACTTGTGTAATTTGGTATAAGGACTTGATAAATTTTGAGGGATTATGTAGAAAGATTTCAAATTTTGGCATCTGAGATAAAGAACCTTCATGCAAAGATAACAAGCGTGAGGAATTTTTTGTTGTTCGAATCCACTACCATTCAGCCATAGATAAATTTTTCAAATCTAATGGATAGAGCCAATCAGTACATCAAATGTTGCAGACAAAAAGTAGTCGATCAAATAGGGAGGAAGAAGCATGAAAAGCCCTAAAAAAGCAAGCATATTAAAAAAAACTCAAGTAAGCAGAAGGAAATTAAGCAAGAAAGGTTTGATCACCATGTTAACAATCCAGCTGGAAACCACACTCAATTCCTCCCCCGCTAAATTTTGATATGAATTAAAGAAAAACATAAGAAGGTAAACTAGCCAAAAAAAAGATATTCAATCGGACATATTCAAAGAGGGATACAAGCAAATATTGTGAGTGTCACAAAGAAGTTTACCATACAACTAACAAGCGCAATTCCTTGAAATAGGAAATTGAAGACTCTTGCAAAAACAATCCTTAAAAAGATCTATAGGACAACCACAGAAAAGTCCATGTAAGACTTCTAATGCAAGGAATCGATCAAATTCTGAAGATGAGGAAAGAAGAAAACCAAAAGATGTTGATCAACAGAAGTACAAGGCAAGAATATAACATGCTTGTTAGGGGATCATCATATGAGAAAGATTTTTTCAAAAGGAAAAGCAGAGGAAAAGGCATAGGCTTCTCAGTAAAATCCGAAAAGTTACCACCTATTACAATATCCCCTGAAGATGCTAGTAACTTGAAGTTCCCTCATGAAGATGCCTTAGTAATACAAGCCACGATCAATAATTTTCTTGTGAAATGAATCTTAATGAAAGTGCAATAACATCCTCAGTTTAGATGCTTACAAAAATATGAATCTTCCGATTGGAGAATTGAAGCCAAATATCACCCTATTGATCATGATCGACAATGCCACCGTTCTTGTAATGGGAAATGAGCTTTGCATACAATGCAATTTTTGGAAGACCATTGCTCTTCCAAAATAAAACAGTCACTAGCATAAGATACATAGTAATGAAAGTGTCCACAGAGTCAAGAGCAGTGATCCTAAGAGGAAATCAAAAAGCCTTTAAGGAAGCTTACGTGACAATGATTAAGGAAGAAAAATAAGCCTAAGTAATAAAGCCAAGTATATAAAAAGAAGAAGAGGCCGAAAGGCTAGGTATGAATCCTGAAGGAGATCTAATCACAAAGGAGATGTCTAAGGGAAAAGAAATCAAGATTTGATCGAATATGAAAGAGAAAGTTGAGAAAGAGATTATGCAAGTATTGATGATAAATCAAGCCTCTTTTGCATGGAAACAAGAAGACATCTCGAGATTACACCTGAGTCATCACACATAAGGTAAATGTTGATCCAAATCATCCTCCTGTTAAACAAAAATTAAGAAGACATACTTCCGACTGGAAAAAGTTTATTTTAGAAGAGGTTGATCGGCTTTTGATGGTAGGAACTATCAGAGAAGCCAATTACCCTGATTGACTTGCAAATATAGTCCTAGTGAATAAGAAGAATGAAAAACTTAGAATGTGCATGATTCCACTTTGCCCTAATAGTTATCCATTGCCTAACATCGATCAATTTATAGATGCCACAGTTTGCCATGTGATCTACTCCTTACTTGATGCCTAAGCCGACTATCATCAGATTTTAATGTGGTTGTTGGACCAAGAAAAGAATAGCTTCAAGGCTATAGAAAACCTTTGGTGCGGTACAGTGAACACCAAGTCAATCTTGATTATAGAAATCTTTCCTTGCTCGAAAGATGCGTTTGATATTATCCTATCTAGGAGGAGAGAGGGGATAGCATTTGCCAAATATGAATGATCCAAGAAATGAATCTGCATTTTCATATTCAAGTATTATTGTAACCCATCCAATGCATTTTCATATTCAAGTATTATTGTAACCTATCCAATCTATGTTGAGGTAACAAACATGAAGTGAATTCAGGATTTTAGAATTGGATTTCTTGCCAGGATCTTCAAACTTGATTATTTTGTTAATACTCTCTTCATTCCATAGGTACAGGACTAGTTTCCATTTTTATTATCTAAGAAAAACATAATGCTCAACCCAAGAAAACAATGACCACAAATTCAATTTTTTTTTTTTTCTGAAGCTCTAACACAAACTCTGTTATAAATGTTGCCAACTTAAATTTCCATGCTCCCTTCAATGATCTTTAATGTATAATATGAAGGTTGATGTCATTTCCAATATACAACCCTAACTATTCTTTGCATAACCACATACAATTTTATGTAGAAACAAATGAAATTCATCTTCCATCCATTCAATATATTTCTAGCATGAAATCCATGACTTGAAATCTTTGATCACTTGTCAGATTTTCCTACAGGGTTAAAAAAAAGGTACAACAAATACATGAAATTTATATATATTCGAAAATAACGCATAGTGCGGAACTCCATGACTTATAAAAATGAAAGGCATCTAGTCCTTTCCAAAATCGGCATTGTAGTGTGAACTGGATTCGAGTTTCTTTGCCTCATTAAGCTTCCTTACAGCCTACACCAAGATCAAATACAAAACTAGTAAGCGCACTATTCAATTACAAATTGTCTTTTGTCCCACACCAAAAGCAAAACAGAACAACAAAATTTTCAGATTAAGACTTTAAGAGTCGAAACCTAAAATTACCTTCATAAAGTCTTCATGGATGACATAATCACGTTCTGCACGAATTGCTGACATTCCAGCCTCTGTGCAAACGTTGCGTAAATCAGCTCCATTGAAACCCTAAGATAGTTGCAACAATTATTTTTTTAAAAGAAGAAAAACCATTAATTTCAGATATAAAATGAGCAGAGCCACCTTTTCATTTACCTCAGCAAGTTTAACCACAGCCTCATAATCAATCTCCCCATGCTTGGCAATGCCAGCAGCATGGATCTTAAGTATTTCCATTCTTGATTGTTCATTCGGCAATGGAATCTCTATCTTCCTGTCTAATCGACCTGGACGTAAGAGCGCAGGGTCTAGAACATCAGGTCTGTTTGTTGCCATTATCATTTTAACCTGCAGTAGAAAAACAGATGATATTATGATTTTTACATGTCACAGTTATAGCATAGGTGGTATGCAGAGCCCAATTGTTGAAGAACATGTTAACATGTGCATAAACATACATAAGAGAGAGAGAGAGAGAGAGAGAGAGAATAGAAGAGAGGCAAGCGAGAAAAAAATCACATTAGTTAAGAGTTAAAGCTTTTAGAAATTCAATTCTCTGACATTATAACCCAAGTGCACACATTTCAGCAGTCTAATTTCATTTTTCAAGTGTTATGCAAAAAGCACCAAAGTATTATACTGAACCATCAGCAACTTCAGATGCAAACCCCAACCTCTTTATGCTCACCAGTAAACTAGCTCAAAGCCTATTGCTTCAGATAACAACTACACTTACAAAAATATTCCTATTGAAATTCGACCAGATGGATAACGCTATGATGCCTGAGCAAGGGCAGGGATTGACTGAAAGCTTGCCGATCATTTAGCAAACTAATTGTAAATCAATTTTACTTCAGGCCTTTCCATTGATCCTGCTAGTGCAATGGCGTTCAATTACAATCTTAAATGTGTTGGAAGGAGGATCTTATTGGAACCTTGGTTGGCAATGCCAACTCCATGCATGTCCATGTGAAGATGGTAAATATTGAGAGAAAGTATTAAAACCTTCCAAAAGATGATTCTTTATAAAAGAAAAAAAAAATCCAAATGCTTGCATGTGCATGAATCTACAGTTTGTACATTTAAAGTACCTTGCCAAGCTGATCAAAACCATCAAGCTGATTAAGTAACTCCATCAGAGTTCTTTGAATCTCACGATCTGCACTTGTCCCCTCACTAAAACGCCGTCCACCAATGGCATCAATCTCATCCATAAAAATGATGCAAGGCTAGAAAAACAAAAGTATATTTAAACACCAGACATCATGAATCTCCAAGGGAAAACCAAATCCAAAAACTGCACATTCTTACTTGGTGATCACGGGCATATCCAAACATTTCTCGTATCAACCTAGCACTTTCTCCAATGTATTTGTCAATGATAGCACTTGAAACAACCTTCATCCAGAGAAAAAGAGATAATGTCAAGAAGAGCAAATTGCAAATAAAAGAATGGAGTTAAGGCTCAACAGGAAGAAATTATTTGACCTTTAAAAAGTTGGCATCTATGTTGCTTGCAATAGCCCTAGCTAACAATGTCTTCCCAGTACCAGGTGGTCCATAAAGAAGAACACCCTGAATAGATTGGTAACAATGTTTTGAGAAGAAAATTAACTAACTTCATCAAAACGCAACAAATGACTGCTGCTAAGTTATCCACTGCATAAAGTGAACAAATTTGAAAGAAATAAAAAAGGACCGGGAGGCAGGGAAGAGCCACAAAATCACCTTGGGAGGTTTAATGCCCACTCGAAGGAAAAGTTCAGGGTTCATGAGAGGTAGCTCAATGGACTCCCTCAATTCTCTAATTTGGTCAGACAAACCACCCACAGCAGAGTAGCTAACATTTCCAGGATCCTCATGCAACATGTTATATACAACAGGATCTACCTGTCATTGCAAGGGGCACACACTATTTGACATCATGCAAGATGTGGCAATAAAATAAGTAAAGACAGTTAACAGTAACAAGGACTTTTCCATCTCTGTCCTGCTCCAAAGAAAGAAGCGAAACAACTTACTTCACGTGGTAGAGATCGCATGATTGTAAGTGTAGTCATATCGAGAACTACTCTAGTTCCAGCAGTCAGCTTTTCCTTGTCCACTTTGCTGCGGCAACCAACCACATAACGGGGGCCACTGCTTGCTTTAACAATTACTGAAATGTAGAAGCAACCATTACTCTATCACCATCAGCTAACTTTTAAAGATACATGGGACAAAACACAAAGAAGGTGGCAGTAGAGATGAGATATGGAATCAAAGAGTAAAAATTAAAATTCTTGCAATTAAAGCGCTAGACGAGACTTTGTTATTAGCAACCAAAAAAGGGGTAGACAATATTTTAGGCAATTAAGAACGATATTACATGCAGAATCAACTTGTTCTTGAGTACCATTACTCAAACAAGAAATGCTGCCAGAGCAACGCATGTAATGAAGAGTCTAGCCTTAAAGAAATTGTGCAAGAATTTGTAGCAATATAGGAGATTTAGATAAAGAATTTACGGCGTTCATTATCAAGAGGTCGAAGAACTTCTCCTATGATCTGCCCAACACTTTGAAGTGATTTCAAATCGTCCTCTGTCTTGTTGAACTCTTTCTTTGCAGATCTCAAGTTTTCCCTCACTACAAGAATGCAAGTACATCACCACTTTTATCAGCTCGATAATCGAATGTCAAACAATTTAAGTACAATAACTTTCAGACAATGTCCCACAACTTATGTGTTTAATCATTGATGACCAGGAGCGCATTCATAATCACAAGAACAAAAAGAAAAGAAATACAACTGTAACCTGTGTTCAAATAGTTACAACCATACAAGTCTAAGAAATGCATAGGTAGAGAATCCCTAAAAGTTATCAAATTACCAGCAAACCTAAAAAGCGTATAGAATTTTAGCTTCAAAAATTTATTAACCTTACCAACAAAAAGAAATGAAAAGAATGAGAAACTTTTTAAATTTGTAGATTAATAATTCCACAATCCAGCAAATTAAGAAAAATTGCTACGATGAAATAAAGTAGCTTAACTATATCAAACAATTCAAATCGAGCACAAGAAAAATGAATGGTAAAAACTAAAAGTATTCAGTTTATAGGAAAATTAAAGCTGTAGTGGAGCTCTATAAGATCAATAAAGAACTATGAACAGACCAGATCGTACTCTAGACTCCAGTTCCTTGTGCTGGAGTAACTTTTTCCGATACTCTGCCACCGCATTGCGACGTCGCACTGCATCTTCTCCTTCAGTGCTCATCTTTCAATTTCGCAGCAGATAATTGTATTCTCCTCGACTTTCTTTAACCTCTGCTAGTCAGCTGGATATTGATAATGCAAAGCGAAAAATAAACGAAAACCCAACGAATCTCAATTACTAGCAATAGAACTAGAGGAACTTCCTCTATTAGAAGATAATTATAAAAACGAAGTAAAACCTAAACTTCAAAGTATGAATTGAAAATCCTAGAAAGCTTTATCTGTGATTCTTCACAACAATTGAGAAAAATTTCAGAGAGACGGCAAGAGTTGGGCGAAAAATGAACGGAGAGAGAGAGAGAGAGGCGGCAAAGAAAGATCACCGCAGTGACGCCGGGAATCGGAGGAAGAGCTTCCGGAGGTGCAAGGCAAGGTGAACAAAGATCTGATTGTGGAATCGAATCAGAGAGAAGGGCAGGCGTTGTGTAGTTGAAAACTTGAAATTTCCGACCCAAAGTAAGCACCGAAGCTGAAAACTTGAGAGTTGGGTCAGGCAGGATATGGATACCGATTCGTTTTCTTACCGGACCCTTTGATATCCAAGCGGATCCTTCTGTATTTGTTAAGAACTTATCTAACGGTTGTTATTTATTTATTCTTTTATAAATATTCGATTAGTTATTTTAATAGATAAGTTTTGAAAAGAAAAATTAATTAACTCTAATTTTATAATAATCAATATTTATTAAAACATACAAGTTAATTTACTTTATTTTTGTAATAAAAATGTTCATGTAAAGAATCTTTAATCATATTGCTTGCTACAACAGGATACACAAATACATAACCAAAATAATTATAAAAAAGGTAATGATCTCTTCATAAAATATATATACGAATACAACATTTATCCATGAATTGTACAAAATTTAATACAAGATGTCTACATAGGAATACAAACATTTCCTTTCATGGATATACTAATACAACATTCATACATGAATTGTACAAAATTTAATTCTAGATGTCTACATAGGAATACAAACATTCCCTTTCATGAATATACCTTTAAGGGTGTGTAACTCCTACCCTAACTATAGAATGGGTCTCAAACCTACTAACCCAAAACGTACTGACCCTAAGTGTAAATTTGAATTTTAATCAACAATAATTTATTTGGTTCGATAATAAATTTAAATAGGTGGTCTCCTTTATTGTTCTGTAGAGTTGTCGTAGTTACGACCAATCAATTTAAAAGTAAAATAATCTAACAGTCGATAGAAACCAGATGATCTATTTTATTGTTCTGTAGAACCGTTTGAGTTACGATCAATCAATTTAGAATTCAAGTAATCCAACAACAGATAGAAACTAAATGATCTATTTTGTTGTCCAGTATAGTTGTCAGAGCTGCGACGAATCAATTTAGAAGTCAAGTAAACCAACAATGCGTAGAAATCTTTGTAAGAAATATAAGCTATCCTCAAAACAACACAACACCATACAGCGAAAAAGACCCACCCAAGAGGTTGGATAAGTTGCATCAAAAGTAAAACTGCGGCCAGTGTTCCAAATAAGAGGCTTAAGTTGTCAATAACGACAGAGAATTTGGAGTTTCGGATGCATAGAACAACGGCTGTCCACAAAAATATGGCGTATATTATTATAGCCACAAAGAATGCAACCACAATGGCACTCTCCATGTCAATTTTTGTTGACTGGTAGTAGATTTGTAAATGACTGCAAAATGTATTAATTATGAAAAATAGTATTCCATGCTTTGCAAAGATTAATAGTGTTTCCTTGTCTCTTGTGCTGCAAAAAAAAATAATAGAGTTTAGATTAATTCCCTCATATTTAAGGAAAAAGAAAAAGAAAAAACAAATGCAATCCCAATAAATATTGGTGGAAAATAAATTGTTCTAAGGTATCATTTTGTAGTTGTAGCAAACTATTTTTTAAAGCCCAATAAATATTGGTAAAATGTGAAATTTTTACTCTAAGGTTTACATAATGTCGCATTTAATGTTTCGCAATTGCAGTAAATTTGCCTTAACTGGTACTATTTGCTGGTGTGGCAATAGATCTCATTTTTAGCCAATCACTCATAATCATGTGTCATCTTTTACTATTTTTTTTACTGACGTGCCAGTGAGGCCCACTCATGCCCAAAAACCATTACTGCATATCACTCTTCTTCTCATTGGGATAAAGATTTGACTATGATTTTTTAAAAAATTATTTACAAAAGTAAGGTAGTTTTAAAAGTAATTTAAGGAATAGGGATGAGTCAGAAGCTGCAACTGACACCTGCGGCTTCTGACCGTGAGATCCACACTTTATGTCACTTTTTCTTTACTGATGCCGTAGCTGACAATTGCGGCATCAATATATATATATATATATATATATATATAGGGGCAGCATATATAAAAAGCTACCTGTTGTCCCTTGTTTTTTTTAAAAAAATAATTTAGTAATAAATAATAATATTATATTAATATTATTTATTAGAATAGAGATAAAATAAAGTAGGAAATATATTTATTAAATATAATAAAATAATTATGATATAATAATATTTAAATAATATAGGAAATAAAACTCTATTTTTTAATTATCAGTTATAAATTTTACATAAATATTAAAAAAAAATTCATAAGATTTTAATATTTTTCTTTTATTTTTATTTTTTATTTTTTCTATATATAATAAATTTAGATGGATACGAAAGTTATTTTTATTTTTTGTGCATAATAAATAATATTAATATAATAATATTATTTATTATTAAATTATTATTTTTTTTTAAAAAAACAAGGGGCAACAGGCAAGCACTTGATGCCGCCTGCTGCCCCTTTATATATATATATATTGATGCCGCAGTAAAGAAAAAAGTGACCCAAAGTGTGGGTCTTACGGTTAGAAGCTGCAGGTATCAGATGCGGCTTCTGACTCACCCCTATTTTTTGAATTACTTTTAAAATTGTCATACTTTTGTAAATAATTTTTTAAAAAATCCTAGTCAAATTTTTGTCCACTTCTCACTCTTCCCTCTTTGTGATGGTGTAGAATTAATTGTTACAAATTTTTTTTGGAAGATTTCATTATTTTTAATATTAAATTGGTTTAAAAGAATATTAGTTACTTGTGAAAAAAAAATTAAGAAGTTTTGTAAAAATTTTAGACATATGTATAATATTTATATTATTTAATATAATTTTTTGAAGGTTTTATTCAATTATTGAATAATAACATGACATTTCAATTTATTTTATTGTAATAAAATGTAATAGTAAATGAAAGCAATAAGGAGAGACCGTCGGAGAGAGAGGAAAGAGGATAGGTGACAAGTGGCATAGAGTAAGTGGTTGACAATGAATTCTTCTGGCACATTATCACAAAAAGAGAGGACTGAGGAGTAGAGTATTAGGCGGCAATGGGTGATTGGGTACGAGTGAGCCCACTACCTACCACATCGACAAAGAAAATAATAAAATATGGCTTGTGGCGATGAGTAATTTGATGAAAATAGATCTTACTACTGTATCAGCAAATGGTATTAGTCAAATTTAACATTCTTTTTAACCATGAGCAAAATTGTTCAAACTTTGAAATATTAAGGGCAAAATTATATAAAATTAAATATTATAGTAAAAATTGTATATTTTGTCAAATTTTAATAAATATTTTTTGCACCTTTGACCTTTTATTTTTGATAAATTCGAAAATAATCCAAATTGAGAGAATTTTTAAGAGATCGGACCTTTGGTAGATAATGTGAGCATTCTCATTTGTATACAAGTATCTTTAGAGAAAAAAAGGCAATTTTATTCCATTTGCCTTAATATTTAAAATTTTTAAAATTAAAAAAAATAATTAAAAATTTTAAAATTAGAATTTTATCCATAAAATTTCATTCTTTTAAAAAGAACATTACTATTAGCCCCCTTAAATTTTTATATTATATTATTCTCCATAAAATTTTATTTTTTAAAAAAATTAGTACTGATTCCAACAATCATATATAATTTCATTATAACTATTATATATTTACTTACAAAATATTATTACGTTCACTTCAAAATAGAATTTTCATGTAAAAGAATATTTTAAATTTATTTTTTGCCTTTGAATATTACTTATTCCATTCCTTTTTATCTGTTACTTTTAAATAAAATTCAAATATTATTTATTTATAACTTTTAGATTTTTAATATAATTTAATTTTATCTTTTTAATTTAATTTATTTTTTAAATCCAAAAAAAGTGATAAATAATAAGAAATGGATAGAGTAATTTTTAATTCCGCTCCCCAATTAAAGTTGGTCACTAAACTCTGTTTTTTTCATCAGGGATGAGCAAATTTCAGCTAAAACCCAACCAAATAGATGGATTTTGTTGTTGTTAGAGCTAAGCAACGGTCGGTTCGGTTTGATAACCGAACCAAATTAAAATAATTAAAAATTGAAGCATTAATATTTGAACAAATCGAACCAAAATTATATGATAATTGAATTCAAACCGAACCGAAATTTTAAGTTTATAATTAAAAAAATATGTTTAAAAATTATACAAAATTACAAATCATAAAACTAAAATAAAAATATAAAAATTGAAAAATGTACTTATATAATTTGAGTTCAAACTCCTTGAACTAGATCAAAAAATACAAAAATAAAGTTTATTTATGTAAAAATCAGGAAAAATAACATATATTAATAATTATTCGGTCAGTTTCAGATTTTTCGATTTTTGTCTATCAAAATCGAACCGAACTGAAATAAGTGAATTTGGTGAAATTATGAAACCAAAACCAAACTGAAAAATTGAACCAATTTAAAAAAATCAATCAATTTAATTCGATTTTTCAGTTTGAAAGAAAGTTTGCTCATCCCTAAATTTGATACAGCTATTCGGTTATTTGGTTTTGTTTAAAAATTCCCCCAAAAATAGTTTATAAGAGTTCAGTTCGATTTTGGGACCGAAACGACATAATAGTGTAGCTATAAACTATGTCGTTTGTATTTCAAGCCCTTCCTTTCTTTCTTCTCCATCGATCTGAAACGGTCAAAAAATACAGCAATCCCTAAATTTCCTCTCCGATCGGTGGTGAGCTGCTCTGGCATCTCGATCTTGGCTTCCGCTCTCTAGCAACTTGTAGCCGTTGACTCCAATTGGTGAAAAGGTACTGTGTTTTTACTCTGGCTTTTTCACCTCTCATATCTATTTTTTTTTCTTCAAATTGGTGCTGGGCGGCTGGTGATGGAGATTTGTTGTTTGGTTTAAGGAAGTGGAGTTTTGGATTTGGTTAAATCGGTAATCTGATCTTGTTGCTCACAGTTGACTATTCAGAATATTATCTTATAGGTATATAATTCATAATCCTACTAATTTAACTAAAATATTTTAAAAATAAATTAGATTAGGGAAAAGCCATGGTTTAACCTAATACTTGCAGTGCTTTACAGAGTGCTTCGGTTCTTGAAGAAGCTCTGTTTCTTTTTCCCAAGCCTATGTATTCTAAACCGAATTGGGGGATAACCGAATCCAACCAAATTATTTGGTTCGATCGGTTTGAATTTTTGCATATAGTTCGGGTTTCAATTCGGTTCAGTTAGTGAATCGAACCCGCCCCTATTTCTAATGGTGTTGGAAGGTATGGAACTGTAAGGTGAAGAAAGAAACTTTGTGCAATGAACAATAACAAAAGCTAAAAACAATTCTAGTAATTGAACCAAATTGGATATGTGCAATGAACAATGACAAAAGCTAAGCAAGATTCATATGAGCAATGAACAATAACAAAAGCTAAAAACAACTCTAATCTAACCAGAAAAGAAGAATTAATACTGACATTTGAATGGCTGAACTTGAAAAGTTGTTGAGCTGATCACTCATCTTTTTGCAGTTTCTTTTTTAAATTAAAATCGATCTTTTCTTTTGTGGCAGTGTATGAGATAGAGAGAGAAATAATGGTGAAATGGATGATTCGGAAATCTCCTTTATATAAGCAGACCTTCTACTCTTGTTTCTTTTCGACGTATCTTTGAAAGCTTGCATAATGTTATACGATACGTCTCGCAAACGATGAAGATATTCCAAGGAAAGTTCCATGGGCAACAGGCAAAGGCCCCACCAGGCCACCATCATCTCTTTGACATTCTTGAACTCTTAGACTACACAGGCGTATTTAATTTTGATAAATTTATCCACATTTGTCAATTTTAAAAGTAAAAAGAGACTTAAAGAAAATTCTATGCCATAGTTTAATAAACAAATCAATTTTTGAATTGTAATTTTGAAGGGTTTAAAAAAAAAAAACAGTCAATCCAATTGGACTTTTTTTATGCTAAAATTTCAAGTTTCAAGTGATAAAATAGAATGATTAGACATCTTAAGTTTGAATCTCGAATATGAAATAGATTTAAATGTTTCTATAGATATACTCAGTATAAATTTAAATTAATCATATCAAAATATTTTAAATACTAAATTATTGTAAAAAAAACTTATGTAAACATATCTAGTTATTTAAACTTATTACAAATTTATAAGTTACATTTAGAGCTGTAAGTGTAAAAAGCTTACAGTTTAACACTTAAAACTCTAGTTATTTTTCAAATTAAAATCAAAAGTTCTGCTAAAAACTCCATCAAAAATTAATGGAATAATTCAGAAAATTTCATGAAATATTTTGTTTTAGATTTGAATGAATTTTTTAATAGAATTTTTGATTTGAAATATAACTAAATATTAAATTGAAAATTAAACTAAAAGATGAATGAAAGTTTAAATGTAAATTTGTAACTTACCCATTAAGCATAAAAATTGGAACTACAATAAAAACGAAACACTGAATGTCAAGCAAGCCCATCTTATTGTCGTGCGATTTTCTTTTGTCTCATTATAATATTCTTAAGAAAATATATTTACGTGGACATAAAGAACGTCCCGTTTCATTATTACGAGGAACGTCCCGTATTTTGAGAAGGTAGAGCATGTTCACACTTTAACTCGGATAGTTGGGTCTACACGTCCAGTAAAATTTGAAAATTTACAATTTTGGGTATTTTAAAAATTAAATATTATTATTATTTTAGAATTTTGAGATAACAGTTCTTTTAAAAATTCAGAATAATTCGAGTAGATTTTTCAGTTTTTTCTGTACTAAATAATAAAATATAAAATAATTCGATATTTTAGATAATTTAATATTTTTAAAAATTTATAAAATAAATAAATACACAATAATAAATAAAAATATAATTAAAATATTTTAATAAGTATAATTTAAATTTAAGTTAAAGTACAAAATTTGAAAATTAAAATTTGACTATCTCTCTAAATTATATATGCCTGGATTTAAAATTTTGAGCAATATTTTAAAAAATATAATAAAAAATAAGATAATTAAACCACAAAAAATTCTAAACATTCAATTTAAAAATTTACATGAATATAATAATTACCTGATTCAAATTTTTTGTTTTCTTAGTTGATACTTCTCCAATCAAAAATATAGTTGATCTTAACCAATTTTGGTAACAAATAATAATTTCCGTTGTAATCGGGATTAAATAGCTTCTAAACTTTTCTAAAGTTCTCACCTTACCAATGAATTTTCTTTGTTTTTTTTTTATCTCAAATAATTATTTTTAATATTTTAAAAAACTATCGATTATTTAAATTCAAATTTTAATTTTCTTCTAAAACTCAAAATAAAAAAAAAATCCCTCCTAGAAACTTTCAAGTTTAATTTTTGATTCTCTTTAAAAAATATTAATTTTTAATTTTTTATTATTTTTAAATATATAACTAAAATTTCATTATATATAATAATCCTATTTAATTAAATTATTAATTTACAAACTCATATAGGTATTGTACCAAAAATAGATGAATGTTAGTTAAGTGACACTAAAAGTAAATGAAATTAATTGGTAAAATAATTATATACTAATATAGTTACATTAATTGAAAATTTTTCATTATATATAATAATAACTATATATGATTATGTTATTAATATATACATACTCAATTACTTATATAGGTGTTGTGCTAAAAAATAGATGAGTACTAGTTGATTTATACTAAAAGTAAATAAAATTAATTAGTAAGGTAATTATATATTCAGATAATTACATTAATTGTAAAATTTCATTATATATCATAATTGTATATAACCACATTGTTAATTTACATACTCAATTACCGAATATATATATATATATATATGAAAAAAATAGATGAGTACTGATTGATTGACACTACAAGTAAATAAAATTAATTAGGTAATATGATTATATATTCATATAATTACATTAATTGGTAAAATTTCATTATATATAATAACTATATATAATTATATTATTAATTTACATACTCATATAGGTAATGTGCCAAAAATAAATAAGTACTAGTTGAGTGATATTAAAAGTAAATAAAAATAATTGGTAAAGTGATTAGGTGATAAATTGTTTAGTTTACATAACTATATAGATATTTGTGCAAAAAAAAAAAAATGTATTAGTTGAATGACACTAACATTAAATTAAATTAAACACAAATTGTTTTAGTTACTTATTTATATTTATATAAATATAATAATTATTATAATAATTAAATTATCTTATTAGTAATTAAAATATTCAATTTAATTTATTAACTAATTATGATCTTAATTTTGTACATTAAAATATTTAATACAATAGTTTATTAATATTATATATAATAACTAATAAATATCGATTTTTTTGGTGCAATTTAGTTTCATAATAGTTCAGTACAGTTCGATTCCATTATCGATCCGATTTCAAATAAAATATCCAGATCCGTTTTAAATAAAATCAACGGTACAATTCGGTTCGGTTTTAATAAAAAATCTAACGATACAATTCAATTTTAGATCTTTTTTTTTGTACTTTGGTTCGGTAAAAAAAAATTAAGATCAGTGTACACCCCTTTCTGCTATTCTCCCCATTAAAAAAATCAAAATAAAAATTTTATTATGCCGTTCCACTCTACCAGTAATATTATATATTTGCACAGCCTGATTATCGAAATTAGAATCATAATATCCAATATTTACGTTTGTGAAATATATATATAGTCATCTATTTCAAATAAATATAGAAAAAATTACATATTTATGTATTTTGTTATTTTATTTTTAGTAGTTATTTATTTATTTATAATCTTTTGGACTCACATATTTTTATTTTATACCGATTTAAATATTAAAGCTGAATTATATGTAGGATTGTATGGTATTCTTAACACACGTAGTGAAAGATAAAAAAAATAATTCAAAAATAAATTTATTTGTGTTTAAAATTTATTCTATAGTTTAAAAACTAGATTAAAGCATTCTTGTTTAAAAAATTTCCTATATATATATATATTTATATATGAGTTGCATGTAATTCTTACTCTTTGAAATTCCAGTGTGGACTGTCCTCTGTCCACTTTAAATGGTGATTACATGTAATTTTCAAGCAGACATTTTTATTTATTTATTTTTTCTTTTCAACGTATTCTGGAAAGCTTACTGGCGCGTATTTCTAAAATTATACGAGACGTCTTGAAAACAATAAGAATGTTCCAAGGAAGTTCCCCGTCTCTAAGACACACAGGCAAAGGCCCCACCAGGAAAGAAATCAATTTTTGAACATTGGAATTTTGAAGGCTTTAATAAACAAATATATCCATTCAGTCCAATTGTAGGTTTTTTATATTAAAACCTAAAATTTACTATCAAGTTTCAACAGATAAAATGGAATGATGCAATTTTCTTTTAATTATACATCTTAAATTTAAAATTTAAATATGCAACATGTTTAAATATTTTTTTTAAAATTTACATGTAAATATTAATTTGAAAATTAAATTAAAACATGAATGAAGTTTAAATGTAAATTTATAACTAACACTTAATGTAAATAAGCATAAGAATTAAAACTACAATAAAGACGAAACAATGAATGTGAAGCAACTCACTATCATATGATTGTCATATGATTTTATTTGGTCTCATTATAATTCTTAAGAATATTGGACATAAAGAACGGGACGTCGACCCGTTTTGTTATTATTATGAGGAACGTCCCGTATTTTAGGGTTAATTTCGTCGGTGGTGATCGAATTTTGGGCCTTATAACCAAATGGTTATAATAAAATAATTTGTAACACAAAAATCATCAAATTTTTATTTTATTTCAATTAAAATAAAAATAACTAAAAAATTATTTTTTTGTTACCGGAAAGCTAAACAAATATGTCAAATCATCAGTAATATTCTAAAACGCACCCAGTCAGCATGCTATGTAACTTGCGTACATGGAGAAATTGACGCATCAATAAATATATGTGTCAGCAATTTTTTTTCTTTATTGTACAGGTTGGTATAACATGTGTACTTACTGATATGTAAATTTTTCCATGTAAACGGGTTACATGACATACTAATTGGGTGTATTATAAAAGATAACTGATAAAGTGACATATTTGCATGATTATCTAGTGACGAAAAATTAAATTTTCAATTATTTTTATCTTAATTGAAATAAAATAAAAATTTGATAACTTTTATATTATAAATTATTTTATTATTATTATTTGGTTATAAGCTCTAAAATTCGATAACCATAAATAAAATTAACGTCGTATTTTGAGAAGGAAGAGCATGTTCTCACTTTACCTCTGATTGATGCGGTGTACACGGTCCGGGAAAATTTGCTCCTATTATTTTAAAATGGCCAAATAAATAAATCATTCCTCCAACTTGATCTCGTTTTTCATTTTAATATCCTAATTTAACAAAGTACATAATAAATATCTGAACTCAAAAAAACACAAATATATATAAATCATTATGAATGATATATATGTGTATAATACACGCTCAATAGAGCACGTTACGGCAATTACATTCTTTTTCTTCTTCCATTTTCCTTTTTTTTTTTTCTCTTTCTCCTTTTAACTCTACTGTGCAAATCCTTTTTCTCTCTTATGCTCCGTCGGCCAATCACTGAGAAGGCTACCAGTTCATCCTTGAATTCGAGATTCAGTAAGCAAAATTCATTTTTATCCTGTAATAAGGAACACAAGAAATTAGGACTTTTATGATCCATAGAACACTAGAATATGCACCTCTCTGTTGATGAACCAAGGCCCAGAGTTGCCTAAATCATGGTAGAGGTAAGACTACATACCAAAATAAATAAAGTGTGGTATTGATGTAGACCAACAGATTAACACCACAACCAGCTTCATTAAGATGAAGGAAGCAACAAGTGCTTCAGGAACCAAATGACACTGAAAGGAAGAACAAATTCAAGCCATACAAAATCATAGGAAAATAATGATGGACATGAACAAAACTTAATTCTCCTCCGATGGCTTTCAATTAATTAAATTGTATCTCATTTATGAAGATCAAAATAATAGCTCCTCAAATTAGGTTAAAAAAAGAACAAATTAACAGTACTTTCATGGCTACCAAGAAGCTCCATAGCATGAACAAAACAAGAATAAATGCCCATCAATTTCAGCTCCTTTATTGCTGCCATAGCCACTGAAAGTTAGTCTTCTCCAAGAGCGAGTTGTTTCGGCTTCAAAAGTTAAGATTGGAAATTAAAAATTGAAAAATCCCAAATCAGAGCAGCTCAATTTAAAATATCTGAACAATTTTTTTTTTTCTGAAACATAAGAGTAAAAGAAGAAAAAAGTTACAATCTCAAATTCATAGATCTACTTCTTTTTTTCTTCACCCTCCATCTTCTCTTCCACCACCCCTCATACCCAAAGCCCTACCTTTCCTTCTCTCTCTCCTCTTCAATCTCCAAAATCAGACTCAAAAAAATGGATTTCCAGATAGAACGAAAGAGGGAGAATTGGAAGGGAAGTCGAGATCGATAGGGGAGAAAGGTCACGGAGTCAGAGGAAGGTGGCGGAGTTGAAATTGGCAGCAGAGTTGAGTCGACGTTTTAAGAGAGAACGAGATGGAAGAGAGAGTAAAAAATTTAAAGGGGGAAAGTTGATTTTGTGGGTTGAAATACGTGGTAATATTCTATTGGACATATTGTCACGTTATTGCATGTGAAATTCTGGCGTTTTCGTCTCTATAGGTCTTGTTCAATACGAGTTAAAATATATAATTTTAGTTGAGTTCATCTATTTTTTATGTCATTGACTTAGTTGAGGTGTCAAAATAAAAATCGATGCTAAGTTGGAGTGTAAATTGTTGGAGTGTAAATTTATATATTTGGTCTTTTAAAATTTTAGATATTTTAAAAATTAAATATTATTATTATTTTAAAAATTTTGGATAATTTGGAATAATTCAATTTGATTTTTTAGTTCTTTCAGTGCTAAATAATAAAATACAAGATAATTGTTATAAATAAAAGTAAAATAAAAGCGGAAAATAGAGAGAGAATGAATGAGAATAATATATTCTCTGATCATCTTATTGTGTATCTTGCAGTAGCTCACAATTAGCCTATTTATAGGCATAAAATTCTAGTAGTAGAATTTGATTAGGAATATAATACTAATAGACTTAGAGTCTAATTAGGAATTAAGATGGTCATCCAAAATAGGAATATTCTAATATTCCACAACACTTCCCCTTAGATGACTATACACTATGAACATGCCTCGTTAAAACCTTGCTAAGAAAAACCCAGTGGGACAAAAACTTAGCGAAGGAAAAAGAGTACAATATTCATATGTATTTCCCCTCAAAAATGAATGAATCACACTAAATCTTTCAATTGACGCATTCCAATATTGTGCACATGCTTCTTAAAAACTGAACTTAGTAAGGTCTTTGTGAACAAATCTGCTGGATCGTCACTTGAACAAACTTTGCAAACATCAATTTGTCCTTCCTTCATAAGTTCATGAGTGTAAAAGAACTTTGGTGAAATATACTTGGTTCTATCTCATTTGATATAGCCACTTTTGAGTTGTGAAATATATGCTGCATTATCTTCGTGCAATTTTGTTGGCTTGTTCTCTACCACTAACCCACTTGCTCCTTTAATGTGTTGGGTCATGAATCTCAACCACACATATTCACGACTTGCTTCATGAATGGCTAATATTTCTGAATGATTTGAGGAAATAGCTGTGATTGTTTGCTTCATAGATCGCCAAAAAATAGCAGTGTCACCATGTATGAACACATAACCTATTTGTGACCGAGCTTTATGAGGATCTGATAGATATCTAGTATCAGCATAACCTGCCAATTCTGACTTTACTTCTTTTGGAAAAAATAAACCCATGTCAGAAGTGCCACGAAGATAACGTAAAACATGTTTTACACCATTCCAATGTCTTCAAGTTGGTGCAGAACTAAATCTTGCTAGCAAATTAACTGCAAAAGCGATATCTGGTCTAGTGCTATTTGCAAGATATAAAAGTGCACATATTGCACTAAGATATGGTACTTCAGGACCAAAAATATCTTCGTTATCTTCTTGTGGTCGAAAAGGATCTTTCTTTACATCAAGAGAACGAACAACTATTGGAATACTTAATAAATAGGACTTATCCATATATAATTGTTTCAAGATTGTCTCAACATAGGCTTTTTGATGCACAAGAATTCCTTTAATCAAATATTCTGTCGTAGTAGAAATCTCTTCTGGAGTCTCCACTATATTTAATTCATAAGCATAAACTGCAACTATAACAAATTTAGAGTTTATCTTCTTGATAAAAAACTTATGGACAAATGGAATTATTCCCATATCCACTTTTCACTAAAAGATCTGTCACGCTTCTGGCGGACGTTAAATTCGTGGACAATATTGTAAAATATCTTGCATGGACAATGGCTGTTTTCCTTTTAATAAGCCATGCTATCAATTTTAAGGGGTAACGGACATTCATAATCATGGGATTCATAGTTCATACTTCCCTTTGAATGTCCATTAATACGTAATGTACCTTATTAAAACCTACTAGGAAAAAAAACCCTGTGGGATAAAAACCTAGTAAAGGTAAAAAGAGTACACATCATAAGTTGCCTCATTAAAAACCTTAACAGGAAAACCCAATGGGAAAAACCTTAATTAAGGAAAAAAGAGTACAACGTATATTTTTCTTCCCCTTATAACAATATCAGTACACAATTTTAAACTTGTGTAAATGAAATCCTGATATGTCATATCATAAGATTTTTTGTCTAAAAATGAGGCACATATCTTCCAGATATGTTAGCCATATATCTTCTGGATATAGTATTCATGAACTGAAAAATAACAACTAAAACTTATTTTTCAAAATTACATATTGTATCTTTACAAGCATGTACAAGTTCATCTCCACATCTTTCATTTATTTAAGATGGAGAATTTATAAAACTTAATGATATGATAATACGTACAATAGGCACGTGATAAATATACTTTCATATCATATAATGGATAAGTTATCCATTCTCAAATGATTTTCTTAACCATTCTTATTTTTCTCTTAATTATCAGCCACTTCTGGTGGTGAAAATTAGTAATATAATAATAATACTTATCATTTCTTGAAAATACCATTTCTATGGCTATAATTTTATATTGCTTCATTCTCTTCAGGGAATGAAACAAATGCAGTAAAATAATTTTCATGACACGTATACAACATAATCATATGATAACTATTATAAAAGAATGCATTTAGTAATTTAATTCAAATATTTCTAAAACAATACTTAAAAATAAATGAAAATAATAGGAATTTTTTTTTTTTAAATGATTATACAGAGAACTATAATCTTTAAAACAATATGTAATTTTAAGTAACAATTTGACAATTACCTTATAATGCATGATTACATAATACATCAATAGCAATAATATATGATCAAAAAAATATGTTGTCTCTAGTGACTTTACAACCATTGGGGTATTCAATGGAAAATCATTTTTAAACATGTAATTATTTTATCAAAAATTATATTTTCAATCAAATAGTATTCGATCTTCAGGTCGGTACAAAATTTTAATTTTCAATATCTGTTAAAATATTTCAAACTCTTCAAGAGCCAATAACAATCAAAATCATAAATAAATTATGATAATATGCAACATTATAATACTTCAAAATCATACACATAAAATTTAATACATATTTGTATTAAACAAAATTTTTCAAAAATATCTATATATGCTTCAGGCATGATAAATCCTTCAGGGATTTTTATGTAATAATTTCATTATCAAACAGGCAAATAGTATCAATTATTTACATATTAACATATTGCCAGATTGATAAATACTTTAAAATTATTGCATATTTATTATAAGAAAATATATCTTTTCATCATAAATGACAATTTATTGTAATAAATGTCATAAAATAAGTTATTATTTATGACTTCATTGTACATTGCATGAATATGTATGCAATTGGCATAATATTTTCCAATATTTGAACTACAGGTCCAAAAATGCATATTATAGAATTGAATGCAATAACCATCTGTATTTTTCAACATATTTAATTTCAGGATTCTCACTATGTTGAAAACATCAACATCAGAATATTATCGACAACTTTATCTTTTTCAGTTCCTTTCAATGACATAACATATTGAGATCTCTTATTTAATTTCAAGTCCTTGAACCACTTCCGGGGTCTTGAAATTAGTTATGTCATATGTCTCTTCAGAAGCACATGCCTCCATAATATGACCATATTGATTTATTTGCTCCTTGTTATTCAAATATTTTAATTTTATTTGGAACCAAATAATTTACCTTACAAGGTAAATTGTCCTACTGGGACATTACTTTGAATTGGAGCATTTGCAGCCGATACACATGAGATTCAATAGATCTTTACATACTAACAAATACATTAGTATCATAATTTGAACTTTAGGTTCATGATATGAGGATCTAAATTATACGTAATGTATTTATTAATTTATTTTTCAGCTGCTTACTTCCCCCTGATATTATGAAAACTATTTAATCAAAATGCAATTTTTAACTAAAAATTGCAATAGAGGAATTTAATAATCTCTATTGGCATAATGCATATAAGTATTGCTTCAAGCAATAATATCCCTATATAAAAATAGGAGTATTGTTGTTCTCTTAAAAATATCTAGCAATTGATCAGAGGCATTTAATAAATAATTTTGCTAGACATTTGAGTATAAATATGTATATCGGGCTTATAACAATCATTTACCCGCAATATATGATCATTAGTATTATCAAGAAAAATGTCTTGATCGCATAATCTGGAAGTTGTGCACTTAATTTGAATAATCTCACAAACTACAGGTTGTGAGTTGATAATAAACACACATGTTACCATTTTATCGATGCATCTCTCAAAAATCATAAAAGATTTGAGTGGTTAACATGGTGGATAGTGGGCCCACATATATTATCTTTATTCATTACAGAATGAAGGGAATGCAATCCCTTTATTAGCTAGTGATATTTTAATAATATTTTTTGAGAACAAGTATCTTATGAGAATTTTCTTAAATTGAATTAAAAAAACTTCTGGTTCTCTAATATATATGAATTCTCAATAATTTATGCATTATAATTGATCCGGTATGGTCAAACCGGTCATGCCAAGTAATCAATTGTCATTCAATTAGTAAACTTCAGGTTCACTATTTTTATTATATCAAATATTTATGTCAATTGATAGACAACAATTTTCTTAATGTTAATATCAATCAGTTAGTAAACTTCGAGTTTACTAATATTTGTATTTATCAATAAACTTCAATTTTACTGATATTAGTATCAATTAATTAGTAAACTTCAGGTTACTAATATTTGTATAACAGTTAGTAAACTTCAGGTTACTAATATTTTTATTTGTTAGTGAGATCAAATAATTTTCAAAAATATTTTTCGATACAAATATTGTCATATATATATATTTCAATATTCTAATATCAATCTCAAAGCGATATTCATTTCAGCGAATATCTTTTACAAATCAATTAATTTCTTTGAGAAATATTGAAAAATAATATATTTCATAACAAATTATATGTTAGCCGGGTTGTCATAAACCACCGACTTCCAATAATCAATTGAGACTATCGTGCTGATAACGTGTTATAAATAAAAGTAAAATAAAAGCGAAAAATAGAGAGAGAATGAATGAGAATAATATATTCTCTGATCATCTTATTGTGTATCTTGCAGTAGCTCACAATTAGCCTATTTATAGGCATAAAATTCTAGTAGTAGAATTTGATTAGGAATATAATACTAATAGACTTAGAGTCTAATTAGGAATTAAGATGGTCATCCAAAATAGGAATATTCTAATATTCCACAACAATAATCCTATATTTTGGATAATCCAATATTTTTAAAAATTTGCAAAATCAATAAATACATACAATAATAAATAAAAATGCAATAATAAAGTAAAAAACCCAACTTCAGTTCTCCTATTGCCATTTCCCGATTTTCTTTCTGTCAAAAATCAAAATCCCTAAAATCCCACACCCATTCTGCTCTTGAATTGCTCCCTATCGCCACCGCGTCTCTCACCACCGATCACAGTCGCGTCTCTCCATCAGCTAGCGCCACCAGAGGTAAGCATGGTCTTTCTTTTTCTTGCCATTTTTCGTATTTCACTTGCTGGTTAAGTTGTTAACTCTTTAGAAATTCTTAACTCTGTGGATTTTTCTTTTTTCCTTGAAATAAAAATCTAAGGAATATATATATATTAGTATACTACCGTTGGCTTTGTTGATGTATCATTCTCTGCTGACTTTAATCTTTTCCTCAAGATTTGAATGATTTTCTCCTTACGTTTTGCTGCTCTGTTAACTGGGGAGAGATGTTTTGCTATTCTCCACGCCAGCTTGGTTTTTGTGGCTCTCTGCAGATTTTGATAATATTAGGATATTGATTTGATTTAAGCAAGCAGTTGGGTTTGAATTTGAAACAAAATAAAGAGACTCGATGACAGAAATTTGTCAAATTCTTGTAAATTATATATAGTTTATCAAAACAACTTAACTAGTTTTATAAATTAAATTCATATATCCCTGCTTAATTGTAATATATATATATATATATATATATATATATATATATATATATAATACGGGAAGAGATAATTAATTAAAACTTAAAAGTGTGAAGTTTTGGATTGGTGTTGTCATTTTCTGCACCTAATTCATTGAACTGTAAAACTTAGACAACATTAATATGTATATGAAATTAAGAGATGGATAATGGCCAAATAAATGGTCAACCAGATTTGTGGGTTAGACTATATATTGGCCAAATAAATGGTCAACCAGTAGCCTTTAATGTCAATTTTTCAAGTCCAGGATTAGCATGTGCTCCTTCACTATCCTTTTTATTATTTGGTTCTGATATTGTTTTTTATAATATATAATTAGGTTGTTCGTGAAAAAAATTGAAGACCGAAGTATGGCTACTTCCATGAATTTTGATGTTTATTGTTATTAAGTATTATATAATAGGGATTTTAAGTTTTAAGAATTTTATAATTTTTAGTTTATTGTAATTTTTATATGTTTTATGATAGTAAAATGTTATATTAGTTTAATAGGATTTTAAATTTTATTTTATTTAATGTAGTTTTCGGATGTTATTAGTTTTAGGTTGTTAATTAACTTTAATTATATTTTATTTTGTTATATATATATATATATATATATATATATATATATATATATAGTTTTCGGGTTTTTAGGGTCGGGGCCCGACAAATGTCGGGTTGATCGGTTCGGGCCCCTATTCCTAAGCAAGGTCGGGTCGGGGGGGGATTTTGGTGGCTTCATCGGGTTCGGGTCGGGTTGACCCGAACCCGACCGTTGCACAGCCCTAATCTTGTCCATAAAAATAACTGCATTTACTTTTGGCTGAACCTCTAACCGTTGACTTAATCTGCTGCTTGAAAGCCATTTGCGACCAAGAGGTCTTTCTTCTTACCGTATTAATCCTTCCCCTGAACGGACAGGCTATTGGTGCTCCACTGGATGCAAACTCGACAACAATTATATAATTCTATGAAATATTCATTGAAACCCTAGCATTTCACCAACGGTAAGCTCTGGCTTATTCACGCCTGCAACATGAGTATCGAACCTTTCAACCGGTAAGCGCTCTATAGGCTTCGATTCACCAAAGTTTTGCCAAAAGTTATGTCTGATTTGTTTGTTTTATATTTTCTTAATTTTCTTTTATCAATTGGACAATCAATCAGGCTGGTCAAGCTTGCTGCTCGAGCTTTTTACGATGACGTAACGACGAAAGGGGATAATCAGCCCAAAATGGGGAGGAGCGATAACAGAGGGATTGCTGTTGTGGTGCTTGACGCTCTCACGAGGTTGAATGTGGATGTTATATATTGATATCTTTTCTGTTTTTGTTATTAGTAAGAAATGTTTTGTCAGTTCATGCTGCAATCATTTGGGCCGCTGCCCAGATTTTTACTTGAAGATGATAGGCTTAGAATTTAATGTTTTACTTCACATGGGAATGATATTCAGAAATATTGATAATGACTGGGGCTTGCTTCACTAAGTTGGGCTTGGATTGATGTTATATTGGCACGGCATTCTTGATTTAACTGAATATTGTAATGGGCACTGCTGTTTGGAATGTCCTTTTGCTTATTTTTAGGATTAATTTATGTTTGATGTTTATACGTAGTTCAGAAAAGATGGTTTCTTTATGTGTATTTATGCTTTATTTCAATTGATTGTTTTGCTGTCTTTTTTGTGCCTTTGTTTCCCGGTTTGTGATACAAAATATGAATATGTAGGTGGTGACTTTTAACTTTTAAATGCATTATATCACAGGCGGCGATGGGTTAGGGAAGAAGATTTGGCAAAGGATTTGAAATTGCACTCAAAACAACTTCGTCGGATCCTGCGGTTTTTTGAGGAGGAAAAACTGGTTACACGAGATCATAGGAAAGAGGTTGGATTTTTATTTATTGAATTCATCCTTTTCATGTATTGTTTGTCCATTTTAGTTACCAGTTTGGCATAGTTTAAAATGTGCTAGTTGCACCGCTTCTAGAAAGACGCCTAAAAATCTTTAAAATATCAACTTGGAAAATTGCTTGTTAAGAGATTAAGTCCAAGGAATAGACAGTTCTGGAATTTTCTTCTCCCCATTTAGCTTGATATGCTGATAGACCTATTTGTTTCTATTTTTCAACCCACTGAATCCTAATCTCTTCTATTTGCTATGTTGGTTATCTCTAAGTTGTCAACCAAAGTGGAGAACTCTGAGCCAAACAACCAGACAGACCATTTACATGCTTTAACTAGAGTTTTATGGCATTTTATGCTGGAGTTTGAGAGATGGAAGTCTGTGATTTGCTATATTGGTTACTTCCAGAGTTCTGAACCAAACAATTAGTCAGTCCATGTACATGCTTTTGCTAGTGCTGTACATTTATGCAGTTTTAGCTATTTATCTCATGAAATCATGCTAGATGCTTTCCTTCTTTCATATTTTTCTATTGAACTTCTCTGTTTTGGGAGAGAGGAGAGTTTTTCATTGTATGAGAGGCTTGGCCTGGGATAATAGTGGCCCAAATTATTTGAGCTCCTGCAAACTACTGATTATCATTGTAAATATTTGTACTTCTACAATTTCGGTCTTATAGGTGTCACGAGTTTCTCAAATCATTTAAATCTCCTATAATATCACCTTGTCTATTACAGACAGCTAAGGGAGCAAAGATGTATAGTGCTGCTATAGCTGCCACTGCTGATGGCCAGCAGACTGCAAAAGAGGGGGAAGAAAAGATAAAGCTACACACGCACTCTTATTGTTGTCTGGATTATTCACAGGTTGGCATCTTTCTCCATGTCAAAAATCCTTTTTTCTGATTGCTTTGTGTGTATAACGCTAAATGTTAAGCTGATTCTTATATTTGTCAAAAAGGCTTAAATCATACTTGTATTCCAGATATTTGATGTTATAAGATACAGATTGCACCGCATGAAGAAGAAGCTAAAGGATGAATTGGAAAGCAAAAATACTGTTCAAGAATATATATGCCCCAACTGTGGGAGAAGGTATAAATCATTGGTTTTGTTTTCATTTCCTTTCTCTCTTTTCAAAAGGGGACAAGGCCTTAAATTAACATATTTTGTGCAACTTGACACTCAAGCAAAGAAGTATTTTATACATTTAAGGGGCTTACCTAAAATGAAGTTTGGGGGTGATACTGTAAACCTGTGCAATGATCAGAAGAGTATTTGGCCTTTAGGCTGAAATCTACGTTTCTTGATTTCACACAATTAGGTATAATGCCTTGGATGCCTTGCGATTAGTTTCTCTAGATGATGAATTCTTTCACTGTGAGAATTGCAATGGGGAGCTTGTGGCAGAGAGTGACAAGCTAGCTGCTCAGGAAGGAGGAGATGGAGATGATAATGCAAGGAGGCGACGCCGTGAAAAATTAAAGGACATGCTTCAAAAAATGGAGGTTTGCTATACATTAGTGCTTTGATTCTTTTTGTTAAAATTGAGGGTGCTGGTGAATTACTTCTCTCATTGTGTGTGTCTGTGTGTGATGCTAATCATTTGCAAACTCTTGTCCATGATCAATGCAGTCAAGCTATTTCAAAATTGAAAATTATTATATTCATCACGCGTCCAACATTGACAATTAGAGCGATTGCAAGTGGTTTAATAGGAACCTAATTTCCATCTTTTTGGGTTTGGAAATCCATCAGTTTAAATAATCTGAAGCAGAGTTTTCAGAGCATCAGCATCAAAAAGGCTGATACTAGTGACCTCTTCTGGTTCTGGACATGTAGGAGTAATTTTTTCTTGCTGATCAAAGTACATTGCATAACAGCTCTTCAATTTCCTCACTATATCAGATCTTTTGCCATTTGACCCAATATTTCTATTGCTAGCTTCCTTTTTTTTTTTTTTTTTTTTTTTTTTTTTTTGCGTGGTAATTTTCAAACACTTTGTTCAACCAAAATATGATAACAAAGCTTTTGAATATGATAACCTTGCAAGAAATTTTCTTTTTCTCCTCAATATTGCGGTTGGAGTTTCAAGGGGCTAGTGAGCCACACAACATCATATGTGTTGTGTTCTCTCTCATAGACGCAGATCAAAAAAGAAGATGCAGGGACGATTTTGAGAAAATGCGAAAGAAAAAGGAGAGAGTCATTAAGGGGCTTTAATCAATCCAATTTGGAACAATTGCGTGGACCCAAAAAAAAAAAAATCTGAGGCTTATGTGAGATTGTATGATTTGTCGGGGACTTATCTGTACCACTGGCTTAGAGAAATATTAACATGATCACTACTTATTGGAAAAAGTTCCACCTAGTTGTATCATCAAGATTTTTGTCTTTTAATTTTTGGTATGCTTTCCCCTCAACCCCCTCAAAAGAAAATAATCTTGTTTTTGTTTGTTTAACTTCTACTAAGGGTAGGTGAGTGAGTGGATTTTGTGGTTCGTAGTTTAGAATGTCAAATGAGTTTGTCCAGTACATGTAAATCTGATGGTGTCTCTAATGCTTTTGCTTATTGAAGAGAGATAAAAAAAGAAAGTAAATGTCAGGCTATTACTAGTTGATGCAAGTTTTTGTGAAGGGATGTGGTTGTATTTTCTTGCAATGAGAAACTTTTTTTTCTTAAGCTAATTGCAGATGCACATTAGAACTTCTAGTTGTGCTAGTAGATGCTATGTGTCTCTTCAGTGTTTGCCTTCAGAAATTATAGAGTTTGAGAAACTTGATAAATTCAACTGTTTTGTCATGCTTGCTTCCACTTCAGACTATGTGGAAGCTCTTGCGGATAATTGCTTATCTCTTTATCTATACACTCATATGCTGTTCCTTCCTGATTGAGCATAAACAAATGGCTGCAGGTACAGCTTAAGCCATTAATGGATCAACTCAACAGAGTGAAGGATTTGCCTGTACCTGAATTTGAAGGTCTTCAAGCATGGGAGGTTCGTGCTAGTGCCGCTGGGCGTGCAGCAAATGGCGATTCTAGTTCCAATGATCCCTCAAAATCTTCTCAAGGATTAGGGTATGGTGGAACACCAATGCCGTTTCTTGGAGAGACAAAGGTAATATTTTTCTTCATGCTATAGTCTGGTGTATAAAATTTGTCATAATTGTGTAATTTTGGTATACTTCCCTTGAAGATAGGATATGCTGTCTATCCTCACGAGTTAATCTGATAAAAGATCAGGGAGTCCAACATATAACCTTTGATTTGTAATTAATTTGTGTAGTGGAGCCCTGGATGGCATGAAACTTTAGCTGCTTTACTATATGTAGAATTAAATATGTGGTTGCCAAAAAATTTTGTTTATTGTTTTACTATAAACTTTTCCCTTTTCTCATCTTCCTCACCTGATGATCATTTTAGCCTGCTTATGCTATACATAGAAGTCCATCATTTGAACATTCAAAAAGCCCTTTGATTATTTTCAGTATTGAATGTATACTGTACAATCTCTTTATTCATCAATTACTTACAACCTTCCAAGTTCCCATTAATTTTTATTGTTCCAGGTTGCAGTTCTGCTGATATACACAATTTGAGTTTTAATCACGCACTAACTTTACAGAGTATTCAAATTGATCACAACCTTTTGAGTTTAATAACATCATAAACCTAATTCTAATAATACAATCAGCCATTAACTCTTCAAACTGTTACAGCATAAATTTCACGCTAAAATAATTTAATAATCCTAATAATCATTTGTAAAGTAGTTAATTTTAGTCCTTTGATTAGTTTATTTCTATGCTAATCAAAAGCATCATAAAATTATCGTAACATATTATAATTCTAATATTATTTGACTACAGAAAATTAACATGTGCAGTATTTCTTTGAACTGATTTATCTTAGCCCTTAGATTAGTTCTAATCATATTCTATCTCTATTCTAAATTCTAATTATTAGTATATACTATAATAATTAAATTGTTACAGTTTTAGTCCAAATTTTACAATCTTATGGAGTAATCTTCTTGTTATGCCATGTTCATAAAAATTTATGGTTTGTATGCAATGCACACATTGAAATGGCCAAATTTAGCAAACTTGTATTCTGTATCTGCTGTATAGTATGGTTTCAGCTACTTTGATTTTTGGCGATTGAGCATATATTAACACCTCGACTTGCAGGGATCTCTCAGTTATTGTACAGTGAAAGAAATGAAAAAATTTTCAAGTGGTGATATGTTGGGCCGATCGTTTTACCTCTTTGTAAATTGGTTGGTCAGCTGGTCTGCGGCAGTTGTTAAATTCCTACTTTAAAAAAAAAATTACAGAACTGTTATTTTTCTTTTTTATTATTTGTTTGGTCAAGCAGTTTTATCATTCAATGACAGGAGAAGGAAAGTGATTGTAGTGAACATTTACGTTATTGTGATATGTCCACTCAAGATGGGTCTTATTTTCAAACTTTCGGCAGATTTTTCAAGAGTGAATTGATTCGATTTCTAAAAAGGATTAGCATCTTAACTTTTTGAGGAATCAATGGACTGGAGCATTTACAATTGTGACTGATCTTTGCAGGTTGAAGTTGCCTTTTCTGGCGTTGAAGGCAAAGATGGAGATTTCAAACCTGAAACTACAGTTTCAGGTCTGAAAGTTTTGCCGCCGTGGATGATCAAGCAGGGAATGAATCTTACAAAAGAGCAGCGTGGAGAGTACAAGCAAGAGTCTAAGATGGATGGCAGTTCAGCAGCACCACAATTCTTGGATGACAAAAAGTCCAGCAATGATTATGATGATAATAAAAATATACAGGTATTTGTAGGGATTTATAAAAATAGTTTGCCTTGTTTTGTTCTGTCATACAGAGTTTTGCATCCATCTCTATTTTCCAATCATATTACATTCATTTTAGTTTCTGCTTTCCTATTTGTCGTTCTGTTTCTTTTATCTGTTTATTTTGCTCTCACCTCTTACAGGATGAATATGTTAAAGCTTATTATGCGGCTGTGCTCAAGCAACACCAGGAACAAGAAGAGGCTGCTAAAAAGCAAGCGTTGTCACAGACACCGATCTCCAATGGTACTCCTGAATCATCTTCCAATCGTCAAGTGGGCATGAAGGCCAAACGTGAGGAGGATGAAGGGGAAGATGACGTTGAATGGGAAGAGGCCCCAACTGCAGGTGAGTCAACATAATAATCATATATTGGGATCTTCACTAAGCCAGCTGGAGAACTGTTGGAGCTTTTCAATGTTTGTGTTTGCCGTGCTGGTGACGGAGACTCAAACAAGGCTTGATTTGTTTTTTATTGGATTTCATTTATCGCAATGATGTCATCTTGCTCGTGGTATGTTATGTATTGTTCATGCTGTTGTTGCAGGCCTTACAAGTGAAGGCTTCAGGGTCAATGACCTGAATGTCGAAGCTGAGGCTTCAGCAGAGGATGAGGATGATGTAGATTGGGAAGAAGGTTGAATGTCACATCAAATAAACTGCAAAGCTTGAGAATGCTGATTACAAATTCAGTATGAGAGGTAACAAAATATTTATTTAAATATGCTTTGCATTTATAGACATTCATTTCAGTGGAGTCCAAGATATTGTGCATTTGAGTTCTGTTGCTGCTACAGCCTTGTGTTTTATCAAACACTTTCGTGATGTGCTAGGTTTTACCCTGAATGCATTTCACATGAATCATATGTGTATGTTCATGTGTAATTGTTTTTATAAATGCCAATGAATATTAAGCTTTTTGAACCTATATATTGTGAAGGATTAATATTGCCATCATGAGCTATGATTCATTAAGTGCAGTATTTTAAATTTTTTTTTTGAACAGAACTCTTCTGTTATTACCTTTTTTGTTAGACAAAAATTTACTATCAAGATTATGGTATATTCTATTGTTATTTTTATATTTTTAGCAATTTGTTCTGTAAGTTTCATGCACACCATACAAAAGCAGTGGCTCCAATAGGAGATATTTTATTGACTGCCACATATGTTCTGAACTGTACGCTCTCTAAATCTGTCACTTCCATAACTTGTGAGTTATGAACTGGTCAACGAGTTGACCTAAGCCATTTACAACCTTTGGGTTATTAATCTTACTTCCATAATACCTCAATTTGGTAAATTTAAAACCGAGAGGTAAAACGGATGTCTATGTGAGATGTTCTGAAATATCAAAAGGATACATTTTCATGGATAAGTAAGAGAATGGCATAATGACAGAATTCGAATCACTAGACATCATATTCTTAAGAGAATAAAGTTTTAAAGTTGGGCAAAGTGAATTAAGGTTTCACTTTCTATTAATATCAGGAAGAAGAACCATCAGGATCACTCCATCCGAGTGGGAGGAATTTAGAGGAAGAAGGTTGAGACCCTCATCCTCCAAACGATCCGGATGTTTGAGACCTGATTCGAGTGGGAGTATTCTTAACTCCAGTGGGAGGAAAGAATATGGTATTCCTAATTCCAATGGGAGTATGAAACATGATCCCAGTGGGAGCATTATAAATCACGATAAATATATGAGACATGTTTATCAAGATTCAGAACTGCAAAAATCTAAAAGGATAAATGTTTCATGCCGACGATTTAAAATCGAAAGTCTAAATAAAGCCCTTTTAGTTATCCCATAAAATAAGAAAGCATAATAATTTAAAAAAAAAAGGCTTTTTCATGCCCATCTAAAAGAAAAATGGACTAAAGTAATGGAAGAAAAAATGGCATTCATAAGATCAAACCATGTTTGAGAACTAGTTGATCTATTGGAGGGACACAAATTGAGAATAAATGTATTCTCAAAGTAAAGCAAAAGGCTGATAGAGATATCGAAAGATATAAAACTTGGCTCTTTACTAAGGAGTTTACACAACAGGAAGAGATTGACTAATAATGGACTTTCTCATCTGTTATAAAATTTACATACATAAGGTTAATTCTGGCCATAGTGGCGAGTTTGAACCTAGAGCTCCATCAAATGGATGGAAAGACTGTTTTTCTCAATGGAGAAATGGATGAATAACCTATGGGTTTCATCGGAAAAAAGGCTGCGAACATAAGATTTGCTGATTGATTAGTTCAATCTATAGCCTTAAATAGTCTTCAACACAATGGTACCTGAGACTTCATCATACAATCAGATCGAATAAGTTCAACATGATTGATGAAGATCATTGTGTTTATAATAAAAGTTTTGAAAATGAATTTATCAAAGGTATCAGTGGCAGTCTATAGTGATAGCCAGTCATCGATAAGCTTATAGTAGAGCTAAGCATATCGATATTAAGTATCAATATATGAGAAATATTATTGCACAAGGAGAAGTGAACTTACAGTACGTTTCTACGCATGCAGATCCGTTGAGTAAACCTGTAACGAGAGATGTGTTTTGAGAGACACATTAGATCTCAAGGTTTGCGTAGAATTTATTTGGTACTGTTATATTTTATATAATCCCTTAATATTATTATTTGTGAATAATAACTAAAGTTCATTGTTGGCAATACATGAGTGTGAATGTTTATGTGTAAATATTTACTGTTATTTATGAGATTGAGCATATCGGACAGAGAAGTAGCCCACTCACAAGGGTGTTTACCTTAGTTTTGTCAATGAGTTGGCAAAGACTAAGATGAGGCAATTTTTGAACATATGAGAATGCTCGAGAGTCTGTTTAAAATAAAAGTGCCGTCTTGCAGAAATTATAAGATGAGTCTTATTAAGGTGCGAGATAAAGTCATACATGAGGCTGTATGCTTTGGATTAAGATCCAAAATAAGGATTTTATGAAATTCGATGGTCAGTTATATGTAACTACCATATTCTGTCTAAAAAGTCAGAAGTAGTCCTTAAGTAAGCGGACTAAAGATGGGTTCTTCTTTGCATCGCAACCTTATGTTTCTATATGGTGTTTGAGATACACATTATCGAAATGTGAGACATGCGCTCCTTTAAGGGAAGAAAAGAACACCATAACACATGTTTTATACCGTGTGTGCTTATGTGATCACATGGATGGAAATTTAATAATATTATTGATCTCAACTTTCCCTATTGTGAGACCTTATTTATATTTCGACCCTTAGAACCCTTAACTTATCCCTGAAGTATGGTTCAATGTGGCTAGTTTAGTTAGTTTCCAAAAGGTCCGGAAAAAGTTTAGGTCTATCGGATCTAACTAGAAAAGCGAGTTGAATCATGATGGATGGCATACAGTAAGAGGAGAAGATAGCCTTCCGATCACTTTCATAAGGTTTCGTGGTTCACTGGCCGGCCTATTATAGTTTCTATGAGTAGAAACATAATAGTGAACACGAATATTATTTTATAAGATCATGAGTTAAAACAGTGAATGTGAGAAGGCAATCTAGGGTTAGGCATACATGAAAAAGAGGATCTTATTTTTTGAGATGCTATATATCCCTAACAGGTGTATAGCACTAGTGTTCTCGAGGTATGCTGGTCACACAATCTATTTGCCAGTATAACTGAAAATTAAGACTGGAATGTGTTCCATCATGTGCGAGTGGGAGATGATGGAGTTTGGGTGCGCCCATGACTCTAATATGGATTGAGTTCCAATTCAGATTAAATTGAGTTATTTAATCTAATTAAAATTACCAAATTCTATCTCAGAAAGAGTCTGAGTTAAACTAGAGTTATGGCTCTAGCCTTTAGGACCTCTATAAATAGAGGTGAGGTCCTCATAATTTGGTAACGAGATAACGTACATGCCGCAAGGCTGCTCGTTCCCACTCACAGTTTTCTGTCTTAATTTCAGGGGCTTTTAGATTGTGGAACAGTTGCTGATATCCCACATGTGGATAAAAGTCAGGCCAGTGACCG
The DNA here is from genome assembly GCA_947683425.1 of Excoecaria cochinchinensis. Classification (NCBI taxonomy): domain Eukaryota; kingdom Viridiplantae; phylum Streptophyta; class Magnoliopsida; order Malpighiales; family Euphorbiaceae; genus Excoecaria; species Excoecaria cochinchinensis. The sequence goes on from CANTUQ010000050.1 coordinate 11,758,087, forward strand.
AAAACAAACGAGATTCTTGTAAACGCTTCCGCAACGAGTTACTACGCTATAAGAGGTAGATACATTTATTTAATGTTACCTCCATTAAATTATATGTGTATAATTTTATATCCATCACAAATTAATTTAGCTATGTATTCATATTAATATAAAAATAATAATTATAATAACAATTAAATTATCTTATCAATAATTAAAATATTCAGTTTAATTTATTAACTAATTAATTATTATATTAATTTTGCGCATTAAAATATTTAATACAATAGTTCTAAAGTTAAATTTATATAACTAATGTAGAATATAAATTATAAATAATATTTATATATAAATTATTAGTATTATATATAATAATTAATAATTTTTTTCATTGCAATTCAGTTTCATAATAGTTCATTACAGTTTAATATAGTTTTCGATATAAATCTAAATAAAATATGCACATTTGTTTCAAATAAAATTAACGATATAATTTGGTTTAGTTTTAACCTAAAAAACCAAATATACAATTTGATTTTAGATCTTTTTCTTTAGTATTTCGGTTCGGTATAGATATATTCGGATATGTGCACACCTCTATCTGCTATTCTCATTAAAAAAAATCAAAATAAAAATTTTATTACATCGTTCTACTCTCCCAGTAATATTATATATTTGCACAACGTAATTATCAAAATTAGAATCATTATATCCAATATTTACGTTTTTGAAATATATGTATCGGCTTCTATTTCAAATAAATATAGAAAAAAATGCATAATTATGTATTTTGTTATTTTGTTTTTAATAGTTATTTATTTATTTATAATCTATTGGATTCACATATTTTTATTTTATATTTATTTAAATATAAAAGCTGAATTATATGTAGGATTGCATGGTATTTTTGAAATTCACGTAGTGAAAGATAAAAAATAATTCAAAAATAGAATTGTTTGTGTTTAAAATTTATTTTATAGGTTAAAAATTAGGTTAAAACATTCTTGTTTAAAAAAATTCTTATATCTACTTGTATTATGTGTGTGTGAGTGGACTGTCCATTTTGTTTTGTAACTTGTTTAGTATTGTGTTTATATTTTACTTTGAAACTTGTTTGGTATTATATTTGTTTTATAATATTTATTTTTCAAAATTTATTATATTTATATATTAAAAAAATTTTAATGATTAATAGAACATTAATAATTAATCATGCTAAGAAAATTAAAATTAATTGACTAATTAACCAAAATTTATTATATTTATATATTTGCATTTATATCTTTTTTTTTCATTTTTTTTTTTGCAACTTGAATATTTTGTTTGAAGTGCCGCCAACACTACACCGCTACAATCATTGTTGCCGCTACTGGCACTACCATGCCTTCGCCGCTGCTACCACCACGCTACTACCGCCGCCGTTGCTATTGCAACCACCATGCCTCCGCCACGCCTCCACCAATGCCACCGCCGCCTCCACCACCGCCGCTGCCACCACCACACCTCTGCTACCACTGCCACTGCCACTGCCACCACACCTCTGCCATTACCGCTGCTGCCACCACTATCACGTCTCCATTATTACCGCTGCCACCACAACGACGTCGCCTTCACCATCACAACCACACTGCTACCGTCGTCGCCACCACTACAACCACACCGCTGCCACTACCACACTGCTGCTATCTCCAGCACCATCACGCAGCCACTGCCATTACCGCCACTACTACTACACTGCTGCCATTTTCACCCCTACCATTGTGCCGCCACTGCTACTACCACCACCGCCACCACACTGCCGCAGCTACCACCACAATCACACCACCATCATCTCGACTGCTATCACACTACCGTTATCTCAATCACCACCACCATACTTTATCTGCTGCCTCTGCCACCACCAAAATTATTATTATTATAATATACATAAATAATTAAAAAAATATATGAATAATTAAAAAATATAATAAAATTTTTAAATATATAAAATAATTTCTGAAAAATAAATAATAAAAACTAAAAATAGTTTTTAGATTTTAAAAATAAAAAATTAAAAACTTACAATTTTACCTAACACACCCTTGTTTGTTTTTTCAAAGTATATACTTGTTTGCTTGACATTTTATTTTATTTTTTTTTTAAATCTGTCATCTATACAAAGATTAGATTTAATTTTAAATTTACTTCTTAAAAAAAATCTTAAAATTATGGAGTTAATGGATACAATATTAAAATGTGATAAAAAAAACAATAATATTTTTTCTATTATTAATGGATACAATATAATATTTTTTCTATTATTGTTCTTCATCACAATCCTTATTTGTGAAGAAAAAAAGCTATTATTGTTCTTTATCACAATCTTTATTTAAAAGAAAATAAAAAAGTGCAGAGTGGCAGCATACTTTATTCAATATCGTGTCAGTGTCAACCGATATTGATGTAATACTGCAACTAACTGCTGCAATTAGAGATGATCATGAGATTTAGAATCTCCGAAAATTTTGCCCGGTAGAGACAGAAGAGGGAAAAAATGTTTTCTGATTTAGAATGCGGGGCAGGAGCAGAAATTGTGATCCCGTCCCTGAAATTTTTCCAACCTCGAAATTTAGTAATTATATTCAATTATATTTATATAATTTAGTTTTAAATTATATTTAATTTTAGTTTTGTCAATTATTAAAATTTATATTAATTTGATGTGTGATTAAATTTAGATTTTTTAATTATTAATTGTTATATTTTAATTATAATTAATTGTTAAATATTATAAGTTATAATTAAATTTTTTTTAAATAATTTTTGACATGAGAGGAGAATTCCCGTCGGAGTAGGGATAGAGGGAATTTTCCGTCGTAATCCTACATGGCGCCCTGGGGGGGGAGCATTGTTAGATTATTTTTAATGATCATTAAACGTGGCCCATGTTAATTAAGATATAATTCTAATAATAAAGTGGGCCTAAGATAATGGTTATTGGGCCAAAAGGAAAAAATTAGAATTAGTGGGATTTTTATTATTTTATAATAAATCCCTTCCCTCTCCCTTCAGCATAGTGACAGTTACCTAAAAGAAACCAAAAAGTTCACGTTCTTGTACCATTAGAGAAGAACCAAGAAAAGAAAAAGGCTGAGAGTGGATAAGAAAATCAGAATATTTGACTGAGAAATGGAACAAGGTTGGTATATAAATATGTATATACCCTATATAGAGATGGCTGAATTTAATTGTGTTATATATTGATCTTAGGAGATTATAGACATGGATTATTGTCTATATAAATGTTAATTAAATTAACATGTGGTATCAGAGTATGGTTATAACACTTTGATTCACGTTAAAGTTTATTTAGGGTTCATGATATTAATGTTGATTAAGGTTTCAGATTTTAATTGAAATTATTGTATGGATTTTTAATTTTTTGTATGTATATTATTGTGGTTTATTCAAATTAATTGTTTTCAAATCTACTCAAGTTGTTGTTGAATAAACAAATAATAAATGTTGTTTTTTAAGTTGCTGGATGTTTGCTATTGCTTGTTCTTGGTTTCCGAATCGCAAATAACCTTATTATATATTAAGATTTGGAGCAAAATTAAAGAGACAAGCCATAACTTGTCAAATCCTATGCTAAACAGTAATGTTTGAATTCATATACACGTTATTAAAGGCAAAGATAGTGATGGTTGTGGATTAGGTAGGCCATATCCTATGCTACTATTGAACCTGAAAAAAGGCAATTGCAATTCATACTAGATGATGGTTATATTACGTAATGATCCCTGAATTTTGGACGGTGCAGTTAGTTGAAATTTAATTATGTATAGTTTAAACCAATAGAATTATGGTTAAATTTTGACTAATAATATTTACTCAATTAAATGTTTATTGTATAGAAAGTTTGTTTGTCACCAAAGTGGCCCAACTTAGAAAATATTTAAACATTTAATTGTGTTTTTCTTTAATTGTTCATATTAAAGGATGCTAATTAAATGACACTAAAAGTTGAATGAACAATTGAATTATTAATTATAATGCTAGGAGGTCACCCAAAGGTGGACTAATGCTTATAATTAATAATATTAAAGAGACTTACCAATATACTTAGTGAATGTGTTTGTGTATCCAAAGATAACATGCATGTTAACTTAAGTATGATTGATAGTTATTAAAGTTTAAGTATATATTTTTTGTTGGCATCATTATGGATTAAATTTATGTGTTTGGGTATCACCCAAAGTTGAATCTAAATATATATATTAAAGACAATTATTATCTGAATCCATTGATTGTAATCAAAGTATTAATGTGTGAATATGTATTATGTTTGCAGTTTCTAGTAATATATTGGCTTTGGGCAATGGTCTGATCAAATTCAATGGGCTTAACTATGATGAATGGTCTGAACAGATCCAGTTTCAACTGGGTATTACAGATAAGGACCTGGCATTAGTTGCTGAAAAGCCCGCAGCCATTACTGAAACAAGTACACCAGCTGAAAGGTCATATTATGAGACTTGGGAAAAGTCTAATAGGCTGAGTTTGAATTTGATGCGATTGACAATGGCTAAAAATACTAAGCCATCAATGCCCAAAACAGATAATGTAAGGGAATTTATGATGAAAATCAAGGAGTACTCACAATCAGACATAACTGATAAGTTTATTGTGGGAAACTTAATGAGTGAGCTGACGACCAAGAAGTTTAATTGGTCACAACCTATACATGATCATGTAACAAGCATGTCAAATTTGGTTGCAAAACTGAAATCATTAGGCATGGACGTGAGTGAATCCTTCCTAGTACAGTTCATCATCAACTCACTTCCTCCTGAGTTTGGTAAGTTCCAAGTGAATTACAACACTCTTAAAGAAAAATGGAACTTTTAAGAAATCAAAGCCATGTTAGTACAAGAGCAAGGGAGATTAAAGAAAGTGAAGGAACACTTTGTTCATCTTATGGTTCATAATGAAGCCAGCAGCAGTAAAAGAAAGCCAGGAAAGAAGAACAACAGAAAGGGCAAAGCTCCAATGAAAGTTAATGAGGGAGAAATCCATAAGGAGCGGCGTTGTCACTTCTGCTCGAAAACTGGTCACCTCAAGAAAGATTGCCCTAAAAGAAAGGCTGAGTTTGAAAAGAAAGGTATGTATTTTGTTTCAGTATGTTTTGAATCAAATCTTGTTGAGGTGCCTAGTAATACATGGTGGTTAGATTCAGGTGCAACTACTCATGTGTCACATATTATGCAGGGATTCCTTTCAATCCAAACCATGGAAGGACCTGAAAAGTTCCTTTATATGGGTAACAGAATGAAGGCACGAATAGAGGGCATTGGGACGTACAGATTGATCTTAGACACCGGTAGATGTCTTGATCTAGAAAAGTGTCTCTATGTACCTGGCTGTGCCAGAAACTTAGTTTTTGTTAGTAAGTTGGATTTTAAAGGTTTTGCTTTTAATATTGGAAACGGTATTTTTCAATTGTATGGTTTTAAATAGTATTATGGTTGTGGTATTTTAATGGATGGATTGTATCGTTTTAATTTAAATAATGATTTTGTTTGAGTCCCTGTTTATGATTGGTAGTGACATAGGAAGTAAACGTAGTACATCTAATAATTGTTCTGCTTTCTTATGGCATCAAAGATTAGGTCACATATCCAAAGAAAGGGTAATGAGGTTGATTAAAAGTAATATCTTACCTCAATTGGATTTTAGTGATTGGGATGTATGTGTAGATTGTATTAAAGGCAAGCAAAATACACACATATTAAAAAAACCAGCCACAAGAAGTAGTGATTTGCTTGAATTGATACACACCGATATCTGTGGTCCTTTCCATATACCATCTTGGAATGGTGAAAGGTACTTCATCACTTTTATTGATGATTTCTCACGTTATTGTTATCTATATCTACTGCATGAAAAATCTCAAGCTGTGAACATTCTAGAGGTGTTCATTAATGAGGTAGAAAGACAGTTAGATAAAAAGGTGAAAGTTGTGAGATCTGATAGGGGTGGTGAGTATTATGGAAAATATGATGAAAGTGGACAATGTCCAGGTCCGTTTGCTAAGTTCCTAGAAAACAATGGCATTTGTGCACAGTATATAATGCCCGGTACACCGTAACAGAATGGTGTAGCTGAAAGGCGGAATCGTACTCTTATGGAAATGGTTAGGAGTATGTTGAGTCATAGTAATGTACCTATTTCTTTATGGATGCATGCATTAAAAACATCAGTTTATCTGCTTAATAGGGTTCCTAGCAAGGCAATACCTGTTACACCTTATGAATTATGGATAGAAAGAAAACCTAGCTTAAAGCATTTGCATGTTTGGGGTTGCCCTGCAGAGATAAGGGTATATAACCCTCATGAAAGGAAACTTGATGCAAGAACCTTTAGTGGTTATTTTATCGGGTATCCTGAAAAGTCGAAAGGGTACATTTTCTACTGTCCTAACCACAGTACAAGAATTGTTGAGTCTGGAAATGCAAGGTTCATTGAAAATGGAGAGGATAGTGGGAGTGGAAAACCGCGGGAAGTTGTAATTGAGCAGACACAAGTGGGAGAAAATGAAAATCCATCTAGTGTATCTACTCAAGTTATTGTTCCCATTGTTGTATCAAAGTCTAACAACCTAATGGGACAATATGCAAATGAATCTAACCCACATGAAGGACATATTATCAATGAACCTATTGCAAATGATGTTCAAGTCATTAATAATCAACTTGACATTGAACATATAGACGATGCTCAAGTCACGAATGAACAAGCAGCACCACATGGAATGGAATTGCATAGATCTTCAAGACAAAGAAGATCTGCCATAGCAAATGATTATATGGTGTGTATGCTTGAGAATGAATGTGATTTAAGCATTGAAAAGGATCCAGTCTCATATAAAGAGCGATAAATTGTGAGAATTCTGAAAAATGGTTAAGTGCCATAAAAGAGGAGTTGAAATCTATGGATGACAATGCAGTTTGGGATTTGACTGATTTGCCTAAAGAGTCAAAACAGGTTGGCTGTAAATGGGTCTTTAAGACCAAAAGGGACTCTAAAGGTAATATCGAAAGGTATAAAGCCCGGCTTGTCGTCAAAGGGTACACTCAAAAGGATGGTATTGACTACAAAGAGACCTTCTCTCCAGTTTCTAAGAAGGACTCTTTAAGAATTATCTTAGCTTTAGTGGCTCATTATGATTTGGAGCTTCATCAAATGGATGTTAAAACCGCCTTTCTAAATGGGAACTTAGAAGAAGATGTTTATATGGACCAACCAGAAGGGTTTGTGACCATAGGAAAGGAAAACATGGTGTGTAAGCTAAAGAAGTCAATATATGGTTTGAAACAAGCTTCTCGACAATGGTATCTTAAATTTAATGATACCATTACATCGTATGGTTTTATAGAAAACACTGTTGATCGGTGTATCTATATGAAAGTCAGTGGGAGCAAGTTCATTATTTTGGTATTATATGTTGATGACATTCTTTTAGCTGCTAATAATTTGGGTTTGTTACATGATGTAAAGAAATTTCTCTCTAGTAGTTTTGAAATTAAAGATATGGGTGAGGCATCCTATGTAATTGGAATAAAAATATTACGTGATAGAGCACATGGATTGTTAGGATTGTCTCAGATAGGATATATCAGTAAAGTGTTAGAGAGATTTAGAATGGAAAAATGCTCAGCAGGGATAGTTCCAATTCAGAAAGGGGACAAATTTAGTCAAATGCAATATCCCAAGAATGATTTGGAACGAAAAGAAATGGAATCAATTCCCTATGCATCTGTTGTTGGAAGTTTGATGTATGTTCAGACATGCACTCGGCCAGATATTAGTTTTGCTGTTGGAATGTTAGGCCGATATCAGAGTAATCCCGGAATGGACCATTGGAAAGCTGCAAAGAAAGTTCTTAGGTATTTACAAGGCACTAAGGATTACAGACTCGCATTCAGGAGATCAGATTACTTATAAGTAATTGGTTATGCGGATTCAGATTATGCCGGTTGTGTAGATTCAAGAAAATTAACTTTTGGTTATCTATTCCAACTAGCAGGAGGTGCTATTTCCTGGAAGAGTGGAAAGCAGTCTGTCATTGCTACTTCCACCATGGAGGCTGAATTTGTGGCATGCTTGGAGGCCACAGTTCAAGCATTGTGGTTGCGGAATTTTATCTTAAGGCTTGGTGTTATCGACAGTATAGCTAAGCCGTTAAAAATTTATTGTGATAATTCTGCAGCTGTCTTCTTCTCTAAAAATGATAAGTATTCTAAAGGTGCTAAACACATGGATTTGAAATACTTATCTGTTAAAGAAGAAGTGCAAAAACGTAGTGTGTCAATTGAGCATATTGGAACTAATTTAATGGTAGCGGATCCGTTAACTAAAGGATTGCCGCCCAAAATATTTATTGGCCACGTTGAGCGAATGGGCATTATAGACAAGTCTTTGTTAGCATAAGATCATAATATGTATATACATGTATCTGGTTATTTGCTGATATTGTTTTGACACTTTTGAATTCAATTAAAGTTACGTTTTTGCTTACTTGTTGTCACATTATGTTGTATACAAGTATTGTTCCTTGTGATGACTGTTTGTTTAAAGGTGAGAATTATATAATATTTCTCAACAATAATTGTTTTGAGTTGAATTGATTGTGTGATACATGAAAGGAATCATGTCAATTAAATGACTAGTGACCGCCATGATCCCATCATTCCAATTCTCTTAAGGTTGATGGTTTGATAAATTCATTATAATGTGCACTTAAGGTATACTGGATCATCAAATCGTAACATGAGCCAAGTGGGAGATTGTTAGATTATTTTTTAATGATCATTAAACGTGGCCCATGTTAATTAAGATATAATTCTAATAATAAAGTGGGCCTAAGATTATGGTTATTGGGCCAGAAAGAAAAAATTAGAATTAGTGGGATTTTTATTATTTTATAATAAATCCCTTCCCTCTCCCTTCAGCATAGTGACAGTTACCTAAAAGAAACCAAAAAGTTCACGTTCTTGTACCATTAGAGAAGAACCAAGAAAAGAAAAAGGCTGAGAGTGGATAAGAAAATTAGAATATTTGACTGAGCAATGGAACAAGGTTAGTATACAAATATATATGAACCCTATATAGAGATGACTGAATTTAATTGTGTTATATATTGATCTTAAGAGATTATAGACATGGATTATTGTCTATATAAATGTTAATTAAATTAACATGCAGTAGATGGAGAGCTATTTTCCGCCTTCATTCCGCCCCATGATCATCCCTAATTGTAGTATTGATCTAAAACTCTAATTCCGTAAATCTTTTATAAAATACTTCATTTTTATAAATTTTTTTAAAAACACGTTAATTAAAAAATTGTACCCCAATTAATGGGTCATTGCACGCATTCACTACACTAAACAAACAAGGAAGAAAGTGGATTCCTGAAAAGGGAAAGACCCAAAAGGGAAAATGGGCTGTGAAGCACTGTCCTCTTATTTCTGTTCCCCGAGATGGGTGGTTCTCAATTCATCTCTGCCATCATCTTCATCCTTCAAACCCATCACTGCATTCCCTATTCGCGCCAATCCCATCTCTCTCAGACCCCAAACACCAAAAACCAGAGCTACCCTTGATGACAGAGATCAAACTCCTTCCCCTCCACTTCTCGTCCAAGAAGAAGAACAAGTGCAGGCTCAAAGCAGCCAAGTATGCCTTTTTTTTCATAAATCTCTGGCCAAGTTTGGAACTTTAGTGTATATTTTGGGAATTTCTTGAATACCCAGGTTAAAGAGTGGTTTTGGGTTTCTTATTATGTTGTCTTTTTTTTTTGATGGATTAGGAAGTAGAGGAGATTGTGGAAGTTCTTAAGAGTGCTGCAAAGACAAAAAAAGTTGCAGCGGAGGAGGTTTTGTCAGCTCTCTCTGTGATTGAGAAGGCCAAAGTTGATCCCACTGGGTTTCTTGACACTCTCGGTGGCACAAAATCCCCTGGCAGAACATGGATGCTTATTTTCACCGCTCAGGTTCATATATTCTTGTTCTTTGCTTTGAAATATGTGTGTTTACTGTCAATTCTCTAATTTGGTCAGACAAACCACCCACAGCAGAGTAGCTAACATTTCCAGGATCCTCATGCAACATGTTATATACAACAGGATCTACCTGTCATTGCAAGGGGCACACACCACCGCATTGCGACGACGCACTGCATCTTCTCCCTCATTGCTCATCTTTCAATTTCGCAGCAGATAATTATATTCTCTTCGACTCTCTTCTACCTCTGCTAGTCAGCTTGATATTGATAATGCAAAAACCCAGCGAATCTCAATTACTAGCAATAGAACTAGAGGAACTTCCTCTATTAGAAGATAATTATAAAAACGAAGTGAAACCTAAACTTCAAAGTATGAATTGAAAATCCTAGAAAGCTTTATCTGTGATTCCTCACAACGATTGAGAAAAATTTCAGAGAGACAGCAAGAGTTGGGCGAAAAATGAACTGAGAGAGAGAGAAAGAGATAGAGGCGGCAAAGAAAGATCACCGGAGTGACGCCGGGAATCGGAGGAAGAGGTTCCGGCGGTGCAAGGCGAGGTGAAGAAAGAGCTGGTTGTGGAATCGAATCAGAGAGAAGAGCAGCTGTTGTGTAGTGTAGTTGAAGTTTCCGATCCAAAGTAAGCAAGGAAGCTGATAACTTGAGAGTTGGGTCGGGTAGGGATACCTGATTCGTTTTCTTATCGGAGTATCGGACCCTTTGATATCTAAGCGGATCCTTCTGTATTGGTTAAGAACTTATCTAACGGTTGTTATTTATCTATTCTTTTATAAATATGCACTTAGTTATTTTAATAGATAAGTTTTGAAAAGAAAAATTAATTAACTCTAATTTTATAATAATCAATATATATTAAAATATACAAGTTAATTTACTTTATTTTTTGTAATAAAAATGTTCATGCAAAGTATCTTTAATCATATTGCTTTCTACAACAGGACACGCAAATAATTATAAAAAGGGTAACGATTTATTCACAAAATATATATACCAATACAACATTTATTTATGAATTGTACAAAATGTAATACAAGATGTCTACGTAGGGATACAAACATTTCCTTTTGTGAATATACTCAATTTAAACAGGTGATATATTTTGTTGTTCTGTAGAGCTGTTGGAACTGTTGGAGTTGCGACCAATCAATTTAGAAGTCAAGTAAACTAGCAATGCATAGAAATCTTCGTAAGAAATATAAACTATCAAGGGAACAACACAACACGACCATATAGCAAAAATGACCAGTCCAAAAGTTTGGGTAAGTTGCATCAAAAGTAAAACTGCTGCCAGTGATCCAAATAAGATGCTTAAGTTGCCAATAACGACACAGAAGTTGGAGTTTCGGATGTGTAGTTTAATGGCTGCCCCCAGAGCTATGGCATATATTAATATAGCCACAAAGAATGCCACCATAACAGCACCCTCCATGTTAAATTCTATTGACCGGTAGCGGATTCCTAAAAGAGGGGCAAATAACGCTATTGCTTTCCATATAACATCATGAATTTCACGGATTAATTGTAGATGCTGGTCTCTTGCGCTGCCAAAAAACATAAAAAATAAAGTTTAGATTAATTCCCTCATATTTAAGAAAATAAAAAAGAAAAGAAAAGAAAAGAAAAACCAAATGCAATTTTGGTTTCTTTGTTCAAGATTTTAAATAGAAACCGGATACAGTTGCTCATCAACGTTTATTAAAGCCCAATAAATATTGGTGAAAAATAAATTATTTTAACTATCATTTTGTAGTTGTAGAAAACTATTTTTAAAAGCCCAAAAATGGAAAATCAGAGCTCGAACTTTGAGAAGGTTTTGATTGAAAAGATAGTTTTATTTTCAGCTCAAGGTTAAAAAATGCCCTTAAATTTAGCTAAGTGTGAAATTTTTTCTCTAACATTTACTTAACATTAGATTCAACGAGTTTTATGCATGTCGGTGATTGAAAATTTAATTATCTGGCATTTTTAACTTCACTGTTACAAAATAATATTTAGATTATTTTATTGTTACTAATCAAAATATATTGAAAAAATTATTTGTGAAAAAATTAAATAATCATGGATAAAATTATCTCACGTTTGTAGTTGTATCCAGTCAGTAACAACTCAGAGTGAGAATGGATCGGCTAACCGGTCCATAAACTAAAAAAAAAGTCAATTAATATCGATTTTTTTAAAACATTAATCATTAAACAGTTTATATTATGAGAATGCCATAATAATGAATGACATTGAGAAATATTCAGAATTTTCATGGTAAATGATAAAGCCTAAGTTGTCTTTATCTCGAAAAGAGGGAGAGCCGATCGGATGAGAGAACCCTGCAAGAGAAAGTGCCCGGTCGAACCAGACGTAAACATTCCGAAACTTAAGTTGGTAGCTTTTAGAGAGAGAATTTCAGAGATTCACTACCTGGTGTCACTGTTGGTTGGGCTATTTATAAGAAATAGTTGAGGTGCACTTGAGTGCCTGGGATGTGATAACTGGTAGTCAGAGTAGGTGTGCGGCGAAGTGACAGGGAGCAGTTGATGGGCATGGGCGCTGCCTTGTGTCAGACGGCTGATGGGACTTGCGGTTATATCAGCCGATCGGGCGTGTGCGCTGCCTAGGAGTTCATGCCTATTACTCTCTGCTATTGGGCCTTGGGCCTTGCCAATGGACTGGGCCGACTGAATGGATCTTTATGCAAATGATATTTGCAGGGTTATCAGTAAATATTTACCTACTGTAAAAGAATAATAGGATATGTGTATGCATCGTATGATAGTGTATAAATATGAATATGTGGAACTTGAATTAGATGCATTTTCGATGATAACTACATTAAATAGAATGGTTAAAATAATGAATGGCTGTGTGGAATAGGTGGTTGCATACTTCTTTTTATGGACCATGTGAACTTTGTGAATATGAACAAGCTTAGAAATGAAATGTGAAATGATATTGAGCATGAAAAGTAATAAGAATGCATTATGTGAACCATGAAACAAGAAAATATGATTTTAGGCATAGAAATATTGTCAACATGAAATGAGTATGTAATTTAACCAAAGAAATAAAATAATGTATTATTTTACCCTTAGTATATCGATAGTTAAATCAGGAGTATATGATATAATTGGCTAGTCATAGAAACATCATGCTAAAACAAAAAATATGATTTGAGGCATAGAAATATTGTCAACATGTAATGTAACCAAAGAAATGAAATAATGTATTATTTTGCTCTTAGCACATATGTAATTAAATTAAAAGCATAAAATATAATTGGCTAGCCACAAAAACACCATGCTATACTGCGGTAGGGAGTCATGATGACTCATATTTGTAGGCCAATAGTAGTTTATATATGTCACATGTCATACAGGAACATTACGAAATTGTTGGAGCGTTGACCACCTAAGTGATCGTTCCAATATTTTCGAAACGTTGACCTCTTAAGTGGTCACTTCGACAGATTTGGAACTTTTGGGGTCCATGTCTCCCATATTTAGTTTGATGGTTTTTACTGGATATTACTATGAGCAAAATAGTGAATTTAAGTGATAAAATGAAATTTGTGTAATAAGATTGCAAAATAAGGGGTAAAATGATAATTTTAATAATAAATATCTTAATTTTTTTTTTTTGAGGAAATAAATATCTTAATTAAATAACGATAAAAGTAAATGATTGACCAAGTTAATAGCATAATGTGATTGATGTTTATGTGTGCACAAGGATTTAGCATTCATGAGTGTGTGTGTATATATATATATATATATATATATATATATATATAACCTAAACATATAACATGGAATGACATTAAATGATTAATGAAATGCCAATGAAATTTTTTTCTGTAATTTGAAATCACGTTGAGTTACTTTTAAATTTTATGGAATTTTATTAGTAAATAATAAATAGCATATCGATTGTGTAAAATAATATCAATTGATTTGTTAAATATGAAATAGGTGGATTTGAATAACTAAATGTACTAAATGAAAGGTTGAGTATAGTATGTGAAATGTTACTTTATAATATGTTGAAAGTGTGCTATATATGAGTTAAAAATTAGTGTCCTTTGCACAAGATTATGATCATGCATGTCAGACATTTTGAAGCATTATTACGTTACAAGACACATACCCAATGCGAATAGTTGTAATAAAATTATTAGTTTATGATGTTTTGATGTTGTTTATACTGGAGATCTTCGTATTATATGTAATTAATTAGAAATAAGAGTGTTTTACTATGGACGTGGATAATAATATTGTTTTTGTATTTTGTATAAGTGAATTAAGTATCGAATGTTGTTGGAATATGTGTGTAATGGCTCAAATATCGGGTTAAATATAAATAATATTTTTTTGGTGATGATCAGCGTGTCCGTAGTATTAAATACACTTGTGGGTGTAAAATATTTTATTTAATTATCAAAAAATATTAATTACAACTAGATCGATGGTAAAATTTAAATAAAATTTGAAGTTAAATAGGCCCCAAATGCTATAAATGAGAAATAGTACTTTTGTGTTTAAATAGTAATAGGATTTGACCAAATTTTGATGGGCCTTTAAAACTAATTTTTGACCTTTAAAAATTTATTTGAAGGCATGATAGACTCTAAATAATGTATAAAATTTATTGACAGTAAAAATTTTTTTTTACGGTAACACCAACAATTGAGCTGTCGGACTGATTTAAGTAACTCGGACCGAAAACGGATTCCGTTTGAGCTGAAATTTTAGATGTAGCCTAATTGATATTTATTTTGAATTATGGAATTGATTTTGGGAGAATTTGAGTTTGGAAAAATGGAAAATTAATTTAAGAGTGCAAATTAGGTCATAAAAGTGGTTTGGACTTTAGATTGGTTGACCCAATTTGGTTGGACCTTAAACCAACCCAAAACCTTAGTATAAAAGCCCAAAAATCTGTTCTTGAGCCCCGATTTCAGCAGCCTCACGTTTTTCTCTCTTCTCCTTCAAAAAAGTGACTTTCTTCTCTTTTTTTTTTTTTTTTTTTTTTTTTTTTCACTTTGATTTCTTCAAAATTCTTCTATCCTTCTTACATCCAAGTTTGATTATTGTTCTCAACCCCTTTAGAAGATGATTTCAGCCATTAATTTCTGGTTTTGGTGAAGGATAAGTGAGAAATCAAAAAGTTAGGTTTTTGGGCATTTTGAAGGTAAGTGAAATTAATGGTTTCTAGTTGGTTTTTATAGCTCTAATAGGTTGTATTTAGTTATTTTAATGGTTTAATTGAGTTGTTGAAATGAGATTTTATTGGATTTTCCTTGTGGGTGTTTCTGCCATGATGGTTTTAAGGTGAAGAAGGTGATTCTTCTAATTCAAAAAAGAAAGAAAAGGAGCTTTAGTGAAGGAGAAAGAGAATTAAGGTATGTGGTTACATATTCTTGAGATTTTTATTGAATTTGTTAAATTTTAGGATTATATAATTTGGGGTTTTTGATGAAATTTACATTATAAATTGAAATTGATGTTGGAAATATGCTTATGGATGTGTAAATTGATGTTTAGAATAATTAAATCTAGAAAGGAAATTCTGCCCAGAAGTTCATATTGAACCCTTATGACTGTTTTGATCATAAGTCAGAGTTTTTGAACTCTAAATTGCATGATTCTACTTGCATTAGAATCGAGATATCTGTACCTATAAATGTTTTAGAAATAGCTATAATTTTAATTATGCCTTTAAGGTCCTAAAAAATGTCCAAAACAGTAGCCTTTTTCTTTAGGCAGGTTAATGGAGCAGTAGTTGCTTCTTAGGCCATAACTCCTTGGATACGGATCCAAATGACTTGAAATTTTTCTATTAGAAAGTTAAGATCTTGAGAATCAATTGTTAAGAAGACCACTTTGTCTAAAAATGGTGTTTGCATATTGGTTGTAATGATGCAAGTTAAGGGTGTGAGTCTGTTTTTCCTAAACCCTGTTTTAACTAAAGTGTGCATTTTCTTCCCGAATCAAACCTGAACCTCAATTGGTGTTTTATTTATAATTGAATGCGTATAATTGCTAATTAAGTGGTAATCTAATTTAATAGATGTTTAAATGATGAAAAATAAATTTTGAAGAAAAATTTTGTAAGTGGCCAAAATTGTATTTGTAATTGTCTTAATAAATAATGTGGTTATTTGTAAGTTATAAGTCATTATATGTTTAAAGATATGATTTTAAGTGTAATTTGATGTAATTGATTTTGTTTGAATTTATTTAAGAATTTTATAATGAAATAATGTATTACGTACATTTTGACACAATTGATGTTAAGGTGAGATTTTAGTATATTTGATACTAAAATTGGATAATTAGTTAAATGAAATTTTAATTGAATTAAATTGAATAATTTATTGTGAATTGTGCTATTATGGAAATTGTAGATTTTATTAAATTTAAATGAGTTCATTGATTAATTGATGTAAATGTTGTTTATTTAATAATTGGAGATGGTTTATTGAGAATTGGTTAAATTATTAGTAAATTTTTCGTTTTGGCATATTGATGTTTTGAATGATATAATATGTTAATTTAAGCACATCATGTATTGAAATGAAATTGCAATAATTAAGGAATTAATTGCCCTTAGTAATAGTATGGTAGTCAAATCTAGTTCAGGATATAGTTAGCTAGTTATAGAGACACATATACCACGGTGCAAGTCATGACGACTTGCTTGGGTAGATTAATGACGATCTCCCACAATGATTGAAATGAAATGAGAATGCTTGAGTGATCTTTCGAGATTACTCTAAAATGTAATGGGCCTGTAAAGTTCACGTCTCGTATATCCGGATCGGAGGTTTCTGCTGGGTTTATACTAGGGGCACAATTGAACAAAAGTGACAAAAATGAATAAATTAATGACAAGCATTTTAATTGGCATAAGTGATTGTAATGATTGAATATATAGCTACTCTTTGGAGTTATTTATGTGAATTTGATTTAAATGTATTTCAGAATTAAATGTGCTTATTGGAGGACTAATATGTATATTGCATGTCATTTAATGAAATAGGGTTGTTATATTGTTAGTTAATGGTAAATTTATAATTAAATGAAATTTTAGGAACTTTATGGTAATATGTCTCTAATATAGTTAATTAATTGACTATATTGTAATTTGCCTCATGGACTGATTATGTGGTAATTTGACTTGTAATTTAGTTTATAAGTGATATAAACCAATATATTGAACTTAATGATGAAATTGTAAATGTTTGGTCAAGATGTTATTTGAAAGTGATTTATGGAATAAATTGTATTTACATTCCAATTAATGAATTTATGTGCTTATGATGCTTATTAGTGGCATTTTTTTGTAAATACGTGCATTTGGATGGCAAAATGGTAATAAGTGTAACTTAGGAACTAAATTGTAATTGGTCTCTAATAAGGATTTTTGATGGATTATATTGTAACTTGATTTATGGAATTGTTTATATTGGATTTTATGATTAAACGTCATTAAATAAGACATTATTTATAAAAATATGATGTTATGTTTATTATGCATAAAAATGATTCTTTGAAAATCTTTAGAATCGTAATGACTACCGAGATTATTTAAGCTCAGCATGTAGTGTTTAATGACTACATGTAGGTTGATAAGCCATAATTTTGAGTAAGTACGCCTCGCCTTTGGGAGCAAGCCGAGTGAAGATTATCCTTTTGTTTAGACATGTGTAGTAGGATTTTTGAATCCTGTGCATGTATAGTTTTGGATTTTAGTCTTGTAATGGCGTGTATATTAATACTCTATATTATTGGAATAGTTAGATATTAATGATGAATATTATTATTTTGGGTTAGTTTATATTGATTGCATTGGAATGGATTAGGATTTTGAATGGATATTAAGTTTTAATTGTTGTACCCCTGAGTTGGGCTGTGTTATTGTTTGAATTACAGGTTTTGGGTAGTTAACTTTTAATCATTATGCAGCCGGATTTTGACCAAGTGAATAGTAAATAAGACAGTTTTAGATCAATCGGCAAGTTTTTAATATAGCTAATAAAAGAATGTTTTTAAATGGTTATTTAAGTTAAGCAAAGTGTTATCTAACTATTTAACTTGGAATTAAGATCACTTTTGGTTAAGTAAGATTTAAGAAAAAATTTTACCCGTATTTTTTTGAGCTGCGATATAAGTATGTACCATTGCATTATTGGAGTTTAGCTCATATGCAATACATACGTATAGTACGAGTGTAGAGTGGGTGTTACAATGCGAATTTCATGATATGTGTGATTGGTATATAATGGAGGATGAGAAATCTTATGTTGGAGTTTGTTTTGCTGTATTTGAGATGGATGTGTTATTTTAGAAGTATAAAAAAAATTTCTTTTATAGGGAGATAGGCAATATTTTAGGAAAAATTTTACCGAAATTTTAGCGAAAATGTATAGTAACGAATTTCAAATAATCCTAAAATAAAAGAAATTTTATAATACGTATATTTGCGAATCATAGAATAGTTGTAACATTTTTATCCGGTTCGCTCGTCAGATCGAGTATATAGTGTTATAATTTAGTGGTATCAGAGCTACGATTTAGGCGGTTCTAGATTTACGATTTAGGCGGTTCTAGATTTACGATAACGGGGGCTAAGAATATAGGAGGGTGAATTGTGCTTAATTATTCAAGGTCAGATAAATTTCTATGACAAAATTTTTCTAAGGGAAGAAATGTAACACTCCAAATTTTGAGTCAATGGTAATGTTTAGCCTGAAAATAATAATAATAATAATAATAATAATAATAATAATAATTTATTAAGAAAACATTTGTTGATATTATTTTCAGGTTTTTAAATTAATACTCTTAATTAAATGAATAATTTATACAAATAATTAATTTAAAAAATAAATAAATATGCATAAGTAAATGATAAGTAATAAAATTAAAATAAATAAATAAATAATAACTAAAATCTTCTTTAGAGTGCTAAAATTTTCTAGAAAGAAAAGAAAGAGAAGGAAAAAAAGGGGAAAGGGAGAACTGAGCTGAGGGGAAAGCGAAAAATTAATACTGATTCCAAAAATTATATATAATTTCATTATGTATTATTATATTCACTTCAAAATAGATTTTTCATATGAAAAATACTTTGCATTCATGATATATGCTACTCTGATTAAAACAATTCTACTAATTGAACCAAAATGGATATGTGCAATGAACAATGACAAAATCTAAAAGCAATTCTCCTAATTTAAGCAAATTTCATATGAGCAATGAACAATAAGAAAAGCTAAAAACAACTCTACTAATCTAACCAGAAATGAGAGGAGGAGGAAGAAGAAGAATTAATACTGACATTTCAATGGCTGAACTTGACAAGTTGTTGTTGAGCTGATCACTCATCTTTTGCAGTTTTTTTTTTTTTTTTTTTTTTTTTTTTTTTTTTTTTTTTTTGTAGTGATATGAGATTAGAGAGAAAGAAATAATGAATGGTGAAATTGATGGTGGAGATTTCCTTATATAAGGTCGGATGCAGCTTTTACTTGTGTTTGTTTTCAACGTATTTGTCAAAACTTGCATAATATTATATGGTACGTCTTTAAAACAAAACATAAAAACGTTTCAAGGAATTTCCATGTCTCTGAGAATGTGGGGAAGAGGCTAAGGCCCCACCAGGCCATCGCCATCGCCATCGCTTGACATTCTTGAACTCTTAGACTACACAGACGTATCGTGTTTTTTCCGAAACTTGAAACGTCTTTTAAACAAAGCATAAAAACGTTCGAAGGAACCTGTCGCTGTCTCAACTGTGCTACCGGAGGTTCCATTTCCATGTCCTCTAAGAATGTGGGGAAGAGACAAAGGCCCCATCAGGCCATCACCATCTCTTGACGGTCTTGTACTTTTAATACTCCACAAGACGTATTTAATTTTAATAAATTTATCCACATTTGTCAAATTTAAAAGAAAAAAGAGACCAAAAGAAAATTCTTGCCATAGTTTAATAAGCAAATCAATTTTTGAAGATTGTAATTTTGAAGGGTTTAATAGACAAATGTATGCATTCAATCCAATTGGACGGATTTTATATTAAAACTTCAAATTTACTTTCAAAAGATAAAATAGAATGATAAAATACGTTTCTCTCTTAATTAGACATCTTAAGTTTGAATATTAAATATGAAATATGTTTAAATATTTTTATAAGGAAGTGGTTTCGTTTTTTTTTTTCATAAATTTATTCAGCGTGAATCTGAATTAATTTGATTATAAGATAAACTTATTTAAACATATCTATAGTTAGATAAACTTATTACAAATTTATAAGTTACATATATAGCTATAATTGTAAAAAACTTACAATTTTTCAAATCAAGAGTTCTGCTAAACATTGGTGGAAAATAAATTATTTTAAGCATCAATTTGTAGTTGCAGCAAACTATTTTTAAAAGCCCAAAAATGGAAAATAAGAGCTGTAAATTGTAGAAGGCTTTGATTGAAAATATAGTTTTATTTTCGGTTTAACGTGACCCAAAATTTAATTATTCGGCATTTTTAATTTTACTATTACAAAATAATATTTAAATAACTTTATTATTACTAATAAAAATGTATTGAAAAAAACATTATTTATGAAAAAATAAGTGATCATGGATAAAATTATATTTCACATTTGCAGTTTTTCTTTTTTCATTTAAAATCGATATTTGGTTTTTGCGGGAGTGATATGAGATAGAGAGAGAACTGAAACAGTACCTACTTATAGAAGGTGGTGCGAAGGCGAAGCAGACCTTATTACTCTGGCTTCACAACATTATACGATATGTCTTTTGGAAAAAAAGACGTTCCAAGGAAATTAGTCTCCAAGAACGTGGCAAGGCAAAGGCCCTACCAGGCCATCCCCATCCATTGACTTTCTTGAACCCTTAGAGACATAGACTACACAGACGTATTTAATTGACGAGTAATTTTGAAGGGTTTAAAGCAAATATATGCATGCAGTCCAATTGGACGTTTTTTATGTTACAACCTAAAATTTACTTGAAGAGATAAAATGGAATGATAGATACCATTTCTCTCTTAATTAGACATCTTAAGTTTAAATCTTAAATATGAAACATGTTTAAATATTTCTACAAGAAAATGGTTTTACAATTTTTTTTTAGACTTATTCAGTATGAATTTGAATTAATCGGATCAAAAGTTTTCAAATACTCGATTATTGTAGAAAAATTTATATAAACATATCTAGTTATTTAAATTTATTACAAATTTATAAGTTATATTTAGAGCTGCAGGTGTAAAAAACTTACAGTTTAACACTTAAAACTTTAGTTATTTTTCAAGTCAAAAGTTCTGCTAAAAATTCCATCAAAAATTAATGGAATAATTCAGAATATTTCATGAAATATTTTGTTTTAGATTTGAACGAATTTTTTAATAGAATTTTTGATTTGAAATATAATTAAATATTAAATTGAAAATTAAACTAAAAGATGAATGAAAGTTTAAATGTAAATTAGTAACTTACCTATTATGCACAAAAATTAGAACTACAATAAAAACGAAAAACTGAATGTCAAGCAAGCCCATCTTATTGTCGTACGATTTTCTTTTGTCTCATTATAATATTCCGAAGAAAATATATTTACGTGGACATAAAGAACGTCCCGTTTCATGATTATGAGAACGTCCCGTATTTTGAGAAGGTAGACCATGTTCACACTTCAACTCGGACATAAAGAACGTCCCGTTTCATTATTATTGTTTTAAAAGTTGGAGATAATTCGATACATTTCTTTAAAAAATTTGGAATAAATCAATTTGATTTTTTTAGTTTTTTCGGTACTAAATAATAAAATATAAAATAATTCAGTATTTCAGATAATTTAATATTTTTAAAAATTTATAAAATAAATAAATGCATACAATAATAAATAAAAATATAATTTAAATTTAAATCAAAGTACAAAATTTGAAAATTAACATTTTATGGTCTTTCTAAATTATATTTGGACTGATTTAAGGATTTTTAGCAATATGTTAAAATATAACAAAAAAATTAGATAATTAAACCACAAAAAATTCTAAACATTAAATACATAATTTAAAAATTTAAGCGAATATAATAATTGTCTGATTCAAAATTTTTTTTTTTTAGTTGATACTTCTGAAGTCAAAAGTGTAGCCGATTTCAACCAATTTCGGTAACAAATAAGAATTTCAATTGTAATCGGGATCAAATATCTTCTAAACTTGTCTAAAGTTCTCACCTTAACAGTGAATTTTCTTTTAATTTTTTTACTTCAAATAATTATTTTTAATATTTTAAACAACTATTGATTATTTAAATTCAATTTTTAATTTCCTTCTAAAACTCAAAATAAAAAAAAAATCCTCCTAAAAACTTTCAAGTTTAATTTTTGATTCTCTTTAAAAAATTTTAATTTTTTATCTTTTATTATTTTTAAATGTATAACTAAAATTTCATTATATATAATAACCGTAAATAATTAAATTATTAATTTACCAACTCATATAGGTATTGTACCAAAAATAGATAAATACTAGTTAAGTAACACTAAAAATAAATGAAATTAATTGGCAAGATGATAATATACTCATATAATTACGTTAATTGAAAAAAATTTATTATATATAATAACTATATATGATTATATTATTAATATACATATTGAATTACTTATATAGGCGTTGTGTTAAATATAAATGAGTACTAGTTAAATGATACTAAAAGTAAATAAAATTAATTAGTAAAGTAATTATATACTCAAATAATTACATTAATTGTAAAATTTCATTATATATCATAATTGTATATAACTACGTTATTAATTTACATACTTAATTACCAATATATATATTATGCAAAAAATAGATTAGTGCTAGTTGATTGATACTATAAGTAAATAAAATTAATTAAGTAAGATAATTATATATTCATATAATTACATTAATTGGTAAAATTTCATTATATATAACAACTATACATAATTATATTATTAATTTACATACTCATATAGGTAGTGTGCCAAAAATAGATGAGTACTAATTGAGTGACATTAAAAGTAAATAAAATTGATTGGTAAAGTGATTGGGTGATAAATTGCTTAGTTTACATACTTATATAGATATTTGTGCAAAAAAAAATAAAAAAAATAAAATAGTAGTTGAATGACACTAAAAGTTAATTAAATTAAATTAAATTAAACACAAATTATTTTAGTTACTTATTTATATTTATATAAATATATTAATTAGTATAATAATTAAATTATCTTGTCAATAATTAAAATATTCAGTTTAATTTATTAACTAATTATTATCTTAATTTTGTACATTAAAATATTTAATACAATAGTTTAGTAGTATTATATATAATAACTAATAAATATCGATTTTTTTTGGTGCAACTCAGTTTCAGAATAGTTTAGTACAGTTCAATATCATTATCTGTTCGATTTTAAATAAAATATCTAGATTCGTTTTAAATAAAATCAATTGTCCAATTCGGTTCAATTTTAATAAAAAAAAAACGATACAATTTAGTTTTAGATCCTTTTTTTTTTGAACTTTGGTTCAGCAGAAAAAAATTAAGATCACTGGACACCCATATCTACTATTCTCCCCATTAGAAAAATCAAAATAAAAATTTTATTATGCCGTTCCACTCTACCAGTAATATTATATATTTGCACAGCCTGATTATCAAAATTAGAATCATAATATCCAATATTAACGTTTGTGAAATATATATAGTTGATGACAATTAGATTCTTCGAGACGTCTTCTTGAATAGGCCACCTGAAAAAACAAGAAAGATCGACGGGTTTTCGACAAGAGAGACAGTGAGGACAAAATGGTAATTAAGATAATTGATGTGTGATGATTATGTTAATGGCCTTAAATAATTGATTTATTGATGACTAATTGGATTATGGTATGCATAATTAATAAATTAAGTAAATTAAATGTTTATTATTAGTATTTATTTATAAATGTATTTTGAATATTATTTATGCATGTGAACATAGTTAGTAGAAATTTTTGAAATTATAATCACCACTGGATATTTTTAATGCTCAGCACATAGTTTTGTTTGACTGCGTGTAGGTTTACCTTAGCATGTGGAGCAAGGCACTTCACATATATATATTTTGGGAGAGATCAAGAGTTTATATTTTGGATTACTAAGTATGTAAGAAGTTCGGCATGTATATGTCTTATATTGTAGTTTTGGATACTGGTAATTGTATGGACTGTGTAACTGATAATAATCGTATGTGTGTGATGAATGTTATTTATGTCTGAATGTATGTGTAAGTATGTTGGCATGCCAAGTATTGTGATAATAAAATTAAGTAAATGAAATTGGTAATGGTAAATGAATGTTTGCTTGTAAAAGGAAAATTGACCAACTGAATAGTAACTTAGAACAATTATAGGTCAATCGGAAAATTGATATTAAGGTAAAGATATGGTTAGCTATTTATAAGTTAATGAATTCGATTAATCGGTTATCTAGTCATAATATTATTGTCTATAAAAAAAACAAAACAAAATTTTGTATCGGTTTTAATTAATTGGCTATTTAATAACATGATTAGTTAAATTAGGTTAACTGGGTTTAAATGAACAATTAATAATTGGTTAGTAAGACCTTAGGATGTTACAGAGACTCCAATAATCAAGTCAGTAAATCGTGTGTTTAGATTTGTCAAAAAATTCCAGAGAGAGGAAATATATCTGCTCTTTTCTTTATATAGAGTCATTTCCTTAAACAGAATAGGAAGTAGAATTCTAAATAGGAGAGAATCCTTCTGAATCCTTGATTGACGCTTTATTCCTGAATAGGAGGTCATGTCTCATTATAATATTCTTAAGAAAATATATTTACGTGGACATAAAGAACGTCCCGTTTCATTATTATGAGGAATGTCCCGTATTTTGAGAAGGTAGAGCATGTTCACACTTCAACTCGGATAGTCGGGTGTGCACGTCCAGTAAAATTTGAAAATTTACAATTTTGGGTATTTTAAAAATTAAATATTATTATTGTTTTAAAAGTGTGAGATAATTTGATACCGTTCATTCTTTTAAAAATTCGGAATAATTCGATTCAATTTTTCAGTTTTTTTGGTACTAAATAATAAAATATAAAATAAATTGATATTTCAGATAATTTAATATTTTTAAAAATTTATAAAATAAATAAATACATACGATAATAAATAAAAATATAATTAAAATATTCTAATAAGTATAATTTAAATTTAATTTAAGTACAAAATTTGAAAATTAACATTTTACGATCTTTCTAAATTATATTTGCATCGATTTAAAGATTTTGAGCAATATTTTAAAAAATATAACAAAAAAAATTAGATAATTAAACCACAAAAAATTCTAAACATTAAATACACAATTTAAAAATTTACGCGAATATAATAATTAACTGATTCAATTTTTTTGTTTTTTTAGTTGATATTTCTGAAGTCAAAAGTATAGCGGATTTTAACCAATTTTGTTAATAAATAATAATTTCAGTTGTAATTGGGATTAAATAGCTTCTAAACTTGCCTAAAGTAGTAAAGTTCTCACCTTACCAATGAATTTTCTTTTAATTTTTTTACCTCAAATAATTATTTTTAATATTTTAAAAAACTATCATTATTTAAATTCAAATTTTAATTTTCTTCTAAAACTCAAAATAAAATAAAAAATCCCTCCTAAAAACTTTCAAGTTTAATTTTTTATTCTCTTTAAAAAATTTTATTTTTTTTATCTTTTATTATTTTTAAATGTATAACTAAAATTTCATGGGACATTTTTAATAATAATGTGTTTTGAAAACTTATTTTGAGAATTGGGGTGGATTAAAACTTATTTGGGGATTTGGGGTGAATTATCTCATTTCCGCAAATAATATTTGCGGAAATGAATCGGGATGCGCGGGTCTGATGGGACGTGAGACAATCCATTTCCGCAAAACTATTTTGCGGAAATGGATTGTCAGAATCTTGTCCATTTCCGCAGAATAACGTTGCGGAAATGGACAAGAAATCTGCCATTTCCGCAAAGTAATTTTGCGGAAATGGAACATGTCAGAGCAAGCCCATTTCCGCAAATGACCATTGCGGAAATGATGATTCCCAGTCATCGCTTTCTGCACTCATATTCGCGATTTCAGCCTCTACGTCGTCATTAGATGACAGATAATCATCGTTCAAGGGCCCATCTTCGTCCTGATCCATTATGCCAACATCTGCTGCAATTTCATTTTCCTCATTCGTAGCGAGGACATTAAGAGAAAGACCTGCACTTGCCATACTGTCCATTAAATTTCCATCTCGTCGTTCGAAGTTCGGCTGTGCATCAATGTGACCCGCATTGGCCCGATGTTGAACTGATTGTCTTTGCCCAGATTCCTCTGTTCCTCGATGGGGGTTGCCACTTGCAGGTTGCACAAAGTTCTGCTCATCTCTACGACTTCGTGATCTGCTGCCAAATATGGATTTACTTAAAAAATCACCAACCCTCCGACTAATCGACCTCCTCGGCTGACTAATTGAAGAATCACGCATCTGGCTGACTGTCCATCTCTGTTGACTCATAGAAGCATCAGGCACATTGCTAATTGACCGTCTAGGCTGACTCATTGGAGCCTGTTGCACATGGCTTATTGACTGTCTACGCCTACTCATACTGGCATCATGCGCATGGCTTGCTGATCGACGTAAACGACCAGGTCCTGAGTTGACATTGTCCCCTCCAAAAAGCAATTCACTATCCCGTCGACCAAAAAATTGATTGTGCTGAATATGACCCACATCAACACCATCATTCTGACAATAATTTGTTTCCTGAATATTTTCGACATCTTGCCCACTGACTGAATGCCAAGGTTGACTGGGGCCAACTTCAGTTACAAATAATTGTTGCGTTTCATGAACATTTTCCACTTGCTGCACATCATTTCTATTTTCATCACCAGCACCATACGTTGCCCTATTAGCTCCGATACCCCCTTCACCCACTATAATTATTAACTCAACCAATGGACTATCATCATGTTGTTTAATATTTTCATAAATCATATCGACGTCACTATTATCTACCAAATCCACGGACGTCCAACTTACTGATCCTCGATTGTACCTAGGACTTCTGTATATAATCCTTTGAATCACATCATTAAGGCCTAAATCCAATTTTACGTGAACTTTATGTATTAATTCAGCAAGAGTTGGCTTATTTCTAAGTCTAAGTCTCCTTGTAATAGCATTTGGACCCGAAACATCATATTCAAAACCTGCGACCCCATAACTTATTTGACCACCCATGTGCAAGTAAAAGTCTACATATGTTGACATCTTCAAATTATCTGTATCTAATAATACAATAATATTACATTAAATTAATATTTATTGTATCTCCTACTATGATGTATATATAGACTAAATCATTAACATATGATATTTCAACTAATAATTTATCCCATTTAAATTACTAAAATAAGCGCATCATCAACAACAACATTTTCAAAATTATAAATAATAGCGAAAAAAAAACTGCAACATTAATTGTACTCTACTAAACATATTATTTTGTGCTTATAATTTAATTCTGGCCCTAACTTCCTAACTATTTTCTCCACTATTTTTTATAACAATTTTTTTATTACACATTTTAAATTTTAGGTTTCATATAATCTATTCATACAGTCGTGCAAAACATTTACATTTATTGAAATATAATTATTAACAAAAAATATGCAATCTATTGGCAGTTTTTTATTTATCGTTTTACTACTAAGTTTTATAATTTTTTTTCCTTTTTTTTACTATTACAGTATATAATTCTAAAATATCTATTTTCATTTTTTTGAGTTAAACAAATCACATCATCGACAACGAATAAATACTTTTATTAAAAAAATACCTGTCTCCGCAAATTATAATATATGTGTTTTCTTGGTATCGTACTTCAATTGATATCTGTAATTTATTAAATTGAAAATAATTTTTTATCAGTACTTATACAACACAACTAAAAGTTAAATTGACTAATTCACATAAATTAAAAATATTTTTTTTTTGTTGATAAATTATTTTCGATCATAACGTCAACATTAAAATAAAAATACACTTACCTTTAAATGCAGAATAACTTCACTTGCAATATATTCAAACGCTTGACATTTATTTGTATTTCTCTGCCTTTCGCAACTTCAAAATATAAGGTTTCAATGGCAAATTCACCGGTTCAAGTTCATATATTTATACTACGTTTACATTATTTTTTTTTCATGATGTATCATAATTGCTTGAACGAAAAGCAAAAAAAAGTGTCCATTTCCGCATATAAGTAATGCGGAAATGGAAGTATATTATTGTCCGGGTGGGAGTGGTTGTCGGGCAACTAGTTATTTTCGCAATTACTTCTTGCGGAAATGAAAAAGGAGCCGGGACCCACGCTCATTTCCGCAAAAATTCTTTGCGGAAATGGAACGGTAGTGCGGTAATAGGGAAGGGGCCCCACACATCCATTTCCGCAAATAATCCTTGCGGAAATGGTACAATGCCATTCCATTTCCGCAAATATTCTTTGCGGAAATGGAAACCATTTCCGCAAATAATTTTTGCGGAAATGTAAAAAACCCCTGTTTGCCAAATAAGTTTTAATCCACCCCATTTCTCAAAATAAGTTTTCAAAACACATTATTATTAAAAATGTCCCAAATTTCATTATATATAATAACGGTATATAATTAAATTATTAATTTACAAACTCATATTATATAGATATTGTACCAAAAATAAATGAATTCTAGTTAAGTGACACTAAAAATAAATGAAATTAATTGGTAAAATAATTATATACTCATATAGTTACATTAATTAAAAAAATTTTCATTATATATAATAACTATATATGATTATATTATTAATATACATACTCAGTTACTTATATAGGTATTGTGCTAAAAATTAGATAAGTACTAGTTGATTTATGCTAAAAGTAAATAAAATTAATTAGTAAGGTAATTATATACTCAGATAATTACATTAATTGTAAAATTTCATTATATATCATAATTGTATATAACTACATTATTAATTTACATACACAATTACCAATATATATATTATGCAAAAAATAGATTAGTACTAGTTGAGTGACATTAAAAGTAAATAAAATTAATTGGTAAAGTGATTAGGTGATAAATTGCTTACTTTATATGCCTATATAGATATTTGTGCAAAAAAAAAAAAAGTAGTAGTTAAATGACACTAAAAGTAAATTAAATTAAATTAAACACAAATTGTTTTAGTTATTTATTTATATTTATATAAATATAATAATTATTATAATAATTAAATTATCTTATCAATAACCAAAATATTCAGTTTAATTTATTAACTAATTATTATCTTAATTTTGTACATTAAAATATTTAATACAATAGTTTATTAGTATTATATATAATAACTAATAAATATCTATTCTTTTGGTGCAGTTCAGTTTTAGAATAATTCAATACAGTTCGATACCATTATTGATCCGATTTTAAATTAAATATCTAGATTCATTCCAAATAAAGTAAACGGTACAATTCGGTTTAGTTTTAATTAAAAAACCAACGATACAATTCAGTTTTGGATATTTTTTTTTTTACTTCGGATCGGTAGAAAAAGATTAAGATCAGTGTACACTCCTATCTACTATTCTCCCCATTAGAAAAATCAAAATAAAAATTTTATTATGCCGTTTTACTCTGCCAGTAATATTATATATTTGCATACCCTGATTATCAAAATTAGAGTCATAATATCCAATATTTATTTATTTATAATCTTTTGGATTCACATATTTTTATTTTATACCGATTTAAATATCAAAGCTGAATTATATGTAGGATTGTATGGTATTTTTAACACACGTAGTGAAAGATAAAAATAGTAATTCAAAAATAAATTTATTTGTGTTTAAAATTTATTCTATAGGTTAAAAACTAGATTAAAACATTCTTGTTTAAAAAATTTCCTATAATATATATATATATATATATATATATATATATATATATATATATGAGGTGCATGTAATTCTTACTCTTTGAAATTCCTGCGTGGACTGTCCACTTTAAATGGTGATCTGATTACATGTAATTCTTAAGCAGACTTTTTTATTTGTTTATTTTTTTTTAATTTGCAACGTATTCTGTAAAGCTTACTGGCGCGTATTTCTCGAATTATATACGAGACGTCTTGAAAACAATAAGAATGTTCCAAGGAAGTTCCCCGTCTCAAGACACACAGGCAAAGGCCCCACCAGGAAACAAATCTATTTTTGAACATTGGAATTTTGAAGGTTTTAATAAACACATATATGCATTCAATCCAATTGTACGTTTTTTATATTAAAACCTAAAATTTACTTTCAAGTTTCAATATACAATTTTGTTTTAAATATGAAACATGTTTAAACATTATATATATATATATATATATATATATATATATATATATATATATATATATATATATATAGAGTTGGGATACGCCCATGACTCTATAAAGGATTGAGTTCCTATCAAGATTAAATTGAGTTATTTAATCTAAATTAAATTACCAAATATTATCTCAGAAAGAGTCTGAGTTAAACTAGAGTTAGGTCTCTAGCCATTAGGACCTCTATAAATAGAGGTGAGGTCCTCATAATTTGGTAACGAGAAAACGTACATGCCGCAAGGCTGCTCGTTCCCACTCACAGTTTTCTGTCTTATCTTTCAGGGGCATTTAGATTGTGAACAAGTTGCTCTTATCCCGAGTGGGTAAAAGCCAGACCGGTGACCAAAAACAATTGAGATCCTTGTAGACGCTTCCGCAATGAGATTCTGCGCTACAAGAGGTAGGTACATTTATTTAATGTTACCTCCGCATTTAATTATATTTGTTATAATTATTATCCTTCATTGGTATCAGAGCCGCGATTTTTGTGTCCTGGCATGTGGCTAAACAGATCTAAAATTTTATTTGTAAAATTATTAGATCTGGGATGCAGTGAACACAACAAAAAAAAAAAATTGTTTTTTGTGTGAAAAATATATATGCGTGTATATTTCGGCTTGATTTCGTGTATGTGTACACCGAAACCCGAGGGGACGAACATGAGTGTTCTAAACGGCTAACTAGAAGTCGGAATTTTTTATTTTTGACCTCACCATTGGATTCATAGACCCTGAAAACTCCCCACCGGCCGAAATCGGAGGACGAAAATCGATCGGCAAGGCGGCGCGTTGACTACACGCGCCGCACTATGTTCGGCGCGTGCGCGTGGGCGGTGGCCCACACGCGCGTCGCCACGTGTCAGCAGTGTTGCGTCACTGCTGACACGTGGCCCAATGGCCGATCGCCACGTGGATGGCAGAGGCCATGCCACGTGGCACAACTTGGGGCGGACACGTGGGCTAATTAGAGGACGACACGTGGCTGACCGAGGTCGTGCCACGTGTCATGATGACATGTCATACAGCTGACACGTGGCCCAACCAATGAATGACACGTGGACCAATGAGGCGGTGCCACGTATCATGCCATGTGTTATTGATGACGTGGCATCAATGACACGTGGCCCAATCAGGGGTCGCCACGTGTCAGACCGAGGTCTGCCACGTGGCAATGCTGACGTGTCATGCGTGACACGTGGACCAATGAGACACCGCCACGTGTCACCAGCTGGACGAATAGCTTTCAGACACATGGCGTGACTGGATGAAGACACGTGGCACGCTGTGGCTGTGATGTAACACCCCCATACCCCCGGTGAGGAATATCGGGGCGTCACGCGGACACTTACGTATACATGTACATGTATTAGCGGAAGCGATAGCACTATACACATTCGTATAAGAATAATAAAATAATACTACACTAGGGCCCAACATGCATTTCATATCAACTATACATATGTACTTCTTTCTCTTTATACATGTTCGTATTACACTCTGTTTTCATTTAACTTTACATATACCTTTACATGTGATTCTTTAACTTTTATTACATAATGATGTTACTCAAAACATCACTAGCTCTGTATCTAATCTATGCAAAAGACCTGAACAATACTCCCTAGTGGCCTTGAACTGCAGATGCTCGCTCACTGTTCCGAACCTGTAAACCTACACGGAAATAAACATCCGTGCTAAGCGATAACGCTTAGTGGGGATGAAAACCATGAAAAGGACTTCTTTATGAAGTCACAAATAAATCACACATATGTCATATAACAAAAATCAAGTAGTTCATGCATATAGCTCTGATGCTTGTATAGGTTTCATGTTCAAATATCAAATACTATGCGTTCACATGCATATAACATCTACTCTTTTACTTATTCATATACACTACAACTTGTACATTTCGTTTATTCAAATATACGCTACCATGTAACCAAATTCATGTCACTACACTCATGTAATCATGTACTTATATACAGAATTGTAATGTACTTAAACATTACTTTCATGTACTATGGCTTCATTCGAAGCAACACTATAATCATCTCAAGTTCACTGCACAACATTTAACAAAACAAGCCTGAGTTCCTCTCATGGTGGATACGGGACGCTCTATATAAAAAAAATATTTTCGATAGACCGAAGTCACAAAACATTTTCATCTGTCTCTATTAATGACCGTTCTCAGAGGTCGACCCGCTTCGCCCAAACGGGGCGGAACATAGGCAGCTGCACTCTCTAATCCCTTTATAAGCATGCTTATCTATCCACTATAACGGTAATCAGGCTCAATACCAACTCACACACTATACACAGACATCAACTCATCAACTAAACTTCAAATGCATTTATCAAATTCAGAGGCATGTAATTCATATACAATCTTGTTCAACAATTAAAAGCATGTAACATTTAAATTCATTTCATGAACATATAAATCATGCAAAGCAAGATAGAAGAAAACACTCTCTTCAAAACAAATAAAACAGGATGCGAAGAGGTTCACTGTCGCGATCGTAACAAGAAGTCGCGCTCGCGACAGAAGCTAAGTTCATTGTCACTATCGCGACAAGAGGTCGCGCTCGCGACGGAAGGCAAGTCCACTGTCGCGATCGCGACAAGAGGTTGCGCTCGCGACAGAAGCTAGATTGTTTAAAAACTCTCTATACTCTAATGCATTATATAACAATTCCTAAGTTCATACCTATTTACCATGTCATTTACTATACTTCCTACAACTATACATTGTTACTATATTAGTTCAATTACCATTTTTAATCACACTCATATGTATTTTTCCGTTAACAACTAGTTTGTAATCATTTAGGAGCCCGAATCATGTATAAAACGTTAAGAGGAAAGACAAGGGGTTGACCCATGCCAACCATAGGCTCAAAATGAAGAAAAAAGTGCCTAATTTGTGATGTTCTGTCGCGAGGTCGCGACCACTGTCGCGCTCGCGACAGAGGCTCGCCTCAGGAGCCTCATGAGACTGCTTTTTACCCTGATCTTGTATCGTCTAAACCGACCTCTAAACGTCATTTTTAGGCAAAGTGTTCTTCTTAACAATTGTTCTCTAGGATGTTATCTTTCAAATGGGATAATTTTCAGGTCATTTGGACATCTAGAACTCTAAATATAATTCAAACAATCTATGCTGTTCCAGTGAACCCGCCAGAACAGGGTCACCTACGTTCTAATTACTTTTCAGGATACCTAGAGCCAGAATTAGATCCAGCACTCTCTTAGAAATATTTAGATAAAACTATTATCTTTCAGATGCAATTAGAATCAACGCAATTGGAGTTCTATAACTCTACTTATGACAAATACAATACACAGGGGTCCGATGACAAATAAGCAGAATTTCGCAACATCAAACTCTATTATCAACACAAACACTCAAATGATCAAGTTACATGCTTATAAACATATATACACATGTCATAAGCACTGCAAGCAATCAAAATGAACAATACACCAATATACACTAAAAGAACGATGGAGCTAATTAAAGCTCACCATATACATTTACATCATGTCATAGTAACACATATCATTCAATCACATGCCAGGAAAATAAAATCGCACTCGATCCCTACCTCTGAATAGCTTAATCTTGTGCTCTCTACTCAGCTCCAACCCCTTTCCTTTACTTAATCCCATTTCTTGTTCATAGCTTCCACAAATCACATAGAAAACATTTTGAGTTAGACCTTTTTCTCACTTTAAATTAAAAACAGAAAGAAAAAGGAAGTCAGATCGGAAACTAACTAAACTTACCCTTTTCGATGATCAACTCTAGCTTTCTCAACTTTCTCTTTAGGAGCAAATGAAAAAGAGAAGAAAAGAGAGGAAGGTGGAGCACGGCAACTAAGAGCAAAGAAAAAGGGAATTAACAAGCCAAATGAAGAAATTGAAATGGGTAAGAAAGTGGCCGGTCAACTAAAGCCAAATCCTCTTACACTAATTGCCACCTACAAGCCATAAATGCCAACCATCTCATTTAATCCATCCCTATCCTAAGCCAAGCCAAGCCAAGCCAAATCAAGCCAAGCCAAGCCAAGTCAAAACCAAGCCAAGCCAAACTAAGCCAAGTGTCTCTTCCCTACGACACCACTTGTCAAACTCTTGTGCCGCCACGTGTCACTCTCCTATAATGACACTTGGCACCCTCTTACAATGCCATTTGTCACTCTCCTAAGCTGCCACTTGTCACTCTCATATGTCACCACTTGTCACTCTCATATGTCACCACTTGTCACTCTCATATGTCGCCACTTGTCACTCTTTGATGATGACACTTGTCATGCTCCTATGCTGCCACATGTCACTTTCCTATGGTGCCACGTGTCCAATACACATCTCAAGGTCTCTTAAATCCCTCTTGTGCGACCATCTCGCGAGAGGATTCTGTCGCGCTCGCGACACTTGTCGCGGTCGCGACAGAACTCTCGCACACACAACACTTATTTTTTTTTTCTGAATAAAACTCCGTAATTCTTCTAGGGCCACTTTGGGGTGTGACATGTGACACGTGTCTGGTCGAGTGGGAGGCCGCGCGTGGGGCGCGTGAAGGCGCGTGGGCGCGTCAATCTCCCTCTGGTCGGCGCGTGTGGGCGCGTGCGGTGTCTTCCGACCACCATTTCAGCTCCGATTTTTGTCAAATTTATTTTTAAAATTATTTCTGATTTTTTGGTCATGTTTTCAAAATTTTTTGATGACCAGAAAATATATTTTATGATTTTTGATATTTAAATGTGTTTAATTTCAAAAATAAAATATTAAAAATTTGTAGAAAATGTGTTTTCTGCTTTCGAAAATTTTTAAAAATTTTTTGAAAAATTTTTTGAGGTGCTGTCCTTATTTATTGATTGAAATGCATTTCAATCATATGTATTTATACATGAGTGTATAAATTTTACCTGTAATATGTTACAGAAAAGTTAAATAAGGGCACTGGTACTTCCTTATGAAACGCATAGGTTATTTTAAGAATTGCAAGGGTGCAATCAATAAGTAACATGAAAATGCGAAGGAAGTTTTGAGCTGATGATATTGATGCAACAGTGCATCATAAAATACATATGTGAGAACAAATGTAAGAGTGCATTTGAACTGGTGGTCCGAGTATGAAAATAAAATTTTGGTTTGAGTTACCAAAAGAAAAGTGTTGAGAAGTAACACTAAAATTCTGTGATGGTGTTGAGAAATGGACGAGCGTGCATTGTCCATAACTTCATCAATGGACATATGAGTTGTCTGATGAATTGATGAAATTGGTCAAAGAAATAATTCCATTATCAAGAAAGATTTTATGAAATCTGGACTTCTAAAATAGTTGACATAAGTGTCAATTTGAGTTAGCGTTTATTTTTGTTAAATGGGATTTATGTTTCCTATTAATATTTGACATGAGTGTCTTATTTTGGAATTATTGGATTTTAATTATTGGTTAAATAAATGTGTTTATTTACTTATTATGATGGCATTTAACTTTATAATAAATGAGTTTATTTTAATTGTTAATTGCCTTGCGATATTTTATGAGTAAAATGATTGCATGCTTATTAAGTAAAGGCTTAATAAAGATCCCCTCATAAGTTTGAGAACTTGATAATCCAATAATTCAGATTTATTATACATGAAATCTTAACCTATAAAGTTGGACATTAGAACTTAGAAGGTAATTGGTACTCTAAGTATACTTTTCGAATTTGAGTCTAATAGAAAACTTTATTAGGTTATTATTTCAGGTGTATAGTAAATTGCATGTATTGCTTTATCTCTTTTAAATATGTGCAACATTGTTCCATTTGATATCAGAGGATTTTAATGGATGCTGCTTCCAAGTTATAATTATGAAATCTGGAATACAAAGATCCAATATGTGCTTGAAGAGCAAGAGGCTCTTAAATCCTCAAGTTCGGTTATGGCTGAACCTGAGGATGATGGCATATCCCAGCATAAGCAGGACCAAGATGCCTATATTGCATCACATCACTAAGCAATTTCGCAAGTATCAAAATGCAATTGATCTGTGGATCATCTTGCAGGAGAAGTTCAGAGATGTGACTCTGAATAAGCTCCGATCATTGTAGATCAAATTTGATACAAATCAGAAAAGTCTGATCATTCGATGCGAAAACATCTAAGAGAGATGAAAAAGAAAAGTGAGCTTAGTGAACTTAGTCATAAGTGACTGATAAGTAGAAGGTCTAAACTGTTGTCCGTACTTTACCCAAGAGTTGGTAGCATGTGAGGATGCAACTAACTCACATAGATAAGCAAAAAGACATTTGAGGATGTCACTTGTTATTTGAAGCTTAAAAGAGGCCGTCTGACAATGATTAAGGTCAATGTCATATGGCAAAGTCCTGTTCTAATATAATGAGTTCTCATTAGAACAAGATAATAAGCTTCATCAATAGGGATAAAGAAAAGGCTTGAAAGCCTGAAAAGTAAAAGGAATAGACTCACAAAAGGTCCAAAGGCAAAAAGGAGGTAAACTTTTCAAGAGTGAAATGTTTCAATTGCCTATAGAAATGACACTATGCAAGAGATGCATTGTGCCAATAAAGATACACTATTTTGATTCAAGAGTGAGCAAAATTTATGTATCTAGTTCTGAATTTTATCCTTTGTGGGTAATAAATTTAGAACCAATGGACCGTGTAACAAGGGATCTAGATACCTTTGTTATGAAATTTAGGTTCTGTTCTTGATTTATTGAAATTTGTTTTCAATTTATTTTTGAGGATAACAGTGTATACTTATGCTTGAATGATTTCTATTATGATTCTGGTTATGGATGTGGACCATGACTATTTTCCTTTAATTTATTATTTTTCACATAGTTATGAGGACAATGTGAAATTATGGCATACTATATTAAACCATATTGGATAATACCGAATGAGTCAGTTAATCAAAGAAGGTTTAATAAGTGATTTAAATAAGTTTGAATTGCCTACTGTGAACATTGCCTAAAAGGAAAAACTAGTTAGAAAATCATTCGGTAAAGATACTAAAGCTAAGTTTCCATTGCAGTTAGTCCATTCTGACGAATGTGGTCAAATGAATGTGAGGGTAAGGTATGGGGCCTACTATTTCATCACATTTATATATGACTGTACTAAGTATAGTCATGTCTTTTTGAATTCTCACAAGTCAGAAGCATTGTGTTGCTTTACGACTTATATGAGTATAGCTGAGAATCAATTAGATAAAAAGATCAAAGCTTTAAGAACTGACAGAGGTCAGTAATATCTTAGAGATAAACTTAAAGTTTCATGTGATGAAAAATGATTGAATATCAGTTGTTCATTCCTAGAAATCCACAACAAAACGGTGTTGAGGAAAGGAGAAATAAGACTCTCCTATTTATATAGTTAGATCTATGATGGCAGAGGCAAATTTGCCTATCTCCTATTGGGGAGATATTTTGTTGACTGCCACATATGTTCTTAACTGTATACCCTCTAAATCTGTCATTACCACAACTTATGAGTTGTGAACTGGTCGACAAGTTGACCTAAGCCATTTATAACTTTTGGGTTATAATGTTTACGTCCATGATACCTCAATTTGGTAAATTTGAGACCAAGAGGCAGAAGAGTATCTATGTGAGATATTCTGAAGTATCAAGAGGATACATTTTCATGGGTCAGTAAGAAAATGGCATAATGATAAAATTTGAATCACTAGACGTCATATTCTTAAGAGAATGAATTTTCTAAGTTGGGCGAAATAAATTAAGATTTCACTTTATATTAATTTCAGGAAGAGACCATCAGGATCACTCCATCCGAGTGGGAGGGAGTTAGAGGAAGAAGGTTAAGACCTTCATCCTCCAAACGATTCGGATGTTCGAGACCTGATTTGAGTGGGAGCATTCTTGACTCTAGTGGGAGGAAAGAATATAGTATTCCTAACTCCAGTGGGAGTATGGAACATGATCCCAGTGGGAGTATTGTGAATTACGATAAATATATGAGACATATTTATCAAGATTCAGAACTGCAAAAATCTAAAAGGATAAGTGTTTCATGCCGACAATTTAAAATTGAAGGCCTAAACGAAGCCCTTTTGGTTATCCCACAAGACTAGAAAGAGCATAAAACCTATTCAAAATGCTTTTTCATGCCCATCTAAGAAAAAAATGGACTAAAGCAATAGAAGAAAAATTGGCATCCATGATATCAAACCATGTTTGAGAACTAGTTGATCTGCTGGAAGGACATAAATTGAGAATAAATGTATTCTCAAAGTAAAGCGACAGGCTGAAAGAGGTATCGAAAGATATAAGGCTCGGCTAGTCGCTAAGGGGTTCATACAATAGAAAGAGATTAACTATGAGTAGATTTTCTCATCTGTTGTAAAATTTACGTACATAAGGTTCATTCTAGCCACAGTGGCGAGTTTGAATGTAGAGCTTCATCAAGTGTATGAAAAGACTGCTTTTCTCAATGGATAAATGGATGAAACAATCTACACGTTTCATCGGAAAAGGCACCAAACATAAGGTTTACTGATTGATGTGTTCAATCTATTGCCTTAAACAGTCTTCAACACAATGGAGCTTGAGACTTCATCATATAATCATGTCGAATGTGTTCAGCATGATTGATAAAGATCATTGTGTTTATAGTAAAAGCTCTGAAAGTGAATTTATCATTTTGGCATTGTATGTAGACGACATACTTAAAGCTGAAAATGATAAATGGTACGTAAATGAAATCAAAGATTGGTTATCGTCCAACTTTGAGACAAAGAATATGAGTTGTGCATATTACATTCTTGAAGTTAAGATTTCAAGAGATCATTCAAGAAGATTGTTGTCTATTTCTTGAGAGAAATATATCAACAAAGACCTTGAGCGATTTAATATGCAAAACTGCAAACTCATAGATTACCCCATTGCCAAGAATCAGTTCCTTAGCAAAGATGTGTGTCCTATAAGGTCAGGAAAATTGAACGTATGAGGAACGTTCTATATATGACAGTGCCATGGGTAGTCTTATGTATGCAGTGTTGTATACAAGACATGATATATGCTATGCAGTGGGCATGGCAAATAGATATCAAGCTAACCCAGGCAAAGCACATTGGAAGCAATTGAAAGGATACTTAAATACCTTAAAGGTACTGCAGCTTATTCTCTCTATTATTAAGAAAATGATCTGCATTGAGAGAATACAGAGACATTGATTGGGTAGGAGATGTGGATGAGAAGGCATCCACCTCAGGATTTATATTCTTGTTTGGCAAGAGTGCCATCTCGTGAGATAACAAGAATTAAACTTGTGTATCCCCATCAATAGTGGAAGTTGAATTTGTCACTTCCTCAATTGCAGTACAGGAGACAGTTTGGCTGAAATGGTTTGTGAGCCATTTAAGAGTAACTGTCTTAGAGGTATTAATGACAGTCTATAGAGACAGTCAGTCGTTGATAGCTTATAGTGGAGCTAAGCATATCGACATTAAGTATCAATACGCGAGAGATATTGTTGCACAAAGAGAGATGTGAACTTACAGTACGTTTTTACGCACGCAGATCCGTTGAGTAAACCTATGATGAGAGATGTGTTTTGAGAGACACATTAGATCTCGAGGTTTGCGTAGAATTTAATTCGTACTGTTATAATTTATATAATCCCTTAACATTATTATTTGCGAATAATAATTAAAGTTCATTGTTGGCAATACATGAGTGTGAATGTTTATGTGTAAACAGTTACTGTTATTGATATGAGATTGAGCATGTCGGACAGAGAAGTAGCCCACTCACAAGGGTGTTTACCTTAGTTTTGTCAATGAGTTGGCAAAGACTAAGATGAGGCGATTTTTGAACATATGAGAATGCTCGAGAGCCTGATCAAAATAAAAGTGCCGTCTTGCAGAAATTACAAGATGAGTCTTGTTAAGGTGCGAGATAAAGACATACATAAAGTTGTATGCTTTGGATTGAGATCCAAAATAAGGATTGTATGGAATCCGATGGTAAGTTATATGTAACTACCATATTCTATCTAAAAAGCCAGAAGTAGTCCTTAAATAAGCGGACTAAAGTTGGGTGCTTCGGTGCATCGCAACCTTACGCTTCTGTATGGTGTTGAATATACACATTATCAAAATGTGAGACATGCGCTCCTTTAAGGGAAGGAAAGAACACCATAACACATGTTTTATACCTTGTGTGTTTATGTGACCAAAGGGATGGGAATTTAATAATATTACTGATCTCAACTTTCCCTATTGTGAGACCCTATTTATATTTCGACCCTTAGAACCCTTAACTTATCCCTGAAGTATGGTTCAATGTGGCTAGCTTAGTTAGTTGCCAAGAGGTCCGGGAAAAATTTAGGCCTGGCGGATCTAACTAGAAAAGCGAGTTGAATCATGATGGATGGCATACAGTAAGAGGGGAAGATAGCCTTTTGATCACTTTCATAAGGTTTCGTGGT
Organism: Excoecaria cochinchinensis; assembly: GCA_947683425.1. Taxonomy (NCBI): domain Eukaryota; kingdom Viridiplantae; phylum Streptophyta; class Magnoliopsida; order Malpighiales; family Euphorbiaceae; genus Excoecaria; species Excoecaria cochinchinensis. The sequence continues at coordinate 11,799,115 of CANTUQ010000050.1, forward strand.
TCACTGGCTAGCCTATTATAGTTTCTATGAGTAGAAATATAATAGTGAACACAAAAATTATTTTATGAGATCATGAGTTAAAACAGTGAATGTGAGAAGGCAATCTAGGGTTAGGCATACATGAAGAAGAGGATCTTGTTTTCCGAGACGCTATATATCCCTAACAGGTGTATAGCACTAGTGCTCTCGAGGTATGCTGGTCACACAATCTATTTGCCAGTATAACTGAAGATTAAGACTGGAATGCGTTCCGTCATGTGCGAGTGGGAGATGATAGAGTTGGGATACGCCCATGACTCTATAAAGGATTGAGTTCCTATCAAGATTAAATTGAGTTATTTAATCTAAATTAAATTACCAAATATTATCTCAGAAAGAGTCTGAGTTAAACTAGAGTTAGGTCTCTAGCCATTAGGACCTCTATAAATAGAGGTGAGGTCCTCATAATTTGGTAACGAGAAAACGTACATGCCGCAAGGCTGCTCGTTCCCACTCACAGTTTTCTGTCTTATCTTTCAGGGGCATTTAGATTGTGAACAAGTTGCTCTTATCCCGAGTGGGTAAAAGCCAGACCGGTGACCAAAAACAATTGAGATCCTTGTAGACGCTTCCGCAATGAGATTCTGCGCTACAAGAGGTATGTACATTTATTTAATATTACCTCTGCATTTAATTATATTTGTTATAATTATTATCCTTCATATATATATAAAAATTTACTAAACGTGAATATAAATTAATCTTATCAAAATGTTTAAAATATTATATTATTATAGAGAAGCTTATATAAACATATCTAGTTATTTAAACTTATTACAAATTTATAAATTACATTTAGAGCTTTAAGTGTAAAAGACTTACAATTTAACACTTAGAACTTTAGTTATTTCTCAAATCAAGAGTTATACTAAAAAAATTCGTCAAAAATTAATGGAATGATTCATAATATTTCATGAATTTTATGAAATATTTTGTTTTAAATTTGAACGAATTTTTTAACAGAATTTTTTTATTTGAAATTAAGTAAATATTAATTTGAAAATTAAATTAAAACATGAATGAAAGTTTAAGGTTCCGATTGCAACAAATGAATTCAATTTGTAGAATTCATTTACAAATGAATTCCATATGTAATTCATTTATAAATGAATTCCTATATTTGAAATAAAATTATTAAAATATAAATTGAAAATGAATTCTTTATTTTTATGTTTGGAATAAATGAATAAATGAATCATTTCTATTTTATTTACTAAAATATGTTTAATGCCAATTTTGATATCTTCTTTTAATTACTCCCAATAAAAAAAAATTAACAACCATTAATCATTATTTTAAAATTTTCGATAAATACTGAATCAATAATAATATAATTAAAAAAAGTAATCCATATTAACATTTCAGAAATTTGATTTGAGCAATAATATTATTAAAAAAACTATGCATACCAAATGAAGTTAGTCAGTAAAAATCCAACGGAAACGAGTCAAAATCCGGTGATGGTAGTTTTGAGTGACAGAAGAATAGTGATGTAGAAGAAATAATAACAGACTATGTTAGCTGCATAAAAACAATTTATTTATAACAAATGATTAAAAGGGTATTATAGTTTTTTCAATTTTAGCTCTTAAAAATATGAAATTTATTTGCAAATTCCACCTATTTTGATGGGATTTAGTGAAAGTATAAAAAATTCCATAGAATTGAATTCTATGAATTTAATTTCTATTTTTTTTGCATTCCAAGCATGAAAAATGAGAATTACAAATGAATTCCATAAAATTTTATGGAATTCATTTATTCCAAGTACTACCTAAATGTAAATTTGTAACTAACACTTAATGTAAATAAGCATAAAAATTAAAACTACAATAAAGAAAAAACAATGAATGTGAAGCCACTCACTGTCATATCATTGTCATATGATTTTATTTGGTCTCATTATAATATTCTTAAGGATACGGGGACATAAAGAACGGGACGTCGAGCCGTTTTGTTATTATTATGAGGAACGTCCCGTATTTTGAGAAGGTAGAGCATGTTCCCACTTTAACTCTGATTGCTGCGGCGTACACAGTCTAGGAAAATTTGCTCCTATTATTTTAAAATGGCCAAATACATAAATTATCCCTCCAACTTGAACTCGTTTTTCATTTTGACATCCTAATTTAACAAAATATATAATAAATACTTGAACTAAAAAAAACACTCCTTAATGCCACAGTTAAACAAAGTGTCAATTAATTTAGAGCTCTTACACATATATATAATACCCACAACTAACCAAAAAATTAGAAGAAAGAACACAAAACAGAACAGTAAGTAAAAGAAAATACAGAGAAATCAATACCAAAAATAAATCAACTCAAGCTTAAGTTTTTATAGAGAAGAAGCAACAAACCTTGCAAATTCTCCATGTTATTAAATAATAATATGTTAAATAATAATAATAATAATAATAATAATAATAATAAAATAAACAAAATACAAAAGAACTCACCTGACGTCGGCGGAGGGGAGGCGAAGCCGACCAGCAGCGGCGGCACGGCAAGGGAGGCTGAGCACCACTGCAAGGGAGCAGTGCCGCAGGAGCAGGGAGAGGAGGAAAGCAAACGGCGAGGGGAGGGCAGCGGGAAGGAAAGGGGGGAGGGAAGGAAAGGCGTCGGGGGGAAGGGGGGAGGGCAGATTTGCGCCGGGGGAGGGGAGAAAAGGCGCCGTGGGAAGGGGGGAGGGTTGATCAGCGCCGGGGGGAAGGGGGGAGGGGAGATCTGCGGCAGAGAGAGGGATCGCCCTGCAGGCAGGGGAGAGAGGCGAGAGGAGGGAGGAGAGAGAAAAGAGAATATATATAGGACTATTAGCGACGGAAGTACATTTTCGTCGCTATCTTTAGCGACGGAAGTACATTTTCGTTGCCAAAAAAATTAGTAAATATATCTAAATTATTTTAGCTACGGAGAAAATATTTCGTCGCTATTTAGCGGCGAAAATTAATATCCGTCGCTAAAATTTAAAGACGGAACGGAATATCCGTCACTAAACTCCGTCCCCACATATGATTGGTGTCACATTTAGCGACGCAAAATTTTTTCGTCGCTAATTTTCGTCGTTAAAATTGGAGGAAACATAGTCCCGCCATTTTTAGAAACAATTTTTTTCCGTCGCAAAAATAGCGACGAAATTATTTTACCGTCGCTATTTGCGAATTTTCTTATAGTGAGTCAAGATCGGTAGGGGGAGAAAGGTCGCGGAGTTAAAGGAAGGTGGCGGAGTCGAGTCGGCGTCTTAAGAGAGAATGAGAAGGAAATGGCAGAGAGAGGGAAGAGAGAGAAAATGATGAGAGATAGTAAAAAATCTATAGGGGGAAGTTGATTTTGTGGGTTGAAATACGTAGCAATATTCTATTGGACATATTGCTACGTTATTGCGTATGAAATACACGCGTTTTTGTCTCTGTAGGTTTTGTTCAATAGGGGTTAAAATATATAATTTTAGTTGAGTTCAATTGTTTTTTATGTCATTAACTTAGTTGAGGTGTCAAAATGAAAATCGATGCAAAGTTAAAGTGTTAATTTATGTATTTGGCCTTTTAAAATTTTAGATATTTTAAAAATTAAATATTGTTATTATTTTAAAAATTTTGGATAATTTGGTATAATTCTTTCAACAATTCGGGATAATTCAATTTGATTTTTTAGTTTTTTGAGTACTAAATAATACAATACAAGATAATCCTATATTTTGGATAATCCAATATTTTTAAAAATTTGAAAAATCAATAAATACATACAATAATAAATAAAAATGCAATTAAAATATTTTAATAAATATAATTTAAATTTAAGTCATAGTATAAAATTTGAAAATTGACATTTTACTATCCTTTTATATTTTCACTAACTTAAAAATTTTAAGCAATATCTAAAAAAAGATAACAGAAAAATTATATTAGATCACAAAAAAATTCTAAACATTAAATATACAATTTATAAATTTACGCGAATATAATAATTATTTGATTCAAACTTTTTGGTTTTTTTAATTGATGCTTAAGAAGTCAAAAGTGTAGCCTATCTCAACAAATTTTGACAACAAATAATAATCTCAGTTGTAATCCGGATTAAATAGCATCTAAACTTATCTAAAGTTCTCACCTTAATAATGAATTTTCTTCTAATTTTTTACTTCAAAAAAATTATTTTTTAATATTTTAAAAAGCTATCAATTATTTAAGTTCAATTTTTAATTCCCTTCTAAAACTCAATTTTTTTTTTAAAAAAATTTCCTTCTAAAAACTTTCAAGTTTAATTTTTAATTCTCTTTAAGATTTTTTAATTATTTTTTCGCTTTTATCATTTTTAAATGTATAACTAAAATTTTATAATATATAATAATTGTACATAATTATATTATTAATTTACACACTCATATATGTATTATGCCAAAAATAAATCAGTACTAGTTAAGTGACACTAAAAATAAATAAAATTAATTAGTAAAATGATTATACATTAATTGAAAAAAATTCATTATATATCATAATTGTATATAATTACATTATTAATTTACATACTCAATATATATTGCACCAAAAGTAGATAAATATTAGTTGAATGACACTACAAGTAAATGAAATTAATTGGGTAAGATGATTATATACTAATATTATTACATTAATTGGTAAAATTTCATTATATATAATAACTATATATAATTATATTATTAATTTACATACTCATATAGGTAATGTGAAAAAATAGATGAGTATTAGTTGAGCGACATCAAAAGTAAATGAAATTAATTAGTAAGGTGACTAGGTGATAAATTACTTAATTTACATACTTATATAGATATTTGTGCAAAAAAAAATAGTATTGAATGACACTAAAGGTAAATTAAATTAAATACAAATTGATTGAGCTACATATTCATATTCATATAAATATAATAATAATTAAATTATCTTATCAATAATTAAAATATTTAGTTTAATTTATTAACTAATTAATTATTATATTAATTTTGTGTATTAAAATATTTAATATAATAGTTCTAAAGTTAAATTTATATAATTAATGTAGAGTAGAAATTATAAATAATATTTATATATAAATTATTAGTATTATATATAATAATTAATAAATATTGATTCTTTCATTACAATCCAGTTTCATAATAGTTCATTACAATTTAATATGGTTTTTGATCAGAATCTAGATAAAATATCCACATTCGTTCTAAATAAAATTAACAGTACAATTCGGTACGATTTTAACCAAAAAAATCAACGGTTCAAGTTGATTTTAGATCTTTTTTTTGTTGGTATTTCAGTACGATATATAGATATTCTGATTCGTGTACACGCCTCTATGCTATTCTCCCCATTGAGCACTCAACTCATAAGCTTCCATATTTTCCAGATGCTTCTGAAACTCTGGAGCTATGGTTGCTAACATAAGACAGCCAACGTCCACAGAATCATCAACATGTTTCTTGTATTTCTCTTTGACTGCTCTTGTAGCATCAACAGGTGGGTCATTGGGAATAGGCTCATCCAGCACATATAGCTTCCTTTCTTACTTGAGGACAATTCTCAAGTTTCTGAACCAGTCAAGGAAGTTTGTGCCAGTTTCTTTAAGTTTGTCATTCTCAAGAACAGATCGCAATGACATAGCAGAAGTGTTATTAGATGCCATTAATCTACAAACATGCAAGATAAATTATATTAGTACCAATTTCATTTTTAGGTTTTCTCAAAAACTCCCACTAAAATAATAACCCTCAATAATAATTACAATAATTATAATAATTTAGTGGGCTAAGATCCATATTTCACCTAACTCTAAGTCAGCTTTGGCATGACGCTTATAGTTAAGTTATTTAGGTAGGTAGCTCATTTACCAATTATATCTTATATAACTCTTAGATTATTTATGGGATTTCGACATCATATGTCCCGGCATGTTATAATCCCATCTTATTCCCTTAAGCCCAAAACTGTTTTGATAGCCTAATTAAGTTTAACCATTTTAAACATATGAGTAGACCATTACTCATCCCGCCTTACTAGGATAACCCAATGTACTTTGCTTTAGCAGAACCCACATTTTGGTGATCTTAGTCTTGACAGTTGTTTTAATAATGGGTGGCATACGACTTAAAATTATGGTGAGGGATTTAATTTTAACTTATGATGTCTAATTATTTATATACATCATGCATCAATTCATACATGCCATCTCATACACATATATAATCATTCATCGCATCATATACAAAGAAAATATGCATAATATATATAAAACCGTGTCATAGCATGGCCAAATCTATTTTGATCCTCATAAGCCAATATGAAGATCAAAGGTCAATCCTAGGTGTAAATAAATGGACTTGATCAACAACTTCCATCTTGCACCTCCATCGCCATGGATTTGGATTGATCTCTATTGTTGCTCTTCGTCTTCATTACAATAATAATACAAAGATATTCTACTACAACTATAGAACAAAATAAAGATTACAACAAAATAAATGACACGCAAGTCGTATTTAAAATTACAAACCCTTAAAATAGAAAAAATAAAACTTATCCACATGAGGTTCAATTGGCCATGCTATGCACCATGCAATGGCATCATACATACACATAATAAATCATATTTATTTCATATCATGCATAATATACCTTATTTCATAAAATTGATATATTAAAATTACCGAGTGATAATAATGAACGACATATAAGGCACTACGAAGAGGTAGCACGGCTGCCCCGCTGGTCAGTCAGCGGGCGGGGTTAAGGGGCAGCGCCTCTCAAAACTTTTTTAATTTTGTCAATCTTATTAACGATTTTTTGCCCAAAAACCCTATTCTGTATCTATGAAAAAACGATTATGCTGATCATATCAGCCACCATTTAATCACATCAAATAATTTAGTAGACACAAAATACCTTTATAAACAATTTCGTATTAAACAAATTAATACTATTAGTTAATCATATTAACAGAATCATTAACACTTAATTGAATTCGTTAATCATATTAACATTAATTAATTTCATAGCCCTTAAATATACCAGATTAAACATTACCAAATTAATCTCGTTTATATCACATGAAATCTTTTCGTTTTTAACAATTAAAATCGAAAGCAATATCCATGTATCAGCATACAAATCGATCAACATAATCATATATATATCACATACATACATAAAATATTTGAATCAATCGAATATACAAGTGACTCTGATACCACTGTTGGGTTTCTTCGGAATAATTCAACATTAACGCAGCGGAATAAAATAGAAACCCGAAACAGGATCCATGTATTTTCGACCGATTCAAAAGGAAGAGATAAGATTTACCAACCTTTCTCCTACATAGGAAGTCAAAATAAACTCCTTTAATTCGGACTGTAGACGCTGCTCTAACACGAACGTCCTCTACCGGTATCCACACGCACGAACCAATGAACAGAATTCGCAGGGGCACTAGCTCCCTTATTTTGCGATTGGATTTTTAAGTTTCCTTTCTCAAAGAAAAGGTGGCGGCTAGGTTTTTCTCTCTAAGAAAAATATATCCACTCTCAATCCTTTTTCTCTTAGGAAAAGGAAAACGTGATTAGGTTTTTCTAAGGAAAATCAACCACTCTTTTATCTTATTCTCCTTAGGAAAAACGTGATTAGGTTAATTACTTTATTAACCTATATATCCAATTATATATTTGAATATATTTCAAAGTCTAAAGAGATAAATAAGGATATTATCTCTTAATTCAAAATAAGATATATATATATATATATATATATTTATTTCTTATTCTAAATAATAAGAAATATTATATAATACATATAATTATCTCATATTCAAAATACGAGATTTATTTTCAAAATACTTATATTTATATTATTCCGAAATACCCTAATAAAATCCATTTTGTTCATTTTGGTCTTGGTGTGTGACCCAATAGATTTATATTAAGTTGGCAGTGGGCCTAATCTCATAATAAACCCACAAGTCATAATTGGTCTCTAGCAAGACATTATGACTACCCAAATAATATAAATATCGTTAGTTCAATTTTAACCTAATAACAGAATATGTTATTATCCTTTTGTCACACGATATCTTGTTTGAACATAAGTCATGGTCCATGTCAAACTTATATATTGTTCAAACATATAATTTCCCGATCACTAAGTAAACTGATAAATTCAAATGACATTGATCACACTATCAATTCATTCAAGCATGGCCATGCATTTTTACAGTCCTACTTATCGAGGGGCCCACTAGATATCTCTCTCATTAGAGAGGGACAAATTTCATCTTGATTATTCACTTTCCTTTACATAATTCTCATTATGTATTATCATAAACTTTATAATTATCCGATTAAAGATAACGTTTGATTATGTCAAAACATAATGTTCCTTATATAGGAAACTATAATAACCTCAGGTCAAAAGATTCAATAACATATCTATTATAAGATCACTTATAACACTATCCCATGTAGTGATCTTACAGTGGGTCTATCCAGTACTTTGTTCTCTAATAAATACCTATAGATTCGATTTATATCATCATATATAATCATCCCATGATTATCAATGCAAATCTATACAAGTCTTAATTTATCTTTATGCCCTTTAGTGATAAATGACTAGGGACAACATGAATAACAATGTTATTCATAAACATTATAATAATGTAACATACCAATGATATTAATGTGAAGAAAATCATTATATAAATGAAAAATGTAATAATTGCATCAAGGTCCAAATGTTTGGCCTAGGGCATAACCACTAACAATCTCCCACTTGTACTAAGCCCAATCATACATATATCTAATACCCATTGACCTAGTATGTCCATCATGTTTGGCTTGTGGAAGAGCCTTGGTAAGTGGATCAGCAATGTTATCATCAGTAGGTACTCTGCATATCTTGACGTCTCCTTTCTCAATTATTTCTCTAATGAGATGAAAATGCCTGAGTATATGTTTTGATCTCTAGTGAGATCTAGGCTCCTTAGCCTGTGCAATAGCACCATTATTATCACAATAACGATCCACGGGGTTGCTGATACTAGGTACTACTCCCAACTCAGCAATGAATTTCTTGATCCATACTGCTTCTTTAGTTGCATCTGATGCTGCTATATACTCAGCTTCTGTTGTAGAATCAGCGACAATGTTTTGTTTAGAACTTTTCCAGCTTACAGCACCTCCATTTAACACAAACACATATCTTGACTGCGATCTAAAGTCATTTTTATCAGATTGGAAGCTTGCATCTGTATAACCATTTATTACTAGCTCATCTTCCAATCCTCCATATATTAAGAATGCATCCTTAGTTCTTCTCAAGTACTTAAGGATATTCTTAACAGCTGTCTAGTGACTTTCACCGGGATCTGACTGATATCTACTCGTTATGCTCAGAGCATACGAAACATCTGGACGAGTGCATAACATGGTATATATGATTGATCCTATAGCCGAAGCATAAGGAATCATACTCATGTGATCTCGCTCATCAGATGTCATTGGACATTGAGTCTTGCTAAGAGTAATGCCATGAGACATTGGCAAAAATCCTCTTTTGGAATTTTGCATACTGAATCTATTTAGCACCTTATCTATATAAGTGATTTGACTCAGACCAATTATCCTTTTAGATCTATCCCTATAGATCTTAATCCCAAGGATATAAGCAGCTTCACCCAAATCTTTCATTGAAAAAGATTTCCCTAACCATTCTTTTGTCTTTTGCATGATAGGGATATCATTTCCAATGAGTAATATGTCATCGACATACAATACAAGAAACATCACAGTGCTTCCACTAATCTTCTTGTATACACAAGGTTCATCCTCATTTTTGATAAATCCAAACTCTTTGATTGTTTCATCAAAATGAAGATTCTAGCTTCGAGAAGCTTGCTTCAATCCATAAATGGATCTTTGCAGCTTACATACCTTCTTAGAATTCCCAGGATGGACAAAACCCTCAGGTTGTGTCATGTACACATCCTCAAGTAAGTTTCCATTAAGAAATATCGTTTTGACATCCATTTGCCATATCTCATAGTCATAATATGCAGCAATGGCAATAAGAATTCTTATAGATTTAAGCATTGCAACTGGTGAAAAGGTTTCATCATAGTCAATACCGTGAGTTTGTTTGAACCCTTTTGCAACGACCCTTGGTTTAAAGGTATTTACTTTGCCATCCATGTCAGTTTTCTTTTTGAAAACCCATTTGCACCCAATAGTTTTAATTCCTTCAGGTGGATCAATCAAGTTCCAAACTTGATTATCATACATGGATTGCATCTCAGATTTCATGGCTTCTAGCCATTTCTGAGATTCTGGACTTGACACGGCATCTTGATAGGTAGTAAGCTCATCTTGATCCATGAGCATTACTTCATAACTATCTGTCACGAGAAATCCATATCTCTCGGGTTCGTGTCGTATCCTATCAGATCTACGCAGTACTTGTGTAACAGATACAGGTTCCACAACAGTTTGTGAAACTTGTTGAGTTTCCACCGATGGTTCTATGTTTTCTTGTGGTTCTCGAATTTCTTCAAGTTGTACTTTACTCCCACTGGTTCTTTTAGAAATAAATTATTTTTCCAAAAAGACACTATTTCGAGCAATAAACACTTTGTTCTCGGGAGGGTTATAAAAGTAATATCCTTTAGTTTCCTTAGGATATCCCACAAAAAGACATTTATCAGATTTTGGTGCTAATTTATCTGAGACCTGTCGTTTAACATAAGCCTCGCAGTCCCAAATCTTTAGAAAAGATAAACTAGGAATTTTTTCAGTCCATATCTCATATGGTGTCTTTTCAATCGCTTTAGATGGAACTCGATTCAAAGTGAATGCGGCTGTTTCTAATGCATAACCCCAAAAAGGATAATGGAAGATTTGTTTGACTCATCATAGATTGAACCATATCTAATAAAGTTCGATTCCTCCTTTCAGATACACCATTCCATTGTGGTGTTCCTGGCGGAGTTCATTGTGAAACTTCCACAATCTCTTATATGATTATCAAACTCTTGGCTCAAATATTCCCCACCTCGATCGCATCGAAGTCCTTTAATAGTTTTACCAAGTTAATTTTGTACTTCATTTTGAAAAGTTATGAACATTTCAAATGATTCATGTTTATGTTTCATTAGATAGACATAGCCATATCTACTGAAATCATCAGTGAATCTAATAAAGTACTGAAATCCTCCCCTGGCATTTATGCTTAATGGGCCACATACATCAGAATGTACAAGGCCTAATAAGTCAGTGGCCCTTTCACTATGTCTAGTAAAAGGATCCTTTGTCATCTTGCCTAATAAAAAAGATTCGCAATTATCAAATGATTGCAAAAGTCTATTAGAATAAAGTTTAGCTATGCGTTTCTCATTTATATGACCAAGGCGACAATGCCATAGATATGTTGTATTTAGATCATTTGGTTTAGATTTCTTTGTAGTTATGTTATAAATATCATGATTATTGGATGTTTCTAGATTTAGGACATAAAGCCCACAATATGAATCAGCAATACCATAAAGCATGTCATCATAATAAATAGAACATTTCTTATTCTTAATAAGAAAAGAAAAACCTTCATCATCCAAAGTTGAAACTGAAATAATATTCCTACTCAAACTAGGAACATAATAGCAATTGTTCAAAACTAACAAAAGCCCATTGGGCAAAGTCAATTCATAAGTGTCTACGGTTATAGCAACAACTTTTGCTCCATTTCCCATTCGTAGGTCCACTTCACCCTTTTTCAGCTGCCTACTCCTTTTGAGTTCCTGCACATTTGTACAAATGTGAGATCCACATCCAGTATCTAATACCCAAGAAGTAGAAGTAGATAAATTAATTTCTATAACATAAATACTTGAAGATGTAGTCTCACCACTCTTTTTTTTCTTCAATTCTTCCAAGTAGAGCTTGTAGTTCCTTTTCCAATGACCAGGTTCATTGCAGTGGAAGCAAACTCCCTCCTTTGGAGGTTTCGTTCGGCGCGTGCGCGTGGGCGGTGGCCCACATGCGCGTCGCCACGCGTCAGCAGTGATGTATCACGCTGACACGTGGCCCAATGGCCGAGTGCCACGTGGCATAACGTGGGGCGGACACGTGGACAAATCAGAGGACGACATGTGGCTGACTGAGGTTATGCCACGTGTCATGACGCGTCAATAAGGTGACATGTGGACCACTGAGGTGCTGCCACATGTCATATCGGGTGTTAGTGATGACGTGGCATCACCGACACGTGGCCCAATAGATGTGAGACACGTGGCAGACTGTGGTCATGCCACGTGGCTCCAACGTGTCATAGGTGCCACGCGGGCGGCACGTGGTCCAATCAGATATTGACACGTGTCAGGCCGAGGTCTGCCACGTGTCACGTGTGACACGTGGACCAATGAAACACCAACACGTGGCGTTGACTGTGCCACATGGGCACCATGTGGACCAATAGCATTCAGACACGTGGCGTGACAGGATGTGGACACGTGGCTCAATACATTGTTACCACGTGGCTAATCCGAAGAAGGGCACGCGTGTGGTGGGTGAAGGCGCGTGAGCGCATCTTCCTCCTCCTTGTCGGCGCGTGATGGCGCGTACGGCGTCCTCCGACCACCATTTCAGCTCCGTTTTTTGTCAAATTGATTTTTCAAATTATTTCTGATTTTTTTATTATGTTTTCAAAATTTTTTAATGACCAGAAAATAAATTGTGTATTTTTTGATATTTAAATATGATTAATTTTAAAATAAAATATTAAAAATTGTAGAAAAAGTATTTTCTGCATTCGATTAATTTTTTAAAAAATATTTTGAAAATTTTTTGGGGTTCTGTCCTTATTCATTAATTGAAATGCTTTTCAATCATGTGTATTTATACATGAGTATATAAATTTTTTCTGCAATATGTTACAGAAATGTTAAATAAGGGCACCAATTCTTCCTTAAGAAACGCATAAGTTGCTTTGAGAATTGCAAGAGTGCAATCAATAAGCAACATGAGAATGCGAAAGAAGATTTGAGCTGATAATATTATTGCAATAGTGCATCATAAAATACATGTGTGACAACAAATGTAAGAGTGCATTTGAACTGGTGGTCTGAGAATAAAAATGGAATTTTGGTTCGAGATGCCAAAAGGGAAGTATTAAAAAGTAACACTAAAAATCTGTAATGGTATTGAAAAATGGACGGAGCGTAAATCGTCCATGAATTTATCAATTGACTTATGAGTTGCTTGATAAATTGATAAAATTGGTCAAAAAAATAATCCTAATAATTAAAAAACTTTTATGAAATCTAGACTTTCATAAAAATTGATATAAGTGTCAATTTGAGTTGGCGTTTGTTATTATTAAAATAGGATTTATGTTTCCTATTAATATTTGACATGAGTGTCTTATTTTGAAATTATTGGATTTTTGGTTAAATAAATGTGTTTATTTACTTATCATGATGGCATTTAACTTTATAATAAATGAGTTTATTTTAATTGTTAATTGTCTTACAATATTTTATGAGTAAAATGATTGCATGCTTATTAAGTAAAGACTTAATAAAAGTACCCTCATAAGTTTGAGAACTTGATAATCCAATAATTCATATTTATTATGCATGAAATTTTAACCTGTAAAGTTGGACATTAGGATTTAAAGGGTAATTGGATACTATAAGTAGCATTTTCGAATTTGAACCTAATAGAAAATTTTACTAGGTTATTATTTCAAGTGCATAATAAATTGCATGTGTTGCCTTATCTCTTTTAAAAATGTGCAATATTGTTTCATTTGAGATAAGATGATCTTAATACATACTGCTTCCAAGTTATAATTATGAAATCTGGAATACAAAAATTCAGTATGTGTTTGAGGAGCAAAAGGCTCTTAAATCCTCAAGTTCGGTTATGGCTGAACCTGAGGATGACACTATAGCCCAACATAAGCAGGACTGGGATGTCTATGTTGCATCACATCACTAAGCAATTTCGCAAGTATCAAAATGCAATGGATCTGTAGATCGCTTTGCAGGAGAAATTCGGAGATGTGACTCTAAATAAGCTCCAATCATTGAAGATCAAATTTGATACATATCAAAAAATGTCTGATTATTCGATGCGAAAACATCTAAGAAAGATGAAAAGTAAAAGGAATAGAATCATGAAAGGTCCAAAAGCAAAAAAGAGATAAACTTTTCAAGAGTGAAATGTTTCAATTGCCTATAAAAATGATATTATGCAAGAGATGCACTATGCCTAAAAAGATACACTATTCTAACTCAAGAGTGAGTGAAATTTATGTATCTAGTTCTAAATTTCATCATTTGTGGGTGATAGATTTAGAACCAATGGACCGTGTAACAAGGGATCGAGATACATTTGTTATGAAATTTAGGTTCTATTCTTGTTTTATTGAAATTTATTTTTAATTTATATTTTAAGGATGACAGTGTATGCTTAGACTTGAATGATTTCTATTGTGGTTCTGGTTGTGGATGTGGATCATGACTATTTTCTTTTAATTTATTATTTTTCACATAGTTATGAGGATAATGTGAAATTAAGGCATGCTAAATTAAACCATATTAGACAAGACCGAATGAGTTGGTTAGTCAAAATAGGTTCAATAGGTGATTTAAATAAAGTTGAATTGCCTACATGTGAGCATTGCCTAAAAGGAAAAACAAGTTAGAAAATCATTCGAAAAAGGTGCTAAAGCCAAATTTCCATTGCAGTTAATCCACTCTGATGAATGTGGTCAAATAAATGTGAGGGTGAGGCATGAGGCTTACTATTTTATCACATTTATATATGACTGTACTAGGTATGGTCATGTTTATTTGATTTCTCACAAGTTAGAAGCATTGAGTTACTTCACGACTTATATGAGTATAGTGGAGAATCAATTAGATAAAAAGATCAAAACTTTAAGAACTGACAGAGGTCAGTAATATCTTACAGATAAACTTAAAGTTTCATGTGATGAAAAAAAATGATTGAATATCAGTTGTTCGTTCATTGAAATCCACAACAAAACGGTGTTGAGGAAAGGAGAAATAAGATTCTCCTATATATATGGTTAGATCTATGATGGCAGAAGCAAATTTGCCTATCTCCTATCGGGAAGATGTTTTATTGACTGCCACATATGTTCTGAACCGTATGCCCTCCCAATCTGTCATTACCACAACTTATGAGTTGTGAACGGGTCAACAAGCTGACCTAAGTATTTTATAACCTTTGGGTTATAATGCTTACGTCCATGATACCTCAATTTGGTAAATTTGAGACCAAGAGACAGAAGAGTATCTATGTGTGATATTCTGAAGTATCAAAAGGATACATTTTCGTGGGTCAGTAAGAAAATGACATAATGATAGAATTTGAATCACAAGACTTCACATTCTTAAGAGAATGCATTTTCTAAGTTGGGCGAAGTGAATTGAGATTTCACTTTCTATTAATTTCAAGTAGAGGAACTATCAGGATTACTCCATCCGAGTGGGAGGGAGTTAGTGGAAGAAGGTTAAGACCTTCATCCTCCAAATGATCCGGATGTTCGAAACCCTGATTCAAGTGTGAGTATTCTTGATTCCAGTGGGAGGAAAAAATATAATATTCCTAACTCCAGTGGAAGTGTAGAACATGGTTCCAGTGGGAGCATTGTGAATCACGATGAATATATGAGACATGTTTATCAAGATTCATAACTGCAAAAATCTAAAAGGATAAGTGTTCCATGCCGACGATTTAAAATTGAAAGCTTGAACGAAGCCCTTTTAGTTATCCCACAAGACAAGAAAGAGCATAAAAATATTCAAAAGGCCTTTTCATGCCCATCTAATGAAAAAAAAAATAGATTAAAGTAATGGAAAAGGAAATGGCATCCATGAGATCAAACCATGTTTGAGAACTAGTTGATCTACTAGAAGGACATAAATTGAGAATAAATGTATTCTCAAAGTAAAGCGAAAGGCTGATAGAGGTATCGAAAGATATAAGGCTCGGCTAGTCGCTAAGGGGTTTATACAACAGGAAGAGATTGACTATGAGTAGAATTTCTCATCTGTTGTAAGATTTACGTCCATAAGGTTCATTTTAACCATAGTGGTGAGTTTGAACGTAGAGTTTCATCAAAAGGATGAAAATACTGCTTTTCTCAATGGAGAAATGGATGGAACAACCTATAGGTTTCATCAGAAAAGGTAGTGAACATAAAGTTTGTTGATTGATGAGTTCAATCTATAGCCTTAAATAGTCTTCAACACAATGGTGCTTGAAACTTCATCATAGAATAATGTCGAACGTGTTCAATATGATTGATGAAGATTATTGTGTTTATAGTAAAAGCTCTGAAAATGAATTTATTATTTTGGCATTGTATGTAGATGACATACTTAAAGCTAAAAATGATAAATGGTACGTAAATGAAATCAAAGATTGGTTAACGTCCAACTTTGAGACAAAAGATATGGGTCATGCATATTACATTCTTGAAGTTAAGATTTCAAGAGATCATTCGAGAAGATTGTTGTCTGTTTGTTGAGAGAAATATTTCAACAAAGACCTTGAGCGATTTAATATGCAAAACTCCAAACTCATACATTACCCCATTGCCAAGAATCAGTTTCTTAGCAAAGTCTGTGTCCTATGATGCCAGAATAATTGAACGTATGAGGAGCGTTCTATATATGACAGTGCCCTGGGTAGTCTTATGTACACGATGTTGCGAGTGGGAAATGACAGAGTTATCATGGGCGTATTTTAAAATAAAGCATCTTCCCGATAGGAGATATGCAAATTTGCTTCTGCCATCATAGATCTAACCATATATATAGGAGAATCTTATTTCTCCTTTCTCAACACCGTTTTGTTGTGGATTTCAAGGAATGAACAACTGATATTCAATCCTTTTTTTTCATCACATGAAACTTTAAGTTTATCTGTAAGATATTACTGACCTCCGTCAGTTCTTAAAGCTTTAATATTTTTATCTAATTGATTCTCAGCTATACTCATATAAGTTGTGAAGTAATTCAATGCTTCTAACTTGTGACAAATCAAATAGACATGACCATACCTAGTACAGTGATATATAAATATGATGAAATAGTAGGCCTCATGCCTCACCCTCACATTTATTTGACCACATTCATCAGAGTGGATTAACTGCAATGGAAATTTGGCTTTAGCACCTTTTTCGAATGATTTTCTAACTTGTTTTTCCTTTTAGGCAATGCTCACATGTAGGCAATTCAACTTTATTTAAATCACCTATTAAACCTATTTTGACTAACCGACTCATTCGGTCTTATCTAATATGGTTTAATTTAGCATGCCTTAATTTCACATTGTCCTCATAACTATGTAAAAAATAATAAATTAAAAGAAAATAGTCATGGTCCACATCCACAACCAGAAACACAATAGAAATCATTCAAGTATAAGCATACACTGTCATCCTTAAAATATAAATTGAAAATAAATTTCAATAAAACAAGAATAGAACCTAAATTTCAAAACAAATGTATCTCGATCCCTTGTTACACGGTCCATTGGTTCTAAATCTATCACCCATAAATGATGAAATTTAGAAGTACATACATAAATTCCACTCACTCTTGAGTCAGAATAGTGTATCTTTTTAGGCACAATGCATCTCTTGTATAATATCATTTTTATAGGCAATTGAAACATTTCACTCTTGAAAAGTTTATCTCCTTTTTGCTTTTGGACCTTTCATGATTCTATTCCTTTTACTTTTCATCTTTCTTAGATTTTTCGCATCGAATAATCTTACATTTTTTGATATGTATAAAATTTGATTTTCAATGATCGGAGTTTATTCGGAGTCACATCTCTGAATTTCTCCTGCAAAGCGATCCACAGATCCATTGCATTTTGATACTTGCGAAATTGCTTAGTGATGTGATGCAACATAGGCATCCCGATCCTGCTTATGCTGGGCTATAGTGTCATCCTCAGGTTCAGTTATAACCGAACTTGAGGATTTAAGAGCCTCTTGCTCTTCAAGCACATACTGGATTTTTGTATTCCAGATTTCATAATTATAACTTGAAAGCAGCATCCATTAAGATCCTCTGATCTCAAATGGAATAATATTGCACATTTTTAAAAGAGATAAGGCAACACATGCAATTTATTATACACCTGAAATAATAACCTAGTAAAATTTTCTATTAGTTTCAAATTCGAAAAGACTACTTATAGTATCCAATTACCTTTTAAGTCCTAATGTCCAACTTTACAGGTTAAAATTTCATGCATAATAAATATGAATTATTGGATTATTAAGTTTTCAAACTTATGAGGGAACTTTTATTAAGTCTTTACTTAATAAGCATGCAATCATTTTACTCATAAAATATTACATGGCAATTAATAATTAAAATAAACTCATTTATTATAAAGTTAAATACCATTATGATAAGTAAATAAACACATTTATTTAACCAAAAATCCAATAATCCCAAAATAAGACACTCATGTTAAATATTAATAGGAAATATAAATCATATTTTAATAATAACAAACGCCAACTCAAATTGACACTTATGTAAATTTTTATGAAAATCCAGATTTCATAAAATCTTTTTAATTATTAGGATTATTTTTTGACCAATTTTATCAATTTATCAAGCAACTCATAAGTTAATTGATGAAATCATTGACGATTTACGCTCCGTCCATTTTTCAATACCATCACAGATTTTTAGTGTTGCTTTTTAACACTTCCCTTTTGCCATCTCGAGCCAAAATTCAATTTTCATTCTCAGACCACCAGTTCAAATGCACTTTTGCATTTGTTCTCACACATATATTTTATTATGCACTATTGCAACAATATTATCAGCTCAAATCTTCCTTCGCATTCTCATGTTGCTTATTGATTGCACTCTTGTAATTCTCAAAGCAACTTATGCGTTTCTTAAGGAAGAATCGGTGCCCTTATTTAACATTTATGTAACATATTGCAGAAAAAATTTATACACTCATGTATAAATACACATAATTGAAACGCATTTCAATCAATAAATAAGGACAAAACCCCAAAAAATTTTCAAAATATTTTAAAAACAATTAATCGAATGTGAAAACACTTTTTCTACAATTTTTAATAATTTATTTTGAAATTAATCACATTTAAATATCAAAAAATACACAATTTATTTTTCAGTCATTAAAAAATTTTAAAAACATGACCAAAAAATCAAAAATAATTTGAAAAATCAATTTGATAAAAAATGGAGCTGAAATGGTGGTCGGAGGACGCCGCACGCGCCATCATGCGCCGACGAGGAGGAGGAAGACGCGCTCACGCACCTTCACGCTCCACACGCACACCCTTCTTCGGATTTGCCACGTGGCAATAACGTATTGAGCCACGTGTCCACATCCTGTCACGCCACGTGTCTGAAAGCTATTGGTCCACCCGGTGCCCATGTGGCATAGTCAACGCCACGTATCAGTGTTTCATTGGTCCATGTGTCACACGTAACACGTTAGCACCGACACGTGGCAGACCTCAGTTTGACACGTGTCAATATCTGATTGGACCACGTGGCACCCACGTGGCACCTGTGATACGTCGGAGGGACCACAGTCTGCCACGTGTCTCACATCTATTAGGCCACGTGTTAGTGATGCCACGTTATCACTAACACCCGATATGACACGTGGCAGCACCTCAGTGGTCCACGTGTCGATTCTTGGTTGGACCACATGTCACCTTATTGATGCGTCATCATGACACGTGGCATGACCTCAGTCAGCCACGTGTCGTCCTCTGATTTGTCCACGTGTTCGCCCCACGTTGTGCCACGTGGCACTCGGCCATTGGGCCACGTGTCAGCGTGATGCATCACTGTTGACACGTGGCGACGCGCGTGTGGGCCACCACCCATGCGCACGCGCCGAACGAATTTTGGCGCGTGTAGTCCTCGCGCCGCCTTACCGATCGATTTTCGTCCTCCGATTCCGGCCGATGGGGGCTTTTCAGGGGCTGTGAATTTAATGGTGTGGTCAAAAATCAAAAATTCCGACTTCTAGTTAGCCATTTTGAACACTCATGTTCGTCCCCTCGGGTTTCGGTGTATACATACACGAAATCAAGCTGAAATATGCACGCATATATATATTTTTCACACAAAAAATAAATTTTTGTTGTGTTCAATGCATCCCAGATCTAATAATTTTACACATAAAATTTTTAGATCTTTTTAGCCACATGCCAGGACGCAAAAACAACGGCTCTGATACCAATGATGGAAAATTATAACGAATATAATTTAATGCAGAGGTAACATTGAGACTGGTACCTATCTCTTGTAGCGCAGAGACTTGTTGCGGAAGCGTCTACAAGGATCTCATTTGTTTTGGTCACTGGTCTGGCTTTTATTCACGTGTGGGATAATAGTAACTATTCCACAATCTAAAAGTCCCTGAAAAATTAAGACAAAAAATAAGCGTGAGTGGGAACGAGCAGCCTTGCGGCGTATACATTTTCTCGTTACCAAATAATGAGGACCTCACCACTATTTATAGAGATCCTAAAACCTACAGACTTAACTCTAGTTTAACTCAGACTCTTTCTGAGATAGGATTTGGTAATTTTAATCAGATTAAATAACTCAATTTAATCTGGATTGGAACTCAATACATTATAGAGTTATGGGCGTATCCCAACTCTATTAGGTATTTTTAAAATACATGTAGTGAAAGATAAAAAATGATTCAAAAATAGATTTATTCGTGTTTAAAATTTATTTTATAGGTTAAAAATTAGATTAAAACATTCTTGTTTAAAAACTTTCTTATATCTACTTTTATATATATGTATGTACTTATATACATATGTATATACATACATACATACATACATACATATACATATATATGTATGTACGTAGACACACACACACACACACACACATATATATGCATGTGCATACTATGCATATGTATATATGTATATGTACATACATACACATATATATATAATTTATTGATATGCATGTGCATATGCATATGCATCTATGTGTATGTATATACATACATACACATATATATAGAAAATAATTACTCTAATTTTTCATTTATTAATATACATATGCATATGTATATGTACATACATACAAATATATATAGAAAATAAATACTCTAATTTTTCATTTGTTTATAAATAAACGCGTTTTTTAAATTTTCTATAGAAAATAAATTGTCTAATTTTCTAAAAAAATAAAATACAGAAAATAAAAAACTATCTTCTGTAAGTAAACACACCCTTATATTTTGCTGGAATTGCTAGATCATAGAATATTTGGCACTTCTTGCAATTTATGAAATAAATACCTTTGCGTTTATTTTTTTCAAAATATATACTTATTTGCTTGACATTTTATTTTATTTTTTTTAAATCTGTCATCCGTACAAAGATTAGCTTTAATCTTAAATTTACTTCTTAAAAAAAAATCTTAAAATTATCGAGTTGACGGATACAATATTAAAATGTGATAAAAAAAACAATGATATTTTTTTCTATTATTAATGGATACAATATAATATCTTTTCAATTATTGTTCTTTATCACAATCCTTATTTGTGAAAAAAAAAACTATT
This sequence comes from Excoecaria cochinchinensis, assembly GCA_947683425.1. Classification (NCBI taxonomy): domain Eukaryota; kingdom Viridiplantae; phylum Streptophyta; class Magnoliopsida; order Malpighiales; family Euphorbiaceae; genus Excoecaria; species Excoecaria cochinchinensis. Next base: position 11,820,814 of record CANTUQ010000050.1, read on the forward strand.
ATTGTTCTTTATCACAATCTTTTTTCAAAAAAAAAATAAAAAAATTGCAGAGCGGTAGCATACTTTATTCAATACCATATCAGTGTCAACCGATATTGATGTAATACTGCAACTAACTGCTGCAATTAGAGATGATTATGGGATTGAGAATCTTCGAAAATTTCGCCCCATAGGGAGAGGGCGGGGAAAAAATATTTCCTGATTTAGAATTCGGGGGGGAGCGGGAATTGTGATCCCCTCCCTGAAATTTCTCCGACCCTGAAATTTAGTAATTATATTCAATTATATTTATATAATTTACTTTTAAATTGTATTTAAATTTAGTTTTTTCAATTGTTAAAATTTATATTAATTTGATTTATGATTTAATTTAGATTTTTCAATTATTAAATATTGTATTTTAATTATAATTAATTGTTAAATATCATATTTTAGTTATAATTGATTTTTTTTTAAAAATAATTTTTGACCGTGAACGGGAATATCCATCAGAGTGAGGATGGGGGGAATTTTCCTCCACGTAATCCTACAAGTAGGGGTGAGCAAAAAAACCGATGGACTCGGTTAACCGGAAAAAAAATCCGAAACCGAACCGATGGACTGGTTAACCGATTGTAATGGACTGGTTAATGGTTAGTGTTTTGAAAAAACCGATATTAATGGACTGGTTAATGGTTTTTGACTCATGTGACTGGTTAACCGAACCGAAACCGAATTTTTAGTTAATTTATTAATTTTTTAATAATTTATAACAATTTACCCTAATTAAAAGTGATCATGTACTTTTTTTTATTATACTAATTATTTTAAAGTTTTAAAGTTTTTTTAATTGGCTATTAGTAAGTATAATAATTTATCTAATTAAAAGTAATTATGAACCGGTTAATATATTTACTTATTAAATATTAATTTTTAAAAACAAATTTGCTTATATTCACCAAATATTTTTATTTTAACAACAATAATGTTATATTATAGTGAAAAAAAATTAATTTTTAAGTATCTTGAACATTTTAATTTTATTTATGAATATATTTATAATTATAGTGGTTAACCGAAAAATATTGGGTAACCGATCCGAAAATCCGAAACCGATGGACTGGTTAACCGATGGTAATGGACTGGTTAATGGACTGTAATTTCAAAAAATCGATATTAATGGACTGGTTAATGGACCGGAGCTAATGGACCGGTTAACCGACCATGCTCACCCCTACCTACAAGGACCGTCGCTCTTGGGCGGAGCAATAGGTGAGGAGCCATTTCCTATCCCTACACCACCCATGATCATCCCTAGCTGAAGTATTGATCTAAAACTCCCTAGCTGTAGTATTGATCTAAAACTCCAATTCCGTAAATCTTTTATAACATACTCCATTTTTATAATTTTTTTTAAAAACACGTTATTTGAAAAATTGTACCCCAATTAATGGGTCATTGCGCGCATTCACTTCAGTAAACAAACAAGGAAGAATTTGGATTCCTTAAAAGAGAAACCCAAAAGTGAAAATGGGCTGTGAAGCAGTGTCCTCTTATTTCTGTTCCCTGAGATGGGTGGTTATCAATTCATCTCCGCCATCATCTTCATCCTTCAAACCCATCACTACTGCATTCCCTATTCGCGCCAATCCCATCTCTCTCAGACCCCAAACACCAAAAACCAGAGCTACCCTTGATGACAGAGATCAAACTCCTTCCCCTCCACTTCTTGTCCAAGAAGAAGAACAAGTGCAGACTCAAAGCAGCCAAGTATGCCTTTTTTTCATCAATTTCTGGCCAAGTTTGGAACATTAGTGTATATTTTGGAAATTTCTTGAATACCCAGGTTAAAGAGTGGTTTTGGGTTTCTGATTATGTTGTCTGGGTTTCTGATTATGTTGTCTTTTTTTTTTTTCAATGGATTAGGAAGTAGAGGAGAGTGTGGAAGTTCTTAAGAATGCTGCAAAGACCAGAAAAGTTGCAGCGGAGGAGGTTTTGTCAGCTCTCTCTGTGATTGAGAAGGCCAAAGTTGATCCCACTGGGTTTCTTGACACTCTCGGTGGCACAAAATCCCCTGGCAGAACATGGATGCTTATTTTCACCGCTCAGGTTAATATAATTCTTGTTCTTTGCTTTGAAATTTATGTGTTGGCTGTCCATTTTATGTTATCTTTGTGGTTATTGATTTGCTTTTCCCTTATTTGTAGAAGCAATTGAAGAGTGGAACGTATTTTCCTCTTACGGCTGTTCAGAGGTTTGATGCTGCTGTAAGCTTCTTCCTTTTTTCCCCTCTAATTTATACGTTTGTTTATGTTTATGTGATTATAGTTTCTGTTGATTGAATTTAGATTTGCTAATAGTGCTCTTGTTTATTTGTATTGTTTTTGGAGAAGTAAAAATAAGATACTGGTCCTCTTTTCAACCTTCAAGTAGCATTCTAGCTTTTAAAATTAGAAACAGCAAGCTCCCCTTGTAAACATGACCACTGAAGTTGTTCGAACCTTGCTTATGCAATTTGTCTTGTTACCGCATCAAAAAAAAAAATGATTCATTGTCAAATTACTCAATCGGATATTTTTAGGCTTGATTGTGGTTTGCATATGTTGAAGCTTTAGTAGTTATTTTGTGAGGAAAATGATTTGATTGCCAAATTACTCAATTGGAAAGCTGTAAGCTTTTTCTGTATCGAAATTTATGTGATATGCGCATCTTGTTTTTGGAATCAGCTTTCTCGATTTCCTTCTGATGGTGATCATGCAGAGCCCTAGTGCATTAGCATCCCCTTGCTAATCTTTTCAAGGTCATAAGAAAAGAATTAGATTTTATCTTCTAAAGTTTATACTCATGTTTGAGGTCCTTCATTGCTGTGCGTGTACAAAAAAACTCACATTCAAGTACAAAAAATTTTCTTGGTATTGTCTTTTTGCCAATTGTGAAGAGTAGTTTTGAAGGTTTTTGTATATCTACAAGTTGAAGACAAAAGCATGAGTTACATTGGACCATTGAATGCTTAGGTAGTTGCAAATTTGTTCCTGGATTTCAGGGCAAGAGAATTGAAAATGGAGTGTATCTTGGGCCAATTGGATGCTTAACATTTGAAGGCCGATTTACATGGAAAAAGAGGATACTGGCCTTCATTTTCGAGCGCATTAGGATAAAAATCGGTCCTCTGAACCCTCTGGAGATCCCTCTACGACAAAAGGAAGATAGAGAACCAAGCACCAAAGATCCTTTCTTTGTCTGGTTTTATATTGATGAGGAAATAGCAGTTGCTCGAGGCAGAAGTGGTGGAACTGCATTTTGGTGTCGATGCTGTCGTGTTGCCACTTGATGCAGCTAAGCTTTCCTATTGTGTCGCTATTTATTTACATATATACATCAAAAGGCTCATGATATTTTCTAATACATTTATATGCCTAGTTCTCCCTTTAAACATCAACTATATATGCTGGAATGACTTTGAATTGTAATGCATCTCATATCAAACTACTGCTTATATATTTCATATCTATTATGTTGTTGTATGAAAAAGTATTTACATGTTCATGACTGTTAGATTGTTATTCCTATTGCCTGGAAGCTTATCGTTCCTTCTGTGAAGAATTACGTATCTGCTATGCTGCTACAGAATGCTTCACTTATTTTTTTTCATTTCGTTTCTTTGAAAGAGAGTTAATTATGTAACATGAACACTGTCCATGAAAATCTGCATTTCCTTTAAGCTTTCTTTATTTAATTAATGGAGGCAATCTTCACTTCCTAGCTGCAAAAGCCTTCCTAAAAATCATTTTCCAAATGTGATATTTAATTATTTTGACATCAGAGATAAGGGGGGCCTTAACACAAAGATGAAACGAAAGATCACAGTATGGTGATTCTTCACAAGCATTTTGCAAAAGGAGTAAGTTCTTGCCTACACCTGATATATGAGGGAAAATAGATGTCGTTTTATTCGATTTTTGGATGAAACGAAGATCACAATATGGTGATTCTTCCCAAGCATTTTGGGAAAGGAGAAGATACCTACCTACACCTCATGCATGAGGGAAAGTAGACGTCTATTTATTCGATTTCTGGAATCACTCAATAAACATGATGAATGAGAAAATGAAGAACATCTATTTGTTGTTGGCAGCCATGGAACGCATATAGTTGACGCTATTAATAAAGTAATTAACAATCTCAGATCTTGGAGGAAGGCATTGGTTGATGAGTGGAATTTCAATGAAATTGTGAGTCCATTCAAAAAGAGATGGAAATCTCTCAGAATCAATCAATTTCATGCCTCCAACTTCTTCCATTGCACTTAGCCAAAGGGGGATCCAACCCATTACTAGATCCAAGTAACCAATCTTCTCTCCACCAAAAAACTTCTTCCCTTTAATCTCTTCTTCAAGAAATGCAAATGATTCTGTTGCAATCTCTATTTGCTTCTCCTTATCTTCTCATTCTTTCCAACAAGCATCAAATGCCCCATATATACACTGAAAGACAAAATTAGATATCAAAACAAGAAATTGAAAACAAAAGCACTTAATACATCATCATGCACCTCCCTCTACTCATTTTTTTTCTTCAATATCCTTTGTACTTGGTCATTTATTTCTAAGATTTATGTGATAAATTAGCACAAAAAGGGCTAAGTGGAAAGTAATTCTACTTTTCAAGGGTTATGTAGGTGGTAATATAGTTTTCGCAGACGTTGATTCAATAGATAGTATTAATGTGGAAACACAATTCAGAAAGATGACTTCATTTTTAGCTGATTTTAACAACCGTTATGTGGAAAGTAGAAAGAATATTGGTGAAAAAAAATGAGTATATAATAAAGCTAAATGGGAAAAGTTAACAGGGAAGTGTGAAACGAAAGAATTAAGATCTAAAGAGTTGAAGTACCTTCTCATCAGCAAACTTGGCCCAAAAACGAGCCATAGCTCTTTGATGAGGATCTTGAGGAAGCAGAGGATTATGTTTCCATTTCTCATCAATGTATTCAAGAATAACAAGAGATTCAACGATTGGTTTGCCATGATCAAGAAGAACAGGAACCTTCTTGTGGGCAGGGTTGAACTTAAGCAGGATCTCACTTTTGTTTTTCAGATCTTCTTTCAAATACTCATATTTCACTCCTTTAAGCTTCAAAGCCCATTCAATTCTTGTGCAGAAAAAGCTTGTGTATGCGCCGATCACCTTCACTTCTCCCATTCTTTTTTGTTTTTCTGAGTAGTATTCAGGTTTTGACGGATATGAATATGATTACTTGTGGGTATTCGAGTGGTTTATTTATGCAACTTACTGACGGCTTTTGCTGACATTTGACTACTCTAAATAAATAAATAAACACATAATTAATGTATAAGCAAATGCATTGACTTTGTTTTTAAATAAATCAATTTTGAAACAGATGGAGAGGCAGTCCCAAGAGGACAATGGTTTTGAAGTTTGTGTGGATTATATATTATATCAATTTGTAATTATTTATTCAATTTATTTTATTTTATGTGTTATTTTTACTAAAATTAAAGGATATTAATTAATTTTAAATTTAAGATAAAATTGAGTGATTCAATATATAAATTTAAATGTAACCTATCAATTTTTATTGAAAAAAAAAATTAAATTTCATTAAAAAACTAACAGTGTTAAATAAATAAAATTTGAATTTTAGTAAAAAAATGACACATAAAATGGTATGAAAAGAATACTTTATTTGTAAATAAATCAATTATGTAACATGTATATACTTACTGTTCTATTAGATAAAAAATAAAATAAAAATTATTTTATAACAATTTGAGGAACGTGCACTAAAGTAACACTCAACTTTAAATGGTGATTATATGGAATTGCCGCATTTTTTGAATTAGATAATAATATGTCCTTAATCAAAATGAAGATCGTAATAAATATACTCGCTTAATAGCAAGTTGTATCATATTATATTCTAAAAATGAAGAATTAGAATCTATTGTAAATAGAAAGTGAATATTTGGTTTGTAATATTATGAAGAATTATGTTTGTATTTAGTTAAAAGAAAAAATTAGCAGTAAGTTTTTGTTTTATAATATTTATTTTTCGAAATTGTTTATTAAACAATTGAAATACAATTTGCAATTTATATAATTTATTATATTTACATATTAAAAAAATTTTTAATGATTAATCAAAGCTTAATAATTAAACGTGCTAAAAAATCACAATTAATGAACTAATTAATTGAAATTTTTATTTTAAAAATTCAATAATATTAGATTAAATAAAAAAAATTTAGTAATAGGCCAATTAATCGGTCAATGCACGCCGTAGGCCTAACCATCCTTAAGCCTTTGTTGGATCAAAGGAAGTGGAAAGAATTGAGGGGAAAGTAAGTTTTACTCATCCTATTTTCTATTGTTTGAATTGTAAAATGGCAGAAAATTTGAGATAAAAGTAAGAAAAATTGCATTTCCAGATTTCCTCTGTATCCAATATTTCCATCCAATTTGGTGAAAAAGCATGGTAATTGGGAGAAAAATGAGTATAATAGTATGAAATGACAAAATTACTCGTCCCTCTATAAATACATCTCTTTTATTTTTTTTACATTTCTATTCTCAGCAAAAAAAATTTTTTAACTTTTTCCATAGAATCGCATATCTATGTATGGATCAAATTGAAATGGGCCACTTGAATCAAAATTGTTCTACTACATATTTCCTACTAAAATAGGTAAGTTTTTTCTGAAAGATACTAAAATAGGTAAGTTATTTTTCCTTTTTTTCACCTTTTGCATTCCTTTCTTTTTTTTTTTTTAAATTCTTTGTTTGATGGCGGCTTTATTCATGTATTCAAGTTTGAAAGGTAGAACATATGCTTATGCCTTTTTCTTGATGTATGTTGAAAGGGTCCAATGCCCAAATATGCCTCAAAAGCTTCTCTTTGGTCCCATGTTGCTAATTAGTTAGTACACACAGGGAGTTTTGTTGACTAAATATATCTGATATCTTGCAATGAAATGAGTCCTACTGCAATCACCATAATGAAAATAAATATACATTGGTCAAATTGATTCTCGCAAATATGCAAGAACTAATGCAAATACCATCAATCATATTGATGAATTATTGGTTTTAAAGATCATATTCTTAGAAAACTATGATACTAATCATGATAATGAAAGTCCTACAACTCCTTCCACAGTTTTAGGTACTGCTTATTCTAATTTTAATTTTAAAGATGTTTCTTTAACAACCCCATAAAAAAAGAAAAAGAAAAGAACGAGTGCAAAAGATGAAAAAGATAGTGAGATAAGAAATGCTATTGATAGTGTTGGCAAGGTTCTTAAGGAAGGAAATGTTATAGTTGAAAAAATACCCCAACGTGTTTATTCGGAGAAAGAAGTATATGCTGAGCTGATGAAAATTGGCTTTGATATTTCTCTTCGTTATAAGACTTATGATTTCATCATAGCAAATCAGGCTTTGATATTTCTCTTCGTTATAAGGCTTATAATTTCATCATAGTAAATCAAACTAAGGTCAGAAGATTTTTTTTATTGTTCATAGTATGAGCGCAAAAAATACTTATTGCATTTGATGCAAGATGCTGATGGCTTTTAAGTAGATGTAAAGTTCATATCACCTTAATTTTTTTGTGAAACTGATATATTTTGATTGATCAGCAAAAATTATTTTGGAAAAATATATTCCAAACAATTTTTGTCAAATGTTATTATTAAGTATGACAGTTTGTTAATTTTTTGTAAATGTTTACATATCATATTATGTAAATGCAGTCATTAAGTGGATTTAATGTATATAATTATACTGATTGAACTTCTTTATATATTAATTATGCAATTTCTATTTGTAACATGCATGCCATTGAATATAATTATTCAATTATGTTGTTTATTCCCATTTTGAAGCGGCATTGATTATAGCTCTAAAATGCTAGTATTGATTTAAGAAATACAACAGAAAATTGCAGCTATATATTGATATTATTATTATGAAATAATATCATAAGGGTATAAATATCAAAATAATATCTAATTATAAAAAATAAACTTAATTTACTCTATATTTATTTTAGATTACCCAAACAATGAAAAAAAAAAGAGTAAATATTTACATTAGTTCCATTTCCTTCCTAAAATAAATTCAATTTCCAAACCAACTTATTCCATCCAAACAAAGGCTAACATCAACTATATGCTGGAATGACTTTGAATTGTAATGCATCTCAAATCAAACCAATGCTTATATATTTCGTATCTATTATGTTGTTGTATGAAAAAGTATTTACATGTTCATGACTGTTAGATTGTTATACCTATTGCCTGGAAGCTTACCATTCCTTCCGTGAAGAATTACGTATCTGCTAAGCTGCTACAGAATGCTTCACTTATTTTTTTCATTTTGTTTCTTTGAAAGAGAGTTAATTATATAACATGAACATTGTCCTTGAAATTCTGCATTTCCTTAAAGCTTTTTTATTTAATTAATGGAGGCAATCTTCACTTCCTAGCTGCAAAAACCTTCATAAATATCATTTTCCAAGTGTGATATTTAATTATTTGACATCAGAGATAAGGGGAGCCTTAAGGCCCTTAACACAACAATGAAACGAAAGATCACAGTATATGCTGATTCTTCACAAGCATTTTGCAAAAGGAGGAAGTTCTGGCCTACACCTGATACATGAGGGAAAATACATGTCGTTTTATTCGATTTTTGAATGAAACCAAGATCTCAATATGGTGATTCTTCCCAAGCATTTTGGGAAAGGAGATGTCTATTAGTATTTATTCGATTTCTGGAATATGAAACACTCAATAAGCATGATGAATGAGAAAATGAAGAACATCTATTTGTTGTTGGCAGCCGTGGAACGCTTATATTTGACAGTATTAATGAAGTGTTTAACAATCTCAGATCTTGGAGGAAGGCATTGGTTGATGAGTGGAATTTCAATGAAATTGTGAGTCCATTCAAAAAGAGATGGAAATCTCTCAGAATCAATCAATTTCATGCCTCCAACTTCTTCCATTGCACTTAGCCAAAGGGGGATCCAACCCATTACTAGATCCAAGTAACCAATCTTCTCTCCACCAAAAAATTTCTTCCCTTTAATCTCTTCTTCAAGATATGCAAATGATTCTGTTGCAATCTCTATTTGCTTCTCCTTATCTTCTCCTTCTTTCCAACAAGCATCAATTGCCCCATATACACACTGAAAGACAAAATTAGATATCAAAACAAGAAATTGAAAACAAAAGCACTTAATGCATCATCATGAACCTCCCTCTACTCTTTTTTTTTTCTTCAATATCCTTTGTACTTGTCATTTATTTCTATATAGCCTCTGAAAAAGCGAACTTTGTTCCATTGAACTCTTTAACTGACATGGACTGACATGAAGTGTCAAATCTAAGTCAATATTTTATTATTATATCAGCACAAAACGGGCTTAGTGGAACATAATTTCACTTTCAAGATTTACGTGATAAGTTAAGACAAGGGCTAAGTGGAAAGTAATTCTCCTTTTTAAGGGTTATGTGGCGTGGTACTATAGTTTTCGCAACGAGAACAGTATCATGTTGATCCAATACATAATATCATTAAGTATCAATGTGGACATACAATTCAGAAAGATGACTATATTTTTAGCTGTTGGATTTAATGATTATATATTTTTCTTCACAATCGTTACGTGGAAAGTAGAAAGAATATTAGTGAAAAAGATTGAGTATAATAACAAGGTAGTGCGAAACAAAAGAATTAAGATCTAATGAGTTGAAGTACCTTCTCATCAGCAAACGTGGCCCAAAAACGAGCCTTAGCTCTTTCATAAGGATCTTGAGGAAGCAGAGGATTGTGTTTCCATTTCTCATCAATGTATTCAAGAATAACAAGAGATTCAACGATTGGTTTGCCATGATCAAGAAGAACAGGAACCTTCTTGAGGACAGGGTTGGACTTAAGCAGGATCTCACTTTTGTTTTTCAGATTTTCTTTCAAGTACTCGTATTCCACTCCTTTAAGCTTCAATGCCCATTCAATTCTTGTGCAGAATAAGCTTTTGTATATCCCAATCACCTTCACTTCTCCCATTCTTTTTTCTTTGAGTAATATTCAAGTTTTGATGGATATGATAAATTGTGGGTATTCGAGTGGTTTATTTATGCAACTTTGTGACAGCTTTTGTTGAAATTTGACCACTCTAAATAAATAAATAAACACATTATTAATTTTCTTTTTTATATAATTATCTATCTTTACCAAACCAACTAATCAATCAGGGCCACATTAAACAAATGATGATGCATTGGCTTTGTTTGTAACTAAATCAATTATGTGACAGCTGCAGATGTCGTCCGAAAAGGACAATGGTTCTGAAGTTTATGTTGATTGTATATTTACATTAATTTGTAATTATTTACTATACTTGTAAATAAATTAATCACGTGGCATGTGGGTACGTACTGTTCTATTAAAAAGAAAATTAAGGATGTTCAAAAATAGGTTAGATAGACTGCGATTAGACTTTTTTTAAGAAAAAAATGAAGTTGAACTATAAATAATTTCACAAAATATATTATATAAATTTTATTCAAGTTTTATCATAATCCACTAAACTTATTTTTGAACAGTCCTATAAAAAATAAAATAAAAATTATTTTATAACAATTCGACGGAACGTACTCTTCTGTGCAATGAAGTAATACTCAACTTGAAGTAACAAATTTAAAATCATTTTATTTATATCAATTATTACATATTAAGTGATGGTTTTTGTTTTATTTATATCAATAAAACAGTGAGCCCAAAGGGTGTCATTAATTCAAGCAGGCCCAAACTAGATCAGGCCCATTACCTTTTCTCCAAGCCCATTGGATCAGGTAAAGTATACCAGGTGGCCAATGCCCACTAGATCAGGCCCGTGCTTGCTACTCAATATATAGTCTAAACTTAATCCAAAAAATATAGAATTAATGTCTTGTTTAAATTGGAACTCAAAAAAGGCATAAATTTCATGCTTCCATTGTTATTCAGGATAAATTTTGTAAGTTCTTGTTTCAACATTGGCAACGAATTCGTACTGAAAAATATACGGATCACTATTCGACTGTGATCATGTGAAAAGAAAAATACCAATGGGATTTTAATAAAGAAGACTTTAATGATCAAATTAGTATTACGAAAGCAGAATGAAATAATGTGTTGCATTAGCTAAGAGTCTTGCTTTACTAATATGCTTGTGGAGTGCCACAATAAAGTTGGCAATGGAGATGATTTTGGATGAATCTAATGCCAATGCTCACGGATATACCATGGACTTGATTATTGAAAATCTTCTTCATGGGTTTAATCAAGTGAACATTAGACATGTTTACCGAGATGCAAAATTTGTCGCAGATATTCTTTCTCATCTAGCTTATGACTCGTCTCTTCAATTTCAGGTTTTTCAATATCCTCTGAAGGGTGTTGATAGTTGGATTGTGCGTGATTTAATAGGTGTTACATTGAATGAATCATGATACTACCATTGAATAACGATTTATAACGGTACATCATTTATTGATAATGTCCATCAATTATAGATTGATTATTTAATAACCATAATGCTAAGACAATAATTCGGACACATTTCTAAGCTTATGTGTTGAGGTACAACCCAAATCCTATATTGAAAAATTAAGGGAGAAATATCTTAAATATAAAGTGTTTTACTTAACTTTATTAGTATGAAACTTTTTAGGATGAATCCAAAAAAAATCCGTACAGGTTTGGCATAAAGCAGATAATATCATACTGATGTAAAGTTAAGTGATGTTTGGCAGTTCTAACAAATGGTATCAAAGCCATGGTTTGTAAACGGTCCGTAATAGTGGATTGAATTGTGTGGGAAGCCCCCGGTACGTCCTCGCAATTGGAGATTCGTGTTTGGTGTTTTATGTCGAAAGTTTTTCTGATATTATGGTGGTCAGGCGGCGTATCCCGTTGGTTGATAACAGCGGTGCAAGATGATTTGACTAATAAATGAATTATCGTTCGAAATGAGAATATAAACTGTGTAGTTCTTAGTTTGAAGGGAGAATTGTTGGGATACAATCCAAATCTCATATTAAAAAATTAAGGGAAAAATACGTTGAATATAAAGTGTTCATTTAATTCCATTAGTATAAAATATTTTGGAAGTAATCTAAAAATAAATTCGTGCGAATTTAGTTTAAAGCGGCTAATATTATATTAATATGCAATTAAGTAATGTTTGACACTAGCAATATGGGGATTTTTTTTAGTTTGGTGTGAAAAGTCTAAAAAATTGGAAAAGTTGGGTTACATGAAAAAAATTTAGAAAATTGGTGTGTCGAAAAACTAGGTTGAGTTGCCGTTTTCTGATTTAATGGGTCCCACGTTTAGTCAAATCTTAAAAAATTAAAAAAATTAATAATGTCAAAAAACGGCAACTAGGTTGCCGTTTTCTGACAATGTGCGCATTGAAAAAAATAAATAAATAAAATTGCCAATTGCCGTTTTCTGGCAAGATTGTCGTTTTCTGACAATTCAGTGTCAATTCAAAGTGGAACCCACCAAATCAAAAAAAACAACTTACATTGTCGTTTTTTGACACATTAATTTTCTAAATTTTATTTTCCTGTTACCTCACTTTTTCAATTTTTTTGGCTTTTCACTTTTTTTGGCTTTTCACGCCAAACTAAAAAAAATCCCAGCTTTATGGAGGTGATCTGAATAACATACTTGGCTTATAATGTACCGGTTAAAAAGCATTTCGATAATAATTAAAAAGAGGGATAAATATCTGATGAATAATTATTAGAAGCCACAATTGATAAACTCTACAACAATCTAGATAGGACATCGGTCAATTTCATAATCGTGAAGCTCGTCCTCGCTGGACTATATTAATTAAGAAAATTTGGTTCTTTTTGTATCCCTGCCCTACATGATAAGGAAATAATAATAATAATAAATCCCTTAAACTTACCAAAAAAATATATTATACACTTAAACTTTACAAATATCATGTTATATATCTAAATTTGATAAAAATGCACATATTGTTCTCCTTAATTGATAAATTACATAGGAATTTTTTGTATTGAGCATATTATTAAAATTAAAGGCACCAAAATTCATTTTATCTATTTGTTTCAATTCTTTTTGAACTTTTTTTTTTCATTTTTCCCTCACTAATATTATCTCTTTTTTATTTCACTCTCTTTCTCTTAACAATATTTAATAAATTATTAAAAATAGAATATGTATTTTAAAATTCATTTGTAGTGATTTTTGGTTAATTATAAAAAAAAAGATACATTTTTGTCAAGTTTGGATATAAAAGAGTTTTTTTTCTACCAAATTTAAGGGAGAAAATAGATATTAAGCTTAATAATAATAGCTATGCAAAATCAAAAAAAAAAAGATTCTTATCAAGTTAAAGCGCAGCTTCGAATTATCAAAATTTATGATAGAAATTTGATCATTCTGATAATATATTATAAATAAATTGAAAAATAATCAAAATAAACAAAATAAAAAATAAAAACATATGAAGAAACTGTTATTCTATTCTTATTATTATGTATTCATAAATAATCACAATAGTCATATATATAGGTACAAATATTTAGTCTATATAGGAAGACTTTATATATAAAAAGTAAATACATTTAAGAATAATTTAAATTATATGGAAAAATAATCAATAATTAAGAAAAAAATAGTAATTGAAAATAAAAATATTAAATAAAATAATTAATGAATGAAATATATATAAAACAAATCTCAATTAATGAGATGTATATATAGCAACCGTTTTTTCGACTTTTGATGTGTTTGACTTGGTTTCCCATATGCAAATTGCCAAATTGGTAGTATGAAAGTAAATATAGCAACTGTTTATTTGACTTTCGATGAGTTTGGCTTGGTTTACCACATGCAACTGTATGCAATTCTAACAGGCGTCTTTAATGATACAATCTAAATATAGATGGAGAATGGACAAACTTGTAAGGGTTGGAATTGAGTTATAAATGTACTGATTATTAAAAGGTCAAAGTTCAATTTGACTATTTATAGTCGTTAATGAATCAAAATTTAAATGGGTTGAACAAATTTAAATAATTTAAATATTTCAAATATCTATGAAAATTCCTGACATGAACCTATGAAAATTGCCAGAGTTTTAGTAGCAGGTTTTTCTTTTTTTTAGTGTGAAAGAAAAGAGAGCAAAATTCGAACTTGCGATCTCCTGATATATTGGAATCAATATTTATTTTTAGAATTCTTCCTTAAACAATACTTGAGATTTTATTTGTAATTACTAATTAGCCATAAAAAGATATATATATATTTTTTTGAAACAAAAGGAACTTCATTAAGAAGATTCAGCCATTAAAACTGAAACAATACAATTAGGAGGGGATGAATCCCAAACCATAAGACCTGACATAGAACTAGAAGCTCTAGCAAGAATATGAGCTACTGTGTTCACAGACCCTTTAGCAAATCCAAAACGGATGTTTGAAAGAGAAGCTTGCAAAGCCTTACAATCACTAATAACACTACCAAAATCAGAACGATAACAAGAATTTAGAGATAAAGCATTAAAGACTACTTGAGAATCCATTTCAATCTCTATAGAAGAGATGTTAGTTCTATTAATCCAACTTAATGCTTCCCTAACTGAGAGAGCTTCAGCCACCAACGGATCAAGAACACCTTGAAAACTTCTGCTACCTGCTGCAATAAACTCGCCAAGATGATTTCGGACCACAAAGGCTAAACCTGATCTTTGGTTCCTCATAAAAAGAGCAGCATCAGTATTGATTTTAAGAACACCTACTGCAGGTGCAGTCCAAGATAAAGGGGCCTGCACACAAGAAGAATGGGAAACTCCAATATTGCTATGAGCAGAACACCAATCAGACCCAAACTTCACAGCCAAATCAACAACAGCAACAGCATTATATCTCTTATTATTCCATATTAAATCATTTCGTGACTTCCACAGGGCCCAGCAAATAAGAATAGCTGATCTACAGATTTCCAGATTTGAGCTAGAACTGATGAGATTAAACCAGTCCAATAGATTATCATTATTATCCCGGATAAAACCCACAGAAGATTTAGACCACACTTCTCGCGCAAAACAACAATCCATGAAAATATGAAAAATAGTTTCAGTACCCACTCCACACAAAGGACAAATTTATTGAACATCAACACCTTTTTGGACAAGAATGGATCTTACCGGCAAGCATGAGTGTAAAGCCCTCCAAAAAAATTACTTAATTTTTTGAGGCATAACAATATTCCAGAACTTTTGCCAATTAACAGTAGAGATTGAAACATTAAAGGGAGAAGTACCTGAATGCAGAAGCCGGTATGCACTTTTAATAGAGTAAAGACCACTTCTCTCTAAACTCCACTGCCACGTATCATCTTTGACAGACCAGGAGATAGGGATTTTCAAAATAAGATTGCAATCTCGCTCATTGAAAAGCGATAAAACAAGAGAGTGATTCCAGCAATGATCTTCATTATTGAGAAGGTCACTAACTTTCAACCGAGCCTAGGAATTATCTATCTGAGTGGTTATAAAAGGATTCAAGCAATCCAGCAGCCATGGATCTGTAAGAATATTAATTAACTTGCCATCCCCTACTCTCCAATGACAACCCCTTATCATTTTATCTCTCGCATTGATGATGCTTCGCCAGGTGTAACTTGGATTAGCTCCCAAACCAGCTTCTTGAAAATTACTAGAAGGATAATACCTTGCTTTAAGCACTTTTACCATTAGAGAAGACCCATCAGAGAGCAAACGCTAACTCTGTTTCCCTAAGAGCGCCAAGTTAAAATCTCTAAAGGATCTAAACCCTTGACCTCCTTCCGATTTAGGCCAACACAATCTCTCCCATTCCATCCAATTGATACCCTGCTTGTTCCTTTTATTAGTTCCCCACTAGTAAGAGTTTAACATTCTTTCAATCTTGGTACAAAGGCCTTGAGGGATCAAAAACACACTCATTACATAAGTCGGCAGCAATTGAGCTACCGATTTAATCAAAACTTCTTTACCCGCCCTTGAAAGGAAACTACGATTCCATCCACTAATGCGTTTCCAAACTTTATGCTCAATAAAAGAGAACACCTCCTGCTTGTTCCTACCAATCAAAGAAGGCAGACTAAGATAATGTTCATTAGCTGTAATAGGATTAATTGAGAGAGAAGAGCAAACACTGTGTCTAGCAGAATGACCGGTATTGGAGCTGAATTTCAACGATGACTTATTGAAATTGATAAGCTGGCCAGAATCTGAAGCATAAATATCCAGGATATTTTTTACCGCCTGAGCTTCTTGAGAATTAGCTCTAAAGAATACAAAACTGTCATCTGCAAAGAAAAGATGAGTAATTGAAGGTGCCCTTCTTGCCACCTTACAACCATGAATTAACCCTCTAGCCTCATAGCTCTTAAACAATGCCGAAAGACCTTC
The DNA here is from genome assembly GCA_947683425.1 of Excoecaria cochinchinensis. NCBI lineage: Eukaryota > Viridiplantae > Streptophyta > Magnoliopsida > Malpighiales > Euphorbiaceae > Excoecaria > Excoecaria cochinchinensis. The sequence continues at coordinate 11,837,303 of CANTUQ010000050.1, forward strand.
CGCACATAAGATAAAAAGATAAGGTGATAATGGGTCACCTTGTCTTAAACCACGACTTGGAAGGATAGGACCCATCAACCGATCAACATGAGAAACAAAATAACGAACTGAACCAACACACAATTTAAGGAGATTAACCCACTGTATATTAAACCATCCTGTGCAAAACTTCTTCAAGGAAATGCCACTCAATCTTATCATAAGCCTTACTCATGTCTAACTTAAGAGCAGCTATACCTTCTCTACCTTGAGTCTTACATTTTAGACAATGCATCACTTCATAAGCCATAATAAAGTTATCTGAATTCAGACGATTAGGTACAAAAGCACTCTGATTTAAAGAGATTATATGAGGGAGAATGGTCTTCAATCTCAAAGAAAGCATTTTGGCTATGACTTTGTACAAGACACTACACAAAGCAATCGGTCTTAAATCAGACATTGTCTCCACCTGCTGTTTTTTCGGAATAAGCATTCTGGTAGTGTCTTTAAGATAATCCGGCATACTGCAATTTCTAATGATTTTGAGACATTCAGAGGCTACATCTTTACCCACCACATCCTAACTTTTTTGATAGAAAGTCGCATTCATTCCATCCATTCCTGGGGCTTTGTCCAGCTGAAGAGAAAACAAAGCTTCCTTCACATCTGCCTCTGTAAACTCTTGAAGAAGATAAGCATTTTGAGCCTCAGTTACCCTTTAATCAGTCCCAGCCGCTGTAATACCTGTACTACAATTTGTTACAGTAAAAATTTGCTGAAAATAATTGACAATTACACCTTCCATGCCATTATCCCAAGAACAGAGATTACCATTGGAATCTTTAAGTTGACAAAGCAGATTCTTCCTTTTCCGCTTTGAAGCAACTGCGTGAAAATATTTTGTATTTGAATCTCCCTCTTTAAGCCAGAAAAGTTTTGCCCGTTGCTTCCAAAAAATCTCTTATTGATGGAGAGTTTTCAGATACTGCTTTCTCACCTCAGAATAACTAGCAGCTAAAGACCCGATCTGACCTCACGCATTTGCCTTCTCAAAACATTAAACTTTGCTTTAAAATCACTAGTGACATCCTGACCCCAATTAGATAGTGCCTCACTACAACACTGAAGTTTAGAAGAAAGAGATAACTCGGCACTAGAACTCCAAGAATTGCAAACAACCTCCATAAAATTAGACTCACAAAGCCACGCATTTTCAAAACGGTAACGTTTTAAGTGAGGAATATAAACTGAAGGAACCAAATTGAGAAAAACAGGAGAGTGATTAGATGAAGTTCGGTCTAAATTACTGACCTGATACCATGGAAATTTCAAAATCCACTCATCATTAGCAAGAGCCCTGTCAAGCCGCTCCTCTATGAAGCCCTCCTCATCATTTCCCCTAGCCCAAGTGAACTGGTACCCAGTCATACCCAAATCCTGCAACCTTGCATCATGAACAGCTTTCTTAAATCCTTCTATGAGTCGAGTAGGTTGAGGATTACCACCTCTTTTCTCCCTCTGGTCCAGAATGTCATTAAAGTCACCCACTACACACCAAGGAAGATGAGATTTTCCAGCAAGAAGCCAAAGAAGAGCCCAAGAATGATCCCTGTTATTTCTACTTGGTTCCCCATAATAACCAGTAAACCTCCATCCATTAGCATTTTGGGCTTGAACTTCAACATCTATATGATTGGCTGAAAAAACAATAAGTTTGGCTTCATTTCTATTTCTCCAAAAGAGGGCCAAACCACCACTTCGGCTCACTGGCTTAATACAGAACAAACCTTCATACCCCAATATCATTTTAACTCTTTCTAATTTTTCCTTGCTACATAAAGTTTCAATAAGAAAAATTAGATTGGGCTTTTTGATCAGGACTAAGTCCTTGAGAACCCGAACTACGCGTGGGTTGCCCATCCCACGGCAATTCCAACTTAGGCAACTCATAATGATAGGCGGGTCTGGTCTCCAAAGCCCGCCTTTGCCAAGTTTTTTGAATCCAGTTGTGAAAATAGTATTGGGCTGGATTCAAGCCCAACTTCAACTCCACCATGAGATAGACTTTCCTCTCTTCTACGTCTCTTTGGGTCTAGAACAATTACTCCTTCAACATTAACTACCTCATTCAACTCCTTCCTACACCCATGATCTACTCCTCCCTTGATTTCTTTTCCTTTACAGTTATCCTCTAACACCGCCTCTTTTTCAGCCTCACTATTCTCCCCCATAATTCCTTGATTTTCGGCCTTACCAAAATTCATGTTATCAACCGCCATAGCTTCATCCCCTATTTGCTGTTCATCCATCACCAATTACAAAAGAGGAGGTTCTTTACACAGCCATTGACTGCCAAACGAGGATTGGTTTCTCCTATTTGTGGCTCATATAGACTCATCAAACTTCCTTATTAACTCTTCAGAAGATTTATGATAGAGTTATGGACATTATCTATCATTGTGGCCTAACATAGCACATAAAAAAAATAGTGGGTAACCTTTCATATTTAAACTCTACAGTCACCCAATCACCTCCTGTCTTCTTGATCTTCATTTCATGCTTCAAAGGTTGATTGACATCTAAGGCAACTCTTTTACGCATATAGTTCGTCCAAGTCCCTGAGAAGTTCTTTGGGTCTGCACTTATGAAAGTACTAATGAACTTACTAATACTTTGTGCCACCCTAACTGACATAAACCCTATGGGTAATTTGTAAACTTGTACCCAAATGCTAACATGGTGCAGAGATATATTCTCTGGTTGCTCATTAGCGTGAATGCGATTCACCAATAATAATTGGTTATCAAACATCCATGGTCCCCCTTCAACTATCCTATGTAGGTCTAGATCATGGAAGAATTGAAAAATGAATAAATTCGGTCCCAACTCCTTGATAAATACCCCCATACCTGGTCTCCACAATGCTGCCAGTGTTTGTTTCATGGCATGAGCATTAATGATCTTGGTCGTCAAAAATCTGCCCACCAAACTCCATCGAAGATCTATGGCTGTTTCTGCAACTTCTTCATCCTCTATGATAAGCCCCTCGCTCCCTTCCCCATTAACAGCCAAATTGTTGCATTGATTATTGATGTCCTCCACACTTTGACGTAGGTTATTCATGATAAAACGAAAACTCTCTGAGGTACAAAAAATTGATTTAGTCGTGAAAATATAGTTTTTCACTTAAAATAGCAATTTAGAGACTAAATAGCGATAGCCAAATAATATTAGTCGCTAAAAATTGGCGCGAAAAAGCCGCGCCTTTTTTAGCGACTAAATTAGCGATAGATATATTAGTCGCTAAATGATAGCAACTAAATTTTAGTCGCTAATCATAACTGAAAAATTGTGACTAAATAGCGGCTGAAATATCTATTGCAATTTATAAAATTATATTTAGCGACTGAATGTTATTGTCGCTAACGGAATAGATTTAATTTTAATTATTTAGCGACTAACACGATTTAATCGCTAAATGGTCACTAATATTCGATTAACATACAGATTGAAAAAAACTTAAACCCCTAAATTTCTTTCTCACTCGAACTAAAAAACGCAGAGGCGAAACCCAGAATCCCCAATTTTTTGATATCCTCCGCTACTGGTCTCGCCGCTCGTTATTGCTGGCGGTGTAATCGGCGATAGCAACTCTGGTTGCCTCTCCTATGTGAGAGGTAAGTTAGATTCACATAAACCTCGATTAAATTTCAGTGTTCGATGTTTAAAAGTTGATCTGCTCCTGTGTGACTGTTGTTAATGTAAAATTTATCTTTTTTTTAGGTTTCTGGCAAGATTGGACAGGTGAAAGGAGGAGGAAGGAGAATGGATCTTATTTTCTGCCATCAGATCCAAATCCAGAGAAGCTTAACGCACAAAAAAGGGTATGTTCCAGTTTATAACTGCAGATTTTGTTAAGTTTGAAGACATTAATGTGAATGTTTGTGATTTATTCCTCTATTTGTGTTATGTTTCCATGACATAGAATGTTATTCTGTGATAGTCAATTTTAATGTTATTTTGTATCTTCATTTCAGTTTCTTGTTCAAGCTTTTTCACGTTTGATCCAGAACTCCCACTTGTCTACAAGTAATCTAATATATATATATATATATATATATATATATAATTGAAAAAAGAAAAAAATATATATTTGATTTTCAGTACCTCAGAGAGTTTCTTTCGATGCTTAGATTCTAAATGGGAGTGATAATTAGTAGATTAATTCTTTCTCAACTTCTTGTTTGGCTTGCTTTAACCTTGTCATTTTCAATGACCAATAAGGGGCTTATTAGAGCTTTCGTGCATCAAAATATGAAAGGATAAAATATAGAAGTTTTTGGTTTACACATACAGTTTCTAGCAGCAGAACTAATAATGTGTTAGGCGTCTTGTTCAGCAGTTAACAACATTTGAATGCCTCCTTGCCCCCTCATTGAATCCATATTTTCTTCAATTCCTGTTAAAAATAAATAAATAAATAAATAACTACGTGCATAAGACAATTTATAGAAATTAAAATTTAGCAAAGTTTTCCAAGAAAGATTAAAGAAAATGATCGATGGAATTTAGAGAATGAGAGATGTTCTGCACCTTTCGAGGGATTAGTTTTTGCTTAATTTTACTCAAAAGGCATCCAAATGATCACAAATTTTTATTTTAAATTTCATTTTTCTTACAAATCTGCATGACCCTCTTCAATTCCTTATTCTGGTTCTTCAATTTCCATACAAATCTTCTTCTTGTTCCAGTTAAACTTTTTAATTTTATTTCTTTTATGAAAAAAAAAAGTTAATTTATGTGTAAGTACAAGTAGATTTTGTAATTTTTATGTGCAAGTACAAGTAGATCTTGTGTTCCTTTACAACATACAACTTAATTCATTTTGTTAGTAGATAGCAAAGAAATATATTCATATTATGCAAAAAACTATATATGCCTCTTATGTTTTGCTTTAAAGTTTGATGTGTTTTTGTGGTTGTAACATCACTGATGCTTCCCAACATCTAGAGTTGTGTTTCTTCATAGATGTAGATACATGTGGCCTGCCTGCTGACTGCCATCGAATAAAAATAATCCATCTCTAATGTGTAAACACATAGATAATATTTAAAAAACATAAACCATAACTATAATTGTAATAATAAAATTTGAGTTTTCTAAAACATAAACCATAACTATATATATATATATATATATATATATATATATATATATATATATATATATATATATATATATATATATATATATATATATATATATATATATATATATATATATATATATATATATATATATATATATAATTACCTGAGAGAATAACCCATAAACATAAATATTTGAGCAAGGAGAAAGTTTCCATCATATTTCCTGCATTAGTATGCAGTTGTATGTGGGTTAGTCTAACTAAGTTGACTTTTCTAGGAAAAAATGATGCAAGGGGTAAATAGAATTTAATTTATTTTTGATTGTTTGATGGTCAGAAAAGTAGATGTAGAATGGAAAGGCTCTCTTCTTCCTTTACATGATATTTTGGTATTTAAGTTTTAAATCTTGCTTAATCTGACCCAATGAGAATAGCGACTACTACTAGGCTCGATTTTTCTGTATACTGCTGAGACTAAACTTTTGGTTTTTTCTCATTTTGTTAAAATCGAAAAATTTAGGTTAAATGAAATCCTTATATCATAGTTGGATGTACAATCGATGGGATGCAAGTGGAAGGACTAATTCCTCATTCGTACATGGAGTAGAGAATTTTGTTAAATTCATCACTTCTCATCCTAAAGAAATGAGTGGTGACCATATAAGGTGTCCCTGCAAAAATTGTGTGAACCGAAAGTTCCATGATGTGAAAACTGTTATGAATCACCTCTTCCGTAAGGGATTTGTTCGGGATAATTTTGTTTGGAATTGCCATGGGAAGACACAGACTACCCCTAACGAGTCAAATTGGAATCCGATAATGAATGAATATATAGATGGTGTAGAGGTAAGAAATCCATATCAGCAAATGGTACTTGATGCAGCTGGGCCTAGTTTTAATCCCGACACCCATTGGCAACAATTTATTCCAAAAAATCAAACTACTTATCATTATGAATAAGACTCTCTATCAAATCCTAACCAACCCGGACCATCAAATTTTTATGCAAATTTTATAGATGGGGCTCCAAATCCACAATGTCAAGAATTTTATGATCTTCTTGAATCTGGTAATGCAAAGTTGTATTCCAGTTGTGATAACCATTTCCAACTTTCTATAGTTTTAAGGATGTTGTATGCCAAATCCAAATTTAATATGCCAGAGAGGTTTTATGATGCAAACATCCAACTGTTTAAAGAAACTTTGCCTGAAGGCAACATATTGCCAAATAATTTTTACCAAACAAAAAAATTTTGTTAGAAGTTTAGGATTGCCAATGCAAAAAATTGATCGTTGCAACGAGAGATGCATGTTATATTGGCGTGAAGATGAAAACTTAACACATTGCAAGTTTTGTAATCACCTAAGATTCAAAATGCGTGTCAGATCTCGTAAGCACAGATTGAAAGTATATAAAAAGATGTACTACTTTTCACTAATACCTAGGCTTCAACGATTGTATAAGTCAAAAGCGACAGCAATACATATGAGATGACATAATAATCATATCCAAAATGATGGGGTTATGCAGCATCCTTCTGACTCTCTAGCTTATAATCATTTTAATGAAACTCATCCTTCATTTGCTGCTGAGACTAAAAATGTCAGGTTGGGATTTTCCACAGACAGTTTTTAGCCATTCAGACAATATGGGAGGAAATACTAGTCATGGCCTGTAATTGTAACGCCTTACCACCTTAGATGTGTATGAAGGAGACTTGTATGTTTCTAACTATTATTGTACCTGGCCCTAAGAATCCAAAGCAAAAAATTGATGTCTATCTACAACCTTGATTCATGAGTTGAACGAACTGTGAAATAGTGGGGTGTCAACATATGATGTGTCAACCAAGTAAAACTTTTTGATGTGAGATGCACTTATGTGGACAATCAATGACTTTTCAGCATATTCCAAGATGTCAGGTTGGAGTACATCTGGAAAATATGCATGCCCTTATTACATGGAACATACATAATCATTTAAATTAGAGAGTTGTGGAAAACAAACATGGTTTGACAATCATAGAAAATTTTTTTCTCCTGATCACCCATTTAGGAGAAACAGAAGGAACTTTAGAATCGGGCATGTTGAAATAAAGCCACCGCCACCAATTAGAGCTGAGGAAGAAATTTTGCAAGAAATTAATCAGTGGGATCTAGTCAAAGTAACTGAGCTTGATGCAGACGAGATTAATGGGATCATATGTCAATCTTGTGGTTGGAGGAAATGAAACATATTTTTGGATTTGCTTTATTGGAAAACAAATATGATTCGATACAATCTTAATGTCATGCATATTGAAAAGAATGTGTTTGATAATATGATTAACACAGTTTTAAATATTGAAGGTAAAATCAAAGATAATGCAAAAGTACGTTCAGACTTAGAGAAATATTATTGTCGTCCAGAGTTGACAATGGATCTAATCAGTGGCAAATATCCAAAAATATGTTACACATTGGATAAGAAATCAAAAAAAGAATTGTTTGAGTGGTTGAAAGAACTTAAGTTTCCAGATGGATATGTTTTAAACTTGGGTCGTTGTGTTGACATGACAAAACTCAAATTATTTAGCATGAAAAGCCATGATTGCCATATATTTATGCAACGATTGATTACTGTTGTCTTCCGTGAGTTACTTCCTAGAAATATGTGGCAGGTCCTTACAGAGCTAAGCTTATTTTTCAAGGATTTTACATCCAATACTCTCTGTGTCGAAGACATCGAGGCATTGAAATTAAACATTCCATAAATCATTTGCAAGCTCGAAAAGATATTTCCTCCATCTTTCTTTGACTCAATGGAGCACATAATGATACACTTACCATATGAAGCAAGGTTGCTGGCCCTGTACAATATCAATGGATGTATCCGTTTGAGAGGTAAATATTAATAAATCTGAACATTATATTAGTAAATATTTATGTACAAAGTCATGCTTAAATTAATTTTCTATATCCGCCATATGCAGGTTCCTTCGAACTCTAAAAAAAAAAGATTGGTAACAAATCAACAGTAGAGGCATCTATTTGCAATGCATACTTACTCTCAGAATCATCAAATTTTTTCTCGCATTACTTTGGACCTCATATCAGTACTAGACATCGACGTCCTTCTCGTAATGATGATAGAGATTGTGGGGAAAATATTAGTGAAACTTTAACAATTTTCACTTACCCAGGCCGAGCATGCTCAGAATTTCATGATAGAGCATTAATATCAGAGGAGTATAAGGCAGCTCATACTTATATTCTACTAAATTGCGATGAGATTTCTCCATTCTTGAGGTATAGAATAATTATATATTTGATTTTGTTGCGAGATGTACTAGGATTTTTTAAAATGATTATTTTTTTTAATCCATTGTAATGAAGTATATATTGCAAGAACTTACGTCAGAATTATCCTGATCTTACACCAAGTCAAATTGATGTAAATATTGACAATTACTTTGCAGACTGGTTCGAATTATATGTAAGGCCATCACAATTTGCATGTATAACATATAAATGTCATTTAAGATGGTATTGATGATAACTTCGGTGTCTTTTTTTTTCAAATTAGGTCCGTTACAATGGAATTGACAATGACTAGCTCTGTAGTTTTTCATAAAAACCATTACAGAGAGTGAAGTGTTACTCGATCTACTTTGTCAATGGATACAAATTTCACACTAAAACTCATGGTTCTGGGAAACATTCAATAAACAGTGAAGTTTATGTAAAAGGGGCCAACTCAGGTGATAATGTTGGTGATTACTATGGATGGTAATTTCAAAATTAATGGTAATATAAATGCATGGATGGTAATCTCATTAAAAATTTCAGTATTCAAATTATATTGAATTAATGTATGATTATAATTACTAATAAACTACTTGTAATAGAAATGAAGAAAATGTGCCATTGGGATGCTAAACTTAATAGTCTTATTAGGCTAGGTTGGGAAATAAAGGCTACACGGAGGTATAAGGATTATGTGTATCATATAAAAGTGGCCAAACAAAAGCCAACAAACTTTCTAGAATCTGTATGGATTAGGTGGAATCAGATTTTTAATCTACCTCCACGCATTCAAGTTTCAAATTAGAAAAAAATCAATCGTTATTGAGGATCTGAAGATAAAGCTCCTAAATCATACACCGGTGGTACAATTTCTATTGATAAGCATATCTCGCGATTGGTAAATATTTTAATTATAAGAGAAATTATACTTTTATATTAGTGACTGCCAATTTCCATAATATTTGACCATTGATATATTCATTTCAGTATTTTGAAACAGTTTGCTTTTTGAGTTTGGATTATATATACCTCACAAGCATTTTTTGTATTTATATAGAACCAATCAATTATTGAAATTGATAGATATGCGAATTACTTAATAATATATTGGTTGATATATATAGAGGAGAATGAAAAAATTGTGTTGCAGTTTGTTAAGAAGTTTAGAGTAGATTTGTGATTTTTAAAAGTGTAAAAGTAATTTTTTTTTACAGGATGATAGCAATAATATGAGGAGGTTATACCAAAATTTTCGTTGATTTTTTGAAAATATTTTAGTTTATAAATTACAAAAAAATAAGATAAAAAAAAAAGAAAATAATGCAAGTGCAGGTTTTAATAATACAGCGAAAATTTTATTTTTTTTACTCATCTTCATTTTTTTCAATAACTACCTTCTATTACACATGATATAAGAGAAGGTGTTTGGCCGGCCACCTACAATTCCCGAGGCCTATCTGCACACACATACCATAAATCATGATGGAAAAACTTATGTGGCAGATCGTAGTAAAGAGATGCATATAAGTAACATGTACTTCATTAGTTGATAATGTTTTCAGTTATTTAAATGATAAATGATTGTAAAATATGTGTTTTTCTTATATTTATGTTTATTAAAAAAATTTGTCATTTTATAGGAGATGTATCAGCAACTCCGATATGAGAGATCGGAAGATGAGTCATCCGTCGATAAGTCGGAGTTATTTATTGAGGCTGCACGATGCAAAAAAAAGAAAACAATATATGGACTTGGCTCATATATGCCTCCTGGTGTTTATCCATCCGGACCATCATGTGCTGTTGGTACACATAGTGCCTCTCATTCTAGTGGTACCTACTTGACAAAAGAAGATGTCGAGAAGATTGTCGTACGGACTATTCATTCATTGTTTCCTCACTTGGCCACTTGGCCACCAACCAATCAGCCTAATACCACTACCGCATCACCCGCACAAGATGATGATGTTGGCCCTTCAGGTGTACAAGGTCTTCAACCGCATAATGATTCTCCTTTTGGTAGTGGCAGCTCTACCTCAAAATGACTTTACTGGTTCTTATTTTGTATGATATTATTATTAGTACAATTTATTATTTGGGAAGATATTATGTGGGACGATGACCTTATTTACTTTTCGAATAATTTTAATTATATGTATATTATGTAATAATATTAATTATATATGTTTCAGATTATATGTTTATAAATATGATTATAATTTACATTTATATTCATATGAATGTTCATTTTTCAATGTAGTGTACATAATAAATTATTTTATTGTTTAATGATATGAAATAAAAATAATAAATAAAAAAATATATTCAGAAATTTAGCGATAGATTAGCGACAAAAAATTTTCGTCGCTAAAAATAAAACTGATATTACGACCAATTAGCGACATACACTCAATTAGTCGCTAATTTTTAGCGACATATTTATTTAGGCGACTGTCTGTCGCAATATTTAAAATAAAATTGCGACTGATTTTAGCGACTAAAATGGTTGTCGCAAATTAAATAATAACATATTTGGCGACCAAATTTAGTGGTTCATTAGTGATTACATATTTAATATTTGCAACTAAATTCAGTTGCTAAAATTAGCGACTGTTTTTCGATTTAGTTGTTAATTTGGTTGCAACGGCGGTATTTGCGACATGTAGTTGTCTTGTCGCTATATGTAATTAGCGATTGAATTTTTAACATTAGCGACTAAATATGCCGTCGCGAAATGGCAATTTTTTTGTACTGAAAATTTTAAGTGCTAATTCATTAATAGATTTAGAATAAAACTATATTTCCTACAAAATAAATAAAATATTTTAATTATTGGTCTCAATATATCGAGAGATTTCGAATTCGAGTTCGAGTTCGAGTTCTACTGTCGTTTCCCTATAAAAGAATTAAAAAAATAAAAAAGAAGAAGAATAACTATCTTATAGAAGGAAAAATCAATCATTAGGATTTACAAGTTTTTGTAAGAAATAAATAATATCTAAAAATGGTGAGATATTTGTTAAGGAAAGAGAAGATATGTGGCTAAACAAAGGGATAATTGTTCCTTTTATTATGGTTTTAGACAAAACCAAAGCAAAGCCACAATTCTATGCTTTTATGTCCCTACCAAATATCATTGACATTTGAGTCCATTCTCTTCACACCTAAAATTGAAATGGGCACCTTTTCTTAGATGAACTATATATATTATTCACAAAAATATCATGAATATTTATACAACAGTACTATAAGAAAAGAATACTCTTTCTCCATATAATAAATACAATTATACAATAATCTTATTTAGTACTTCTTAATTACTTCTCATGTAAAGTGTATTTCCCTTAACAATTTCATGCAAATTTAACAATGTTTTCAATCCGATACTTGGTGAATGACTATCCTCGCAACAAGCGTTCATAACCGGACTACTAATCTGTTCAAACTTCAATAGCTCATCAGTGTACCAAACTTGTGGCTAAACCTTACAGCCATTAAAAAATTCTTAATAACTAACAAGACCTTAATTACTAATCAATTATAACAGTATTAATTGTTTGATCTCAAGTTCTCCAAATTTGCTTGGATACTCTAAATTCTAATACAATATATTTTTTTTCAATTACTAATTTGACTATCGAAATTCTGTTAAAATATTTTTCAATTATGTTTAGTTATACAGTTATAATATTTCAACCCTAATTTAAATATAGACTTGTATTTTGAATATATATATATATATATAATTAAAGTATTACTATCAGCATAAAAAAAATGCAAACTAAGATACATGTACCATTTAGAAAATTAATGTAGAAGCATGCATGTTAACACTACTTCTACTCTGCTTACCCTATTTGTTTGACTTGTGCAATAGATTTACAAACTCATAAATAATTTATTACATGTTACCAATCTTCATAGTATATCCTAAGTTTCTTATCGCTTTATCATTTTCAACACTTGTTTACTTTATAAGTAACACTTCTACGAGTATTATTATCAAAAGATTCATTGAAACATACGTATACTTAGAGATTTTTTTTTAATATTATGATAAAATAATATGACAAGTGAATTCACATATCCCACATATATATATTAATTTGGATGGTTACCAAAATCCCAGTATATAAAATAAACTACAAATATTTATATATAAAAATTATCTACATAGTATTCGAAAACAAGAAACTACTAGATAAAGCTTTAAGGATAGGATTCATGTCGCTATTCTGGATTTCTGCCAACTGTGTCATCCTCAACTCTTCTGACTTGTTTATCATCTCAACTGCCTTGAACAAAGAATACACTGCAGCCTTAATAACTGTAACCGGCAATTTTGCAATAAAATCGTACATATCATCCAAGGTCTTCGAAATATCTTTGAACAATTTGTCAAACGAATGAAGATCTTCAAATTTCATAAGATCTGTAAGAATAGCTTCTGTATCCTTCATTAATGGCTTGAATTCTTCAGCGAAAGCTTCATCATAACTAACTTCATTCCCCTCTTCATCGTATATCTTCTTCCCACAAATTTCTTCAACGGCTTCAATCTTTCTGATAATATCGTTGTACTTAGAAGAAATATCAGAAGTTCGCCATGAGTTTCATGAAGAAACTCATACTTCTTCTTCACAGTATCTTTCAATTCTCTCAAACCGTGGAGAAATCGCTTCATCGTGACATGCATAAAGTGAGAAACCAAGACCCTCTATATAGGCGCAGAGGCGCTGAGGAAGAGGAGCAAGAAATACTTCAATTTAAATTTAATTTTTAACAATTATGTAAACCATTAGATCAGATCTATAAAAAATATCTGACGGATCATATCAAATCATCATACAAACAATCACAACCGTCTGATCATTGTACACGTGTACCCTGCATAATGGTGTAACATGGTAAAATTGCTGAAGCAGTGACCTAATTATTTAAGGTGGTGCGAAGCAGACCTCTACTTTTGTTTCTTTTCAACGTAAATTAAACAAAACATAAAAATGTTCCAAGGAATTTCCATATCTCCGGAGAATGTGGGCAAGAGTCAAAGGCCCCACCAGGCCATCATCATCTCTTGACATTCTTGAACTCTTAGACTCCACAGATTCATTTAATTGACGTATTTAATTTTGATCCATTTATCTACATTTGTCAAATTTAAAAGAAAAAGAGACCTAAAGAAAATTCTATGCCATAGTTTAATAAACAAATCAATTTTTGAAGATTTTAATTTTGAAGGGTTTAATAAACAAATATATGCATTCACTCCAATTGGACGTTTTTTTATGTTAAAACTTCAAATTTACTTTCAAGTTTCAAGAGATAAAATGTAATAATAAAGATTGTTTCTCTGTTAGACATCTTAAGTTTGAATTTCAAATAACAAACATGTTTAAATATTTTTAGAATGACGTGGTTTCGATTCTTTTAGACTTACTCAGCGAGAATATGAATTAATCAGATAAAAAAAGTTTCAAATAATAGAGTATTATAGAAATACTTATAACGTATATAAACATATCTAGTTATTTAAACGTATTACAAAATTATAAGTTACATTTATAGCTGTAAGAGTAAAAAACTTACAATTTAACACTTAAAACTTTAGTTATTTTTCAAATCAAGAGAGTCATAGAACTCCCAAAGGGAAAAAAAAAGTCCTCCCAAAAGTTCATTTCAGAGAGTCGAAAGACTTCTAAAAGCTAGAGATATCGCTTCCAAAGGAAGAAGAAAGAAGTTCCGATCGGATAGAAGTTCCCCTTAGAGAAGTTCACGTATTTCTAAAGGCTAAAATGTTCCGATCGGACAGAAGGTGATAAAGGCCCAAAGGCGAAGAAGATGAAAAGTGGTTCCTGTAACAGGAAAGAAAATTCCAACTTGGGTACCCTGAAAAGCCATTGTTCAATGGCAACACCATTTCTCGCTTTTGTCAAGAGATCAAAGAAGCTGAGCTGCCATGCCGATTTAAAGAAATATTGATGCCCAGATACACAGAGAGGGAAACCCTCGTAAGCGATGCCCCAGATTGGTTCCATGATCTCCCTCTAGAATCAATCACCTCCTTCAGGAAGATTCGTGACCTCTTCACCGCGAGGTTCATCGTCCAAATCCGAACACCCAAGACATTCAATAACCTATTCAACTTGGTGCAAGGACCCAATAAAAGTCTTCGAGACTACATTGACAGGTTTCAAACACTGGCATCAGAAATTAAGAATCTGCACCCTGAAGAGGTAGCTAGCCAAGGCCCCTGCTAGGAGCTTGAGTAGCTCTCAGCAGTTTGAATCCATCATGACCCGATGGCCAATGGACTTCACCGACTTGATGGACAGGGCCAATCAATTCATCCAATTGGATGATGCCCTTCAAGTGGATGGAAGAATGTCCAGTTGGCTGCCAAAAAGATTGCAGTATCCGGTTGGATGGCCAGGAAATAGTTCCCCGAAAAGGTTATCCACCTCAAGAAATTCGATTAGGAGGAAAGAGTCTGAGTAAGAAAGGTTTGAATCCGGCCAGAACCTATACCCCACTCAACTCCAACCTTGCTAGCATCTTACTATATATGGATCAAGAAAAAACACAACAAAGTCAATTGGCAGAAGAAAATATCTGACCAGGCATGCACAGGAAGGGACGGAGCAAATATTGTGAGTTTCATAAGGATATCGGTCACACAACCGATGAATACAACTTGCTGAGAGATGAAATCGAAAAGCTCTTACAGAAGGGATCTTTAAAGAGATTCGTGGGGCCAACGCAGAAAAATCCCTCTGAGCTCCCCACCGAAAAAATGGATTGGTCTGAGAGCTAAAATGATTGACACGGTCGTCAAGGGACTATTGCACAAAGGAGAAAAGAATAGCACCAGTGCATATCCTTCAATTAAATTCGAAAAGAGTCAACATATGACCATATCCTCCAAAAGCGTTATGACTATACCTCCCAAAGGTGCAGGTGATATGAAATCTCACCTTAAAGATGCCCTAGTCGTCCAAGCAATCCCTTGTTGCTTTCTTCAGAACACTCCTTCTTTAAATAGCAAAAAACTCTTTCAAATGAGGAAATTGTCTCTACACAAAAGCCTGAATTAAAGAATCCTCAGGCTCCACGGACATAATCCAATCAGAAGAAACTTTTGAAAATGGCACAAAAGTCATCATCTCTTCCATTTGCTCATAAGCAAATAGATAAGTACTCATTCAAAAAATTAAAAATATAAATGTAATTTGAACTGATATAGGCAGGACCAATGAAAACTCCTTTTAAAGTTCTAAGGGCTCATGTTCCATCCTAAAAGGATGCGCTCTACACACGAAAGGCAGCAAAACCTCAGAACCTCCTTTTGTTCCAACATGAAAAAATACTCCATGCCATCCCCTCGGCAAGAAAGGAAGTTGGTGCTCCAAGCAAAGGATAACTCCCAACTCGTAGACACAGAGGGGTCAGTCACACTCACAGTAGAAGAAATGTGTGTTGAGAAAGCAAAAGATGAGCATCAACAAAATTGGGAAAAGTACTATTCAACAAAATTGAATACCACCACATTGATTGGACTTGGCAATGCCACCGTTCCAGTGATAGGATCAGTAAACTTTATGTGAAGATCGAAGCTAAAAAGTCTTAAAAGCGGAGAAGGTGCACCCACAACCGAAAAAGTTCACTTCAGAGCAGTCTACGGACTCCTGAAAGTTGAACCATCCTGAAATATCGAGGCCCAATTGGGCGGGGCCTTATGAAATTTCCAAGGTCCTTAGCTATACTTATAAATTAAGAACCTCAGACGGTTCAGATATTCCAAAAATTATGGAAATATAGATATGCCTAAAAAAGAAATCTATTGTAACATTGTATTCCAATCGGAAAGATCACTATATATATAATTGCAAAATGAATTCAAACTGATCATTTGCAATTCTTGATGATTACTTCTACAAGCTATTGCAAAATTTGCTCAATGTACTTATTTTCACAAATAAACTTAACATCGTCTCAAGTTAAAATATTACATCCGATCGGATTATATGCATCACGGCTTTAACATTTATTCCCAATCTAATTAGCAAAGTCATACTAAATATGATTATTTGCTTTGATTGGTGATTATATCTGATCAATAAAAGTTCACTTCAGAGCGGTCAACAGACTCCTGAAAGCTGTAACTTTTCAATCAATAAAAGTTCACTTCTGAGAAGTCAACAGAATCTTAAAAGCTACAACTACCCTAAAAGTTTACGCCCAATCGGAAAGGACCTTAAGAAATTTTCAAGGTCCTTAACAAAAGTATCTACTGTAACATTGTATTCTAATCAAATTGATTACAAAATATACAAGGTACATATTATTCCCAAGATACTGCAAAATGAATTTGAATCGATCATTTGCATTTTTTTGTGATTATTCCGAAGTTAATTTGTGAAGTCATCCAATATAACTATTTGCTTTACTTGATGTTTTCTCCCAAGTTAATTTGCACACTGATTACGTTTTCTGATCAAATTGCTTGCTTATTAAACTTGAAGTATAGAAACAGAAAATTTTCCTAAGCCATAATAAAATGTTAAAATCTTGAAATTCATTATTAGAAATCCATTCAATTCGGATTACTATTGTAAAGTGATAAGTAAATGAAATGAGAACAATGAAAAAGGGTGATTTCCTCAACAAACCAAACCAAGCATTCTATTCGGAGCAGCCACATGCCAAAACATGATCAGCTTTCCCCGAGAAACAAAGTGTTATCGACCCAAAGATCAAAGCGTCACCATAGTGAGTGTGTCTGACGAAATATTCGCCATTAATGCATTGACAGTTGACTCAACGGTTAGAAACAGCCAAAAGCTTATAATGCTATTTTCGCCATTGATTCGATCAGATATTTTTTAAGGGGGACAAATGATAATGCCCATTATCACTAAGCCTGAGTCAACTTCGGCCCAAGGACCAACAGAAGCCAAAGGCCCAACAGTGTTCGATCGAACTGATAGTGCACATCCCTGCCAGTCTACTGACACACGCTATAGTCCACTCCTACTACCTACTCCTAGTCATATTGTCGCCTGTCAGGCCACTCAAATGGATTCTTAAATCCTCTATAAATACCCTCGGAACTATAGATCCGGGTATGAGAAATCTTGAGACCTTCCCTCACTATTCTCTCTCTCTAAAAGTACTACTGACTTAAGTTTTAGAGTGCACGCGCCTGATCCGACCGAGCACGTCTCATTGCAAGTACGAAGTTCAGCTAATATTTGGCTCACACAATAACTTCCATCCGGCCTCATTAAAGTTCTGACATTTCAAAACTTATCATGAACCATAACTAAATATTAATTTGAAAATTAAATTAAAACATGAATGAAAGTTTAAATGTAAATCAGGTAAAAAATTTACAAATTTTCGTTTTTAAAATTTTGAATATTTTAAAAATTAAATATTGTTATTATTTTAAAAATTCAAGAAAATTCGGTATAATTCTTTTAAAAATTCGGGACAATTCAGTTCGATTTTTTAGTTATTTCGGTACTAAATAATACAATACATGATAATTCGATATTTCGAATAATTCAATATTTTTAAAAATTTATAAAATAAATAAATACAAACAATAATAAATAAAAATAAGATAAAAAAAATTCAATAAATATAATTTAAATTTAAGTCAAAGTATAAAATTTTAAAATTAATGTATTACTGTCTTTCTCTAAATTATATTTGCATTGATTTAAAGATTTTAAGCAATAGTTGAAAAAAGATAACAAAAAAATTAGATAATTAGACCACAAAAAAATTCTAAATATTAAATACACAATTTAAAAATTTAGACGAATATTTAATAATTAGCTGATTCAAATTTTTTAATTTTTTTAATTGATGTCCCTGAAGCCAAAAATGTAGTCGATTTTAACCAATTTTGGCAATAAATAAGAATCTCAGCTGTAATCGAGATTAAATAGCTTTTAAACTTGTCTAAAGTTCTCATATTTTTATCTCAAAAAATTTATTTTTTAATATCTTAAAAAAATGTCAATTCTTTAAATTTAATTTTTAATTCCCTTCTCAAACTTAAAAAAAAAATCCCTCCTAAAAATTTTCAAATTTAATTTTTAATTCTCTTTAAAAAATTTTAACTTTTCTCTTTTATCATTTTTAAATGTATAATTAAAATTTCATTATATATATATATATATAATAACTGTACATAATTACATTATTAATATACATACTTGATAACTACATAAATGTCATTTGCCAAAACCCAGAAAGCAGACCCAATACACCTGGCAGGGCCCAAAATCCATTAGCAAAGAGCACCAAGCGTGAACTAGAAGGCAGCGCCCACGTCCGATCGGACCGCTGTGACAGCAAGTCCTATCAGTCCACTGATACAAGACAGCGCCCACGTCCTTCACCTGCTCCCTGTCGCTTTGCCGCTCACCTGCTCTGACTACCAGTTATCACGCCCTAAGCACTCAAGTGCATCCCTCCTGTCTCTTACAAATAGCGCAATGCACAGTGGCACCAGGTAGGGGTGTACACGGTTCGGTACAATTCGGAGATTTGCAAATCTCCGTATTGTATTGAAATTTCGGTTTTTAAAAATTTCGGTACAATTCGATTCTTATAAATTTCGGTACAATTCGGTACGGTTTTTTCATTTTCGGTACAGTTCAGTTCGGTTTTTCGGTTCTTTCGGTACAAAACAAAACAATACAGTACAATACGGTACTTCATATAATTTTAATAATTTATTTTTAAAATATTTTAAAAATTATCAATTCTTTAAATTTAAATTTTAATTCACTCCAAGAACTCAAAATAAAAATTTTCAAATTTTATTCTTAATAATATTGCTTTACAACTAAAATATTATTGACATTATTTTTAACAATCCTTGATGATGATTGGTGTGTTAATCATATATTAATTAAGTTTCTGATAATAAAAATTATAAATATTATTATCTTCAATCATATATGAATTTATAAAAATAAATTGGTTTTGTTTGCAATTTATATAGAAACACTTGAAGTAGATTATTTATACATTTTATTATGTCAACCAAAAAGTGCATAATAAATATGAAATAAAATTTTAATAGTAATGTCAAAAGTTTTGACATATATTAATTCATATTATAGTAGTGAAAGGAAATTCTAGTTATTTTTTTGGATATATAGAGATTTTAAACTATGTATAAAATGTGTATTATATTTATAATTTTGACATATATATTAAATATAGGGGGTTTTGACTAAATATAATATTTTATCCGTGTTTAATTACCTATATAGATAATTAGATATTGTGCTAGATATAAATGGATATTAGTTGATTGATATTAATTATAAATCAAATTAATTAATAAAAAAATTACATACAAATATAATTAGTTATATATATAGCCTTAATTAGCTAATTATATTTAGAGAATAGAAGATGGCTCTATGAACTATGATTATATTTAGGGTTTATTCACATTTATTATCTTAACTCAATTATTATATTCAATTTCATTAAATTTGGCTTAACAGTTAAGAGATTGTTAATTGCTATTATAGTCAATAGTTATATTATAAAGGTGAATGTGAAATGCAGCCATCTTTTTATAGGTTTTATAGTTTAATATAATATATAATTAATAATACATATTGAACTTGAACAATTATTTTATGTCTTAATTTTCTTTTATCAAATTATCCATATATAGAACAATTTTCATGAAAAATAAAATATTGTGCTAATGAAAAACCAACATTTTTATAGTACTAATTACTAAGCTAATTAAATTATTCGTAAGATTATTATATTCTTATATATTTATATTAATTGGTAAAATTTCATTGATACAATAATTGTATATAATTATACTATTAAAATACATAATCAATTACTCATATAAATATTATGCCAAAAATAGATGAGTATTGGTTGAGTGATACTAAAAATAAATTGAATTATTGATAAGGTGATTAATATTATATACCCATACATTTACTTCAATTGGTAAAATTTTATTTTTAATACATGCTTATTTATAAATAGATTTTTAATTTACATACTCATATAAAATTGTGATGAAAATAGATAAATATTAGTTGAATGACACTAAAAGTAAATAAAATTAATTGCATATTCATATAGATATAGTAATTAAATTTATCAAATTAATAATTAAAATATCCATTTTAATTTATTAACTATTTATTATATTAATTTAGTGCATTAAAATATTTAATACAAATAATTATGAAACAAAATTTATATAATAAATATATAATATAAATTATAAATTATATTTATATATAAATTACTAGTATTATATATAATAAGTAATAAATATCGGTTCTTTCGGTCTAATTCGGTTCCAAAACAGTTCGGTACTGTTCAATACGGTTCTCGGTCCGGTTCCAGTACAATTCGGTTCGGTTCTAGTCAAAAAGTCAACGGTACAATTCGGTTCTGGATCTTTTTCTTCGAAATTTCGGTTCGGTACAGAAAGATCCAGACCCATGTACACCCCTAGCACCAGGTACTGAATATCTGAGACTCTCTCTCTAAAAACTCTCTCTCTCTAGAAATCTACTAATTTAAGTTTCGGAGTGCTCACGCCTAGTCCGGCCAGGCATTCTTTCTTGCAGGTTCCAAGCAACTGATCGATTCTCCTTCTCTCTTTAAATAAAGACTTTCCACGTCTTATCATTTGGTACTTTCGTTGAAAGATGAGGGGCAAAGCCCCGAAGACCTCTCCTCGAGAGGGGGAATAGTGATAGCATCGCTATCTCCTATCCCACATCAGTTGGACAAGAGTTGGAAGTGGACCTTATAAGGCCATGAACACCTTCTCCCTATAGATGCGTTTTGGGGCAACACCCCAGAAATAAATTCGAGAGGGCTCAGGCCCAAATCGGACAATATCTGCAGCTCCAAAACGGGTTATTCCCTCGGCTGCCTCTATATTTACAATTTCTACATCAGCAGGAGCCGAGATCGGATCAGCAGTAGGCTCTGCACTTAGCTCGGTAGGAGGTTGGGAAGACTCAGAGCCACCTCAGAGATAGGCTCTGCTGGAAAAGAAGCTCCAACTTCAGGGCCGGACGGCTCACTAGACAAAACTTTAGACGGCAAGGGGTCTCCACTGGTTGTTTCCTCGGCCGCCTCCTCCTGAGGAACCTCTTCTTCATCATCACTAGATGGGGGGTCGGGTAGAATCGCTGGGTCCTCCATCCAGTCAAGTTCAGCCCCCGAAAAGCATTTTTCGGCCTCATAAATCAACCGAGACAACAACTTCCCTTGAGTCTCACCCAATTGATCAAGAAGCTGCTCCTCCTAAGAGGCAATCTCCTCCTAAGAGGCTACTCCTCCTAAGAGGCAATCTCCTCTTCAAGTCTCTTCCTCCAGGCCGTCTCCTTATCTACCAAAGCGGCCTTCAGTGAGTCCCGCTCGGCGCGAATTTGGTCACACTCTGCCAGAGCTTTGCCCTTCTCCTCCTTAGCCTTGGCGATCTCAGCGCCCAGAAACTTGCACTCAGTGCTCAGTCTGGCTACCTCTTTTTCAAATCTCTTGCACTGAGCGCTGTCTACAGTCAAGCGTGATACTTCTCCCTTTAGCCGACCAACCTCGCTAAGATAAGTTTTTAGCTCCTGGGCATGCTGAGAAGCCTCCTTCTTCAAGTCCGCTACTTCCGAGCGAAGGGCAGAGGCCTCTTTCTGAGCAGCATCACAACGAGCATCCGCCTCTTACTTTACCTTGGCAGCATCCTCTAACCTCGCCTTCAAGAAGCTTGCCATGCCGTGCAAGTGCAGGCCCCTCTTGATCAACTAAAAAATAATAACACAAAAACAAAAACATCATTCCCGGACACTACAAAATGAGCTGGCCAAATCTCACCTCCAGGCTCTGCTGGTTAAACATACTGCACTCCCGTGAGAGCAAGTTGGGATCTCTCATGTCCTTGAAGTCGCTCTCCTGAAGGATACCCCAGCAAACATAACTAGCAACCACTTTATTGCTCAGCGACCAGTCACTGCCGAAGTTCTCCTTCAGCACGTCCTTCAGGGGCACAGTTCGCCTCTCAGAGGCTTCCCCTGTAGCTCGCCGGGTCGACTCACCTTGGATAGGCGCCTTGCCTTTTGCTGTGACTCGGACGTCCGCTACAACCACCAGCTCAGCAGCCTTCTTCCGCGCGGCCTCTTCAGCCCACCTTTGCGCAGCCTCATCCAGCTGTGTCGCCTTCCTCTGAATGACCTCCCTCAGAGACTGAATGCTGAGAGGACCGACAACTGGTCGCGTTTCTTCATCATTAGATTCGTCCCTCAGCTGTAGCCGCCTAGGTGGATGCCGACCCTCTGCACCAGGTTGGGGGGCCGCAAGACCTAAGATAATCAAAGCTAGACAAGAGGCGGGGACGGTAGCAGTAACTGGGGCAGTGGGGGAAGGAGCATCCACTGGACCCCGGGAGGCGTGGACTTCCGAAGAGGGCAAGATCCTCCTCTTTTTCATCTTCCTCTCCTCCCTCGAAGCCCGCTTGGCCTCCCTTTTTGCTTTGGCCCGATTGGCAAGCTGCTTCACCATATCGTCTCCTCCAGCCATCGCAGCTGCATAACAGAGGCAAATAAGATAAGTATTCTTTCCACCCAAATTTAAATTCAATGCACATACAATACATGACTGCCAACTTATGCTGCTTTCCCTACTCTAATCCTAATACTCACGTTCTACGTTTTCGCCAGCCTCGGAGCTAAAGGACCCAAACAACGTCCCCAGAAGATAATTGGAGTCGTAGGGTCCTTCTCGCCTCGCCACAACGTCCATCAATTTCTTGATGTCGGCCATGTACAAGTTGCCCGATAGCTTGGTCTCTCAAAATGTTGGCTCCTCCCGACCGGGTAAGCCGCACCCCAAACCCACCAGCCATCCCCACCAGAAAATACCTCTTCGTGAACCCTTTCATTGAGGAGGTGACGGTAAAGAGCTTCCTCTTCGGTCGGCTTATGAAGTAATACTCCGTGCCATCACTATGATCCGAGATGTAGAAGAAGTGGGTGAAGAGATACAGAGTCGGAGCCACTCCCTCTATTTTACACAGAATCTTAAAGCAGGCCACCGACCTCCACCCGTTCTGATGTAGTTGGTTGGGGGCAATCCCATAGCCTCTCAATATCGCCACCTCGAAAGCGCCACATGGGAACTCATCCTTGCATCCAGATTCCAAAAGTGGCAGATGAACCACTCATTCTTCTGGCAGTTAAAAGGCCCCTCCGTCATCGCCATGGACTCAGGGCAAGGCATCACAAACACATCCTCCAGGAAGCCATATCGAGAAGGAATCTCAGCCACCTCTCTAGGGCTTAGTCTGAAAAAACGGTCAACCACCGATTTATCCCTGTATTCCTCCATAAAACTCCTGTCTATTGACTGACCACTGCTGAAAGTCATTTTCAGCAAAAGAGGGGAAGAAACACTGTAACCCCTAGTCTTTAATAGGGCGTTGAAGACCTACGCTAAGATGAATGCAAAGGCAAGAATGAGAGGAAAATCAAAGAAACTATCCAGGAATTACTTACTTACTTGATTGTAGGAACTTTAAAAAATTCTCAGGGAACAGAGAGCGAAAACCCACCAGAGCGTGAAAGATGAAAGAAATGAGAAGAAATTTTGGCATAATCTCTCTAAGAGCTACTGAAAAGTAAAGAAAAATCGCCCAGAAGTTACTTATTTACAGGCAAAAAGGGGGGAAGAAACACTGTAACCCCTAGTCTTTAATAGGGTGTTGAAGACCTACGCTAAGATGAATGCAAAGGCAAGAATGAGAGGAAAATCAAAGAAACTATCCAGGAATTACTTACTTACTTGATTGTAGGAACTTTGAAAAATTCTCAGGGAATAGAGAGCGAAAACCCACCAGAGCGTGAAAGATGAAAGAAATGAGAAGAAATTTTAGCAGAATCTCTCTAAGAGCTACTGAAAAGTAAAGAAAAATCGCCCAGAAGTTACTTATTTACAGGCAAAAACTTCTCGAAGAAGCCAATCGTCTCGCCACAGGATGCTCTCCACGTGTCAACAAAGCATCATTACGGTATGAAGAGCGAAGTATCACCCTCGACGCACGCGCGCAACATTAAATGAGACAACTGTTTGAACAGATACGTCTCTTCAGGTGAGCGCCTTTCAAAATTCGAAAATTCCGCCAACGGACGCTCCCCGATCGGAGCACCTCAAAGTAAAACTCTCCCGGTCGGACCCTTTTTGAGGGGGGAGAAGTGATAACTACATAAATGTCATTTGCCAAGGCCCAGAAAGTAGGCCCAATACACCGGGGTTTTTTCTAAGTTGGTGTTAAAATGTAAAAAATTTGTAAAAATAGTGCTACAGTAAATATAATTAGGGAAATGGGGTGTTGAAAACCGGCACACTGTTGGGCCAGTTTTGTCAAGTGTGAACAGGGGCTGGAGTGCCAAAAACCGGCACAGTGCAGTGCCGGTTTCTGGCACTGAAATGACCCAACTGCAGTGCAGTTGGCAAAGTAAAAACAATTAAAAAATGTTTTCATCTGTTCCCGTGCATAGTTGTATTACCCATCCCCTCACATCCATGCACTTTCATTTTATACCCACACTTTCATTTCTTTTTCCTTTTCTTTTCTTTCTTTCTTTTTCCCTCTCATTCTTTCTCTCTTTCAATTCATTTAGTTTGTTAACAAAATTTGCATTCAATTTAATTTTATTGTAATAGGCATATCATTAAAGGTAATATTATGAGTATTTAATATTTATTTTTGTTAAACATAATTTATAATTTTATTAGTCTTATATTAATATTTAATCTGCAGGTGTTGATAATTTTAAAAGTTATATAATATTTTCAACATATTAAAAGTATGCCGTTATTAATATTTATTTTAAAGAAAATAGTTTGAGTTTAAGTATGAAAAATAAATATTAAAATAGTTAATTACAATAACATAATTTTATATTGTAAATAATTGTTAAACATTAATACTAATGATATATTTTTATGTATAAACATTACAAATCATAAAATTTAAATATACATAAAAAAATACATCATTGTTTGTTCAATTAAATGTGATCATGTATTAATAATTTTTCTAATCAATCAAAATTTAAATCACATAATTTTTTGCATAAAAAAATTGCATTATATATAAAAAAAAAAAAAAAGTTTATAAGTTACTAAATATTTATATAAGCGAATCTGTCATATAACTATTTTTCCATGCCTGTTATTCGTACTTTCCTTAGAAAAAAATTAGGTAATGGAACCAATCATGCATAATAAATATTATTATAATTATTATTATTAGATCAAATCATGCATAATCATAACAATAATAATTTTTATCGATATAATAATATATTTAATCATTCTCTAAAAAAACATATAGATTTGATATTCAAAGGGTAAAGGTAGTTTCATGAATTATTTTTTTTTTTATGGAAACAAAAAGCTAGAGTATTTAAAAAGGAGGGAATTGAAAAGAACTCAATAATAATTAGCTAGAGGCTAACAGCTAGCAGATTAATCAACCGATTAAATTATAATTTATTAAATTTTAAAAATTCAAAATCGCAAATCATTTTTGTTTGTCAACTATGGGTTGGAAAAATAACTGTTGAATAGAATTTATATTTTTATTAATTTTATATTTATATATAATTTTTAGGTGGTAAAATTTTCGGAGATTATTGATTTTGAAAATTAAAGGTAAGATATTGCAATTTAATTTTTTTTTTTTTTATAAAATAGCTTGAATTTAATTTGAATAACTGCAGCACAAAATATATATACAATTGAATATGCTAATTAAAAAAAAATTATTATTTGCAAGAAAATAATTTCATGTTATAAATAATGATTAATATGAAAATTTAATTTAATATAATTCATTAACTTATATCTATAAGTTATGAAAAATTAAATTATTTAAATCAATTTGTTCAGAAAAAATATTTGTTAATGTTTAACAATTATTTACAACATAAAATTATGTTATTGTAATTAACTATTTTAGTATTTATTTTTCATACTTAAACTCAACTATTTTCTTTAAAATAAATATTAATAACTAAATATTAATAACTGCATACTTTTAATATGTTGAAAATATTATATAACTTTTAAAATTATCAACACCTGTAGATTAAATATTAATATAAGACTAATAAAATTATAAATTATGTTTAACAAAAATAAATATTAAATATTAATAATATTACCTTTAATGATATGCCTATTACAATAAAATTAAATTGAATGCAAATTTTGTTAACAAACTAAATGAATTGAAAGAGAGAAAGAATGAGAGGGAAAAAAAAAGAAAGAAAAGAAAAGGAAAAAGAAATGAAAGTGTGGGTATAAAATGAAAGTGCATGGATGTGAGGGGATGGGTAATACAACTATGCACGGGAACAGAGGAAAACATTTTTTAATTGTTTTTACTTTGCCAACTGCACTGCAGTTGGGTCATTTCAGTGCCAGAAACCGGCACTGCACTGTGCCGGTTTCTGACACTCCAGCCCCTGTTCACACTTGACAAAAACCGGCCCAACAGTGTGCCGGTTTTCAACACCCCATTTTCCTAATTATCTTTACTGTAGCACTATTTTTACAAATTTTTTACATTTTAACACCAACTTAGAAAAAAACCCCAATACACCTGGCAGGGCCCAAAGCCCATCAGTAAAGAGCACCAAGCGTGAGCTAGAAGGCAGCGCCCACGTTCGATCGGACCGATGTGACAGCAAGTTCCATCAGTCCACTGACAAAAGGCAGTGCCCACGCCCTTCACCTGCTCCCTGTCGCTTCGCCGCTCACCTGCTCTGACTACCAGTTATCACGCCCCAAGCACTCAAGTGCATCCCTCCTGTCTCCTATAAATAGCCCAATGCACAGTGGCACCAGGTACTGAATATCTGGGACTAAAAAGCTACTAACTTAAGTTTCGGAGTGTTCACGCCTGGTCCGATTGGACATTCTTTCTTGCAGGTTCCAAGCAACCGATCGGCTCTCCTTCTCTCTTTAGATAAAGACTTTCCACGTCTTATCAATACTCATAAAATATTGTGATAAAAATAGATTAATACTAGCTAAGCGATAGTAAAAATAAATAAAATTAATTGGTAAGATTATTATATACTCATATAACTATATTAATTGGAAAAATCATTATATATAATAACTATATATGATTATATTATTAATTTACTCATATAAGCGTTGTGCTAAAAATAGATGAGTATTAATTAAGTGATATTAAAAGTAAATGAAATTAATTGGTAAGATGATTATATACTTATACTTATATAATTACATTAATTATAAAATTTCATTATATATCAGAATTGTATATAACTACGTTATTAAATCATGCACAATACAACTATCAGCGACAAATTCTGATATATAACGGTATATCATTTATTGATATCGTCCATCAATTATAGATTGATTATTTAATAACCATAATGCTAAGACAAGAATTCGGACACATTTCTAAGCTTATGGAGGTGATCTGAATAACATACTGTTAGAACTGCCAAAAGTTACTTAACTTCACATTAGTATGATATTATCCGTTTTAGGCCAAACCCACACGGATTTATATTTGGACTCCTCCCAAAAAGTATCATACTAATGGAGTTAAGTGAACATCTTATATTCAAGGTATTTTTCTCTTAATTTTCCAACGTGGGACTTTGGGTTGTAACCCCAACAATCCTCCCCTCAAACCAAGGAAAACACGGCTTATATCATCCCCTTGAGCGATAATTCATTTGATTTGTCAAATCATCTTGTACCGCCGTTATCAACCAATGGGACACGCCATCTGACCACCACAATATCATTAAAACTTTCGACACAAAACACCAAAATAAAATCTCCAATCGCGAGCTCATACCGAGCTTCTCCCACACAATGCAGTCTACCACTTGTTAGGACTGTCAAACGTCACTTAACTCTATATTAGTATAATATTGTCCGCTTTAAATCAAATGCACACGGATTTGTTTTTGGGGTCCTCCCAAAAATTCTCATACTAATATAATTAGATAAATACCTTATATTTAACATATTTCTCTCTTAATTTTTCAATGTGTGATTTTGGATTGTAACCCCAACACATACTTGGGTTATAATGTAAGCATTTCGATAATAATTAAAAAGAGGGATTAATATCCGATGATAATAATTAGAAGCCACAATTGATAAACTACAACAATCTAGATAGGACATCGGTCAATTTCATAATCGTGTAGCTCGTCATCGCTGGACTATATTAATTAAGAAAATATGGTTCTTCGTGTATCCTTGCCCTACACGACAAGGAAATAATAATAATAATAATAATAATAATAATAAAAAATCCCTTAAACTTACCAAAAAAAATATATTATACACTTAAATTTTACAAATTTCATGTTATATAACTAAACTTGATAAAAACGCACCTATTGTTCTCCTTAATTGATAAATTACATAGGAATTTTTTGTATTGAGCATATTATTAAAATTAAAGGCACCAAAATTCATTTTATCTATTTGTTTCAATTCTTTTGGACATTTTTTTTTCATTTTTCCTTCATTAATATTATTTCTTTTTTATTTTTTATTTCATTCTCTTTCTCTTAAAAATATTTAATAAATTATTAAAAATAGTATATGTATTTTAAAACTCATATGCACTGATTTTTGGTTAATTATAAAAAAACGGATGCATTTTTGTCAAGCTTGGATATATAAAAGTTTTTTGTTTCTACCAAATTTAAGGGAGAAAATAGAGATTAAGCTGAATAATAATAGCTATGCAAAATCATGGAAAAAGATTCTTATCAAGTTAAAACACCAACTTCCAATTATCAAAATTTGTGGCAAAAATTGAAACGTGTTGTAAATAAATTAAAAATAAATAATAAACAAAACATGCTGATCTAAAGAGACTTGATCATACAGATAACTTATTGTAAATAAATTGAAAAATAAAAGAATAAATAAAACAAGAAAATAAAAAGTAAAAAAAATTGATATTCTCTTTTTATTATTGTGTATTTATAAACAACCACAATAATCATATATATAGGTAAAATATTTGATCTATATAAAAAGTAAATATATTTAAAAATAATTTAAATTATATAGAAAAACAACCAATAATTAAAAATAAAAATAGTAATTGACAATAGAAATATTAAATAATATAATTGATGAATGAAATATATTCCGTCCGTTTTTTTATCTATTATTTTTGTTATTTTTTACTAATATTAAAAAGTATTAATTAGATTTAAATTTATAATATATTGGGTAATTTAATGTCATTTATATTAAAAAATTAAATTAAAAAATAAATTATATTAAAATTTTAAAAGTAATAAATAAATAAAACTTAAATTTTATTTAATAGTAGATAAAAAATAAATCTCAATTAATGAGATCTAAATATAGCAACCGTTTTTCCGGCTTTTGATGTGTTTGACTTGGTTTCCCATTTGCAAATTGCCAAATTGGTACGAAAGTAAATATAGCACCTGTTTTATTTTGATTTTTGATGAGTTTGACCATTGTGTTAAAAATCGGGTTGACTCGGTAAAAAGAAAAATAATAATAATAAAAGAATTTCAATTCGATCCAATTAGTTAATTTCTGATTCAGTTGACTGTCCGAGTCGACATTCGATCCGCTTCTGAAAACATTGAGTTTGACTTGGTTCTCAAATGCAAAATGCAAAATTGGTATGAAATTGATTAGGGTTGAAATTCTGTTTAATTTATTTCTTTATGCACTGTTGTTGGTTCATGTTATCACCACTGTTTGTATGCAATTCTAACAGCCGTCTTTAATGATAGTACAGTCTAAATATAGCTGTCAAATGTATAAAATTATACAATTGAGTTATAAATGTACTTTATTATTAATAGGTCAAAGTTCAAATGGCCATTATTTATTAGCTGTTAATAAATTAAAATTCAAATGGGTTGAATAAATTTAAATAATTTAAATGAATCATAAATATTTCAAATATCTATGAGTATAAATTAATGTAATGTACATTAAATTTTGTTTGCTACCACTTATCAATCACGTTGATCAAATTCAATTAAAAAAATTCTGACAGAAAACCTTATAGAGCTAAAAAAGAAAAAAAGCTAATTAATATTTCATCTATTTTAATCTATTTTATTTTATGTGTCATTTTGTTATTTTTACTAAAATTAAATAATTATTAATTAGACTTAAATTTAGGATAAAATTAAATAATTTAATACACAGACTTAAATATGATGGGCTTTAAATAAGTTGATTTTCATTGAAAAATAAAATTAAATTAAAAAAATAATAATTTGCATTAAAAATCTAAAGTGTCAAATAAATATAATTTAGATTTTACTTTAAAAAGTAATAAATAATAAATAGTGGAATTGAGGTAATAACCTCAAAAAAAAATTAATTAATTAAAAAATGGAGTTGTAGGGCTTCTTCCTCCCGGATATTGCAGGGGTCCAATATAGAGGACGATTATCTGAAGGATGTATTTCTCATACATCTGGACCAATGTTGATTCTATATAATATTTGTGAGGAAATTCTATTATTCAACTACTTAGACTTAGGTGTATTTTAAAGTCGTATTAAATCAGTTTTACTAAATGAAAAGTATTAAAAAATGAGTTTAGTAGGCCATGCCTTAAATACGGGGTTGATTTCACCCATGGTCACTCAACTTATCACTTATCGCGCAAAAGTAATCGACTTTTTTTTTCTTACTTAAATGTCACTGAACTTTTAACATTATTGCACAAAAGTCATGTTGACCGGAATCCGGCGACAACTCTTGCCGGATTGATAAGTTCAACAAATGCTACATTTAAATTAATTTCACTCACGGTCACTAGACTTATCACTTATCTCGCAAAAGTAATTAACTTTTTTCTTTTCAACTTAAATGTTACTGAACTTTTAACATTTTTGCAAAAAAGTCATCAATCCGGCAAGGGTCGTCGCCGGATTCCGGTCAACATGACTTTTGTGAAACAATGTTAAAAGTTCAGTGACATTTAAGTAAGAAAAAAAAAGTCGGTTACTTTTGCGCGATAAGTGATAAGTTGAATGACCATGAGTGAAATTGACCCCTTAAATACGTGGAAGTTCATCTCAATTTCCCAACTACAATCACACCCACCACCATTTAACTCAATCTCACTATATATTCATTTATTTTTTTATACATTGGAATTAATATTTATTTTTAGAATTGTAATTACTATTTAGCCATAAAAAGATATATTAAGTTAACTAAGATTAATTAATAATAAAGAAAATTATAAATTATATCATATAAAATTTTAAGTGCTAATTTATTAATAGATTTAGAATAAAACTGTATTTCCTGTAAAATTAATAGAATATTTTAAATATTAAATTTAATATATTGAGGGATTTCGAATTGGAATCCGGTGAGATATTTGTTAAGGAAAGAGAAGATGTGTGGCTAAACAAAGGGATAATTGTTCCTTTTATTATGGTTTTAGACAAAACCAAAGCAAAGCCACAATTCTATGCTTTTATGTCCCTACCAAATATCATTGACATTTGAGTCCATTCTCTTCACACCTAAAATTGAAATGGGCACCTTTTCTTAGATGAAGTATATATTATTCACAAAAATATCATGAATATTTATACAACAGTACTATAAGAAAAGAATACTCTTTCTTCATATAATAAATACAATTATACAATAATCTTATTTAGTACTTCTTAATTACTTCTCATGTAAAGTGTATTTCCCTTAACATTTTCATGCAAATTTAACAATGTTTTCAATCCGATACTTGGTGAATGGCTATCCTCGCAACAAGTGTTCATAACCGGACTGCTGATTCATTCAGACTTCAATAGCTTGGTGTACCAAACTTGTACAGCCATTAAAGAATTTCTAATAACTAGCAAGACCTTAATTACTACTCAATTATAACTGTATTAATTGTTTGACCTCAAGTTCTCCAATATGCCTCCATACTCTAAATTCTAATATAATTTTTTTTTCCTTCAATCATTGACTTGGCTATCAAAAATTTTATTTATCGAAATTCCGTTAATATATTTTTCAAATATGTTTAGTTGTATAGTCATCATAGGTCAACCCTAATTTAAATAAAGACTTGCACCTTTGAAAAAAAAAACTATATATATATATATATATATATATATATATATATATATATATATATATTTAAAGGATAACTATGAGCATAAAAAAAAATTGCAAATTCAGACACATGTACCGATAACACCCGAAGTTTATTATTCTATTGGGCCCTAGCCGAAGCCCAGCCCAAATGCCTGACATCTCTATGTCATGGCACGTAAGTAGCCAGGCACGAGAATTAAGGAGATAAGGAACCTGCAAGATATCCGATCTGTTTGACGTGACATAGCCGTCAATGATTCACTGACACACACGCCTCCGCCTCCTCTTTCTCCTGTTCTGCAATAATATCGCAGCAACCTACTCTAAAACCGGAGTACATTCCCTCACTCATATAAATACCAGGCCATTGAGTACCCAGGTACCACAAAAAAAAAATCAGAGAACTCAATTTTTCTTTACTTATTTTCTCTATCATTTCTGATTTAGTTTTTGGAGTGTTAACGCATGACACAAGCCGAATACTCTCTTTTGCAGGGTAAAAGAACAGCCGATCCGAACAGCTGGACTTAATAGCCATACCAACCTCTCCCTCTTAAAAATTCTCCAAAATTATCATGTTCCATATTTAGAAAATTAATGTAGAAGCATGCATGTTAACACTACTTCTACTCTGCTTACCCTATTTGTTTGTCTCGTGCAATAGATTTACAAACTTCATAAATTATTTACATGTCATCGATCTTCATATATCCTAAGTTTATCATTTTCAACACGTATTTATTTGGGCTTTTTTTGAAATTGGGGGCGAAATCAAAAGAATTTAGCAAAATGGTGCTACAGGAAACATAATTAGGAATTTGGGGTGACGAAAACCGGCAATCAGAGAAGCCGGTTTCAATTTGTCAGAAACCGGCATGTACATGTGCCGGTTTCTGACTTATTGTGCCAGAAACCGGCACAGTCGTGTGCCGATTTCTGGCACTTTTTTGCTGCAGCACTGCCTGTTTGCAGTGCTGCAGCTTCACGTGAAGCTGCACCCGAATAGTGAAGGTGCAGCTTCACGTGAAGCTTTGAAGAGCAATAGTGTGCTGCACCCAATAGTGAAGAGCAATAGTATTTTTTTTTTCAAAAATTATTTGTTACTCGGAGTCTCTTCCTCCTCTCATTCTTGTTAGGTTCTTTGATTTCAAAACTCAACATTTATCTCTTCCTCTCTATTTTGCTTTCTAAATTTCCTTTCATCCTACCTTAATCCTTCGTTACATTGTTTGTTTATATTTTTCTGCCTTCTCTTCTTGATTAAAGGTAAGAATTTGATGGTTTAATTATTTTTTTTATTGTATGAAGTTTATTTTGTTATTAATCTTATGTTAATGTTTTATTTTGTTATTAATCGTATGTTAATTGTTTTATTTTGTCTTTTTGTTTATATATGAGGTTTATGTTGTTATTAACACGATATTAATGTTTAATTTGTAGGTAGTTAAAGTTTTGAAATCCAATTACTTTCAAAATTAGAGGTAAGACTATTTAATTTTATTTTGTTATTGAATATTTTATGTTTATTTTGACTAGTTGTAGCAAATATATGCATGAATACCTGAACATGGAAAAAAAAAAAGAAATAGCATTATTAGTAAGGAGACATGTCATGTTGTAAAAAATGATGATTCTATAAATATTGTATGCAACCAGATGATATGATCGGGACAAAATTAAAAGTTTTTGAAAGTAAATGATATGTATAAGATGTGGACATTTAAATTAGTTAAATAATTCTAGTTTGCATGAATAGTTGTTAATATTAAAATTTTTTGTGCTTGGAATTGCAAGTCTGGAAATGGATCCATATCATTTAGGAGCTGAAAGAATTAATCCGGGTCCGATTAATGGAGAGTTGCTGACGATGCAAGGAAAACATCGATCTGATGCGATATGGCATAATTCGGTAATTTTTTTATTATATATATTATGTAGATTAGTATATATATATTTTGCAAATATATACTTTTTATTACTTATCTTTTGTAGATTATTGATGAAATTGTAGTTTGTAGATTATTTATGCGATACGAAATTGTATCTATTTTTTATATATTATTTATTATATTATTTTTTTATAGATTAAATTTCGTAGATTATGTGTATTTTCTATCTATATATTTTTGTGCATGTATAAAGTTTTGATGGCATTAAATATATGTATTGTTTTTTTATTATATTAAATGATTTTGGAAATTATATTTTGTAGATTATATATATATATATTTTAATATATATATGTGTGTTGTAGATTATGGATGAAATTATGTATTTATTCACTTGTATATTTGATAAAATTATGCAAAGGTTGAAAGAGATGTGCTGAGAACTAGGAGAGGCAGTTTGGAAGGGCACTACAGACAAATTGATGAGAGAATAATGCCATATATAAGAACGTCGGGGTTATTAGGCATTGCCCGAATTGGGGTTATAAGTGTCGACTGGAATCTAATCACATCACTGATTGAAAGATGGAGACCAGAAACACATACATTCCACCTCACGTGCGGTGAAGCAACAATAACACTTGAGGACG
This sequence comes from Excoecaria cochinchinensis, assembly GCA_947683425.1. Lineage (NCBI taxonomy): Eukaryota > Viridiplantae > Streptophyta > Magnoliopsida > Malpighiales > Euphorbiaceae > Excoecaria > Excoecaria cochinchinensis. The sequence continues at coordinate 11,872,468 of CANTUQ010000050.1, forward strand.
TAGGAATTTTAACGGGGGTATCGATTGAGGGTCGGCCTGTGACAGGAAGAACCAATAATGACTGAGAGGATGTGTGTTACAATTTGCTCGGAGTGGTTCCCTCCGCAGCGGACATGAGGGGGGGACAAATAAAAATGACTTGATTGGATAGGGTATTCGGTGATATTCCCGATGATGCGACACCCTTAATATTGCAACAATATGCCCGTGCTTGGATATTACGATGCTTAGGTGGAATGTTATTTTCGTCACAATCATCCAGCACGGTGCATCTGATGTTTTTACCGATGTTGGAGGATTTGAATTCTGTTGGACAATATAGCTGGGGGTCAGCATGCCTAGCCTGGTTGTATAGAGAACTATGTAGGGCGACACGTCCAAATGCTAAGAGAGTTGCTGGATATATGCAACTCTTACAACTATGGGCGTGGGAGAGACTACCAATGTTTAGGCCTGAACATGTGGAGGCACAACCATTAAATAGGGACTTGCCATACGGGATCAGGTAAAATATAATTTATGAATATGTATTTGAATTAAATTTTTATGTGATATTAATTCAAACAACGCCATCTGATATTTGAATATTTTCTTTGCGTAAGTGGAGTGTTGCATTGGACAGAAATATCATGTCCAGAAGAGACATATGGACGTATCGGGAAATATTAGATACGCAAGGAGTTGAAGAGGTAGTATGTGAATTTATTTAATTTAATTTATGTACATATGTTGGTAGATTAAATTATGCTTAAAAATTATTTTTAATGAATATTTAAAATGACCTGTGAAATTTTGCTATGCAGTTTGAATGGGAGCCGTACCATAATGTAATTCAACTGCTTCCCGATGTATGTAGGAGTGGGCAACAAAGTTGGATGGCTGTTGTTCCGTTGATATGTTTCTATATCATAGAGTGGCACCATCCTGACAGGGTCATGCGTCAATTCGGTTTCGACCAGCAAATCCCATCGCCCCCACTTATACAAGATAATCTGCATATAATTGATATGCGTAGACAAACTCAGGTGAATTGGGTGATAGAGTTTGCAGCATTTATAAATGAATGGAATAACCAGCATGGTCGTGTTGTTGTTGGCCAACTTAGAAGATGGCCATTGCATCTTCGATCTGAATATATGCAATGGTACGTGCAAAGAACTAGACGGTGGATAACCCCAATTGGTGCGAGACGAGGAGCTACTGTAAGTTTTCTTCTTTATTTTATATTACACAATTACTATATATGTATGGTACCGATTTTTGAGAGAGTCTACCACGAACACCCCGGATATGTGGATAATAATAGGATATTTGAAAGCATCCTTGGTGCAGTTGGTTATGAGGATAGAGTGTCGAATGAATATCAGCGACAACCGTGTCCAGAACCTGTGACTGTTGCTCCTATGGAACAACAATTCCAAGATTTCTGTACCCGACGACATCGGACTGGAATGATTGACAGGCGAAGAAATGTTGAGCAAACTTATTATGATCCACAGGTAACGCAAATTCCACCACCCATGGCGTGGCCTTATCAGGACTCGGGAGTTGCTCATCATTTTGAAATGGGGGGCACCAGTTACACACCTGGAGATACCGGTGGTCCCAGTAACTCATACCATGGGATACCAATGTCCGTTCCAATAGAGCAAACACCAGATGCATTCACACTTCCTTCATTTACTACGCAGTCCACCCCAACGCAAGATGTGTATGGAAATGAATTCTTCCATCAATTATTTGGAACACCAGAACAGGTAATTCCTCAACCAAGTTCCGAAGGACCTTCATTCGGTAATTTCCATAATGATATGATGGGGGGTGATGTTGGACCGAGTAATACAGAAGAGGGTGATGCACAGCAAGAGGAAGGGCAACGGCGTTATCCCGGCCAAAATAGAAGGCCGACGAGATGTGGCACAGGGTCACATTTTATTAATTAGACGTGAAAAAATGTATAATTATTTTTGAAACATATATGTACATATATAGTTAAAGTGTTAATAATAAAATATTATACTGGTTGGAAATAATAAGAATAGATATCCTATCTTTCATTACACAGATGATGCATTAAAAAAAATTAAAAAAATGAGGTGCACACTATCAAAATAACAAATGGCTCAACCAAAATGGAATGTAAATTATTGCCTGCAATGAGTTTCACAAATATTAATAATCTGTCAAATATTCAACTTGTCAATTACAATATAAATAAATATTAGTATGTATGAAACATGTAAGAAACAGATATTAATAAATAAATTTAAATATTAATACATGTAATAAATATAAATAAATATAACTTAACATGTTATTATTTATTACAAATTAATTAATAAATATTAACATATATATATATATATATAAATGAAGGAGCACCTGACGCACGTGCTCCTCCATTTATACATATATATGTTTAAATATTTATATATATGTATAAATGGAGGGAGACCTGCGTCAGGTCTCCCTCCATTTAAACATATATATGTATAAATGGAGGAGCACCTGCGTCAGGTGCTCCTCCATTTATATATATATATATATATATATATATATATATATATATATATATATATATATATATATATAAATTTTCTTCATTAGGCTAAAGTGAGGTTTATAAAAATTGATTTAACAGGTAAAAAAAATAAATATTAATAAATGTTAATATTTACTTACCCGCCTTATATAACATGTTCTTAATTGTTGAATTTCGGTAAGCAGTATTGTAATTGCTTACGAAATGACGGAGACAAAATTTGTGAAAAGCTAATGGCTCCTTCCAACCACTATTATCATCACGAAATAGGACCATTATCCCGGCATGCCGGTCAGAAATAACAGTTATGCCCGATTGCTTAATGCACGTAATCAACCAACTCCAGCTAGACTTATTCTCGCTATCAACAATAGCAAACGCTACTGGGTATAAGAAATTATTACCATCTACAGATGTTGCAATCAACAAAGTTTGATGAAACTTTCCTGTCATAAAAGTTCTATCAATAAGCAAAATTGGCTTACAGTGAGGTAGACAATCTATACATGGCTTGAATACCCAGAAGAGCCTTTTGAATTGTTTGCAATTGGGCTTCATACATGAAAGTAGGAACACCCAACTGCAGGTGTTCCTACTTTCATGTGTGTGTGTGTGTGTGTGTGTGTGTGTGTGTGTGTGTGTGTATATATACTCTTCTAATTGTACCAAAGTGAAGATTAATAATTGGGTAAAAAAATTAAGCTATCCATAGTTGAATTAGTAGCAGACTACATATGCAAATATATATATCCATTATACATATTTCACATGACTACACAAATTTCACATGATTACAATAGTCGGACTAAATGATTTCCATGTCAGTCTGTGTAATTCGATGGTCCAGCTGCGTTCGGGCAAGTTTTCCTGTTATGCCCCTCATTTCTGCATAAAGTACATCGGTTAGGCCTGGATCGATCTCTCCTATCCGTTTCATTCCGATAGCGCGAAGTTCTTGGTCTCCCTTTTTTCCGTATCAGCTCTGGATCAGGCACAAGAGTTGGACCAACATATGATGGCCAGTAATCACGGTGTGCAAGCGGTTGAAAGTGTGCGCTGTAACAGCTCAATGCTTCTATTAGTTTATAACATTTGTCGACATATGACCACATGTCGACACGTACATGCATACAAGCTGCTATAGCATGTGAACACGGCATTTTGGTCCCTTGAAATTTACCACATTCACAATGACGACAATCCAAATTAATAGATCGCGTGTTATTGCTTTTCCTTTTACTTTTCTGATTTCTGGTCTTGATTGTGAAAATCCCCCTTCGCCTATCAAAAGTCTCAACTCTGTGGCCACTAGCTTTTTGAGCGCGTTTTGCCATCTCCTCCACACAATTCTGGGTGTACGTATTGCCGGCTGCAATTTGAGCGCGATACATGCACCTTTTGTCATCAAAAAACTAGACAAGTCTGGCAAATACGTGCTCAACAATAGAACAAACGGGCATCATCCTTACACCCTTTAACGCGCTATTTACACTCTCAGCAATGTTCGTCGTGGCGTGGCCATACCTATGTCCATTATCATGGGATAGAGTCCACTTGTCTAATGAGTTTTGCATTGCCCAATTGTAAGAGTCGATGTTAAGCGCCTTTATCTCATCCATCCTTTTTGTAAATTTTCTTGGTTGAAAATTATTGCCTACATTGCGGATGACAAATATTAATGACCAATCCAATGTTCTACTTGAACATTACAATGTATAAAAACATAAGTCTTCATTAAATATGTAAGAAAATGATATTACATAACATGTTATTATTAATTTACAAATTAATAAAAAAATATTTAAAAGAAAAAAAAATTATTTGTATATATATATATATATATATATATATATATATATATATTTGTGGAGGAACACCTGGGTGTTCCTCCACACGTTTACATATATATATATATATATATATATATATATATATATATATATATATATATATATATATATATATATATATATATATATATATATATATATATATATATATATATATATATATATATATATATTTCATATATTCACTATCCATTTAATAATTATATATTAATAAATTTAACAATTTCCTTAGCATTTCATAATTATATAATAATTAATAAATATATCTTATACATACCGGCATTATATAACATGTTCTTAATTGCTGAGTTCCGGTGAGCAGTGTTGTAATTGCTTACGAAATGACGAAGACAAAATCTGTGAAAAGCTAATGGCTCCTTCCAACCGCTACTATCGTCGCGAAATAAGGCCATTATCCCGGCATGCCGGTTGGATATAACAGTTATCCCTGATTGTCTTGTCACGTATCGCCTTATGCACCTCATGAACCAAGACCAGCTCGACTTATTCTCGCTCTCGACAATAGCAAACGCTACTGGGTATAAGAAATTATTGCCATCTACGGACGTTGCAATCAACAAAGTTTGATGAAACTTTCATGTCAAAAAGGTTCCATCAATTAGTAACACTGGCTTACAATGAGGTAGTCCCTCAATGCATGGCTTGAACACCCAGAAGAGCCTTTTGAATTGTTTGCAATTGGGCCTCATACTTTCGTCAATAATAAAGTCATATGCAGTTCCAGGATTGTATGTCTCCATTGCTTTCATGTATCCCGGCAACCTACCATAAGAACCCTCATAATTACCGAAAATCTCCTCCAAAGTCTTAGTTTTTGCATACCAGGCTTTACTGTAAGAGATCATAATTGAACCGATTTCTCATATCAGCAATTATTACGCTGACTCTAGGATCAGGTGCAGCACTAACCATTTCAAGTATACAATCACAAATAATTTGCGAATCAAGCTGTCTATGGTGTTGTGATACCGCTGAAGCATTACAGTTATGAGGTCCCTTATAAACACTAATGCTCCAATAGGGACAAGTCCTTTTTTTAATTGCTCGCAATCTCCATGGACAACCTACTTCAGCGCGTGTACAACATACCGCCCAGTACGTTGGCTTCGACTCTACCACTTTGTACGACACATTATAAAGAATTGAGAACTTTTTCACGCATGCCTTCACTTCGTCTTTCGATGTGAAGGCCAATCCTTCGCATAACTCTAAAACACCATCCCATCTTATCATTGAAAAATCGCCATACATGTTAATCTCCGCTTCATCAAAATTAACGGACGCGTGGTGAACTGATGAAAACTGAAACTGTGAAAGGTTTGACTGCCCACTTACCCGCCCACCTTGTTCATTTAATTACAGATTTTGTATGCGTTCCGTCACATGTATTGAACTGCTTGGAATAGTGTCGTCATCTCCTTCGTCCCCATTGCCTTGATCAACTTCATTTAAATCTATTTCTTCATCATCATTTTCAGGATCGCAACTTGGAGATAAATAATCGTTATTGGTCGTTCCGACGACAGGTCCATATATATTTTGACCTGCTGTTTCTGCACGAGCAACACAATCAAACTGCCCAAAATTTACTTCATTCGGAACCCTTAACTCTCTAATCGGACTTGCATCTATTGTCCCAGTTTCATCAATATTTTTAAATTCTGTTGCCACCTCAAACTGTGTACAGAACTCGGACTGACTAACAGTTGGATACTGTGTATTACCACCCAACTCGTTTACTTCGTCCATAGATGGTCCATCCCCTATTTCTCCTCCACTTCCCATTTGATTAAAATTATTCAATTCATTTTCGGGATTGCTAATTGCTATTTCTTCCGTCATGACTATTAGCTCCACAATACTGTATCCAGGAAAATTATTAAAATTTTCATAAATTTGCTCAATATCATCATCATCCACTATATCCCTTGTAGTCCAGGAAATCGCTCCCTGACTGTAAACTGGACACTTATATATCACCCTGCAGATTCTCACTTCTGCAGCTAATTCCAATTTAACTGATAATTTGTGAATAAGTTCTGCAAATGTCGGTTTGTACCTGAGTCTCATTCTTCTCGATCTAGCTGAAGGGCTCGAAGCATCATAATTAAAACCAGATGCGCCAAACGTCGATTGCCCTCCGGTATGAATTATAAAAGTTGTTGGAATTGACATTTTTCCTACATTACATGCACACATATCATAAATTCTTATTGCCATATGCATAATCTAAAATTAAATTAACTTCAATACATTGTTTCTTTAAATTAACAATTACTTGTAGCATACAATTAAAATTATTTTCTAAACGTTTTCCACATAATAAATGTTAATTATTGCATACATTTGTGGTCGAAATTGTTAGATAACATTCACAATAACTAATACACATTAACATTAATATAAAATAAATATAACGTATGCCAATTTCTTCACGAATACATAAATTAAATATACATTACCTTCAATATTTTGGAATGAGTAGTGAATTATGTTTTAACTGATGTTTGAAGGATAGGAAGATAGGATTAGATTTGCAATATTTCAGATTCAGATATGCAATATTAGATTTTTGAAATGGGGTTTGAATTATGTTTGATGGAGAGAAGGGGGACAAAGATGCACCCAAAAACCGGCTTAATCCATTGCCGGTTTCTGGCACATATGTGTCAGAAATCGGCACATTGTAGTGCCGGTTTCTGGCACAAATGTGCCAGAAATCGGCACTATATTGAGCCGGTTTCTGGCACCCTGTCAGAATCCGGTCAAAAACCGGCATGAAAGCATGCCAGTTTCTGACAAATGGAAACCGGCGTCCCTTTGTGCCGGTTTCCGTCACCCCAAAAACCTAATTAAGTTTACTGTTGCACTATTCTCCTAATTTTTCTTCAATTCTGCCCCACTTTCAAAAAAAGCCCTATTTATTTTATAAGTAACACATCTACGAGTATTATTATCAAGATTCATTGACATACGTATACTTAGAATTTTTTTATTTTAATATTACGATAAAACAATATGACAAGTGAATTTACATATCCCACATATATATTAATTTGGACGGATAACAAATGAATACATTAATTTTAAAGAAACAAATTGATGAAAAACAAAAATTGTCATAATTTATAATAAGTGTGACCACCAACCCCAGCAAAAGAGTCGTATGCTAATGCGATAAACCAACAATTAATATTCCCTATCAGTAGAAAAAGGATGGGGAGCTTTCTCATCATCAACCAATTTAATATATATAGAGAGAGAGAGATAGTCATTGACAATACGTTGTAATTACTACTTAGGACCAGTTTTTGAATGTATCTTGATTTATTAGTATATAACTAGTCTTTTCAAATTCGCGAGTCATAATACACATTCCTTGTACTTTAATTTATAAATCCAAAATTTATTTTTCGCTACTTACCAAAAGAATAAAATCCTAAATAATACCAATAAGTTTATTGAAGTTAATGATACTAATTAAAATTATATATATTAGATAATCAACTTATTGCGCTTAATATGTTTTTGGTAATAATTTAAACCTTAAGTTTTTTAATAGACATTAAAACTTCATATTATTTTTATAGGAAAAGTGCATTATGAGATTCGAACATTTTAATATTTTTTTTATATTAGATATAGGTATTTTAAAAAGTCAGATATTAAATTTTTGTATTTTTCAGATCACTCGTATTAAATTGAATAAGATTGGCAAAATTAAAATGTTCATTTGTTAATATCACATGTGGTCAACTTAAAATGATCATTAGACCCATCAAAACATAAAAAAAATGAAAAAAAATATACAATCATATCAGACATATAAAAAATTATGAGTTAGTATTTTTTAATTTTTTATATTTTGGTGAATTATACAGTCATTTTAAATTGATTTTATGAATGATTAACAAACTATTCATTTTAATTTTATCATTTCAATTTAAATTATACCTAATGTAAGCAATTCAAAAAATGCAAGAATTCAGTAATTTTTTTTTAAAATATAAAAACCTAATGTAAAAAAATATTAAAGTTAAGAATGTGTTTTTCCTATTTTTAGACATAGCTATAATATAAGCAATATGCCATTTTATTTAGTAGTGGAAATAATTAAGACCCTAAAATTGGCAAGTGTACACGTGGAGTAGAAACATGTTTGGTTTAGCATTGGGTTTGATATGATGATGGGCTATATAAGACGCAACAGCCTCAGCTTTAGCTTCTTATCTTTTCGTACTAAAAAAAATCTCCCACATATCGCAACATGGCTTTCAACATCTTCTCTTCCTCTTTCATTCATCCTCAACTAAGCCCTATGCTTGCCAAAATGTCTCTCTTCGATACCATTCTCTTCTATGTCAGTCTCTCTCTCTCTCTCTCTCTCTCTCCAATTCTTTAGTTTTTTATTTTTTATTTAAAAAAAAAACAATTATACAGTATTAATTTTATGCATTTAGTGTATCTAGTACATGCAATATCAGCCGTTGAATGAAAATTTTACTTTTAATCCAACTGTTGAGAATTACACATGCCAATTAAATACATGCATGCACCGCATCATAAGCCAGATATTTATGAGTCTTACAGTACATAAGAGAGTATCTAACCTTCGATCTTTGCACAAATTTATTTACTTAATTTGGGTGTGTATGAGGTAGGTGATACATTTTGTGGACAAGATGAGATTATGGCACAGATTACCAGTGATATTGGGAATAATATACTTGGCAATAAGGAGGCATCTGCATCAACGATACAATCTGTTGCATGTTGGAGAGATCAACGGTCAGAAATATGACACTGAAGAATTTTCTCATCGGACGGCCGACGGAAAATGTAATCATCCATCTGACGATACTATTGGCAGCCAAGGCACTTTTTTTGGACGGAATATGCCTCCATCCTCTTCTTCATATGGGGTAATTAATTCTTCTAAAACCTCAATTTTTAAATATTTTTTTTATTTTTTTTATTTTCTTTATTAGATTATTCATATCTTTTGTCCTTTCTTTATAAAGCAAAGCTGGCAATGTTCATCATCTAATCCTGAATGCTTGGTTCATAATAAAGGCGAAGCTTAAAGTCAGTCCGTGCAATAATTCTAAAGTTTTCTCTTTTTTTTTTTCTTTTCTTTAATTTTTATTTTGGAAAAACACATATTACATCCTTAATTTTAATTTTTTCTATATTAACCTTTTATACTTGTAAAAGTTAATATTAGATTCATATACTTTTCGAATTACTCGTATCTAATTTAGATAAAACTGATAAAATTAAAATGCACACGTTATTAATTTTGTATAAAATTAATTTAAAATAACCGTAAAACTTAATAAAATATTAAAAAACACAACTCTAACATCTTTTATATATCTAAAATAATTTTATATTTTTTCAAATTGAATAATTGTACGTAGAAAAAGGTTAAAATTTGAAGATTCCAAAAGTATTTTTTTCCTTTTATTTTATATTTTGATATTTATAATATTTTATCTAAAAAAAAGTAAAAAGTATTCAAAAGTAGGGGGCCTCTTGTTTATGACTTAGAAAAATAATGTTTCTTTGTCTGAAAAATATCTTCGAAGAAGTTATGACGTCTCCTGCTTAGAAAGTTTTTTTTTTTTCGTTCGGTTAGACGATATGTATAATGACTAAGTACAAAATATGTCATAAGCACAAATCGAATTAATTCGATACTTTATGTACCTTTTAATCTCCTACTCAAAAAGTTAGTTATTGCAGTTATTGGATCCTCACCCAACAGATATAGCCAACAAGCTTTTGGCAAGGAAGAAATTCATAGACAATGGGAAGCAATTCAACATGATTGCCTGCTCATGGATTCAATTCATGATTCATGATTGGATTGATCATATGGAAGACACTGAACAGGTGGAAATTAGGGCACCTGATGAAATTGCAAGTATGTGTCCATTGAAATCATTCAAATTTTTCAAGACAAAGACAGTACCCACAGGCTCACCTAATACTGAAATTGGATGTCTTAATACAAGAACTCCTTGGTGGTAAGTCCCTGCAAAAATTATTAGTTCAATTTTCTTGATAACTGTATAAGTAATAAATTAAATGGAGTAATTAAGAAATTTTCAAAAATTGTAGGGATGGAAGTGTAATTTATGGGAATAATGAGGATGGGATGAGAAGAGTGAGGACATTCAAAGATGGGAAGTTAAAGATAGGAGAAGATGGGCTTCTTGAACATGACAAGAAATGGATTCCAATCTCAGGTGATGTTAGGAATTGTTGGGCTGGCTTTTCACTATTACAGGCCTTATTTGTCAAAGAGCACAATGCTGTCTGTGATGTGCTCAAAGTAAGTTGTTTTATTTTTTTACTTTTCTTTTCATAAAGGCATGGTTTGGAATGACGAGATACGGTGCGAAAGCGCATTTTTGCCTTTAAATTAAATGAATACGCGTGCGAGGGTTTAGATACGCGCGCAATTAATTATTATTTCGATTTAGTCCTTAAATTTTACAAAATATGATCATTTAAAGTTATTTAATTAAATATATAGTTAGAATGTGGGTGTGATATGATGCGCATGTATTAGGCCGTCCACTCGCTCGTTTGCCACCAATAAAACGATTTAAATGCAAACGAATCACATGCGGGTGCATCAGACTATGACCGAGCCAATATATTATATTTAAAAAGAAAAAAACTTGATTCACATTGAAATTTGATAACTCTCTTTTTGTGTGTTTTTTTAGGAAGAATATCCTGATTTGGATGATGAGATGCTGTATCGGCATGCAAGATTGGTGACTTCAGCTGTGATTGCTAAAATTCACACCATTGATTGGACTGTAGAACTTCTAAGAACTGATACTCTCGTTGCTGGAATGAGAATTAATTGGTAATACCCCTAACTTAATTATAAGCCTTTCACTAATTGATTTGATTTATTTGGAAAGATTAGATTAATTGGGAATTAACTTGTGCAGGTATGGATTTCTGGGTAAGAAAATAAAAGATTTATTTGGGCACATAGGTGGACCTTTGTTTAGTGGATTGGTAGGTCTAAGAAGACCAAGAGATCATGGAGTCCCTTACTCATTGACTGAAGAGTTCACAAGTGTCTATAGAATGCATACACTTTTGCCTGACAAGCTTATTCTAAGGGACATCAAGTCTACATCTCCTCAATATAAATGCCCTCCAATATTACACGAGTACTTTTCTCACTCTTATTTTATTTATTTTTGAATTTTTTGAAGCAATAAAAGGTAAAACTAATTCAGTATTAATACAGTGTGCAGTGCTAACTATGCGTATCAATGTGCAATATTTGATAAAAAAAAATATATTTTTTATTTTTAAGATAGACAATATATATTAATATATACGGTTAGCTCCCGTATATGCAATCATTATTCGAATTGAATTTATCTATATAAATATTTATAGATTGAACTATATTAATTGTGTTTATTCTTTCTATAAGCTAATTATAGCATAAACTAATTGAGAGTTTGAGAAGAGTAGTTAGCAGATTTGAAATGATTTGATAGGGTGGGTATGGAAGAAATGATTGGAAAAGAAGGAGAAAGAAGATTGGCAAAAATAGGAATGGAAGAAATGTTGGTATCAATGGGACATCAAGCATGTGGAGCTACAGCATTATGGAACTATCCTTCTTGGATGAGAAATTTGATTGCTCATGACATTAATGGAGAAGATAGACCTCACCCTGTCGACATGGCTGCTATGGAAAGTAATTCCCTCATCCATATCCTTCTTTTCTTTTGTTTTTCCCTTATGTTTTCTTCTTGTGTGCCACTTGCTTAATTAATCTCTCTAAACCTAAACTTACCATAAAAAGTCATTCAAACACTTTAATTTTACAAAAATCCCATAAAAAGCTTATATTATTTTTAGTTCAATTTATAAATAAATCCTCCAAATATTTTATTTTTACAGTTTGGCCCTCTCAAAATTTATAATTTTCTATTATATTTAAGTTTTGGTCCTCCTCTTTAGTATACTATGCATCTGCTTCTGCCTAAACTTATCAAAATATAATTATGACTTTTTGTGGTGGTTAATTGCTGGTTAGTCTATAGAGATAGAGAAAGAGGAGTGGCTCGGTACAACGAATTCAGAAGGAACTTACTGATGATTCCAATTAGCAAATGGGAAGATTTGACAGACGATGAAGAGGTCATAGAAGCTCTTCGTGAAGTTTATGGAAATGATGTTGAAAAGCTTGATTTAATGATAGGCCTTTTTGCTGAGAAGAAAATCAAAGGCTTTGCCATTAGTGAGACTGCCTTTTTCATCTTTCTGCTCATCGCCTCAAGGTAAACCTTCATTGTCATTCTATTTCGCGCGATTTAGACAGTTTTTGCTGATCTTCGCGTTAGTATTACTCTATAAGCACTACATCAACAATAAAATGTATTGAATATGATAAGTTCGTGTACGCCATTGATGGATATATATATATATATATATATATTTTCAGGAGGTTAGAAGCGGATCGATTTTTCACTACTAATTTCAACTCAAAAGCTTATACGGAGAAAGGATTGGAGTGGGTTAACAAGACAGAAACTTTGAAAGATGTGATTGATCGACACTTTCCTAAAATGACGAAGAAATGGATGAAGTGTTCAAGTGCTTTCTCTGTTTGGGATTCAAATCCAAATCAAACCAACTATGTTCCCTTGTATTTGAGGCTTGCACCATGAAAATTTTGCCTAATTTTCCTTAGTTTTTCCATGAGTATGTCAATGCTTTTGCAAAATAACACTTGTAGTTTTGACAAAAGTCTAAAATAACGTAGAAGGGGCAGTTTTCAAGAGAGAGAAATAAATAGGATGTTCTATTTCTACACATGTAAACATGAGTACATGACATCAACGTCATTGTAAATATATGCATGTATATATATCTATGGTTTTGGAATAATTACAATAGTGTTAACTATGAACTTTCGATTAACAGTAATTATAAAAATAAATAAATGATTAGATTAATTAAAGAAAATTAACGACTAAATCAATTATACCAAATCCAGCGGCTGAAAACTGCTCACACCGATTTTGTATACACTAAAATGACAAGAAATAAGTGGATCTAATCACTTCAGTAACGAACAAATTAACCGAATAAAGTTCTTACGTGGACATGTACAATTGATCTGTATAAATAAAATGTGACAGCCTTGTGACTTGATTCTCATTTCTAATTTGGCTTTGCCTCCACATTTTGCCATTTGCTAGTTTTCCCGCCATTTTCTCTCTTAAAAAGAAGAACAAAATTTAACTGAGAATAAAAAAACTTGGCGATTTTTGCTGAAAAAAAGTCGAATATCTAACAAAGAAATAAAGTAGCAGCAGGCAGCCGCAAATGGGTATCAAAGATCTTCTGAAGTTCATGAAGCCTCATGTTGAACCAATTCACATCAAGAAATACGCCGGCAAGCGAGTAAAAATCTGACCTTTTTCTCTGTTTTTTAAAAAGTTTTGATTCTTCTCATCTAATTCATAGATTTCTACAGGTGGGTATTGATGCTTATTCATGGCTTCACAAAGGAGGTAGCTTTGTTAATATTCCACCATTTTTCATTTTTGGGTTTTTCTAGGTCGGAGCAAATTGACACAGTTTTTTTTTGGAGATTTTTGTAGCTTATTCATGCAGTATGGAGATATGTATGGATTCAAATGGGGATAAAAAGTTGCGATATTTAGACTACTTTATGCACAGAATCAATCTTCTTAGATTCTACAAGATAACCCCAGTTGTTGTTTTTGATGGTGCAAGTATACCTTGTAAAGCTGCAACAGAACAAGAAAGGAACAGGTCTAATTGATTGCATTTTGAGTATTATGTCTCTTTCGGGTTCCCATTTCGGTTTTTGATATTTATTTGTGCATTTGTTATTGGTTTGATCAGGAGAAGAGAAGCTAATCGTGTGTTGGCCATGGAGAAGCTTCAACAAGGGAATGTTGATGCTGCCATTGAGCTGTTCCAGGTATGGGAATCTCATTTGTTGCTGTGTTATGTGTAGCAATACTTAACTTGTGTTCTGAATGTAATATATTTCTTGGGGATAATAAGTAACATAGTAATTATGTTCTTGGTTTTGGGTTCGGATTGAATCATCGCTTTATTTCGTTGCTAATTTCAACCACCTTAAGTGTTTCAACAATTGGTAATTCGTACCAGAATTGTCAACTTGAATTTTCACCTTTTTGTTTTTACAGCTTGATTGAATTGAGAAAATGCATATCTGGTTTTACACTAACCTAACTTGGGGCTTCACAATTTTGTTCATTCTTCATTTGTTTATATAACCTGCATGTGCTTAAGGCTCCTTGCCCAACAATGTCAACACTCATCAGTTCACATTTGTTGCAACATGTAGAGAGCAGTGACTATCACCCCACTAATGGCACACCAGCTAATTAAGGTACATAAGTGTTGCAACTTCCTCGTAATATCTCTTGCTTCTACTAATTGCAGTTCTTTCCATATTTCTCCCTTTATGACCTCTTCAATTCTAATTAGATATTAATTTTGATTAACAATTCATTTTGAATCATGGAGTTATTTATCATATATACTCCCTCTTGGTCATGTGCTATCTGTCATCTTTCAGATCTTGAGATCAGAAAAGGTGGAATTTGTGGTAGCCCCATATGAGGCTGATGCACAGTTAGCATACTTAGCAAGTCTTGAAGCAGAAAAGGGTGGTATAGCAGCAGTTATCACAGAGGATAGTGATCTTTTAGCATATGGTTGCCAAGCTGTAAGAACTTCCACGAAACTTTGACTTGTTGGAAATGGAGGTTTACAGCTCTCCTGATCACTCTTCGGTGTTTTCTCTTCATTATTAAAACTGTAGTTATAGTCTTGCCTTGATTTTCATTTCTTGTTACAGACCATTTTTAAGATGGACCGTTATGGCAATGGTGAAGAGATAGTCATAGACAAGGTTCTTGATGCTGTGGCAAGCAAACCTTCATTCCAGAATTTCGATAAGGAATTGTTTATAGGTGAGTACTGAGTACTATTTGACAATCTCTTTGAAGTGTGTAAACTAATGGGAGTTTATTGACATGATAGCAAAGCAGTAGCAAATAATGCAAATAAAAAAGAGGGCAACTGAGCTGAAAATAAATGGAACGTATAGCAGATTTCTTTCCCTTGCGCTGATAATCTTGCTGTCACTCATCCCAAAGGGAAAAAAAATCCCACATTTTACCAATTTTGACTGGATTTTCTTTCCATAATCATGATTGCAGACAAGTATGCGTCATCAGATTTTCACTTGGTATGAGATTGATATATTATCCCTGCTATACTAACAAGTTTTGACTGTAACTTGGCTCATCTTTTGGCATATACACAGGTCTGTGTGTCTTAGCTGGTTGTGATTTCCTTCCCTCTGTTCCTGGAATTGGCATCGTGAAGGCTCATTCCTTTGTCTCCAAGTATAGAAACTTGGATCGAGTAAGTATTCTCTACTAACCCTTGAAATTCCATAGTGTACTTGTAATTCTTGCAAACATAGGAAATTTGTCAGAACCTTAGCTGCAGTTATATTTTGATTGATCTTAGAAATTGTCTATATGAGTTTCTTGCAAGGTGATGTGTCATAAATTTGATACCTTATGATTATGAAGCTTCTTATTGATGATTCATTAGTTGAGTGGCATGCTGATAGGTTTTATCAGTTCTGAAGTTGGAGAAGGGCAATCAAGTGCCTGAAGATTACGCCAAATCTTTCAAAGAAGCATGTGCTGTTTTCCAACATGCACGAATGTATGTAATTGGCAGAATTAGGCCATTTCTGTAATTCCTAAGCTTAATGATAGACATCTATGTTCATACTAGTATGTTAATGTCTCGTGCAGATATGATGCCAGCACAAAGAAAATCAAACACATGAAACCAATTTCACCAAGTCTTCTGGACTTTTTAGCAGGGGAGCTTGATTTCCTTGGACCGTATCCTACTTAGTTCATTCTGTTTCTGAAAGTTTATAGCATTGAAGCTATCTGTTAACCAAACTCTAGTTTTAGCATGAACATTTTTATCCTTAATTCTTTGTAAATTTTATTAGGGATCTTCCTCCTTCAATTGCTACTGCGATTGCAGAAGGAAACGTGAATCCAATAGACATGGAGGCCTTTGATTCCTTACCCAGTTCTGAGTATCATCATGACCCCATTGTCATCCAAGATTCTTGGCAACTCCAGAAACTTGAAGTAGCTCATGTATCCAGACAAAAGAATTGCTCAGTGACCTTTTCTTCAAAAACAACAGGCGAGTTCATTTAGTTTTCGGTAAAGTTGCAGTTAATTATGCTTCAAAAAATGTGGAAGGGAGCACATTTTTACATAGAAAGGTCATGTTTGCAGGTAAGCTAACGATGCAGGTTCCAGTTGTAACTGAAAAGAAGTATCTGAACGAAGCTCTAGCACTTCAGAAACTAATTTTACCAGAAGAAATTCATGTAAAAACTCTAAGGATGGTTTCTGATGACATTCCGCATAAGATCTCTAACAATCCATTCAAGTTAAAGAGCAGTATGGAAGAAGCTCCTGATGATATTCCGCAGAAGATCTCTAACAATCCATTCATGTTAAAGAGTGGTATGGAGGAAGCTCCAATTGTGTTGGAAGATGATGAGCCAAATTCATTTCGCTTGCGTCCTGATGACATTTCATACAAGACTCCTTGCAGTAGTCCGTCCAAGAAAAGAAAACGTAATGAAACTCACTGGCGTAATAGGGAAAGCATTGATGAACAAGTTTCTGATGTAACTGAGGTAGAAAATTTAGATATTTCGAGTATTGCTAATGAATCCCAGGAAAGTGTGAACTCGAAGCCTAAGAAGATATCTGGTGGTAAAGGAAGAGATAAAAAAGAAAAATCAAAGAGAAGTAAGAGTAAAGAAAGCAATCAGAACACTATCTTGAACTTCTTCTCTCGTGTGTAACCTTTTAATCCTTTAAATGCAATTTATTTCCCTCTTGCATACATTTAGAATTAACTGAAGAGAACATGCAGATTGAGTCGACAGGAGAAAAAATTGTCCTAAGAAACGGCCCTAGTACCTTTTGGCTTTTACTCATAACTCACATTTCCATGGGAAAAGCGAAGCTAGAATACCAAGTTTGCGTACATAATTTTCTTGATTGCAAATACATTATTCTTTAGAAGACGTGAACTCTTAAGAGACACTACCCTGGCTAATGTTTGTTCAGCATTTGCTTGAACCAGTAGGCTGACATTTTTGGGTATCTTTTAAGGTTGGAGTAATCAACATAGACAATGCCGAACCTAGAAGTGTAACCCGATCTCCATTCAAAGTTGTCAACCAGTGACCAAGCAAAATACCCTACCACATTGGCTCCATCATCCACTGCCTTCTTCAATTGTGTCAAATAGCCTTTGTAGTAGCCAATCCTAGTGGTATCATGTAGTCCCTTAGGAAGAGTGACATTACCAGGATCATCCATGCCTGTATGAGATTTAGAGTAAACCAACTCAGCAAGACCTCAAGAAAGTTGAACTGAATAAGTAGTAGGTGTACTTAGGCATACCATTTTCAGATAGAATAACAGTAGGGTTTCCATAGCGCTCTTTTATGTACATTAAGGCCTTGTATAAGCCCCATGGTACATTATAAAGCCAATAAGAATTTGCCTGTGAACATTCAATGGATAATTAGATATGCAAAATTGCAATTCTCCAGGAAGATGTAGAAATGCACAAGGATAGTAATTAGGATACCTTTGGACCAATTGGCACTCCTTTCTTTGCATCTATAGAGTTCATATAAAAGTGCAAGTCCGTCACCACATGGTTACTAATTACGTTTTCGTTTATATTTTTGAAAAAAAACGTTTAGTTAGAAGTTTCTTACATGCAAATCCAGCATTCCAGTCTTGTTGGTAGCCCAGGTACTTGGGTCGTTGTTGATGTGGATCAAACATGTAGTAAGTGGTGTATTGGTTGATACCAACAAAATCCATTGAGCCCTTCACCATCTTTACCTCTTCTTTTGTGAACTTAGGTAGTCTTTCACCAACAATATTTTGCATTGTTTTCGGATACTCTCCGTAGACAATTGGATGAATAAACCTACACAAGACCAACATTAAAAGTTACTTAAGGTTTCCAGTCTATCAATGTACTTTTGGAAAAACTTTTCGAATTAGACATATTATCATAAACAACCTACACACATTCGTAGGGGTTCAAAGTCATTAACATAAATAATATTGAAAACTGTACTCCATTGCCTCCCTTAAGCCCCAAGAAAAAAGAAAAAATAAATGTAGGAAATGCAATTGAGGCATGAATATAGATACATGCTTAAGGGAATCAAGAACGTTACCATCCAACATGGAAGTCTCTTGCTCTTTGAGCTGCATAATTGTCAGCTTTTCCTCCAGTAAGAGGCTCGTACCAAACAAAATCTAACAGAATTCCAATTCGTCCCTTTTGCTTTTCCTGCATTATGTGCTCACTCATCAATAAGCTACAACATTTTCCAAAGAATCAAATGAATATCATCCAGTATAAAACAAAAGAAGAGCTGCCAACATGGTATTTCTGGCGATATCTTTGAACCGCAGCAGCATGAGATAAAATCAAATTATGGGCAGCAATATAGGGCTCAGTTGCAGAATCCCCAGCAGTACAATTTCCATATGCTTTGGAGCATCTAGCAGGGGCAAAGTACCCATTATCATACCCAAGTGCAGCAATTACTCTAGGTTCATTGAATGTCATCCAATTCTTTACTCGATCCCCAAAGGTCTTGAAACAAAAATCAGCATAGTTTGCAAAGTCTTCCCTGCAGTTTGAATGTCATCCTCTCAGACCTCTTTCCTCAGAGATATAAAATTACTAGTAAAAAGCTTGATAGCAAACATTCAAAACTTACACTACTTGGTGATTCAGTAATCCTCCGTATTTCTTCTCAAGTGCCAGAGGGAGATCGTAGTGATAAAGATTTCCATATGGAGTGATGCCTACGAACACATAAAGAGTCAGATAGTGTCACACTCTAAAATCCTATGTCACCATTTAAATTAGAATTTAAAACTAACCTCTTTTAAGCAAGTAGTTGATCAACCTATTGTAATATGCAACCCCCTTCCAGTTCACTTTTCCAGTTCCATCTACATCAGCAGTGAATCAGGTACTAGTCCGCATGGGTTTTAAAAAGAATAATTTCTTTTTTAAAATAAAAAAGAGACAGTGAAATAATTACTTGGGAAAATTCTGGACCATGAAATAGAAAAACGGTATGCATCAAAATTAAATCTTTGCATGATGTCTACATCTTCCTGTAAAATTAGGAAAAGTGTGAGCCATATAATGGATTAATAGATATATATCTGCGTATCAAAGTCCTATAATGGATTAATAGTTATATATCTGCATATCATAGTCCATAGTCCAAGAGCCATCTCTCCAACAAGAACTAAATCTACTTCAAAAATCAAAACAAACTGAATAATTGAATACAGAGCCTATAATTATAATAATAATAACACTA
This sequence comes from Excoecaria cochinchinensis, assembly GCA_947683425.1. Classification (NCBI taxonomy): domain Eukaryota; kingdom Viridiplantae; phylum Streptophyta; class Magnoliopsida; order Malpighiales; family Euphorbiaceae; genus Excoecaria; species Excoecaria cochinchinensis. The sequence goes on from CANTUQ010000050.1 coordinate 11,892,431, forward strand.
ATGTTATTGAGACTAAGAGAAAATCAAAGACATACTCTGTAACGGTGATACTGGTCAACTGACACCTCCCCAGTAGCATTATTGGCGATGACACCTGTTCCCACGTGATTACTACATGTCATATTCTTCTTCAAAATAATATTATACAATCTATGCCAAAAACAAAAATTTAAAAATAAAAAATCACATAATTTTTGTTCGAAAGAACACCATTCCATGTGTGGATTACGGTGAAATTTCACATAAATTACTTCAAGAATATCACATTCTTCTTCAAAATAATAAATTACTTCAAGAACGAATCACAGCGAAATTTCAACTAATTACATCCAAATCTATGTAAACCAATTCAGCTCAAGATTTAAAAATTAGTTACTTAGAATTTTAATCATATACCAGGAATTTTGACAAATTCATCCCAAATGCTAGGGCCGCGACCATCCTTATCGGCCATGCCTTCAACTTGATAAGCAGAAGTCGCCGTTCCGAACAAAAAACCGGCCGGAAAACTCTTTCTGCTAAGACCTCCAGTATCAAACTTTATCTTCTCCGGTTGCCACTCTTCTCCATCAAATCCTTGACTTTTACACACTAAAAAAACCACACAAATCAACAATGCCAATCGGAACTTGCCTTCTCTCTTCATCTTCTAAGCTTGGGAGATTACCAGAAAAGAGAGTGAACTAATACTGAAGAAGAAGAAGAAGGAACCGCCTATTTATAGAGTTTTAAGAAAATTTTACAGAGAATTGTTCGAGTTTTTACTGCTGCATTATCACAGTAAAATGCCGAATTGTTTGGTTCAGTCCAATTTCTATCTCCCTAACATGCATTAGTTGCTGCGATGTTGAATTTCTTTTCTTCTTTGTCACTTTCTCACGCAAAATTTCATTTTCATCCCCTTACTTTTACATTTTATACCTAAATTTATTATTTTTATAATTTATTTTTAAAAATTTATCAATTATTAAATTTTAGTCTATTACAGTTTAGTAAATCGTGGCTTTATTTTATGATAAATAAATATTTAAATATAATAAGTATAATCTAAATTTATTTTATGTGTATATATAACTTCTAACATAAGATTGAATCATAATATTATATATTATTATATATAAATTATCTTTTTTTGAAAACAAAATATGATTATTATATTAATATTAACATTGTTATGATTACTAGTAATATTTTAACTATTTTATTATAGTGATTATTTATTTAAAACGTGTTTAAATAGTATATATTATTTTCTTAATTTCGATTCAATTTTGATTAAACCTTTAATTCTTGACCTTTTATTTTTTTTCCGATTTTATATTCAATTCGGATTTCATAAAAAAAATCTTGAGAAAATCTAATTATGGTTTAATTTAGCTTCGATTCAACGAATTAAAATAAATGAATGGATTTTTTTAACTCATTTTTTTTTAATTCTATTATTAATATTAAAAAAATCATTCAATAGACTAACAAATCAGAGATCCATTTCTTACAATATATATATAGATATATTAGGGACACAATAATCCCATGATTTTCGCCGAAAAAAAAAAGAAAGATTATTATTATTATTAATTATTATGTATAGCTGAAAGTCCATTAGAGATAATGGTTAGGCAATAGAGTGAAAATAATTTATTATTTAAAAACGTAATAATGATGTGGAGGATATTGAAGTATGGATGACAGAATTAAACTATATGCATGATTTTAGCTGAAATCTCGTCTAAAGCGACAGTTTATCCTCTTTTTAAAATGATCATACATACACATGAGTTGTCGTTTTGCATTTTCAGATCCAAAACCAACGTTTTTTCTTTTTTTATTTTTTTTAATAAAATACCAATTTAATGCATAATTATAATTTATAAAAATAAAATTTACAGATAAATTTAGAAGCTGCAAAATTAAACATATGCATGAGAATAAATGATAAAATTAGACAAAAATATAATAAGATACAATCCTTAATTTAAAAAAGTTTTCTTATTTGCCAAAAAAAAAAAATTAGCAGCAGCTCGGAACTGCTGCTCTATGGGCTAATGGCTCAACTCACAGCTTCATTGGCGCCGACTAGGGGTGAGTATGGTCGGTTAACCGGTTCATGAGTTTCAGTGCATTAACCAGTCCATTAATATCGGTTTTTTGAAATTCCAGTCCATTAATCAGTCTATTACTATCGGTTAACCAGTCAATCGGTTTCGGATTTTCGGATCGGTTACCCAATATTTTTCGGTTAACCACTATAATTATAAATATATTCATAAATAAAATTAAAATGTTCAAGATATTTAAAAATTAAAATTTTTGCACTGTAATATAACATTATTGTTGTTAAAATAAAAATATTTGGTGGATATAAGCAAATTTGTTTTTAAAAATTAATATTTAATAAGTAAATATATTAATCGGTACATAATCACTTTTAATTAGATAAATTGTTATATTTACTAATAACTAATTAAAAAAACTTAGAAACTTTAAAATAATTAGTATAATGAAAAAAATATATGATCACCTTTAATTAGGATAAATTGTTATAAATTATTAAAAAATTAATAAATTAACTAAAAATTCGGTTTCGGTTCGGTTAACCAGTCATATGAGTCAAAAACCATTAACCAGTCCATTACAATCGGTTAACAGGTCCATCGGTTCGGTTTCGGATTTTTTTTTCGGTTTTGTTCACCCCTAGCGCCGACACACCAATTTAAGAATTATTTTGCCAAATACTCTATTTTGGTAAATATTTTTTCAAAACATACTATTTATATATTTACCCCCGATTTAGATAGGCACGCATGCGCAACAAATCAGATTATGTGAAAAATGTTTTAAAAAAAGTATTGTGATAAATATCAATGAGATGGATGATTATTTAACTCTTTGATTTTGTATCTATAAATACCCCACTATAGTTATTCAGTTGATAATGAAAATATAATAGAAAATTCTCCACTCATATTATCTCTTTCTTTAATTTCTTTATATTTACTTATTTACAACAAAAATAACTATTTTTTAAAAATATTAATTAAGGGAAAAATAATATTTTTTTTAATACAAATTAAACTTTCATTAATATAATAAAAAATACATATAGAGAGTACAAATAAACTTATAAAAGTTAAAAATATATAAAATGTATGAAATCAATTAACTTACTGAATTATATTTCTGAACTTTTTCGACGAAAATAGTGAATAATGGTAACATGCGGTGCGTAATTTGACTTTCAGCAGAAAACTCAATCCATCTGTTGTTTAAAGGAAAACTTTCATAAAAAAATACAACCAGACTTCCATAACGGAAAACAACGAAATTTCCATAAATGAAGATAATAATCTCCAAATTTGGAAAACAAATTTTCATTATAAAAATTTAAATTGCGTTTAACTTTAATTAAAAAGAACTAAATCTAAACAAAAATTTCAGATTTAATAAAAAGATCTAAAATCGAAAACAAAAATACAGAAAGTTTCAGATCTGAAGTTATAGAAATAAAAAATACAAAAAATACAAAAACAAATAATAATTAATTCAAATCTATACAGATCTGTATTTATTGAAAAATAAAATACAAAACGTTTCACATCTGACACAAAAATCCAAAAACGAAAGAAAAATAAAAAATATTCAAATCTGAATTTATTAAACCAAATAACACAATCAAAAGACACAAAAAAATTCAAAAATAAATAAAAATGTAACGAATAAAATTAAAAATTCAGATTTGTACTGATCTGAAAATTATTATAGAAAAAAAAAGATAAAATTAAAAATTAATATCGATTTTTTCAAAATACTAACCATTAATCAGTCCATTACAATCAGTTAATCAGTTTATCGGTTCGGTTTCAGATTTTTTTTTCGGTTAACCTAGTCCATCGGTTTTTTTGCTTACCACTAGCGCTGACACACCAATTTAAGAATTATTTTGCCAAATACTCTATTTTGGTAAATATTTTTTCAAAACATACTATTTATATCTTTACCCCCGATTTAGATAGGCACGCGTGCGCAACAAATCAGATTATGTGAAAAATGTTTTAAAAAAAGCATTGTGATAAATATCAAGGAGATGGATGATTATTTAACTCTTTGATTTTGTATCTATAAATACCCCACTATAGTTATTCAGTTGATAATGAAAATATAATAGAAAATTCTCCACTCATATTATCTCTTTCTTTACTTTCTTTATATTTACTTATTTACAACAAAAATAACTATTTTTTAAAAATATTAATTAAGGGAAAAATAGTATTTTTTTTAATACAAATTAAATTTTCATTAATATAATAAAAAATACATATGGAGAGTACAAATAAACTTATAAAAGTTAAAAGTATATAAAATGTATGAAATAAATTAACTTACTGAATTATATTTCTGAACTTTTTCGACGAAAATAGTGAATAATGGTAACATGCGGTGCGTAATTTGACTTTCAGCAGAAAACTCAATCCATATGTTGTTTAAAGGAAAACTTTCATAAAAAAAGACAACCAAACTTTTATAACGGAAAACAACGAAATTTCTATAAATGAAGATAACAACCTCCAAATTTGGAAAATAAATTTTCATTATAAAAATTTAAATTGCATTTAACTTTAATTAAAAAGAACTAAATCTAAATAAAAATTTCAGATTTGATAAAAAGATCCAAAATCGAAAACAAAAACACAGAAAGTTTCAGATCTGAAGTTATAAAAATAAAAAATACAAAAAAATCAAAAACAAATAATAACTAACTCAGATCTATACATATATGTGTTTATTGAAAAATAAAATATAAAAGGTTTCAGATCTGACACAAAAATCCAAAAACGAAAGAAAAATAAAAAAATTCAAATCTGAATTTATTAAACTAAATAACACAATTAAAAGACACAAAAAAAATCAAAAATAAATAAAAATACAACGAATAAAATTAAAAATTCAGATATGTACTGATCTAAAAATTATTATATATAAAAAAAAAAGATAAAAGAATAGAGGTAAAGGGCTGCTGCCTGAAAATGAAATGACGGCAGCCCCAAAATTAGGTCGAGAAATTGGTAACTATGGCAAAATTAGTGAAAAGTGGAGCCTATTAATTAGGAGTATTTAAAAAAATCGTTGGATTTACTTAACTAAAAAATCGAACCGAAACCGATCGAAAAATATATTAACCGAACCGATTTTTATGGTTAATGATAGTATTTTTAAAAAATCGATATTAATGAACTGATTTTTTTAAACTCATGGATCGGTTAATCGAACTGATAACCGATACATGAACATCCCTATAGTTTATTAATTTTATTTTACTATTTTTTTATTTCATTATTTTTATATTTAATTATTTATATTATTTTAATTTTTATTTATTTTAAAATATATTTCAATTTCATTTTAATTTTTTTAAAGATATTTTATTTAATTTATTAATTGTTCAATATGCCCATATTTAGTATTCTTATTATTTCTTTATTTATCAAATTTTCATTAATGAAAATGAAAATATATTCAAAAAGTTATATAAAATTAATATATTAACTAAAATTTTCAATAATTTTAAATAAAACTAAAATTTTAAATATATATGACAATAATGCGTTAAAAAAATAAAGGAAAAAAGTTGTTAGTATTGGATGGATTTATTTTAATAATTTTGTCTTTTTTAAGTATTTTTGCTACATTTTTTTATTATTCAAATTATTTTAAAGTTTTTATTTTTTTTAATTGGCAATTAGTAAGTGTAATCGTCCATCTAATTAGGATGATCATTAACCGGTTAATTTATTTGCTTATTAAGTCTTAATTTTTAAACATAAAGTTGTTTATGTCTACCAAAAGTTTTTATATTAATAACAATAATATTATATTATAGTGAAAAATTTTAATTTTTAAGTAACTTGAACATTTTATTTTTATTTATAAATGTATCTTATAATTGTAGTGATTAACTAAAAAATATTAGTTAATCTATCCGAAAAATCGAAATCGATTAATTGGTTAATCGATTGTAACGGATTTATTAATGGTTAATATTTTTAAAAAATTGATATTAATAGACTTGTATTTTTTTAGTTCAGGAATCAGTTAACGGGTTTATAAACACCTCTATTAATATTAATAATGTTGATGCTTGGTAAATTTGCACTTTTTCTCATGTGTGCGTGACTTTAGCGTTGTCATTTTTCTCTAATGGCGTTACAAGAAAAAGGACAAATTAGTACCGACATTTGGAACATTTTAGATAAAATTGAACAAAGAAAATGGGGTGAAAAATTATAAACGCAAATTGGTACATTCTTTGTAAAAAAATTCTAAGATATTTGTATTTACTTAATAATATTTGAATTTAAGTAAGAAATACCAAACTCTTTGTGATTATATACATACATACATAATTCAAAAAATGTTATATATATATATAACAATGAGTACCATTAAATTAAAATGTATTGTTCATGTAATAGTACCTTCCAATTACTTTCTTTAGGTTCTTCAAATTATAAAAACTAAACTAAACTTAAATTTAAAAATATATGAATATACGTATTTTTGTATGATATGGAAAAGAAGAGGAAGAACTCGAACTCGAAAATTTTCATTATATTGGAATCACATTTATCGCTGGAATGTCTTCTCATCGACTATATTGTTAAGTGTATAAGGGTAAAAATTTAACATTGGCTCTAAACTTTTAGAAGTCTTTCACATAATAGGAGCTGTGAAATATGAATAAATATTTAAGAATGAGGGATTTAATTGGTAAGAAAACCCAAAAGTCTAATCTATCATAGTAATTTCTAATTCTAGTAATCAAGCCAAAAATTGATTATGAGTTTTGGTGTTTATTCATCTAGAGAATTATGAAGACCTAATTAAACATCAAATTAAACCTTTTGACTATTATTATTATTGTTGTTGGTGAGACGAGACGTATTGGTAAAAAAAAAAAAATTTAAATAAATACGGACCAAATGATATTACAAGTTGGTGAATGGTCCAGTTGGGACAATGACTCCCATGCTTTATATCACTATGATATATTGTCTTGTTCTAACCATGGTTATTAAAACCGGACCGGACCGGCCGGTTCAACCGGTTCAACCGCGAACCGGTTGGCAAACCGGTCGGTTCAACACCAGAAAACCGGACTGGGAAAAAACCGGATTGAACCGAAAAAAACCGGCCAGAACCGGGAAAAACCGGAGAACCGGCCAGAACCGGTCAAAAACCGGTCAACAATTTATTATATTTTTTTTTTTGAAAAAATGCTTTTAATTTAAAATAATTAATAAAAATTAGCACTATTTTCATAAAAATAAAAAATAAATAATCTAATAAGTTTTATTTAGCAAATAATTGATTTTTTTACTATTTAATTACCTTTGGATTTAATAAAAATAATATAATGGTTTAATAATTTAATAAAATATAATAGAATAAAAATTGAATAAATTATTAAATTTGGTTAACTTAAAAATAATTGTTTACCCTTTTCTTTAATTTCACCTAAAGTTATTAAATTATTTAATTTTTAAATTAATCAAGTAATAATTTTTTTAAAAAAAATAAAAGATGAAAAAAATATTATTATTAGTATATTTGTGATATATACTAAATATTTTGATGAATTTTTTTTATTTGAGTAGTAGTATTTATAAAAATTATACTAATTAATAATATTTAAAAAAATAGAAAAAAACCCGGTTGAACCCGGTCGAACCGGTCGAACCACGAACCCTCAGCCTTGCCGGTTCTATATCCGGTCCGGTTTTAATAACATTGGTTCTAACCATGGCCACGTGAAATTGACTATAAAGTTTTTAACATTTTTTTTCCTTTTTCTCAGTAAAATATTCTTAACATAATAATAATTACTGCCCTCAATTTTGTCATCTTATAATTATAATTAACCATAGCGATTTCATTTAAAAAATAATTATAATAATAATAGAATTTGTCAATTATTGACCCATTTTTTGTCTTTTCAATTGCTGAATTAAAATATGAGCATTATCTATAAAACTTTGAATTTTTGTTTGTTTGTTTGTCATTTATATTTAAAGTTATGGAAAAAGATAAAATTTAAGCCAATGAGAGGACCATGTTATTTTATTCTTATGCCTTATTTTCTTTTCGCAAATGCATGAATCATAAATTTATATGTATTTTTTTATTAAATTTTTAAATTTTTATTTTTATCTACATTAAATTTAAATAAAATGACAGTATAATTTTAATATACATTAAATATATTGTATAAAATAAAAAATAAAAAATTTAACATAATTAAATAAAAATTTAAAAATTAATAATTAAAAGCGTATAAGTTGAGAAAGCGTTTCTCCTTTTCCTTCTCAACCGAGCTTGTGAATGGCAGCAAGAGGATATGGATTATGAAATTATTGATGAACGGTGACATGATGGAATGGACCAAAATGATTCCAAATTGGTCGACAACTTCACTCTTCCTATACTTCATAAGCATGCTGATAATTGGTGGGTCCAATCAAAGAATAATTGATTCAAAATTTGCTATATCTCTCAAATTTATATTTTAATAACAATTAAATCGCAAAAATAATTTATATTTCGCAAAAAAAAAAAAAAAAAAAAAACAAAAATAATTCGATTTTTATATAATAATTCATTTTTCAATTTGAAATAATTCATACAGCATTTTCTAGTAAAAATTAGAATATTTCAAGTTGAGAATGAAAATGCTTTGCTCCTTATTGTTCAGGCTTCGTAAAGAATCCAAAAATATATTCATTAAATAATAGATTTCTTATAAAGGATTTGAAAGATTATTTACTAATTATTGACTAAATTGTTGTTAAGGCTTCATAAAGATTCTAAAAAAAATAATCATAAAATAATAGAAGATTTCTTTTCAAGGATTTGGAAGATTAATTAGTAAATTTCAACTCCACAATGATAATTAGGTTTAGAAGAAGAGAGATCTGCCGATCTGGATGAGCAATAATCATTTGAGAGAAGAGGTTTTTAGGGATTTGGTTGAATCTTTTCTACATGAGAAGGGAAGATCGGTCAGAGATTTAAAGTTTACTGAAAGCCAGAAGTGTAAAATTATCACTTTCATCCTAATGCAGGGACAATTTTACACTTTAGGTCTCTATAACTGAAGTTCAGGAGCCAACTTATTTTTTTATGTAAGTAGATGATTAGAGATGTATCAAACAAATTAACTTGTCAAACTGCAAGGAACTGACAGATTTGATTCTATCAGTTTATATAATTTATATTAATATATTTTTTATATATTAAAATTTAAGTATAAATACAAATATATATATAATGCATAAACCTAAAACGAAGCTTTTTACAAAGTTTTGTAAACTTAATTTTGTAGATTCTAAGCTTCTATAAAACAAAAATTTATATTGAAAAAAAAAAAACTGAACCGAATAGACCGAATTATAAGCTTTCGGTTTCTGCAGTCATAGTTAAAAACCAAAATGTTTGCCATGGCTGCAACTGGTTGAAGCAATTAGGTAATGGTATGCATTGCAAGTATTAAAATGCATACCTTACCAGACATTCAATGGTAGTATAGAGAAACTTCAGACATGATACAAGTTCAGATTACACACCAGACCAACTGCACAAAACAACTGTATTGACTATAAAGAACTCGCATCACTCAGCGGAAATACATAACAACACAACAATCACTAGCATCACCACCGCGCAAAAAGTTAAAGACTCGGTATGCTAGCATCGAAAATCCAGAGACAGCCGTAGTAAAATTCGCCTCCGTTACTGCTTGGATCTCTTTAGCACTCTAACCATTTTCAGTTTGGCTCAGCACTGTTGATTCACACAATATTTTGAGCAGTGTCTGTCTCCTAACACAAGTCTAACATGGCAAAGATCAGCTTCAGACTTCTACAACATCCTAATGAACAACTTCATGGCTGCAAAATGCTAACCCACCTTACTTCATTCTCCAGCCGTGCGAAAATAATACAAATCCCGAGCTAAAAAAAGGGAATAAATCACAACACTGGATCAAATTGCTGTCGGAATAAGAGCCCCTCCAAGAAAACATCATGACTAGAAAAGCAGTTTATGGAATATGCCTATTCTTCAAACTCTCCACAATCTCATTGCAAACCAAACTTGACAACAAACCAAAATCCAAAATCATCTAGCATGTTCACCAAACTAGTTTTAACTATAACCAGCATCATGGAGTGCTTAATCTCCAAACACGAACACAAGCATCCTCACCAGAGCTTACTACACTCTGCTCATCAATGAAAGCTAATCCATACACCCCACCCAAATGAGCTCCCTTTACGGTCATCCGACTGGATGCCGGCTTGTCAATTTCATATATAATGATACAGGTGTCAAGTGATCCTGTAGCAATCATGCTGCTATCAGGAGACCAAGCAAGGCAGTTTATGCGGGCAGTATGGTACAGCATATTCTTAAGCCTCACCTGTGAGAAATTTTGTCAAACGTATCTGATAAGTTTATCATTGCAGCAAGATAAAATAATAAAACAACTAAACTACTACTACTACAACAACAACCAAAAAAAAAAAGGAAATTTTCTGTTGTTTCCACTCATCAGAAATTGTAATTAGTCTCAAGGAAAATACATGAGATACAAGATTAACCCTGAAGAAACAAGGCCAGAGGGGTTCTAAGACATGCTACATCCATAGTGCATCTTGAATTGAGGACCAACATTTACATGTAAAATTCTCATGCTTTAACTGATTAAACAGAATAAGCTCATCCATCTCCTCACAAAGTATGAATGCAGTGAGACCACTAGAATTGGGAATAACCTTCATGTTTATGTGGAAAAATAATAAATCTACTGAAAGCATCTTGCATTCACCAATCTAAGCAACCAAGTTTATGAGGTTAGTTTTGAATTTCCTGATAAAGATTAACCTTGAACTGAAAGAAAATAAATACAGGTTTTCATTTTTGAATTGTAAGAAAATAAACATGGGTTTTCTTTGAAAATATGGACATAAGTATTGAAGTTCTTAGTAATTATGCCTAAAGATAAGTATAAGGTTATCTCATAGACACATTGCTAACATTAAGTTTGCACATTTGCCATTGCCGCTAAACTAAACATTGGTAATGCAACAAAATTATCAAAGAAAGAGAGATTGGTGATCAAGGTACCTCTCGGGATACACGATCCCAAACAATAGCTTCTCTATTTGCATCACCGGATGCAAACATTGAAACATCTGGAGAGTACTGAATGGCACTCACAGCACCACGATGTTTCTCTAGGACAGCTTCTTCCTTAAGTGTATCACCTGTAATAGAATATATGTGCAGTTTACCATCGTGGCCACCTATGATTGCTTCACTTCCATCAGGTGTAATTGCAGATGCTGTTACAGAAAAACCAAGATTGATCGTTGACACAACTTTTGTACCACGGAGCATGACAACGCCTGAATCAATCGTCACCAAAGCAAGCTCTGGATTGAGATGGGCAAGACTCAAATCTTTTGGTTGACTACCAATGTCAACAAAATCAGCACCTCCACATTGATCCCCATGAAAAGAAATTCTCCATATCTAGGCAGTAAAGAGAATCAAGAAAAGATAGCATAGCAATCAGAAAAACATTAAAAATTAGAAACTAAGACAGAGTAAACCAGAGGGCAGCTAACAAGGAACCATAACAAACAAACATAAATGCAATATTATTTAATCAACTAGCAAGTTGCATGGATCAACGTGATTCAATGCTCCATTCATAAGAAGACCATAGTAGTATGCACTGAGGAAAAGGTGAAAGAATGGAGAATACAATAGTAATCATACATCATAGGCTAACAAATCCATAAGAATAGAACACTGAGCATTTTGAAGTTATGAGTCAGATAAGTGGGTGACAAAATTAGGATGGTATAAAGGAAAATAGTGAGAACGAATTTAATGATCCTAGAGCTTTCTGAAGGTGTATCCTTACACCAGGTGGAAGGGAGCAAAATGATTAATTTAGCAATTAGTTGAGTTCAGTATCTGGAAATAAAGGCTTAGTTGAGTTCAGTATCTGGTGGAGTTGCAAAGGAAACATGGAAAAGAAGAAAAATTATGTGATATGCATACCAAAGATCCAATCCTGAATAGTGTAGCTGAAATTTATCAATGGCTTCATATGCCAAGTAACGACTAAAGGAAGCAAAGATGCACTTAAGATTCCACTTCTATCATCAAACAGTAATAGATGGAAGTCAATGAATGTAACAGGTACATAGTCATGCAGCTCTTTATGCCAGGATTGACTAAAAATGGCAATACAAAGAAAAAAATAAAACATACTTATTTCATATCTAAATACAGGAAAGTAAGCATGCAAGTAACCTTATTATCAAATCCAGATGTGACAATTTCTTCTTCTACAGCAGCTAAACACTTGATTTGCGTGCTCTCTTTTCTCTCTAATTTACTGCTATATCCAGTGCCTTGAATCCATTTAATTATCAGACCATCATAACTGCTGGACAGTACAGTTTTTGGGACAGTTTTAAGCACCGCTAATGATGTAACATTCTTCATGTGCCCAGATATTTGTCGGGGAGTTTTATCAAGATCACTTGCTGAGAAGATACTAATTGTGCCACCAAGAGAGACAGTGACAACATGATCATTCTGCCAGAGGCAACCAACTAACATGTCATTCAAACCACCTGAGCCAGAACATGTCAATGTTTTCTTCAATCTTCCATTACCATCATCACAGATCTCCCATACTTTTGCTGACTTGTCTGCAGAAACAGTCAGCACCTAAAAAATATTTAACAGTATAGTTAGAACTCACATATTATACATTCTCTCATAAGAAAGAAGATAATGTAAATAAAATGATACAAGCATGTAGGAGGAAATAGGAAAGTAAGGCATGGGAGAGAGTTCAATATGATAGCATGATCAACTTTACAAAAATCCTAAGATACAGGTGCCTAAGCAGCCATACATTTTGAGCCTGTTATACAGTAGGTAATCACATAGTACACATGCTTTGAAAAGAAAGAAAATAGGTAGAAGACATAAGCAAAGAAGAGGCAAAGAGCAAGACAAAGAAGAAGAGAAGATTTTAACAATATGCCTCCATAGAGAGAGAGAGGGAGAGAGAGAGAGAGACTTGGAGAGTTTATTAGAAATCCTAATTTGCTGCCCTTAATAAGAAGCTAAGAGGAAATTATTAGGAAAGCAAATGTCAACGTCACTATTATCAATAGTTCTTTGCACCTTGTGGAATGTATCAAGGACAAAATAGAAACTACTGCAGTCTAAACTGTAACCAACAATAGGCTTACCAGTTTACAATCTGGACTCCAGCTAACAGCATAAATGCTTCCCTTATGACCATCTTCAGAGGACAACTCTCCAATCTTCTCTCCAGTCTTTCCATCAAATAGCATGCCCTTCTTATCAGAACTTACACTGATGAATTTGCTTCCATCAGGAGAGAACCTCACACAATTTACAAAATTTGAATGATCCCTGCAGATCAATGAACAAAATCTTCCAGTGAATGTGATAACTCATGCCAGTTCCTTTTGAACACACAATCTCCCCTAGTTTAGAAAAAGAAAAGTTAATTCACTTTATTCAACCATTGGTGTACACAAGCTGTGCCCCCACCCCCCAAAAGAAAAAAGAAAAATAAAATAAATAAATAAATTCCCCCACGAAGAAGAAAAGTATCATGTGCAAAGTGAGGGCATAATCTGCAATACCTAATCATATCAGCCTGTACCCAAACTAATTTGAATGTTTCAAATATGAAAACCTGAAAGCCAAAATTATCCATTGCAATATTTCAATCGCTCATCCATTGTACTCAAGCTGGTTTGCACAGCTATTTCAGATTTTGAAATTAAAATATCCTTGCATTGGAACTTTTTCATTTTCATCCTTGTACAGCATTCAATCTAAATAATCGGCATAAAAGTTTCCTTTCATTAGAGAAGCATATAATTCTTGTTGGTTCTTGTGTTATTTAGCTATTATTATTAGTATTATGAACTTAAATAGAAAATAAAATTCATGGTTTGACCATAACCCCAACCTTATTGATAGGGGTTTACCCAACTTGAAAGCCACCAGGACCAAAAGTAAATGCAACTCAAAGTGATTACTGCCAATCCAACAAGTTTGTTATTGCTGGTACTGTTCTACTGTCAAAAATCATGATTGCTACTGGAGCCAGCAAATAAATTATGTAAAAAACACTTTGAACCTAAGAAGAAAGGCTCCCATTGTTAATATGAATTTGCTGTTAATCGGATATTATATCCATGATTGCGAAATGAAGAAGATTTTCAGCATTTATAAAGACCCACACAGAGATCATGAAAGGGCATCAACAATGTCCTATTTCAAGTGCACTTTTTGTTATTCAAATATAACAGCGCATTGTTATCCACATTAAGGTATATCAGTATCCAAGTACCATTGCACTGTGATGCCCCCATGCAGCATAACACACTATCTGAATTTTGAAAACGTTTTCAACTCGGAAAGTATACTTAGCAGAGTGCTTGAAAACCAATATCTAACTAGTCTCAATAACTTTGAAGTTCAATGACGATTCCTACACCTATTGAATTTGTTGAATGGTCTCCTGAGAAGTAACAAACCCAGATCACACAAATCTACAATCCTTGTCTGATATGATTGATGCTTGTTCAGCAAAGGAGTGATCATAATCTATAAAGTATATAATGAAAAATGTGTGACACGCTTTACACTTGACAACAATCAGAAACAAAAAGGAGCTTCACGAGAGAAACTAGTAGAGAATCGTTACACAAAAGATTATCAGTGTTCAAAAAAAGTAATATAGTTCAAACTTTTGGTGCAAAGAAAACAAATGGACAAAGCTAGTGATTTCAAAATCCGTGGTCAATAATATGCGTTTAAGATACAAGTTGAAAAATATAAGAAACTAACGAACCTGCGAGAAAGCTTGAATTTAAAAGGAGGCCCTTCATAGAAATTAACCAAAAAATCCTCCCCACATGTCACTATACGAAATGGTCTTGTTGGCTTAAATGCACAACTTAAAACTCTCCTCGAGTGCCCATCAAATTCGCCTACATTAGTGCCTGAATCCCACCTATTCAACACAAACAAAATCACCATTAAAAATTCAAAAACTCGCAGCTTTAATCACACCTCAAACAAATTGCAACAAAGTTCCAGTTTTTCTCACTAACATAAAAGCACGAACTAGCGATTTCCCCTTCCCATCACCACAAGCCACGATCCTCAGCCCATCAGGCGACCACTGGAGATCATCGATCCGACCAGACAAGACCTTAAATTCTTTCTTCAAGACGTGATCATTATAAGCCCCCCAGATCCTGACGGTGCCGGAAACGTCGGCGGAGGCGATCCACTCACCGTTGGGGGAGTAGCGAGCGACAGTAGCCTGGTAACCGTGCTCGCCGTAGACGGAGACGTCAAGCGGGTTATCAAGATTGAGGATCAATACTGATCGGTTGTTGGTGTATAAGATTGAATTGGACTTTGGACTGCCGGAGATGAGAATTCCTCGGCCGCGCTCTGTGATGGGCACGCAGGCGTAGGTCTCAGTGAGGTGTGGCATTGCTTGTTTTCGGTGATTAAACGATTGATTGAGAAATGGAGATTTGATGGAGATAGTAAAAGGCTAAAGAAAGTGAAAGGCCGGTTAATAATCCCACATCGGAAAGAAAAAATTCAATGAAGTGGTTATAAGGAAGATGATTAGCATGACCTTGGACATGTCACGTGACGGAGTGATTGGGTTACATAAACTTGACCCAGGAAAATCCCCGGGCCCATTACTGCAGAGATGCAGCCTCGGAAACGAGAAAGCTTCGAGTGTAGAGAAGTCCGCTTGCCTCGTGCGAGGGGCTGAGACAAGTGTGGAGCCCACTGGACCTCCCACCGAAGTGACTTGGCCGTTGGTTCACAGTTATTCACTCGGTCCACCAGGACTAACTGAACGGGGTTTACGATCGCGTGACTCTCTTTTTCTTTTTTTTATATATAAATATTCAATGAAGGGGTTGCTTGTAGGACTGAGCAAACTTTCATCAAACCGGAAAAATTGAAACAAATCGGATTTTTCAACTTTATTCGGTTTTTCAATTCAATTTCGATTTGGAAATTTCAGCACTACTTATAGGAGTGAGCAAATTTTAATTAAATCGGAAAAATCGATTAATTTTTTCAATTTTATTCAGTTTTTCAATTCAATTTCGATTTGGAGATTTCATAAAACGATTATTTTAGTTCAATTCAATTTTAGAAGTTAAAATTGCAAAATAATCAAACGGATGAAATAGTGTACCTAAATTACAACGTTTTGAATTATATCTTTAATTTGGACTTATATTTTTCAATATTTGGATTTATATTTTTATCAATTTGGATATTTTTATTTTATTTTTATGATTTGTAATTTTGTACCATTTTTAATTTTTTTATGACAAAATTTAAAATTTGGTTAATTATATAATTAAACCGAATATCAATAGAAAATTTTAGTTTAATTTCAATTCTATTATCATAGCATTTCGATTAGTGATAAAGCCTGAATTGTCTTTATCTGGAGAGGGAGAAAAACGACCGATCGGGTGAGAGCGACCTGAAAGGAAGAATGCCCGGTCGGACCGGGCGTAAGCACTCCGAACTTTAAGTCAGTAACTTTAGAGGGAGAAAACTTGTAGAGAGAGAGTGCTCAGGGTTCAATACCTGAGGCCATCGCTGGCTGGTCTATTTATAAAAGATGTTGAGGGGCACTTGAGTGCGTAGAGGGGCGATCTCTGACTGTCAGAGTAGGTATCCGGCGAAGTGACAGCGAGCAAGAGATTGAGGTGAGCACTGACTTGTGTCAGGCGGCTGATGGGACGGGATGTCACGTCGTCCGATCGGTTCTCCTTAGGGCTCGTCCCTGTTTGCTTCGCCTTGGAGACCTTGGGCCTTGCCAACGTTTGGGCCGACTCCATGAGCCTGAAAGCAGGTAATATTTGCTGTGTTATCAATTAGGTTTCAATTTGTTGAATTTTTAATATTTCGCCCTAGTTGCTTGTTAGATCAAATTGACATCCTAGAGAATGTTTTTTAATTACCCTGAATTTTTCTTAGCTTGCTTGAATGATAAGGAAAAACACTGGGTCAAAATAATATAATATTTAAGAAGTTTCTTAATAATTTATTTGTGCAAGGCAACATCCATTATCTTTTCTTATCAAAAAGCTCTTTCAATCAAATGTGCAAATTGGGCCCTCTTACTTCTTTTTTATGTTATTTTTTAGAGGAAGAATTTTTAACTGGAGACATTTTCTTTAAATATAAATTGTATTATTTATTTATTTTTGGTACACAGACGTTAAAAAAAAAAAGAAAAAAAAACTAATGAATTTACGTAACACTAAATTAAGTCATGAAAAAGAGAGAAGCCATTATCAATTGAGGAATTAATTTCACCCATGATTATTTAATTATAACATTTATAACAAGTCAAATATAAAAAAGAATTTAAATAGAAAAATATCTCAACTTAAAAAAATGTATTGAGAAAATTACTTTGATCGAAATTCATCCCATGCATACTCCCGATCGGAATGCACACAACAACTCAACAACCACTTGTCAATATAGTGCCAAGTTGGACATATTGATATGCTAAATGGCTGCTAACATGTTATTGATATATGTGGTTGATGAGTTATCTTGCCATATGCATGCACTCAGATTGGGTGTGGAATGAATTCCAAAATATATTTTTCTAAATTGAGGGTATTTTCTGTTCAATTTTTTTTTTTTTAATGATTGAATTGTTTATAAATATTATAATTTAATTATTGTGGATAAAATTAACTCTGAATTGAAGGACTGTCCAAAATATGAAAATCAAAACTGTAGAAAGATAATCTGGTGCAAAATTGGCTTCGCTATCAATACGAGTGAAAGTAACATGACTAGAGAAAGTACTTGTACAAAACAAGCTATATATTTGTTTGTTTTATTAATGAAAGCATAAAAGTATACATGAAAAATACTTTCTCCAATATCCCTAGAGAAGGTACATATATCACTAAGTTGACTCATAAAACATAAGCAAAGAAGTTGATAAGGTAACATGAAAGAGAGCTTCCCATCATCCCCTGTTTATTATACATATATGTATTATATAAAATGGTAGCTGGTTTGGGCATAAAAAAGGCAGCAGCCAGCAGCTTAATTAACGCCTTTTGGAAGCAGGCTCCTTCTGAGCATTGAAATAAACAGTAGCAACAGGCAGGCCCAGCTCGAAATGACCGGCAAACATCCTTGTACTGAAATTAGCTCTTGTTTGAGGTTGCTCCACATTCCCCCCTAGTACTCCTACTCGTGCTCCCCTTTTTTGTCTAAACAGCACCATTATGTATCGATGAATCCCCACTATTGGACGTGGACCCACATATTGCACAATCTCTTTTCCTGAACCAAACGTGCATAGTCAATACAGACCGTTGAATTAAAAGAAAAGCTCGAAAGTAATGCATCTAGTCATTGCCAAATGCTTCATATCACCTAAACAAACAAATAAAAATACTTGTATTTATCTTTATTTGGTAGCAACAAGAGTTTATACTGTATAGGTTTGTTGCCCTTGAAGCCATCTTTTAAGCAACAAAGAAGACAATCTTGAATTGAATTGGTACTTGAAAATGTTTGCAGAAAATGACACGTGGAGACTACTAATTAAGCAACAAATCTAGGTAGCCATGAAGGTGAGAGGTGAGTCTGACATGTGGCATTTGATCTGTCACTCTCACGGCTGACATCCATCAAACTCATACTTGTCTTATTCTAACAGCATAGCTATTTGCATGACACAAGCCAGTTAAACAAGATTTTGCGCACAATTTAATAAATTCAATAAAATTGTCCAATAATATTTGAGAATTAAAAGAATTGTGCAATAATTATATATATTATGTGGCGTGGTACTATTGGTTTGCTTATTGTGCAATAATTATATATATTTTTTGATCTAAAATTATAATTTATGAATTATAACTATATATATATATATATATATATAATAGGTGAGAGTGTAGTTTTCACCTATAGTAGGATTGGCACCGCCTGGTATGTCTGCGACTATCCTGAAATCAGTGATTAAGAATAACTAATTTTAAATTGGAAATTTCAAAATTAAATAAGAATTTTAAATTGCATAAAAAATTACCAATGAACCCATTCTCTCATGGTGGGTTCACTAGGGCTTGGTGCATCAGGGTCTGTCATAACCTACAAAATTAACCATCGCCAACTTCTTAGAATTGGACGTTTGATTACCTAGGTGAATATTCTGCCAAAACACACATGAAACAGATGCATGTACTTGTGTTTATCATATCAAGACATTTTTAACATTGGTGAACAACACACACAAAAACTATACTCATCTCCTTTTTATAATTACTTGCAAACCTACGATCCAAATTGAATTGATAATCAACTGAACAATTATTACGAGAGAAAAGAACAGAAATAAGTGACAGTTGACGTGAAATTTGATACTGCACATTAGTTGTATATCAGCATAAGGCACTTAAGAGTATCTCAGTTTAGTACATCTACTTACTCAGATGAAGAAAACAAGCACATGCATCAATTTAAACAAAACATAGCAACTAGAATAGAAAAAACTTACTCATATTTTAAGATGAAAAGGCATGCATGCAAGTAAGAAACACGTATAAATAAACAAATATCATACTGATATGATCTTGTATGTGAAATCATATGATAATGATCTAAGTTTAACAAGTAAAAATGAAAGTGACAAACCAGAGTATAAAGCTCATCAGGATGACCAGAAATGGTAATTTTTGGTGGACAGAGAGCAATAGAAGGCTTAACGTCGCAGCCATTAGTGACATGTTTAGAGCCATAATATACAGACATGCTCACTGTCGGAACAAACATGTCTATAACATCTCCTATGACCCGACCGACAACAAGAGGATCCACTGAGGTTGCCATTAAGCTGATAATTTCTTTCTTTCTTTTTTTTTTTTTTTTTTTTAATTGAAGAGAAAGAAAATTAAATTATTTTGAATTGGAAAAATGAAGGGCAGTACAGAAGAGTTTATATAAGAGAGTAAAAGGTGAATTGGCCTCTTGGATTAGTGTAACCTATAGCCCATGCATAGGGCATCATAAAGTTGATTGAAGCAGAGATTGACACGTGGGACACCATCACCCGTGATCAAACCACCCATTTTTGTTTTTTTTCTTTAGCATTTGATTCCCTTTTTTTGTTTTTTTCTTTTTTTTTTTCTAAATTAAAAATGAAAAAGAAAAAAACACTTTTGATTTCTAAATTAAACATTTGATTCCTATTTTTTTTTTGTTTTTTTCTAAAATAAAAAATGAAAAAGAAAAAATAAACTTTTTTCCTGCGTTTATTAGCCAACAGATTGTTTTGTCCGATTTTCATGGCAAAGATGCCTTATTTTTATTTTGTTTTTATTATTTTTTAAAATAAATATCAGAATTAAACTTATATCCCATGTGTATTTTTGGACAACATTTCCAAAATTTCGATTAAGAGTTCACTGGGCACTATGATATTGTATATATATTTAATTCATTTATTAGGTATCTGAACTAATCCGAATTTGCATAGAATAAGCTACACAAATGGAGGTAATATGCTTGTTTTTAAACATTTAAAAATTATTCATATATAAATTATAAAATATTGTGTTTATATTTGTATTATATAAAAAAATTATAAATTTATAAAATTATGGATCATGATTTAAACATGCCACATGACAAATTGAATAAGATTGGATTACATTTGACATACTTTTAAAAATGGATTAGATTGTAAATGGAGTATTAATAGATTGAATTTGGTTAAAAAAAACAGGTCGGGTAAAATTTTAATTGGTATTGAAACATGATTTCTACCTCAACTTTTCTTTGTTTATTCTTCTATTCATATCTTAATTTTTATTTTTATTTGCCAATTAGACCTATCAATAATGTTGAAAAAATAGCCCCTCTAATAAATACAGAAAAAAATCAAGAGAAATCAAAATAACAATTACAATACAAGAAATTATAGTGGAAAACTCTAAATCGGAGAAAAATCACTTGTTGTCCGAAAACAAACAAGAAAATTTCACTAAACGTTTTAATAATTTTTACATTCACTTATTCTAATATTTTCTAACACACCCAATAAATGAATACAAATTTAAGAGAATTTCCCACAAATTCTCTAAGTTTCAAAACTTACAAACAAATTTTTATTGGAATTCTTCTCCTTTGAACCCAATTACTATTTAAAGAACAATCTCCTACCTTATATAGGCAGAAGGTGCTGCATTGCCAGCCAAACATTTGCTGGCCCCGCCTCCAAATTTGACGCCTCCATTGTTGACTTCATCTGCCGGTCCCGCGTCCAAATTTGACGCCTTCAAGCCTCCAAATTTGACCATTTTTTTTAATTTAATACAACAATCTCCACCTAAATTTAAAAAAATATATATTTATCATCGCCTATACTGACGAAACAATTATCTAAAACCGATAATTAAAAAATACATATTTTACCATACAAAGTATTTCACTTAAAATTAAGAAATTTTAAGTCATTAATTTTTTGGCAACATGTCGAACAAAATTATTGAAATTATGGTGCTACTCTCATGCTTGATTTTTCCGAGAGTTACTCAACTATCGACATACATTTACCTCACACCTTGCATCTTGATCAAACCAATGCCCGTGTGGAAAACCCGCTAATGGTAACACATCCTTTATCATGGCAACTTGTAGAGAATAGCGGTACGTCATGAGGATGTTCATGCTCTTTTTAGAGAGCATCCCCAAAATCTACCTCCCCCAAAGTAGGCACATTGATAGCTTCACCAACGGAATTATACTTTGAATTGCCAGTTCCACATTTATCATCTAACGCCTTGTGCAACCCGGATAGAATTAACAAATCGTTGGCTTGAGTTTGCCACAACACAAAATTAATTCTTTCGTCAAATTTCTCTACCTCAAACTTTAAGCCCGATATCTTAGAACACGTGAACAGTATCGTGTTAACAGTATTTAGCTACAGTACCCAGTTACAGTACTTTTGGTTCACCTACAGTACTCTAAACAGTATTTTTGAACAAAAAAGTTACAGTACCATGCAAAATTTGCACTTTTAACAGTACCACTATTCACCAAATTTCTCGTTTTACACCCGTTTTCGAAATGGATCGTACCGAAAAATTTCTTATATTTTTCTCTTCCTTGCAATATAATTATTTTTTCAAAATTCGCTACTTTCGGACAGCAGTCTTGATGCAGTGTCCAAAAATAGCTGAACCAAGACTCTGATACCACTTGTTGGGAAAATAACATTTCTAATAAATACGGAATAAATTAGAAAAAATCAAAATTACAATCACAACACAAGAAATTATAGTGAAAAACTCCAAATTGGAGAAAAATTATTTGTTGTCCGAAAACAACAAAAAAAATTTAACTAAATATTTGAACAATTTTTACATTTACTCATTCTAGTATTTTCTCACACACCCAATAAATGAATACAAACTCAAGAAATTTTTCACAAATTTTCTAAATTTCAAAGCTTACAAATAAACTTTTATTGGAATCTTTCTCCTTTGAATCCAATTACTATTTGAAGAACAATCTCCTACCTTATATAGGCAGGAGGTATCGCGTTGCCAGCCAAACATTTGCTGGCCCCGTCTCCAAACTTCCAAATTTGACCTTTTTTTTTTAAACCTAATACAACAAATAATAGGGTAGAATTAAAAGAGTTTGGATCATTTCAAGTTAGACTGAATCTCTTCAGATTTTGGATCGAATTCTCGAGTTAAGTTCATAAGCATTTTTTGCATTATAAAAAAAATCAAATTATTGAATTAAATTTTAATTTAATATTTTTTAGTTTTTCTTGAATATTATTATATTTCAACCACTTTTAATAATTTATACAAATTCAAAAATATTACCATTTTTTTTTAATAATTAAACTATTCTTCTAAGAAAAATTTACATGTATTATAAGAAAAAATTAAATTAGACTACCATTTTATTTTGACTATTTTGTTTAAATACATTAAACAAGAGAAATAATAAAAAAAATTACTCTTGAAATTTAATTACAAAATAATTTGTACCAATAACAAAGAATAAAAATGATTAAAAAAAGTCACACTATATAAGTTATAACTAGACCTCCGGATGGGTCGGGCCCAGTCGGCCTTTTTAAAAAATTTCTGTCCAAGCCCTGTATAAAATTTGATATTTCGTTATAAAGTTTTATTTTTTATATATTTTTAAATATTTGAGATAATGTAATTAATGATATAAATATAAAAATATAAGATCAGATTGAACTGGGTCAAGCCCACAATATATTTGTAAAGCCCAAGCCCGCCCACCAATAAAAGGGCTTTTGATCAGGTTCGAGCCAGACGGATTTATACAATAAAAAATGTCTAAGCCCATAAAAATTACCAGGCACGTACGCGGTTTTATGCGGGTTGATTTCACCCATGGTCACTCAACTTATCACTTATCGCGCAAAAGTAACCGACTTTTTTTTTCTTACTTAAATGTCACTGAACTTTTAACATTATTGCACAAAAGTCATGTTGACCGGAATCCGGCGACGACTTTTGCCGGATTGATAAGTTCAACAAATGTTACATTTAAATTAATTTCACTCACGGTCACTAGACTTATCATTTATCTCGCAAAAGTAATTAACTTTTTTTTTTCAACTTAAATGTTACTGAACTTTTAACATTTTTGCAAAAAAATCATCAATCCGGCAAGGGTCGTCGCCGGATTCCGGTCAACATGATTTTTGTGCAATAATATTAAAAGTTCAGTGACATTTAAGTAAGAAAAAAAAAGTCGGTTACTTTTGCGCGATAAGTGATAAGTTGAGTGAACATGAGTGAAATTGACCCGATTTTATGCCCAAGTCTAGTTATAACTTATAAATCTTTTTGTGGTTGCACACAACACTGTCTATATACATGCATGCATGCATATGAACATTTATACACTAGTTGGGCTTAGATCACTTGTTCCGGTTGAGTTTTGAGTCAAGATAAAAAGAAATTGATAGGCTTACTTGCTAGAGGCAGACGCAACATACACTAAATAGAGGAGTCAAATATTATATATGATAAACGATTGAAAAATTTGAAAGGGCCATACTGTAAAAAAAATAATAATAATAATTACAAGGAATTATATAAATATTAATCTAAAAATAACACAACAATACAAAGAATTTTATTTTTGGGTAAAAACTTGCTATTAATTTGTCAAAAACAACAATAAATCCAATATACAAGCGCATATTTTTTTTTTCAAAAACAATTAAAATTTATTCTAAATTTATGTAATATTTGCATATTATATTGCTTTTTGTAAATTAATTTTTCTGTTTTATTCTTTCAAACTAGATTCAAAAATTGCCAATTGTTTAATTATTTAACCACCACAATAAATGTTAAGTATTTTACATCGGTTGGCTATAAGAATTAAATATTCTTTTAACTTTACCCGTTTGACAGGTCTAATTTACTTTAATTAAGAAAATTAGTTTATAAGATAAATATTGTTCATACTATAATAATCAGCATTTAATTCTTATAATCAACTAATATAAAAATACTTAATACATTCTATTCATATCCAATGTCAAAATATATATGAGAAACTTGGACAGTAAAATTTACTAAAACATAATATTTACAATAATCGAACATTGTAAGATTATAACTTTGATATTATATTGAAAAAAAAAATATTTAAATTGAATTCAACTCTGAAAATTAATTTATAAAATGAAAATTATTAAATTATTATAAAAAAAGTTTTTTTTTTTTTTTAACCAGCAAATATTATATAGTCCTATTCAATAACTTTTGTAATGGCAATATTCTATGCATAGAAATTGTAGTTGGAATTTTTTGTTTGACAGTTGGCAGCCACTTGTTGAGTGATAAGGCATAGATGATAAAAGTTTGCCTTGTTATGAGATATCGACATTTGGATTGGATAGATATATGTCTCTCTAACACAAACCCACTCTTCTATCACATGCTGCTGCTGGGAGACCCACTTGGACTTCAAAATTCACAATTTTTCAGATTTAATATCTCTTCTTTTTTTCCCTAAAATAAATATAATAATATCTTAATAGACGTTATGGAATGTTAGTATTTCTTCTCTTTTATTAAAATTTCGACTATGAAATATTTATAAATATTTTTTTTTAAAAATTTTTTTTATCCCTCGTATAAATTACTCAATGCAAATACGATAAAGTCGAATTAGTGAAAATACTAGATGAATTTAAAAAAAAAAAAATTGATTTCAAGTTCAAATGATGTTTATCTAGTAACCAAGTGAGATCCTATTGTTTTTGAGGGTAACTTCAACAAAAGAAGATTAATTTACCTACTAAATGCCAAAACTTGAGGGAATTTTCAATTATTGCCACTCTTAAGAAATGATTAATTTTTTCTTTTTTCTGTCTTAGGTACAAAATAATTGTGTCTAAAGTAAGTCAACATGTAAATAAAATTAAGCCATGGTTGCACCTCAACCTAAAAATATATGCAAAAATTTGTTACCTTCGAGTGATAATTCGATGCATATATTTAAATCGTATGAAAACTGACACACATATAATTTGATAGATCAAATGTGCACTCATCGTCCAAAAACTGATGCACATGTAATTTGACGGATCAAATGCGCACTCACCACATACACGCATACTATCACACCACATTATTTTATTTTAAAAAATTATTATTTTTACCAAATAGATTAGAGCAGTAATACGGCGCGTACATTTAGACCCCCGGATTGCACATGTTCTAACAATCAGACGGTTCATATGCGTGCGCACCAAATTACATTAAATACATTATCATTATTCAGAACAAGAAAAGGAAAGGAAAGAAAAAATGCAGTACTGCAACTCAGATAGACTAGACAAAAAATACAGAACAGCACCTGGGCATGCCATCACTAACAGAACATCAAAGAACAAAAAATAATGATACAAATCACAACAACAAACAATTCACTACATTAAACCTAAAACCTAAAATTTGGTGAATGATACACTGAAGAGAATATGTAACAAGAAAATCAAAATAGACAAAAAGATTGAGGCTTGACCAGTGACTAACAAAGAATTGTTGGAGATTTCAGTAGAATCAACAGCTAGAGGCATTCCATCACTACTAAGAGTGCAAGACTGAGGATCCAAGCCGGCTGGATTCATCATCATAGCTCTTAAAACTGCAGAAACTGTATGAATATAAGCACTTCGATTCTTGGCCAGCAGCCATGTGAGACCCATCAGTTGGCAATCTTTGTTGTGCATTTTTGTGGTCCTGGCTTCTGATTTGCTTGAGTTCAAAGTTTTCTTGCTGTTAAGCTGTGCATTGAATTGGTGTTATTGATTAGATAACTGAAATAACAGATTTTTAATGATTAAGACCAACTCACATTTGGTGCTTAAAATATATTATATCTCCTAACCACTAACTGTTTGTTGCAACTTTCAATCAAAATCTGTTATCAACTAAAGTCTATGCCTTAAATTGTCAACAACTTTACATCTCCTAACGTCCTTAATACGTGTCTTGTCCTACGTGTCCTGTCGCAGGACTCGAGTTTGAATTCCATGAATCAAACTCACAAATCACTCAAAAAGCTCTAATGTTTTACTCATCAAGATCACCTACATGAATCCCTTTCCTCATAGCTCCGTTTCATACTGTTTAAGACAATATCTAATAAAAAAGTCTACAATGAATACTTAACAATCCTAAGAAAGGAATATATCTAGTTTTTGGAGGACTCAAGATATCAATAAGAGAAAATAAATCAACAAAATTGTTTATTAAGTTACTTGAGAGGGATAAATTTAGGATAATTAGCATATTATGTACCGAAACAATATCTATTACATGTTGAAAAACAAAACTTCACTGTGGTGAATCCTCTAAAAGCTGTTAATGGAGATCAATAATAATAAAAAAAAAAGAATATTACTGCAGTTATTTCAAAGCTTCTCAATCAGCTAAAAGAAAAAACAGAAGAGGAAATTTCTTATGAGATAAGAAGAATCTAAATTAAAAAAATGAGGACAGCAGAAAAACACAAACACAATATGTAATCATCAAATAGTACAAAATAATAGCCATTCCAGCAATACTTTACAGCCATTGATTTGAATCATGACTGATAGGACCACAAAACTCTACTTGATGAATAATTAGCAGTGAGAACTACAGTGAAAAGCCTAATAAATGAAGCTTAATCTCACTAAACGCTGTAGCTGTTCTTATTGAAAGTTACCACTAATTTGGCACCATCCTCCTAATTTTCTATCCAAAAATGGACAGACAACTATCGGTTCAAAAACTATCCAAAACATAACAAGATTGAAACTTTAACTTCACTTTCAATATTTCAAGCGAAAAAATGAAATGGTTTGATAGGGAAGAACAGTTTTTGGCCCTAAATGAAGAAAACTTGGAAACAAAAAGTCAAAACTTTTTAACTTCATCCTCCATTCAACACCCACAAGAAATCAAATCAAACCCAAGAATTGGATAAAGAAAACTCACAGAATATAGAGTTTTTAAGCAGTTGGAGCAGCCACCAAGACCAGGAAATTGATTGACATTGTTGCTACTACTCAAGCAATTTCTCTCTAATCTCTTCACTCTCTTATCCCCGACAAGCTTTCCCCTTTGGTTAATAGAAAATGCCTCAGGGCAGTTAAGTGGGTGCAATCTAATCCCACAATAGCAATACACAACATCACAAGTCTCATTTGGTTTAACCAATTCAATCCCTTTACCTCTCAATGCCTTACCCAGATCATCCACACAAGTTTCTGAGTCATCTGGTAGCAGTGGCAGGTCATAAGAAACGTTATTCTGCCCTTCCGGAGCCACTCTGCCCGCCTGGCCAAGAGCAGTGGCAGAGTAAGCAGCGTAGAGCCAGGCTGCTAGAACCGGGCAGCACCGGGTTTTATGGAGCTGCCCGGTTCTACTATTTCCACAGGCATCTTTAATGCCGCGAAATAGCTCATCCGGAAGATCTAATGGGCAGCCCGCCACATTAGATTGTTCTGGAAATGCAGGAATTATGGCCGGCGGAGATGTGTTTGGAAGGAATGCCTGGATTGATGCCGGATCCGGGTCGGATAGACCCGAAATGAGGAAAGGAAAGAAAGTGAAGGGAAAGAGGAAAAGTAAAATGTTGGGGAACATTTGGGGTGGGAAATGTGATGGGTAAGGGCTAAAGTTTAGAACTTCAGAGTATATTAATGGAGTGAGAGAGTGAGAGAAGAAAAGAAAGGCATTGGGTTTGGAGAAAAAGAAATGGTGGGGTTGAGGAAGGCGAGGAGTTTGGTTTGGGTGAATTTGGGTAATTTATACAAGTTGTTAAAGTTAGTGGGGATTAGTAAATAGTATCATGAAGAAATCATTATTTGTGTAAAGTTTGATTTACTATGTTTATTTATTTATTTATTGTATCATCACCAATTCTGGAGCTCTTTTTGTATTTATGTTTATGATTATACTATTTGAAATTTAGTGATTATACTATTTGAAAGTTATGACAGAAATTCAAGTTATTACTACTTATAGTTATGTATGAGACAATTCAATATGGATAGAAAATCGAATTCTAGTGGGATGAGAAGCATTTAAAAGCATTGGCGATAAGTGATCTGCTAAAATTCAAGAGTATTAATGTTTATCTCAGTACCAATGAAATATGTAAGAAGTAATGTTATTATTATCTAATTTTTTTTTTTTTTGTAAAAAAATTATAAATCAATATTTCCACCCATTGTTCTAAGCATCCATGGACGTTGTTCATGGCTCGAGGATTTTTACGCTTGGAGTTGGAAAGTTAAAACACTTAAAACTTTCAACAAAATTCAAGAGTTACTCGTAATAGCTTATGTATTTAATTTTGAAGAAAGCTTACGCTTTTGATAAAGTAAGGTAAGTTAATTTCAACTAAGATAGAATATAGATTTTGATTGATAGAAAACATTATTCTGTTTAGAGACTGTGTTTTAAATTATAACTAAATAATAATTGATAAATCCAAATATGTCTTTATCTGTAGGAGAGAGGACGATCCGATCGGATGAGAGAAACCTGCAATAAGAGGAGCCCGGTCGGACCAGGCGTGAGCACTCCGAAGCTTAAGTTAGTAGCTTAGAGAGAAGATGTGCTTTGGAGAGATAATGTTGTGAATTCAATACCTGGTGCCATCGTTGGCTGGACTATTTATATGAGATGGTTGAGGGGCACTTGAGTGCCTGGGGAGTGATTACTGGCTGTCAGAGTAGGTATCCGGCGACATGACATGGAGCAGGTGATAGGCATGGGTGCTGCCTTGTGTCAGGCGGCTGATAGGACTGGCGGTCACATCAGCCGATCAGGCATGTGCGTCGCCTAGGAGCTCGTGTCTGATACCTTTTGCTGATGGGCTTTGGGCCCTGCCAGTTAAGTGGGCCGACTGAATGGGCCTTAAGGCAAATGATATTTGCTGTGTTATCACTTGTCCCCCCTCAACAGGTCCGATCGGGCATGGATTTGCCTTTGCATGGTCCGTTCGGATGGGGTCGGCTCTGAAAATTCCCGATCCGAGGACGCGTACTGATGCGCGATTTTGAATTTAGGAGGCGCTTTTTCCGAAGCGACGCGCCTGCTGAGACAGCTGTTTTCCTTTAATGTTGTGAGTGTACCGAGGGCGACGCTTCGTTCTTCGCAGAGACATAATGTCCTTTGACACGTGGCGCTTTCTGAATGGCGCGTCGTTTGACATTTTTGAGAAGCTTCTGTCTATAAATAGAGGACTTTGTGAATCATTCCTTCTTAACTTTTGAAATCCCTAGCGAAGCTCTGCCAAAATCTTCCTTTGATTCCCAGATTTCTGCAACTACTCTTTACCTCTTCTTCGAAATCCTTCAAGTCTTTTTCATCAAGTAAGTAACTTTTCTTTTTGCTTTCTTTGCGATTTTCCTTTTCCTTCTCACACCCATTTCATTTAGAAAAGAGAGTTGCGCCTTCCTTTCATACTTTTGTTGAAGATGGCCTCAAGTAGTGCTGCAGCATTGGACACAACTTTTTTGGAGTGGTATGAGAATAAACCAGCCGTCGATTTGCATTCTCGACTAACTGCCGGGGAGGTAGCTGAAATTCCTTCCAAGTATGGCCTTTCTGGAGACATAGCGGTATTGGCCTGCCCAGAATCAATGGCGGTGACGGAGGGGCCCTTTGGGCAAGACAATGGGGAATGGTTCATTTGCCATCTTCGTAGCCTGGATGCGGGCCTGAGGATCCCCTTGGGCGCCTTCGAGATGGCGGTGTTGAGGGGGTATGATCTCGCCCCTAACCAACTACATCCGAACGGTTAGAGATCGGTGGCGTGCTTCAGAATTCTTTGCATAACCGAATCGGTAGCGCCAACTCTGGAGCTGTTCACTCACTTCTTCTACATCTCGTGTCGGAGCAACGGGACGGAGTATTTCTTTACAAGCCGCCCAAAGAGGAAATTGATGATCGTCCCCACCTCTATGAAAGGGTATAAAGAACTGTATTTCCTGATGGGGAGGAAAGGTGGATTTGGGGTGCGCCTCACCCGATCGGTCAGGGTCAAGGCTCTGAATGACCTAGCCGTCGGTCAGCCTTCGTACGAACAGGACATTAAAACGTTAATGACCGCCGTCGCCAGGAATGGGAAACCCTTCGAGTCCAGCTTGCTCCTGACTACCCTGTTCGGGTCTTCCAGCTCTGAAGGCGCTGAGGATGTAGAACGTGAGCATTAGGGCCGTGAAGAAAACATTGCCATTATGCATCATAATGCATTACATTTTATTTATGCTTTGTGAAGGTAATTTGTGTACGAAAAAACTTATCTAGCTTATTATTTTTTGTTGTGCAGCTGAGATGGCTGGTGGGAGTGAGGCCTCCAGGCAACTTGGCGATCGGATCCGCCAAAAACGTGAGGCAGAGAAGAAGGCCCAGGAGCAGAGGAAAAGGAGGAAGTTGATCCCGTCTTCCGAGCTTCAAGCCTCCAAGGGGGCGGTCGGTGCTTCTACGACTACTCCGGCCATCGCTGCTGTACCAATCTCGTCGGCGCCCCCAGCTGCTATTACTGCGCCTGCTTCCACTGTTGCCGTTCCAACGACTGTTCCTCGAGGAGAGGCCCCTGCTCGGCCGTTACGCCGCCGTCGCCACACACTCCGGGACGAGTCGGACGAAGATGATCAGCCGATCGGTCCAACTATCCGAGAGGCGGAAGAGGCTGCCAAGAAGAAGGCAGAGGAGGCGGCCAAAAAGAGGGCTGCTGAGCTAATCGCCGAATCGGATGCACGGCTTGCGGCCAGAGGCAAAGCTGTGCAGCACGGCGAGTCTCCAAGGCGCTCGTCCGATCGGAGGATCGTCCCTATGAAGGAAGTCCTGAGAGAGAACTTCGGCGACGACTGGTCGGTGGGCCAGGTAGCAAATTACATTTGCCGTGGTCTTCTCCGGGAGGACGATCATCGGGACGCTGGCGACGCCAGTCAGCTCAGCAGGGAAGCCCAAGCTATCGGCCAGCAGCTGATAGATGTAAGTATTTTACTGACTGTTTTCTGGTGCTTGTTTACACCTTTGTGCCTGAGTCTTTTGGTTTTGATTCTGCGTAGGCTGCCAGGAGGACGCAGCGGCTGCACATGATGGCCCATTTGTGGAAGGGGAGGGCCGAGTCAGGCGCCGTGGCCAAGGCGGAGGCGAATACACGTTGTGAAGCAGCTAAGAAAGAAGCCTCCGACCTTCGAGCTAAGGTGGCCAAGCTGGAGGAGCGGTATGCTGCTTCTCAGTCGGAGACTGTAGCCTTGAGGAAGGAGGCTCATCAGAGTGCTCAGGATCTGAAGGCTCGGCAGAGCGAGGCCGACAGGCTGAAGGGCGAAGTTGCCCGTCTATCTGCGGAGGGTGCGCAGTTGCGGCGGTTCGAGGCGGATGCAACCCGGCTGGATGCCAAGTGCAAAGAGTTGGCCGCCGAGAATGCCAGACTGAAGGCAGAGGGCGGGCAGCTTCGAGAGGAGGTGGAGTCCTTGAAGAAGTCGGCAGGAGAGAGTGAGGCCTACTACACGAAGATTCTTGAAATTGAACTTGCCAACCAGAAGGAGCGCCTGATCGATGAGTTAGCAGACACTCAGGTGGAGTTGCTGTCTCGGCTAGTCCACGAAGCTGGGCGGCGCTTCCCCGGGGTTGATTTGTCGTGGATGGACGATCCGGCATCACTGCCTGCTCCTCCAAATGATGATGATGATGAAGGCGCTCCCGAGGGGGAAGTCACTGAGAGAGCTTCTGTAGAAGGCCCTTCATTTCTGGAGACTATTCCAGAGGTTCCCTCCGAAGTGGAGCTTGTGGCGCCTTCAGATTCTGGAGCTGGAGAGGAAGTTCCTCCTGCGCCCGAAGTCGAGCTAGTGGCGCCTTCTTCTGTTGAGCCTGTCTCTGAAGGGGGGGCAGTATCTGTGCCGCCAGCTGCCGACCCTTCTCAAGCCACCGCCAATCCGATTGCTGAGGAGGTCATTGACCCTCCTGGCGAAGTGGAGGTTGTAAATATAGATAGTTAGCCTAGGAATTTAGATCAGCTTTACTTTTCTTCCTGTTTTCTTTCTTTGTAAGAATTCTTTACAAATTGTAAAGTGAATACATTTCGTATTAATGAAATTGCATATTTTTGCAAATCAACGTATACATAAGATTGTACTAAAAAGAAAAATTGCAATATGATCGAGCTAATTAGAACTCGTAATTAAAATTTGCATTAAATTTCATAAGTACTTCCTGAATTTGAATAGTGTCAAAGCTTAATGACCGATCGGGTCAGTCTTGGCTTTTTTAGATCATTTTGCCGAGTGATACTCATAAAGCTGCATAAGGGTTGCATAGTTGAGCTATATGATACTCGTAGAATCGCATAGTTATTGCGAAATCGAGTTGAGTGATACTCGTAGAACTGCATGAGAATTGCATAGCCGAAAATACTCGTAATATTGCATAACAATTGCATAACCGAGCGAGAGAGGTTAGATCCTCTATAACAGGGATAATACTCGGGGAGGTAAGATCCTCCATCACGTTAGATTCGCTTTTGTAGCTTGAGACGGGCATCAAGCCTAATCGTAGAACGCTAAATTATGCATTAATTGAACGAATATGAAAGAATGAACCTTTTTATTAATCAGGCAATTGCCAGGTTCTGATACATTATAAGACATGGTACTTCTTGAGTACTTCAACATTCCAGCTTCTGGGGACCTCTCGCCCTTCAATAGTTCGGAGCCTATAAGTGTTCGGGCTTAGGACTTTAGATACCTCATAGGGCCCTTCCCAATTTGGCATTAGTTTCCCCACTCCGGCGTTTCCCGAGCCCAGTTCTGCCTTTCTGAGTACCAGATCGCCAACATTGAAGGTTCTAGACCTTACTTTAGCATTGTGGTATCTGGCCACTCTTTGTTTATAGGCAGCGATCCTGGCGTAGGCGTCCTCCCTCTTTTCTTCGATGAGATCTAAGTCTTGGAATCTCTCTTGAGTGTTCATCCGTTCGGAGTAGAGAGCCGATCGGTAAGAGGGGAGGCCGACCTCCACAGGAATCATTGCTTCGGAGCCGTAAACAAGAGAAAATGGCGTCTGATGAGTGCCTGTCCTGGGGGACGTTCTATATGTCCACAGGACACTCTGCAGTTCTTCAGTCCAGTTGCCTTTGGCTTGACCCAGTCGCTTCTTCAATCCCTCCAAGATGGTCCGATTGGAGACCTCAGTCATTCCGTTGCTTTGGGGATGAGCGACAGATGTGAACTTCAGTTTGATGTTCAAGCCTTGGCAAAAGTTCCTGAAAATGGAGCTGTCGAACTGCTTGCCATTATCTGCAATAAAAACATTGGGTAAGCCATACCTGCAGATGATGTTCTTCCATGTAAAGCTCTTGACTCTCTCGGCTGTGATGGTGGCTACCGGCTCGGCCTCAATCCACTTGGAGAAGTGGTCTACTGCCACTATGAGGAACTTCATCTGCTTTTTGCCTTGGGGAAAAGGTCCCAAGATGTCCATCCCCCATTGGTCGAATGGCCATGCAATTCCGATCGGCTGTTGGTCTGCTCCATGCTGCCTTATGATCCTGCCATGAATTTGGCATTGCGGGCATATCCTTACTTTCTCCTGGGCATCCTTGAGCATGCTAGGCCAGTAATATCCCGTCTAAAGGGCCTTTCTCGCCATGGCTCTGCTTGCCTCATGCGCACCGCATATGCCCTCGTGGAGCTCTCTGAGGATGTAGTCCCCCTCTTCCTCCGACACGCACTTTAGCCAAGGGTGACTGAAAGCTTTTTTGTACAATTCACCGTTAATGATGGAGTAATTGAGAGATTTTCGAGATACCTTTCGAGCTTCGTCCTTGTCCTCGGGCAGTCGTCCTGTCTGGAGGAACTGCGTAATTGGGCTCATCCAGGTTTCATTCTCTTGGTCGATCTCCATCATCTCCGGTTCGTCTAGGGAGGAGGAAATCTGGTCTACAACGGCAATGTTTTCTTCTATGACACTTTGTGCGGAAGCAGACATCTTAGCTAGCCGATCGGTCTCTGCAGTTTGGTCTCTCGGGACTTTATGTAGCACCCATTCCGATCCAGCCTCTTCCAGTTTTGCGAAAGCAGTCTTGACTTTGGCCAGGTACTGGATCATCGTGGCCTCACGTGCTTCGAAAGTCCCCAGGACTTGACTGGTGACCAGCTGGGAGTCGCTCCTTATGGCTACTGACTCCGGTCGGATTGCATGGAGCAGTCTCAGCCCTTGAAGGAGCGCCTCGTACTCTGCCACATTATTAGAAGCTTTAAAATTAAGCTTTATGGCGTACCTTATTGTGATTCCCAAAGGGCCTTTTATTACTATGCCGGCGCCTCCTCGAGTGTCGTTTGCCGCGCCGTCCACTGTCATTTCCCAGTTTTGTGGCTTGGGTTGACTCGGTGGTTCCTCACCCGCAAATTCGGCGATGAAATCTGCCAAAGCTTGGGCTTTTATAGCCTTTTTGGGCTCGTATCTGACATCCCAGGACTGTAGCTTAATCGCCCATCCCACCATTTTGCCTTCCAGATCGGGCGTCTGGAGTATCTTTCTCAGAGGGTGACCCGATCGGACGATGATTGTGTGTGCCTCGAAGTAAGGTCTCAACTTCCTTGCACACATCATGAGGGCAATAATGAGCTGCTCAACCGGTCCCTTTCTCAGATCGGCACCTCTAAGTACTTCACTTACGTAGTACACGGGTAGCTGTTGGGTATCTTCTTCTCGGACCAAAGCACCTGCAACAGCTTCCTTAGAGGTGGCTAAATACAGGTATAAATTTTCACCTGGTACCGGTCGGCTGAGCAGCGGCGGGTTGGTGAGGAATGCCTTCAGCTCTTCGAAGGCCTGCTGGCAGTCTTCCCCCCAGACAAAAGTTTCGCTCTTCCTTAACTTCTTGAAAAAAGGCGTGCAGCGCTTGGCTGAAGAGGAAATGAATCGTCCCAAGGCTGTTATTCTTCCATTCAGCTTCTGGACGTCTTTTATGCTCCTGGGGGGTTGCATCTCGAGGATGGCCTTTATTTTTTCTGGATTTGCCTCAATCCCTCGTTGAGAGACTAGGAATCCTAAGAATTTTCCTGATGGTACCCCGAAGACGCACTTCTCGGGGTTGAGCTTCATCTGGAATTTATTTAGGGTGTCAAAAACTTTTGCCAAATCGGCTGGATGTTCCTCGGCGCTTCGGCTCTTGACGATCATGTCGTCAACATATACTTCGACATTCTGCCCGATCTGGTCTTTAAAAATCTTGTTCATCAGGCGCTGATATGTGGCTCCAGCATTTTTCAGTCCGAACGGCATCATCCTGTAGCAGAACGTCCCGTCGTCTGTGATAAAGCTGGTTTTTTCCTGATCCAAGAGCCACATCAGGATTTGGTGGTAGCCAGCATATGCGTCTAGCAGAGAATAAATGGCATGGCATGCCGTGGCGTCTACCAACTGGTCTATGCTGGGCAAGGGGTAGCTGTCTTTGGGACATGCCTTGTTGAGATCAGTGAAGTCCACACACATCCTCAGCTTGCCAGACTTCTTTTTGACTAACACCACGTTAGCCAGCCACTCTGGATATTCTACCTCTCGGATGGTTCCGGTCTTGAGTAGCTTATCCACCTCTTCAGAAATGAACTTCCTCCGATCGGGTGCGTGCCTTCGTAGCTTTTGGAGGATCGGAGGGAAGCTCGGGTCCACATTCAACTTGTGGGTGATTATTTTGGGGTCTACCCCAGAGATATCTTCTGGCCTCCAGGCAAAGGTCGCTTGATTGATGGTCAAGACATGCATAATGGCCTCTTCGGTTTCCTTATCCATGCTTGTCCCCACCTGAACATTTTTGCCTTTATCTAGCGACCTGGCCTTTGTGGCCTCTGCTGGGTCCATCCTGGGCCTTTCCGCTTGCTCTTGCTGTTCCAGGCCCGGCTCTACGACCATCGCTTCTCGCTGCTGCTTTATCATGGTGATATAAGCCTCCCTGGATGCTTTCTGGTCACCTCTCAAGATGGCGACGCCTCCTGTGGTCGGAATCTTCATCACCATGTATCGGATGGAGGTCACAGCTCCGGTCTGGAAAAGCAGTGGTCTGCCAAAAATGGCATTGTAGGCAAATGTCATGTCGACAACCATGAAAATTACCTTACAAGCATGAGCTATTGCTTCTTGGCCGAGCTCGACAAAAAGCTCTACAGAGCCCGCCACGGGGATAGTAGCATTGCCCAGGCCGATCAGAGGAGTGGCGTTCGGTTTCAGCTCTCCGATCGGAAGTCCCATGGCTCGGTAGGCCTGGAGAGTTAGGACGTTGACAGCACTGCCATTGTCCACCAAGATTCTTTTTACATTGAAATTGTTTATCCGAGCTCTTACAACGAGAGCGTCCTCATGTGGAAACAGGACGTCTCGTGCGTCTTCGCTGGAAATGGTGACTGAGGCAGGCTGCTCTGCCTGTCGGGAGAGGCAAACGCCTTTTCCTCTCCCTTTCTTGGGGAGATTCTCTCCGTATGATGACCCTCCGGTGATCACATTTATTACCCCCGCAAAAGGCCTACCCGGATCAGCATTTCTGGGGTTCCTGCGCTCATCGTCGTCTGAGTCAGGATCGTCCCTTCTAGGCTTCGGCTGTCTGCAGGGTTCATCCCCTCTGGCCGGGCCTACGAATCTCCTGAGGGCCCCACGGCGTATCAGCCTTTCAATTTCTTTTTTTAGCGAAGTGCACTCGTCGGTTAAATGACCGACGTCTCTGTGGAATTCGCAGTATTTGCTCGGGTCCCTCGCATCCCGACTTCTTCCGGAGAGGTCTCTGGGCCAGTTGACTCTGCGGTGCTTCTCTTTAATCCACATTAGCACCGCGGTTGGGGTAGCATTGAGAGGAGTGTATGTCCTCTCTGCCTGGTCGTCTGGACGCGGATTCCGGTCTCTTCCTGACCCTCTGGCCTGGCCTGAATTTCTGGAACTTTGAGCTCCATCTTGGCCTTTGGCTGTCCGATCGGAAGCGGAGGCTCTTTGAGTAGAGCGATTGTCCGGATATTGTAGGCGGTCCAGGACGCTGGTCCTTCCTCTGCTTTTGGACCTGAGAGCATCATCCAACTGGATGTGTTGCCTAGCCCTCTCCATTAGCTCAGCGAAGCTGGATGGGGGTCTTGTTGTGAGCGACTCGAAAAGTGGTCGGTCAGTGGTGCCGCCCTGTAAGGCGGTAGTCGCCATCTCCACACTGACGTTTCTTACTTCAGACATGGTGGCCTGAAACCTGTCGATGTAGTCTCGAAGACTTTCATCGGTTCTTTGGTAAAGATTGCACAGGTCGTTCACCGTTTTAGGCGCGCGTGTTTGCACAATGAACCTCATGGTGAACAGCTCTTTTAACTGTCTGAATGACGTAATGGATCCCATGGGCAGCTCATGGAACCACGTCAATGCATCCCCTCCCAGAGTGGTGGGAAAAACCCTACAGGCTATTCTTTCGTCATAAGTATAGACCTGTACCTTGGTCAAGTACTCTGCCAAGTGCGTGGCAGGATCTGTTTTGCCTGTGTACCTTTCCATGACCACATCTCGCCACCTGGGGGGGAGCTCAGCATCGGTGATCTCTCTGCAGAAGAGAGAGGCAGTGTTCCCACAAGTATTTCCTTCGAACGTGCCTCTTTTGGGCGCGAGGACACCAAACTGCTTCAGCTTCTGCATAAACCACTGGTCCTGCTTGTTCGGCTGATTCTGTTTGCTTAGGGTCGTGGCGGTAGATTCCCCGCCCTTGTGCCTTCTCGTTTGGCCGCGACTTGGAGTGCACATGTAGGACACATCATCCCTCGTAGACACAGTAGCAGACCTGTTGCTGTAGGGAGAGGCCCTACTTGCAGACACTATCTGCTTCCCCTTGTCGCTCTTGCCTGGGGTTCTGGTTGCATTTTTCCTGACTCCCTGAACTCGGGATTCATTGATAATGACTCCCTTGTTCCTATTTCTTCTGAAGTCTTCGCCGGCGAGGAAATCCTCTTGGGCTCTTTCAGAAACATCGGGCATCTTACCCTTTTTCAGAGTCTGGACGATGCTTTTAGTAAAATCACTGAGGATGGCACGCATGTCCCTCACCGTGAGAGGGGTGTCCTCTGGTTGCCTTGTAGTGGCATTGTCGAATTCGGGAAGGAGGTTTGTCCTCATGGGGGGCCTAGTGGGCGCCTCCCTCCTTCTCGAGGTGCCTGAAATGGCACGGGTGTTGTCGTCATGGTCGAGGTCCATGGGGGCCGTATTTTCATTGGATCTTGAGTTCGCCATCTCTCAATGAAAGCACCAAATGATAAATCCAAATATGTCTTTATCTGTAGGAGAGAGGACGATCCGATCGGATGAGAGAAACCTGCAATAAGAGGAGCCCGGTCGGACCAGGCGTGAGCACTCCGAAGCTTAAGTTAGTAGCTTAGAGAGAAGATGTGCTTTGGAGAGATAATGTTGTGAATTCAATACCTGGTGCCATCGTTGGCTGGACTATTTATATGAGATGGTTGAGGGGCACTTGAGTGTCTGGGGAGTGATTACTGGCTGTCAGAGTAGGTATCCGGCGACATGACATGGAGCAGGTGATAGGCATGGGTGCTGCCTTGTGTCAGGCGGCTGATAGGACTGGCGGTCACATCAGCCGATCGGGCATGTGCGTCGCCTAGGAGCTCGTGTCTGATACCTTTTGCTGATGGGCTTTGGGCCCTGCCAGTTAAGTGGGCCGACTGAATGGACCTTAAGGCAAATGATATTTGCTGTGTTATCAATAATAATAATTAAATAATTCAAAGATTTTTGAAGGTGCATTTTGTTTCAAATATATACTCCATTCATTCGTTTTTATGTTACTTTTATTATTTTCACTAAAATTAAAAAATATTAATTAGTTTTAAATTTAAGATAAAATTGAGCGATTAAATTTAAATGTAAATATAATTGATCAACTTTCATAAGAAAAAAAATTAAATTCTATTAAAAGTCTAAAAATGACAGATAAATGAAATTTAGAATAAAAAGAGTAAATACTTATCCCACATATTACACATTACAATACATGTAATTTATAAATTGGCTAAAATTTATGTGGATTATAAATGTGTCCATCCAACCGGATTGGGTTGAATTATGATTTAAATACTTCATTATTAAATAAATACAAACGAGTTAGGTCATAATGGACTAAAATTTTTTAGGGTCATAAATAAGTTGAATTATATTGGATCGAATTAGATAATTATTCAAAAAATTATTATTAAATATGTAATAAATAAATTAAATTATATGGGGTTTAAATTTGATGACATTAATATTTTACAGCATAAAATATTAAAAAACTGTATGCATAACCTATAAAGATAATTATTTTTATATAAGAAAAGTTATAAATTACAAATAACATAAAATAAACGGGGCTACGTGGATCATGTAATTAGTTGGATTGAATCGAATTATTTTGCAGATTAATCGGGTAAAAAATGAATAATTAATGAAAGTGCTAAATAGAAAATGCAAAGTGAACTAATGAAATCTAGGGAACCTCTATAATTAATAAAATATTTGTATTTTATAAAAAAAATCAATTATTTTTTTTAATTATTCCCCATAAGAAAGAAATTAATAACATATCCCCCTCCAATTTGAGTAGTCCAAATTAAGAGAATATAAGCTCCTAAATCCAATATAATTATATAATTAATTCATGCTTTTCAGATTTTCTTTAATAATCACATGGGTTCCCACTAAGTCACTAACCATACGAATTAATTATAAGATTTATTAAAGTGCAAAAAGGAAAATATATATTATATCTCTTGTTAGAAAGAATATGATTTTTGACATTCTTTGAGCAATTAAAATTTGATTATTGTATAATATATGGTTGTCTTGTATAAAGTGACAAAAATCAAGATTTGCTAGCTAGCCATCACCAAACGATTTATCTTATTTTATTTTTTTCACTTTATCTGATTTCTTTGCTTTATGACTTTTATATTAGGAAAGTTATAATTTATGGAAAAAATAAATTGCTTAATAAGATTCTTTTGTGTTTTTATTTTATTTTATTTGTTACAAAAAACTATAATACCTAATTAAAATATCATTGGAAGGAATTAATTCAAAATTTGTTATATTTTTCATTAAATACTAGTCATAAAACTAATTTATTTGTTTGTTTTTTGAAATTACATCTCTAAAGTGGAGATGGAATTTGAACATTAATTATTTAAAAAAAATAATTGTTTAAATTATATGTAACTAATTATGTGCTTAATAAAAACTTGAAATTGAAGTCTTATTAAAGAACAACCACAGATATAGCAATCTGTTTCCTCCTTAATTGCTAACTTTGCCAATAAAAATATTGGAATATCTAAAATCGCCTAAAAGCTATATATAGTATTGTAAAGAGATAATTATTACTTCCATAATCAGGAATAATACATATAAATTCTATCATATTAAAAATCTGTCTAATTTTTCATTTAACTAAAATTCGAATTTCACTTATTCCATCCATACAAATATGTTATATAAAAAAGTAATAAAATACCACAAAAAAATAAACAAAATCTCCATAAATACATATGATCAGTAATATTTGTAATCGCAATGTCATTTTATTTTTAACCGTACCTTATTAATATTTTTTTATAAAGTAAACATATAATTCATCTTTAAATATCAAAATAAATAACCAAAATCAAAATATCCCCACACTCATTAGTAATCTTCATGTTTCATCAAATTTAACTCATAATTATTTGATATTTTATAATAATAATAATAATAATAATAAAAAAAACATGTGAATAATAATCTCGGATTGCAAGGATAGGAATGTCATTTGGTATAAAGGAGGCAAAGGTGCCTTGGTGTCCGAGCTAAGGCAGTGGGGCTTTGCACGCCTGGGCGAAAGTTGGCTGCCGGCTCAGCGGCACTTACAAAGAAAGAACTGCCAAAAATGTTAAAAGTTTGATCTTTCTATTCACCCTTTTTCTTTGACACCCACTAAATTTTTATTTATTTTTATATTATTTTTACGTCTACTTAATCCAATTTCTCAAGAGATTTGAGTTTTCTCGTGATTTTATTTACTCAAGAAATTTAATTTTCTTAAATGCCATCCTTCAAAATATATGTTAAACTATAGATAGCATTCAGGTAATAATTGAAGCATGGGCTATTGGCATTGCTCACGAGAAAAGCGAGATCGATATATATATATATATATATATATATATATATATATATATATATATATATATTTTAAAAAAAAAAGAAACTAGTGCATTAATTTTTAGTACCATATTAGCAGGAGACTGGGATTGATCCAGGATAAATGGATAGAAAAATTTTAAATAATTTAGGGACCAAGTTATAAGAAAAAAAATTTCAAGGGTCAAAATGGATTTTTACAAGAAAATTTATTTAATTGTATTAAATAATTGTTTATTTATTTTGATTTTTGAAGGAATAATTATATGGAAATGAGAAAGTATAGGGCCACTAAAATGACAAGTTACATCAATCATGATTAAAGCATTGAAATGTTGCTCTACCTACCTACCTAGAATTTGCTTTTATTTATTTATCTATGAGAATAATGTCTCAGTAAAGTCAAGTCACCCAATTGAAGCCCAAATCAAGAAGAGTGAACAAAGAAAATGTTCTTGCACTCTTTCTTTCCAAGATTCTTTTTTTTTTTTTTTGTGCGTGAATGGAGTTAATGCACATAATAATACGTATGTATGTAAGCTTGAAAATCAATACATGGCTAGATTTGATCCGAATTGTTTTGCATTGAGCTTGGATCACCTTCAAATCATCCTCTCAGATTGAGTCATGCGTCCATAGATGATATGAGTGGATCTAATTAGTGTCAAGTTCACTAGTCTTCAACCAAAAACAAGGAGTTTACTAGCCAAGTAATAAAGTCAACTTACACGAGTATGAATATTATTTCACATCTTTTATTTTAATTTACTTTCAATTATTATATTTTTCCCTTTATGTTATTTGAAAAATCGATATGGAATGATAATTAAATAAAGTTGTAATTGAAATTAATTTCATAATTCAGTTAATATTTAACACGTCATTTGAGTTTTAAATTTATAAAAAACAATAGTTTCGTTGCCTCAACTTTTTTAAAAATAACTTTTAACGCTTAAACACATAATAATATATGTAATTATTTAATACTTAATTGTCATAAAATTTGAAAAGAATATTGCATAATAGTCATATAATGCTGACATGAATAATGACTCAGTGCATAAATAAATTATTTTTGGCTTAAAACATTATTCGAGTCCTGGACTTATAAAATAAAATATTTTTGACACTTCAATTCTTCAAAAGTCATTTTTAACCTCTAAACTCATAAATTTGAAAATATTTAACACCTAATTTTTTTGAAATTTGAAAAGGGTGGTATATTGTTGGTTGTGGAGGCTGATTGTTAGCCTGGTTGTCTTGAAATTCACTCGGTATTTCCAAATTACCATTTATAATAGTCAACCTCCGTACCCAACAATGCAATCCAAAAAAAGAAAAAAGAGTTTCAGCTAGGGGTGGGCATCGGTCGGGTTCGGGTCAACCCGAACCGAACCCGAATAAACCGAAACCCGAAATATGGTAAATTTTGTCACCCGAACCGACCCTAAATTATAATAGGGTCCCGAACCGAATAACCCGAAAAATTTCGGGCCCCGAACCGAATAACCCGTATTTCAATTCTTTTTTTTAAGTTAAACCTAAT
This sequence comes from Excoecaria cochinchinensis, assembly GCA_947683425.1. Classification (NCBI taxonomy): domain Eukaryota; kingdom Viridiplantae; phylum Streptophyta; class Magnoliopsida; order Malpighiales; family Euphorbiaceae; genus Excoecaria; species Excoecaria cochinchinensis. The sequence goes on from CANTUQ010000050.1 coordinate 11,935,904, forward strand.
TAAATAATAATATAAAAACTATTCAATACCTAATTATCATATAATATAAAAAATACTAATTTCAGTATGCTTAAACAAAAATAAATAAATAAATATAATGGCAAATAAACATAATGTCAATTAAAATTAAGGGCTTAATATAAGCAAATACCAAAATTTAACTCAATTGGTTATTTGAATGCTTGTACTTTAATAATAACGCATTGAATACAACTATTAGATTAGAATAAAAAAAAATTACTGAATTCAAAATAAAGAGTTACATAAACTATAAATCTGAGAAATATTTATAAAGTTGCCAACAAATTTATTCATGCAGATACATAATATTTCTTGCTCTTATTTTATCTTTCACTTTCAGTTTTGCGAATAAAATCCTCACTATTCTGTACAAAAATCTTCTACTCTTCAATCACTATTTAATTAACTTTTCAAGATTTTTATCCTATAAATAAATAAATAAAACACGAGCCAAATAAAAAAAAAATATATATATATATATATATAAGATTTTAAGGGAATAAACTGATGAGCAGAGTTAAAAAGGAAGAGAAGGGTTAAAAAAATGAGCAGCTGAAAGAAAAGAATACAGAGGAAAAAGAATAAAAAAAATGTTAAAGAAAACGAGTGGTTCAGGAAAAAAAACAAAAATTAATTAAATATGCATAGACTAGGATTTGAACCTGGGTAAATAGAGTGATAGTGTATTATCTCCACCACTGGCCAAAGCCTCAAAACATAATCAAAATCTCTTGCATAATATATAAAGGTTCGGTCGGGTTCGGGTTAAGTAAGGTTTCACCCGACCCGAACCCGAAATTTCAATATTTTTAATACCCGAACCGACCCGAATACATAAATAATCCGAACCGAACAGTTAATTCGGTTCGGGTTGTTCGGTTCGGTTCGGATTTTGCCCACCCCTAGTTTCAGCATCTCTAGTGGCACGTCCGATAAACTATAATGTCGCCACTATTACTTACAAGCTCAGTGCCCTTCAAACAAGAGACCCCAAAAAACAATGTTTGAAGGACATTGAGCTTATAAGTAATAGTGGCGACATTATTTATAGGAGCATTCAATTCTTATGTTTGCAATTCAAGAAGGGGAAACTGCTCCTACTCCAACAGAATTCATAAATTGGATGATAATTCTATTTTTTTTCTTTTTTGGTATTCACTCAATCTTCATAAGTGTTAATTAATTGCATATATTAAGAGTTTAGGGATTAAAAATGGCTTTCAAAAAGTTTAGATATCAAAAATATTTTTTTTTTTTTTCTAGTTTAGGACCCAAATGAGGTATGAATTAAGCTCTCGCGTGAATTACAAGCTTTCCTAGTTACCAATTCACAACAAGGAAGTATTAAATTGTTAGAATTAAAGCAAAAAAAAAAATATTCACGTGGGTAACCTAGATGGATAAACAAAATAATTAATAAAAATTGAAAAAAATACAAAAATAGAATTTAATGTGGTTCAACACCAAGCCTATATCTATGGGCAAAGGAGAGAGGAAATCCAGTAAGCATAACAAAAAAGGGGTACAAATAAAGTACAACACTCAAATATACTATAACCTAATTAGACCAAAAGAATCTTACCATTTTATTTAATTACAAATTACCGTGAGCCTAAAAATATGAACATATCTCGCAAAATACGCCAAGTTCACTCCAAAACCCAGTTCAATCCTGCTCTGAAAGATATATAACTTATGGATATTTATAGAGTTTATGTTTTAGGTTGATAGGAATTCTAGAAAATCAAAACTTCCTATTCAATACAAAATTGGAGAAGTGTATTTGTATTTCAAGCCGAAAACAAAACTTGTATGAAACAACTACTTAATATCCTAAATAGGATAAAAATTCACATGTGGTATAATTCATACCGAATTTCAAGTCACATACCTAATATAAATAATTGAAGATATTATGAATTATGCGTTAAAAGTAATTTTCAAAAAGTTGAGATACGAAAAATACTTTTTTCCTACAAGTTCAGGATCCAAATGATATGCTCAGCTTTCATTTGAACATTTAGAGTATGTTTGGTAAGAGATATTGTAATGTAATATAATGTAATTTAAATTATAATTAATCTCTTATTTGTTAATTTAAAATTTTTATATTGTAATGTAATGCTAAATATATTGGTAATTTTAAATATCTTTATTAATTTATTGTTTAATCCTTAAAATTAGTTGGTATTTATCATTACAATACAATTCTCTTAATATACCATTCAACTATGCTACAAATTAATTATTTCATTCTATTCTAATATTATTATTAAATTTACCTTCTAATTTTATTTATGAACTAAATTTGAATGAATAAATTATATATATGCACCCAGTTTAAAACAATAAATTACATATAAATTATTTATGTATGTCAAAACCCCTGCTATTTTCAAATCTATTTCATGCATGCTAAAATTTCATGTTCAAACTTTTAGTGAAATAAAATCAATTTTTTTTTTCATTGTCTCAATATGGAGAAACTTTTTACTTCACTCTCTTACCATTTTTAGTTATGAACTAAATAAATAGTATAATATTATTCATATGAGTATTAATTCGATGTGTACACGTATTTGGTGCGTGCAAAATTCAACTGTTGTCGAAATTTTCACGCCTAGATATAATAGGCGCACCATATTCCAATCCTAATTACACAAGCGAAAAAAATATTCTTTTATTATAAGATTATATTATTAGCTTGATGAATAAATAATTATTTTTAATGATTGTAATTATATTTATTTTTATACATTATTGTTACGTTTATACAAAAATTATTTATTTTAATTAATACATTTTTAATTATATTATTTTTGTCCATTATAATTTTTATATTATTAATGATTCTATCACTTAAAAATTAAAATAAATAAATATAAATATATAAAATAATCATATAAAAAATTAGTTGATAATTATAAATATAATTATATTTCAATACATATATATAATCTAAGCAAATATAGAAATGTATTAAAAATTTACATTACATTACTAATACAACTAAATATAGTAATATAATCATAATTACATTCCATTACATTACATTTCTTAATTTATTACATTTTATTACATTTCTTGATACCAAATATACACTTAAAGTTTAACAATGATTTATTTAGTACATGTACTTGTAAATTTTGTAAATAATAAATACAAAATTTCAGACCACTTTTGACAAATTAGAACTTGTTACACTCACCAAATCGTGTGACATCACATAAAATCAAAATCAACAAGAAAACTAAGGGTGTGTTTGGTAACGTTGTACGTTTTTTATTTTTAGTTTTTTAAAATCTAAAAACTGTTTTTAGTTTTTATTTTTTATTTTTTAAAAACTGTTTTATAAATTTAAAAACGGTATCATAATTTTTAATCATAATATTTCTAATATCGATTAATAGATATTATGCATATATATATATACTATCTAATTATTAATATTGAATAATGAATAATAAATATTTAATAAAATTCATAATTTCATAAAAAATTTCATAATAACAAGAAAAATAAATTATTCTTAAAAAAATAATAATATAAATGTCAATTATTATAACTTAACCACAATCTCTCGGCTATTCTATCTCGAATACTGTTCATTTGACGAAATTGACTTGCATTTATATCAACAGTTTCCCGTGGCTCTGAAGTGCTGGCTTCACTATTTTGCTGATAATCTCCAAGCATAATATTTTCATTTGCATATTCTACAAATAAAGAGTCTATATTTTCGTGCGTCCTAATAAAAATTGTGAATAACACAACATGCAAGGGGTATATATTTTTGCCGTTTTATGTCATATGAAGGCATATCTCTAAGGATTGGAAATCGTGCCTTCAAAACTCCAAAACAACGTTCTATGACATTGTGTAACGAAGAATGCATATAATTAAATAATTCTTCTGCACCTTGTGGATTTGATCCTTCTCTATAATCACGTAAATGACAGCGTTCTCTACGGTATGGACTAAGAAATCCAGGCATATTAGCATATCCTGAATCAACTAGATAATATTTACCTCGTGTGGGCATAGGAAATTTATTTGCTGGATTATAAATACATTCTAAAAAAATTCTTGAATCATTTGCTGTTCCTTCCCACCCAGTTAGGACAAATGTAAATCGCATATCAAATGAGCAAGCACACATGATATTCTGTGTAGGGACTGTTTTCTTCCCACGGTATGGAATTTGTTGACTGACTGGAATTCGTGCAGAAATGTGTGTACCGTCTATAGCTCCAATACAATTCTGTTACAAATGTAACCATCAATAAGCAATATTAACTATAATTATATATATATATATAAAAAAGATTCAAAACTTTTTATTACCTTGAAAAATGGATAGTACCTAGAATTATTTTTGATCTCTGAAGGTATTTCATCAAATGATGGAGGAACAATCACATGTTTAGCTATTGAACAAATAGCATACAGAACATTACGAAAATGTTTAGAAATTGTATCTGTTGAATGTTGAAAACGGTCTGCTACAACTCTCTGTCGATCATTTTGACAAATGATAAGAAGAAAAATTGCCACCTGTTCTTGCACCGTTAAAAACTTGGAATTTTTCAATGTTGTTCTCCCTTTTAATTCCTCACATAAATAAATAAAAATATTTTTGTCCATCCGAAATAAATCATAGCATGTCATTGGATGACCATTTAATACCTCAACAATCCATTCATGACCTGTCAATTTTGAAATTCTCTGAAGCCTAGGTTTATCATTGCACATAAAATTGTACTCATAGTTCACATAAATCGTCAACAATTGTTCGATTTTTTCATCAGAATCGGAAAAAAAATTATCCAAATCCATATTCCTGTCAAAATAAAAATAATTAATACAAAAAATCAATAAAAATAATATCTATATATAATAAAATAAAAGAAATATATTCCAACCAATTTCTAATAATAACCAAATCCCGTAGGTCAATAACAAAAATTCAAATATCAAATAAAAAGTTTGTATAATGCAATAGATAATAAGCCAAAGAAATGCAAAATAATAATAGTAACAATAAGAAGAAGAAGAAATCATCAAATTTGGATATTCAAAACCCAATCTCTCTTTCTTTCTTCGGTCATGGCCAAAAACATCTCTCTCCATAGTGAATCATCATGGATAAGTTTAACAGCTTTTGCAAAGGACAATCTATCTATTCCATCAAGATTTTGCAAGACTTCAAGACATCTAAAAATTGATTCTTTATCGCTGCTCAACTGTGTTCCAAAATTATTTCCTGGATTACCAACTGAGGTGAATGTTGTTCCCGAACCCATCTGCTTCTCAAAAAATTCTAATTTTTTTTTTGAACTTTCACCAATATTGATCAATGCTTGAGCCATTGCATTTTGAAATAGTTCTCTCTTATTTTTACTATTAGATCTTTCATCACTTGTTTTCTTTAACCTTTTATTTTTATTTGTATCTTCACCTTCTTCATCAGAGCTATCACATTGTTTATTATTTTTTTCATCTTCACTAACAGAAGGACTTTTAGTAGAAGGATGAGAATAAGCTCCGGTAGCAGTTGTATCACCGTAAATAATGCACAACTTCTCGTATTCCTTACAACCTTCTTTTCTAAATTTTCTTGCCATCTTATTCACCTATTGGCAAAAAATACACATATATATTATTCTAAAAATGGATCCTAATATTCATTATACACTATTTATAATAATTAATAAATAAATTCATTAAAATAGAAAATACCTTGTATAATTTCTGCCACACATCGTCACTTGCAATAACTTGACCAGTCATCGAATTGTATCCGATTCCTGTCTCTTTCAATAAATTATTGAAATGCTTCCATCGGCTTCTGAGACTATTAAACTTATTCTTGAATTGAATTGGACTATACTCTCGATTGGTCTTTTTTTCATAAGATCTCTAATTCGTGCCCATGCACTTTTAGTTAGAGTGGTTGTTTTTCGATTTCCATTATTTACTTCCTCAACCATTAATGTTATAAAATAATCTTCAATTTGTGGAGACCAAATTGCACCATCATGTTCAACCTCAATAACATTGTCACCATTTGCATTCAATGCTTGATCTAAATTTTCCATCTAAATAAAATAAAGTTACTATCATATCACAAAAAAATAACTAGCAATTAATTACTTGCAATCCAAATTGCTCAATCATATTCAACCTCAATAATATTGTCACCATTTGCATTCAACTATTGATCTAAATTTTCCATGTAAATAAAATAAAGTTACTAGCATATCAAAAAAAATTAATAACTAACAAGTAATTACTTGTAACCACTTGGTTCATTGCATTTTCAATTACATTATCATGCAACATGACAAATTTTTATGTTAATAGATGAGTTAAATTTTATATAAATAGATGTAATACATGAAAAATCCTTAAAAAAAAATAAAGAAAGTGAAAATAAAAAAAATTATTTAATCCTCCAAGAAGAAAATAAATAACAGTGAGAAAGTTATTAGGAAGTATAAAAATAAGAAAAAATTAAAGATATATATGAAATATTCAACCATGCTAATTCCAAGACTATTGAATTTATTATCTTAAAAACATTGGTGTTTATACTAAGTTTGACAAGAAACGTGACTTTTGAGTGTTGGGTAGATATGCATTGAACAAGTAATGCCAAAATATCAATTCATTCTCTAATATATCACAGCTGTCCCTAATATATATAATGAAAAACAACTTTATATTACCAAGCACTTTTTAAAGCCTTTTGAGTTGGAATTTCCCACTTCAGCAAACGTGTCCAATGCTGTGAGAATGCAGTAAATAATTTAGCATTGATGACAGCCAGCCACACCGACACTAGCCTAAATCCACAATCACTCATTCCCTGTCTCTGATCTCTCTTTCTCTCTACTATATATTTCCAATTATGTAAATATAGATATAATCCAACTTCATGCTCTGTATATAGATTGTAATCCAAATACTTCGCTATGCGATAGAAGATGAAAGAAGAAAATAAAAAAGGGTTGTGACTTGTGGCTGACAAAATTCGAATGGATTACATCCAATTTCATAGCAAAGGCAAATTGACCAGATTGCAAAATTCACAGGTTTATTACTTTTATTTCTATTTTGACAGTAATCAAATTTATTTTTCTTCTATTTATATGAAGAGAGAGTGTGTTTCGTTCATGGGTTTTTTTAGGACTAAAGAGAGGAGAAAAAAAGCTGCTGTTAGAGAGTGTTTCATTCTAATGTTAACTGTGATAATTTTTCTAAGGAAGAAGAAAAGATTAAATTTACTTTCATGGATAAAGTTCAGAGCAAAATGGAGAAAAGGAAAAAATAAAATAAAATTACTTCACCTGGATTAATGGAAGTATATGGTGATTGAATGTGGAAGTCACGGCACCGGCAGCAAAATACTCACAAACTCTTATTTTAAAGAAGTGGAATAACTAAACTTAAAACCTAGAATCCATCTTTTGTAGATTTCTTTTTTCCGTTTTTATCTAGGAAAACACTTCTTAAGAGTTTTACAGAAACTAAAACTGGAAAGATTTTGCCAAACACGTTTTTATTTTTATTTTTAAAAAAAAACGAAAAACTTGAAAACGGCAACGTTACCGAACGGAGCCTAACTTGTTTGCTTTCAATTCTTGTAATCTTACTGTCCATGTGGGACACGTGTATTCATCACAAAAGTCCAAATGACACACATTAGCGCGATTGAGCGTCGTATGCTTCGATTTTTAAAGGTAATATGAGTTAGTGTTTTTATTTATAAAATGCTTGATATATATTTTCCCCCTCAAATTTTGGCAAAATGAACTTTTTACACACTTAAACTTGACAAAAATGCACATATTAGCCCATCTAATGACAAATTACAGAGCAATTATTTTTTATATTAGGCATGTTATTAAAATACAAGGCATCAAAAATCAAATTTTCTCCTTTTTTATACATTTCTTCTATTTTCCCTTCATTAGCCTTATCTTTTTTCATTTTTCATTTCATTCTCTTTCTCTTAACAACAATAAATTTAAAAATAATTGAATAGAAGTAGTGATGAAAATCAGATTCTTCGGACCGTCTTCTTAAATAAGTCACTAAAAAATACAAAAAAATCGATGTATTTTCGATAAGGGAGATGTAACGCCCCGAAATAATGGATCTGAATAGTAAAGGTAATAAACTCGATATTTTGAGCAAATAAATTAGATAATTTAAAATGGAAGTGGGTATAAAATATTAAAAATTTAGGGGTTTAATTTTGTGGTAAGTATTGGTGTGTGTGTGTGTTGGGGAGAATAAAATGTTAATTTAATTTAATTTAAAAAAAAAGAAAATCCAAAACTACGTCGTTTTGAGCTTCCCCTTCCTTCTCTTCTTTCTTTTCTTTCTTTTTTTTTTTCTTTTCCCTCTCTGCCCCAATCCCGTTCCAGCTGCCTCTCCTTCCCTCGATCTGCTCCTCCCTCCCCCGTCGCTCCCCGTCGTTTAGCCTTGCCTTCCTCGTCGTCAACCCCCGATCTGCTCCTCCTCATGTGTTTGAGGTCGAAATTTGCAACCCCACTCGATATCGCCTCCTTCTCCTCGTCGCCGGCCACCAGTTACACCACCAGCCCTCCTAAAGTGAGTAATCCTAGCTTGTAATTTGGGAGTTTGAGGAAAATAATTAGGAGGCAAATTTTAGGAGTTAGGGATTTGAAAATTTATTTTGAGAATTTGATGTTTTAAGTTTAGAATAGGTTAGATTTCTGATTTTTAAGTGGTATAATTAAGTTAATTTACATTATTATTGAGATTTATTGAGTTTATGGTTGAATTGTTGTGTATATATTGTGAAGAGAAAGGATAAAACGTGAGGAGTAAGGGAAAAGAAAAACAAGTGGAGGCCTAAGTTCATTTTTGTGGAGTTGATTGAAGTTATTTTGCCGAATATCAAGACTTGCGACCACTAAAATTCACATTTCCTTACTCTCTCTCTCTCTCTCTCTCTCTCTCTCTCTCTCTCTCTCTCTATATATATATATATATATATATATATATATATATATATATATATATATATATATATATATATATATATATATATTCTAGTATGTTTAATTATCTATGATAGTGCATCATATAGTATTAATTTTGTATTTGCTATATATACATATATATATATGCATCATTTGTTCATAAATTTTGATTGACGCTTGTGATATGAAATTTTTAGAAAAGTAATTTTAGTGGTTGCCGCTAAACAAATTGCTTAGCGCGTAGAATTTTATTTCTGCGCGTAAGTACAGGATGTTAGACTGAAATATAAGTTGGAAATCTATCAGGAAGTCAGGAGAAAGTCCTTAACTTCAGAATAGATATTTAGCCTTATTATTATTTATTTTGTTATTTTGAAGCATCGAAGTTGGAATATAGAATGGCTTTATAGAAAGTGCTAGATTAGAATTATGAAATTTAATTCATTTTGTTGACGGTTGTTAAAATTTGAAAGATATTGTAATTATATGCATGTAGAAGATAATGGATGCCTTGGTTCTTAATTATGGTATGTGTAGAAACTAAGTTATGTAAGTATTCTTGTGTAGTGTTGTATGAGGAGGTTAGGATACTTTTGATGGATGATTTAGTTTTGGTTACAGTGGTGAATTTGTGAATGATGTTATAGAAGTGAAATTTTTGACTGTCTAACAGGGGGATAGAGACCCATATAGGAGAAACTTTGTCCAATTTTTTGTAAAATCTGAAGTGGTTTGGATTTATATGAGTTTAATATTAAATAATAGGTTTGGATATCTAGAATATCGATTAGTATATCATTTTGGGCAACATTTGGTATCCGACTTCCAATGGGTCAGGTATCGGGTGTTACAGGAGACTCCGACGATCAAGTCAGTGAACTGACTAAAGTGTGTTTCTGTGTATCGAAAAATTTCAGGAAGAGGAAAACATACCTTGATTTTCCCTTTTATAGAGTTTTTCCTCATTTTGGAATAGGAAACAAACTCTAAATAGGAAATAGCTCTTTTAACTCCTTGATTTATGCTTGATTCCTGATTTACAAGGATTTTTCTAGATAACGGTAGATAACTTCCTTTATAATGAGATTAGAATCTTCTGAATATACTGCAAATATTAATGAATAATGACTTTCCAAATATTGAGATGACATTCATGTCATTTGAGCAGCGAACCAACATTTCAAGAGGACACCTGTCAGGTGTGTGAATATCAATTTAGGGCGCATTGAAAGCAGATGGGCACGTGGCACCTTAAAAGGTGGGTACTGATGCCTCGTTCAGCGTGATCCGACGGCTATGCTAATTATTAACATGATGGTGTCTCTTCAGTTGCTGCGTGGGGAGCAATTATTACAGGATTCCCCAACCAATGCCTGCTACCTATCTGAATACCAATGGCTCACTCTGCCTATATATATCGCTTCTTTCTTCCTTCCCCAATTTCTATTTTTGCTCAGAGATTTGTTTATCGCCGTTTTGCTCTTTTGTTCTTTATTTTCATTGATTCCAATTTCCTTTTAGTCTGATTTTCATCCTCGCTTTTGCTCCTTCTAAAGTTTTTGATATCTTCTTCCGATTTCAGGTTAGTATCTTGCTCTTTTTCTTTCAATGAGTACCTCTACGAGTTCAAGTGAGAGAGTTAGATTAGAGGAGGGTCTTCTGAATAAAGATATTTTAAAATCTCCCAATACCAGCCAACCGAATCCATTGAGAAGGAAGGAGCCCATGAGGCTTCCTCGAGTGGGAAGCATCAGCTCGGCTGTAAAGAGTGGTGAGATGGTAGATCTGCATGAGCGTTTAGGCATCCCTGAAAGCTACAGGATTCGAGCTCCTGGGGCTAATGTCCGAGCTAATGCCAAGTTCTTGGGCAACAAAACCATAGTTATCTACGAGGTCAATTTCGAGGCCGAGATGAGCCTTTTGCTGACCAGATTTGAGGCCGAGGTGATAAATTATAATAGTTTGACCATGGGATAAATTCATCTGAATGCATGGTGAACTATTTCGGCACCGTAGATATGGGCGGCCGACAATGACATCAACCTGACCCTTAGGCCTTTCCAGGCTATCCATGTGGTTGGGCTTTGGGTAACTATTGAGGACCACGACTATATCCAGGCCCGAGCCGGCTATGGTATTTTTTCAGGGAACCCAGAGTCCTTGAAGAATTGGAAGAATTGCTTCTTCATCGTGGATAGCGATTATGAGTTTGGTTTCTGAACAAGCTAGGGCCGGTATGTCCACAAAAATAACAACCCCTTATATATTTCTGACGAGGAGGAACAAACTCTGGTCCGGTGGAAGGCTTTGGCCAAAAATAAGATAGACATTAGGGAGCAGCTCATGTTCGGCTTAACCCCAAAAGAATCATCTCGGTGTCCTAAAAAAGGTATTCTTTTTTAGCAGTTCTTCTGTTCTGATACTCTTTCATTATTTTCTTTTTCCAGATATGAAGAGGACTAATAGACCGAGCATGATCGAGATGATGAGGGCAAAGAGGTAGAAGTACCACACAGGCCCAGTATCCATCGATGCTCCATAAAAAACCTACATCGTAGCCTCTTCTCACAGTTCGGTAACACCAGCTCCGACAACTAGCTCGGCCCCAATTGAGGTACCGGGCGACACTTCTCCCCAAGCCCAAGTGGAGCAAGCTTGCTTAGCCAAACAACATACTACTTTCGAGCCTCTATCTCCCGATGACCCTGCTGGAGCAGGAACATCACATTCTAAGCCCGAAAAAAGGATATAAGAGCTATTGCTGATGAGCTATACGAGTTCTGGAGGGAGCAGGGGGACGATTATTCCTAGAACAACCCTATCTTCAGCAACTTTGTACATCAGTTGGCTTGTATTTCAAAGGAAGTCGCCCCTTTGATGCGCTTGAATGCTGAGGAATTAAGTGTTGCCATTAAGAGGCATCAAATAGACGTGAGTTCCTTTATTCTATTTTCATTTTAACCTTGTCCTGATAAATGTTCTTTACATTCTAAGTTTTCGTCTATTTCTTTACAGGGGTCTATATTGGGCGAAGCTTTCATTGCAAAAATGAACAGGCTGATTATGACTCAGAAGAAGGAGATGCAATCTATAGCCGAGCAGTGTTTTTGAGCTAATGTCGCTGAGGGCAAGTTAGCGGGCTGTGAGAAGAAGGCTCTGAAGGCCGAGGTCAAGGCAACTGATGCACTAAATAAGTTGCTGAAGTCGAGGAAAAGCAGCCGCCAGTGAAAGAAGAAGAGCTAAAGTGGAGGCCGAGCTAAACAAGCTCAAAGCTGAGCTTGAAGAGGCCAAGAAGGAGGAGGCCAACCTAGAGGAGAAGTATTCCGATCTGAAGTATAAGTCCTTAGAGTTGGCAGTTGATAAGTGTCTGGCTTTTAGTCAAAAGGTTTCTGACTTTATAAAAGGGTGATACCCAGGTATGGATTGGTCGTGGCTGGACGAGGTGTATCCGGATGAATGAGCCTCCTTGTATTATTTCTTTTACTGTTCCTATTGTGTTTCGTGTTGTGGCATCCTTCACTCGGCGTCGCATACCGGCTATGTTATCATACGGTTTGCTACATACGGGTAAGTGGTGTTATAGCATCAATTCGGTGCTTGCCATGCAAAGTCAACAGCTCATCAACGTATGGTCTTGGATTAATAAATTTTTAACTTCTAAAATGTTCCATTTTTTTAACCTAAAAGCAAATACAATAATATAATTATATGTGCATGTAAAAAAATAATTTGTACTAATTAACTATATATGTAAAATTAAAAAAACATACTATGATTAAAATATATTTGTCACACAATATAAAAATAAAATAATAAACCAAATAATTTTCTAGATAAAATTAATATGATTTTAGTATATACTACTATTATTTTTCAAATTTAATATTTTAATTATAAAATATTCACTTTCTTTTTATACTAATTTTTTTCCACCAACATAAAAAATTTCAAACATAACCTAAACAATGAGTAATGTTACAATATAAGCTAAATGCATGCATTTTATAAATTAAACAAATAAATAATTAATAAATCTAACACATGTAGTCAACAATTAAAGTATATATCATTTAATAATATTATTTTATTTTAAAAATAAATACATATTTCACAAATAAAAAAATATGTCCATATTTCTATAATACTTGAATATTTCATACTTTAGCATAATTATATGTCAATTACAATAATATGTAAATAATTTTTATAATTTTATACTTATAAAATAATTATTATATATTATTTCATTATTATATTTTTTTTTCATTATTTGATATCATTTTCACATGTTAATAAATAAAATAATGAACCATTTTTTTCCGCTTCACAAATATCTTAATAATATCTTAAAATTTTATAACTTTGTTTATATAAGTCAACACATAATATAATATATTTGGTTGAAAAATTTCAATTAACACTAACCTAAGATTTTTCATATTACATAAATCTATTATTCTAACATTTAACATTATAAGATATTGCATATCAATAAATAATATTAAAAGTGATTACTTGTCTTTTTTTCCCCTTCTCCAAAATAACTAACAAAAAATACCTATACATTACAAAATAATACAATTAAATATTTATAAATTTTATATAAAAAAATTATAATAAATTTTACTAACCTTTATTTTTTTGTAATAAACTAAATATTAACTTTTTAAATTAATTTTCGATGTGCAACTTTAGAAAAAAGAAAAAACCAAAGTTTGAGAAGAAAAATAAGTGGGGAAAGATGGCAAAATTGATGGGGATGTAAAAATTAGGTGTGAGCAAAAAAAACCATTGGATTTGATTAACTGAAAAATCGAACCGAAATCAATTCGAAAAATATGTTAATGAACCGATTTTAATTGTTAACGGTTAGTATTTTTCAAAAATCGATATTAATGGACTGATTTATTTTTTTGACTTATAAACCGATTAACCAAATCGATACATAAATACTACTAATATATATATATATATAATAATAATAATAATAATAATTTTTTTATTTCATTATTTTCATATTTAATTATTTATATTCATTTAATTTTGATTACTTTAAAATATATTTCAAATTTATTTTAATTTTTTTAAAAAAATATCTTAGTTAATTTATTAATTGTTCAATATGTCCATATTTAGTATTTATTATTATTATTATTATTATTCGATTTATCTAATTTTCATTAATCAAAATCAAAATATATTATAAAAATTATATAAAATTAATATATTAACTAAAATTTTTAATAATTTTTTAAAAAACTATAATTTTAATATATGTAAAAATACTGTGTATCAAGTTAAAAAAAATATAGAAAAAGATTTGTTAGCATTTTATGGTTTGTGTTAAGAACTTCGCATTTTTAAGTATTTTTGTTACACTTTTTTTCATTATTCTAATTATTTTAAAATTTTCAAGTATTTTTTAATTGTCGATTAATAAGTGTAACCGTTTATCTAATTAGGATGATCATGCACCAATTAATATATTTATTTAAGTCTTAATTTTTTTTAAAAAAAGTTGTTTATATCCACCAAAAAATTTTATTTTAACAACAATATTGTTATATTATAGTGGAAAATTTTTAATTTTTAATTTTTAAGTATTTGAATATTTTAATTTTATTTATAAATGTATCTTATAATTATAGTGGTTAACAAAAAATATTGGTTAACCGATCCGAAAAATCCAAACCGATAAACTGGTTAACAGAATGTAACGGACTGTCTATTGGTTAGTATTTTGAAAAAACCGATATTAATGGACTGTTTTTTTTGGAGCTTATGGACTGATTAACCGGTCCATGCTCACCCCTAATAAAAATGACAGGATGAAGAAGAAAAATTCAATTTATATAATACACAAATAGTAATAAAAAATTTAAGTCAGTTAGTCAAAGTGATTGGACATGACACTGCACTCACTATTAAGCTAGTGTCACGTGAGGCGAAATAGTACAATTGACGCAAAATTTTATTGCATTTTTTTAAAAAATTTTACTTTTCTAAATAGTTTCTGACATACACAATTTTTCTAATATTTTTTTAAAAACATTATTAAAAAAAATTCCTTAAGAATCTCCCACTCAATTGTTGCTGCATAGTTGTTTAATTATTAAATGCATATTAGTTCTTGATTTTCC
Source organism: Excoecaria cochinchinensis (assembly GCA_947683425.1). Lineage (NCBI taxonomy): Eukaryota > Viridiplantae > Streptophyta > Magnoliopsida > Malpighiales > Euphorbiaceae > Excoecaria > Excoecaria cochinchinensis. The sequence continues at coordinate 11,951,079 of CANTUQ010000050.1, forward strand.
ACCAAGTAATCGTCTTTTGTTTTAATAATTTAATTCATTTTGAAAACGAAACTTGCAAATAGGGGTGTGCAAGAACTGACTGGACGAACCCAACAAACCGACCCGAACTAGCTATTTGGGTAGGGTTATTCGGGATATTAGGGTCAGTTCGGTTCTTCAAAAAATGAGATGGTTCGGATTCCGGTCGGGTTAAAACCTTCAAAATCTGAACCCGACCGAAGAGGGTATATAAACTCTCTTTTTTCCCCATAATTGCCAGTCCCTCTCCCTCTCCCCTCTGCCCCTCTTTCTTCCGTCACTGATGATTCGGCTCCTCTTTCATCGCTGACGATCCGACTCTGGTTCCCTCTCTCTTTCTCTCTCCTTCTCCTTCTTCTTCGTCTTCGTCTTCTTCTTCTTCTTCTTTTTCGAACTTTGTTTTCTCTCCCTCAAATCTAATTTCTCCTTCTTTTTCGTCTTTGTCTTCGTCTCCTTCTTCTTCGTCTTCGTCTTCGTCTTCTTCTTTTTCCTTCTTCGAACTTTGATCGATCTTTTATCTCCCTCACATCTGATTTTGTGTATTTTTTTATGGATTCGTGTTTGATTTTGATGGATGTATTTATTTGTGATAGATTTGTATTTGTGTTTGATGAATTTGTGTTTATTTGTGATAGATTTATTTTTTATTTTGTTAAAAAATCACAAAAGAGGGAGAGAGAGCTGTAAAAAGGAGGAGAGAGAGAGGTAGAAGGAGAGGAAGAGATCGGGTTAATCGGTTCGGGGCCTAAAAATTATCTGGTTAGTCGGTTCGGGGCCCTACTAATATATAAGGTCGGTTCGATTTGGGATATAGGATATATTTCGATTTTTGGGTTGGTCAGGTTCGGTTTGGGCTGACTCGAATCCACCCGATGCACAGCCCTACTTGCAAACGCATTTATTTTGTATAGAAATAGAAGTTGGATCGAGAACCAACACCTGCCGAAACGCAATTACATGTTAATGTAAGAATGATGATAAAATGTTTTTTGGTGAATGATTCCTACTTATGAACATAAGTGACAAATTTCATACTCTTCTTAGTCAAAGCATAGCATATGGATATTGATTTAGATTGGTTTGGAATCAATCTATGCTTGAAATATTTAGTTATAAAATTTAAGATCTTAAATTATCTTGCTATAATGTTTAGCTGATATGCGGTGTTATTTTCACCTGTGGTCATTGTATTATTGTGATAAAAATCGGTTCGGTTAATATATTTTTGGATCGATTTCTGTTCGATTTTTTTGTTAATTAAGTCCAACTATTTTTTTAACACTCCTATAATTTGGTGATTTCATGAGGAAAAATGGAGAAGGAGAAGAAGAAGATGAATTTTGGCTAAGAGAAGGAAGCTTGAAGTGGGAAATTCTTGAAATTTTCGTAATCTTCTAGCCATATATATAGGTGTGAATGGATGCCTAGAATTAAATTATGTACTATTTAATCTAAGAGCCATAATTACGCCACATGTCATCCTCCTATTAGTTTTAAATTTTTTTATGTATTTTTTATGAAAATGGATCCATAAATATCAAATATATATATATATATATATATATATATATATATATATATATATATATATATTCCTTTAGGTGTGTAAAATATTTTGGGTCAAAATTGTATTGTTTTGATAAAATTTTAGATTCAGCAGTGCTTTTACCGGTCCAATAATTTATTTTTCTATATCAACTTAATTTTAATTTTTCATCTTTAAAAATTCAATTCCAGCATTTATAACTGACTCTCATACTCAGAGAAATTTTCAGAAGTCACTGATATTTTTTTTTTTAATATTGGTTGAATTTCGGCTTAAATCTGCATTATTCATATCGAATCCGCTACTTATTTTTACTTTCGACTTTTAAGTCCCTCTTTAATCTCAAATTCACCAAAAATTATATTCCCATACTCTCCATGAATTGTACTTTTTAATGCTCGAAAAAAGTGTATTACAATTTCGGGTGGTACTATTCGCCCTAGATTGCATTATTCATAGCCAAAAAGTACTATTCATGAAACTAGGATTTTGAGGCATTACATACAGTCCTCCCTCGAGTCTATATCCCCATAATCCCGATCATTATCAAAATCATTACATACATTTGCATGGATATCCTTATTACCATTCACATCCTCAAATGCATCAAATTCATCATTGACAGCATTATCATTTTTTGCTACATTTGCATCATTAGCCTCACCAATTACTTCATCAACATGATCACCATCCACACTTTCACAATCCACATGGTTACACTCAATATTAGATCTACTATCCATAATTCTTTCAAATGAGACACTATTCCTAATAGGTTTTTGCTTTCTTAGTTTATTTTTAGAATGTTCTGATAGAAGTGGGAATGAAATAACTTCTAACTATCCTACATCAAATATGCTATAGGTCTATAATATTGAAATCATTGGAGACAATTCTCTAGAGACCTCTAATGCCTTCATCATCATCTATTATATAAAATCTTTCATGTCCTTTTACATAGGGGAACACCCCACTATCTTATAGATCTTCAAAATTCCTTTTTTTTTATTTTGTCAAAAGTTGCAACAATATCAAAATAACACAAATTGTTTGGGTCTAGTTTGTGATGTTGACGAATTTTACTTCCAAAGCAATCAAAATAAGAACTTATTGCCTAATTGGCCCCATAATGACACCTAAGTTCAATGGATTTTGCTAACCTTCTAAATCAAAAAGACAAAATAAAAAGGTTTTTTTTAGACGCATTTATGCAATTAAAATGCAAACTGAAAAAATAATTCCTAAAATAGTGATAAATTCATCTATCCTAACCTATTTCACTTTATATTTAAGCAACTTAAAAGGCAAAGAGGTTAATTTTATTTACCTTTAAAGTTTTATCAGTTAAAAGATAACAAATTTTGCAAAAAATTGATCGTAAAACATCCCGATGCCTATCATGATCTTTCAATTTCTATAGAAGTGCATTTTTGATTTTCTTTTGCTTTCTCAAAGAGAGAAGAGTTGGTGACACTAAATGAATAGGAGTTTTTAAGTGTGTATTTAGTGTAATTTGTGTAAGTCAAACATGGTAGGCAGTTGAAAAAGAAAAAAAAAGGAATCCCACATCGGGAAAATTAGAAATAGGAGGGGTTTGATAGCTATAAATATAGCCCCTTAGTTTTAGGTTTAATCATCCCTTGTTGCTTAGTTTGTCAATTAGTTAAGCATATTTTTTCTCTCTTATATTATTTCACTTTTTTCAATTTTAATGAAATAATATTTTTAGTCTCCGAGTATGTAGGTAATATTGGCCGAACCTCGTTAAAATTTATTGTTTCTTATTATCTTTATTTTAGCTGCGGTTTTTACTCTAATTCGGTTCTTATTTTTCACAACAAGTGGTATCAGAGCTGAGATTCTGTCTTAGTATACTCTTTAGTTGCAGCATAGACTGATATTCCACATCAGAAAAGACTTTTTCTTGGATACTGTTTACGTATACGATCACTGTTTATCTATACGATTATTATTCACGTGTACGGTTACTATTCATATGAAATAGTGGGAGCTGATTTTTTAGCAAAGAAGTTCGTGATAGAAGCAATGGCGACAAAATTTAAGATCGAGAAATTAAACGGAAAAAATTTCTCTTTGTGAAAATTAAAGATAAAGGCTATCTTACGAAAAGATAATTGCCTATCGGCTATCAGCAAAAAGCCGACGGACTGCAAAGATGAAAATAAGTGAAATGAGATGGATGGAAATGCTATTGCAAAACTTTATCTAGCGTTAGCAGATGAGGTATTATCAAGCATAGATGAGAAGAAGACAACAAAAGAAATTTGTGATTATCTCACCAAATTGTATGAAGCCAAGTCACTACACAACAAAATTTTTTTGAAGATAAAACTTTACACTATTCGCATGTCAGAATCCACTTCAGTGACGGAGCACATAAACACTTTAAATACTCTATTTTCTCAACTCACATCTTTAAGTTATAAAATAGAGGCAAATGAATGTGTTGAACTTCTACTTCAAAGTCTGCCTGATTCGTATGATCAACTCATTATTAACTTGACAAGCAATTTCCAAACAGACAATCTAGTCTTCGATGATATTGCAGCTGCAATTTTGAAGGAAGAAAATTGGTGCAAAAATAAGGAAGATAGATTGGCAAGTTCTCAATAAGCAGAGGCATTGACAGTAATGAAAGGGAGATCAACAGAATGTGGTTCAAGTGGAAGCCAAAGTCAAGGTAGATCGAAATCAAAAAGTAAGAAGATCTTGAAATGCTACAACTGTGGCAAAAAGTGTCACTTGAAGAAGGACTGTTGGAATTTGAACAAAAGAAATTTCAACTCGCAAGGGAATGTGGCTAGTACCTCAGATAATGGACATACTCTATCATGTGAAGCAGTAGTAACTTATGAAGGCAGGAAGAGATTTGCTGATGACTCAATCATGGATTTGGGAGCTACATTTCATATGACTGCTCGAAGAGAATGGTTCGATCATTATGAACCTATCCCGAGAGAACCAGTGCACCACTGCAATGATCATGCCTTAAAGATCGTTGGCGTTAGAACCATCAAGTTAAAGATGTATGATGGTACAGTTCACACTATTCAGGATGTGCGATATGTGGAAGGGCTGAAAAAGAATTTGTTGTCTCTCGAAAAATTGGATGAACTTGGATACAAATTTAGTGGTGAGAAGGGAATTATAAAGATAGCAAAAGAAGCGCTTGTACTAATGAAGGGAGAAAAGATAGTTGCCAACTTATACATATTGAAGGGAGGGACTTTGCAGGAAGCAGAAGCATCAGTTGCTTCAAATAGTCCAAGTGAAAGCTCTGTAATGGTGTGGCATCTGAAAATTGGGCATATTTCTAAACAAGAAATTAAAATACTTGTGAAGCAAAATCTACTTCCGGGTCTCACTAAGATGTCCTTACCTTTTTGTGAGCATTGTGTTACAAGTAAACAACACAAATTGAAGTTCAACACATCTAATTCTAGAAGCAAATATATTCTAGACTTGGTTCACTCTGATGTATGGCAAGCACCAGTTTCATCCTTAGGAGGAGCAAGGTTCTTTATGTCATTCATTGACTATTACTCTAGGAGATGTTGGGTGTATCCTATCAAGAGGAAGGCAGATGTGTTTTCAGTCTTTAAAGTATTTAAGCGTGGGTAAAACTTGAATCTGAAAGAAGATCAAGTGTTTGAGGACTGATAATGGAGGAGAATATACAAGCAATGAGTTTGTAGACTTTTGCAATCAGGAAGGCATCAAAAGACAGTTTACTATAGCATATACTACTCAACAAAATGGAGTGGCAGAGCGGATGAACAGAACCTTATTAGAGAGAACAAGAGCAATGTTGGGAGCTGCAGGCTTACATAAAAAGTTTTAGGCAGAAGCAGCCAACACCGCCTGTTATGTAATAAATCGAGTTGCTTCAACTGCAATTGAGTTGAAGACACCGATGGAGATGTGAGCTAGCAAACCAACTGATTATTCAAATCTTCATATATTTGAAAGTCTTGTGTACGTGATGTACAATTCACAAGAAACTACAAAGCTAGATTCTAAATCTAGAAAATGTTTATTTCTAGGTTATGCTGATGGAGTAAAGGGGTATCTCCTGTGGGATCCCACTGCCCACAAGGTTGTAGTCAGTAGAGATGTAATCTTTATAGAAGATAAGATATAAGAAGTAAATGATAGTATTGTGAATGGAAGTTCAGAGACGATGACTGTACAGGTGAAAAAGGAATCCAATCAAGAAAATTCTTCTGAAAATGAACTAGAGCAGGAGGAACATGAGCCAGAGGAGTCCCAACTAGTTGAATCTCATGTACCCGAGATTCGTCGATCAAGTCGATTAAAAAAATAACCTGGTTGGCACTCAAATTATGTTATGGAGATATAGTAATGTTGCATATTGCCTTCTAACAGAGGATAGAGAGCCATCAACTTTTTTAAGAAGCAATGAGTAGTTCAGATACATCTCAGTGGATGATAGCAATGCAAGAAGAAATTGAAGCTCTTCATAAAAATAAAACTTGGGAACTTGTTCCGCTACCACAAGGAAGAAAGCCCATTGAAAATAAATGGGTTTACAAGATCAAGCATAATAGTGATGATTAAGTGGAGCGGTATTGTGCTAGACTGGTAGTCAAAGGGTATGCTCATAAAGAAGGTATTGATTTCAATGAGATTTTTTCCCTAGTAGTCAGACTTTCAACAATTAGAGTAGTTCTGTCGATGTGTGCTACATTTGACTTATATCTGAAGCAGTTAGATGTCAAAACTGCTTTTCTCCATGGAGATCTTGAAGAATAAATTATATGCTCCAGCCAGAAGGTTTTGAAGAAAATGGAAAGGAGAACTTGGTTTGCAGATTAAACAAATCTCTGTACGGTCTCAAACAGACGCCGAGGTATTGGTACAAGAGATTTGATTCCTTAATTTTGAGTCTTGAATACAACAGGCTTTATGCAGACCCTTGTGCATATTTCAAGAGATTTGGTAAAAGTGATTTCATCATTTTACAGTGTATGTTGATGACATGTTGGTAGTAGACCCCAACAAAGATCGCATTAAAGAATGGAAGACTCAGTTAGCTAGAGAATTTGATATGAAGGACTTGGGATCAGCAAACAAGATTTTAGGGATGCAAATTCACCGAGATAGAAATAGCAGAAAAATTTGGCTTTCTCAGAAAAATTATTCAAAGAAGATCTTGCGATGGTTCAACATACAAGATTGTAAGCTGATATTTACCCAATTTCCTGCTAATTTCAAGTTATCTTCTAGTATGTGTCCAGCAGTAAAGAGGAGAAGATGGGGATGTCTCGAGTACCGTATGCATCAGCAGTGAAAAGTCTAATGTTCGCTATGATTTGTACAAGACCGGACATTGCACATGCAGTGGGAGCAGTTAGTCGATACATGACGAATCCTGGTGGAGAGTATTGGAATGCAGTAAAAATGGTCCTTAGATACATTAAACGGACCATAGATGTTGCATTGTGTTATGGAGGATCCGACTTTATTGTCAGAGGATATGTTGACTTAAATTATGCTGGAGATTTAGACAAAAGCAAATCTATTACAAGGTATGTGTTTACACTTGCTGGCGGAACTGTAAGCTGGGTCTCAAAATTGCAATCAGTTGTGGCTACGTCAATAACAGAAGCAGAATATATGGCAGCTGCACAAGCCAGTAAAAAAACTGTATAGTTGAAATTGTTATTGGAGAAACTCGGGCATAAAAGGGAGAATGTTTTTCTATTTTGTGACAGTCAGAGTATTTTGCATTTTGCAAAGAATTCAACATTTCATTTTAGGACAAACACACATTCGGGTTCAGTATCAGTTAATTCGTGAGAAAGTGGAAGAAGAAACCGTGAATATGCAGAAAATACATACTAAAGAAAACATAGCAAATTTTATGACGAAGTCAGTTAATACCGACAAGTTTGTTTAATGTTGATCTTCCAGCGGCCCGACAAATATACAAGCAACGGGATTGGCAAGAGAGAAAGAATAATGTGAAGATGTGATTGATACTCAATCAAATTTTAAAGTGGGAGATTGTAAGTCAAATATGGTAGGCGGCGAAAAAAGAAAAAAAAAAGAATCCCACATCGGGAAAATTAGAAAGAGGAGGGGTTTTTGATAGCTATAAATATAGCCCCTTAACTTTAAGTTTAATCATCGCTTATTGCTTAACTGGTCAATTAGTTAAACATATTTTTTTTTCTTTTGTATTATTTCACTTTTTTTTCATTTTTAGTGAAATATTATTTTTAGTTTTTGAGAACGTATGCAATATTGGCCGAATCTCGTTAAATTTTTTTGTTTTTTATTATTTTTATTTTAGATGCAGTTTTTACTTTAATTCGGTTCTTATTTTTTGCAACAATTTGTTTATTTTATGCATATTTGTCACGTAAGCTTTTCTTTTTTCTTTTTTTATTTTTTTTACTAATGCTGATTAGAAGAGGGATTGCCATGTGTGTGCTGATATATAATTTACGTATTGTGTGCCATTAGGTTCTTTTACCAACTGTATATTTCATCTAAAATGTCTATTTTCGTTTTTTGAGGGGGTACAAAACATGAAAAAAATATTTATCATTATATTTTTACCAAATTTACAATTATTGGAGGACAAAAAAATTTCCTTTTTTCTCATCAACCAATTATAAAACAACACATGAACGTTCTGGTGCCAAAAATTATATAGTACGGTGCCGGAAATTGTAAAATAATTTTTATAATATGGACATACGTGTATGTAATTAATCCACGAATTCCGTCTACAAAAGGTCTCGCTCCCATAAATGGAACACTTTCCAAACTTGAGAAATGCGCGGGAAATATAATTTGAGAAAGCTTCACAGCAGCTGCCTACGTCCACAGAAGATGCAACGACAACTCATTGTCCAACTCCGATCAGCAAACCCATACCCTTCAAAGAAAGAATTATCCCGAAAACACAACCAATCCAAGAACATATTACCAGTTCCCGCAGATCCTGAAATAGTAAAATGGAACATGGCCATCACCACCCACATGCGGAATGGTCAATGTGAATCTGCTCTTCGAGTATTTAACTCCATGCCTCGTCGAAGCATTGTCTCCTACAACGCAATGGTATCTGGGTTCTTACGTAATGGCAATTTTGATCTTGCACGAGAATTGTTTGATGAAATGCCTGAGAGAGATTTGTTTTCTTGGAATGTGATGCTTAGTGGGTATGTTCGGAATAGTAATCTCATGGCTGCTCGTGCATTGTTCGAGAGAATTCCTGAAAGGGATGTTGTAACTTGGAATGCTATGCTTTCTGGGTATGCTCAGAACGGGTTTGTTATTGAGGCAAGAGAAATTTTTGACAAGATGCCGTTTAAGAATGCAATTTCTTGGAATTGTTTGCTGGCGGCTTATGTGCAGAATGGAAAGATAGAGGATGCGAGGAAGTTGTTCGAGTCGAAGAAGGATTGGGATATTGTTTCTTGGAACTGTATAATGGGTGGGTTTGTGAGGGAAAAGAAATTGGATGATGCAGGGAGGATTTTTGATAGGATCCCTGTGAGAGATGAGGTTTCATGGAATATTATCATAACAGGTTATGCACAGAACGGGGAGCTAGAGAAAGCACGGAAATTATTTGAGGAGGCTCCAATTCGAGATGTGTTTACATGGACAGCAATGGTTTCTGGATATGTGCAAAATGGGATGGTGGATGAAGCAAGAATTGTGTTTGACAGGATGCCTCGTAGGAATTTAGTTTCATGGAATGCCATGATTGCTGGGTATGTACAATGTAAGAGGATTGACATGGCAAAAGAATTGTTTGAGGCAATACCAGATAGAAATATTAGTTCTTGGAATACGATGATCACAGGATACTCCCAGATTGGGGATGTTGCTTATTCTAGGAGTTTGTTTGATAGGATGCCTCAACGCGATTCCATCTCTTGGTCAGCTATGATTGCTGGATATGTTCAGAATGGTTCTGCTGAAGAGGCTATGCATCTTCTGGTGGGAATGAAAAGAGAAGGAGAAAGGTTGAACATGTCATCATTTGCCTGTGCTTTAACTGCATGTGCAAATATTGCAGCTTTGGAGTTGGGGAAGCAATTGCATGGATGGCTGGTTAAGGCTGGATTCCAGACTGGATTCTTTGTTGGAAATGCTCTTCTCGCTATGTATTGCAAGTGTGGGAGCATAGACGAAGCACATGATGTATTTCAAGAGATAACTGATAAGGACTTAATCACATGGAATACCATGATTTATGGTTATGCGAGGCATGGATTTGGCAAAGAGGCTCTGATTGTTTTTGAGACAATGAAGATAATGGGTGTCAAGCCTGATGATGCCACTATGGTAATGGTTGATTTATTGATTTGAACTATCATATTTAAGGCACATTTTGCAAAAAAGAATTCCACATTTGTCATTCTTAATTTTAAATTTCCTAGGATTTTAATCTTTGTTATTAAAATTATTGGCACAAGAAGCCTGTATGATTTGAGGGAAGCCTTCCTTAAGTAGTAATACACCTCAATCTGTCTTAGTAATATAAACGAACAAAAGATGTACAATAAAAAGAGTAGGATACTTCTGATTTTGTTATCAATTAGACCTTCAATCTGATCCAGTCCTCAATAAAGCGGTGCTTGAACAGTATGCCTTGTAATAATTACAGATTAGCGTGTTAAGACACATGTTCAGCTGCTAAACTTTCTTCCTTTTCCTAATTATAGACAAACTTTGTATTATCTGATTACCCATTGTACACTACCAATGAACAAATGATAATTGAATAGCCAAATAAAATTTATTATTTGTAAATGGATTCTTATGCATGTCAATATTTGCTTAGTGTCTTTGAACCTAATGAACTTTATCTATGCACAATTTTTTTTTTTTGCAAGAGTTTTAGTTTTCCTTTCTTTTTGTTTTTCAGGTTGGTGTGTTGTCTGCTTGTAGTCATACTGGCTTAGTAGAGAAGGGGACTGAATATTTTTATTCAATGAAACAAGAGTATGGTATAACAGCAAATTCAGTACATTACACTTGCATGGTTGATCTTCTTGGTCGAGCTGGCCGCTTGGAAGAGGCACATAATTTGATGAGAAATATGCCTTTTGAACCAGAGGCTGCAACATGGGGTGCTTTGCTGGGAGCAAGCAGGATCCATGGCAATACTGAATTAGGTGAAAAGGCAGCTGAGGTCATTTTCAAAATGGAGCCTGATAATTCAGGAATGTATGTTCTTCTCTCAAATTTATACGCAGCTTCAGGTAAATGGCTTGATGTTACCAAGATGAGGCTGAAAATGAAGAATGAAGGTGTGAAGAAGGTACCTGGCTATAGTTGGCTTGAAGTACAAAATAAAATCCATACATTTACAGTTGGGGACTGCTTCCACCCAGAAAGGGATAAAATATATGCATTTCTAGAAGAGATATATTTGAAAATGAAGCATGAGGGATATTCATTCTCAACAAAACTGGTTTTACATGATGTTGATGAGGAGGAAAAGGAGCATATGCTCAAGTATCATAGTGAGAAATTGGCTGTGGCATATGGGGTTTTGTCCATACCAGATGGGAGACCTATACGTGTAATTAAAAACTTGCGGGTGTGTGAAGATTGTCACAATGCCATTAAGTACATATCCAAGATTGTTGGAAGGTTAATCATCTTAAGAGATAATAATCGCTTTCATCACTTTGAAGGGGGCTCATGCTCTTGTGGGGATTATTGGTGAAACTGCTAAAGCTTTGAAAATAGTGGATGCATTTTGATACACTGTCCATTCCTATCAAAGATTGGCATTTTCTCTGTTGCACACTCAAGTGTTGTCAACTCTTTCGTTAAAGAAGAGAAAGCATTCTTGCTAACTTCTCAGGAAAAAAAGTCTCTATAATACTAAAGAATTTGGAGGTAACTTATTTATTTATTTTTATTTTTATTTTTTTCTGGAAAAGTGCCAGTTGGATTCATTCAGAATCTAGAAATGGTTCATTATTATGTTGGCATATCACTGATATTCTTGAGCAATCTTTCCTGTTGATTGGTCACGTAAGCTTCTCTCTCTTTTGTTACTTGATTGCAAGTATTTCTACCATTTTCAGGACAGAATAAGCAATATAACTGATAGCTCTTAAGCTGCAGATACTAAGAAATTAGTCAAAGACATATTCCATCTTGGCTTGTTGACCTATGGAACACAATCTGCATCAATTGTGATAGAAAGGAGATATGTTAGAGGATAAAGGGATTGCTAACTCAACAAGGAAAGTTGAAGACAAAAAAGCTGAACAGCCACACTTATCACATTGCTGTATCTCTCTGATGATGTAAGTATTCGATCAGATTCTTCCTTCAATTTAAGTTTTATGCTTATACTGGGTTAGATGGCTGAATCTTTATGCTTGATATATTCGTTCCTTGAATCTGTTTAACATTGATACTATTTTGTGCTTCTATCAAACCTGATTATAGTTACTTTTCTATTATCTGCACCTATTCCAAATCATAATGACATTGAACTGGTTTCACCATACTTGACTACCATTCATTTATGACCAATTTTCCTCAAGATATAAACATGAATGGATGCCAAAAAAAAAAAAAAGAAAATAAAAGAAAAAGGTTATTATTTTCAATCATTTGAAGCAATTCATGCAACATAAAAAAGAAATTAAAAAATTAAGCAAATTGAGGTAAATTTGTAAAATGTAGGTCTTAAAAAGTCTGGTAGCCATCATTATGTTTTTCAAATGGCTGGTGTAAACATTGCGCTATACAATGGCTTTCAGAAGAGAGCAAAATGAATAGGCTGTGATGAAAAAATTCCAAAGCTTCAATTGTTGTCAATTGAGCATCTCCCTGTAATGGTGCCAATTGTGGAATAAAATTAAGAGATTTTAACCATCTTAACAACATTAAATCTAGTTTTGGTGGAATTTTCCATGTTACTATTATATCTTCTTACTATTTCTTATGCTTGAATATTTTGAGTTTACTTTCATCTATGATATAAAGAAGCAACAGTATCCATTCTATTTTTATTAATAAACATGAATTTAAACTGCAGAGTTGAAGAATCAGTCAAGAATATAGGCATCCAGTTTTAAAAACTCAAGAGATTGGTTCTCCTTCAATATTATTTTTTAAAACTCAATTTTTTGCTATATAATGAATTTTTGATGATAGATGCCTTATTTCTACGTTATAGGTAATTGCTAAGGTAAGTGTAAATTGATTTTTTTTTTTTAATTAAAGAAAGACATTTATTTAAATTTAAAAATGAAAAGTTAATTAGTGCTTTTCATTGCCCAATCATGATACAATTTATGACATTGCATTTGCAGAAATAAAGTTTTGTAACACAATTCATCATAATAGCAATTGAATTGACATCTGACATGCAGCTGCAACTCTTGCCTTAAGCTCATGAGAACATGCTAAAGTTTCAATCAATTCCTGCCAATATCTACACCAAGAAATTAAAAACATAATTTCAGTAGCCTAAACAAGATGTCCAAACAAGAACTAGTGCTCTCTAACCATGAAAATTTGATACCAGAATTAACTCCACCATTGTGTCGGTTGTATGCTAGAATATTAGATTTTATTAACAACTGAATCTGAAATATTCTTAATGATGTTTCTACTAATTATAGTTGTCCAAATTATTTTGTACAATTAAACTTTCTTCCAAAATCTCATTCTCTTTTGTAAACACATTTCATTAAAAATTAGCATATACAAATTTTGATGCATGAATTTCATGATAAATGAAGTCCATGGAACACAACTTTTCATCTTATTTAAATAACAAGTATCAAGCGTCTACATAGAACTATCTATGGTGGAGCAGCTCTTCTCTATAATCCTGAGGCACTCCCTCATCCATGTTCTAAGGTATCGATTCGGGGGTACATTTTTATTTGTACTCATGAGTATTTGATGATGTTGCAAATCATAAGTGGGGAAAAAGAATCTTCTTCCTTATTTTTGTCTAGATAACTTTTGGACTGATAATTTATAATTTTTTTGGTTGGTTTTAAATTAAATATATAATATTTACCATTGCTAGTAAATCATTGCACCCCTCATGCCATATGTAGGACTAGCACACTTGAAATGGCTCGTAATCCTTAAAATCTATATCATAAATGATAATGTGAAAGGATGGGGCTAAAATTGGCAGGGACACTAAATTTTTGTACTGTTGGAGATTCGGCACAATAAATATTGTGTGCCGTCCATTGTTTGTGACCGTAGATTGACCTGGCCAAATTTATATAGCTTGTGGTTTTTTACGTGTATTTGCAAACTATACCAACGCATACAATTTCCTCTATTCTCAAATGGTCATTTCTTTTTGGTTTTGTTGCACCTTATCTAGGCCGCTTCAGGGTGGTTGTCAGTTTGATCACTTACAATAGGAGATTGCTCTGCTTATGTGCTTTTTGTATTAGATTGACTTTTTTTTGCTACCTTTTTCATCCTGTTTTTATCGCATTCAGGAAATGATTTTACGTGACAACTATTATTGTCAAAATCTTATTCTACAGAGTATGAAGAACAATTCGGAACTGCTGTTCGGTACCAGCTGATCAGGTCTATCTCTTCTACTTATAGCTTGTCCTTTTCCCTTGTTCTTCACAGTCATTTGATTTATATGTTTCATGTTTATTTCTGACTTATGGCCAACCGTATAGTTCTGTAAATAAATTCGTCCTCTCTCATATATGGCATCTGATAATTCATTTTTCTTAAGATAATTTTAATGATATAAGTTGTCACTTCCTATAATTGTAATTGGCTACAATATTAAACCGGAAAACAATTAAAGCAATTAGTTGTTAAAATATAGGATTTTCATTGCCCATTGAGCAAATTTAGGAAAATGTCAGAGAGAAGTGGCATTCGCGTATATCTGTTAAGGATTCAAATTTAACTGTATTACATATTTTCGGTCTGTCCTGGATAAGGATGAGGTTTATTGTGTGAGTTGGGTGAAATGCAAAGACGGTATGACTGTATGAAATTAATTTAGTCTATTTGGCTGTGCTAAACCTGAATTTATTGCATTAAGTTTCAAACTAAGTGTGAACAAAGTTAATTTTAAGCACCCATAAACAGCTTGATGCTCATTTTACCTCTTTGCCGGTGCTTCTGGACATCGTTTTTACTTGTTCCATAAACTATGTGCCAGCAACCATATGCTGTGTGCCATAAACCATATACATATTGGTTGGCTCTGCTCTTTCTGGCCAATGCTTTAAGTTCCGTATCTAAGGCTGTGATATTTTTTTTGAATGAAAATCTGGAATAGATATCCTCATTGGTTCTTTTATGTCAGGTTCATATGTGAGTTGCCTAATATAGTGAATTAGTGATATCTGCATCTTAAATTCAGTGGGCTTTATTTTGCCTATTTAAAGTAGCTGAATTGGTCTTTGCTTCACAATTCATTGTGTTTTGCATTTCACCGTTGGATCAAATTTGCTCGGTGCAGTTTGGGAATCGTTTCTTATGTCTTTACTCTGAACAAGGAAATGGATTCCCGAATGCATCGAGCAAATTCCATCCCTCTGTGAATAACTGTATTATCTGTGGAAAGAAATAATCAGTCTGTTCCTATGAATGTAATTTTCTATTGGTTTTTCCAATATTCAGGTGGTGGGTTTCAATTTCATTTGACAAAACATTTTTCCACAAATGTAAGTAAACAATTTTATTCTACTTTGCTCTTTGCCAAAGTTTGCACTATTTTTGTTATTTTACTGTTTGGTTCCATAGTAGGGTTCAATACATCAGATGATGCAAATCTAAATCTGATCAGTGTTTAATTAGTCATTTAGAGTTTGTATGCAGATGGTGTTTATTTTCTCCACCACCAGATGGAAATATTTTCATGGTGTGTGATGGAGAAAATTAGCAAACTTTCCCTCTAAATTGTGTTGCTTTCATAAGACATGGTGACGATGTCTTTTTCTATAATACATTTTATAGGCGAGGGTGGAATTTGAACCTTAGTCAAATAGAAAAGTAGCCAGAGTTTCAATCATTTGAATTACAAAATCGTTCTTTTTATCCAATTATGATACAATCCATTAATTTTTCTGATTTAAATGTGGCATTTTTCATTTACATGAATTTCATCTTATAACAATATATAAGGCATTAGAGTAATTATGATTATTTTCTAGATAACAAACACGATGTAGATCGAGTAATATTTGATTTAAATGCTGCTAAAAGAATGTTTTAATAGTTGGATTAATATGTAGCATTGATATATCAAATTTTAACATTGTTTTTGGCCATTTCATTTTTCATCAAATATATTAATAATCCTTGTGTTCTGTTTCAAAAATATCATTTGGATGGATTCAGATCCAGATCCGGCAAGCACTTTTTTTTTTTTTACAGAAAAAATTCCAAATAAAATATGAAATATGGAGCTCTATACTTGGGTATGGTATGGCTATGAAAATTAAGGATCCTTGTATATATTTTTATATTATGCAATTTTGTTAAATGAAAAGGTCGTTGCCCAACAGTCCACTTGGAGTCCTATTCTTAATTATTCTTCTCGTTGAATTTGCTATAAACTTAAGTTTCGGAGTCTGTGCATGATTCCACCATTTTTCTTGTCATATTCTTGAGAATTAAGGGTAAATCTTTGCTGCTTGTTTTACCACAAATTCAAGAACTCAAATTTATAAATGAATAATTGAATATACTAAAAAATTCTGACTACCTGAGAAAATAACATTCTAAAAAGTTCCATTTCTCCGTGCAAACCAGCGACCTTGGCATAAACCACCTTGCAATATTATTATTAATTAACCTTAATTACATGATCCTAGGTGAGATCATTGGTATTCCATCCGTGTTACTTTTGTTGTTTTCACTAGAATTAAGAAATATTAATTAAATTTAAATTTAAAAAAAAATTGAGTGATTAAATACACATTAAATGTTTTAATATACAAATTTAAATCTAATTGACAAATTTAAATCTAATTGGTCAATTTGTATTTAAAAAAAAATTAAATTAAAAAAAAATTAAATTATATTGAAAATTTAAAAGTAACATAAGAATGAAATTTAAATTCTTTTTAAAAGTAACAAATATTAAGGAAGTGAGGAGTATTTGATATAAATATAAATGTGTGCAATGCAAGAGAGAAATAAATCAGGGCTTGATATCATCTATTTGACCCAGAAAATTAGCCTGTTCCTTGCAGTGCAACAGACCAAACAGTCCCTTGAGCATGCCTTCCAACTGCATGAGCACAATTACAGAAGATGATTTCGTTGTATATGGGGACTACTAGCCAATGATTTCGTTGTATAAGCTCTAACCTTAAGCTTCTATACCCATATTGTTACTTTTGATACCTAACTTGAGCATCGGAAATCTAGGGTCCTTTCCTGTTTAGACTTTCTGATCTTTTTCATTCATTTTATAGGGCTGACGTCATTGCCGGAGTCCAATGCCGTTTTGAGGAGATATCAAGTATAAAGTTAAAGTTTGTAAATGCCTACATAATTAGATATATAGGAACTAAAAGCTCCTACATTAAATAGACATCATCTAATATATATATTGTAACGCTCAGCACAAAGATTAAGAATAAAAAATTGTTAGGTCATGGAAGAAATGTTTTCAGATTTCAAGCAATAAATAATATGAAGATCGTAAAATTTTTAAATGTTACTCACTCCGGGTTTTTAATATTTGTCATTTTTAATAAAAATTTAAATTTTATTTATTTATCACTTTTAGATTTTCAATACAATTTAATTTTTTTCAATTTAATTTTATTTTTAATGTAAATTGAACAATTAGATTTAATTTTGTACATTAAAATATTCAATTTTATCTTAAATTTAAATCTAATTAATACTTTTTAATATTTGTGAAAATATCAAAAGTAACTGTTATTTAGGAACGGAGGGAATATATCGCAAGGTAATCGAACAAACAATTTTCATCTTAAATCAAATTGAATTAACATCTTGTTACACAAAGTATAAAAACTCGAATATATATATATATATATATATAAACATGCAACCAAGTCCAGGCAAAGTTTTTTATGCAGATATCATCATCTTCATATATTTTACTTGTGCACCAAATATCAAGGAGAACCTCCCCCATTTCGCATACCCACTGGTGGATACTGATATCACAAGGTAGCTCATCGGCGGCCATGCCTCATACCACGGGAGAGAACTTTAAAGTTCTCGTTCCTTATTTTACCAAAATCAGCTTATTGCAGCTCTTGGATGGAAGTGAGATAATAACTATCATCTCTTAGTTTATGCGTTAATGTAAGCCTAATTATAGGAAGTTCGATTAAGTATTTTGGTTCATATAAAAAATTCCAACAAATTCCTTTTGCCTATACATATTTTTCCGTTAACCTTTGTGAACAATTGAATTCTCTCATATGTTATTGGATTACATAATAGGAGCATATAAAGCCTTAGATCAGATAAATTACAATAGGATGCAATTCTATTTGAAATATTATAATACAGAAATAATTTAACTAAAAAGATAAATACAATTATATTTAATCAAAACACGCACAAAATCAGATCATATCTTTATTATAGATCGTATTTATTATTAGATTGTATTTATTATTTTCTATCATTCTCTTGCATGTTCTATTAAGAAAGTTTCATCACACAACTTGTTACTTAAAAATAGCAGCTTGTCATGCAAAAAGAAGAATTGAGCACGAATAAAGCTCGGTTAAGACAAGTATTATTATAAAGGAGAAAGGACTGCTATAAGCTACACCCATCCCCCACAACCATTTCATTTGGCATACCCACTGGTAGCCTGGGGTCTACTGAAATCATAAGGTGGCAAGTAAGAGGGAAATGAGACAGTGATGGGAGTGGGTACCTCATCCCCCATGCCTCGTAACTTGAGAGAGAACTTCAATTCTTTTTGTTTAGAGTGGAAGTCCCTTGCCTCATTAACAAAATCAGCAGGCATACTTGCTAATTGCAGCTCTTGGATGGAAGTGAGATTCTCCAAGCCTTCTGGTGGATTCTTCAATCTAGGGCAGTAACCAATTGTCAAGCTCTCTAGCTTCGGCATGCGTCCAGGCATTATTTCTCCGCACCTTTTGAGATTTTTCAAGTGAAGAATAGACAACTTTTTAAGCTGCGGATAACTTCCTCCAAAGCTTATCATCTCTCCCTCATAGGCATTACATAATGAGAGAACAACAAGGTTTCGCAGATTGCCGAGGCATTGTAAGAGGTCCTCGATCGTTGGACAATCCCACACATATAGAAATTTTAGGGATTGAAGATTAATGGCAGCAGCAGTCAAATTTTTGACTTGACCTCCAACTCGAAGCTTTTCAAGATGTTTGGGTAGAAGCTGTGGCTTGAAATCGATCGTTTGTCCCCAAGCACACTTTATGGTTAAGGATTGAAGGGATTTCAAGTGCTGAATTGATTCAAGGAGAGAAAATGAGATGCGGGTTGTGATCATTCCTGCTGATAACTTCTTGAGCTGACGAAGATGTCCTATTATTTTTGCAATGCCTTGTGTAATCTTCACTCCAGTTAGCGTTTGGAGATCTTCAAAGTATTCAATGCCCGCATCAGATAAGTCTACAACCTTGTCTTCAAATGAACTTGCTAAGAGAAAGTGCCTCAATCTCTTCCACTTGTCCAATCTAGTTGGCATTACACTAATCGATGTATCCCTGATGTCTAGCGTCTGTAGCCTCCCAAGTTTCTTCAGATATAGTGGCAACGTCTTAAGCTTTGTCCCTCTCAACCCTAAGTACCTCAAAAGCACAAGATCTTCAACAGCTTTGGGCAAATTTTCAAGGGGCAGGTGTTGCAATTCTAAGACGAGAAGTAATTTGTAAGTGCGATTTGATGTGATAATGTGTACATCGCTTCCTGCAAATCGTAGAAAGGAGAAAATCTTGACTTTGGTGTTACCGCTTCTAGTGCCATCACTATCATGTAGAGAGAGACGATAACCACTCTTACCAAATGAACGTTTTCCAGAGTCCAATAAAGTTGGGAACCTGTCGACGCTATACTGCTGCTGTGCAAATTCCTGCATGACTCGAAGAACCTGACATGTTTTAATCTCTCCATCTAGACCCACTTTTCCTACTTGGACCATTCCCCTCTTGATCAGCTCATACAACTGATAGGTAGCAGTCTCTTCTATGGTTGTTACACCACCCTTATTTTCTATGAAACCCTCAGCTATCCAAAGCCGAATGAGTCGTTTACAAGAAATTTCATACTGAGAGGGGAACAAGGAACAATAAAGGAAGCAAATCTTTAGGACTGGCTGTAGCTCCGCATAGCAGCATGTAATCAAATCTACCTCCTTTAGCATCTGATCAACTGTACTCCATTTTGATTCTGAGCTCTTTTCAGAAAGCATCCCACCAATCAGTGAAATAGCAAGCGGCACACCATCACACACCTCCACAATGTTTGCCACTGAAGATTGCACCGAACCCCAGGAACCTGATGAATCAATATGGAGTAAGGCGCGTTGGCGAAGTAGTTGTAAGGATTGACTGGATGGTAGCTTTTTCAGTTTTAGTCGAAATCCTTCATTAGGAATTTTCACAATCGTTGATATTGGAGTGGTTACAAGAATATTGCCTTTCCAATCAACTGGGAAAGCATCTTTAATTCTTTCCCAATCATTTGGATCCTGTAAGTCATCCAGAAAAAGCAAAAACTGCTTCCTATCCAAAAGCGACCGAATATGCTCTTTCAGTTTTGCAATTGGTAATTCCTTCAAGTTTTTTGGAGTAATAATAGATAGACTATCCAACAAACTTGTAAAAATGTCTTGCAGAATTGTTGCCTCAGATTTTCGTGCGACAGAAACCCATGCGTGGCAATTGAAGGATACCTTCACTCGTTTGTAAACTGCTACTGCAACTGTTGTCTTCCCGATTCCAGCTTCCCCAGTCAAAAAAATAACAGCCCTGTTTCGCTTCTCCTTCATTAAATAATTTTCGATCTTCTGAACTTCATCCTCTCTTCCCAACATGCTTGTGGCTCTTAGGACATCCTGGGCACTATAATATAATTGTTCTATAGTAGTTGCAGGCTCAAGATTGTAGTGCTTTGCTTCTTTTATGAGCTCTGTTTCTTGTTCTATAACATTTTCAGAATACAGCGTCATTAATTTCCATTTTGTGGAAAGCACAAGACTTTCATGCAAGTTACTGATAACGTCACTGGGTCTATGCAGTGCAGCCGGCAGAAACTTTGCCTCTATGTTTGACAATCTGTGCCAAATACTCTCTTCATTCACAAAGAGCGGACGAACTTCTTCTTCAAGAGACATAGACCTGCTTTGTGGATTGTTATTGGGTAGAATTTCTAGAATTGTTGAAGAAATTGTATCTGCAGCTTTACCCAAAAACTTTGCTAGAATATGTCTACATGGGTTTGATGCTGATATCTGATACATGTTGAGAGCATGCAGATGGTAGGCCAGTATTACAATCTCAACTTTCTTAGCGAGACTTTCAACCTTTGAGAACCAATCAATCGCATTTTCACTTTCCACTGTCTTTTCCAGTGGATGGACATAATTTTGCAAATTTTCAAAGCTACTCTTCATTTTATGTAAGAGCTGTGCTCTCTTATTACTGGACTCCAATTTGATGCATTCGTCTACCACTCGAGTAATCACTATTAGATAGGCCATCGTATTAACCTGCTTGTAAATCATCGAGCTTCGATCTGCAGCAAAACACCCGAGTAATATGAATGTTACAATCTTCTTTTGCAAGAAAATGAAGCAATTTGAAGAAAAAAAAAGTGATACTTCATGGATAAACTTGTTACCGAATCAAGAATTATTTTAGCAAAAACAAGTTTATAAATTTCAAAATATATAATTTATTGACAACCAACGTTCACAATCAAGATATATATTAAATGACTTATGATTTTGAAGGATTTGACATCACTGATAAAAAGAATGACAAAGTTATTTCATTGTGGGTGGACTAATTTTAAAATGATCTTCAAGGATTTGACATCACTGATTGAAAGAATGACAATATTGTGGGTGAACTAATTTTAAAATGACTTAGATTTATTTTGAAATAACGGTGAAGTCATAATTATGAAAGTCCAACTCTTCCAGAAAACTGTTCTTACTGGACAGTGCAGAATTTAATGCCTGAACAGGCTCCAAAAAACTGACCATAACTCCTAAGGAACTAATCCAATTTATGTGATTTTAGAAGCAATGAAAAGTTAAGACATAAATCTATAACTTTTATGAAGAATAGTTGATGAAATTTTGATGTGAACTATATATACACACAGAGGGATGAGCAAAAACCGACCCGACTCGAAATTTGCGTTCATTTAGAATTATTAGGGTTTTCGGTCGAATAGAGTCGAATATATTGAATATTTCGGATTCGGATGAACCTGATCCGACTGAATTATAGAACACATAACATTAGTAAAAAAAGGCCTTTCTTTATTTTCTCATTTCCACTCCTCATATGTTTCTCTCTCTTTCACTTTCAAATCCCTAAATCTATCTATTTCTGCCTCAACCGACCGTTAATTGAGCTGCCGACCTCCGCTTGTCGTCTTTGCCGGCATCCTTAAAGAGAGTAAGTGTAAAGTATATTTAACAGAAGCTAGATATAGGTGTAGATACTGAAATTTTTTTGTGTAAAGTATATTTTACTCTTGATTGAATTTGGGTTGCATTACAAAAACTACACTCAGCTATGTATTCTTTTTGGTTCTTAATTGATAGTTACAATTTTTATTCTGATTGAAGGCAAATTATCATCTCTTGAGATTTTCAAATCTTGCTTTTTGAATGTTTTATTATGCTCATTCTGTCTTTATGCAACTATTTTATTTCAAATTCATTAATCATAAATTTACTCGCGCTTGCTTTATTTTCTCTCAAATTTGAAGAGAAATAAAAGTTATTTTTCTTCGCTTTCACTACTCTAATTTTCATTTTCATTTTTATCCAAATAAATACTCTACTCTCAATTTTGCGGATTCAAACAAAAGCAAAATTAAAAAAGGATTAATATTAGACTAGGCTATAAAATCTAACCTGTATTTGGCATTGTGGCACACGCTGTATCCGAGACTTTGAAAAGCTTAACGGTGCTGCATTGGGAGGTCTGTTTTCTTTTTAGCTGCGACGAATACCTTTTTCTACAAATATCGAAATTCACTTATACAAGGCCAGTTCCACTGACTAGTTCCACGTATTTTTCAGCATTTTAGCCCGTTTGAGACGGACGATAAGACCAAAAATAAAAAATTGCGTGTTTTTTTTTGGTCAATTATTTGATGCCATCAATCAAAATCATCTTGCTCTTAATACATATAATAAGTGATAACATACTATTCTCCTATCCCACATCGGTTGGCGAATGAAAACTTTTTCTCGGGAGGAAGAATAGTGATAGCACGCTATTCTCTTATCCCACATCGGCTGCCGAAAAGCTGAAAGTATACCTTATAAAGGTAATGGACACCTTCCCCTATAGACGCGTTTTAAAACCGTGAGGGTTCAGGTTTAAAACGGACAATCGGCTGGCGAACAGTTGAAAGTGGACCTTATAAAGGCCATAGACACATTCCCCTGTAGACGCGTTTTAAAACCGTGAAAGGTCAGGTGCAAAGCAGTGTATCAATAAGAAAATCAACGGCAAGTATTTATTGGTTGGATCCATTAATGGAGTCCACCTACTTCGGGTCAATTCCAAGGTGATATATGATGGCTATGACTAACCATATTTCACACGGCTAAAAGATTGTAAAATCTCATCTCAAACCTTCTCTAATCTATGTAATTATCTCCTTGGTAAAGCTTTCTCCAGCGTGAGAGCTGAATTGATGTGAAAAAGGACATATGAATTAGAAAGGCCTGACTCTCTCCGTGCATGGCTATCTTTGATGACAGTATTTGTATTCTTAGAGTTTGGTCTTCAGGAACTGGACTCTTGCTGCGGTCTAGAGCCACTAACCATCTCTTAATTACCTTCCCCATCTAAGCGCGTAGGAGTTCCAGAAAAGGGCGACCCAGCTTCAAACCGGTTTAAGCCTACTTTGATTGCCTTCTCAAGAAAAGGAACTGCTCTTATGAATACCAGTTCGAGTTTAGATAATTATTACTATTATTTTTAAAATCTATCCTTAGATACCTAAAGCTTCAATTTTTTTTTATTTGAATTTCTCAAACTAAAAATATTTTATATTGAGTCATTTTACTTTTAATTTTAGATATATCAAGTTTATAGATAACAACTTTTTACTGTTTAAAAGTCTCTTTAAAGTTTTTTTTTACTACGAGAAAATAAAATTTTCTTTAGATTGTTTGGCTTTTTAATTTTTTTACGCGTATGCATATGATTTTTCATTATCTACTTATAGTGTCTTAATACTAAATATGAATTTCCAGTATAATTTAAATTCTTTTTGAAGTATAATTAAATAATTTTTATAAGATAAAGATATTCAATCTTATTTGATATTGAACTTTATCCATAGCTAAAGTTATGGGTATATTCAAATTCCATTACTATTTACTCGCAGATGATGGAACAATTTTCCATCATAATATACAATCATACAAAAAGATAAACCGTGTGAACAGCATATTTCGAGAATACTAATGCTATACACCAGTTAAAAATATATAATATCGAGAACAATAAGCAATGTTTTTAAAACCGGATCGGACGTCAACTCTGCCTGCCAACTGAGTCAGGAGTTAACTGATTCGATCAGATTAACTCGGAGTTTTTATCTTTTTTTTTTTTAAATATAATTATTAATAAAAAATTAAAATATAATATATAAAAAATATATTTAAACAACATATTAATTATTAAATATCATTATATTAATAATTTTTTATTTATTTTACTAATATTTTAGTAATAATAGTAAAAAATTAACCACAACAATTGAATTTTTTTTATTAAATATTTGAATTTATAAGAAAAATATAATTTTGAATTTATGAATTTTTTTAATTTTAATTTCAATTGTAAAATTTATTTTTATTCATGTTTATATTCATTTATTTTTCAATATTATGTTATATTTAAATTATTTAGTTATTAAATATCTAAAAAAATATAAAATAAAAATATAGTGAAAACAATTTTACATAATATTCAATTTTATTAAGTTTAATATTAATATAAATTAATTTTATCATCAAATATAAATTTTTAATCGAACAATATTCAATAACTATTAACCCGGATTATAAAAATATATTTTTTAAAAATATAAAATATAATTTAGAATATATTTGATTTTTCCCGGTTCAACCCGGTTCAATCCGATTTTTCACTGTTCATTCCGATTTTTTATATGTTCTGATTTTTACATTGAATCGAACCGATTCTCTGTCCAGTTCGCGGTTCAACCGTCCGGTCCGGTCCGGTTTTCAAACAATCAAAATAAGATCATCTTATCTACATGTGACCAGCATATGAAGAAAAGTCAAAAGTCTATGTGGCTAGGAGCAGCTCTTATGAATACTAGTTCGAGTTTAGATAATTATTACTATTATTTTTTAAAATCTATCCTTAGATACCTAAAGTTTCAAAATTTTTTTATATTGAATTCTCAAACTAAAAATATTTTATATTGAGTCATTTTATTTTTAATTTTAGTCATATTAAGTTTTTGAGTGATAGCAAAGACGAAAATGAGATAAATGCACGGATTAAAATTGTGTGAATTTAAAATTAATTGTACAACAAGCTTTTATAGGCCACCAATTTGAGATTTGAATGGACAATATATCGATAGTACTGTAAATTGAAATTTATTTTTGCGGCATTCCGCTGTATCAACTAATTAAATACATAGTTTAGGATAGGATTATGTGAGTTTTTTATTTTTTAAATGAAAATTTTAATAATTATTCTAATAAATATTGAAAATCTTTTTTTTTTTTATCTCACATAATTTAATGAAAATTTAAAATTTCCATTTAAAAAAAATTATTTTTTAAATTTTTATTTAATTGTCAGTATAATTAAAAATTATTTTTAATAATTAAATCGGAACACTTTCTTTAATTTGCTACTTTTTTTTTTTTAAATATATAGCTAATATATTTCAAAAATATATCACGAAATAAAAAGTGAAATCAACCAATGGAATATTTATTCTTACGGTAAGAAGATTTTAGTGCGCTTAACAACAAATTTTGCAAAAATTGGAGTTAACTGCAATGAAAATCACTAGAATTATGTATTTTTTTTTTTTTTTTTTATAATCGATAAAATTTATTAATGAGTCACAGAAATGATACGAAGAGAACCAGGCACAAGATATAAGAAATTTTATGGTTGGTGAAATATTCCACTTAACTTTTATTAATGTAAAAAAATCTTTATATACCGAGTACAAAAGAATATATTGCCAAAGAAGGGAAAAACTCCTAATATGTAAATAACCAAAGATAGAATTATGCCTACTTCCTAGTTTACAAAGAAACCGAATATAGAAGATATGATACAACAGGATATGATACAGCTGATGGTACTGCTAATATTCTCCCTCAAGTTGAAGCATGTAGATCACGATTGCCGAACTTGCTAAGCAAATGATAAAAACGCTTGTGGCCAAGCGCCTAGGTAAAAAAATCACCAATTTGATCATTGGAACAAACATGATAAGTTCGCAATTTATTTTTGACTAATCGATCATGGATAAAAATGACAGTCAATTTCAACATGCTTTGTGCATTCATGAAAAACAAAATTTGTTGCTACGTGTAATGCTACTTGGTTATCACAAATAAGAGACATGGCAGTTGGAAGGGAAACTTGAAGATCAAGAAGAAAAGCATGGAACCATAGCAACTCATTAGTGGTGTTGAAAATATGGCTCCAAAATTATTTAGAATTGACCCAATGAGAATTGAAAGAATTGTTGGTAGCATACAAAAGAAATAGTTGGGCTACAATATGAATTGAAGAATTGTTGGTAGCATACAAAAGGAATAGTTGGGCTACAATATGAATTGAAAAATTGTTGGTAGCATACAAAAAGAATAGTTGGGCTACAATATGAATTGAAGTGTTTTTGTTGATTTTTTCATCACCAATATGCCTATAAATACCAAGGCATATTTTGTCTCAAAATCATCTCTCATTTTGTGTGTGATATACAGCACTTGAGAATTCCTACACTTAAGAAATTTCTTTAGGAATTTTGTAATACTCTTGTGTTGTATATTGGTGAGATTATTAGGTGTAATTGGAATTTGGATTGAGAGTTAAACACCAACCACTTTGTATTCTCCAAGATTTTATTAGTAAATTGCTTCTCTAGCCTTTGCCCGTGGACGTAGGCATAATCGCCGAACCACGTAAATATTTGTGTCTCATTTATTTCTCATTATTTTGTCGTTATTATTCCCAAATAAATATTCTTTCGCACATCTCAATTCTCAACAAGTGGTATCAGAGCCGAGATTCTTTCTTAGTATGCTCTGTGGTTGCAGTATAAGCTGATCTTCCATATCAGAAAAGATTTTTCCTTGAGCACTGTTCACGTATACGGTAACTAGCATATTTTGATCAAAAAAGTCTGGGATTCGTCATGGCAACGACAAAATTTGATATTGAGAAATTCGACTGTACTATGAGTTTCACTATGTGGCAAGTCAAGATGCGTGCAATCTTCATTCAAAACGGTCTGCATCATGTATTATTGGGTATAAATAAATTACCCACTACTATCGATGAGGCGAAGAAGCAGGAGATGGATGATAAAGTCCTTGCTGCCATTCAGTTATGCTTGTCAAATGAAGTCTTGCGAGAAGTTGTGCAGGAGAAGACTGCTAAAGACTTATGGAACAAGCTTGAGTCTTTGTAAGTTACAAGAAATTTGACCACCAAACTGGTAGCCAAGCACCGACTGTAGACACTCAGTATGGCCGAAAGTACGCCTATCAAGACTCATATTGATGAATTCTCCACTATCCTGATGGATTTAAAAAATATAGAGATATCTTATGAAGATGAAGATCAAGCTCTTATGTTTCTTTGCTCACTTCCTCCATCCTACAAGCACTTTAGAGATACTTTGATTTATAGTCGACAAACTCTAAAGTTAGAGGATGTAAAAGCAGCTTTATTCTCAAAGGAGCTCATTGATAAAGAGCTTGAAACACGTAATGATGGTCCGGCAGAAGGTCTACTTGTTAGAGGAAGGTCTACAGATAGAGGTTATTCGAGCAGTCAAAAACCAAGATCTAGATCCAAATCTTGATACAGGAATCTTATCTGTAATTATTGCAAGAAGAAGGGGCACATAAAGTCAGACTGCTATAAATTAAAAAATAAGCAGCAGACAAAAGATCAGAAAAATGAAGAAAAGCTTATTGAAGCCAGTGTTGTTGAAGAAGGAGCTTGTGATGTTCTCTCAGTAATTGGAGATAGTGCCCAATCCACACAAAGGTGAATTTTGGATTCTGCTTGCACTTTTCACATATGCCACAATAAAAATTGGTTCTCTACCTATGAACCTCTTCAAGGTGGAGTTGTTTTGATGGCCAATGACTACCCTTGTGAGATTGCTAGAATTGGCACAGTCAAAATTAGAATGCATGATGGCGTGGCGAGAACGTTGACAGAAGTTCGACATGTTCCTGACTTAAAGAAAATTCTTATTTCTTTAAGTGCGTTAGAAGATTCTGGTTGTGAATTTACTAGCAAAAATAACGTTTTGAAAGTTCTAAAAGGTGCTCTTATTGTGATGAAGGGTTTGAGACAAACGGGTAGATTATATGTTTTACAAGGATCTGTTGTCACAGGTTCAACTGCCATCACTTCATCTTCTATGTCAGATTCTGATGTCACTAAATTGTGGCATATGAGGCTCGGTCACATGAGTCAAAGAGGTCTGGATCTTTTGAGCAAGAGAGGTCTTTTAAGTGATCAGAGTACAACAAAACTAGATCTCTGTAAGCACTGCATTTTTGGCAAGCAGAAAAGAGTCAGTTTCAGCACTACAGTCCACAAGACTAAAGGTACTTTGGATTATGTTCATTCAGATCTCTGGGGGCCTGCTCGTATTTTTTCTAAAGGTGGCGCTCGTTATATGCTTACTTTCATTGATGACTACTCCAGAAAGGTGTGGGTGTATTTTCTGAAGCACAAAAATGATGTGTTCCCTACCTTCAAGCAGTGGAAGGCTTTGGTTGAAAAGCAAGCAAATAAGAAAATAAAATGTCTTCGCACTGATAATGGGCTGGAGTTCTGCGATAGTGAATTCAATAATTTCTGTAAAGATGAAGGTATCGTTAGACATCTCACAGTTCGTGGGACCCCTTAACAAAATGGTGTTACTGAGCACATGAATAGAACTCTATTGGAAAAAGTTTGTTGTATGCTATCTAATTCAGGCCTATCAAAAGATTTTTGGGCAGAAGCAGCTTCTGCAGCATGTTACTTGGTAAATTGTTCTCCATCTATAGCTATTGATTGTAAGACTCCTGAAGAATTATGGTCTGGAAAACCTGCTGATTACTATGATTTGAGGATATTTGGTTGTCCAGTATATGTTCATGTTAATGATAGTAAATTGGAGACTAGATCTAAAAAGGGCATTTTTATTGGCTATCTTCATGGCATAAAGGGATATAAGGTTTGGCTTTCTGATCCCAAAGCATCTAAAGCTGTAATCAGTAGAGATGTTGTATTTGATGAGTCTGCTATGCTTCACTCAAGAGATAAAAATTCAAGCTCTTCTGACACTGGTGTGAAGAATGTTGAAAAGCCTATAGAAGTTGAGGTGGAGAATTTTTCTTTTGATGATGCTTCTCAGCACGACCAAGTTCAGTTGCCAATTCATATGGAGATCCCACAAGAGGAGCATTCTATTACTACACATAGGCCGAGAAGGGAGAGAAAAGTACCTCAAAGATTGGTTGATACCGATTATATTGCATACGCTTTGGCAGTGGCACAAGAGATTGATGTTGTTGATGAACCTTCCTCATATTCAGAAGCTATTTCTTGTGATGATTCAGCTAAGTGGATAATCGCTATGTAGGAGGAGGTAGAGTCTCTCCATAAGAACAAAACTTGGAATTTAGTCAAGCCGCCAAAAGACAAAAAGATAGTTGGTTGCAAATGGGTCTTCAAGAAGAAAGATGGCATTCCAGGTGTTGAAGATGCAAAGTACAAGGCACGGTTGGTTGCTAAAGGCTATAGTCAGGTATATGGAGTTGACTTTAATGATATATTTTCACCTGTTTTTAAACATAGCTCTATTCGTGTCTTGCTTGCTTTGGTTGCTATGCAAAATTTGGAGTTGGAACAAATGGATATTAAGACTGCCTTCTTACATGGAGAACTTGAGGAGACAATTTACATGCAACAACCTGAGGGTTTCGAGATTGAAGGCAAGGAAGACCATGTTTGTTTGTTGAAGAAATCATTGTATGATTTAAAATAGTCTCCTCGACAGTGGTATAAGCGGTTTGATTCCTTCATGATTATTCACGGCTATTCCAGGAGCCAGTATGATAGCTGTGTTTATTTTAGAAAACTTAAAGATGGCTCATTTGTGTACTTGTTGCTTTATGTTGATGATATACTTATCGCAGCCAAGAATATGTCTGAAATCAAGAAATTGAAGTTAGAATTAAGTGGTGAATTTGAGATGAAAGATTTAGGAGCAGCGAAGAAAATTCTAGGCATGGAAATTCGAAGAGATAGAACTGCTGGAAAACTTTACCTTTCTCAAAAGGCTTTTGTTGAAAAGGTTTTAGAGCGTTTTGGCATGAAAAATGCTAAACCTGTAAGTACTCCGCTTGCTGCTCATTTTAGACTTTCTGCTGCTATTTCACCACAGTCAGATGATGAAGTTAAGTATATGTCGCATGTTCCATACTCTAATGCTGTTGGTAGTCTTATGTATGCTATGGTATGCACTCGTCCTGATATTTCATATGCAGTCAGTGTTGTTAGTAGATATATGTCTAATCCTGGTAAAGATCACTGGCAGGCAGTGAAATGGATTTTGAGATATTTGCGAGGAACCACTAATTCTTGTTTAAAATTTGGAAGGAGTATGGATACTATAATTGGTTATGTTGATTCAGACTATGCAGGTGATCTTGATAGAAGAAGATCCATCACAGGCTATGTATTTACTCTTGGTGATACTACTATTAGTTGGAAAGCTACTTTGCAGTCTACTGTAGCTCTGTCCACTACAGAAGCAGAATACATGGCAGTTCCCGAGGCTATAAAAGAAGCCATTTGGTTAAGAGGTCTGTTTGGAGAGCTCAGTTTGGATAACAAGGTGGTTTTCATTCATTGTGATAGCCAAAGTGCTATTCACTTGACTAAAGATCAAATGTTTCATGAAAGGAAGAAACATATTGATGTAAAGTATCATTTTATTCGTGATATTTTTTCTCAAGGTACTATTTCGGTAAAGAAAATTGGTACTACAGATAATGCCGCTGATATGCTGACAAAGACTCTTCCTATTGCTAAGTTCAAGCACTGCTTGGATTTAATTGGTGTCTGTCAAAATTGAAGATCCCTTCAGGGTGTCGTGAAAAAGGTGGAGAAATATTAAAGGCTTAATTAATTTTGAGCCAAGGTGAAGATTGTTGAAAATATGACTACAAAATTATTTAGAATTGACCCAATGAGAATTGAAAGAATTGTTGGTAGCATACAAAATGAATAGTTGGGCTACAATGTGAATTGAAGTGTTTTTGTTGAATTTTCCATCACCAATATGCCTATAAATACCAATGCATATTTTGTCTCAAAATCATGTCTCATTTTGTGTGTGATATACAACACTTGAGAATTCTTACACTTAAGAAATTTCTTTTGGAATTTTGTAATACTCTTGTGTTGTATATTGGTGAGATTATTGGGTATAATTGGGATTTGGGTTGAGAGTTAAACACAAACCACTTTGTATTCTCCATCCTTTTATTAGTAAATTGCTTCTCTAGCCTTTACCCGTGAACTTAAGTACAATCGCCGAACTACGTAAATATTTGTGTCTCATTTATTTCTCATTATTTTGTCGTTATTATTCCTAAATAAATATTCTTCCGCACATCTCAATTCTCAACAAGTGGCATTTGCCATTGCCCGGTATTCTGCTTCAGCCGAGAAGCGGAAAACTGTGTTTTGTTTTTTTGATTTCCAAAAAACTGGACTATGCCACGCGAACACAACATATCTAGTTGTAAAATGCCTAGTAGTTGGATAACTTGCCCAATCTGAATCACAAAATTTTGTCAAATAAAACTTGTTTTGTGCTGCAAAAAATACCTTGTATCTAAGAATTCAGTATGCTGCATTTAAGTGAGGAATGTGCAGATCTTGCATGAATTGACTTAAAAATTAATAATAGAGCTTCCAATTAGACTGAAATAACATTTGAAATTTGAGATAGACATTGCAATTTTTTTTATTAGGTATGAAATTAAAAATTATTCTATAGTTTAGATATGATTTTGTAATTAACCTTAAAACAAATATGCAATAAAATTAAGAAATAGGTTATATTGCTTTTTTATGCAGTACTAATCACGTCTAATTGCTGGTTATATACGAAAAATAAACCAACTAGCTTAGAGCAGCAGAAGTTAAGAACCACAAAACTTAGTTTTATCACTTTCAAGTTATTAACACATAGGCCTACTAACGTTGAATTATTTCATGTCGTTACATACCACTTTCAAGTTATTAACGCAGAAGCTCACTAATGCTGAATTATTTCAGGTTGTTATATATCACTTTAAAGTTATTAATGCACAATCCCCGAAGATAAATTATTCCTTGATATCAAAATTGTCACATTTTTTGTTTTCACCAAGTCAAGTCTCCTCCTATCAAAAATATAAAATATAAAGCATGTCAAGACTTAAGAATAGTCCTTATTTTAGGAATTTGTTTTTATTGCCAAGACTTAAAAATAAATTAAATAAAAGTCATGGGTACTTTATTATTGGTTTTTTTTTTTGTTATTTTTATTTAAAATTAGAGTTTTGGTGCAACATTAAATAAAATTAGAAAAAAAAAATAGAGTATTAAAAAATGGTCACTAAGTTACCATTTTCTGACGGATAGGACACCCACTTTTTTGCATTAAAAATTGGCGAGATGGGATCCGCCGTACCAGAAAACAATAATGAAGTTGCTGTTTTTTGGCTTATTATATTTTTTAAATGCGTGATGCATATGCACAAAAATATGGAAAAAAAATGAAAATACAAGTGCAAGACTCATTCAAATTTTGTTAGAATAAACTTAGTCTTTTTCATTGAAGAAATTCTGGAAAAATATAGTGCAATTAATTAATTTAGTTGAATTAATTTTCATTTTGAAAAAGATGTATATGCATTTGGTTGATTAATTAATAATTGATAACTACATAAATAATATTTGCAAAGAGACTCATTCAGTCGGCCCAATTCAGCTGGCAGGGCCCAAACACCATCAGCAAAGAGCACAAAGCCCGAGCATGAAGGCAGCGCCATGTCCGATCGGACTGATGTGACAACACGTCCAATCAGCCCACTGACACAAGGCAGCGCCACACCCTTCACCTGCTCCCTGTTGCTTCGCCGCTCACCTACTCTGACTGCCAGTTATCACTCCCCAGGCACTCAAGTGCACCTCTCCTATCTCTTATAAATAGCCCAACAAATAGTGGCACCGGTATCAAATCTTTGAGACTCTCTCTCGAAGTATTCTCTCTCTAGAAAGCTACTAACTTAAGTTTCGGAGTGCTCACGCCTGGTCCGACCGGACATTCTTTCTTGCAGGTCTTAGTTATCCGACCGGCTCTCCTTTTATATCATTTGAAACTTCCAATTAGCTCTTTCTCTCTTCTAGATAAAGACATCCTACGTCTTATCATTTGGTACTTTCATTGGGAGCTATAGCAAGTTCAAGATCAAACGAACATGCATCTTCTGGAGAGCATAATCGCAATGGCAGTAGCAGGGCAGGTCTAGGCCCTCAGGGAGAAGAGAGAGATCTCCCAGGTCCCCAGCCAGGGGAAATCTTCTTCCAGAATTTAATGATGCCATTCTACGGTAATTAGAAAATACTCATATCACAGTCAAGGACATGCGTGCCCTTCTTAGTGACTTCACTAAGAGCATCGTCCAAACGATTAAGAAGGGCAAGATGCCCAGAACTTCTGAAAGAGACTATAAAGACTACTTCATGGACGAATACTTCAGAAGGAGGAGAAACAAGGGAATCTCCATCAACGAGCCACGGGCTCATGACAGTGGAAGAGGCATCATCAGGACCCCAGGAAGGTATGACAAGGGGAAAGGGACGATGTCCTCAAACAGAGACTCCACTTACTTCCCAGCAGATCTCCCACCCCGTCCATCGGAGACGACTTGTCCTTTATGTGCACGCCCAATCGCAACCACTCCAGAAGGCCAAAAAATGAGTCCATCTCGATGGCCATGAGCAAGGAGGACAGGTGGTTAAAGCAAAAACTCAGGCAGTTTGGCTTGACGAGCTCCAAAAAAGCTATGTTTGAAGGGGACACCTGCAAAAACACCGCGTCTCCATTCTGCAGGGAGATTATAGAGTTCGAGTTGCCTCCCAAATGGAGAGATGTGGCGATGGACAAATATACAGGTAAAACTGATCCCACAACTCATTTGGCTGAGTAATTGACTAAAGTGCAGATGTACACCTATGATGAAAGAATCGCCTGCCGAGTCTTCCCCACCACCCTAGGAGGAGACGCTCTGAATTGGTTCCACGACCTGCCTCACACTACCAGAAATAGCAGATTTCGCGACGGAAATTTAGCGACAGAACAATTTCCGTCGCTAATTAGCGACGGAAAGAACATTCCGTCGCTAATTAGAGTCGAAATTGTTTTTCCGTCGCTAATTAGCGACGAAAAGTACATTCCGTCGCTAATTAGGGACGGTAAAAAAATTTCGTCGCTAAAAATGGCGGGAATAATTTTCCTCCAGTTTTAACGACCGAAATTACAACGAAAATTAAAATCCGTCGCTAATTTTAGCGACGGAATTTAAATTTCCGTCGCTAAAATTATAGAAAAAATAATTTCTTTTATTAGCGACAGAAACTAAATTCCGTCGCTAAAATTAGCGACAGAATTTAAATTTCCGTCGCTAAAATTATTAAAAAAAATAGTCGCTAATTTTAGCGACGGAAATTAAAATCCGTCGCTAAAATTAGAGACGGAATTTAAATTTCAGTCACTAAAATTATAAAAAAAAAATTATTTCTTTTATTAGCGACTGAAAATTAAATCCGTCGCTAAAATTAACGACGGATTTTATATTTTCGTCGCTAAATTTATTAAAAAAAATAATTTCTTTTATTAGCGACGGAAATTAAAATCCGTCGCTAAAAATTTCCTATAAATTCTAACTTTTCTCTCTCTCTCCTTCCCCTCTCTCCTCCCTCCCCTCTCTCTCCCGATCCCCCCTCCTCTGCGCCTCTGCCCACCGCCGTCCTCCTCCGGCGTGCCCCCTGTCCGCCAATCTCCCCTCCCCCTCCCCTCCCGGCGCCGATCTCCCCCCCACCCTCCCCTCCGGCGGCGGTTTCCCCTCTCCCTCTCCTTCCCTTTCTCCCCCGCTCCCTTCCCCCGTTTTCCCTGCCCCTCTGCCCCCGATCTCCCTCGCCGGCGAGCTGCGGTCGGTGCTGCGGCCGGTGACGCGTGGATCTCCGCCTCGCCCTGCCGTTCCGTCGCCGATTCTGCCTCCGATGGTCTCCTCCTCTGTTGATCGGTTTTGGGTAAGTTGGTTTTTTTTTCTAGTATTTTATTAATTATAAATTTAATTAATAATAATAATAATATTATTATTATTATTAATATTTAATGGGTAGGTTAAATATAATAATTATGAGTATTATTAAATATTTATCTTAATTATTATTATGAGTATTATAATTTTTATTAAGTATTTGTGTTAATTATTATTATTATGTAATGGAAAGGTTAATTAGTATTATTAATAGATTTGGTGGGTTGTGTGGACTTTATGCACAAGATTTTATGAAAGCTTTGTTTATTGTAACCCTGTTTTGAGTCTAATTCAACGTCGTCTATAATTGGAAGATGCTGTGCTGTGGAATATGAAAGGCGAAAAGAAATGGCTGCTGCTGCTTTGGCATATAAATGCATGGAAGTTGCACATTGGAGGGTAGTTTACTGTAAAAATTCCAGCTTAAGCTGAGATCGAAATGAGTTGCAAGCATGTTTACAAACTTTTTCTCAAGGTATTAAAATGATTGCCATCATACATGTATGTGATTATGGGGGCTCATCTCTAGTACTATTGGTCCTAAATTTATTTTTTTATTGCTTTCTCAAGATCAGTGGAGTTACCTTTTTTTATCAGGCTTTCAATTTAAAATGTGCTTCATCAAGTTTACTCCTTAATTCTTGCCCAATTTTTCAATTAAAACTTGAGCTGATATGCCGTCAACACCCTCACCCCAACTTTTTCATTGTATAATCAAATGTGCTTCTAATGGAAATAGTATACAAAACATTCCTTTTATTTAATAATATATTTGCTTATTATGGCTCATGATTTTGAAATAACAGTGAGTGATAGTAAAAATTTCTATCTATATTATTTAGTGTAAGCTCATTTTATTCTTGGATGTTCATTTTTATGTTTTTTCTGCTAACTAAATCTATGAATTCTTATATGAGATAATTGTTTGTGATGGGTACTTGCACACAAAAAAGAATGCAGGTTAGAATGTCAGCTGTGTGACAATTTCCATTAGAAGCACATTTGATTATTATTATTTTTTTTTCATTTGTAAAAATTCCCGACGGAAATTCAATTTTCGTCGGCAAATTTCCCGATGGAAAATGAATTTTCTTCGGAAATTCCCAACGAAAAAGCATTTTTCGTCGGGAAATTTGCTGACGGAAATTGAATTTCAGTCGGGAATTCCCGACGAAAAAGCATTTTTCGTCGGTAAATTTCCCGACGGAAATTCAATTTTCGTCGGGAATTTTTTCGATGGAATAAATTCCGTCGGGAATTTTGCCTATAACTTATATGCCGACGGAATGAATTTTCGTCGGCAATTTCGTTTCCCGACGGAAATTCCTTATTTTTCGTCGGGAATTTTCGTCGGGAAATGCTTTTTTTCTTGTAGTATCAGGAATCAATCACCTTCTTCAGATAACTCAAAGAGCTGTTCACCACACGGTTTATTGTGCAGACACGAGCACCGAAGTCGGTGAGTGACTTATGCAATCTCTACCAGAGAATCGATGAAAGTCTTAGAGACTATATCGACAGATTCAAAGCCACGATGTCTGAGGTGAGGAATGTGAGCGTGGAAATGGCATGATCACCTTGGCCGAGGGCATCCTTGATCGCCCACTATTCGAGTCAATAACAACAAGACCCCCGGTCAGCTTTTTCAATCTGATGGAAAGGGCCAGACAGCACATCCAACTGAATGATGCCCTGAGGTCCAGCAGGGGAAGAAGGACTAACGTCATGGACAGACTGCAGCATCCAGACGAACGGTCGTTCAATAGCACTCCCGTATCCAAGCGGATAGCAAGGAGTCCGGATAGAACCTCTACTTCAAGAAATCTGGGCAAGAGAAAGGAGGCCGGACAGGGAAGATCCGATCGGTCAGATAACCAGCCGGCCCGAACCTTTACTCCGCTTAACACCAACCCAGCCCGAGTGCTGATGTGGATTAAGGAGAAACACAGGAAAGTCAATTGGCCCAAGAAACTGTCCAATCGGAACAAAAGCGAGAGAGACCAAAGCAAATACTGCGAGTTTCACAGAGACGTCAGTCACACCACTGACGAGTGTTACTCGCTGAAAAAGGAGATTGAGCGGCTTATACAAAGGGGGTCCCTCAAAAAATTTGTAGGTCAGGCCAGAGGGGAAAGTCCCTGCAGACAGTCGAACCTCAGGAAGGATGACTTTGGCTTGAACGATGACGGCGAGCGCAAAAATCCAAGGAATACAGACTCGCGCAGACCATATGCCGGGGTCATGAACATAATCACTGGAGGATCATCTTACGGGGAGGATCTGACCAGAAAGAAGAAGGGGAAAGGCATGTATCTCTCTCACCCAGCGGAACAGCTCCCTTCGGTCACCATGTGCAGTGATGATGCACGAGATGTGATGCTTCCTCACGAGGACGCTCTCATTGTCAGGGCTCAAATTAACAACTTTGATGTTAAAAGAATCCTGGTGGACAACGGCAGCGCTGTGAACGTGCTCACCCTCCAAGCCTACAAAGCCATGGGACTGCCGATCGAAGAGTTAAAGGCGAACACCACCCCGTTGATCGGGCTTGGCAACTCTACAGTCCCGGTAGTAGGATCCGTCAAGCTTTTCGTCGAGTTTGGCCAAGAGGCACTTGCCCATGCCTGCAAGGTAACTTTTATGGTAATTAATATAATTTTTGCTTATAACGCCATTTTTGGTAGGCCCCTTGTAGACACCGGATCCTGAGGCAGCCCAGACCGAAGTTACCCAATGATAAAAATGATGCCTGTTCACGGGCAGGAGACAGATAGAAGTGATGGTTTCCTCGAAAAATATGTTTTCGGTTTTTATTTAAAAAAAAAAAGAAGAAGAAAAAAAAAGATTTAGTGGGCCGTTTCCTGGGGGCCTGGGTAGTGAGGCCCATCTCACTAAGTGAGATGGCAGCCTTACTAACGTGAAGCCCATCTCACTAACGTGAGATTAGGCCTCACGTTAGTGAGGCCCATCTCACAGGTGAGATGAAAGTCTCACCTGCCTCTCCCCTCAATGTCCCTTCTTTCGATTTTTCAGCGGGAGTTGGTTTTGAAGGCATGGGTTGCATGTTTGAGATAAGAAGGAAAGAGAGACGAAAATGAGAAAAAAACATAATTGGAGGGGAGCAAAAGAAAAACGAAAGGAGAAACACAGAAGGGGAGGGAGCAAGAACGAAAAACAAAGAGACAACACAGAGAGTAAAAAGCTGAAAAAGGAAGAAAGAAGAGGAAAACATTCTGAGATTGTTTTGAGAGCAAACAAAAAGAAGTAAGGAGTTTCTAACATTGAAAATCCATCATTTTTGGTGTTGGTTTTTTCTAAAACGTATTTTCCATTGGAGTTTTCTAGTATCTGTTTTTAACTTCCATCCCAAGAAAAGCAAGAGGAAATCAGAAACCTCATCATTTGCCGATCAAAGATCATTCTGAGGGTAAATACTGAGATCCTTTCTTCTTTTTCCTTTCTTCTTTTTCTTTTCTTTCCTTTTCCTTCTTCTTCCTCTTTCTCGTCTGTTTCAACCTGTCATTTTCTTCTCTTTGTACATATTGTATATATATTTGTTGTTTGATGTTTAATTCTTTTTATCTTTTTATGGCATGTATATCGTTGTTATGATTAAATGAATGTGTATATTGTTTCGTAATGCATATTTGATCACGTGATTATGTGTTCGTTGGTCTGTTGAACCTCCTCTGTTTACCTCTATTTTTCCGTTTCTTTGAGTCAGTGATTTTGTTTTGCTTGAATTTTGGTTTCCGATCGGATTTTACCTTTGTTCTTGCTTGTATTGTGTGTTCCGATCGGATTTCATGCTCCCCGATTGGATTGCGTCGTCATTTTCTCGTTCCCGATCGATTGCGGCAGAGAAAAGCTCAATTCCCGATTGGACCGCACGACTCGTGAAGCACATTCACGAGTCATGAATGAACTTCACGAGTCGTGAAGAGCATTCACGAGTCGCGAATGCATTTAGCTTTCCCCCTTTTCACATCTTTACTTTTGCACTTTCACATTTCATTTCCATTTTCAATTTCCCTTACTTTGGCCGCTCTTTGTCTTTTAGTCTAGCTAATCACATGATGCCTTAATTCATCTTACTTTAATTTTCATTCCTTATTCTTGTTTTGTCCTCATTTGTTTTATTATTTTATTTTATTTCAATTTACTATTATTTTTTATCTAGCCTAATTATATTTATCATTTCATATTAATAGGTTTTAAATGTTATTATTAATATTATTTTATTATCATATCTCCTAGTATTGTTGTCATCTTTCTTATTGTTATTTGATTAATTTATTAATCACTTTCATTAGTTATTTCATTAAGTTAATTTTAGTTAATTAATTAATTAATTTATTATATTAATTATTTAATTTACTTTACTAACACTTCGTTTATTTATTTTATGGCTTAAATGCTTGTATGATTGTGCGAGTTACACGCGTGCTCGAATCGAGGATTAGGAAATCAAAGACCGTCCAATTTTAGGGTTTGCATTTGTTAATTTTTGTATTATATTATTTTTATTTTGTATGTAAAATATATGTTTTAATTATCCGCGTTATAGAAAATCACGTTTTTTAATAATTAATAATTTGAGATTTTTATTAATAAATTAGACTAATGTCCTATTTTAACCAATAAAATTACACTTTCAAATGGAGAACTAGTTTTCATAAAATGGGATCACTCATCCTGATTTTTTCCAATCAATATCTTAAAAATAGTTCTCCAATTTTTCTAATAAATAAAAAAGGAACCAATGTTCCTAAAATTTAATGAATAACCCGATTTATGTATGTTGCATTTTAATTTCCTTTATGTGTTTATTTATTTATTTTATTTATTTACTTATTTATTTGGGGGATTGTTCTGTCCCATTTCTTTTTATTTATTATTTATTTTGGAGAATTGTTCTGTCCCATTTTTATTTTTGTAATTTATTTACTGTTTTATTTATCGCTTTCCTATGTGAATGAATACGCTTTAATTTAATGCATATTCGCGTGAGATGAGAGATGGAATTTTGATTTCTTCAAAACTCATTTATTAACTTAAGTCATTAATAAGAGTAAAGTTCCGAACACCATCTCTGGTTTAGACCAATAGAGGTTAGAGACCTTTCTCAGTTTCTTGTAAACTGGGTGGCGACTCCAAAATACCTCAAAGGTGTCTAAAGGCGTTATGGGTCTAGATCATCCTTTTCAATGTTCAATTGGAAAGGAGGCATCCAAGATGACTCATGATGCCCAAGATCAAAAAGACGCGAACCAATCCCTCGAATCCTAAAAGCGGGTTCAAAGAGGGCCTTGCTGGTTTCGGTGCGCGTCACAGTGGCATCTCCACTGGGGAACGTGATCGAAACTTCGCTTCAAAAGCGACTTAAGTTAAAATTATAATTGAGTTATTAAGAATAAAAAATTCCATTTTTAATCAAAATTGCATTACATAAATTAGAGCCTTAGAATTATGTTAGCTAGTCCCTTATTTATCCCGGTGCGTTCCTAAAGCACGACTCTACTTTCACTCATTGTAGGGAAGTGCTCGGAATAATCACCAGCCCAAGCCTTATACCATCAAATGGTATATCAAATGGAGACCCGATTGGTCGCTATGCTCGTGATGAGCTAGACCCATTGGCAGGAACCATGCTTAGGTAGCCCTAAAATAACACCACCTTGGACCATAGCCCATGTAGTGGCAATAGATACTTCCAGTAGGTAATATGCTCCGTAATACTGTGCTTACTATATGGGCCCTTAAATATCAAACCAATTTAGGCATATTAATTGGGCACTCATCAAAGGCTTTTATGCCCCGGTGGGCTCGTTTTAGTCTGTTTAAAAGGTTCAGATATATAAAGGCCAAAACCCATGCGCCTGTGCTTTAAATTGAGAGTTGTCATGCTGTCGGTTTTTCACCGTACACTATACGTGTCCAATGGGTTCCCTGTTAACCCTTGGATAAAGCCCACCTAGGAAAGAGACCGCACGACCCCGTGTGTGAGAGAAATAAGGTTGGAAGGATCTATCTGCTTGCATGTGGTTGTGAATGTTGCATAGCATGCTCATACATCACGTGCCATTCATGCACATTAATAAAATAAAATTATTAAAAATAAAATAAAAGAACATACATTTCATTTTGTATGTGTATATCCTTTTTCACATGTACATATCATCTTGCATATAATTTCTTCCATGCATCACATTATATCATTGTAATCTTTTACTCATCGAGGAGCATCTGCATAACACGACCATGCATTGCATTTCAATCATGCATCATTCTAACAATATGAGCTTTTCAGCCATCATAGATTCATCCAAGTGGACTAGAGGTTCTAACGATCGACTAGTGAGGACAGACCCGCCATTTGGATTGCTAGAATTAGTGCCTGTTTGGGATTCTGAGTCACTCTCAATAACTGGTGAATCATCCTTGATGGTAGAAGAGACCGGAGCTCTAACCACTCAAGACCTTACCAAG
This sequence comes from Excoecaria cochinchinensis, assembly GCA_947683425.1. Classification (NCBI taxonomy): domain Eukaryota; kingdom Viridiplantae; phylum Streptophyta; class Magnoliopsida; order Malpighiales; family Euphorbiaceae; genus Excoecaria; species Excoecaria cochinchinensis. The sequence goes on from CANTUQ010000050.1 coordinate 11,992,979, forward strand.
AGACTGAAAGATTTCGAGCGAAGGATGTTAGAAATGATGGGCGCTATGGCCGAGAGGATTGCTCCTCCTCCTGCCCCACAAGCACCTATTGCTCCACAAACACCTTTGCTAGCAAAAATGAGAAGAAGACTATGTTTTAGATGCTTTGTTCTTCTATTCTAAGAACTTCTTAAGACAGTCTTTGCAATTTCAATATGATGAACAAATTTTCTTATTTGTATAGCGTTTCGGATGATTTCATTTCTCATGATCACGATGCATTCATTTTTTGATATTAATTCAATTAATACTACTGTATTTAATCTCGAAACTTTGAAAAATCCAAAGAAAATCCTAATAGCATATGATATAACCCCTGGAGAGAGAAAAATTCTGAGAGCTAAAAATAAAAAGAGAAAAAAGTGATAAAAGAAAAACTAGTTGCAATTAGGAGATTTGATGGAAACTCACTAAGAGCACTAGAACCTTTTTGATTACCCGTCAAAGCGATCCCTGGATAAGACGGAACCTAGAAAATGATTTAGGCAACCACTTCTTTGCATAGCTCTCTAAATGACTATTTTCTACCCTTATTCTGCAATCGCTTGCAAGCCGTTGAGCCTTTATGGAGGTATGCTAAATGCGTGCCAATTTCGTTGTTACACATGTTGAAACTACCCTTCACCTAAAATGATTTTTATCTCCCCTTAGAAAAATGGCCGCTCTAGTAAGAACGGATGTACTTCATTGATAATCTTTTGGGCTATCAAAGCTCGCCCTGGTAAGGATGAGTTTACACTTTGGAAAGAGAGTTTTAGTCATGTGCAAAGACATTGAGCTCGCAAAAAAAAAAAGGAAAAAAAATAATAAAGGAAAAAGAAAAAGAAAAAAAGAAAAAGAAGAAGAAGAAGAAGAAAAGAAAATAAAAGAAAATAAAGCTCAAGATAGTAACCGCTTGACAAGTGTTGACGATTACCTTCTTTTAATTGTTATTCTGATCTTGATGAACTAAAATGTTACCGAGCCCCAATTCAAGAGTACCTTTTCATATGCAACTGAGCTGAGAACGGTTCACTAATCAGTCGAGTAAGTATCGTGGCCATTTTTTTCTCTAGCGACCTGATCCTTCTTTGACAGCCATCTACCTAAGCCTAACATTACAACCAAAATAAGACCTCTTGATTCTTGGTTCAATCTTATCCAATTAGCGGAGATGACCTTATAATAAGGTTTGGTACGTAAGAAGAGGCATATGGTGTTTCTTGAGCTTCAAGCGAGGAGCCACGAGTGCATTCATGCATTCGAGTTAAGTCTCGTTCCCAACGTTGCATCTAGAATCCGCGTTCAAAGGAAAAAGTTAAGAGCTGAGAGAAAATATTCTAACCCGAGAGGGCTGATGGCTAACAGGAGTTTGATGCTTTCAGAATCTATTCCGAGATTAGATGAGGTCTCATATTTTTTGAGTTAATGCCAAATAGTGATCATGTGTTATGAAATCCAGTTGAAATATATACATTTATGCAATGATATATTGATGTGACCAGATCATCTTGCACACTCAAAGTTGTCTGGCTCCGGCGTAGAACCTGCACATTGGTACTATCTTCCCTCCAGTGCTCCGTCCACTCAAGCATTTCAGTCAACTCGTCCTGTTAAAAAAATGGCCGTTAGAGATGAAAATCGTAATTGGCGCTCTAAGCAAAAGTTAGGCCAAAGAGTAGGGTGAAAACCCGGGAACAGGTAGTTTGTCCTATAAAAAATAAAATGAATAAAAGCCGCTGGAATGGGTTGGGTCCATTCCAGGCAAAAATAAGGCACAGTGTTATATGAGAATCCGAAAGGACGCATTTCCCGCTAAGAAAAACTAGTGTGAAAATCCACAAGGGACGCACTACCTTAAAATAATGACTACAGGTATCAGACGAGAACCTCGAATCCCCAAAGGCACGAAATTCAAAAGCAATTCCAGAGGGCACCGATCCTGCTGCAATTTGTGACCAACCGGCTGTCACATCCAAATCCACTGAGATGAATTCTTATCCTGCATTCCTGCATGACTCATCCATTCCACTTGCATGCTCACCAATTTTTTTTTCTGCATATTCGACATTCCTATTTTGCAGTAAGAAAGATTCGATGCGGACACTGACGAAAGCCGAGTGATGACATCAGTCAAAATATCAACCCAAGACCTCTCAGGGGGCACATTCAACCCAAGACCTCTCAGGGGGCAGTCAACCCTTGACCTCTCAGGGGGCACATTCAACCCAAGACCTCTCAGGAGGCAATCAACCAAAAACCTCTCAGGGGGCAGTCAACCAAAGACCTCTCAGGGGGCAATCAACCCAAGACCTCTCAGGGGGCACATTCAACCCAAGACCTCTCAGGGGACAGTCAACCAAAGACCTCTCAGGGGGCGATCAACCCAAGACCTCTCAGGGGGCAGTTCAACCCAAGACCTCTCAAGGGGCAAGTCAACCCAAGACCTCTCAGGGGGCAGTCAACCAAAGACCTCTCAGGGGGCGATCTACCCAAGACCTCTCAGGGGGCAGTTCAATCCAAGACCTCTCAGGGGGCAGTCAACCAAAGACCTCTCAGGGGGCGATCAACCCAAGACCTCTCAGGGGGCAGTTCAACCCAAGACCACCTCTCAGGGGGCAAGTCAACCAAAGACCTCTCAGGGGGCAAGTCAACCAAAGACCTCCCAGGGGGCAATCAACCAAAGGGCTCATAGACAGCACCACTTTAGAAGGGTTAGCACGATGACGACACTACCACTCCACGGAGAGTTTGCACGATCACAGCACTACCGCATCAACAAAGCATAACATGTCGACAACATGATGACAATCACCACAACAGCATCACCCAGTTCAAGAAGACAGCTGCCTCAAGTACGTGTCTCTTGTCTTTTTCTTTGAGTTTTGGCTCACCTAGGCACTTATGCTCTACGTTCTCCAAAACTGGAGGCAACTGTAGACACCGAGTCCTGAGGCAGCCCAGACCGAAGTTACCCAATGATAAAAATGATGTCTGTTCACGAGCAGAAGACAGATGGAAGTGATGGTTTCCTCGAAAAATATGTTTTCGATTTTTATTTAAAAAAAAAAAGAAGAAGAAAAAAAAGATTTAGTGGGCTGTTTCCTGGGGGCCTGTGTAGTAAGGCCCATCTCACTAAGTGAGATGGCAACCTCACTAACGTGAAGCCCATCTCATTAACGTGAGAACGTGAGGCCCATCTCACAGGTGAGATGAAAGTCTCACCTACCTCTCCCCTCAACGTCCCTTCTTTCTGGTTTTTCAGCGGGAGTTGGTTTTGAAGGCATGGGTTGCATGTCTGAGATAAGAAGGAAAGAGAGAAGAAAATGAAAAAAAAAACATGATTGGAGGGGAGAAAAAGAAAAACAAAAGGAGAAACACAGAAGGGGAGGGAGCAAGAACGAAAAACAAAGAGAGAACACAGAAAGTAAAAAGCTGAAAAAGGAAGAGAGAAGAGGAAAACATTCTGAGATTGTTTTGAGAGCAAACAAAAAGAAGAAAGGAGTTTCTGACATTGAAAATCCATCATTTTTTGTGTTGGTTTTTTCTAAAATGTATTTTCCATTGGAGTTTTCTAGTATCTGTTTTTAACTTCCATCCCAAGAAAAGCAAGAGGAAATCAGAAACCTCATCATTTGCAGATCAAAGATCATTCTGAGGGTAAATACTGGGATCCTTTCTTCTTTTTCCTTTCTTTCCTTTTCCTTCTTCTTCCTCTTTCTCGTCTATTTCAACCTGTCATTTTCTTCTCTTTGTACATATTGTATATATATTTGTTGTTTGATGTTTCTTTTTATCTTTTTATGGCATGTATATCATTGTTATGATTAAATGAATGTGTATATTGCTTCGTAATGCATATTTGATCACGTGATTATGTGTTCGTTGGTCTGTTGAACCTCCTCTGTTTACCTCTGTTTTTTCGTTTCTTTGAGTCAGTGATTTTGTTTTGCTTGAATTTTGGTTTCCGATCGGATTTTACCTTTGTTCTTGCTTGTATCGTGTGTTCCGATCGGATTTCATGCTCCCCGATCGAATTGCGTCGTCATTTTCCCGCTCCTGATCGGACGCGGCAGAGAAAAGCTCAATTCCCGATTGGACCGCACGACTCGTGAAGCACATTCACGACTCGTGAAGCACATTCACGAGTCGTGAAGAGCATTCACGAGTCGCGAATGAACTTCACAACTTGTGAAGAGCATTCACGAGTCGTGAATACATTTAAGTTTCCCCCTTTTCACATCTTTACTTTTCCACTTTTACATTTCATTTCCATTTTCAATTTCCCTTACTTTTGCCACTCTTTGTCTTTTAGTCTAGCTAGGGGTGGGCATCGGTCGGGTTTGGGCAACCCGAACAGAACTCGATTAACCCGAACCCCGAATTTTTACTAAAATTGCTACCCGAACCGACCCTAAGTTATACTAGGGTCCCGAACTGAACCGTCTTATGAAACCAAAAATTCAATAATCTGCAAAAAATTAACCCCAAATCCCAGATCTCAACCATAGAAGAACAAATTGAAACCTAAATTAAAGCTAAAAACGAGAAGAACGAAGAGTAGAAAGTAAAACTCAAATACATTCAACACAAATCAAACATAAATATTTTTAAGAAACTCAAATCACAGATCTGAAATCATACAAATTCAAAGTTAATCACAAATACAAATGGAGACCAACGGAGGAGAAGACGACTTGGTGGGTGGATGCAGGAGATCGATGGTGATTGATTTTGTAGGAGATCGACAACGACAAGAGATCGATGCTTTGCAATAGGAAAGGACAAGGAGAGGCAAAGAAATGTTCTTCATTTTGCTGCAACAGAAAAGAATTAGGAGAGGCAAACAGATGGTATAAGAAAAAGAAAGGGAAATAGGGAAGGGCTCTGGAATAGGAAAGGAAAATAATAATGGTGAAACGAAAAGGAAAAGAAGGTTAAAAACATGAGTAGCCGAGGAAAAGGAACAAAGAGGAAAATGTTAAGAAAATGAGTGGTCCAGGAAAAAGAACAAAAAACATGTTAAGAAAATGAGTGGCCCAGGAAAAAGAACAAAAAATAGTAAAAAGTGGAGAGGCAAGGATTTGAACTTCGGTAAATAGAGTGTAAAGTCTATTACCTACACCACTGGGCCAAAACTTTGAAACTTATTTAAAGCCTCACATATAATATATAAAGGTTCGGTCGGGTTCGGGTTAAGCAAGGTTTCACCCGAACCGACCCGAACCCGAAATTTCAATATTTTTAACACCCGAACCGACCCGAACTATCCAAATAATCCTACCCGAACGCTAGTTCGGTTCGGGCTATTCAGGTTGTTCGGTTCGGTTCGAGTTTTGCCCACCCCTAAGTCTAGCTAATCACGTTATGCCTTAATTCATCTTACTTTAATTTTCATTCCTTATTCTTGTTTTGTCCTCATTTGTTTTATTATTTTATTTTATTTCAATTTACTATTATTTTTTATCTAGCCTAATTATATTTATCATTTCATATTAATAGGGTTTAAATGTTATTATTAATATTATTTTATTATCATATCTCTTAGTATTGTTGTCATCTTTCTTATTGTTATTTGATTAATTTATTAATCACTTTAATTAGTTATTTTATTAAGTTAATTTTAGTTAATTAATTAATTTATTTGCTATATCAATTATTTAATTTACTTTACTAACACTTCCTTTATTTGTTTTATGGCTTAAATGCTTGTATGATTGTGCGAGTTACATGCGTGCTCGGATCGAGGATTAGGAAATAAAAAACCGTCCAATTTTAGGGTTTGCATTTGTTAATTTTTGTATTATATTATTTTTATTTTGTACGTAAAATATATATTTTAGTTATCCGCGTTATAGAAAATCACGTTTTTTAATAATTAATAATTTGAGATTTTTATTAATAAATTGGACCAATGTCCTATTTTAACCAATAAAATTACACTTTTAAATGGAGAACTAGTTTTCATAAAATGGGATCACTCATCCTGATTTTTTCCAATCAATATCCTAAAAATAGTTCTCCAATTTTTCTAATAAATAAAAAGGAACCAATATTCCTAAAATTTAATGAATAACCCGATTTATGTATGTTGCATTTTAATTCCCTTTATGTGTTTATTTATTTATTTTATTTATTTACTTATTTATTTGGGGGATTGTTCTGTCCTATTTCTTTTTATTTATTATTTATTTTAGGAGATTGTTCTGTCCCATTTTTATTTTTGTAATTTATTTACTGCTTTATTTATCGCTTTCCTATGTGAATGAATACGTTTTAATTTAATACATAATCGCGTGAGATGAGAGATGGAATTTTGATTTCTTAAAAACTCATTTATTAACTTAAGTCATTAATAAGAGTGAAGTTCCGGACACCATCTCTGTTTTAGACCAATAGAAGTTAGAGACCTTTCCCAGTTTCTTGTAAACTGGGTGGCGACTCCGAAATACCTCAAAGGTGCCTAAAGGCGTTATGGGTCTAGATCCTCCTTTCCAATGTTCTATTGGAAAGGAGGCATCCAAGATGACTCATGATGCCCAAGATCAAAAAGACGCAAACCAATCTCTCGAATCCTAAAAGCGGGTTCAAAGAGGGTCTTACTGGTTCCGGCGCGCGTCACACCCCTACTCTCTCAAACCAGAGCTATCACGAGCATACGATACATGGTGATGAAAATCCCAACTAGCGGCGGTGTTGCTATTCTAAGGGGCGACCAGAAGGTATCCCGCGAGGCGTATGTCACCATGATCAGGCAGCAGAGAGACTCGTCCACTAAGGAGCAAAACCTTGAGGGTTAGAGAGCAATGCCCGAAGGTGACTCAAAGATGATGAGCTTTCTCTTCAGTCGGCTGGTGAAGAAGTACTCCGTCCCATCACTCCTACCCGAAATGTAGAAGAAGTGGGTGAAGAGATCCAGAGTCGGAGCCACTCCCTCTATCTTGCAGAGAATTTTGAAGCAGGCCACCGACCTCCACTCGTTTGGATGCAGTTGGTTTGGGGCAATCCCATAACCTTCCAATACTGCCATTTCAAATGCACCAAATTGGAGCCTCAATCCTGCATCCAAGCTCCAAAGATGGCAGATGAACCACTCATTATACTCCTTCCCAAAAGGCCCATTCGTCATTGTCATGGATTCGGGGTAGGGCATCACAAACACGTCGTCAGGAAGGCCATATCGAGAAGAAATCTCAGATACTTCCCGAGGGCCCAATCTTAAAAAATGCTCAGCCGCTGGTTTATCCCTATACTCCTCCATGAAGCTCCTGTCTATTGACTGCCCACTGTTGGAAGCCATTTTCAACACAAGCTCCTAGTCTCTAATGGGGTGAACTAAGATGAATGCAGAGGCGCGATAGAATGAAAGAGAAGAAAATTCAAAGGTAGGTGAGAAGGGATTACTTACTTGATTGTAGGTACTTTGGAAAATTTCAGGGAATAGAGGGCAAAAAAATCACCAGAATGCGAAAGATGAAGGAAACGAGAAGAAATTTCGACAGAGTTTCTCTAAAGATTGCAGAAAAGTGAGGAAAAAATGCCCAGAAGTAACCTTTTTATAGGCAAAAGCTTCTCGGAGATGCCAAACGTCTCACTACAGGATGCTTGCCAAGTGTCCTAAAAGTATCGTTGCTGTACGAAGAATGAAGCGTCACCCTCGGTGCATGCACAACATTAAATGAGACAACTATCAGAACAAGCGCGTCTCTTCAGATGAGTGCCTTTCAAAATTCAAAAATCCCTCCAACGGATGTCTCCCAACCGGCACAACTCAAAGTAAACTCTCCCTGAGTAGAGCAACTCAAGGCAAATCTATGCCCGATCGGACTTTTGAGGGGGAACAAGTGATAACTACATAAATAACATTTGCAAAGAGGCCCATTCAGTTGGCCCAATCCACCTGACAGGGCCCAAATCCCATCAGCAAAGAGCACAAAGCCCGAGCATGAAGGCAGCGTCACGTCCGATCGGACTGATGTGACAACACGTCCAATCAACCCACTGACACAAGGCAGCGCTACACCCTTCACCTGCTCCCTGTCGCTTCGCCGTTCACCTACTCTGACTGCCAGTTATCACTCCCTAGGCACTCAAGTGCACCTCTCCTATCTCTTATAAATAGCCCAACAAACAGTGGCACCAAGTATCAATTCTCTGAGACTCTCTCTCTAGAAAGCTACTAACTTAAGTTTCGGAGTGCTCACGCCTGGTCCGACCTGGCATTTTTTCTTGTAGGTCTCAGTCATCCGACCGGCTCTCATTCTATATCATTTGAAACTTCCAATCGGCACTTTCTCTCTTCTAGATAAAGACATCCTACGTCTTATCAATAATAAATTTTTATACATCATTTATTTCAAAATTCCAATCAGTCTCTCTCCCAATTAATTTTGATTTTGACTTTATTTTTATAAATTATTCTGATTTTTTTTTTATTCCACAATAAATATTTGCATTCAGCATTTGTTTTTCATTAGAATAAAATAGTATAGGGTGATAGAGTATTAGTAATGATGAAGAAGCTTCATGTTTTCAATTGGTTTACAGAAGCCAATATATACAGGAAAGAGTAAAACTGTCTAGCGATATTACTGGTCTAGTAACAATAAGATACAGATATTAATTTTAAATATTTTGAACTGGTAAACACCTAGAATCAAGGAGGAGAATATGTTATCATGCCCCTCAAGATGGACTTCTTGAAAGCAGGCCAATCTTGCGTCGAAGGTGAAGGAAACGTGGTCGCGAGAGAGCCTTTGTCAAAGCATCTGCTAGCTGATCATTAGATGATACATGTGCAACCCGTAAAGAACCACTTTGAACTTGCTCCCTGATAAAATGAAAATCAATGGCAACATGTTCATCCTTGAGTGAAAAACAGGATTAGAACATAGTTGAGTTGCTCCCACATTATCGCAATAAATAACTGGACAATAAGGAACTCTAATATGCAGGTCTGTCAGCAGTGAACATATCCAAGTAATCTCTGCTACGGTATCGGCAATGGAACGATACTCAGCTTCGGTGGAAGATCAAGTGACGGTGCGTTGTTTCTTTGAACTCCAAGACACTAAGTTTTGACCCAGATATATCAAGTATGCACCAGTTGATGAAAAATAATCTTTGTTGCTAGCCCAATCGGCATCAGAAAATGCATGTATACTGGTGGAAGAATTATGATAGAGTTGAATACCTTTATTAACAGTACTTGCCAAGTAGCATAGGAGTCGCTTAACACAAGTCCAGTGGTCAGATGTCGGACAATGCATATACTGCGATAAGCGATTGACCACAAAGGCTATGTCTGGCCTGTTAATTAAGAGATATTGGAGATTGCCCAGCATAACATGATATTCAGTGATATCATTTAGTGGAGTACCAGTTGATGTCAACTGTGCAGTGATTGGAAGAGGAGTGATCACCGACTTCACTTCTATCATATTGGCTCGACTTAATAACTCTAGTATATATCTTCTTTGAGATAAGATCAATCCTTGGTCATTTGGAACAACTTCAATGCCTAGAAAATATGCTAGTTTTCCAAGATCTTTGAGAGAGAATTGCTTAGCAAGTAGAGTTATAAACTCTTTGATTTTGAGAGGCTTATCTCCTGTTATGATAAGATCATCCACATACACAATAATATATATAATATGGGTTCCATTATTATATACAAATAGTGATGTATCAGCCATAGAATTGTTGAACCCAATTTGAATAAGAAAGGAGCGCAGTTCATTATACCAGGCGCGTGGAGCTTGCTTTAGGCCACAAATGTCCTTTTTAAGCTTTCAAACATAGGTTGGTTTGTCACCATCAATGAATCCTGGAGGTTGGGCCATATATACGTCTTCATACAAGTGTCCTTGAAGGAATGCATTGTTTATGTCAAGTTGGCGTAGCTCCCATTTATGGCTTATTGTAATGCTTCGAACAATGCGAACAGTTGTTGGTTTTACAACCGGGCTGAAAGTATAATGGAAATCGATCCCTGGTCTTTGATGAAATCCTTTGGCGACCAAGCGAGCTTTGTACCTATCAACAGATCCATTAGAATTTTTTTTTATTCAAAAAATCCATTTACAACTAACAAGATTATGAGTGGAAGATGGTGGAACAAGATCCCATGTCCCATTTTTAACTAAAGCATTAAACTCATCATACATTGCTTGTCTCCACTTGGAATTTTTTAATGCTTGAGTCACTGTGGTTGGTTCAATTTCATCTACTTTGGCAAGTTGGGCAAGGAGATTCATTCTACGAATAGGCTTGTGAATATTGTTTTTGGATCTAGTGACTATGGTTTGAGTGGGTGGTATTGATGGTTGTTGTGTAGTCGGCATGGTGTCTTGGTTTGCACAAGGTTATATTTGAGGAGTTTCAGCCGCAGATGACATAGCGAGTGGCGGTGTAGTTGTGGCGATTGGTATTTGTAAGGGAGTAGGAAACTAACTGGCTATTGCATTTGATTGGGGAATGAAATCCTGGGGTTTTTGGTGGACAAATGGGAATATAGACTCTACAAACTTGACATGTCTAGATATGTACACTTTGGAGGAGCTTGTATCAAGACATAAAAATGCACTCTGACTCATAGAGTAACCAAGAAACACACATGGTCTGGAAGAGCAATATAAGGTTTGAGCTACGGATAGCAAAGACACCCAAAAATTTTGAGTTTCTTGTAATTGGGTTTTTCATGGAAAATTTTTTCATATGGGGAATAGTGTTGGAGGGCTGGTGTGGGCATCCTATTTATGAGGTATACAGCGGTAGCAAAGGAATATGTCCAATATTGTAAAGGTATTGATGCATGGGACAAGAGTGCACGACCAGTTTGAACAACATGCAAATGACGACGTTCAGACATACCCTCCGGGGTGTGTGGAGGAGTGGTGAGATGAGAAATTCCATTTGTAGAAAGAAAATTGGTTAGTGCAATGAATTCTCCACTATTGTCAGAGTACAAGGTTTTAATGTGTTTTTCAAATCGTTTTTTCAACAATGGCTTTGTATCTTATAAATACTTCTTTGACATTAGATTTGTTTTTCAATGGGTAAAACCAAATATATTTTGTGTAGTGATCTACAAAAATAACATAGTATTTGTATCCATCAACAGACACCACAGGGGATGTCCAAACATCAGTGTATATAATGTCAAGAGGATACAAAGATGATATTGTAGAATTTGAAAAAGGCAACTTATGACTTTTATTGGAAAGACACGCATTACAATTGACATAAGATTGCATAGGAGATGTGATACTGAGTTTATTAGAAGACAGAATTTGTTTCCAAATGAGAACTGCAGGATGTCCTAGCCTATGATGCCAATCACAAAATGAGCTCTTGACACTTGAAAAAGAAATAATTGGGGTTGGTTTCGACCACTCATATACGCCATCTTTAGCTTGACCCTTCAAAAGTGTTGTTCCATGCTTAGTTCATTCACAAGAAAAGCATCTGGTAAGAATTCTATTGAAACATTGTTAGAATTGCAAAATTGGTATATAGAAATTTTCATATTTGGAACGCACAAGACATTGTCTAGAAGAAAAGATTTAGGAGGAGAGTTTAAAGTTGTTGAACCAGTGTGAGTTATTTGTAACTCAGATCCATCCCCTATCATCACCTCCGCTATACGGGTTATGTAAAGAGAGGTTGGTCAGATCAGTTGTTACATGATGGGATGCACCACTATCTAGGAGCCAAGGTTGATTGTTGTGTGTTGTGGCTGCATATTTGCTTTTGGCTGCCATGGTATTGATGAGTGATTATTATTTGATTGCACAGGTTGCAATTTGTAGGAGGGACACTTCTTGGCAGTGTGCCCTTGAATGCGACAGAGTTGGCAGTAGCGAAGGTATGAGCGTTGTTGATGCTGAGTAGAACTGTTGTTTTGAGGCGCTTTTGTGTTCCTGTTGTTGCGCCAATTGTTGTTGGTGCGAGTTGCCAGATTGGCTATTATTGGGAACATTGTTTCAAGCTTTGATGAGGTATTTAGAGATGCCTCAAAATTCAGTAACTTCTCATGGAGTTCTTCGAATGTGATAGGGGTGTCTCTGGCTTGTACTGCACGTGCCAACTCCTTGTAGTCATCTCCTAGTGCTTCTAAAATTTTGTCTGTGAGATCTTCATTATCAAAGGGTGAGCCGAGAAGAGCAAGCTCATCTGCTCGTGCCCTAATGTTCTGCAGGAATTCTGTAATTGAAGAAGATCCCTTTGACATGTTTTTGATCTGACTTTTGATTTGCTTAATCCTGCCTCGAGATGGCTTGGCATAAGTGTTGGCAAGCGTTGTCCATGCTTCTTTAGCTGTTTTGGCACTGGCTACAAAAGGGATAATGGTTGGGGAGAGTGAGCCAATGATGGCATTTAAAATTAACTGATCTTGACGAATCCAGGGAGTGTAAGCTGGGTTTGGTGTTTGAGTGGTGGGCATGGTTTAGAACCATTGACAAATCCAAGAAGGTCATAGCCAACAAATAGTGTTTCAAACTGAAGTTTCCAAGAGAGATAATTAGTTGAAGTGAGTTTAAGAGGGGTTTGGGCAGCAACGTTTATGGTGATGAGTGTATTGTTTGGATCGTTGGTGTTTCGGATGGTAGTGTTGGTGTGATTGTTTGCCATCAAAGAGGACGAGAGAGAGAGAAGGAATAAAGGAAAGAGCTATTGCTCTGATACCATGATAGAGTATTAGTAATGATGAAGAAGCTTCATGTTTTCAATTGATTTACAGGAGCCAATATATACAGGAAAGAGTAAAACTGTCTAGCGATATTACTGGTTTAGTTACAATAAGATACAGATATTAATTTTAAATATTTTGAACTGGTAAACACCTAGAATCAAGGAGGAGAATCTGTTATCATAGGGTACGTAGAAATAAAAAATATCCCATGCAAAAACTAATTTAGCCAAATCAAAGTATATCTTTAGGCTAAATCCATTAAATGGGGGCCCAATTTGTAAATAATAATATTTCCCATATCTGATTTTTTTTTTCAAAACCACATTTAATACCTAAAATTATAATAACCGCAAATTTTTAACATTTATAAATTTTGAAAATATTAGTAAAAAGCAATGATAGCACGTTGAGGAGAGGCGAAGCTAGCGTGGTTATAAGCTAAATATGTATAACTATTTTAATTAACCCCTTAAATCAATTTCAATTCTTAAAATTTGGATACTATCCAGTTCTTATGGCAACCATAAAATCATTTATCTGTATTATCTGATTATCTGGATTATCAAAATTTAGATGAAACGCCACACTAACAAAATTTGAATGAGTCTTTCACTTGTCTTTTCATTTTCGTTTCATGTTCTCGTGCATATGCAGCACGTACTTAAAAAAAAAATTAATAAGCCAATAAACGGCAATTTCATTGCCGTTTTCTAGCACAACGGGTCCCACCTTGCCAGTTTCTAATAAAAAAAATGGTTGGGTCCCACCCGTAAAAAAGGGCAACTTAATTATCGTTTTTTGACACTCTATTTTACTAATTTTGTTTAATGTTGCGTCAAAACTCTAATTTTAAACAAAAATAAAACCAAAAATTAAAAAAAAACCCTTTATTATTTTATCTATTAAAATCTTGAAATTTAATGCTTTTCCAACTTTTTAAGTCTTTACAATCAATTAAATTGTGATTCTTAAGTTTCATCATGTTATTGTCAAGCACATATATATATTCTATTTTCATGATTTTCCAAGTCTTTGCTAATTTACAATCTAATACCTATCAAACCTCAATATATCCATAGCAAAACTATTTCATCCAATAATCAAGGCAATGAACTATATAATCTTAGAAAGCATGCTATAGATAGACACTGAAAAAAAAATAATAATAAAAATATAAAAATTTTCAGCAATCATAATAATAAATACAGAAATTACAAGGAGTTGTTGAATTTATCGATTGAAAAGATTTATTAATTAAAATAGTAAAATTAATATTTTGAAATCCAAAGTAAAACATGAAATTTAATTTAAATACATATTTTTGCATACCAAATATAATAATTTATTTGCAAATGAATTTTATGTTTAGAATTTTAACTTGCCAAATAAGCTCTTAATATTATAAAACATTTAGAAAATAAATATCATGGTTATTGACTTTAAGGATATTATGCAATTGCATCACCACCTAAGTGAAGACGAGACAAAGAACAATGTAAAGCAAAAATGTTGAATCAAGCAACTCTTCGGACAACAAGGAACATCACTTAGGCCACTACAGCTTTTGAAGGCAATTCTTATACAGCAGCAAATAAGCTTCTTTTGCACATGTATTCAAGCCTTGTCTAGCACTGAAATCTCATTTTCAATCCAAGCCTCATAATCAATGAGTGGATTGGCGACAAAACTAATTAAACCCGAGCTCATAGACTCGTGTCAACTAAACTAGCTAAACGAGCATATGAAAATATAACTGACGAATGTTATAAATAATAATTAGAACTCATAAATTAGTCATCAAATTCAGATGTTATAAGACATTAAAGTCTATTAAATCCTAGCAACAATATATATACAGGTAAATTTCCTATTCTCTATAATTTTTTTGTCCCATCTTTTCTTTATATTTTTCTCTATTAATGTCTTATTCGTTGATTTAAGTTGGCGAAGTATTTTGGAACCTCCACTCTTCTTGCAGTATCAAATTTCAATCAAAATTGTCTAAGCAACTAAACCTTTTTCTCGAAAGAAAAAGATTATCTAAATTAATCCCTTAATTCTCGATTAAACCCTGGTAAATATCATCTAAATCTTGATTCAAATTTGTGAAGATGATCGCACAGAAAGATCATCTAAGAGGATGAAACATAAAAAATCATTTTTTGCACTTTTATTTAGTAATTGACATTATTTAATATTAATAATAATTTTTCATTGTTATAATTAATGAATGTTAATTATAGCTATGTAGAAAAAAATAAGTTAAAACAACAATCTTTTTTTGAATTTTTATTTAGTTATTAATATAATATAAATAAAACTTAATAATAAATTTTTATTAATAATTAAATTGAGATTTTCTTTAAATATGCTAATTTTATCTAAATATAGATAATATCTTTAAAAAAAAAATGTCATGAAATAAAAAGTAATTTTTTTGGTAAAAATCTCTTTTTAATATGATACTTTTGTAGTGTTTTACTTATAATTAATGAATGTTGTTAGTGAATATTAAAAATAATTAAATAAAAATAAATAAAAAATATTATTATTTTAAACATTTGATAAACAATTGAAAAAAACATTTTAACCATTTCTGGATAAAATTAATTATTTTTTGAAAATAATTTTTACCCTGAAAAATAAATTAAATAAAAAATAAAGTTAAGATTAAAATTTTTAACATTTTATTTTTATTTAATTTAAACTGAAGAGTTTCTATGAGATTATCGATAGTTCTATCACTAATTCATTCTCTTTATTATGCAAAAATTATTTCATATTTCGTTTTGTATCTTAATCATTCAATACATTCTAAAAATAATTGATTTTTTGTCTTCAATTTAATTTGTTTGGTTTCATAATAGTTGTTTTTTTATTAAAAAAAATAATTTTATTTAAATATGATTTTAAAATATATGGCCATAATTTTTTAATTTTATTTTTAATTAATCTAAATATAATAATTATTTTAATTTTAATTTAATTTGTTCTAGGTAATTATAATTATAAACGTTCATTAATTATTAGGGTGATCATGGACCGGTTAACCGGTCCATGAGCCCCAAAAAAAATCAGTTCGTTATATATATAAACTGATTTTGGATAGGTTCACCAACATTATTTTCGTTAACCATTACAATTATAAAATTCATTCACAAAAAAATAAAAATATTCTTATTAAAAAAATTAAAATATCCATTATTCAATATAATAATTACAAATTAGAAATTTAAATGATATTGTTATTTTTCTTATCAATTATTATAATATTTGAATACTAATGATAACTAAATTGTTTTTCTACCGTTAAACTATATTTCTAATAGCAATTAATTTTTTTTTATTAAACTCCTATCTCACCTGTGTCTATAATTTATCAACTCAATTAATAATATTATTATTTTTTTAATTTTTCATGGGTCTCGTACTTCACCAGTTTCTTTCAACTTTTTTCTTCTTTACATATATATCCCAATGTTGGTTATTGTCCAACTTTGAGATGAAAGATATGAGTCAAGCATATTACATTTTTGAAATTAAGATTTCAAGAGATCATTCTATAAGATTATTGTCCCTTTCTCAAAAGACATATATCAATAAAGTTTTTGAACGATTTAATATGCAAAACTGCAAATCCATTGACAATCCCATTACCAAAAATCAGTTTTTTAGCAAAAATATGTGTTCTAAAATGTTAGAAGAAATGGAACGTATAAAAAACGTTTCATATGTCAGTGTCGTGGGTAGTTTTATGTATACAATGTTGCATACAATATTTAATATATGCTATATAGTGGGAATGGTAAGTAGATATCAGTATAACTCAGGCAAAACATATTGGAAAGCAGTTAAAAGGATAATTAGATACCTCAAAGGTACATCATACTATTATCTCTGTTATCAAGGCAAAGATCTGCCATTGAGATGATACACTAATGTTGATTGGGCATATGTGGATGAAAGGAAATCCACTTGAGGTTTCATATTTTTCACTACAAGAAAATAAATAAATAGCGACGGAAATTTACCGACGGAATCTATATTCCGTCTGTAAATAGCAACGAAAAATAAATTTCGTCGCTAGTTAACGACGAAAAATAAATTCTGTCGATAAATAGCGACGGAAAATAAATTTCGTCGCTAAAAATGGCGCCAAAATTTCCCTCCAGAAATGCCAATAGAAATTAGCGACGGAAATCTAATTCTGTCAGTAAAAAAAAAATTAATTTACGTTTCGCGATTGAATTTTTTTTCCGTCGCTGACGGAAATATAATTCCGTCGGGAAAAAAAATTAATTATAATAATTAAAATATTTTTAGCGACGAAAATACTATTTTGCCGCTAATTCCCGACGGAATTGGATATCCATCGCTATTTGTAGCGACGGAAAAAGCATTCAGTCGATAAACTTAAATTAAAAATCTGAAACACCCGCCCCCCCCCCCCCCCCCCCCCCCCCCGATCCTCTCTCTCTCCTCCCTCTCCCCTCACTCTGCCCTCCGGTTTCTGCTCCCCTGCCCTCACGCCGCCGACCACCACCCCCCTGCTGCCGGTCCGCCCCACCCCTCCGATCACCGGTCCCCTCCCCTCCTCCTCCTCCTCTCTTCCCTCCCTTCCCTCTTTTCCCGCTCCGTTTTTCCCTCTTCTTTTCCTCCCTCCGTGCGCCATCTCCTCTCCACCGGCGTTGACCGCCGTTGCTCTGGCGTGGGCCGCCTCGTCCTCCTCCCTCCTCCTCTCCTCCGGCGTTAGGTACGCCGATCTGTCCCTCTCTCTCTCTCTTTTTTTAAATTATTATTATTATTAGTAAATTTTGTTAATATTATTATTATTATTGTTATTATTAATTTATTTAACTTAGTTAGACATTGTTAAATATTAAGTATTAAATATTGTTTAAAGAAAAAATTAATTTTTAATTAGTGTTAATTGTTGTTAGAATTAATTTAAATTATTTATGTTAATTAAATATTTTATTATTGTTAAATAATACAATGAATTTTGTTTGTTTGTAATGTATTATTATTAGTGTTTTTAATGTGGAATGTTAAACATTTGTTGAAATAGATGATTGTTAGTGTTATTAGTATTAGTAGAATTATGGTTAATTAATCAAATGACAAATTTAATGTTGTTAGTATTATTATAAAATAATAAGATTAGCATTTTATTTGAGAAATTTGTTTTTTTTTTGTTTTTATTGTATATATATATATATTTCCTTTTTTATGAGTTTATTAATTTAAATGATACTATTAAATGTATTAATAGTATTCTTCATGTTATTAGTAGTTTTATTGTGTAATATATTAAGTTATTTTTTTGGGAATTAGATTTTTATAATTGTAATTGAGATGTCTTCTTGTTCATGTATCAGTTTTGGAATTAATTATGAGTAACGTAGATAGATCTTGGATGTATAGACGAAAAACAAGGGATGGTTACATTAATCCTGAATTTGTGGAAGGGGTTCCGTCGTTTATTGAATATGCCAGTTCTCAACCTGCACATATGGACGGGGCTAAAATAAGATGTCCATGCAAAAAGTGCCAACATCTTAGTTATCTGTCAGCAGATGAAGTGTATTTTCACCTGTTAAGAAAGGGATTTGTTCAAAATTATTTTGAGTGGACACGACACGGAGAACCATCAATCTGCAGTACATCGATGGAAAATGTGGGTAACATGTCGACAACTGAGAGTGAATTTGAAAGAGAGGGGGAATTTGGAGCCAATGATGTAGGGGTGACTGATAATCCATACGTTCAAATGGTTTACGATGCAGCTGGCCATGATTTTAGGGAAAGTACACCAATGCTAGAAGAATCCAACGAAAATGCAATAAAATTTTATGATTTGCTAAATTCAGTAGATCAGGAGTTATGGCCAGGCTGCGATAACATGACTCAGTTATCTTCTGTAGCTCGGATATTGAATATAAAATTCGAAAGCCATATTTCGGATCGAAGTTTTGACCAAATTCTTGCTTGGTACAATGAATCATTGCCTCCTGACTATAAAATGGTTGATAATTTGCACAATGTGAAGAAACTGATCAGTGGTTTAGGTTTGCCTGTTGAGAAAATTGACTGTTGTCGGTTGGGATGTATGTTGTTTTGGAGGGATGACATCAATTTACAAGAGTGCAAATTTTGTAGTCAACCTAGGTATAAATCTAAAAGTGGTGGTAATCAGCAGAAATTGGTACCTTGGAAACGTATGTATTTTTTTTCATTGACTACCAGGCTTCAAAAACTATATGCATCCGAAGTTACTGCACCTCACATGAGATGGCATGATGAGCACGAAAGTACAGGTGGAATAATGAGCCATCCATCCGATGCAGTTGCATGGAAACATTTCAATAACACACATCCTGATTTTACTGCTGAATCTCAAAATGTTCGGCTGTATTTGAGCACTGACGGATTTCAACCTTTTGGTCAATTAGGGCAACAATATTCGTCATGGCCAATCATAATTACTCCTTATAATTTGCCTCCATGGATGTGTATGAATGAGGCATATATGTTCTTGACAGTTATTATTCCAGGACCTAGAAATCGGAAGCACATAATTGATGTATATTTGCAGCCGTTGATTTATGAGTTGCAACAGCTTTGGGATGTCGGTGTTGAAACATATGATGCATCAATTAAAAAGAATTTCAAGATGAAAGCGGCATTAATGTGGACAGTCAGTGACTTCCCTGCCTATGCTATGTTGTCGGGTTGGAGCACAACTGGAAAACTAGCATGTCCTTACTGTAGCAATGATTCAGATGCGTTTTATCTTCAACATGGGTGCAAAACTTCTTGGTTTGACAACCACAGGAAATTCCTTCCACCTGATCACCCGTTCCGACAGAACAAGAACAAATTTATTAAGAATAGAGTTGTTCTTGCTAGTCCTCTAGTTATCAGAAGCAGTGAGCAAATTTTACAAGACATTGATGAGTTGGGTTTACTTAAGGTAACAGAACTTGATGCTGATGAAGTTAATGGAAGAATCAACAAAAACTTTGGTTGGAGGAAAAGAAGCTTTTTTTGGGATTTGCCGTATTGGAAGACTAATTTATTACGGCATAATCTAGATGTGATGCACATTGAAAAACATATTTTTGATAATGTGTTCAACACCATTATGAATATAGAAAGGAAGACCAAGGACAATGCAAAATCACGAGCAGATTTAAAGTTGTTATGTAGAAGGCCCGAGTTAGATAAAGATTTAAAGTTGTTATGTAAAACGTTCTGAAAATAATGATGCATTTCAGGAGGAAGAACTGGAAGTTCATGAAATCAATAACTCTCTGAATTTTAAAGATTACGAACCATTGAACTATGCGGACAATGAATTTATTGACATTGACTGTGATGATGATGAGGAAACTTTGGTTGGCGATGAATATGATGACGAGCCAGAATTTTTCTCTTATACATTGAAAAATGAGGATGATTTGAATTACGATTTACAGCTTAGTGACGATAGCGAATAATTTGTTTACCTACTTGCTTATCATGCGAGAACAATTAAAATTGCACTGACTTGGTTTTTAATTTAATATGCTTATTACAATGTAATTATTTTCTATTATCTGACAATATGCATTTTCCTTATAATATCAGGTCGAAAAATGTTTAAGCGAAAGAAGAGAATAGGGATTCCTCCACGTCTCAGGTTGCATGATGGCGTTGGCAGTACTGGTGATGAAGGATCCCCATCGCATGGGCTCAATGCCAGCACTGAGGCTGCCGCATCACCGACCATCCCAACTGTTGCACCATCTATCATTTCTTCCACTGATTTCACTCCTATGGCACCCTGAATCTATGCCACCTCAGGTGTCAGGAACAGAACAAGCGGAAGAGCCTACACCTTGCTCAATTGGAGTTGATGGAAGAATGTACATCAACATCACAGCTGAGGAGTAAGTGATTAATATTTCACTTCATTATGATTTCAATGACAGTTATTACTTGTACTAACATTATTCACATTGTTGTATCTTAGATTGAATCCTTCAGGAAAGTGCTCACGCATAATGACAACTTCTTTCAAAAACAGAATTGAATACGATGGGTTTGTCTGGAAGAATGTGTCAGAGGAAACAAAGAATTTTTATTTCGAAGAATTCAAGGTAAAAAATTTATGATAAATTTTGTTACATAACAAATTATATTTTACACTTGCTTACATTTTGTTTTTTGTTCTGTCTGTCTCATAAAAAAAATGTTATTGGGACTCGGCGTTTGACGATATCATGTATTCTGCATGGGAGACTCGTGCGCTGGCATGTTACAGAGATTTAGTGTGCTTGTTAAAAAATGGTGGTGTCTGACCTCGCTATATGACCAAAAATTTATGGGCACATTGGAAACAGTATTGGACGACGCCTGAAGCCATTTCCATTTCAGAGCGAAATTCTAGTAACAGACGGGGAGGACCTGAGGGACTCAGTTCATGCTTGCATACTGGAGGATCGATGTCCCATCGGGAACTTGCAGATAGACTTGTAAGTATTACAAAATATTACTGTTACCACTGTAATTAATGGTTAGGATGTCTAAAATTCATCTCATTACCATAGAGGAGGATGGGAATGTTACTTATGTGAGGAGTTTGCATTGTTGTTGAATGTTGGATGGTAGCGTAGTCTCGAAATTTGAAGTGTTGTTCTGTCTTTATATACAGGAGGCATGCTCCAAATATAGGGGAAACTCTACCAAAATTTTAGTAAAAACTTGTACGAATAGTCAATAAATTATAGTTCGTCTTTAATTATTTTTATGTTTGCAGGGAGCATCGATGGGTCGACCGGCTACCCACGCTGAGGTATTTTTACACACCCACACCAACAATCATGATGGTCAAACGTTCGTCAATTCTCGGTCAAGGGTTTTACATGTATGTCCAAATTACTATATTTTACAAATTTTAAATATTAGTTATTATTAATCGTTACTTATTGTAAAACATTTGTCTTACGACAGGAACAAGTTCAAGTGCAATTCAGCAACGCTCACAGACTTCTGATTATGTTGATGCGAATCAAATCTATTATGAAGTGGCTGGTGGTAGAGACCAGCGAGGACGGCTATTTGGCTTAGGTTCTTTGGCCAAATCCTATTACTCGCATTCCTCAAATTCAAGTACTGCTGCATCTAATAGACGGTCTGCATCCAGGGAAGTACTTGAACTTCGAAATACTGTAAATGAGCTGAGATCTGAATTGCAACAGTCACAGTCTCGATGGCAAGACTCAGAGGCTCGATGGCGACAATCTCTCGACTTCATATCTGAGCTACGCAATGAGATGGCAAATTTGAAGGGTATGGTCGCCTCGTCATCGCAGCAGTCTGATCGTATTTCTCAGCCGCCGCCGCCATCAGTTTAGTTATGATTTTGTATTAGACATATATGGATATTATGTTATTAAATAATTACTAACTTTATAATTAGCACAATTATTAAATTCGACTATTATTGGATATTAAAATTTAGATATTATCTTCATTTTTTCATTATTTTGCAATTAATTTTACAGGTTATATCTGCATAAAAAAAATGAAAAATTTAATTTTTAAATTTTCTTCACTTTCCCGACGGAAACGGAATTTCCGTCGGGAATTTACCGGCGGAATGCGCCTTTCGTCGGTAAATTTACCGACGAAAATTGAGTTTTCGTCGGGAATTTCCCGACGGAATGAGTTCTTTCGTCGGGAAATTTCCCGACGAAAATTCCGTTTCCGTCGGGAAAATTCACCGACGGAAGACCACATTCCGTCGAGAAATTGCCGACGGAAACTCTATTTCCATCGGGAAATATCCCGACGAAAATTTTTCCGTCAGTAGAGTTTCCCTACGTCGAATATGCCGACGGAATCATTTTTTGTCGGCATTTTCATTTCCTGACGGAAATTACTTGTTTTTCGTCTGTAATTTTCGTCGGGAAATCAGTTTTTTCTTGTAGTGTTTGCTTGGCAAGGGTGCCATCTCATGGAGTAGCAAGAAACAAACCTGTGCAACCCTATCAATAATGAAAGCTGAATTTGTTATTTTCGCAGTTATAATGCAAGAGGCAGTTTGACTGAAACATTTTATCGACCATTTAAGAGTAACTGGCTCAGAGAAACCGTGACCATCAATAGTGACAGTCAATCATCGATAGTTTACATGAAAAATCAAAAATTTCATAGTAGAACTAAGCATATTGACATTAAGTATTAATATAATAGAGATATTATTGCACGAGCAGATGTGAACTTACAATACATTTCTACGCACGAAATGATTAGAGATCCATTAACTAAACCTGTAATGAGAGATGTATTTGAGAGGCATATTATATCTCAGGGTTTGTGTGAAATTTAAGTCGTACTATTTTTATTTTTGTACTCCCTTAACATTGTTATTTATGAATAATAATCAAGTTCATTATTGGCAATATATGAGTGTAAATATTTAATGTGTGAACATTTACTATTTAGGTGCATGTCGGACAAAAAAGTAGCCCACTCATAAAGGTGTTTACCTTAATTTTGTCCATGAGTTGGCAAAAACTAAATTGAGATGAATTTTGAACATATGAGATTGCTCGAGAGATTATTCAAATAGTCTTGTTAAGGTGCGAGACAAAGACATACATAAGTTTATATGCTTTGGATTAAGAGTCAAATAAGGATTGAATGGAATCTCATGGTAAGTGAAACATGACTACCATTGGCTGTCTAAAAAGATAGAGTAATCCTTAAGTAACCAGACTTAAGTTGAGTAGTTCGGTACATTACAACCTTACACTTCTGTATGGTGTTATGTATATATTTTTAAATGTGAGACATGCACTCCTTTAAGGGAAGAAAAAATACCATAACACATAATTTATACCATGTGTGCTTAAGTGATAAAAGGGATGGGAATTTAATATTATTGATCTCAACCTTCCCTATTGTGAGACCCTAATTTAAATTTTAACCCTTAAAATACTTAACTTATTCCTGAAATATGGTTCAATGTGGTTAGTTTAGTTAAATGTGGCTACCATAGTTAGTATCCAAAAGATCATGGAATAATTTAAGCCTGGTAGAGTTAGTTAGAAAAGCGAGTTGAATTATGATTGATGGCATACAATAAAAGAGGAAGATAGCCTTTTGATCAGTTTCATAAGAATTCGTGGTTCACCGACATGTCTATTTCTATAAGTAGAAACATAATAGTGAACACGAAAGATGTTTTATGAGATTATGAGTTAAAACAGTGAATATAAGAAGGTCGTTTACGGTTAGGCATATGTGGACAAGATCTTATTTTTCAAGATGCTATATATACTTAACCGATTATAATGTTAGTGCTCTCGAACTATGCTGGTCACACGATAGATCTGCATGTATAACAGATTATGACTAAAAAACGTTTTGTCATATGCGAATGAGAGATTATAGAGTTGAGATACGTTCATGACTCTAATATGGATGGAGTTCCATATTCAAATAGAATATAGTATCTTAATCTTATCAAAATTATCTAATCTTATTTCAAAAATAATTTGAATTATACTAGAGATAAGTCCTTAGTATTCAAGATCTTTATAAATAGATATGAGATATCAGATTTTAGTGACGAAAGAGTTACACCAAATGTAGCACTCGATACCCCCGTTGGAAGGATACCGGAGCGCCACACAACACTCACTCACACACATGCATACATATCAGCGGAAGTAACAAAAAAATAAATAAAATATACATCACTTACAAAATTACATACAGATCTTTAATTACATTTACTTGATAATAATAATAATAATTACATATACAAAATTTACAGGAGCTAAAAACAAAATAAAACTTTAACTCTTGTGTGGCTGACCCTGCAGATGCACAATGCGAACCAGAACTGAATCTGCCACCTACACGGGAAAGCAACCCGTGCTAAGCGATAACGATTAGTGGGGAGGAACAAAGACACTAGAGAACGATTGCACTAAACAGGAATACAATAAGTTATACAAATACAAATACAAATACTTACACATACCGAAATACTTACCAAAGCAACGCGCGAGATATCACATGCACAATATACCAAAATCATGTTAAAACATAATCACTATACCAAGCCACTAATTTAACAGTAACGCTGCACTGAACAATTATAATACTACACTGAACATACACTAACACATCTCAAATATTAGCCTGAACCTCACTAGCTGTGGATACAGGAGCACTACACGACAGAGGATACTGCGAACAGTATCAATTGTGAAAGACCAAAGCCTCGATCACAACACTACACAGGAGACCGAATCCTCAAAAACACTTTTGGGCCTGAAGGCAAGGGGGAGACCGAAGTCTCAAAATATTTTATCACTGCACGAAAATGACCATCTCGGAGGTTGGCCGAAACGACCCAAGCGGGGCCTACATAGGCAGCTGCACTCATATATCCTTTTATAAGCATGCTTATCTATCCACTACTTTGACATTTCAGGCTTAAATCACTCACTCTAAATGCATCACTTGACAAGACCAATACACCAGTCAAAACGCTAATCAAAGCCATAATCACTAAGTCGAACCATATCAAAATTAAAATCGAAACACTGTCACACCAATAAACACTAACTCGAGGTATATAAGAAATAGGAATCCAAACACTACTATAATATACTTATGCACACAATTCAAGATCAATATCGCTAGCAGGTATGAGCAGAGACATGAGCCATACAATAGTGAAAAACCATGCATAGTGAGATAATAAAAACAGTTCAGAAAATAGGGCAGAAAAGGGGGTTTACTGTCGCGATTGCGACAAGAAGTCGCGCTCGCGACAGAAGCCAGGAGCTGCAGGAAACGGGCCAAATGTACGGTTCGTGCTCTTGTGCACGACTCGTGCACAGGAGCACGACTCGTGCTCAATGTGCACGTCTCGTGCACAGGTGCAAAAGCACACTTGTGCACGACTCGTGCTCATTGTGCATGACTCGTACATAGGAAGGCGATTTCCATCCCTCCGAGTCGTGTCCTCCACTGTCCAGAGAGCATTTACACTGGGGTAAGGCCTACCCTTACCGCCGTGTAACTCGACGGACCAACAAATTACCAATCCAGAATGCAATTACACGGCGGTATGGAGATCCCTTACCACCGTGTAATTCATTCCTGCCCAGATTTTTGCAGAAAACTCATTTGTTTTAAAATCCAAAATCCTCTTCTCATGCATATAACTTCAAATCCCTAAACATATACATTCTAACATGCTCAAGATCAATGAAACTCAAATTAATCACTAACAATAATCAGAGATATGCAATAACTCAAGATTAACACAATCAAATTCAATCCAGAAATCCTTCAAAACTCATGCTCAAAACACTTCTTAGAACCACATACAAACCATCACACAACACTAACATTTTACTACTATCACTACTCAATTAAATATATGCATAAACATATACACACACTACAAGAAAAAACACATTTCCCGATGGAAATTACCGACGAAAAAAGTATAATTTCCGTCGGGAAATGATAATGCCAACGAAAAATTATTCCGTCGGCATATCATCCGTAGGGAAATGTCCCGACAGAAAATATCCGTCGGTAAAAATTGCCGACGAAAATAGTTTTCCGTTGGTAATTTACCGACGGAAAACGAATTTTCGTCGGGAATTTACCGACGGAAAACAAATTTCCGTCGATAAAAATTACCGACAGAAAACGTATTTCCGTCGGCAATTTCCCGACGGAATAATATTTCCGTCGGTATTTCCCGACGGAAATATTTTTCGTCGGTAATTTTTACCGACGGATATTCGTTTTCCGTCGGTAAATTCCCGACGGAAAACTATTTCCGTCGGCAATTTTAAGGAAAATTTAAAAATTAATTTTTTTTATATTGTTTTTATGTAGATATAACCTGTAAAATTAATTGCAAAATAATGAAAAAATGATGATAATATAAATTTTAATATCCAATAATAGTCGAATTTAATAATTATGCTAATATAAAAATGATGATAATATAAAGTTAGTAATTATTTAACAACATAATATCCATATATGTCTAATACAAAATAATAACTAAACTGATGGCGGCGGCGGCGGCGGCTGAGAAGTACGATCAGACTGCTGCGATGACGAGGCAAACATGCCCTTCAAATTTGCCATCTCAGTGCGTAGCTCAGATAAATTTGCCATCTCATTGCGTAACTCAGATATGTAGTCGAGAGATTGTTGCAATCGAACCTCTGAGTCTTGCCATCGAGTCTGTGACTGTTGCAATTTCGATCTCAGCTCACTTACAGTATTCTGAAGTTCAAGTACTTCTCTGGATGACCGTCTATTAGATGCGGCAGTACTTGAACTTGAGGAATGCGAGTAACAGGATTTGGCCAAAGAACCTAAGCCAAATACCCGTCCTCGCTCGTCTCTACCACCAGCCACTTCATAATAGATCTGATTCGCATCAACATGATCAGAAGTCCGTGAGCGTTGCTGAATTGCATCTTCAACTTGTTCCTGTCGTAGGACAAATGTTTTACAATAAGTAACGATTAATAATAACTAATCTTTAAAATTTGTAAAATATAGTAATTTGGACATACATGTAAAATCCTTGACCGAGAATTGACGAACGTTTGACCATCATGCTTGTTGGTGTGGGTGTGTAAGAATACCTCAGCGTAGGTAGCCGGTCGACCCATCGATGCTCCCTGCAAATATAAAAAGAATCAAAGGCGAACTATAATTTATTGACTATTCGTACAAGTTTTTACTAAAATTTCGGCAGAGTTTCCCCTATATTTGGAGCATACCTCCTGTATACAAAGACAGAAAAACACTTCAAATTTCGAGATTCAGCTACCATCCAACAATCCACAACAATGCAAACTCCTCACACAAGTAACATTCCCATCCTCTTTTATGGTAATGAGATAAATTTTAGACATTCTAACCATTAATTACAGTGGTAACAGTAATATTTTGTAATACTTACAAGTCTATCTGCATGTTCCCGATGTGACATCGACCCTCCAGTGTGCGAGCATGAACTGAGTCCATCAGGTCCTCCCCGTCTGTTACTAGAATTTCGCTCTGAAATGGAAATGGCTTCAGGGGTCGCCCAATATTGTCTCCAATGTGCCCATAAATCTTCGGTCATGTAGCGAGGTCGGACACCACCATCCTTTAACAAGCAGACTAAATCTCTGTAACGCGCCCGCGCACGAGTCTCCCACACAGAATACATGATCTCGTCAAACGTCGGGTTCCAATAACATTTTTTCTTATAAGACAGACAGAACAAAAAACAAATTGTAAGCAACAGTAAGATATAATTCGTTATGTAACAAAATATATCATAAATTTTTTACCTTGAATTCTTCGAAATAAAAATTTTTTGTTTCCTCTGACAAATTCTTCCAGACAAATCCATCGTATTCAATTTTATTTTTGAAAGAAGTTGTCATTATGCGTGAGCACTTTCCTGAAGGATTCAATCTATAAGATACAACAATGTGCACTACAAGAAAATTAAGAAATAGCAACGGAAAATAGCAACGGAATTTGATAAATTTCCGTTGCTAATCAAAATTAGCAACGGAAATCAGCAACGGAACATTCCGTTGCAAATTCGGCCGACGCTAAATTTAGCAACGGAAATTTTTTCCGTTGCTAAAAATAGCAACGGAAAATAATTTCCGTTGCTAAAAATAGCAAGGGAATTATTTTTCCGTTGCTAAAAATAGCAACGGAATTTCAATTCCGTTGCTATTTTTAGCAACGGAAATTATTTTCCGTTGCTAAAAATAGCAACGGAATTTGTTTTCCCTTGCTATTTCAGCAACGGAATTGCAATTCCGTTGCTATTTTTAGCAAGGGAAACCGATTTCCCTTGCTATTTTTACTTGCTGTGTTTCCGTTTTATACAATAAATATTATTTCTGTAGCAACGGAATTATTTTCCCTTGCTATTTCAGCAACGGAAACTTAATTCCGTTGCTATATTTAGCAAGGGAAACTGATTTCCCTTGCTATTTTTAGCAACGGAATCCAGTTTCCCTTGCTGTATTTTCCGTATTTTATAATAAATATAATTTCTTAGCAAGGGAATAGGTTTCCGTTGCTATTTACAACAGTATACGTTGCTAAAAATAGCAAGGGAAACACATATCCCTTGCTATTTTTAGCAACGGAAATAAAATTCCGTTGCTAAAAATAGCAACGGAAAAACCTTTCCCTTGCTATTTATGAGTGAAAAAAATTATTATTTGTAAAATTTATATAATTGAAATCCTGTATATATTATGTATGCTTATAATCTCATATAAAAATTGTAATACACAATAATTAAAATCCTGAAAATATATTATAATATTATAAAATAAAAATCCAAAAATATATCACAAAATTAAATTCAGTATAGTATCATTGTAAAGTAAAAAGAACTAGTAAAACTGTTACAAACAAATATAAATTCAATACAAATGACATTAAAAATACTAAATAGGTGGAGGTGGAGGTGGAGGAGACCGATCTGACTGCGGAGCACGATCTGTTTCCAAATCTGCAACCCGATTCTTTAATGCAGTTAAAGAATCCATCAACATAGCGACTGTGGTCTCTAACTGAACAACTCTTTGAGAAAACTCACACCGCTTACTACATGCAGGAATGGATGATGTAGAGGGCTTTGAATGGCAAGTGTTTGCAATTGACCCTAAACCAAAAATCCTCCCACGATTATTCTTACCACCAACTGCATCAAGATATATACGAGTCTCATCAACACTTTCAGAGTTCTGCCGCTGTTGAGTGAGAGTATCTTGTAGTTGATCCTGCCATTACAATAATTACAATTAATTAGCTCTAATTTTTTAAAATAATTAATACTGATGTATAAAATTTACATACATTGAGTTGTCTGCAACGGGTATTGATGAATGTCTGCCCATCGTGCTTCTTTGTGTGAGTATGCATAAATAATTCAGGATATGTAGGCTGCCTACCCAAAGACTTTGCCTGCATAAAAAGCAATTTAAGAAACATGTTGGCTGAGCATGTTAAAAACAATTATTGAAATATATTCCGCATAATTAATACTGCCACAACATTATATAACTAAATTCACATAAGATTCCAATTAAGCGTATGGCTGAAACTAATATACTTATTAATCAGTATTTGAACAAATAGACCAAACTAGTACAAATGAAAAATGTAATCCTTGTATAAATTAAGTGTTCCAAATACTGATTAATTAACAGTATTTTGAAAATTTACAAACCTAACAACCTAACAACCAAGGAGGAGGAGGAGAAGAAGTAGAGATATTCCTGCTTCATGATATATGGAATTAAGCTTATAGAGAGATCTAGCCTTTCACTCTCACCCAAACCAAAACTCATACATGGTTATTTAATATCATTTTGGAGGATCTAAGAAAAAGCCATGGAAGAGAGGCAAGTCATTGTCAATTTTGTTAGAGGTTATATAATTTAATTGAAGTGGCATTACTATCCTGCAAGTGGCAAATGCTTATTTCATTATAAAAACTTATCACGAAAGCACCCAATAATAATTCCTGATTGCTATGTTGTTTCATTTATTAAATTATGATAAATGTAAGTTTTGTACAAAAACTCATATGCCACCTACACAAAATAAGATACATTATATTGGCCCATGTACATGGTAGCATCATCTCATATTCTTTCTTAGAGGTCAAACTGTTATGTATAAATTTCGGCATTACGACGGCTTGTAAAATGTACTACCCAAACCTGCAAATAGAAATTTCCACAGCCCCGGCAAGGGCACAGCAATATATTCATCCTATATCCATACATTTTCCAAACGCCGATCATCATACAGCCACAAAATATACAATACTTATTTTACTTGTAAATTGTGATTAAAATGTGAAGACAAAATGCATGACATCAACTGACATGTGTACCTCCTTGATAAATAATACAACTAATGAGAGCTAAACAAAAAATTTATCTTCATAACAAACCCATCCATTTAACAAACATTTATTAAAGCTATCATTATGCATAAAAATTATACATTTGATGAATAAAATTGAAATACTTACTAAATTTTCTGCATGCTCGTGATGGCTCAAAGTGCCTCCAGTGTGCACAGCTAAACTCTCACCATCTGAGCCTCCACGTCTGTTCGAAGAATTTCTCTCAGAAGCTGCAATTGCATCAGGAGTTGCCCAATACTCCCGCCAACGATTCCAAATTTCTTCAGAAATATAAGTAGGTCGTTGACTCTGAGAACGTACATTAGACAAAAATTGTCCATATCGTTGGCGGGCCCGCTTTTCCCAAACTCCATAGATAATAGCATCAAATTTTGAATTCCAGAAAAATTCTTTCTGAATAAAACATAATATTATTATTGTGAAGTAAAAAAAAAATGTTTTCTATAATGTATGAACTAAGTTATTTTGAAAGAAAAAATTCAATTTATTTTGTATACCTCAAACTCTTGATAATAAAAATCTTTTGTCTGCATAGAGATCTTCTTCCATGCATAACCCTCAACTTCCATCTTCTCTTTGAATTTGGATGTAATTTTTCTTGAACAATCACCTGATGGTATAAACCTGTTAACATGAACAATTTAAAATCAATTTTGATATTACATTACCATACGATCAATATGTACTCGTGTTATTATCTTATAATACAAAAATTTTAACAATTTAACTTACATGTTATTGATGATCTTAATGTAAACTCTTCCATCAACTCCCTTCGCCCCAGGCTGGAGACCTCCATCATCATCCTCGACATCAGAACCGGGTAAATGCGTGGGCATAGAGTCATTGTCTGATGCTGGAGTAGATGCATTTTCCTGTGAGGTTGAAACATTTGGATTGTTGGATGCTGAACCGCTACGTAGATTTTGAGTGTCATCAGGGATGGATGTTGGTGAAGGTGATGCTGCACACTGCTGGGGAGAATGTGAATGTGACCCTACAACATGAGATGGGTGCACTTGTACATTTTCGCTATCAGTCAATGATAATCTGAGCCTAGGTGGCAGCATTGGCTTCTTTCTTTTAGGTGGCATTTTCTTAACCTGAAAATCAAAGAATTGTTATCATATTTGTTAAAATGGAACAATACAATTAAAGCATATATGAAAATACTACATAAATGCAATAACACATTTTGAAAATGAGATTATAACGTACACAAATTAAATGCTATCATCACTTAATTGCACATCAAAATCATCCTCTGTTTCTGAGAATTCCGAATTAAAGTCAGTCTCATCTTCAAAATTCTGCCCATCTACAGATTCTTCCTCCTCACCAGATAAAATTTCCACAAAATCATTATTTGGATAATTTAAAACTTCATTCTCCAAACATGCATTTATTTCATGTACATCCACTTCTTCTTCCTGAAATGCTTCACTTTCATTTGTTTTGCTATCGCCCTTTGCCTGTCTGTGAAAAACACCTCTTTGTTTTACCTTGACGACTGCTAACCAATCTGACTTATCCCTTCTTAAGCTGGGATAAGGGACATAATACACCTGAGTCGCTTGCATTGCCAACACAAATGGTTCAAATTGTTTAAATCTTCTCCGCTGGTTGATTTCGGTAAGATTATATCGGCTATGTACTTTTGTTCCGACGCTAGGAGTAGGATCAAACCACTCACACTTAAACAGCACACACCGTTTTATCGGTAATGCGGGATATTCAATTTCAAGGATCTCAATAATTTTGCCAAAATAATCCATCAATTCCCCCTGTATGCAAACCCCACTATTTACTGTTGCCATGCTATGCCCATGATTTTCTGTATGAAATTTGTATCCATTCACGAAGTAGACAGGATATGATTTAACAGTTCGCAAAGGCCCCTTTGCAAGATCACACATGAGTCTGTTTTGTATTCTATTTTCAGAAGCCTACATCATAAAACAAAAAATTTAATCAATACATATAACATGTCCTTTCTATATTAATTTCTTAAAGCATTCTATTTATTTCACTTTGCTAGCTTACGTAGTTTGCAAACCAACGTGGAAAGTTTTTATCCACTTCTTTGTTGATGTCATCCTGTGATTTTCCTGGCATTAGCTCCCTTAACAAATCCTCGTATTCACTACAAAAATTGCATATTATCTTAGCATAACACTATTTCATGACAAAAAGAACTTGGACAATTTCGAATATAACTTAAACTTACTGTAAAAAAGATTGAATTTCTTGGCAATTCAATAAAATATAACCATGGGCAGCCTCCATTTCTTTCTCTGTTAACATTCTTCTTGTTGAGTGTCCATGTGGTCGGCCAGGATATTTGAAAATAGATAAGTTATCATCATCAATCCTCACACCCCCATCGTCATTACGAGGAACTTTCCTTTCTCGAGTTATCACATGCGGCTCAAAATAGTGGGAACAAAATGTACTTGCTTCCTCTACTAAATACGCATTGCATATGGAGCCTTCAACCCTGGCCTTATTTTTGACATTTTGCTTCAAGTGATGCAAATTCCTACATTACAATTAGGATAATTATATTTGAGAAGTTGGTATAAATCTATAAAAAGTCTAGTTAAATTTGAACTAAAATTACCTCTCAAATGGATACATCCATCGATATTGAACTGGACCAGCAAGTCTAGCCTCATGTACTAAATGTATTGGTAGATGCTCCATGCAATCAAAAAAGCTAGGTGGAAAAATAGCCTCTAATTTGCACAAGATAACTGGAATGTCCCTTTCTAGCCTTTCCATATCAGACAAGTGTATTTCAGATGCTGTTAAACTTTTGAAAAATAAACTTAATTCTGTGATAGCTTCCCAAACATTATTCGGTAAGAGCTCACGGAATGCAATTGGGATTAACCTCTGCATAAACACATGACAATCATGACTTTTCATTCCAAATAATTTGTACTTCCTCATGTCAACACATCTTGCCAGGTTCGAAACATATCCATCTGGAAACTTTAGACTTTTCAACCATTCACACAAAACTTGCTTCTGCTTTTTGTCCAGAGTGTAACATGCTTTCGGATATTTCCCCGTATTTGGATCTTGATCTAACTCACTTCTTCTACAAAAAGTTTTCAAATCAGCTCTTGATTTTGCATTGTCTTTTGTCCTCCCTTCAATGTTCATAATTGTGTTGAAAAGATTGTCAAAAATATTTTTCTCAATATGCATCACATCTAGATTGTGACGTATCAACAGTGTCTTCCAGTATGGCAAATCCCAAAATATACTCCGTTTTCGCCAACCAAAATTTTGACTTATGCTACTATTAACCTCTTCACTTTCAAGTTCTGTAACTTTCAGAAGCCCTAACTGATCAATCTCCCGTAATATATCTTCACCAGATTTATTAGGAGGAGGAGGTGTTTGAACCACCCTATTCTTAATGAATTTTTGTTTATTGCGCCTGAATGGGTGGTCTAGAGGAAGAAATTTTCTATGATTATCAAACCAAGATGTCTTGCCCCCGTTGGGAAGATAAAATGCATCAGAATCATTGCCACAATAAGGACAAGCCAATTTCCCAGCTGTGCTCCATCCAGACAACATAGCATATGCAGGAAAATCACTGACAGTCCACATCAAAGCTGCCTTCATCTGAAAATTTTGTTTAAGGGACACATCATATGTTTGAACACCAAATTCCCAAAGATGATTCAATTCAGATATCAATGGTTGCAAGAATACATCAATTTTATGCTTTGGATTTGTAGGCCCTGGCACAATCACTGTTAAGAACATGTATGCCTCATCCATACACATCCACGGAGGTAAATTATATGGAGTAATTATGATTGGCCATGATGAATATTGTTGGCCGGATTGACCAAAAGGTTGGAACCCATCTGTGGATAATCCCAGCCTGACATTTCGACTTTCCGATGCAAACTCAGTATGGATGTCATTGAAATGTTTCCATGCTATCGCATCTGATGGATGGCTCATGCTTCCATCATACTGTTCATGTTCATTATGCCATCTCATGTGAGATGCAGTAACATCAGAGGCATACAGTCTTTGGAGTCTCGGAGTTAGTGGAAAATAATACATCCGCTTCCAAGGAACTAATTTCTGCGTTCTAGTTCGTTTTCTCGGTTTGAACCTAGGTTGACCACAGTATTTGCACTCTTGTAATCCCACGTCCTCTCCCCAAAATAGCATACATCCCAATCTGCAACAATCTATTCGTTCAACGGGCAAACCAAGACCTCGAATAAGCTTCTTCATTTCATAAAAATTCCCAACCATCTTATGATCAGGAGGCAATGAATCATTGTACCATGTGAGAATTTTATCCAAACTTCGTTCAGAAATATGACCTTCAGACTTTATATTCAATATTCGAGCAATGGCAGACAGTTGAGTCATTTTCTCACAATTAGGCCATAATTCTTGGTCAGCTGACTCTAATAGGTCAAAAAATCTTTTTGCATTTGGGTTTGGTTCCTCTTCAATATTCTGCATATTTTCTTGAAAGGAATGACCAGCTGCATCATGAACCATTTGTGCATAAAGATTTTCGTTCACATCCACGCTATTTTGTCCAATTCCAGATCCCCCTTCAGGCCCATCTATATTTACTGATGAATATACTTGATTACCCCTAGACGTGCTGCAAATTATTGGCTCCCCGTGTCGTGTCCATTCAAAGTAGTTCGGAACAAACCCTTTTTTCAACAAATGTAGATGGACTTCATCAGTCGGGAGAAAACGGATGTGTTTGCACTTTTTACATGGACATCTAATTTTTTGACCATCCATATATGCAGGCTGCGAACTTGCATAATCAATAAATGATTGAACTCCCTCAGCAAACTCGAGATTAATGAACCCATCTGGCATTAAACGCCTATACATCCAAGATCTATCAACATTACTCATGCTTGCGAAACTGTTATTCGAACAAATTATTTTCATAATTAGATTTATGGATTAAATAAACGCAAATTGTCTATCAACGTAAACATGTATACAAATACATGTATATTAGAAAGGAAATATTTGGCTATTTTAATCATCTAATATACAATGCCAACTAATTATCACATATAAAGATAGTGTACTTGGCAATAATGCAAAAAATATTAAATTAAAAGGACATCTCAAACAAATTACCTTCAGAATGCAAAAAAGGAATTGGTCCAATATAAGGAGAAATTTAACTACAAAATAATAAACTCAACACAGCACCCTCCTCCTCTTTGTTGCTACTGCAGTGAATTGAATTTACCAAAAGAAGTCAGATTTTTCAGCATGATATACTTTAGATAAAATCAAGCTAAAGCATGGCATACAACAGGGGCACAAACAAAATGCAAGCTACAGTGATAAAAGCAACAAAAATAAATATGGAAGTTATCAATGTGTATATAGTAATCAAGAATTGTGCTAAAATATCCTTATCGAATAAGATACGAAAGTAAGAGGCAAAAACAAAAAAACAGCCAAGTTATCAATGTGTACAAGCTAAGTTACATCAGAGCAGGCAGATATAAGATACAATAGTAGAATTAAATGGATAAAGATACATGACCTTAGCGACTGAAATCCAATGACAAATGCCAGCTTCCACCAAATCCCCTCCACGTAGAGATAGAATCAAAAACAACTTCCACCAAAATTATAACTAGAAATATTTAGCTATTCACGCATGCAATAGGCATCTTACATCATAATCTATCTCATAATTGCTTTTGCACTGGTTTCTATTACCAATTATCTCATTTATTAATATAAGATATAACCAAGCGAGAGGTAATCACAACATAGCATTAATATATAAATGGTGCCTACTCATAATTAATGATAAGTTTATATATACAGAAAATATTCATAATATACATGGATTTCAAGGCATACTCCTAACATAAATACCTAAGATGACGAATTAGTTTGATTAGCAAACAGTAAATCTTGACCATGAAATGAAAAGATAATTTTTTTTTAATTTAACGGTTGATATTACTTAGTATTGATACAGAATGAATACCTCCCTAATAAAATGGGCCTTCTTTAACTAATTAATAGCACATAATCATGTTAAGGTCCATGATAGTTGTACTGTTAGATCACTAACTACAATTTGTAGCATACAAAGTTGAGTGAGGTGATGCTACATACCTAGGAGTATTACTCTTCTAATGTTGGAATAAATACCATATACTTATTGACTTGGCATTCTTAGTTTCCAACCTTAAATCTTTAGTTTTCGAAAAGTTATGTGCTACTTACTACTTATCAGCAATGTTTTCATAACCGGACCGGAGATCGACTCGGCTTGCAAAAAGAGTCGGGAGTCAATTGGTTGGACCGGATTGACTCGGAGTTTTTATTATTTTAAAAAATATATTTATTGATAAAAAATTAAAAATATAGCATATAAAAAATACATTAAAATAACCTATTGATTATCAAAAATCAATATAAAAATTGTAATTCTAAATTCAACAAAGTTTGTAAATATAAAAATCAACTAAATTGTTCAAACATAAATAACAAATATCTAAATAAGTTCTTGTAATATAAAAAATAAGCATTTAAATAAATTCATTTGACATAGTGTAAACAATCATCATTAATCAACGTCCAG
This sequence comes from Excoecaria cochinchinensis, assembly GCA_947683425.1. Lineage (NCBI taxonomy): Eukaryota > Viridiplantae > Streptophyta > Magnoliopsida > Malpighiales > Euphorbiaceae > Excoecaria > Excoecaria cochinchinensis. The sequence continues at coordinate 12,030,326 of CANTUQ010000050.1, forward strand.
GGGTTGCAATTACAATGTCCTGAGCACGTAGCAAAAACAAGCATCATTACAGTTAAAGATTCCATTTATGAATATACAAATGAAAATATGTGAGCACTTATGTTTACAAGGAAAGAAGCGGAAGATACGTTTGTAGGGCAAAACAAGTCATCTTCTATAACTATAACCCAACATTTACAAATTTATCGATCCATAGATTTTAAATTTTCACAAATATTACTATTGCTTCATACTTGGGATGAATTTACGATATACAAGGGGCAGAGTTTTACCAAGATTAAAGATTTGTAAATTACAAACTCAGCTCTTTACTAAAAGCAAACATTTAACAAGAAGAACAACGACTGAAGGTGCAAAATGAAATGTGAATTCGAAGAAGATTAAGATTTTCCAATAGCAGTTTCTGTTTGCAGCATGCTCAAATCTGCATATTTCAATCTATCACTGGATTGATGCTCTACATGTTCTAAAAAATCCTAGCATTCTGTAATCAGTATTCTGTAAATTAAGAAATTGTAGTGGTCTCCTGCCCAACCCTCCAGCATGCACACCATATCAAGCAAAAACATCACTAATGAATGGAAATGTGTTGTTCACGAAGACAGGAACTTGGAATTCAAGAACCATAATCAGACAATGAAATCACAATCAACAAACCATATACACATTAACCTTAAACAGTATAATTTTGAAGCAATTAGGGAATAAAACTAACCTTAAACGTGGTTGCTGGTGACCGGAGGGCGAGTGGCAACGGCGATGAGGACGAGTGGCGACGGCGATCAGAGTAGAAGAGTAGAGACGCGACGGGCGACCACAGCGTTCTGAAAGCACGCGAGGGAGACGGATGTAGATGCAGCAGCAGTGGCGAGACTTGCCCTGCTACGTCGGGGTCGGGTGAACGGCGGTGCGGTTGCGAGCGGCGACGGCGATGAGAGACGAGACGCGAGGGGCGACGAAATGCGATCGATGTTTTCAGCGAGGGAGACGGCTCTAAAGGCAGCAACACCGGCGAAACTTGACCTGCTACGGCGGGTTGGAGCGAGCGGCGATCAGGGACCGATCGGCGACGAGGGAGGCGGCGCAAACGAGTGGGAGATCGGAGATTGGATGCAGCGATTTTAGGTTAGCTTTTCGGGTAGGTTTGGAAAGAGAAGAAGAGGGTAAAAACTGGCCCGATTCTTTTATAAAATCTAGCAACGTAGCAACGGAAATAATTTTCCGTTGCTAGTTTTGTTCCTTGCAACGGAATACATTACCGTTGCAATTTAGGACCCGACTTTGGATTCCCTTCCTGTGACATTTATAGCAACGGAAACAAATTTCCGTTGCAATATAGCAACGGAATTTGTTTCCGTTGCTATTTCATGTACCTTGCAACGGAAAATAATTCCGTTGCAATATAGGAACCAATTTTGCCCCTCCCAACTTGGGCATTTATAGCAACGGAATTACAATTCCGTTGCAAAATTAGGTCCATAGCAACGGAAATAATTTCCGTTGCTATCTGAGGTCCCTTGCAACGGAATTTAATTCCGTTGCAATTTAGGACAAGGGACCATTATAGCAACGGAATATATTTCCGTTGCTAAATAGCAACGGAAATCAGATTCCGTTGCTAATTATAGCAACGGAATCTGATTTCCGTTGCTATTTAGCAACGGAATCTTATTTCCGTTGCTAATTATAGCAACGGAATATATTTCCGTTGCTAAATAGCAACGGAATCTGATTTCCGTTGCTAAATAGCAACGGAAATCAGATTCCGTTGCTATTTAGCAACGGAAATATATTCCGTTGCTATAATTAGCAACGGAAATAAGATTCCGTTGCTAAATAGCAACGGAAATCAGATTCCGTTGCTATTTTTCGCACCAAATTCTCTCCCGCTTTAATTTCGCGCGATATTTAGCAACGGTATTTTGATTCCGTTGCTAATAACCGTTGCTAAATTTACGCGCCAAACTTTCCCTCCGCTTTTAGCGACCGAAAAAATTTCCGTTGCAACATGTTGGGCATTTAACCGAAAATAGCAAGGGAATCAATTTTCCCTTGCTAAATAGCAACGGAATAAAAATTCCGTTGCTAAATAGCAACGGAATTATTTCCGTTGCTATTTTTCCGTTGCTATTTCACAAATTTCTTGTAGTGGTGAATAATGTTAGTACAAGTAATAACTGTCATTGAAATCATAATGAAGTGAAATATTAATCACTTACTCCTCAGCTGTGATATTGATGTACATTCTGCCATCAACTCCAATTGATCCAGGCGTAGGCTCTTCCGCTTGTTCTGTTCCTGACCCCTGAGGTGGCATAGATTCAGGGTGTGCCATAGGAGTGGAATCAGTGGAAGGAATGGTATATGGTGCAACAGTTGGGATGGTCGGTGATGCGGCAGCCTCAGTGCTAGCATTGAGCCCATGCGATGCAGATCCTCCATCACCAGTACTGTCATCACCATCATGCAACCTGAGACGTGGGGGAATCCCTGTTCTCTTCTTTCGCTTAAATATTTTTCAACCTGACATTATAAGAAAAATGCATATTGTCAGATAATAGAAAATAATTACATTGTAATAAGTATATTAAATTAATATCCAAGTTAGTGCAATATTAATTGTTCTCACATGATAAGCAAGTAGGTAAACAAATTATTCGCTATCGTCACTCAGCTGTAAATCGTAATTCAAATGATCCTCATTTTCCGATGTATAAGAGGAAAATTCTAGCTCGTCATCAGATCCATCGCCAACCAAAGTTTCCTCATCACAGAATAAAAATGAGTATAAATCAATTTATTATTTTAATTATATTTCAGAATCCACAATTCGACCAAAAAAGGAAAACTATTATTATTATTATTATTATTATTATTATTATTATTATTATTGAAAATACCATTAATGAGTTTCGTTCGTTTAACATTTTCATCACAAAAAGATCATGCTATGTCATCAGTTGGTCATGTTTATACCTATCACTTACTATTTACCATTTGGTTATATGTAGATTTTAATTCTACAAGCATTGATGTTTGGGGGCCTATGTAAAAAAATTAAAAATTAAAAATTAAAAATTAAAAAATTAAGCATTCCAACTCATTGAATCTATGCTATAAAAACCAAAGAGTGAAACAAATTTTCTATAATAAAAAAATACATGAACTATATAATTTTTTTTCCATGAAGTGATTTTGATTCAGAAATAAGTCAAATTCTATTAAAAATCCAATATAACATATGCCACTTAAGTTATTTTCCAGAATATGATACATAGCAGTCTAATTTAATAGGTATTCACCTAGTCTACCTAGATAGTCCTCAAATGGACAATCTATATATTATTTAATTATGAAAATGAAATCTAAAAACCAATAATGAAAATATTTTCTTACCATGTGAACTGCATTACATGTATATTTGTCGATTTGTATTATTACGTGTTCCATTCAAAAGTCTGAAACTTTTATATATATAGCCTGTTATGTTTGATTTTTTTCAACTAAAATGATTTTTTATGTAAATATTACAGAATTCGGATAGTTTTTTATTTTAATTTTTTTTACACTTTTTAACAATTAGAACATAAATTCAATAAATTTTTGGTGCAATTAAAAATAATATATATTTATTCAACAATACCTAACTAACATAAAAAATTAATAATAATAACAATCATATTAACAATAATAATAATATAATCAACTCAACAATAATAATAATATTATTAGTAATAATAATATTAATAATAATCAATATTAATAATAATAATCAATATTATTAAGAATAATATAATTATTATTATTATTATTATTATCTGAATTTAATAATAATAATAATAATAATAATATTAATCATAATAATAATAATAATATTAATTAAAAAAAAAGGGAGCAGATCGGGTACCTGACGCCGGAGGAGAGGAGGAGGAGGAGTGGAGGGAGGAGGAGGAGAGGCGGACTAGCAGCAGGCTGATCGGAGCGGAGGACGCCGGCGGCACGCGGAGAGAGGGAAAGAAAGGGAAGATCGGAGCGGGAAGAGGGAAGGAAGGGGGGAGGAGGGGAGCTAGGGGACCGGCGATCGGAGGGGAGGGGCGGACCGCCTGCAGGGGCGCGGTGGCCGGCGGCGTGAGGGCAGGGGGGCAGAGACTGGAGGGGAGAGGGAGGGGGGCAGAGACTGGAGGGGAGAGGGAGGGGAGAGGGAGGAGAGAGAGAGGGGATCGGGTGGGGGAGGCGGAGAAGGTAATTTAATTTTGGAATTTTAATTTTAGCGACGGAGGATTTTACTCCGTCGCTAAAATTACCGACGGTTTATCTAAGCCGTCGCTAATTTTAACGACGGAATATACTTCCCCATCGCTAAATAAAACTTAAAGAATTTATTTTCTGTTTAGCGACGGTTACTATTTACCGTCGCTATTTTTAGCGACGTTATATTATAACCGTCGCTAATTTTACGACGGTTTAATAAAACCGTCGCTATTTTTAGCGACGGTTTAGTTTTTCGTCGCTAAAAACTGTCGCAGAATTTGGTGGGAATAATTGGCGCCATATTTAGCGACGGATTTGAATCTCCGTCGCTAATTGGCGGCGGCTAAATGTAACCGTCGGCATTTAGCGACGGAAGTCATTTTTCGTCGCTAAATAGCGGCGGAATGTTACTTCCGCCGCTATTTAGCGACGGAAATAGATCCGTCGCTATATTTCCGTCGCTATTCTTCTCTTTTCTTGTAGTGAAAACACTCACAATTCCAGAAATTTAAACACAATACACACACATAATCCAAAGTGAGAAATAGGGCAAACAAACTCCTAAACCTAGAAACTTGCAGCTCAAATCCTCTATCTTCAAGAACCCACTTTCCTAGCCTTGCTCTTCTCCTCATCACCCAATACTTGCACAAATAAACCCAAGAATCACTTAACCAAAACCCTAACTTTCTAAAATCAAAAGCAAAACCAGAAGGAGAAGAAGATCAACTTCAAATAACTAAAACCAAACACTTACCTCTTCAAACAATTCTTAATCTCATAAAACCCAAACCAAACCTTGAAGATCATCCAACCAAAAGAGAAGCAAAGAGCAAGAAATGGAAGAAGAAGGAGAAAACGCAGGGAAGAGAATGGGAAATCTGATTTCCCTCTTTTTCTTTCTTGTTTTCTTTTTCTTCTTTCATTAATTACTCTCCACCAACCCAAACCACTAGTCAAAATCCTATTGGTTCACATGTCAAGATCCTAAAGAATCAAGATCCCTCTTTGACTAACTCTTCATCAAGGCACCATACACCCTACTCACTAGATAACTTCCATATTAAACACATTAAATCCTTGGTACAATACACACGTTCCACTAGATAATTACTTCTCTTAATATATAATCCCTAAATTATCCAAAATTTTTCACATGTACAATTTACCGAAATACCCTTCATTTCCGACTTGGCACGCAAATTCCGACTAAACTCTTTTTGGGTCGTTACACCAAAAGTGACGCCTCAACGCTGGTAATTTATATTCACGTGCATTTTCGCATTAATGAAAGAACATTTATGAAATAATTATACACTCCACTCGATAATCTCCACGGGATTTTTAGATCGTACACCGAGCTGTTATCCTGCTGGTGGATGAAGAGCCAGGCCTGTGACTAAAAACAAGAGGGATCATTGTAAACATTTTCGCAATGTTTTATGCGATACAAGAGATAGATATTATTATTTAATGTCATCTCATATTTTATTTTGGTATTTTCCCATCAATCATTATTAACTTTTATTAATTATAACAATAAAAAATTATTATTAATTTTAAATAATATTAATTACTTAATAAAAACTGAAAAAACTAATTTTTTTTGAAGAGCTTCTAATTACATTGAAAGAACATTTGAAATTTGAGACTGAAATTGCAATATTTTTTTTTTTTGGGTATAAAATTAAAAACTATTCTATAGTTTAGATGTAATTTTGTAATTAACCTTAAAAAAAACAGGTTATATTGCTTTTTTATGCAGTTCTAATCATGGTCTAATTTCTGGTAATACGAAAAATAAAGCAACTGGGTTAGGACAACAGAAGTTGAGAAACACAATACTTAGTTTTATCACTTTCAAGTTATTAACACATAAGCCCGCTAATGTTGAATTAGTTCAGATGGTTATGAACGCGTAAGCCCACTAATGTTGAATGAAACTAATCCCCAAATAAGAATTATTCCTTGATATCAAAATGGTTGCTTCTTTTGTTTTCACCAAGTCAAAGTGAAGTCTCCCCTAAAAAAACAAGTTTCCGCCTACCAAAAATATACAGATATATAAAGCATGTCAAATCTCCTTTTGGAAACATTAAAAATTGCTTTATATTTCTTAAGTCTTAACTGAGCCACCTTGAATCAACTGTCTTTCAAATCCATTTTTTTTTATCAAGTGAATTTCGTCTTCTATTGCTTTGACAGATGTTCTGCTGTTTTTCAGCTTATCAAAACTTTGTCTCATCTAGCGAGAACTTACATGATCCATAAAGAAAAAAAAGAATAAGGTTGCAGCTTCACTTTTGGCTTGGTAAATCAAGATAAGGACGTAACTCCATTCTCAAGCTGACTTTGAGAGGTAAGTATACCTTTTTATTCATGAAATTATCCTCTTTTGATTTCCTTTTTCTCTGCTTTTATTCTCTCTCTCCTTTCAATGCATTTCATTGGAGATTTTGGAAGTTAATTTCGCCCACTGTGACTAAAACTAAAATTATAATTTAATAATAACCTTATTATAAAAATATATATATATATATTGTGTAAAAATATCAGTTTTAATACTTTACGAAATTTTTTTTAAAAAATAAAATTTGATGGTAAATTTATATATTTTTTCAACACTTTTAAGTCTTTAAAAGAGAAATTTGACTCTTACTCTCTATAATAATTTCTTTCTTTTAATAAAGAAAAGGGTATTTGGGATTAAATCGAAATTCACAGTCGATATAGTAATTTATTTACAAAAGTATTAGTAAAGCCAATCAAGAATATACTTTAAGAACATAAGTATGGATAAGTGATTTACAGAAGGCAAAATAAAATTTTAAAAAAATAAAGACATAAAAGGAATAGAAGCCGACCCTTGAAAGCCAGTGTAAGCTGAAACTTGAGTAGACAAAGTGCAAACTGTTGTTGGGGAAAAGTATTCCATAAAAATGTTATCTCCGTAAGAAGAACCAGGACAGGCTGCTATGAAAATGGATGAAAACACACCATTTTTTTTTTTAAATTATTACTATAAAAATCTTGTAATAACTTAAAAAGTGTTTTGAAATCGTGTGTTCGAAGATCATTAAGGTAAACTCTGAATTCTGGAGTTGGACTTATCAATTTACAACTTTCTTCTTCGATAGATTCAACAATGTCTTCAATGAATGAAAATGTGTTAGAGCAGAAAGCAGCCTAAATCAGCTATGCCAATGTTTTTTTGGACCTAACTCCGCATAAAAATAATAACAGAAGAGCGCGGATCGAGAAATAAGGATGTATATCACGCCGGTCAAATTAGTCATCCGGATCGGGTTATTTATAGATCTAACTGAATTTAGGTCAAAAAAAATTACATATCACAAGATTCACAAATCGAATTAAATTTAACCAGCCTTGCTGGCTGTAATATTGTTGTTAGGTACTGAGCTTGCTCAGAATTTTTATTCCGATTTAGAAAGAACAATTATTGACCATGGTTTTATTCTAGGTTTATTGATTTAATTCTGTTTAAAACCCAACGATAGTTAGGAGAGATTATGAACCGATTTATTGATTAATTAGCAGTTTTTTAATCAATTAATTAATATCAATTTTTTAAAATTATTAACTATTAATTAATTTAGTAGAAATTATTTTAATAACTTTATAAATATTTATTTTTTAAAATCATTAACTATTAATCGATTCATTAAATACGGTTAACTAGTCTATCAGTTTCAGTTTTTACTTTTTAGTTTGCTAGTATTTTTTGTTAACCACTGAAATTTTTGACATACAATTATAGAAGAAAAATTAGACAAAGTTTAATTGCATTTCAAATGTTTAAAATAATTTAAAATAAAAATTATAAAACAAACATAACACAAACAAAAATCATGTCACATTTTCATCATTCTCCACTTTTTATTATTAATTATTTCAACAAATCAATAACTAATATTATAAAAATGATTCAATATTTGTTGAGAATTAGTATATGTTTAATCTTAGATCAAAGAAAATTTTTTGAATTAAACTAAATGTTAAAACATAAATTTTAAAACATAAGAAAATGTCATTAATAAAGGCTATATATCAAGTAATATATAGACATCGATATATATAATAAGGAATAACATTTATAAGGGTTAACGGATTATTCTATTTAAGTATTTACTATATATGATTAAAAAGAATGACATATAATTTAAATATACTTTAATTTATTACTCTATATAAATTAAAAATAAATAAAATAAATTAGAATATAAAAATAAAAATTATAATATAATTAAATATGAATCGGTTAACCGTAAATTAACGGTTTACAATTACTCAAAATTAAAACCAATAATCTAAAATGTTAAAAATATAAACCGAAATTTAGTCTATCAAATCGATTAACTAAAAAATTCGATTTGATTTATGTGTGTGTGTGGGTTTTGACTTTGAAATATTGTTAAATATGACCTGCGGATGCACATGAAAAATTATTAGCAGTTATAAAATGAGCCGATATGCGAATATTTAATTTCATTCAACAATGAATAAAATTAAAGTACTTTTGCATATCTGAATATAAGCAGGAAAACAGAATTGAATTGAATTTTGGCATTTATAAAATTTTGATTGAAAAAAAAAAAAAAGAAAGAAAGAAAGCAAAAGCATAAAATCATTGCAGAAAGGATCTGATTAATTTGGATTGTGTTTGAAAGTTGACAGTAAGAAAAGGATGAAAATATCAATAGAACTTGATGGTATTAATATGCGTCTTTGCAGAGCTTGGGTGTGGGTTAAGAATGGAAAGTGTAAGGAAAACTATTGATGATCTGAGGGCTCCATTCTATGTAGTCTCAAGCCTTATAGCACAGATTCTACTCATTGTTTGGTCCCGTCAAAGGGTAAGAAATTGGTGCAGGTCACCACTCGGAAGAAGCATTTGGATGGGGATTCATTTTCTAGCTGATTATTGTGCAACAGTTTCTCTTTGGCTCACTTTCTATGTCTACATCAAGCCAAATGTAAATGGAGAAGGTCCACCGAAATACTACTTGGCCTATTGGGTTCCCTTCGCTCTTCTAAATCTTGGCCGTCCTGGCAAGATCACCTCATTTTCTTTGCAGGACAATGAGTTTTGGCCGAAACAAGCTGTATATTTTATCTTGTATGCGTGTGTGACCTTATTAATCTGCATTCTAGCTTGCAAAGAATTCAAAGAAACTTGGCCATCACTCCTGGTTTTCATTGCTGGCGGCTTTAAAATTAGTGAGCGCATCTGGCTGCGTCATCACGTCAGCTTGTACCGGCTTAAGTTAACTCTTGAAGAGCCGGACCCTGCTTCATGTACTCTTGAGGAGCCGGACCCTGCAGTTGTTCAGGCATCGAGGCAAGGTGATATTGTAGAAGATATTGTAGTAAATGTTGATCCTACTACTCCAGATCAAACCGGAACGCTTAACGCTGAAGAGCGTAAAATTCAGTCCGAGAATGAAGGTGTAATATCCTTATGCAAAGCTTACAAATCTTTCAGTGGATACAAAGGTCTATATGCAAATGTTAGATTCAAAACAATATGTATTAGGACTATGCAACCAACGAATCCATCGACCACTAACCCACCGGAACAGCAGTCGGATCCATCGACCACTCCGATTCAAACTAATCTTTCGCTCGTTGGCGATGAGTTCCTCAGCCGCCAACTGTACAGATTGATCAGACAGATTGAAATTGAGCTTGGGTTTGCTTATGACCTGTTCTACAGTAAGAGGGTGGTGGCACATTCCTTCAGAGAATTAATTATTCGAGTTATGACAATTCTTTTAGTTCTCATTGCTGTCATATTCTATGAACATAAGCATCCACTTTATACTAAAATTTTGCCTATAACAAGTCTCGTATTGGAGTTTGGGTGTCTTATCGAAGCTGCATTGTCGAAATGGATGCTGGTTAATGCTGGATTTCGGGAAGGCCAATGCTGGAGATTTGTGGAGCAACAAATTTTGGAAATAAGAGATAAATTTGGGAGGGTATTTTCAATCCCATGGCCAGATCTAAAACTGGGGCAGCAAAGCATTTTGAGTTTTCGCAAGGATCGCCGTCCACAATCTGTAACGGGGCGGCTAATTGAATTTTTTGAACTCAAGGAGCTCTTTGACAACACTATACATACAAAGTACGTGGAACTAAAAGATGACCTGAAGCTTAGAATTGCAGAACAAATATTACAAAGGTTAGCAGATGAAGGGATGAATGATCATATTGCTCCATTAAGAAAGACCGTCGAAGATCAGGTTATGGATCATATATACTCAAAGAGCGTTGAAGATCAGGTTATGGAACACATATACTGGGAAAAATTACAATTTGGAGAGATTATCATCATTTGGCACTTAGCAACGTCGACTCTATATTCGAAAGAGTTAAATCCCGATAATCGATTCCCTAGGTATCATCTCGATGATGCGAATGTTATATCCAATTACATGATGTATCTTCTTGTTGAACAACCTTCCATGCTTTCATCAGTGGGCGCAGATTCTGAAAATCTGTACAAGGATGCTTGCATAGACATTGAGAGGAAAATCAAGGATGGCTCTCGGCGCCGTTCATTGGGTGAATGTGTGGGGTTAAACTCCGAAGGCTCCAAATTTTTGGCTAAAGCAAAGATAGTTGCCTCGGCACTTGAGCAGTTAAGTGGTCAGACCGGCATTGATCCATGGGAGTTATTGTTCAAAGTGTGGGTGGACATGCTTACGCATGCTGCTTATTACTGTAAAGGGAAGGAGCACGCTCAGCAGCTTATCACTGGGGGCGAGCTTCTTACTTTTGTTTGGATATTTTTGTTCCACTGCTATTGTTATATTACTGGAAGGAATACGATATCGGCTGATTATGTAGCATTCGAAAAAAAGTTATTAAATTTGTAATCAAATTATTCAGATTTCAATTAGTATATAAAAATAACTAAATGTGCAATTGATTATTCATCTTTTATGAAAATCTTCATTATTTTATTTTATGAAAATGATTCAACGCATATAAATTTCTCTTTTGTGATTAAAAATTTAAATAAAATATTAAAAATGGTATAAATTTGCCTTTAAATTTTTTTTTTAAAAAAAATGCTCTTAAAATAATTAAAATTGTACAAATTTATTCTTATGAGAATTAATATGGACCTTTTTAATATTTTGAGTGCAAATATAAACAAAAATATTGTCTATATATTCTTCTAGTGCATAAAATTTATATATGTGATTTATTCAAAAAAAAAAAAAATTTATATATGTGATATAAATATTACTGGAAGGATCCTAGTGGAGATTATTAGTATTGATATATATGTGAATAGGCTCAATCCAAGAGAAACAAATCAGGGCCTGATATCATCTATTTGGCCAAGAAAATTAGCCTGTAATTCCTTCTAGTGCAACAGACCAAACTGTCCTTTGGCCCCTTATGTAGAGGGAGCATGCCCTCTAACTGCATGGGAACAATTAGAGAAGATGATTGCGTTTTATGGGTACTAGCCAATCATTGGAGATATCTCTTTACGAATAACCAACTCTTACTCAGGTATAAACTCTAACCTTAAGCCCCTATACCCATATTGTTACTTTAATTTGATAACTAACTTGAGCATCGGAAATCTAAATCAGGATCCTTTCCGGTTTAGACTTTCTGATCTTTTTCATTCATTTTATAGGGCTGACGCCATTGCCTAAGTCCAATACCGTTTTGAGGAGATATCAAGTATAAAGTTAAAGTTTGTAAATGCTTACACATTTAGATAAATAGGAACTAAAAGCTCCCACATTAAAGAAACATCATCTAATATGCCACGGGAGAGAACTTTAAAGTTCCCTTACCTCATTTTACCAAATCAGCTAATTGCAGCTCTTGGATAGAAGTGAGATCATAACTGTATTATCTCTTAGTTTATGTGTTAATGTAAGCCTAATTATAGGAAGTTCAATTGCGTATTTTGGTTCATATAAAAAATTCCAACAAATTCCTTTTGCCTTTACATATTTTTCCGTTAACCTTTGCGAACAATTGAATTCTCTCATATGCTATTGCATTACATAATAGGTAGTGCATATAAAGCCTTAGATCAGATAAATTACAATAGGAAGAAAGTCTATTTGAAATATTATAATACAGAAATAATTTAACTAAAGAGATAAATACAATAATATTTAATCAAACTACGCATAAGATCACATCATATCTTTATTTATCATATCATATCAAATCACGTACTTACTAGATTAGATCGTATTTATTATTTTCTATCATTCTCTTGCATGTTCTATTAAGAAAGTTTCATCACACAACTTGTTACTTAAAAATAGCAGCTTGTCATGCAAAAAGAAGAACTGAGCACGAATAAAGCTTGGTTAAGACAAGTATTATTTTAAAGGAGAAAGGACTTCTAAGCTACACCCATCCCCCACAACCATTCCATTTGGCATACCCATGTTGGAAAATTTTTAGAATGAAGAATATAAATTTCATTTCTATCAAAAACTAATTACATATGCCTATTTATAGGCTTACATTGAAACCATAAGATTATGCCACTAACCCACTAATTCCACTAAATAACTAACCCATAACTCCATTAATCCACTAACTCCACTAATATCATTAACTCCACTAACTAAATAACAATTAACAAAAACATGTTAAAATAAAATTTACTAATTTAGTCACTATATAAAAAATAATGATTTTGAATCAATTCTCCAACATCCTCCCTTGATTCAAAATCGTACCGATTAAATTGTTTTGTTGGAGCACATATCTCCAATACACATTACATTTGAATTTATCTTTTGAATCACTTTTCTTCAATTCTTGATGCACGTCTCATCATACTTCAATTCTTGATACTCTTTCTCATCAAATTTCAATTCTTATGCACTTTATCATCAATTTTCTGTCATTGAATTTTCCTGGAGCACCTCTCTCCAATTCTCAAAAAGAATTCTCATGTGCCAAATTTATTTGATCATTTGCGAACCACTAATCTTGTTTCATATGCCCATAATTGATAATTTTTTCCATTGAACACGTAAGGCGGAATCTCACCCGTTTTTCCCTTTGCAATTTTTTTCACAGACCCATGACCAATAAAAGTTCTGATACCACTGTTGGAAAATTTTTAGAATGAAGAATATAAATTTCATTTCTATCAAAAACTAATTACATATACCTATTTATAGGCTTACATTGAAATCATAAGATTAGGCCACTAACCCACTAATTCCACTAAATAACTAACCCATAACTCCATTAATCCACTAACTCCACTAACACCATTAACTCCACTAACTAAATAACAATTAACAAAAACATGTTAAAATAAAATTTACTAATTTAGTCACTATATAAAAAATAATGATTTTGAATCAATTCTCCATCAACCCACTGGTAGCCTGTGGTCTACTGAAATCATAAGGTGGCAAGTAAGAGGGAAATGAGACAGTGATGGGAGTGGGTACCTCATCCGCCATGCCTCGTAACTTGAGAGAGAACTTCAATTTTTTTTGTTTAGAGTGGAAGTCCCTTACCTCATTAACAAAATCAGCAGGCATACTTGCTAATTGCAGCTCTTGGATGGAAGTGAGATTCTTCAAGCCTTCTGGTGGATTCTTCAATCTAAGGCAGTAACCAATTGTCAAGCTCTCTAGCTTCGGCATGCATCCAGGCATTATTTCTCCGCACCTTTTGAGATTTTTCAAGTGAAGAATAGACAACTTTTTAAGCTGCGGATAACTTCCTCCAAAGCTTATCATCTCTCCCTCATAGGCATTACATAATGAGAGAACAACAAGGTTTCGCAGATTGCCGAGGCATTGTAAGAGGTCCTCGATCGTTGGACAATCCCACACATATAGAAATTTTAGGGATTGAAGATTAATGGCAGCAGCAGTCAAATTTTTGACTTGACCTCCAACTCGTAGCTTTTCAAGATGTTTAGGTAGAAGCTGTGGCTTGAAATCGATCGTTTGTCCCCAAGCACACTTTATGGTTAAGGATTGAAGGGATTTCAAGTGCTGAATTGATTCAAGGAGAGAAAATGAGATGCGGGTTGTGATCATTCCTGCTGATAACTTCTTGAGCTGACAAAGATGTCTTATTTTTTCTGCAATGCGTTGTGTAATCTTTACTCCAGCAAGCGTTTGGAGATCTTGAAAGCATTCAATGTCCGCATCAGATAAGTCTACAACCTTGTTTTCAAATGAACTTGCTAAGAGAAAGTGCCTCAATTTCTTCCACTTGTTTAATCCAGTACGCATTACACTAATCCATGTATCCCTGATGTCTAGCGTCAGTAGCCTTCCAAGTTTCTTCAGATATGGTGGCAACGTCTTAAGCTTTGTCCCTCTCAACCCCAAGTACCTCAAAAGTTCAAGATCTTCAACAGCTTTGGGCAAATTTTCAATGGGAAGGTGTTGCAATTCCAATACGAGCAGTAATTTGTAAGTGCAATTTGATGTGATAATGTGTGCATCAGTTCGTGCAAATCCTAGAAAGGGGAAGACCTTGACTATGGTGTTACCGCTTCTAGTGCCATCACTATGATGTAGTGAGAGACGATCACTCTTACCAAATGAACTTTCTCCAAAGTCCAATAAAGTCTGGAGCCTGCCGATCTCATATTGTTTCTGTGCCAATTCCTGCATGACTGGAAGAAGCTGACATGTTTTAATCTCCCCATCTGGACCCACTTTTCCTACTTGGATCATCCCCCTCTTGATCAGCTCATACAACTGATAGGTTGCAGTCTCTTCTACGGTCCTTCCACCACCCTTATTTTCTATTAAACCCTCAGCTATCCAAAGCCGAATGAGTCGTTTACAAGAAATTTCATACTGAGAAGGGAACAAGGAACAATAAAGGAAGCAACTTTTTAGCACTGGCTGTAGCTCAGCATAGCAGCATGTAATGAAATCTACCTCCTTTAGCATCTGATCAACTGTTCTCCATTTTGATTTTGAGCTCTTTTCAGAAAGCATCCCACCAATCAGTGAAATAGCAAGAGGCAAACCATCACACACCTCCACAATGTTTGCCGCTAAAGATTGCACCGAAGGCCAAGAACCTGAATCACTGTGGAGTAAGGCGCGTTGGCGAAGTAGTTGTAAGGATTGACTGGATGTTAGCTTTTTCAGTTTTAGTTGAAATCCTTTATCAGGAATTTGCACAGTTGTTGATTCTCGAGTAGTTACAAGAATCTTGCCTTCACAGCCAACTGGGAGAGCATCTTGAATGTCTTCCCAATCATTTGGATTCTGTAAGTCATCAAGAAAAAGCAAAAACTGCTTCCCATCCAAAAGCAACCGAATATGCTCTTTCAGTTTTGGAATTGGTAATGCCTTCAAGTTTTCTGGGGTCATAATAGATAGACTATCCGACAAACTTGTAATCATGTCTTCCAGAATTATTGCCTGAGAGTTTTGTGAGGTAGAAACCCATGCATGGTAATTGAAGGATTGCTTTACTCGTTTGTAAACTGCTGCTGCAACTGTTGTCTTCCCGATTCCAGCTTCCCCAGTCAAACAAATAACAACCATCTTTCGCTTCTTCTTCATTAAATATTTTTCAATTTTCTGAACTTCATCCTCCCTTCCCACAATACTCGTTGCTCTTAGGACATCTTGGGTACTACTTCTGGACAACTGATACGTTTGTTCTGTAGTAGTTTCAGGATTAAGACCGTAGCACGAAGCTTCACGTATGATCAGCTTTGTTTCTGCTCTTTTAATTTTTGCCAAATACGGCACCATTAGTTTCCATCGTATGGACAGTAGAAGACGTTCACGCAAGTGGCTGAGAGGGTTACTGGGTCCAGGCAGTGTAGCCGGTTGAAACTTTGCCGTCAAAGTTGACCAACTGTGCCGGGAACTGGATGGAATTTCTAGAATTGTTGAAGAAATTGTATCTGTAACTTTACCCAAAAACTTTTGTACAATATGTATGCATGTGGTTGAAGATGATATCTGATTCCTTCTGAGAACAAGTAGATTGTAGTCCACCATCACATCCTCAACATCTTTAGCCAGACTTATAACCTTTGAAACCCAATTAATCACGTCTTCACTTTCCACCATCTTCATTCCCACTGCATGGGCGCAATTTTGCAACTTTTCAAAGTCACTTTTCATTTCAGTTAGGGTGTCAAGTCTTTGAGATTTGAACTCCAAATTGATGCATTCATCTCCCACTCTAGTAATGTTCACTATTAGATAATCCAGCGTATTAAGCTGCTTGTAAAACATCGTGATTCGATCTGCAGCAAAACACCAGAGCAATATCAACGTTACAATCTTCTTTTGCAAGAGAATGAAGCAATTTGAAGGGGAAAAAAAAAGTGATACTGCATGGATAAACTAGGTACCAATTCAAGAATCATTTTAGCAAAAACAAGTTTATAAATTTCAAAATGTTTAATTTAATTGAAAACCAACATTCACATTCAAAATATATATTAAATGACTTGGGATCTTCAAGGATTTGACATCACTGATAAAAAGAATGACAACGTTATTTCAATTAAACTAATTTTAAAATGACTTGATTGAAGCAATTTGAAGAAAGAAGTGATAGTACCAATTCAAGATTATTCCACACACACACACACACACACATATATATATATATATATATAACAAAAATGAAAAACCATCAAACCACACCAATTTGAATTTCAGTTATATTTGGAAAATGAAATAAAATTTTCCAAAAGCCTTTCCCTTTTCTTATTCCTGTTCAGGACTCCTAAATTTTGACCATAACAACCTTTCCAATAAAGTTTAATAAATCAACATGTTTTTTTATTTTTTTTTAATTTTCTGTCTACAGGAAATGAATATATTTTCAAAATTTTCAAAAAAAAAATGAATACCAGTTATCTTTTTTTTTTAATACAAATTAAATTTTCGTTAATAAAATAAAAAGTATATCTGAAAAATACAAATAAACTTATAAAATAATTTAAAAATACATAAAATTACAAAATTAATAAAGTTACTGTATTATATTTCTGAATTTTTTCAATAAAAATAGTGGATAACGGTAACATATCACACACAATTTGTCTTTCAGTGGAAAACATACTTCATCTGTTGTTCGCAACAAAACTTTCATAAAAAAAATGCAATAAAACTTCCATGAAAAAAACAACTTCTTTCAAATTTAAAAGACAAACTTGTATGATAAAAAGTTTAAATTAAATTCAAGTTTATCTAAAATGAACTAAATCTATAAAATACAAATAAGATATGAAAAAAATAAAAAAATAAATTTGAAATAAAAATTTCAGATTCAAGTTTATTGTAACAAAAAAAAACTAAACACAAAAACAAAAAACATAAAAATTTCAGATATGAAACAAAAAAAAGTCCAAACATGAAAATAAAAATACAAAAAATTCATGATCTAAATTCATTGAAACCAAAAAAACCCAAACAATTCAAATATAAATAAAAAGAACAACTCAAATCTATACATATTTGAGTTTATTGAAACAAACAAGCAAAAACAAAACATAAAAAATTTCAAATTTGAGACAAAAATTACAAAAATAAAAGCAAAAATACAAAAAAATTTAAATCTGATTTTATTGAGATAAAAAAAACACAACAAAAAAAATACAAAAAAATCTGAATACAATAAAAAATCTGAATATAATAAAAAAACGAATAAAATTAAAAATTTATATTTATACTGATCTGAAAATTATTATAAAAAATAAAATAAAAAATAAGAAGGTATGAATTGCGGCCCAAATATGGAGTGACGGCAGTTTCAAAATTAAAAATTTATGTTTATATTAATATAAAAATTATTATTAAAAAAAAAACAAGATAAAATAGAAAATGGAAAGGGCTACCGCCTAAAAATGGAGTGTCGGCAGTTTCAAAATTATATCAAGAATGTGGTGGCTATAATCTAAGAGAGAGATAACACTGTATGTGTATATACCAGTCATTGTTAAAACAGCAAAAAAAAAAAAATCTAATTTTCATGCTTTAAAAATACATAAAAAAAAATAATCCTTTAAATTAGAGTATTCTTATGCAGTCATAACAAAATAATACCTTTTGTAGCTTCTACTTTTGGTGTGGCTGCCAACTTCCCCTTTCCTTCGCGAAATAAAAACAACAAAACCCGATCAATCAAACCAAACAGAGTGTTCTTAATCTTTTCCTTCCTCCTCTTCACATTTTCTTTCTTTACTCCCATTTTTCTCTCTCTAAATGTCTCCTTTTTTTTTTTGCACCAAATTGAGCAAATAAATAGTCGTTTTGTATGGTATTCAACCTCCTGAAGCTCTGTTTACATGTAAGAAATGTGTGAAAAAATTCTAGAACTCTAAAATATAATCTACGTACATAAAGTCCCACCAAACCTCCTTTGTCTAGATAAAAAGAGAAATTCGATGACATTTATTGGGAGCTCTGTTTTCTCTTTTGCCATGGAATAGCTTTCTTCTACTATCACTTGCATCGAAACTCATTCCAAGGACTGGGCTCTTGCTGCGGTCTAGAGCCGCTGACCATCTCTTAATTTCCTTCCCCATCTAAGCGCGTAGGAATTCCAGAAAAGGGCGACCCAGCTTCAAAGTAGGGGTTTAAGCCTACTTTGATTGCCTTCTCAAGAAAAGTCAAAGTCTACGTGGCTAGGAACTGCTCTTATGAATACCAGTTCGAGTTTAGATAATTATTACTATTATTTTTAAAATCTATCCTTAGATACCTCTAAAGTTTCAAAAATTTTTATATTGAATTCCCACGCTAAAAATAATTTATATTGAGTCATTTTTTTTGTAATTTCAGTTATATCAAGTCTCTAATTGATAGTAAAGGGAAAATAACAATAAAAATACACAATATAATATTACTTATTGCATAAGCATCCCTCTTGAGTCACTCGCTGAACATTTATCTACTTGCGACATAATAACAATTTTTTACGGTCTAAAAATTACTTGAATATTATTTTTTACTATGAGAGTAAGAAAAAAAAAATTAAAGTATTTCGTTTTTTCTTATACATATGTATATTTAATCTGACTTTTCATTATATATTTATAATATTTTAATACAAGATATTAGTTTCTAGTATAACTCAAACTATTTTTATAATAAAATTAGATAATTTTTATTAGATAATTAAAGATACTTAATTTTATTTGATATTAAATTTTATCTATAACTAGAGTTATGGGCATATTCATTGCAATGTTGTTTTAGTACTGGTACATAATATTTTAACTTGTTATCTCATAATATTTATTGCAATGTTGTTTTAGTACTGGTACATAATATTTTTTATGATATTATGATCGTTCTGCTAAAATTAACCAATACTTTAATTTTGTGTACCAAACTGCATATTTTAATTTTGTGGGCCACTGCTCTGGTTTTGAAATTTATTTCTCCTATTGAACCTGACAATCATTACTCACCGACACCCACGCAATAAAATAGGAGATTAATTATAAATTTATATTTGAATTATGGGATGATTTTTAATTTCAGATTTAATAAAAAAAAAAATTGTAATATCAGTCTCAAATTTTATATGTTCTTTTAATTAAAAGATTCTGTTAATTTTTTTCATTGAAACTAATGGAAAGTTTTAATTTTTTTTCACTTTTTTATTTAGTAACTGACATTATTTAATATTAATAAAAATTTATTATTGTTAATGTTAATTATAGTTATGTAGAAAAGATTAAGTTCAAACAACAATCTTTTTTTGAATTTTTATTTAGTTTTTAATATAATATAACAAAAAATTATTAATAATTTTTTATTAATAATTAAGTTGTGAGATTTTCTTTAAATATGCTAATTTTATCTAAATATAGCTAATATCTTTTAAAAAAAATGTCATTAAATAAAAAGTAATTTTTTTTTTGTGAAAATCTTTTTTAATATGATACTTTTGTAGTGTTTTACTTATTGTTAATGAATGTTGCTAATGAATGTTGAAAATAATTAAATAAAAAAAAATAAAAATGATCATTATTTTAAAAATTGGATAAAAAAATATTTTAACCATTTATGGATAAAATTAGTTATTTTTTTAAAATAATTTTTACACTGCAAAGTAAATTAAATAAAAAAATAAAGTTATAATTAAAAATTTTGACATTTTATTTTCTTTAATTTAAACTGAAGAATTTTTATGAGATTATCATTAGTTCTATCACTAATTCATTCTTTTTATTATGCATAAATTATTTAATATTTTGTTTTGTATCTTAATCATTTAATGCATTCTAAAAATAATTGATATTTTTGTTTTCAATTTAATTTGTTTGGTACTAGAAATCGTTTCGTCATGTGCAAGTGGAAGATGATGGAGTCTGGATACACTCATAACTCCCGATATGGACAGTGATCCATATTAGTATGGATATTATTAGATATAAAAGTGATCCATATTAAATAGGAAATAATACGGATATGGAACAGTCCAGTCAAATCCTTTAATTAAGGTTATTTTCTTAATTTAAATTTAATAAAAAGGGTAACTTCCCTTTTTCATTAATTATTTCCTTTATGAATATCTTTCCTATTTTAGAAAGAAAGTCTCTATAAATAAGCATAAGGAATTATGTAAAAAGGATGGAAAACCTTTCAGATACCGAAACTCTATCGGATTTTTCTCTCACCCTTCTTTATCTCCAAGGGGCTTTGAGATCATGATATAATTGTTGTTATCTCGCATGTGGGTAAAAGCTGGGCCAATGACATAGAAGGGATCCATTTAAATGCTTCCGTCAAAATATATGCGCTACAAGAGATAGGTATTATATTTGATTATGTTACCTCCATGCATATGTGTATGTATTTTTTCCAACATTGGTATCAAAGCAGTCATTTTTGCGTCCTAGTATGTGGCTAAAATCCTATCTAAAATTTTATGTATAAAATTGGTAGATTTAGGATGCATGTAACACAATATATTTTTTTGTGTTAAAAAAAAAATATATATATATATATATGTATATATTTTGGCTTGAAAATCGTGTATGTGTACACCGTATCTCGAGGAGACAAATATGGGTGTTCAAAATGCTAAATTAGAAGTTGGAATTAAAAAATTTAGACCTCATTGGAATCATAGAACCCGCAATTCAGAGATCTAAATCAACCGTGCCGCTACACATGGGCGGTGGCACACACACGCGGAAACACGTGTCCTCAGTGAAGCATCACTGTGGACACATGGCCCAATAATTTCACGACACGTGGCTGACCGAGGTCAAGCCACTTGGCAGTGACGTGTCAACATGGTGCCATGCGGGCACCAGGTGGACTAAAACACTGGACGAACAAGGTCGTGCCACGTGTCAGGCCATGTCAGCTCAGTGATGTGTCACTTCTGACACGTGGACAATAGGATTGTTCCACGTGGCTGACAGTTGTCATGCCACGTGGCTCTGATGTGTCCCAAGGTGCCACGTGGGTGCTAGGTGAGCCAACCGTATGTTGACACGTGTCTTTGACTGAGGTTTGATGTGGCACCACGTGACATATTGTGGTTGTGACACGTGGCAGGACAAGTGGGAGTTGCGCGTGGTTGCTTGTGGGCGCGTCTAACCTCCCTCTAACAGCACGTGTGGGCGCGTGCGGCCTCCTCGACCATCAAATCAGCTCCGTTTTTTGACATATCAAATTTTTAAAATTTTTTAGTCATTTTTTCAAAAAAAAAAATTAATGACCAAAAAATAAATTCTTATTTTAAAATTATTAAAAGTATTATAAAATTTGTGGAAAATGTGTTTTCTACCTTTGAATAGTTTTGAAAAATATTTTTGAATTTTTTTTGAGGTTCTGTCCTTATTGTTAATTGAAATGTGTTTCAATCATATGTGTTTATACTTGAGTGTATTAACCACTTGTGATTTCTGTAATATGTTGCAGAAATGGTAATAATAAGGATACATATGGTTCGTCGCACCCCGTTTGGGATTTCTTTAAGAAATATAAAAGTGCGTTTAGTAAGCAACATAAGAATATAGAGGAAGATCTAATCTAATGATATTGATGCAATAGTACATCACATAGTGTTTATGCAAGAATGCATTTGGTTAGGTGGTTTAAGTATGGGAAGAAATGATAGAGTCTTATTCAAAGCATTAACTGACTCCTTTGAATATCATCCAGAACTCAGGGAGTTATTGAAAACTATATGGTATATTGGAGATAGAATTTATATAAAATATATCATCCATTTTTTGGCTAGAGTTGCTAAAAGAGGAGTATTGACGAGCAACATTACATCTGTGATGAAATTGAGAAGTGGACATAATTTGCATCGTCTATGGATTCATCAACGAAGTTATGAGTTACCTGATGAATTGATGATGATGGTCAAAGAATCAGTCCCAATGTCAAGAAAGATTTCGTGAAAATCTAAATTTCTAGATTAGTTGACATGAGTGTCAATTTTAACTAGCGTTTATTTTTTTGTTAAATATGATTCATGTTTTCTATTGTTATTTGACATGAGTGTCTTATTTTGAATTATTAAATTTTATCTATTGGTTGAATAAATACGTTTATTCATTTTGATGGCATTTATCTTTATAATAAATATGTTTATTTCATTTGTTAAATGCCTCGCAATATTTTATGAGTAAAATGATAGCATGTTTATTAAATAGAGACTTAATAAAATAAAACCAATAATATTTTCCTCTCAAAAAATAATTCAATAATTCAGATTTACTATGCATGAAATTTTAACCTGTAAGTTTCGACATTAGGACTTAGAGGATAATTGGATAATATTAGTAGCCTTTTCGAATTTAAACCTATTAGAAAACTTTACTAGATTTTTATTTCAGATGTATAGTAAATTGCATGTATTGCATTTTCTCATTTAAAATTGTGCAATATTATTCCATTTGAGATTAGATGATTCTAATGAATATTACTTCCAAGTTAATTGTTGCCGAACTTAATAAAAATATTAAGATGAATGGTGACAATTGTGAAATCTGGAGTATGAGAATCCAGTATGTACTTGAAGAGTAAGAGGCTTTTGAACCCTTAAGTTCGATTATGGCTGAACCTGAAAATGACACTATATCCCAGTATAGGCGGGACCGAAATAGTTATATGGTATAAAAAAGGAAAATTCCACTGCTCACATCATCTTGCTAAGTGCAATAGATGATGATATCACTGAGCTATTTCGCAAGTATCAAAATACAATGGATTCGTAGATCGCTTTGTGAGAGAAGTTAATAGGCGTGTCTCTGACTAAACTCTAATCATTAGTGATCAAATTTGATACTAATCAGAAAAAGTCTGATCATTCGATTCGAAAACATCTATGAGAGATTAAAAGAATTAATACGCTTAGTGAGGTTGGTCATAAGTTGACCAATGAGCAGCATGTCCAAGCTGTTAGCCGTTCGTTACCCAAGAGTTAGGAGCATGTGAGATGCAACTAACTCATATGGACAAGCATTAACACATCTAAGAATGCAGCTTGTCATTTGAACCTTGAAAATGACTATTTAGCAGCAATTAAGGTCAATGTCATTGTGCATATGGCACAGTATTGTAATGGTGGAATGAGTTCTAACTAGAACAAGATAAAAAGTTTCAAAAGTAGGGATAAAGAAAAGGCTCAATAGCCGTAAAAAGCTGATAAGTTCAAAATGTATGTTGTTTTTATATGAATTTCCAGCTTACTTTTGAGTTGAGAAGTTCCTATTTTAGTATATTTTTGTTAAAGTTTTATTAAATATTGTTTGATATACTAAAGTAAGATTTTATGTTGTTTTTGGCGTTTTTAGGTAGCTTACACGGCGGTAAGGTTATTCCTCACCGCCGTGTGAAATGAAAATATCACAGTGCAGCAGAAGGGTATTACACAACGGTAAGGAACTTCCATACCGCCGTGTACAACGGGAATCACCACTTACGTAAGGAGTTACACGGCGGTGAGGAATACTCATACCGCCGTGTAAAGCGTAAATTGCCAACAATTACGGCGCTGGACACGGGGAACAAAAATTCAAGCTTGTTGACCAGAGGCCATTTACACGGCGGTGAGGAATTGTCATACCGCCGTGTAACCTGCATGTAAACAAAATCTGCACAAAATCGAAGACTTTCAGGCCACCTTTAGACTTTAAATGTTATATAGGGGCTGAAGTTAGACAGGAAAGGGGGATCGATCTTTTGGAACGAAAGTCATATATTATTTTCTTCCTCTGCAACCTAAGTTTAGATTTTTTTCATATATTTTTACAATTAATTATTCAGTTGGGATAGATTTGGGGAATTTGGGGATTGGAGAATTTATCATTCATTCTGGAAGTCTTATTAGCTGATTCAGTTTGAAGAATGTCATTTTTTATTATTGTAAGAATTTCATTTTCATATCTCAAATGGGTAATATCAATTTCTCTCTATTTAATTCAGTTTTTATTTCAATCATGAGTGAGTAGTTCTTTTTTCTTGTTAGGGGGTGCCTTGAATCCCCAATAACCATGTGAATGCTTGTGTGGATTGATTTATGCATATGCTTCAGTTTTGTCTTCTCTTAATTGATCTGTTTGTCAATGAATTTAATGCAAGTTTAAGATTGATCTGCTGTGACAATCTTTGATTGTATTCATTTCATGAACTAAAGTTTATTCTGTTCTATTTCTATTGATTTTCACTGGTTTGATGAATCCGGGATGGTAGTTAAATCTGTGGATCTCTATTTTAATAGGTTCAGAATTGTAGAAGATAATTGAGTTTTGATATCTGAATTCGGGATGGTAGGATCATCTAAGTTTAGGACATAAGACCTGTTTCGGTGCTAAAATATGTGCTGAATCCGGGATGGTAGGTACATGTGTTAGAGAAGCTGGATCCGAAAGGCAGGCTATGGTATAGGCTAGGTTGTTCACTGATTTGCATATGTGATTGATGAGTTTGAGTATTTACATGGCATTATTGGGGAGGATGGGTATTCCTTGGCAAGATCTTTTAGTTATTTCATCAAATCTGTATTGATATTGAGTCTTTTAATATTCTTGAATTAGTTATTTTATCAATTACAGTCCTTAATTTTTACCTTAAATAATTCATCACATCAAACAATTGAGAATTCTTTAGCATACATTTAATTGCTAAAATTTACGCAACTCAGTCCCTTGGGTTCGATAACTTGTGGTATTAATTATACATCACTATATTACTTGCCGATTCAGTACACTTGCTGAGATCGCGTCAAGTTTTTGGCGCCGTTGCCGGGGAGTGGCGTTGTTAGTAAGTTTTGGTTTTTATTTGTATGTGTTTTTATTTTTCTGATTTTATTATTTCTTATTTTTTTCAGGTAGTTGTGGTGTATGAGCAGATTGAGGCAAGAAAAAGTAGCACCCTACAACCCTGAAATCGAGAGAACTTTGCATCAACGCAGGAGAGCCAACAGAGATAACAACATGGAAAATGATCCTCTCCCTATTGATGAATTTCCTCCCGAGAACGAACAAGTGCCACGAGCACAAGAAGAGATGCCGGGTAATTATAGAGAAGAAGTCCCAAGGCAGAGGACGATAAGGGACTATGTTGTGCCAAGATGGAATGAAGACCATCGGACAATTGTGTTGCCTAGATGAATGCAATTTGAACTCAAGCCAGCAACCATTACTATGGTACAAAGAAACCAGCTTTCAGGATCAGAATTGGAGGATCCTGCACAGCATTTAGATATATTTTTAGAGGTCAGTGACACAGTTCAGATACCGGGTGTCACTTCTGACGCAGTAAGGCTGAAATTGTTCCCATTCACTTTGATTGGAAAAGCAAGTGATTGGTTGCAGATGCTACCAAGTCAATCAATAAGATCATGGGAGCAATTACAAGAGAAATTCTTAATGAGATTTTTCCCTCCTACCAAGACTGCAAGAATTCGTAATAGTATTATGGGATTTGCTCAGATGAATGAAGAGCCTTTCCATGAGGCTTGGGAGAGATTTAGGAGATTATTGAGAAGCTGTTCGCATCACGAGATAGCTGTACATCAATTGATGACTTTATTCTATGCTGGAGTCACCCCACAGACAAGGTCACTTTTGGATGCATCATCAGGAGGTTCCTTTTTGAATAGGTTGCCATAAGAAGCTTTTCTTATGTTGGATGAGATGGCAGCAAATGATGCTCAATGGGCTGCTCCTAGAGCAATTCCGAAAAGGCAAGGAGTACATAATGTGGACGAATTATCAATGTTGAAGGCACAGATAGAATCAATGCAGAAGGAGATGAGTGGATTGAAGGTTCGAAATGTGTCCTCAGTCTCTCAAGAGAGTGGGCAGTATGAAAGCGGTCAATATAGTCAAGACGGTGGAGCAATGGGAGATGTAAATGCTGTAGGCGACTACCGCAGGAATGACCCTTACAGTAACACCTATAATCCAGGTTGGAGGAACCACCCGAATTTCTCTTGGAGGGATGGAAGTCAGAATGCTTCATCTTCTCAACCACAAACAAGAGCCCCTTTCAACCAAAACAACCAGTCATACCAGCTGCAATCCTCCACTAATTACCAAAATCCCTATCCACCATATCACCAAGGACAGGGCTCAAACCAATCCCATTCTCAAGCATATCACCCACCGGGTTATCAACCGAGGCCACCTGTATAAGAAAAGAAGCCGAATTTGGAAGATATGTTAGCAAGCTTCATGAATAGTCAGCAACAGTTTGTGAACAGCCAACAATAATTTATGACTAGTCAAGAAGCAAGGTGAAAATCCCAAGAACAATGGAACCGGAATCAAGATGCGTCCATGAGGAACTTGGAAATGCAATTGGGCCAACTTGCAACTTCAATGTCGAATAGACAACCAGGAACTCTTCCTTCAAATGTGGATCGTAATCCCAAGGAAGAGGCAAAGGCAATTACATTGAGGAGTGGCAAGGAGGTAACACAAAGCAAAGACCAAGGTAAAACATCTTCATCATCTTCAGGTAAGGGGAGCCTACACGAGAGGTAAGTAACTCTAACTCTATGTTAGAAGTAAATAAAAACGCTCCCACAGTTGATAAAGGTAAAAGTCTGGTGAATCCCAGAGCAGAGGATCTTGATATTAATAGGTTGCCATTTCCTGCTGTGGCCAGAAAGGAAAAGAAAAATGAGCAATTGGCCAGATTTTTAGAAATGTTTAAGAAACTGCACATTAACCTACCATTTGCAGAGGCCTTAGCTCACATGCCTAATTATGCAAAATTTATGAAAGAATTGTGCTCAAATAAAAAGAAATTAGAAGGGCATGGAACTGTGCAACTTACAGAAAATTGTAGCGCTTTAATAATGAATAGGATTCCTGAAAAATTGGAGGATCCAGGCAGTTTTACGTTACCATGTGAAATCAGTGAAAATTTTTATGGGAGTGCTCTATGTGATTTAGGTGCTAGCATAAATCTGATGCCATATTCTATCTGCAGGAAACTTAATCTTGGAGAGCTCAAGGAGACGGGCATGAGACTCCAACTTGCAGATCGATCAGTAAGGAGACCTAAGGGGGTGATAGAGGATCTGCTAGTGAAAGTGGGAAAATTCATTTTCCCAGTGGATTTTGTAGTAATGGAGATGGAGGAAGACCACAAGATACCACTTATCGTGGGGAGGCCATTTTTGAACACACCAAAGGCTTTGATCGATGTACATGGTCAAACTGTTACCTTACGATTCAATGATGAAAAGCTAGTGGTAGATATGAATAAAGCTCAAAAATATCCATTGAACGATATGGAGGAATCTATTTATTTTGTGGATGCAGTAGATAAATGTGTGGAGGAAACTCAAGAAAATGTGTTGGTAGTTGATCCACTGGAAGAAATTGTGGTGCATTCATTGGATGATGACCAATTGGAAGACGAGATGGAAAGAAAAGCAATAGCAGTTGTAGAGGAAGAACAACAAGAAGAACCTGATCCAAAAAAGGGGGAGTCAAATTCTAAACTTAAACTTTTTCCTTCTCATTTAAAATATGTATTTCTGGAGAATGGAAAAAAATCGGTAATCATTTCTTCTTTGTTGTCAGGTGATGAGGAGAAAATATTGCTGGAGGTACTGAAAAAACACAAGGAAGCTATTGGATAGGAAACATTAGACTTAAAGGGGATAAATCCAAGCTACTGCACCCACCGGATCCTCATGGAGGAAGAATGCAAACCAGTAGCTCAGCCACAAAGGAGACTTAACCCAGCCATGCAAGAAGTGGTAAAGAAAGAGGTACTTAAGCTCCTTGATTCAGGTATAATCTATCCTATTTCCGACAGTAGATGGGTTAGTCCAGTGCAATGTGTCCCCAAAAAAGGGGGAATGACAATGATAAGGAATGAGCTAGATGAGTTAATTCCAACTCGTACCGTTACGGGTTGGAGAGTTTGTATCGATTATAGAAGATTAAATAATGTCACCCGAAAAGATCATTTTCCATTGCCATTTATTGATCAAATATTGGAAAGGTTAGCAGGAAATATGTTTTATTGCTTTTTAGATGGGTACTCTGGATATCTGCAAATCCCTATAGCCCCTGAAGATCAAGAGAAAACAACCTTCACCTGCCCTTATGGCACATTTACATATAGAAGAATGCCTTTCGCGTTGTGCAATGCACCGGCTACGTTTCAGCGATGCATGATGGCGATAATTCATGACTTCATAGAAAAATTTATGGAGGTATTTATGGACGACTTCACCATTTATGGGAGTGATTTTGAGAGCTGTCTAAGGCATCTGAATTTGGTGCTAAAGAGGTGTAAGGAAACTAATTTAGTACTGAATTGGGAAAAGTGTCATTTTATGGTGAGAGAGGGCATTGTGCTTGGGCACAAAATTTCTGATAAGGGGATAGAGGTTGACAAAGCCAAGGTAGAGGTAATAGAGAAGTTACCACCCCCAACTAATGTGAAAGGCATTAGAAGTTTCTTAGGACATACAGGATTTTACCGCCGTTTTATCAAAGATTTTTCGAAAATTGCTAAGCCTTTGTCCAATTTGCTTATGAAAGATGCTGTTTTTAATTTTGATAGTGAATGCATGCTAGCTTTTGAAACTTTGAAGCAAAGGCTCATTTCGGCCCCGGTGATTATATCTCCGGATTGGAATTTGCCATTTGAATTAATGTGTGACGCTAGTGACTTTGCAGTTGGGGCACTGCTTGGGCAGCGGCGGGATAAGGTATTTTGTGCGGTTTACTATGCAAGTCATATTTTGACAGGAGCTCAAGTTAACTACACCACAACTGATAAGGAGCTTCTTGCAATCGTGTATGCTTTTGAGAAGTTCAGACCGTATTTACTGGGTGCAAAAATCGTGGTGTGGTCGGACCATGCGGCTTTAAGACATTTGTTTGCCAAAAAGGAATCTAAGCCGAGATTGATCAGATGGGTGCTCCTATTGCAAGAATTTGACTTGGAAATCAAAGATAAAAAGGGAGCGGAGAATTTTGTAGCGGATCACTTGTCAAGACTGGAGAATGAACACATAGAGAAAGGGGAGATTTCAGATTTATTCCTTATGAACATATCTGCGCTCTATTTGCAAGTGAGCTTTTTGTTCCCTGGTTTGCTGATATAGCTAATTTTCTTGCAGGAGGATTCATGCCAAAGGACTTCACATGGCAGCAAAGGAAGAAGTTGAAGGCCAATGCCAAATATTACATCTGGGATGACCCGTATTTGTTTCGCCTGTGTGCTGATCAGGTGTTAAGAAGATGTGTCTCAGATGAAGAGAAGATTGAGATCATCAAGGCATGTCACAGTGGGGAAGCCGGTGGACACCATGGGCCAAATCGAACAGTGTCAAAAATTTTATTTTCTGGTTTTTATTGGCCTACTATGTTTAAGGATGCTCAAATTTTAGTGACAACCTGTGATAAATGTCAAAGGGTAGTGTGACGCGCGCCGGAACCAGCAAGGCCCTCTTCGGGAATCCGCTTTTAGGATTCGAGTGATTGGTTCGCGTCTTTTCCGATTTTAGGTGTTATGAGATATTTTCGGCACCTCCTTTCACGATAGAACATTGAAAAAGACCATTCATCGCCATAACACCTTCAGGCACTTTTGAGGTATTTTGGAGTCACCACCCAATTTACAAGAAATTGAGAAAGTTTAACCTCTTATCGGTCTAAACCAGAGATGGTGTTCGGAACTTCACACTTATTTATGTTTTGGTTAATTATAAATGAATTTTTAATTTATAAAATTTCATTTTTTATCTCACACAATTAATGCAGTTTGTTAAAGCGCATATCATTCACATTGAAAAGCGATAAACAAAACCGTAAATAATTAAAAAATAAAATAAAATGGGACAGAACAATCCCCCAAAAATAAGAAAATCTAAATAAATAAACACATTAAAGAAACTAAAACGCAACATACATAAATCGGATCTTTTATTGAACTTTAGGAACATTGGTTCCTTTTATTAACTTAAAAAATTGGAGAACCGTTTTTGAGTATTGATTGAGAAAAATCGAGATGAGTGATCCCATTTTATGAAAACCTAGTTCTCCATTTGAAGGTGAAATTTTATTGGCTAAAAATAGGACATTGGTCCATTTTATTAAGAAAAAATTTCAAATTATTAATTATCTAAAAAACGTGATTTTCTATAACGCGGATAATTAAAATATATATTTTACATACAACACATAAAAAAATACAATAAAAGAAAATACGAAATTTAAATTGCAAACTCTAAATTTGGTTTAATTCACCGGTCTTCCGAAATCCCAATCCGAGCATGCACGCAACTCGCATGATCAAACGAACATTTAAGTCATAAAACAAAAAGATGAATTAAAGATGTTAGTAAAATAAATTAGATAATTGATATAATAAATTAATTAATTAATTAACTAAAATTAGCTTAATAAAGATAATTAATTGAAGCGATTAATAAATTAATCAAATAATAACAATATCAACACATATATTAATAAAATAATATTAATAATAACATTTAAAGTCTATTAATATGAAATGATAAATATAATTAGGCTAGATAAATAATAATAGTAAATTAAAATAAATAAAACAATAAACAAAAGAGGAAAAAATAATATATATAAATAATAATAGTAAATTAAAATAATATAAAATAATAAGATGAAAGAGGATCACATACCTAAAAAGTGAAATTAAGAATGGGAGAATTAAAGTGTTCACGTGGTTACCATTAGCTAAATGACAAAAGTTGGCCAAAAGACATGGAAATGCAAATTGGAATGTAAAAGGTAAAGTGGGAAAAGAAGGAAATGTGAAAAGGTAAAAAGAGTATCAGTGCACGACTGGAATAATCGGCGGAAATAGCTAAACAAGGTTCCTTCGTTTTCTATATATAAAAATCTAAACCTGATCCTATCTCTCATAGCATGCATTAACAAGGGTAAAACCAGTTAAGCTAAATCAAACTCCCACTAATTTCCAGAACTTAATAACGGAAAAACAGAGCTAAAAACCATGAAAAATAGCAGCAAACCAACTGACGACTTAAACCAGACAAAAGCGCAGATTTTGATGTCAAAACATTAAAATCATCAAACTAAGATCATGTGGCGTGCATCACGAATGATAAACAAAACTATATCAAATTTATATCAAATACTATTATCCAACAACAGCAAGCGAAAAATAATAAACTGGAAAAGAAAAAATGACAGACCAGAGAATTAAATCAAACAAAACACAGCAAGAGGACGTGACTATCATTACAAGAAACAAATGAAAGCTTGAAAATTGAAGAAGGAAAAAGACGCAGGTGTAACAAATATAACGAAAGGAAAAAATAATCTGATGAAACAAAAGAGGAACAACAGACTCAAACCACAAAACACAACAACAAAGATCAGAATAGATTAAATTGAATGGTCAAAATATAAATAAAGGTTAAATGGAAACCAGCAGGTAAATAACTTGAATAATTCATTGATGAAACCAAAATGATGAAACCAAAAGGTATACAATCACGGGGAGCTGATTGAGCAAAAAGAAAACAGAGGTAGATACAAGGGATTGGGAAAACAAGATTAAAGCGAAACAAGGCCAAAATCTGATCGAAAATCATCACTTAAGCAAAAACATGGCCACTATTCAAAGAACCAGCATAACAGGGGAGAGCAGAGGGCTAAACTCACAGGTTAAAACATAATATCAGGCCATCAGAATATACAAAATAAAGCAACAAACGTGTACATTTAGCCATGACAACAATAACCATACGGTGAGCAAGTTAACAAAATCAAACAACAAAGCTAAGCAGAATGTACACAATATGTACAATGAAGAGAAAAAAACAAATAAAAAAAACACACGAGAAAAAAGGAAAAAATAAAAGAGAAAAAAATGAACCCAGTATTTACCCTCAGATATGTGATCTTTTTGATCAGCAAAATGAACAGCTTCTCGTTATCCTCTTTGTTTTCTTTGAAAATGAAGTTGAAAAAATAGAAAATCCCTAAACTTTCAGTACGAGTTACATTTTTTAAGAAGACCAACCCCGTTGAGTGAGGGATTTTTTCACGTTAAAAGCTTATTTTTTTTCAAAACCAATCCCTCCTTTTTTTCGCTCCCACTTCTTCCCTTTTTGTTTTGTTTTTATGTCTTCTTTTTCTTCCTTTTTTTTTTCAACTCTTCTTTTTTTCTTTGTCAAAAGACATGATCCACCATTTTCTTACCAAATCCATGCATAAACTCATATTTTCAAACCAAAATCCCTGAAAATCAGGAAGAAGAGGTGCTGGAGAGGAGAGGCACACGTGAGCTTCCTCACTAACGTGAGGTTGGGCCTCACGTTAGTGGGATGGGTCTCACTAACGTGAGGCCCCCATCTCACATTAGTGGGATGGAGAACACCACCTGGCCCAAAAACATTTTTCAAATAATTTTTTTTTTTTTTTAAAGGAAGAAAAATATTTTTGACTAAAAGAAACGGAAAAATATTTTTTCGAGAAAACCGTCACTTTCATCTGCCTTTTGCCCGTAAACGGGTACCATTTTCATCATCGGGTAACTTCGGTCTGAGCTGCCTCAAGACCCGGTGTCTACAGGTAGGAAATATTTCTAAGAGAGATGAGATGCCTTTAACTAATGTGCTTGAAGTGAAATTGTTTGACGTATGGGGGATAGATTTTATGGGGCCCTTCCCGATATCCTTTGGGTTTGAGTATATATTAGTAGCTGTGGATTATGTGAGTAAGTGGGTAGAAGCCATAGCTACTAAGACATGTGATGCTAAAATTGTGCTTGAATTCCTTAGTAGGAACATTTTCACTAGATTCGGCACACCAATGGCCATAATTAGTGATGGGGGCAAGCATTTTGTCAATCATCAATTTACTGCCCTGTTGAAAAAATTTGGTGTGAGGCACAAAATCACCACCCCATATCACGCTCAAGCTAATGGACAAGTTGAGGTATCTAATAGAGAACTCAAATCGATCCTACAGAAAACTGTAAATTCATCTAGAAAGAATTGGTATTTGAGGTTGGATGAAGATTTGTGGGCTTACAGAACTGCATTCAAAACACCTATAGGATTATCCCCGTTTAAGCTTGTCTATGGTAAATCGTGCCATCTCCCTGTCGAACTAGAACACAAGGCTTATTGGGCAACCAAGTTTCTTAATTTTGATGTTAAGAGTGCAGGTGAGAAGAGACTTCTCCAGATGAATGAGCTGGAAGAGATACGTTATTGGTCATATCAACGAGCAGAAAGGTATAAGGAAAATACAAAGAAATGGCATGACAAGAAACTGGTCAGGAAAGAATTCACTCCAGGTATGAAAGTTCTCTTATATAATAGTCGATTAAGGTTATTTCCTGGAAAACTGAAGTCGCGATGGATGGGACCATTTGAAGTCGTAAGTGTGACTGATTTCGGAGCTATCATAATCCGAAAGCAACCTAGGAGTGAGGAATTCAAGGTAAATGGCCATCGATTAAAACCATATTTTGAGAACCGCGCTGAATTTGCAGCGATGACCGTTACCTTCAAGAACGAATGAGATAAGTTCAAAGTCGAGCTGAAAACTCAAATATCAGAACTAAAACAATTGCTAATTTTATTCTCTTTTGTTTGAGTTTGTTTTTATAGACCTAGTTATTTTCAGTTTCAGGTCAGTTTTCTTTTCATTTAGTGGTCAAATTAGGTTTTGGGGATAGTGTAAAATGTTCTGGAATGTTTAGAGTAAGTGCTGCTTTGTTTCAGGATGATTTTTTCTTGAAAAATAATTTTACAAGGCGGTGAGGAATACTCATACCGCCGTGTAAAACTTGCATTTTATAACCTGATTCCAGTAGCGTTTTACACGGCGGTATGGTATTTCCATACCGCCATGTAAATCGTGATTTTTAAATAACTGATTCCAGTAGCGTTTTACACGGCGGTATGGTATTTCCATACCGCCGTGTAAAACGCAAAACCCTGTTTTTAAAATCCCCAATCGCCAGTTTCTTTGGCATTTTTAAAACACCAAAATTCCCTCTCTCGCCTCTCTCTACCCGGTACCCAAAGTTTTTGAAATTCCTTGTTTTTAATTTGGTTAAATCACATTTCAAGAGCATCTTTTGCACATCTGATCTGCACTCCTACGATCCAAGTGAGTTTTCCTCATTCATCTCTTTTTATTTTTTTTTCTTTTCTTGTTGTTATGGGTATTAGGTATTTTCAACTCCCTCTTTGTTGGTTGCTTTCCTTCTATAATCAATGAGTAGATTTTGTGTTTTATTGTTTAATTGTTGGGTTGTTGTGTGCTAACATGGATGAATTGGGGTTAACAAATGCATAAGAGGTGCTTGTTTTATTTGTAAAAATCTGTGGCCACCAGGTGTTTGATGAAGTGCCTGAATGAGTGCATATCTTATTCTTCCTTTCTCTGTCAGATAGTTGCTGTCAACATTGGTCAATCTTTGGCTTTCATATACTATGCAATATGTTTGTCTCAAGCTGTGATTAACATTTGAGTGGGCATTTAAGCATGTGAACGATATGGCGGTATGATGATGCAGTGAGAATGCTATAATTTTTCCATTCTATTTCTTTTTGTTCCAATTGCTACTAATGAAACCTGTGGGTGCATTATGATCATAAGTGCTGCTGGCCTTTGTCATTTTTGAACTTTACCATTGTAGCATTGATTTCTCAATGTTTCTGCACATTATTTTTAGCTTAATTTCGGCTAGCCTACTATTTTGTTGCAAATTTAAGCCTTTGTTTGTCCCTTCTAATTGTGTTTTGGTGCAGTGGCTCCAAAAAGATCTAGAATGGACCAGGCATCGTCTTCTAGGGATAGCTCGATACCCTCTTGGGTCCCAACCAGGTGCCACACTGCGTTCCAGTGTCTAACACAGGCAACATTCCTACCCTCCACCTTTCTAGATTTTGATTCACTACGGAACCTGGGGATAATTGAAGAAATTAATGAGTTGATTGCTGGGATAGGGTGGACATAATTTTTTTCAGAAAAATGAGCGAGTTCATCCGAAGTTGACACGGGATTTCCTTGCAACTGTAGATTGCAAGATTGATAATGACGATGAGGAAGACCCCGGGGAGGTAACATTTTGGTTGAACAAGAGGAAGTACACCTTGACCTTTAATGAGTTCTCAGAAGCCCTTGGTTTTCCGGTGGATGGGGCTCGACATCTTCCCAACGTGAATAAATAGACAATTTGGGCCACAATCCGCGATCCACTCACAGCCACGCAATATGTCACTGGACAGTCCAAGGCACACCATCTGAGGGACCATGCTTTGAGGATCTTGCATCGATTTTTTGCCCTCTCTTTTTATGGACACATTGAAGCAGCTGGCGTGGTGAACCAGGCTGAGGCGTTATTTTTACATTGCATGATCCACCAGATCTGATTAAATGGAGCCTATTTCTTATGGAAGAAATTTGAGGACTTGCAGGGTAATCCAAGAAAAGTAAAGAAGATTGCGATCGGATGGGTTGTCACAGTTTTGGCTAAGAGAGTAGGCCATAGCTCATTAGGATCAGATTTGGGAGATATTAATTCAATAGACGTCAAGATGCTGAAGAATTTGAGGATCATTATGGATGACCATCATTTTCATGATCAAGTCAGATTGTCCACCCGGGAAGAATACTTGCGCCTCATTGAAAGGGGTAGAGTACAGTTGCCAGTGGAAGGGGCTGAAGATGAGGATGAGCAGCAAGAGGAAGCTGCTGCAGGACCTGCCCCAGCCATGCCAGCCTATGACTTCTCCCAGCTTACTATCCATTTAGAGGCTTTGCAGACTGGACAGGCTCAGCTTAATTCTCGCTTAGATCAGTGGGAGAGCTTTATGGAAGATACCCATGCTGAACATGTTCAGCTTATGGGACGGTTAGATATGCATGAGCAGCAGTTGGCCCTGCAAGCACAAAGTTTGTCGCGGCTGGAGCGTTCGATAGCGCTTTCTCGAGAGGAGCAGGAGCATTTTTACCGGACCATGATGGATCGCTTTCCTCCACCACCACCTCCGCAAGAGTGAAACAATTTTCTGTGAGTTTTTTCTGAGCTTATATTTTGTTAATTCAGTACTTTTTACTTTTGATTACTTTTTGGTTAGATTACTTGCTGGGGACAGCAAGTTCTTAAGCGTGGGGTGGGAAATTAAAACTTGTTGTGAAATTATAACTGAAATGTGTCTAACCTTTAGTATTACTGTAGTATTTTAGATATGTGTTGGATTTATTTACACTTTTGCACTTTATTTTTGCTTTAGTTATGATTTGTGTCATGCTGTGTATTTCGTGTTTTAAATTATTTGAGTTGTTTGATTTGAGCTGGTTGATTTCTCTCATGATTAGTTTAGTAAGCCCTTAATTTGTTATTCTAGCTTAATTTTCAAACTTGAATAAGTTATTTGGAGCATTTAGTTAACAAGAGAGTAAGTTTCTGTTTAAGAATTTTTCTTCCTAACATTGTTCAAAGTAGAGCATACAATTAAAAATTTCCAATATTTTGCACTTAGGCCAGTTTTTACAAGCCGACAAAAACCAGCCATGAAATCTCTTGATCAGAAAGTCTTTAGAGCACTAGAACCTTCCTCATTGCCCTTCAAAACGATATAACAATTAAGGCATGAATTTTGACATGATTTAGGCATCTTTCTTTATTAAGTCACTTTAAATAAACTTTCTCCTACCTATGGAATGAATTACCCTTGTTAGCCAATTTTGAGCCTAATTGAGTATGCTAAATGCATATTTCGATAATTTTCTTGTTTGCACAACTTATTGTTACCATTAAACCTAAAATGCCTTTAGCTTACCCTTATAGAAGAGCTGGCCACTCTAGGATTGTGGGGGGTTGCTGTTGAGAAGTTTGGGTGATTGAGTTCATGTGGTGGTGTGAATGAGTTTCAATTTAATTGGCAAGAGCAAGTTAGACTTAATGTTTTAGTAAATTGGAAAGGAAAGAAAATGAAGATAATGCCCTTTGTGATTTGGTATGAAATTTGTAACTGATTATAAGTTACTGAAATATTCAAGTGTGGGGTAGTTTATCTTCTCTAAAAAAAAATAATAATACTAATAAAAAAATAAAATAACATAAAATAATATCATGAAAAGATTGGGTAGGAGTGGCTGCTTTCTTGTTGCTAAACCATTCTGATATTTCTTATAGCCATCACACCTTGAACCTTGCATTACAACCTGTTGAAGACCTAATGATCATGTTTATGTCTTGAATTGTTTAGTGGAGATGACTTTCGGGTTTCGGTACCAAATGAGAGGCCTATGGTGTTTCTAGTGTTTCAATTGAGAAACCAGATGTGCATTCGTAAACTAACTTATTTGGTCATTGATTGATTGGTGCTGGAATTTTAATTTTGAAAATTATTAAAACTTTGGTTTTGGCCTTTGCACACACACACCGGAAATTTAATTGTATTCTCTTCTTTTGAGTTTTGATTGAGTAAGAATTTCTCTCAAGTGGAATTTACTAAGTGTTTTCTTGGTGTTTTGAATTTCCGTTTTCTTGCTTGAAAATTGAGAAAGTTGGAATTGAAGAGGTATTTTACTCGAGGGCGAGCAAAAGATAAGTGTGGGGTATTTTGATAAGTTCAAAATGTATGTTGTTTTTATATGAATTTCCAGCTTACTTTTGAGTTGAGAAGTTCCTATTTTAGTATATTTTTGTTAAAGTTTTATTAAATATTGTTTGATATACTAAAGTAAGATTTTATGTTGTTTTTGGCGTTTTTAGGTAGCTTACACGGCGGTAAGGTTATTCCTCACCGCCTTGTGAAATGAAAATATCACAGTGCAGCAGAAGGGTATTACACGGCGGTAAGCAACTTCCATACCGCCGTATACAACGGGAATCACCACTTACGTAAGGAGTTACACGGCGGTGAGGAATACTCATACCGCCGTGTAAAGCGTAAATTGCCAACAATTACGGCGCTGGACACGGGGAACAAAAATTCAAGCTTGTTGACCAGAGGCCATTTACACGGCGGTGAGGAATTGTCATACCGCCGTGTAACCTGCATGTAAACGAAATCTGCACAAAATCGAAGACTTTCAGGCCACCTTTAGAGTTTAAATGTTATATAGGGGCTGAAGTTAGACAGGAAAGGGGGATCGATCTTTTGGAACGAAAGTCAGATATTATTTTCTTCCTCTGCAACCTAAGTTTAGATTTTTTTTCATATATTTTTACAATTAATTATTCAGTTGGGATAGATCTGGGGAATTTGGGGATTGGAGAATTTATCATTCATTCTGGAAGTCTTATTAGCTGATTCAGTTTGAAGAACGTCATTTTTTATTATTGTAAGAATTTCATTTTCAGATCTCAAATGGGTAATATCAATTTCTCTCTATTTAATTCAGTTTTTATTTCAATCATGAGTGAGTAGTTCTTTTTCTTGTTAGGGGGTGCCTTGAATCCCCAATAACCATGTGAATGCTTGTGTGGATTGATTTATGCATATGTTTCAATTTTGTCTTCTCTTAATTGATCTGTTTGTCAATGAATTTAATGCAAGTTTAAGATTGATCTGCTGTGATAATCTTTGATTGTATTCATTTCATGAACTAAAGTTTATTCTGTTCTATTTCTATTGATCTTCACTGGTTTGATGAATCCGGGATGGTAGTTAAATCTGTGGATCTCTATTTTAATAGGTTCAGAATTGTAGAAGATAATTGAGTTTTGATATCTGAATCCGGGATGGTAAGATCATCTAAGCTTAGGACATAAGACCTGTTTCGATGCTAAAAATATGTGCTGAATCCGGGATGGTAGGTACATGTGTTAGAGAAGCTGGATCCGAAAGGCAGGCTATGGTATAGGCTAGGTTGTTCACTGATTTGCATATGTGATTGATGAGTTTGAGTATTTACATGGCATTATTGGGGAGGATGGGTATTACTTGGCAAGATCTTTTAGTTATTTCATCAAATCTGTATTGATATTGAGTCTTTTAATATTCTTGAATTAGTTATTTTATCAATTAGAGTCCTTAATTTTTACCATAAATAATTCATCACATCAAACAATTGGGAATTCTTTAGCATACATTTAATTGCTAAAATTTACGCAACTCAGTCTCTTGAGTTCGATAACTTGTGGTCTTAATTATACATCACTATATTACTTGCCAATTCAGTACACTTGCTGAGATCGCGTCAAAAGCAAAAGGTAAAATAGAATTACGAGAGATCTAAAGGCAAAATGAAGGTAAATGTTTCAAGAGTGAAATGTTTCAATTGCCTACAAAAAGGATAATATGCAGGAGACTGCACTGTGCCCAAACAGATACACTATTTTTACTCAAAAGTGAGTAAAATTTGTATATGTAGTTCTAAATTTCATCCTTTTTGGGTGATAGAGTCAATAATAAAGGACCATGTAACAAGAGATTGAGATACATTTATTAGAAGTTCAGTTTCTATTCTTACTTTATTGAAATTTATTTTCAATTTATATTTTGAGGATGACAGTGTACACTTATACTTGAGTGGTATTTATTAAAGTTTTGGTTATGTGCTGAACGATTTTATTGTTGTGGATATGGACCACGACTATTTGAAGAAAACTAGTTTTTCCATTAATTCCTTCTTTTCAACATAGTTATGAGAACTGTGTGAAAATATGGCATGCTGGACCATATTGGGCAAGACCGAATGAGTTGGCTACCTAATGTAGGTTTAATAGGTGATTCTAATGAGTTTGAATTGCTTACGTGCGAGCATTGACTAAAAAGAAAAATAGTTAGAATATCGTTCGAAAAAGAAACTAGAGTCAAATTTCTATTACAGTTAGTTCATTCTTACAAATGTGGTCAAATGAATGTGAAGGTTAGACATGGGACCTACTATTTCATCACATTTATAAATGACTATAATGGGTATAGTCATGTCTATTTGATTTCTCACAAGTCAATAGTATTGTGTTGCTTCAAAACTTTTATAAACTTAGTAGAAAATCAATTAAACATGAGGATTAAAACTTTAAGAACTGACAGATATCAAGAATATCTTTCAGATATATTTAAAGTTTTATGTGATGAAAGAGGAATTGAATATCAGTTGTCCATTCTCAGAAATACACAACAAAATAGTGTTGCGAAAAGGAGAAATAATATATATATATATATATATATAATTAAAATAAAATTGATTGATTAGAAAAGCAAGTGAGATATTCAGTATTTGCGGCTAAAACCTTTTCCTTTCTTTGATTTGATTTATTATTATTTGGTTTTAAGTTTTTATAGTTTATTTATGGAATAATGTACTGATTTGTCCTTGTATTTGTTTGAAAAGAACTAAAATATCCCTTACGCTTTTTTTAAGAAAAAATGTCCTTCAACTTATAAATTTGGTACTAATATACTCTTCTATTAAACTGCCATCAAAGTGGATGTTAATAGCGCTGACGCGGCACTGACACATGGCAAAATATGTCACATTATTGATACGTCAGCACCACATGTACTTTAATTCAAAATGAAAAAAGATACTAAAATGCCCCCGAGTTGTTTCCAAGCTACTAAAATGCCTTTATAGTTAATTTTAGAACAAAAATACCGCTAATGTTAATAAAAAGATACTAAAATATTCATGAATCAAACTTTTGTCTATTTTTATTTTTAGTATTTAAATGACTAAATACTTTTTTAATAAGCAAATTTACAAAAAAAAAAATATAAACAGTGTAATTATATTTTTTTTTTACAAACTTATTCGGTTGCTAACAAATTTATTTTGCCCTTTAACCAAACTTTCAAATTTTAATATCATATTTATTAAGGAAAAATAATTATTAAATATTCTTGAACTATATAATTTATTTGTAATTTATTTTCTTATTGAAAAATTTATTAGGAACATATGTAAAGAGTATGAAATATTAATTAATATTTGTTGGTAACAAAAAAAATTAAGTAATTATATATTAAAAAATTAATAAATTAATTTTAATTATCAAGTGAGCTACGTGAAATAAATATGAATAAAAAAGAGATATACATATCAAATTGAAAATAAGATGTTGTAATGTTAAATAATATGTTAAATTTATATTTATTAGATATTTAAATTAAATTAAATACTATTACTCAACTAAAATATTATAATTAATAAATATTTATGTTTAAAAGAAAAAATACAAATAAAATTAATATAAAAAATATAAATATTTAGAAATATTTTAGTATCTTTTTATTAAATTAGAGGCATTTTTGTTTCAAAATTAACTATAGAAATATTTTAATATTTTGTAAATAACATCATGCGCATTTTAGTACATTTTTTTTATTTTTAATTAAAATACAAGTATTAATGGCGTGATATATTTTATTACGTATCAGTGTTACGTCAGTACCGTTAAAATACACTTTGACGGTAGCTTAACGAAAAATTATAATTGTACTGAATTTGCAAGTTACAGGATATTTTTGCTCTGAAAAAAATATAAGAGCATTTTCGTTCTTTTTAAACAAGTGTAAAGACAATTAAGTACCTTATCTCTTTATTTATTATTACGTGGATTGAGTTCCTTTTGCCTTTTCGACAGAAACGCGTCAAATCCGGGTCCACTCCGAAAGCCGCGCCCCGTCTTCTTTTTCTCTTTTGGCAACCTTGCATTTTAGAGGCCTTCTTTTTCTATTTAATTTTTCTTTTTTTTTTTTTTATTATATATTATTAAAGGAGTACTCATCCAATAAATTTGGACTCTTCCATAAAAAATTGATCAAATAATTTAGGTTTACACTTACTATATACTACGTACATTTACACATTAAATTTTATTTTTATTCAAA
Organism: Excoecaria cochinchinensis; assembly: GCA_947683425.1. NCBI lineage: Eukaryota > Viridiplantae > Streptophyta > Magnoliopsida > Malpighiales > Euphorbiaceae > Excoecaria > Excoecaria cochinchinensis. The sequence goes on from CANTUQ010000050.1 coordinate 12,072,884, forward strand.
TTTTATTTATTTATTTTAAATATTAAAATAAATATTTAGAATTTCAATACAACAAATAAAATTAAAGAACTTTGGATAGGGAATGACTGAGAATGATTAAAATTCTCCTCTTCTTTTATCTTCATTTCCCTCGTTACAATAAATTAAATTTCTCTTTTGTGATTAAAAGTCAAATAAAATATTGAAAATTGTATAAATTTGACTTTAATTTTTTTAAAAATATTTTTAAAATAATTAAAAATGGTACAAATTTGTCCTTATAAAAATAAATATGGACTATTTTCAATATTTTGAGGACAAATATAAACAAAAATATTGTCTATATTTTCTCTTAAAATATTAAAAATATTTCATATGTGCCCTTTTCTTAATACTTGAGGAGCAAATATAGAACATTTTTAATACTTTAGAAATTTTTTCTTATAAAAAATGTTTAAATTGTAATAATAATAATAATAATAATAATAATAATAATAATAATAATAATAATAATAATAATAATAATAATAAAATCAGACTCTCTCTCTTTCATCCACTTTGTTTGGATGTAAGTAATTCAAGTTTAATATATGGTATAGTAATATATTTAAGGAAGTTGTATGATTTTTTAATGTGATATACATACTAATAGAGTTGGGATACGCCCATGATTTTATATTGGATTGAGTTCCAATTAAGATTAAATTGAATTATTTAATTTAAATTAAATTACCAAATCATATCTCAGAAAGGATTCTGAGTTAGACTAGGGTTAAGACTCTAGCCTTTAGGACCTCTATAAATAGAGGTGAGGTTTTCATAATTTGGTAACGAGAAAACTTATACGCCGCAAGGCTGCTCGTTCCCACTCACTTTATTTTGTGTTAATCTTTCAAGTACTTCTAGATTGTGATCTAACTGCTATTATTCCAAGTGATTAAAAGTCAGACCGGTGACCAATAAAAGGAGATTCTTGTAACTCTTCCGCAACGAGATTTATCGCGCTACAACAAGTATGTATCGATTACTTTCTTCTTTTATTTTCCCATCACATACCATGCTTAGGATGACTGTATGGTTTTATAATGTATTTGATTATATTGTATATAAATTAAATAGCTAAATTGCTCTTTTATATCAGAAAAATAATAATTATATTAATAATTTAAAATATAGTCTATTTTTAAATGTTAGTCGTAAATATGCATTACAAATTTTTTTCATAATTAAATATTTGATATGAATAAAATAAAAAATTAATAATTGACAATAAAAATAATAAACTAAAATTAATATAATATCCAATAAAAGTAGTAGAATATGTTGAGAATAAGTCAATTGAAAATCAATATAGATTATGTCAAAGATTGAAGGAGGAGAATTAGGACTTTTTATGTTTAAATTTGATTTTGATTTTATTGTTTTATATTCATATTTTTAGAAATCATTTTGATTATGTTTGTTAGGAATTTTACTATTAATATGTAAGGTTTATAAATAATTAATAAGCCAAGTTTTTGAGTAATAAATTTTTCTACTTCTATGTTTCTTTCTTTCCTAAATAAATAAAAATATCCAACATTTGGTATCAGAGCCTTTCTTCCTTGAGGATCAAAAAATACACACAAAAATCTACACATGGAAGAGCAAACAAATTTTTCACAAATGCAACCACCAAATTTGATGGAACAAACTTTCAAACTTGGTCAGTACAAATGACAATCCATCTTGAAACTTTGGATCTTTGGGATGCTATAGAAGAAGATTTTGAAGTTCCTCCACTAGGAGCCAATCCAACAGTAGCTCAAATCAAAACGTACAAAGAAAAAAAAGCAAAGAAAGCTAGAGCCAAAGCATGCTTATACTCAGCCGTTTCACCTTCAATCCTTCCCAAAATTATACAAATCGAGTCCGCTATAGAAATTTGGGAGCATTTTGAAAAAGAATATCAAGGTAATGAAAAGGTAAAACGCATGCGAGTTATAAATTTATTACGCAAGTTTGAAATACAGAAAATGAAAGAGTCTGAAACAATCAAAGAGTACGTTAACAAGTTTCTTAGTATAGTCGACAAGATGAGATTACTTAGTAAGGTATTTTCTGAAGAAATGATAGTTGAAAAATTATTTGTTACATTGCCTGAAAAATATGAAATTACAATTTCTACTTTGGAAAAAACTAAAGATCTGTCAAGTATTACTTTGGCAGAACTTTTAAATGCATTGCAGGCATTTGAACAAAGAAAATTTATGAGAGAAGAAGGTGTTGTGGAAGGAGCTCTCCTAGCAATGTCAATGAAGAAAAGAAATAATGAGGGAAACAATTTACCTTGTCCTCACTGCAAGAAGACAAATCATCCACAATACAAGTGTTGGTGGAGATCAGATATCAAATGCAACAAATGTGGTCAAATGGCATATAGAGAAAATATGCAAAAATAAACAAGAAAATGAAGCAAAATTTGTAGTGAATGAAGAACAGGAGGATGATCATTTATTTTAAAACAAAAATATGCCATGCCTATGCCCTACAACAAAAAAAAAATATGACATGCCCACTTATGCCTTACAACAACAAAAATATGCCATGCCTATGCTATACAACAACAAAAATATACTATGCCCATGTCTCCACAACTATGAACCATAAGAAATCATATGCCATGTTTATGCCCCATGACCATGATCAATGAAAACCCATATCCATTTCAAGTTAAGCATTTGCAGCAATTGACTCAAAGAGGAGTGTTGAGAATGAGTCAATTGAAAATCAATAAAAATTAGGTCAAAAATTGAAGGAGGAGAATTAGGATTTTTTTTATGTTTAAATTTGATTTTGATTTTATTATTTTATATTCATATTTTTAGGAATCATTTTGATTATTTTTGTTAGGAATTTTACTATAAATATGTAACGTTTATGAATAATTAATAAGCCAAGTTTTTGAGTAATAAATTTCTGTACTTCTATATTTCTTTCTCTCCTAAAAATATAAAAATATCCAACAGAATATTGTTAAAGTTAAACATGCTCCAATAATAGTTTAAATAATTGTTAAAGTTAAACATGCTCCAATAATAGTTTAAATAATTGTTAAAGTTATTAAAACTGGGCTAACATAAAAAAGGTGGGACAGAGTTTGGAATCACAGCAAATGGAGCCCAAAAACTAGTGAACGGAGCTCGCCAGAGTTTTCAATTTTTCACATTTCTCGGCCAATTTCGGCAACCATTGCTTGAGAAAATCACAAGGTTAGAATCTACTCTCCCTAAAGTTTAATTTGGTACTTCATGCATCGAAAATGAAACTCATCAGAAAATTTTCCGGCGACCGGCAATGGAATATTGAACGAACGTGAGAATATTCTGACTAGTTGTTTAGAACAGAATTTTTTCCTAATTTTTTGAACTTAGTGTTGCAATCAGATTTTTATTTGAAAGTTCGATGAATTAATTGTGAATTTTTTTGTAAACTGAAATTATATTGTTTAATTATATATTATATATAAATATACTGTTTTTATTGATTAATCTATGCTAGTTATACATGTAAAGCGTATTATGAGTTATAAAGTGTATTTTAAGTGTATAATTGATAAGAAATTGTTAATGGTTAATTAATGGAATATTTATCATAAATTCATTAAATTCTATATTTAATTGTATAAAGATGATATTTATGTTTTATGGTGATGATATTATTGACAATAAGAATTATTGCGATAAGTCGAGTATTTGAAAATATGTGAATATATATAAATGTGTATATATATTTATAAAATAAAGTTATGCTATTGTTTATAGAATTATTGTTATTTTCATAATTCATCGAATTGAATGAAAATTCGAATAAATGTAATTATGAACCGAACAACATACGGTACAGTTTTAAAAAATTTTATCATTATTACTTGTTGAGATTGTAGAAGTGTTTTATAAACAGGTTCTACCCTATATATGTAAAAATAAAAAGATATCCATTTTAAAAAGAAAATTCCGTCGAATTTTTAATAGAATTCTAATAAAATGCATGAAGTCCAAAAATATAACAACCTTTATTCGGTACGCTGAGCAAATCGAATAAAAATATTACATTCTATCTTGAAATCCATAATATTAGAATAATAAAAATTTCTCTTTAAAATAAAAAATCCTCCAAATTCTATTATTCATTTTAAAGAAATTTCATCAAAACTTCCTTCATAATATTGCCTATCCCCTACTCAGGCTTCTTATTCCTTCAAATTCCATTCCAATCGCCAAAAATTTACATTTTGTTCGCCGATTGCCGGTCACCGGAGCTTTGCCAAAGGTGGACCATTATTGTCGAAACGGAGCTTGGACCATTGCAAGCCTGCTGGAGATGGTCACGTGCCCTCACGTGACACAGTTTGGTCGAAATAGTCATCGGAAGCTCTCGGGACGCCCAACTCCGATTTGCTCATCGCCTACGAGTGAGGATGTCAGATTGGCATCAGAAGGATAGCCTCCTCTTCATCAGCTGTCCTCCGGTGCTGATCGTGTTGCCACCCAACACTAGAGATGGCTAGAAAATGAAAGAGAAGTTCTGATGTTGAGGAGAGAGAAAAACAAATCGGAACAGAGGGAGAGATGGCAAAGCAGAACTACCGGAGGAGACCGGCGTTTGATGGGTGTCAAAACCAACAAAAATAAAATTTTTACTCTAACTAAAATTTTGTAAATAGCGATGAGCAGTGTCGAATTTACAGGGACTTGTCGAGTTTTAATTCTTTAAATAACCAGAAATAAACAATAAAAATAAAAATGGGGGGTTTTGTAAATAAAGAATAAAAAATACATAATTAAAATAATAACAAAGAAAATGCAAAGAAAATAAATAAAAATAAAATAAAAAATGAAAAACTCTAGTCAAAGGCATTCGCGACACAGGATCCAATTTTACTGATCATGGATAAAAAAATAACTCTATAATCATACAATAAATTGGTTATAGTTGTCAGTTTAGCGCTACCAATCAATCTTTCCGTATTAATAGGCTAATCAAATAAAACTGTAATTAATTTCTAACCAATAAACAGCCCTCTCTTATCGACAGAATTTAATTTATTGACAGATTTATGAACTAAAAAGACCCAATATAAGTTAACCAATTTCTTTTCAAGACTGATTTAAACCAAATCATGTATTTACTTAATATAACAACTCTTCTCAGTGTTGCTATACTAATTACTACTTGTTATTGATTTTACCAAATAATTACGGATTTGATAATCTCAATTAGTTATATGAACAACAATCCTTATTGCGCAAATAATAAATAATAATCGAGATAGAGTTTTCTTAAATCACAGTAAATAACATAAACATCATATAAATTAAAGAGAAAAATAAGTAAGAACAATCTCACAGTAATGGTTGAATCTTGGCTTTTAATTGAACCTTTAACTAAAAGAAAGTTTAGTCAATCATGGCCAAGAATAAAAATAAAATAAAACTAAATAAATTCTTAAACAGAGATGGAAGATCAGAGGTGGCGGCGGCCACCAAAATTACTGTTCACGTTTCTCTCTATCCATTTTAAAAGAAAACCTAGAAAATTTAGGTAAATCTTTTATTTCTATCCAAACTTGGAAAATAAAATAAAAATATTAAATGTAATTTAATTTTTCTAAAAATGTTGTCTTTTATCTCATAAAATATAGACTGATACTCCTAAAAATACAGCTGGAATATCCCTGGATGCTAGAGTTTCGCGCACAAAATAAATCTGCTAATTTATCCAAGTTGTCCCCTTTTTCCCTTAACCTTAGGCAAGACAATTGCTTACCCTTGGCCCTTAGCCTTGGGTAAGGCTAACCACAGAATCAGTTTTTTTGCTTTCAAACTTTTCTGAATCTTCAAAGTTGCTCCAAATAAACTCCATGTAGCTCCAATTTGCTCATTTCTTATCACTTTGGTCCTACAATGATCAAAATTACAAAACAAGTAAAAAGTATCAAAATAGGCTAAGAATAAATGCATAAAAGTAGGAGAAAAATATGTAAAATTAAACACTTAACAGCGTTTCTGGCCAAATTATGGAACCGACGCTCTCTCTCTCCCTTCCCTTCTGTTCCCTCTCTTTCTGTTCTCTCCCTCCTTCTTTCCTTCTTTTTCCTCTCATTTTTTTTCTAGAAAATTCCAGGACCCTCGAGAAAATTATACTTATATATATATATATCTTAATTTAATTAATTAATTATGTATATAATTCATTTATAACAATTAAATTTTGATTCTCAAATCTTGTGGTGAGTCAATCTAAAAATCACGTTTTACTAACTCGAAATTTGAATGTTATAAAAAATCCAATAAATAATATTTAATTCTAAATAAATATTCCCCATTGTACGTAAATCTTTCTTCTTGGACTAAAGGAGACGCATCCACCAAAAATCAACTATATATGTTGCTCCAAACCCTTGAGTTAATATTAGATTGTGTTTTTAATTCTTATAAAATATGTATATATCCATGCATCATAAGCATGAACGTCTTGTATATTATTATTTGTGTATATTATATATAGCATTTTTACGCGTGACATGTTAGAACATACCTTTTTGGTGGATGGTGCCAGTACCATGCACATGTATAATATTTTGTATGATATATAATTGATTTGGTTGATGCTCTTAGGCAATAGTTATGTTTATTTGACGTTATAGTGAGGTTGGTGATTGTTTCGGTTAAGCTATGCTCTCGAATCCCCAGCTGATTGGGCATGTGTTTGGTTGATCAATGCTCTCAGTCATTGGATTTAAGTGGGCCATTTGGCTTAGGTGTGATAGTGATTTGGGATTTAGTTTAGAGTTCTCACTAGAGGTGTGCAAAACCCGACCCGGCCCGAACAACCCGACAAACCCGACCCGAAATATCTGTTCGGGTAGGGTTATTCGGATAGTTAGTGTCGGGTCGGGTGTTGGAATTTTGTGAATTTCGGGTCGGGTCGGGTTAAATTCATCAAAACCCGAACCCGACCGAAATAATATATATACCTTTTTTTTTTTTTTTCTGAGTCCCACTCTCACCCTCCCCTCTCTCTCTCTCTCTCTCTCTTCTACGATCTACCCTTAGCCCCTTACCCTCTTTTTTCTTCTTTTTCTTTTCTTCTTCAATCTGGAATTTCCTCTTCTCCTCCCACTCTCTCTTCTTCTTCTTCTTATCCAATCTGCCTCTCCTCTCTTCTCTCTTCTCCTTCTTCTTCGATTTACCTCTCTTCCCTCTCTTTTTCTTCTTCGATCTGACTCTCCTCTTACTCTCTCCTTCTTCAATCTTTCTTCTCTTCTTCTTCTTCTTCGTTGAGATTAGGATATGCTGTTTTGATTTGGTTTTTATTTTTTGGCTGAAAATATAGATTGTCTTAGATTTGATCCATTTGATTTTTTTTTGTTGAGATATACATGTTTTTTTTGCATAAATTTGATTTCTTTTTAATTTTTTTTTGTTGGATCTTCCTGTGAAAGAATAGTTGTTGGATTTTTAGGATTTTCTTCAAGAAAATTTTCTGAGTTTGAAAATTGCTTTTAATTTTTTGGGATTTTCTGGGTAGTTTGGATTGAAAATTGATTTTCTTGAAGGTTTGAAGGTTGATTTTATGGATTTGAAGGTTTATTTTCTGGGTTTGTTTGGTGTATCTTCTGGGTTTGTTTAAATGTGATTTTCTGGATTTCAAGATCGATTTTCTGGGGATTGAAGGTTGATTTTCTTGATTTGATTTTAGGTTTATGGATTTCAAGATCGATTTTTTGGGTTTGATTGAAGGTTGATTTTCTGGATTTGATTTTAGGTTTCAGTTTCGGGTAGTTCGGTTCGGGCCCCAAAAAATGTCGGGTAGTTCGGTTCGGGACCCTTATATGGGTTAGGGTCGGTTCGGGGGATGATATGGGCAAAACTTCGGGTTTCGGGTTAATCGGGTTCGGTTCGGGTTGACCCGAACCCGACCAATGCACACCCCTAGTTCTCACATGTCCACTTCTGCTATTGTTTGATTACATATTGAATAGCATGTGCATGTATATGTATGATATTTATATACTTGTATGTGGAATTAAAATACTTTCTAATATTAATTCACTCAGTGAAATCTGACTCTCTTCTTATTTTTTCCAGGTCCTAAACAATTTCAATTTCCTTGTTCAAAAGTTGGATCTCCCTCTCGGACTTAATAAATGTAATGGTTGTTGGATTCATGTATTTTTATATTAAATTGACATTTTAGATATTTGCAGTACTAAAATGAAATTTTGTAACAGTATATTTTATAGTTATTAAAATTGCTTTTAAATCTATGTTTTGTTTTGAAATTTGTTGTATGGTTACCGATTCCGGTGGCTTTAGTCTTCCTGAATTCTAGCTCTGGTCATGGCCTTAGATGGGTCATGACACTTTAAGAAAAAATTTATACCATTCAATAATTTAGAGGCAAATTTTGCCTTTATCCCTTATAATAAATCCTATATAATAATAATTACCACAAAATCTAGCAGAATTTCTCCTAAAGCATTAACATCTCGCCGGTAACACATACTTATGTTCTTCCAATAATCCAAAACAAGTAAAAATTCTGAATGAGTCTTAAACCATTTATGTACAGAATTCTGAATGAGTCTTAACTTCTCATCCATAAGCCTCTTTGATATATAATATAGCATTTTACACAAACAAAATGCAGTATATTGGCCCAACCTCTTCAAGGTGCAAAAATAAACGGAAAGTCAAAAGAAGGCTCCTTGTATCAATTATTGTCAACTCCTATCTATATACGAGATGTTAAGATTTAAAGGAATGAGTATAAATCCTCAGTGAGTGGATAAAAGTATACCAAATGGGAAGAAAGAATGACCTAGTACATATATACCTAACATAATATTCTAGCTCAAATTTAATTCATCAAAGCTATATCATTTTTAATAAATCATGGTTTAATACTTTTATAAATAATTGCTTCAATTCTTATTGTGAATCAAGAAACCAATATAATCCATAATATCATGACAAAGTCAAGTAACTAATTATACGCTCAAACATGAGTCATATCGATCCTTAACAAGAGGTACAAAATAGTACAGTGACGACTAAAATTAGCAGCCACTAAGGAGCAAAGTAGCATCCACTAATGTGTGGGATCCAACTCAATATGAAAGAACAAAGGTCATAAACGCTTAGACATAATTAAATCTCTTTTTGAAATCTGACAGATTCGTATACTGATATAATAAATTTAAATTTACCTAGCTACTTCCAAATCAAAATTTCAATACATATATAAATCCAAATTACCATTTTCTATCCCATGGAACTATTCAAATAACATTTCCATGTCATTAGCGAAAATTCAAGCATTTATAATAATAATTTAAAATTCATAGAGGCTCTTCCATAATAATAATTAAATCCGTATATATATATATATATATATATATATATATATATATATATATATATTAAAAATTCTCAATATTATAAATTTATCTCCACTCACCTTAGACTTTAGTTTTGTGAGAATCTATCAAGATAAGTGATAAACCAGCAAATATCATTTATACTAATGCCCATCTAGTCGGCCCAATAGACTGGCAAGACCCAAGGTCTAACAGCCAAAGTGGACAGGCACGAGCTCCTAGGCAGCGCACCCAGCCGATCGGACGATGTGACAGCCAGTCCCATCAATCGTCTGACACAAGGCAGCGTCCACATCAACCACCTGCTCCCTGTCACTTCGCCGGAAACCTACTCTGGCTGCCAGTGATCACTTTCCTAGGCACTCAAGTGCCCCTCAACCATCTCTTATAAATAGCCCAGCCAACGATGGCTCCAGGTATTGAATCCTCAGCATTCTCTATCTAAGCACTTTCTCTCTCTAAGCTACTAACTTAAGTTTCGGAGTGCTTACGCCTGATCCGACCTGATATTCTTTCTTGCAGGGTCATTCTCATCCGATCGGTCATTTTCTCCCTCTCCAGATAAAGACGATCTAGGTTTTATCATTTGGTGCTTTCATTGAGAGGCATGTCGAACTCACGATCCAACGAGAATACGACCCCCATGGAATTTGATCACGAAGGAGATAAATACGCTAGCTTGGGCACCTCACAAAGGGGAGAAGAACCCGTTAGGTCGCCAATGGAGACCACCCCCCTTCTTGAGGCAAGCGATGCCAACTTAGAATACTCAGAGGATTCTCTCGTCACTGTCCGCGAAATGCACGCTATACTCAGTGACTTCGCCAAAAGCATAGTCCAAACGCTCCAAAAGGGCAAAATGCCCGAGATTTTCGAAAGAGTTCATGGGAGCTATCCCATGGACGAAGACTTCGGAGGAAGAAGAAGCAAAGGGATCTCCATTAACGAGCCAGGGGCTCAAGATACAAGGAGACGCGCCGCCGAGACCCCGGGACGCCACGATAAAGGGAAAGGAATAGCGTTATCCGGCAAAGGCTCTGCCTACCACCACGCTGAACCCTCCACTTCAAGCGACGAAGACGACTTGTCCTATTTATGCACGCCTAACAGCTCTGTTTCCAGGAGCTCACGTCAGGGCTCCGGCTCAGCAATTTTGAGCAAGGGAGACAAGTGGCTGAAACGAAAACTAGAGCGGTTTGGTTTAACGAGCTCCGAAAGGAGCACGCCCAAGACAAGAACCCGCAAAAGTCAGGCATCCCCGATTTGCAGAGAAATCATGGAGTTCGAGATGCCTCCCAGGTGGAGAAACGTCAGGATGGATAGGTATACAGGTGAGACTGACCCCACTACTCATGTGGCTAAGTTCTTGTTGAAAGCGCAGGCGTACGCCCGCGACGAGAGGGCTATTTGTCGGATTTTCCCCAGCACCCTTGGTGGATAGGCCTTGAGATGGTTTCGGAAGCTCCCACGGGAATCGATCGTCTCCTTCTGGCAGCTCAAGGAGCTCTTAGTCTTGAGATTTGAGGCCAGAGCACCCTCATTGAGGTCGATAGGTGACCTGGGTGGCTCCTACGGGCAAGCCGACGAAAGCCTTAAGGACTACGTTGACCGCTTTCAAGAAGCTGTGGGGCAGGTGAAGAGCCTAAGCGAAGAAATGGCGATGACCGCCTTAGCGAGATGCCCGGCCGACCATCCTCCATCCCAATCTGCAGTGATAACAACCCCCCAGGATTTTCATGAGCTGATGGACTGGGCCAAGCGACACGTTCGGACCAATGAGGCCCGAAGGACTGGTAGAGCCGGACCAGCCAGCATGCTGAGCAGGCTTCGGTACCCTGATGGACGGCCCTTCACGAAAAAGAGAGTGACCGAGCGGCTTGGAAACATTTCGGATGAGCTCAAAAGCCCGCAGCACCGGAGAGAAAGGAAGATATCCAAGGGTGAATCCTCGGGTAAGGCGAGTGATTCAGCACCTCAGGGCTTTACCCCGCTCAACACCAGCCCCTCCAAAGTGCTGGCCTGGATTAAAAAGAACCACCACACAATCAACTGGCCCAAGAGGCTGTCCAATCGGAGCAAGCGCTGAAGGGATCAGAGTCTGTGTTGTGAGTTTCACAGAGACGTCGGTCATTCTACCGACGAGTGTCACTCACTGCTCAAGGAAATTGAATGCCTGGTGCAAAGAGGAGCCCTCCAGAGATTCGTCCGACCAGCCAGAGGGGCAAGTCCCTGTAAATGGCTGGATCCTAAGCAGGCCGACTATAGCTCAGATGAGGATGAGGAGCGGAGAAACCCCAGGAGTGCGGGCCCGAGTAGGTCAAGCGCAGGAACAGTGAATATGATCTGAGGAGGATCGACTTACGCGGAGGAGCTCCATAGGAAGAAGAAGGGGAAGGGAGTATATCTCTCCCAGACAACCGAGCAGTCCATGCCTGTCACGATGTCCAGCGACGACGCCCGAGACATCGTGTTTCCCCACGAGGATGCGCTCGTCATCAGGGCACGCATCAACAATTTCGATGTCAGGCGAATCCTAGTGGATAATGGCAGCGCAGTCAACGTACTTACCTTGCAGGCATACAAAGAGATGGAACTGTCGGTCGAGGAGCTAAAGCCGAACGCAACGCCTCTGATCGGATTAGGCAATGCCACCATCCCGGTGATCGGATCCGTCGAGCTTTTCGTGGAACTCGGACAAGAGGCGACGGTTCACACCTGCAAGGTAAGTTTTATGATAATTGACTTAATATTTGCCTATAATGCCATTTTTGGCAGGCCCTTGCTCGTCCAAACAGGAGCTGTCACCAGCGTCCGATATATGGTGATGAAAATTCCCACCGGGAAGGGCGTGGCTATTGTGAGAGGGGACCAGAAAGCGTCCCGAGAGGCTTATATCACCATGATTAAGCAGCAAAAGGAAGCCTGTTAATCGAGCGCCAAGGGTTAGAGGGTTGGTACGCCCATAGACTACCCAGAGAGGCTGAGCTCTGGATAGGCGCACGTCTCCAGTAAGGCTCACATCTCCAGTTAGGCGCACGTCTCCAGTTAGGCTCAGGCTTTCCCCAATCTTTGTAATGTTGTATTGATCACTCTTCATCAATAAAGGAATCTTTTTATGAATTCTTCTTATTGTCCGCGAAGGCTCTATATGTCATGACTTATACGCTAGACTTGACGCGCATCCCAAGTCAAAAATGCGAAAGTCAAGCTCTCTCGAAGACCAAATTCAGCATGTATTAACGTATAGAGATTAGGGGCACGGGAATTCCAACACTCTCTCAAGGATATATCCATCAAGGCCGATGTCTTTCCCGGTCCGGAAGTAATGAGATCGCCATGCGCCCGACGACCCGTCCGATCTGAAATACAGAAATGGTCGATCATAGGCGCCCGGATCGATGATATTGCCGATCTGATGCCGAAAAATTGGCCAATGGCAGGCCATCCGTGCCCGTTCGGATCTACCGATAGGCACGGTAAAGCTCGATTCTCCTACGAGCCCGGATCGATGATATTCCCGATCTGATGCCAAAAAACTGGCCAATGGCAGGCCACCCGTGCCCGTTCGGATCTACCGATAGGCGCGGTAAAGCTCGATTCTCCTACGAGCCCGGATCGACGATATTCCCGATCTGATGCCGAAAAACTGGCCAATGGCAGGCCACCCGTGCCCGTTCGGATCTACCGATAGGCACGGTAAAGCTCGATTCTCCTACGAGCCCGGATCGATGATATTCCCGATCTGATGCCGAAAAACTGGCCAATGGCAAGCCACCCGTGCCCGTTCGGATCTACCGATAGGCACGGTAAAGCTCGATTCTCCTACGAGCCCGAATTGACGATATTCCCGATCTGATGCCGAAAAACTGGCCAATGGCAGGCCACCCGTGCTCGTTCGAATCTACCGATAGGCATGGTAAAGCTCGATTCTCCTACGAGCCCGGATCGATGATATTCCCGATCTGATGCCGAAAAACTTGTCAATGGCAGGCCACCCGTACCCGTTCGGATCTACCGATAGGCACGGTAAAGCTCGATTCTCCTACGAGCCCGGATCGATGATATTCCCGATCTGATTTCGAAAAACTGGCCAGTGGCAGGCCACCCGTGCCCGTTCGAATCTATCGATAGGTAGGGTAAAGTTCGATTCTAGGTCTCTCCTACGTTTAAGTGTCATGCAACAGCTATCAGCCACCATGCAACACGGCACCAGCTCGATTCTTTTACGAGCTTGGGTGTTATGCAGCGGCTGTAGGTCAATATGCAAATATGAGTTCATCATACAGCGGCCACCAGCCAATATGCAACACAGCACTAGCTCAATTCTTTTACGAGCCTAGGTATTATGCAGCGGCTGCAGGCCAACATGCAAATACGAGACCATAATGTCGGACTTCGAAATTTATACCAATCGATAACCGACCGTTCGGTCTCTTCCAGTTCAGGAAGTATACAGGCTAATTTTCGGCCTCTTTCAATTCAGGAAGTATACGCAAATTACTCGAAATCTTGCGAATTAAATTTCGTTAATGCGATTAATGAAGTCAATGCAACTTTATGCATTTTTTATTATGCTAACGATCGGATACATACACTTCGCAAAAAAAAAAAAAAAAAAAAAAGAAGAAGAACTTTATTATAACGGTTCCAAGTATACAATTTATATACAACTTACAAAGAATCGTTACAGGAAAAAATTTATAAGAAGAAAGAAAAGCTAAGTACAAGCTCCTACGTTTCTATATCTACAAAGCCCGCGTCACCAGAAGGACCAACGGTCTGCTCAATGCACGGCTCGGCGATGGCTTGAGAAGGGTCGGAGGCAGGCAAAGACGGCCCCGCTCCCCCTTTAGAGATAGGCCCCCCTGAAGGAAGGGCCGCTGCTTCGATTTCAGAGACAGACCCCCCTGAAGAAAGGGCCTCGAGCTCGGCTTCTGGCGGTGGAGGGACGATAAGCTCGACCTCGGAGCGGATCTCTGGGCCAGTCCCCGAAAGTGAAGGGTCCCCGCCTTAACTCTCTTGGATTGCCTCCCCTTCGGGAGCGTCATCCTCGTCATCGCTTGATGGCGGATCGGGCAGTGCCGCCGGATTGTCCATCCACTTAAGATCAGCGCCAGGAAAGCGCCTCTCGGCTTCATGGACTAAACGGCCAAGCACTTGCGCCTGAGCCTCAGCAAGCACATCAAGAAGACGCTCCCTCTGAGTAGCGACCTCGTCCTCAAGCTTTTTGGCCCAGGAGGCCTTCTTCTCCTCCAAAGACAGCTTCAAGGATTCCGCTTCCCTGCGCTCCTGATCGACCTCCAACTTCAGCTTGGCATTCTCGGCAGCCAGATTCTTGCACTCAGCATCCAACCTGGTTGCATCTGCCTCGAAGCGCCTGCACTGAGCGATTTCGGTAGAAAGACGGGCAGTGTCACCCTTTAGCTTGTCCACCTCACCCTGCCGAGCCTTCAGCTCCTGGGTCTTCTGGTGGACCTCCTTCCTCAAAGCCACCGTCTCCGAATGGGAAGCGGCGGACTGCTTCTTCACCTTGGCCATTTCAGCTCGAAGAGCGGAGGCCTCTTTCCGGGCAGCCTCCGCCTCCGCCCTAGCCTTGGCGCCTTCAACCACCAAGTGCCGGCCATCAGATTTAGCCGTTGAGCCCTCCTCGCAGCCTAGGGGGAGACAGGAGAGGAAGAAGAAAAGTGAGGAAAAAAGGAAGCCAACCAAACTTCACACGAACGAATGATGCAAACAAGCAAAAAGAATAGAAGGGAAATGGCCTTACATCTATCAGTTGCTGGCTAATAGCCTGTGTCTCCCGGTTGAGCTGGCGGGCGTCCCCGAGCTCCCTGCGGTCCTCATCCCGAAGGAGACCACGGCAAATGAAACCGACCACCTCATGAGGTGACCAATCCTCACCGAAGCTGTCCCTCAAGCAGTCCCCGAGAGGAACGGGACGCCCACTGGACCGCCTTGGCGCCTCGCCCTGCTGAACGGCCTTCCCCTTGGCTGCCACCTGAGCGTCTGATTCAGCCACCAGCTCGCTCACCTTCTTCCAGGCGCTCCCCTCCATCTGCCGCTGGGCAGCCTCATCCAAGCGTGTTGCCCTCCCCTGCACCATCTCCCGCAGAGTTTGAATTTCGAGAGGGCACACGGCCCCAAACGCCTCCTCCTCCTCCTCGGGCTCGCTCCCTACAACATGCCCCCTGCGAGGAACCCGAGCCGAGGGCTCTGTGATGATCGGGGTTGGGCTGGGCAATGGAGCGGTTGTGGTGGAACCAGCAGAAACCGACCCGACAGGAGCGGCAGATAAAGGAGCAACCGCAAGTGCTGCGGCAGCGGAGGAAGAAGCCGACGGCCTCCTCATGGCTTCAAGTTTCGACTGCTTCACCAGCTTCCTCCTCTTGCTGCCCTTAGCCTCCCTAGCCTCCAATGCGGCCATCCTCTTGGAGGCTACCCGATCGGCCAAATCACTGGTAGTCCTGCTTCTTCCGGCCATTTCAGCTGCAACAAAAAACAAACAAGCAAGATAAGTTCTCCAGTAAAATATTTTTTCATGCAAATTCAAATGCAATGCTTTATGATCATGAAATCATGGCCAGCCCAATCCTAATGCTCACATTCGATAGCTACGGTCGTTTCAACGCAGGCCCCCTGAAGCGACTCCAGCAACTCCCTGGACTCATAGGGCCCTCCCCTCCGAGCCACAGCATCCATCAATTTCTGGATGTCGGCCTCGTATAGGGACTACCCAGCGGCCTGGTCCTTCAGGATCTTCACCTCAGCCGACCTGGCGAGACTCACCCTGAAGCCGCCTTCCCTTCCCACCAAGAAATACCTCTCTCTGAAGCCCTTCATGGAGGTGGGAATGTTTATCAATTTCTTCTTCGGTCGACTGGTGAAGAAGAACTCCGACCCGTCGCTCCGGGAGGCGACCTTAGCCTCCCTAGCCTCCAATGCCGCCATCCTCTTGGAGGCGACCCGATCGGCCAACTCACTGGCAGTCCTGCTTCTTCCGGCCATTTCAGCTGCAACAAAAAACAAACAAGCAAGATAAGTTCTCCAGCAAAATAATTTTTCATGCAAATGCAAATGCAATGCTTTATGATCATGAAATCATGGCAGCCCAATCCTAACGCTCACGTTAGATAGCTGCGGCCGTTTCAACGCAGGCCCCCTGGAGCGACTCCAGCAGCTCCCTGGACTCATAGGGCCCTCCCCTCCGAGCCACAGCATCCATCAATTTCTGGATGTCGGCCTCGTACAAGGACTGCCCAGCGGCCTGGTCCTTTAGGATCTTCACCTCAGCCGACCTGGCGAGACTCACCCCGAAGCCGCCCTCCCTTCCCACCAAGAAATACCTCTCTCTGAAGCCCTTCATGGAGGTGAGAATGTTTATCAATTTCTTCTTCGGTCGACTGGTGAAGAAGAACTCCGACTCGTCGCTCCGGGAGGAGACGTAGAAGAAGTGGGTGAAGAGGTCGAGGGTCGGAGCTACTCCTTCCAGAAGGCACAGTATCTTGAAGCAGGCCACTGAGCGCCACCCGTTCGGATGTAGTTAGTAGGGGGCGATGTCATACCCCTCCAGCACGGCGATCTCAAAGGCGCCGAAGGGGAAACGCATTCCGGCGTCCAGACTTCACAGGTGGCAGATGAACCACTCACTGTCACCCTCACTGAACGGCCCCTCCGACACCGCCATGGAATCTGGGCAGGCCACCACAGATACATCGTCGGGAAAGCCGTATTTGGCAGGCACCTCGGCCACCTCCTCTACCGTCAAGCGGGAGCATAGCTCAACCGCAGGTTGACTCTTATACACATCCAAGAAGGACTCACTTGGTGTCACACTGCTGCTAAACGCCATCACCGACTAAAGAAAAGGAAGGGGAATTCGAACCGAAAATGCTAGAAGGATGAATGCGAAAAAATTGGAAAGCAAAGAAGGCTAAAAGGGGAGAACAAGAAATTACTTACTTGGTAATGTGGGGTGTTTTCGAAGAAAAAGAACTGGAAAAAATTTGTCAGAACTCAAGGGAAGTTGAGAAAAAATTTTTGCAGAGTTTCGCTAGGGATTGCAAAAAGTAAAAGGAAAAAGACTTAGAGAATGCCTATTTATAGGCCAAAGCTTCTGGAATACGCCAACAGTCTCGCCACTGAAACGATGCCACGTGTCAAAGGCATTATGGCTATGCGAAGAGCGAAGCGTCACACTCGGTGCACGCACAGCAATTAATGAAAAAAAAGCTGTACGAACAGGCGCGTCCTTTCAACAGACCGCCTTTCAAAATTCAAAGTCCCGCCAACGGATGCCCTCGGATCGGAACAACTCACACCAGATTCCATCCGAACGGGACCTCAAAGGCAAACTCATGCCCGATCGGACCTGTTGAGTGGGGATAAGTGATAACCCAGCAAATATCATTTGCACTAAGGCTCATCTAGTCGGCCCAATAGACTGGCAAGGCCCAAGGCCCAATAGCCAAAGTGGACAGGCACAAGCTCCTAGGCAGCGCACCCAGCCGATCCGGACGATGTGACAGCCAGTCCCATCAATCGTCTAACACAAGGCAGCGCCCACATCAACCACCTGCTCCCTGTCACTTCGCCGAAAACCTACTCTGGCTGCCAGTGATCACTTCCCTAGGCACTCAAGTGCCCCTTAACCATCTCTTATAAATAGCCCAGCCAATGATGCTCCAGGTATTGAATCCTCAGCATTCTCTCTCTAAGCACTTTCTCTCTCTAAACTACTAACTTAAGTTTCGGAGTGCTTACGCCTGATCCGACCAGTCATTCTTTCTTGCAGGGTCATTCTCATCCGATCGGTCGTTTCCTCCCTCTCCAGATAAAGACGATCTAGGCTTTATCAATAAGGGATCCCTAAAAGTTCCATGTACTCATAATTTCTCTCATAATAAAAAAAATTAAGGAAACCACTATCAAAAACATAATCTAAAACCTATAAGCTATTAATTAAAATGATCTTTATGAATTATAAACTAAATCTAAATATCCAAATAATAATCAAATTATAAACCCTGTTTTACCTCTTAGAGCCAATGCAAGAGGAGTAGAGCTAACTTTGAAAAAATATATGTATAATTAAAATGATAAAAATGGGTAAACGAAAGGACTTGTTAATTGTTTGTTGGTAGGAGGAAGAAACAAGAAAAATGAAAATAATAAGCAGACGGAATTTTGGGGACTTAAAGAGAAAGGAGTAAAGAAGAGAAGATGGGAGTTTTGGAAATTAAAAAAAAAAAATTGAGGTTCTAACTAAAATGCTAATCCTTTGCTACATCAATTTCTCTCAAATACATGTTGTATGTGATTATACATCATGGTTTGTGATGCCATAAATTATACTGAAACTGAATAGAGTGAGATGAAATAAATTGAACAAAAGGAGACCACGAAAGATTGGAGCAGTGGCAGGAATGGTCGGAAACAAAATTGATTGGCGTCGGCATTAAGAACTCACAAAGATTGTAAGGGAGAAGAAATAAGATTGAGATCAGCAGCAACAATAGGCGGAACGCATGTGATCAGCAAGGATAAGGTGAAGAAATCTTTCCGACCAACGTCAATGGGCTTGAACAACAATCTCACCAACAACAGGTTTGAAGAAAGTGAGGGTTCTGACTAATTGTGAAATTGATTTTTGGGAAACAATATAGGGCCTGTTTGGCATTGCTTTTGGAATGTCAAAAAACTGCTTATTTGATAAAAAGCTGATTATAGGATAAAAATAAGTATTTGATAAATGCTGATTTTAGAAAAATCAATTTTCTGAAAAGTGAAAAAATCTCCTATTAGAAAAAGCTAGAAATTGAAGCTTTTCAGAAAAGCTGATTTTCATCTTTTAAGGGCAGCAGATTTAATATTTTTTTTAGACAAAAATATCATTTATTTTATTTTATAATGACAATTATATCTAATATAATCTTTTTTTTTTGTTTTTTCTCTTATCCTACCACTCAAAATTATCATTTTTTATTTTTTTATTCTAAAAAGCCATTTTTAATCATATCATTTACCAAACAGTTAACAACTATTTTTAATTTTATAAGTCATTTTGAATTTTATTTAACAAACAGTCATCTACTTTTCGACATACAGATTTATGGAATACAACTTTTTTCAATTGAAAAATCTGTTTTCATAAGTTTTGCCAAACTGACCCATAATGGAATTTGTAGCATACCAATTGTGAGATTTTTAGATTTTTTAAATATTCTAATTATTTGAATTCATATTTGCAAGTAATAGCTAAAATTTGCTCTACTAAAAAGTGGGATTTTTAAAAAAAAAAATTAAAAAAAAAATTGATGTTTAAAATTAAAAAGAGAAATTTGTATTTTTAAAAAAGAAGGAAAATATGTGACATTTTGTGCAATTTCTTCTATTTTTAATGGCTTCAAGTAGGGATATTTAAAAATGAGTTAAACGAATTAGATGGTTTACTATTAAGATTTATGTAAGAAGAAAATAAAATAAAATAAAATTATATTTCATCTCATAAAATATATTATATAAATTAATTAAATTCAAATTTTATTATAATCCACCAAATTCATTTTTTAGCGCTTCTAGCCCCAACAAATGCTAAATCATTATCCTTTCATTACATGTAGAAAATTTTGAAAATCCATAAATCTAAAAATTAATTTTCCTATTTATATTGCAACATTGGTAATACACCCTAGAATTGAGTTATGTGTTGTTTGCATTAACATCCATCTAACTAATTAGCATGGCCACCAAGAGTCTTGATATTTGAAATAAACAGCAAGCAGATACCTTATTATATTATAGTGATAGGAGATTAAATCGAGACTTTCAAAACTTAATCTTATATTATTATATAAAGATTCAACGTGAATAAATTAATACTAAATCTTGATCCATCCAACAGTATACGCAAGTACATGAAACTTATATTATATATAAGTAAACTTAATCTTATAGACAAGAATTCATAGGGAAGATCTAGACAAATATCTTCGTCTCTAAAATCACCATTGTTCCATGAACCAAAATTGAGCACGACAATATCATTATAATGAATGCAACATCCCCTCCTCTTCAGACCAAAACTTGTAATGTTTTTAACTTGTATTATACTAAAAGATACATAAGAAAGTACTCTGTTGTTTGTCCAAAAACTAAAGAATACAATTGGAGTTGCTTTACCAAAAAAAGCTTCTCTTCTCTTGGATTTAGCAACGTAGGTGAGGGGTGACTTACATTCTGGTCCTACATTTGTTAGCTTCTACCTGATCTTCTGCTTACCACGCTTCCCATACAACTAATGAAAATGGGAAGATAATCATATCAGGCATGGAGGTTTTCCACCTTCTGAGACAACACACTGACGGACTCATCGTTGACCTCATCAATCGTTTCCTCCTGCAACAGGAAATCTAGAATGTAAACCAAATGAAGCAAAGATACCAACAAGATTTCAATATGATATCACTTTTTGAATGGAGAATTTTCTACAATCATTTATATTAATAAAACTTCCTAAATATAATGTCATCAGTTGATAGCTTTTCCATGCTAATCATTACTATCAACTGTCAGCTTGCAAACCTCTAAACCAAACAAGCGCTTTGTAAATGGCAGCAACACTAGAAGATCACTCGTAACAAACAAAACCTCGCATTGAGAAACAGATGACCTCGCATTGAGAAACAGATGCAGCAACCAAGTTTTCATGTACTGCTTAACCAGTTCCTTATTACACTGTTGGTTTCTTGTTTGATTGTTCCAATTTTTCTTCTTGCAGTGCTTCATTGTCTTAAGTTGCTTGTCCAGCTATTTTATTGCATGAATTGCTATGCATTCCCTAATGCCTAAAAATGTGGAAACTATTTGCAAAGTGGGCTTCATTTTCTTCTTCCTGTTACTTCTTAATTTTGTTGCATTTATTGTCTCTCACCTATACTTGAGCATAGGACAACAAAGACGGATCAGTTATGTCTTCTCCAAATTTGTCCACTGAGTTCACAGCATTCTCTTAAATGAACCCTAGCATTTTGCTACTGATACAAGATAGGTAGAGAAGGCAGAACTACTAAACATGATCTAGTTACAGAATCTCAAAGGAATTCATGTGACCATCACCCCGTAACTTGATCTAGGAGTGTTAGATGATCTAGTTACAGAATCTCCCAGGAATTTATGTGTCCATCGCCCCATAACTCGATCTAGAATTGTTAGGGGCAATAAAAATGCCCCATCCAATGGTATATGACAGGTACTTTGCATCAGAGAGTGACTGTAACATTATTATATTTCTCTTGACCAGAATAGGTCCTCATATATAAGAAAATGATGAGCAAACAATTAACAATGCAATGCAAAATAATGTTAGTTACCTCTAAATCTGTTCTTTGTCTCACACCTATACACTTGGAAGCACTAATGCTTGCACTCTTTAATAGGCTTCTGTTAGGATTTGATTTGTTAGGGCCATTTTCTGGCACGGCTGCATTTACTGAGTTATTAGGTTGCTGTGCCCCTGGAGGACTCTGAAGAGTTGATGCAACAGAAGCAGCAGTTCGCCCCTCCAAATCATTATTCTGCTCAGCACTCTCCTTTGGAACAGGAACACGTTCTCTGCAGAAAAGCTTTTATGTCATGCTTATCATAGATACAACACTAACAGCTTAAGTAGGACATGTTCACATGCACAGACTTGAATGCAGGAACAAATAGTGACTGAACTTGTCTGATATCACAGCTTAAGATGACAAAAGAAAACTATATAAAAAATGAAGACTCAAATTTCTGTCTAGTGCATACCGGGGCAAGGAAGCATGCTGTCTCTGGAGTGGAGTGTTTTTTTCACCTTTACCATAATGCTCCTCAAGATGTGCGAATTGTCGCTTAAATCGATCAACACCACTGCAGCTCAAATGAAATATATCAACACATCAGCTTACGAGATCTTATAACAACAAATATTGCATTATCCACAAATTTCACTTTTTATCAATTGTTGCTGAATACTTTATCAATCTACATCAATTAGGATCTACACATCACAAATGAGTGCAAACTTTCAGAAAATCTCTGATCCATTTAAGATGTTGAAAAAGTCAGTGATGGGTTCAGGCTTTAGATTGTTGGAAGGTGTCCATAGTTTTAAAATTGAAGTGGAATTATGTACTCATAGATTATAAGCTGCTAGATCTACAATCAACAAACGCATATAATATTAACATATATCATTTATCTAATTAACAAAAAAATAAAAAAAATAAAAATAAAAAAGAAAGGAAGTCAAACTTGTGTTTCCCCTAAAATGTGATGCTACACTATAATTCTTCTTTGTGGGCGTCTATTTTTATTTCACGTGCTATTGCATTATATAGGATGATTTCTTGTCCTTATCTATTTATCTTGTATAGGATGATTCCTTGGCCTTGACTTCTATTTATCGTATGTCCACCACATCCTCGGTAACATTTTCTTTCTTTCTTTTCATGTGGAATGATTGCTAAGTTGTAACATACTGAAAATAGATGCTTCCAAAACTATCAGAAGTTGGAAAAAGGAAATCATAAGCTGATTCTGCTGTGGAATGCTACACCAACTGCAAAGAGTTTATGGTTGAAAAAGACCATTTCAACACATATGAATAGGCATCAATCTGCACAGTTATCTTCACCTTTTTTTTAAAAAAAAAAAAAGGAAAGGAAGAAAAAAACTAGACATATATCTAATATGATCAAAATATTTAATAAGGTCCATAACTAGATTAAACTCCAGATTCTGTCTGTGTCAAGGTGCGGTAACCACTAACCTATATTAGACACAGACAAACCCCACAATGTGACTCAATACATCACTGCAAGGAGTTTGTGTGGCAGTGATTTTTATTTAAGATCACAAATTTACACAAGATATTACTTGAACTGTTTAACTGAATTTTAAACCAACAGGCAACATGAAAAGCTTTTCATCCAAACATAGATTCACAATAGAGATAGCACCTAGCATGAATCAAAGGTCATATATAACAGCCCTACCTTGGGTACATAAAGCTTGTTTGTTCTCCTCCACGAAGGTATTCTTGAAGCATCTGAGGATGATACTCTAGTATCTGTTTAAACAGAGCCAAAGGTTCATTTATAGGCACAGTGATGTATGAAGACTGCATTGCTGCAATGAAAGCACATGTCTAAGCACTGCAGTCATACCTCTCTGTAGATCAATTCTCGTACATCATCTTTTGCCAATTTCCTCCTCTCAAACTCAAACTCCAGTTTTGAAATAGGTTGAGTGGATGATGGCTCACGCTCAACATTTGATAAACCACGAAAATAAGGATCAGCCAGTGCCTACAACAAATTATATTTAGGATTTTTGGAAATCATCATTATTCCCTTGCAACTGATATATTTTTTTTTCTTATCTGTATTCTAACCTTTGAAACAGAAAATATTTACTAAATCTTACCTCCTCAGCAGTTGGACGATCTTTAGGATCAAAAGCAAGCAGGTGCTCCAACAGGCGCAGGGCCAACGGATCTGCATGAGGGAACTTCTGTGAGAAAGGAACTGGTTGTTTTTTACGCATGCTACTAAGATATCTCCTTGCCTTTTCATTTCGAATCTGCCAATGTCAGAAAGAGGAAGATGGAACAAAACCAGAAAAGAATATAAGGTAAAAGCATTACAAGAAACTCTAAAATGTACTTCTAATGAAATGACAAATATGAGAACTAGAAAATAAGGTTCTCTATTAAATCCAAAAATTTTCAGACACAAAACCAGAACAAAGTTTTAATTTAAGCTTATAAAATCATATCTTGCACTGAGAAAAACATAAACTTATTTTCTGTTATTTGTCCCTAAAAATCTGCAAGCTTTTTTACAGGTGGATATTTTTTTTTTTTGGTAACATTCACTGTCATCACAAACTTTCCCACTAATATCACTAATCCAGTCATTGCTACTGCTACCAATACCCACCCTAATTCCATTAGCACCATCAAACACCTGCACCACACTACCATACAAGTGTTCCTGGCTCAAACAGCATCCCTGCTGCATCTACTTCCCCTTCAACACCACCAGCAGCAGCTTTTTGGTACAGAGGCCCTATAGGCCTAGTCCATACAGCATGAGGTAGCTCTTTTCTCACCCCCCAACAACCCATTTCAAATCCATCAGTTTCAGTGGGTGAGCATGTCCACAAAACTTGAACACAATATGATCCTAAACATTATAGTTGCAAAATGGTGTTCAGACATTTCACCACGTTAATTTCTTATTGAAAATGATCTAAAAGTGATATAAAGTAACAGAAAACAAGAGCACAAATATCTGCATTTTCTAAAATACAAAATGAGTAAAAAATGAAAAATAAATAAAAAGATAATTTTTTCTGAAACTAAAATAAACAAAGCATTGGCTCACAAAGCAAACAGAGTCTTCATGATGATAACAGGAAATAAAGAAAAGGACCACTAACCCTTGCAATGGATTCGGGGGGAGGAGTGCCAAGTAAATCAGTCATGAGATCCAGCTGATGCACCACATTCTTCCCAGGGAATATCGGTTTTCCTGTAAGCATTTCAGCAAATATGCATCCTATGCTCCAAATATCAATTGCAGGTGTATACTGCAAAAGATGAGTGAATTTTAAATTTACACTTCCTTGTAGATGTTTAATACAAATCCAAGGAAAAAAAATATTTAAGTTTTTGTAAGCAAACGATAGACCAGTATTAGATAATCTAAAAGTCAAATTTTTTCAAGTCAAGAATAGAGTGAGAGCATCAAGTAATTGAGAATGAAGAATATGTATGATGTGAAAACTGAAAAAGGAATACTCTACCTAAAATCAAGTGCACTGTTCAGGAAGGAAACAGCTAGATGACAAGAGGCTCTGAAACAAAGATACAATTCCATATCAATGCACCTAATAATCTAAGTTAGGTAATGTTATCCTCCTACAGTGTTGACAACCATAAACTCCACAAGAGCCTGCATCACCTATCTTCCTAACTAAAAAGAACTGCTTGAGCGTAGAGATAAAACCTGTTGAACCCTTGTAGCAGATACCAGACTTACACGGTCATCATTTAAGATGATATTAAATAAAGAATATGCAAATTGATACAAGTCATGAAATCACCCCGAAAGGGTATTGGGTAATTCTGCATCAATAAACATCCCAACTTCTTTCAAAGTCACAAATCAAATTAATTAACAGTTACTCTGAAATTGCTCTCAAATGCTAGACCAAAAATTGGTGAGTTTGACAGAAATTCAAGCACAGATCTCCATAAAAAGATTTAAAATCATTGAGAAACTAAGAATCAAATGAAGAAACTCCATGGTTCAGCCTGAATATGAGAGAATAAAGGAAACTAGTTCTACATAAGATATTCGGCAACTTCAATTCACAAGCTACCAGCTATCATCAAATTCAGAAGTAATACACCTACGATACATGGGTGCCCAACATAATTGTTCAGATAAGGTTTTCTGTCAAGAAAAAACACGACAGATTGCTGCCAGGTTAATATTTATCAAAATAAGGCTAATAGAAATTGAGGCACCTTAGGCTAGCCAAAAAGCTAAGCAGATGACAAAGAATGTAGCTTAGGATAGAATGGCCCACTGAAATCCCCTAGCAATGTCTTGAACAATATCCAACCAAATATGTCTTCTGAATCATTTTATCATTGTGCAAATTGAATAAATTTAAAATCTTTCCTCTAAACTTGAAAACATTTGATCAGAGGTTACAAGAGATAAGTACTAAAAGCACAACTAACCAGATCAAAACCAACCAAAACAATAAGATATTCCAATTTAAACCAAATGTTGTCCAAATTTAATCCTTTAACAATCAGAAGAGAAACATTCTTAAGTAACCTAAGGCAGTGATATTCAAATTTTATCACCCAGTCATCAGAAGAAATATACTATTATATTTATAAAACTTAAGCACCAAAAGATTAAATAGAAAGATTTCATATCAAATATAAGAAGTAGCTTACTTTGGAGAAAAAAGAGCCACAGAGTTCAGGTGCACGATACCATCTAGTTGCTACATAGTCCTTCATAAAATTGGAAAACCAGAAAGGGGACTTCAGTCAAAATTTTAATTGTCTTCCATATAATCCAAAAAATAAATAAATCAATCAATTAAGGACATTTATGATGATGAAAAGAAACTGAGAAAGAAAAAACCAAAAAAGTTAAATGAATTTTATGACAGGATAACATACCGTCCAGAAAATAGCTGATGGAGCATCATTAAACGATACTCGAGCAAGACCAAAATCACATATCTTCAATTTGCAATCAGCATTGGCAAGAATATTTTTTGGCTTTAAATCTCGGTGGAACACATTAGCTGCAAGGGTTCAAGAGAACTGAATCAACATCAGCGGATGCTTAAAACATAAAGACACTAAAAAGCACCAACCTGTGTGTATATATTTCAGACCACGAAGAAGCTGATACAGGAAAAATTGATAATGGTCAGGAGTAAGATCATCATTTGCCTTAATTACTTGATGAAGATCAGATTCCATCAACTCAAAAACAACATAGATATCTTTGAATTCTCTACGTGAAGGAGGAAGCATGATATGCTTTATTTCTACAATATCAGGATGACGGAGCAACCGAAGAAGCTTAATTTCTCTCAAAATACGGGTGGCATCAGACACATGCTCAAAGACGTCATTAATCTTCTTAATGGCAACTCTTTCTCCAGTGTGTGTGTCAATTGCTGAGCCAACAACACCATAACTGCCTTTCCCAACGACTTCTTGTACTTGGTATCGACTTGCCTCTCCATACTCGGTGAAAAAATCTGCTTCTGCTGAGCCCTATACAAAGGTAAGCCATCTCTGTCAGCATTAACTCAAAATGCAAAACTCAAAAAGATAATATGGAGGGAACCGACCACACTGAAAGGATACAATGTGGAACTTAGTCCAACAGATAGATTGGTGAGATAAAAGGTAAAGGTGTACATTAGGTGACACTTATGTACAGATTTGATCCTTCAAGAACACATAAAAACTTAGTGAAAAGGAAAGAGGAATGGATCCACATCATTTAATTTGTAGATCAGGTATAGAGAAAGCTTCTTGGAGACATATAGGACAAACATTAGCTCACAAAAATTTACTCAAACAAAAACAAGAAGAGGAAGAAATTCAATTCCATTTTGTCGTTTAAGTGAATTTTCTAATAAGACTCGTCACCTGTAGCACATCTACTAATTTTTCTTTCCTTTTTTTTTTTTGTTGAAATCATGCTTATCCAACATTGATTCGAAACAAAACAAAAAATCAAACATATGGAAATAATACAGAGCAACCAAAAAAAAGAACCCAAATACTCAAAATCCAAAAGCACACATTTTTATCCACTGTTCTTGAATTTTTTAAAAGGATGAGTAAAAAAGGATGGGATCTTTACCTTCTTGTGAGGATCCATGGCAGTAATAGAGCCAAAAATTAAATCGCTATTGCGTTTAGGAACTCTAATAACCTTCAATCCTGAGAAATCGAAATCCTCAACAACCGTTAGCTGATTATCCTCCTCTTCCACCTCCTGATGCTGATCTTCTCTAACCGATGATTGTGGATAACCACTAATATTATTATTATTATTTGCACCATTCACAACATTATTATTATTATGATGATGATTTAAAATAGAATTTGAAGAGGAAGAAGAAGTGTTGCGGCGTTGAAACCAGCGACGAACACCGTCCACGAGAGTACTGCCCCCCATATAATTCTCTGCCTCGTTGATTCGCAGCCACTGGATTTTAGCATCTGTCCCTTTTATTTTTTTCTTAGTTTATCTCTGCTATTTTCTCTCTTGAATTGACATTTATTAAGTTTCCATTCTCTCTTCTGATCTGAGTTCTCTTATTTGATCGTCTCTGCCCCTTGTGTAAGAGAGGTTCTGTTAATGTAATCAAGTGTTTGTACTTATATTAATTCACACTTATTACCGCTAATTATTGCTGTTGGCAACCCATGTTTTGCCTTTACTCGAACTCCCCTATCATTAGTTTTTTGTTTACTCGTAGTAATATATAGTTGTGTCGTACCAATTAAATGCTCGTATTTTTTACTTAATTTTGTGTATTTAAATTTTCTAAAAAAATTATAAATTTATTTTATTTTTATTTTTCATAAGAAAAATTCAATTTAAACATGCTCAATATAATTATATTTTATAATTTTTTTCTTTTATAAATGGATTGAAGAAAGGGAATGGAAGTTCAGAATTTCCTCTTCAATTTCAACTAATATACCACTAAAACGTCATATATATATATATATATATATAAAGAAATTAAATATTTGAATAAATGGAACTTAATTATGAAAGGCAAATGAGATTTCAAAATGAAGAATAAAGTTGTCTTGTGATAAGAAATTTAGTTGATGCGAACAAAATACAGCAGATGATGA
The DNA here is from genome assembly GCA_947683425.1 of Excoecaria cochinchinensis. Lineage (NCBI taxonomy): Eukaryota > Viridiplantae > Streptophyta > Magnoliopsida > Malpighiales > Euphorbiaceae > Excoecaria > Excoecaria cochinchinensis. The sequence goes on from CANTUQ010000050.1 coordinate 12,101,743, forward strand.
AAGTGGCGCTCTACGTAAATATAATTAATTTTAATATATATTTCGTAATATTTTTTATACATTAATATAAGAAAATAATAAATAAAAAATGTAGAATTTTATTACGTTGTCTATAGCATCATTATTGTGTTGATGATGTCATAAAATAAACAACAAAGCAAAGACAAAAACAACATCAACAAAAACAAAAAGAGAGAATAAAAGGAAAATACAAAGAGCTATAGATACAGCTAAGATACACCCACTTCTCCATCATCTCTACATGCGTTTTTTTCTTATCCATTTGCCACGTGTAAATTAAATAGTGGATGTTATTATTATTTTTTTAATGCAAAATTGCAAATTTTAGTTGAGAAAATAGAAAGAGAGATAGAGAAGTGATAAGAGCAAGATGAAGATTTTGCCTTCTACACTCTCAATTCTTTGCAGAGTTGGAGATATATTTTTCTTCCTTTTGTCCTTATTTTCCTCGAGAACATTTTACATGCATTTTTAATTTATAAAAGAAAAAAGATAATGGAGATGATTATTCATATTGATTATTGAGCAATTTTAATTTTTAGAGATATCAAGCCAATTATTATTCATCCTCTAACACTAAGAGTTATTTAATTGCATAGTTTTTACTTAGAAAAAATAAATATCCAGCCTATTCATGTTCGAAAATATTATAATTAAAATTATTTTAATTGGAAAGCTATAAAATAAATTCTAGAGCATCGATATCATAAAATACACATCAATTCGAAATGTTATGATAAGTTGCAAGTTGACATAAGTTTCTACGTCAGCATTTTCGTCATTGAATTTATGATTTTTAAAATTAAAGTTATTTTAATTATAATATTCAAATAATTAATAAGTTTTTTTTAGACAAAATTATTTTTTATCGTGTCATTTAGAGAATAAGTCTAATAACACTCATGTTCGTGTATAATCAATCTTATTACATATTTACGTTGTAATTAGAGTTTTTTTTTTTACCTTTTTGGTAATTATATAATTAGCACGGGAAGAATGGGATCTGAACTCTAGCCACATTAAAGAATAATAAGAATTTTAACTGTTTGAATTATAAATAATTTTGTATGATTAAAGTAATGATAAAACTATTGCTTAGAATTTTATGCAATGTTAGTAAGATATTTTACTTTAGTATATGATACAACATATGACGAAACAAAGTAAATAATATGGAAAACTCTAACGACAAACTCAAATTCAAAACTATTCCGATAAAGAAGATTTTAATGAACATATAATTTCTCAAGAGCAACATATTATCCCATAAAATTAAATAAATAACTTAAATTAAAATATGATGTAAATAGTTATGACTTAAAATTAAAAACTACATGAAACAAAAGAATATGATGAAAAATACCATATTATTAATATTAGATCCAGCAAACGGATCGGATTGGATCGGATAACAAATTGATCCAAATGGATCACGTCATGAATCAACCTGGTTGACTTTTTTTTTTCATAAAATGTAGCCAATAGCCTCTAGAAAAATTATTTTGTAAAAACTTAAAATAGAAATTTTTTTTTTTTTTAAGATCACATGTATTTTTAATGTCTTTTTCCTTTTAAATAAATTTTTCAAATTAATTAATTGCCTAAAATACAAGAACAATTTAACATTAAATAATTGAACATTAAATAATTCATGTGCCTAATTGCATTAATTGTCTTCCAGAATTATTGGCATTTTTTTTATTATTCTTTATTTCCTTTTTATTTTAATTCACCTTAATTATTCCCAATTCAGTTTCACCTAATATGATTATTTATTCTTAAATGTTTTGATAATTTTTTTTATTTGAGTATTTATATGGTAGTATTTATAAAAATTATACTAATTAATAATATTTTAAAAAATAAAAAAAATCCGGTTGAATTCGGTCGAACCACGAACCATCAGCCTTGCCGGTTTTTTATCCGGTCCGGTTTCAATAACATTGGTTTAAACCCATGCATGCTAACTATTATTCCATTTTTTTTCAACCAATTTTGCATATATTTTTATCGGATCTAAGCAAAAGTTTTCCGACTTAAATTATCACCAACTTCAAATTGACTATAACAGAAAATCCAATTCGGAATTCTGAATTAATAATGGTCTACACAGTATCTAAAAATATGATTGTCACAACAAAGTCATAATGTTAAATTCCAATTAAATAAACACAAGGAGTAGTTAATAATGATAGTGGAATTTTGCAGTCTTTTCCACGTAACCTTTCCAGCAAATATTGTGTAACAATGTGCATGTGGTTGGTTCGGTTGAAAACCGAACCGAACATGTTAGAATTAAAATTAAAAATATTTATATGGATAACTTTAATGCAATTAATAAAATATTTTAACCAAATCAAAAATTGAGAAAAGTAAAATACAAATAGAATTTATCTAGTTCAGCGAAAGTCTATTTTATAGGCAAAAAAGAACGAAATTCACTAATTAACTTGAATAGTAAAAAAAATAAAATTATACCCAAAAGTCTCACAATCTGGTAGAATTATAAAATAGTATGAGTCTAAAAATAAATAATAAAAAAGCTGGGTTGGTGCACAACTTGCACCTAAACAAATAAAAAACCAATTCCTATTAGAATTTAACTTTATGCCTTACTAGAAAGTCCAACGCCTAATGGACTTTTATTTCTTGGCAAAACAAGACTTCACATGAAAAATCCTTATTGAAATGGAAACACTTGAGCCCACAAGCCCAACAAATAATTGGACTTCATTTTCAGGACCAAAATGTAATTTTTTTAATTACGAATAAATTCAAGTTAAACACAATAAATCAATACAATAAAAAATAAAGTTTATACGATTTTAGAAACCTAATTGAACTTTTAAAGAGAACACCAAACTAACCAAATTATATATTCGGCTGGTTCGGTTCTTTATATTTATATAATTTAATAAATATTAGAATATCAAAAAATATATAACGATATTATTTTTCAAGTTATCGGTTTTTTTAGACCGTGAATCGAAATAGAAAATTTAAAATTTATTAATTGAAAACCAAAATCGTCGGTTCGATTAATAAAAAATTGGTTTTATTTTAGATTATTTTTTCGATTTTTTTTTTTGTTCAAATCTAGCTAAAAGTATTTTATATCAGCCGATTATAAAAATATAATACTTTTTATAAAAATTTGACAGTTCTGATATTATAATTTAACGTTTAGAATCGAATTAAAATCAAGTTCATTTTCTTAAATAAAAACCATTAATTCAAAAATTCTTTTGCTTGATGAGGCAACAAGTGTACTAGACATGGAATGGAAGTATGTTACAAGGTGCATGTACAAAGAATCGTGATTAATAAAACTAGTGTTGTTCTTCCACATCGCCTTTCCTCCATTAAATACGTTTAGCTTTGCTGCAAAAAGGAGCCATGCCATGGTTGAAGAAGAAAGGCATGATGATGAACTTAATGGGGCATATTCTTCCTTGGTTGCACGTTACAAGGATAGAGCTTTATGAGAAAATTGATAAATTTTTGCTAACAAAGACAACTTAAAAGGGTTTTTGCACTCGAAATCTTACTGTTTTAATCATTAGATCAAATCGATGCTACTAAATAAAATATATTTATGTTTTAATTGTAGTTTAATTTTTCATTATGTTTCGCTAGTAATGGATCCAAAGCCATAGTAAGACTCTTCTTTAAATTTTTGGATCCTTACATTTTTTGATAAAAACCTCTTTAAAATTTTTTATTTTATAATTTGACCACTCAAAAAATTTTATTTTATAATTTGACCCCTCAAAAAAAATTTTTGTTCCATGAATATTATATTAACAACTCTCCTCTCCTTTGGGTCCCTGTATTTCGCCTCTCACTTTAAACTACTACTTTATTTGCTGCTTTGCACTTCAACACTTTATTGGTGAGGAACCAATCATAATACGTGAAATTCAACTTGTAGACAAACCTTTTTTTTTATTATTTTTTTCAATTGTGGTGCTAAAGAAACTGATTTTGCGTATGTTTGTTAGCAACTTTTCTTTTGGTCTATGCCTCTCCATCCACCAATCACAATCCCAATTCCCAACCACTATTTTATGGGGTTGCATAATGGTATATACTTGTGGGGTCACATTTTAATTCAAAATAACGTATATTTTTTATAGGATAAGATACTATTTTATTTTGCATCCATATCTTTTTATTTTATCACTCCAATTATTATTTTTAGAACTAAAATGCATTTACCTGTGCCGAAACAATGTTAAAATAAAATTATTTTAACACAATTTTTAATAATTATAAATGTATTTTTTATCTTTTTTTAATAATTATAAAAACTTTTTAACACCCATCTCAGCAATTTGTAGGAACATTTTTACCTAAAAAAAACAAATTAAAGGATAAAATAGAGCTAAGGAACATTGAGGGTATGGCCAATTTAACGTTATGATCACAATAAAATGAGTTGTATAAAAAAAAAATAGACAATTATTATTTTATGTTATCTAAGTCATAATGGCTGAATTTTGGAGATTTTTGGCATTGAAATTGCATTGCGAATTCTATGTTAAATTTCGACTGTTATAATTTTATACATTGATAATACAACAAATATCATCTGCTTTCGGTCCCATGAAGTCGACCCAAGGTCCAAGGTCTATAAGGCGAAGCAAACAGGCATGAGCTCCAAGGAGGACCGATCGGACGACGTGACATCCCGTCCCATCAACCGCCTGACACAAGACAGTGCTCACCTCAATCTCCTGTTAGTTGTCACTTCGCCGGATACCTACTCTGACAGCCATATATCACTCCCCTAGGCACTCAAGTGCCCCTCAACACCTCTTATAAATAGCCCAGCCAACGATGACCTCAGGTATTGCACCTTGAGCACTCTCTCTTTACAAACTTTCTCTCTAAAGTTACTGACTTAAGTTTCGGAGTGCTTACGCCCGGTCCGACCGGGCATTCTTCTTTTCAGGTCGCTCTCACCCGATCGGTCGTTCCCTCCTTCTCCAGATAAAGACAGCTCAAGGCTTTATCATTTAGCTCAAGGTTTTATCATTTGGTGCTTTCGTTGAGAGGCATGGCGAGCTCCATATCAAATGAAGACGCGACCCCTATGAATTTCAACCATGATGATGACGACCGTGCCAACCCAGGCACCTCCCAAGGCGGAGAAAGGCCCATTGGTTTCCCAATGGAGACCACCCCCCTTCCCGAAGCAAGCGATGCCGCCTTCGAGTATTCAGAGGACTCGCTTGTTACAGTCCGCGACATGCGCGCGATACTTGACGACTTCACCAAGAATATAGTTCAAAAGCTTCAAAAAGGCGAAATAACTGAGGTCTCCGAAAGAGTCCGCGGGGATTACCCCATGGACGAAGACTTCGGACAAAAAAGAAGTAAGGGAATCACTATCGGCGAGCCAAGAGCTCGAAGCGGAGAAAAACGTCGCATGGAGATGATAGGGCGCCACGACAAAGGTAAAGGAGTAGCGTCCTCGGGAAAAGACTCCTCTCACCACCCCTCAAAGTCCTCTGTTTCCAGCGACGAGGACGATTTGTCTTTCTTGCGAACACCTGGTCGCTCTGCTTCCAAGAGTTCCCGCAAGGACCTCAGCTCAGCCCTCCTAAACAAGGGAGATAAGTGGCTAAAACGTAAACTGGAGCAGTTTGGGTTTACGGGTCCCAAAAGGAGCGAGCCCGAAGGAAGGACCCCCAAAAGCAAGGCCTCCCCATTCTGCAAAGAAATAATGGAATTCAAAATGCCCCCCAAATCGAGAAAGTTTCGCATGGGTAAGTATACAGGTAACACCGACCCCACCGTCCACATAGTTAGATTTTTGCTAAAGGCGCAAGCATGTAGCCGCGATGAAAGGGTTGTGTGCCGACTCTTCCCCAACACACTTGGGGGGAGAGCAGCGAGATGGTTCTGGCAGCTCTCAAAGGGGTCAGTCACCTCTATATGGCATATTAAAGAGCTTATGGCCGCGCAATTTGGGACTGACGTGCGCGCGTCCGAGCCGGATGTCGGCAGGGATGGCTCTCACAGACAAGCGGATGAGAGCTTGCGAGGCTATATGGATCGGCTCTAGGCTGCTGTTACGGAAATGAGGAGTTTAAGCGAGCGAGTGGTGATGACCTCCCGTGAGAGATGGTCCCCTGAGCGCCCCTCACCTCAGCGTGCACCAACACCAACTCCATTGGATTTCTGTAACCTGATGGATTGGGCCAAGCGAAACGCCCGAAAGGAGGAAGCCGGGAGAACAGGTAGAGCCAGACCAGTCAGTATAATGAGCAGGCTCCAGTATCCGGACGGACGCCCGTTTGCAAGAGGGAGAGTAACCGATCGGCTCAGAAGTCCGCGACGCGAAAGCAGGGGGAAGAGAACAGAAAGCGGATCTTCATGAAGGACGAGGGATCTAACACCTCGAGGCTTCACCCCGTTAAATACAAGGCCCTCCCGAGTACTGGCGTGGATGGAAAAGAACCACCACACAATTAACTGGCCCAGGAAGATGTCAAATCGGGGCAGATACAGGAGAAATGAAAGTCTGTACTGTGAATTCCACAAAGACGTTGGTCATCCCACCGACGAGTGTAACTCACTGCTGAAAGAAATCGAGTACCTGATACAAAAAGGCGCTATTCAGAGATTCGTCCGACCGGTCAGAGGGGCAAGTCCCTGTAGATGACCTAACCCCGAGCCCCGATATAGCTCAGACGAGGATGAGGACGAGGAGCGACGGAACCCCCGAAGCGCCGGCCCAAGTAGGTCGAACACAGGTACGATATTTGTCATCTCAGGTGGATCGGCCTACGCGGAGGAGCTCCATAAAAAGAAGAAAGGAAAGGGAGTATAGGCAGCCGAGCAGTCCATGCCCGTTACGGTGTCCAGCGAGGATGCCAGGGACATTGCGCTTCCCCACGAGGACGCACTCATCATCAGGGCACGCATCAACAACTTTGACGTTAGACGGATCCTGGTAGACAACGGCAGCGCCGTGAACATGCTCACCCTGCAAGCATACAAGGCAATGGGACTGCCGACTGAAGAGCTAATGATGAACGCCATGCCGCTGATCGGCCTAGGCAACGCCACCGTCCCTGTAGTTGGATCGATCGAGTTCTTTGTTGAGCTCGGACAGGAGGTGACGGTCCACACTTGCAAGGTAAACTTTATGGTAATTGATTTAATATTTGCCTATAATGCCATATTTGGCAGGCCCTTGCTCTAGCAAACAGGAGCCGTCACCAGTGTTTGATACATGGTGATGAAGATCCCATCAGGGAATGGTGTTGCCATCGTGAGAGGGGACCAAAAAGCATCCCGAGAAGCCTACGTCACGATGATTAGGCAGCAAAAAGAAGCTTGTTAATCAAGCCCTAGGGGTTAGAGGGCCAATGCGCCCCTAGACGACCCAAAGAGGATAAGCGCTATATAAGCGCATACCCCCGGATAGACATAGCCTAAAGGCACACGTCTCCGGTTGCGGGAGCCCTCTCAGTCTTTGTAATATTATACCGGTCTCTCTCTTCATCAATAAAAGAATTCTTTCATAGAATCTTCTTATTGCAAAAGCCATCATATGCCACGACTATTACGCTAGCCTCGATGCACATTCCAAGCTGAAAATGCAAAAGTTAAATTGTCCTAATCGAATTCGATATGTGTTAACACCTCAGAGCAGTAAGCTCATTGCGCACCCCGACGACCCATCCGATCTGGATTGATAAAATGGTCGATCGGGGATGCACGGATCGATGAGATTTCGATCCGACGCCGCTAATCTGGTCAATGGCAGACCACTTGTTTTCCGTTCGGATCCTTCGACGGGTACAGCAACGATCGATCTTCTCCCAAGCTTACACACTACGTCTAGCCAAAGGCAGACCACGGCCCCCCGTTTGGATCTATCGATGGGTGCGGCAACACTACGCGAAGCGGATATCCATGCAGCGTCCCCGAGCCACCATGCAATTTTATGCAAAGGCCACGGTCAGGCCACCATGCAATTTTATACAAAGGCCATGGGTCAGCATGCGATACTAACGCAGCGATCCCAGGCTGATATGCAATTTTATGCAGCAGCCACGGGCCAGTATGCGAATAAAGGCCACGGCGTCAGATCTCGGGATTCCCGATCGATTCTCCGAATGTCTGGCCCTTCCAAATTCAAGAAGTATATAAGGCTAGATTCTGGCCTCTTACAATTCAGGAAGTATATGCAAATTACGCGAGTTATTTTCAAATTAATGCCCTTAAGTCTATGTGCTTGATTATACTAACCACTCTAACATGCCATGATTGCAAAAAAACAACAAACAACAAACAACGAGCACAGGAAGAAGAAAAAAGGGGGGAGAGACTCTATTGAAAAAAGCTTCAAGTATATGTATACAATTTACAAAAGCAATTACAGGAAGAGTTGCAAAGAAAAGAAAAAAACTAACAAAAAACTCCTACGTCTCTATGTCTACAAAATCTTCACAGCCAGGAGGATCAGCAATCTGTACAACGTCCCGCTCGCCGGCGGCTTAAGAAGGGTTGGAGGCAAGGACAGCAGCTCCCGATCCCCCTTCAGAGACAGGCCCCCCTAAAGGAAGGACCGTCGGATCGGAGGCAGGCCCCTCGGAAGGAAGTTCACCATACTCGTCCCCGCGCGGCGGCGGGATAAAAGGGTTAGTCTCGGGTGGAGGAGGGACCTCTAAACTAGCCCCGGGAGGAGAGAGCCCCGTGCTTGGGCCTTCGGAGGCTATACCCTCTTCAGGAGCATCGTCCTCTTCGTCACTTACTGGCGGATTAGGCAGTGCAGCTGGGTTGTTCATCCATCCAAAGTTGACGTCTGGAAAGTGCCTCTCGGCCTCATAAACCAGACTCCCGAGCACCTGCGCCTGAGCCTCAGCAAGCTCGTCCAGTAGACGCTCCCTCTGGTCGGGAGCTTCCTCCTCAAGCTTCCTAGCCCAGGATTTCTCCTTCTCCCCCAAGGAAAGCTTCAAAGACTCCGCCTCCACCCTCGCCTAATCAGCCTCTGCTTTCAACCTGGTGTTCTCGGCAGCCAGACCCTTGCACTCGGCGTCCAACCTGGTTGCTTTCGCCTCGAAATGCCGGCATTGAGCAACTTCAGCAGCCAGACGTGCGGCCTCCCCCTTCAATTTGTCCGCCTCCCCTTGTCGAGCCTTCAACTCTTGGGACTTCTGATGGACCTCCCTCCGCAGGGCCACAGTCTCCGAATGGGAAGCTTCAGACCGCTTCCTCACCTCCAGCACCTCATTACGGAGGGAGGAGACCTCTTCTTGGGCAGCCCGGGCCGCCTCACATTGGGAAAGAGCCTCCGCCCTAACATTAGCTTCTTCCTCGGCTTGCGCCCGCCAAGTATCGGCCATCAGGGCGACCCGAAAGATACCTCCTGGCTACCTGGAAAGAGGCAATGAGAGGAAATGTAAGGGACGCTGACAAAAGAGGAGATTCGAAAAGACGGAAGAGGGGAAAGGTGAGGCCTTACATCCATTAGCTAGTGGCTTATGGCCTACGTCTCTCGGTAGAGTTGGCGGACATCCCCAACCTCCCTACGGTCTTCATCCCGAAGGAGACCCCGGGAAATGGGACCAGCCACTTGGTTGAGCGACCAATCGTCGCCGAAGTTTTCCTTCAAGAAATCCCCGAAGAGAGAGGAACGCCTACCGGACCGTCTGGACACGTCTCCTTGTTGGGCGCCTTTTTCCCTAGAAGCCACCCGAGCGTCCGTTTCAACCACCAGCTCAGTCACCCTCAGCTTGGCCCTCTCTTGCAGTTGCTGCTAGGCAACCATGTCTAGCTGCGTTGCCCTCTCCTGAGATATCCGCCTCAACGCTTGAATATTGGGAGGGTTCACTCCTCTAGGGGCCTCCTCCTCCTCCTCCTCATCGGGCTTGTCCCCCACTACGTGCTCCCTGCGAGAAACTCGAGCTGAAGGCCCTTGAACGACCGGAGTGTGGCTGGGCAACGGAGCAAGAGGAGTATGAGCCGATCCAGCAAGAGCAGCATGCATAGGCACGGCGGCGAGCGGGGCAGCGATAGTCGCAGGAGCTAAGGCCTCCCTCCGAGCCTCGATCTCGGCCCTCCTCCTGGCCTCGATCTCGGCCTTCTCTTTGGCTGCGGCCTCCTTCTGGGCTTGTGTCATGAGCTTCCTTCTCTTATGACCCGCCTTTGCCCCCTGAGCGTCCACCTGGGCCAACCTCTTAGAAGAGACCCAATCGGCTAGCTCCTGCGTGGCACTGCTTCCTCCAGCCATTTCAGCTGCAGCAAAAATACAAAAGATAACTGCTCTTATTAAATACCTATTTTTAAATGATTAAATAAAATGCTTTATGCTTATGAAATTGCGGCCAAGCCAATCCTAATGCTCACGTTCGGCAGCTGCCCCTGCCTCGATTCGGATCCCCTGGAGTGATTCCAACAGCTCCTTGGACTCGTAAGGACCTCCCCTCCAAGCCACCGCATCCATTAGCTTCTGGATGTCGACCTTATAGAGCGACAGCCCCGCGGCTTGGTCCTTCAAAAGCCTCATCCCAACCGACCGGGCGAGACTTACCCCGAAGCCGCCCTTTCTCCCCACCAGGAAGTATCTTTTGCGAAATCCCTTCATCGAGGTGGGGATGTTGATCAGCTTTCTCTTTGGTCGACTGGTGAAGAAGTACTCCGACCCGTCGCTCTGGCAGGAGATGTAAAAGAAATGTGTGAAAAGGTCAAGGGTCGGAGCCACTCCCTCCAGGAGGCACAGCGCCTTAAAGCAACTCACCGACGGCCAGCCGTTTGGGTGAAGCTCGTAGGGAACGAGACCGTATCCCTCCAGTACGGCGACCTCAAAGACACCAAAGGGAAGTCGCATCCCGGCGTCGAGGCTCCACAAGTGGCAGATGAACCACTCGCTGTCGTCCTCTATGAACGGTCCCTCCAACACCGACATAGAGTCCAGACAAGCCACCATCGATACATCCAATGGGAAACCATATTTGGAAGAAACCTCGGCCACCTCTTCCGCCGTCAAGTGGGAGCATTGCTCAACCGCAAACTGATTTTCATAATCGTCCAAGAAGGCTTTGCTCGGCGTCGTACTGCTGCTAGAGGCCATTTGAAGGAAAGGGAATGCAAGACAAGGAATAATAGAAGAATGGATGCGAAAAAATTGAAGGCAAAAGGCAGAGGAAGAAGGAATTTACTTACTTGGCAATGAAAGGTGTTTCTGTAAAAAAGGAAGTTGAAAAGAGGTTCGCTACAGCTCAATAGAGAACAAGAGGAAATTTCAGCAGAGTTTCGTTAAGAATTACGAAAAGTGGAAAGAGAGAGGCTCAGAGAGAGCCTATTTATAGGCCTAGACCTCTGGAATGTGCCGACGACCTCACCACTAAAACATTGGCACGTGCCAAATGTATTACGGCTCTGTAGAGAGCGAAGCGTCGCCCTCGGTACACGCGCGGCATTTAATGAGAAGACAGTTGTACGAACAAGCGCGTCTTTTCGATCGATTGCCCTTTCAAATTTCAAAGTCCCGCCAACGGATACCCTCGGGTCGAAACAACTCAAGCGCCGTTTCCCCCAAACGGGACCTCAAAGGCAATTCCATGCCCGATCGGACCTGTTGAGAGGGGGGACAAGTGATAACACAGCAAATATCATCTGCTTTCGGGCCTATGAAGTCAGCCCAAACACTGGCAAGGCCCAAGGTCCACAAGGCGAAGCAAACAGGCATGAGCCCCAAGGAGGACCGATCGGACGACGTGACATCTCGTCCTATCAGCCGCCTGACACAAGGCAATGCTCACCTCAATCTCCTGTTCGCTGTCACTTCGCCGGATACCTACTCTGACAGCCAGAGATCACTCCCCTAGGCACTCAAGTACCCCTCAACACCTCTTATAAATAGCCCAACCAACGATGGCCTCAGGTATTGCACCTTGAGCGCTCTCTCTCTACAAACTTTCTCTCTAAAGTTATTGACTTAAGTTTCGGAGTGCTTACGCCAGGTCGAACCGGGCATTCTTTTTTTCAGGTCGCTCTCACCCGATCGGTCGTTCCCTCCTTCTCCAGATAAAGACAGCTCAAGACTTTATCATTTAGCTCAAGGCTTTATCAATGCATATAAAATAATAGTTGTATTATTTTATCAATACAAATCATAGCTTAAAGTTAAGCCAAGTTTGAGGTCGGAGATTGCAAGGGCACAGTTAGATGACCATGTGCTACAGCGTGTTTGTCAAGCAGTGAAAGAGGGCAAGCAGACTGAATACTTGATCGACGGTGAAGGAGTGCTTAGGCACGGTAATCGGTTATGTGTACCTAATGTGGGTGAGTTAAGGAAGAGACTATTGCAAGAAGCTCACTCATCAGTCTTTACTATGCATCCTGGTGGGGACAAGATGTATCAAGATCTGAAACAATTTTATTGGTGGCCAGGCATGAAAAGAGATATAATAGAATTTGTTTCAAAGTGTCTCACCTGTCAGCAAGTGAAAACCGAGCATCAAGTGCCATCGGGGTTGCTTCATCCCCTACCCATTCCTCAGTGGAAATGGGATGATATTACGATTGATTTTGTATCTGGCTTGCCTATAACTCAACGTAAGCATGATTCAGTGTGGGTTATAGTGGATCGATTGTCGAAGTCCGCGCATTTTCTGCCGGTGCGGTTGGATTATTCTATGAACAAGTTGGCGGAACTTTATGTGGATGAGATAGTCCGATTACATGGGATTCCGTTATCTATTGTATCAGACCGAGATTCGCGTTTTACATCCAAGTTTTGGAAAGAGCTTCAGGCAGCTTTGGAAACTCGGTTAAATTTCAGCACTGCTTTCCATCCGCAGACCGATGGTCAATCAGAGAGGGTTATTTAGGTTTTAGAAGATATACTCCGGGGTTGTGCTTTAGAATTCTTGGGAAGCTGGGATCGGTATGTGTCCTTGATGGAATTCACGTATAATAACAGCTATCAGGTAAGCATTGGTATGGCCCCTTACGAAGCATTGTATGGACGAAAATGTAGAACACCAGTGTGTTGGACTGCTTTAAGCATTAATTGATCAACTTATAAGTTACACCAACTCAGCCGCCCCTCTCTTTTTTTTTTTTAAAAAAAAAACATATCTTCACTAATATATACAATAATTAATATTATAAGTTGTTAGTTTATTATTATTATTTTTAATGTGCCTTTTAAAATACTTCTCTGTAATCATAGAAATGGCAATAATGGTTGACAATTAGAATTGGATCATGGGATATTCACATGACGTGGCATAATTTATTTTATATGTTTATGTCTAATCTATATATAATCATACATGATAGAGATTTTGATAAACCAATAACCTAAACATAGACAATTAAATTGATTTTAAAACTTTAGATTTGAATTGCACTCGATTGGAGTGTGGGACTGTGTTATAGAGAAAATTAAATTATTATCCATATTTTAATAGTTTAATTTCAATTCCAATTACATAAAGATATTTAAGAAAAAACGACATCCTTTGACCTTTCTTAGATTTATCATTTTTATTATACTCTAATTAGTCGCATGCTATTATTATTTTCAATTTTTCTTTTATTGTTCAAACTTTCAAGTTTTAAATTTGTAAGTGGTCAAAGGTGCATTTTTACCCTTATCGTTTGTCAAAATAGGTAAATTTAGTCTCAACGTTTATTTTAATGTAAATTTGTCCCTAACGTTTGTAAAATTAGAAATTTTTGCCCCTGCCGTTAGCGGTCAACTAACTTATTAACGGTTAAAGTTACCGGTAATTGACGATAGGGACAAAACTCCTATTTTACAAACGTTAGAGTCAAATTTGCACGTTTGAAAAAACGTTAAGTGCAAAAATACACTTTTGGCACCCAAACGTTTGATCCACATGTCCAATGGATGTATGACACGTATCCCACTAATAGTCAACTAACGTATTAACGGTCAAAATTAACAGCAATTGACGGTAGGGTCAAAAAACTCCTATTTTACAAACGTTAAGGGTAAATTTGCCTCAAAATAAACGTTATGGGCAAATTTGTCCATTTTGACAAACGACAAGAGCAAAAATGTACGTTTAGCCTTTGTAAGTTGAAATGATCCTATAATTACTATAAATCAAATTAATCACAACTTTCTTATATATATATAATTGCAAGAGAAATTTTGTATAACTTTATTATATTACAAGTAACGATAATTTTTTAATTTTTTTTTATAATTTTTTTAATATTTATATTTTTAGGAGGGTGAAGTTCAAACTCTAATCGATGACATAATAGTCAAACTCTCAAATGTTTTTTTATAATTTTGAATCTAAATTATTTTAATTTTAAACGTAAATTTTTCTTAAATAAAAATGACCACTCCAAGCAATTTGATTATTTTTATGAAGGCATATATGTCAATCTACTGGTCTATGGATGGAAAGGGATTTGTGTGCGCTTGGCATGCCTTCAACATGAGACAAAAACATAAACAAGATGTATTGTATTGAATTGAATTGAATATGAAGAGCGGGTCAGACTAAATTTCGTATTTCTTACGTTGGGATCCCCTTAAAGTAAGGAGGTGAGATAAAAAAAAAATAATCGAAATTGTGATTAATCGAAAAATCGATTCATCGAACTGAATTTAAATTAATTAAATTGAAATATAAAGTTATTATTTTTAATTTAATTTTTTTATTATTTTTATAATTTATAAATATTATGATATATAACTTTTTGAAATATTATTATAATATATATACTTTTAGATAAATAAACATTGAAATTATCTTTTTATTACAATTATTTATTCATTACATAGGCATAATTAGCACTTTATTATTAGTTTCATACGGAATATATTCAATTTTGATAATTAATTATGAAAATTTTATTTTATTTTTTTGATTTTTTTAATGAATATTATATTTAATTTGTATTTTTTATTTTTTAAGCATTTTTAATTATTAAAAATAGAATTACAAATTGTATAATTTATTAAATTTATATGTTAAAATTTTTTAATGGTCAACCAATAAACTGATCTGAAATTTTGTTAAAAACCGAAACTGCCTGCTTAATAAATTTCATAATGAAGTGATTAATCAATCAATCCTCATCCCTATCTGAAAGCATTTCAAACTCATCTAATGCTTTTTTTTTATTATTATTATTATAATAAACAAATTTGCCTAATGTATCTAAACTAACATATAAAATTAAATAAATCATCCCAATTTTTTATAACAGTTTCAAATTCTTAACATATAAAGCTAAACAAGTCGAATCAATTTTTTATAACCGTTTCAATTCAAACCCCCAATTACTTTACCAATCCACAACTAATCAAATACTGAGTTGGAATGTCGCCAACTTCGCATTTCTTAATTAGCTTTAATTGGATGGATAAAGTAACGAATGGTTTGAATTGAAATTATAATAAAATATTGGTGGTCGATCTATTTAATTTTACATGTTGAATGTCTAATCGAAATTTATTAATAAGTAATGGGGATTTTTGTAATTATGCCCTTTCATTTTTTTTTTTTTTATATCTAAAATTTACTGGCTCTACTAACTTAAATTTGTGTTAGGCAGGTTTACAAATAGGGGTAATGCTAATGCATCATTTTCAAAGTATTAAAACTCCTATATATCTTGATGGTTGATGGTACCTTTTCTTATTGAATTTGTCCACATGCTAAAAAGTACATATATTTTAAATTAATTGCCGAATCTTTAAAATATTCGTATCATCTTCCCTACCTCTTTATTCTTTTTATTTTCGTGTTCAATATTTTTTAGTGTTCTATTTTTGCAGTTGTTTTATAAAACTGCTCATACACTGCCTGTGTTCTACCACGAGATTACATTGATTTTGAAGCTCTACTTCATATCTTCTTCTGTTCTATTTTTGTTTCGGTTCATAAAAATTTGTTATACTTTATTCACCTGCTGAGAATATTCAGGACTCGCAACATCTTCATTTTCACCATTATTAAAGTGTGTTAATTGAATTTATATGTAATTTTACGCATATATATATAAATAAGGATAATTTTGAGATGTATATATATTTTACTATAATTTTAAAAAATAAATAACTGATAAATTAATATTTATGAAATTTTATTTTAGTGTATTGCATGACAATATTAAATTAAAATTTAAAACTTCGATAATTTATATTTTAATTTAATAAATAGATGGATGATTTTCTAATAAACTTTAAGATAATCGGAACTATATATGTTTAACTTTTTTCTAATAGTTAACCAGTAGTTAATGATTAACCAACTGCATTTAGTGGCTAACTGGTTAACGGTTAACCGATTATTAATGGACTGAATTTGAACTTTAATTTCGAAAAATCAATATTAATAAACTGAATTTAAAAAGTAAATCATGAATTAGTTAATCGGTATATGACCATTCCTAATTTTTTTTGACAACTATAAATTCAACTCTAAAGCTCTTTAAAGATTTAGGAAAACAAAAAATCTCAATTTTTTCCAACCAATTTGTCCTTCAATAACGTAGAAAAATTACCATATATAATAAAAGTTGTGAACTATTAAAGCTATTTCTTTAGAAAATTAAACACTTGGAAAATTAAATGGACATATCTATGGAAGAAGAAAATTGCAACATATGATATAACTCATGATACGTGAAAATAAAGAAAAAACTGACATTTAATTAGGACCTCAAGATAAGTTTATAAAACAAAAATTTATTGCAATATCGATTGGTTTAGAAGTAATTTACCTTCCCTCCGACTCAGGGCATCATATATAGGACAAAAACAATAAATAAATATATACTCCCTCCGTTGCTTAATATCTATCACTTTTGATAAAAATCCAAATTTCATTTATCTGTCACTTTTATATTTTAAATACAATTTAATTTTTTAATTTAATTTTCTTTTCCAATGCAAATTAACCGATCAAACTTAAATTTGTACATTGAAATACTCAATTTTATTTTAAATTTATGTCTAATTAATAATTCTTAATTTTTATGAAAATAGCAAAAATAATTACGATTTAGGAATGGAGGGAGTATTAATTAATATCATAACTTCTTGTTGTTGTCCTGATAAAGCACTTTTTGTTTCTGTCCATTCATGGATAAAAAAAGACATCGATCGAAACTTTCTATTTGCTTTGCTTTCTTTTAATTTTTTAAACGACAAACAAAAATTTAATTCTTAATATGTGAATCAAAGAATAAATTATATATTTTTTAAAACCATCCGTGATATAAAATAAATTTATTCGACTAATTTAAATTTAAATATTTTTAAAATAAAATAATTCATTTCAAGTATTTAACAATCTTTCGTGCTAAAAAAATCGGCTCGAAATTTTTAATTAATTAATAAAAAGATAATTCACTATTTCATATCACCTCTAGAGTTTGAATGTCATTGTCAACATGTATAAATTTCATGGATAATCTTTGCTCTCCTAGCTGCTATCAATTAGGCTATTATTAATTATTAGTGTCTTTTTATGAATAAAAATGTAAATTTCTACGTCATCTTTGAATATCTATTTTTTTAATATTTTTTTTGAATATATTATATGGATTTTATTTGAGATTATTGCTACTTATAATATAGATTATGAAAAGTATATATATGCAGGATGGATAACGTGAGCAAATGAAAAATAAAAAGGAGAGAAATTGTCATTGTCATTTATTGATTGATTAGGTAAGTTTTGATGCATCCACACACAACTAGGTTTTTTGCAATCCATCCAATAGCATTAATAGTCAACTACATTATATGATTAAATTAAACTCCTAGCTACTTATAGAAAGTACAAAATTACATCTACTTATGCCTAAATAATTATATATAATGTCATTTTATGCATGCTTTGTGAATTTTGATCTTCTCTCTTTTTGAAAATACATTAATATACATTTTTAATTTTCTTATCAAAGCTTTTGGTTATGCTCAAACACCGTTAAAAAAAAAAATCAAGGTTTTCAAATCCAGCTCGAAGAAATAACTGGTAATTATGCAAAGAATTAAAGATAGAAATTTGACCGGAGTTAAACTGAAATGTTAAAATTAAAATTAAATATAATATATAAATTTGTCAACATAATGTAAACTAAAAAGAATGCACATAATAATATTATCATCGTTAACATCCATATTTAATAAAAATTTAATCTTAAGCTAATTAAATTCAGGGTTAATTTCACCCATGGTCACTGAACTTATACTTAAATAACACTAATATAATAAAAGAATTTTTGTTCTCATAAAAACCACCGAACTTAAAACATGTTTACAGAAAAATCACTTTAATCGTTTTCTAACGATTTTTTCGCCGAAAAATTCAATCAGCGCGTACACTTAGCATCCCCATACACACATGGCTTGACACGTGGCATACCACATGAAAAAAATGACATATGAGCATGTCACGTGGTATGCCATATGGACATTTCGATAAGTCAGTTTGCCGTGTGGCATACTTACATGTCTTTTTTTTCACAAAATATACCACGTGTCAAGCCATTTATGCATGAGGTGCTGAGTGTATGCGCCGGCTGAATTTTTCGGCGAAGTAATCGTTAAAAAACGATTAAAATGATTTTTCTGTAAATATGTTTTAACTTCAATAATTTTTATGAGAACAAAATTTTTTTCATTATATTAGTGTTATTTGAGTATAAGTTCAGTGACTATGGGTGAAATTAACCCTTAAATTCAAGTATAATAGTGTTCAAAATAAAAGTGATTATATATATTTTAATAATTAAAATAAGTATTTGTAACTATGAGATATGAGAATGTAAGAAAGAGGACAAAATGTGCAAATTTGCAAATAAAAATAACCTTTTTAAAATTTAAGAAACCGGTCAAACCGTAACTGGGTTAACCAGATCATGAGTCAACCGATCGGTTCGACTGATTTTATCCGGTTTGATTTTCAAAACCTTGAAAAAACCTATATTTACTAGTGAAATTAGACAATGCTCCTTGTATACAATAAAATCTATTAATTTCCAATGAGATTCACAAACCCCAATTGAAAATCTCATAATGTACGTGATGGGTCTTTTCAAAATCGGAAGAAATGCACCCACGTTTTATATGTTATTTTATAATTTCAAAGTAAAAAACAATTCAGCATTGGTAAGTGGGCTACTAAGACTCAACTTTCACAAGTTGGACATATTGACCTTTTAGATTAACGTTAGAATCAATAAAAATGTTCGTAGTAATTTCAAGCATTACTAGTCAATAATGTTTTCGTTTATAAACCTTTACGACTACTTGATTCATTCAATTCAGTGTATCCAAACATTATGATTTAACTGCCAGAGTTTCTTATTAAAATTATTTTAATGTTTTTTTCTCAAATGCATGTGCTAAGTCAAACCGTTATCAAATGTGATTTACTCAAAAGTCAAAATCATTTGGTAGCATGCAAGTATATTAGCCCTCCCTATATATATTGAATAATTTAAAATTTTTTGCTTATTTTCATCACAAATTCACTTGTTAAAATAAATAAATAAAGGAATAATATATAATTTTGTTCCCTGTACTATTATCATTTAATATATATTACTTCTCTAAACTAATAAGTACTGACATATTACCCCTTTATACTTGCTAAATACTTTAAATTGCTATTTTTAGAGAATTACGTGTCACGTCATGAAATGATGCATGAAAATCACGCACCACATAGGAAGATAATTCGACATTTTACAAGTTTGAAAGATATTTTATACAATTTTTAATAGTATATAAGAGGTAGTAAGTCCGTTTCATAATATCTGTCACTTTTGTTAATTTTACTATAATTAATGAGTATTAATTAGACGTAAATTTAAAATAAAATTAAGTGATTTAGTGCATAAAATTAAATTTAATTAGTCAACTTTCATTAGAAAAAAAATTAAATTGTATTGAAAGTCTAAAAATGACAAATAAATAAAATTTAAATTTTATTCAAAACTGACAGATATTATAGAATGGACGGAGTATTACATACACTTTTAATACGTTCGTTGAAAAATATAACACTCAATTAATTGAAAAAAAAATAATATGTTAAACGTTGATAATTTAAAAAAAATATATATATATATATTGTAACATAAATATTAAATAAATAAAGTCTTCAATTGACAAGTATTTGTTTCCACATGATTCTTATTTTTTTTTTTCTCACACGTGATTTACTATTTTTGGATAGATAGGCATTTTCTTTTTCCCCATAAAAATTTCTCCATAGCCATACAAAATTGATTAAAACATTTCCTTTCTGGGTAGAGAAATACATTCGAAATAAATGTGAAAAGTCAATATTCTTTTGCTTTTAGCCGCAATACAAAAATCAGAAATGGTGGCTAATTAAATACTAAAAGCTATTGTAGTCTTGTACGATAACAATACATAATATTCTACTTATTTATCCCATGCCTGCCAATTATTTTCCGTATTTTTAGTACGATAATTTAATTGGTCAATTTGTATTAAAAAATATATTAAAAAAAAATAAATTGTATTAAAAATATAAAAATAACAGATAAATAAAATTTGAATTTTATACAAAATTGATAAATAAAAAGAAATAAAAAAAAGTATTTTTATAAAAATTTATTTAAATTGTTGTGCTGACATGTTAAATAGGTACTAAATTTTATTTAGACGAAAAGATTGACTTTATTCGAAAATAAATAAATGGTTTTACAATAATCAACTGGTTATTATTCTAAATTAGGATGATAATGGATGCGATTAAGGATTAGCCCATTTAATTGGATTATGGAATTGTACAAGTTGCAAGTAGTAAAATTTCTGGCCACCTTTAACTCAAACGAGAACCACAAAAAGAAAGAAAGAAAGAAAATGCATAACGACAAAATTAAAAGGAAAAATATATATATAAAGAATTCTCTGCCTTTTCTCCCAACTTGCACATTTAATATTCCATTCCGCAACCATTTTTCCACCTCATTCTTGCCCGCCACTACCTCCGTCTCCATGCTTAGGAGTTAGGAGTTTGTGCCTCCATTCTCAATTACAGAGAAGGAAATAATAATAATAATTTATTTTTATCCTTTCTAGATATATAAATATATTTAATTTATGCTTTCCAAAACAATAGTTTCATTTTCATTTTAATCTGCACCAAAATATAACACATCTACTATTTTTATTTTATTATTAATTTGTGAATTACGATTAATATTTTTATTTAATTTTTAATAATTTATATTATTTTCAAATAAAACTTAAAATAACGTGAAATTTAATACCTAACTGTATCTCTCTTCATTAAATACTTAACAATCTTTTCAGCCATGAATGCGAAACAATAATAATTGCGCATCATATAAATGTAGGGTTGATAATTAGCCATCAATAGAAACCAACTCTTCTTCCTCTATACCAAACTAGAAGTGTGTCTATTGTTTTGGAACTAAATGAGTAGTATTTTTCAAACTTCTATACATCATACAACTAAATTAAATCAGAAATTAGATGTGAGTTAATTTTGCTGATAGTTAATGAAATTAATACCTAATAACTAATCAAATAAAAAAAAATATTCGTTTGGTTTAATTTTTATTTCGTGTATAGATTATACAATATTAGAAGAGTTATCCTCAATTACGAGCCTAATAATATTTAATTCTAAATTAATCGATTTCATATAATTAAAAAAGTCTGATCGAATACCGAAAATTACATGCAACGAGAAAAAAATAGCCACAAAATTAGTTTAGTGGGACTAGAGTGCTTATTTGGAATGCCACTTGGGATTAAAATGATATGAAAGTGGCACATCACCATGACACTAGAACTGTCACATACTCCTATAATTAATATTCTCTACATTTTAAAGAATTGTTTTTTTTTTTGGAGAAATACATTTTGAAGAAAAATTTTGTTTTACACAAAATTTTGTTTTACATAAAGTATCACTATATAAAATTAAAAGGGAATTAATAACTTATTTTTTAAAATTTAGGCTTATTATTGATATATCACAATATTACTATCGTGATTGAACTTTATTTTTGTGTTGCAAGAGGGTAGTTTAATCCAGAGTTTCTGTTTTATAAGATAAAGACAATTAAATGATCGTTTTAATATCTATTAAGAGTAAAAATGACTGTTAAAATCATGATGGAAGGAGTATATAGTATCGTATCACGTTAATAAAATGTCTTCTTTGAGTCGAAAATTGTAAAGAAAATGCATCAATATCTTACTTAACTTTAAAAATTAATTTGTGAGCTAAAGATTATTTAAATTATTATAAATAGTATTATATTTTTTATAATTAGAAATATATAATATTTAATACACCCATCACGTTTAGAGTTGAATATATTCGAGAGATTTGAAGTTTATAAGACTGGATATTTATGGATGATCCAATAGTAAAATATTAGTAGCTTTAATGATATGCGAAAAAAATAAATTTGAATCTAATTCAATCTAATATTAATTTGTGCGATGAAAATTATTTAAACTATTATTAAAAAAATACTATTTATAAGTGAATTAACAAAAGTTAATAAAACATGTCTAAATACTAATAAAATGAAAACTTCAAATTTCTAGATATATATATATATATAATAACATGGAAATTGCATGTGTGAGTTTGAGTTTGGCAGCCAACTAAGGTTTTAATGGGACCGCGAAATCGTTGTGGCTGAATAACTCCAAGTGGGTCATTCTTTGGTTTTTTTGAGGTCCTACTCTCCCACTTGTTGGTCTTTGCTGTCTCTGCTACTGCATCTCTTACCTTTTCAAAACTACCCTCTTTAGGACCTCCCTTCCTTCTCTCTCCTTTCTTTTCTATGTGCTTTCTTCTTCCCTTTGTGCAAACAAAGATCTAATCTTTTCCCTATTTGGGTATTGGTCTTTTCCATTTCAAGGTAATTAAAGATCATTACTTTGATTCTGCTTCAGCTTATGCAGTGCATGCATGTCAGTGTGTTGCCTATTTGAAATTTTAATAAATTTCCTTTCTTTGTGTTATCTTCAAGACTAAGTTTGTTTTCGTTCTGTGTAAAGGAGGCTGTTATCTTTCGATTCAAGCATCTGGGTGTTCTTTTTTACTGGGAAAGCTGAACTGGGTATTGCTTCAAGTGATTATTCTTGCTTAATGAATTTGATGGGTTGATTTGGGATCACTTGTTGCTGATGTGAGGAAAGTTGGCTTTTTTCTTTCCTTTTATTTTGGATTGGATTTGAACTTCCTTTTTCGATACTTGTGTTATTAGTCATTGAGATTTCATGCTTGGTCCTAGACAATGGAGAGGTTTATGGCCAGATTTTTATTCCTTTAGCGTTGAACGCTTTAGTAGCTGTGAACTAGAATGAAGAACATTCTTAAGAAGCTTCACATCATGTCTAACCTGTCACAAGATGTAGAAGGATCAAATTCGTCTAGAGGGAATAAGTCCAGCAGTTCATCTTCTCCCGATAGGCTTTTGCCCTCTAGGTCAAATGAGCATAAACCTTTTTCGGGGATTTCTAATTGGTTGAATTCAGTTGCTAATAGAAAAAGTCCCAGTCCACCATCATCTTCAAATGTGACTAGAGGGGAGAGGACCGAACCATCTGATTCTATCAGTAGTGGTGGTTTGGACGTTGTTTCGGATGCAGTGAGGCATGATTCGGGGTCAACCACATCAAGAGATCCTGATGTTGAAGAGGAATATCAGATACAATTGGCTTTAGAGTTGAGTGCAAGAGAGGATCCTGAAGCAGTTCAGATTGAGGCTGTTAAGCAAATTAGTCTAGGTTCTTGTGCTCCTGAGAATACTCCGGCTGAAGTTATTGCTTATCGATATTGGGTAAGTTTTTCCCTTCATTTTCAATGCTTCAATATATTCCAAGTATAGACCCGTACAGTCTGAACACTTTGAACGATTTGTATAGAAAACGCATCCTTTACTGTTAATAACTTAATCTACTTCTTTATGATTAATTTGATAAAATGCTCGTGATATGATTTGTGGAAAATGTATATGGTTGGAGTATGTTCATCCTATTGCTCTGCTACTTTCCATAAATTTGTAAAAAAGTTGTTTCAGTGCATTGGATTGCATTTAATAACAGTATAGGCAGCTATGGGATGCATTTAACATTGCTAGTGGTGTGGAAGAAGAGTGTTCAATCTGAACGAGGAAAGACAAGGAAAGGTAGACTTATTAGGTGACAAGGATTAAAGAGGTGAAGAGGATTGGAAATTTTGACAGATGGTGGATTATATCCTGAAACAGAGCTATATTGGGGAGAACGATCCATGTTGACGGTATCAATGAGATTAGCAATTGAGGCTTTGTCGACTTGTGGCATTAGGTATGAAAAATGGAATCGTGCTCAAGTAGGGAAATAGTAAAAAATGGTGCCTGACAAGTTGGATGTGATCCTAACACACTTTTCTATATTTTTAGTGTAAAAAAATCAATGTGTTAAATTATAATATCAGTCATTCTGTTCCTTCAAACAATGTTGTTGACCGCTGCTACACTGTGCCTTACTTCCTGAAAACTAGTAAGTGGCATAAAATTTGAGTTATATCCATATACAAAATCCGGATTTTTTTGCATTCAAAAGTAGGAAGGAAAAGGAATTAGCTGGGACTTTTATCTTTTGAGAAATAGTGAAAATAAAAACAATTAGTACATGATAAAATCTAGCACTGAGAGAAAGCGAAGAAAAGGATGGATGACAGGCTCTGTCCTCTATAGGTCAAGTTGTGGTTCTAACAAGGGATTTTTTTTTTTTCTTTTATGCTTCACCATTTGCATTTTTCTCATCTACTATACATTTGTTTGCTGTTGAATTTTTTTTGTATCAAAACTAGTTTTAAACCCTTCTCATATAAATTGGTGAAAATGGCTACGAGTGGAGTAGTAATGGTGGAAACTGACAATGTATTGAAGAGCACATATTGTCAATTTTCAAGAGTTGTCCTATCAGCTGCAGATTAGCCAGCACGAAGTTTATGCTTCTCTGTAGTGCCTTTCTACGCCTGGAAACTACAACAAAGAAAAGAAAGTACTTTTCGATGGGTGTCTTATCTGTTTTAATATATTCATTTAAATCTGTTATATTTGCTACTTGATGACTAGAGGTGTGCAAATGGTCGGTTCGGTTTTGGACCGAACCGAATAAACCGAAAACCGAACTTGATAAATTTTTTGAAACCGAATCGCGGATTGAAATTTTTAGGACCGAAATCGAAATAATTTCGGTCGGTTCAGTCCAATCGGTTCTTCACAATTATAGGTTTTTTTTTTTTAGATTTTTAACTTATATGGATTTATAAATTAAATTAATTTATATTCAACAAAATAAAATCATTTAAAATAACTAAAAGGAAAAAATATACATAAATTTTTCATATTATTTTCCTAATAAATACCAAACAAAATTATACTAAAAAAATATACATTAAAAATAAATATAACATAAATTTTTATTAATAATACATTTAATATACTTTAATTAAAAAAAATATACATGTAAATAAATATAATTATAGTGTATATTTAGGTTTAGATTTTATATATATATATATATATGCATATATATATATATATATATATATATATATATGTATATAAACAAAATAGTGAGCTTAATAAATTTTGGTCGGTTCGGTTCTTTCGGTTTTACAATAATAAAAACCGAAATATTCGAAATTTTATTTCGGTTTACAACCGAACGAACCGAAAATCGAACCAAATAGACCAAAATTTATTTGGTTCGGTTTTGGTTAGGTTTTGCACAGGCCTATTGATGACAATTCTAATTTGGAGTTAAGCTAGAGTTTACATGACATATGCTAGAATAGTTCGTTTCTTTGACTTTGAAACTTATTTTATCTCATGTTTATTCCTTTCTAACCAATCTCATATCGTAGATTTATCCATGCTTCACAGAATTACAATGCTCTTAGCTATGATGACAAGATCTTGGATGGCTTTTATGATGTTTATGGAATTTTCACGGAGTCCACATCAGAAAGAATGCCTTCTTTAGTTGATTTGCAAGGAACAGCTATTTCTGACAATGTTAGCTGGGAAGCAGTACTGGTGAACAGGGCTGCTGATGCTAACTTGTTGAAACTTGAACAGATGGCAGTCAAATTAAGGTCGGAATCACTAGTTTTCCTAGACAGAGATTTTGTCCGAAAGCTTGCTGTTTTAGTTTCTGATTACATGGGTGGATCAGTTGGGGATCCAGATAACATGTCAAGAGCATGGCGAAGTCTTAGCAACAGTTTGAAAACAACTCTCGGCAGCATGGTTTTGCCACTTGGTTCCTTTACAATCGGATTGGCACGACATCGTGCATTAATGTTCAAGGTACATGCTCATCTTCCAGTGAGGACTTACAGTTTTACTAACACAAATCTAGTATGGAATGCTACTGTAGCTTTCTGTGACTCTTGAACCTTTTACAGCTGCACATGCACTTTGTTTCAGATGATCTTATCCTCTGTTTGAATGGAATGATTTCATATGAGGAATTTGGATATGGTTTTACTTTAATTTGTTTCAGTAAAAGTTAGTTTGGATCAATTACTTTGATGGGTAATAACTAAATTCATAAGTGTTGAGAGTTTATTTGAGGTGTATTTGAAATGGCACCTTCTTCTAGGTATTTTTAATTCACACTTTGCTTAGATCTTTATTCATATTTTGAACCTAATCTAGACTGATAAATTTGACTAATTGAATGGTGCCTATGCATTGTCAAATTTAATCTCACAATTTCAAATTCCACTGATCAACACAAATTTGACAAAATTTGTGTGCTTGAGCAATATTGGACAAGCTTCTGTACTTGTGTCAATGTTCACTACGTCATGTTATAGCTGCTTTTTCCATATGAGTGTTCTTTTAATTACTTAGTCTGTGCTTTCCAGTGAAATGAATTGCCTGGGATATATGTCAAATCAGCAACATTAAATTAATTTATGATTGCAATCATTTTTTAAAAGCAAGTGGAAAGATAAGCAACTTGCAAAAGTTAGCTTTGGCACTTGGAGGCTGAGCTGGAGATCTAAGCTGTTGGCATTGCTTGCAAAAAGCAAAATAAATTGGCATTTATTGTGTAAAGGCCATGATGGCCAAAGAAATGGGCACTCCATTTCAAATGTGAATTTAAAATCTCCATGATACAATGAGGTGAAGTTAAGATCAATTTTAGGTATTTTAACTTGTTTGCAAAATTCACTGGCAACTCTTCAGATTACACAAAAAGATGACTAAATAAAGAAATTAAAATTTTCATAAATGCATGATGACATTGTTTCTGTTAACTACAAGTAAATTTTTATGCATATTTTTATGTTAGCTCAACAAGTCTCTTCATGAGGAATTTTTTAGTGTCTCATGTGCATTCAACTCGTGATTGGCCATTAATTGGTCTTGGATTAATAAATTATGATAAACCTGAAAGTTAGGAATATCTTATTGTATTTCACCCCCATTTTCTTTATAGAATCTATATGATTTTCCGGTCTTCGGGCCCATAACTCATGTCAATCTTGTTCCCTCAAATTGTAATAATCAATATTGACATCTGTTTCACTAAGTGGCATCATGCTCTTCTTCTAAGTGAATTTCAGGCTCATAATTTAGCCTCCTGGATCTTTCCAATTTTAGTTTCTTACGAAGCTCACCTATATAGGGATTCCAACAATAAAGTTCTCTTCATGGGCATAATATATTTATTCCTGCCCACATATCATTGTGACTTTTTAGTATCCTATGTCTGTCTTCTTTGCTGTTATGGTATTCTTTGATTTCCATTAGAATGCATCAGTCAATTTAGACTTGCTTAAAAAGGCCATCTTTGTGTTCCCCAAACGTGACCATTTTAGCCTATAAGTTATGTTCCTTCTATATGGTTGTGATTCATATGTTTCCTCTTTTCATCATAGAATTACTTCATTTAAAGGATTACTATAGAGAGCTTCATGCTCTTGACAATCTTTAACAATTTTTATCCAGATTCAGGTTAACTAACTGCTTGCCATGCACCCTGCTTCCAATAAATGCTAAATCATGCACATCAGTATTTACAAGTCTGCTAGAGAGCACATGCACTAATAGGATGTTCTCCTGGAATGTAAATTATACTAAGATCCTTTTAGATGGGTTGATGAGAAGAATTCCATATGTCCAATGAAGAAACTCTAATCAACATTTTGATAATAACTCTATCAACATTTTCATAATCATTCAATAGAAGTAGATGACCTGGAAAACCATTCATACTGTAAAAAGTGTAAAGGAGTTCCTCTAGAGACTTTGCATTAACCAAAACTCTTGCATTTACTCATAAATTCTCACCTTCACATAAGATAATTACTGAATTCCCTGAAGTGTTTACCAGCATTACTCCATAGAACTAATTCTTGCTTTATGAGTTGGGCCTTACTTTTTGGAAGTCTTTGTCTTTCACTATTGCTTCTCATGCACTTGTTGCTTTATGTCACTATCTAGGTTTTGGCTGATACTGTGGGCATACCTTGTCGACTGGTAAAAGGTCATCAATATACTGGCTCTGCTGATGTGGCCATGAATTTCATAAAGATTGGTGATGGAAGGTAATCAAAGTTTCAAGTTTGTAGTCTATTTATTTATTTATTTAATTTGTGGTCATCGCTGTTTTCTTTGTGTTATATTATTTTCTTTTTTAAGTCTGTTGGATTGAATTGAATTTACTCTAGTTTTTGCTCTTCACCAGGACATAATTTATGTTGCAAATGCACCTGCTTTACTCAAAGTAGGACTGGACAAAAAAAAAAAAAAAAAACCGATATGTCCAAACCGAGTCTAAACCAATAAATATGATTAACTAGGACAATTGGACTCTGTTATGGTTTTTATTTTTTAAAATGATGGTTAATGGTTTTGGACTTGTTTTCTATCTCTTTAAATGATTCATATTTGTAATAAATTAGTCTTTATATGTATTTTGTCATTCTTATGAATTATTTTTTTTTAAATTTTTTTAATAATCTAGTACTGAAATCTATGTGAAAATGGGTTTATTGGTGGGTAAATGAAATTATGTGAATTTCAAAACAAACAGTCCAAAATATAAAGTTTGGAGTTGCTAACCCTTAGAATAGCCACCGACTAGTTGCTGTTCTTCGAATTTTGTCACTGGAGCTATTGTTTCATTGGTTGGGATTTCTTTATATGTTGGTTCTTAGTTGAATATATTTCAGCTTTCCTATTCTTGTATTACCATTTCTTTTCCTTATAACATACAAGTCAATTTAGCGAATGAATGGTTCTTAGTTGTATTGCCGTTTATTTTTCTTACAACATAAATGTCTGTTTATCACATGTCTACTATCATTTTATGAATTGTTTTAATATTTCCATAAACTTCTTATGTTTACTACCTTTATGTATAGGACTTGGAATGATAAATATTTCTTTTCATGCTTCATGGATAAATTATTATAGTGAGGATTTTTTTATGAATCAAAATTAGTGGTTAGCTGATGAAATTAGCAGTTAACTGATTGTTAATAGATTGGTTAAAGTTTTTATTTCCAAAAAACCAAAGGGTATAGACTAGACTAGAAAAATAGGCCATGGATTGGTTAACCAGCTCATGCCCACCCCCAACTCAAAGGCTTTTATTGGATGTTTATTTTAATATGTTGATGGAGATATTGAGGAATAGTTACCAAAACTAATTCTTTCCTAAACTTACATAGGCAAAATCTGCCTAAAATCAACTTCATCAGGCTGCAAATATTTTATGGATTAGTGTTGGTTGTGAGGTTTTTTCATGTCTTTATTTGCATAATGTCTGTCATTTTGGTATTGGAGCTGGAAATTACTTCTAAGAAATCTAACATATTAGCATTGAAATACTTATTATGGTGGTACTTGTGACATGTTTCAGGGAATACATTGTGGATCTAATGGCAGATCCTGGGACACTTATTCCTTCTGATGTAGCTGGATCACATATAGAATATGATGATTCTCTGTTTGCTGCCAGTCCATTGTCACGAGACATTGACTCATCTCAAATAGCTTCTTCTAGTAGTGGAATACCAAGTTCATTTGAAGAGCATTCAGATGTTGGAACATTGGATAAGAGATCCAGATTCAGGAATGTTTCTGCTGCAGGAAACCAATTTGATAACAGGTGTGAATTTAATGATTGCACAAATTTAACCAAAACAATTAGAAATGAACAAGAATCGAAGATGTTATTAGATGATCTTAGGAGGTCTTCCAATGTTGAGAAAGTGATGGTGCGGGAAAATCCCGCAAGGCCTAATCATCCTTTTGCTCATGCTAGATCTCCTTCATGGACTGAAGGTGTTAGCTCTCCTGCTGCACGTAGAATGAAAGTGAAAGATGTTTCACAATATATGATTGATGCTGCCAAAGAGAATCCACAGTTAGCCCAGAAACTGCATGATGTGTTGCTAGAAAGTGGCGTTGTTGCCCCGCCTAGCTTGTTTACTGAAGTTTATTCTGAGCATCTAGATGTATCAACAGCTGAGTCCAAGTCCCCTGCAGATGACAAGGACAACAGCAAACAGAAGGGAGAAACCAGGCATATGAAGGATCATGATGATCTTCCTGCTCAATTTTTGCCTTCTTTGCCTCATCACAGAGTTCATTTTAAAGCAAGCTCTGCTTTTAACCATCCCGAA
Source organism: Excoecaria cochinchinensis (assembly GCA_947683425.1). NCBI lineage: Eukaryota > Viridiplantae > Streptophyta > Magnoliopsida > Malpighiales > Euphorbiaceae > Excoecaria > Excoecaria cochinchinensis. Next base: position 12,132,453 of record CANTUQ010000050.1, read on the forward strand.
CATCTTAAACCTGTCGAAGGTTTAGGGTTTGACCATCCTCTAGATACAAGGGAGGTTGCTGGACAACCTGTGCCATTGCAGCCTGATGTAACCCCTGTGAGTTATGCAAAAAATGTTCCAGTTGCTGCTGCAGCTGCTGCTGCTGCAGCTGTTGTCGCATCTTCAATGGTTGCTGCTGTAACAAAGTCAAGCATTGACTCAAACCTTGAACTGCCTGTAGCAGCTGCTGCCACTGCTACTGCTGCAGCTGTAGTTGCAACTAATGCAGCTGTCAGCAAGCAGTATGACCAATGTGCACGAAGTGATGGAGATGCAGATAGTTCTGGTTATGAGCCACGAGGCAGTGGGGACCGTGGTAGTGGTGGCCGAGAACGTGATGCTTTGGGGGAAACATCAGAAGTTGACAGAATATCTGATCGATCAGCTGGTAATGATAGCTCAAAATCTGATGTTACACTAGATGATGTTGCAGAATGTGAGATTCCATGGGAAGAGATCACCCTGGGTGAACGCATTGGACTTGGTACTGACCTATTTTAATGCCACCAATGGCAGCATCCCTGACCATATTTTTGTACGAAGATTTTCATCTTATTGCTTTCTTGCTTCTCTGTTTTTTAGGATCATACGGAGAGGTATATCGTGGAGACTGGCATGGAACTGTGGGTATCCTTGTGTCACTTAACTTTTTCACCATTTTTTCACTGCATGTGTGTGCTAGAATGTTAATCAATGATTCATATGTACCAGTTCTGGATTCAAGGATGACAAAACAACATGGAGAGTACCAGAAATTGTTTTATTAAATTCGGAGAATTATCTTGTTTTTGGAGGAGCTCGCGTCACCCAAAAAGCAGCCCCAAATTTAGGTCGCCCATACCCATAGAGGCTAGGCTGGATCACTGGAACAAGAGTGACAATAATTTTTGTAGACTGTTTTATTTTATTATTTTAAATATACCACAAAATTTTGGCAAAGCTTGTTTCTGGCCATCTTAAAAACCTAAAAATATCAGATTTTTACTTTTCGACACAAACAATTAGAAGTCTATCCTATCTTGAACTTTTAAGAACATTTTCTATTGAGTTGTTACTTTCAGTTTTAATATTAGCAATACATTTTAGAAATTATTTTCTTCCAATTTCATGGAAGATTCTTATCTGGTTGAGAATGGGATTCCAAGGTAGCAGACCTTTACTTAAAGGAAAAGGTTATTTGATGGCTTACAATGCACTCTTTTATGTCACTACATTAATGGCGAAATAGATCAACTATAATAGACATGTACTACTGATAATTTTCATCACAACTTTTAGAGATGATATATTGACCTTGTTGCCATTTTGTTTCTAATAGGAAGTTGCAGTTAAGAGGTTCTTAGACCAAGGTATTTCTGGGGAATCACTTGAAGAATTCAAAAGTGAGGTACATGCCCCCTTTCTTTGCTGTCACCTATGCTAAACATGGTATCTTTTGACACTCTAAGGCAGGCGATGAATGGATAGTTTTGCACTGCATCCTGTTAGATGTGATTAACCTTGCAGTAATTCTATTTTATGGTTTTATGGAAACTTAATAACAGCAACAGCAGTGTGCATATGTATTATATCTTTATACAATTAGCTCTGACATTTTTTTAACACAATCGTTTTTTCTCTCCACCAGTAGCTTTCTAATCTTTGAAGAAGGAAGAATTTCATTATTGGTTTGTAGTACACATTTACACATTAAATTGGGGGCAATTTTCTTTCACCTTATAGTTATAATGCTTTTTGTCAAATGTGCCATCAAATAACAAATTGAAATGCTTGGAAAAAATTTTGTATTTTCTGTTACCAAGGTCTAGACAGTGTGAACTTTTTACCAGCATATTGTACCTTTTCATGTAATTTATTGGTCCTGATTTGCTTGATAGGAACCTGAAAGATGACATGATTTGCTTGTCTGGCATAATCATTGGTTCCATACATTATTGCCTTAAATTAATATCTCTATACAAAAATATTTGTGGCGAGATAGTTCAATTCCATGAGATCTCATTAGCAAGTCATTTTAGAAACATTTTCTTTTCTGCTGAATATTAATACATGGCTATGATATATTTCTCATTACATTTTCATGCATATTTGTTGCATGTTGAATTTATCCAATTGACTTGTTGATATGAATTGGAAGGTTTGGATCATGAAAAGACTCAGACATCCCAATGTGGTTCTCTTCATGGGAGCAGTAACCCGTGCCCCAAATCTTTCCATTGTTACAGAATTTCTTCCTAGGTATCTTTTCTAACCATATATTATTTTCCTTTTCTTTCTTTTTTTTTTGCTTTCTCCGGCATTATATTCTAGAAGACTAAATGCTAGAATTTTTAATTTACCATTTGAAAGAACAATGCGATTTAACCACATGCAGTCAGGCAAAGAAAGAGAACTTTGACAGACTGAAATCTTCCTGTAAATTTAGTTTAATGCAATGTGGACTATGCCCCATGATATTAACTTTGTTCATAACTCAATTCAATTTATTCAACAATTAGCATGATTTATAACAGACTTAACTGCTGAATCTAAATAATCTACAGAGCATCATGATTTATTATTCTTCTTATTTTTTTTTTTGCAGAGGTAGTTTGTACAGACTAATTCACAGGCCTAACAACCAATTAGATGAGCGGAGGCGATTGAGGATGGCCCTGGATGCTGTATGATTTCATATTTTAGTATAATTTAGCATAAATCCCTTCTTTCTTGTTATTTTTTTGGAGATTTTATATGTTACATGATGAACTTTCAGGCTCGGGGAATGAATTATTTGCACAACTGCACTCCAACAATTGTGCACCGTGATTTGAAGTCCCCAAACCTTTTAGTTGATAAAAATTGGGTAGTGAAGGTATGTTTTATCTTTTCAGAGGTACTTTTAACACGTTCAGTATATTCTTCCATACTTCAATGATCTTACAAGTCTAATTTAGCATGTATGAAAACATTTTGCCTGTTTTTAGGTATGTGATTTTGGTCTATCACGTATGAAGCACAGCACATTTCTCTCATCAAGGTCAACTGCAGGGACGGTATGCGGTGCTTGTATTTGGCCCTTGTGTTCTGCAAATTTTACTCATAGAATATTACTTGTTGATAGCTTTATGAGATATAGAATTAATTGCTGATTCTATTAGTATGCAGTCTACCTTTTAAATATGAGTGTAATCGTCGCTCTGAAGTTTATAACTGACTATGGGTCAACTAACAGGCTGAGTGGATGGCCCCAGAAGTGCTAAGAAATGAACCTTCTGATGAAAAGTATGCAATTATCTTATATATTTGAATTTAATGCTTATATTTTTTTCTTGGATCTCTGCTATGTTTATCACAATAATAATGTAAAGCATGGATCTCTTTGCAGGTGTGATGTATATAGTTTTGGGGTTATCCTATGGGAGCTCTGTACGTTGAAGCAACCCTGGGGTGGAATGAACCCAATGCAAGTTGTAGGTGCTGTTGGTTTTCAACAACGGCGTCTTGATATTCCAGATGGCATGGATCCTGCCATTTCAGATATTATTAGGAGGTGCTGGCAGACGTGAGTATTGCTTTTATGACTTTTTCTTTTTAATTGATAATAGACTTTAGACTTAAAGATGCATTAAAAAATAAGTTAAGTTTCTGATTCATTAAGAGTCAATTAGGTGGACTCACATACTAGAAATTACTATGAGTAGCATTAGATATTCCAAATCTAGCATTCTGGTATTGTTTGACTGCATATATGGATTGTCCTTTATGATGAATGATCTGGATGTGGCTTTTTTCTTCTGTACACTGCACACTTCATTCATTTTCATTTTTTTTTTTGGGTTTAGCTTTTTTAATAGTAGTAGTTTCTGTTTTCTTACTTGTGTGAGATGACTATCTACAATATACTGCACTAGATGCTATGCATATTAATGGAGACAAGTTAGTCTTTAATACAACAATATGTTGCAAAAGGCTGAAATAAGTAAAATATTTAGTGTCTATATTATAATGGAAATTTCAATAGCAACAAGGCTATGGTCAACCGTAAAGGTCTGAGTTTTTATTTGCCATTTGGGCTCTCAAAGCAATCTTGAAAGAATGCAAATTGCATGTCCTGAAGTAATCACCCTAGTAAAGGTTTTACAAGCTTTATGTTTTGAGTTGAAAGTTATCTGTACTTTTTGGGGTGGTCTTGAATTGGTCAAGTATATGGTGGACATGCAAAATAATTTGATGCTTGTACCGAAGCCTCCTCTTAATTCTTCTCAATAATTTAAGCATTTCTATCTTGTAAATGAAACCTTATTTATTGAATTCATCAATTGATACTTCTTCCAATTGATTCTATTTGTCATCATATTTTGAGGCAATTAAAAAGAAAGGGCATAACTGCAATAATCTAATCACCAAATGTTATATATTTGCTACAATTGTATAAGTTAGCTCTGTCAACATATCCTGACTTGTTCATGACCCAATGTTTCTCAGTTCATGAGATGTCACATGTCAAGGAAGTTGTTATTTGTACATATATCTTGATTTTGCAACTGGTAGTTTTCAGTTTCTCTGCCTTCTCCAGTTCTTCTGGCTTTCAGCTTAGGTTAGAGGTTTAATTTATGGTTCTGGTCTCTTATTGTTCCTGTTCCTGTTCTGACCATTACAAATGACTCCAGTCAACCATATAATGCTAGGTTTTGATTCTACATTGGCTAGCTGGAATATGGTGGTTCCATTATTTTTGCTCTCAAACTAAATACATTCTTTATTGCCTGGTTAATCGGTGGCTAGACCTTTAAAATTCCGAAGCCTGACACCCTCCCTATTCTTTTTCTATGCTCACTAACTCTTTCACATCTGCTTTGCGTCCCAAAAACTGAGATTTTTTCTAGAACAAAAATGAAAACTACATGTCGGAAGCAGTGTTCAACAAACGGCTGCAGAACTATTTGATTATTATTATTATTATTGTTATGCATGAAAGAATCAAAACCATTATCAAGTTGTAGATTGGGTAGGATAATGGTTGGTTACATGCAATAGCTTGCGGATGTAATGTTAAGATGGTATTTATTTTGTTTTGTACTTTGCCTGCTCGCATTTTACTTGCATTGTATATTTAGTTGTACAGGCTTATGTATCATTGACTTTTGGTTTCCTTTTAAATTTTAGAGATCCAAAATTGAGGCCAACATTTGCAGAAATAATGGCAGCTTTGAAGCCATTGCAGAAGCCTATAACCAGTGCACCTGTGCCTAGAGCAGGTTCATCGTCAAGAGGTGGGCACGATAGAAGTCAGCTGTTGCAAGGAGCAGAAGAGCAGGCAAGCTAGCAAACACGACTCAGGTGGCTAACTAGAAACTTGGGTTCATTTGATTGCCAAAATTATGAAGCCAAACTGTAGAAGTATCGGGGGAAAAGAAAATTGCACTTTTGATTGCCAAAAGGATAAGAGTAAAACTATGGACTGTTTGGGAGAAGAGTATGAGAGAGATTGATCGAAGATCATGATCAGTATATACTCCAATTTGAGATGATTGCCATTCTTTTTTGTTTTTCCCATAAATATTTCCCTTTTCTTGTTTTGTATTCTTGTGCAGCCAAAATTCAAGGTGTATTTGTCTGTAAAAAAGATCCATGTGATTGTAATCAATGTTGTGTTCTTTGTACTCACGGTTTGTTACAACCATGAAGATAATGTTGTAATCACAGTTTGTTGCTGCTGCAAGGAGCAGGGTGGTGGATTTATATTTGATAAGTGGTCAGAGTTCTCTTTACAGACGACCGGAAGTATTAGACAATGATCAATATTTAACCTGGCAAGACCTAGAAGATAATGCCAACTTCATGCTCAAGACATATGATAAAGGAATTTGATTTTCTTGTTCAGATCGGTCCATGAAGAATGAAAAATCACAGGGACCAACCGAGCGAAAAATTGCCTTTGTATACAAGCTAATAACACCTTATTGCAGCTTTTCACAGTAGAGTGAAGCAATTATGCTGTGACTGCCTTGAAACATGGTATAATAGCCTTATTGAGTGTTATACAGCCTTATTGAGTGCTATGCTTGCAAACTTGGGGTAAAAAGGCAGTGTTCATGTCCTAGATAAAGGATAGTTCATTTCCTGGATAGGAGAAGCAATTCTTGCATCCAAGCAGTCTAATGAAAAACCTACACAAAGACACCAACCATTGAAATAACATCACATGCATGGATAAGGTAGGGACCAAGTACTATTCATAGTAGAGTGAAGCAATTATGCTTTGACTGCGTTGAAAACATGGTATAATAGCCTTATTGAGTGCTATGCTTGCAAACTTGGGGTAAAAAGGAAGTGTTCATTTCCCGGATAAAGGATAGTTCATTTCCTGGATAGGAGAAGCAATTCTTGCATCCAAACAGTCTAATGAAAAACCTACACACAGACACCAACCATTGAAATAACATCACATGCATGGATAAGGTAGGGACCAAGTACTAGTACTGGAATCTCGAAGATATTAATTACACTTTTTCTGCTATCTCATATATCTGAATATCTGAAACAAGAAAACTGAAAAAGATGGCAACTTTCTTTGGATCTCCACCATTTGTGTCTCACCCATTAACAAGAAGTACTCACTTCTCATCATCATCACAAACACCACCACCAAATCCACCACCATCACAGCCACCATCTTCAACACCACTGTCACCACCACCACAGAAGCTAAGTACAAGTTCATCTGAGCAGCCAACACAGACACCAACACCATTGCAAAAAGAGAAACCTACTAAACCAACCAAAGTTGAAACCACCGACTGGATAGCTTCCTCCTTAACAAGGCGGTTCGGTCTGGGTGCTGGCCTTGCTTGGGCTGCCTTTCTTGCTTTTGGTGTGGTCTCTGAACAGATTAAGACTCGTCTTGAAGTCTCCCAGCAACAGGCCAATACAAGGTCTTAAACTAAACATCATTTATTATTTATTATTATTATTAAATTTAGTTGGCCTTCTTGATCTGGTTTAGGAACATACAGCATTCACAAAGAAAGAAGTATAAACACAGAATTGGAATAAGTAGCAGAGCTAGGACTCCAGAGTCAGGGAGGTAGAGATTTAAAAGGAATTTAGGGGTCACAATCATAATATAAGAGAAAAGATGCTATTGCCACTCTTTTCGGATGGTAAATATAACATAGAGTGTGAATCAAACTCATATTTGAATTGGAATTGAGATAAGAAGTATTTTAGTCCAGTTGAAGTAAGAAGTATTTTATTTTTATAACTAGCTGATGTAAGATATTTAATCAGCATTGTTAAAATTCGACAGAGACATTGAAAAGGAAGAAGAGGTTGTATTGCCTAATGGCATAAGGTACATATTCTCATCCGGCATAATAATATTATCGGTTTTGTTAGTACTAAAGTTCAATTTCATTTTATCAAATTTTAGTTTTTTTATTATTTCGATTTGATTATAATTGAAAACTGAATCGTACAGATACGTAGAGTTAAGAGTTGGGGGTGGAGCAACTCCAAGGCCAGGGGATTTGGTGGTGATTGATCTCAAAGGAAAAATAGAAGGAAGTGGACAAGCGTTTGTTGACACATTTAGTGGAGAAAAAGAGAAGCCATTGGCATTAGTAATGGGATCAAGGCCTTATAGTAAGGGTATGTGTGAAGGGATAGAAATGGTACTGAGAAGTATGAAAGCAGGAGGGAAAAGGGAAGTAATTGTGCCTCCTAATTTAGGGTTTGGAGAGAATGGTGCTGATTTAGGTTCTGGTGTCCAAATTCCACCTTTTGCCACACTTGAGTATATTGTTGAGGTTGACAAAGTTTCAATTGCCCCAGCTTGATGTTTACATAATAAATAATAATGGAATCTGTTGTGATTGATTTCCAGGCGAGTGAAGCAGCGTGATTACCAGCAATCGATTGCTAGAGCGATGATGACTGTTCTGATATGAATTTTCCTGGGTTAATGTTGTCAATGAGAGTTAGAAGAATATATTGGTGTGTAGAGGTGGGGTGGGAATGTGCTCCGGAGGCAATCCACATCCTCAACCGTTGGAGCACAGCCTAATTCCACATCTGCCATATTTACTCACATTTCTTATTGCTCATTCTCCATTTTCCATATGCTGTTTTAGTTTCCTAAATATTCCATATATCCAACTGGTATTTTCATCTGCCATCTTGCTAGTTCCTCGTCTTCTCCACATACTTAGTTGTTGGCCTTTTGAATTCTTCATCTTCTCTTTGTCAAATATTTTACCATGTCAACTAATATAGTAACTGCTTATGTTCATTTCTTAAATCATTCAGAAATTTCTACTTATAAGATGATGGCTCATATCCTCCAAGATATAAGAGCAGTTCTGGTAATAGTTGTTAGGGGAGAAGTGTAACAACCGTTCACTCAATGAATGCTTGAAATTAGAAAACTCTAAGAAGAGACGAACAACTGAATATTAATTATGAGATAGTGAGACCCATTGCTAACAGAGCTTTTAGATCTGAAATGCCGTTGGAGGTGTTTCTTGAATTAGGATGGCGAGCATGGTTAAGAAAATACTTAATATATATAGACACTCTAACTTGACTTCATCATTCATTTAAATATTTAAATTTTAACAATAAACTATTGAGCAATTATGCTTATAAATTTTATAAATAATAAATATAAATTAATACTATTTTTTAAAAATTGAATTATGTAAAACTCAATTGTACTGTTATAGTATTTGAACCATTATAACAATGACATAAACCATTATAACGATGACATAAGTTTCACATGCACAATAAAACTGAAAAAAATTGAAAATAAAATGGATTGATTTACTTATGTATTTTGATGAATTTTTTTTTTATTTTTATATTATGTGGTGTCAATTAAAATAGCTGAGCGTTATCTGCTTTTGCTAGATATATTTTAGCAATACTTACCAATTTGCGGTTGAATGCTTAACCCTTTTAGAAAGAAAAAGGGTTTAGGATTAGAGAAAAAGTGCTGCAGTGTATCAAAAATCAAATGTTAATGTGTATTGAATCACTCAATTTTTTTTTAAAATTCAAGCCTAATTAATATTTTTTAATTGTAGTGAAAACAAAACAAGTGACACATATTAAGAAAAAGATGAAGTATTTATTAATAATAGTTGACAATATCAATATTATCTTAATTGAATTTTTGGCTAAAAAATATAAATAAAGTTTATCTAATTTTGATTTTCGGTCCGACAAATTTATGTCACATTTGATCCGAAGTTTTTGGACTGACTAACTACCTCAAGTTATATCTGCCAACCCAGATGGTGGGCATATCATAAATAATGGAAAATCGACTTGAAATTGGACCAGGTTACAAAATTATATATCGATGGTCATTTTCTCTAGAACACTATAAGATATTCATCTTCTATTCAATACTCTCTATTTCTCTCCGTTATTCTCCACTTAATACTAATGTTGGAGAATGATTTCTAATCCAGTCCGAAGCAGTTGTTATAAAAAGGCTGCCGGTTAGATAGTTTCGTTCCAATTCAGAGTTTAAATACTATTAAAGTCAGGCCGACTTAATATCGTTCCAATTCGGAGCTTAAGTACTATTAAAGTCAGGCCGACGAAAAACAAATGAGATATTTCTCTAAAAGGAAAAAGAAAAAAAGGAAAAACTAAATATCTATTATATAAAAAATTACATCTTTATTTAACTTCTATTTTTCTTGATTTTTGAAATGCAAATATAGAAATTAAATTTTTATATTATACTTTTACTAATAAATCCTTCTCATTATCAAAATAAATAAATAAATAAATCCATCTCAATAGATGATATAATCGGTGCATTCAATTTTTCATGTGATATAATTGTTCTTATGTAACATTTGATTAATTTTAACTTTGAAAACAATTACTGATATATATTATATATATATATATATGGGCCTAAAAATATTTCCTTGGTGGCCTACCCAAAACCAGCCCTGATTGGGCCCATTATCCTCTATGTCACTTTGGGACTTTTCAATAATTTTAATTGATAAATAAAATGAAGAAATAAAAAGATGCAAAGGTGGTATTTTGGTAACGCTATTGATGTCCTAACCACAAACCAAGTTCTAAGGAATATAACAGTTTCTTTTCTTTTTCTTTAAATATACACAAAGCCATAATTACAACAGAGATTACAAAACGTCATCCTTCTAAATGGGAACAGTCATCGACTCCCATTTTCTAGCTCTCACTGCCATCGTCACTGTGAGTAACCCTTTCTTGCTCTCCCTCTCTTTCTTTCTCCATGTTCTATAACGATTCTGTTTTTATTGCTATTTTTTTTTCTTATAGGTGGGTTACCAATTGCTATTCTTTATAGTCACTGCTCTTCTCAAGTTTGATAAAGTCACTGACTTTGCTGGTATTACTCTATATATCTCTTCTCAAAATGTTCTTTCTTGTTCTTGGGATTGAATTCTCATGTTTTTTTTATGGAATTATGTTCATGGGTTGGTGACAAATGGCAGGATTTTTAATGAATGAAGTTATGCTGTTATTATTTACATTAATTAATGTTATTTTATTGCTAGGAATAGGTAATGGTGTATTTTTTAGGTTAATCTGTTTCTTTTTTTTTTTAAAAAAAAAAATCAGGGAGCACAAATTTTGTTATACTTGCTGTTTTGACTCTGGTTTTGAAAGGGACATGGAATTTCAGACAGGTAATTGTATGCCCTTTGTTTTTCTTGTCATTTTGGTAGATGGTAATGGCTGTTCTTGTGAAGCTGATTATAAAAGTTAACTTAGCTTGTGTCCTTGGAATTTGAATTTATTATCTTTCTTCATTTCAATTTTGCCAAAAGAAAAAGAGAAAAGAAAGTTTCTATTCGATGAAATCATTGATTGTATTTGTAGCCTTTAGACAAAAGCTTCTTCTGGGAGGACCTTTGTGAACAAATCTTTTGCGATACTATACCGGCAATCCTTAATATGAATGGTCTAAAATGTTAGTCCTTAAGGACATTTTTTAGGACAAATGATCTAAGAAAGTTGATAGAGGATTACTACAATTGATTCCTTAGGTGGACTAAAATGATTGCTTTATGTGGAAAATGGAATTACTTATGGTGGAAAAAGTAGGCAATCGCTTATTCTACTGCATCACCATTGCCGGAAAATTAATATTTGGCACAGTTCTTCTATCTAGCATTCACATGATAATCTCTGTTATGGAGACTTTTGTTTTCCAAGTTCTATTTGACCTACTTCTGTTCAATTGGGCCATCTGGTCTTTTCATTGGAGACTCTAATACTTTAACATTTTCTTTATTTTACATATACATTCCATGGAAACAAACCTATGCAGATTCAGCTGGAATATTGTACCTCTTGGAGATTTAGTACTCATGCAATTGCAGAAGTTTCTTTTTTGAAATTCTTAAGCTTTTTGTTTCTTTGCTGCTTAAAGTTTCACCAGGATCTTATATCTTATATTCCTACATTTTTGTCCGAAGACATTGACGTGGGTACTACCAATTTGCACCAATGTGCATCTTAAAAACAAAAAACTTAACAGCCAGAATTTTCAAGAGCATCAATAAGAGGAGAAACAGACCTTTAATAGTTAGTTGTGTCCTAGATTACCAATTTGAGGGATATGATGAACTGAGTGTTTTTTTAATATGCATGCCATGTTCATTATTTTGCTCATCTATTTTACAGGTGGTTTTGAGTATGCTTGTAGTAATATGGGGCCTTCGCCTGGGATTGTTTCTGTTGATGAGGTATTAATAATGTGTCCTTTTGTGAAAATTTTCTCCTTATTCATATGCACTTCTACTTGATGATCAATTCCAAATGTTAGATTTTCTGATTGTTGCATGGTGAAGTGTGATTTGCAAGATTGGTTTATATACTCATTTGATGATTTATTTATTTTTCTCGGAGTGTGATTTGCAAGACTGGTTTTGTATACTTACTTGATTTATTTTATTTTTTTGTCCTATTGATTTAGTAATCACAGATATTTTTTAGATGGAAAACTCCAGCAAATGTGATTTTGAGCTGGTGTTGGCTTCTATAAGTTTGAGATTACTTTATTCATTCACAGTATAAATGAGAATGGTTACTGCTTTTGCAAAACAGTCATTTTCAATCTGAATAGTGAAAGCATTTGCCTCAAACTGGGGGAGAAAATTACAGAAATTTGCCTTTGAACTGATTGGCAAAAACTAATGCACCCATGGCCTTTTATATTAACCTATTATATGCCTATATATTTTATTTTATTTTTTTTTACCTATTGCATCTTAAGCTTTTAATGCACATTGCCAAACTCATAAATGAAAAATATGATATGTTATTAACTATCAGTTGGAAACAGACACATGAATTTATATATTTCTCATATTCCTTGATGAGTTGGGTAATAATACATATTTGGTTTTTGATATAAGGTTATGTGGGTGCTAGGCCAAAATTATAAGTGTAAAAGTTGAAAGGTTAAACGGGAAGGCCAAGTGTGGAATAGATTTTTCCCAATTAAGTTACCATTTTCATTGGTGAGAGAGGCATGTCCACAATGGGGTCAAATTTCATCTGTGGAGGTTGGATGTGTACTGATGTCTTTAAACTTTAAATCCACCTCTCTAAATTCATTGTCGCACATTCTTGAAAGGACAGTAAGTTTTAGTAAACAATTGAAGTTCATGGACAATGAGGGAACTTGTCTTCCGCTGCTTAACTCTATAGAACACTGCCATATAACCTCCAAAATGCTTTTTTGATGTGCAGAGGCTTTTTTCCCCTTAAATGTTATGCATTTAATTGATTATTGTACGCTAAGTAAGGAACTGGATGCATAACAATCAAATGTCTGTGATGCAAATACGCAAGTATGTTTTTTGTATTTGTCAATTGCTGCACATTAAAAGTTATGCTCTTGATTTTTGGAATGTTCCATTCAGGATTCTGCAGTGGGGTGAGGATAGACGCTTCGATGAAATGCGTAGTAATTTGGGTAAACTAGCTATCTTCTGGATGTTTCAGGTTTTTGATCCTTCTCCTTTTTTTTATTAATTTACATGAATTTTTTACAGCATCTTTATGTTCAATGGAAGTATTATTTATCCATTAATTTGATCTTGGTCTCTGCAGGCTGTCTGGGTGTGGACAGTCAGTTTACCTGTAACAGTGGTTAATGCAAGTGATAGAAATCCATCTCTTCAGCCTGAGGATATCGTAGGATGGATTATGTGGGCTGTGGGGCTTTCAATTGAAGCTGCAGCTGACCACCAAAAGTTGATATTCAAAAACTTGCCAGAAAATAGGGGGAAGTGGTGCAATGTTGGACTTTGGAAGTATTCTCGACACCCAAATTATTTTGGCGAGGTTTGGCCTGAAATTTTTTTCGGATGCAACTATTTTGAATGTACTGCTACATTGACATGCTTAATTCCTAATGACTGTTATAAATTTTGATGTAGTGGTTTTGCTCATACAATAACTTTTGAGGTGTTTCTTTTTTCATAAATATCATTGATAACTAATGATGTCTGTTTCAGTGCTTGCTGGTCATAGTAGGAGGTGGTGGACTTCTGTGGCATTACCATATTTTACTTCACTGTCATATTTGATTTATGCTGGTTTTTTATGAAATGATTTCCAATGATGGTCTTAAATATTATTTTAGTTTAAACTGCTTCCATAAAATTAAACCATTTGATGTTCATTAGATTTATGTACAAATCACATTCATAGATATGGCTGAAAACATAAATAAAGATGGATTGATATAATGCCTTCTAAGAGGATTTTGTTGATCCACATTCAAATAAGGGTTTTCTTCCACATTTTAAACCTTACCAATATTTATAAATCTAATCAACAAAAGCAGGATTTATTATCAGATCAAATCTCATAATTTCAAATCACTTAATTCAAGCGCTAGATCAGCTTAATTCAATGCAACGATAAAATAGGATAGCTGCTTGATTTGGAGAAGAGTACATTTTAAAGACGGACCTTTAATATTTGCCTGCCTATTGCCCAGTACCGATAAGTAGGGGTGTTCAAAAATGGGTTGGGTGGGTTATGATAAAATTTGAATCAAATTTATATAATATATTTTGTGAGATTATGTATAATCCAACTCCATTTTTCTTCTAAAAAAAATCTAATTGTAACCCATTTAACCCATCTAACCCATTTTTAAACACCCCTACCGATAAGCTTTTCTTGATAAGAACTATTTTCTTTATCACATTGTTCAGAAAAGAGAGGGAGGGGAGGGAGGGAGGGAGGGAGAGAGAGAGAGATTTGAGTATTAGAGCTTCAGTGCGGTCCATGTTTTGTTTCATTAAACATACTCTAAAGCTACATTTGATTCTACTCACTTTAAATTCACCAAGGTAACCTTTATGAACTTTTGTACAGATTTTTCTCTGGTGGGGAGTTTTTGTGGCTTCTACAACTGTGCTGGAAGGTGCCGAGTGGCTAGTAATCTCCGGTCCAGTCTTCCTGACATTGTTGCTTCTTTTCCTCAGTGGAATACCATTGCTTGAGGTTTGCTTTTACTTCTACAAACATTGCAGTTATAAGTTTACAACCGTCTTTAAAATGCCTTACTGTACAACATGAATGAGAACAGGAATCTGCTGATAAGAAATTTGGCAGCGTGGCTGCATACAGAGTCTATAAGAGGACAACTAGGTTGGTTATGTTCATCTTTTGTTTTGTTGATTTCCTTTGTTTATATTTTGAATGGCTTTTGGAGGAACTGAACTTGAGCATATTCTATTTCAGCCCTCTCATTCCACTGCCCAACGTAGTTTATGGGAACTTGCCCTCATGGTGCAAAACAATTTTCCTCTTTGAATTTCCTTTGTACAGCCGCAATCTTCCACAAGAGGGGATGACATGGTGAGACTACTATTCAGTTAATGAACTTGCATTGCCTAGTGTGTGAACTAACTGATGATGGCTTGCATTGTCTTATTCTGCTCTTGCTTTTTATTAGTTCATGATGTCCATTTTGACTGCTCATTATTTTTTTTCTGTTGTTGGTTGGAGAAATTCAACAAATGTTGCTAATACAGTAACAATGTTCAAATTTTTAGACTTCAATATGTCTGGATTTTAATTTGCAATGTTTCTAAGACATTAACAACTTGTGCAAGGTATAGAACAAGCAGCAAAGACAACAGCGGTGGATTGAAGATGGGTTAGAATTTGGTTCTCTGGATTGAAGATAGGTTAAAATCTATAATCATGTTTATACATCTTTTTCAACTCTTCAAGTACATTTTTTCTAGTAATATGTATGATTGAACAGTTTCCTTCAAATACAGAACTTTAATCTCATTTGTTTACTTGAAATTTACCTAGCACTATGTAATACATCTCCCTGATAAGATCATAATGTTGTATGACTCGCACTTCACGGTTCAACTAATTCCTGAATCATCATTGATGAGATATAGATGTATGTCCTGAAATATCTTAAAGAGGATTGATTGTTGATGACTCTTGGTAGTATCTTGAGGCATTAAAAGCTCCATAATAATGAAAAGAATTCCATTGATTATTATTTTTCTTAGTTACATGTAAATAATTACAATGCTAATAACGCAGCGTCTTATTGGGATATGGGGGAAAAATTCGCATGTTACAACCCAAAAGCTAAGGCAAAAAGAAATTCTGGAGGCAAACTATAAATACAAACTACACACCTGAAGTAGTGTTGCTGATGTTTTCCAACGAAATAACAGCACCAGAACTGCCTTCATTCGTTACTTGCGAATGCGACAAGAAAATGTAAATGACCCAAAAGTGTAGGCATGCCAGGTAAGCGAAGGACCACAACTTTGCTGCTGGATTTCTCCTTACAAATATTGCACCGGCCATGAAAATAGCATCCAGCTGGATTACCAGCGACCCCAAATGTTTTCTTCCTGAATGCATTTTTTCCTCGAATAGCGGTCTTAACTTTGAATCAGTGCTTTCCCATGCCCCTGATTCGAGATCCATTGTATTTGTATTATTTTCAGCAAGCGACCTTGAAACTGCCTGTAGATGCATCATGGCATAAACATCATCCACTCACAATCATACTTAATGTTTCTTTTTTAGCCCAAGGTTTCTATTATATAGTTCTAGTCTGAAAGAAAATGTACCTCAATTCTGAGCAAAAGGGTAGCCTTCTCTGAGGAGAGTGCTTCAACCTAACTCAATAATCAAATAAAAGATTTAGTTTTTCCCCCATATGTAATCGATATTTCATGACTGGAACTAGCAGGCTGTACTACTGAAAACTTGACTGCTGTTGTAACATGACATTACCTAAAATAACATCACTTCAATACTTAATTCATGGCCAAGCTTGTTTTTACAATACTAGATGATGGTTTAGATATTACACGAGTTCAAAAACCATTGAACAGCTCACTCTTCAGGTATTAATGTTCTTTTAAACAGACAATTTAACATATTTGAAATGGAACATGGGCAGTTATTATCCAAGGTGCAAAATTGCACTCCCATCCCATACAACTTGCACCTCTCTCTAATATAGAACTATTCACAAGACATCTGCAGTATACCAATTATTGCTTTCTAGCCAAATTTACATTGTTTATACTTGCAAAGAAATACTGTAGTTAGAACGCTGGTCTAATTGTTTGAGTATCAAATTCAAAACCGATTCAAATCCACTTTTCCCCATGAATACAGACTCCTTCACTATTGCATCCTTGAGGTACACTGAACAATGAACTTCACAAGGTAAGTTGCACTCCCATCCCATATAACTCTCCCACTCCAACATCATAGAATTTGCAAGTCCATATTTTAGGTGTAAATTCATTTCTTTTTCTCTAATCTCACCATAATTTGCTGGAGGATGTAAATGGTCATTCTAAACATTTTACAAATAACGTAGTGGAGAAAAATATGTCCCCTCTTTCATACAAGTCAAGTCACTGTAAATAAGTAATTTGAAAATCACATAAAAGATTAAAAGTTTATAACTGAAAGAGAGCCCTGGAAAATAAGAGAACATTGTCTTCAAGACGACTCCTCCACTACAGACAATTATAAGATATATCTACCTTTGATTGACACTCTATTCATTTCTTTCTGCATTTGCATGTATTCAACATTTTTTTGGCATGGTTTCAGCCCTTCTATGAAACGAATGCAAAATAATGTATGCATATGCCAGCAAATCACACAGTTGCATTTAGATATGCAGATACGAGACACCAAAATAGTACAGTTAACTTGCATAATTGAGAGAGATGTTGGGAACTCTAACCTGTGCTTGCTTTTGGATTAAATGGTCAGTCAGCTGAGCAAGCCTTCGCTTCAGCTCAATTTCTACCTCTGTTGGATCTTCTATATCCTTCCTTGTCATCTCAATATCTGCTTCCAGCTCTTTTGCCTGAATGAAAAAAGCAAACCTTGTATAGATGAGATTTACCTAAAAGCAAACATATCACACAATTGTGCCTACAAGTAGATGAGAATCATCTAAACATATTGTCCAGCAAACTAATTAACAGCCATGAATAAGATTAGATAGCATATTTTCTGCTGCACAAGTACTGGATTGAAAGAAAAAAAAAACTCCTAAGGTTTAATTTCAACAATTGTCTAGCAGGATCTCAAAATAAGTAAAACACACAAACCATACATAGCAGCTACATATCTTCATACTTTGGGTACATGAGCCTAAACATTGACATAAATTATGGCTCAAAAGTTTCAAGAACCAGAATATAATCCCTTTGAAAATTGCAGCTTTCCACTTATTGGAAAGGCATATGAGCTTTGAAATTTCACTCAATGCCAGCATTAAAGCGCATGGAAAGTAAAATGCCAACTTCACAAGCCTGAGGATGCCATTAAGTCTGTGTAATTTGTATTCCTTTGAAATAAAATATTCTAGAATGCATTTGAATATGCAGATTGGAAGGCATGTCTTTTTTTATGATAAAATAACAGCCCAATACAAGTGCTACTAAATACTTTCCATTTTTATTTTTCATTTCTTCGTTTAATCAATTATAGACTAGAGAGAAGTTAGAAACTGAGCATTTTTAACAACAGCTGGTTATATAAAAACTGCAATTGGTTTATGGTTGAAACTAGCGTATGGACTTTAACTCCAAACTGTTAGTTGTCGGATTGAATAATTTATGTCAGAAGCTAATATCAAAGGACGCTAGTATTTCATTCATCATTCAAGCCAAAGATTGCAATCAATGCATAAAAAAAAATCCACAATTTATTTCAGTTCTTTCATTTCCAGACGAGGCTTTTCACTGTCTAAGGAACAGGAAATTCTGATATCCAGGTTATCTACTTGCCTGAGGAAAAACCCCATTTCCAACAGATATTTGGAGTTCAAATATTCATTTTCGAACAAAAAATGCAAGTCAACCACAAAGCTTCTAGTATACTCAGATGTGTAACTCTTCAAGCATCTAAGGAAACATCACAAAGTCGTATAATATCCTAACCTCAGAAATCTGTTACACAGAATTGATGTTATAGAAATACCATATTATATTGTAGGCCTGACAACTAACCTTATGTTCCAATCTTCCAATTTTATCACATAAGAAATAGTATTCTGCTTCAAGTATCTCCCGTTCAAATTCAACTCCTTTTGCAGCTGCTGCCTACACGTTTTCAGATTAAATATAAAGATCATCAGAAGACGGCCAAGAAAAATCGGTTGGCAGAGAAAAGGTTCAATGGAGCAAGATAAAGTATATAGTTCCCTGTGAGAACTGTATTACCCTCAATGCACCCAGTTAATGTACCAATTAAACATGACTCACTTTGTTTAGACGTGTTCCGGTGTGATGAGTCTTGAAGATCTTCCTCCTGAGTTCTACAAGAAAAAAATCTTTTCAGTGATTCCTATGACAAGCTATATGATATACAAGATAGATTTCATTGTAATGTTCAAACTTAATTTTCATGGAGATTAAAAACTGATCTGCAAATGCTTTACATTCATGATCTGATTATTGCTTGGTGACCGACAGCCTTGGTCGATTTTCATGTTAAAATTGACATGCCATTATATCACTTATGAGCTTAACTGCACAAGCATCTAATCTTGTAATGTATGACTCGTGCAAACAAACAAAAATGAGGAATGACAGAGGAATAAGGACAGTTAGGGCCATAAACCTTCTGGCCAATGTCCAATTAAACCCAACAATAATATTGTTAAAGAAATGGATTTAGACCTAGCAAAACACTAATTTGTGGCTCAACATTCTTTTAGGGAAAAAAAAAAAAGAGAATTCTTAAGATATATGCATAAATTACTCTTCTAAATAGGAAAAAGAGCAACACCAAATTGGAGAGTAAATGAAAGAATAAGGTAGAGACTTCCTTGAGGATAGAATTGACAGGACATAAGGAGCTACAGAAAAAGCACCAGAAAAGTTCGAAAGAAAACAAAAACATGAAATCGTGATTGAGCAATTGGATTTTTGCCATAGGCACTGCTTTCCTCCCTCTGCACAACACTTAGACCCACATAAATTAGATAAATTGTGCAATATAAACACACATAAACACCAAGCGGTGGTTTTAGAACTAGGAAGCATTTGAGAGAGGTAAGGGACTTAAAACACTACTTGAATGATATTTTCTGGATTGGGTTTAGGGATTGAGAGGACAATGCCTGCTGTTTATCAGTTAAGAGAGAAGTCTACAAGAATGGCCATGGTGGGTTAAAAGTCTGATTGCAAAAGTCATTTATAGGGATCAATATATAAGCAGTAGTGCACTTGAAATGTAGTAAATTTTGATTTTAGGGTTATTTTCTTAAAATAATAAATAAGTTGTGACAAAGAGAATTTTTTAATTTGTGAATTGTTTACATTTTCTTACATTTTTTATTCTTTATTGCACCATCTAGCTACTGGTTACATTTACACTTAAAAGCTAATCATGTTTTGGCTAAAGATCCTAACATATATGAGACCTATACTCTAGACTCCAGCAACTAGTCAAATTTTAACTTCTGCATAACTCATCCCATTGAACAAACCAAGACATCTCAAGTGACTTATTGGAAATCTGAATTCCTTTGATTCTAGACAGAAAGCCATTTATGCCCTTTCTTTCCTATAACACTCTGAAGTCAATAAGCATGCATAAAATCATGGTAGCTCAGTTTTCGAATACTGAATTTAGATCCTGTTTTCCTAAATTAATAAGAGAAAAAGGGGCAAAAATTATCCAAATAGACAAGACTTTCCAGGATTGCACACCTTCATGAGCCTCTTCTTTCAACTCAAATTGTTGTCGAAGTTCTGCAACCCTATTAATCTGGTTAACAAGAAATTCAAATGAACTAATTTAGTTGTACATACACATATGATGAACATATATACTCAAACAAGCATATGCATGTAGTCACATTATGTCTGAGGTCTGCAGAAGTCAAAAGGTCAACCCAAAAGAGGAAATCATTCCATATGTCCACTTCCACAATACACCACCTCTGAAGCTTGGCAAAGACTGAATACACTATGGAAGCAAATCATAATGACTTTTTACAGCTGCTGCCCATCAATTACCAAATCATTTCTTCTGATATTTCTGGAAGATATTGTAAATTCATACATGTTAAATGACAAAGGATGGATAAGTTCTTTGAAGAACAATTTTGATCTCCCCTCTCCAAACCTGCTTTTTAAATCTTCCTCCCAGTGCTGTTATTGTGTTACAGCATGCATATATGCATTTAGGCATAGAAAATAAGTCAAATAACGTTGCTGTTTTTGTAAGCAAAGGCATCGCTAGTAATCCGGGAAGAAGAAAGAAAAAATAATAAAGATAGGTTAAATTTCTAAATGAATTTGTCTACTATAGTTGCACAGTATAATTGCTTCTGCTGTCGCTCAACAAACGAAAGCAACTCAATTATGTGTGGATAATATGCTTTCAGAAAAAGTTCAGATTAAATCTAACCAGTTAGTCAGGATCACCATACCTCCACTTCAAGATTCTTTTGTGCTGTAGCAAGCGATTTTGCAAGATCAGCATTTGCAGTCTGCAATTGCATTGATCTTCAGAAACAACTAAAATAACAATAAATATTTGAACTTAATTCCATAAAGAAATAAAAAGGGCCGAAAAAATAATAAGCATGTATCAAAATTTATAAAGACCATAAGAAAAAGGCTGATATACCTCCAGAATTGCTAAGCGAGAAAGGGCTTCCATCCTAGTATTGTTATGTTTCTGCTTTTCCACCTCAACAGCATCCATTGTTTCCATCATGGTTGTCTGCAGTTCTGAAGCCTGATATAGGAAGACAAGATTAACTACTCAATTAGTGCTATATATATATTGTTGCAAAACTAAAAACCAGAAAACTGGAGAGGTAACTTCAATTATACGTGACAATGAAATTTCCCGAGATCAGGCATAGAAGAAAACTTTAGTTTTTCAATTATGATTGGTCAATGTGTTACTATTTTAAACAACACGAGAGAACTGCATATTACAAGAAATGCAGACTCAAGCTATTTGGTCAAGTAGGAGTAAGGGCTTACACAAGTCAAGCTACTTGAAATTGACACGGAAATTACTCAAATTCAACTAAATTACCAAGCCATGCATGAGGTTCAAAATGCAGACGATCTTAATTTTTTCCCCTCATATACTGTTAGATATTGATATACAATCGAAAAATATACTCATTAATTTCTAATAAAGCTTAATTAAGCTAAACTGATCATTAATTTCTAATAAAGCTTAACTGAGCTAAACTGAAAGAAACTATATCTTTAACTATGAATTTTTATTATGCGGCAATCAGACCTGTTGCAGGGCACGCTAGTACAAATTTAGCAAAAAACAAGACCTAACAACATTCCCAGCATTACAAAACTAGACGTGATGATGAAAGTAAATTAAAAAGGGTTTCAGAACAATTGCGATGGCATAAGAACAATAATACTTCTACACAAATTTGTTTTCAATCATGCTAATATTTAAATAGTTGAAAACATGTCAGTATGCAAAAACTATGGCATCTCTAGGCCTCTTGCTTCTATAGGACACTCCACCCAATACTTTGGTCCTTCCAAAGGAAAATGTGAATTCCTATCTCCTCTGCCCAACCCCAAATTGAATGGAATGTTAATGTATGACTTCAAAAGAGCTAATTAAAATATCAACATATGTAGCAGGCAGGTAGAAGAATATCCCTTTTTTCTTGCTCAACACAAGAAGAAAGGAACTATTATTTTTTAGCATCTAAGGGCCCGTATTCCAGTTCCATATTGCATAAAAAAAATTAATTGAAGTTTTGGTTTTCTAAATTAGAGTCAGAAATTATTATGCATCAGGGCCATGCATCTAATCAAAGGTAACATATTCACAAGACATACTCTTTCTCCACTCATAATGAGATATTTTAAGAAACAATGAAGAGAAACCAAAATTGACAACTCTAAACGCATTACCTCCTGAGCTTGCTGTTTTGCTCGTTCTTCAAGTATTTTCTCCAAGCTTTGTTTCTCGCCTTCCAATCTGGCAACCATATTTTCCCGCTCTTTGATGGCCTCCACAGCTTTAGCCGCTGCTTTCTCAGCCAAAATTTTCTCTGTCATCTCCCTTTCCCGTCCACTCTCAGAATCAGATGTTGAATCGGAGTCACTGTCCGAATCCGAACCTCCATCACTTGTTGAAAAACCTTTCTTCAAATCATCAGAAACAGAGCTTCTAGATGCATAACCAGACTGATGCTTACCCTTCACATTAGTTCTCAGCCCATTGTAAGCATTAACCATTCCCTTCTTCCCATCAGATTCCCTGTCAAGTTTCTCTGATAACATTTCCAAAGATTGAATCTTTTTCCCCATTCGCATAATATCATCCTCAGACACATTCTTAGACTCAGAAAATCTCCCA
The DNA here is from genome assembly GCA_947683425.1 of Excoecaria cochinchinensis. NCBI lineage: Eukaryota > Viridiplantae > Streptophyta > Magnoliopsida > Malpighiales > Euphorbiaceae > Excoecaria > Excoecaria cochinchinensis. Next base: position 12,155,403 of record CANTUQ010000050.1, read on the forward strand.
TTTTTTTCAGTTTCATTGTTGCTCTGTTCTTCTCTATCTAAAATCTTACCATCACTAAGCAATTCAACACTTGAAGACCTAGCAGAAGAACCAGACCCTTCCTCATCACTCTTTTTTCCGTTTAAATTGTTGCCTATTGCAACATCCAATCCATTCTTACTCTTAACTCCTCCACTACTCTTCAAATTCTTCAAATTTGAGCTAAAATTCCCCAGCTTTTTACCATCCTTCCTCAAACCTCGAATAGCAGATGTTGCCCCATTACTCCGATTCGATAAAGAAGAATTTGTAGCCTGAATCGGGGCACTAAGGAGCTCAGTCCAGTCACTCTCAGTAAGTGTGGGCTTAGGTTTTGAGGAACTCGTGATCCCTTTATCCCTTTCATTACCATTACTACTACTAACATTACTATAATCATTGACATTGTTAATATTGGGATCGGTATTCAATTTACCTAAATACTCATGGCCATTGTTAATATTGGTTTCCTGAGTCGTTTTTTTCTTTAACTGCTCCTTCAACGGCACCGTTCCACCTCCACCTCCACCTCCGCCTCCGCCTCCTTTTGTCACGACATTGAATTTTTGATCCTCAGATCCAAGCGGCCTCTCGTTCTTCTTTAACGACTCCGCTGCTTGCTGATCGATCTGAAACCCAATTATATTCTCAAAACAAAATTTGAAGAAAAAACGAAATAATTTTTCAAATTAACGCAGAAAATTTCAAAAATATTTTTAAAGAAGTGAAAGAAATTTTGCCTGTTCAAAGAAGGTCTCGGCGACTTTGAGTTTGGATGAGATCCAATTCGCCATTCTGTTTTATTTCTATACTTGAGATCCGAAATTGACACTGTTATATAGCAGACGGCGCATTTTAGCAAGAATTCGATGAAGATCGAGTTGCAGAGACTTAGCAAGGAGAGGGATGAAGGTAGATGGCGAATGCAAACGTGACAGCTACGCGAAACTATTGGACACAGAACTGGAGTTGAGATATTACTCCAGGTGGGAGATTTTTATTGGCAGTGACGAAGAAAACGTCACAGATAATTGATGTTGGATTTGCCCCCGGGTCTATGACCAATACCGAACAGCAACGGCTCTCCGACAACGGGGAGTGTTTGGATGTCACCGTTCATTTGGTATTGCCACAGGGTCAGTTAAAATTGTTGGTTAATTATATGTACATATATATTTTTAATTTTGTGATTATTTTGGATGTAATTAAATATATTTTTTTATTAATTATTTTTATATTTGTTACGTAAATTTGAAATTATTTTTTTTTTATTAGTTGGAAGCTTGTATGCAATTAGTTTATTATTTATTAATTTGATATTTTAAAAAAATTCATATAAATAAAATTTTAAATTGTTTGATGCTTGAATAATGTGATCCAAAATATTGAATTGTTTAGATTCAAATTACTAAAAAATTGGAACAATTCGAATTAAAGAATTATACGAAAATTTTGAATTCGAGTCATGCAAAATTCACAACGTTAGGCTGGAAAGAAGTTGCAAGTGAGCCGATCAGTTCTGCAATGCTTTGTTCTGAAGTAAGAAGTGTCTGATCGGACCATAAATGAGCATTCTGAAATTTAAGTCAGTAGTACTTTTGGAAAGAAAAAATAATGAGAGAAAATATCAAGAATTTTCATGCCTGTGTCTATAGTTCCCGTAAATATTTATAGGGAATTTGAGAATCCACTTGAATGGTCTATTCTGGTGTTAAAATTTATTGGTATTTCTGGTCAACCAGGCTTCAGTCGTGGACCTTTGGTCTCTGTTGGGCCTTTGGCTTCTGTTGGTATTTTAGCTGAGATTGACTTAAATCCAGTTTGATAATAGATATTATCACTTCTAAATTGTTCATTCTTATTGATCATTATTTCTTTTATATATAGAATAGAAAGATTAATAGAAAAATACTCTATTTTCAAATATTTTATAAAAGGCCATTTTTGTCTTCTTAGAAGAGAAGAAAGAAACAACTACAAAAGTGATGCTTGACGGAATGCAGCTCAAGACATATCACTAAGAAGAATGACTCCTAAACTAGTAGGAACCAAAGAGGGTCAACAAAAATTGACTTGTTGAAGAAATTTCTGGCTCGGCAATAGGTCTGCAGCAAAATTAACTGCTCTATACATATAGTGAACCCTAACGTTCCAATCTTTACTCAATAAATTTCGAAGACACAAAACCAAAATGCTGTACATGTTGGAGAGAGAGGCGAATTGCCTGATAAAATTGCAACTACACTACGATTATCAACTTATAGCATAATGTTGCTCCATTGTCTACTCTAGAAGGTCATTTTTGTTTTGATCGTGCATGATGATTATATGCTCCATTGCCTTTAAATTTGATTCTTTCTATAGTGCAATATTCGCCCGTGAAAGGATTTTTAATTTTTATAGGACAATAATCAATGTTTGTAAAGAATTATGATACCATATGAAGCCAGGACAATATTAATTCATTTAATAATATTAGCTATCACATCCAATCCGACAGCCTTTTATATAAAAGCTTTCCTTCTTTTCCCCAAATATATATATATATATATATATATATATTAAACTTGAATTTTCATTAAAGAGTTCTAAATTCTAATTTAAGACATCCCCCATGCACAATAGCTAATAAACATTGCCCTTTATGCTCTTATTGATTGTCAATCTCGAGTGTTGAATCTTGTGTCCTATTGGTGGATTTGTATTGCAACTCGACAAGAAGCTCGTTATGTAATCCGAATTAAATGGAGAACTTATCAACTATATGATTTGAGATGCCAAATTCAACATTGATGGTAATTAATTGCCATAATTGCAGCACTAAATATATAACTAACTAGTCGATATGAAAGTACTTGTCTAACACAGAATTGTTCTAGAGTTTGAATTAGATATCATGAACAGTACTTTTCTTTTTTAGCTACCTTTTGAAGACGAATGCTTGTGACGAAGAAGGTAGCTGCTGATTAGGTAAGTAAAGCTCCAAAAAGGCTGTCTGAACTAGTTTTTGGTAAAAAAATCAAGGCGGTGATATAGGCATCCGTGACTGACTATTTATTCATTAAACCCTTACTTTACCTTTGCTATTCTCCTTTGCCTCCTCTCATCATGTGGTGTTTGTTCCCTTCTTCCCCTTCTCCACATGTCCCATTTTGTTCTATTGCATGTCATTCTAAAATCTTTGTTATAGATAATAATCTAACTTTGTTTTGGTGACTAACTTAATGAATGTCATTATTTCAATATTTTCTACTAGAAATTCTTAATTATGATTAAGCTATTTATTGGTAAATAAATAATTAATTAAAATAACTTCAAACTTTTCTGACATAATTTTTAGTTATATTTCGAATCGAGAACTTTGTTAATAATTCTGTCCGAAATTAATTGAACATTCTATGTATACGTGCGGAATATTATATTAATTTTGGATGAAATTTTTAATCGAACCAACGATTTGAAATATAACTAAAATTTAAGTATTAATTGTAATTTTTTGTTTGTTAGTTTAAGAATTAAATTGAAAAGTGAATAAAAGTTTAGGTATAAATTAGTAAACTGTATATAAGATAAAAAGGAAAGAGGAAAGCTTACTATTGACCTAACCACATTATAATCTAGTAAATTGGTTGTGGGATTAAACCCATCACCCACTTAATTACTGGTCAAATCCTAACACTTAAAACACCTAACAAAATACCCACTTGTAAATGATGATTCATTATTACTAAACAGTAAACACTATGTTGTTAAGCAACTGATATAATTTTCTACCAAGAAAAAAATTGATCAATGATAAAGTTACAGCCACATAATTAGGATCAATTGATAACAACCCAATTAAAAAATCCCACGTACTCAGGAAACCATAAGTACCAATTCCAATGAACACGTGGCACTAGATGAATGGTCCTTCATTAGTAAAATTTTACAAGAGAAACTACAATTAGAGTTTGGCTTGGCAGCATCATAAGAGGCATCATGTCTTTAACCATGGCTTCACATGTACACACTCAAAGCCAATCCCAAAGAGAATTGTATTAATTATAATTAATAATCTTTATATGCTTTTTTTTATTTAGAAATATAATAATGAAAATGACCTTTTTGGAATTTATATATGTGGTAATATGACTTTCTATTCTTCCTCCTTTGAGTGTTTCTTGAATTTTTCAACTCTTTCATAACTTGTTGGTTTTCTTGATTCTTCCAACTCTTTCTTGGTTTTCTTGAATTCTTGAAGCTTCCATCCTTGTTTTGAGGGAGAAAGAGGGTGATGATGGGTGAATCTTATGATGAAGAGTGTGATTATTTGTTTAAGGCAGTTCTAATTGGAGATTCAGCAGTTGGAAAATCAAATCTCTTATCAAGATTTTCAAGAGATGAATTTAGATTAGATTCAAAGCCAACTATTGGTGTTGAATTTGCTTATAGGAACATTAGAGTTGGTGATAAAATCATCAAAGCTCAAATATGGGACACCGCTGGCCAAGAAAGGTATACTTCTTCTTCTTCTCTTCTATATATATATATATAATCCATTTAGTATTCGAATTCGACTAATTCAAATCCGCGCAGTATGTGTATGATCCTTTTCGAAATATGGTTAATCTTGAAGTATGAACATTTTTATAGAAAACTCTTAATTTGATTAAAAAGATACTTTGATTTGTTCTAATTTTTCTTTTTTGTTTAATCTTTTCACCTTGACAAAATTGTAATATAGTTTTTTTTTCTTCATTTATAAGGAAAATTGGGTATTAATTAGTTACTAAAAATATATATTTTAGAAGGACCAGTTAGCAATGAATTTATTTGGTAAAGTGCAGCTAGAAATAAGGTGTTTTCCAATGCTGAGTTATGCAGTATTCTTGGAGGAGATTAAAAGCTCATGTGTTTTATCTGTTAAGATTTTTATGGAAAATATTAATTAATTAGGCTGTGGGACCCACAAATGCATAATATCTAAAAGCAATCCTTGATTAATGCTGAGATTACTAAAGTTGCGATTATGAATGTTTTGCTATAATTAACCAGCTGTCACCTAAAAATGTTCTTCACAATTTTTCAGATAGAAACTATGTTAGGTTCGTCTTTAATTCATCTTTTTAATCTTATTAGCTACTTCCTCTATTTCTTTATAAATGTACATTTTGAATTTTATTTTTATTTCTAAATAAATACCCATTTAGAAAAACAAAATATCATTATAAATTATATTTCTATATTAATTTTACTTTATTGATGCATTAAAAAAGTACAATATTTTATAATAAGTGAATTAATAATTTTTAAATCTTAACAAAAAATTCAAAATGAACACTTAGAAGAAATAAATGATTTTGCTAAAGGTCATTATTTATCAACAATAAATTTGTAGAAAATTTTATGTAAATTTCATTAAAATGAGATAAATTGTGTTGCAGATTTAGAGCGATAACTAGTTCGTACTATCGCGGAGCATTAGGTGCGTTATTAGTATATGACATAACCCGGCGAGCAACATTTGATAATGTGAGAAAATGGCTTCAAGAACTTAGAGAATTCGGACCGTCTGATATGGTTGTTATTCTTGTTGGAAATAAATCGGATTTGAGAAATTCTAGAGAAGTTGCTGAAGAAGAAGGTAAAAATATAGCAGAAATTGAAGGACTGTGTTTTGTGGAAACATCAGCTTTGGAGAATTTAAATGTTGAAGAAGCATTTTTGGAAATGATCTCTAAAATTCATCAAATTACAAGCCAAAAAAGCTTAGAAGCGAAACTCAATGATTCTACTAATTTTGTGAAGACTCTTCCTGTTGGAAAAGAAGCAATTTGTATCGTTGATGAAGTGAGTGCTACTAAGCAATCAAGCTGTTGTTCTTTCTAAGTTTATCACACTATAATACATGAGAAAAGTTTTGAATTACTTTTCTATTGCCTCTACTAGATCATTGTTGTTATTTTTCTTCTCTCTTTAAGTTTTCACCTTGTTAGTATATGATGACTTTGTGAGTTTAAAGCGTATGCGATATTTTACATTGAGAGGTTACACCCAGTCATGTAAAAACTCTCTAGCCATGAAAATTCAAGGAATATAACACATCCTTCAAGGTATTGCCATGGCTCCCACCAAATCTCCTACCCACACTAGAAAGCTTCCCTGGCCTTAATACAACAATATAAGATCATAATCACAAACATCCCTATGCCACTTCAATGCCCACACCCAACCTAGCCAATCTAACTTTAATAGGGAGAATATCCCTCATAACTCCATATAAAGTTCTTTAGTACCATCCTTCTTACTCACACTCATGTTACTCCATGACAGACCAATGTATCCTCTTACTACTCAATTAAAAGAAATTCAAACAACTGAAATTAGATCTAATAACAGCACCAATGGGTCTAAATACAGCGTATCGAATCCATTTTTTCTGCAAGTAGACCGTCCCGCGTTATATGCTCTCATTCGAGAGAATTTTGCAACTGGGACCGATCCTCCGAAGAGGGGCTGTCCCACTTGCCCAGCTCTCAATTTTTCACCTATAAATTACCAACCATTTCAAAATTCATTCCACAGCACACAAAATCTACTTTTCCTAATTAACACAAAATTAACACCCGAGCTTATACTATAAATTATAATCATTAAAAGGCAGTCAAGGTAAGGGTTACAGGCATTACTATTTCAAGCGCAGTTGATGGCTTCTATGTTGTCGCTACTGAAGCTGAAACTCGAAGAGGGCCGACCTTAACTGGGCCGTCGGCGACTGAGTAGAGCGACAACTGGACGGTGGTGAGGGAGAGAGTGCGCGAGCGGCAAGGACGAAAGGGACAGAAAGGGAGGACTGGAGAGAGAGAAGGGCAGAACAGAAAAAATTGTGATTTGAGTTGAGGCGGTAGGGTTAGGAAATTGGGGATTTTATTTCTAAGCAAAACGACGTGGTTTTATCTTTGAGGAATTCCTAATCATTTTAATTATTTATTTAGAATTAATTTTTAATTAAAATAATTTTAAAATTTCTAAACGTTTGCCCTCTGTTTGGTTCCCGAGAAATTATGCCAACCTAGAAATTGAAATCTCCATTTCCCATCCTACGGGGTTTAAATTTAGTTTAATCTCTCTCAAATTCGTGGACCAAAAATAGAAAAATCATTCGCTTGAGATGAAACAATCAACTTCAAAAATCAAAATTATTTTTCAATTCCATGTTAATAACAGTCGATTTTAATTTCAAAATACGGAACTAAAATTCAACAATAACAGCAAAGAAAATTCCAAATCAAACCGCAAATAATAATTCAAAACTAGAGAAAATAATCATGCTAATAGAAATAAAAATAAAATTGCATTCCAATTAGTTATCTTGTACATATTTATAATATTTCTCGGAAAATTAGCAGAAATTCAAAATACCAAATCATTCTAGTTCTATAACGCCACTTGATGATTTCGGATTTCAATCCAAAATTCAAAAATCCAATAAGATCTAAAAGGAGAAGTAGTGAGATTCGAAAAAACTTATTTGCCTTTAGCAGCCATCATCTTCTGAAACTCTTCAAAATTAACACAGCCATCGCCATCCGAATCCACAGTCTTAATCATCTTAACACAATCCTCAACAGAGCACTGCATACCCAACCGATTCAGCACCTGGTGCAACTCAGCCGAAGAAATGAGTCCATTCTTGTTCTGATCGTACAGATCGAAGGCGTCTTTCAACTCGGAGGCAGCCACGTTCGCGTCGGAAGAGGAGCGGCAGAGCTGAGCAAACTCGTCAAGATTAATAAATCCGTCTTTATCGCTGTCAATATCGGCCATAACACGTTCGAGCTCCGCCGTGGAGTAGGTGGAGCCCATGGCTTTCAAAACGCCGCCCAGCTCGGAGACGGAGATCTTGCCATCGCCGTTGGTGTCGAACTGATTGAAGACCTTTTGAAGCTCGGAGGAGTCCTGGAAAACAGAAGAAGCCATTGCTGAGAATCTGATGGAAGAGGAGATTGAGGAATGGGTTATAAAGAAGAGAAGAGGGGCGGTGAAGACGTGGGTAACCGTGTGTGATGGCGAGTTAAGCGTAAATCAACATAACAGTTTTGCTAACTATATAGTCGTGATTTTGTGGGTCCATTTTATTAATTAAACTTTTTTCTTTAATAAATATTTAAAAGAATTAACCAAAAAAGAAAATTAATCAATTAATAGAAAAATCTAAAAGTACTTTTAATTCGAATTATTAAAAATTTTACTATTCTTTTAATTGATCAAAATTCGAATTTTATCTTTTCACTTTCAAAAATATACTATTAAAAAACTATAAACTATTAAATATACTCTTTAAACTGATCTTATTTTATTTCCCACTAATCAAAAGTTGGTAGTATTTGTGTTTTTTTAAGATTATATTCTGCATTTTACTAAAAAAAAATTGCACTTCTTTTTACCTGTGTACAATTTAAAATCTAAAAAAATTGCATAATGTAATTATTTTCATATAATTATATCTTTATGGGTTGATAATTTGCCCGTCCAATTGAAAAAAAATTGTCATACTATTAACTGTTTTAATTACAAGTTAATGAAAAAAAAAATTAATCATATGCGTAAAAGGGCGATTATGCCTTTATTGATTTATTTTAGGCATGTAGTTGAGTTATTTATTTTGATAGAAGGGAAGAAAAAGTGATATTCGAATTCGAGACATTTCAATATATTATAACCAATATCTACTGCTAAAATGTTTCATTAAAAAGGAAAGTTATTTATTTATTAATAACGATATACACATATAATAAGAAGAAGGAGAAAGTGAATATATCTATAGTTTTACAAGTACTAATTAGAAAATTACACCCTATAATACAAAATGGTGATTTGACAATTAAACCAAATGTGAGAAAAAAAAAATCCAAAATAAGTAGGTAAAATTAAGGGTGTTTATGAATCGGTTAACCGGTCTATTTATAATCGATTAATCAGTTTATCGGTTTCGATTTTTCGGACCAGTTAAACAATATTTTTCGATTAACCACTACAATTATAAAATGCGTTTATAAATAAAATTAAAATGTTCAAAATACTTAAAATTTAAAATTTTTTCACTATAATATAACATTATTGTTGTTAAAATAAAAATTTTTAGTCGATATAAGCAATTTTATTTTTAAAAATTAAGATTTAATAAGTAAATAAATTAACCGATACATGATCACCCTAATTAGATTAACGGTTATACTCACTAATTGCTAGTAAAAAAATTAAAAATTTCAAAATAATTAAAATAAAAAAAGTGTAACAAAAATACTTAAAAAATACAAAATTATTAAAATAAATTATTCTTATGCTAACAACTCTTTTTTTATTTATTTTTGAACTTGTTACATATTATTTTCACATATATTAATTATTTTAATTGTTTTATAAAATTTTAGTTAATATGTTAATGTTATATAACTTTTCGAATATATTTTGATTTTTATTAATGAAAAATTGATAAATCAAGAAATAATAAAAAATACTAAATATGAACATATTGAATAATTAATAAATTAACTAAAATATTTTTAATAAAACTAAAATGAAATTGAAATATATTTTAAAGCAAATGAAAATTAAAGGAATATAAATAATTAAATAAAAATTTATAATAAAAAGAATAAAATAATGAAATAAAATTAATAAATTATAGAGGTGTTCATATATCGGTTTCGGTTCGATTAACCGTTATATGAGCTAAAAAATAAAAATCAGTACATTACTATTGATTTTTGTAAAACACTAACAATTAAGCATAAAAATCAGTTCGGTTAACTTATTTTCGATTCGGTTTCTCATTTAACTAATTCCAACGATTTTTTTGAACATCTCTAGGCAAAATGCATTTATGAGGTTTTGAATTTTTTTAGTTTTTGCTATTAACCTTTTATTTTGCAACATTAAACTTTTGAATTTTTACTTTTTTACACATTAAACTTTCAATAAATAAAAAATATAAAATTAAATTATACATCTAATTTTACACGTTTTTAATATCTGTGTTTGCATTTCAATTTAATGTGTTATTGTGTATTTTTTTATCAATTTTAAATTAATTGCTATTGTCTGTTAGTAATTCAATTTCAAATTTACAAGGGAAATAACGATGATACATTAAATTGAGATTGAGTTAAATATACCAAAAGCAGGAGAAAAGTAACATATTATTTGCTTTTATGTTTTGGTTTAGTAAGAATTTAATATGTAAAAAATAAAAATTAAGGAATTTAATACTGTCAAATTTAACAGTAAAAATTCAAAAAGTTAAAAAATATAAGTGTTTTATTTAAAAAAAAAAAAAAAAAATACCATACCTAAGCATGTAGAGTTAATGGTGGAATAGGCAAGAGGCCCAAGTGGACATCAGAGAGGGCAAGTGGTCATTGAATGCATAGGTGAGTCGGTTATGAGACCGCGTTTCATGAATAGTATGCAATTTTGCGTTTGTGGTGGAAGAAAATTAAAAATACAAGGTACCTTAAAAAAAAAAAAAATTAAAATATTGATTATTTATTTTTTTCTAAAAATGATTTTTTATTTTTAAAAAAATTATATTACAAAAAACTAACTTTAATATTTATTCTTTAATATTCAAAATAAAAATTTATTCATGTCATTGTAATAAATTGTATCAACATGTATCATTCAAGGTAATGGTACAAAAAGTTCTATTTTCACTTGTAGACCCAACATAATAAATGATTTTGTATATATATATATATATAATATATATCTTCATATTAAAAATAGAAATTAACGGTTTGATTTTAGTTCGGTTCCAATTTTAATTTTTTAAAATGCATAATCGAAATTGAACATTCTCTTTATAGTTTTAGTTACTGTTTAAAACAATGAACTATTGATTACGATTCGATTCCATTTTTTATCGGTTTGATTGTAATATAAATTATAATTGTAGTCATTCTCTATCCAGAGTTCTTTAATTTTATTGAAATTTTAAGTATTTAATTTAAATAGAAATCTAATAAGAAATTTAATACATAGTAAAATAATTATTTAAAATTTCAATTAAAATTAAAATTTGATGCATAAATATATGTAATATATAGGACGTGTAAATCTAAATTATTTAATTAATTTTATTTTTAATGGAAAAGTTCGAATTCGTACGTACTACAACAAGTACTCCTTTTAATAATATATAATAAGAAAAAACGAAAAATAAAATAGAAAAAGAAAGGCCTCAAAAAATGGAAGTTGCCAAAAGAGAAAAGAATACGCGGCGCGGCTGTCGGAGTGGACGCGAATTTGACGCGTTTCTGTCGAAATCATTCAATCCACGTAATAATAAATAAACTATAAAAACTTAAAACTAAATAATAATCAAATCAAAGAAAATGCTTTAGCTGCAAATAATGAAAATCTCACTTGCTTTCCTAATCAATCAATTATTAATTAAATAATAATAAATAGTTTCAAAAAAAAAAATTAAATAATAATAAATAAATAAATAAATAACTCAAAGCTAATATAATACCGATTTCTCAAGTTCAAACTTTTTATTTTGGCAACTTTTCTAGATTTGAAATTGACTCCAGCTTTGGACCAAAATAATTTTAAACAAAAGAGATTCGTTATTACTATTAGAATATTCACCTCTTTTGAATTTGCAAGAAGATCTAAAATAGAAGAATCAAAGGTTCCAGGAGACCTATCAATCAAGTCAGATCGGATGAATTTGGATTCAGATGGATTCAAGTCAATTTTATCGGTTTTGAGTTTTTTAATTTAATCACTTTCTTTTTAGCGGATTCAAGTTAGATTTCGGATTATAATTAAATCTAAAAATATGAGCTAAAATTTAACTGGATCGAACCGAAATTTCGATCAATATATTAACCAAAATGTCGTGGAGTTGAATTTCAATTGATTTTTATTTTTATTTTTTTTTACTTACTACTTAAAATTTAAACAATTAGACATTTATTCTTTTTTTTTCAATTAAATCTAATTTTTATATAAAAATTAGAATGAAAATATGAATAAAAATAGTATGTTGTTAATATAATATATAATATTTTTTTGAAAATATATATAATATTAAACTATAATTTATAAATGAATATGATATAAAATAAAATCTAATCGAAAACATTCGAGTTACAGGTTCGGATCATGTCGGATTTTAGTTTTTTTTTTTTCAAATTTTGGGTTCGATTCTAAATTTTTCTTATCATCCGGATTCGAATCTTTTGAATTTATTTCGAATTTGTGCCACTATTTTCGTACATATTCAAGTCGAATTGTCACGTAAAGTCAAAAAATTGCAAGGCCTACACTATAGCATGGTGAGCCACAAGATCTGTTACAACATTAGCAATTCTTTATACAAAATCATACAAACAGAAGATGCAAAAAGTTAATGTCATTAACCACATTCTTTATCCCCCAGGGGAGGGGACTCCTTTCTTGATTGCCTTGATAAGGCTTTCTTTCAAAAATAATTTGGTTGAAGCTTTTGGAGATGGCCAAGTTGACTACTTGCTTTAATGATATGGCTTCCGCCACCAACATTTAGGCACTTTCTTTCCCTTAAATGAATCTCTGCAATATATCCGTTATGATCTCTAGCAACCACCACCCAACCACAAATGTTATCCCTGCAATCAAAGGATGCATCATAATGCAAGGGAGGGGTTTTCATGCATCTTATATGCATACAAATGTTATCCATTTGAAGCTAAGGCCAAAAAAATTTCAAGAAGTCCTTTAATGTTGAAGGTGTTGATGTTGTTTCGGTTAATATATCTTCATTCTGAAAATGATAAAATGTCATGCAAATTTTCCATTAGTAGTATCTTTCATTTCATTTACATAAGTGGCGTAGCCACCTTATATTGAGTGGCATCAATTGACCCCACTCAATTATAAAAAAATTTAAAATTATTCTTAAAGTTTTAATTTTTTTTAAAAAAATGACCACACTTAATTATAAAAAAAATTAAAAATCACTCTATAAAGTTAATTTTTTTTAAATTGACCCATTAACATATTTAAATGAATTCTTTATTCTTTAGTGATAAAATCTAAATTTGTACTTAAATTATTAAAAATAGTACATATTTACATCTAAAAATTTATTTCTTTTTTTAAAAAAATATTCTCAAGATATTAAAATGGTATAAATTTGTTCTTATTTAATACTTTTAAGGGGCAAATATGGATCATTTCAATAATTTAAGATAAATGCAAACCATAATTTCATATTAGCTATCAATAAAAATGTCCATATTTACCTTCATAAACGTAAATATGTATAATTTTTAATATTTTAACACAATTAAAAAATAAATTTAAATAATGAATTTGTACCGATTTTAATATTTTGAAAAAAAATTCGCACTTATTCATATTTTTATGTAAATGAATTTCCTATAAGTTATAATTTTTGATCCCACTAAACTGAATTTATGGCTACGTCACTTATTTACATGATCAATTAAGAGATTTGTGAACCAGATCAACAAATTTGTTCTAAGAAGACAGGATTAATCTGGTTCTAGAAAAATTGGCTAGAAATCTTCTTTGAATACGTTTACAAGTGACTTTTCTTTCTTTACAACATCCATGATCAGCAGTGATAACACACTGCAATTCTCACCAAAGGCACTACATTGCAACTCCTCTCAGCTTTCTAAGCAGCAAAACCTCATGCTGTCTCTCATGAAAGAGCCCTTTCATTGCCAAGTGTGAATCCAAATTTCCTTTCCTTTCTCAGAAAAAATTATGCAGCATTGACATTTTTCTTGATCCTCTTGGCGCCGATTACAGCCCGAGAGAATCTCATATGCCTGTGCACCTTCATTCTACTAGCGGGGACCTTTCTAGCAATAGCTTGCCATATCATTTGTACAGCATCTCCTTTCTTGGATGGAAATTGGAATTCAAAGTGTTGTTCTACCTCTTTCAATTTTTGCCACATTCTAGTCCATTCATCCTTCTCAATACCTCTTATCAAATTTATGAGGAAGTTTTTTTTGACAGCATCTGAAGTACGAACGAATATGCAGAACTCAGAGTAGTCAAGAACGTCCTCGTATGGGAGCTCAATATCATCACTGATGATCAATGGAACACAGTGGCTGGCAATGGCATCGAAGAGCCGGTTTGATGAGGGAGTATCACCAGCAATATTGAGGCAGAATTTGGAGGAATGCATCCCTTGGGAAGCTTTATTGACTCCATTCTTTTGAACACTTCCAAATTGAAAATGCACATCTTTTTCATCTTTTAGAAGGTTAAACAATTCTTGCCTAGCATAGCCGCCCTAATCATGAGGAACCCAAAAATTAAAGAATCAGCCATGAACACAGTACTTATTCCAACCTAAATTAACAGCATGAAAATAAACTGAGAATAATGTATGTGAAACATTGCATTAAATTGACTCTCGAGAGGACCTCCATAACAACAATTGAGACAATGCAGATGGGCAGAGCTAGTCAATAACTGTACACAAAGGGAGAAGCAGCATCCACGCCGACTTCAGCAAAATCAGATTTGAGATTGACATGGCAAAAGATTAGTGTGCTAAAGTTTTTCCCCTTGGTCGTCAAAAGAACATGTGATTAATTAGCATTTTTGTCTTTGGCAAATGCAATTGACAAGTAGGCATCCATGAAAGTTTCTTATTTTGAAATATTATTTCTGGTGGACAAGAGTAAGATTTCAGTTGAATGTCCATGAAATTTTCTTATCAAGTTGGCATCATTGACAAGTGTGCTGTGTCTATAGTACTTGGGCATAATTCATCAGTTCATTAAATCATTTCATCTTTATGACACAATTCTGTAAAATATCAGAAGCAAATGAGCAAACATAACATTCGGCAAAAACAAGGAATTTGATACTCAGCAAACTTAAGAGAAACTACTAATGAGGATATATTGAAGGATAAGAGAACATACAGACTTCCTGTATATGGCTCCTTGAAAGTACAGCAAAGTTGGGCGGCTATCAAAGTTAGAGGAGTCATTAACATAGCTTTTGATTACATGTTTGTAAGGTGCAATTATGTCTTTGTCAACATTGGCTATATTAGGAGGATACCTCCCAAAATCTGAAAGTATGAACATTGCTGGCCATAACCTCATTCTTGCATTCAACATACTATTTGGATGGTGAGCCAAAACAACATGGTCTCGCCCGCCTGACCTCTTCCATTCCCTTTGTGAAGTCACAAACTTTACCAGCTTGTCTTGCAACAATCTGTTCTTGCTTTTTCTTTGACGAGGATTTACCTTAGAATATCTGTTATAGCATAATGAAGAAAAGAATGGAACAAATATAACATCAGCTTCACTTGAATTTCGGATTCTTATAGCACTACCAGCCTTAGGGAAACTAGGAATTTCTGAAGCCAGAAGATCTAATGTAAGCCAATACTCTATACTATGTTGCAAGTTCAATCCACCAGGGTATCTCGGTATGTTAGTTGTGAGATCAGGCCAAACACTATTCCCTTCAGCTTTCCAATCTAAGAGTTCAAAATGAAATTCAGGTGGCAAATCATACATGAAAACCTTGAGGGGTTCTTTCTCTTTATCTTTCATATTAGGGGTACTGCATTTAACATCTTTCTCAAGAGCTTTGATTTGGGTTGCATCACCTTCTCCTCTTCCTACATTATCACTAGATGAGGGTTCACTACCCTTTCTACTCCAGGATTGGGAACTATTATTGTCAATTATAGAATGAATTGAACTGGTAAATAAACTATGATTATTGTAGTTGGGGATGTCAGTTGAATCCAAAACAAAGAACCAAGAGAAAATGAACATAGCCAACACAAATGAGAACAAGCAAATTAAAAATTTCCCACAAACAAACCCAAAGGATGTGCCATGTTTCCCAACCATTGCTACACTTGTACAAAACTTAAATCAACAATTTCTCCTATCAAACTCATGCCAAAATCAAGTAGAAGAAATTATGAGAATCAGAAATTGCTGTCACTCTAATCAGAATCAATCACATTATGTTGTATTCTTGACCGAGACTCCAACCCAGCAAGAAAAGCACCCACTAGAAAGAAAATTGGGTGGAAACCCAGAAATCATAAAATAGAAAAGAAATTCTGAAATGGGTAAAAATGGGTTCTTTATTGTTCATTGTTTAGCAAACTAAAGTCGCTATTTTGAGGATCATACCATTACCATAAGCAAAAGAAAGACCAACATTGATGTTGAAAGGAGTTGGTGGAACACACTCTTCTCTTTCTCTTTGATTTTCAGTTTTCTCTCATTGAAAGAATTCTTTCGAGTGGGAAGAAATGGAGTTAGCGTAGGATTAGGGTCCATTTGTGGAAGCAGACTTTGTCTCACCTTCTCTCCCTCTTCTTTGTTGTTCTTCCCTTTATTTTCAAATCTTGCATGCACATTCAAGTTATTTATAGTAATTAACTGATAATTATTTTTTTTATTAATTATTTCTTATAAAATTATTGATTAATTTGTTAGTTTTATTTAATTAAAAGATGACCACAAATGCCGAATGGGTATACACACTTATGGTTCTTTTGTATCTTTAGCTCAGTTATACACGAAAGGGAAAGATCTCAAATTCCAGACATCCTAGGACCAACATTTTCTGCAAATTAATAAATATGCACCATTAAATAAAAAAAAATAATAATCTTTATTTTTCATCTACCGTGGATCCATATTATCTCCCTCCACTAAAGCCTCATAGGCTAGAGCTCAACAGTCTGAAACTATAATCATATCAAACAATAATACATCACAATAATTATAATAATTAATATAATATTAATGTTTATAAGAACAACAATAATCCACTGGAGGCTCAAGACCCAAAGCAGGAAATAAAATATTTTTCTGAAACTAGCAGGTAATAAAATAGTAAAACTAGTACACTACAGCAATTAATTAACTAAAAATCAGCGGTGACGGGGGCAAAAAGTGACCAAATAGTTGCCCCTAGTGCAAGTAGCAATGCTTGTAGGATCATCATAGGCATAAGAGTAAGCTCTAGGGCAGGCAGCCTTAAAAATCCTTGAATAGGAAGTTGGCTTGCAAGATTGAGGGCTCCCAAAGCTCCCAGTACAGCAATATCTCGGAGAATTAAAGGCAAAACAGGCACTTTTACAGGCCACTACCCTTCTTTTATCCCTTACTTGTAGCCCCACGGGGCACATCAAATTAAGGTCACTAACACACCCAGCATAGCTGCATTTCCCTGACCCTTTAAGAGGGGTAATTGAAATTCCAAGATTGTACCCATCAACAAGGCTAACATCATAGAAATCTTGGTCATTTCCCAGGGTTATTTCTGCCAATGTGGCTGGTGGTGCACCTCCTATTCCATTGCAGTAAAGTGCACCACCACAGTCACCGGTGGCGCAGCGGCCACGGCCAGATGCGTCAAAGGAGCAGCCGTGCCGGCCCCAGAACCGGCCGGACCATAAAGGTGGAAGCTTTAAGGAGTAAGCTTTGTTGGGTGGGAGCTTAAATCCTCCTTTGGCTAGTATTGGCCTGCCTGCACCTGGTTGGATCCCTGGCCACACTGGGTACTTGCATTTGTTGTATAGTGTTATTGTTGTTGATGACACCTCTGCAACCAAGTTCAAACAAAAAGAATCAAAATCTAATTTCAATTAACTTTACAAGATTCTTTGCCATAATCTTAGAACCATTGATTATAAAAATTGCAAAGTTTGTATCTTTTTTAATTTTTCAGAACTTTTGCTGGATTTCTTGTCGATAATAAGCACAGGAAATTAAAAATTTAAGCTTGAACTAAAGATTTACAAGTATAGGAAAAAAAGATTGGAAATTTAGTAGCATCAGATCTTGATAAAAAGAAGCAGGAAGTGAAAAGTAATGGAGTTAGTACCTGAAATGTAGCAGAAAATGAGTGTGGAAAGTATAAAAGTGAGCGGATATCTCAGCATTATCGCCATTGATGTGCACTTCAGCAAGATGGCTTAGGACAACAGAGAAGAAGAAAGACTTTGCTCTTTCTCTGTGTTTGGTTTAGTGGGTACCCATTAAGGGATTTTATAGAAGAAAATAGAAATAAAGGTAAGGGTAATTAATTTTTCTTTTTCTTTTTATATTTATTAAGTAATGATGTTATTGAGAATTATATTTGAAATTTTGGATGGATATGATTCGGCATGCATAGTAATTTGATCGAACGGTTCACATACACACAGTAAATTTGATTAACTTTACGTCCCTATTATATATTATAAAAAATATATTTTTTTTATTAGAAAGAAAAAATATATACTCTAATTACAATTTTTTTGGCCAAATACAATAAAACTTTTATAAATATTTAAAATTGATAAAAATAAATTATTTTTATTCGAATTTAATAATGTATACATATTATTTTTTTAATGTTGGTAAAAATGTACTTATTGCCTTTCTGAATTTTTTTTACATGCATTTTTTAATTATTTTTAGAGGTCAATAAATGCATTTTCATTAAGACAAGGTAAATTTGTAAAAAAATTTAGTTGTAATAGTTATAATACTCCCTCCGTTTTTTTTATCAGTTATTTTTGAGTAAAATTCAAATTTTATTTATTTTTCACTTTTAAATTTTCAATGCAATTTAATTTTTTTTTAATTTATGTTTTTTTCAATGCAAATTGACCAATTATATTTAAATTTGTGCATTAAAATACTCAATTTTATCTTAAATTTAAGCATAATTAATACTTTTTAATTCATGTGAAAATAGCAAAAGTGACGGATGTAGTATTTTGTAAATATTAATAGATAATATATGCGCATTATCAAATTTAAATGGACAATAAATTAATTTTGTCAATTTTAAATATATTATTATTCGTAAAATTGAAATACATAACTAAAAATTTTGCCAAGTATAAATATATTTTTATACATTATCCCGAATTTAAAATGATATGTTAAACATTTATGTTCTTTAATTTTAAAATAAATATTATACTTTTTTTAATTAATAAATAAAATTGTGTTTTTCATGTAGAACAAATATTTTTTATGCTACTAAAAAAATTAAACTTGATAATACAGTTATACTTGAGCTGTACCACCTTAGCTCAACATATAGAGTAACTCGTAAGCTCAGCAAGTTAACCACTGAGCCATTAATGTGAGTTAGCATTTATTTAGACTTTTAATTAGCTAAACACAACAAGGACTCATCCAACAGCGAAAACAAATCGATATTTCTGACTGTTATCAATAGGGGTTAGCATGAAACAGTTAAATCGATCCATGAAACAAAAAAAAATCAGTTTATTAATATCGATTTTTTCAAAACACTAATCATTAATTAATCTGTTATTATCGGTTAATCAGTTAATCGGTTTCGAATTTTCGGACCGATTATTCAATATTTTTCGATTAACCACTATAATTATAAAATGTATTCATAAATAAAATTAAAATGTTAAAGGCACCTAAAAATTAAAATTTTTTTACTATACTATATCATTATTGTTGTTAAAATAAAAATATTTGTTGGGTATAAGCAAATTTATTTTTAAAAAATAATATTTAATAATTAAATAAATTAACCAGTTCATAATCACTTTTAACTAGATAAATTGTTATACTTACTAATAATCAATTAAAAAAACTTAAAAACTTTAAAGTAATTAGTATAATGAAAAAAAAAAATACATGATTACCTTTAATTATAATAAATTGTTATATAACTTTTCGAATATATTTTTATTTTCATTATTAAAAATTTGATAAATCAATAAATAATAAAAAAATGTAAATAGTAAACAATTAATAAATTAACTAAAAATTCGATTTCGATTCAGTTAATCGGCCACATGAGTCAAAAAACATTAATTAGTCCATTAATATCAGTTTTTTTCAAAACACTACACATTAATCAGTCCATTACAATCGATTAATTAGTTTATCGGTTCGTTTCAGATTTTTTTTTGTTTAATTGAGTCCATCGGTTTTTTGCTCACTCCTAATTACCAAGGCCAAATAAATCAAGACATACTTAAAATTGACAATAAAATTTATTTAAAAACTTAATTATTAAAATTCGTTTTTTAAAATGTCTATTTATATAATAGAGATTATTTGGTATATATTACATAAATGTGTCGCACGCTAATCCGATTGAACGATTAATGCGTATTAAATATTTTGATTATTTACTAAAAAAAATTGAAAATATTTTAAAATATTTTAAAATTAATAAATTATTTGAAACAGAATAAGAAATCAATTTCATATGTAATAATTAATTTATAACAATATAATGAATCAATCACAATAAAAAAAACTTATAACATAAAAACAACTCAATTCTATAAAATTAGCATCAAAAGTAATTTTGGCCATGAAGAAAATCACACAGAAACAGAAGTACCTATGGCTATGTATATTAGGACTAAATGACGGTGTCTGTAATTAATACTATTAGATTCTCTAGGAAGCAGGTTAGGTACCTGAGAAAGCTGTAGGGAGTGAAGCGATGGCAGAGTGAATGAGTGTGTGTGCATTTGGGACAGTGATGATAGACAAATTACACAGTTTTCAAAGTTTGTCAGAGATTTTATTTGAAATGAGTGGACCTATTCTTGTCTGCTTCCATTACAATAACAATGAGCCTTCACGTGCTTAAGTGGGAGGAGGATGATTCCTTTTCCTGCTCTTTCCCCTTCTTTCCAATACACCATTTGCCTTTACCTGAAAAATCTACGCTCCGTACATTGCCACTTTTTATCCTCAACGCACAAAATTCAACATCAAATTTACATTAGAATAGTGCTGCGGCTAAAATTGCTATGCGAATACTCTCTTCTTCCCATGGCCAATTGAGTGAAAGATAAAAGTCTTGATTGCACTTGAACCGTAAATAAATAATAATCATACGTAATTGCCATCATGTGCTTGAAATTCTTTAATTGGTCAGTCTCTCATCGGCTCCTACTTTTACTTATTTGATACCTTAATTGATCTTTGATTTGATTAAACATATAATTAAAATTTATTTACATTTAAATATTAATATGTAAAATGCAACAAATCATGTAACTTCACGGTCAATTTAAAGTAATTTTTTATTATATAGTTATTGGTGTTATTCAGTTCGAATCGTATCGGTTTATTATGAAAATAAAGCTTTTCAATTTGCCAATTTAATGTTTTACATTTGCATGCACACCAAACTATATTCTATTATTTTTTAAATATTTAAAAATATTATAGTTTAAAAATTAAATTCAAAGTTTCTAATTAAAAAAAAAAAGGAATTTTCCTACATCTCATCTCATAATTTGAAACAGAATATTTGTCTTTTAAAATTTTAATTAATGTACCATACATAGATCTAAAGAAATCAAAATTCAGATAATACGTTAACTATTAAAGAGAGATTTTTAAATTTACTAAAAAAAGAGAGAGATTTTTAAATAGCAAAACAGTTGCTAACGGACAGAAATTAGAACATGCAAAAAGCAAAGAGAGAGCCCCACCACCACTCTATTACGCAACTTTCGTTTCTTATTTTTTTAATTTTTTTTTTCTAAAGAGTTTTATCGTTAATTTGAATGTGGCAAATTAGGCCCAATTCAAAAATTTCATATAGATTCATCTAAAAAAGTTATTCAAATCCAATCTACCTTAAAAATATGTCAACCTCCATCAATTTAAAATAATCTCATTAAATTTTAATTAAAATGAACATATTTTATATGATTCAACTCGCATTAATTACATCAAATGAATCAAAATATCAAATTTATACCAACTATAATTTTTTTATACCAAACATGATCAATTCAATCCCAATCCATCCAAATCCAAAATCGACCCGATCCAAACTCGATCAAATCTGATCCGACTGAATCAAAGTAGGCCTATATTTTATTTATGCAAATTTGTGCATAAAAAAATTTTCAAATTTTGGTTAGTTGCGGTCCAAACCCAACTATCTTCATCTGACCAGAACTCATCTCATGCCGAGCTGAACCTGACACTGCTAAAAGTAGGCCCGAATTTTATTTATACAGAGTTGTACAGAAAAAAAATATTTAAATTCCGATTATGCCGGGCCAAAATTCGATCCATCTCAAACTGACCCAAACCTAACTCATCCATGTCCAGCCTAAATCTCCCAACCTAGCCCAAAGTAAGTCTAGATATTATTTATGCAAGTTTGTGTAGAAAAAAAACTTCAAATTTCGGTTGGAACTAACCCATTTCGGCATGTTCCAAACCTAATGCATATCGACTCAGCTCGAACCCAACCTATCTCTGCCTGACTTGAGCTAAATCTAACAATCCAGCCCAAAAGAGGCTTTTATTTTATTTTATACAGGCTTGTGTAGAAAAAAATTAAAATTTTGGTTAGACTAGATCCGAACTTGATCTATTTCAATTTAGCCCAAACTCGGCATATCCCATTTAGTATGCCGTAATTGTATCAAGAGGTAATTTTTATTAAAAAAAATGGTTAAATGAGTAGACCCACAGTTTTTCCCATTGAGATTATGATGCGATACATTTGGATCATCATGCACTTATTTTGGCCACCGTACAACCCACCTGAGCCACCATACAGCCAATCTATGCAGTAAACTCATGTGTCGATCCAAATTCGCTCAATCTATTTGAGCGTTGGTTCATTCATGATTCATAAATAAATAATTGCTTATTTATGACGCGTCAATTTATAACACAATACAAAACCATCCAACCCGATTTATTTACCACCTATATTATTTAGGAGTTTCTCTAATCCGTCAAAATTTTGTGAAATTTCAAACTACACATCATTTATTCTTTTTTAAATATTACTTCATGCCTCATATGAGATTGGATGCCATTCCGTTTTTACTAATTTGGTAAAAATTACACATCATTCCATTAAAATTACTAATATTTCTTTAATAAGATTATTTATATAAAAAGTGACAATTAGGTAAGAAGATATTATAAATAAAATTAATCCACAGAATTTTGACTTTAAGACATCTTATCAAAGAAAAAGAGAACATGTGATTCCATTCAATTTGTCCAAAAACAAAGTTATAGGACCGCAAAATCTGCCATAAGGCCCAATCCTAAGACTATGGATATTGTGGGCTCAAGGTCCATAAACTGGGCACATATCGCACATTCGTAGCTTCATTTTAATACACATTAAGTCTGAAATTCAATTGTAACTTCCTTTTGGATCTATCCCATGCTCATCAAAAACAACTTTCCAATTTTGATCATATTTGGTTCCCACATTGTCCTCCTTGAATGCTGGCCTCATTACATTTTTGCGTCCCTAGGGTAAAATTGGAATAGTTTTGAACTTTCTGACTACTAATTTAGTCACACTTAGAAAACTAGAAATTGAATATATATATATATATATATATGAATTGGAATTGGGCCAAAGGCAAAGTTGGGTTTGAGGTGTAAACAGGTAAGCCCATATGTATTAACGTGTGGGCCATGTTGGGTTTTAGTGCAATGTCCCAAGGTATATGTTGGGTTTGAGCATAGCCATGTTTTAATGTTTTAATTATGTTTGGGCTTTCAATGTGTTCAAGCCTAGTCCAACCTATACATAAAAATCTATGTCCACGTTTAGACTTTTAACTAGTTAGATGGGAACTCTGGCCTTTGTTCCAATGCTCAATTACTTTGGTTCGGTTCACTAATAGAATCGAACCAAACAAAAAGATACTAGTTCTATTTTTGTTCTCAACTCTTAAATATTGACATCTAATTTTACGAGTCACATTAGCCTGAAATGTGTAATTAAATATTTAAATTAAAATGAAATTTAATGCTTAACTAAAAAGACAAGCATGCATATCAATTTGAATAATAAGAAATATTAAGTGATAAATTATTATTCAATCTTGCTTAAATAATACTCTCTTTATTACTCCATTCATTTTTTAATATGTGTTATTTTTTTTTTGTTTTCACTAGAATTAAAAAATATTAATTAGGCTTGAATTTAAAAAAAAAATGAGTAATTCAATACAAATTAAGTGATTCAAATCACAAATTTAAATCTAATTGGTCAACTTTTATTGAAAAAAAATTAAATTGAAAAGAAAAAATTAAATTGTATTGAAAATATAAAAATAACAAATAAATGAAATTTGAATTTTACTCAAAAATAACATATAAAAAGGGACGGAGTCAAAATAAACACTTATAAAGTAACGGAGAGAATATAATGTGCAATATAAAAAAGAATAATAATAAAATAAAAATTGACAGAAGGATGATTATATCCTATGGAAAAAAAGAAGTGGGTAACAATAATTAAGTAATAATTAAAGATTGAATGTATATATGCAAAGAAGACAAAAATAGGAACAGAAGCAAGTTGAATGGAATGATTCAATCATAATGAGCAAGAGATTTTGGATCATATCTTTGAATTTAGCAGAACATGTGAAAATCCAAAAAAGAAATAAAAATAATAATAAAAAGAAATTGAAATTTATGATGAAAGGGAGGATTCCAAAAATGAGACACAGTAATTGTGATAGCACATAAAAGTGTAACATCATTCTTAGCTACCACACAACACATGTTCACACTAAAAAGGACAATCAAACAAACACCCACATTCAATTTCATTTTACTTCTCAATCATCTTTTACTAAATCCCATAATTCTAAATTATATCACAAGGTTAAAAAGGGTGAAATTTTGGTAAAATCATTCGCTCCGCTTTCATTCCGCTAACTTATTATTAGGAGCGAGTAAGGTTCGGTTTTCAATTATATTCGAATTAAAATAAAAACATTGAAATCGATTAGTCCTCATTGCTCTTAGTTACAGTGCATTAAACTTACTGAATGAGTAGTCGAACAGAGGGTAAAAAAGAAATAATAATAATAAAAGAATGATTATATGTAGAAAAAAGAAAAGAGAGGGGCAGTTTGGATTGAGAATAAGAGTGAAAGGCACTGGACAAGTGAGAGAAGAGAACAATAAATGAGAAAATAAGGTGTGATGAGGTTTATGATAAGCCTCACGATTGTCAAGTCCTTTTTCATTCGCTACTCCCAATAATCCCCTCCCAGAATTCCACGCTTCCTCTTCCAATTCTCCTTCTAACCTTTTCTCCTTTTGTCCTTTCACTCCCTATTCACTTTTTGTCTTTCTCTTCATTTACTTTATTATTTTTTTCCCATTTTACTATCCTCAATTCTTTCTTTTTTTTTTTTTTAATTTTACCTCACAAATTAATTTAAATCTAAATTTATTTTTAAAATAATTTTAACGTTTTCTATAAAAAAAACAATTTATAAAACAAATGGCACCTTATTTTTTATATTTTACATTCTATTTCAAGAATATATATTTTTATTTCAATATATTTTTTTATAAAAGAGTGATAATATCTAATTAAATTTAAAAAGTTCAAAAGAAAAATCAAATTTAAAATTTTCTCATATTTTTAATTAAGCGTTAATTACCATGCTTTTATTATAAGTGTTAATGTAAGTAATAGTTGATTGGTTATGCCCTATTTAGGGTTATCACTAGTAAAAAGAATTAAAAAAAAAAAACAATTTTCTCTCCCAAGAAAAGGCTAGTCAACCTCATGTCTTGGTCACTTTCTGGTGTTCTATAATAAACCGACATATAATTTTAAAATTCCTTCTCTATATACGTATCTAGTTGTGGAGATATGCAGATTGATCAATCTCCATCTCTTTTAAAATTCCTAAAAAACTCAAAAACAAAAATACTACACAAACAACCATTTCAATTCACCCTCATCTAACTCATTCCAAAACTAGAACTCTCTTTAATTTACTACTATCAAACCATACTATATATAAACGACACCTGTTTCTCTTTTCTTTTTCTTGTTTTATTATCCTTCCCTGCAGCTAAAACTCTCCCCATTTTCACTGTCAAAAATTAAAAAAAGAATCCTTTTTTGTTCTCAAAGTTTCTAACTTTTCTCCTTCTTTACCACAAATATAAAAATGTGGATGATGGGTTGTAACGATGGAGGTGAGTTCAATGTTCCAGAGTCCTTTAGTGGCAGAAAGCTTAGACCTTTAATGCCAAGAACACCAGTGACTTCTTCAAATAACACCTCAAACACAAGAACTGTCCATGGGAATGACTTCTTCTCTCTAAATCACCATCTGGGTATGTTTTTTTTTTAAACTTTATTTCGAGAAATCAAACTCGATACCTCATGCACGTTAGTAAGGCATATATGTTGTGTTTTTGCAGCAAATATGGGTGATCAGAGCAGGAGAGATTATCACACACAGCAAGTTGTGGTGAGCTCAAGATGGAATCCAACACCAGAACAATTAAGAACTCTCGAAGAATTGTATCGAAGAGGAACAAGAACTCCGTCGACTGAACAAATTCAACATATCACGGCACAGCTTAGACGATATGGGAAAATAGAAGGCAAGAATGTGTTCTATTGGTTTCAAAACCATAAGGCAAGAGAAAGGCAGAAACGACGTCGTCAAATGGAATCTGCTGTTCCTGATCATGAACCTCACCATTTACAGCAACATCACCAACAGCTTGATGTTGAAATCTTTGAAAGGAAAGAATCAGGTATGCGTTTTCTACAAATTTTTGACCGTCGGATCAAAAAATAAATTTATTTTTTTAATTTAACAGTGCGCATGATATGGGAGTAGTGGTAGAACGTGCACCAAATCATCCCTAATATTTTGTTTGATATGAGGGCATTACTTTCAAAATTCCATTTTGTTGTTAGTTAGAGATGTTTTTGATGGGAAATGTTACTTTTTAGTATTCCAATTGTTGGCTGTAGAGAGAGAAAGAGAGAAGTAATAAAAAAAAAAGTTGAATTCTTTTTGTTTTTCTTTATGTGTACAGGAGGAAATAGGACAGGCTATGAAGGTGAACAGACCAAGAACTGGCCTCCCTCTACCAACTGCAGTACACTACCAGAGGTCAATTCTTCTTTGTCTTTCTCTTTAAATTAATTTCTCTTTCTAATCCAAAAACAAATGCATATACTTAGCAATTAAGCTATGATAATTAGCTTATGATTACAAGTTATTCTCAATTAAAAAAGGGTATCATAAAAATTGAAACTTTATGTGTGGATATGTTTATAAGTGACAATAACTTTATTTTATGTTGGGAAATGAAAAGGGTTTAAAAGCTGCATTCCTTCCTTTCTGTCGGGGCTGCTGTTATATATGAATCAAAGCTTGCTTCTTCTTCTCTTTTTCCTTTTGGGGTTTTGTGCGATTATGAACTGTGCTATGGTATCTAACCAAAGTTATTTGGTCATCTTTTGTGTATTAAACATAAACCACTGTTTGATTAAAAAATGATATTTTTTTTATTTTTATAAAACAGTGTAAATACATGCACATGATTTAATAATAATTGAAATTTAGATTCGAAGACTTACAATTTGTTTTTGCTATAGTATTGATTTTAATGTTTGAAAGGACTTTGTCAGCATAAAATCAATATTGATGTGGTGAAATTGCATGGGAATTTGACAGGAATCAACTTCAATACAAAGGGGAGCAAAAGGAGGAATGGCAGAATGTAGGGGGACAGATGGATGGTTACAATTGGATGGAGTAGAATTCCAACACAGAAAGAACTTAATGGAAAGGAATGCCACGTGGCAGATGATGGAGTTGTCTTGTCCACATCCCACCCACCTCATAAACACAACTACATCTTCAACCCTAGCAACTGAACCACTAACAACAACAACAGCAACAATATCTACAATGAAACCAATGGACCCTAAGCTCTTAAAAGCCAGTACCCATGATCTTAATATCTTCATAGCTCCTTATTACAGAGAAAACAGCCATTTATTCAATCAAGAAGAAGAACAGGAACAAGAAAATGGGTATTCTCAAACACTTGAGCTTTTTCCTTTACGTAGTGATGGTAATCAAAGCATTAATGATAAAGAGACTGAGACATCAGCAGCAGCCATGAATGCCAACTTCACTACTCCTTTCCAGTTTTTCGAATTTCTTCCTTTGAAGAACTAATTAGACTTTGATCTGACCTTATTTATGAGCATTTTGCTATGAATGTATGTATGTAAAACGATGGGTTAGGTTGTGGAATTTTGTATTGTTGTTGGAAATTGGGAATTCTTTTTCTTTTTAATTAATTATTGTTGACAGTACATTTCATGGAATTGAAGCAATGGTCTATGTGGGGAAATAATGAAAGTAGGGTATTGCCCTAAAATGCACTTGGACCATGTTGATTAAATCAATGAAGAAACTACATTTAAGATTATTACACAGAGGTTTAATGTTGACAGGATTTGTCTTATTTAGGTAACTTATGAAATGTGCATGTGTGTTGTAACAGATTTTATTTCTCCAAGGAACTGATCTAAAATAGAATTTTGATCTTGAAATTACTAGACATTTGGGTTTAAGAATTTCTTTATGTTTCTTTCATTATTTCTTATGTTTTTGGAATATAACATGTAAACTATGTATTATATATATGCTACTTTTGGAAAAGAGTTGTTTTACGTATTCTTCAATTTCTTAAAGTCATGTTTGAAAGAAAAATAAAGAAATTATATAATCAGAGGAATTCAGGTTCAAATTTTATTTTGTGCATGGTGAGAGCCACCTCAAATTATGAATCCACTAATATCCGATTCTAAATTAATCGGTTACGTAAATTTAAAGAAATAGAACCGGATATTAAAAGATCATAAAATCTAACTTAGTTTCATATTAGTATCTTTGGGGATGTTGACTAAAAATTATCAACTAATTTCTTATTTTTATAATCATCCGACATTCAAAATTCAGTAGTCTGATTAATTTAGAATTTCACCATGCAGGTATACAATATTTGTGACTTACAAGTGTTTTATGTTAATCGTTATGTTCATACAGTCTTATGTTAATTTTGTCAAATTAATATTGGATAATTACTGGATAGTCTAGAATTAACCATATAAAGAAGGATAGTAATACACATCTATATCCTATTATCAAAATTTGTATTTTTCTTAGTTTTCTACGTGATATGGGTCTTATGTTAATCGGTATTTATCAGCATTTGCTCTGAAAAAAACTAGTAAAGAACTAAATATCCAAGGAAAGAAGTCAATGAATATGAAAATTAATTTAAATGGGCAATGTTCATATCATTGTTGGCATAAAATAATGTTATTCTTCATGTTGACTAATAATTTTAATTAGCTCAATGGCTAGTCTGGAGATTAGAGCTGTGATATGTCAAATTCGAGCTCCACGAGACTCCAGCATAAAAAAAAATACCAACTCATGCTATGTTATTAAATACTTAATAACAACCACCGAAAGTTGGCTAGATAGCAAACAATTAATCATAAGTTTATGTGGAAATTATTGTGGATGTAAAATCAGTTTGAAGGCAAATATGATGTTGAATTCTTGGAAAGAAGATTGATTTATGATGAGCAATCAGAGTTACACTCTTATGTTACCCCACACAAGGATTCTTATCATCAGACTAATATCATTTTGTTAGTAAATGCAAATTAACCTTTATATAAAAATATATAAAGATTGAGAGAGTGAAATCGACATTCAGATTAACCATTAAATTCATTAAATTTATTACGGAGAGAGAGAGAGAGAGAGAGGGGATATCTAATGAAAATCTCACGGTCGGTTAGTCGGCAATAAGCATTGTGATTCAACTCTTCTCTTTGGTATGTTAATATCAAATACTTATTTTGTATTTTCAGTCTCTCTCTCTCTCTCTCTATCTGGCAGCAGGTAGCAGCAGTTATGCAGAAGAGCAGCAGTGGAGAGCAGCAGGCAGCCACTGCTTCAGCTTTGAAATGAAAGTCTAGAGAGAGAGAGAGAGAGAGAGAGAGAGAGAATGGCATTCTCTCATTCATGCATGCTAAGCTTTTTCACTCTTACACCTTGGAATTAGGGCTTTATATGATTCCTCTTTTTCCTTCTTCGCAACACCCAAAAGTTAAGTCAATTTGCTAACGTAACACATTCTTTCCTACTCGCTCAAAAAGTCTTCTTTTCCTTCCTCTCTTTCTTTCCTTTTCTTTTCTTTTCTTTTAATTTTCATAATTATACAATTTCTGTTTATATTACTACTTTTCAAAGCATATCCACTCTAAATATTTCATATCACCTAATTATAAAAATATAATACATTTTATAATGATTTAAACGATTCTTATTTCATAAATTAACTTTTAAATTGAATTAAATTTAAATTCATTTTATTTAACATGATGTTAGAACTGTCAGTATTGCAATTATGCATGAATACAATTTAACTTTTTATTATACTTGAACTGAAAATTAAATTTTAGTAAAAAGCATAAACTGACAACCAATTCATAATTGAACTTCTTTTATCCAATTTTAAATTTAAAAAAATTTTATTAAGCAAAACGATATTGTTCTAAGAACTTTCGATTTTTTGGAATTTTAGTTATATATTTTAATAATTGAAACTTAACCGATATAACGACTCGTGCTCACTCATAAATATTGCATTAATTCAATTTTAGGTTATAACCAACCGTGCTCACCCCTAAATATTGCGATGCTGGCTTATCCATAAGTATTCAATTATATAAACATCACATTTCAAGTTTTCTGATAGTATTGAACCTGAACCCTAAACGTGGAAATATGTGTCGTACAATGTAATGTAACATTTTACTGCCATTTTCAACTAGTGAGCTAATTTTAGAGTTGAGTTATAAATAAGTAAATTTTATTCAACAATTCTACTTATATTATATATTAATCTTTTGTAAATAAAGGAATACAACCCAAGTGGCTAAATCAAATCGACTTGAAAATGTTAGGATTTTGTGTAATATTATATATAGAAAAAATAGTATGGCTTACATGATTTAGACCAAATGGGCCCAACTATTGAAAATCGACAGTGTTCCTATTTCTTTTCTATTGCAAGAAAATAATATATGCCTAATTAAGCAATTTGTACATATTTATTCATTTCCTCTCCGCCAGCTGTAATTCCAAATTTATCTGATTTACTGACTAATATTTATTAATGAAATTTTGTTGTGTATGCAACTATGCATGGAGTAATTAATATGATTTTTTTTTTGCAAGGAGAGAAAATTGTTAATTAATTAAATAAAATTAATGGCAATTCTTTTAGTTGAAAATTTTCCTTCAAGTGGTCCCCTATTTATGGTAGTATTATCACAATTAATACCAGCTGTCGTATTGCTATTTTCTCATAGTAATTTCAAGCCACTAATTTATCACCATGTCCAGTAAAAATTTATGTTTCATGGTTTATTTTTATGCCAAACATTAACTGTTTTTCTTTTTTATCTATTGATTTGCTTCCCATAAAAAAAAAAATAAAATAAAATCCCAAATTAACACTTAAAATATTTTTATAGACCATTTATCAAATCTATACCTATCCTCTTTCCAAAAAATTATTAAAGAAAGAAAATTAACAAAAAGTTTCAATTAATTAATATTCTCGCTCGTAATTCAAATCGATGTAAAAAATTGAGTTAATTTCGTATAATGGCCTGCATTTGATAAAAAGTTACTTTCTCAATTCTTTTATAATTGTTACTTTTGTTATTTTTACTAGAATTAAGAAATATTAATTAGTCTCAAATTTAGAAAAAAATTGAGTGATTCAATGCATATTGAGTGATTTAATATAAAAAAATGAATCTAATTGATTAATTTTTATTGAAAATAAAAATTAAGTTGGAAAGAGAAAATTAAATTGTATTGAAAATGTAAAAGTGATAAATAAATAAAATTTGAATTTTACTTAAAAGTGACAGATAATAAAGAACGGAGAGAGTAATCTATAAGAGATTATTATTAATGATAACGAGCTTTTGCTCGTCGATTATTTGAAATGCTTATTAAAGGGGTAATGAAACGTAATTAATGATAATGAGATTATTATTAATTTTAAAAATTGAAAAAAAACGTAATTGTAGGAAATACAAAAATGATTATTAATATTGTAAATAAGCAGAGAGATGTGACAGGTGATTAGGGTTTATTGTGGAATGAGGAATGTGAAAATTAATAGGGAGAGAGATAGAGATAGAGAGTTAAAGAGAGCAGTCTGCCATAAAAATTGACAACACCTAACACTATTAGACATATGGAGACAACCATGTGGACCAGTCCTTTCTTTCCCTCTTCTACTTCATACCCATCATGTGATTTCCCCCTTCTCTGTCTCTCTCTCTCTCTCTCTCTCCCTCTCTCTTCTTCTTATTAGTAATTGTTTATTCTTTTTGACTCTAATTTTCCTACTTTATCATGATCTCATCATCATGCCATTTCTCATTCCTTGTTGTCCCAATTGCCGATCTATTTACTTTATACAATATTTTTTACTTTTTAATTATTAAATATTATTTTAAATATTACTATTAGTTAATTTATGAGTCAAAAAAGATATCAAAAATAAGAAAGGATTATAATTTTTTTTTTAACAATAACTCATTAAATCCCAAATTGTTTAAAACAGTGGCGGAGCCAGGATCCGGGTCAGAGGGGTCCCGGTACATTAAAAATTTATTATAAAAAAATTAAAAATATATATAAAAAGACGGGAGAGAAAAAAAGAAGTGAAATTACCAAAATAACGTTATTTTGGCTATTATATTATAGTTTTTTTTGTTATTTACTCTTAATTTTAATTTTTTTATATCATATTTTTATTTTATGATAAAAATTTTAAAGGTAATTTATATATTTCAAAATATTGGGACACTTAAAATTTTAGAGGGAGCACTTAAAATAAGTTAGGGCGTTCCATTATAATTTATACATATAAAAATTCAAAAAAAAATTAAAATCGAGGGTGTGCCTGTGCACACCCTCATCAAAGTGTGGCTCCGCCACTGGTTTAAAACAAGATTCGCTATTTGAATTGCTTATAACAAATTAACAATCTTAAATAATATCGTATCAGCATGTAGACCGGTTTATGGATCGAATTTTTGTCAAACTTAGAATAGAGTTTTCGATAGATTTATGTGACTTTTTAAATATTTTTCGTGTCTCAATATGATTGTTCAAATCAATTAAAAATATGATGATAATGTTAACTTTTATATCAACATGTTATTCTCTTTATTGTAACACTTAAAGCATGCTCTCTATTTGGTTATTCTTTATTTATTTTTTAATAATGAATTGCTATGCCAAATCTTCATTTTCCAATTAATTTTAATTGTTTTTTATGAATCTAAAACATAATTTTGGGGAAAAAACCAACATACATATCATATATTTTGTAGGGGAGACCGTCATAAAAAAAGTAAATAATGCATAATTTCATCCAAATATAGTGGAGCACTAGAATATAATTTTAGGGGATCAAAATTCTAAATTTTAAACATTAGTGGGCCTAATTGCACATTTTTCTTTCTAAATGCCAGCAATAATAAAAATCATATGTATTTTTACTATAAATTTTTGGGAAATTAAAATTTTATTCGGTTAGTGAAGACAGATGTTCATTTAGCTTTTTTTTTTTAAATATTATTATTTGAAGGTGCACTTGCCAACAATTAATTAACAATTTGGAATAGGATTGTCCAGTTGGGCTATTTCTTTAAGCTAGATCCAAATATGATTGGGCTTTTGGCCCAATTACAGATCCATGTATAGGCAAAAACAAAGTTTTGAACAATAATTTATTTGGTTAGTTCAGTTTGGTTTTAATTAGTAAAATGTGAATTTCGATTAGTGGTTTAGTACGATCAATAACTAAAAAGCCAAAAAAAAAAAAAAATTTAAAACATTTTATTTTTTAATAAAAGTTTTTAAATTATTAATTGATTCAATTTCGATCAGAAAAACAAAAGAATTTTAGTTTTTAGTTCAATTCGATTAGTACTAAAATTGTTTACCAAAAATCAGATTTTGATTATTTTAGTTAGGTAATAATTGAAATCGAATTGTGTTTGCCCTATTCTATACGAAAGATAAATGCCTTATAAAGAAATTTTAGAATTTCAATTTGATTCTGTTAATTTGTTGAAATTTCTAAAATACCATGTATTTTACACAAAATCCAAAATCATAATGCATGTCTAATTTTCTATAATACTAATAATCCAAAAAAAAAAAAAACTCAAAAAGCAATAATAATAATAATAATAATAATAATAATAATAATAATAATAATAATAATAATAAAGGTGATAGTTTCCATAACTTACCTAAAGAATGGAAAGAAATATGAAAAATCAAGATCTTTCTCCTTCCTTTCATTGAGATAAATATATACTTCTTTCTTATAATTGCTACTATTCATGCCTTCACAAAATAAAAAAGAGAAAATAAAAATATTATTAATACACATTAAAAAATAAATGTAAAATTATAGATAATTAATTGGCACATAAATTATATAAAAAAAAGAGCGCAAGAATAAAAATGATATATTACATTACGTTTAGTTTTGTTTTGTTTTTGGAACGTAGAACTTTAAGTTCTATTATATATCTAATAATTTATTAGACATGAAATTCTATCAACTAAAAGAAAAATAATCATATTAATGAGAAATTATCACATACCAATGAGAGGCGGGTTGGATGAATTTGAGTTGGGTTATAAATAGGGCAAAAAGTATGAATTATAAATGGAATAGTTTCTAAACAGGTTGGACAAATTTGAGTTGATCCATGGATTTACTACATGTTGATCCACACAACTTATTTGACTAATGATGACAATCAAAATTTTCGGGCTGTTTTCTTGAATAAGTTACCTGAAAACACGAGAAAATTCGACGAATTTTCGATTAGGCAGACTCCGACGATCAAGTCAAAAAATTGACAGGAATGAGAAAGTATTGTGATATTGAGAAAAATTCCAGCGAGAGTCAGTATACGTTGTTCCCTCCTTTTATAGAGTTTACCATCCATATTGTAATAGGAACAAACTCTAAATAGCTGAGAACTCTTTTGAATCCTTGATTTGTGGTTAATTCCTGATTTCTAGGGATCTGATTGGGTAGATCCAGATAACTTCCGCTATAATGAGATTAGAATCTTCTGAGAATTTTGTAGATCTCTGCAAATAATAATAACTTTCCAAATATCATGTAGATTCCGAACCGTTAAGATAAACCGAGCTGTTGATGTGGAGAATATCTAGATGTGCTCGGTTAATGGACTCATGAATAGAGTGTCCGGTTACCATAAGTACGCCCCCAATTGTATAACATTTATGTCATTTGGGCGGTAAACCAAAATTCAAAAATAACTGACCAACGCGTAGCGCATTTAAAGGGATCATGATGGCAGGACAAGACGGTGCCTTGTTTGTAGCATCTTGGTGGCTGGAACAGTTACGAAAAGAAGTATAACGCTTCGATTCCCGTGCTGGATGCCATAATTACTAACATAGAGCGCCCCAACTTTCGTGCTGGAAGTTATGATAGTTGGTAGAACCACTCGTTATCGGTCAGATGTTTGTTTTCACTTAGTCTACACTCGTTACATATATATCTTCTTCTTTCCATTTTTCACTCTTACTTCCTTCTTTACTTTCCCATCTCTATTGCATTTTCTCTATTTCTTCATCTGCTTTGAGGTTTTCCCCCTTTAAGCATTTCTTATTTCTGCGATTCCAGATACTTCCTTCAAATCTCCTTCGCCATTCCAGGATTGTACCCTCTGTTTCCTCTTTTTCTTTTACAATGAGTGCTACAGAGAGTTCTAGTGAGAAAGTGGGGGTAGAGGAAGGGCTTCTTAACGATAGTCCTCAAGAATCTTCTAGCACCAGCCAACCAGAGCAGGGGGAAGGAAAGAACCCCGGAGAATTCCCCGAGTAGGTAATATTAGTTTAGCACTAAAAAATAGTGAAATGGTCGAGCTACACGATAGTTTAGGCATGCGCCACAATTATATGATTCACATCCCAGGAGCCAACATCCGAGCAAATGCTAAATTTTTCGATAAGAAAACCATAGTGGTTTATGAAGCAGATTTTAAAGCAGGGGTAAACTTCCTCTAACTAGATTTGAGGTTGATTTTCTAAACCACTACGACTTGAAGATTGGGCAAGTTCATCCCAATGCTTGGCGATCAATATCAGCGCTACAAATGTGGGTAATGCATATTACTTAATTTCCCTATGATATGTTGTGCATAGCAATGGCCAAAGTTACCAAAAGCCCTTGAGAAAATCCTTTTGACCCAACAAAATATACAAACAAATATACAAAAAAAATTAATTGAATAAAACATATCGACAAATATACACAACAAATAAAAAAATAAATGCAAAAAATAAATCAGAATATGCAATTGACCGCGAGAGGGAGAGCAGCGGCCGGGGAGCTTTCGGCAGCTGGGGGCGAGCAAGAGGGAGAAGTGCAGCCAAGGGAGGCAGTGCGCGAGGGAGGGAGGCAACACATGAGGTGGGGCGATCTGCAGCTCGAGGGGGCAGCGCACCAAATCTGTAGATCGAAAGGGAGAGAGAGAGAGAGAGAGAGAGAGAGGGGGGGGGGGGGGGGGGGGGGGGGGAGAAAAATGGGAGGGGGTTTAATTTATATATATGAGACTTTTAGCAACAGATAAAAATATCATTGTTATTTTTGGTGACGAATTTTTTTTCTGTCGCTAAAACCCTTTTTTTTTTTGCAACAAATAAGAATTTAGCGACGAAATTTCTATGTCTATCGCAAATTAATACTTTTAGTGACGGAAA
The DNA here is from genome assembly GCA_947683425.1 of Excoecaria cochinchinensis. Classification (NCBI taxonomy): domain Eukaryota; kingdom Viridiplantae; phylum Streptophyta; class Magnoliopsida; order Malpighiales; family Euphorbiaceae; genus Excoecaria; species Excoecaria cochinchinensis. Next base: position 12,192,151 of record CANTUQ010000050.1, read on the forward strand.
GCATATTCTATTGCTATTTTCCCAATTTAGCGACTGACTATACTTTTCGTTGCTAATTTTCGTAGAAAATATCTGCCGTGAATTTTTGGCATCACATTTAGCAACGATTTAAGTTATTTATAGCTAAAAATTCCATTCATATAAATTGACAGGAGAATTTGCCTCCATTTTTAGCGGTAGAGTTTTTTCCGTCGCTATTTATATACAGAGTTTTTTTTCAATCGCTATTTTTTTCCGTCGCTATTTAGCGATGAAAATGTGCTCATAAAACACATTTTCTTGTAGTGGATGCATTGCTAGATATCACTCATGATCTACTTAACGTTGATATGACATATTAAGTACAAATCTTGATAGCACTAATAATCTCAGTTAAAGTATCTAGGATTTCTAAACCTATTAGGATTAGGATTATAGCTGGATTAGTATTGTTTGGAATGTTCATGAATCAAAAAGTTTGAATTCATAAAGAATCCCTAGTAAAAGTAGGAATCCTAATCAAAGAAGGAATCCTAATACGGGTTGGACTTGGAGGCATTATTCTTGATACTAAAAAAATGCCTTATCACAATGGAAAGATGTTTCTTTGCAATGAATTTGGAGCTAATGTAGAAGCTCTTGTTCTTGCAAAAAACTTTTAGTTTATATGCTCATTTTAAACTTTGGGATTCAGTTCCTTACTGTATTTTTTTTTTCAATAATAGGATATTAAGTGATGATTCATTTTTTTTCTATAAGAATTACTCATGCTTATATTGGTAAGTCCTTGAAAAAATTTATTTCACATATTCAACCCTTAAAGCATGTAATATTTGATTAAAAAGAAAAGGAACACTTTAACATTTTGGCAATGACCTTTTAAAGAAGAACAAATATTTACGTTCCCTTCATAATAAAAAATAATTGAATTAAAGTAATGTAATTATACATGGTAATTGGATCAGACAGGTTCGGCTTTGGATCACTTAAAATCGTTCTTTTCGATTTTGAATTTTTTATGTCGTTATTTATTTATGTTTCATTTTGCATATATGATAAGATTGCGTGATCTGGAATTTAATCTGCACTTATTTAAGAAGGTATGCTGACTGTATTTGGTTATGTTTGAATAGGTGGCTTTCGAGTTACTGGAATTCCACATTCAACCTTTGAAGCATGAAAAAAGTGATTGCTTCATAATTGTGGATTACTCCCTCGGTTTATCTTTTTCATAATTTTTTTAATAATTAATAAAAAATATAATATGATAAGAGATGTTAAAGTGAAAAAAAATACAATTAATATTCTCTTAATTTTTTAAAAAGATAGTTAAATTGAAACACTTTAAAATTTTGACAATGACCATTTAAAGAAGAACAAATATTTATGTTCCTTCCATAATAAAAAAAATAATTGGCGACCAGTTGAATTAAAGTGACGTAATTATACATGGTAATTGAATTGGGCAGATTCGGTTTTGGATCACTTAAGATAAATTTTTTTCGATTTTGAATTTTTTGTGTCATCATTTTTCGAGTTACTTATTTTTTTGGATGAGTTTAGATAGAGTTTCAGGTCACAGTTAGGATTAAAATTCGGATCGAAATTGAAAACCGAACCATAAGCCGTAATAATAATAATAACAACCACAACAACAAAAAAATCAAATATGTGTAAACGAACTCATTGTGTATGTACACATATAATATATTATATATAAATTTTTACCAAACACTGATAATAATTTTTTTTTATCGGCAATTATTAATCAACTACCAGCTAGCACGAATTGTTAAACTAAATGAACTCTAAGTATGGAACGAGTGATTGCTTCATAATTGTGTATTATTCTTTTTGTTCGTTTTTTCTAGTAAATTTTCTTATTAAAAAGAAGTATGATAAGTGTTAGGACTGCCAAACGTTATATTTAACTCTACATTAGTATGATATTTTCCGCTTTAACCAAGTCCGCACGGATTTATTTTTGAGCTCTTCCCAAAATGACTTATACTAATAGAGTTAGGTGAACAACTTATATTTTTAATTTTCCAATGTGGGATTTTGGGTTGTAACCCCAACAATCTCCCCTCAAATTAAGGACCACACAGTTTATGTCATCCCCTCTAGCGATAATCCATTTGATTCTTCAAATCATCTTGTACCGCAGTTATTAACCAACGGGACGCACCGCCTGACTACCACAATATCAGGAAGTATTTCGACACAAGACACCAAACATGAATTTTCAATCGGGAGGTCATAACGGGAGCCTCCCACACAACGCAGTCCACTATTCCGAATCGTCTCCAAATCACGGCTCTGATATTACTTGTTAGAACTGCCAAATGTCATTTAACTCCACATTAGTATGATATTATTCGCTTTGCACCAAAATCGTACGGATTTATTTTTGGATTCCTCCCAAAAGCCCTCATATTAATAGAGTGGTGAATACCTTATATTTAAGGTATTTCTCTCTTAATTTTCTAATGTGTGACTTTGAGTTGTAACCCCAACAATAAGTGATGTTTAAATGACATTATATACAATTAATATTTTCTGAGTTTTTAAAAAGACAGTTAAAATAAAAACAATAAATTAATACTGACCATTTAAAGAAGAAGAGAAATAATACATTTCCTCTGTAACAAAAAGTAGTTGTTGACTAGTGGAATTAAGGTAAGTGAGAGAAATGTAAGAAAGAAAATTTTGTTTTGCGTTCATGAAGGGGTGGAATGGCTAGCCATACAAATATCAAAATTTGTATGGTTCCATCAAATTAACAATTTGTTGAAGAGAAAAATTTATTCTATCAAATTATCATTTTGGTAAATTTAAAATATTATTTAATGCATACTTTTCAACATTATCCATTCATATAATTTCAACAAAATATTTAATAATTTAATTAATATTTTCTTTTTTCTACCCATCTTATTATAATAGTCTAAATTAAGAGAGAACATTTTATTTATTCAATATAAATTTCCATAAAAATTAGCAAAATCAATTATCTTAATACTAGTGATTTGTGTAAGGAGTTACAAATTGGTGGAACAATATACTATTTACAAATTGCAGTTTATAATTAGATTGGAGAATAAAATAATTCATAAATATGAAGTGGATAAAAATTTTCGTACAAATAGGCCATGTTGACTGGATTTAGAACGTGTATTGCATTGAAAGCATAGTGAGATAATTGCTTTCTTTTCTCGTGAAGGAGAAGGTGGATGCCTGGATATGGATGGCTACAAAAAGGTCAAGATTGGTGGATAGAAAATATAGCAAAATGAGAGAAATTAAGAAATTGCTAGTAAATGTGATAATATGAATACTATTGTGCAGATGCAATGGCTGTTTGAATTATGGGAGAAATGCTCTTATGGAGCTTATGGATTCATTCCATATTCCTTTGCTTTTAAGGGGAGACCTGACTTGGTGAAAGGAAAGGAAGTGAAAGTTTCTATAGTTGGAAAAATAATAGGAATACTGATATGGATGGCTATAAAAGGGTCAAGATTGGTAGCTAGAAAATATAGCAAAATGAATGAAGAAATCAGTAGTAAATGTGATAATATGAATACTATTGTGCAGATGCAATGGCTGTTTGAATTATGGGAGAAATGCTCTTATGGAGCTTATGGATTCATTCCATATTCCTTTGCTTTTAAGGGGAGACCTGACTTGGTGAAAGGAAAGGAAGTGAAAGTTTCTATATTTGGAAAATCATTTATATTTTGATATAAAAATTACTCGTATTTATTCTAAGGAAAAACACATTTTTGGAAAACTTTTTTCTATATTAGATATATGTATTTTAAAAAGTTAACATTGAATATTTATATTTTTCAAATTATTCAGATTAGGTCTAATTTAAACGGAATTGACGAAATTAAAATGTACAGTTTGTTTATATCATCACATGAGTTCAACTTAAAATGATTGTGAAATGCACCAAATCATAAGAAATTTGAAAAAAATATACAATAATTCATAGATGTAAAAGCTATGAGGTTTTTTTTTTTCAATATCTTATACTTTAGTGGGTCTCACAGCAATTTTAAGGTGTTTTCGCACGAGATTAACAAAACATCTGCTTCAATTTTATCAATTCTATCTAAATTGAACCTAATATAAGTAATTTGAAAAGTATAGGGATGCAATATCAACTTTTCAAAGTTCAATGATCTAATGTAGAAAAATATTAAAGTTCGGAGACCTCAAAATGCATTTTTCCTTATATTAATAAGTCCTTTAAGAAAATATTTCATATTGAATCCCTAAATTCATTGATTTGGTGCTTACTAAATTGAATTATTGAACCAGACTAAAATATAAATTTAGTTCCACTTTCGTTTAGAAAATTTAATAATTTAAGTTATATCTATTCTTTATTTCAAATTTTAATGCGGAGTATTTTTCATCTCAAATAGCAGTGCGAGTGTAGTCTTTAGACAGACATATTGTTGTAAACATCTTTTTCCAATATGGAAGATTATGTTGAATACAATGAACTTAAATTTAACAAAGGAATAAAAGTTACCTCATAAGATAATAATTATTCAAGCCATTATATATTAATGGAGTAATATAATTTTTCATATATATAGAGAGAGGTAGGGAAAGGGGCTCGATTTTGAAACCTTTCAATATATTGAAATTAGTTTTAACACTGAAATCTCTCATTCAAAACAATTTATCATATATTAATTGGTTATTTAAATGGATTCAACTATATTATTTATGAGTATTAAATGAATTTAGAAGAGATATGGCTAGTGTAAAAATATTTTTAATCAAAATTAAGATATATTTAAGTACCTTTATTTTTTTCTTAGGTTTGATTAGAGTGATTGTACTTTGGTGAAATATAACCTCCTTGCTTACCAGGATGAAATGTCCATTTATGTCAATATTCACATGGATCTCACTCTTAATAACTCATAGTTTAATAAAGGTACTATTTTGCCCCTCAATATTTTCTTCACATCTACTTGGAAATTTAAGAAATTACTTATATTTAATTTAATTTTTTATATTCTATGATATAAACGTAATTTTAAAATAATGAAACTCTAATAACCCTAAACTCTAATTTTAAAATGAGTAATTATACTAAAATAAAAACGTTGAATATTATATGCTTTTTGTCTAATTGCAAAATTTTATAGAAAGTAATTAACTGGCTATTTTGTTATTAGTATTTATTAATTATAAAATTAGATAAAAGTAATTGTATAATATAATTGGTTATTTTGTTTTTAATATATATATTCACGATGTTTATTAAAAAAATTTGTTATGAAATATTTCCTTATTATTATTGATAGCGAAGCTAATTTAATTTAATATAGAATTCTATCAGAAGTTAATCGCAAATTAAAATTTTATGAGTCATATTCTATTTAGAATCTGATTCTTATTCCAACACTAATTCTCTAACCTATAAATAGCCTATAAATAGCATGAATTCAGGTATTTTGGGAGACGGAATTTTTTTCTTAATTACATTATACTTTTCATATTTTAGTCAAAATACTGATTTGACCGTCGGAATATTTATAAATTTCCAATAGATTCTTTATTCTTTTTTTATGGTAACAAATTACCGAAATTTCTTCAAGAATGTTATTATTGGTGCGGTGAGCGTGGATCGAACCTTCATCCAATTTCATTGATACTCGAAATGGAGCTTTAACTCCTCCACCTTGAATAACCAAAAAAAAAAAACAAAAACAAAAACAAAGAAAGAAAAAATAGAACAAGAAGGGTACCCACACTAACCATCCCCGCTAACTGTGAAACATCCATAAAGAAAGCCAGGGCAGCAGCCAGAACGCCAATTGATAATGTAAATGTTGATGTATACTAACACTTAATTCATGTGTGCACCATGCATATGTCTATATACCAGCATTATTATCTCCTTCCATCAGCATTCTACAAACATTAAAGATAAAATAGTATTTTCTTCTTTTTTTTTTTTTTATTTTGGTGATCACAAGTTTAGAAATTCTTGCAAGATTATAACTGTATTAATTTTTCTAAAGAAGACTTGACATGTCTAATTGTTTTTTTGGAGAATGAGACTTTGGCTCTTTATTTCATTTCATTTTCATTTTATTTTTTTAAAAAAAAAGGAAAAAACAAATGGAAATTTTGACATTCCAGGATAATTCATATTTTGGTATAAAAATTACTCACGTTTTTATTAATATATTCTTATAAAAATTATTCTGTATTGAATTAAATTCTTTGATTTGGAATGAAAATGGAATTTAGGTTTTGGCGTGAACAAGGAGTTGGATGAATGGCTATAAAAAGCTCTTAAGAATATTGGTAGGCAATCAAACATGGAAAAAGAAAACAGTGTAATAATGAAGAAATTGGTTGTAAGTGTGATAATTATAGGAATACTCTTATGGAGATGTACTGATGGTTGTTTGGATTATGAGAGAAATGCTCTTATGGAGCTTATAGATTCATTCCATCTTCCTCGGGATTACATGGTTGGCGAGGATTGCTGTCAATGGGAAACGGTGGTGTGTAACTCCTCAACAGGCCGAGTTACTGAACTCTTTATTTCTGGCTATTATATGGATCAATCAGAAAATTACTACTTCAATGCTTCTTTATTCCTTCCCTTTCACCAACTCAACATTCTAGAAATTGATTCCATTAATATTGTTGGATGTGTCCACGACCAATGTAAGTACTATACTCTTAAATAAAGTTATGGGAGTATATTTTACATATTTAAAGTATATACATACATGCTCATGTCAGATATTTTGATTAGTTGAAAGGCAAAATTGCCTTTAATACTTTTAAATATTATGAAAATTTATTGATTAAACTTACAAAACTATTTCAAATAGTTAATTTTGATGTATATCATGAAATTGTAATGCAGGTTTTAAAATATTATCGGAACTCAAAAAATTGGAGTCTCTTAATTTATGGGGGATCAATTTCAAAAATAGGAGCATTCATTCATCTATTGCCAGTATTTCATCTTTGAGATCCTTGGGCTTACAAGAAATTGGATTGGAAGGAACAGATGAAATCCAATGTGAGATTTAATTTCACTCAATTTATCACTCTTTTTCTTTATTCTATTTTTCTATTCAATTCTTTTTTTTTAAGGCATAGTTTTTTTATTTCTTTTTATTTGTGGACTCTCATTTTTATTGTATTTGTTTATTTTTTTAGAACAAAACTTAAGATTGAGTTGAGCTAATTAATTTTTGGTATCTCTTATAATTAAGGGCTATCAAAACTTGAGAAATTGGAGAGTCTTGATTTAAGTTTCAACAACTTCAACAATACAAAACTATTATTTCTATTTATTCAAGGTGAGTTAAACCTCTCTTATCATTTTCCTCATCATTTGAAATTAAATCTATATAAGCACTTTTCAAAAAATAGCAGATTTCAGGCTCTCAAAAATTAATTATTTTATATCTTAAAATTTCATATAAAGCAAAATTTAATTTCGAAATCATTTTGTGTTGTATAGAATTGATGGGCAGTGGAACAAGCTTGAAGAACTTGAGTTTGGCAGGGAATAAAATTGAATCATTCGGTGGTATAAATTTTGCTTATCTAAAAAATAATTGCAACAATAATGTGAATATATTTAATAATTATTTATATACAGGTGGATGTGCAGAATTTAAGAGTTTTGGCGATTTAGAGTTACTTGATTTGAGTGATAATTATCTAGATAACAACATCCTATCGTCTTTCAATCACTGTTTTTCTCTCAAATATCTCAACATAGACGGCAACAAATTACAAGGATCAATAAATCTGGAAGGTTAGATTATTCTTTGTATATTTAATTTCAACAGAAAATATAAAAAAAAATTCCATCACAATTTGTCAATCGAATAAAAGTGTTAAATTATAAAAACTAATGTTTTCTGTTGTTATTTCGTAGAATTGGATGCTTGGGGCAATTTAGAAGTGCTGAGTCTGACAGGAAATCAAATTAATAGTGTTATGGGCTCAAAAGGTACTATCATTTCTTTATCATTAGCACCCATTATAGCATCCTATAATAGTTAACATGTCAATTTTCTATTATATCCCTATTTATTTTTTTTATTAATTGCAATTTTAATTTTTCATCCTATGTTATTGTTTTAATAATACTTAATTATTAATTCTATTGACGGGTGTCGAAAGCAACAAAAATAACTCTTAATTAAGATTTTGTAAATAGCAATAAGCAAAGTCGAATCCACATGAATTGGTCGAGTTTTAATTTTTTAAATAACTAAAACAAACAATAAAAATAAAATGGGGATTTTGTAAATAAAGAATAAAAATACAAAATTGAAATAATAATAAATAAAATACAGAAAAATAAATAAAAAATAAAATAAAAGATAAAAAACTCTAGTCAAAAGCATTCGCGGCACGGGATCCAATTTTACTAATCATGGATGAAATGATAACTCTATAATCATGCAATGGATTGGTTATAGTTGTCGGCTTAGCGCTACTAACCAATTTTTCCGTATTAATACGCTAATCAAGTAAGACTGTAACTAACCCCTCACCAATAAACAATCCTCTCTTATCGATAAAATTTAATTTATTGACAATTTTATGAACTAGAAAGACCCAACCTAAGTTAACTAATTTCTTATCTAGATTGATTTAAACTAAATAATGTATTTACTTAATATAACGACCTTTGTCAGTGTTGTTATACTAATTACCACTTGTTATTAATTTTATCAAATAATTACGAATTCAACAATTTCAATTAGCTATATGCTATTTAATTAAATCAACAACAGGTCTTTATTATACAAATAATAAATAACAATCGAGATGAAGTTTTCCTAAATCACAGTAAACAATATGAACACCACATAAAATTAAAGAGATAAATAAAGTAAGAATACTATCACAGTAATTGGTTGAATCCTGACTTTGAATTGAACCTGTAATTAGAATAAAAGTTTAGCCAATCATAGCCAAAAACAAAAACAAAATAAAATTGAAAACTAAGCAAATTCCTATCACAAATATGAAACAACAGAGGCGGTGGAGGCTGCCAAAGTTACTTTTTACGTTCTTCCCTTATCCCTTTTAAAAGAAAACCTAAATTTAGGTAGGTAGTTTATTCCTATTCAAATTTGAAAAATAAATTAAAAATGTTAAATATAATTTTATTTTCCTAGAAATACTGTCTTTTATCTCCTAAATTATGGTCTAATTATTTCTAAAAATCAGATAAAATATAGCTGGTGGCTAGGATTTCGCAAAATAAATATGCTAATTTATCCAACTTATCCCGTTTTTCCTTTAACCTTGGGCAAGGCTAAGGGTTAAATCTGCATTTTTTTTCTCTTATTTACACCAAAATTGATCCAAATTTCTTCAACGATTCCAAATCAGTACAATTATCCACAAAATGCTATTTTCTTACCAATTAGGTCCTAAAATGGTCAAAATCACAAAACAGGTAAAAAGTCTCAAATTGACTAGAAATTAATACAGAAAAATAGGAGAATATCAAGTAAAAATATGTAAAATTAAATACTTAACATCTATATTTTGATTTTTTTTTGAGAAAATTCTTTTCAAATAGGCTTTGACTAGAGAATTTACATTCACTGCTGGATTTGGCAGGTGCTAATGTCAGCAGAAATTTAAGAGCTCTTTATCTTGACGACATCACTCGCAATAGAAGAAGTAATGTTGAGCTACATTCATTAGGAGCTTATCCACACCTCAAGACCATTTCTCTTACCTTCAATCAATTTGAAGGACCAATATTTGTTGAAGGCAGGTTTTAAAATATATTACTAAATACTTTTTCTTTACTGTCTTTTTCATTAATTTCATTCTATGCATAATAAATGTGCAAATAAATTAAACAATGCGAGTCTTATAATACTTTTGTGTATAACCATATTTAGAATTATTAATTAAATTTAAAATTGATTAATGAAACTTTGTCTGGCAGAGGGCAACTTGACAAATGTGGAAGAATTGTTCTTAGACTTTTCCTCTCTGGACAAAGTGTCCTTTCAAAGCCTTTTAGCACTTCCTTCTCTCAAGTATTTGTCTTTGCCGGATGTCAATGCTACCCAACCTGCTCAAGGTAAACAAATTTAAAAAATAATTAAATGCATAAAATTGTTAGAAATAAATAGATATAATTAGTTATTAATGAACTCAGAGGGATTTTACTCTTTACATGCATGCATGTATATACATCTTAGAATTTCGATTATATAATACCATTTAGCTAAGACACCAAATATATTATATATTAAACCATTTATTAGTTCAACCTTAATAAGAATGTTTTGGTCAATTATAGATTAGTCAATAAGTATCTTGATTAAGTTGATAATTGGTTTTCTTTCCCTCGTAGGATTATCAAATTTAACAGATTTGGAATATCTTGACATGTATTCATGCGCTGTAGAAAGTACTTTTTTAAGAGATATTGGAAAGATGGTATCTGTTAAGACTTTGAAATTGCATAATTCTAGACTTAACGGCACCATACACGACACTGAAGGTAACTTTCTTTTCGAATCATATGAACTAACTGTATAATTTATGGAAAATTATATAAACACTGCTAATATTTGATTGGTTTTTAATAAAATCTTATTCTTTTTTTTTTCTTTTACAGTTTTCAATCCCTTATCTGCATAATTTCTTTCAGTTGAACATTTTTGTTCAATTTTCTTCAATTTTTTATGATATGGAGTTTTTAAAAAAGATTATAACTAAATATTTTACAAATAAATAATTTTCAGGTTTGTGCAAATTGGGACATCTGGAAGAGCTAGATATAAGCTATAATGAACTTAGTGGGACTTTGCCTTGGTGCATTGCAAATTTAACGTCTCTTAAACATTTGGATCTTTCTTGGAATCACTTTAATGGAAGCATATCTCCACTCAGGAGTCTTACATCCTTACAAGAGTTGAGATTTTCAAACAATCAATTCCAAGTCCCAATCTCTCTAGAGCCATTTTTCAATCATTCAAAGCTCAAGTATTTGAATGCTGAAAATAATAGCCAAATATATGAGGATGAAGAGATAGATGTGCATAATTTGAGTCCAAAGTTTCAATTTGAGACTCTACTTCTGTCTAGTCCTGGGAAAGGGGGAGCATTTCCTAAATTCCTATACCATCAACATGATTTACAAAAAGTTAATCTTTCAAATATTAAGCTAAAAGGAGAGTTTCCATACTGGTTATTAGTGAATAACACAAAACTTTCAAGTCTTTCTTTAGCCAATACTTCTCTTTCAGGACCTTTCCAATTGCCAAATAATTCTTCCAAGTACTTACTAGAGTACTTGGACATCTCTGATAATAAATTCAATGGTACCATACCAACAAATATTGGGCAAGTTTTGCCAAATTTACAATTTTTAAACTTGTCAGAAAGTGGTCTCATGGGTAGCATTCCTTCATCACTTGCCAAAATGAGTGATTTATTTTCTCTAGACTTATCTAACAATCGGCTATCTGGTACAATATCTGAAGATTTGTACATTGCATGTTCCTCATTGTATCGAGTGATTCTTTCACACAATAATTTTCAAGGCCAAATGTTACCTAAACAAGCTAATTTGTACGTGTTAACGTATTTACTGTTAGATGGCAATCAATTCACAGGAAATATCCCAAATAGCTTGCTCAACTCTACTAATCTGTCAATTTTGGATGTTAACAATAACCATCTCTCTGGCAACATTCCTGGGTGGATAGTCAATATGTCGAATCTTCAAGTGTTGGATCTTTCAAACAATAGTTTCTTTGGAAGCCTTCCCTCTCACTTTTGCCCTTATGCTATCAGAGAAGTTTATTTGTCAAATAATCATCTGCAAGGATCATTGGATAATGCATTTTACAATTGCTCTAAACTGATGATATTCGATCTCAGCCATAACCATTTGACTGGGACTATTCCAAAATGCATTGGCAATTTGACAAATTTGAGTTATATCCTTTTGAGCTTCAACCAACTTCAAGGTGCATTGCCAAATGAACTGTGCAATTTAGGCCAATTAAGATTGGTTGTTCTTTGCAATAATAATCTATCCGGCAGTATTTTGTCTTGCTTAATATTTAGTAGCAAGTACATGCAATTGGAAGTTGTATACGATCCGGATCATCGTTCAGGTCCTGTGCCTCACATGCAGCAACCTTTGGAGTTCACAACAAAAGGTATAACCTATGAGTTTCGAGGAAGCATTCTCAAGTACATCTCAGGTATAGATTTCTCTTGCAACAAATTCACAGGTGAAATTCCAGTTGAAATTGGAAACCTTAGCAATATCAAGGCCTTAAACTTGTCACACAATAGCTTGACAGGGCCAATCCCACAATCATTTGCAAACTTGACGCAAATTGAGAGCTTAGATCTTTCTTACAATAACCTTAATGGGAAAATTCCTCCTCAACTCACTCAACTACACTTTGTATCGAATTTCAGTGTTGCACATAATAATTTATCTGGCAAAACACCTGAGATGGTCGAACAATTTGCAACCTTTGACAAGAGTAGCTATGAAGGAAACCCTTTGCTTTGTGGACTTCCAATGGAAAGTTGCCAAACAGAAGATTCTCATACAACTTCAGTTGAAGAAGAAGGTGGGTTTATTGACATGATTGATTTCTATGTGAGTTTTTTGATTTCATATGTGATAGTGTTGTTGAGTATAGCTGCAGTTTTGTACATAAATCCATATTGGAGGAGAGTATGGTTTTATTTTATAGAAGTGAGCCTTAGAAATTGCTACTATTTTATAGAAAATATTGTCATTGCATTGAGGAAACTTGCAGCTTCGTAGGTTTGTGTTTATTTGAAGTTATAGAGTGTGAGATTTGTGTACTTTGTTGTCTATGTAATGAGTTTAATGTTGTAACTTTGTCCCAATTCTACTGATTGGGCCTATGAATATATATATTTGTTTTTGCAGATGTAATTTTTGCATATCTTTTTGTTCAATTTTGTAAGTGATTTTACAGGGGCGTGATTCGGTGTTAAAAACAGAACTTGAAAAAAGAGATTTTCTTCTTTCTCTTCCACATTTTCTTACAACATTAATCAATCTTCAACAAGATTTGCATTTTTTGGCTGAAAGGCATCAACTATACTCTGTAATTTGGGCTGTTCATAATGTAGGGATGCAGATGAAGCTTCTAGATGTTCAAATACTATTTCATAGGATTGTTGTTATGTTCTATTTTTATTCCAGTTACCATTATTCTCTGATCACTTTCCAGGTAAGCTGCATGAGGCCACAGGTCATTAAAAGAAGCTATCATGCATGTTGTGGTGTCTTTGGTTTGATATTTCCCATGTGGATTATGAGGAACAACTGTTGTTCTTACGACATGAACATCAGTTTATTATTTCTTTAACAAGTTTAATAATAAGTTAACTAACTACCAACAGTAATTAGTAACTAACATTAAAAGATAAATAAATCATTCTTTATGGAAATTTTGAGTTATCCATCTAATAGGTAATCATCTAATAGGATATCTGCATAAATCATTATCTACAACTATATTTGGTTATGTTTGAATAGGTGGCCTTCGTGTGACTGGAAGGCTATCCACCCAGTGTTCCTTGTTGGAACCAATAAGTGGAGAGCTAACAGTAGAAAGATCTGCAGTTTCCATTAGCTCCATTGACCTCATTGATACAGACCACACAGGCATGCCAATTTTTTATATATTTATGAAGTAATATAATTTCTTATATATATTTATGGAAAAGAGCTCGAATTTGAAATCTTCGGAGTACATTGACATTGAAACCTATTTTAGTACTGAACATTTGAAACAATTTATTATATATTAATTGGTTATTTAAATGGATTCAACTATTATTCATGTTTATTATGTGATAATTAAACGTTTAGATTTTTTTTTTTTATATTAGCCCTTGTTTTTTGTATTTTATTTAAACTAAACTTCTAATTTGATAAGAATATAATTCTTTTTTTAATTTTATCTTACATTATAATAATGTTAAAAATTAACAAAATGTAATTAATTATCTTGCATGTGTGAGTCTTCTATATATATATATATATATATTAGTGACATTTTATCCAAGATTCAAAACCCACATATTTACTCAGAAAAAATGAGATGAAATATCATGATTTTTTTTTCTTTTAATTATAGGTTTTAAATTATTTTAAAATATTTAAAAATTAATATTTTATCTTTTTTACGAGTCTAATAGATGCTTTACATATGTGGCTCAAGTGAGTGGCCACCACCGTGGATCCAAAAACTCTTCTCATTGGATGGGCATGGGATTTCAAAAAATATAATATATTTTTATTCGGATAATAATACTTATCCAAATATTATTATCAATATTAAAAAAAAAAATCAATTTTTTAGACTATGACATTCTTCACTGTCTTCATAGCTCCAATAATTGACCACGTGGCATACAAAAACCGTCCTAATTGGACCCAATTCAAAAAATATCTTTTCTTTCCATGGTCTCTAAAATTTCACACATTTTTTTTTCAAAAAAAAATATTATTTAAGTGCGGATGCTAATCGCGCGCATATATATATATATATATATATATATATATATATATATATATATGCGCGCGCGTGCACGTACTAAACTTGAAGTATTGAATTAAAATTAAAAATTCAGTGGTATATATTGATTGACGTATTAAATAAGTACTTCTGCATATAGAGGTGAGTCCAATTTGTTTTAATTAAAAATCCAACCAAATTAATTCAATTAATTAAGTTCAATTTTTTGGTTAATTATTCTAATTTTGATTGATAAATATGAAAATTTCATTTATCGGTTCAATTAGATTAATAATTGAAATTTTTTAAAAAATAAAATTTTAAAATGGTGTAATTTTTACTAATAAAATTTTTAAAATTGTTAATAAATTCAATTTCAATATGTAATATAAATAAATTTTGATTTAATTAATACAAATTTAAATTTTTAATTATTTCAATTCAATTTAATTATAATAAAAAATGCACTATGCTCACTTTATCAGCCTATCAATATGTAGTTTTAGATTAAAAAACAAAAAATATTAATATTTTTGTATTAAAAATATATATGCCACTTAGGTATCAATTAAATGATATATTTTGGTGCGTATCCATGTTACATTACATTTTATAATTCAAAGTTGATAGGCATTTAATCTAAAAAAATTTAGTATATTTTTATTAACATTAAATTCATTTTTATTAGTTCAAAATTAACTATAAATGCATTTAATGCCATTAAAACAATATCATGGCTATTTTATTACCTTAATTATATACAAGCAGCCTGAATAGAACGCACGTGATCAATAGCTACCTGAATTGTTTAAGGCTTGTTAGCTCAGGTGATCATTTATGGCATTCCCTTCTACTTCTACACCACCATGGAAGTTTCCCTCTCCACCTTCTTCCATTCCTGGCTATTCTCTCTTCTTCTCCACCATTCAAAGCCCACAACTTTATAGAAAATCCCCTTTTATCACTTTTGCAATTTACTCCTCTTCCTCTGGTTCTTCTTCTGCTTCAACTTCCACCAAACTCTTGAAAAACATTAAGAAGCAGCTAAAAATTGCAGATATCTTTGATGGGTCTGCGATAGAGGAAAATGGTGAAATCCATTCAAAAAGCGATAATACAGTATGGGCATCCATTGCCAAGGAGAAGAACAAAAAGCACGATTTTCTGATAGAGAGTTTGTTCAAGTCTGAGAAGTTCAGGAGTATTCTGTTGCTTAATTTCATCACCATTGTTTATGGTATGTTTCTTCATTTTGTTGCATGATCACTTCTTTAATTCAGTGAAGAGAATTTTAAATTCCATGAAGGAAATGTTTACTTTTAGATATTATATTTAACAAATCATTTGTTTCGATTATGTGTTTGATCTAAAATTTTATCTTTCTTATTGAAATTAGTAATTAGTGTTTGAAATGTATAGAGATTGATGAAATGGTTCTAAGGATATATTTGGTTTGGGAATTCATTATTCAGCAAGTAACATAGCAGTAGTGAAAGCAGCAGAAGAAATTATGGACCCAGCAGCCTTCTCAGCCATGCGTTTTGTGATGTCTGCAATTCCATTTATACCATTTGTGTTCAGAGCAAGGGGTGATGTTCAGACTCGCAATGCCGGGATAGAATTGGGATTGTGGGTCAGTTTAGGCTACCTATTTGAGGCAATTGCCCTTCTTACCTCTGATGCTGGCCGTGCTTCTTTCATTTCTGTTTTTACAGTACGCTCTAATACCTCTTTTTCAATGACATAGTATTGTTTCCTTCTTGTTTCAAACAAAATCAGCTGATAATAGAAAAATGCTTAAAATTGATTGTATCAGGTGATTGCTGTGCCATTGCTTGATGGTATGTTAGGAGCAATAGTACCGGCTCGTACCTGGTTTGGAGTTCTCATGTCTGCCTTAGGAGTTGCTATGCTAGAATGCAGTGGTTCTCCTCCAAATGTGAGAAATAAGACAGCACTTTTTATTGCTACTCATGTCAATGTTGATTATTACAATTAGAGAGCAATGATCTTTTCCAGGCTGGTGATCTTTTGAACTTCTTGAGTGCTATTTTCTTTGGAATTCATATGCTCCGGACTGAACACTTTTCAAGAAGTACAAAGAATGAGAACTTGTTACCGCTTCTTGGCTATGAGGTATGATTATAAACCACCTTCCTCCATTCTTATTTATGCAGATTAATCAGTGCTTAATTTTACGAGGAGAGAGTTTGCAATCTGTCTTGACAGGTAATAATGCTTGGAAAAGGAAATAAGGGGTTATGAGAGTCCACTTGGTTTTCTTGGTAGATATTCTGATTCCGTCAATGAATTTTGGTTTAGTGATAGTGAAATTATTTATGTTCTTGGAGATGATATGTGATTATGACCTAAGATCCTAATATAACTCCTTTAAACAAACAAAAATGATGATCAATATCTTAGGAGAACTGATAAATGGAGTAAGGTATTGCTCTATAGTAAGGAATATTATTTTGATTTTGTTTTCTATTGAAATTGCATATGTATGTATGTATGTTATCCACATCAAGTGCATATATATTAAGCTTTTCAATCCATAAGAGTTGAAAGAATTTATAGTTTTGTTATAGGTATGTGTTGTTGCTGTGTTATCCATGATTTGGGTTATAATTGGGGGATGGTCTAATGGCCTGCAAGAGAATGACTTATCATGGACATGGGCAGTGATGTGGGATTGGATTGTTGAGTTTCCATGGATACCTGCTCTTTACACTGGCGCATTTTCAACTGGTTTGTGCCTCTGGGGAGAGGTAAATCTTCCTTAATTCTCATGAAACTTAATCTAGAATGTGGTATATCAAGTGTCAACTAGGAATTTTGCATATTTATCATTTACAGATTGCTGCTATGCGTGACGTATCAGCTACTGAAACTGCCATAATTTATGGGATGGAGCCACTATGGGGTGCTGGTTTTGCTTGGTTTCTACTTGGTGAAAGATGGGGAATGGCAGGATGGATCGGGGCTGCTCTCGTGCTTGGTAAGTGTCTGACTCTTGTATTTTAGTTCATTAGTAATGCAACGGGTTTAAAAAACAGAAGTTAGCACATAAGTCTTAAAGATGACCAACCAGCTTTTCTTACTGCAGGTGGAAGTTTATTGGTGCAGATATTTGGAACTTCAGTGCCCAATAAATCAGTAAATGGTGAAGGCAAGAAACAGAAATATGATCTTATTTTGGTTCCAGAAAAGCAAAAGCTGCAGAGAAGCCTCTCAGCTTCACCTGTGGTGGTCAGATCCAGGAAAGATGTATTTCATATGCTGAAATGATGCATTTATAGACAAGAAAGGCATGTTTCACTTGGGTTATTATTACGTGATAAAGAAGAAAGATACATGAGACTCGGACGGTGACGTTATTGAAAGAGAAAATAGACAAGAAAACTTTAGACTTGAGAGCTTACCCTGATAGAGACAATGGCTTGTAACATCTTACTGTTACAAGTGAATCTTTAATGACGGTAATGCTCATATAAGAGTGGTGGATTGGATCCGAACTGAAAAGAGTCCGAATTACAAAGTTCGGTTATTAGTGTCAATATCCACACATTAACATTCTTCGATTGTATATATCAAAATTATAGAACTAAGAACAAATGTGTTATATATTTTCATGATTGTAACATCCACAAGATTGTCATTCCCTGTTTGTAAGATTAAAAATTATATTATTTATAAACAAATAATACCGTATGAAGATTGTGGTGATTCTCTCATGAATGAAAATTGTATGTTAAACCATAAATCCTGGTTTATCTCCAAGACTTTTAAGTCCAATGTCTAATCTAAACACCTAGTTAAGAAAAAAATATTCATAGAACTTGAAGCACTCGAGAAGACTTCATCTAAATACAAAGAAATATTATTTTCTATGTTCTTTGTTCTTCTAAACTCTGTAATTTTAATGACACAAAGTTAAACAACTTTAAAAGCTACAAAGAGCATGGGCTGCAGCAAAAATATACTAACAATTCTGAGAGGTGAAAACATTTAACTGGAAGCAATTCTGGGAAATGTAAAAATTGAAGTAGAAAATTTCAGCTGCTCAAAAGACAAGTTTATAAGATTGGATAAGTAATAAGATGAAATTCAACTACAATTCCAACCATACAACTATAAATACAACATGAAAAAACAGAATCACAAAATAAGCAAGGATCAAATATAATCTCTTGGCATGTCGACTCTGACATAAGATTTATGGTCTGAAAATGCTACAATAGTTTAGTTCAAACATTGGCCTTGCCCCATAGTCATCCCATTACCAAAGACAATCCACTTATTCAATGCTCTAAAAATACAGTCTGTGATGAGAACTTGAATCACTTCTTCTTAGCAACGAACAGGCCCCATCGCTGCTCGCCTGAGGAGCTTCTGATCAACTTCGCCTTCCATCCACCAACTATATCATTATAGTCTTCCTGTAGATTCATAATAAACTGAGTTCAAAGAATTGAAGACAAACCAACCAGATAAGATTACAAGACAAACT
Source organism: Excoecaria cochinchinensis (assembly GCA_947683425.1). Classification (NCBI taxonomy): domain Eukaryota; kingdom Viridiplantae; phylum Streptophyta; class Magnoliopsida; order Malpighiales; family Euphorbiaceae; genus Excoecaria; species Excoecaria cochinchinensis. Next base: position 12,211,219 of record CANTUQ010000050.1, read on the forward strand.
GTGTTAAACGCACTTCAGAAAAGTCATGGACGAATTCATCCTTCTCCTTCTCCACAGCATTTAATTCCCTTAGCAGAACTTGATTGAACTGCAGCACAAGAAGCCGTTTTAAACTACAAAGCTAACAAGGTTACTGTTTTGAAATAGTTTAACAATAATGGGATTGTGCCAAACCTGTTCGGTTCTGTCCTCTGCAATGACTTCATCAAAACCAGCATTCTTAAGCATCTGCTTATCATTTAGAAGATTTGAATTTTAGGACGTGCATACTAAACAGCAATAAAGAACATAGCAAGCAGTTATAAGTTCTTCAAATGAAAACACACCTGGCCGTATGCTTTCACATCATGAAGATCGTAGCCTCTCTGCTTAATGTACTCAGCAAATTCTGGGGATGGAGTTCCGGCACTCTTGCAGTAATCGCTGATGAGGACTTTACCTCCAGGCTTTAACCACTTGTAGAATGATCTAAATAATGCAGGTTTGTCCTGAAATATATCAGAAGAAGAATAAGTTCACACGCTAAACTGCAAAGCAAAGCAATTTAAAGATCTGAATATCAGTCCTACAGAATAAAATACTACAGCAAGTTAATGCAAGCAACAGCTAATTGTAACAAAACATTTCTATTGCACGGAATACGAAATGAGTATTTGTGTCTCTAATCTTAAACATATGGCAGCTTAATCCACTTGACCCACAGATAGCATTTAAGAACTTGCAAAAGAAAAATACAGATGTGCTTCATATGTACATCAGAAGAGTGTATACTTGAATGTGTAGAATGGTGTCACGACTATAGATAACATCAAATGTATTATCAGGATAGGTCTTCTTTGTGCAATCAGCAACTTCAAACTCAGTGGAACATTTGAGTCCAATTGCACGTTCAAGAGCAAAAGAAATCATATTGACGGAGAGATCAATGCCAACAACTTCCACATCAAAGTTCTCAGCCATGTAAAAGTCACCTCCTCCAATTCCACACCCAACATCCAGGACCTTCTGACCAGGTTTCAGATCCAACATTGCAACAAATTCTTTTGTTGTTTCTGCACATAGGCAAAGCCAAAGATAAGAGTCAAAACAATACAAGTAGAAACAAGGATCACATCCCTTGAACAACTTCACACATTCATAATTCAAGTGGACAGCTCTTGGAAAGAAAAGGCACGTCTGTAAGCAGTAAAGGTATAGTTGCCAAAATATAAATCATACAAATATACACGATAGAGATAATACAGTAATGCCTCGACTTGTAAATATCAAAACCAGTATGGTTCTGATGTTAAAGGGCATGAAGCGTTAACCCAAATGGAAAAGGGCAACTGATTTTTGCCAATCATGACAAATTAGAATTGGAAATATGGCATACCTAATCCTCCAGTGCTTACAAAACCTTGTCCAAATACACGCTCATATCGCAGGATGCCGTTAGTCTTATACTGAACATTATCCAAGAACTGCTGGAAACCCTTATCATCTTGTGAAGAACTGACTTTCTGCCATAACCAACAAATCTGTACCAGGCACCCATATACTGCATTGTCAGTAAGCCAATTCACCCAGGACTCGATAAATAAAATCAAATAGGCTCATGTATATTGCCTGATTTTGATTCTTCTTGTTTCTCACATAAGCTCCAATGCACTTGCAGCCAACAAGAGAGAGTTCAAAAGAATTCCCAGAACCATTCCGAGTATGGCACTCTTTAAAGATCTGCAAACAATATAAATCAGTAACATATAATTGACAGAAAGTATATCTAAGCATATGCTTTGTGTGTCGTAGTTCCATTACATGGTGTCTAAGGAGGTCTTATTCTTAATAGTATAACAATTAAAGAAATCTTTTCTATCCGTAATAGTTTCTCTTCAACTGAGCTAGATATAAGTTTGAAATTGGTCATTAATTTAATACAGTCTTTCTACATGATTGACTGCTATATGCTAGCCCAGTGATGTGATAATCCTGGCAATAAATTGCAGCCATCACACAAGATTATCAAAAATCACATAATTTATCACTCATGCCATCAAAATGGGTAGCCTACTCCCTTGTACTGGGGATGTATGCAATCAACAAAAACTTTGGGACAACAAGCAAACCTTAGTGTAAAATCTGGGCTCCCGGTAGTGAGTTGGATTGTACTTTCGCTTACTATCTCCAGATTGATGGAAACAAGACTCTCTGAAGAAAATATACCCACCAGGTTTCAACCATTTGACCATCCTTTCAGCTAGATTCCCTACCTGTAACCATGGTTGAAAACCTTGTAACATGCACAAAAAAATAACAATAAACAAATCCCTAATTCAGAATCTTTGATAGTGATGCATCACAAACTGCAACATCCAGAATTTTCTCCTGATTACTATACTCAAATATCTACTGAGATTGTCATAGCCTGCATTATTTTGTTTTTCCACAAAATGTTTAACAGAGTACAAAATGGAATGAAATGGTATAGATCAGGAAAAAAAATAAAAATATTGCATAGCAAGCAGTAAGCTCTCAGATATATGAATCAAAAAAAAAAAGTCACGACCAGACTAAATTCATTGAACATATAATAGATTTGAATTAAAATAACAACACATAAGCGGCAAAATAAAAAATAAAAAAATAAAAAAATAACACTGCAGGCTTAAAATATTCCATGTGCAATTATATAATCAATTGACGATGAAATTTCACCTCTTTATCTGAGAGATACATAAGAAGCCAATTAGAGAAAATTAAATCCACGGATTCCTCTTCAAAGCTCAAGTCTGGAGATGTCACATCAGCACACATAAACTTGACATTCTTGTGGTGACCATTGATGCTTTCATTCTGCAATATCAAAACATGAAAAAGAAGTTCGATAGACCAAATTCAGAATATTCAGCTTAGCATTCTAGAAAATTTAAAGATTACCTTCTTGATCACACTGTCAATGAAGTCAACAGCAACAAGCTGACCGGCCTTCTTTGCTAATTCTCCAGTGAAACGACCAATGCCAGCTCCAAATTCCAAAACTGATTTCCCTTCATATGATGGCAAAAGAGACAGAACCTATACAGAGTTACAAAAACTTGTAAAAACCAATTTCTCCCCTAGTTTAATATCTTCTTCATAACAACTGTTGAAATGACAATATTATATGCAAAATTCTACCTCAGGACGTTCTTCTTTGTCAAGATCAGATGCTTTAGAATCAAGCATCATTGCCTCCACCGTTAAATCTGCAGAGTGTTCCATCCAGTAATTCTTCTGAATTTCACGTTCTTCAACTGAGAAATAACAAACAAGTTAACATTTTTAGGCGAAAACATTGAAATTGATCCAACCCCAGATCCGAATTCCATTTGTTTATCATTTTTAAGTGAAATCCAGATTAAAAAAATATATATGCATTTTTACCCTGTGGAGCCATTGTTGGAAACGAAAGAGATCGAATTGGGAGGTAGAAGAAGAAACTGAAAGTGAAGGAAAAGGAAGAAAGAAGGTAAAGGGATTTAAGAACCCTCAACGGCAATGCGAGACCTAGAAAAGCTCCTGGATCTGCGGTTATGGACTTTGCCTTTCTGCTGCATCAGCAAATCAGTAATGCAACAGCCACCAGGATGACGCTTCCTCTGGGTTGTTGGGTTTCAGACTTCGATATGTGTGGGTTTTTATAGAGTTATTGATATGGAGAGATGGCTTCACCGCTCTCCAAATGTTAATTTTTGGAAACTCTTATTATTATTATTATTATTATTATTATTATTATTATTATTATTATTAATTAAAAAAAATATTGTATAGTATAGTTCATAATAATCCACATATCATATTAAAAAAAAATTTAAAAAAAACTTATTTAAATCAAATAAATTAGTGAACTAAAATCTAAATAATTGTTTTGATATTCAACACTCGATTAAAAATATACTAAATTTTAAATCTAATATATTTCAAGCTTATTCTATATTCAAATTTTGTGCCGATCTATCTTGCCAATCAAACTCCTCTAATTATTTTACCACAAATATTTATCTTTTTAATACAATAAAACTTATATATTCAAGTTTTAAGAATCATTTGAGTGCTTATATACTTACTTACATGTATACATTCATGTATTTTTATATATTCATTAATGTCAATTAAATGAATATTATTTTATAAAAAAATGAATGAATGGAGTTTTAGATCTGAAATTTCTCGATATAATAGAACAAATTTTAACGCTAAAATGTCAAATAAAAATATTTGTCTGAAGATAGTAAAGTATTTAAATGATACAAAACTTGAATAGAGTATATTAGAATTAAAAAATTATTAGAAATATCAATTTTATTTAATGATATATTTTTAGGTAAAAAATGATGAAATTTGAACTATGATCATTATTTTATTAAGTTTTAAAGTATACATAATTTTCATAAATATCAATTACTATAGAAGCATAGATGCATGCAATGGTGAAAATAAATTTTTATTTTAAATTTTATTTGTTTACTTATCTTTAGGAAAAAGAAAGAACTTTGGAAAAAGGAAAGATCGGAGAGAGTGTGGGAAGGATCGGGGTTGGTGGGATGGTATCACGTGATCCTATAAAATGTTGCCACGTGTAAAAAAGTATCTGGACCTTCACCTCCACCAATTATTTTCCTCCATTTTTCTACAGTGTTTTAGACCATACAAAGATTCCTGACATTGCTAATACGATATTTTGCGTTTTGTTATAAAAAAAAAATTAAAATAATACGATTTTTTGTCTGCTAACTTCACAAAACGACACCTTTTTGAAGTTTGTACTATTGTCGTTTTAGTAGTCACAAGTGGTGAGTGCTGAGTCATCTTTTCGTTGGCCTTGAAAACGACCTCCTGACATTGCTCACATGGCACGTGGTTTATATATTATCATACACTTGGGATGATTAATTAATAGTATTGTTTTTGCAAAATTACATCCATTTTTAATAGAAAATATAGTACACATTGTTATATATACATATATTACAAAGAAGGGACATATGATTCAATTGAAATTGCCATAACATGGAATTATATTCGAAATTTCCTGTGCACTTAATTGAATGATAAATAAATCAGATTTAATTGAATTTCAGTGGTTAAATATTTTTAAATTTTATCGTGAATTAATGATCTTATTTTTAATTATAGCATTATAAAATCTTGTTTTATTTTATTTTGACATATATAAAATTTGGTCCCCAACTATAGTAGTATGACACGTGATTATGCAATTAATGTCTTAAATAAAATATGTTGCCTTCCTTTCTAAATTAAATTTTAATGCTAAGTCTGCTATATAAAATTTTACGTACTTACCTTTTACCACTTGACATACTTTTTATATTATTACTGTAAAATCTCAAAAAAAATTTTCATCACATCAGTATTAACCATCTGAAATTTACCGACCAGAATAATTTAGATTCGTACCTTACTTTTCTATAAGTATTTAAAAATGCTCAATTTTTAGAATAAAAGCTTGAAACTTTTGATTAAGGGAGAAATGAACTGCCATTTCATCCCATCTATTGAGAATAAAATAAACGAGTATTTTTTTACCCATATCTTAAATGCTAATGCTATTCATATTTCTAACTTAATAGTTTTTTTTTTTTTTTTTCTTTTGAATTTCCTAACGATTATAAGCTAGTCCAATTCTGTCATGAAGCAGCTAGCTATAAAGACAAAGGGGAGAATTATCTAAAGAATGAAAACCCATTAAAACCAGAAGCTAAATGAGTGAGAATATCAGCTGCAACATTAGGTTTTATATAAATTCAAGTGTATTTAAGAGATCAGCATAAGAAGAAGAGGAAGAAGAAGTGATTTTTTGTATGTAATTGGCAGAAAGAGAAAAGGAAAGAGAAGGGATATCGGCAAATCTTACCTCTACCAGCCATTGGAGATGGAAGAATCAGATTTTTGGTATTTATTGAAAATAATAATAATAATAATAATAATAATAATAATAATAATAATAATAAAAAAAGAAACCTATGAACCACAATACTGGTATATAGAGAAGAAGATACAATTGTGTAGTGTGGTTGCATTGCATTGATTATGAGCCTTTTTATAGAGAGGGATGGTTTTTTTTCTTTTAATTTCTTTTATATATATTTATTTTTCTTTTTATATTATTAGAATGTTGTGTAGTGACCACAAAATGTACAATTAATCATTGATATTTAGTTAGGCAGCTTAATGTTATATATAATGCTGTCATCCAAGAAATTAATGGGTTTGCTAATTAAACTTCAACAACTAATTATTTTTTGACAGACTACAAAAATCACAATAAGAATATTTCATATTTATAACTAGCGGATTTTGAATAATTATTAGTATCATTAATTGATATTTTGAGAGCAAGCCAAAGTTCAAGTTTCTTAATTACTTATCAACCTCTGCAAATAATTTTATTAAATGGTCATTTTAGGAATTATGATATTAAAGAGTGTAAATCAATTGATATTCGAAATTTATTTGTTCGATTAATTAGAAGAAAGACAAAATGTATTTTCTTTTAAATATTTAAAGAACTCGAATTTAAAATTTGGAAAAAGGTATTATTTTAACTCATAGGATTTTTAAATTTTGTCATTCTAAGTTTATTGATGGTCAATTTCTTAGGCCATTAGTGGTCCTTTTGTTTTTTTTCTTTTAATTATTTTTTATACAAATATGGTTTGAAACTTATTTTTATACCAACTATATATATAAATATTTTGAAATGTCCTTTGTTGTGATGTGATATTGGTTTTAGATTTTTCTTGAATCCTCTAATTTTGATTTAATTATTATTTCTTTGGAGGGGATTTGTTAGTTCTTATTTGTAAAAATATTACTTAAAATAAAAAAGTTTTTTTTATTAATTAATAATTCGAATCCATGGCCTCCTTCAGAAACCAAAGAGAGTGTTTGATAGTTAAACATAATTGTCACTATGTAATTATCATTATTGAATTAAATATTTTTTCCTTTTGCGTTTTTTAATTTTTATCACATTAATATTTACTTTTTTTTTATTTCTCAAAGTCTTTTTAATTTATGAAAAGGAAAATGTAGAATTTTTGTCGAATAAATATATTAATTACCTTCAAAATTTTTATACCAATTGAACAAAAGGATTTATATTATTTGAGCTATAAAGTATTCATTTTTGGCAAGTGCAATGCGTCGAAGGCTTAACTTGGGGGAGTTTTTATGGGGTCAAGGGAAGTTTGGAATCACAATTGGAGGATCCTTTGCCTGCTTATCATGGGCAGGGCAGATAACGTGCCTTAGGGAGCGCCTGAATCGAGATTGGTCTGTTCAGATTATGCATGTTTATCGTGAACCTAATTGGGTGGCAGACTTCCTTGCTAATCAGGCTTATAATCAAGACGATGAGTTTTAGTGGCACTCTTTGCCTCCTGATGGTTTGAGCAAGATTCGTAAAACCGATCGGATAATATAATTGATCACGCTGAATTACTGTTTACCGTTAAATGAATATAAATTAAAAAGATTAAAAAAAAATTAGAAGACGATATTAGAAAAGGTGAACAGTTGTTAATTTCTTTATATTAATGGAAAAAAAACACAAGGCTTTTGGTGGAGTTGAAGGAGAGCAAAAATCTGAGAAGCGGAAAACTTGGTCATGTGACTGATGGCCCCTCACTCCTTAATAATTTTCTGTCAGCCACTCGGTACAATTATTCTTTTTCTTTTTAATTTAATTTAATGGTTCATCAAAAATTAATTTACTAAATCCTTCAACCGGATTTCAAACTGGTTTTTGACACTGTATTTAATCTTTCTTATACCAAATAAAGTCTACCCCTCAATTATAAATGTCTAACTACTTTATTTTCTTTTTATTATTATCATTTTTAGAAAAAAGAAAAAAAAGAAATTGAAAGTTTGAATTCGATATTTTTAAATACATTGAAATTAGACGACTCACTCACACCAACCTTTTGAATTTAAATTTTATAAGTATTTAATATCGTCAAACTAATAGTGAAAATGGAAAGTAACCCCTTCACATATAAGATCATATCACATCTGTTTTTCTTTTAATAAAAAAATTTTGTGTTCTAATTAAATTCATACTCGTTGCGTTCTTTTATATTTATTATTTTTATTAAAATTATAAAGTATTAATTAGATTTTAATTTATAATAAAATTGGATAATGTAACGCATAAATTTAAATTAAATTTATTAATTTTTATTAAAAAAATAAAATAAATTGCACTTAAAATTAAAAAATAATAAATAAATAAAATTTAAATTTTATTTAAAATAATAAATAAAAAGGAATGGATAAAGCAGAAAGAAGCATTTGAAGAACGTGAATTACGTAATAGTAAGTTTCAATAAGAAGAAAAGATAGGAAATAAATGCATTAGTTGGCCACAAAAGCTTATCTATATTTATTGGATTGGTCCTCTTCGTTAGGGGTGAGCAAAAAAACCGATGGACTTGGTTAACCGAAAAAAAATCCGAAACCGAACCGATGGACTGGTTAACCGATTGTAATGGACTGGTTAATGGTTAGTGTTTTGAAAAAATCGATATTAATGTACTGGTTAATGGTTTTTGACTCATGTGACTGGTTAACCGAACCGAAACCGAATTTTTAGTTAAATTATTAATTTTTTAATAATTTATAACAATTTATATAACAATTTATAACAATTTATAGCAATTGGCTTTAAATGTAAAATGCTGCCTTAGCATTACAATAATTTAATTTTAATATGGATTTTTGTTAAATATTTTATGAGCTTTTTATCCTAAAGCTTAATTTTTGGATATCTTATGAGTATTTTAATTTAAACTATAGTAAATATTTCAACCTTTTTTTTGTACTTTTAATAATTTGAATTGGCAATATATTATAAAATTCTAATTTGAAATTTCATCATTGTTTGAAACGACTTAAAGTAACAATATATTAATTAATTTATGAAATATTTGTGAGGCGTGCGGGCCGGGCTGTGTTAGGCTTGACATTTCTATATTGTTTGGGCCGAATTTATATAAGAAATAATATATTTTTTGTGGGCATGGGCTGGACTTGAGTTTTACTATTTGAAAAATAAGCCCAATTCAACTTGGCCCAAGCCAAAAATGCATACGTCTAGTTGTAATGGATAAATGCATTTATTCCTAGAGCTAGAGGTAAGGATGACCGCTGTCTGAATTTGTTGTCAATGGTTCACTGTTTCAAATTGTAACCGAAACTGCAAAAAGAAAATTCCACCAAACCGTCTATTCTAGTTTCAATAAAGGTGGTGAATTTGGCCCAACCTAAAATTCTATCCTAAATTTGTCCAAAAAAATTACCTAAATTTAATGCAACTGAGAAGCATGCTCATTTAGGCCAATTTAAAATGACCCATTAAATTTTGATCTAAATAGGTATGTTCCATGTAACCCATAGGCATTGCACCAAATGGGTCGATATGTAAAATTAATACCAACTATAATTTTTTCATACTAAATATATCCAATCCGATCCCAATTCATCTAGGTCCAAAATTGACCTGACCCAAATTCGGCCTAGCCCATCTCAGTCCGGCCCAAAATTGGCCCATCCAGACCTGAACTCAGGCTAGCTTGAATTAGACTTGAATTTTATTTGTGCAGGCTTGTACATAAAAAACTTTAAATTCCGGTTAGACCCAGCCCGAACCCGACCCATCTCGTTTCGGCTGAAACTCGATTAAGCATGGCTTGAACCCATTCCGGCCTGAAGTAGGTCTGAAATTTATTTATGTAGTTTTGTGTAGAAAAAATATTCAAATTTCGTTTAAACTCGGCCCGAATCCAACTCATAGGCTCTGCCTAAACTCAGCCCATTCCAACATGAATTTGTCCAAGTATAAAGTAGGTTTAGATTTTATTTATATAGAATTGTGCAAAAAAAAATTTCAAATTTTGTTTAGGCTCGACCAAAATCCAACACATCCCAACCCGGCCTAAATCTGATCCATCCCGATCCGGTTTGAGCTCGACTCGTACCAAATCCAACCTATCCTAATTCGAAATATGCCTTAATTTTATTTATATAGTCTTGTGTCGAAAAAAATTTCAAACTTCAATTATGCCCGATTCGAATCCGATCTATTTCGATATGGCCTGAAATAGGCATGAATTTTATTTATGTAGGATTGCGAATAAAAAAAATTTCAAATTTTGTTTAGGCTCAGTGCAAATCTGATCCATGCCCAACCTTGCTCAAACCGACCCATCCAGATCCAGCCCAAATTCGGCCCCTTTCGATCCGAATTTGGACCAGTTCGAAGTAGGTCTTGATTTCATTTATGCAAAATTGTGCAGAAAAAATTTCAAATTTCATTTATACTCGGCTCAAATCAAACCCATCTCGACTCTGCTCGAACAGATCCATCTAGGTCCGACCCGAACTCGGCCCATTTCAATTCGAATTTGGCTCAGCTTGAAGTAGGTCTGAATTATATTTACGTAAAATTGTGCAAAAAATAAAAAATAAAAAAATTTCATTTAGTTTCGACCCAAATTCGATCCATCCCAGCCCGATTAGAACAGGAACCATCACAGTTGACCCGAACTCAGCTCATTCCGACCAGAATTTGAACCAGCTCAAAATAGATCTGAATTTTATTTATGCAGAATTGTGCATAAAAAATTTTCAAATTTCGTTTAGTACAGGACTGAATCCAACCCTTTGTAATTCGGCCTGAACTAAACCCATCTCATTTAGTATATTGTAATCGTATCAAAATTGAATTTTTATTAAAAAAAATGAGTTAAAAAGGTTAACTCACAATTTCGCTCATCTGGCCTACTATATGACATATTGGATCATTTTACGTCTATTTGGGTTATCATGCAATTTATCTCGCTCAACAAACAACCAATCTAGGCCAACATGTAGCAAATTCATGGGTTGATCCAAATCCTCTCAACTCATTTGAATATTGATTTTTTTATGATCCATAAATAATGTTTCATTTATAACGCGTTTATTTATGAACCGACTCAAATCCACCGAATCCGATCTATTTGCCACATATTCATAGACTTAATCTAAATTGGAATTTTCCATTTTCCATTAAAAAGTAGACTTGACTTGCTTTTTCCCCCCTTCGTCAGAAGACGTGACTTGTTCAAAGAAAATGATGTGAAAGTTTTAATATTTAGTAATAATTCATTTTTGCGGTAAGAATGACTCATGCTTATATTAATAAGACGTTGAAAAAAAATATTTCACATTCAACCTTTAAAGCATGAAAAAAAGGATTGCTTCATAATTGTGTATTACTCCCTCAGTTTATCTTTCTCATAATTTTCTTAATAATTAATAAAAAATCTGATATGATAAGAGATGTTTAGATGCAATTACAATATCAAGAAGAAGGGGAAAATTGAAAAAAAATACAATTAATATTCTTTTAATTTTTTAAAAAGACAGTTAAAATGAAACGCTTTAAAATTTTGACAATGACCATTTAAAGAAGAACAAATAATTGGTGACTAAAAAATAATTGGTGACAAGTTGAATTAAAGCAATATAATTAGACATAATAATCGGATCAGGCGGGTTCGGCTTTGAATAACTTAGGATCAATTTTTTTTCGATTTTGAATTTTTTGTGTTGTCAATTTTTGAGTCACTTATTTTTTTGAAAGGATTCAGATAGAATATCAGGTCATAGTTAGAATTAAATATCGGATCGAAATTAAAAACCGAACCATAAGCAATTCAATTAATAATAGTATGTGTATGTACACATATAATATTGTATATATAATTTTTTTTATCAAATATTTATAATATTTTTACTCTCAACCATTGGTATCAACAAATAACCGGCTATTAGTTAGCACGGATTGCTAAACTAAATGGGCTCTAAGTATGAAAAAAGTGATTGCTTCATAATTGTGTATTACTATTCTGTTTGTCTTTCTCATAAATTATCTTATTAAAAAAAATTATGCTAAGGGATGTTTAAATGACATTAAATACAATTATTATTCTCTAAATTTTTTAAAAAGACAATTAAAAGAAATTTTGTTTTGCGTGAAGGAGAAGGTGGATGCCTGGATGGATGGCTATAAAAGGGTCAAGATTGGTGGATAGAAAATATAGCAAAATGAGAGAAATTAAGAAATTGCTAGTAAATGTGATAATATGAATACTATTGTGCAGATGCAATGGCTGTTTGAATTATGGGAGAAATGCTCTTATGGAGCTTATGGATTCATTCCATATTCCTTTGCTTTTAAGGGGAGACCTGACTTGGTGAAAGGAAAGGAAGTGAAAGTTTCTATATTTGGAAAATAATAGGAATAATGATATGGATGGTTATAAAATGGTCAAGATTGGTAGCTAGAAAATATAGCAAAATGACAGATATGAAGAAATCAGTAGTAGTAAGTGTGATAATCCTTTTTTTGGTTGAACGGAGAGGAAATGAAAATTTTGATATTTTGGAAATAATTCATATTTTGATCGAAAAATTACTCATATTTATATTAAGGAAAAACAAATTCTGGAGTCTATGAAATTTAACTTTTTTTTTTATATTAGATTCCTGTATTTTAAAAAGTTAATATTGGATTTTTATATTTTTCAAATTGTTCAAATTAGGTCTAATTTAGACGGAATTAGCATAATTAAAACGCACAGTTTATAAATATTGCGTGAGGTCAATTTAAAATTATTATAGAATCCATCAAAATATAAAAAAAAAATTGAATAAATATACAATAATTTTATAAATGTAAAAGGTCTAAATTGGACCTCAATGACTATTTTGTTGTTATTATTTATTAATTATAAAATTAGATAAAAATAATTGTATCGTATAATTGGTCATTTTATTTTTAATATATATATTCACGATGTTTATAAAAAAAATTTTTTATGAAATATTTGTTTTATTATTATTATTATTATTATGATTATTATTATTATTAAATTTGTAAATAAGTTTTAAAATATAATAGAAAATAAAGTATAAATTGAAATATATGAATTTTAATTCTTACAAATTTTGTGTAAATATGAAGAAAGAAAAGACAAAATAGATATTTTTTATATGGATCAGTGAAGAGTTTGAACCATTGAAAATGTGGATGTTGATGTACTTTGGTTTTTTATATTATATTATTTTATTTTTCGTTAAAAAAGAAAAAAAAAAGTGGAGACTTGACTTGGTGAAAGTGAAAAATGCAAAAAATTCGATATTAGAAACAATTCATATTTTGATATAAAAATTACTCACATTTTTATTAATAAGTCTTTAAAAAAATTATTTTGTATTGAATTAAATGCTTTGATTTGTTGCTACTTAGTCCATCTTTTAATATTCTCTTAATTTTTTAAAAAGACGGTTAAAATGAAACACTTTAAAATTTTGAGTTACTTATTTTTTCGGATGAGTTCAAATCAGATCTCAATTCAGAGTTAGGACTAAAATTCGGATCGAAATTAAAAATCGAACCATAAGAAATTCAAATAATAATAATAATAATGACAACAACAACAACAAGTCAAATATGTGCATGTACACATATAATATTATATATATAAATTTTTACCAAATTCTTATAGTATTTTTTTCTATCAGTAATTAATAACCAGCTATCGGTTAGCACAAATCATTAAACTAAACGGACTCTAAGTATGCAACAAGTGATATTATTTTTAAATAAGTATGATATTATTATTTATTAATTATTAAAATTAAATAAAAGCAATTGTATAAAGTAATTGGTTATTATGTAAATATTAAAAAAATAGTACTTTTTTTCTTTTTTTATTTTTGTGATCACAAAATTAAAAAGTTTTGTAAGGTCATAATCGTATTTATGCTTATAATGGAGATTATGTTTAATTTGTTTTGTTGGGAGGAGATTTTAGCTTTTTTTATTTAATTTTTTTTAAAATAATAAAACTCAAGGAAAGACTTGACTTGATGAAAGTGAAAGATGTGGAAATTTCGATATTAAGGAACAATTCATATTTTGATATAAAAATTACTCATTAATAGTTTTTTTTGAAAATAATATTTTTTTAAAAAAAATTCGAAATTTTATGTGATGAAAACTGGCAATAAAATTGTCGGTATCGATCTAACATAAGTGGGATCCATCGATTCTACAAAAATCATATTAATTTTTTCAAAACAGACTTTGGCTTTATATATATATATATATATATATATATATTTTGTTTAAAAAAAAAAGAAGTGGAACTTGATTTGGTGAAAGTGAAGGATGTGAAAATAATGAAAAAATTGGTTTGATAATAAAAATTGACAGAGAAATCATTAAGAAATTGGTTGGTAATATTTATTCTATTTAGTTTAGTCATCTAAGTAAAAATGAATAAACATTTATATAATTAAATATAAACAAGTTAGTTCACTTTGAAACTAATAATCATTTATATAATTAAAAATAAACAAGTCTTCTATTAATAATATTGAGTGTGGGAGAATGAGAATGGTTTCGGAAATTACAGGGCAATTACAGAGGTAGGCCATTGATTAATTCCATGAATATAACATAAAACCATATCAGTATTAGACTTATTGAAACCCAATGAAAATGAAATTTAGGTCTTTGCGTGAACAAGAAGTTGGATGAATGGCTATAAAAGGCTCTTCAGAATATTGGCAGCCAATCAAATATATCTGGGAAAAGAGAAGAGTGTAATAATGAAGAAATTAGTAGTAAGTGTGATAATTATAGGAATACTCTTATGGAGATGTACTGATGGTTGTTTGGATTATGAGAGAAATGCTCTTATGGAGCTTATGGATTCATTCCATCTTCCTCCGGATTACATGGTTGGTGAGGATTGCTGTCAATGGTATATCGTGACGTGTAATTCCACAACAGGCCGAGTTGTTGAACTCTCTATTTCTGGCTATTATAATGATCAATCAGAAAATTACTACTTCAATGCTTCTTTATTTCTTCCCTTTCACCAACTCAACACTCTAAGAGTTGATTTCTTTAATTTTGTTGGTTGCGTCCATGACCAATGTAAGTATTATATCAACTGTTTCGAATTGTTGAAAGATAAAATTGCTTTTAGTACTTTTAAATATTATAAAAATTTATTGATTAAACTCACAAAAACCTTAATATCCATTTCTACTTAAAAAAAATTCCACATGTTCTAAAGAGAAAAAAAGAATATAAGTTGTTATTAGAAAGAGGATTAAAGAAATAAATTAATACAGTAAAGTTTTCCATATATTTATATAAACAAGGTGGAAATATACGTTAATAATTGAGATTTAATATTTTAAATAGCTCCTTTATTTTTCTAATAAAAAAATAACATCAAACTCCAATCTTCGTTAATTTTTGTATATAAAATTGCGATGCAGGTTTTGAAAGATTATCACAAATGAAAAAATTGGAATCTCTTGATTTACGGCGGACCAATTTCAAAAATAGAAGCGTCCTATCATCTATTGCCAATATTTCATCTTTGAGATCATTGAGTTTAGCTGTCACCGGATTTGAAGGAATGGATGAAATACAATGTGAACTTTAATTTCACTCTTTTTCTTTATTATATTCTTCTATTGAATTCCTTCTTTCTTAAGGCATAGCTTTTCCATTTCTTTTTATTGAAAAGTCATTTAAACAAATAATTTCTAATAAAATTAAATTGAATATGCAATTTATGAAAAAAGAATTACTTCAATATTGAAATTAATTCTCTCTCTAATTTTTATTTATTTGCTAGAACAAAACTTAACATTTAATTAGTTGAGCTAATTAATTTTCGGTATCTCTTATAATTAAGGGCTTTCAAAACTCGAGAAATTGGAGAGTCTTGATTTAGATGGCAACAACTTCAACAGTAGTAAGTTGTTGTCTCTACCTGTTATCTCATCTTTAAAGGCATTGTATTTGGAAGATTGTGGATTGAAAGGAACAGTTGATATTGAAGGTGAGTTAGACCTATCTTATCATTATCATCACCATTTGTTATTATTATAAAAGAAATTTCATATTTTCAGCCTCTCAATTTTCATTTTATTTTTTACTCAAATAATTCAGATTCTCTATCATTTTCATTTTATTTGTTACAACAAAACTTAACATTAATTTTCTGTATCGTAAAATTTCATATAAAGCAAAATCTAATTTCAAAATCATTTGGTGTTACATAGAATTGATGGGCAGTGGAACAAGCTTGAAGAACTTGAGCTTGGCAGGGAATGAAATTGAATCCTTTGGTGGTATAAAATTTTGATTTACTAAAACATAATTGCAACAATAATGTGAATATAATTAGATGAAGGCTATATATTTAATAATTATTTATATACAGGTGGAGGTGCAGAATTTCAGAGTTTTGGCAATTTAGAGTATCTTAATTTGAGGCATAATTTACTGAATAACAGCATCCTATCATCTCTCAATCACTGTTTTTCTCTCAAGTATCTCTACATAGACGGCAACAAATTAGAAGGATCAATAAATCTGGAAGGTTAGAATATTCTTTTTATATTTAATTTCAATAGAAAAGGTACTAACTGTTAAACTATAGACACTGATTTGTTTCCTATTGTTGTATTGTAGAATTGGATGCTTTGGGCAATTTAGAAGTGCTGGACCTGAGCGGAAATCAAATTGATAGAATTGTGGGCTCCAAAGGTACAATCAGCAACTTAAATTAATTCTATTTCAGTAAAACGTCAAATGTCATTTCTTTATCATCCGCACCCATTAATTATAGGATACTTAATTCTCTCTTCTTTCAAAAAAATTGTGGGATCAAACTTCTTAGTAATGAGGGATATTTTAATTTGTTTGAAGTACTCCCTTGGTTACTTTAATAAACTGATTATAGGTCCATATTATAAAAGGATATTGCGGTTATTTAAGATTTATGTGCCCAAACTAATAAAATTTATTAATTAATAGTCTTATTTGTTAATAAATTTGCAATAATTTACAAGATATATATAATTCACAAGCTTGAAGAACTTGAGCTTGGCATGGAATGAAATTGAATCCTTTGGTGGTATAAAATTTGATTTTCTAAAACATAATTGAAACAATATTAATTGTGAATATAGTTAGATGAAGGCTATATTTAATAATTATTTATATACAGGTGGATGTGCAGAATTTCAGAGTTTTGGCAATTTAGAGTTACTTGATTTGAGCTATAATTTTTTGGATAACAGCATCCTATTATCTCTCAATCACTGTTTTTCTCTCAAGTATCTCAACATAGGCTACAACAAATTACAAGGATCAATAAATCTGGAAGGTTAGATTCTTTTTATATTTAATTTCAATAGAAAAGGTACTAATTAATTGTTAAACTATATATAGACACTGATTTGTTTCCTATTGTTGTTTTGTAGAATGGGATGCTCGGGGCAATCTAGAAGTGCTTGATCTGAGCGGAAATCAAATTAATAAAGTTGTGGGCTCAAAAGGTACTATCAGCAACTTAAATTAATTCTATCTCATTAATACGTCAAATCTCATTAATTCTCTCTTCTTTCAATCTATTTGTTCTATTATTAAAGAGAAAAATTATTTGTTCTAAGCACACAAATTAAATGAAAATAATTAGAGTTATTAATATTAATTTAAGTTTCAAAAATATTAAAAAAAAATTAAAAAAATTGTGGGATCAAACTTCTTAGTAATGAGGGATATTTTAATTTGTTTGAAGTACTCCCTTGGTTACTTTAATAAACTGATTATAGGTCCATATTATAAAAGGATATTGCGGTTATTTAAGATTTATGTGCCCAAACTAATAAAATTTATTAATTAATAGTCTTATTTGTTAATAAATTTGCAATAATTTACAAGATATATATAATTCACTTGCTTTTGTTTTTTACATTATAGTTAACATGTCAATTTTCTATTATATCCCTATTTAATTTTTTTCTTATTAAACCATGACTTTTATTGTTTTAATAATACTTAATTAATTATTATTCTATATTTTGATTTTTTATTTTATCTTTTTGAGAATTTCAATTCGAATTTTTTTATTCAAAAATTCTTTTCAAATAGATTTTGACTAGAGAATTTACATTCACTGCTGGATTTGGCAGGTGTTAATGTCAGCAGAAATTTAAGAGCTCTTTATCTTGACGACATTACTGATCTCCATGGAAGAAGTAAAGTTCAGTTGCATTCATTTGGAGCTTATCCACACCTCAAGACCATTTATTTAATGGAAAATCAATTTGAAGGACCAATATTTGTCGAAGGTAGGTTTTATAATATTTCAATAAATACTTTTTATTTACTGTGTTGTTTTTTAAGCATTTTCATTTTCATTATATGCGTTATTGTTAATTAAATTTAAAACCGATTAATGAAACTTTGTCTGGCAGAGGGCCATTTGACAAATGTGGAAGAATTGTACTTAAACCGATCCTCTATGGACAAAGAGTCCTTTCAAAGCCTTTCAGCACTTCCTTCTCTCAAGTATTTGTCTTTGTCCAACGTCAATGCTACTCAACCTGCTCAAGGTAAAACAAATCTAAAACTTAATTAAATGCACAAAATTGTTAGGAATTTATAGATATAAGTTATCAATGAACTCAGAGGGACTTTGCTCTCTATGTGCATCTATATAGGCCTCAGAATTGATTTGATTTAGTCATTGTTGAGTTCACTTTTATAATACCGTTTAGCTGAGACACCAAATATTATATATGAAATCATTTATTAGTTCAACCTTAATAAGAATGTTTTGGTCAATTATAGATTTGTCAATATGTCTTCATATATATATATTGCTAAAGTTGATAATTGGTTTTCTTTCCCTTGTAGGATTATCAAATTTAACAAATTTGGAATATCTTGACATGTCTTCATGCACTGCCGATGGTAGCTTCCTAAAAGATATTGGAAGGATGATATCTCTTAAAACTTTAACATTGGATAATTCAGGACTTAAAGGCACCATACCTGCCATTGAAGGTAACTTTCTTTGCAAAACATATAGACTCACTATAGAATTTATGAAAAACTATATAAATGGTGCTAATATTTGATTGATTTTTAATAAAATATTATTCTTTTCTTTCTTTCTTTTACAGTTTTGAATCCTTATCTGCATAATTTCTTTCAGTTGACATTTTTATTCGATTTTCATCAATTTTTTTATGATAAAGATTATAGCTAAATATTTTACAAATAAATAATTTTCAGGTTTGTGCAATTTGAGGCATCTGGAAGAGCTAGATATAAGGTATAATGAACTCAGTGGAACTTTGCCTTGGTGCATTACAAATTTAACATCTCTTGAAAATTTGGATCTCTCAAGGAATCACTTTAGTGGAAAAATATCTCCACTCAGGAGTCTTACATCTTTACAAAAGTTGGAATTTTCAAGCAATCAATTCCAAGTCCCAATCTCTCTAGAGCCATTTTTCAATCATTCGAAGCTCAAGTATTTGAATGCTGGAAATAATAGCCAAATATATGAGGATGAGGAGATAAATTTGAGCCCAAAGTTTCAATTACAGACACTATACTTGTCTAGTCCTGGAAATGGGGGAGCATTTCCCAAATTCCTATACCATCAACATGATTTACAAGAAGTTGATCTTTCAAATATTAAGCTAAAAGGAGAGTTTCCATATTGGTTGTTAGTGAATAACACAAAACTTTCAACTCTTTTCTTAGCCAATACTTCTCTTTCAGGGTCTTTCCAGTTGCCAAATGATTCTGCCAAGTACGTATTAGATGATTTGGACATTTCTAATAATAAATTCAATGCTTCCATACCAACAAATATTGGACAAGTTTTGCCAAATTTAAAATTTTTAAACTTGTCAGAAAATGGTTTCATGGGTAGCATTCCTTCATCATTTGGCAAAATGAGTGGTTTAGCAGTTCTAGACTTATCTAACAATTCGTTTTCTGGTATAATACCTGAAGATTTGTACATTGGATGTTACTCATTGTCTCACGTGATTCTTTCACACAATGATTTTGAAGGCCAAATATTACCTAAACAAGCTAATTGTGACAGCTTAGAAACCTTGTTATTTGATGGCAATCATTTCACGGGAAATATCCCACATAGCTTGCTCAATTGTTCTATTTTGTCAACTTTGGATTTGAGTAATAACCATCTCTCTGGCAACATTCCTGGATGGATAGTCAACATATCTCATCTTAACGTGTTGGATCTTTCAACCAACAATTTCTCTAGAAACATTCCCTCTCATTTATGCCATTCTTTTACGACAGAACTTTATTTGTCAAATAATCAGCTACAAGGATCATTAGGGACTGCATTTTACAATTGTAATTGGTTGGTGACATTGGATCTCAGCCATAACCATTTGACTTGGAATATTCCAAAATGGATTGGCAAGTTGAGTAGTTTGAGTTATATCCTTTTCAGTCACAACAATCTTCAAGGTGAATTGCCAATTGAACTGTGCAATTTAAGCCGGTTAAGCTTGATTGATTTTTCTAATAATAATATGTCGGGCAGTGTTCTCTCTTGCTTAAAAACTAGTAGCAAGTACAGGCAACCAAAAATTATTTTATATTCAAGTCGTGGTTCAAGACCTGAGCCTTCCATGCAACGACCTTTGGAGTTCACAATGAAGGATAGAACATTAGAGTTTCAAGGAAGCACTCTCAAGTACATCTCAGGTATAGATCTCTCCTGCAACAATTTCACAGGTGAAATTCCTGTTGAAATTGGAAACCTTAGCATGATTCAGGTCTTAAACTTGTCACACAATAGCTTGACAGGTCCAATCCCACAATCGTTTGCAAACTTGAAGGAAATTGAGAGCTTGGATCTTTCTTACAATAACCTGAATGGAAAAATTCCTCCTCAACTAACTCAACTAACATTTGTATCTGACTTCAGTGTTGCATATAACAATTTATCTGGCAAGACACCTGAAATGGTCAGACAATTCGCCACCTTTGACAAGAGTAGCTATGAAGGAAACCCTTTTCTTTGTGGACTTCCATTGAAAAGTTGCCAAACAGAAGATTCTTCGACAAATTCAATTAAAGAAGAAGAAGGTGGGTTCATAGACTTGACTGATTTCTATGTGAGTTTTTTGATTTCATATGTGATAGTGTTGTTGAGCATAGCTGCAGTTTTGTACATAAATCCATACTGGAGGAGAGCATGGTTTTATTTGATAGAAGTGAGCCTTAGAAATTGCTACTATTTTATAGAAGATATTATAATTGCATTGAGGAAACTTAGAGCTTCGTAGGTTTGTGCTATTTTGAAGTTATAGAGTGTTAGTTTTATGTGTTTTGTGTCTATGTAATGAGTTTAATGTTGTACGGGTGTCTCATTTCTAATTGATTGGGCCTATGAAAATATATTGTTTTATAGAATGGCCAGAGTATCTATTTCCATGAACTTTAAAGCTGCAATATTAAGAAATAAAATCAAAGGTTAACAATCATAACTGTGTTGGAATAAATTTCTAAGGCAATGTTAACTTTAAAAGCTAATAATTTTTCATGCTTTTAAATAACATTAACTGATTTTTCAAAATTTTTGAGATTCTAAAAGATTTAAAAAGAAAATTTAAATTTAAATTTCTTTTAGAGTCACTTTGATCTATTTCACTCTTAAAAATATTTCTTTTAATCTTCTTTTCATATAATTATTTTTTATTACGAAAATTTATTACAATTATATAATTAATAGTAAAAAAATAATATTCCATCTGTCTCAAAACAAATTGTCGTTTAAACTATAATACATATCATTTTGATAAGTTCAATGGAGTATTAAATACCTTAATTCATATTTCCCTTATTAATTACTCCCTCCGTCCTACTTTAAAAGCCTATTATCCTTTTTTCACGGGAATTAAGGAAATGATTAAAATACATCAATTTCATAAAAAAAAATGTAAAATGACAAAAATGACCTTTTTTATTTTTAAAATATTTTATTTAATTAAAACTTAATAAAAAAAATTTATTACCTTAATAAATAATTACAATAAATATCACATTTACCAATCAATTACTCACATTTTACTATATATATTTATAGCATGGAATATGGAATTACGTTGCCATTTATATTGCCATTATCTTTCAAAATATGGAATTATGAAAAAGAATTGACTAAAACAATTAATGATCATATGAAAATTTAATTTTATGTTTTGATTAAAACAAAAATTTAATTGTAACACAATAATAGAGAAATAATTAAAAAAATACGTATTTAATAAATTATATACTCCCTCCGTTCCTTAATATCTGTCACTTTTGATAAAAATCCAAATTCCATTTATATGTCACTTTTAGATTTTCAATACAATACAATTTAATTTTATTTTTTTAATTTTATTTTCTTTTCCAATGCAAATTAACCAATCATATTTAATTTTGTACATTGAAATACTCAATATTATCTTAAATTTATGTCTAATTAATATTTCTTAATTTTTGTGAAAATAGCAAAAATGACTACTATTTAGGAATGGAGGGAGTAATAAATAGGGACAAATATGTAAATTTTTTTTTAAATTGCGAAAATGACATTTAGAATAGGACAAATAAAAAGGAGAAAACAGCCTTTTAAAGTGGGACGGAGGGTGTACCTCTCAAATTTAAAAAAAAAAATTTAAAATTGATTTGAGTAAAAACAAATCTTAAATGATAAATAAATTGAGGCAGATGAAATGGGGAAAATAAGCCCTAAATTGAAAATCAAGTGTTAATCAATGTTCGTCAAATTGGCAATTAAAATACAATAAAATAAAATAGGAGACCGAATTCAGTTTTTAATCAAAGAATATTTAGAAAAGAAAAAAATCACAGAAACCGGTCGTATCGAACCCTCCGTCAGCACAGATTCTAAGTTTCTAATCCGCGAATCTGATCAAAAATCGAAACAAGCAGTACAGTAATTTGTTTTTCTGCACTGAAATTGAGAAATATTCTTGAACTTTCAAGTGCTTCCAAGAGAAACAAAGCTTGGAATACAATCCAATGGATGGCGCTGATATAGCAGAGCTCCAGCAGTTTGTTGATGAATGCAAGTCTAACCCTTCTGTTCTCCATCAACCCTCTCTTTCCTTCTTCAAATCCTATCTCCACAGGTACTTTTTCCTATCATCTTCGATTCAAGTTTTGATCTTTTTTAATAACTTCATAACGGGTTCTTATTTTTTGGTAGCTTGGGTGCTCGAGTTCCACCTCAAACCAAATCGGTGAGGAATGATTTTACTTGAATTATTCTGTGATTTTGGGTTTCTTTATATGGATTGTCATTCTTCTTCATCAGTTTCAGCTTTTTTGGGTTTATATCTGCTATGCATATAAAGTTCTTAATTACGAATTGAACCAGCTCTTGGGTTTCTTTGAAGAAACAAACTTTTTAGAAAGAAGTTGTAACTTTTGGTAGTTTAAGGAACTTATCTTGTGGTCATGTGTCTTAGAAATGGTTTGGTTTGCACATCATTACCAAATTCTGTGCAGTTTTGTTGTTACTGTACTTGATTTTTTTTTTTTTTTTAAACTAGTTCATAAGATTGATGTAATTCCGGATGAGCTGGCTGAAAGTTCAGTACGCTAACTATTTTAGATCAAATGCTCTCACTAGTGTTTAAAAGCTCGTCATTTTTCACGGTTTTAAATAGAATTTCTTTTCCTTTCATTCCATCGTATTTTACTCCAGCACATTAGCATTTCAGAATGGCTTTGATAAGCTAAATAACCAATCATTTTGTTAGTAACATGATTTAAATATTCGTAAAATGTTCTTTTTTTATGCTTTCTGTTTTTCTTTTGAAAGCTCTGTGGCATTGTCTTGTATTGCCACTCTTGGCTTTTTTATTGTTAATTAGCTTTTGCAGTGCTGATAACTGGGTTTGATTACAGGAAAAAGGTGACTTTGACATGCCCAGCTCGGATGAACACATAGATGGCCAAAGAGAAAGTGAAGAGGGTGATGACATAATTGAGTCTGACATCGAGTTGGATGACAATGATGTTGTGGAACCTGACAATGATCCACCACAAAAGGTGGAAACATGTGATGAAATAGTATATTTGCATTTTTTGGCTGAAAGGCTTCAAATATACTAGTAATTTGACTTTGTGCATAATGTGTTTTCCCAATTGCAGATGGGAAGCCCTGCAGATGAAGTTACAGAAGAAAAGAGGGATGCTGCTCAAACGGAAAAAGTAAAAGCGGTGGATGCAGTTTCGGAAGGTATGTCATTTATCTTCTACCATTAAACTTTTCAATTGAGATTCCTGCAAGGCTTTTTTCTCTGTTTCTTTTTCTATTTTATTCCAGCATTATTTTCTATCTTTCCAGGTAAGCTGGATGAAGCCATAGGTCATCTAACAAAAGCTATCATGTTGAATCCCACCTCAGCAATATTATATGCAACTAGAGGTAAGTTGCTTTTGTTTTATTTCAGATGTGCTCTTGGTGTCAGTTTTGAATATTTTCAATTATCATCAAATGTCCATCCAGATCTTTTTATTTTGCTATTGTCTTGATTTCTTAATTTATTTCTTTTCAGCTAGTGTCTTTGTTAAACTGAAGAAGCCGAAAGCTGCAATACGTGATGCTAATGCTGCTCTAGAGGTTAGTCATGCGCTGCTTTCCACCTTCACATTTCAGCTTGTACAGACTGCAAAAGACGTTTCAGATTTGCTAGCTGTGATGTTTGAGACTGCCTCTTCATTTTGTAATATTTGAAAATGTAATAAGCCAATTTTGTATGTTCTAGATAAACCCTGACTCTGCCAAAGGATATAAAATTCGAGGAATGGCAAAGGCCGTGTTAGGGCAATGGGAAGAAGCGGCAAGTGATCTGCATGTAGCTTCAAAGTTGGATTATGATGAAGAGATTAGTTCAGTGCTGAAGAAGGTAACTTGCCTTCTTTTTTTTTTTTTTTTAGATAGAATAATGACTATTGCTATTTATCCCTCAGTGTACATTTCCATCAACAGGTTGAACCCAATGCACAAAAAATACAAGAACATCATAGAAAGTATGAGCGTTTAAGGAAAGAAAGGGAGCTGAAAAAGGCTGAACGTGAGAAACAACAGAAAGCTGAGGCTCAAGTAAGTAGTTTTCTGGTTATTACTTTAAGCTAGTATTACAATTTACAATACAATAGTAGACTAAAGGACTATTTCAGTGCGTCCTTTTTAGCTTTTAACCTGAAACTTAATATAATGGCATGAATTTTCACTTTGGAATTTTTTGTTTTAGGAGTTTTTAGTACTTATTGATGGTGGAAATCTGGAACACAAGACACATACTCAAGTATTTGTTACATTTTGAGTTTTAGGTTAGAGCAACATTGCTGTCATCCAAATTGATTTACTTCTCATCATGCAAGCTGAGATGGATAAGAATTATATAAAATCGTTGCATATGGTGATTAGATAAATTACTAGGAATATAAGTATAATTTCTTTGGGCTTATATCATGCATGATCACAGCCTTCAAAGTTTCAAATAATTGGTTTGCTTTGCTGTTACCTCTTCTGCTACCACTACACTATTAGCCTTCCTCTACATGTGTGTTGGTGGTGTTATTGGGATCATAATTTTCATCTTCTTTTGACATCCTAATTTCCATGATTTAATAAATTATACATAGTCTTGAATATTGTGTCTCATTCTGAAGTATTCCTGCAATTTTATGCAGGCTCGAGAAGCTTTGTCTGCTTTGAAGGAAGGTTGGGCTTATTTTATATTTTCATGCTTGCAGATGTGCATACAGCTCTTCTATTAATAATATTGAGTGTGAAAGAATGAGAATGGTTTCGGAAATTACAGGGCAATTACAGAGGTAGGCCATTGATTAATTCCATGAATATAACATAAAACCATATCAGTATTAGACTTATTGAAAGCAATGAAAATGAAATTTAGGTCTTTGCGTGAACAAGAAGTTGGATGAATCGCTATAAAAAGCTCTTAATTACAATATTGGCAGCCAATCAAACATGGGAAAAGAGAAGAGTGTAATAATGAAGAAATTAGTAGTAAGTGTGATAATTATAGGAATACTCTTATGGAGATGTACTGATGGTTGTTTGGATTATGAGAGAAATGCTCTTATTGGGCTTATGGATTCAATTTCAATCCATCTTCCTCAGCTGGATTACATGGTTGGTGAGGATTGCTGTCAATGGCAAGGCCTAGTGGAGTCATGCAGCTCCTCGTCAGGTCGAGTTACCGGACTCTCTATTTCCGGTATTTATATGGACCAATCAGAAAATTACTACTTCAATGCTTCTTTGTTTCTTCCCTTTCACCAACTCAACACTCTAAGCATTGAATTCACTAATATTGATGGCTGTGTGCACAACCAATGTAAGTATTATACTCTTAAATAAACTTATAAGAGTATATTTCACATATTTAAAGTATATACATACATGCACATATATCAACTGTTTTGAATTATTGAAAGACAAAAATTGCTTTTAATACTTTTAAACATTATAAAAATTTATTGATTAAACTTACAAAAACCTTAATATTCATTTCTACGAATTAAAAAATTCCACATGTTATAAAGAGAAAAAAGAATCTAAGTTGTTGGAGCACTATTAGGAAGATTAAATTAGAAAACACTTAATATTTATTAGAGTTAGAACTTAGAAATATATAATAATTATTAAATAATTTATATAAACAAGGTGGAAATATACGTTAATAATAATTGAGATATTTTCCCATTGGTCATTTAATCAGTTCTAGAAATAATTGTGTTTTTCTGGATTAATATTTTAAATAGCTCCTTTATTTGTCTAATAAAAAAATAACATCAAACTCCAGTCTTTATTGATTTTAATATATGAAATTATGATGCAGGTTTTGAAAAATTGTCGGAACTGAAAAAATTGGAGTCTATTGATTTGTTTGAGATTAATTTCAAGAATAAGAGTATCATATCATCTATTGCCAATATTTCATCTTTGAGATCATTACGTTTATATGGCACGGGGTTAGAAGAAATGGATGAAATCCAATGTGAGCTTTTCACTCCATTTTTACAATTTATTCTATTCTTCTATTCAATTCCTTCTTTCTCAAGGCATAGTTTTTCCATTTCTTTTTATTAAACAATCATTTACACACTGACTACATATACACACTTATACAATTTTTGGTGTCTTTTATAATAAGGGCTATCAAAACTTGATAAATTGGAGGATCTTGATTTAAGTTACAACAATTTCAACGATACTAAACTATTATTTTCATTTATTCAAGGTGAGTTAAACCTCTCCTCCCTCCGTCGTCATCATTTGAAATTAATGTTCTATTAAAATTAAATTTTTATTCTTTTGTCTCCGAATTTGTATTTTCTCAGCATCTTAATTATTTTATATCGTAAAATTTCATATAAAGCAAAATCTAATTCCAAAATGATTTGGTGTTGCATAGAATTGATGGGCAGTGGAACAAGCTTGAAGAACTTGAATTTGGCAGGGAATGAAATTGAATCCTTTGGTGGTACAAAATTTTGATTAGCTAAAAAATAATTGCAAGAATAATGTGAATATAATAATTAGATAAAGGCTCAATATTTAATAATTATTTATATACAGGTGGAGGTGCAGAATTTAAGAGTTTTGGCAATTTAGAGTTACTTGATTTGAGCTATAATTTTTTGGATAACAGCATCCTATCATCTTTCAATCACTGTTTTTCTCTCAAGTATCTCGACATAGGCTACAACAAATTACAAGGATCAATAAATCTGGAAGGTTAGATTCTTTTTATATTTAATTTCAATAGAAAAGGTAGTAATTGTTAAACTATATATAGACACTGATTTGTTTCCTATTGTTGTTTTGTAGAATTGGATGCATTGGGCAATTTAGAAGAGCTGAAACTAAGCGGAAACCAAATTAATAGAGTTGTGGGCTCAAAAGGTATTATCAGCAACTCAAATTAATTCTATTTCAGTAAAATGTCAAATGTCATTTCTTTATCATCCGCACCCATTAATTATAGGATACTTAATTCTCTCTTCTTTAAATCTATTTGCTCTATTATTAAAAAGAAAAATTATTTGTTCTAAGCACAAAAATTAAATGAAAATAATAATCCTTTCACATTAGAGTTATTAATATTAATTTAAGTTTCCAAAATATTAATAAAAAAATAAAAAAAATTTGTGGGATCAAACTTCTTAGTAATGAGGGATATTTTAATTTGTTTGAAGTACTCTTGGTTACTTTAATAAAATGATTATAGGTCCATATTATAAAAGGATATTGCGGTTATTTAAGATTCATGTACCCAAACTAATAAAATTTATTAATTAATAGTCTTATTTGTTAATAAATTTGCAATAATTTACAAGATATATATAATTCACTTGCTTTTGTTTTTTACATTATAGTTAATTTTTCATGCTATGTTATTAACCATGAATTTAATTGTTTTAATAATACTTAATTATTAATTCTATATTTTGATTTTTTATTTTATTTTTTTTTTAGAATTTCAATTCAAATTTTTTTATTCAAAAATTCTTTTCAAATAGACTTTGACTAGAAAATTTACATTCACTACTGAATTGTGTAGGTGTTAATGTCAGCAGAAATTTAAGAGCTCTTTATCTTCACAATATTACTTACAATGGAAGAAGTAATGTTCGGTTACATTCATTAGGAGCTTATCCACACCTCAACACCATTTCTCTTACCGTCAATCAATTTGAAGGACCAATATTTGTTGAAGGCAGGTTTTAAAATATATTAATAAATACTTTTTCTTTACTCTCTTTTTTCAATGATAAATGCGCAAATAAATTAAAAATGCGAGTCTTACAATACTTTTTCATTTTGAATTATAATTATTTTTGTCTGGCAGAGGACAACTTGACAAATGTGAAAAAATTATTCTTAGACGACTCTTCTCTGGACAAAGAGTCCTTTCAAAGCCTTTCAGCACTTCCTTCCCTCAAGTATTTGTCTTTGCAGTATGTCAATGCTTCCCAACCTGCTGAAGGTAAACAAATTTTAAAAAATAATTAAATGCATAAAATTGTTAGGAATATATAGATATATTGCTAAAGTTGATAATTGTTCTCTTTCCCTTGCAGGATTATCAAATTTAACAAATTTGGAATATCTTGACATGTTTTCATGCACTGTAGATGGTAACTTCCTAAAAGATATTGGAATGATGGTACATCTTAAAACTTTAACATTGACATATTCTGGACTTAAAGGCACCATATCTGACACTGAAGGTAACTTTTTTCCGAATCATATACACTCATTATAGAATTTATGAAAAACTATATAAACAGTGCTAATATTTGATTGATTTTTAATAAAATTTTATTCTTTTTTCTTCTTTTACAGTTTTGAATCCTTATCTGCATAATTTCTTCCACTTCAACATTTTTATTCGATTTTCATCAATTTTTGATGATATGGAGTTTTTTTGTTTAAAAAAAAAGATTATAGCTAAATGTTTTACAAATAAATAATTTTCAGGTTTGTGCAAATTGAGACATTTGGAAGAGCTAGATATAAGTGAAAATGAACTCATTGGGACTTTGCCGTGGTGTATTGCAAATTTAACATCCCTTAAAAAATTGGATCTTTCTTGGAATCACTTTAATGGAAGTATATCTCCACTCAGGAGTCTCACATCCTTACAAGAGTTGAGATTTTCAAACAATCAGTTTCAAGTCCCAATCTCTCTAGAGCCATTTTTCAATCATTCAAAACTCAAGTATTTGGATGCTGCAAATAATAGTCAAATATATGAGGCTGAGGAGATAGATGTGCACAATTTGAGCCCAAAGTTTCAATTACAGAGACTATACTTGTCTAGTCTTGGAAATGGGGGAGTATTTCCTAAATTCCTATACCATCAACATGATTTACAAGTAGTTTATCTTTCAAATATTAAGCTAGAGGGAGAGTTTCCATATTGGTTGTTAGTGAATAACACAAAACTTTCAAGTCTTCTATTAACCAATACTTCTCTTTCAGGGCCTTTCCAATTGCCAAATGATTCTGCCAAGTACTTACTAGAGTACTTGGATATCTCTGATAATAAATTCAATGGTACCATACCAACAAATATTGGACAAGTTTTGCCAAATTTACAATTTTTAAACTTGTCAGAAAATGGTTTCACTGGCAGCATTCCTTCATCATTCCCCAAAATGAGTGGTTTAGCTTACCTAGACTTATCAAACAATCGGCTCTCTGGAAAAATACCTAAAGATTTGTACATTAGATGTTCCTCATTGTATCATTTGATTCTTTCACACAATGATTTTGAAGGCCAAATATTACCTAAACAAGTTAATTTGAACCAATTAGTATATTTACTATTAGATGACAATCAATTCACAGGAAATATCCCAAATAGCTTGCTCAACTATACTAATCTGTCAATTTTGGATATCAGCAATAACCGTCTCTCTAGCAACATTCCTAAATGGATAGCCAATATGTCTCGTCTTCAAGTGTTGGATCTTTCAAACAATTATTTCTCTAAATACCTTCCCTCTCACTTTTGCCCTTATGCTATTAGAGAAATTTATTTGTCAAATAATCAACTGCAAGGATCATTGGAGAATGTATTTTACAATTGCTCTAAATTGATGATATTGGATCTTAGCAATAACCATTTGATTGGGACTATTCCAAAATGGATTGGCAATTTGATAAATTTGAGCTATATCATTTTGAGCTTCAACCAACTTCAAGGTGCATTGCCAAATGAACTGTGCAATTTAGGCCAATTAAGATTGGTTGATCTTTCCAATAATAATCTATCAGGCAGTGTTTTGTCTTGCTTAACATTTAGTAGCAAGTACATGCAATCGGAAGTTGAATACGATCGAGATTATCGGTTTAAATTTGTGCCTAACATGCAGCGATCTTTGGAGTTTACAACAAAAGGTATAACATATGAGTTTCAAGGAAAGATTCTCAAGTTGATCTCAGGTATAGATCTCTCATGCAACAAATTCATAGGTGTAATTCCTGTTGAAATTGGAAACCTTAGCATTATCAAGGCCTTGAACTTGTCACACAATAGTTTGACAGGGCCAATCCCACAATCATTTGCAAACTTGACACAAATTGAGAGCTTAGATCTTTCTCACAATAACCTAAATGGAAAAATTCCTCCTCAGCTCACTCAACTACACTCTTTATCAAAATTCAGTGTTGCACATAACAATTTATCTGGCAAAACACCTGAGATGATCGGACAATTCGCAACCTTTGACAAAAGTAGCTATGAAGAAAACCCTTTGCTTTGTGGACTTCCATTATTGGAAAGTTGCCAAACAGAAGATTCTCATACAAATTTAGTTGAAGAAGGAGAAGGTGGGTTCATTGACATGATTGATTTCTATTTGGGTTTTTTGATTTCATATGTGATAGTGTTGTTGAGTATAGGTGCAATTTTGTATATAAATCCATATTGGAGGAGAGCATGGTTCTATTTTATAGAAGTGAGCTTTAGAAATTGCTACTATTTTATAGAAGATATTATCCTTGCATTCAGAAAGATTAGAGCTTCGTAGGTTTGTGTTTATTTGAAGTTATGGAGTGTGAGATTTGTATACTTTGTGGTCTATACAATGAGTTTAATGTTGTAAGTTTGTCCCAATTCTACTGAATGGGCCTACGAATATATATTGTTTTTGCAGATATAATTTTTGCATATCTTTTTATTCAATTTTGTAAGTGATTTTGTTTTATGACTTTTTGGTTGAAAATAAAATAATCCAATAATCATGTTGAAACTAACCCCCACATGAGCTGTGTTGAATATAAATTTCAAGGCAATTAATGTGATTAAGTAGGTTTTTTTTTTCTTTTGGTGTGAAAATAGAAAGAATTTAGAAATTTGGTGTTACAGTAAAAAAATTTAGCAAAATAGGGTATCAGAAAACGGCAAATTAGGTTGCTGTTTTCTGACAGTGTGGGTCCTACCACATTTTTTTAGTTTTTTGGGTCAAAACGGTAATCAAAGTTGCCGTTTATCGACTAGATACAATCCGCATGGGACTCATATTGTCAGAAAACGGCAACCTAGGTTGCCATTTTCTGACATTATTATTTTTTTTAATTTTTCAAGATTTGGCTAAGTGTAGTATCCATATTGTCAGAAAACGACACCCTAGGTTACCGTTTTCTGACATTATTATTTTTTTAACTTTTCAAGATTTAACTAAATGTGGGATTCATATTGTCAGAAAACGGCAACCTAGGTTGCCATTTTCTGATATTATTATTTTTTTTAATTTTTTAAGATTTGACTAAATCAAATAATAATAGAAGATGCCAACGGCAGCTTGTGTGAACATCATGGTACAATACAGCTTAATGCTTTTGCTTTTAACTATATTGTGGAACTTAGGCACCTACTTATGCTCTTCCTATTAGGCTGCTTGGTTGGTGCGCCACTCTTTTGAAGTTATCCATGGCCCATCAAATTAGGAACCAAACTATTGATTTTAGCCACATTAGTTTATTATGAAAATAAAATATTTTTAATATTAATTTTATTTATTCACAAAAATCGATTCACTGCAAAGAAAAAGTCCAGCAATTTGAACCAACTTAGGCTTAAATCCTCTTTGATTATTGAGCATGATTTTGTAGAATTCTTTTGCTTTTGACACCTATTTTCTACCATGGACATTTATACATTTCAACAAATACATTAGGGGTGTGCAAATGGTCGGTTCGGTTCGATTTTGAACCGAACCGAACAAACTGAAAACCGAAATTTAGTATTTTTTAGAACCGAACCGCGGACCGAACTTATTAGGACCGAAACCGAAATAATTTCGGTCGGTTCGGTTCGGTCCAATCGGTTCTCACACAAATATAAGTTTTTTTTATTATTATTTTTAATTTACATGGATCTATAAATTAAATTAACTTATATTCAACAAAATAAAACCATTTAAAATAACTAAAAGGAAAAAAAACATACATAAATTTTTCATATTATGTTCCTAATATATACTAAAAAGACATACATTAAAAATAAATACAACATAAATTCTAATTAATAATACATTCAATGTCCTTTAATTAAAAAAAATACATGTAAATAAATATAGCATAACTTTATATGCATAACACAACAACAACTCCAATCAAGCCCTCTTAAACCTGCATTCCATACAAATAAATAATAATTAAATAAATTCAACTAAACAGTCAAAACAAAATATAAAACAATTAAAAAGTATAAAAATATTTTACTGTATTAACAGTGGACTCCATATATATTTTTTGAAAATATGCAACAAAAAAAATAAATAAATATTTTTATAAGAACTAAGTTAAATAATTAAAACAAAGTTGAACAAAAATGATAGCAATCCAGCCTGCGCTATCACTATATGTGATGAAGAACCATCAAATGTCCTTTAAAATAGTACAAAATTAGAGCATCAGCCGTTTGATGTAAGATCACACAGCATCAAGTATAGTTTGGATTTGAACTAATATTACTAATAGAATCAAAGAATGTGAAGGAAATGCAGGCCATCAATCATGCCATTATTATCTTCCTAACTCACATCAACTTCTTCAATGGAAGTATCCTTTTGAAGCTTCCACCGCACCATTCATTGGATTTTATTTTCTATTTTCTTAATTGGATTTTGTTATTTATAGTGAGTTTGGACCAGCCAAAGTACACTCAAAAATTTTGTTTGTTAGAAGAAGCTTACAAATGAGACTTTTCACATTAATATGCATATTGGCATTCCCCTCTGCTGACCATCACATGAATTGACTCAATATAACTACAAACAGTTGGTGTATTGTTCCGGTTTTGTAGAATATAAAATTTTAATAGGTAATAAATAAATACTTCTAGTAAATTTATATATATATTAACAATATAAAATTTCATGAAATGGATAATTTCATAATTTGGTAATTAATTAAACTTTACATTTGAATATCTTATTAGACCATCATTTACTCTATTTTCCTCTCAAACACAATAAAAAAAAATAGCATGCATATGCTATACTCTAGACAGCAAATTTGAAATCTAAAAAAGCAGTCAAAGAAGTAAAAACTACAAGGAGTTTCAGGATTACAAACAGAAATAAACATAGTAAGCAGATCACCACAAACACCCGAAAAAAAAATTCACATAGCAGAAATTAAACTTTAAAATTTAAGCAGATGACCAAGTAATAATGGATCTACTTATTTGTTCCATGGATAAGTATTAATAAAGATTCTTTATAATGAAAAGTGACAGTATATAGAAAAGTGATGAAAAGTAGAAGATCAATTCAAGCTCCCAAATAGACTAAACCACCAAAGATTAAATAATTAATAATATCACAGCAGAAATTAAAAATTCACATAGCATGAAATTCAAATTTCCTACTGGTGCTCTTTAGGGAGGAAAATATTATTTAGTGGTTATTGAATATTAAAAGAACCATCATAATGTTTTTTATTTTTTTTAATTTAATATAAACTCACCATTATTGGATGAAATGGGGAATTCCATAATAAAAATTCCTTCTTGTTAATTAAGAAAGCAAAATAGTGCATTTCTTTGTTGTGTATTATTGAAGAGAATAAGTGGCCGCAGGTACAACTAGGGCTGTTCATGGGTTGGATTGGGTCAAAAATAAAATAAACCCAACCCAACCCAACATGAATGATATGTATGGTTTATTGGTTAAAAACCAACCCAATCCATTATTTTTTACAGCGGTTTTAAGGCGGTTTGGGGCGGTTTATATACGGTTTGAAGTAAATTAAATACAATTATTTAATTTTTTTCTTTAGAAAATCTAACTTTTAAAATTTATTACTAAATAAAATAATGAATCATATAATAATTATATTAAAATATAAAAAAAATCTAAATTGTCTTTTTTAATAAAATTTGTCATATTACATAATTTTATACATCAGAATCACAAAATCATTATCAAAATAGCTAAATTACTTCAGCTCCTAAATAATCCAGCTATCTCCCCTCAACTTTCTAAGCTAATTCGACCTTCACTCTCGAATTGAAAGTGCACGCAGATTTGGAAAATTTGTAAGACAAAATGAATTAGAAAACTCGATTCCACTTAAAATTATAAAAAAAAAAAACATAATTTCAAAAATAGACAGTACCTGATTCAACCTCTTCATATGTTTTCACATTATCCATAGCTTCTCGAAGATCAATTGGAGTCGAGTCCAACCAATTTTGACAGCAGACGAGTGCTTCTACCATTAAAGGTGACAGTGCACTTCTAAAAGGATCTAATATCCTGCCTCCTGTACTAAATGCTGATTCCGATGCAACCGTCGATACAGGAATAGCTAGGACATCTCTAGCTAACTGAGAAAGGTATGGATATTTAGAGCCATTAATCTTCCACCATCCTAAAATACCAAATTTTTCATGAATTTCTTCACAAGTTTCAGCCAAATACTTCACAACTTCTGAATTACTCTCTAAATTTTCTTTTTGTTTCTTATGTCTGGAATACTTGTACTGAAAACTAATGACTTGATCCTCTTCAGTAGCATCTAAATTCATATCATCGGAAACTTGACTACTTGAAACGCAAGTACCAAGCCCAATGATATTAGTTGATTCATTTGTCAAATAATAGGCATATATCCTAACAAATGCATCATAAACTTTATCCCCCATCTCCATCGCCTTTGACTCATCATACACTTGACCAAAACAATACCTCACATATTCCATTTTGTATCGAGGATCTAAGACAACAGCAACAAACAATAAGAAATTCATATTTGCATCGTTTTCACAATATTTTTCCAATTTCTTTTTCATTTGTACAGCCATAGAGTGCAAGAAATCTGTAACAAATATGATTTCTTTTATGTAGCAATGTCATAAAGAATATATCTACTAATGGCATTACATAAAGATTGTGAAAACATAATGTCATTCAAATTATCCATGCAAGACCAAAAATCAGAAATTCATGATATTCATCATATCAGAAATTGCTAGTATGTAGAACTGTAGTCAATCTAACAAAATCTGCCAATCTAACAAAATAAAGAATACAGAAATATTGACATACAACGTACAACTGCAAAGCTATAATTGCTCTTGATCAAAATGAAATATTTGTTTTGTAGAGTTAATTCATCCTTCTCAAAATACATAGAGATCTTTGTCAGCAATTTTCATTTGCTTAAATGGCTTTTATACATATTATACTGCATCTATCTTAGTAAAGATTTAGATAATGATTGCGTAAGATGGTACAAATGACATTTCCATTTCAGCGAACATGGCATGCCATTACTATTCTGCAAGCTACATCAGAAGTGGCACATGTCAATAGAGGAAGCATCCCATTGACAGTTACACAACTACTCTTTTTATACTCGTCTCTGAAAACTCTTCATTTATAGAGATTTGATTCTTAAATTGTCTCGGAACATCCAAAGGGAAAATTAAGTAATATGACCTCACCTCATCTTTCGTGTGAGTAAGTATATCCAACTTCAATTCTCTTTAAATTCAACCAAAACCACTAAAATGATTGCATATCATTCCTGAAACATTTCACTCGAGATATGCATTCATAGTAAAACCTTCAAAACCTATAATGTATATGGTACTGTAGAAAAAGAAGAAAAGAAAAAAAAAAATCCTTTGAACTGATAAAACTTTTAAAAATAGCAATGCCATGGGTCCCCTGAATTTGGGAAAAAAGGTAAGAATTGTACTCAGCATAGCATACTTTCATAACCAATAAAATAGTATACAAGGGAAAGCAATAACCAGGTTAAAATAGACCTTTATGTTGCAACAAGGTAGATCATGTCATGACTGCTTCCAAGTATAGTTATTACAGAAAGGTTTAAAAAATCCCAGATAAACCATTTTAAAATATGTTTTTTTGAATGAGTTTCCTCACAAATCAAACAAGTTGAGTTTCTACAAGTCAACTCGTGTCAATTGAGCTTTAGAATTGTTACAGATGTTCAGTTTACAAACACTTAATTAAGTTTTCAAACAATAAAGTATGGAAACAAAATGAAGTATTTGTCCCCATTATGCCAAAATATGCCAAAATATATGTATATTATCAAGCTAAAAGTAAAGAACATACCCTTTAAGTTCAAATGGAAAATCTGGTGCTTCTGGTTACGATGACTTCACTGCAAATCTATCAGTAATTAAACCTCTAATTAATTACTAATCAAATCTATCAGTAAAGAACATAAACAAATTACGAAAACAAAGAAATAATAAAGCTACATAAGTAAACTTACTAACACAATGAGACTGGATTTCTTCTTTGGAAGCACACAAAGAGAAATAATATAAAATCTCCAGAAGCTTCAACCAAAATCAGCTGAAAATGGCAAAAAAACAAAAAAATGAAAATGGTTGTGGAAATTAAGAACACACAGATCTGAAATTATATCATATAGAACAAGAAGAAAAGCAAAAGATAAAGCAATATCATACGTTCTCAAATACATACCTTATTGATGGCGATAGAGAGAAAGATCGAGATAGAGAGAGCGAGAGAAAGATTGAGACAGAGATAGAGTGAGATCGAGACACATAGAGCAAGAGAAAGATTGAGACAGAGATAGAGTGAGATCGAGACACAGAGAGCGAGATTGGGCCAAAGAAGAGCGAAATCAAGATAGAGAGAGCGAAAGCAAGTTGAGACAGAGAGTGTGAGATCGAGATGGAGAGCCAGAGCAAAAGCGAGAGAAGGAGAGCGAGATTGAGAGGACGAAGAAGAAAGTGGTCGGTTTCGCAAATAACCGACCAATTACCCTCATAACCCGACACAACCCGAAGTCTAGAGCAAAATTATAACCCAACCCGACTGAAAACCCACCAAAACCGTTTGTTTTTGGTTTGGTCGGTTTGACTTGGTCGGGTTGGTCGGTTTGACCCAAAATATGAACAGTCCTAGGTACAACAAATAATGGAGGATGGCATATAATATAATATTTGGTTGGAGAGAAATAGAGTAAAGAACAAACATACAAAAACGAATCTGAAAAAGATGCATAAAGAGGAACTTAGAGTCATTTTTCTGTAAATCTTGTGACAGGGAACCCATCTCATTCATCAATCAATTTTCTACTGGTGCTCTGTAGTAAGGCAAATTTCTTAGTTATGGAAATGGATAATCGAAGGAAGAAGTGGAGATCAATTCAAGCTCCTAAATAAACTAAACCACCAAAAAATTAAATAATTAATAACCTACTTACCATTGCTGCGAGAAGCTTAGACCGAGATGGAGATGGAGAATCGAAGGAAGAGGAGAAGAAGATAAACCCATTGGGGGCTGGCGAAGGAAGAGGAGAAGAAGAGAAACCCAGTGGCTACGCAGCAGGTAAGTAAGAAAAAGAAACAAATTTAGGTTAAGTTAAATATATATATATATATATATATATATATACACTAAGAGCAAAACGGTGTGTTTTATATACTTCGGTCGGTTCGGTTCCTTCGGTTTTTCAATTTACAGAACCGAACCGAACCGAAGTACCCGAACTTTAATTTCGGTTTAGAACCGAAAATCGATAAAATCGAACCAAATAGATCAAAATCTATTCGGTTCCGGTTCGGTTTTGTACACCCCTAAAATACATTATAATCAGTATTACGTATAAAAAGAGAAGAATTCGTTAGAATAATTATGAGCTAGGTTGATTTAGTCAAATTTTAATGATAACCCAGCAAATATCATTTGCACCAAGGCCCATCTGGTCGGCCCAATAGACTGGCAGGGCCTAAGGCCCCATAGCAAAGAGTAGCAGACACGAGCTCCTAGGCATCGCACACGCCGATTGGCTGATGTGACCGCCAGTCCCATTAGCCGCCTGACACAAGGCATCGCCCATGCCCATCGACTGCTCCCTGTCAAATCGCCGAATACCTACTCTGACTGCCAATAGTCACTTCCTAGGCACTCAAGTGTCCCTCAACCATCTCATATAAATAGCCCAGCCAACGATAGCTCTAGGTATTGAATCTCGAACATTCTATCTCTAAAACACTTTCTCTTTCTAAGCTACTAACTTAAGCTTCGGAGTGCTCACGTCTGGTCCGACCGGGCACTCTCTCTTGCAGGTCTTTCTCGTCCGATCGGTCCGACCTCTCCTCTTCACATAAAGACATTTCTGAATTTATCATTTGGTGCTTTCATTGAGAGGCATGGCGAACTCACGATCCAACGAGAATACGACCCCCAGAGATTTCAATCGCGAAGGTGACGCTCGTGCCAGTTTAGGCGCCTCGCAAGGAAGGGAAAGACCTATCAGGTCCCCAACAGAGGCCACCTCCCTCCCCGAGTTTAGCGATACCATTTTAAGGCAATCAGAGGATGCTCTCATCACTGGCAGAGACATGCGTGCCATCCTCAGTGATTTTGCTAAGAGCATAGCCCAAACAATCCAGAAGGGAAAAATGCCGGCTATTCCTGAAAGAAAGCATGAAAGGGATTTCATGGATGAGGGTTTAGAAAGAAGGAGAAACAAGGGAATTTCCATTAACGAGCCACGAACACACGACACGGGGAGACGCAGCGTCAAAACCCCCGGAGTGTATGACAAGGGAAAGGCGATAATACCTGATAGAGACTCCGAATATCTCCCCACTGAATCTCCCGTTTCAATCAGCGAGGACGACTTGTCCTACATATGCACACCTAGTCACGGCGATTCCAGGAGGTCGCGACCGGAGTCTGTCTCCATCGCTTTGAGCAAGGGGGACAAGTGGTTGAAGCGAAAACTGAAGCAGTTTGGCTTGACGATCCCCAAGAAGCCCACGCTCCAGGGAAACACCTGCAAGAGCATGGCATCCCCATTTTGCAGAGAAATAATGGAGTCCAAGTTACCTCCTAGGTGGAAGGACATCAGGATAGACAAATACACGGGTAAGACCGATCCCACTGCTCATTTAGCTAAATTCCTGACAAAAGTGCAGGCACACACTCGTAATGAGAGGGTCGCCTGTCGAATTTTCCCCACCACCCTTGGAGGAGATGCCTCGAGATGGTTTTACGGGCTGCCCCAGGAATCAATCATCTCCTTTTGGCAGCTTAAGGAGCTTTTTACTTCACGGTTCGTAATGAAGACGCGTGCACCAAGGTCAGCAAGTAGCCTGGGCGAACCCTACCAGCGGGCCGACGAAAGTCTTAGAGATTACGCCAACAGATTCCAGGCCGCTATGACCGAGGCAAAGAACCTAAGCGTCGAAATGGCAGCAACCGCCTTAGCTAGGCGCACTGTTAATCGCCCTCCGCTTGAATCTACAGCCACAACAACTCCTGTAGATTTTTATGACCTGATAGAGTGGGCCAAGCGACACGTTTAGCTGGGTGAGGCCCCGAGGTCTGGCGGGGCCAGAAAGACCAGTGTGATGAACAGATTGCAGTATCCGGACAGACGGCCCTTCATTAGAACACGAGTATTGGAGTGACTAAGAAGCAACCTGGATGGACCAAAGAGCCCGCAACACCTGGGCAAACGGAAAAAGTCCAGGAGTGAATTTCCCAGTAGAACGGATCACCTGGCGCCCCAGAACTTTACCCCGCTCAATGTCAGTCCCTCCGAAGTGCTGATGTGGATCAAGAAGAACCACCGCAGAGTCAACTAGCCCAAAAATCTCTCCGATCGGAGCAGGCACCGGAGAGACCAGCGACTGTATTATAAATTTCACAGAGACGTCAATCATTCTACTGACGAGTGTTATTCGCTGCATAAAGAAATCGAGCGGCTCGTGCAAAAGGGGGCCCTCGAGAATTTCGTTAGATCGGCCAGAGGGGCAAGTCCCTGTAGACGGCTGGATCATGAAAAGGAGTACACTGATTCAGATGACGAGGACAAGCGCAGAAATTCGAGAAATAATGTGGGCCCAAGTAAGCCATCTGCAGCGTCGATCAACGTCATTGCTGGCGGATCCTCCTACGAGGAAGAGCTCTCCAGGAAGAAAAAGGGGAAAGAAATTTACCTCTCCCACGCCATTGAGCAGCTCCCACCAGTCACCGTATCCAGCAAGGATGCACGGGATGTCATGTTCCCTCATGAGGACGCCCTTGTCATCAAAGCTCGCATTAATAACTTTAACGTAAGAAGAATTCTTGTGGATAATGGCAGCGCCGTCAACGTGCTTACATTGCGGGCGTATAAAGCAATGGGACTATCAAAAGAGGAGTTCAAGCCGAACGCCACGCCGCTGATCGGCTTAGGCAATGCCACTGTCCCAGTGATAGGGTCGGTGAATTTTTTCGTCGAACTTGGCCAGGAAGCAACCACTCACACCTGTAAGGTAACTTTCATGGTAGTTGATATTATCTTTGCCTATAACACCACTTTTGGCAGGCCCCTGCTCGCTCAGACTGGAGCTATCACCAGTGTGTGCTTAATGGTGATGAAAATCCCAACCGAACGGGGCGCCGCCATCATAAGAGGCGACTAGAAGGCATCGCGAGAAGCTTATGTTACCATGATCGAACAGTTGAAGCGGGTATCTTGACCGATTGGCGAGGGGTTAGAGGGTCGTGAGACCCGTAGACGACCTAGGGAGGACAAGAGTCGGACAGACATATCCCCCAACACACCCAATTCGAGAAAGTCTCAACCACCTGGGCGAACGGTTTTATCTAGGATCGATGATACTCCCGATCCTAACGACCCGAGCCCAAGGACAGGACATCCGCAGGAGCCGCGACGCCGGGACACCTAAAAAACACTGTTTGTAAAAATTTGGCAATTGCCCAATCAATAAAGAGGTTCTTTCTTTTATCTTTGTCCAAATTATGCATGACATATAACTTATGCGCTAGACTTGACGTTTATCTCAGGTCAAAAATGCGAAAGTTACGATTTTTTTAATGGATAAAGTCATCCGTTAGGATCGATGCAATTCCCGATCCCAAAATGCGGAGTGAAGAAACCTTTCGACAGTTCGACTGCCAGGATCGACGATCATCCCAATCCAAAAATGCGGAAAGCACGAACCTTATGTCGACCCCATCCGTTAGGATTAATGCAATTCCCGATCCCAAAATGCAGAATGAAGAAGCCTTTCGACAGTTCGACCGCTAGGATCGACGATCATCTCGATCTAAAAACGCGGAAAGCACGAACCTTATATCGACCCCATCCGATAGGATCAGCTATATTTCGATCCGAAAATACGGAATGCGCTATGATCGCATTGATTGATTCGCTAGATTCGACGTCTATCCCGAATCCAATATGCGAACACCGAGGTTAGACTAAGGCAAACGTTTCTCCCAAGACAAGTGTTATGCAACGGTCACGAGCCAGAATGCAAAGCAAACACTAACTTGGCGGACGAAACCATTCGCCTAATTCTAAGTCCAACTCAAGAATAGATCCAGATGGCCGACTGATCCTGCATCCTAAGCCAGAATGGGCAAATCGGCCACTGGACTTAGGAAATTATCCTAATTCAGGAAGTCTTTAAGATTTATTGATTTATTTCACATTAGCAAGTTATATACAATTTAGTGAACTACATTTGAACTTTGCAATTTTATGCAATTTTACAGGTTGTTAAAATTTGCGAATGCGCAGATATAAAAACTTGCAACTTACGCAAAGTTTGTCATTTATCGAAGACATTTTGTGTTGTACAATTTACAAAAAACTGTTACAAAAGCAAAATATGAAAAGGAAAAGAGCTAAACTGAATTCCTATGCTAACCCTCTATGCCTACAATCTGTACATCGCCAGGAGGATTGGAAGTTGGCTCAACATCTGGATCAGCGGCGGATTGAGGAGGGTCGGAGGCAAGCTGCGAAGGTCCGGTTGTCCCTTCAGAGATAGTCTTCGCTGGCAAAGGAGCTACAGTCTCGACTTTGGGAGGCGCCTCTTGACGAACTTCAGAAGACGAAGGAGCCCCCTCAGAGACTTTCTGAATTACTTCACCTCCAGGAGCGTCCCCTTTATCATCACTGGATGGAGGATCGGGCAAAGCCGTTGGATCCTCCATCCAGTTAAAATCGGCCCCAGGAAAGCGCTGCCCGGCCTCGTGAATAAGGCGAGAGAGCAATTTCGCCTGGGCCTCTCCCAGCTGATCAAGGAGATGTTCCTTCTGAGAAGCAAGCTCCTCTTCGAGCCTCTTTGCCCAGGAGGCCTCTTTCTCTCTAAGGACGCCCTTAGAGACTCCCCCTCTCCTCGCAACTGGTCGCTCTCCACTTTCAGCTTGGCATTCTCGGCAGCCAGCTCTCTGCACTCGGCGTCCAGCCTAGTTGCATCTGCCTCGAACCGTCTGCATTGGGCGACTTCGGCAGCAAGGCCAGCGATGTCTCCCTTTAGCTTGTTGACCTCACTCTACCGAGCCTTCAGCTCCTGATCCTTTTGATGAGCCTCCTTCCTCAGAGTCACCGTCTCCGAATGGGAAGTGGAGGACCGCCTCTTTAGTTCTGCCATCTAAGAGCGAAGGGCAGAGGCCTCCTTTCGAGCTGTCTCATACCGAGCATCCTCCTCTGCCCTGGCCTTGGAGCCGTCCTCTGCTCTGCCCCTCCAGATGTTCGCCATGCCATGCAACCGCTGAGTTCTCCTGGCTATCTGGGCAAAGAAAAAACCGAGT
Source organism: Excoecaria cochinchinensis (assembly GCA_947683425.1). NCBI lineage: Eukaryota > Viridiplantae > Streptophyta > Magnoliopsida > Malpighiales > Euphorbiaceae > Excoecaria > Excoecaria cochinchinensis. The sequence goes on from CANTUQ010000050.1 coordinate 12,254,831, forward strand.
GGAATATTAATAATCCTCCAGGCAATTTTAAGTAGGAAGGCACTCAGACCTCACCTCTATTATTTGTTGGTTAATTAAGCCAATCTCTCTGGAGAGCTGACCGGAGTCCCCGAGGTCCTTGCGATCATCATCCTGGAGGAGGCCCCGACAGATGTAACCGGCCACGTTGTTTGGCGACCAGTCACTGCCGAAGTTCTCCTTCAAGAACTCCCTCAAGGGCACGGGGCACCCTTCGGATCGCTGAAACGGCTCGTCCAGCCGAACGGCCTTGCCTCTGGCAGCCACCCTAGCATCAGAAGTAGCCACCAGCGCGGCAGCTTTTCTCCTGGCAACTTCCTCGAGCTGAGACGCCCTCCCCTGGGTCGACTCCCCCAGAGACTCAATGTCAGGAGGGCAAACAGCCCTAGATTCTTCTCCCTCATCAGGTTCATCCCGCAATTTTAGCAGCCGACGGAGAGCTCGGGGCACCTCAGGTGTAGGGTCAGAGATTGGCCCAGCAGCAGTTTGGCCTGTCGCTGTGACAACAGCTGGGGGAGTAGAAATGACTGGGCCGGCAACGCTAGGGCTAGCAGTTGAAAAGACACTCGCCGACCCTCTCAATGCTTGTACCTCCGAGGAAGACATGAGTTTTCGCCTCTTCCTCTCCTCCTTGGCCTTCCGTTCGGCCTCCCTCTTTGCGATGGCCCGACCAAGGATGCGCTGCGAAATATCATCCCCACCGGCCATTTCAGCTGCAACAAAAACACAAGAAAGATAAGTTATCCTTTAAATCGCATATTTCATGCAAAATGCAATGCTTTTTTAATGTCCTATATCAATATTGGTCTGCTCCAATCCTAATGCTCACGTTCTGTATTCTCGGCAGCTCTGGAGCTGGAAGAACCAAATAGTGTGGTCAGGAGAAAGCTAGACTGGTAAGGCTCTCCATGCCTGCTCACGGCGTCCATCAATTTCTTGATGTCGCCCTCATACATGGGCTGACCGGCAGATAGGTCCTTCAAGACTTTGGCTCCAACTGATCGGGTCAGGCGCACTCCAAATCCGCCGACCATCCCCACTAGAAAATACCTCTCCTTATACCCCTTCATTGAGGTAGGGATGTACATGAGCTTCTTCTTTGGGCGGCTGGTGAAGAAATATTTTGTCTCATCGCTCCGACCCGATATGTAGAAGAAATGGGTGAAAAGGTCCAAAGTTAGAGCCACCCCCTCTATCCTGCAGAGGATTTTGAAGCAGGGCACTGACCTCCACCCATTCGGATGCAGCTGATTTGGGGCGATCCCATACCCCTCCAGTATCGCCATCTCGAAGGCCCCTAGTGGGAACCTCAAGCCGGCATCCAGGCTCCAAAGGTGGCAGATAAACCATTCATTGTTATCCTTTCCGAAGGGCCCCTCCGTCACCGCCATGGAGTCAGGGCACCACATTACAGAAATGTCATCAGGGAACCCATATTTGGCAGGGATTTCGGCCACCTCCCCAGGGGTCAAGCGAGAGCACAACTCAACTGCTGACTTATCTCTGTATCCATCCATGAACCTCCTGTCCAGTGATTGCTCGCTGCTAGAGGCCATCTTTGGAGAAAGAAAGGAGAGGAAGAATGCAAATCCCTAATTTCTAAAGGGAATGAATGCAGATAAAAAATCAAAAACAAAGGAAGAAATCGAAGAAGCAAGGCGAAGGAAGTACTTACTTGATAAAGGGTAACTTGAAAAGATTTTCGAAGAGGCAAAAAAGGTTTGCTGGAAGAGAGCGAGAAGAATTTTGGCAGAGCTTCGCTAAGGATTGCAAAAAGTAAAGAGAAAACTGCACAGGAATTGCCCTATTTATAGGCAAAATTTTAAGGAACGTCAACCGTCTCACCACTAGCAGCACGCCACGTGTACCAAAGACATAATGATTGTACGAAGAACGAAGCGTCGCCCTCGGAGCACGCACAGCATTAATGCAGACAACTGTGCGAACAGGCGCGTCGCTTCAGAAAAGGCGCTTTGTCCAAATTCAAAAATCCCGCCAACGAATGCCTTCGAACCGGGACAAGTCAAAGCAGACCTCATCCGAACGAAACTTCAAAGGCAAATTTATGCCCGATCGGACCTGTTGAGGGGGGACAAGTGATAACCCAGCAAATATCATTTGCACCAAGGTCCATCTCGTCGGCCTAATAGACTGGCAGGGCCTAAGGCCCCATAGCAAAGAGTAGCAGGCACGAGCTCCTAGGCAGCGCACACGCCGATCGGCTGATGTGACCGCCAGTCCCATCAGCCGCCTGACAGAAGGCAGCGCCCATGCCCATCGACTGCTCCCTGTCAAATCGCCGAATACCTACTCTGACTGCCAGTAGTCACTTCCTAGGCACTCAAGTGCCCCTCAACCATCTCATATAAATAACCCAGCCAACGATGGCTCCAGGTATTGAATCTCCAACATTCTATCTCTAAAAGCGCTTTCTCTCTCTAAGCTACTAACTTAAGTTTCAGATTGCTCACGCCTGGTCCGACCGGGCACTCTCTCTTGCAGGTCTTTCTCGTCCGATCGGTCCGACCTCTCCTCTTCAGATAAAGACATTTCTGGATTTATCACTTAAAAAATTAAAGAGAAATAATAATGTCAGGTTGTCGTTTTCTGACAATATGGTCCCACACTTAGTCAAATCTTTAAAAATTAAACAAAATAATAATAATATCAGAAAACGGCAATCTAGGTTACCGTTTTTTGACAATATGAGTCACACACTTAGTCAAATCTTGAAAAATTAAAAAAAAAATAATAATGTCAGAAAACAGCAACCAAGATTACCGTTTTCTGACAATATGGGTCCCATGCGGATTGCATCTAGTCGATAAACGGCAACTTTGGTTGCCGTTTTGACCCAAAAAACTGAAGAAATATGGTGGGACCCACATTGTTAGAAAACGGCAACCTAAGTTGCCGTTTTTTGACACCCTATTTTACTAAATTTTTTTACTGTAACACCAGATTTCTAAATTCTTTCAATTTTCACACAAGAAGAAAAAAAACCCCGATGAAGTAGATTTATACCTTTCCAACTACTCAGCTTATTCAATTTTATTAAGATACCAACTATATAGATATGAATAATGTGATAAAAAGTAATTTAAATCTAATACTAATATTAAACATATTCTTCTTAAAAAAATATTAAATATATCCAATCAAATATATTAATAGTTTAAACAAATTTCTTATTAATTGTTAATGGGCTATTTAAATTGATTTTTTAGATATTAGTTGGATAGTGTTAAATGAAATTAAAACAACTAAACAAGTATGGGTATCATAAAAATATTTCATATAGAATTTTTTGTGCTACCTAGACCATTTTCTAGGGCCAAACTCAGCTTTAAACCGAATTATAGAACCAAAAAGAAATACATATTCAATTCCATTTTTAAAAAAAAAAAAAAAGAAATTAAAATTTCAATTATAGCCATTTTTTTTACCAAATTCTAATGTGGAGCACTTTCCATCTCAAATAACAATGCGAGTAAATATCTTGTAACTTATGTTTAAAAAAAAATAAAACTGAATTTAATTTATTTGTAAAAATTAATTCATGAGATGGGATTCAAATATTATTTGGATAGTGTTAAATGAATTTAGAATAGGATTAAGACATGTTTAATTAATTTTTTTGGGGATAATCTCGTTGTTGCCATTCTTATGGTACTTCTGAGTTATTTGTAACGCAGTAATGATAATTTAGTTCTTGAAAGTAATATATAATCTAGCCTTTGAGAATAATGTATAATTTGACTCTTCAACATTTTATGAAGTCCGAAAACTACCAAATATGAATTATAAAACCAATTATATATGTTTGTTCATTTTTTGCAATTCATGCATGCAGCTGCGAGCGTGCGCGCCTATTTAACTTCTATCGGAGTATTTGAATTCTTCTAAACTAAATATTGCTTCGGGAAAACTCAAAGAATTCTAAAAAATATAGTAAAATAAAAATGCAATTGTATTGAATGAAATTCGTTTACCCTCCTTTGAATGAAAAACCGACTAATTTAAACTAACACGCTAGAAAAATTCTAAGAAAACTAAGAGCAACTCATTTGCCAAGTGTTGTCCCCATTTCCTGTCTTCCTCCTAAATTTTGTCTAGGAACGTGCTCCTGCTCACTGCCCATATTTCACCCACATTCTCCATCATCTGAGCAACTTCCCTCTCAATAACCCGTGATAAGGGTCGACTTTAACCCAAATTTCAATGCAAATCTCTATTTCCTATAGCTAGCCAATTATACCCTCACCCATATTTCGTATCGATTACCAATGGAAATAATGACCTTCCAATCAAATTTGCCAACTGCATTCCCATACATATATCTAATCACATTTAACTAAATTTCAATCTAAACCTTTATATTTCGATTTTTCCATTCATTTTACAGCACAATGTTGCCTTCCCTTATTGTTTCTAGACACAATCACTATAAGTTCATATCATATTTTTGTATTCTATCGTCTATCTATTTTGCAGCATTAGCATAACATTGCCTTTCTTAACCATTTCAAACCATTTCCATTATTACACCTCATTTTCATAGCATATTCCTTCTATTAGGCCTTAATTAACACATTCATATTGTTGGAGTTGGGATGCGCCCATGACTTCTCGGGTTGACCCGGAAAATATTTATCAGTCCGAAATCCTGCAAATATGGGAAAAGTTCCATATTTAGTCTTGATTAAGGGATTGTGTCCCTTAATCTTCTACTAGCCTTGTAACTTCCCTCATAATGTAAAGGGAAGTTACATGCTCCCCTTTTTAATTAGGGGTAACTCCCATAATGGGAGTTAGTGCTCCTATTTATGGAGCATTCATCTCCTTTGGGAGATAGATGCCTATAAATAGGAGGCTTCTCTTTTGAGAAGAGAGAAGAGAGAAAACATTCATATACCGAAACTCTGTCGGTTTTCACCCCTCGCCGGTTTGGTACTCCAAGTGGCTTTTAGGCTGTGAACGAGCTGCTGTCATCCCGCTTGTGGATATCAGCCAGACCAGTGACGCCAGAAGGGATCCTTGTAATCGCTTCCGCCAAAGTATCTGCACTACAAGAGGTAGGTAGCATATAACCTGTTTATGTTACCTCCATATATGCATGTGGCATGTCGATATATAAATCCTTCATTGGTATCAGAGCCAATATTTTTGGCGTCCTGGCATGTGGCTAAAAATTGGATCTAAAATTTTATGTGTAAAATTGGTAGATTTAGGATGCTTAAACCCGATCTATATTTATTTTGTGTTAAAATATATATTTGTATATATTTTTCGGGTCTAAAAATTCGTGTATATGTACCGTAATTTGAGGGGATGAATATGGGTATTCAAAACGCTAGACTTAAAATTGAGATTTGTAATTTTTGACCATACCATTGAGATCACAGACCCCAAAAACCCCCCACCGGAAAAAATTCGGAGTCCAGAATCCGGCGGGAAGGCGGCGCGTGGCTTGCACGCGCCGTTACTCGTAGGGCGCGTGCGCGTGGGCGGTGACTCACACGCGCGCAACACGGGTCCACAGCTGTGGACACGTGGCCCAATGGGATTCGGCCACGTGGCTGACCCAGGTCACGCCACGTGGCAGACAGGGTCCACCAGCTGCCACGTAGGCGACACGTGGACCACTCCGGGGGTGACACGTGGACGAATGTGATCGTGCCACGTGTCGTGCCATGTCAGCACAGTGACATGTCACTGCCGCCACGTGGACCAATGGGTGATTGCCACGTGGCGGACAGGTGTCGTGCCACGTGGGCAATGACGTGTCCACCTTCTGCCACGTGTCAGACAGGTGGCCCAATGGCGTTCTGACACGTGGCACCGTAGGATTGTGCCACGTGGCAGGGTAGAAGGGAGGCGCGCGTGGTGCGCGTGAGCGCGTCACTCCCTCCCCAGGCGGCGCGTGTGAGCGCGTGCGGCCTTCTCCGACCACCAAATCAGCTCCGAGTTTTTGCGATACCATTTTTCAAAATTTTTATGATTTTTTGGTCATTTTTCCAGAATTTTTTGATGACCATAAAAATAAATTCTTATTTTTTAAATAATTAAAATATTATAAAAATTATGGAAAATGTGTTTTCTGCCTTTAAATTATTTTGAAAAATATTTTTTAAAAATTTTTGTGGATCTGTCCTTATTATTGGTTGAAATGAGTTTCAATCATATATGTTTATACATGAGTGTATTAACTACTTTTTTATTTCTGTGATGTGTTACAGAAATGGTGATGATAAGGACTCCGATTGTTCCTCGCACTCTGTTTGAGATTGCTTTAAGAAATGTAAAAGTGCATTTAGTAAGTAACTTAAGAATGCGAAGGAAGATCCGAGCTGATGACATTGGTACAATAGTGCATCATATAATGTTTATACATGAAAAAATGCAGGAGTGCATTTGGTTAGGTGGTTTAAGTATGGGAAAAGATGATAGAGTCCTGATCAAAGCATTTTCTGACTCATTTAAGTATCATTTAGAACTCAGGGAGTTATTGGAAACTACCTGGTACATTGGAGATAGAATTTACAGAAAATCTATCATCCACTTTTTGGCTAGAGTTGCCAAAAGAGGAGTGTTGAGGAGCAACACTAAATCTGTGATGAAATTGAGAAGTGGACGTAATGTGCATCGTCTATGGTTTCATCAACGAACTTATGAGTTACCTGATGAATTAATGAAGATGGTCAAAGAATCAGTCCCTGTCTCAAGAAAGATTTTGTGAAAATCTAGACTTATAAATTTGTTGACATGAGTGTTAATCTTAGTTAGCGTTTAATTTTATTAAATGGGATTTATGTTTCCTATTGTTATTTTGACATGAGTGTCATATTTTGGGTTATTGGATTTTTTATATTGGTTGAATGAATGAGTTTATTTATTATGATAGCATTTAACTTTATAATAAATGTGTTTATCTAACTGTTAATTGCCTTGCATTATTTTATGAGTAAAATAATTGCATGTTTATTAAGTAGAGACTTAATAAATTTAAACCAATAATATTCCCCTCTTAAGTTTGAGAACTTGATAATCCAATAATTCAGATTTACTATGCATGAAATATTAACTTGTAAGGTTGGACATTAGGACTTAGAGGGTAATTGGATACTACAAGTAGCCTTTTCGAATTGAAGCCTGATAGAAAACTTTACTGAGTTATTATTTCAGATGCATAGTAAATAGCATGTATTGCCTTATATCTTTTTAAAATTGTGCATTTTTTGTTCCATTTGAGATCGGAGGATCTTAATGAATATTGCTTCCAATTCAATTGTTGCAAAAACTTAATAAAGATATTAAGATGAATGGTGATAATTGTGAAATCTGAAGTATGAAGATCCAATATGTGCTTGAAGAGCAAGAGGCTCTTTGACCATTAAGTTCGATTATGGTTGAACCTAAGAACGGCACTACACCACAGTATAGGCGAGACCGTAATGCCTATGTGGCATAGAAAAAGTAGAATTTCACTGCTCGTGTCATCTTGCTAAGTGCAATAGATGATATCACTAAGTAGTTCAGCAAGTATCAAAATGCAATGAATCCGTGAATCGTTTTGCAAGAAAAGTTTAGAGGTGTGTCTCTAACTAAGTGTTTTGATCATTAGTGATCAAATTTGATACTTATCAGAAGAAGTTTGATTATTCGATGCGAAAATATCTATGAGAGATGAAAATTGTTAGTAAGCTTAGTGAGATTGGTCATAAGTTGACTGATGAGCAACAGGTTCTAGCTGTTATCCATTCCTTACCTAAAAGTTAGGAGCATATAAAGATGCAACTAACTTAAACGGACAAGCATTGAGACATATGAGGATGTCGCTTGTCATTTGAAGCTTGGATAGGACTATTTGGCACTGATTAAGGTCAATGTCATTGTGCATATGGCACAGTATTATTCTGGTGAAATGAGTTCTAACTAGAATAAAATAAGAAGCTTCAAAAGTAGGATAAGGAAAAAGGCTCAATAGCCTTAAAAAGCAAAGAAAGAACAGAATTTTAAGAGGTCCAAAGGCAAGAAGACGGTAAATATTTCAAGAGTGAAATATTTTAATTGCCAACGGAAAGGTCACTATGCAAGAGGTTGCACTGTGCCCAAACAGATACAATATTTTGACTCAAAAGTGAGTGAAATTTGTGTATCCAACTCAGAATTTCATTCTTTGTGAGTGATAGATTCAAGAGCAAAGGATCAAGATATCTTTGCTAAGAGTTCTATTTCTGTTCTTACTTTATTGAAATTTGTTTTCAATTTATGTTTTGAGGATAATGGTATATGCTTATACTTAAATGATGATTATGATGGTTCTAGTTAAATGCTGAATGATTTCATTATGGATGTGTACCATGACTATTTGAGGAAAATAATGAGAAAATCATTCGATAAAGGAACTAGAGCCAAATTTTCTATTGCAGTTAGTTCATTCTGATGAATGTGGTCAAATGAATGTGAAGGCAAGGCATGGGGCCTACTATTTCATCACCTTTTATGGATGACTATACTAGGTATGGTCATTTCAATTTGATTACTCACTAGCCAGAAGTATTGTGTTGCTTCAAGACTTTTATGAAGTTAGTTGAGAATCAATTAGATAAAAGGATCAAAGCTTTAATAACTGATAGAGGTCGGTGATATACTACAGATAAATTTAAAGCTTCATGTGATGAAAAGGGATTGAACATCAGTTGTTCATTCTAGAAATTCACAACAAAACGATGTTACGAAAAGGAGAAATAGGACTCTCCTAAATATGGTTAGATCTATGATGGCAGATGCATATTTAATGACTGCCACATATGTTTTTAAACCATGAGCCTTCTATCTCTGTCACATCTATAACTTATGAGTTGTGAACTGGTCGACAGGCTGACCTAAGTCATTTACGACCTTAGGGTTGTGCTGCTTACGTCCATGGTACCTCATGTAAAATTGGTTAATTGGGACCAAGAGATAAAAAGAGTATCTATGTGAGATATTCTGAAGTATCAAAAGGATACATTTTCATGAGTGAGTAAGAAAATGGCACTGTGACAGAATTCAAATCACGAGTCATCGTATTCTTAGAGAATAAATTTTCCAAGTTGGGCGAAGTGAATTATGATTTCATTTTATATTAATCTCAGGAAAGGAACTATCAGGATCACTCCATCCGAGTGGGAGGAAATTAGAGGAAAAAGGCCAAGGCTTTCATCCTCCATATGATCCGGATGTTCGAAACCCTGATTTAATTTAAATGGGAGTATTCTTGACTCCAGTGGGAGTAAAGAATATGGTATTTCTAACTCCAGTGGGAGTAAGGGAACATGATTCCAGTGGGAGCATTTTGAATTACGATGAATATATGAGACATGTTTATCAAGATTCAGAACTGAAAAAATCTAAAAGGAAAAGAGTTATGTGCCGACAATTTGAGATCTAAGGCTCGAATAGAGCCCTTTTAGTTGCCCGACAAGATGAGGAAAAGCCTAAAAATATTCGAGAGGCTCTTCCATGCCCATCTAAGGAAAGTGGATTAAAGCAATGGAAGAATAAATGGCATCTATGAAATCAAATCATGTTTGAGAACTGATTGATTTACTGAAAGGACACCAATTGAGAATAAATGGATTCTCAAAGTAAAGCGAAAGACTGATAGAGGTATCGAAAGATATAAGACTCAGCTAGTCGCTAAGGGGTTTATACAATAGGAAGAGATTGACTATGAATAGACCTTCTCATCTGTTGTAAGATTTACGTCCACAAGGTTAATTCATAATATAGTGGCGAGTTTGAACCTAGAGTTTCATCAAATGGATGGAAAGACTGTTTTTCTCAATGGAAAAATGGATGAAATAACCTATAGGTTTCATCAGAAGAGGCAACAAACATAAAGTTTGCTGATTGATGAGTTCAATTTGTGGCCTTGAACAGTCTTCAACACAATGGTCCTTGAAACTTCATCATACGATCATGTCGAATGTGTTCAACATAATTGGTAAGGACCATTGTGTCTATAAGAAAAGCTCTAAAAATAATTTTGTCATTTTAACATTGTATGTAGACGACATACTGTTAGCAGAAAATGATAAAAGGTACGTAAATGAAATCAAAGAATGGTTATTGTCCAACTTTGATATGGGTTTAGCATATTACATTCTTGAAGTTAAAATTTCAAAAGATCATTTGATAAGATTGTTGTTCTTTTCTTAAGAGAATATATCAACAAAGTCATTGAATGATTTAATATGCGAAATTGCAAGCCCATTGATACCCCTGTTGCTAAGAATCAGTTTCTCAGCAAAGAGATATGTCCTAAGATGCCGAAGGAGATGGAACATATGAGGAATGTTCCATATGCCAGTGCTGTGAGTAATCTTATGTATGCAGTGTTGTATACAAGACCTAATATATGTTATGCTGTGGCATGATAAGTAGATATCGATCTAACCCAAGCAAAGCACATTGGAAAGCAGTTACGAGGATACTTAAATACCTCGAAAGTACAACACTTTATTCTCAATTTTCTGAGGCAAGGATTTGCAATTGAGAGAATAAAGAAATGTTGATTAGGCAGGAGATGTGGATGAAAGAAAATTCATTCAAGGTTTTATATTCTTGTTTGGCAAGAGCGTCATCTCATGGATTAACAAGAAATAAACCTTTATAGCCCTATCAACAATGGAAGCTAAATTTGTTGCTTCCTTAGCTACGGTATAAGAGACAGTTTGGCTAAAATGGTTTGTGAGCCATTTAAGAGTAACTACCTCAGAGGTATCGGTGACAGTCTATAGTGACAGTCAGTTGTCGATAGCTTATAGTAGAGCTAAGCATATTGACATTAAGTATCAATATACGAGAAATATTGTTGCACGAAGAGAATGAACTTACAGTATATTTTTACGCATGCAGATCCGTTGAGAAAACCCATAACGAGAGATGTGTTTTGAGAAATACATTAGATCTCGTGGTTTGCGTAAAATTTAATTGGTACTGTTATACTTTAATATAATCCCTTAATGTTATTATTTGCAAATAATAACTAAAGTTCATTGTTGGCAATACATGAGTGTGAATGTTTATGTGTAAACATTTACTGTTATTGATATGAGATTGAGCATGTTGGACAGAGAAATAGCCCACTCACAAGGGTGTTTACCTTAGTTTTATCAATGAGTTGGCAAAGACTAAGATGAGGCAATTTTTGAACATATGAGATTGCTCGAGAGCCTGTTCAAAATAAAAGTGCCGTCTTGCAGAAAATACAAGATTTGTCTTATTAAAGTGCGAGATAAAGACATACATAAATTTGTGTGCTTTGGATTGAGATCCAAATAAGTATCGTATAAAGTTCGATGGTAAGTTATATGTAACTACCATATTCTGTCTAAATAAGGCCAGAAGTAGTCCTTAAGTAAGTGGACTAAAGTTGGATGTTTCGGTGCATCACAACCTTACGCTTCTGTATGGTGTTATATATACATTTTAAATGTAAGACATGCGCTCCTTTAAGGGAAGGAATGAACACCATAACACATGTTTTATACCATGTGTGCTTATGTGACCAAGGGATGGGAAGTCAATATTGTTGATCTCAACTTTTCCTATTGTGAGACCCTACCATAATTCGACCCTTAGAACCCTTAACTTATCCCTGAAGTATGATTCAGTGTGGCTAGCTTAGTTAGTTTCCAAGAGGCCATGGAATAATTCGGTCTGGCGGACCTGACTAGAAAAGCGAGCTGAATCTTGATGGATGGCATATAGTAAGAGGGGAAGATAGCTTTTGGATCACATTCAATTGTTTCGTGGTTCACCGGCATGCCTATTATGGTTTCTATGAGTAGAGACATAATAGTGAACACGAAATTGTTTTATGAGATCATGAGTTAAAACAATGATGTGAGAAGGCAATCTAGGGTTTTGGCATACGTGTACAAGAGGATCTCGTCTTTTCGAGACGCTATATATCCCTAACAGGTGTATAGCACTAGTGCTCTCGATGTATGCTGGTCACACGGTCTATCTGCCTGTATAACTGGAAAACTCGACTGAAAATCGTTCAGTCATGTGCGAGTGGGAGATGTTGGAGTTGGGATGCGCCCATGACTTCTCGGGTTGACCCGAAAAATATTTATCAGTCCGAAATCCTGCAAATATGGGAAAAGTTCCATATTTAGTCTTGATTAAGGGATTGTGTCCCTTAATCTTCTACTAGCCTTGTAACTTCCCTCATAATGTAAAGGGAAGTTACATGCTCCCCTTTTTAATTAGGGGTAACTCCCATAATGGGAGTTAGTGCTCCTATTTATGGAGCATTCATCTCCTTTGGGAGATGGATGCCTATAAATAGGAGGCTTCTCTTTTGAGAAGAGAGAAGAGAGAAAACATCCATATACCGAAACTCTGTCGGTTTTCACCCCTCGCCGGTTTGGTACTCCAAGTGGCTTTTAGGCTGTGAACGAGCTGCTGTCATCCCGCTTGTGGATATCAGCCAGACCAGTGACGCCAGAAGGGATCCTTGTAATCGCTTCCGCCAAAGTATCTGCACTACAAGAGGTAGGTAGCATATAACCTGTTTATGTTACCTCCATATATGCATGTGGCATGTCGATATATAAATCCTTCACATATGAAACAAACAATCAACATATTCAAGATCACATCCATCACTTATATGGCTATATTCCATAACCTTATTTCAATACAAGCAAGTCACATAAATTTAAACTAAATTCTCTTCTTATTTGTCTCCTATCCCTTTTTTATTCATTTATAATTGTAATTAACATTTCCACTTCACAACTACGCATGTGTTTCACATCTGCGCGAGCGAGAGCGAGTGTCTATATATATATGTGTGTATATATATATATATATATATATTCAAGACTTTATGGAATAAAGTATTCATTTCAATATCCACTTCTTATTCCAATAACCTTACAACCACGCTAACTTGAGCATTAATTTCAATAGATTTAGTTCAATTCAACTGGACATAAACAACCAAAAAGTGTATTAAACAAAGATTCACACGTACAAGCATTTCTCATCACAAAAGTGTATCAAACAAACTCACTATCATTTCCAAAACACAAACTCACTATCAAACAAACTCACTACAGTATATATATATATATAGTTGAATTTGATATATATATCAAATTCAACTATATATATATATATACTCAATACTCAAATCCCATTTCAATAACCTTGCAAACTTGCTATCTTAGGCGTTAAATTCAATAATGTCAGTTCAATTTAGCAGGGCATCAAAAAACCTAGGTCCACTAATTATAGTTAAATTCATATTTAAACAAGAATTCAAACATGCAAGTATTTTTACATCATATGGGTGTACTGAAAAAGTTCATTTATATATATCAACAACACATAAATCTAATTCAAACTCATCAAATTTATTTACCTAAAAAAAAATAATTTCCTCAAATCTATACAAAATTCCATTATCACTTACTTCAATAACTAAATCACGTACTTCAATTATATTATAAATCAATTCTACCAATTTTAGATTAATTATAACAAAATTATATCATGCCATAGGTTTTAAATTTAAAAATACACTAAAACAAATAGGAAAATTAAGTTTAGTGTTCGCACAACTTGGCAAAAACAACTTAGAACAACTTAGAACGTCTCAACTAAATCTACAAAAATCAACTTAAGCCTCGGCTTATCTCCCTTTTTCTTTCTTCTTCACGTTTTTCTTCTTCTTCAGATGTATCATACACCGTTTCAACGAAAAACTCAATAAAACACAAGAAAAATGTAAATTAAACTAATATATAATAGCATAAAGTGAGGAATTTAGCTTATCCAAAGTCTTAGTCCCAAATTCCTATTGAAGTCAACAATTGTAGGCAACCTACAATTGTAGGCAGCCTACAATTGTAGACAAAGAAAAGAAAGAAAAAAAAATGTAATTGAAGTTTATGAATCCCACATCAGGATTTTAGGATTAGAAATGTATTTTTGTAGTTATAAATATAGCCTATTAGTTTTAGGTTTAATCATCCCAGTCTTGAGATCTCTTATTATAAATAGAGAGTGTTTCTCATATTTTCTTGTGTAAAATATAGAGAGGTTGTAACTCCTATTTTATAGTAAAATTTTACTAGTCTTGCCCGTGGTTTTTACCCTAATTTGTTTGGGGGTTTTCCACGTAAATCTGTGTATTCCTTATTATCTCTATTTTAGCTGCGATTTTGCTCTAATCCGGTCCTTATTTTTACAACAATTCCTAAGTTTTAATTAGATCCCTAACCAAATCTGATTTCATCTTCTCATTTTTTATTCAAATTCTGAATCTTTAGTAGCTGAAACTTTATCCCATCAGTTACCATTCGTTAAAGAAGCCAATGCAGTTCAGGTGGTCGGCGGCGAAAGAAAACGAAGGAACGACTTGAGACACAGAGCGAGGAACATAGAAAAAGAAAAGGAAAAGGTGGCTGCTGCTACTGTCACGCGCCGGAGAGAGAGAGGAGAAGGAAAATTCGGCAAGCGACGGCGGCTGATGGAGGAGGTAGAAGCGACGGTGGTGGAAGGGAAAAACACAGGTGAGGTAGGCTGGAATTTTGGTGAAAATTCGACAGGTTGGGTCTGGAACACAGGAGAAAGAAAGAAAGAAGAAAGGTGAGGGCAGATTTTTATGCAAAAAATCACTTTAATCGCTGCTTAATTTCTCTAAAAATTCTGCCAATATAAGGTACGGCACTGTTATCGGATCAGTATTTCTGTAGTGGATATCTACACTTACTCGGCGTGCAAACAATATTTCATTATCAATCTGAAAATTATAAACTTTCAGTCGCACATTTTTCTATCGATATGTCCATTTATAAAATTAATAATATTTTAAAATACTATTCAGGTAAATATACATACATTATTACTGCACTGTGTTTTTCATGCAACTTTAACAGATCATCGGCTATTACACCCGGATTTATATATTGTCGATTTTCGAATTGATTAATTTTTATTAACCTACTAACAAATATAACTGTAAGTTTTACTCATGTATAAATAAATATTTCAAATAATTAACTATTAATGTATTTTATAATTTTCTTTGCATAATAAAAAATTATAAATCTGTTCAAATATGTAATACATAAAAATTATTCAAGTTCACTTTATATAAAAAAAATACACTTTTAATTTTTTTTACATATATTTATAATATTTTCATTCCAACAACCATTATTTTCAATTCTAATATTTCAAAAATTATATATTCAAATAATAATATATAAAAACAAATAATATTAATATTATTTGCTAAATATGTAAAAATTATTCATATTTCTATAATAGGATAAAAATTATTCTCTAATTTTACAGTTCTTCACACATAAAATTATTATTATATTATATTACAAAATTAAATATTGCATTACACATAATAATATAGATAATTACCTTTTTTGCCACGTCCTCAGATTATTTAAAAATATTCCTTCATAAGACAAAATAATATAATTAAATATTTTTATCATGCATGCTATTATTTTAATATACTTTTGTATTAAAATAACTGTACAAAATTATTTTAATTTTTTTTCCATTCTAACAACTTACTCAGATAAATAAAAAATTTACTTTATAACTTTCATAAACATAAACAATAAAAAAAATTGTTCCAAACATATTATCCAAAAAATATTAGTTTAAACGTACATAATACATGTAAATTACTAATTGTTATCCGTGTTCAATAATTTTCGTTACATAAATATATTATTTTCATATTTAATACTAAAAAAATATTGCATTATCAAATATAACTGAAAATAATAACTTGCCTTTTGTCGTTTACGTCACCAAACTCCTTAACAAAAAAATACCTACAAATTAAAATATAACATAGTTAAATATTTGATTAAAAACATTATTAAATAAATAATTGTAAAATAATATTATAAATAATACTCACACTTTACTTTTGCTAAATTAAAATATGAATAAAAAATTACCAAAAAAATATTTTGGTTGGTGTTTACACAACAAAATAGCAAAATAACAATGTTTAATTTTTTTTTTCATACGAAACAGGGACAAAAATAATGCACATACTCACCCCTTATAAAGGGTCGGACTTCACAAAACAATCCATTATAATTTATTTATCCCTTCAATGACTATCAGTCACGCGTGACACTGTTCACGCGTGACTGATCAGCCTTGCAGCGACGCAGGAAGCAACCTTGCAGTGTGCTCCCTGCAAGTCAAATGCCGCAGCTCAGAACTGCTGCATTTGACGTCACTTGATAGTTGTGGCATGAGGGCGTTTAATGGCCGTCCACCTGTCGCAATGCCGCAAGTCAATCCTGTGGCATTGACCAAAATACCCCTCCCCCATAATACTTTTCAGATTACCCTATTAAGGTAAATACTTTTTTCATCTGCCTAGTCAAATCTTTTTCCCAATTTTGTCCAAGATCGTCTAGACAAACCCAACCAAATCCAATCCAATTTAAAATTACACCCATTTAACTCTCTGTTTGGATCGAGGGAACTGAAGGTAAATGAGGGAAAAGTAAGTTTAATTTATCTTACTTTCCTTTGTTTGGATTGTAAAATGGCAAAATTGAGAAAGGAATGAAAGGGAAATGGGATTTCCCAATTAACTCTATATCCTGCATTTCATTTCTCTCCAATTTGGAGAGAAAAGACAGTAACCGGGAGGAAGATGGGTATAATGGCACGAAATGACCAAATTATCCCTCCTTGAGAAAATATATTCTAACCTAACGATTCTATCCCCTCCTTGACCTCGGCGGTGCTTGGTCGTTGAATTTCCGGCGAAACTCTGCCAGTTTGGTAAATCTTCTCCTGCTTCTCTAGTTAAAGTCCTTTTTTCCGTTGCAGCCTTCTTTTCTTAGAAGATGTTTACATTACAAAATGAAAGGAAAGCAAAAAAGGAGGTATGAGTTTGCTTCTTAATACTTTGTTATACACCTTTTTAGGAGCTATGAGCTTGCTTCTTATCCTATTATGTGGTTAAGATAAGGTCAAGGAGAGAAAATATATTCTTATATAAATGCAGTCATTAAATGATTTTAATATAATTATATTGATTAATATAGAATTAATTAGTTGTGTTGTCTATTTATATTTTAGAATGATATTGATTATAGTTTTGAAATATTAGTATTGATTTTAGTATTGAGAAAGAAAATTGTACTAATTAATATTATTACCATAAAATAATATCATAAGGGTATAAATGTCAAATTACTGTTGAGAAGTCCACAATTTTGGCTCTCTTCTTTGATAAAATTTGACAAATTGTTGAATTGGAGATTTTTTAGCAATCACACATCGGGAATTTATAAGGAAATGGAGAAATTGTAATACTATAAATATAGCCCTCATTTCCTAATGCAAACCATCCCAAAATTGCCAATTTTTCTAAGGCAATAATTATTTCTCTCTTTATAGTAAATATTTCAATTGTATTATTTTTTTGAAATATTGAAATATGGCCGAAACTCGTTTCCTCCCGTTTCCTTAATTCAACATAAAACTCAATTCTTTTGGGTCTGTTCAAAATGCCCCTCTTCCAAATGCCCAGCCCTACTGCCTGAAAGTCACGGTTCTTTCCTTTCTCTCATGTTCTTTTTCTTTCCTCATCCATTCTTCCAAAACCAATAATGGTCGTCTCCGTCTCCATCTCTATTTTAGCCACCATCACTTCTCTTCTCCTCATCGCCTTTGTCCTCGCCATCGGATAAGTAAATGTTTAGATTTTGAGTTTTTATGTTTTTAAAGTTGTGAATTTTGTTTTGGTTCTTTCATTTTATGGATGCAATTTATCTTGTTTAGTTTGATTTTTGTTTTGCTTTCTTTTTGTATTTGCACTTTCCTAGTTCCTTCGCTTTCCTTTTCTGTTTCATTGTTTTCTGTGAACTTAAGCTCGTTCTAAGAAAATGTATGTTTGTTTTCGTGTAAATGTAGTCCTTGACTGTGTTGCTTGCCGAATCTACTTATGCATTTCTTCTTTTTCGGGGGATTTTCTCTGGTGATGGAGAAATGGAGGTGTAGCTGGTTGTTTCAGGTAGGGGTGTACACGGGTCTGGATCTTTCTGTACCGAACCGAAATTCCGAAGAAAAAAAATCCAGAACCGAATTGTACCGTTGACTTTTTTGACTAAAACCGAACCGAATTGTACCGTTGACTTCTTGATTAGAACCGAACCGAATTGTACTGGAACCGGACCGAGAACCGTATTGAATAATACCGAACTGTTTTGGAACCGAATTGGACCGAAAGAACCGATATTTATTACTTATTATATATAATACTAGTAATTTATATATAAATATTATTTATAATTTATATTATATATTTATTATATAAATTTTGTTTCATAATTATTTGTATTAAATATTTTAATGCACTAAATTAATATAATAAATAGCTAATAAATTAAAATGGATATTTTAATTATTAATTTGACAAATTTAATTACTATATCTATATAAATATGCAATTAATTTTATTTACTTTTAGTGTCACTCAACTAATATTTATCTATTTTGGTCACAATTTTTATATGAGTATGTAAATTAAAAATTTATTTATAAATAAGCATGTATTAAAAATGAAATTTTACCAATTGATGTAAATGTATGTGTATATAATATTAATCACTTTATCAATAATTCAATTTATTTTTAGCATCACTCAACTAATACTCATCTATTTTTTGCATAATATTTATATGAGTAATTGATTATGTATTTTAATAGTATAATTATATACAATTATTGTATCAATAAAATTTTACCAATTAATATAAATATATAAGAATATAATAATCTAACGAATAATTTAATTAGCTTAGTAATTAGTACTATAAAAATGTTGGTTTTTCATTATCACAATATTTTATTTTTCATGAAAATTGTTCAATCTATGGATAATTTGATAAAAGAAAATTAAGATATAAAGTAATTGTTCAAGTTCAATATGTATTATTAATTATATATTATATTAAACTACAAAACCTATAAAAAAATGGCTGCATTTTACATTCACCCTTATAATATAACTATTGACTATAATAGCAATTAACAATCTCTTAACTGTTAAGCCAAATTTAATGAAATTGAATATAATAATTGAGTCAAGATAATAAATGTGAATAAACGCTAAACATAATCATAGTTCATAGAGTCATCTTATATTCTCTAAATATAATTAGCTAAGACTATATATATAACTAATTATATGAGTATGTAATTTTCTTATTAATTAATTTGATTTATATTTAATATCACTCAACTAATACCCATTTATATCCAGCACAATATCTAATTATCTATATGAGTAATTGAACACGGATAAAATATTATATTTAGTCAAAACCCCTATATTTAATATATATGTCAAAATTATAAACATAGTACACATTTTATATATAGTTTAAAGTCTCTATATATCCAAAAAAATAACTAGAATTTCCTTCCACTACTATAATATGAATTAATATATGTCAAAACTTTTGCCATTACTATTAAAATTTTATTTCATATTTACTATATACTTTTTGGTTGACATAATGAAATGTATAAATAATCTACCTCAAGTGTTTCTATATAAATTGCAAACAAAACCAATTTATTTTTATAAATTCATATATGATTGAAGATAATAATATGTATAATTTTTATTATCAGAAACTTAATTAATATATGATTAACACACCAATCATCATCAAGGATTATTAAAAATAATGTCAATAATATTTTAGTTGTAAAGCAATATTACTAAGAATAAAATTTGAAAATTTTTATTTTGAGTTTTTGGAGTGAATTAAAATTAAAATTTAAAGAATTGATAATTTTTAAAATATTTAAAAAACAAATTATTAAAATTATCCGAAATATCGTATTGTACTGTATTGTTTTGTTTTGTACCGAAAGAACCGAAAAACCGAACTGAACTGTACCGAAAATTAAAAAAACCGTACCGAATTGTACCGAAATTTATAAGAACCGAATTGTACCAAAATTTTTAGGATCCGAAATTTCAATACAATACGGAGATTTGGAAATCTCCGAATTGTACCGAACCGTGTACACCCCTAGTTTCAGGTGCCAGCCGAGAGGTGAGTTGGACCTCTTTTTTATTTTTCTCCTATATATGTGTAGTTTTATTTTTACTGTTCTTGAAATAAATTGGGGAATTGCATGTTGATAGGAAAATTTTTTACATTATTTGCATGCTAATTGTTTTTATTTTTTGATTTATGATTTATTAGTATGATTTTGGTGTGAGCAGTTTTTTTTTCTTCTTTTTTATGAGCTGTACAGAGTCCTTTTTCGGTTATTAGATTGTGTATATATATAACAGTGTAATCTTTGCTTTAATCATTAGTAGTTGGTTTATGATTATAAGAAAGCTAAGGTTTCTTTTATCTATCTTATGTGCTAATAGCAGAAGCCGCTTTCACCAAATGCACATTTCACTTGGTGATTTTAAGTGTTTATAATCTGATCAATCATTTGTGATATTACTAGTAATTGCACTTTGATCATGTGATGGTTCTTGTTTAATCACACCCAGTACAGAGTAAAAATAAAAGAGCTTTCAACTATTGTTACAAGAGGAATGTAGAACTTGAATTGAGTGGCAATTTCTTTTCTTAAATACTTGTTGATGATTTGATCTTGATTTCATGCAGCTCTTCCTGGCTATAGTTGCTTTAGTTTACAAGAGGAATACAGAAATTATAAACTATGTTTGTGTATTTGGTTTCACCTTTGTAAAGTCCTAGGTGGTTTTGGAGGGTAGAAAAGTTTGGATTTTGACTTCTTTGTGGAACTTATGTGTTTTTTCCCTCTCATTTATTGGCTTCTGCATAAAAATAAATTTCCCCAAGTTAGGGAAAATAAGATGAATCAAGTTACAAACTGCAAAATACACCAGAATACAAGAAGTTAGGTAAGGAGATGGTGAAGAAATGTGGAGGATTGCCCTTGGCAGTTGCTGTTATTGGAGGCTTACTCGCAACAAAGGAGTCAGTGAAGGAGTGGAAAGTGGTGCAAAAGGACATCTATGCACAGTTTGCCAAGTTAGAACAGAATCATCAGTATGGAGGAGTTCATGGAATATTAGCTTTGAGTTACTATGATTTCCCTTTTTACTTGAAGCCATGCTTTCTCTATCTTTCTCAATTTCCAGACAATTGGCAGATTAAGAAGAAGGAATTGATCCGAATGTGGATTGCCGAAGGCTTCATATCGCAATCGACACAAGGAGAATGAGATAAAATAAATGAAGACAGAGCAGAACGATACTTGGAAGAGCTTGTTAGCAGGTGCATGATTCAAGTGAGCCAAAGGGACCACACTGGAATTGGTGTTAAAATTTTTCGCATACATGATCTTGTGAGAGATATGTGTATATCAAAGGCAAAGGAAGAAAATTTCCTTCAAGTATTTAAGCAGAGTGAATATGCAGCAGCAGAGACATCTTTATCCACTATGACAGATCAGTCACGCAGAATAGCTATTCATCTTCACGAATCCAAGCATTCTATAAATAAGCATCTGTTAGGAAGAGGTGATATTCGACTCTATTCTCTTTTATGTTTTGTTGAGAAGGAAACCTGTCAAATGACAAAGCAACAAGTAATGCCTTTATTTAAAAATTTAGGTTGCTTAGAGTTTTGAACATTGACAATGTGGAGCTAGGGCATTGTTTACCTAAAGAAATAGGTAACCTGATTCATTTGAGATACCTTAGATTAAGAGCTACGTGAAAAATCAACTACAGCAGTTGGGTTTATTATTTGTGCCCACTTTTACCAGCCTCCATTAGGAACTTGAGGAGTTTATGCACACCCTTGATTTGAGATTTCCTTAGTTGATCCACATAACTCTTTGCTAATTTTTTTTTTATTAGTTTTCAGAATATTTAGCCGAAACAATCTTATGAAGGCAGAAAGGGGAGAAAATAGATTTTCCAACTCAAAAGACAATTTCAGTGCCTATAATTTGCTACTGGAACCATCCATTGTGCTGATCTTTGAGCTGAGCAACAAGCAGCAGGGTGTTCTGATTTTTGCAGCTCCTACAAGGATACATTGGTAGCAGAAAAGCTCCTACAAGAATACGTTGGTTGCAGAAACTTGTTTGCAATATCTATCCTAGAAGTTGTGCTAGAAAATGAAAAGAAAACAGAGCAAAATGATAGAAAATTTCCTTTCACTTTTACCTCCGCATAGAGGATTAGATTAGAGAGCTTCAAGTGCTCAATTCATGCACATATTTGGAATTATTCACTTCAGTTTTGCCAAATGTATGTGCTTTTAATTTCTTCAACTACAATAAATCATAGATGACTACTCTATATTCATATTCAATCTTGCATACTGTCGCTAGTGTGCACTTGAGCAAATTGTATGGTTGTGAATTGTTTTTTATACTTTGCAATGGATTTTTAGAATTTATTGAGATTGATCATGATTTTTTTCCTCATTGTTGTTAGTTTTTAAGTGGAGTTGAAGAAGCCCACTTATAGTTATAGCATTGCCATAAATTCAAATGATAAATTGGATTTGGCTTTCCATTAAGTTAAAAATAATGTTATATACAATTGTCACTTGTAAATAATTATTAAAATTTAATTGAATTAATGTTAAAACTTGTTGCGTTAAAAAGTTGAAAATAAGCATTTTTTATATTTATTTTGTGAGAGTCATATCTATTACTCAATAATTTTAAAATTGAGATGCAAAATTGAAAAAGAAAATATGAACGAAAAGTCAAATAATCAAATTGGCTGCCATCTAATCCATTTTAGTTTTACAATATTATATAGAAAGTTATTTTTATTAAAAAATGGATTAAATTGATTGATTTATATTTTGGTCCGTTTGATCTATTTTTCAATCCATTTGGATCATATAGCTTTTTCTACAATCTTTTTAGTATTATATTATTATATTGAGAGTTAATTTTATTAAAAAGTGAATCAACAAATGGTTGTTTCAGGTCGCCATTGGATGTTTATTTCAATTCTACTATTTATAAAATTGAAAGCGGCGTTTCAAAACCGGAACCGATAATTTTGAAACGCAGCTAGAGGTGAATTTTGATAGTAAAATACATGTACTTGCTTTTGTGGGGGATATGAATGGTTTCATGATTTATATAATTGGAATATATTTATTTATACTATATAATAATGGATATATATAAGTGTGTATTGTCAATTAAAATCTTCAAATGATGCCATGCTCAATTATTTACCCCGGAATTATACGCATGAATTACTTGTTTTTGAAAAGGAAGGGCTACATAATTAATACCATCAATGATTAGTCCAATTAATCTTATTTTGACCACCATTTACGGACTTCGTAATTATTCATTATCATTACATAATTAATACCATCACTATTTCTTTTAATTCTCATTTATTTATTTGTTTGCAAGTAGATTCACTTTTTCCATTTTTGAAAATTACATGCTTCGATTAATTTGATTTCAATTAGTACGGCTCACTATGAATGTAAATTTCTTGTAACGTTAATTTTTTCTTCTTAATGTCAGCTCAAAAATCAGATAATATACTATTGTGTTATGTATTGTTTAAGGAATAAGATGTTGGCTTCAACAAAATTTAAAAGAGTAAAATTTTATTCGAAATTTAAGTATATCATGATTTTTTTTTTACGACAAATTAAAAGCGACTTTTATTATTTATATCGTGAAATTTTACCGTGGTAGTATATGAATGTAAATGTGTAATTCGGTTTCAGTGAAATCCGTTTATTATGAAAGTAAAATCAATAGTAAACCCAAAACAAATAAAAAATGAGATTGTAAAAAATAAATTAAAAGAAAAATCGGAGAAGGCAGCTTAGACATAAGAGTGGATTGATAGCATGGAAGAAGCATAAAATGAGTGCGAAAATGGCATACATCTTCAGTAGATTGAAATTGTTTAAAATATAATCATGATTGTTGAATGTTGATGAATAATAATGTGGCTTTTACCATGCATGCAATTATGCAATATAATCATTGAAAATAAACTTCAGTTTTGAATACCAAACCTTCTGTGCTCAACAAACATGTAAAAGTTAGCCACCAATATTATTCGAGACAGCTTTAATTAAATTTATACCTTAATATTCAGTATATCTATCTAAAAAGAATTGGAGCTCGAATTAAATGCTTTATAAATAAGTAAAAATTATATAAAATATCCATCTAAAAAGACAAAAAATTAAGTTTAGCCGTTCACGTATTACATGTCATTTTTTTTTTATTGTGTTATCCGTTTCTATAGAGAATAATTTGATATTTTTAAGTTAATACTCTATTAGTTGAGGTGTGTTTATATTATATCTGTGAAAGGTCATGAATTTAATCTCATGTTGCATCCATTTCCATATATAAAAGAATAAAATTCAATTAGCTAGCTTTTCACGTGCGACTGTTCACAATAGTAGTTTTTATTATTAAACACCTCATGGGAAAAGAGAAAGGTAAGGTAAGATTAAAAAATGTCATCTTTTACACCTTAGCTTCTGAAAATTATGATTCATTATCTGCATTTGCACGTATTAATACTTAATTTTTTTTAGTATATTCTTACAATAAGTTAAAGCATGGTAGTAAAATAAAAGATATTTATTTTGCTCCTCTTTAAGTGTCGTTTTTTATTTTTGGCACATAAATTAAAAAATAATTAATACATCCTAATATTATAAAAAATATTAATAATTAACTATATTGTTATTTCATTAATTAATATAAAAAAACGATAACAAACAAATATATATATATATATATATATATATATATATATATATATATTAAGATAATAGTAAAATAGAAAAAATGTATTAAATTTTTTATTTAATTCTAAAAAAATACATTAATTTTTTAAAAAAAAAATTAAAAATGACACTTGAAGAAAAATAAAAAAAAAATTCCAAAGCGATCCTTAAAAGTGTACCGAATGTAGTACTGACTACTGATTCATATTTATTGAATATTACTAGTTATTATGCACATTAGATAATGATATATATAGACATTTAATCTAAAAAGGAAGTAGACTAAAATAAATACTCCCTCCATATCAAAATAGATGACGTTTAAGAAATATTAATTAATTTTTATCAAATATACCCTTAAGTGATTTTAGAAAAAGACAATTTTGCTAGTGAATGCAATTAATATAGTAAGGGTAACAAACTCTTTTAATAGTGAAGTAATTACATTTTTTAATTACCGTGCATTCTCTTTAAACGTCGTCTATTTTGATATGGAGGGAGTATTATTTTTGGGACAAAGAAAGTATTATTATATTAGAATTTTTAATATTTTGAAAAAAAAAAAAGATTTTGTGAGATCTAGAGATATATATATGTTTGGTGTTTGGAAGGGAATCCTGAAACCAAGACTAAGAATAAAACAAACCACGCACGCTCGCTTGCTTATTCCTAGGTCCATCTATATCCATCTTTTTTATTTCCAAAAAAAATTATTATATTTCTTTTTTATATTATTATTCATTTTCTGCTTCAGCCAAAAATAAACTATTCTTTTATTTTTTTCTGATACACATGCATGGATTTCGAGAATCCACATATATATGTACATATAATTAAATGAATAAAATACAATTAATGCTCTTAAAATCAGAAAATCACAATTTAAATGGTTGAGAGTCCAGCTATTCTTGTAATTGATTAGGGTTCGAATCCTACTATCCCCTATCCCCAAATATGTATTTTAAAAAAAAAAATACTTGAAATCATATAATTTACTTATACTTTATACTTCTACTAATTTATCCTTATATTTATTAAAGGTATAAGATAATAATTAATATTTATTGATAACAATATATTAAATAAGGGTAAATTAGAGAATTAAACAATTAATTATAGTATAAATTTTTAAAAAAATGGGCTATAATTTGAGATAGATGAAAAAAGAAAGTGTGCCTATTTATAGATGTGAGCATGGTCGGTTAACCGGTTTATGAGCCCCAGTCCATTAACCAGTCCATTAATATCGATTTTTTGAAATTTCAATCCATTAATCAGTCAATTACCATCAGTTAAATAGTCCATCGGTTTCAAATTTTCGGATCGGTTACCCAATATTTTTCTGTTAACCACTATAATTATAAATATATTCATAAATAAAATTAAAATATTCAAGATACTTAAAAATAAAAAAATTTTCACTATAATATAACATTATTATTGTTAAAATAAAAATATTTGGTGGATATAAGCAAATTTGTTTTTAAAAATTAATATTTAATAAGTAAATATATTAACCGGTCCATAATCACTTTTAATTAGATAAATTGTTATACTTACTAATAGCCAATTAAAAAAACTTAAAAACTTTAAAATAATTAGTATAATGAAAAAAAAAGTACATGATCACCTTTAATTAGGATAAATTGTTATAAATTATTAAAAAATTAATAAATTAATTAAAAATTCGATTTCGGTTCGGTTAACCAGTCACATGAGTCAAAAATTATTAACCAGTCCATTAATATCGGTTTTTTCAAAACACTAACTATTAATCAGTTCATTACAATCGGTTAACTAGTCAATCGGTTCGGTTTCGAATGTTTTTCGGTTAACCGAGTTCATCGATTTTTTTGCTCACCTCTACCTATTTATATAGAATGAGGAGAGTAATTAATTAAAGAGATTAACTTACATAGTACTCCCTTTGTTCCACTCATTCGCAACGGTTTTTAAGAGCTTTTTTATTTTATTCAAAGCGACAATTTCCAAAAAACATTAATTATATATTTTTCTAGTTTACTTTTATGTATGCAAAAAAAATAAAAAAGTATTAATAGGGTAGAAATATATAATTATAAATAATTAGCAAAATGATATTTTAGTAAATTATAATGAATATTTTATATAATCAATATTAATTAATAATTTTCTTAATTTATGTCAAGAGCTAAACATTATCTCATTGAATGGAATAGAATGAGTAATAATTAACATTTATTTAGTCCATGGCAACACTCTCAAATTTGGTCTAAATGAGAAATTTCCAAAAATTTGATCATGGTAATCATTGTCCGAAATCATGGCTTCGGGTTAAGACCATATTTGGACTTTGCATATGAATTGCGGATATAGCTCGACCGAGCCTGATCATATATTATTTTTATATTGTTTCTTAATTATATAAACTTAAAAATATTGCAAAAAATTAAAATTTCATGATAAATATTAAAATTTATACATTTATTAACATATTAAATCTTTTTATCGTGTTTTTTTATAAGTTTATACGATATAATATAGGAATTTATATATTAAAATTAAACTTTTTTTATTTAAATATTTTTAACGGACTAGTCTAACCCTGCCAACATTTTACTTATGTGGGCTTCGAGTGGGCTTGGACAAGAGAAAATAATGTCAAGTCCGATTAGATCAGGCCAGAATCCGGTCCAAGTCCGAAAATAAACAGGCCTAGTTATGATTCGTATTAGATTATATATTTTCTATATATTTTCTATGCAAAAATTCTATATCATGTATATGAGTTTTTTTATAAATTAAATTAATAATAAATTACCATATATAATTAATAATCATATTTTTATTACCGTTTCAGTTTTCTTATTTAATATAAATTTTACTATTAATTTGATCATAATTTTTTTTTATGCCTACAAAGTAGAGGCATGTTCAATGTTAAAAAAAAAAAAGATTAAAAAGAAAAATAATTCTAATTTTAAGAAATCAAAAAATAATAATAATAAAAAAAGGTGGGAAGGGGCAGGGAATGGGAAGGGGTAACACAAACGTGAAAGATCCACAAAGGATTGTCTACAAAATGGCCGACCCAAACACAACTTAGTGGGAAACACCAAACGTTAGCCTCCAAGATCAAAATCTCTCTTTAAATAAATACATGTAATATAAAATAGACAAGAATGACGTTGTTAGTTGTAAAATTTAGTGATTTGTTTTTGTACAACCTGCCTTTTGCTTACTTCCACTAATATCAACTTCTTCTGCCGTCAAACAACATCAAATCCAATATATTACTAATCCATAACCGAATATTTTTATTTAATCAATTATAAATTTAGAAAATTCTATTAATTAACATGATGTTGTTTTAAGAAACTTCGGTTATTAATCAAATCAACGGATAAATCGAATTTTATATATTTTCTATTAACTAAAATTGAATATATTAATCAAAGACCAAATTGAATTAATCGAATTAATTTAATTCGATTTGGTTTTAGCGAAATTGGGTTCACCTCTATTATATAATATATCAAATGTACAAAATATATATTCAATGTTTGACCACTACAAGAAAATATAGTTTTCGCGACGGAAATTTAGCGACGGAAAAATTTCCGTCGCAAATTAGCGACGGAATGTCCTTTCCGTCGCAAATTAGCGACGGAATGTTATTTCCGTCGCTAATTAGCTACGGAAAAAAATTACGTCGCTAAAAATGGCGGGAATAATTTCCCTCCATTTTTAACGACCGAAATTACGACGGAATTCAGATTCCGTCACTAAAATTAGCGACGGATTCTGAATTCCGTCGCTAAAATTATTTAAAAAAAAATAATTTCTTTTATTAGCGACGGAATTAATTTCCGTCGTTAAATAAAATTAAATATAATAATTAAAATATTTTTAGCGACGGATATATAATTCCGTCGCTAATTTTAGCGACGGAAATTAAATTCCGTCGCTAAATGTATAAAAATATAATTTATTTTATTAGCGACGGATTGAAGTTCCGTCGTTAAATAAAATTAATTGTATTAATTTAAATATTTTTAGCGACGGAATAGTGTATCCGTCGCTAATTTTTAGCGACGGTTACTTATACCGTCGCTATTTAGCGACGGTATTTATACTGTCGCTAAAAATAAGGGTTTTAAATTCCCTTTTTCCTTTTTCTTTTCCCTCTCTCTCTTCTTTTCCCTCTCTCCCTCACGCTGCCTCTTCCTCTTTCTGCCCAGCCCCTGCATGCCCACCGCCAGATCTGGCCAGCTACCGCCGTCGGAAGCCGCCGTCGATCGGTCCGCGTTCGCCTGTGCCGCCTGCTTCCTCCTCCGCGCCGTTTGCTCCTCCTTCTTCTCCCTCCCTTCCTGGCTCACGCTTTCTCTTCCTCCTTCTGCCCACCGCCAGATCTGGCCAGCTACCGCCGCCGGAAGCCGCCGCCGATCGGTCCGCGTCCGCCTGCTTCCTCTTCCGCGCCTCCACGCGTGCTCCCTGGTTCTGCCGCCCCCGAGGTCCAGCTACCTCCTTCTTTTTTTAATTTATTTTATTTTATTTTGTTAATAATATGTATGCATTTTTATTATTGTTTGCATTTTTAATTTGTTTTAATTTTGAGTTATATTTGTTTGTATATTTATTATTTTGTGTATTGATTTTGTGTTAAACCCTGATCCTGTTAAACTTCGGAAGGCCATGTTAGTTCTAGAAGTAATTTCTTATTTCACCGTCTTTGTCTGAAGCATTACACTTTCACTTTTATGTAAGCTGTTGCCTTGTGACTAGGAACTCTGGATTGACAGCTAATATTAAGAATGTGATGTTGCAATTTAATTAGGAGCATGAACGAGATATTCTTCAGGCACTTCATAAACTTGCTGATGTGTTAGATGAGGGTGGTAAGTCACTTTTTCATTATGATCATCTCTATTTTCCATAACTATCTGTTACTTTCTGAAGGGAGTTGGTAAAATTTCCATTTCATCAATTTAGACCAACTTGAAGAAAATTGATTTCTTACAACCCTGTGTATGTTGAATTATTGTTTTGAGCAACTGCTATTGTCCAAATTGAATTGAAACTTGAGTTAGTTCTAGTTTTAAAACTTTTACAAGTTCATTATGCACACCCACACATATATATATACATTATTTTTGGTTTATATATTATTGAATCATTTCTAGAAAGAAGAGGTGCTGAATATAATGTTTGTATCACTAAAATTAGTTGGAAAATATATTCTATTATTAATCAGCTGCTGTGTTTCGACTTTCATCTATGTGATATGAATTCACCATTCATTATGTTAAATTTTTAAAATTTCATTATAGCAATTTAAAGTGTCAGTAATATGGAACAATTTAAGATGTAAATTGGATAATTCAAAATATATTTTAATTCATTCCCTCAGCATTTTATGTTGAAGTGTTTACAACTTGTAATAGATTCTAATTTCTAATTATATAATCCCTGTCTTAAATGTATGCACATATGATGGATTTTATAGATGGCTCTCTAGACCAGCTATACCGCTCTTACGAGAAGCATCATGGAAGCAGATACAGAATGTCCGTGAGCAGTGACTTCCCTGGGCAAGTGGATACATCAACAATAAGTTTTATCAGAACTCTTCCAGGGAAGGTGTTGGGGTGCAAGCTGGTGATGAGAGTCCTTAACAAGGGATATGCTATTCGGAATGTAATGAGGGATATGCTATTTGGAAGGTAATGAATCTACTTGGATATTGCATCTGGTATGGCTTCAGATTTCCATTTTATAGACTGCTGAAAAAATCTGGACATGGCAATGGTAGATATAACTTTTTGTTTTTTGATTGGCCTTTTTCAACCTTCATTAAGTAATTTTTGTCTTGTATGATAGTTGCTTTTGGGGCCATGACTGAAATGCTAGAACTAATCAATTGGGTACTTAGAAAACTTTGATGCATCTTTATATTATTCATACAGGCATCAATTATTTTAATTAAGTTGTCATTTTGGTGATGGTGCAATAAATGTTATTGAGCTGTGTAATTTTCTTCCTGCAAGAGTGAGCTGCATTTCTGTATAAAATTGTGTCCATTATCAGGTAACCTCGTGCCTTTTTATGTGTTTTGATTTTTAAATGGGAGTAAAATGGAACTTAAATTTTTTTGATCATGTTCAATTCGTCTTAGAATGAATTTTTTTGAGCTAAATTAGGAAGATATTTTCAATTTGGTCATTTTACTTCATTTTACACTAAATTAAGTCATTTATTTTCATCTTTTGTGGGATTTTTCTAATTTTTTTTTAATTTTTTTAAAAATTTACCGACGGAATTTTAAATTCCGTCGGGAATTACCGACGGAATTTTAAATTCCGTCGGTAAATTCTGAATTTTTTTTTATTTTTTTTAATTCCCGACGGAATATTAAATTCCGTCGGGAAATTTACCGACGGAATATTAAATTCCGTCGGCAATTTTCCCGACGGAATTTAATATTCCGTCGGGAATTTTTTTTTAAAAATAAAAATATTTTAGAATTTCCCGACGGAATATGAAATTCCGTCGGGAAAATTGCCGACGGAATTTAATATTCCGTCGGGAAAATTGCCGACGGAATTTAATATTCCGTCGGCAATTTTTACCTACGATCACATTGCCGACGGAATTGCATTCCGTCGGCAATTTCATTTTCCGACGGAAAATCTTGGATTTCCGTCGGGAATTTCCGTCGGAAAATCCTTAAATTCTTGTAGTGGACGTTCCTTACTTATTATTTCTTCCGTTTCATAATATCTATCACTTTTGTTGTATTTACCAGAATTAAAAAGTATTAATTATGTTTAAATTTAAGATAAAATTGAGTAATTCAATGCAAAAATTAAATTTTAATTGGTTAATTTTCATTGAAAAATAAAATTAAATTGAAAAAAGAAAATTAAATTATATTGTAAGTCTAAAAATGACATATAAATGAAATTTAAATTTTAATTAAAAGTGACAGATATTATGCAACGTAACGGATAAATACTTAATAAAAGAACATTTGCATTGGCACATAAAATCTAAAATCCAAGACATCATTGCAAGTAGAAGGACAAGTGAAGAAAGACGCTGTATTCTATACCCTAAATACAACTTTAGAAACTTTTAGAATGATATTTAACAGGGGCTAGTAATGGTAGTTTCGATTTAATGAACGGACCGAACCCATAAAATAAAAAATTTATGATTTTAGCAAATTGAATCGAACTGAAATTATATGATAATCGAACTCAAAAATTTGATTGGTTAGGTTCGGTTAACCGAATAACCGAAATTTCAAAATTATAATTAAAAAAATTGTATCTAAAAATTATACAAAATTATAAATCGTAAAACTAAAATAAAAATATTCAAATTAAAAAAAAAATACAAGTCTAAATAAAAATACAATTTCAAAATACACAGTACAACTCATACAAATAAAAATACCATTCAATTTATTTTTAATTTTATTTATTTTTAGTTAAAATATATTTATCATTTATTACTCATCAGTTCCTATGAAGTTGATTTTCATTTTTCTTGACTCTATTTAGATTAATGTAACAATCAGATGTTGAGATCAAACTAGCGCACATTAACATCACATAAAGCCACATGTTAGCTACAATGTCCTCCTAAGCAGAACAGAAATTTATTTTATAAGGGACTGGTGAAGAAAACAAAAAAAGGCACTCAAAGTATCTATGTTACTAAATTTCAGGAGATTTTCACAGTCAATTATATATACAAAGAGACAGTGGAAGTGTGGTAAATTCACAATAAAATAATTCAAATTTAATTTTCAATCATAATTGATAACACAGCAAATATCATCTGCTTTCAGGCCCACGAAATCGGCTCAAATATTGACAAGACCCAAAGTCCACCAGGCGAAGCAAACAGGCACGAGCCTCAAGGAGGACCGATCGGACGACGTGGCATCCCGTCCCATCAGCCGCCTGACACAAGGCAGTGCTCACTTCAACCTCCTGCTCGCTGTCACTTCGCCGGATACCCACTCTGACAACCAGAGATCGCTCTCCCAGGCACTCAAGTGTCCCTTAACATCTCTTATAAATAGCTTAGCCAGCGATAGTTTCAGTTCAGGTATTAAACCTTGAGCACTCTCTCTCTAAGTTTTCTCTCTCTAAAATTACTGACTTAAGATTCGAAATGCTTATGCCCGGTCCGACCGGGCATTCTTCCTTTCAGGTCGCTCTCACCGGATCGGCAGTTCCCTCCCTTTCAGGATAAAGATAATTCAGGCTTTATCAATAATTGAGAGATATAGTTGAAAGTAATTCTACATTTTTTTTCTTGAAGTAAAATCTTTGATTTCGAATTTTATAATATAAAAAATTAGTATTGGAAAAGGCAGTAATAATTTATATGAAATGTCTGCATATTTTTATAAATTTTATCCACGCAAAGTATGAAATTCTAAATCACAGGTAGATTCAGTTCCAACAGAATTAGTCTAATTTACGAACTTTCTGATACAATGTCTGGAAAAAGAAAACATAAGAATCATTTCCTCCGTGAAGGAAATGTGATATGTATGCATGCAGAACACTTTTAGTGGCATAGCAAAATATTCTTGTATGAATGGAGATAAACAACGCATGCATATTGAATATATAATGACGTGAAGTGAAGGAATTTTATGTCGCATGTCCTTTTCTTTTATACCAAAGTTGATGTGACCTTAAAATATGCTCAGCTTACGAATATTTGATATTGCCAAGAAAATAAATTTATTTTTAATTTTATTCGAAAGCTAATTTATAAAGTAAAAATTATCTATATTCTTTAAAAAGTATTTTATTTTTACCAACAGGTATTGGTCCAAGTAGAAAGAGACTTGATTCCGCTTAAATAAGATCTCAGGTTCGAGTTCTAGCGTTTTTTAAGATATTTATAACTAGTCAACTTAAAATATTTAATAGATGTAATTAATTACGTTTTTTAAGAAAAACAAATATTCAATTAAGTCTTTTAGGCCTTCAACGATAGCATTTTTTGTTGAATTTTTGAAAATTTATTATTTAATTTAAAACATTTTAGTTTTTATTTTAGTACAGATTGAACAAATCTTACCAACAAAGTTATAGATGGAATAAGCAACCAGTGGAGGAGCTTTTAGTATCCAATTTCTGGACGCTTCAATAAAAACAACTTTTAGCGACAAAGTTAATTGTTTCTTTAAGTATACAGCGACCAGGTGAATTTGGCCGACATCTCTCTAAGGACTAAATGAAAACCAAACCAAAATAAAAATAATTAGTTAGGTCAATTCAATTTTTCAATTTTGAATTTATACACCGACCGCAATTAAAAATTTTCAATTATATATTTTTTTGAATGAATTTAAATCAAAATTTTGAATCGAATTTTGCAAGGTCCATTGCTTAAAAAAAAAAAAAAGAAAAAGGATAAAAGGAAGTGACATTGTTGCGGGTGACCTCAGTAAATAATGAAATTTAGTAAACATGATGGGATAATAATCATAGAAAAGGGAAGGAAAATGAATGAAGGGCACGTTTGGTTCGCTGTATTGTATTAGCCTGTATAGTATTAGTCTGTATAGTATTAGCTTGTATAGTATTAGTCTGTATAATATTAATTTGTATTATATTATACAGTGTTTGGTATAATATTATATTAGTTTGTATTATTTTATATTATATTTGATATATAATAGTATATTGTATTGTTTTTAAATAAAATTAAAAAATATGAAAAATTAAATTATTTTTAATATTATCAATTTAGACAAAAAAATTAATTGTAAAATACATTTTTTTAAAAATGTGCAAAAAATTTTTGAAATATAAATATATAATAGTAGATAAATTAACAATCAAACAAGCAATTTAATTAATAACATTCAATTATATAATTGAAATATATTAATAAATGTGTTAAAATTAATAATTTTATACATAGTCCCATAACAAATCAAAATAAATAAACTTAATTATTATTATTTTATTATTTTAGACATAATCCAATATGTAACAGGCTCATAAGTAGAAAATCATGCAAAAAAGAATTTAATAATAATAATAATAATATTCAAACTAAATAAATTTAATAAACTATTATGACACACAAAATATATATTCACAAAATAAAAGTGATAATAAAATAATAAAATAGAATTTATATAAAATGAGAAAAAGTAAAAATAAGGATAAACACCGTATTAAATAAACCCAGGGGGGAGGGGTGTACTATTTTATACTGTGTATATAGGATAAAAACTAAATGTTGTATTATATAATACATGTATTATTTTTTAGAAAAATTAGCCAAACACCCTCTAATGTATTAGCCTGTATTATTTTATGCTATCCTGTATACTATACGGGAAAACAAACATGGCCGAAGTGTGTTACGTGGTGTAGTGCTTTGTTTTGGGCAAAAGCTCAAAAATATTTAATGTCTTGTCAATTTAGGCCTTTTCATACAGGCGGCTTACTGGCATTGATACTCAAGTTTAGTTTAGGGCGACAAAAGCCCAATAAAGCCACTTATTTTCAAAAATAAATAAATAAATAATAAATGTAAAGACCACCTAAGGCATTTTCTAAGGTTGTGGTCTAATTAAGTGATAAAATTCAACATTCTCAAAATTTTAATCAGTTTATATATATATATATATATGTATTATTTTTATATTTTAAATTTTTTATTATTTTTTTAAAAATTTATATACTGAAATATTTAAAAATACATTTAAATTATATTTTTATTTTTATATTTTAATTTTTTATTTTTCTATAAAATTTATACAATACTTTAAAATATATGTAAATTATGTGATTCTCTTTAATTATATAAAGTAATATTTATATAGAGTAACAGATTAATTTTTATATACGTTATTTTTTATCATATATATTGGTGTCCAAGTTTTACTTAATATTATTTAATTATATTTTTTTATGTCTTAGAATCTATGTTTTAACATTTAATATTGTCCAAAAAAATTTTTGACTTAAAATTAAGTATGCTAATTTTCAATAAATTTCAAATCTATTTTATGATATTAGCTATTAATTTATTGAAAATAAATTTTAACTAGTATATTATGTTTGTTTTATTATTTTTATTTTGAATTAATTTATACATTTTAAATTGAATTGAATTTTGTCTATTTTTTTTAATTGTATGTCATAAATTTTAATAGCTAAGGAAAAAATATTGGTTAACAAATAAAAATATAAAATCAATAAAGTAATTAACCGAATATAGTGGATTGTTTAATGGTTAATTATTTTAAAAAATTAATATTAATGAACTAGTTAATTTTTTTTTCTAATAAACTAGTGAACTAGCGTATACTCACTTCTAATAATTACTCCCTCCGTCCCACTTTAAAAGGCTTTTTTCCCTTTTTTATTTGTCCCACTCCAAATGTTATTTTCGCAATTTAAAAAAGAAATTTACTTATTTATCCCTATTTATTATATAATTTATTAAATATATATCACTTACTTTTTCTTTTCCCAATGTAATAAATAAAGATAATCTTGTCATTTTATATTATTTTTTTATGAAATTGATGTATTTCAATTATTTTCTTAATTACCGTGAAAAAATGATAATAGACTTTTAAAGTGGGAAGGAGAAAGTATCTTTTGCTGCATACAATCTATTTCTGCCATTTCATGTAAATTGTCATTTTTCTTTTTTCTTTAAAAATATTTACTTAAAATGTCACTTTTTAAAGATCAAGACATCATTTATTATATTTATTAAACTTATGTCATTTTTATTGATGACCACTCTATATTTTAATATATTCATTAACCTTTTCTCTTTTTTCTACATTTTTTCTTCACTATATTTATTTTTATTAAATATAAAAAAATATTATTTCCAAAATTATATTTTAAAAGATTAAATTAAAAAAATAATCAATGATTATTTTAATATTTGTAAAATAGTAAAATAGTGACATTTGATATGAAAGTGATAGAGATGGAGTACTATTTAGTACATATTTTTCGAGACAATTTACTATTTAATATTGTACATTGTTTCTCAAACATAACATTTAATGTATCCAAACTCATTTCATAAAAAAATAATTAATAATATTAAAACTTTAATCAATAAATTTCATAAAAATAATAATTAATATATACATTCTCTCACAACTTTTTCTTTTGTTATAAACCATTTCTTATTCAAAATCATTCATTCAACCAATTCAGATTAGTATTGAATAAGCTTACATAAAGAATAAATTAAATGTTATATTTCAAGTATTTAAAAGTAAATTATACACAAGCTCAAATTTGATATCTCTCACGAAAAGAAGAAATTTTTACCATTTGATCTCGTATGTTTAAATTTACGTAGAATATAATTGGCTTATCATTATTAATTTCAGTAATAATAATAATAAATTATTACTTGAAAGTAATAAATTAACTTAAACTAATTGTGACGCGCGACGAACCCGATCAACCCAGCAAGGGCCCTGCTTTGAATCCGCCTTTGGGATTCGAGGTATGAAGGTTTGCGTCTTTTGATCATGGGCGCAATGAGACATCATCGGTGTGTTCCTCCCAATAGAACATTGGGGAGAACAACCTAGCCTATTGACGCCTAAAGGCACCTTTGAGGTATTTGGAGTCGCCACCCAATTTGCGTGAAATTGGAAAAAGATTTCTCACCTCTATCGGTCTAAACCAGAGATATGGTGTCCGGGACTTCCCTCTTATTTATGCTTTGGTTAATTATAAATGGGTTCTTAACTTCTTAAAATTATATCTCTCATCTCACACGATAAATGCATTTAATTTAAATTGCGCATATCAATCATTCGAAAGCAATAAAATAAGAGTAATAAATAAAACGATAAATGAAAGCGGTAAACACCCAAGCACCCAATTACAAGAGAAATCGGGGCGGAATACAACCCCAATAAAAGGAAATTAAAGATATGAATGGGGACAGAATACAATCCCCCAAAAATAAATAAAGTCGCCCCAAAGTTAAATACAAGGGCCCAAAATGAAAGAACATAAATTTAAAACACTCACCCAAAAAACGAAATAAAAAGACATACATAAATCGGGGCATTATTTTGGGAACATTGGTTCCTTCGCACTTGGTCGAGATTTAGGAACATTGGTTCCTTCGTATTAATTAGAAGAGGGTTCGAAGAGTCTTTTTTTTTTTTAGTGAAAACCGGGATGAGTGATCCCATTTTATTGAAAATTGACTCTTCGTTTTAATTATGATATTTTTACGGTTGGGCTAAAATAAGGGACATTAGTCCCAATTTTATTAGTAAAAATTTAATTTAATTGTATAAATATTTTTGTGACTTTTTATTGCACGCGTGCATAAATAAAATAAATATTTACAAATAAACACAACAAAAAGATCGAGAATTAGAGAGATCTCACCGAACCGATGTGACCCTCCGCGCGTTGCGACCCATCCGGGGAGCCGCGGGGATACTCACATAACCCGACTCAAGTTAAATCTCAGACAGAAAATAATATCAAAAATATTAGTAATAATCCTAAAAATTAATCGAGTAAAGACAAAATAAATATTGGGCAAATTAATTTAATGAACCAGATAATTTACATGCAAGGTAAATTAAAACAAGTCATGGCAAAATGAGGATAATGATGAAATAATGGCAACAGTAACAAAATATTAGAAAATAGACATAATAATAGTAATAATAATAATAATAATAATAATAATAATAGTAATAGTAATAATGATAATAGTAAAAGACAATAATGAATGTGAAAACAGAAAATAAGTTATTAATAATAATAATAATAATAATAAGAATAACCGGACAATGAATAATCATAAACAAATAATAATAATTTTAATGAACTACATAAATCTAATAACAATAATACAAACCAAAGGTGATTAATAACATTAAAAACGGGACGATAACTAATAAGATAAATAATAATAATAATAATAATAATAATAATAATAATAATAATTATAATAATAATAAGGTTAACAGAATGTTAATAGCAACCCATATAATAATAATAATAATAATAATAATAATAATAGTATCAACAGTAGCAAGAATAAAAGAACAATATTAGATAAAAAGCATGATTTTTTAATGGCAACAGAGGTAGAAATATTCACAATAATAAATAATATACAAATAAATAAATAAAATTGATTCAAGTGTTTACCCTCAGAGTTGTATATTTGGAAAGAAAAGTGTTTGGATCTGTCCCCTTTGTCGAGATTTCGGTGAGAAAATGCAGGAAAATGTTGAAAAAAAGAAGAAGATTTGACAAAAACTGGAGAAAATATTTACGGGGAATTTATGAGACAAAGAAAATTTATTTTTCTTTGTTTAAGAATGAACTCCCCGATTGAAAATCTGTTGAAATAAAACTAATATTAAGAATAAAAATCAGAGCTTCAAAAATAAGTTGAAGGTTTTTTTTGTTTTTCTGGGTTGCTCTTGAGAGGAAAAGCAAAGAGTTTTTTTTTTTTGAATTCATCTGCCGTCCTTTAAAATGGAGATCAAAAATTCCTTTTGATTTGTTGGTATTGGCTCAAAATGGAAAGAGTTAGAAAGTTTTTATTTTAGTTGATCGAAAATAACACAAAACGGTGAAAAAAACCGAAAAAATAAGACTGAAAATCAGTCTGAAAATAGCAGAATAGAGTGAAAACGACGGCGGCCGCGTGAAGAGGGGCGAAACACGCGTGCCAGGGACAATTGCACGCGCGGTGCAGGGGCACCGCGCGCGCCTGCGCGGGACAGCACGGAGGGACACGCGTGGTGTCCCTCGCGCGCCAATAGCATGTGGCCGCGCGGTGGCCAAGTGGCCACCGCGCGGCCACTTTGCTAAAATAGCAAAATGGGGTCGCGTGATGGCAATTGCCATCACGCGACCACAATTGGGAAAGTGGCCTTTTAAGGCCACTTTCCCACGTTTTTACATTTATATTTTTCTATTTTTTTTTTTTTTTTTTTTTTTACAAAAACCTTTTAAATCTTTTTTCTTAAATCCTTTTTTCCAATTAATTCAATTAACCAAATTAATTAGTTTAATTCAACTAAATTAATTAATTAATTTAATTTTTCATTTTCAATTAAATCAATTAATTAATTTAATTCAATTAAAATAACTAATTTAATTTTCCTTTTTTTATTTTTTAAATATAAAAAATAATACTATTTAAAAAATTAATTCAACTAAATTTTTTATAATAATATTTTATATATATATTTATTTTTATTTAAAAATAATGAGAATTTCGACAAGGGGAGTATCATTTTTGACACCTTTAATTGTGGGCATCGTTTTTCATCATCGGGTAATTCCGATCTTGGACCGCCTCAGGATCCGGTGTCTACAGTTGCCCCCAATTTTGGGGAACTCTAGGACACAGGTGCCTAAGTGAGCCAAAATTCAGAAAAGAAGGGAAGAGACACGTACCTGAGGCGGTCGCTTTCCCAAACAAGGAGAGATTATTGGTGTGTCATGCTTTCTGAGGTGGTGGCCCCTGGGAGGTCTTTCATTGATCGGCGCCCCCTGAGAGGTCTTTGATTGGCTGGTGCCCCCTGAGGGGTCTTCATTTGATTGCCCCCTGAGAGCTCTTCGATTAACTGCCCCCTGAGAAGTCTTCGGTTGATCGCTCCCTGAGAGGTCTTCTGTTCTCTTCTCCCTGAGAAGTCTTCTATTGATCACCCCCCGAGAGGTCTTCGGTTCGCTGCTCCCTGAGAAGTCTTCGGCTGATGCTCCCTGAGAAGTCTTTGGTTGCTCGCCCCCTGAGAGGTCTTCGGTTGATTGCTCCCTGAGAGGTCTTCGGTTCGCTGCTCCCTGAGAAGTCTTCGGTTGATCGCCCCCTGAGAGGTCTTCGATTAGCTGCTCCCTGAGAAGTCTTCGGTTCGCTGCTCCCTGAGAAGTCTTCGGTTGATCGCCCCCTGAGAGGTCTTCGACTAGCTGCTCCCTGAGAAGTCTTCGGTTCGCTGCTCCCTGAGAAGTCTTCGGTTGATCGCCCCCTGAGAGTTCTTCGACTAGCTGCTCCCTGAGAAGTCTTCGGTTCGCTGCTCCCTGAGAAGTCTTCGGTTGATCGCCCCCTGAGAGGTCTTCGGTTGATCGCCCCCTGAGAGGTCTTCGGTTAGCTGCTCCCTGAGAAGTCTTCGGTTGATTGCCCCTGAGAGGTCTTCGATTAACTGCTACCTGAGAAGTCTTCGGTTCTCTGCTCCCTGAGAAGTCTTCGGTTGATCGCCCCCTGAGAGGTCTTCGGTTGATCGCCCCCTGAGAGGTCTTCGGTTAGCTGCTCCCTGAGAAGTCTTCGGTTGATTGCCCCCTGAGAGGTCTTTGGCTGATGCTCCCTGAGAAGTCTTCAGTTGATCGCCCCCTGAGAGGTCTTCGGCTAGCTGCTCCCTGAGAAGTCTTTGGCTGCTGCTCCCTGAGAAGTCTTTGGCTGGCTGATGCTCCCTGAGAAGTCTTTGGTTGCTGACTTGGATTGAATTGATGTTTTGATCGATGTTGTCGCTTGCTCTTTCGTTGGCGTTGCCATTTGATTCTTTCTTTCTGCAAGACTTAGAAAGCAAAACATGCAGGAAAAGTGGTGAGCATGCACGTGAGATGCATATGTATGCAGGAATGCAGGACAAGAATTCGTCTAAGTGGATTTTGGAGGCGACAGCTGATTTGGTCGTAATTTGCAGTAGGATCGGTGCCCTCTGGAATTGCTTTTGAGTTTCATGCCTCTAGGGGATTATGAGGTTCTCTTCTGATACCTGTAGTCATTATTTGAAGGTAGTGCGTCCCTCGTGGATTTTCACACTAGCTTTTCTTAGCGGGAGATGCGTCCTTGTCGGATTTTCACATAACCCTGTGCCTTAGTTTTTGCCTGAAATGGACCCAACCCAATCCAGCGGCTTTTATTTATTTCATTTTTTGTAGGGCAGACTGCCTGTCGCCAGGTTTTCACCCTGCCCTTTGGCCTAACTTTTGCTTAGAGCGCCAGTCACGGTTTTCATCTCTAACGGCCTTTTTTTTTTTTTTTTTTTTTTTTTTTTTTTTTTGGAGAGAGAAGTTGGTGTTGTTGCAAAATGTTTTTCAGGTATGATTGGCATGTGCTTATGTCTCAGATTTTGGTTGGATGAGCTTAGTTTTTTATTCGGAAGGTGCTGTAGGGTTGGCTTCTCAGTGGGTAGCAAGGTGAGTTGACTGAAGTGCTTGAGTAGCGAGAATGGTAAGGGGTAGATGGTAGCAATGTGTTGGTTTTATGTCTGACCCAGATGACTTTGAGGGTGCAAGATGAATTGCTCTAGTTACACCAATACATCTTTGCATAAATGCATCTATTTCAATCTGATTTCATAACGTATGATCACCATTTGGCATTAACTCGAAAAAATACGAGACCCCATCTAATCCCGGGATAGATCTTGAGAGCATCAAACTCCTGTTATCAATCAGCCCTCGCGGGTTTTCTTGATTGAATATTTTCTCTCTCTCTTTTTTTTTTTTATTCTTTATTTAGCCTTTGCCATGGACCCTCTTTCCGTTTGTCAGTATTGGTTGAATTTGCTTTCATCTTTGTTAGCCGGAGAGACTGCTGCTTCTGAGAGTGATTCTTCTTAGCATCAAAGTTTTGGTCTTAGCGCTTGTGCAGACTGGTTGAGGTGATGGGTTCCTTATTTGGGAGTTGAATGCGAAATCTTGCTCTTGGCATTTATTGGCTTTGGCGGTTCGAACCCTGGGATGGCCTTTCAATGGCTGAGACAGGGTGACAGGTTGGGCTTGGATGATCTGGGGTACTTTTATCGGTTTTGGTGGTTTAAGCTTTGGAATGGCCTTTCAAC
Organism: Excoecaria cochinchinensis; assembly: GCA_947683425.1. Taxonomy (NCBI): domain Eukaryota; kingdom Viridiplantae; phylum Streptophyta; class Magnoliopsida; order Malpighiales; family Euphorbiaceae; genus Excoecaria; species Excoecaria cochinchinensis. Next base: position 12,297,512 of record CANTUQ010000050.1, read on the forward strand.
GGCCGGGGTTGGATGGATGGTTTGTGAATTAGCCTTTTAGGTCCTTTTCAGTGGCAGAAGAAGAATGGCAATGTGCAGGCATGTGTAGATCAACAGGATTTGAACAAAACTTGCCCCCAAATAGCATTCCCTTGTCCCCTAATCAATTCTCTCTTTTCTTCTCTCTTTTTTTTTTATTAAATTTTTTTTCTTTTCTTTTCTTTTAAAATATTTTCTTTTCTTTTCTTTTCTTCTAAAATTTTTTCTTTTCTTTTCTTTTCTTCAATTTTTTTTTTTTATTTTTTATTTTTTATTTTTTATTTTTTTTTTTGCACCCCAATTTTCTTTTAGCAAACTTTGTTCGAATCCTGAAGTTTACACATACGTGCACTTTTCATCTCAACTACTGGGACCATTATTGTTCAATTTGGTCGGATATTAAATTTTGGTAAGAAATTTGGCAATGAGGGTTTCGGATGGTTAAGGGTCAGTCATAATGGGTTTTGAGGGTGCATATTTCAAGTAGTCATGAAGAAGAGGGTCATACGGTTTGGTTCTGATGGGTCATATATTTCTCGTGAAAGTCTTGAGTTTTATTCGTCTAACTCCTGATGTAGCTCTTGAATTTTGATTTTATTTGGCAGCACCATATGCAACTTAGATGTTGTGGATGCAAAAAAATGGCTTTCAAAATTCGGTTCGTCGTCATGTTGGCAAGGGAAAGTAGTGCTGATCTCAAGAACGTCCTTGTTAATCTTCGACATGTTACACCAGGTCCAGGCAAAGGCTTTTTTTTTTTTTTTTATTCTCTCAAAATTATCCCCTCTTCAAGAGTTATATCAGATGCTACCAAGATTTTATTCGGATTTCCCAAAGTTTCGAGATTAGATAGAGCTATATTAATTGAATTAATGTCCAAATGAATGGATGCATCGTGATCATGGGAAATGAAATTATTAGAAACATCATACAAATAAGCAAAAAAAATTGTCCATCATATTGAAATAACCAAATTGTCATAAAGAGTTCTGGAAATAAAAAGAAATAAAACATAGTCTTCTTCTTGTGGCTTTGGGGGAACATGCCGCTCAAGTGGGTTAGCCTGATCACATTTCTGGTGGAGGGACTGCATTGTAGTCTGCCTTCTTCTTCCTCTTCTCAGGGTCCGTGATCTGCTTGGTGTCAATGAGGTCCTGGATCTTGCCCCTCAAGATTCGGCAATTGTCAGTTAGATGCCCAGTGTGTTGGTGGTAGGCGCAGTATTGATCACTTTTATGCCCCGGTTGTCCCTGGCTCAAGGCTGGTCTGGGCGGCAATGGCTGTAACTTGCCCTCTTTCATTAGCCTTTCCAATACCCAGGATAGAGGTCGACCCAAGTTAGAGAAGTACCGCTGGCCTTGTTCTGCTCCAGTGGCTGAGACCTCGGCTGTCTTACCATTTCTGCTACTGCTACCCCCGGCTCCTCCTGACTTGTAGCCTGACTGGTTTCCGAAATTCCTCCCAGCGAAGTTGTTTTGGCTGGCTTTCCTTGCTAGGTAGGCCGCCTCGGCTTCTACAGCGATGTCCTTGAGGGACTCCCAATCCCTGAGCCCTTTGAAGCTAAGCAAATCCCTTAAGTAGGGGCAGGAGTTCCTGATGAACAGTCTGATTTGATCGGCAGTGTCGGGCTTACGCTTCATCTCCATAACTCGGTTCCTCCATCTAGTGAGGTACTCGTGGAATGATTCATCATGTTTCTGCTGAAGAAGCTCGAGGTCCTTTAGAGTGACCTCCATTCTGGTGCTGCAGTCATATTGTCTCATGAATTCATCAGTCAGGAGGTCCCAGTCTTCTTTCGATCTCCTATCAAGGCCATGATACCAGTCTATTGCCGGACCCGCTAGACTGAGGCAGAAATAATCCACCTTTTGCCTCTTAGTTAGCCCTGTGCCCTTCATCACCAGGGTGTATTGCTTGATATGTGCGGACGGGTCCGATGTTCCGTCAAATTTTGGCAGCTCGGGCATCCTGAACCTCTGGGGCAGTAGCTCCTCATCCCCCAAATCTCTGTCCTCGGGGTTGATTCCCTTACCAGCTGTCAACAGGCGAGTGATCGCCTCAATTTGCTGTCTCATTCCTCTTATAGCTTCATCTTCAACCCTGGGTGCTCTACCCCTCACGGCTTGATGGGCTGCTATCTCTTCAACCTCCTCTTCCATCAGAAAATCCTTATTGGGATCAGGGACCCTTGCCCTCCTTAGCTCAGCGGGCACAGCAGCAACTTTAGGTTCTTCTACCGGTTGGTGGGCAGCACCTCCAATGAGGGGAGCCTCCCCACCAGCAGGCGGTTCGGCTTGCCCCCGAGGAGGGGCTACCGGTGGCTGTGGAGCAACTGGTGCATGGGGAGCAGGAGGCTGTGCAAATCTTTCGGCCATTGCTCCCATCATTTCTAGCATTCTTCGCTCGAATTCCTCGAGTCTCCTAGTGAGGTCTTGAGCGGTTAGGTTTCCAGTCTCTTCTGCCATTGAGGATGATTCGCTACTTGTTGAGAATGACTCAGAATCCCAAAAAGGCACTAGTTCTAGCAATTCAAAGGGCGAGTCTGTTCTCACTAGCCGGCCGTCAGAACTCCTAGTCCACTTGGATGAATCTATGGTGGCTGAAAGATCAAGATTGTTAGAATGATGCATGGATGACGGTTACAATGCATGATCGTGAGTTATGCAGCATTTCGCAACCACATACAAGCAAGTAGATCCTTCCGACCTTATTTCTCCCACACACGAGGTCAAATAGTCCTTTTCTAGGTGGGCTTAGTCCATGGGTCAACGGGGGTCCCAATGAACGCGCGATGTGCACGGTGAAAAACCGACAGCATGACACTCCTAATCTAATGAACATGCGCATGGGTTTTGGCTATTACGTATTTGGGCAATTCAATTAAACCAAAGTGGGCCCAACGGGGCATGAAAGCCTTTGATGAAGACCATTTGATTTGGTTGATTTTGCTTAATACGTGATGGCCCATATCACAAGCATCGTATTAAGGAGCATGCCCCCTAGGGAAAGTTTCTATTTGCCATTACGTGGGCTTTGGTCGAGGTGATGAATTCTTGGTTACCCAAGCATGATCAATGCCGATGGGTCTAACTCGTCATGAGTATAGCGACCGATCGGGTTATCATTTGATATACCAAAAGGTACAAGGCTTGGGCTGGTGATTATCCCTAACACTTCCCTACAATGAGTGAAAGTAGGGTCGTGTTTTGGGAACGCACCGAGGTAAGATAGGGACCAACTAGCGTAAGTCTAAGGCTCTAAAATGATATGATGCGAATTTGATAAGAGATAGAATTTTAAGTTTTAAAAACCCAATTATATTTTAACCAAAGCACTTTCGGAGCAAAGTCTCAAACACAAAGTCCCCAGTGGAGTCGCCACTGTGACGCGCGACGAACCCGATCAACCCAGCAAGGGCCCTGCTTTGAATCCGCCTTTGGGATTCGAGGTATGAAGGTTTGCGTCTTTTGATCATGGGCGCAATGAGACATCATCGGTGTGTTCCTCCCAATAGAACATTGGGGAGAACAACCTAGCCTATTGACGCCTAAAGGCACCTTTGAGGTATTTGGAGTCGCCACCCAATTTGCGTGAAATTGGGAAAAGATTTCTCACCTCTATCGGTCTAAACCAGAGATATGGTGTCCGGGACTTCCCTCTTATTTATGCTTTGGTTAATTATAAATGGGTTCTTAACTTCTTAAAATTATATCTCTCATCTCACACGATAAATGCATTTAATTTAAATTGCGCATATCAATCATTCGAAAGCAATAAAATAAGAGTAATAAATAAAGCGATAAATGAAAGCGGTAAACACCCAAGCACCCAATTACAAGAGAAATCGGGGCGGAATACAACCCCAATAAAAGGAAATTAAAGATATGAATGGGGACAGAATACAATCCCCCAAAAATAAATAAAGTCGCCCCAAAGTTAAATACAAGGGCCCAAAATGAAAGAACATAAATTTAAAACACTCACCCAAAAAACGAAATAAAAAGACATACATAAATCGGGGCATTATTTTGGGAACATTGGTTCCTTCGCACTTGGTCGAGATTTAGGAACATTGGTTCCTTCGTATTAATTAGAAGAGGGTTCGAAGAGTCTTTTTTTTTTTTAGTGAAAACCGGGATGAGTGATCCCATTTTATTGAAAATTGACTCTTCGTTTTAATTATGATATTTTTACGGTTGGGCTAAAATAAGGGACATTAGTCCCAATTTTATTAGTAAAAATTTAATTTAATTGTATAAATATTTTTGTGACTTTTTATTGCACGCGTGCATAAATAAAATAAATATTTACAAATAAACACAACAAAAAGATCGAGAATTAGAGAGATCTCACCGAACCGATGTGACCCTCCGCGCGTTGCGACCCATCCGGGGAGCCGCGGGGATACTCACATAACCCGACTCAAGTTAAATCTCAGACAGAAAATAATATCAAAAATATTAGTAATAATCCTAAAAATTAATCGAGTAAAGACAAAATAAATATTGGGCAAATTAATTTAATGAACCAGATAATTTACATGCAAGGTAAATTAAAACAAGTCATGGCAAAATGAGGATAATGATGAAATAATGGCAACAGTAACAAAATATTAGAAAATAGACATAATAATAGTAATAATAATAATAATAATAATAATAATAATAGTAATAGTAATAATGATAATAGTAAAAGACAATAATGAATGTGAAAACAGAAAATAAGTTATTAATAATAATAATAATAATAATAAGAATAACCGGACAATGAATAATCATAAACAAATAATAATAATTTTAATGAACTACATAAATCTAATAACAATAATACAAACCAAAGGTGATTAATAACATTAAAAACGGGACGATAACTAATAAGATAAATAATAATAATAATAATAATAATAATAATAATAATAATAATTATAATAATAATAAGGTTAACAGAATGTTAATAGCAACCCATATAATAATAATAATAATAATAATAATAATAATAGTATCAACAGTAGCAAGAATAAAAGAACAATATTAGATAAAAAGCATGATTTTTTAATGGCAACAGAGGTAGAAATATTCACAATAATAAATAATATACAAATAAATAAATAAAATTGATTCAAGTGTTTACCCTCAGAGTTGTATATTTGGAAAGAAAAGTGTTTGGATCTGTCCCCTTTGTCGAGATTTCGGTGAGAAAATGCAGGAAAATGTTGAAAAAAAGAAGAAGATTTGACAAAAACTGGAGAAAATATTTACGGGGAATTTATGAGACAAAGAAAATTTATTTTTCTTTGTTTAAGAATGAACTCCCCGATTGAAAATCTGTTGAAATAAAACTAATATTAAGAATAAAAATCAGAGCTTCAAAAATAAGTTGAAGGTTTTTTTTGTTTTTCTGGGTTGCTCTTGAGAGGAAAAGCAAAGAGTTTTTTTTTTTTGAATTCATCTGCCGTCCTTTAAAATGGAGATCAAAAATTCCTTTTGATTTGTTGGTATTGGCTCAAAATGGAAAGAGTTAGAAAGTTTTTATTTTAGTTGATCGAAAATAACACAAAACGGTGAAAAAAACCGAAAAAATAAGACTGAAAATCAGTCTGAAAATAGCAGAATAGAGTGAAAACGACGGCGGCCGCGTGAAGAGGGGCGAAACACGCGTGCCAGGGACAATTGCACGCGCGGTGCAGGGGCACCGCGCGCGCCTGCGCGGGACAGCACGGAGGGACACGCGTGGTGTCCCTCGCGCGCCAATAGCATGTGGCCGCGCGGTGGCCAAGTGGCCACCGCGCGGCCACTTTGCTAAAATAGCAAAATGGGGTCGCGTGATGGCAATTGCCATCACGCGACCACAATTGGGAAAGTGGCCTTTTAAGGCCACTTTCCCACGTTTTTACATTTATATTTTTCTATTTTTTTTTTTTTTTTTTTTTTTTTACAAAAACCTTTTAAATCTTTTTTCTTAAATCCTTTTTTCCAATTAATTCAATTAACCAAATTAATTAGTTTAATTCAACTAAATTAATTAATTAATTTAATTTTTCATTTTCAATTAAATCAATTAATTAATTTAATTCAATTAAAATAACTAATTTAATTTTCCTTTTTTTATTTTTTAAATATAAAAAATAATACTATTTAAAAAATTAATTCAACTAAATTTTTTATAATAATATTTTATATATATATTTATTTTTATTTAAAAATAATGAGAATTTCGACAAGGGGAGTATCATTTTTGACACCTTTAATTGTGGGCATCGTTTTTCATCATCGGGTAATTCCGATCTTGGACCGCCTCAGGATCCGGTGTCTACACTAATATTTATTTTTAATAATATACATATTTAGTGACGGAAAAAAATAAAATAAAATTTTTAACCATTTAAACCGGAAGTAATTTCCCGATCGAACCAAGTTGGCATCTCTGGAAGCGTGGGACGTCGGTAAGTGGGTAACAACAATTGCACTAGGAAATTATTTACTTGAAACATTAACCTAAATTAAACACATTGGATTTATGAAAATGGAGATTGGGAAAATAAAGATTTGGGGTTGGAAAGGGACAAATTAGGGTCCACGTGAAGGTATCGATCTTTTAATTCCCCCTCATACCTTACCTTGTCCTACTCTACTCCAATTTTAGTGCCCCATTTTTTAACACGTGTACTCATTTCACTCCTCCCTATATTGATCATCAAATTAATTTTCACAGCCAAATTATAGTCCTTCCAAAATTTTTTGCTGCGAAAATAGTAATTCATTGATATAATGATGGGACATTTTTTTAAACGAAGTGTTTTAAAAATTATTTTTATTTTGAGATTTTTTTAAATCAGTACTGCAATAAACTGTTGCAATATTGTGTATGACCAATTTGAAACAACAGTAAGATGTGATTTTAGGTATGCGTGAATATAGTCGGTCAACCGGTTTATGAGTATCAGTTCATTAATTAGTTAATTAATATCGATTTTTTAAAATTTCAGTCAATTAATCAGTCCATTACTATCGGTTAATCAGTCTATCGGTTTCGAATTTTCGGATTGGTTACCCAATATTTTTCGGTTAACCGCCATAATTATAAATATATTCATAAATAAAATTAAAATGTTCAAAATAATTAAAAATTAAAATTTTTTCACTATAATATAACATTATTGTTGTTAAAATAAAAATATTTGGTGGATATAAGCAAATTTATTTTTTAAAATTAATATTTAATAAATAAATATATTAACCAGTCCACAATCACTTTTAATTAGATAAATTGTTATACTTACTGCTAACCAATTAAAAAAACTTAAAAATTTTAAAATAATTAATATAATAAAAAAAGTAAATGATCACCTTTAATTAGGATAAATTGTTATAAATTATTAATAAATTCGATTTCGGTTCGGTTAACCAATCACACGAGTCAAAAATTATTAACCAGTACATTAATATCGATTTTTTCAAAAGATTAACCATTAACCAGTCCATCGGTTCGGTTTCGAATTTTTTTTCGATTAACCAAGTCCATCGATTTTTTTGCTCACCCCTAATTTCAAATGCGGTAAATATACAGTTTTTATAACTACTTATCTGACAGTTTTTATTTTTAAATTTCACATTATGAATCTACAACCTGTTATTTCAGTTTTTCTTTCATTTAAAAAATACAGATATTTTTCAAAATATCCATGTTTTTTAAATAATTTTAAACAAAAAATCTTTATAATGATCAATATTATTAAATATTGATATAGAATTTCCAATTTAAAAATAATTATTTTTAATTAATATAAACCATTAAATTCAGTAATTAAGGTTGTAACATTAAGATAATGTATGACAAGTGTTTTCCCTCCATATCCCAAGGGCACCCATTAACCCTATCCAGATTCCGCTCCTGCCTATACTAATGCATCTTGAATTGACTAGATGTGAACTCGGAGAGCAGAATGCAGCTTAATGACTTTACTAGCAATAATCTCAAAAGAACTTTATTTTTCAACAAAAGCTGATAATTAGGAAAAAATAAAAGAAATGAGAGAAATATGTTCCCATACCAATTAAAATATAAAATTAATTATACAAGAAAGAACTATACTATAAAGAAAAAGGCAATAGAATAATATACACACTAACAATATGGACTGTGTCCTTGCTTTAAGTGATAAAAGGTGTTCAAGTCAATTTTAACCTAAAAAGTCTTGACGAATATTTAAAAAATAATTATTAGTTGTTTTTGTAAGAGTTACCCCTTAAAGTTTAATTAGAACTTATTAACTATTTTAAAAAAATTAGTGATATACTAGTTCCATATTTAAAATTGCAAAGTCTTGAATTCCAACTTCCCCATTTTTATAAAAATAAGAACTAAATGAATGATTTTATTGATTTAATAATATATAATATATAAATTTTATCTAAATTATTATCGTTTAATATATTATTTTTTAAAACTAATAGAATATTAAATTACCATATTTAATTCATTGATAGAAATTAGTATTGTGCATGTTTTTACAAAAGAACTATGTGGCTGACTTCTTAGCTAATTTTGCTCTAGAGCATGAGATTGGTATTAATGAGATTATTAATCCGAATGTAAAGGTTTGAGAGTTGCTTCAAAGAGATTCGATGAATATTTGCAGGATTAGGCCTATTCGAGTTAATTAGTGATAACACAGCAAATATCATTCGCCTTAAGGCCCATTCAGTCGGCCCACTTAACTGGCAGGGCCCAAAGCCCATCAGCAAAAGGTATCAGACACGAGCTCCTAGGCAATGCACATGCCCGATCGGCTGATGTGACCGCCAGTCCTATCAGCCGCCTGACACAAGGCAGCGCCCATGCCTACCACCTGCTCCATGTCATGTCGCCGAATACCTACTCTGACAGCCAGTAATCACTCCCCAGGCACTCGAGTGCCCCTCAACTATCTCATATAAATAGCCCAGCCAACGATGGCTCCAGGTATTACACTCACAACATTATCTCTCTAAAGCACATTCTCTCTAAGCTACTAACTTAAGTTTCGGAGTGCTTACGCCTGGTCCGACCGGGCTCTTCTCATTGCAGGGTTAACTCATCCGATCGGATCGACTCTCTCCTACAGATAAAGCCTTTCTTGGATTTATCATTTGGTGCTTTCATTGAGAGACATGTCGAACTCAAGATCCAGTGAGAATACAACCCCCATGGACCATGACCATGATGATAATGCTCGTGCCATATCAGGCACCTCGAGAAGGAGGGAAGCGCCCGCCAGGTCCCCCATGAGGACCAACCTCCTTCCCGAATTCAATAATGCCACTACTAGGCAACCAGAGGACACCCCTATCACCATAAGGGATATGCGTGCTATTCTTGGTGATTTCACTAAAAGCATCGTCCAAACCCTCAAGAAGGGCAAGATGCCAGCTGCTTCTGAAAGAGCACAAGAAGACTACTTCGCTAGCGAGGACTTCAGAAGAAACAGAAACAAGGGGATCACCATTAACGAGTCCCGAGCTCAGGGAACTCGGAAAAGCGCGGCCAGGACCCCGGGAAGGAGCGATAAGGGGAAGCAGGTAATGTCCGCGCATAGGGCCTCCCCTTACAGCAATAGGTCTGCCGCCATAACCGTGAGAGACGACGTGTCCCACATGTGCACCCCAAACCGCAGTAAAATGAGGAAGCACAAGGGCGAGTCCACCGCCACAACCCTGAGCAAGAAAAACCCGTGGAATAAAGATGACCAGTGGTTCATGCAGAAGCTCAAGCAGTTCGGTTTCCTCGCGTCCAATAAAGGCGCTTTCGAAGGAAACACCTGCGGGAATACAGCTTCCCCTTTCTGCAGAGAAATCACCGACGCTGAGCTCCCTCCCAGGTGGAGAGATGTGGTTATGGAAAGGTACACCGGCAAAACCGATCCTACCACACACTTGGCCGAGTACTTGACCAAGGTACAAGTCTATACTTATGACGAAAGAATAGCCTGTAGGGTTTTTTCCACCACCCTGGGAGAGGATGCATTGACGTGGTTCCACGAGCTGCCCATGGGATCAAGTACGTCATTCAGACAGTTAAGGAAGCTGTTCATCACGAGGTTCATTGTGCAAACACGTGCGCCCAAGACGGTGAACGACCTGTGCAACCTTTACCAAAGGAGCGATGAAAGTCTTCGAGACTACATCGACAGGTTTCAGGCTACCATGTCTGAAGTAAGGAATGTCAGTGTGGAGATGGCGACTACCGCCTTATCCGGGGGCATCACTGACCGACCACTCTTTGAGTCGCTCACAACAAGACCCCCATCCAGTTTTGCCGAGCTTATGGAGAGGGCAAGGCAGCACATCCAGCTGGATGATGCACTCAGGTCCAACAGAGGAGGAAGGACCAGTGTCCTGGACCGCCTGCAGTATCCGGATAATCGCTCTACTCAAAGAGCCCCCGCTTCCGATCGGACAGCTAAAGGCCAAGATGGAGCTCAAAGTTCCAGAAATTCAGGCCAGGCCAGGGGATCGGGAAGAGACCGGAATACGCGTCCAGACGATCAAGCGGAGAGGACATACACACCTCTCAATGCTACCCCGACTGCGGTGCTGATGTGGATCAAAGAGAAGCACCGGAAAGTCAACTGGCCCAGAGACCTCTCCGCCAAAAGCCGAGGTGTGAGGGACCCAAGTAAATACTGCGATTTCCACAAAGACGTCGGCCACTTAACCGACGAGTGTACCTCACTCAAAAAGGAAATTGAAAGGTTGATACGCCGTGGGGCCCTCAGAAGATTCATAGGCCCGGCAGGAGGTGACGAGCCCTGCAGACCACCGAACCCTCGGAGGGACGATCCTGACTCTGACGACGATGAGCGCAGGAACCCCAGAAACGCCGATCTTGGTAGGCCGTATGCAGGGGTAATAAATGTGATCACCGGAGGGTCATCATATGGAGAGAATCTCCCCAAGAAAGGGAAAGGAAAAGGCGTTTACCTCTCTCGACAGGCAGAACAGCCTGCCTCAGTCACCATTTCCAGCGAAGACGCACGAGACGTCCTGTTTTCACATGAGGACGCTCTCGTTGTAAGAGCTCGGATAAACAATTTCAATGTAAAAAGAATCCTGGTGGACAACGGCAGTGCTGTCAACGTCCTAACTCTCCAGGCCTACCGAGCCATGGGACTTCCGATCGGAGAGCTGAAGCCGAACGCCACCCCTCTGATCGGCCTGGGCAATGCTACCATCCCCGTGGTGGGATCTGTAGAGCTCTTTGTCGAGCTCGGCCAAGAAGCAATAGCTCACGCTTGCAAGGTAATTTTCATGGTTATTGACATGATATTTGCCTACAATGCTATTTTCGGCAGGCCATTGCTTTTCCAGACAGGAGCCGTGACCTCCATCCGCTACATGGTGATGAAGATTCCAACCACAGGAGGCGTTGCCATCCTGAGAGGTGACCAGAAAGCATCCAGGGAGGCTTACATCACCATGATAAAGCAACAGCGAGAAGCGATGGTCGTAGAGCCCGGCCTTGAGCAGCAAGAGCAAACGGAAAGGCCCAGGATGGACCCAGCGGAGACCACAAAGGCCAGGTCGCTAGATAAAGGCAAAAACGTTCAGGTGGGGACAAGCATGGATAAAGAAACCGAAGAGGCCATTATGCATGTCTTGACCATCAATCAAGCGGCCTTTGCCTGGAAGCCAGAAGATATCTCTGGGGTAGACCCCAAAATAATCACCCACAAGTTAAATGTGGACCCAAACTTTCCTCCGATCCGACAAAAGCTACGAAGGCACGCACCCGATCGGAGGAAGTTCATTTCTGAGGAGGTGGATAAGCTACTCAAGACCGGAACCATCCGAGAGGTAGAATATCCAGAATGGCTGGCTAACGTGGTGTTAGTCAAGAAGAAGTCTGGCAAGCTGAGGATGTGTGTGGACTTCACCGATCTGAACAAGGCGTGTCCCAAAGATAGCTATCCCTTGCCCAGCATAGACCAGTTGGTAGATGCCACGGCATGTCATGCCATTTACTCTCTGCTAGACGCATATGCTGGCTACCACCAAATCCTGATGTGGCTCATGGATCAGGAAAAAACCAGCTTTATCACAGACGACGGGACGTTCTGCTACAGGATGATGCCGTTCGGACTGAAAAATGCTGGGGCCACATATCAGCGTCTGATGAACAAGATTTTCAAAGACCAGATCGGGCAGAATGTCGAAGTATATGTTGACGACATGATTGTCAAGAGCCGAAGCGCTGAGGAACATCCAGCCGATCTGGCAAGAGTTTTCGGCACTCTGAATAAATTCCAGATGAAGCTCAACCCCGAGAAGTGTGTATTCGGGGTACCATCAGGAAAATTTTTGGGATTCCTAGTCTCTCAACGAGGGATTGAGGCAAATCCAGAAAAAATAAGGGCCATCCTCGAGATGCAACCCCCCAGGAACATAAAAGACGTCCAGAAGCTGAACGGAAGGATAACAGCCTTAGGACGATTCATTTCCTCCTCAGCCAAGCGCTGCACGCCCTTCTTCAAGAAGCTGAGGAAGAGTGAAACTTTCGTCTGGGGGGAAGACTGCCAGCAAGCCTTTGAAGAGTTGAAGGCATTTCTCACCAACCCACCGCTTCTTAGCCGACCGGTACCAGGTGAAAATCTGTACCTATATTTAGCCACTTCTAAGGAAGCTGTTGCAGGTGCTCTGGTCCGAGAGGAAGAAGCTCAACAGCTACCCGTATACTATGTAAGTGAAGTACTGAGAGGTACGGATCTGAGAAAAGGGCCGGTTGAGCAGCTTATTATTGCTCTCATGATGTGTGCAAGGAAGCTAAGACCATATTTCGAGGCGCACACAATTGTCGTCCGATCAGGCTATCCTCTTAGGAAGATACTCCAGACGCCCGACCTGGAAGGCAAAATGGTGGGATGGGCAATTAAGCTACAGTCCTGGGACGTCAGGTATGAACCCAGAAAAGCAATTAAAGCCCAAGCTCTAGCAGATTTCATAGCTGAATTTGCGGGTGAGGAACCACAAAGTCAGCCCAAGCCACAAAACTGGGAAATGACAGTGGACGGCGCAGCAAACGACACTCGAGGAGGCGTCGGTATAGTGATAAAAGGCCCTCTGGGCATCACAATAAGGTACGCCATAAGGCTTAATTTTAAAGCTTCTAATAATGTGGCAGAGTACGAGGCGCTCCTTCAAGGGCTGAGACTGCTCCATGCCATCCGACCAGAGTCAGTAGCCATCAGGAGTGACTCTCAACTAGTAACCAGCCAGGTTTTGGGGACCTTTGAAGCACGAGAAGCCACAATGATCCAGTACCTGGCCAAAGTCAAGGCTGCTTGCGCAAAATTGGAAGAGGCTGGGTCGGAATGGGTGCTACAAAAAGTCCCGAGAGACCAAACTGCAGAAGCCGATCGGCTTGCTAAGATGTCTGCTTCTGCTCAAAGCGTTATAGAGGAAAACATTGCAGTTGTCGACCAGACTTCCTCCTCCCTAGACGAGCCGGAGATAATGGAGATTGATCAAGAGAAAGAAACCTGGATGAGCCCTATTAATCAGTTCCTCCAGACAGGGCACCTGCCCGAGGACAAAGATGAAGCTCGAAAGGTATCTCGAAAATCTCTCAATTACTCCATTATTAACGGTGATCAGTACAAAAAAGCTTTCAGCCACCCTTGGCTTAAGTGCGTGACGGAGGAAGAGGGAGACTATATCCTCAGAGAGCTCCATGAAGGCATATGCGGGGTGCATGAGGCAAGCAGGGTCATGGCTAGAAAAGCCCTTCAGACGGGATATTACTGGCCTAGTATGCTCAAAGACGCCCAGGAGAAAGTAAGGATATGCCCGCAATGCCAAATACATGGCAGGATTATAAGGCAGCACGGAGCAGACCAGCAGCCGATCGGGGTTGCATGGCCGTTCGACCAGTGGGGGATGGACATCTTAGGACCTTTTCCCCAGGGCAAAAAGCAGATGAAGTTCCTTATAGTAGCAGTAGACCACTTCTCCAAATGGATTGAGACTGAATCAGTAGCCACCATCACAGCCGAGAGGGTCAAAAACTTTACTTGGAAAAACATCATCCGCAGGTATGGCTTACCCAATGTTTTTATTGCAGATAATGGCAAGCAGTTCGACAGCTCCATTTTCAGAAACTTTTGCCAAGGCTTGAACATCAAATTGAAGTTCACATCTGTCGCTCATCCCCAAAGCAACGGAATGACTGAGGTCTCCAATCGGACCATCTTGGAGGGATTGAAGAAGCGATTGGGTCAAGCCAAAGGCAATTGGACTGAAGAACTGCAGAGTGTCCTGTGGACATACAGAACATCGCCGAGAACAGGCACTCATCAAACGCCATTCTCCCTCGTTTACGGCTCCGAAGCAATGATTCCCGTAGAGGTCGGCCTCCCCTCTTACAGATCGGCTCTCTACTCCGAACGGATGAACACTCAAGAGAGATGCCAAGACTTAGATCTCATCGAAGAAAAGAGGGAGGACGCCTACGCCAAGATCGCTGCCTATAAACAAAGAGTGGCCAGATACCACAATGCTAAAGTAAGGTCTAGAACCTTCAATGTAGGCGATCTGGTACTCAGAAAGGCAGAATTAAGCTCAGGAAATGCCGGAGTGGGAAAGCTAATGCCGAATTGGGAAGGGCCCTATGACGTCTCTAAAGTCCTAAGCCCGAGCACTTATAGGCTCTGAACTGTTGAAGGGCAAGATGTTCCCAGAAGCTGGAATGTTGAAGTACTCAAGAAGTACCATGTCTCATAATGTATCAGAACCTGGCAATTGCCCGATTAATAAAAAGGTTCCTTCTTTCATTGTTTTTCAATTACTGCATAATGTAGCTTTCCACGTTAGGCTTGATGCCCATCCCAAGCTACAAAAGCGAATCTACAACGATGGAGGATCTTACCTCCCCAAGTATTATTCATATTAAAGAAGACCTCACTTCTCTCGCTCGACTATATGCAATTTTCATGCAACTATACGAGTATTGTCTAACTCGGCTATGCAATTACTATGCAACTCTACGAGTATCACCTGGCTCAGCTATGCAACTCTTATGCAGCTTTATGAGCATCGCTTAACCTAATTACGCAAATTCTATGCGATCTGAAAAGACCGATTGACCCGATCGGTCATCAAGCTTAGGCATCACCCGAATTCAGGAAGTACTCGCGAAATTTAATGCTAATTGATAAAGCCATTTCACGAGTGATACTTAGCTCGATTACACTGCAAAACACAATACAAACATATGTATACAATAATTTGCAGAAATAGGCAATTTTATTAAGTACTTACAATTTTATACAAAGTGCCTCTGCTATACAACTTGCAAACAACTGTTACGAAGATAGAAAACAAAGGAAAAAGTAAGGCTGATCTAAATTCCTAAACTAACTATCTATATTTACAACCTCCACTTCGCCAGGAGGGTCAACAACCTCTTCAGCGATCGGATTGGCGATGCCTTGAGAAGGGTCTACAGCTGGCGACACAGATACTGCCCCCCCTTCAGAGACAGGCCCAATAGAAGAAGGCGCCACTGGCTCGACTTCGGGCGCAGGAGGAACTTCCTCTCCAGCTCCAGAATCTGAAGGCGCCGCAGGCTCCACTTCAGAGGGAACCTCTTGAATAGTCTCCGGAAATGAAGGGCCTTCTACAGAAGCTCTCTCAGTGACTTCCCCCTCGGGAGCACCTTCATCATCATCATCATTTGGAGGAGCAGGCAGTGATGCCGGATCGTCCATCCACGACAGATCAACCCCGGGGACGCGCCGCCCAGCTTCATGGACTAGCCGAGACAGCAGCTCCACCTGAGTGTCTGCTAACTCATCGATCAGGCGCTCATTCTGGTTGGCAAGCTCCATTTCAAGAATCTTCGTGTAGGAAGCCTCACTCTCTCCTGCCGACTTCTTCAAGGACTCAACCTCTTCTCGAAGATGCCCGCCCTCTGCCTTCAGTTTGGCATTCTCGGCAGCCAACTCTCTGCACTCGGCATCCAGTCGGGTTGCATCCGCCTCGAACTTCCTCAACTGCGCGCCCTCCGCAGATAGACGGGCAACTTCGCCCTTCAGCCTGTTGGCCTCGCTCTGCCGAGCCTTCAGATCCTGAGCACTCTGGTGAGCCTCCTTCCTCAAGGCTACTGTCTCCGACTGAGAAGCAGCATACCGCTCCTCCAGCTTGGCCACCTCAGCTCGAAGGCCGGAGGCTTCTTTCTTAACTGCTTCACAACGTGTGATCGCCTCCGCCTTGGCCACGGCGCTTGAATCGGCCCTCCCTTTCCACAGACTGGCCATCATGTGAAGCCGCTGTGTCCTTCTGGCAGCCTATACAGAATCAAGAGTAAATGGCTCAGACACAAAGGTGTAAACGAACACCAGAAACAGACAGCAAAACACTTACATCTATCAGCTGCTGGCCGATGGCATGGGCCTCCCTGCTGAGCTGACTGGCATCGCCAGCATCCCGATGATCCTCCTCCCTGAGAAGACCCCGGCAAATGTAATTGGCCGCTTGGCCCACCGACCAGTCATCCCCGAAGTTCTCCCTCAGAACCTCCTTCATAGGGACGATCCGCCGATCGGATGAACGCCTTGGAGATTCACCGAGCTGCACAGCCTTGCCTCTTGCCGCAAGCCGAGCATCCGATTCGGCGATCAGCTCAGTAGCTCTCTTTTTGGCCGCCTCCTCGGCCTTTTTCTTGGCAGCCTCCTCTGCCCTCCTCTTAGCAGCCTCTTCCGCCTCTCGGATAGTCGGACCGATCGGCTGATCATCTTCATCCGACTCATCCCGAAGAGTATGGCGACGGCGGCGTAACGGCCGAGCAGAGGCCTCAAGTCGAGGCATGGTTGTCGGTCCAGCGGCAGTAGAGGCAGGTGCAGTAGTGGCTGCAGGGGGTGCCGATGACACTGGAATGGCAGCGATAGCCGGAGTCGTCGCAGAAATACCGGCCGCCCCCTTAGAGGTTGGAAGCTCGGAAGCGAGGACCATTCTTCTCCTTTTCCTTTGCTCCTGAGTCTTCTTCTCAGCCTCACGTTTTTGGCGGATCCGATCGCCAAGTTGCCTGGAGGCCTCACTCCCATCAGCCATCTCAGCTGCACAACAAAAAATAAGCTAGATAAGTTTTTTCGTACACAAATCCTCTTCATAAAACATTAATAAAGTGCAATGAATGATTTGATGCACGATGATTGGGTTTTTTCCGATCCTAACGCTCACATTCTACTTCCTCAGCGCCTTCAGAACTGGAAGACCCAAACAGGGTAGTTAAGAGCAAGCTGGATTCAAAGGGTTTTCCATTCCTGGCGACGGCGGTCATTAACGTCTCAATGTCCGTTTCATACGTAGGCTGACCGACGGCTAGGTCCTTCAGAACCTTGACCCTAGCCGATCGGGTGAGGCGCACCCCAAATCCACCTTTCCTCCCCACCAAGAAATACAGTTCTTTGTACCCTTTCATAGAGGTGGGGACGACCATCAATTTTCTCTTTGGGCGGCTTGTAAAAAAATACTCCGTTCCGTCGCTCCGACCCGAGATGTAGAAGAAGTGAGTGAACAGCTCCAGAGTCGGCGCTACCGATTCGGTTATGCAAAGGATTCTGAAGCACGCCACCGATCTCCAACCGTTCGGATGTAGTTGGTTAGGGGCGAGATCATACCCCCTCAACACCGCCATCTCGAAGGCGCCCAAGGGGAACCTCAGGCCTGCATCCAGGCTCCGAAGATGGCAAATAAACCATTCCCTATTGTCTTGCCCGAAGGGCCCCTCCGTCACCGCCATTGAGTCTGGGCAGGCCAACACCGCTATGTCTTCACAAAGCCCATACTTGGAAGGAATCTCAGCTACCTCCCCAGCAGTTAGTCGAGAGTGCAGATCGACGGCGGGTTTATTCTCATACCACTCCAAAAAACTTGTGTCTAACGCTTCAGCACTACTGGAGGCCATCTTCAACAAAAAATATGAAAGGAAAAGTGCAACTCTCTTTTTTCTAAATGAGATGGGTATGGAAAGAAAGCAAAGGACGAAAATCACGAAGAAAGCAAAAAGGGGGAAAAAAGTTACTTACTTGATGAAAAGGACTTAAAAAGTTTGAAGAGCAATCAAAGAGTAGTTGCAGAGATCTGGGAATCAAAGGAAGATTTCTGCAGAGCTTCGCTAGGGATTTCGAAAGTAAAGTTTAAGCGCTTTACAAAGTCCCCTATTTATAGGCTCAAATCTCTCAAAAACGCCAAACGACGCACCATTCAACGGGCGCCACGTGTCAAAAGACATTACGTCTCTGCAAAGAGCGAAGCGTCGCCCTCGGTACCTGCGCAGCATTAAATGAAAACAGCTGTCCAAGCATGCGCGTCTCTTCAGAAAGAGCGCCTTCTAAATTCAAAATCGCGCGCCAGTACGCGTCCTCGGATCGGGAATTTTCGGAGCCGACCCCATCCGAACGGACCATACAAAGGCAAATCCATGCCCGATCGGACCTGTTGAGGGGGGACAAGTGATAACACAGCAAATATCATTCGCCTTAAGGCCCATTCAGTCTGCCCACTTAACTGGCAGGGCCCAAAGCCCATCAGCAAAAGGTATCAGACACGAGCTCCTAGGCAATGCACATGCCCGATCGGCTGATGTGACCGCCAGTCCTATCAGCCGCCTGACACAAGGCAGCGCCCATGCCTACCACCTGCTCCATGTCATGTCGCCGAATACCTACTCTGACAGCCAGTAATCACTCCCCAGGCACTCGAGTGCCCCTCAACTATCTCATATAAATAGCCCAGCCAACGATGGCTCCAGGTATTACACTCACAACATTATCTCTCTAAAGCACATTCTCTCTAAGCTACTAACTTAAGTTTCGGAGTGCTTACACCTGGTCCGACCGGATCGACTCTCTCCTACAGATAAAGCCTTTCTTGGATTTATCAATTAGTTTGAGTTATTCGCATTTTCTTGGCTTATGTGATCCCTCTTCTGTATTCAAAAAATATTATATCATGCTCTCTACAAACATGTGATGCATAATGGAGAGTGTGTAAAAATTACGCGCATATAGCACGTAAAGTATTTTGTATAATTTTTAATGATATAGAGTATTATTTATATTTTTAATAAATTAAGAGGATAACTTTGTGCTTGATTAATTGAGAGAACAACATGTTAAAATGTAATAAATTTTAGAAAAATTTATATATTATCGCTAATTGTTGACCCAATTTTTTTTTAAATAATGATATAGTAGTCTCGAACTATTAGCATTTAAAAAACAAAAACTAATCCTAATGAATGATATGATAGTTAGTATTCTCTATTCGAGAGTTATTGCTTTCAAGCAAGGATAATATATACAACGAAACACTATTCGATTTCCAAAACATAGTTAATTGAATAGAAGTATGAGCAAAGTAAGTTTGAATGGAGAATATCTATAAATATAACAAGAAGCCAAAAACGAATCCTAGAATAAAGGAAGGATAAAAAGAAGGAAAGGAGCCTTTCTAAAGCTTAAAAGTATATAATCTTCAAACAAGTACTTAGAGAGAGACGCCCTCTCTTACTTCTGCCCAAGCATTGCTTTTCCTGCTACACTTTGTACCACCACCATCACCATGTCATGTTACTCCCATAGAACATAGAGCCCATATACATCTATGTATATATATATATATAACAATTTCCTTAATCCAAACACGCCTTCAAACAAAAAGCATAAAAACAAATATATATATAAAAAGCAAACCCCTTTGCTTTGGGGACTGGAATGCAAGTGTGCAAGCTTGCTCACTACTCTCAAAGCAAAGGCTGAATATTTGTATAGTGCAAAAAAGATTTCTTCTTTCTCTGTTTATTACCCACAAAACCCCATAAAGCCACATGCTTTACCATTCTAATCATCACTATCACTCCCATCACCACCAGGAACACCTCTATCCTCTACTTCTTTCTCTTCAAGTTCAAGACTTTTGATCTGGGTTCTTGTTATTTTCCTTGATTTTGTTTGTTTAGGTAGTGATTAAAGATGATTACCGCTCTAGACTTCTACCATGTAATGACTGCAATGGTGCCACTCTATGTGGCCATGATCTTAGCTTATGGGTCAGTGAAATGGTGGAAAATTTTCACTCCTGATCAATGTTCAGGGATTAATCGTTTTGTTGCTCTTTTTGCTGTTCCTCTTCTCTCTTTCCATTTCATTTCTACTAATGATCCTTATGCAATGAACTTCCGCTTCATAGCTGCTGATACTCTTCAAAAGCTTATAGTTCTATTTGGTTTAGCACTATGGACTTGGATGACCAAAAGGGGTTGCTTAGAATGGACTATTACACTGTTCTCTCTTTCTACTTTGCCAAATACACTTGTTATGGGTATCCCTTTACTTAAGGGCATGTATGGTGATTTTTCTGGTAGTTTAATGGTGCAAATTGTTGTTCTCCAATGTATTATTTGGTATACTTTGATGCTTTTCCTGTTTGAATATAGAGGCGCTAAAATACTGATTTCTGAGCAATTTCCAGACACTGCTGGCTCCATTGTCTCAATCCATGTTGATTCTGATATTATGTCTCTTGATGGAAGACAGCCTTTGGAAACTGAAGCTGAGATCAAGGAAGATGGGAAATTACATGTTACTGTAAGAAAATCAAATGCTTCAAGATCAGATATTTTCTCAAGAAGATCTCAAGGCTTATCTTCTACCACACCAAGACCATCAAATCTAACAAATGCTGAGATTTACTCTTTACAATCATCTAGAAATCCGACCCCAAGAGGTTCTAGCTTTAACCACACTGATTTTTACTCTATGATGGCTGCTGGGAGGAACTCAAATTTTGGGGCTTCAGATGTTTATGGCCTATCTGCTTCTCGTGGCCCTACTCCTAGACCATCAAATTTTGAAGAAGATAAGCCAAGATTTCACTATCATGGGGCGGCGGCCGGTGGTGGTGCAACCCATTATCCGGCACCAAACCCTGGAATGTTTTCCCCGAATGGGTCTAAACCTGGTGCAAAGAAGCCAAATGGGCAAGCTCAAGCTCAACAAAAAGGTGAAGATGGTGGTGGTGGTAGAGATCTTCATATGTTTGTTTGGAGTTCTAGTGCTTCTCCTGTTTCTGATGTGTTTGGAAGTCATGATTATGCTGCTCATGACCAGAAAGAAGTTAGACTGGCTGTTTCTCCCGGTAAAGGTATGATCTTTTTCATTTTCAATGCCGTGTTAGATTAAATTTTCAGCCATAAAGTTTCAAGCTTTGTCAACCAATTTGGTAGTAGCTACAGTTTTTTTATTGTTTCAAGATTTGGGTATTAATTAGAATGTAATTAATAGTTGTTTTTTGTATTTTTTTTTTCATTTTAATACTTTTCTTCAAAATTGTGTTGAAATTAAATGTTAAACCATAAAGTTGCAAACTCTATCAACCAATTTTGTACTAGCTAGAGTTTTTCCATTGTTTCAAGATTTGGGTATTAATTAGAATGTAACTAATAATTGTTCTTGTTGGTGGGTAAGTTGCAGTAGAGGGACACAGAGAGAATCATCATCATCATCATCATCAAGAGGAATTCATGGAGAGAGAAGATTTTAGCTTTGGGAATAGAGGGTTAGAGAGAGAAATGAACAACAACCATGTTCAAGGTGAGAAAATGGCAAGTGACAATGGAAAACCAAAAGCTATGCCTCCAACAAGTGTAATGACAAGGCTCATACTAATCATGGTTTGGAGAAAACTGATTAGAAATCCAAACACCTACTCAAGTTTAATTGGCCTCACTTGGTCTCTAGTTTCCTTCAGGTAAAACTTCATCGTATTCTCTCACAAAAAATCTACTTTGATTTCTGGGTTTTTCTTTAATTTTAATAAAGTTATGATTTTCTTGTAGGTGGCACTTAGAAATGCCTGCTATCATAGCAAAGTCCATCTCCATTCTGTCAGATGCAGGACTTGGCATGGCCATGTTCAGTCTAGGTCAGTAACAAGATTTTTTTTTTTTCCATCAAACAGAATCAAATCAAATCCTTTGTTACTTTTTTTATTTTTCATAATTAATGTGAGTAAGAAAAGCAAAGTAAACAAGAGCACTGTGGGCTTGTGGGGATGATGATAGAGTAGCAGATACAGATTCAGTTGTTGCTTTAGTATAAAAATATGAAGTTTCTTTTTTCCTTCAACTTTATTGTCTAGGAATAGTGGTGAGAGTGATGATGAAAGGTCATTCAAGAGACATCAAGAAAATATAATAATAATAATATATTTAAAAAAGAAAATAAGTGACAAATTGAGAATGGTGGACAGGTCTGTTCATGGCTTTGCAACCGAGGATCATAGCATGTGGAAATTCTATAGCAGCTTTTGCAATGGGTGTGAGATTCCTTACAGGTCCAGCTGTTATGGCAGCTGCTTCTATTGCTGTTGGCCTTAAAGGGACTCTGTTACACGTTGCCATTGTCCAGGTCACTCTCCCTCTCTCTCCTGTTTCCTTCTGACATAGCCAAATCTTTTTTCATTTTTAGATTTTCTTGCAAAATAATATTTTGACCTAGAGAGATGATTTGGTGCATAGCAAGCTACGCATAGTCCGATCAGATTATCAAAACATATTCATTATGTTGGTTACACAATCTGATGGTGTGTAGTGCGCGGTGCATTCACTGCCTACTGAATTAACACTTTTGAATCTCAATTTTCACTTTTTCCATTTAATCCTTCAGTTTTTGTTATCCGGGACTTAATTGAATAAAATGTTTTAATTCAGGGACTTAGTATTATACATAAAATTAAAAGATTAAAGGCCAATTTCAATTTGATTAAGTGGTTAGAATAGTTAATGTTTTGAGCTCGAGTCTTATTAATAAGATAATGAGGCTTAAAAATAAAAGATTAAGGATTGAATAGGACAAAAACCGAAAACTGCTAAATTTGAAAGGACTGAAATGCAATTTGGCAAATCTTAATAAAAGATGTATAATTATATATAATTCTTGGATATTACAGTAACGAGATAACATTTTATATTCGAAAATTGTCTTGATTTTTGAGTGGTAGTTCAAAAACATTGAATCTTTTTGAAGGTTACAAACAGGGTGTGGCAACTGCAATATTGCCAAATTGAAATAGAAAATATCTATTAAAGTATTTATTTAATTGCAGTATCAGAGTGTGTCCCAAATAGTTTAATTTATAATAATCCAAAAGAAAAAACAAGTATTATTTTAATTAATTGCAACATTATGCTAGATTTATTAATCAACAACAAACATCTGTGTAGCATTATTACTAACATTTTTATTTTTTATTTTGTTGGATTGGAAAATCAAAATAATAATAATAATAATAATATAAAACAGGCAGCTCTACCACAAGGAATTGTCCCTTTTGTCTTTGCCAAGGAATACAATGTGCACCCTGATATTCTTAGCACCGCGTAAGTATATATTATCTCTCTCACTACATATTCGGTACATCAGACTTACTTTTTTTGAAAACGATACACACACGGATAGGGAAACAATACACTTTTTGCTATTTACATCATAGATTCGTTTGATTTGCCAATTTTTCTACTTTTTAAGCCAAAATTGTCAAGAAAAGAATTAAATTCTGTAATTTTATTCTTATCTGATTTACTTTTGAAATTTGCAGTGTGATTTTTGGGATGCTAATAGCATTGCCCATAACGCTAGTGTACTACATTTTATTGGGTTTGTGAAGTGGCAAAAAAAAAAAAAATATCAACATGAAATTGGCATATCCCATGGAAGCACAGTCGGAGCTACAAGTCTATTTGGAAAAATTGCTTCAAGGGGTAGAAAGAGAAGCATTCAAGTGATTAATCTTTTTTTTTGGGGGGGCAAAAATGTCATATTTTAGTAGTAGAAGTTGTAAGATTAATGTTTTTTAGTCATTTATTATTAAGTGGAAAAAACCAAAATGTTTTGTCAGATAGATTAGATTATCCTCTAATCTTATTCCCAAGAAATTAAGCAATGCAATACAGAAATGAATGCATTTTTCTATATTTATTCAATTTATTATTCTTAAGCCATGTTTGATTTTAATAATGTTTTTATTTATTGTGTATTCTACACAAGTAATTTTGGATTTTATATCAATTTTTTAATCCTACATAAAAGAGCACTAACGTTACTCTTGCATAAGTAAAAATATTACATAAAATATGATGGAAAAATCTATATTTTGATATTTTTATACATTATATTTTTATATTTCAAAAATTATATAATGGATTTTCAAATTTTTTTGAGGAGAATATATTAAGTTCAAAATGAATGGTATAAACGATTGTATAATTTAAGTGCGGTTAAAGTTAACTGTATTTTAATAGAATAATGTTACTTTTACCGTTATTTTGAATTTAATGCATTCTTCTCGAAAAATTTAAGAATTTAATGTGTAATTTTTAAATTATAGGAATTCAATATATAAAAATATTAAAGTTTAAAGAATGAATATATAATTTTTAAAGTATAAGTATCCTATGTATAAAAATATTAGAATTGATGAATTAAATTATGTGTTATTCCTAAAGTTACTCTTGCACTGATAGTCTAAAAAAATGAAAAAGAGCTAAATTGCCAATTCAAAGCAATACTTGTTTTGTTTTAATAGTATAAAACTTTTATTTTTGCAATTTTTTAACTATAATTTTGATATTTGATCCGACTTTATTAAATTCATTGAATCTATTAATTTAAAATTCTATCGGTCCTATTAATAGAATCCACTACACGCATAAAATATGAATTGAATTTGTAGGATTAGCTCTCTCTCACCAATAATCGTGGATTTGATTTTGCATTTCAATTAGATTATTATAATAATAATTAGATATGCAAAACAAATAGTTAAAAAGAAAATAATATATTTAAATATTTGAATTTGAGTTAATAGTGCAAAGTGAATCTATGACTATAATATATACATGAAAATGGAATTGTGAAAGGAAATGTCGGCTTCCTACCGATTGATTTAGGTATTAGGCTTAAAGTAATTAGATAGGTTTTGGGCTATTGTTAGTGATATTACGGTTTGTCGTTTAGTTTAATTAGATATTAAGATTAAGACATCAAAGATTTATTTGATGTGACCCCAAATTTAAGATTCATGCTTTTGTTGAGAGGAAATTCTTCATGGAATGTCAAGCAAAAATTAAAAAAATAATCTTTATCTTTCACTTTAAAAATAATTTTCCAAAATTCAAAAAGAAAATTAATGTATTTTTTATTTTATTTTAATATTTTAAATATATTTATATATATATTTTTTATCATTTATAAATATTTTTAAATTTATGTAATTGTATAGGAGATAGTGCAAAAAAGGGACCCTCCATGAGAAGGTGGGAGTTTTGATTTGATATAGACATCTTTGGAATATTGGGAGACAATAGTCCCATCCAAAGTTTCTTCTCCTTTATTTTTCTTCAATCTCTCCTTAATTCTTTTTTAGTTAACACATTTTACCTTTTCCCACACCTTTCCTTTTCATTCTTGCCCTTTGGTTGTTGCCTTGTCTAACATCTTTTTTCAACTTTTGCATACTATGCTTTATACATTTAACTATTAGCCTACCAAGAATCCTTTGTCTCCCTATAAACCCCATCAACCCATTTTATATATACATTTCTCTTTTCTCACTACCATATAAAATTTCATTTCTAATTGACTTTCACATTAATGTTAGTGTGAAGCCCACTACTTCTCATCTATTTTTCAAGGCTTATTTTCTTGTAGTGTAGCCTGAAATATTATATATTGTATAATTCGTAGCTCGGACCTAATTTATGCCGATCAAACTAATAGTAACACTTGTTTTATATAAATATATGAAAAGTTAACACTAGTAAATATGACATAAGTAAAATAGTTTGCATGACATTCACTACTCTAGTTTATCATTAAAGGTACTTAAACAAAAAGAGTCTATTCATGAAATGAAATAATATTGTATGATAATTATTGAAATTTGACCTAGTAACTTAACATTTAGTTAGAGGTATAAAATGTCTCAGTCTCGATTCCTTTTATAGACATTTTCAATTGTAATTAGTCAATAGATATATATATTGCTCGAGAATGAGTTCGCTTAGTGAATAGAAATGGGGGACGGAAGTGATATTAATTTGTAGGGATATTGCTGACTTGGCATTCCAATAGTATGGGTTAGGACATGCCACTACAACCACCGATATGTCACACTGCATTATACAAAATTGTCAGTAAATTATTGAGCCATTGTATTTAAGACTTTATCTCTTATCTCATATCACCCATATGCCCTTCTTCAATGACTTTTGCATTCAATTTAAGGGTCAATATGCCTCTCCATTGCTGTTTTAGAAATCACGAGTTCATTATACTATTTTTCTTTTCTTTTCTTCTCTTTTTTTCTTCTTTAGAAAAAGAAAATGAGCATAGGTGCTTATTCTACATGTCGGACAGGCACATAGTCAGAAAATTAATCGAGTGAGGTCAAAAAATAAAAATAAATTATTTAAATATTTTAGTAGAGTTAATTTCAAAAAAATTAAAATTATAACAGTATTTTTTTTACTTTTTTTAATTTAGTGGAATTAATTTTATAAAAAAATTAAAATTAAAATACTTTTTTTTTTTAATTTATTTTAGTTGACCACACTCAATAAATGACAGTGATGCGTGCACAGGGGGGTCAACCCATCATGACAATCCTACACGAGCCAAATTGTTGAAATTATGGAAAGTCAAGGGAGATTGGAGTCGAATAGCATCAATGCCAATCCAATGGGGCCGAATGGACATGAGAAGAATCAAATGGGCTTGATTAATTATTTCGATCTCGAAGAGTAGCTTTAGGCTGCCCAAGGGGCTTATTTTATTATGTTGGACTTGTTTTGTTTTAATTTGTTTAGTTTGACCCTCATATAGCTTAATAGGCTTATTTTAAGTGAGTTGGGCTTACTTTAGGTTGAGCTCATTTAAATTAATTATTTTAGGCTTGTGGGTTGTTGTATTTTAGAGTTAATAAGTTTGGCCTTTAGTTATTTGGTGGGAGACACATGTGTTAGGTGGCCTTTTGACTTATTTAGGGTTTGGTGGGAGGCTCATGTGTTAGGTGGCCATGTGTTAGGTGGACTTTTGACTTATTTAGGGTTACCTACCTTTTGGGGGCTATAAATACCTCATTATAAGTTGTAAAAGACACATCTAAAACACTTTTGAATACCATCATTTGGCTTGGCCGAATTTTCTTCATTGGAGAGGAAAACTTGTCTTCTTCTTTTGCATCAAGAACTTAAATTCTTATCAATGTATTTACTTTGTGGCGAATTCTGTTCTTGTATTTCTAAATCAATCTATTATAAGCGTTTCCATTCACATGTTGTTTGGGGGTTCTTTAGATTGGGAGTTTCTTCTTGTTCATGTTCATGCCATATTGTGTGTTTAAGGGGTTTTGGGTTCTTTAGCCTTGGGGTTCCGCATCAGACAGTTACGCTCCTGATATCAGAACTAATTAGAGGTGAATATTTGATCGGCTCGTTTTCTAAAAACCAACCAAGCTGAATTTTCTTTAAAGAATAAAACCGACTTACTAGGTAAACTTTTCTAAATGGTTAAGTAAATATTTACATAATCAAATGGAACTAATACATACTCTCTCCGTTTCTTAATATCTGTCACTTTTGATAAAAATTTAAATTTTATTTATTTATCACTTTTAAATTTTCAATACAATTTAATTTAATTTCCTTTTCCAATACAAATTAATCAATTAGATTTAAGTTTTAATATTGAAATTCTTAATTTTATTTTACATTTATATCTAATTAATATTTTTTAATTTTTGTGAAAATAAAAACGATTAGTATTTAGAAACAGACAGAGTATCAAGTACAATTAGCATAGGTTATCATCCATATGGAGACCTATCATATAATAATAAATATAGACTGTTTGAATAAATAAATAATATATTTTTATTTTTCATTTAATACAATCCAACGTACCGAATTATTTTTCAATAAGCATTTAAATTATTTCAAGCCAATCAAATCAGGCAACTTGTTATAGTACTTTAATTTAATTTATTTTATTTTTTGGTAGGTTTAATGTTTGTGGTTTTGAGAAAGAGATTGCAGCCTGAAATGTGGGGATATTTTCTGCTGTGAATCTTCTCAAATCCGTCACATTCATTATCACATCTTAAAATTCAACCTATTCTTTCAATTTTCTCACGAGCATTGATTTTATGTTAGAAAGTTTGTCAGGAAAAGGCTTCTATTTTTCCGGCTATTTATTGTTTTCTTATGCCAATCACAAAAGCATTAATTGCAATTAATAAGTTTTAATTTTACAATAAAATTAAAAAATTAATTAATTCAATTTCAAAAATTATTTAATTCAATTTTAAAAATTATCCAACTCAATATTAAAGGTTAGTGTTTCTAATATCACGTAAAAAAAATAGAAGTCAAATCAAAAACAAACTTTTAAAATTAAAATTACATAAACTTTTATAAAAAGTATTTCTTTTTTACAATTAATCAACGTCAAATATTTTGAATATAAATAGAATTCTATATCAAACAACATTCAGTATTTTTATCATATTTCAAAAAAATTTTGAATTATACTAGAATTTGATCTCTAATTTTAGAATACTATAAATGTATAATAAAAAATCAGATTGCTTAAGCATCACCCAAAAAAAAGTTTAAGAAAAATGAAATATTCTGAACAAAATTTTCAAGAGGAGTGAAAATTGCTTTCATTTTTTAAGTGTATAAATAGCCAGATCAGTGACTAAAAAAAGATTCGTTTTCACAATAATTTTATACTATAAAAAGTTACGTATCATACTGTGTAGGTTACTTTTATATTTTCTTTCAATTTAACAAATTTAGTAAAGCCACCGGGCAATTTGGTAACCGGCAACTCTTCAAGCTTGAGAGTTTCGACATTTCCGTGGATCTCATGTTAAGAAAAAAAAAAATTTAAATGTGGACTAAGAAAAATTCCATGTATAATGAAACGTATTTAGCAAATAGAATACTTTTCTATCAAAATTCACCTTAAAATCTACTATTCTTTTACTCTGTAAAAAATATAATTTTTTTTATTCAAAAAGCTGTGAGAGTCATTGACTAGTACAGTGATTTCAATGACAAAGTCTTAGCTTGATCGTGCATGGCTGAAGGATGACAAAGTCGTTGTACCATTTAGCAGCTTTGTTAATGCTGGGTAATAGACGCATAACGCAACCGTAAGATGGCAGAATCTATTAAAGCTATCGTAATTTGATAAATTATTTCAGTTAGAGTATCTAATATGAACTTTTACGAATTTCAATTAATCATGTCTTCCATTTTTCACTATTAAAACTTGGTCATGTTAAAGCTCAAGAGCTGTTTAGTTAAAAAAAATATTTTTCATTTTCTTGTTACAGTTTTCATTTTCATTTCTTAGTTTTACATTTTTTCATTTTCCAAAATAAAAAATTAGAAAATAAAAATTATGGTTGATTCTCTATTTTTATCTGTATTTTCATTTTCTATTTCTTTTACAATTTTATAAATTAAAAAAGAAAGTAGTGTAGTTGAATTTAAATTCCCTTTTAATAAAGGAAAAATAAAAAAACATATTTTTTGCTTTTTCCATACAATAGTTTAATTTTAAAAAATTTAGAAAATAGTTTTCTAATTTTCTAAATTGAAAAATATTACAACTAAACAGCATTTTCCATTTTCTAATCTTCTTGGAGTAATTTTTTGAAAAACTGCATTTATTTTCCAGAACTATACAGCCCCTTGATATCTCCATCTTTATTATGCATTCTCTTGGTTAAGATTCAACATATTGTCTCTTGCCAAAATCGCTAATAGATACAGCTATTTTGTGAGCATCTAGCCGCACGCACCAAAGCTCCCTGCAATTGCCGTATGTCATCGAAGTCACCGTGCCAGCAGAGGCGAATCTATTAAGACTACGAGAGAGCCTTAGTTAATCTAAGGGTGGATTTCTAAAGAAAAACCCTTCATTTTGCTGGATATGTTTCAGTCTACAACAAAATAAATAAATAATTTTTCAAGACAAATTTCTTAAAGAAAAAAAAAAGAAGAGTAAGAAAAAGAATTCAAAATAGTCTGAAAGTTAGGGCCTGCTTTAAACTTTAAGGGCATGTTTGCTTTCCTGTATAGTACACAGGATAGCATAAAATAATACCCTTTAATACATTAAAGAGTGTTTGGCTAATTTTTTTAAAAAATAATACATGTATTATATAATACAGAGTTTAGTTTTTATCCTATATACACAGGATAAAATAATACACTCCTCCCCCCTGGGTTTATTTAATACGGTGTTTATCTTTATTTTGATTTTTTCTCATTTTATATAAATTATATTTTATTATTTTATTATCATTTTTATTTTGTAAATATATATTTAGTGTGTCATAAAAATTTATTAAATTTATTTATTTTGAATATTATTATTATTATTAAATTTTTTTTTGTATGGTTTTCTAAATATGGGCCACTGTTACATATTGGATTATGTCTAAAATAATAATGATGAAATTTATTTATTTTGATTTGTTATTGGATTATGTATAAAATTAATAATTTTAGCATATTTGTTAATATATTTCAATTATGTAATTGAATGTTATTAATTAAATTGTTTGTTTGATTGTTAATTTATCTACTATTATATATTTATATTTCAAGAAATTTGTACACATTTTTAAAAAATTGTATTTTACAATAATTTTTTTTTTGTTTAAATTGATAATATTAAAAAATGATTTAATTTTTTATTTTTTTTTTAATTTTATTTAAAAAATATAATATACTATTGTGTACCAGATATAGTATAAAATATTACAGGCTAATATAATATTATACCAAACACTGTATAATATAATACATGCTAATACTATACAAGCTAATATTATACAGGCTAATACTATACAGACTAGTACTATACAGTCTAATATAATACAGCGAACCAAACGTGCCCTAAAAGGTTTGGTGATCATATCAATTTGGTATTACTTTTCGGCTTGGTTTTTGTTTTTCGGTAACATAGTCAAAATTATGAGATTGTGAATTCAAATTGGAATTAAAGTCCAAGCAATCAAAAGAATTATTTTAATAGATTTTGAATAAATCCGCCTAATTAAAGCTAATCATCTAATTCATACAGAAAGTTTTTCCCCGCACCGATGCATAGTACATCAAATCAAATATTATATTGACATAAATAAAAAAAACTATTTTTTATATATCAAAAAACTATTAAATTAATGCATTGCATCGGTGTAGAGAAGTCAAATTTCATGCACAATTATAATTTTAATGTAAAAATGTTGAAATCATCTGCTTAACTCAATCCGATCCTCCCATATTCAGAAGTAATTAAAATCAAAATAATTCACTTTTTATTTTTTTATTTTTGGGTGAGGGGTTGATTGAAATTCTTGCAAGAGGAAAAGAGAATATGATTGAGAGAATCCCATATCAAGAGTCTAAAACAAATAATAAGGAATTATAAATTATAACTATAAATAAACTTTGTAAATTTACAATTATTCATGAGAAGTGTAAATTCTAGTATTTTTAATTGTAACAAATCTAGATAGTTGTTTGCATGATCTTGGGTCTATTTGTTTGGGCTTTGATGTGGTCTAATATGATTTCTTTTTACCAAGCCCATTTGAAACGAGCCCAGTAGTGCTGCTTTGTTGAACTCAAGAACAGGAGCAATGACAAATTCCAAATGGAACCAAGGACACGAGTAACATTTGATGATGTTGCTGAAGTTGATGAAGCAAACTGAGATTTTAGACAATGCCAAGGCATGAATTCGCCATGCTTAGGACAGGCAAGTTACTGTTGGATTGCCTGATATTAGAGGGAGAGAACAGAGGATGTTTCTTTTTAAGTGTTATAGCTACGAGGACTCATTGCTGCAAACTCAATGAATGAAGCTGCTATTCTTGATGATTCAATTGATACAATCATAGCAGGGATGGAACGAACGAAGATGATCGATGGGGAAAACAAGGCCCTATGCTATTTGCGCGGTAAATTCATCATCAAACACCTATCTTTTACATTACAGCTTAAGTTCTTTCAGTTTCTAAGTAAGCAAAATCTTAAATCTTGAACATCATTTACAGGACCTTTAACTCCAGGTCATGATCCGTTGTCTAACTAGTCGAGGATATGCGCGGGACTTGCAACAGATCACTCAAATTGCCAGTTAATACTCATCAACTCATTTTTGAAAACATAATACATAATAGCATGCTTGGTTTACAGAAGCTAAAACTATTTGAAAACATGGAACAAGAAACAGAAGCTAATTAACTAATGTATCTCCAATTCCTGTTGAGGCAGGCTTGATTTAAGCTCTGAAACAGCCCTTCTTCTGATACTCTCAGGATCATTGCACTCAATACAGCTATGGATTATGATCTTCTCAAGTAACAAAGCATACCGAGCTATGCATTTAACAACTTCTATCTGATCTTCGCAGCAAGTAAACTGAACTATTTCTACCACCATAAGGGACTGATGTTCTGAACATTCATCGATCCACTCCATGACTGGTGTTTTTTGACATTTATGCTTTGCGAAATTCAGTGACAGTCTATGCAAACAAGGAGAAGCTCCCATCAATTCGAACAAAAGGCATAGCCCTGCTTTCATATTGCAGCCTAATGAAAGCTGCAGTTCCTTGAGATTTGTTAGTTCAGGAACTTCTGGAAAACTTACTTGCGCACGCTGAGGGAGGATCAATGAAAGCGATCCCAATTGAGGGACTAGAAAAGGGTAAGCATATCGATCATACACCGTGTTTTTGTCTGAGAAGGATACTTGGCTAAGAAGAGGAATGCTCTTCAAATGCAAATCTGTTGGTTCCCCTCTACCTTTATAGTTGAATGTTACAAGATTTGGTGCAGATATTTCAAGATACTCTATTTGATTAGAGATTAAAGCAAGCCGTTTTAACTTTAAACAAGAACCCGATATTCTAACGCAACCAAATACACCATGTGCCTTAACAATCACCAACTCTTCAAGAAGTGGAGAATTGGATAAAAAAAATTGAATTAGGTTTTCTGATATTTTAGCATATCTCAAACCAAGAGACACCAGAGACACAAAGCTCGTCGAACCGAGGGATTGCAGTGGAGCATGAGATGCCCTTTTCTCCCCAGATGGAAGAGAATATATACTGGCTGATTTGAAGTTCAACTCAAGATGTTTCGTTTGTTTTTGAATAGCAATGTCTATCCAACGATCCAAGAACTGTTTAGAAACTTTGCAGTAATCTATAAGGTACTTGTAGACAGGTTTAGGAGAAGAAATCTTGAGTTTATCAAGAGTTGGAGCTTGATGTTGCCATAGTATTTGATCCACTGTCTTAAAAAACATACTGTTCCTTCTCTTACCATTCTTCAACCTATGTTCTGGCATGAAATCCGAAGCATCAATGTGCAAAGTACCAGTAAGTAATGTCCATAGATTTCTCCATCTGGAGGAGAGGATGCTAGTTCTTGCTGCTTCTGTTAGCTTCAATTCTGATAGAATAATCAGAAGGATATCGTCTGGTAAGTTGCTAATGTAATCTTTGCCATTGCAATTCTTTTTCTTCTTTCTTCGCTCACAGGCCATGATTTGTGAATTTTTGTTTAGCGCGAGAGGAGAAGAGGGTTCTTTGTATGGCATACAAGAAGAAAATGCTTTCCTAATTCGTGAAGGATTTGGAGTCCTAATAGGACTCATCGTTTGATTATTAAAGAATACAATGAAGCAATTGTCTCCCAGTTTGCGTAGGAAAAGGGATTATCATTTCATCATTAGCTTAACATTATGACGTCAATTATAACTGTCCCTTTCTCATTCTCTTGCACAAGCTTGAAAAGACTTCTAGTTCCACCGGAGCTACTCTTAACTAATCACCTTTTATATTTGATGATAAAATTAATTTATACTAATATTAAATTTGATAAAATTGAATATTATGTGAAATTATTTTTACTATATTTTTATTTTATATTTTTTTTAAATATTTAATAATTAAATAATTTAAATATAACAGAATATTAAAAAATAAATAAATATAAATATGCATAAAAATAAATTTTATAATTGAAATTAAAATTAAAAAAAATTATAAATTCAAAATTACATTTTTCTGATAAATTCAAATATTTAATAAAAAAATTAAATTGTTGTGGTTAATTTTTTACTATTATTACTAAATAAGTAGTAAAATAAATAAAAAATGATTAATATATTGATATTTAATAATTAATATGTTGTTTAAATATATTTTTTATATACTATATTTTTAATTTTTTATTAATAATTATATTTAAAAAATAAATAAAAACTCCGAATCAACCCGATCGAACCGGTTGACTCCTGACCCAGTTGACAGGACAAGTCGACGTCCGGATTTTAAAAACATTGATAAATAGCAAAAATTCCTTATTTCATATTTCCTGATGATATCTTCTTCTGCTTACATACAATTATATATGCATTAAAGACCTAAGCATGAGATTCAAAAGTCCTCCCACTATTGTGCAAACTTGCACATTGACTTCAGTCTTCATGACAATCAAAAAGAACTCAAAAAGTTCTCAATCCTATAGTAAAGTGAGCTACAAGCCGAATACAGTAGATGACACAAAGAACATACAAAGGCATCTTGTAATAGACATCTATGAACAAAACAAACTTCACCATTAAAACCGGCGCAATGACTGGTAGTGGAAGCTTGAACCAACCCACTCCTCACATGCGACTCAAAAATTAAAATGCTAGGCTTCTATAACCCCTTAGAACCGGGAAGGTCAATCCATTGCAGTTGAATTTCCACTTCCCCACATTCAACATTTCTTAATCTCAGGCAGATATCTTGTACCACTCTGCCATCAGTATAAGTGACGCTGGTTTCTTCGGCTAAGCAATTTTGCCTGCTCGGTTGTATTTTGGTAATTATGGTGCCACTTGGAAGGCCTGACAAATTCATCCTTAAAGCTTCTATAAATGGTTTGATATCAAATTCTGCATCTCCCATTTTGTCATCTTTACTAAATGTGTCATGATCGTACACCGTCTGAAAGCACACATAAAATAATTTTTATCAGCACAAGGAACCAATCGCATAACTACAAGTCGGATAACAATTGCATTTTGATTATGAATATAGGTAATTTCACCACAGAAAAGTCATTATATGCCAAGATTGAGTAGCAATTTAAGTCAGAAAATCTTCAACTGCTTTGTAGATTTTACAGTAACACTTCTCAATATTACTTATAGTTGAAGTATTAAAGACACATGAAGAAACTTACTAACAAATGAAATGAGAAGAAACACAATTTCCTTCAAGGAGCAGCCTAGTTGCTCAACATTTTCACTAGTTGATATTAAGTAGTCGGGCATAAGAAGTGGATTAGGAATGTTTTGGGCCCTTTTCAGAAAACTTGAAGGTCAATAAACAAACATGTGGAAGACAAAATTGATGAGCCGAAGAAAACTAAGTGCAATTGAAACATACTATACACACAAAAATTAACTTAGATGCATCTGTTAAGAAAAGAATGATTCCATTAGTGTTGTGCAAGTTGAGCACCACAGCCTGAGTTATGAAAATATGGAAGCTCATAAGGTGGCCCTAGTCAAGATAATTTGTTAAAAATGCAGTTTAGCGAACAACATATTCTTAGCATATGCAAATTTTATTTTTTGCACATGTTTATTAGATACCCTTATTCATCAGGGGGCTTTTTCTGAAAAAAAAAGTAGAGTACACTGGAGAGAAGGATCGTAAAAGCAGTAATCTTTCTCCTCTGTAAAGGATAAGGCAGTAGAATATAGAAATTTACCAGCTGCACTAGTTGATTAGGATCTGTAATCGAAAGAGTTAAATCCTCATTCCACTCTGGATTAACATCCTTTTTTATCACACGAGTCTTTAGCTTCTGCATCACATGTAAACATATAAAATAAGAAGTTATGTGGTAGGCATTTGGAAATATATCACAAGGAAAAGGCATAAACCAAATGAATATGGGTAAACCACAACATGAGGATCAGTTACATGTAAAGATCATATTCCACCAGTCCTTACTGACCCACATAATATTGATAATAGACCTAGAGGACCTAGACCAGAAGTTTAAACATAGCAATACAGCAAGAGTTAGGCCTAAATTCTCATTTTACTCTTGAATCACCACAGCTGCTAGAATTGGAAAGGAAGTCAGATTACAAATTATAAACCTTTTAGCATAACTAAAAACAACCCAATAGAAGTGAATGCTCAAACTAATTTATTTATTATTTCGGTCCATACATCTGACTATTTTCTAGCAGCAAAGTATCAGAAAACAGAAAGTTAAATGAAACCAACATAACATAAAATTAGGGACAAATCCATTCCACCATTATATTTATAACAAAAAGTACATAAGCCAAACCTCTGGTTCAATATTACGTAGCTAATTTGGCAGTCTACTTTGGATTCTATTGAAACTGTAAACCCAATCAACCTAATTTTGTTCAGTTTCTTAGATGGAGAATTCTGAATTTAGGATCAATGTTTCGTTTCAGTGTAAACATAATGAAAAATCTGTGCTTTAAATAAATGTAAACTCAATGAAATAATTAAAGTCTGAGAATTGGAAATATATAGAGAAACCATATATTAAATATTGTCGAAGATTCAAATCATTCGGTCTTATCTCATAATCATCAAATCAAAGTTACCATTTTTCGGAGTTTCAGATTAATTAAACAATCTCTGTTCTGATAAACTTATCAATTCCCCAAACTGAACAAAAGCAATTGAGGCAAAGACTTAAACTTTACACTAAATTCATTCATTTTAAACCATAAAGAAAGGAAATTGAGTGCAACGGAATCAAACAAAATTAACAATAGAGAAAAGGAGGGGAATTGAGTCCAAAGAAAAGATGAAACCTGTCTGCCCATCTTGACAACAACATAAGGATCGCTGCTACGAACGTCGCGAACGGCGAGGTTGATGCCGCGTTTGACTCGGATTCTGAGCAAACCAAGAAGATTCTCCATTAAGGAAGATCCTTTGTTTGGTGATTCCGTAGACTCCGTCATCTTCTTGTTTGCCTTTGCCGATTTTATTTTATACCCAACCAACCTATATTTTTTATTTCTTTTAATTAATAAAGCCATTTGTCTACAAAAGCAAAATATTCAAAATAAAATAATGACTTGCAAAATTATCACACACAATAATAACATGTAAAAGGTCAATAAATAAATAATTATATAAAATTGTACCTTGAAATTTTGGAAATTATGACAAAATTATTATCCTTATTAATTATAATTTTTAATTCTTTCTTCTTGAGAGTAAAAGAAAAAAAAAATTAATAATAATGAAGAAATGGGAATTGTAGAATTTAGATATTAGTAGAGGAAAAATGTTTTTTTTTTGGAAATTTGTGAATTTATTTTGAGGTTTTCTTTGTTTGCCCCTCTCTCCCTCTCTCTCACACACAAACAAAAAGAGTAAATGTGGATAAAGAGGGAGAAGATGAAAAATGGGGAGATAGTGAAGTTGGGGTGAAGTTAAAGGTGAGAAAGCGGTAAATTCGGTTGATTTTACGGTCAACAAGTGAATATGAATGTGGAACATTAGTTTTTACTTTTTCCTTATTCAGATGCGTTAATGTCGCTTTGATTTGGTAAATTCCAATAAGATTTTGGCAAATATATTATTACTTAATCACATGCATCATTGTGAAGCCAAGAAAATTAGGGTAAATTCATATTAATATTTAACAAGGTACCATACAGGCTAAATAATTCATATTAACATTATACGGATTAATATTATACATATTGACGTTATATAAATTAATATAATACAACAATTCAAACGTGTTCTCAATGTTACTCAACTATTAATTCAATTCGATTTGATTCGATTGGTGAAAATATGTTATCGATTATCGATTCCATTTGGTTAATAATTAAAAAATAAAAAATTGTGAGTTTTTTACATAACACCATTTTTACCTAATAGATTTTTTCAAATTGTTAACATATTCAATTTTGATTAGTAACATATGAGAGGTTATCCGTTCGGTTTACACTAAATTTAGTCCGGCTGTAATTTATAATATTTTTTTGGAATATCATTTTTTATTATTATTTTGATTTGGTTCGATTGTAACTAAAAAACTGTGTGCTCATTCCTAGTTATAATTTTAGAGGTGGCAGAATTTATGAATAGTAACATGAATTATCATGATATATTAAATATAATTTAAAATTTCTAAGTAAAAATGTGGATACAAAATAAAGATGCAAATAAAATTTTTATTTGAACTAAATTTAAGGATGTGAAAGTCAATAAATACGATAAATACATGAGTTGCTTAAATATTAGACTCGTTTTATTTTCTATTTTTTTTTCTACAATTAATAATTGTTTTTTTTTTAAAAAAAATAAATGGTTTAATTTAAAAAAATAAATAAACCAGAAGAGGGACATGAATGTTAAATAATAAAATATTAGGATCTTTAAGTAATTTACCCAAACAATTTCATAACTTCCTAATCCTTCCCGCGCTTTCTCAAATCACTTCCACTGAATTTGCTGAAAAAAATCCCACGCTAAAATGGCCGAACCCGAATCATGGGAAGAAGCTTTGGACATTGATGATTCTGATTTCGCTCCTCTCCGCCCTTCCAAACGCCTGAATCTCAACCCTGACCTCGCAAGCGCTGCCATCGCTTAAATATTAGACTCGTTTTATTTTCTATTTTTTTTTCTACAATTAATAATTGTTTTTTTAAAAAAAAAAAATAAATGGTTTAATTTAAAAAAATAAATAAACCAGAAGAGGGACATGAATGTTAAATAATAAAATATTAGGAT
This sequence comes from Excoecaria cochinchinensis, assembly GCA_947683425.1. Lineage (NCBI taxonomy): Eukaryota > Viridiplantae > Streptophyta > Magnoliopsida > Malpighiales > Euphorbiaceae > Excoecaria > Excoecaria cochinchinensis. The sequence goes on from CANTUQ010000050.1 coordinate 12,336,465, forward strand.
CTTTAAGTAATTTACCCAAACAATTTCATAACTTCCTAATCCTTCCCGCGCTTTCTCAAATCACTTCCACTGAATTTGCTGAAAAAAATCCCACGCTAAAATGGCCGAACCCGAATCATGGGAAGAAGCTTTGGACATTGATGATTCTGATTTCGCTCCTCTCCGCCCTTCCAAACGCCTGAATCTCAACCCTGACCTCGCAAGCGCTGCCATCGCTTCCGCCGCTCAACCGTTTCTACGACACTGCTCTCAAACCCTACCCTCCCAAAACCACCAAAATCTTCTCCCCATATCCCAACCCCAACCCCAACCCAGCGTCTCTCCTCGCCTCATCCCTGGGCCTGCCGGAACCGTCCAAGCCGCCATGCTCCGCCGTCGCATGAATCCAACTGATCGAATTGTCCAAGGCGATTTTGGCGAAGAGATAATCGCTACTCAGGAGTATATTAGGAGGGCTGTCGAAGACGCTGTTGAAGACGATGATGATTTCACCCGTGATCCCTGGCTCAGTGCTGTTGAATTTATTCGTCTCCAAGGTTTTTTTCTTCTTTTTCTTCTTCTTCTTCTGATACTTTGCGCTGTTGAATTTGATTAGAATTGTACTTTATTTTCTGGGTTAAAAATAGGCTTGGCACTTACAGACGGTGCGATTGGGGTTCCTTTGAGGGCGATTAAGAGCAGGTGTAACGTGGATAAGGTGTCGCAGGTATGATTAATTATGAACTTATGTTGGTTTTTGCATTTACCAATTACAGAACAAGAATTCAATTTGATTCTCAAAGTTGTGTAATATTCCACAATTCCTAATTCAAAAACTTAGTTCCTTAGTTGAGCGATATTTTATAATCTTTTTCTTTGTTTTAGCATCACTTCCAGAGATACTAGTTTAGCGATATTTTTTAATCTTTTTCTTTGTTTTAGCATCACTTCCAGAGATACTAGTTTCTCTTTGAATGATGTTTTTTTCTAATTAATAATGAATAGGTGGTTGCAGTTGTGAAATCTCGTACTTTAAATAGCCTCGGCAGTATGATGGTGACTCTGAAGGTAGAAATGCAAGTAATTTTTTTATTTTTTTTGTTTGACTTTTGGCGTGCTTAATAGAAATATTTGGCGGAGCTAAGGTTTACTTTCTGATTTAGGACCCAACTGGTACAATTGATGCTACCATTCATGGCAGAGTGCTCACTAAGGGAGAGTTGGGGAAGGACATATCTGTTGGAGCTGTGATGATACTCAGAGAGGTTTGATGCATTCCTTTTCTTAGTGGGAGAGTAGATTGTCATAAATGTCATGGATTGTGCTTATATCATCAATAGCAATTTATACTGGAAATGTTATCATCTTCTTCAGTTCTCCAACGTGTTGACATGAAAGTATTTGTGGGCTTGAACAACTTGAAGATGTCAAATTGGATAATATTATACATAATTGGTTTAAGAGATTTACTAAAGACTGATATTTTTCAGGTTGCAGTATTTTCCCCTTCACGCTTTGCACATTACCTCAACATAACGCTTAACAATATAGTCAAGGTAATTCTTATACCTGATGTTTGTAATTAGTCCTGTTGTTCTTAATTTAGACAGAGAACATTCTGTGAGTGTATTAAGCTAGAACTACACTTGATATCTTAATATTTAATTATGCCCATTCATCAGTTGAAGCTCAAAACTTTTTTGAGTTTTGGTGAACTCCCAATACGTTGAAAACTCAAGCAATTAGTTTTAAATGGTTAAGTGGCTAGAACCCCTGTTAACTAATCTGAATACAATAGGCAACTCTTGCAAACCAGCTCTGCTGTGCAGCAAGCACTTCACTGGCTTTTAAAAAACAAATGAAGAAACTAAAGAAATAAAGTGCATCAATTTAAGGGAAAAGAACAAATAAGAGTCCTTTCTTTTCTTTTAATGGAAGGGCTTGTTTACGGGCTTTCCCCCCACTATCTGAATTTTTATTTATTTATTTACTTTTAAATTATAATAAAGGAAAAACCTTTTTGATTGTTCTTCTTTTAAAACTTTTTCCTTTAATAAAAAAAATTGTTATTGTTTTTGATTAGGAGGCTGATTTGCAAAAATGTATTGCAATATATTCCTCGTGGCATTGATTAACAAACATATAATTTAATAGTTCAATAATAACAATTTCAATTTGAAAATTATCGCACTTGATCGAAAATGGTGTAAGGTATTTGGCCTTCTCTCATAGTTAATTCAGTCTATTGATGGCATTTGGATAATCCTTCATTCCTTTTTTTTTGATCTTTTTTGCCCCATTTAGCATATTCAAGATGGCATTGTGCTTGGCGATTTTCAAATTTTCTCATTTAATGTGTATTTTTAGAGTGCATTTGTGCTTCCTGTACCATGCATAAAAGCATGTATTTACAATGGATGTCATCATGACTTTGTTAAGGCTAAATAAATCAACCTGCACCTAAACAGTTGAGATTTATCTTTGTTTTGCTTATAAGTTGTTTTACAGTTAACATTCATCTTTTCTTTTTCTTATTCTACTTTACAATATATTGGTCTTTCTGGTTCTCTGTTAATAGATATTTGTACCTGAAACTCAAATCATTATGTGGTGCTTCGGGGACCAAATAACAATCTAATCTTTTGACCTTTCCAAGGCTTCATTAACCTTTCAAATTCAGTGGTCGCACACAAAATTGTAGTAATTGGAAACTGTAGACCAGAAAACAAGTTTCATCTCTCTCTCACTTCGGTTTGAATCCCAAACATGTATAAATTTAGCTAAAGTGAATTAGACATCAATTTCAGATGCCATCAAAATAGCATGTGGTGAATTTGACAGTTAGTTTTGGAGCTTGTGGCATGCAACTGAATGAGTATTGATAATCACAATAAACATTGAATGCCGTTCACAAATAGAGAGTTGCTCTTATATACCACATTCTCTAATGATATTTTGCAGGTCATCTCGAAGGATGGCGTTCTGTTTGAACAAAATTGTTCAGTCAAACATGGTTTTCCAGTTAATGGTAGGATGCATATCTTTTGTCATTTTCATTTCTCATTTAATTTACCTTAAATTAATATTCGATTTTTGGATCATGCATGTTATAGTACAGGTGGATAATACTGATATGTGCATACATGTCATTTATTGTTCTTAGTAATTGCAGAACGCAGTGAAAAATCATGGATGCCAGAAAAGCCAATCTCTTTAACACCAGGAATGACTGAAGAAATAATGAACAGTCTCAGACATAACGCTGGTACAAAAGGGAGTTCACACCGTGGTGAACAGGTGGAGAGTTGTACAGCAACAAACAGCTACCTCAGCGATGGAAACAAGAAAAGGCAAGAAGCTGCTTCGAGGAAGGACCAATTATTGGCGCATCAGGATTTGGATAATAGACTAAAAGTTGTTGATGGAACATATAAGGAAAAGAATAATAAGGAAATTGCGGTGCATGAACAGCTGAACAACTCAAGTCCTTCAACTCATTCAGCAAGAGGCAGTATGTTAGAAGGAGACAACCAAGGAAGCGGGAATGCTAATGGAAATAAGAGGAGACAACCAACAAATGCGGGGGCTTTGCTTCCACAGTGGACAGATGAACAATTAGATGAGCTTTTTGTATTTGATTAACTCTGTTTTTTTTTTGCTGATTTGATCATTTGTTTGTTCCCTGTTCCGGAGAAAATAGGATAAATTTTCTAGTTGTAAATATTGTGAGCACTAGCTCTGCTTTCGTTTCGTTTTCTGTTTTGGTCTCATTTTGTAGAGAGCTAACACTTGCCAATAGCCGAGATTGGCTCTTTATTTTGTAGAAAAATATAGTGTTCCATAAGTTGCGTGCTAGTGCAGTTGTCATTGAGTGTCCGTACAAGTTATTCAGCAGCATGGTTAGCTCTGATGTAAGTTCTAGTGACAGATCGGCTGATTTATCACCATGAGCCATGATAGCTTTTTAGTTGGCTGCATGCAATTAGACTTCAAACTACTTGGGCTGAGCCTTGCAATGGATCATTATCTAACGTCAAGATCGTGTGTCATTCGCCCTAAAAAATTATCGATTCATCTTTTATTTCTCTGTGTTGGAAAGAGTATAAAACCTAAGTTACCATCTTCCAAGTAAAAATGTGCAAGAATGAAGACTAAAATACTTTGATTTTCTTTTACTTTTGTAAATAATTTTGGATAATAGAATATCGAAGTTGATAAATATTACGAGCAGCAGAGCACTCATTAACAAGTGTAAATGGCCTATTTTTCATATAAAGAGGATTATTAAAGAGAATCATATCAAGAAAACGACTGATATGGCTACATACTGTATGTTCAATGATCCGACTTAGACAGAGCCCTATAATGCTTTAAGTCTGATGAATGAACTAGAAATTAGGATCAACCAGATACCAAGCCTGTCCATCCCTATATTTCCCTTAAATATTTATTATCTATTTGGCTGTCAGTTTTACTGTACTAAGAGACATTATTCGACATGGCATCCACTCACTTCAAATAACAATATCTTTGGCATGTTTAGCTACCAAAAAACATAATTCCAATACTTATTTGTTAACTCATGCTAACAGCTATAATGCCTCATTATGGAATAGATTCTCAATTGAGGCGATTTCTGGACCACTCAGTAGAATGAAACATAAAAATTAATTCAACTCTCATTTGAAAGTACTCATAAAGGATGCAATACCTATTTGCACATTTAAGCTCTCTACTCCCAAAATGGTCTGTGAATGACACAGTCACTGTCTATAAGCACTGTACTTATATTATCAGCCTAATTATTGAAAACCAGAGAATCTTAGAATTGACATCTAAAAAAAAATGTCACAAGTAGCCAACACGAACAAGCATATGAACTTTTAGGACACTACATTATGGTCCTTCCTTCCAGCTTCTAAACTGCCGTACAATCTTGTTGAGCTACCTCCTCCTAAATGCTGTCTGCGACCCTGTATGAACCAGTTCCCAAATCAGGAGGGAAAAAAGTGCATTCTTCAAGAACCAATATCCTATTATAAAGCATGCCAGTGGTGGAATGAACAGCTACACATTGCAATAGAAACCATCAAAAAGAATAAACTGCCTAAAATATTAGGAGCCTAAAATATCATCCAATATCAAAGTGTTTATTATAACGACCACCTCAACAGGTGCATATATAGCTGTAAAAGGTATTATCCTATTCCCTTTTCTCCATATCCCATGTGAAGTTTGCAGAGGGAAAAGACAAAATTGTAAACTAGAATTACAACTTGGATGTAAAATACTAAGAATAAACAAAATTGTAACATACTTACAGAACAAGAATGATGGATATCCAATTCAGCTAATTGACATCAGATCAAGTGGGACAGTAAAAAATGCTCTTCAGACCTCTATACCTTTCACAAAGAAGACTCCCATCTTTACTTGCAATGTGTTGTTACAAGGAATTTTTCTTGTGAAATAATTCAGCCGCAGAGAAATTGATTATGCTCTTTTAGGGTAAGCAATAATATGGGGACTTTCAGATTCTCACTTCAACCATCTACTGAAACACCTTCCGTAATCTATCTGCTGAGAGGGCAGCTCTTTTGTTATTTGGCTCAAGCACAAGGGCATACTGGAAATCTGCAAGCCAATGAATATCATTGGTAATATGATTTCAAGAAATAAGATAACATATGAGTATAATTAGTGAACTCTTTTACGGAGTAACAGGAGGGGTCAGAGAAAAGGAAAGAGGAATAAATAGGAAACATCCTATTTTTCTCTGCTTTCCTTTGTATTGGATGAAAAAGTAAGGGACGGGGAACGAGAAGGGAACTTCCTCATGTTTGGGAACTCAAAACACTTTCAGTAAATGAAAAATTAATGCATTTGACATTCATCTGGTAGCAGCAGGTGAACTGAAGAACAATTTTATAGTGACGTTATAATTCTGCAGTAAGAAATAAAACTTCATTTTTCTATTTGAAGAATCCTAGTCCATTTTTCTATTTCAAGAATCCTAGTCTATGAGTAATCCAGTTCAGTAAGCATTCTCCCCATGTCCATTTTGACAGCCCACACCCAAAACAGCCAACATAAATGAAGTGATAGGAAACAAGGGTAAATCTATTTTACAAGCAGAAAATACACAATAATAAGCAGTAGTAACTCACCTTCGATTGCCTCCTTATAATAACCAAGCATCTCTCTTGCTGTGCCTCTTCTTAAATAGGCTTTTACGTTCTGGAACAAAGTGAAAGTAAGAGATGATGTCAGAGACTCCGAATCAGACAAGAAATCCGAGATACCAGTAACAAGAAGGCACATAGCCATAAAGTACTTATTATGCACAATGATGGCCATTACTTGACTTTATAATTCCAGATTTTTATTTTATATAAAAAAAAAATGAATTATGATGCTCAATCGGACTTCAGGAATGTTATGCCAAGTGAAAAAGAAAGAACCAATATGATCAAGTCACCTTAACAGTTAAATGGAAAATAAGATATCAAGAAGCTTGAGCCACTAGTATCAAGTGAAAGCATAAGCATTAAGGTTCAGCTTGAAATCACCTTCTTATCAAGGTTTATAGCTTGGGTAGAATCAGCTTCAGCTTGAAGGAAACTGCAAGTTTAAAAAGCAAAGCATTAAGCATTTATGAGATGTATTAACTGATGAGATGCTCTTCAAGAATACAAGTAGTACCTCCCCAGCTCAAGATATGCTGCAGCTCTGTTACTGTAATACGTTGCATTTTTGCCATTCAGTTTGATAGCTTCAGTGTAATAGCCAATTGCCTTCTGCCATTGTGTATTTTTGAACGCATGGTTTCCCTGAACAAGCACTCATCCAAATAAATTCCAGAAGGCTCGAAATTTCAGCATCCTTCACAAGTACATTGTAATGTATAGTTTACCTTTTCTTTAGAAATCTCAGCAGATCTTTCCTGACTGTCAGTATTAGGAGATAATTTAGACTTTGAAAAGATCTCTGCCTGCTCCTGTAGAGATGCATACATAATCTGCACTGTATCCAGTAAAAAACGATCTGCCCCATGCCTGGCTATGAAGGAGACTGAGACTGGACATTTATCATAGATTCCAAGTGGGATAGTGACCTGAAGCAATAAAAATTGAACACACAAACCCTTTGTTTATTTCAACATAGGTTATCCAAGATACAGGAAAAACTATATTCTCTTTGTGCAAAGCTGAGGATCTGAACAAGAGAGCTGATCACCTGACAGCATCCTGATAGGGTTGCAATACTCAATAAGCTAAATGAACGAATCTTGTAGTCCTCCGATAGCATCTCCTTACCACCAAGTTTTGGAGGAAGATAAGCAGTTGTAGGGCTCACCAGAATTCCATCATCCTGAACCAAAAAATAAAATCAACATGTATTCAACATGCATAATTATTAGGCCAGCTCTGGATAAACAACATATGCTAACAACAGTACGATGTATTAGAATATGGAAATATATAGTTTGGATGCTGCATAATCAAATTTCTTCACACAATTTTAAATTACATAATATTGTTCTAAAATAAAAGAAATTATCACAAATTATAATTAACAATAAATGACTACAATTACATATATCTATCTCAATAGAAAAAATGAAGTAATTTTGACAGATAACGTGTTAGTAAGTTTAATACAGGGCAATTTTTAAAACCTTTAAAAGTAGAAAAATGAAAGTATAATAAAAATATTTCTAAATGTGTTAAAAACACTACAATCTAAAAGATACAACCAAATCATTTGGGTTAGTGGAAGGTGGCAATTGACAGACAAGCAGGAGTTTTTAAGGGTGACGTGGTAGCTAGTAAGAGGGTTATCCACTGTGCCATCTATAGCCTATCCGGCTGAATCACTTAACCCATGCTTGAATGAGTTGTATACACAGTCTCCAAGAAGATGCATGCAAGTTTGACAGGGATTTATCAAAAAGGCATATGAAGTGCAGATTGGAATTTCCTAGTCCAATTTACAAGTCTAGTCAGGGCCCAAAACCATTGTAAAATGCAACTCCTTCACTCATTCTTTTCTGCTAATTGCTTTTTAAATCCCCCGTCTCTTCCTTTTTCCACTGTCTTCAAATTTCAGAAAAAAGAAGCCTAGTTCTTTTGAAGACTCTAAATATTCACTTTTGTCTTGTAGTTGTATTAAATGCTAAATAAATTAAGCTGACATGGGCAATAAACTTTGAGCAAATAATAGTTCCAAATACATCAACTCAACATTAAAATAATAGTCCACTCTAACAAAAGAACCAAGTCATACATTCATTGCTATCAATAAATTATCAGAAGGTAATAAAACAATGTCCAGGGCTTGCTACCAAGCATTACCTTTAAAAGTGAATTAACTGCAGCACGCATCTCATTTCTGATGGATTTATAGATTTCAATCTCAGACGCTGGTATCTCCGGGATTTCATTTATTTGTGCAGAGATGTTATGATCGAGGTTAGGCTTCTCAACATTAATCCATTCAGCGTGATTGCATCTGAATTCATATCTGTCAAGATCAACACAAACAAATTATTAAGAGAAAGAAGAATGGCATCAAGCTGAAAGAGATAAAATGCTATATCATGAAAACAAAAGGCAGAATAAAGCCATCATATTTTGGAATAAATTCCAAGATTAGTACTTTGTCCCTGACATTTTCCCAAAAGGATTACTTGGCATAGCCAGAAAAAAGGGAAAACAATTATTTGGTTAGCCAATTTCCAACGTAGCTTTAAACAATACAAGTAGATCTGACTTCTGAATCTGAAAGCCACTAAAGCAACTGTGGTGCAGCAATTTGATTTGTATGTAATCTTACTTGAAGTATTACAAGTGGAAGATTTTAAATGGCTGGACTCCCTCATTAATCCATGAGGATATTTATAGAGTACTTCAGCATCTCATCAAAATTTCTGAAAAAACAGTCTCACAGTATCCAGCTGTAAGCCAAAAGTTCGAGCCTATGAATTTTAACTAGACATTAGTCCAAAACTAGAAATACTCAGCTACCTAAATCGCTTTCAATTAGCCATACAAAATTGTGTTGCACCAATCCAATCAACATTACTTTAAAAACTCCCCCTCTTAGAACTCAAGCTCTCAGCTTCCCACAGAAGATCGTGCAAAGACTTGCGCTGTATAGAGAACTCACCCACTGTGGATGCCATTCTTACTTCCAATAGATGCAATCATTTTTTTATTTAGTCCATTCTATTGCCCCTTTTAAGTCCATCTGAACATAATTTTCGTCGTGTAACATTCACAGGCATGGCTTTCACATAACTATGTCCATGCTTCTGTGCGATAAGTATGACCCTAAGCGCATAGAAAAACCTATGATTGCATGACCGTACTTTTGTTTTCTAGGTAATAATGTCCTTAGAAACTGGATTTTATAAATGAAGCCTACAGATTCTACCGGTGAAGTATTTATTTTTATTAACTCACCAGAAAAATTTCATATGTTTCGAATGAAAAAATGCGTTCCTTGCAATGCTACAAGCAAACTTGAGAAACAAGGAGATAGCCACATTTTCATCCTAACGTACGCCCGTAAAGAACAAAGAGAAAGAGGACAAAAAAAAACAATACCCTCCTAAAAATATGGCCTCAAATACGAGCAGAGGTAAATAAAAGCAACAGTACCATCAAACAAAAATTACTCTAAAAATTCTCTTCTAAGCTTTTGCAAGCCATAGTTTCCTATAAAACAGGATTCAGAAATGAAACAAGAAAGCTCACCTGTACAGAAGCTGCATGATATTCGCAAACAAACTTAATGAAGAAGTTCTGACTTTGCCATTCGTTTTCTTGTCATAGAACTGTTTCAAGCTAGGAACTTTGGAAAGGAAAATATCCTCCATAAGTTCATGCCTTAACGCTTGTCCTGAGCAAATTTCATAAAGCATAATTCAGCGAAGCTGCATATTAAAAGGAAAGTTTGTACATAGGAAAATAAACAACTAAACACAAAAACTTGTGCCTGAAGCATTCAAGAGCAGGACATACTTCCAAAAATCTTCTCAGTGGATTTAATCACAACCTGAGCAACCCTATCAACGGGGATCTTTAGTAGCTGAAAACAATCATCTGCAATTATAATTTGCCTAGGGTTACGTTGAACTCCAAATGGCAGTTGAAAGAGTAAATGTGCAACTCGACGCATAACATTTGGATCTTTAGCAAACAATCCTGCAATAATAATTCAAGGGGATGTCATCACTTCTACATATAGACAGTGACAACTGAATAGCATAATGCAACGTTCTAAAGTATCCAAGTTGAGCAATGGAAAAAGGACATACAATCTGCAACGACAATATCCATATGCAAGTAATTGACCTCACAGAAAATCATATAGACGATCCATTTAGATGAACTACTGCATATGTTTATTCTTACTCCAAACCCAATTTAACATAATATAGAAGGGTGGGCACAAGTAAAGCATTTTAGGGAAGATAATCATGCAGGCATGGGAAACTGTCTTCTGACCTATAGAAACCCACACAAGGGCACAACCACTAATAGCAACATCCAGTTTTAGTTTGAATTTCAATTCATACAAATTAGAAACACTTTAAATTTCTTTCAAGGAATAATAGTATTAGATATCATTAAAAGGGAAAAAAAAAAGAACAGCACAAGGACAATCAATACTGCTATCTATTATAGCATCAAACAAAATCCAAAACTAGAGTTCCATGATTCCTGACATTCATTTTGGCAGTCAAATAGTTGCACTTCAAGGTATGTTACATTTACAAACAGTATCCATACATACCAACAGTGTCAAGACTTGCTGAAAGGTGTAAAATTCCCGTGTGGGGAATTATTCCATATGATGGTCGAAATCCTATAATGCCACAAAATGCAGCAGGTACCCTTACACCACCAATAGTATCAACACCTGCAAAAAAATATTCATAAGAAATGCACGTTTAAAATTACTGTGCAGAAGCTCAAACTATAACAGATCAATAGCATTAACTGATAAATCAAAACAAGAATTGGTCTTGAGTCTTGAGGAGTAACTTTTAAACTATTTAAGAGCTAATAAGATGCTTACCTAAAGAGAAGTCAACTAGATTGGCAGCTACAGCAACAGCAGCTCCACTGGAGGATCCACCTGGTACACGTGCAGGCACTGCAGGATTGGTGGGTGTACCATAATGCTTATTTTCTCCACTGATACTGAAAATAAAGCATTTGCAGAACAGCTAAATCCAGTAAATAAAAGAAGACAAAGAAATGGCCTCATATTTGGTATCAGTAAAGCCACAAATTTCACCAGGCAGTGCAAGACAGGAAGTTAAGCAGTTACTTCTGTTTATAAAGATCTATGAGAAAATTTCCTAAAGCATGATAGAAAAGTTAATTAATCACTCCACAATTAAAGACCACTTGGCTTTAATGTGTTTGTATCTACTATTAATACTCTTATATAGCAATGTTGATAACCACACACCTAAAGGCCAATTCATCCACAACAGTCTTCCCAATGCAAGTGGCACCTCCTTCAACAAGAGTTGAAACCACAGAAGATGTCTGTGAAGCTGCATCGTGTGTCCTCAACCAATCTGGATGGCCAAATCCAGTCACATATCCTTCAATGTCAAATCTGTTAACCACATCACAACCAATTTAGTTGTTTTTAATTATAAAAAAAAAATAACAATCTAGGAGCAGCCAATGAAGGTAATAAAGCCATAGTAGCAAGCAAGTAAAATCTTTACAAGTCAAACTGAATTCAACAGATTCAAAAAGCTCCATTTCTACTGACTCTCTATTTGATGCTTGTAACAAACACTTTTGCCCGCAGTTCACTTTTGCATAACTACGATTAAGGACCACTAGCATCAAAACAAAGAAACAAAAAAAGTCCTACTTCCTAATGTTTCATTAAATTCACAATGCAAACTGAACCACTTTTCTTCAGCTATTTCTGTAATTTTACAATTCTCAAACAATTTGGCACATGTCAACTATATAGTACTTCAAAATTCTTACTATTCACAAGAAATAACGAATTTTCTTTTTTTCTATTTCCACGTTCTCGAAAGAAAGTGCCAGCAAACATATAGTCAAAGAAACCAAACCCACAACTCCCGAAGCCTTATATTCATTAAAACAATGCAAAACACTATGTTCTATTCGTTTCTATTTATTTGATCATAAAACAAACAACCAAAGCAAAAAGATACTAATATAAACGAAAAGGAGCATCTTCATCAACAAAAAACTTGACTTTAAGTGCATATATGAGTGGAACAGTGAATTACATATCGGAAACAGCGAAGGTGAGGCCGGTGAGGGGATGAGGAGCTTTAGGAGGAGCGGGCGGAGGCGGAGGAAGAAGCTGAAGCTTAACGATAAAAGCGCCAAAATCTTCTTTGATAGATTTCTTCAATTTTTTGGTCATTATAAAAATCCCAGCCAGACCCAGTCCCAATAGCACACATAGATTAGCAGGATGAGAAGCCATGTTTTTCCTCAATTTCTCTCAGTACTGGTGTTAAAACCAGTACAAAACCCTAGAGAGAGAGAGAGAGAGAGACAGAGGAAGAGATGAAGAGGAGATATAGATAATAGAGATGAGCGTGGAGTTTTGGAGTTGGGCGGATTTAGAGAGAGTGACTCGGAAACTTCAGAGGGTTAAGGAAATCTTCATTTTCAGCTATTTAATATTTTGTCCTTTATATTTCTGAATTTTGTAATCTGATCCCTGTAGATATTTTTTATTATTTTCTCTTTTATCATTATTTTTTTAATTGTTAATTTTTTAAAGTACGAGCAATATAACGTAAGTGGAACGTGGTAAACTAAATTGAACCGAAATAATTAATATTTAAAAATATATTTTATTTTAAATAATATGAATAAATGAATACATGTATATTTTTTATAACATGCATGATATAATTGTATCACATATTAATTTCCCAACTATGTTTAATCCATATATAACTATATTTACATCTTCAATTAATAAATTGATTATGCTTTTACATTAATTTTATTATTTTGTTCAATACTTATTGAAAAGAGCAGATTGAAAATATATATTATGGTAATTAATGTTTATTTTTATGACATTGTGCTATCAATTTGTAATAAATTTATAAAAAAAATGTTAAATAAAAGAAAATACTGATAAAAATCATGAAATAGATGCCTATATAATTTTTTATTATTTTTATTGTGAAACAAGCATGCTACTTGTTGCATAGTGATAAGCATGCTAACTTTTTCATATATACCTTAAAATTGTTTTTTTCATTGTACTTGTAAAGAAACACTTTGGTGGCATCCTTTTGTGAACCTACCAATACCATGAAGTGTATCATTTGTGAATTTGCTATAATTATTGAGCATGTTTAAATACATGGAAGATAGCATTTTGTATTGACTAATGGGTTGCTATAAATTATTTTTAAATACTTGATAAGAGTGATTTTGTAACCATTTATGTTTATTTGTGAGAATTCAAATTAATTGGTGAAATAATTTAAAGATATTTTATTGTGATTAAAAAAATCAATTAAATATTTTAATTTTTTGTACATTATAATACATGCCACACAAAAACAGTTTACTAAATAACAAAAAAAATATTGTATAATTTCTAGCCAATATTTAAATATAAGGAGGATGAACCTAACATACTAATATTAATATTTATACAAATTTTTCTTTTTTTTATAATTTTATACAAAATTTGCAAACTATATATAATATATGTGTATACAATTAAAAAAAAAAACTTTTATGCTATCTCACAATTTGAATGAAAATGAGATATTTTGCGTTTTTTAGTTTGAATTAAATAATATAGCTATAAATATTTCTTCAAATATAATATATATATTTACAAAAATTAGAATGATAGATAAATAAGTAGGGGTGAGAAAAAAACCAATGAACTCGGTTAACCGAAAAAAATTCGAAACCGAATTGATGAACTGGTTAATGGTTAGTAATTTGAAAAAACCGATATTAATGGACTGGTTAATGGTTTTTGACTCATGTGACTGGTTAACCGAATATAAACCGAATTTTTAGTTAATTTATTAATTTTTTAGTTAATTTATAACAATTTATATAACAATTTATTCTAATTAAAGATGGTAATATATTTTTTTTTAATTATACTAATTATTTTAAAATTTTTAATTTTTTCTAATTGCCTATTATTAAGTATAAAAATTTATCTAATTAAAAGTGATTATGGACCGGTTAATATATTTACTTATTAAATATTAATTTTTAAAAACAAATTTGCTTATATCCACCAAATATTTCTATTTTAACAACAATAATATTATATTATATTGAAAAAATTTTAATTTTTAAGTATTTTTAACATTTTAATTTTATTTATAAATATATTTATAATTATAGTGGTTAACCGAAAAATATTGAGTAATCGATCCGAAAATTCGAAATCGATTAACTGATTAATCGATAATAATAGACTGATTAATGAACTGAAATTTCAAAAAATCGATTTTAATGGACTGGTTAACCGATCTTCTGACCCAATAAACAAGTATAAAAAATGGAACTTAATCAGAATTTTAGTTGAAAGAAAGAAAAACCCAGAGATTGTCAAAAAGCAAACCCATAAACCCTCCCAGCCTTTCATCACTGCAGATCCGCATCTCCTTCCAAAATCATGAGAAAGGCCTCCTCTGTCCTCTCGCGGACTCTTCCAGCCGCCCACTACGGCGGTTCCGACACCACCGTCGTTCACCACCGTCTTGTTCAGGCGGCCCTCTATTGTACTGGCCGCTTCGGCTCTTCTTACAAATCCCAGCATTGGTTCTCTCGGCTCTGCAATTCCTTCTCCGGCCGAACAGCAGCTCTTGGAGTTTCCGGAGGTCTGCTATCGGCGGTTGCTGCCACGTCACTCTTCGATGAGGCTTATGCGAAGGAGCTGCCTCCCGCGGAGCTTGTGCCCAAGGATGTTGTTCTTTACCAGTATGAAGCTTGCCCTTTTTGCAATAAAGTTAAAGGTCTATATCTCTCTTATTGTATATAATTGGGTGTTGAATTGCTTATCTCTATAGAAGTTTCTTTCTTTTACTGTTTTGAGTGTGGATATGTTTTGGTAAAGTTCGAGCCTTTTCAGTAGTTTGATCTATTCCTTTAATTGTCTTCTGTGGCATGTGGATTGCAGTGTGGTTCAGTAATTTGATATGTTGAAATTGCTTATTATCTCAGCGGTCCTTGACTACTATGACGTACCATACAAAGTAGTAGAAGTCAACCCACTTAGTAAGAAAGAGATCAAGTGGTCCGATTATCGGAAAGTGCCTATACTGATGGTGGATGGTGAACGGCTGGTCAACTCATCAGGTCATCATTTTCATCATTGTGTGTGTGTGTATTGTCCTTGATTTCTAATCTGAATTCTAAATTTGAATCCCACGTCACCTAAAAAGAGTAACCACCAATACTAACAATCAGATTCTATAATGCATTTTGAATATGGCATCAATTTCACTTTTTCAAGTTTATTACAACTGAAGATTGAACTAACAAATGTTGTGTACACAGATATCATCGATAAGTTGAGCAGCAAGATTGTACCTGAGAAAAAAGTTGATGATGGTGAAGAGGAAAAATGGCGTCGGTATGGTGCTTTCAACTGTTATTCATTTTGCTTTTTAAGTTTTTGTAAGTTCAATCAAAGCCAAGTTTTTGGAACTGTTCCTAAAAGTTTTTTTTTTTGCCTTTTATTAAAATCTAAAAATCCTTCTACAATTGGAGAAGTACCTTTTGGTTGTGAATTTTGATCTTGGTTTTGGTGAGCGGATGCTTTTTTATGAGATTCTTATATCGCTGGCATATGGTTAGAGAAAATGATTATCATTCTTCATCCTCCAATTTTCTATCTCTATAAAATTTGGTTATTAATCCTAATTCA
The DNA here is from genome assembly GCA_947683425.1 of Excoecaria cochinchinensis. Taxonomy (NCBI): domain Eukaryota; kingdom Viridiplantae; phylum Streptophyta; class Magnoliopsida; order Malpighiales; family Euphorbiaceae; genus Excoecaria; species Excoecaria cochinchinensis. The sequence goes on from CANTUQ010000050.1 coordinate 12,352,389, forward strand.
TTGCCCTATTGTTATCGCTTTTACATTTTATCTACTATTCTTTATTGAATAGAGTTGGAAAACACGCTTAATATTATTTGAGGGTTCAGTTGGTCTAGAACCTCCTCATGTTGATTCAAATCCTCCCCTTTTTCAAACTAGTGCTAAATAGTAACCTGAATAATGCTTTAAAGTATAGTAAGCCTGAATCGCAATGACAATTTAATGGTGTACTTTTGGTACCAAACCTTAATACCCAATGACAATATAAGGTTAACTGTTTGCATTTATGACGATCTATTTATCATTTCATATAGGGAATTTTTGGGACAAAAAAAGCATGGACTAGATGTTCTCAAGTGTAAGCGATGTCTCTGTTGTTTGTATACGAGAAACCAAGAATTTCTAATATCTTCATGTTAAAAGATTTTTTTCTTTTTCTTCAATATGGTGATCTGCTGTGGTCTCTTTCAAGGATGTTCAGAATACCAGGGAGGCCGTTATAATTATTATATGTGTTTGGTTTGTGTTCCTTTTTTACTTCTCCAGCATGATTTGTTATGAAACCTTATTCTTCTTGTTGTAAAAGATTCCCTCGCCTAATAAAATTTATGTTATAGAACAAGAGGAAGTAAAGGGAGGGCGATGGCTTGCATAGTTCTCGGCAGATTCTAAATTCTTATGAACAATTGATTCACTATATATTTATAGATGCACAAAAACTTGTGCTAATAGTTGCTTGAAGTGCCATGTAGCTGGTACAAATAGCATTACAAAATGTTCCTCAGATTACTGATAATCATAGATCATAATATTGATGCTTCTTTGCTTATGTTACACTTCATCAAGCAAGTATTTGCATTATCGGTTACTGTGCCGTACAATTTTTTACCATATTGTGTATGCTTTTCCTATTCTTGGGACTGCAATGCTAGCTGACTTGATGGATTTATCATGTAGGTGGGTTGATGATCACTTGGTACATGTCCTATCCCCAAACATATATAGGAATACTTCTGAGGCCCTTGAATCCTTCGACTATATCACAAGCAATGGTAAAATATATTTTACCACATTAAACTGTGGTTTTGCACGGATTGATAATAAAGCTGGAAGAAATAGCATATGCTCGATTTGTATATACTTGCTATGCATGTTTTACAGAACAATAATACAGAGATAATGTGCTTGTGCTCCCTAATCATGTCTGCAAAATTTTTACTTGTGAATAACAAAGCACATTAGATTAAGATGTGTTGCAAATAGTGCTGTTAATACAGTTACTAAAACCAAACTACATGATACTTTCATTTTCAAATTCTGCTCCTAAAGAAGATGGTGTGTACTTCTCTGTATGCTAAGGGTCCTTGAGGTCTCAGCTGTTGTTCTGCTCTTGGGCCTACAAAACTACAGTCTTCTTGCTTAGTTTGTTGCACAATAAACACAAGGATTTTTGCAGCTTGACAATCTTGTGATGAGAGAGAAGAAAGGCAAGGGGAAGATAGCTATAACGGCTATGGACTAGGAAGAGAGGGAGATTAGAAATTAGGAGAAGCATAGGTGATTGTTATATATTTTATAGATATAGCAAACTAAAGAAGTGCTTAATTCAGTCTTTTTCATTATATCTTTTTAAATAACAAACCAGTAACCAAATTTGTTAAATCTAATTTGTATATGCTGAATGCTCTGTGTACTATTTCACGGGGACCAATTTTTGGTTGCATTTCATGATCTATCATGAGTATACATTTCAACGAGTTGTTGACCAATGTAAAATTGTGTTGCTCTTTTCTGTTTGCTGTTCCTTTGCATCATATTTTGGGTGATACTTATATCCTGAATTGATAATCTTGATTCTCTCGTAGGCAATTTTAGCTTCACAGAGAAAATTACAGTGAAATATGCTGGAGCTGCAGCAATGTATTTTGTCTCCAAGAAGCTGAAGAAGAAATATAACATTACTGATGAACGTGCTGCCCTGTACGAAGCTGCAGAAACATGGGTAGATGCTTTAGACGGCCGAGAGTTTCTTGGTAAGTGATTTGCAGAATCAAAATTTCAAGCTGATATTTGTGGTATTGAAATTAGACCTTGAATTGGACACATGGCCCCCTGCATTTACATGATTGATAAACATGTTATGCAATCATTACATGGTATAGAAGAATAGAGTGGCCACAATTGTGTTGTCTTTCTCGTTGTTGTGAGAACATAGCATGTCTGCACTTAGGTAAAACACCTTACATTCCTTATTTTGTGACCCTAGATTTATCCTAAGTAGTATTATCAAATCAGATAACTGATCATATTCTTTGACTTTTAGTACTATTCACATGATATCTGTAAAAATAGGTACGGAGTACTCATTTGTAAAGCTGGATGAAACATTTAGGCCTAAGCTGACGAGGCAGTTATCTGGTCTAGGATTGTTTGTGATGCTGTATGAGTTCAAAGATGAATGGTATGATAAATCATGTGTTGCTTGTTCAGTTCCGCCTTCTCAGGAAACAAAATTGGGGTGTGGGGCTTAAATATGACCATTGGGTCAAAAATCTGAAGCTTGTTACTAAAACTTAGATTCACAGCATAAGCCTTGGATGTCCTATGAAAGCTGACCTCTTTTTACTCTGATGCTTATTTTCATGGTTTTATTTGCTACAGGGGGATCAAAACCTAATCTGGCAGACCTTGCTGTATTTGGAGTATTAAGACCCATCCGCTATCTACGGTCAGGTCACGATATGGTGGAGCACACTCGAATCGGGGAATGGTACACAAGAATGGAGAATGCTGTGGGACAATCTTCTAGGATTAAGGCTTAGAGCAGAATTTATCAGCATGCTTTCTACGTCTTATGAATTTTTCCAGCTTCACCAGGGTAAATTATCAAATTTGAAAAGAGGATAGAAGATTTTGCAAAAGTTTCTTAACATTTTTCCCAAGGAGTGACTATAATCGAATATAAAGTATTGATAGATGTAACTATCATTGTGGTGATAGAGTTAATAAGAAACAAAGGAATATTGGCTTTTGTTTGCAATGTTTACCGAGCATTCAAAATTCTTTCTTGTGAATTTTGCAGAAGCTTCATGCCAAACTGGGATGAACTTTTATTATTTGTTGTGGATCATTGTTTGACAAGATCCATTTCTCATTCTTTTCTTTTCTTTTAGTTAATCCCTTTCATTTGTTATGTACTAGATTATTACCATAAAGAGTTGAAATATATATGGTGCCACAATTATACATATTTATATGTTATGTATGGAATATATTTAATATCAGATATTATTTTGCATTTTAGAAAGAATATATGGATTATATTTTAATTTTATGAATGCGCATTATTATTTGTGATTTTGATTTCCAAATATCCAATCTAATTAATAATTTTATCTAATATTTTAAAAAATTATAAATAAGGATAAACTAAAATTTAATTGAATTATACGACATCAATTATTTTTGGAAGATATAATTGGAAAAGTAATATATACTATAAAATTATAAATTTGTAAGACATGTAAAATTAATTATCCATGTATTATTTCATCACATATACTAAGATATTTAAACATCTAAACATTGATCATTATTTCATTTTAAGAATTTTCTTTTTATTTTTTTTGATAATACATATTTGGAATGTAAAAAATAAAATTTAAACCTTTTCAAATGGAAAAAGTAGGTAATTTTTTAATTATTTAAAGTATAAATGATTTCTTTTATGAAATTTTGATTCGATTCAATCAATTTTTTTTTAAGATATAAATTCAGTTTTATATCAAACTAGAATTGAGAGTTCATTTTTTTTTTAAAAAAAGGTATGATTTGGTTATTTAGATTTTTTTTAAATTATCAATAAATAATAATTTATGCATCTCAATCAATCAAGTGTTGAATTATTTTTTTAATTTATTAAAAATATTATATTACTTTTTACAAAAATACATGGCACAATGAAAATAAAAAATAAAAAGAATGCATATATAGTGTTGAATGTCAAATCACTCTCGTCAAAATACGAGGCATAAAAAAATAAAAAAAAAATGCTCATTTTATACATGAACATGAATCTAATTTTTTTTTTTTGGTCGAGGGATGGAATATTTCATATAATTATTAGTCTAAACTTGGCAAATGAGTTGGATGGATGGATTTAGATTTTGATCAATTTTTTTGAATTCGAGTTTATTGGGTCATTATTTTTTTTTATCACTTTCGAATCGAGTCATTTATTTTTCAAGTAGGTTCAGATTAGGTTTTCTGTCACAGTTAGTCTTAAAAAATCGGATCAAAAATAAAAATCAAATTAGAAGCAATTTGATATATTTGGTTTGCTTTTTCTTTAAACCGATTTGATTTTGACTTTTTCGATATCCCATATCAACTTTGATTTTTTTTTGGTTTCCCTAGTTAAAATATATAATTGACATCATATATAACATATTGTATTGGTTGGTTTGATTTTTTTTGGTATCCTGGGTCAACTTTGACCACGATCAAATTCGGATAAATATATAATTATTCATTGTAAAACCGTGATCCGAATTTTAATTTCAATTTTTAATAATTTAAATGAATTTATTTTTGTTTCAAATTCAATTATCGTGTTTGTCTCGGATGAAAGTATTATAGCAAGAAAAAAAATAATATTTATGCCATGACACTTTTTATTTTAAAAAATACTATTTATAGCTCGAAATATACTATTTATAAATTCGAAATTTTTAGGGCGTCACACTCTATATCAAATTTGAAATATCATGATTAAACAAGAAAAATCTATTAAATATGGCTGAACAACACCATTCGAGATGACATGCGCTTAATCAGACAATTCGTATGCATCAAATACATGTGCATGCTATCACAAATATTTTTATTCATATAAACAGTGTGAAAAAAAAATATAAAATTCTATCCAGAAAAACAAAAATTAATTATTTAAAAACCGTGAGGGGTTGCCACGTAATTATACTGCTTTAGTAATGTGGTTGTCACGTAATTATACTGCTAGTCCTATCTTCTTTAAATATTTAGTAATGTTTCTTCTGCTGCTCCTTAAACCCTGCTAAAAAACGCTCTGCCTCTTTTCCTCCATTCCCAACCTCATCACTTCTTAATTACTTAAAAATCTCAACTTTAAACCAAAAGAATGGCAGTTTCAAAATTCCTACTTCCAGCAACTTTGATCTTCCGTTATAATACCCGCCACACAACTCTCTTCCCATTCCCGCCATTTCTCTCTTCCAATTCCTTGCCTTTCAAATCGCTTCAACTTCACCGCCGTTACAGTTCCTCTGTTGCTCTTGACACCCTTTCTTCCGATAACACAGAAACCGTAAATTCCCTGCCCCAAGAAAACCAACAATCCCATCCATGGCCAGAGTGGGTTTCTTTCGTCGACCGGTTAAAGAACAAGGGCTACTTTTCTCCCTCAGCGAATATTTCCAGTGATGTCACTGAGAATGTATATAAGGATTTGAATCAATTGAAAGTGCCTTCTCTTAGCTTCGCCCGTGATAGATATGATCTTTTCAGGTATGCCCAATTTGGTTTTCTGTTATTTTTCTTGTTAAGGCTTATGTCCTTTTGGTTTTCAGTGTAATATTCTCTCAATTGTTGTTATTTCTTCTTCTTTTCAATGTAGATCATTATCTGTAGCTGATATGCAAACGATTGTGGAGAGTGGATGCCCCAATCTTCTTCGGAAAGTAGTCAATTCGGCGAAAAGGTTAAGAGCTTTCTTGCGATTGGATGAAGGAGATGTATGTTCTCTCTCTTCTTGTTCTAGTTCTTTTTTTTTTTTTTTGGTCATTGAATTCTCCTTAGAACTGGAATCTCAATGCCATCTATGAGGTGAATTTTACTGCTTGAGGTTGGAGAATTAGAGACATCCATATTTTAGTTTTGAGCTGTATTACCATGTATTCGTTTTTGCTCAATTTCACAATTACTTATTGTTGCTTAATACTCTTGATAAAGATATGTTATGTCACTTAACAATGTGATTTGCATTTTACCAGTGTTAATGGTATGGTAACTGTTCTAGTAGTTACTTGTGGGCTTGAGGGAGATAAATCTATGGAACTTTTTCCTTCTCATTCAGTTTCCTCCTAGAAGTGAATAATTTGACTGACATTAACCAAAAAAAAAAAGTCTTTGCATACAGTGCACCACATCATTGCCAACCCCAGGCAGGCTAAGAGTTTGATTTAGCTTATTTACCCCAAGCCTTGCAATGTCTTATATTGCTAAAAACATTTGAGAGCAATGCTATCAGTTCAATAACTTTGTTGAATAACTTTGGTGGTGGGATGGATGGGGTAAGGGGTGTGTTCTTTGATTTTATTTAAAGGGTAATGGTTTTAGACTGGAGAGTATATACCCATTACTTTGACCTAGATGGATGCTCCTTTATTCATTTATTTACCTTTTTTTGTGTATTTTGGAGGATTGCTCCTTTTTGAAGCTTGAGGAAGGTATTTTGCTTCCTCAACTATTAAGAACGGTAGTTGTGGTCTGAGGAAACACTTGCTTGCAGGTTTGTAGTGGTTGCAATCTGCGGGGATCTTGCGACAGAGCTTACGTGATACTGCAGAACAATGAAGGAGATGCCCGTACTGTTGATATAGTGCGTATACTATTGTTCTATGCACTGGACCCTCTTGTTATTTCAGGGGAAGAAAAACCTCCTGGTAGAGAGTTTGTTGATGCTTCTGCAAGAAAGCTGCTTTCTGATTTGGTTGAATTGAGCCAGACAACCCCTGATCCACCAGCGCAGATGCCTGCTGCTAAAGCTATTTATCGGAAGGAACAGGAAAGTAAACTTGTTGATGACAAGCTGCCTTTTGATAAAATGTCTCCAAATGTTGAAATGAAAAGAGGAGATTGGATGTGTCCCAAGTAAGTCACAGTAAAAGAACATTGCATGCAGCTCATATTGCATTCTTCATCTCTACTTTCTTTATCACTCAGTAGATATTCCTTTGTATACAGAGGAGTGATAACTTTGGTTCCTCTAAATACAAATTTCTAGTTCCAGCCTTGTCCTAGAAAATTGAAAAAAATGTCTAAACTGCCAACAGCTAGGTGTGAGCAATCTTTGCTTATGAAAACTGAACTAAACCAATAACTTTGGTTTTTCGGTTTGGTTCATTTTGGACTCGTAGCTAGTTCAGTTATTGTGGTTGATTTATTTGTTTAACTTTTTTGAGAGCCAAAAAAAAAAAAAAAAAAATCTAACTGAACCAAAGTTATACTCAAGATACCAAAGTGAGGCCTTTTTTATGCATAAATAACAAACCTAAGACCTAACTCTTGAGGGATTTTGTATCGTCATTGCTTCTAGAGTACTGGGTTTTGGGTTGCATGACTGGAGGTCTATCGTTATTGTTCCCAGGGATGACACTATTTATATGTTAATCTTTTGTTAATTTTGGTCTGTCGGATGTGACTTTATTGTTGATTCTGCTTGAGATATTGTCATATTTGACAATAGCCTGCAATTGCATCATTTGGGCTGTCAATTAGATAGAGTTTTCAATCTTATTAGGCAAGTTCTTAATTTGTCTAACTTCTGGGGTTTTGCATTATAACATTTAATATTTGCGTTAAACATTGATCTCTTAAGCATTTCCTCTAATTATTTCACTTGTATATGTTTATATTTTTTATAACCTTGGAACTTTTGTTGCAGATGCAACTTCCTGAACTTTTCTAAAAATGTAAGATGCCTACAATGTAGTGAAGAAGGCCCAAAAAGAGTTGATGCCACTGATGTGGAAATGAAAAAAGGAGATTGGGTATGTCCAAAGTAAGTTCCTGGGACCTTATTTTCGTACTTGATGCTTGTGTTCTTTATGATTAGCATTACCTGTCTATAGATCCGATTAGGAGTGAGCATCAGTTGGTTTAGTTTGTAATAAACCAGATTCAGTCTTGGAAAAAGAAAAAAAAAATGGACCTAGCCGAACCAAGTTATACAATTTAGTTCGGGATATCATCATGATCATTGTTATTGACAAATGTTAGCAGCCATAGGGAGTTTAGAAAGGCTTTTAAGGTAAAACTTATTAAGGATGACTCACCTCTTGCAACACTAAGACTACAAAGAAGATTGAATCAGACTTAGCAATGTCATAAAGAGATTTGCCACAAATAGGGAAAATAATCATTATTGGCAATTTCCAGAAGCCATGTGGGATATAGAAACATTTCTGCAAGACTAGCATTATTTGTTGTATTTCTTCATTTGGAACACAAGCAATATAAAAAAGAAGCCAATTTTTCTTATAATCTTAAACTCGAAAACTTGTTGAGGAGGATTCATCTCTTGCAACTCTGATACTGAAAAGAACGTTTAGTCAGCATAACAATGTCAGAAAGACACTCCCCACAATTCTTTGCTACAAGATTGATGTGAGCTCACTTTAGGAGGTCCATGGCCAATTTCCTGTTTAAAAAAGAAGTGAAATTGCTCTATAATAATGATATTTACTTGACATTGAGACCTGCAGCAGATGCATTGTGATTAGGCAGGAAAGGGCATGCAGGCAATCGGGAGTTATGTTGTCTGATTCTTTCCTTAGAGTGTCTAAATTTAAGTACACAATTATATATATAATATTTTGTGTTGATATAAATTGGTTTGTGTGTAAGATTGAATATGAATTGAACTACTTCTGAGCTACTGTAACTTGGCTAACAAAATAGTTGAACTCAACTCGATTCTAATTGAGTGGAAATTGTGCTTGAGTAGTTCGAAGAGTGAAATTGAGTCGTGTTCAAGTATTACAATGCCCAATTCAAGCAACTCTGGGCCTAATTAACTACCAAATTTCATGTAACTTCCAAATATATGTTGTATATTTGTGATTTACTATAAATAAACATGACTGGAAGTGCCAATTTGAGCTTGAACCAAGATTGCTTGAGCTTTAACATGTGTATATATATAACCATAAAATTTATTTAAGCTCAAGTATATCTAATAATGATTCAGGAATACAGAAAATAAATGTATCAGTCAAGTTCAAACGAAGTTTCAAATTGAATTTGTGAGGTGAGTCAAGCTGGAGCTCTTTATTGTATTGGCTCAGCTCGTCTGAGTTAAGACACTTGTGTAGTCGATTTGGTTCTTCATAATATAACTGAATTTACCCAAAGGAATTTGAGTTATGGGGCAAAAAATAAACCTACCCTTAGTTCAGTTTTTTTGTGTATCGAAATGCTATTAAGCCCTTGATTAGACACTCTTGGTAGTTGTAACATGCTGGACAATAACTTCACTTTCTTATGGCATCATTAGAACTTATGTCTCTAACTTGTCACTTTTTTATCATAATCTACTAACTTAAGCCTGTATTTCTTTGTTGCAGATGCGAATTCATCAATTTCTCCAGAAATATTAAATGCCTTAAGTGTAAAGCAGAGGGTCCAAAGAGGGTTGATGTAAATGATGTTGTAATGAAGCCAGGAGATTGGAATTGCATGCGGTAAGTTACCAATTCCATTTTTTTTTTCTCTGCTGAGTTCTCAGCAGAGGACTAGAAACTATAAATCAAAATTGGCCCTATGATTGTAGCATACAGGGAAAACTTAAATTTTGTTACCACGACTAGTCTTTTAGCCAACTGATTTTGAAGGAGCATCACAGCCTAGAAGATGGAGACAGTTAATTCTAATAGCATTTTGTCAATTGTTTTTGTGATCAATGATTCAAAGAAAATTTAATTTTTAGTTTGCAAGGAAGCTTTTTTCAGGAACATGATTCTATACATGCATCTATAAAAATAAATACTCATATTTGAAAATAATTGCCTTAGCCTTGGTATTGAGCTGTTATCTTTCTTAGAGCAAATATATGTCATCATGCTGTTATTAAAAAGTCAGCCAGTGTTTGACATGACTATTGCATCAATTTGTTGATGTTTGATATCAATATTGCACCATGTTGGTGGTATTTGTTCGTGTATGTCATCTCTCCAGCTTCCATGTGCAGGTGTGGATTCATGAATTTCGCGCGAAATAAGATGTGTTTTCGTTGCCAAGAACTACGGCCCAAGAGAAAGCTGAATCCGGGGGAGTGGGAGTGCCCGTCGTGAGTGTCTTTTGATTTGTATATTTTTTGAGTTTTCACAACTGAGATGAATTTGAGAAGGTTTGTTAATGAATAATTTTTTTTTTCTGTGTCTGCAGATGTGATTTCGTTAATTTCAGTAGAAATACTGTTTGCCTAAAGTGCAAATGTGAGAGTCCCAAAGAAACAACAGAATATGAAAAACAGACTTGGAAAAGGCCGTATTAGCCATGCAACTGCTTAGTATAATGACCCCTCTAATTGTTCATGTTTCCTAATTGGATGTTTCATGTATCTGGAGGAAGCACTAGTACTCAAACCCAAGTTGTTTAAGTTGATTTATTATTACTGTTGATTTCTGCCTGATTGAGCGCCAGACAGTCAAGTTAGCATATCGAGAAAGAAAGAAATGGAAGAGCTTTCAGGGCTCTCAGTGAGATATAACTGGTTGTGTAGTTGAACTTTATATAGTATTTTATGAGCTGAACAGTTAATGTTTGTAATGGCTTATATATATTTTTTTCCGTTATATAAAATCTGATATTTTTGAATAAAATTTAAATTTTATTTATCGTTACTTTTAGAATTTCGATATAATTTTTTTTTAATTTATTTTTTTAATAAAAATTAATTAATTAGATTTAATTCTGTATTTTAAATTATTATATTTTATTTTAAATTTAAATTTAATTAATATTTTTTAATTTTAATAAAAATAATAAAAATGATAAATATTATAAAATCGAGAAATATTATATTTGGTATTGAATAGTAATGCTTGCCTGTTAGGAAATGACTTCAATAATTGTGATGTTCAAATCAAAGCTTGTGAGAGAATGATTAATAATAGTTCGGTTTTAAGTTATTATAATTTGTTATTCAACAAAATAAAGGGGAAATGCATAAAACTAAACAATTCATCAAAATATTGTATTGGGCCGTCAACCTTTTTTTTGTGCGTACTAATTTTGTAAAATAAATATAAATTTATATTGTAATCAGAACATGTAATATTTAATTGCGATAATGTAATATTTGGATAGTTGTATAATAAAATTAATAGTAATAAAATTAATAAAAAATAAAAATAAATTAAATTAAAAATAAAATAAATTATTTTTTTTATTGATTTTAATGTTACGTAATATTACGAAAATGTATTATAAAAAGGAAAAAGAAAGTGCAAAAATGCAATTAATTCTTGAAGTAAAGGGACCAAATTGTGCTAATAGTATAAATTATAGGAGTAATTTGAGAAATTTACCCTATCAGTGTTTGGCCCATTCTATTGTTTCCTCTCTGCCTTTTCCCCTCAACGCCGCTGCCATTTGAACTCGATTTACTTTATCAGGTGATCTCTCTCCCTCTAAGGAAAGGTTAGTAATTTATGTGGAGTTGATTTTGAAGTGTTTATCCAGTGAACCAAACATGGCATAAATGGTGATTGCAGAGAGAAATGGAGGAGAGAGATGATTACAAGTATCTTCGAATAAAAGATGCATTTGCTTCCATTAACCAGAAAGTCAGTTTCTTTGGCGCTGTTATCGAGTTCGGTGTACCTAAGAAAACTAAAGGGACTGGTACTGTATCTCTCTCTGCAAAATTTTTCTTTTTTTTTTGAAGGAAAATTGTTTCCATTTCAAAAAGAAGAAAAAAAAATTTCAGTTTAATTTGGCAATGATATAAGGAAAATGGCAATGATGACAGAAAAAGGCCGGACTTACAGCTGCCGCCATTTTTATTTTCAATTGGCTTGGTAGTAGATTGATGAGTCCTTCGGTAAAGGTGTAGTCTGAGCCAGAATTAAAAAATAAAATAAAATTTGTTTCTTTTCTTTTGATTTTCTTCACCCCCTCCTTAAATTCTGTTTTACGATTTTCGGGTTAATAATTTTTCAGATTGGTTTTGTACGCTGAAAGTTGTTGATCAATCATATCCGAAGCCTGGAATTTCAGTTAATATATTCGCCTCAAGGATGGAACAGCTTCCCCTTATTTCCTCATTTGGAGACATAATTCAGCTTTCCCATGTTGTGGTACAAGTTAATTATAGTGATTTGCTTGGTGGTTTGATCCTTATGTGCTTGCTTTTCAAGTTTTTCTTTTGTTTCTCAACACTGAAAATAACTCAAATTTGAAGCGTAAGTACTAATTAGGAATAGCAAGAAATTGAGAGCTTTTACCCTGGCTTTCTCTATTTTCTTTTTCTATGTCAGTGTAACTCCATTAATTGAAATGTGGGTGATTCGCATGATTGAGCTTATGTGTTTGCGGGAATTATTTAAATGCAGAGAGCCACTAGAACATTCAAAATTGTGGCTCTAGTTGTAGCCGCTGGATTCATTGATTGTTTTTATTTATATTCTGTTTAATTTAGTAAAGAATTTTCTTGAAAATGCTCTCGGAAAAAAAAAATTAAAATGTTGTTTTTTTATAGTAAGGCTTTTAACTGAAGCACAGCAATAACTTGCCAGTCATCTCTTAACTTTTGCTGGATTTCACTATAAAGCGCATCTGTTAAATTTATTTCATGTTCCAAGAGATAGAATTGAAGATTATGGAAGATAACTCACAATAGATTATCTGCTTCTTATTTCAGTTATATACGATTTTTTTAGGCTTCAGAAGTCTGATTTATGCTTATTGTATCCTATAATTGCTTAAAAATAATGTTTATGTCCATGCCAAAGAATGAAGCATTCGTTGATGCAGGTAAAGAATTATAATGGGGAGTTAAATGCTGTTTTCAACAAGGCATTCTCTTCTTATGCTTTATATAAAGGAGAAGATGGTGTGGACTTTCATCCTTATCAATTTTCTTCAAGATATCTCCCTAGAGGCCAGGACTCAAAGTTTATAGAAGGCTTGAGAAAGTGGTTAGGTGACTTTCTTCTTGATGAAGGTACTATGAATGAGCAAAATATGATGTGACTTAAATAATTTTGTAAGTTGTTGGCTGATAGGTGTTAGCCATTATCTTATCTGTTTGTCCCGCATCACTATGATATGTATCTCTTTTCTCCTATGTTTGTTAATTTCCTTCTCTTTTGGAATGAGGACTTGAAAAGGAGAAAAAGAAGCAGCTACAAAACTTTGTAAGCATCCACTCACTAGTTGATGCTGGCCAACTGCATTTGTCTATTAGGTTATGAATATATGTATAATGTTGAGAAGAAAACAAATATTATGATGTTTATTTATGATATAAAAACTAGACTGTAATTCCTAGTTTCTTGAAGTCTTTTAGTCGTTTTTCAGCTTCTTGTTGTACATGTCCATGCTCTAGCCTTTATGATACATGCTGTGATCTGGACCCAATCATCCATCTTGTTAAAATCTGATTTTGCAAATACTTTGTAGGTTCAAATAGCTTCTTGTTCTTGAGAGAGATGAGAGAAGGAGAGCGAGCTGATTTGGCTTGCAAGGTGAGCCCAGTATATATAATCTATTCCTTCTTCTGCTTTAGTGTGGAGCTCAGTTCTCCTTCTTTTAACTTCTTCACGTCGAAAATGACAGTACTATCTTCTTGCCTCTTTTTTATTCTTCCCAATTGCTTGTGAGTCTCATCTCTATATTTTGCCTCGTTAAGGTGCTCCATGTATGTGAGATAAATGAGCATGAGTGGATGGCCTTTGTTTGGGATGGGACAGATGCTCCACCAATCAAGATTGACTCAAAGTGAGTTGGTATACATTAATATTTCTATATATGCTTCTTTTAATATGCATGACATTTGTCATGTCTGGTTTTGATATATTTTGATCATTACACTTTGACTCCTCAACATGGTATATTGACAATTAAAGGAACATTGATTTAAGGTCTGATTTCAGATTGGTTGGTTATGTCAGCAAAATCTATTTAAGACTCAATTGTTTTTTTTTTTATTATTTATTTATTTTTTTGCCAAATCATGTGGACTGAATGTGTATTTTAAATATGTGGCATCTTAGTTTATGATATTTTATCAACTAATTATAATTTTTGATTCTTAATGCATTAGTATTGAATGTTTTGCACTACAGGCTGGAAAATGAAAGACATACTACACTTCCTTTACAATTAGAACCCTCACCTTTGCCAAGAGATGTATTATGTACATTACCAACTGTTGGAACAATATTACGGGTAATCATTGACAAAAGCTACAAGAAGCATGTTATCCACTTGCTCCATACTGGAAAATGGGTGAAATTTCTCAACATACTTTGTGAAGTGCATGCAGGATTATGGCGTGGTATGTTGACGCCTATATCAAAGCTGCGTTATATGTCAAATGAGAGCGATCTAATTTTAGGGTGTGAGAGGTATGTACATTTAAGCGTGTATGTTCATCCTGCTTCTTGTTCCTTTCTGAAAAATTGAAAATAAAGGATAAGTAGATTTGGCTTATGCTTTGATTTGGTGATTGAAGCTTGATATGCATGTCCTCTATGGTATTTATGTATTCACAGGTCTTATAATAGACGTTTGTCATCAGAATTGGGGCGCATTCCTTATTGGTCCTTCCCTCGATGGTCACAGCTCACAGGTCTCACATATTGACTTGATTGAAAATGTTGCGTTCTTTGTTTACTTATAATAGCTGTTTGATTTACTCGTCTAGAAGTTATTGTCTTTATTTTAAAAGCTTTGTGGTGATGGTGATAAATTTACTTCTTCCCTCAGAGGTTGATTATGACCATGCACCTTTTGTTACGCTAATGGATGTTCTCACATGTTCAAAGGTATGATGTTTTATTTTTGAACGTGTTGCTTTTCATGTTCTGAGACATAGCTAAGCCTCCATATATTGGCTGTTACATGAATAGGATTGTTTTTGCCCCTTCCTTTTGCAATCTTTTGGTTTGTGGGATCACTATTCTCCTTGGTGGGTTCAGGTGGTGCCAAGACAATTGTATACCCTTTCCCAGGCATAGGGAATGGCAAAGCCCTGCATGTTGCCTTCCATATTTCAGTTGTCGTTGTTGACTCTGTTCCATCACATAAGACCAACAAATGAGCTCATTTACTATTAAAATGAAAGGGCTTCCAAATAGAAAAACAATGAAAATATGTTGGAGATGCATAGGTGTCAATGTCACTAATTGTCTGCCGACCTGCACACTTTGCAGGTAACATCTAAATTCAGGAGCGTAGTTAGGGTGGTGGCTGTATTTCCATGGCGAGCTGAGGGCTTCTGCTCTTATATGGGGACTTATGTGATTAGACTGACCATTGAGGATCCAACTGCCAGAATACATGCTTTTTTATTTGCTGAAGATGGGGTAAGAAAATGTAAATGTATTTTAAGTGTGTGAAGATAGATACATCCCTGCACTGGTCCTTTTTACTTCCTTTTTCTAGAAATTAGCATGGTTGAATACATTTTAATTCTATGATCTCCCTCCACGGCAGGAGAAATTTTTTGATGGTTATCCCTCAACTGATATACTGACAAAGAAGAGAAACAGCTTGCTCGGTGTGGCCGTAAATGATGATGGTAAGGAAATTGAGAGTGCTTCTAGGAATCCACCATGGGTGCAGTGTTGCATAAAATCCTATTACCTTGATAGAAATAATACTTGGGGAAGTAGGCATTATAGAATTTTTGGCACCAAGTACGTGGGTTGAGGAGACTGACAACCACGTCGCATTGGCCATAACTGTCTATACATACTGTGCAATGAAAGAGTAGAAACTTGAACTTTCTTTTTTCCTAGAAATCCCTGTATAGTTCTACAATTTCAGGTAGTGTTAATACATGAAAAAGAATGAACCGTGCCAATGTAAGAGAAACATATCGTGTATAATGTCTTGGATAGCTCTAAAATAACTAGAAATCCCTGTATAGTCCTACAATTTCAGGTAGTGTTAATACATGAAAAAGAATGAACTATGTCAAATTGTCAATGTAAGAGAAACATATCGTGTATGCTGTCTTGGATAGCTCTAAAATAACGGCCCACATAAATGGTCCTATGAGCAAATTAGATATGGGAAAGAATTTGACATATTAGCTAATGTGTTTGCAAAATAGAAAGGGTTGCTGTGAATTTCAAGCTTTGAGCTTTTTAAAGGAGGATGCTGATGCAATCGAGTGCAGGCAGGAGAGGCAGTAGAAGAGGAGAAAATTGACGTAATAAACTACCATTTCAAAACATGCTATTAAGAACAATACACTGTAATAATGGTTTGATGATAAATGAAATTGGAGTAATATATCACTTGTATATCAATGACACTTGGTAGGATTCTTTTGCTGTTGACTTGCAATCCCTCAACTTCCACAAGTTGCATGCCCGTTACAATGTCAAAAACTTGAAAAGAGAGCTCAGAAAAAGTCTAAGAAAATAAAAGGATCCCATGTTAGTAGTAGATTGAAGGATATTGCTTAAAGGACAATGGCAACGTAAAGGTGCAACCATCATAAGCATCCGAGTACTGTGCTACGAGAAATTCAAATTCGTCTAAATTTAGTATCAACACATGAATAGGAAGAAAGAGAGGCGAGCTATAATAAAATCATTGACATTCGTATAGTATATAGTGTCGCTAATTACAGTCAGCATACCAAAAATCAACATTTCTGTTTGGTTCCTCCCGCAAAACATGTACTTAATACAATATTGATGATTACCTCAAAACAGCAACATGTTTCTCTCAGAACTACACTGTCATTACAAGGATAAGGATCTATGTCAAATAAATGTTTCTGACAAGCAGGGTAAACCTGCTGGCTTATTTCTGCCTCACATTGGTAATTAATTCTATGGCGTGTGCCTGAAATTGGAGCAACTCTTTGCCAGAGACTTGACGGCCTGTACATCATAATGCATTAATAAATTGTACCTTTTCACATTGTAAAACACAGAGGTCCAAGTTTCAATTGTTTCAGCAAACCATCATTGCCATCAACTATGGTAAAGGAGCAACGTGCTCAATAGGCTGCTGTGGTACAGCAGCATCGCCACCACCAACAGCAGCATGCCTCCGTTGCCTCTCACGAAGGTAGAGAACCGTAAGAAGACAGGCAAAAAGGGTCAGTATCGTTGCATTCCCTTCCTCCATGATCACATTTTCCACCCATGCTTCAACTTTTGGGTAGACTCCAGGTAATGAATCAATCATGTGAACCTAAAGATAAAAGCACAAGCATATCCTGATCAGTCAAGAAAGAGCATCGAGTATGTTATTCCCAACAAAAATAAACCTGATCTCAACCCTAATCTATATAAGTGTCAGCTATATAAAGAAATTTTACTCCAATCTGTTATATGGAGGCAAACCATTAAGGCTAACTTTACACCAAATGTAATTATCTAGTTTTTAAGTCTTGCCTCATGCCAACCACATATACTGAACAAGCCCTCCATGGCAGAGGAAAGGCAACCAGCAATATCACAAGTCCATGTGCACACATACCACAGAGGTTGATAGCTACAGTTTAAATGTAGTTTTATATATTCATTCAAATCAAACTGCAACTCTTAAACTGCAGAAACACACTTACTAGGAAACCGTCTGCATAGTTCCTCCGTACCCATAAGCTTGTGAGGGCCAGTGTAACAGGAAACTTTGCTGCAGGATCAACCTCTAAGGCTTGATCATAATAACGTTTGGCAAGGTGGAGATCAAATGGAAGTCCTTGACCATGTTCATGCATGTAACCAAGGTTGAACATGGCTTGTGCATTAGATTGAGATTTGGCATGCATGTAAGCTTCTGCAGCACGTTCATAGTCTTTCTCAGTACCCTAAGCAGAGCAGAATAAGAGACAGATTATGCGAAAATATATAAAAAAAAAAAAATAGAGTGAATGGAATGGACAATACCAACGTATTCAAAAGAATACTACTGCCAGACTGAATATAACATACCCGACCATAATAATATGCATCACCAATAAGCAAAGCAGCATGTTCGTTGCCCTGTTCAGAAGCTTGCCACCACAAAGAATGCGCACGCTGATGCCTTTCTGCATCAGTACAAAATCCAGATTCTCCAATGCACATGCTACGTTCCCCATATTTATCAAGAATCCATGCAGCATTACTTTGTGCAATCTCATAACCCAGCTCAGCCATTCTTGAATATAATAGGAAAGCCTTGCCCACATCACCTTTCAGGTATGATTCCAGAGCCCATCTAGACAAGGTACTCCATGGTCCCCTTTCTGCAACTAGTTTGTAAAGTGCAGTAGCCTGGAATGAAGGGAAACGTTAAATAATAATAATAATAAATAAATAATTAAATAAATAAATAAAATAAAAGAAAACAAAAGAAAGAATATTGGTTGAGGGCTCAAAACAGTAACACTGGCTGCAACACATTCTACAAGTGCAGTATGAAAAATGAGCATAATTTAGCTGCTCTCATTTTCCAATTGGTCACTTGGAAAGGCATGCATATACATTCTTAATTTACCACTATTAGGTCCAAAATGAAGACTTAGAAATGCACAAGCACCAATGCAAAATAAAGGCTAAATAAAAAAAATAATTAAAAAAAAAAAGAAAGAAGAACAAACCAATTGAGCTACAGCTAGCAAAAAGACTAAGGTCAATTGATCTCATCATCCTACATTTTAGAGATGAGACAATTAGTTTATAGATAAATGCCAGTTTCTCTACATTACCAGGAGCTCTTGAGATCCTATACATGTACTGCCAAGAGGCTCGAGCTAAAAAGTTTAATGCAAAGACAAGATATAAATTGCATGCCTCTTGACCCATCACTAACACAGTCCCAGAGCAAGGAGTGAGAAGATAATTGTACAATAAGAAACAATAATAAAAGAAAACAAAAAAAGTTAAACGAAACTAATAGAAGGGCATAAGTGTATAAACAGGAAGAAAAATTGAGAAAAAAAAACTGCATTTACCATGTTCAGATCCTTTTTAAGTCCCACACCAGTATGGAACATCTTTGCTAGCTGGTAAAATGCCTTTGGTTGACCTGCATTAGCAGCAACAATAAAGCACTTGCAAGCCAGCTTAACATCTCTCTTCACACCAATCCCTTTAAGATACAGTACTCCAAGATTGTAATGCCCACCAGCATCTTCATTTTCAGCAGCCTTCTCAAAGTATTCTTTTGCCTACCATGAAAGAAGATTGTTTTTCACATGAACTTAACTTGGCCTTTACCCTCATTACCAGTACATCCATATAATTTTCACAACTTCCACCTACTTTTGACAAGCTCATAATGACTTCAAATAAAGTGGTCTTCAAAACTCAACCAACCTGACCTAGATTGTGTTAAATGTAAATAAAAAAGACACAGGATTTTTTTTTTTTAAATAATAGATAGATCATTTATGGAAAAATATGTCTTCAAGCATAATAGTGAAATGACAAAATTGCAGCATAAGCATCTTAATTTTGTCATAAAAAGATACAATTGCCAGATTTTGACAAAATGACTAAATGAATGTGCTGAGAACAAAATGAGCTTACTTTGGTATAGTTCTTCTTGTCCACTCCATAGCCTTTGACATATAAATAACCCATGCCATTATAAGCTGAGTAAAGTTGCTGCTTAGATGCCAATGTGAGCCACTCAAGTGCCTTAGTATAGTTCCTTTCAACACCAGCCCCTCTTGCATATATCTCACCAAGGAGTTCCATCGACCTGGGTTCCCCCTTCTTTACAGCCTTTAAAAACCATGATAATGCCTTAGCATGATCACGCCTCAATCCCCTCAATCCAAAGTAATAAAATAGCCCGATTTTGTACATGGCTCCAGCATTCCCCTTCTGAGCCTGATATTCTAAAATCTGGAAGTCTTCATCCTCCTCCCCCCGAGACTTCCTCAATGCTTCCTTATTCTCCTCAGCACCATTGTGAATTCTAACTGGTTCAATCACAGGCGAATCTTTTGAGATCAAAAAACTATTCACAGCTACTTCGGCTAACTCAGCATATAATTTAACTGCTTTATCATACATCTGAAATCGTCAAAAATAAAAGACTCGTCAAACTACAAGAAAATGAAGAACATGAATAAAAACTTTAACCACCATTTTTAGGCAGACCTTCTATGCATGTAGAAAAACTAATTGCTTTATAACGGAAAACAATTCAGATGCATGAATTTTCAGCAATTTCTGAAGCTTAAATTTTTTTTTTCCAATTTACTTTGTAAGAACAAATTGAACAGTTCAAGAGCTACAAGTCTACGGAACAGAAAACATGTCTTGCCATCTTAGAATTATAACTTAATCGAATAATAACCAAACCTAAACTGTGCAACAATTGGACTTAAAACCAGAATGGGTTAGGTTTCCCAATTCTAAAGCTTTCCAAGTGTGCAACAATTGGAAACTCATTTTGTCAAGTCTCACTAATGTCCGGTTAGGTTTCCCGTCGGAAAACAATGATGAAAAGTTTCAACCAGCTTGCTATATCCAGAAAACACTGAGATCACCAAGCCATCTCGGAAGTATCAAACTTAATAAAGTAGCTTGACTTATCTACCTCAACTGGTAAGGAAACGTTCATTGCGTTAGCAAAAGAAAAGAAAAAAAAAATTGCCTACATATGAATTAAATCACATAAAAGTTTGATCAGAAACTACCAAAAGTCATTTTATTTTTCCTATCCAAGGAATTCTCAGCTTAACCGGCAGGAAATTACTCACATCTTGACGGGAATAAGTGAACGCCAAAGCCATCTTAGACTGCATATTACCTCCTTCAGCCGCAAAATGGTGATATAGAAAAGACTTAGCCTTATTCCGCTCCTTCATTTGCCCTAGCCCGTATAGATACCCTAACACCGACTGGGCGTGGGGATTCCCAGCCACAGCAGCCGCCTCAATTTCCGCCGCCGCCTCCTCCATCAACTTAACCTCGCCGCCAGTCACCGCCGAAAGCATTTTCCGTACACCGGAGTAATACTCGGCCATTTCAGGATCCTCAGTGACATCAGGTGCCGACAAATCAGGCTCAAAAAATGGACGCCAAGAACCAGGATCGAGCAGGTGCTCAGGCTTAGAGTCGGAATCGCCGAACTCGTCCCAATCCGGGGGAGAATCGGCGGAGGATTCGAGATCGGCGTCAGAGGAAGGCGGGGCATCTTTGAGGTCGTCTTGAGATAGAATGAGAACGAAAGGGCGGGCGACGAGAGAGAGAGGGAAGAGAGAGAAAATGATGAGAGAGAGTAAAATTCTGTAAGTAATTAAACGACGCATCTTCATGGCTGAAGGAGAAAGAACAAAGTACGAATTTGTGCGTTCAAGTTGATACAAGGGAACCATGAAAGGGTAATATTGGCATATAATTTTTTTATGTGGATATATATATATATTGTATTTTTGTAATTTAATAATATGGATTAAATGATTGTGAGAAGAAATTACCTCTCGAAATGAATATTAATTTAATATTTCACAAAGAATTAAGAATAGAGAAATTAATATAATTGAATAAAAAAAACTAATCTGAAAATGACTATTGGGGATAAAATAATATAATAAAAATGCTGAATTCAGTTAAATTTTAAATATCATTTTATTTATTATACACCATTCAACATATACAGATATACTCGCTTTGCCACGTCAATTTGTTGTTGTTCCACCAATGAGCTCTTGCCATGCTGGCTCTCTTATGCCATTATCTGCCTTCACTAGACTTGTCTCAAATCTGAATTTGGCCTGGCCGGATATGAATCGGATTTTAGGCAGACTTACATTATTTTTTTTTTATTTTTTTTTCTATACAAATTCGTTGCATAATTAGATTAGCATTTACCGAAGATTTGGAAAAAGAAATTGAGACTTTTTTTTTATATATATAAACAATGTGATTTTTTTTATATATATAAAAAATATTAAAAAGTATTGTCTCTTTCCACTTGAATTTGAAGATAATTTCAACGGAGATTTTAGTTTCATATGAATTTCAAATATTGAAATAGTAATTTACAGCTGCAGTTTTAGTAATAATAATAAAAAAATTTATTGTGAGTGTCCATATATTTAAATTGAAAATATTATTTTTGCTTTTGTAGTCAATATCAAAATTTCAAATTCTTTTTCATTTGACACCATACCTTAATTTTTATTATATAATCCATTATTTATAAAAAGCTCCAAAAACCATTAATTACAAAAATATCTTAAAATTTGTGGCTTCTAACAATGATGTAATTGGAAGAAGTTGCTTTTCCTTATTACTTTATTTTTAATTTGTTAGGATGTGGGCAAAGGTATAGATAAGGGTGAACATGAACCGGTTAATCGGTTCATGAACCCCAAAAAGAACCAGTCTATTAATATCGATTTTTTTAAATTGCAGTCCATTAATCAGTCCATTACTATCGGTTAACCAGTCCATCGGTTTCGGATTTTCGGACCGGTTAACCAATATTTTTCGGTTAATCACTATAATTATAAAATGTATTTATAAAAAAATTAAATTGTCGAAGACACTTAGAATTTAAAATTAGAAAATAAACATAATCCAACATAATAATTAAATATGATGTTCAAACAACAAAAATAAACTAAAAATATTCAAAAATATTATTTTCACATATATTAAAAATTTTATTTTATTTAAAATTTTTAGTAAATATATTAATTTATATAAATTTTCGAATATATTTTGATTTTAATTAATGATAAATTGATATATCAGGAAATAATAAAAAATACTAAATATGTACATATTGAACAATTAATAAATTAACTAAAATAAATTTAAAAAAACTAAAATAAAATTGAAATATTTTACAGTAAATGAAAATTAAAAGGATATAAATAATTAAATATGAAAATAATGAAATAAAAAATTATAATAAAAATAAAAAAGAGTGAAGTATAATTAATAAAATATAGGGATATTCATTTATCGGTTTCGGTTCGATTAACCAATTTATAAGCTAAAAAATAAAAATCAGTCCATTAATATCGGTTTTTGTAAAATACTAACCGTTAACCATAAATATCGGTTCGGTTAACTTATTTTTCGGATCGATTTTGGTTCGGTTTTTCGGTTAACCAAGTTCAACGGCTTTTTTGTTCACCCCTAGGTATAGAACATGTAGATTTCTACTAAATTGTATATAAATTATCCCTCAATTTTGTATTTGATCATTCAAACGTCTTTCAAATTCATTTGCTCCAAAAAAAAAATAGATATGACTGTTAGCAGCTACTCAAATTTTTAGAGGATTTATTAAAATATTTGGTACAGTTTACCTTTAAGCTTATGTTACCGGTGCTATGTCAAAATTGTATGATTTTTGAATCCTATAAACTCATACGTAAACACTCAAACTTGTCAACAAAATTCATTTAAATACCTTAGATACTTAAAGTTGTCAACAAAATTCATTTAAATGCCTGAACTTAAAAGACGACCTAATAAACACTTAAACTATATAATTTTGGTGTTTTTAAACACAAAATGCCGGCATGGCAGCAATTGTGATTTAAATAATAATTGTGAAGAATGAAGCTTGCATAATACCTATTACTGCGGGTAAAAAATGGTGTGTTTGGTATCATCTATGGAGTTTACAGTTTTTCAATTTTCACAATCGCATTTTGCTTCTATAATTGGCGACAAAGACAATTTCCGTAGCTACTGGCTAAATCTTTTATCCACGGCGGCTCAAACGATGAATTCATGAAGACTCTATCTCCATCAAAATTGGCCTCAAAGATTTACACTCAAAACCTATCCCAAAATTATTTACGAGCAATTGAAACTTGAAAGATGAGATTCATTAGTAGCTTCTTCTTGTTCGATTTGTGTAATGGCCCAAATTGCCATAGATGGCATATAATGGCTTGAATTATGGTATAGTATTGATCAGTAAATTCTGTAGAGTGTATAGTATAGTCTGGGTATGAAAATACTTGTAATTATGCTTTGAAATTCAGTGGAGTTATAAGGTTAAACGTACTCAGACTAGGGAAGCCCCTGATGGGTGACCTCCAAGAAATCCAATAGTGAAAAATATTTTATTAGACCAGTAGAAAGTATAAGTTATAAGGAGTCTGGTGGTATAATTTGGAGTGAAAATGAGATCAAATAAGCCTCCGAAAGTTAAGTTAAGTTGAAGTTTGCCTCTGGTTCAGTTTAAATAGTAATCATGATTGATCAAACTTTGATTTAATTTTTAAAAATAGTAAATGAGGTCTAAAGGATGAATTGTGGGGAATAAAATGGTTTAAAGTAATTTTTAAGAATTTTTGACAGTATTAGATTAGTGAATTACGGCAGAATCGAACAATGTTGAACCGAATCAATTTAAGTGAACCGGGGTCCCAAATGGACTCTGATTGAACTAAAATTTTGCAGGTAAGCTATTTTTCATATTCTAAGAATGATGGAATTGGTTGGGAGTAAAAATAAATTGATAAACTTATAGATACCATTGAACAGTGGAATTTGGCCGAAAAATCAAAATTTTGGTCCAAACCGGTTGGACCACTTTGGTTGGACCGATTTGGTTCAATTTCAGCCTATATAAGGCTTCATAAGGCCAGATTTTTCTAGAGAAATCCAGCCTCCACCGCCATCCTCCTTCTCCTTCTTGGCCAAATTATTCTCTTTGATTTCTCCTCCAGTTTTCTTCAACTTTCCTCCAATCTTTTCCCAAAATTCAGCCTCTTAGATAAAGTTCAACTACCCTATAACATAGTGATGGTTATTGGAGTCCATTTGGTGGGTTAGAAGTGGGAAAAAGCAAGTGATAAAGGTTATCTCTCAAAAATGAGGTGAGTGATTTAGGGTTCTATAATTTTATTTAAGGTTTCCAATAGATATTTTAGGATATGTAAAAGATATTTATGTAATTATATTGCCAAAAGGAAGTAAGATTTTGAGTAGATCTTGATGAACATATTCGGTCACCTTAGGTTTTCAAAGAGAAGAAAGTTGTTTCATGGGTTAAAAGCTATGAAAAGGAAGTTTAAGGAGTGGAGATCAAGGAAATAAGGTTAGTGAATACAATATCCTTATTTTTTCATTGATTTAGTTTGAGTTTTAGGTTATGTTTTGGTATGAAATGGTGATTAATGCATGTTTAATTAAATCTAACTTGATAATCATGATTAGTGAGGCTAAATAGGCTTATGTATGTGTTTAAAGTGTATAAAAGAAATATGGAATGAAAACCCTAACCTAGGCTGAATGGAAGTTTAGTGAAATTTTCAATGTACTTTAGTGTTTAATGCATGTAAATGATGTATATAATGTGTATAACATGGGATTAAACTAATTAAGTGAGTAAATGGAAGAAAAGTGGACAGTGAGTAAATGGAAGAAAAGTGGCCATAACGACTAAGTGTTGGTTTGGCTGAATTGAACAAAGGAGGAATTTTTAATGTACTGTGGTAATTAAGGCATGTAAATGATGTTTATGATGAGTATAACATGTAATTTGAATGATTGAGTGATTAAATGAATGAAAAATGAACATAGTGAAAAATTGATGCTTAGGCCGAATGGTAAGTGATGGGATATTAATGTGTATTTTGATGCTTTATCACATATAATGACATAAAATGGATGTATGATGATAAATGAGCGTGTATGCAAATTTGTAAGTGAAATGAATGACTTGGCCGAATATAACATGTTGATATATTATAAGTGAAATTTTGATAATATTTGCCCTTACTAATAGTCTGGTAGTAAAATTTAGTCAAGGATATAATATTTACCGTTTCTTGGATTTCTATGCTTCTTGTCATCATTAGAATTTGGGCGGTCCATTCTTTTGGTAGCGGGTTTTTAAGGATTTTTTTTTTGTATTGGCCCCACAAATCTCTTCAAAGATTGATCGGCAAGAGCCTTTCTATTTTCTCTTTTAACAAATTGCATTCATTAGTTGTATAACCAACGTCTTCGTAAAATTCGCAGTAGTTGCTTTTATGTCTTCCGGCACATGTTCGATCGAGCATCGTCTTCGGCCAATTGACCTTTCTTAGATTTTTTTGATCCATGTCAATATGTTGGTAAGTCCAAAATTAAGCGGGGTATAGGTTATGGCCGATTTATTATCATGACTTTCGAACCTTCCTTGCTTGGCTTATTTCCTTTTTGTTCTCTTGCTTGTCCTCTACGTTCAGCCTTTGCCTATTTACTCTATCGCTCTGATACTGGAGTCTGTCTGCCATACTCCACCTTTGTCTGTCCTCTTTGACGGCGGAAAACTGTAGTTTGTCTGCCATGCTTGACGTTTGCCCGTCTGCTCTGTCAGTGAGAAACTACAGTCTGTCTGCCATGCTTGACTTATGTCCATCCTTTCTAATGGTATCATCCAGTTAGATGTGTTGAGTAGCCTTGTCCATCCAGTTGGCGAAGTCTATGGACGACTTAGTTGTAATGGATCCGAATAGGGGCTTGCTACCTACCCTTCTATTTTGAGCATTTACTGCAACCTTAGGGTGCAAATTTCTAATCTCTGATGCTAACTTTTGGAACATGTCGATGTAATCTCTTAGGTCCTGATTATGCCCTTGGACCAAATTATAAAGGTCGTCGATCATTTTTGGCGTTCAATTTTGAACGATGAATCTCACTGTGAAGAGATCATGAAGTTGTTCGAATGAGAAGATTAATTCTTGTGGGAGGTCATGAAACCAATCCAGAGCATCATCCACCAGGATTGTAAGGAAAACTCTACAAAATATTCGATCATTATAGGAGTACATCTGAATATGCATCAGCTATTAACAGATGTGGCATTTTGGATATTATTTTCCTGCATATTTGGGCATTCTAATCTACTCGAATCTGCTTGGTAGCTCAATTTCTCTGATCTCCTGACAGAAATGAAAGAATGTGTTACCGTCGAACAAGGGCTTTTGAGTGTGCCGAAGTTCAAAACTTTTTAGTTGTTGCAGGAACCATTTGTCTCTATATGCCTTGGGCCTTCATTATCATCTTTAACCTTTCCCCAAGATCTTTTACTTGGAATGTAGGTGGGCTTGTATGCATTGAAGGCATGGCTCCTATTTGCAAGGAACACTTTCCGTTTACCTTTATTCTTTTTGTCTGACTTGAGTTTATTAGGGCGAGCTCTAGATCTGACTCACGTTCATCTAGGCGAGTGCCAAATCTGACTCTGTCTTCTAAGTCTTGTATCACAATTCCTTTATTTCTTTGTTTATTTTCTTCAATTCTTTTATTGTTGACCTCGAAGTCCCTCATTAAGGTCTGAGGTCGCTTGCTCTTTTGGGCAGAGTGCACAATGCTTTTGCTGAAATCATTGAGGATCGATCTTAGATCCTTAATGGTCATGGGAGTATTGTTTGGCTGTGTCAGGAACTCATCGTTAAAGGTGGGAAGTAGATTGTTTTGAGTGGGGATCCTTGAGATTCATCCCTTCTATTTGGAGACCTTGGTTTACTTTAATTTTTGTCAAATTGGTCATTTCTCTCATTTTTGGAATTATCAGTACGCTTTGAACTTCCATGGTCTCTCAATGAAAGTACCAAATGATATGTTCTAAGTTTCCAAAAATTTGAATAAGGCCGAATGTAGGTTCTATGTAAGCCGATCGGATCAGTAGTGTATATGAGCTGCAATAAGATAAGTCTGGTCAGATCAGGTATAAGCACTTCAAAACTTAAGTCAGTAATGCTTATAGAGACATAATGTAGTGAGAGAGCATTTTAAGAATTTAGTACCTGAGGCTACAGTGCCTTGAGCAATTTATAGTGGATGTGAGAAATCACTTGAGTGGATCTGCTCTGGTATCAGAGTAGGTGCACGGTGATGTGACGGGAAGTAGGTAGTAGGTGTGGATTTATGATGTGTGTCAGTGGACTGACATGGGGCATACCATGTCAGTCTGATAGGATAAGCAGTGTCGCCAGCTCCTTAATTCCTTAGACGTCTGCTTGTCATGCGTTGCACTTTTCAGTTGACTGGGCATGACAAGCTGCACTTTCCAGTTGAGTGGGCTCTGGCTCGACTTGAGCCTTGGGCTGATCTTGACTCAAGCCCATTTTATAATGGTATTATCATTTATTATTCGCACCCATTATAGGATCCTTAATTCTCTATTCTTTCAATCCATTTGTTCTATTATTTAAAAAAAAAATTTATTTGTACTAAGCACAAAAATTAAATGAAAATAGTAATCCTACCCCTAGACCCGATGAAAAAAATAAATAAATATATGAAGAAAAAAATTCATTATCTCTACCTGCTTTTTTAAGGACATTATATTATCTTGATTTAAGTGGCAACAACTTCAACAATCCTAAACTATTATCTCTATATGCTTCTTTAAAGACATTATATTTGAATGATTGTGGATTGAAAGGAACAGTTGATATTCAAGGTGAGTTATATATCATTATCTTATCATTTGAAATTGAATCTATGCAAGCACTCTTAAAACCTATTAAATTTAAATTTTGATTCTATTGTCGGGTCAATTTTACTCACGGTCACTCAACTTATCACTTATCGCGCAAAAGTAACCGACTTTTTTTTCGATTTAAATGTCACTGAACTTCTAACATTTTTGCAAAAATGTCATGTAGACCGGAATCCGGTGAGGACCCTTACCGGATTGATGACATGGCATATGACACGTGGCGACGAATAGTTGGTACATGATTTTTTTGCCAAAATATTAGAAGTTCAGTAACATTTAAGTCGAAAAAAAAAGTTTGTTACTTTTGCGCAATAAGTGATAAGTTGAGTGACCGTGAGTGAAATTGACCCAGATATAGCATTTGTTGGAGATACTGTTAAACGACACGTAGTTTTTGACATGGCATGCCATGTCATCAATCCGGCAAGGGTACTCGCCGGATTCCGGTTTATATGATTTTTTTGCAAAAATATTAGAAGTTCAGTGACATTTAAATTGAAAAAAAAAGTCGGTTACTTTTACGAGATAAGTGATAAGTTGAGTGACCGTGAGTGAAATTAACCCTTCTATTGTCTCTGAATTTGTACTTTTAATTCCATTGAGAAATTATTTGGCAAAAATTACTATTTGTTAATCAAATGCTATAAAATTAAAGATTAAAAATTTAGAAAAATATGAATATTTCAGCTATTTTACTTTTATGAGTTTCTTCTATTGAGACACTCAATTCTCAATTTTATCATTTGATGTATAAAATTGTTGGGCTAGAAGAACTTGAGTTCGACAAGGAATGAAATTGAATCCTTTGGTATATATATATATACATATGGAGAAAAGGGGTCTTAAGTTGGTCTGATTTAATCCTTATTGAGTTCACTTTTATAATACCATTTAGCTGAGATGCCAAATATATTATATATGAAATCATTTGTTAGTTCAACTTTAATAAGAATGTTTTGGCCAATTATAGATTATTCATTATATATATATATATATATATATATATATATATATATATATATATATATATATAATTGGTTTTCTTTCTCTTTTCTATCAAAATTAACAAAGTTGGAATATCTTGACATGTCTTTATATATCGAAAGTACCTTTCTAAGAGATAGTGGAAGGATGATATCTCTTAGAATATTAACATTGGCTAATTCTGGACTTAAGGGCACCATACTTGCCACTGAAGGTAACTTTCTTTTCGAATAATGTAGACTCACTAAAAAATTTATGAAAAACTACATAAACAGTGCTAATGTTTGATTGGTTTTTAATAAAATGTTATTCTTTTTTTATTTCTTTTACAGTTTTGAATCCTTATCTGCATTATTTATTTCAGTTGAACATTTTTGTTTGATTTTCATCAATTTTTGATGATATGGAGTTTTTAAAAAGATTAAAGCTAAATATTATACAAATAAATAATTTTCAGGTTTGTGCAAATTAAGACATTTGGAAGAGGGGTTGATTTCACTCACGGTCACTCAACTTATCACTTATCGTGCAAAAATAACCGACTTTTTTTTTTACTTAAATGTCACTGAACTTTTAAAATTTTTGCAAAAAAGTCATTTTGACCAGAATCCGGTGAGGACCCTCACCGGATTGATGACATGGCATGCCACGTCAGAAACTACATGTCGTTTAACAATATCTACAACAAATGGTACATTTAAATCAATTTCACTCACAATCACTAAACTTATCATTTATCGCGCAAAAGTAACCAATTTTCTTTTTTTTCTAACTTAAATGTTACTGAACTTCTAACATTTTTTTTCAAAAAAGTCATATATTTACTATTCGTTGCCATGTGTCATATGCCATGTCATCAATCCGGTAAGAGTTCTCGCCGGATTCCGGTCAACATGACTTTTTTGCAAAAATGTTAAAAGTTCAGTGACATTTAAGTAAAAAAAAAAGTCGGTTACTTTTGTGCGATAAGTGATAAGTTGAGTGACTATGAGTGAAATTGACCTTTTGGAAGAGCTAGATATAAGCTTTAATCAACTCATTGGGATTTTTCCCACGTGCATTGGAAATTTAACATCTCTTAAATATTTGGATCTCTCTTGGAATCACTTTAATGGAAGCATATCTCCACTCAGGAGTCTTACATCCTTACAAGAGTTGATATTTTCAAGTAATCAATTCCATGCCCCAATCTCTCTAGAGCCATTTTTCAATCATTTAAAGCTCAAGTATTTGGATGCTAAAATAATAGCCAAATATATAATGATGAGGAGATAGATATGCATAACTTCATCCCAAAGTTTCAATCAACGACTCTACTTATGTCTCATCCTAGAAATGGGGGAGCATTTCCTAAATTCTTATACCATCAAGATGAGTTAGAAGTAATTGATCTTTCAAATATTAAGTTGAAGGGAGAGTTTCCATATTGGTTGTTAGCGAATAACACAAAACTTTCAAGTCGTTCCTTAGCCAATACTTCTCTTTCGGGGCCTTTCCAATTGCCAAATGATTCTTCCAAGTATTTATTGATAGCTTGGACATCTCTGATAATAAATTCAATGGTACCATACCAACAAATATTAGACAAGTTTTGCCAAATTTATATTATTTAAACTTGTCAGAAAATGGTTTCATGGGCAGCATTCCTTCATCATTTGCCAAAATCAGGGGTTTAACTTATCTAGTCTTATCTATCAATTAGCGCTTTGGTACAATACCTGAATTTGTACATTGTATGTTCCTCATTGTATCAAGGGTTTAATAGGCTAATTGCCCCTTCAACTTGTAATCAATTGCCAAGCCGTCTCTTTAACTTATACGTTTACCAGTTGAATACCTAAAATTGAATTTAATGGACATAATAAACACAAAATTGAAGTGGATCTAGTGCGTGAACTTCAATTGCCTGACATAGATGACACCTCATTTTGGACTAATAATAAAATGACACTTGGATTAAAAAAATAATTAACTTAAATTATAGATAAACCATTTTCTATCTCTCTCTTCCACCTCTCTCTCCCCCTTCTCTCTTCGGTGGTAGCTCCGGCATGCCATCGCAGTAACCACCCCATGCCGATGCCTCACCGCTCCGGCACCTACCAACCACCGTGCCTAAAGTCGTCTTCATCATCCAGCCATTTTCCCCATCTTTGTAAATCTAGTGACAACGTAATGCCTCCAACATTAGCCACCATGCCAACAGTCAACGATTCATCACACCATTGGCGCACCGCTTTAGCACCCACCAACCACTGTGCTTAAAGATTCTTCTTTGATTAGAAGTAATATATTTTTTTCCTAATTTCTTTGATTAAAAGAAAAGAAAAGCTTCAGTTTTTAGGCTTTAATTATAAGATAGAATCTAATTCTGGCTTCTTCAACTTGTCAATTTTTAATTTTTTGTCTATCATAAGCTTGTTTTTGCTATAACACAAATTTTGCTGCATATGGTAAGTATACAGTGTATGGATGCTTTGATGATTTTGATTTTTGGCTGTTATTTCTAATTTAACAAAGTTCTTTTATTTGTCGATGAAAATCTGGTTACTTTGTAGATTGATAACTTTCTTTACCTTTTCCAGCAAAAAATTTGGTACATCTCATTTTCCCATGTTGGATTTTTCATTTCTGGGTGAGGTTGTCGTCTGTTCATCTGCCTTATCTTTAACTTCTTCTGTATTTATTTCATTTTGTCTTAATTATGTCAGATACCACTTGTTTGTGGAGAATAATAATTGGCTTCCATAACACTTTTAAGGTCGATTTGTTTAAGGTTTTCAATTTGAATGGAAAATTTGATTTTGGTTTCATACTATTCATCACATTCAAGTGCTGAGTTTGTTACCTCCATATTTTTCGTCTTATGCTTCAGTGCTATGGGTTGTTTTGATTTCGTTATTATGATAATCAATTTGAGCGAAGTTGGTTTTGATGTATGTCGAGTTAAGGACGCTTGAAGAGGATATGTAGGGGAGGGTGTAGGAGGATCAATAGGGTGAGGGAGCTTAGAGAGGACTTTTTTTAAAATGTTATTTTCATGTGCCTACAAAGCGTGAAATACATTGTTAATTGCCACATCAGCATTTTTTATATCACATGTGATGTCTAGTCAGCAAAAGAGGTTTATTTTTGTTTAAATAATCAATTTTAGGTGTTCAACTGGTAAACTTATAAGTTAGAGAGGCAGCTTGGCAATTGATTACAAGTTGAAAGGCAATTAGCATATTAAGTCTTGTATCAAGTGATTCTTTTACACAATAATTTTAAAGGCCAAATATTACATAAACAAGCTAATTTGAACTTGTTAACAGATTTACTATTAGATGGCAATCAATTCACAGGAAATATCCCAAATAGTTTGCTCAATTGTACTAATCTATCAACTTTGGATGTCAGCAATAACCATCTCTCTAGTAATGTTCCTGGATGGGTGATGTCTCATCTTCAAGTGTTGGATCTTCAAATAATAGTTTCTCCAAATACATTCACTCTTACTTTTGCCCTTATGCTATCAGAGAAGTTTATTTGTCAAATAATCAACTACAAGGATCATTGGAGAATATATTTTACAATTGCTTTAAATTGATTATATTGGATCTTAACGATAACCATTTGACTAGGACTATTCCAAAATGGATTGGCAATTTGACAAATTTGAGATATACCCTTTTGAGCTTCAACCAACTTTAAGGTGCATTGCCAAATGAATTGTGCAATTTAGGCCAGTTAAGATTGGTTGATCTTTCCAATAATAATCTATCTGGTAGTGTTTTGTCTTGCTTACTATTTAGTAGCAAGTACATGCAATCGGAAGTTGTATACGACTGAGATTATCAATTACAAACTATGCCTGTTATGCAACGATCTTTGGACTTTACAACAAAAGGTATAAAATATGAGTTTTGAGGAAGGGTTCTCAAGTTGATCTTACATATATATCTCTCATGCTACAATTTTGGAGGTGAAATTCCTATTGAAATTGGAAACCTTAGCATTATCAAGGCCTTAAACTTCTCACAAAATAGCTTGACAGGGCCAATTCCACAATCATTTGCAAACTTGATGCAAATTGAGAGCTTGGATCTTTCTTACAATAACCTGAATGGGAAAATTCCTCCTCAGCTCACTTAACTACACTTTGTATCAAAGGTCAGTGTTGCATATAACAATTTATCTGGCAAAACCCCAGAGATGGTCGGACAATTCACAACCTTTGACAAGAGTAACTATGAAGGAAACTCTTTGCTTTGTGGACTTTCATTGCTGGAAAGTTGCCAAACAGAAGATTCTCGTACACATTCCGTTGAAGAAGAAGAAGAAGCTGGGTTCATTGAAATGATTGATTTCTATTTGAGTTTTTTTGTTTCATATATACGTGATAGTGTTGTTGAGCATAGGTGCAGTTTTGTATATAAATCCATATTGGAGGACACTACAAGAAAATGTACAATTTCGTCGCTAAATAGCAATGGAAACGCAATTACGTTGCTATTTTGGTAGCAAATAATTCACTTTAGTGACAGAATGAAAATTCCATCTCTAAAAATGGCAGGACCAATTTTTCTCTATTTATAGCGAAAAAAATTAGTGACGGAACAAATATTCGTAGCTAAAATAGGCGCCAAAAAAATCCACCAAAATTTAGCAACAGAAGTGTATTGTCCTAAAAATAGCGATGAAACAATATGTCCATCACTAAAAGGCCCTTTGCGACGGAACATAAATGTCTGTTGCTTTGTTTAGCGACGGACATGTAAATATTGTCGCAAAAATAGCGACGGTATATATTGCCTGTCTCTAAATAGCGACGGGGTGAAGCTAACGTCGCTAAATAGCGACGTGGCTTGAATTGACTGTCTCTATTTAGCGATTGGAGCTATTCTCCCATTGCACATTGTGGTTTTCTTTTTCTATTTTTCATCTTTTGAAAAAGATTGGGTATGCTTTTAGCTAATGTTCTAAAAGTTATAATAAATTTTCTCTTGAATTTTTGAACTGGAAGTTTAAGGTGATGGACTGTTGTTATGGTGATGGACAATTCAAGCCTCAGGTCCTCAACTCTTTTAGGTCTTTTAAGATACTGTAAGTTAAAATGCATTTGGGAGTATATCTAATGTAAATTTGCTGAGATATGTGATGTTCACTTAGGATTTTCGTTACATGTTGGCTGACATTTTAAAACAAAGCAAAGTTGATTATTACTTTTACGACTATGGTTTCATTTAAGCATCTCTGTAAAGATAGGTCCATGTGTTGCATTTAAATATGTCTCTTATTTTCTTTGGAATTTATAATATAGGAACCAAGGAACCTCTAGATCTCATATAATTAGACCTTGCATATGCAGGCTATAATTTATCAAATAGCGTAGGATGAACGTGGAAGACTCAAACCATTTAATGCTGGTATATACATATATAATTGGGTTGTTTTTGGCAGTTAGTAAATCTCACAAACATGCATTGGTTGCCATCTTTCCGATAATATGATGAGTTGAACAATTTGGACAAGTCAAATTTGGACAAGTTGAACATTGCTGTGTGCTATCAGGTGCAAGTCTAATTTCATTTTCTTCAATATATATATATATATATATAATGTTGTTGCTGAAATTTGATTGACTTTGCTCCTCTACTTTAAATAGGCACACAAGATGCTGTTGGTGGGTCTCATTCTCAGTTTGAAGATTTCTCAGTAATGGCTTCAAGTACTAATGAGGATGGATAACTAAGAGTATGAGCTTACTATTCTACTTCTTTAACTGATCTTCCTGGAGGATAGTTAAAATGTGTGTCAACATGGTTTACTATACTAAATAAGTAAATATTATTTATTTGCTTATTTATTTATTTGTTTCTGTAACAGGGTGATTTTCTGCTTATTGTTTTGAAGAGTTTAATATATAAGCAATTGGATCAAGGAACACCAAAGCTGAAAGTTATTTTTATGTCATTGGTGTACATACACGAGTGGGAAGTCAACCTTGCAACAGATTGAGTAAAGACTATTATGAACAGATTTTGTATTCTTTAAATTTTTATGTTTGTATCGATAATTAATTATTTTTGTTTATTTTCTTAGTAATTTACTGAAAATTTACTATTTGTAAAGCAATTTAGTTGATAATTATTCATTATTGTTACATTTTTAATAAAATTTATTTATTTTAATTAATATATTTTTAATTTTATTATTTTTGTTAATTATAATTTTGATATTATTGATAATTTTATTATTTAAAAATGGAAAAATTAAATTAAAATAAATAAGCATAAAAAGAAAAATTTTATAAATTTAACGACGGAATCGAATTTTCCATCATTAAATAGTGACGGAAGGCAATTTCCGTCACTAAATTTAGGGACGGAATACATATGTTTGTCGCTATTTAGCTACGGAAACTTGGCTTCCGTCACTAAATTTAGTTACAAAAAATATATATAGTTCCATTGCTAAAGTATCCGTTGCAATCTCCAATTAACCGTCTCCAAAATTGGACGGAAAATTTTCCGTCGCTATATTTAGAAATGGACGAAATAGCGACAGAACTTCTCCGTTGCTATTTACGATTAGCGACGGAATTCCGTCGCTATTCTTGCAATTTCTTGTGGTGGATGGTTCTATTTTGTAGAAGCGAGCCTTAAAAATTGATACTATTTTATAGAAGTGAGCCTTAAAAATTGATACTATTTTATAAAAGATATTATCCTTGCATTGAGAAAGATTAGAGCTTCGTAGTTTTGTGGTTATTTTGAAGTTATGGAGTGTGAGATTTGTGTACTTTGTGGTCTATGCAATGAGTTTAATGTTTGTAAGTTTGTCCCAAATCTACTGATTGGGCCAATGCATGTATATTGTTTTTGCAGACATAATTCTTGCATATCTTTTTATTCAATCTTGTATATAAGTGATTTTACAGGGGCATGATTCGGTGTTTAGGCGTAGATAAACATAAATTGTTTTTGCATAAAGCAATCGACAGTTAAACACATTAATTGTCATCTTTAGTTGGCTGTGGAGCTTAATGGTGCCTTGCATGAAATATATATGATATTGTAATCACATTTCTCCATCAATAGGTAATCATGAAAATTTTGAAAATTAAAGTATATATTGCAATAATTAAAAATGTGAGAAGTTTTGAGTTGTTTATTCAACGGAAAACTTTTTTTTTTCTTTTTGGTATTTGTGGTTTTATATTTTGAATCATGTGATTCATTTTTGAAATCATAATCAAATTTCATAAGTAATTAGTAACTCTTTTATTTTTATTAGATTAAAAAACTAAAAGCTTAATACCTAAAATCTCTCTTTACTTGCATTTAGTTTTATTATTAATATTTATATTTTAACGACGTTTAATTTATCACTATATTTTAAAAAATTTAATAATTTGCTACCTAATTGAATAATATTGCTAATAATTTCAGTTAATGCTTTAGTGAATGACAATGGTACATAAATCATCTGCTATACTGAGCCTAGGAAAAGAAAATGTAAAAAAAAAAAAAGAAATAATAATTATCATCATGTAAATTGTGGCTTGAAGTTTAATCAAAGTTGAATTATATTCTCTTTGAGAAATTGCATCAAACAATTGAAGCATACAATCCAAACACCATAAAACCCATCAAAGCATATGCAAAGCAATCCACACGAAACAGCAATTCTTTCTTTGCCTTCCTCTAGTTTTTTTATCCAACAAAAATCTTTGCGGCCCTCAAAGTCGATTCAAGAGGGACAACGACTTTGATTGGATCATATGAAATGAGTTTAAAACAAAATTCAGAAACAAAAATAGAGGGGATTTTTTTATGAAGATGGAAGAAGATTGAGGAGGTTTATGCCATCATTTTGCTTCTTTAGGAAGGAGGCGGACGAGGAGGAGGAGGAGGCTGAGTTGACATCTTATTTGGCATAAGTGAGGCTCACATTAATGCGCAGTCACCAAATCGGTTAGTATTTAACGGATTTATTGGTAGAATTTCTTAATTAAAAAGAGATTAAAAAATGAGGCATGACAATGTAAACTTTCAGTGTTTTTAGAGTTTAGTGCAAACATTGAAAAATACCCTGTAATTCAGGGCAAAATTTGTAATGAACTCTTATTCTTATAACATATATAAAATATTTAAACTTAATTATTTTATATTTGTTTCATATATTACATTATTTCATATCTACTTTTCATACATTAGTTTCCTTCTAATTTTTTTTTTACTTCCTTCCTCTCCTATCTCCTCTAATTGTTCTCTTAATTACATTATTAAATTACTATTTAGTTCTTATTTTAAATCACTATTGTCAAAATTTCCATTGAATCTCTTTATTTCTGATTTTCACCCTTTTTACACTTATAAATTTTCCACTTGCTATCTCTGTTTACTTTCCTTCACATGCTCAGCATATGACTTCTTATTTTATACTTTTAGTTTACATTTGTCAATTGTCATTTAACTTTACTATCTTGTTATTTATTTCTCAGTTTATTTTATTTTTGCTACTTTATCATGAATTATTAACCCAATTCATCATTTTGCTTCTTTAATTCTTATTTTACTCTTAATTATATATTAATCTTTTATATATGCTTTCATTACATTGTTCTCTTTTCTCACTTTCACTTCTATTCTTGACTCTATTTATTCATTTATTTCTTTACTTATAATCACTAATTAGCTTTAATCATGTATTTTCTTGTACACTTACTACTTAATCCTTAAATTTCCAATTTTCATATAATGGTTTCATGCATATTTATCAATTATTAACTTTTAATTTTTATTTTCATTTTCTTTCCTACTTATCCTTTAACCCTCTTTTTCTTGTTCCCCATACTATCTATATATATATTAACCTGGTGGCCAAGTGGAGAATTTGAATAAGTATTCTCCTAATTGGCCACTAGGTTGATCATGTGAGTTTTCAACATTAAAATCATTCATCATTATTATACATTATTCAATATACATTCAGATTTTAAATATAATAATAATTACATATAAAAAATAAATAAATCACTTATTTTAAGCGAAATTCGACATAATAAAAAAAAGATTCAACAATCACGAATGTTGTAAACTAATTTTTTTCTCTTAACATTTTTTATGCAACAGATACTTGATAAAAAGTAAAAATACATTTTTTTATATATTTTTTTGTTTGCAATCTTAATTAGAATAAAGATAAAACTAATTTATATACCTTTTTAACTTTTAATCTAGTACATCAATCAAATGCTGATTTGAAGGTTAAAATTTAATATACTATTAAATAAAAAAAATTATAATTCTAAATTAATATGGATTTAATGTAAACAGAAATATAAACTAAATACACTTCTTATTCGGCCATACTTTTTACATTTTATCAGTTGACAGGATGTTTCGTCATTATATTTAATAGTATAACATAAGATCAACAAAGATTAAATCTTATAAACCGTTAATATCATAAATAACTCACTACAATAAATTACATAATGCGGTTTATGACCGGTCATATATAGGATAGACATATACTCCTTTCTACATACCACTACCTTCAAAACTTATTATGTTAGGCTCATAAGTACAAGTTGTATAGTTCCTCAAAAACTTATTATGTTAGGCTCACAAGTACAAGTTGTATAGTTCCTCTGTGCCAACAAGCTTGCATGATCAACCTCTAAGGCTTGATCATAATAACTGATAACTCAGCAAATATCATTTGCTCTAAGACCCATCATGTCGGCCCATTTAAACTGGCAAGGCCCAAAGTCCATCAGCTAAAGGTATCAGACACGAGCTCCTAGGCAGCACACATGCCCGATCGGCTGATGTGACCGCCAGTCCCATCAGCCGCCTGACACAAGGCAACGCCCATGCTTACCACCTGCTCCCTGTCATGTCGCCGGATACCTACTCTGACGGCCAGTAATCACTCCCCAGACACTCAAGTGCCCCTCAACGATCTCATATAAATAGTACAGCCAACGATGGCACCAGGTATTGAATTCACACCATTATCTCTCTAAAGCACATTATCTCTCTAAGCTACTAACTTAAGCTTCGGAGTGCTCACGCCTGGTTCGACCGGGCTCTTCTCAGTGCAGGGTTATCTCATCCGATCGGATCGACCTCTCTCCTACAGATAAAGACATTTTCGGATTTATCAATAACGTTTGGCAAGGTGGAGATCAAATGGAAGTCCTTGACCATGTTCATGCATGTAACCAAGGTTGAACATGGCTTGTGCATTAGATTGAGATTTGGCATGCATGTAAGCTTCTGCAGCACGTTCATAGTTTTTCTCAGTACCCTACGCAGAGCAGAATAAGAGACAGATTAAGTGAAAATATAAAAAAAAAAAAAAATACAGAGAGAGAATAGAATGGATAATACCAACGACTGCCAGACTGAACATAACATACCCGACCATAATAATATGCATCACCAATAAGCAAAGCAGCATCTTCGTTGCCCTGTTCAGAAGCTTGCCACCACAACGAATGTGCACGCTGATGCCTTTCTGCATCTGTACAAAATCCAGATTCGCCAATGCACATGCTACGTTCCCCATATTTATCAAGAATCCATGCAGCATTACTTTGTGCAATCTCATAACCCAGCTCAGCCATTCTTGAATATAATAGGAAAGCCTTGCCCACGTCACCTTTCAGGTATGATTCCAGAGCCCATCTTGACAAGGTACTCCATGGTCCCCTTTCTGCAACTAGTTTGTAAAGTGCAGTAGCCTGGAACGAAGGGAGACATTAAAAAATAATAATAATAATAATAATAATAATAATAATAATAATAATAATAATAATAATAAAAGAAAAGAAAAAGAAAGAAAGAATATTGGTTGAGGGCTCAAAACAGTAACACTAGCTGCAACACATTCTACAAGTGCAGTATGAAAAATGAGCATAATTTAGCTGCTCTCATTTTCCAATAGGTCACTTGGAAAGGCATGCATGTACATTCTTAATTTACCACTATTAGGTCCAAAATGAAGACTTAGAAATGCACAAGCACCAATGAAAAATAAAGGCTAAATAAAAAAAATAATTAAAAAAAAAGAACGAAGAAAAAACCAATTGAGCTACAGCTTGCAAAAAGACTAAGGTCAATTGATCTCATCATCCTACGTTTTAGAGATGAGACAATTAGTTTACAGATAAATGCCAGTTTCTCTACATTACCAGGAGCTCTTGAGATCCTATACAAGTACTGCCAAGAGGCTCGAGCTAAAAAATTTAATGCAGAACACCAGAAATTTTAGCATTTGGTTAACATCAATCAAATTGATATATATTCAAGGATGTGCTAACAAACAACTACCTAAACTTTTCAGAAGCTCAAAACCCATGTCATGTCTCCAAATTAACCATTCACAACAGATACCCATGTTTGATTTCAAGGCTTTCCCAATCATGACTACAACAAGATCTGTCTAAACCAACTTTAAATCATAACCTCCTTTGGCTTCAATTGCAGAGGCAAGATTATTGCCTAATCAACAATTTATATCATGTTCTTTTGATGATGCAAGGCAGTGTACAATCCACAGGAAGCACAGACAGCTCCCGAAAAGAGAGAATTCTCTTTTGTCCGCTCTTTATTAGTTCTCCTCTAGTTACCATTCCCTTGATCATGCATCTGCATATACCTACCACTTTGTGTATGTGAATGCAGAGAAATGAGATGCATGAATCTATGTATAACTAAAGTTTTAATTGGACCATGTTGCAACCTCTTTCCATTTCAGCAGATCATCTAATACCTATTCCTTTTTCCACTTTCCAAACAATCATAATACTGAGACACAAATCATTACTCCTGCAACCAAATACCAACACCACCAGGTTGACCCATCACTAACACAGTCCCAGAGCAAGGAGTGAGAAGATAATTGTACAATAAGAAACAATAATAAAAGAAAACAAAAAAAGTTAAACAAAACTAATAGAAGGGCATAAGTGTATAAACAGGAAGAAAAATTGAGAAAAAAAAACTGCATTTACCATGTTCAGATCCTTTTTAAGTCCCACACCAGTATGGAACATCTTTGCTAGCTGGTAAAATGCCTTTGGTTGACCTGCATTAGCAGCAACAATAAAGCACTTGCAAGCCAGCTTAACATCTCTCTTCACACCAATCCCTTTAAGATACAGTACTCCAAGATAGTAATGCCCACCAGCATCTTCATTTTCGGCAGCCTTCTCAAAGTATTCTTTTGCCTACCATGAAAGAAGATTGTTTTTCACAGGAACTTAACTTGGCCTTTACCCTCATTACCAGTACATTCATATAATTTTCACAACTTCCACCTACTTTTGACAAGCTCACAATGACTTCAAATAAAGTGGTCTTGAAAGCTCAACCAACCTGACCTAGATTGTGTAAAATGTTAAAAAAAAAAAACACACAGGATTTTTTTTTTTTAAATAATAGATAGACCATTTATGGAAAAAAAATATATCTTCAAGCATAAGAGTGAAATGAAAAAATTGCAGCATAAGCATCTTAATTTTGTCATAAAAAAATACAATTGCCAGATTTTGACAAAATGACTAAATGAATGTGCTGAGAACAAAATGAGCTTACTTTGGTATAGTTCTTCTCGTCCACTCCATAGCCTTTGACATATAAATAACCCATGCCATTATAAGCTGAGTAAAGTTGCTGCTTAGATGCCAATGTAAGCCACTCAAGTGCCTTAGTATAGTTCCTTTCAACGCCAGCCCCCCTTGCATATATATCACCAAGGAGTTCCATCGACCTGGGTTCCCCCTTCTTTACAGCCTTTAAAAACCATGATAATGCCTTCGCGTGATCACGCCTCAATCCCCTCAATCCAAAGTAATAAAATAGCCCGATTTTGTACATGGCTCCAGCATTCCCCTTCTGAGCCTGATATTCTAAAATCTGGAAGTCTTCATCCTCTTCCCCCCGAGACTTCCTCAATGCTTCCTTATTCTCCTCAGCACCACTGTGAATTCTAACTGGTTCAATCACAGGTGAATCTTTTGAGATCAAAAAACTATTCACAGCTACTTCGGCTAACTCAGCATATAATTTAACTGCTTTATCATACATCTGAAATCGTCAAAAATAAAAGGCTCGTCAAACTACAAGAAAATGAAGAACATGAATAAAAACTTTAACCACCATTTTTAGGCAGACCTTCTATGCATGCAGAAAAACTAATTGCTTTATAACGGAAAAAAAATTCAGATGCATGAATTTTTCAGCAATTTCTGAAGCTTAATTTTTTTTTTTCCAATTTACTTTGTAAGAACAAATTGAACAGTTCAAGAGCTACAAGTCTACGAAACAGAAAATAAGTCTCGCCATCTTAGAATTATAACTTATCGAACAACAACCAAACCTAAACGGTGCAACAATTGGACTTAAAACCAGAATGGGTTAGGTTTCCCAATTCTAAAGCTTTCCAAGTGAGCAGAATATTAGTTTTTTTTTTTATTTTTTTATTTTTTATTTTTTTTGTAGATTTAGATGTTTTTTACCAACACGTGTCGGTTGTTCCCGCATGATTGTCATGTGTCAGTTCAGCTTAGCGATTGGCTTTCACGCAATATACCTTTCCAAAATATCCTAATTTTGGTGTTTAAAAATATCACAATTTACAAGTTTAAGTATTCATCCGGTTATCAGAAGAGTTCAAATGTCAAAATGAATTTTATAAACAAATTTGAGTGCCTGCATATAGGTTTACCCTAAAATTAATTTTAATGTATCGAGAAATTTCGAATTCAAATTTTTATTTTTTCTTTATTAAAAAAAAAATCTAAAATTTGATTTTTAATTGAATATG
Organism: Excoecaria cochinchinensis; assembly: GCA_947683425.1. NCBI lineage: Eukaryota > Viridiplantae > Streptophyta > Magnoliopsida > Malpighiales > Euphorbiaceae > Excoecaria > Excoecaria cochinchinensis. The sequence goes on from CANTUQ010000050.1 coordinate 12,395,595, forward strand.
ACTATAGATGACAAATGGATTGAATTGTACAGACTTTGAATTGGATCATAAATAGATAGCTTAAAAATGGATATATCATAAATTGGTCATCATTTATGGGTAATAAATGAATCAATGCATAAATAGGTTGGGCAGATTTGAATCAATTAATCAGTTTACTATATGTTGGCCAAGATGAATTGCATAGTGGTCCAAATAGGCGGGTTAATTATTTCGATGGTCACTGAACTTTAAGGGTTGTAACGATTTGATCACTAAACTTCAATTTGTAACAATAAAATAATACATCTATTATTTTGTAACGACAAAATCAAAATGATCGGAAATCCGGTTTCGGGGGCAAACGGGAGCTGCTTGAAGACAGTGAAAATTGATTTTTTTTAACCATAAAGCCACGTCGGATCCATGTCAGATCCGACGTGGCAAAAAATCTAACGTTCATTCTGCTAATAGGTCACGTGCCGGTTGACATTTCCGATCATTTTGATTTTTTCGTTACAAAATAATAGATGTATTATTTTATTGTTACAAATTAAAGTTCAGTGACCAAATCGTTACAACCCTTAAAGTTCAGTGACCACCGAAGTAATTAACCCCCAAATAGGCATATAGTGACCCAAATGGGTCGCATGTAGACCTAACGGGTGAAATTGTGCGTTAACCTATTTAATTAATTTTTTCAATAAAAATTCACTATTGACACAATTACAACATACTATATAGGATGGGTCGAGTTCGAACCGAATCAAAATGGAATGGATTGGATACAAGCTAGCCTAAACGAAATTTGAAGATTTTTCTGCATAAATAAAATCTAGACCTACTTTAAGTTGGATCAAATTCGGGTCCAGATGGGTTGAGTTCAAGTCGGACCAGGATGGATCGAATTTAGGCCGAGCCTAGATGAAATTTTAAGATATGTTTGCACAATTTTGCATAAATAAAATTCAAACCTACTTTATATTGGGATAGATTTGGGTCGGGATGAATCGAATTCAGGCCAGACTGTGATGGGAATGGTTCGAGATTTGTCGGATTCGAATTGAGTCTAAACGAAATTTTAAGATTTTTCTACATAATTTTGCATAAATAAAATTCAAACCTATTTTGAGTTAGACCAAATTTGGGCTGAGTTTTGGTTGCATCGAGATGGGTTGAGTTTGGATAAGGACGAAATGGATCGAATTCAGGCCGAGCCTAAATGAAATTTGAATATTTTTTATGCATAAGCCTACATAAATAAAATTCCGACCAATTTCAAGCCTGATCGAGCTCGATTAAGTTTGGACCGGATCGGAATAGATCCAGTTCGGATTGAGCCTAACCAGAATTTGAAATCTTTTTGCATAAGACTACATAAATAAAATAAAACCCTAATCGGACTAGGCTATATTAGATTTGGTACGAGTCGAGTTTAGGCCGGATCGGGATGAGTCAGATTTGGTCAGGCCTAAACGAAATTTGAAGATTTTTCATGTACAATCATACATAAATAAAATCCAGACCTATTTCGTGCTAGACCAAATTCAGATTGGAATGAGCCGAGTTTAGGTCGGATCGTGGTGGATCGGGTTTTGGCCGAGATGGATCGAATTCGGATCAAGTCTAAATGAAATTTCTGCACAAGTTTACATAAATAAAATTTAGGCCTACTTTGAGCTGAGCTAGGTTCGAGCCATGATCGATTGAGTTCGGGTTAGAATGGCATGGGTTGGGTTTGGACAGGGCTTAATCAAAATTTGATGATTTTTTTTCTATGCAAGCCTGCACAAATAAAATTTAGGTATATTTCGGGCTAGACCGAGTTGGGATCAAGATGGGTCAATTTTGGGCCAAAACAAAATGGGTCAGGATGGGCTAGGCGGGTCAAATTGATTTGGGGTCTGGATGGGTTGGGATCAAACAAAACATGCTTAGTATGAAAAAGTTGTAATTAGTATAAATTTTGTATATCTATCGATTCGGTGCAGTTGATGTGCATTGGACCACATGAAACATGCTGATGTGAATCAAAATTTAATCTAATCATTTTGAATTGGCTCAAATGAGCATACTTTTGGATTGAGTTAGATTTGGATCAATTTTTTGACAAATTTGCACAGAATTTTTGGATTAAGCCAAATTTATCACCTTTAAATATAACGGTAATAAAAAAAAAAAAGAATATTCCATAAGCCAATATTCTTGCTCACAATTTCATGTAGTTTAAATATAAAAGGGACATTTTATAGGAAAAGTAGTATATTCTCTCGTGTAAATCCCTAAAGGGATGTATATAGAAATTTAATCTTAGAAAATAAAAACATTCAAACCATTTTCTTTTTTTATTTTAATATTTAATTATAAAAATATCGTTAGAAAAGAATTTAACTCGAAATTTCCTATGTTCTTAATCAAGTATCAGACCATATCAACACGATTTTCTTTTCTAGTTCTAGTTATTATTATTATTATTATTATTATTATTATTATTATTATTATGCTATATTTGTTGATTTTTTTTTTCTCTTTTCATATTTCCCCATTTACATTTAAAAAAATGACAATATATGCATAGTAACTAAGAAAATTATTTGATGTAAATGATGCAAATATGTAAAATAAAAATTTATCTTTTACAACCGTAAATTACTAAAAAAAAAATCGAAACCGAAAGCTTTCAAACTTCTAATTGAATGTTGACCACCTAGTATTAATGGCTATATTGTGTTGGAAAATTTATTGTAAGCAATGTTAATTTGAAAATATTGGCATCTCATACTCTAACCAGCCACATAAGACCAAAGTCCATAATTAATAATTCAAGTGGAAAGCTCAGATTTAGAAATAAGAATGCCATCACTATCAGCATACAACCATTCACCATCACGAATTAGAGTTCCACCAATGTGAACCGCAACATGCTTCTCACCAATGCCTTTCTTGTTAGATTTCATAGGATGTGAAGCCAATGCTCTTACTCCAATATCACACCCATTTACCTCATCAACATCTCTTATGCAACCATTCACTAGTATCCCACTCCACCCCATGTTCTGTGCCAATTGTGCCAAGTTCCCTCCTAACAGTGCACATCTCAAGCTCCCTCCCCCATCTATTACTAGAACTCTTCCTTCGCCTTTGGTTTCAAGAACCTCCCTCACCAATACATTGTCCTCGAACACCTTGAGTGTCGCAATTGGGCCTGAGAATGATCGGTTCTGCCCATATATCTTGAAAATTGGCTGTAAAGCTTGCAAGTCACCGCTTGCCAAAAGTGCTGCATTTGTATCACAAGCTTCTGCAGTTGCTAGAGCTGCCATATCTTATTTAATTACCCTGCACATAAGGTTCCTTAAATCCCAATGAAACATCAAAAATCATAAACGGGTGAAGCCAATGCTGCAATTTCAGCAGTTATATGGCATTAGAAGCTCAAAAGATTTCATCAAACAAAGCAAGAAAATACAATGAACAGAAAAAGGAAAAAAATACTGAAATTTTGCGCAATAATCTGAAATTTTCAGCTTTGACGAAAACAAAAAATAATCAGAAAGACGATAACAACAATTAAAAAAATACCCAATAAATTAGAAATTGGAAACAAAGAAAGAAAGAATTTACTTACCAAATCGCAAAAACAGAGAGGGCAGCTTTAATTCGGTGGTGGTGTTGTTGAGGAAGTGGTGGGCTTTGTACGAGTCGGTTTTTATGATAGTATCATTCTTGGTTGGTGTGCCGATTGGGCCCACTCGGGAGAAAATACTTCGGTACTGCCGCTTGTACAGTCCAAGCCCACTCAATGGGTCAATTTCACTTATGGTCACTCAACTTATCACTTATCGCGCAAAAGTAATCGACTTTTTTTTTTCTTACTTAAATGTCACTGAACTTTTAATATTATTGCACAAAAGTCATGTTGACCGAAATCCGGCGACGACCCTTGCCGGATTGATGACTTTTTTGCAAAAATGTTAAAAGTTCAATAACATTTAAGTTGGAAAAAAAAAAGTTAATTACTTTTGCGAGATAAATGATAAGTCTAGTGACCGTGAGTGAAATTAATTTAAATGTAATATTTGTTGAACTTATCAATCCGGCAAGAGTCGTCGCCGGATTCCGGTCAACATGACTTTTGTGCAATAATGTTAAAAGTTCGGTGACATTTAAGTAAGAAAAAAAAAGTCGGTTACTTTTGCGCGATAAGTGATAAGTTGAGTGACTATGGATGAAATTAACCCCCCACTCAATTAATCTCAGCTGTCATTTTTTCTTCAAATCATTGCCAAACCCATATATTTATTTTGCGACGGAGAATTGGTGGTCGGAGTTAACCTGCTGACGGCAGATGTTTCTCCGGCGATGATTTCGGCTGTTTCGAAGTAATTTTTCAGCTCTCAACAGAATAATAGAGTTGATTTCACTCACGGTTATTCAACTTATCACTTATCGCGCAAAAGTAATCGACTTTTTTTTTCTGATTTAAATGTCATTGAATTTTTAACATTTTTACAAAAAAATCACGTTAACCGGAATCCGACGAAAATCCTTACCGGATTGATGACATGGCATGCCATATCAGAAACTACATGTCGTTTAACAATATTTCCAACAAATGTTACATCTAAATCAATTTCACTCACGGTCACTAAACTTATCATTTATCGCGCAAAAGTAACTAACTTTTTTTTTCAACTTAAATGTTACTGAATTTTTAATATTTTTGCAAAAAAGTCATGTATTTACTATTCATCGCCACGTGTCATATGCCATATCATCAATCCGACAAGAGTTCCCCGGATTCCGATGTACATGACTTTTTTGCAAAAATATTAGAAGTTCAGTGACATTTAAGTCAGAAAAAAAAAGTCTGTTACTTTTGTGCGATAAGTGATAAGTTGAGTGATCATGAATGAAATTGACCCTAGAATAATATCGTACTAGCTCTTTGCTTCGCTTCGTAGTAATGGCAAAAGTGGACATCAAATTTTCTCAATCCAACCGAATCTATCGCTCGTCTGTAATTTTCTCTTCCCCTCGTTTTCTTTCTGCACAAGTACACAAATGTTTTGTACTATGATTCAATGGTTAATTCCTTCTTATAATTTTCAGGAACGTCTTGATGGCAAATCATCGTCAACTCTCCATCTTCACTCTCGCACTATGGAATTCGTCTCTGTCTCAATAGATCTGTTAATTTGTACTATTATGTTTAGATGCAATTAAAATATCAAGAAAGGTAAAATTGAAAAAAATACAATTAATGTTCTCCTTTTTTTTTTTTTTTTTGAAAAAATAGTTAAAATGAAACACTTTAAAATTTTGACAATGACCATTTAAGGATCAGGTTCACTCATAATTACTGAATTTTTATTCAAATTACGCAAAATTAATGATTTTTTTTTTCGTAAAAATCACTGAACTTAACACTTATAGACAAAAAATATCACTTTAATCGGTTTCTGGTGAGTGGCTCGTCGAAAAGTCCAGTTGACATGTCCAATCAGCGTGACCTGCGCACGTGACAATACAAGTGTTGCCAATTCAGCATGTCATATGACACTTTGTCGAAGCCATCCGTCACGTGACATGATGACGTGGCATTCAGTTCTATTTGCCTTGCTCGTGTGTCTGCATATGCCACATGGCATGCTGATTTTACAAGACATGTTGACAGGATATGCCAAGTGGATATTTCATCCGGCCATTTACCGAAAAACGGTCAAAATAATTTTTATATATATAAGTTTTAAGTTTAGTGATTTTTATGATAAATTTCTTTTTTCATGACTTTTGCGTAATTTGGATAATAATTCAGTGATCGTGAGTGAAACTAATCTACCATTTAAAGAAGAACAAATATTTATGTTCCTTGTATAATAAAAAACTAATTGGTGACTAGTTGAATTAAGGTAATGTAATTATACATGGTAATCGGATTGGGCAGGTTCGATTTTGGATCACTTAATTAAGATCAGTTTTTTTTCGATTTTGAATTTTTCGTGTCGTCATTTTTTGAGTTATATTTTTGGATGGGTTCAGATCAGTTTTTGTGTTACAATTATGACTAAAATTCGGGCCGAAATTGAAAACCAAACTATAAGTAATTCAATTAATAATAATAACAACAAACCAAATATGTGTATTTACACATATAATATTATATATATAATTTTTTTACCAAACGTTTATAATATTTTTTTATCAGCAATTAATAACCAACTATTAGTTACCAAGAATCGTTAAACTAAACGGACTCTAAGTATGAAACACGTGCTTGCTTCATAATTGTCTTTTTTCCATTCTTTTTGTCTCTCTCATAAATTTTCATATTAAAAAAAAGTATGATAAGAGATGTTTAAATGACATTAAATATAATTAATATTCTCTTAATTTTTTAAAAGTACAGTTAAAATGAAACAAAATAAAATTTTGATAATGAGGTTTTAAAGAAGAAGGGAAATTATACATTCCCTCTATAACAAACGTAATTGTTGACTAGTGGAATTAAGGTAAGTGAGAGAATTGTAAGAAAGAAAAATTTGTTTTGCAGTCATGAAGGGTTGGAACGGCTGGCTGTTACAATAAAATTGGCTAAAGGTACATTTTTTCCCCTATCGTTTGTCAAAATGGACAAATTTATCACTAACGTTTATTTTGAGATAAATTTGCTTTTAACGTTTGTAAAATGAGAGATTTTTTCTCCTATTATCAATTGCCGCTATTTTGACCGTTAATACGTTTGTTGACTGCTAGTGGAACACGTGTTATACATCTATTGGACACATGAATCAAATGTTTGTGTACCAAATGTGTATTTTTGCCCCTAACGTTTTTTCAAACGTGCAAATTTGTCCATAATATTTGTAAAATAGAAAATTTTTGCTCCTACCGTCAATTATTTATAACTTTGACCGTTAAAACGTTAGGTGATCGCTGATGGTGAAGGCAAAAATCTCGGGACAAAGATATAAATGGGGTGTTTGAAGAAAATAATTCCGGAATTGGTGTGGGTGTAAAAGTATTTCTGGGGTTGGGGTGTTGTCAGAAACCGCAGGGCCCACCTGCGGTTTCTGAGTCAGAAACCGCAGGTGGGCCCTGCGGTTTCTAACAACAATTTATTTAATTTTTTTTTTTTTTAAAAAAAAAAGAAGCTGCCGTGGAGGGCAGCATTTGCTGCCCTGCCCGGCAGCTTGTTAAAGCAAGCAAAAGCAATGCTTTTGCTTGCTTTATTCAAGCTGCAAACTGCAGCTTTTTAGCTGCAGTTTGCAGCTTTTTATTTTTTAAAAAAATATTATTTTATTTTTTAATAAATAATAATAAATTTAAAAATTTAAATATATACAATTATAAAAATTAAATTTAAATAATAATAAATTTTTTATTTTTTAAATTTAAATATTAAATTTAAAAATTAATACAATTATAAAAATTTTAATTTAAATATAAATTGATTTAATTTTTTTAAAAATATATTGACAAATCAAATTAATAAAAAATTATTATATATACAAATTATTTTAGCAATTAAATCGATTTAATAAATTTTAATTTGATATAAAATTTTATAAAATAATAATAAAAATTCGATTTAAACTCAAATAAAGTTCGTAAAATTTATCCAAAAGTATATAAAATACAACCGAACTCGTAATCTGATTTTTCAATTATTTTAACAAAATTATTAATTGATGAGCTCAATTAATAAATATATTTATTGTATAATTAATAAATATATTTACAAATTAATTTTAATAACACGTAAAATTAATAAAAAAATTAAATTATAGAGCCCTAATTTTTTTCGAAAAACAAACACTCGTATCTTATACTTACTTTTTAGGACAAAAAATAGCAAAAATTCGGTAAAAAACAGCATAAGGTAGAAATTTATGTTTCATACTTGATTATTATTTTTAAAAGGTTACAATTTTAGGACAATATTAAAAATAATAATCAAGTATGGAACATAAATTTCTACCTTATGCTGTTTTTTACCGAATTTTTGCTATTTTTTGTCCTAAAAAGTAAGTATAAGATACGAGTGTTTGTTTTTCGAAAAAAATTAGGGCTCTATAATTTAATTTTTTTATTAATTTTACGTGTTATTAAAATTAATTTGTAAATATATTTATTAATTATACAATAAATATATTTATTAATTGAGCTCATCAATTAATAATTTTGTTAAAATAATTGAAAAATCAGATTACGAGTTCGGTTGTATTTTATATACTTTTGGATAAATTTTACGAACTTTATTTGAGTTTAAATCGAATTTTTATTATTATTTTATAAAATTTTATATCAAATTAAAATTTATTAAATCGATTTAATTGCTAAAATAATTTGTATATATAATAATTTTTTATTAATTTGATTTGTCAATATATTTTTAAAAAAATTAAATCAATTTATATTTAAATTAAAATTTTTATAATTGTATTAATTTTTAAATTTAATATTTAAATTTAAAAAATAAAAAATTTATTATTATTTAAATTTAATTTTTATAATTGTATATATTTAAATTTTTAAATTTATTATTATTTATTAAAAAATAAAATAATATTTTTTAAAAAAATAAAAAGCTGCAAACTGCAGCTAAAAAGCTGCAGTTTGCAGCTTGAATAAAGCAAGCAAAAGCATTGCTTTTGCTTGCTTTAACAAGCTGCCGGGCAGGGCAGCAAATGCTGCCCTCCACGGCAGCTTCTTTTTTTTTTAAAAAAAAAAAAATAAATAAATAAATAAATTGTTGTTAGAAACCGCAGGTGGGCCCTGCGGTTTCTGACAACACCCCAACCCCAGAAATACTTTTACACCCACACCAATTCCGGAATTATTTCCTTCAAACACCCCATTTATATCTTTGTCCCAAAAATCTCTAATTTTACAAACGTTAGGGGCAAATTTGCTTCAAAATAAACGTTAGAGGCAAATTTGCCTATTTTGACAAACGATAGAGACAAAAATGCACTTTTGGCCTAATAAAATTTTGATACTGACGTTTTAAAGAAAAATAGAAATTATACATTCCCCCTATAACAAAAGTATTTGTTGACTAGTGGAATTAAGTTAAGTGAGAAAATTGTAAGAAAGAAAATTTTATTTTCCGGTCATGAAGGGGTGGAATGGCTATACAAATATCAAAATTTGTCCGGTCCCCTCAAATTATCACTTTTTGATTTATTCTACAAATTGTCATTTTGGTGAAATTAAAATACCATTTAACGCATATTTTTCAATTTTCATATAATTTTAATAAAATATTTAATAATGTAATTAATGTTTTTTTTCCTACCCACTTTATTATAATAGTTTAAATTAAGAGAGAACATTTTAATGTATTCAATATAAATTTTCATAAAAAATTAGCGAAATCAATGATTATCTTAATATTAGTGATTTGTGTAATGCTTAAAAAGTGATAATTTAGTGGAACAATATACTATTTATAAATGGCAGTTTATAATTAGATTAGAGAATAAAATAATTCATAAATATGGGGTGGATAAAAATTAATTTTCCATCCATCAGAATAAATAGGCCGTGTTGACTGGATTTGGAACTATGTATTGCATGGAAAGCAAAGTGAAATAATTGAAGGTGGATGCCTGGATGGATGGCTATAAAAAGGTCAAGATTGGTAGCTAGAAAATATAGCAAAATGACAGAAATGAAGAAATTGCTAGTAAATGTGATAATAGGAATACTGTTATGGAGATGTGATGGCTGTTTGAAGTATGAGCAAAATGCTCTTATGGAGCTTATGTATTCATTCCATATTCCTTTCCTTCTAAGGGGAGACTTGACTTGGTGAAAGGAAAGGAAGTGAAAACTTTGATATTTGGAAAATAATTTATATTTTGATATAAAATTACTCATATTTATATTAAGAAAAAATACATTTTTTGGTCCCTAAACTTTAACGTTTTTCTATATTAGATATTTATACTTTAAAAAGTTAATATTGGATTATTATACTTTTCAAATTAGATCCAATTTGGTTGGAATTTGTGGAATTAAAATGCACAATTTGTTAATATCACGTGAGGTCAACATAAAATGATTGTGGTATGCACCAAAACATAAAAAGAATTTGAAAAAATATACAATTATTCATACATGTGAAAGGTTACGAGAGTTTTTTTTTTCAATTTCTTATATTTTGGTGGATCCTACAGCCATCTTAAGTTGTTTTCATGCGAGATTAACAAATTATCTATTTCAATTTTGCCAATTTCATTTAAATTGGACCTAATATGAGTAATTTAAAAAGTATAGAGATCCAATGTCAACTTTTTAAAATTCAATGACATAACGTAAAAAAATATTAAAGTTCATTGATTTGGTGCTTACTAGTCCATCTTGTATGGCTGAATTCGGCTTAAACTGAATTACCGAACCAAAATAAAGTATAAATTCAGTTATATTTTCGTTTAGAAAAATTAATAATTTCACTTATATCCATTTTTTTTTTCCAAATTTTAATGTTGGGTATTTTTCATCTCAAATAACAATGCGAGGAGACATATTCTTGTAGTAAATGTATTATTTTTCACATGAGAACGCTCCAATATGGTGTAAAAGCCAATTCTTTCTTTTAAGTGAGATTTGTTTTACAATTTAATTGTTTTAGCATTGTACATATCATGCAAATAAAATATTTTTAGTCTTTACACAAATATATTGTTGTAAACATCTTGTTACAATATGGGTGATTATGTTGAATAAAATAGATTTATATTTAACTCAGTCCTAAAAATTAGCTCATAATTATTCAAGCCATTATATATTAATAGTGTAATTTAATTTCTTATATATATATAGAGAGAGATAGAGAGCGAGAAAGGGGCTCGAATCTGAAACCTTCAACTATTATGTATTAATTGGTTATTTGAATGGATTCAACTATTATTTATGTAGTGTTAAATGAATTTAGAATAAATATGGCTAGTGTAAAAATACTTTGGGATTCAGTTTCTTACTGTATTTTTCTTGGTGGTTTAGTTGAATGTATGGCTGCCTTTTTCAAAATAAAGTTATTAGTATTAATTATGGTTATATTTATATAATTTACTCCATTATCATTATTTGAAATTCATAACTTAGATGATGAATTTTCTCCAAAGCGACATTTTACTATTAGTTTAGTTTACGAATTTTCTCATAGACCGCATCTAAATTAGAATTTTCCATTTTCCATTCTCTTTTAAATAGGAGACTTGACTTGCTTTTTTTTTTTTTTTCTTCCATATGACAGCAAAAAGACGTAAGAAACTAAATTGGAAAACTTCAAAAATCAAACTATAATTATTCCCTGTCAAAAGGTTTACAAATAAAGCTATTTATAGGGTTAAAACAAGCCCTAAATAAAATAAATCGAAAATTACAAAAATATCATTGAATAAAAAACTTTAACTGGTCCGAAACAGCTGAAAACGATTTAATTTAGGTCCGCTATTAGAGGTTACGGACAGTGGCGTAGCCACATTATATTGAGTGGGGTCAATTGATCCCACTCAATTATAAAAAAATTTAAAATTATATTTATAGTTTTAATTTTTTTTAAAAAATGACCCCACTTAATTATAAAAAAAATTAAAAATCACTCTTTAAATTTATTTTTTTTTTAAATTGACCCGTTAAAATATTTAAATGAATTCTTTATTTTTTAGTGATAAAATCCAAATTTGTCCTTAAATTGTTAAAAATAGTACATATTTACATCTAAAAATTTATTTCTTTTTTTAAAAAATATTCTCAAGATATTAAAATGGTATAAATTTACTCTTATTTAATACTTTTAAATGACAAATATGGACCAATTCAATAATTTAAGATAAATGTGAACCATAATTTCATATTAGCTATCAATAAAAATATTCATATTCACCTTCATAAACGTAAATATGTATAATTTTTAATATTTTAACACAATTAAAAAATTAATTTAAATAATAAATTTGTACTGATTTTAATATTTTGAAAAAAAAAATCGCACTTATTCATATTTTTATGTAAATAAATTTCTCATAAATTGTAATTTTTGACCCCACTGAACTGAATTTCTAGTTACGCCACTGGTTACGGATTTCATCTCGTAATGACGGTAGATCGCACAAATCACTTCGTTTTAACATATAATAACTCTCGTAACTCAAGTCAAGTCAAAAGTTATGATCTCTCAAAATTTTTAATTTTTTTGCCGGTCGAACCGGTCCAAAAATTATTCCGCAATCTGTTCCGCATCACGTGGAACCAAATTTTACTAGGTTGACTCCATTGAGCTGTAAATTGTTTCCTGCCCTGTTCGGCGCAACCATTCACGCCTTTTCCCACGGAAATTAATTCCAACACACTCATATCAAAACTTCTATTTCTACATCAATCCCTCAATTTAATTATTCAATAAATTTAAATCGCTTTTCTAATGCAGTCAAGTCAAGGCCCACTCGGGATTATTAACAATTAATAGTTTTAGACTTTAGTTATAGTTATAATATATAATTTGCTTCATTATAATTATTTAATATTTAATGTTTAATATATATATATATATATATATATATATATATCATTTAAAAGTGTATTTAACGTTTGAATTTGTTATAAATTGGATCTTCTTGCGTTATATAGTAATTCTTTAGTTGTTAGTATTGAGTATTATTTGATAGGGTTATTAATATTATGGGTCTTATTATAATTTTGTTGTTAAAAAATATATATTAGAGTAAAAAAAAAAAGAATTAAAAGCTCAAAAGAAAGAATCCATTGGTCTAAAACTGAAAAAAATAAAATTAAATCGACTAAAATAATTTTAGTAATTTCTTAGTCAATTAATTAGGGTGTGTTCGGGATGGATTTCGTTTCTGATTTTTCTTTTTTTCTTAAAATAAAATAAAAAACGTCCTTATAAATTTTGGTTTTTTGTTTTTATTAAAAAAATATAGAATGTGTTTTAAGATTAACAAAAAAATAAAAATCCTTAAACTACAAAAGGTGGTTTTTAGGATTTTGTCTACAATTTATTATTTTATTATTATTAAATCTCATTCAACGATACTGCAAAGATTATCGGAGACTATCCACTAGGAATGTGCATCGGTAAAGTTCGGGGCATTAATCAATTAGCACCGTTGTAGGTTTGGGGCTGTGGCTTAGAGTAAGGATTAGGCTTTCGTTAAGGCTATATTGGGTACATTGCCAGGGCTCTTACGAGCTCACAGGATCGAGGCGGTTGCGATTAGGATAGCTTTGGAGTGGATTGACGTTCATTTTCCAGATGCCCAGTGAGTTGTTTCTGCTGTTAATGCAGATTATATGGATGAATATGAATTTGGAGGCATTATTCTTGATACTAAAAAAATACCTTATCACAAAGGAAAGATGTTTCTTTGCAATGGATTAATTCGTAGAGGAGCTAATGTAGAAGCTCTTGTTCTTGCAAAATCTTTTAGTTTATATGCTTCAATTCTTTTAAACTTTGGGTTTGAGTTCCTTACTGTATTTTTTTTTGGTGGCTTAGTTGAATGTGTGGCTGTCTGTTTCAAAAAATAATTATTGTTATTAATTTACACCATTTTCATTATTTGAAATTCATAACTTAGATGGTGTTCTCCAAAGTGACATTTTACTACTTGTTTAGTTTACGAATTTTCTCATCTAAATTAGAGTTTTTCATTTTCCATTTTCTTTTAAATAGGAGAATTGACTTTTTTTTTTCCATCTTCGATAGGGGACTTAACGCAAGTCCTTCAAAAAATTATTTCACATTCAACCTTTAAAGCATGAAAAAAGTGATTGTTTCGTAATTGTGTATTACTCCCTCTCGGTGTATCTTTTTCATTATATTTCTAATAATTAATAAAAAAAAATATAATCTGATAAGAGATGTTTAGATGCAATTAAAATATCAAGAAGAAGGGGAGAATTGAAAAAAAAAAATAATTACAATTAATATTTTATTAATTTTTTAAAAAGACAGTTAAAACGAAACACTTAAAAAATTTGAGAATGACCCTTTAAAGAAGAATTGGTGACTTGACTTGTTGAAAGAAAATGATGTGAAAATTTTGATATTCACTAATGGTTAATTGTCCATTTTTGCTTTTATCGAATGTTAAAATGGACAAATTTGATTATCAATATTTATTTTGAGTCAAATTTGTCCCTAACGTTTGTAAAATGAAATATTTATTCCCGTACAGTCAATTATCATTAACTTTAACCGTTAATACATTAGTTAACCGCTAATAGAATATGTATCATGCATTTATTGGACACGTAAATCAAATATTTTGGTGTTAAATATGCATTTTTGTCCTCTTATTAAATACGTAAATTTGTTCTTAACGTTCGTAAAATGTAATATTTTTATCTTTGCCGTCAATTACAGGTAACTTTGACCGTTAATGTGTTAATTGACCATTGATGGTGGGAGAAAAATCTTTCATTTTACAAATATTATGGATAAATTTGCCCTAAAATAAATTAGAGGATAAATTTGTTCATTTTGACAAACGATAAAGGGCAAAAATGTACTTTTGACCTTTAATAATAATTTATTTTTGCTGTAATAATTACTCATGCTAATATTAGCAAGTCCTTGAAAAAAAAATTATTTCACATTCAACGTTTAAAGCATGAAAAAAGCGATTGCTTCATAATTGTGTATTACTCCCTCGGTTTATATTTTTCATAATTTTCTTAATAATTAATAAAAAAACATAACATGATAAGAGATGTTTACATGCCATTAAAATATAAAATTGAAAAAAATATAATTAATATTCTCTTAATTTTTTAAAAATGCCAGTTCAAACACTTTAAAATTTTGACAATGACCATTTAAAGAAGAACAAATATTTAGCTCCCTCCATAATAAAAAATAATTGGCGACTAGTTGAATTAAAGTAATTTAATTATACATGGTAATGGGATCAATCGGGTTCGGCTTTGAATCACTTAAGATCAGTTGTTTTTTATTTTAAATTTTTCGTGTTTTCATTTTTTGATTTACTTATTTTTTTCAAATGAATTTAAATTGGGATTTCAGATCACAGTTAGTAATAAATTTAGAACTGAAATTAAAAATTGAATTATACGCAGTTCAATTAATTATTGATAAATCCGAAAATGTCTTTATCTATAGAAGAGAGGTCGATCCGATCGGACGAGATAAACCTGCAACAAGAAGAGCCCGGTCGGACCAGGCGTGAGCACTCCGAAACTTAAGTTAGTAGCTTAGAGAGAAAATGTGCTTTAGAGAGATAATGGTGTGAATTCAATACCTGGTGCCATCGTTGGCTGGACTATTTATATGAGATAGTCGAGGGGCACTTGAGTGCCTGGAGAGTAATTACTGGCTGTCAGAGTAGGTATCCGGCGACATGACAGGGAGCAGGTGGTAGGCATGGGCGCTGCCTTGAGTCAGGCGGCTGATGGGACTGGCGGTCACATCAGCCGATCGGGCATGTGCGCTGCCTAGGGGCTCGTGTCTGATACCTTTAGCTGATGGGCTTTGGGCCTTGCCAGTTTGAGTGGGCCGACAGGATGGGCCTTAGAGCAAATGATATTTGCTGAATTATCACTTGTCCCCCCTCAACAGGTCCGATCGGGCATAGATTTGCCTTTGTTGGTCCGTTCGGATGGAATTAGTTCTGGAGATTCCCGATCCGAAGACGCGTACTGGCGCGCTTTTTAAATTTAGGAGGCGCTGTTTCTGAAGCGACGCGCCTGCTGAGACAGCTGTTTTCCTTTAATGTCGTGAGCGCACCGAGGGTGACGCTTCGTTCTTCGCAGAGACATAATGTCCTTTGACACGTGGCGTTTTCTGAATGGCGCGTTGCTTGGCGTGTTTGAGAGGCTTCAGTCTATAAATAGGGGACTTTGTGAAGCATTTTTTGTTTATTTTCGAAATCTCTAGCGAAGCTCTGCCAAAATCTTCCTTTGATTCCCAGATCTCTGCAACTACTCTTTATTTCTTCTTCAAATCTCTCGAGTCTTTTTCATCAAGTAAGTAACTTTTTTCCCCTTTTGTGCTTTCTTTGTGATTTCGTCTTTCGCTTTCTTCCCACACCCATTTCATTTAGAAAAGAGAGTTGCGCCTTTCCTTCATTCTTTTTGTTAAAGATGGCCTCCAGTAGTGCTGAAGCATTAGACACAAGCTTTTTGGAGTGGTATGAGAACAAACCAGCCGCCGAGCCGCATTCTCGCCTGACCGCTGCGGAGGTGGCCGAAATTCCCTCCAAATATGGCCTTCCTGACGATATATCAGTGTTAGCCTGCCCTGATTCAATGGCGGTGACTGAAGGGCCCTTCGGCCAAGATGGCGGAGAATGGTTCGTTTGCCACCTCTGGAGCCTAGATGCAGGCCTGAGGTTCCCGTTGGGCGCCTTTGAGATGGCGGTACTGAGGGGGTATGGTCTCGCCCCTAACCAATTACATCCGAACGGCTGGAGATCGGTGGCGTGCTTCAAAATCCTTTGCCAAATAGAAGTGGTAGCACCGACCCTGGAGCTTTTCACTCACTTCTTCTATATTTCGGGTCGAAGCGACGGAACAAAGTATTTCTTTACAAGCCGCCCAAAGAGGAAGTTGATGTTCGTCCCCACCTCCATGAAAGGGTACAGAGAACGGTATTTCTTGGTGGGGAGGAAAGGTGGATTTGGGGTACGCCTCACCCGATCGGCCAGGGTCGAGATTCTGAAGGACCTTGCCGCCGGTCAGGAATTCTACGAGAATGACATAGAAAAGTTAATGGCCGCCGTCAGCAGGAATGAAGGGCCTTATGAATCCAAATTCTTTTTGCGTACACTGTTTGGCTCTCCCGGCTTCCAAGACGCTGAGAACGTCCAACGTGAGCGTTAGGATCGGAGAAAACCCAATCATCGTGCATCAAATCATTCATTGCACTTTATTGATGTTTCATGAAGAGAATTTGCGTATGAAAAAACTTATCTAGTTTATTTTCTGTTGTGCAGCTGAGATGGCTGGTGGGAATGAAGCCTCCAAACAACTTGGCGATCGGATCCGCCAAAAGCGCGAGGCAGAGAAAAAGGCCCAGGAGCATTCGAGCTTCTAAGGGGGCGACCGGTACCTCTACAACGACTCCGGCCATCGCTGCCGTTCCGATCTCGTCGGCACCCCCTATTGCCACTACCGCGCCTACCTCCACCGCTGCTGGGTCAAAGGATGCGCCTCAAACTGAAACCTCTCCTCCGTTGGTGCGCCGCCGACGCCACACTCTTCGGGATGAGTCAGACGAAGACGATAGGCCGATCGGAATCACTTTCCGAGAGGTAGAAGAGGCGGCCAAGAAGAGGGCTGAGGAGGCTGCCCAGAAGAAGGCCGAGGAGGCGGCCAAGAGGAGGGCTGCTGAGCTGATCGCCGAATCGAACGCTCGGGTTGCGGCAAGAGGCAAAGCCGTTCAGCATGGCGAGTCCCCGCGACGCTCTTCCGATCGGCGGCAGGTTCCTATGAAGGACATTCTGAGAGAGAACTTTGGCGATGACTAGTCGGTGGGCCCGGTGGCTAGTTTCATTTGTCGGGGTCTTCTCCGGGATGACGATCATCGGGATGCTAGCGACGCCAATCAGCTCAGCAGGGAAACCCATGCCATCGGCCAACAGCTGATAGACGTAAGTATTTTACTGGCTGTTTCTGGTGCTCGTTTACACCTTTGTGTCTGAGCCTTTTAGTCTTGATTCTGTGTAGGCTGCCAGGAGGACACAGCTGCTGCACATGATGGCCCATCTGTGGAAAGGGAGGGCCGAGTCAGGCGCCGTGGCCAAGGCGGAGGCAAACACGCGTTGCGAGGTTGCCAAAAAGGAAGCTTCCGACCTTCGAGCTGAGGTTGCCAAGCTAGAGTAGCGGTATGCTGCCTCTCAATCGGAGACAGTGGCCCTAAGAAAGGAGGCCTACCAGAGTGCTCAGGATCTGAAGGCTCGGCAGAGCGAGGCCGATAGGCTGAAAGGCGAAGTTGCCCGCCTATCTGCGGAGGGTGCACAGCTAAGGCAGTTCGAGGCAGATGCAACCCGACTGGATGCCGAGTGCAGAGAGTTGGCTGCTGAGAATGCCAGGTTGAAGGCAGAGGGCGAGCAGCTTCGGACAGAAGTGGGGGCCTTGAAGAGGTCGGAAGGGGAGAGGGAGGCTTCCTTCAAGAAGATTCTTGAACTTGAGCTTGCCACTCAAAAGGAGCGCCTGATTGACGAGTTGGCAGACGCTCAGGTGGAGCTGTTGTCCCGGCTAGTCCATGAAGCTGGGCGGCGCTTCCCCGGGGTGGATCTGTCATGGATGGACGACCCGGCATCACTGCCTACTCCTCCAAACGATGATGACGACGAAGGCGCTCCCGAGGGGGAAATCACCGAGAGAACTTCTGGAGAAGACCCTTTACTTCCGGAGACTATTCAAGAGGTTCCCTCTGAAGTGGAGCCTGCGGCGCCTTCAGTCCCCGAAGCCGAAATGGAGGTTCCTCCTGCGCCTGAAGCCGAAATGGAGGTTCCTCCTGCGCCTGAAGCCGAGCCAGTGGCACCTTCTTCCATTGGGCCTGTCTCTGAAGGGGGGGGGGGGCAGTATATGTACCGTCAGCTGCCGACCCTTCTCAAGCCACCATCAATCCAATCGTTGAAGAAGTCACTGATCCTCCTGGCGAAGTGGAGATTGTAGACATAGATAGTTAGCTTAGGAGTTTAGATCAGCTTTACTTTCTCCTTTGTTTTCTATCTTTGTAACAGTTATTCGCAAATTGTATAGTGGAGGCATTTGTATTAATAAAACTGCATATTTCTGCAAATCAACGTATACATAAGTTTGTACTAAAATTTGCAATATGATCAAGCTAATTAAAACTCGTAACTAAAATTTGCATTAAATTTCACAAGTACTTCCTGAATTCGAATAACGTCAAAGCTTAGTGACCGATCGGGTCAATCTGGCTTTTCAGATCGCATAAAATTTGCACCATTTTGCTAAGTGATGCTCATGAAGCTGCATAAGGATTGCATAGCTGAGCTAGGTGATACTCGTAGAATCGCATAGTTATTGCGAAATCGAGTTGAGTGATACTCGTAGATCTGCATGAGAATTGCATAGCCGAGAATACTCGTAAGATTGCATAAAAATTGCATAACCGAGCGAGAGAGATTAGATCCTCTATAATACAGATAATATTTGGGGAGGTAAGATCCTCCTTTGCAAAGGATTTGCTTATTAAGCTTGGGATGGGCATCAAGCCTAGCGTAGAACACTATATTATGTATTAGTTGAATAGTCATGAAAGAGAGAACCTTTTTATTAATGAGGCAATTGCCAAGTTCTAATACATTACGCGACATGGTACATGTTGAGTACCTCAACATTCCAGCTTCTAGGGATATCTTACCCCTCCACAGTTCGGAGCCTGTAAGTGCTTGGGCTTAGGACTTTAGAAACCTCGTAGGGCCCTTCCCAATTCGGCATTAGCTTTCCCACTCCGGCATTTCTCGAGCCTAGTTCTGCCTTTCTGAGCACCAGATCACCTACGTTGAAAGTTCTGGACCTTACTTTAAAATTATGGTATCTGGCCACTCTTTGTTTATAGGCAGCAATCTTGGTGTAGGCGTCCTCCCTCTTTCCTTCTATGAGATCCAGGTCCTGGCATCTCTCCTGAGTGTTCATCCGTTTGGAGTAGAGAGCCGATCGGTAAGAAGGGAGGCCGACCTCCACAGGAATCATTGCTTCGGAGCCGTAAACAAGAGAAAATGGCGTTTGATGAGTGCCTGTTCTGGGGGACGTTCTGTATGTCCACAGGACACTCTGCAGTTCTTCAGTCCAGTTGCCTTTGGCTTGACCCAGTCGCTTCTTCAATCCCTCCAAGATGGTCCGATTGGAGACCTCAGTCATTCCGTTGCTTTGGGGATGAGCGACAGATGTGAACTTTAATTTGATGTTCAAGCCTTGGCAAAAGTTTCTGAAGGTGGAGCTGTCGAACTGCTTGCCATTATTTGCAATAAAAACGTTAGGTAAGCCATACCTGCAGATGATGTTCTTCCATGTAAAGCTCTTGACCCTCTCGGCTGTGATGGTGGCTACCGGCTCAGCTTCAATCCATTTGGAGAAGTGGTCTACGGCTACTATGAGGAATTTCATCTGCTTTTTGCCCTGGGGAAAAGGTCCTAAGATGTCCATACCCCATTGGTCGAACGGCCACGCGACTCCGATCGGCTGTTGGTCTGCTCCATGCTGCCTTATAATCCTGCCGTGTATTTGGCATTGCGGGCATATCCTTACTTTCTCCTGGGCATCCTTGAGCATGCTAGGCCAGTAATATCCCGTCTGAAGGGCTTTTCTTGCCATGGCTCTGCTTGCCTCGTGCACCCCGCATATGCCTTCGTGGAGCTCTCTGAGGATGTAGTCTCCCTCTTCCTCCGCCACGCATTTGAGCCAAGGGTGGCTGAAAGCTTTTTTGTACAAATCACCGTTAATGATGGAGTAATTGAGAGATTTTCGAGATACCTTTCGAGCTTCGTCTTTGTCCTCGGGCAGACGTCCTGTCTGGAGGAACTGCTTGATTGGGCTCATCCAGGTTTTATTCTCTTGGTCGATCTCCATCATCTCCGGCTCGTCTAGGGAGGAGGAAGTCTGGTCTACAACGGCAATGCTTTCCTCTATAACACTTTGTGCGGAAGCAGCCATCTTCGCTAGCCGATCGGCCTCTACAGTTTGGTCTCTTGGGACTTTCTGTAGCACCCATTCCGACCCAGCCTCTTCCAGTTTTGCGCAAGCAGCTTTAACTTTGGCTAAATATTGGATCATTGTGGCCTCACGTGCTTCGAAAGTCCCCAAGACTTGACTGGTTACCAGCTGGGAGTCGCTCCTGATGGCCACCGACTCTGGTCGGATGGCGCGAAGTAGCCTCAGCCCTTGAAGGAGCGCCTCGTACTCTGCCACATTATTAGAAGCTTTAAAATTAAGCTTTATGGCGTACCTTATTGTGATGCCCAAAGGGCCTTTTATTACTATGCCGACGCCTCCTCGGGTGTCGTTTGCTGCGCCGTCCACCGTCATTTTCCAGCTTTGTGGCTTGGGCTGACTTAGTGGCTCCTCACCCGCAAATTCGGCTATGAAATCTGCTAAAGCTTGGGCCTTTATTGCTTTTCTGGGCTAATATCTGACATCCCAGGACTATAGCTTAATCGCCCATCCCACCATTTTGCCTTCTAGATCGGGCGTCTAGAGTATCTTCCTAAGAGGATGGCCCGATCGGACGAAAATTGTGTGCGCCTCGAAGTATGGTCTGAGCTTCCTTGCACACATCATGAGAGCAATAATAAGCTGCTCAACCGGCCCCTTTCTTAAATCTGCACCTCTGAGTACTTCACTTACGTAGTACACGGGTAGCTGTTGAGTATCTTCCTCTCGGACCAGAGCACCTGCAACAGCTTCCTTAGAGGTGGCTAAATATAAGTACAGATTTTCACCTGGTACTGGTCGGCTAAGCAACGGTGGGTTGGTGAGGAATGCCTTTAACTCTTGAAAGGCTTGCTGGTAGTCTTCCCCCCAGATGAAAGTTTCACTTTTCCTGAGCTTCTTGAAGAAAGGCGTGCAACGCTTGGCAGAGGAGGAAATGAATCGTCCTAAGGCTGTTATCCTTCCGTTCAACTTCTGGACGTCTTTTATGTTCCTGGGGGATTGCATCTCGAGGATGGCCTTTATTTTTTCTGGATTTGCCTCAATCCCTCGTTGAGAGACTAGGAATCCCAAAAATTTTCCTGAGGGTACCCCGAAGACGCACTTCTCGGGGTTGAGCTTCATCTGGAATTTATTCAAGGTGTCAAAAACTTTTGCCAGATCAGCTGGATGTTCCTTGGCGCTTCTGCTCTTGATGATCATGTCGTCAACATATACTTCAACATTCTGTCCGATCTGGTCTTTGAAAATCTTGTTCATCAGACGCTGATATGTGGCCCCAGCATTTTTCAGTCCGAACGGCATCATCCTGTAGCAGAACGTCCCGTCGTCTGTGATAAAGCTGGTTTTCTCCTGATCCAGGAGCCACATCAGAATTTGGTGGTAGCCGGCATATGCGTCTAGAAGAGAATAAATAGCGTGGCATGCTGTGGCGTCTACCAGCTGGTCAATGCTGGGCAAGGGATAGCTATCTTTGGGACATGCCTTGTTAAGGTCGGTGAAGTCGACACACATCCGCAGCTTGCCAGACTTCTTCTTGACCAGCACCACGTTAGCCAGCCACTCTGGATAGTCTACCTCTCGGATAGTTCCGGTCTTCAGCAGCCTATCCACCTCTTCTGAGATGAACTTCCTCCGATTGGGCGCGTGCCTTCTTAACTTTTGGCGGATCGGGGGAAAGTTTGGGTCCACATTTAACTTGTGGGTGATTATTTTGGGATCTACCCCTGGGATATCTTCTGGCTTCCAGGCGAAGGTCGCTTGATTGATGGTCAAGACATGTATGATGGCTTCTTCAGTTTCTTTATCCATGCTTGTCCCCACCTGAACATTTTTGCCTTTATCTAGCGCCCTGGCCTTCGTGGCCTCTGCGGGGTCCATCCTGGGCCTTTCCGCCTGCTCTCGTTGCTCAAGGGCGGGCTCTACGACCATTGCTTCTCGCTGCTGCTTTATCATGGTAATATAAGCCTCCCTGGATGCTTTCTGATCACCTCTTAGGATGGCGACGCCTCCTGTGGTTGGAATCTTCATCACCATGTAGCGGATGGAGGTCACGGCTCCTGTCTGGAAAAGCAATGGCCTACCGAAAATAGCATTGTAGGCGAATGTCATGTCAATAACCATGAAGATTACCTTACAAGCGTGAGCTATCGCCTCTTGGCCGAGCTCGACAAAGAGCTCTACGGATCCCACTACAGGGATGGTGGCGTTGCCCAGGCCGATCAAAGGGGTGGCGTTCGGCTTAAGCTCTCCGATCGGGAGTCCCATGGCTCGGTAGGCCTGGAGAGTTAGGACGTTGACAGTACTGCCATTGTCCACCAGAATTCTCTTTACATTGAAGTTATTTATCCGAGCTCTTACAACGAGAGCGTCCTCATGAGGGAACAGGACATCTCGTGCGTCCTCGCTGGAAATGGTGACTGAGGCAGGCTGCTCTGCCTGGCGGGAGAGGTAGACACCTTTGCCTTTCCCTTTCTTGGGGAGATTTTCTCCATAGGATGACCCTCCAGTGATTACGTTTATCACCCCGGCGTAGGGCCTGCTTGGATCGGCGTTTCTGGGGTTCCTGCGCTCATCATCATCTGAGTCAGGGTCGTCCCTCCGAGGCTTCGGCTGTCTACAGGGTTCGTCCCCTGTGGCCGGGTTTACGAATCTCCTGAGGGCCCCGCGGCGTATCAGCCTTTCGATCTCCTTTTTGAGAGAGGTGCACTCGTCGGTTAAGTGACCGACATCTCTGTGGAATTCACAAAATTTGCTTGGGTCCCTCACACCCCGGCTTTTTGCAGAGAGGTCCCTGGGCCAGTTGACTTTGCGGTGCTTCTCTTTAATCCACATCAACACCGCGGTTGGGGTAGCATTGAGAGGGGTGTACGTCCTCTCTGCCTGGTCGTCTGGACGCGGGTTCCGGTCTCTTCCCGATCCTCTAGCCTGGCCTGAATTTCTGGAACTTTGAGCTCCATCTTGGCCTTTAGCTGTCCGATCGGAAGCGGGGGCTCTTTGAGTAGAGCGATTGTCCGGATATTGAAGGCGGTCCAGAACGCTGGTCCTTCCTCTTCTGTTGGACCTAAGGGCATCATCTAACTGGATGTGTTGCCTGGCCCTCTCCATAAGTTTGGCAAAGCTGGATGGGGGTCTTGTTGTAAGTGACTCGAAGAGCGGCCGATCAGTGATGCCCCCCGATAAGGCGTTGGTCGCCATCTCAACACTGACATTTCTTACTTCAGACATGGTAGCCTGAAACTTGTCGATGTAGTCTCGCAGACTTTCATCTGTCCTTTGGTAAAGGTTGCACAGGTCGTTCACAGTCTTAGGCGCACGTGTTTGCACAATGAACCTCGTAGTGAACAGCTCCTTAAACTGTCTGAATGACATAACGGATCCCATGGGCAGCTCATGGAACCACGTCAATGCATCCCCTCCCAGAGTGGTGGGAAAAACCCTACAGGCTATTCTTTCGTCATAAGTATAGACCTGTACCTTGGTCAAGTACTCTGCCAAGTGTGTGGTAGGATCTGTTTTGCCTGTATACCTTTCCATAACCACATCTCGCCACCTGGGGGGGAGCTCAGCATCGGTGATTTCTCTACAGAAGGGGGAGGCAGTATTTTCTTCGAAGGCGCCTCTTTTGGGCGCGAGGACACCAAACTGCTTGAGCTTCTGCATAAGCCACTGGTCCTGCTTATTCAACGGGTTCTGTTTGCTCAGGGTCGTGGCGGTGGACTCGCCCTTGTGCTTTCTAGCTTGGCTGCGGCTTGGGGTGCACATGTAGGACACATCATCCCTCGCGGACAGAGTGGCGGACCTGTTGCTGTAGGGAGAGGCCCTACTTGCAGACATTATCTGCTTCCCCTTGTCGCTCTTGCCTGGGGTCCTGATCGCACTTTTCCTGGTTCCCTGAGCTCGGGACTCATTAATAATGATTCCCTTGTTCCTGTTTCTCCTGAAGTCTTCGCCCGTGAGGTAAT
This sequence comes from Excoecaria cochinchinensis, assembly GCA_947683425.1. Taxonomy (NCBI): domain Eukaryota; kingdom Viridiplantae; phylum Streptophyta; class Magnoliopsida; order Malpighiales; family Euphorbiaceae; genus Excoecaria; species Excoecaria cochinchinensis. Next base: position 12,420,212 of record CANTUQ010000050.1, read on the forward strand.
CCTCTTGGGCTCTTTCAGAAGCAATGGGCATCTTACCCTTCTTAAGGGTTTGGACAATGCTTTTTGTAAAATCACTGAGAATGGCGCACATGTCCCTCACAGTGATGGGGGTGTTCTCTGGTTGCCTAGTAGTGGCATTATCGAATTCGGGAAGGAGGTTGGTCCTAATGGGGGACTTGGTGGGGGCTGCCCTCCTTCTCGAGGTGCCTGATATGGCACGAGCGTCGTCATCATGGTCATGGTCCATGGGGGTTGTATTCTCGTTGGATCTTGAGTTCGACATCTCTCAACGAAAGCACCAAATGATAAATCCGAAAATGTCTTTTTCTATAGAAGAGAGGTCGATCCGATCGGACGAGATAAACCTGCAACAAGAAGAGCCCGGTCGGACCAGGCGTGAGCACTCCGAAGCTTAAGTTAGTAGCTTAGAGAGAAAATGTGCTTTAGAGAGATAATGGTGTGAATTCAATACCTGGTGCCATCGTTGGCTGGACTATTTATATGAGATAGTTGAGGGGCACTTGAGTGCCTGGGGAGTGATTACTGGCTGTCAGAGTAGGTATCCGGCGACATGACAGGGAGCAGGTGGTAGGCATGGGCGCTGCCTTGAGTCAGGCGGCTGATGGGACTGGCGGTCACATCAGCCGATCGGGCATGTGCGCTGCCTAGGGGCTCGTGTCTGATACCTTTAGCTGATGGGTTTTGGGCCTTGCCAGTTTGAGTGGGCCGACAGGATGAGTCTTAGAGCAAATGATATTTGCTGAGTTATCAATTATAAAAAAATCAAATGTGTGTGTTCACATATAATATTATGTATATAAATTTTTATCAAACACTTATAATATATTTTGTATCAGCAATTGATATCAGCAACTAATAACCAGTTATCAGTTAGCACAAATTAGTAAATTAAATAGACTTTAAGCAGTGATTGTTTCATAGTTGCGTGTTATCCATTCTATTCATATTTCTCATAAATTTTCATATTAAAAAAAAGTATGGTAAGAGATGTTTAAATGACATTAAATGCAATTACTATTCTCTGAATTATTTAAAAGACAGTTAAAATAAAATAAAATAAAATAAAATTTTATACTGACCATTTAAAGAAGAGGAGAAATTCCCTCCACAACAAAAAGTAATTGTTGACTGATAGAATTGAGGTAAGTGAGGGAATTGTAATAAAGAAAATTTTGTTTTGCGGTCATGAAGGAGTGGAATGGCTGGCTATATAAATATCAAAATTTGTCCGATTCTATTAAATTATCACTTTTTGGAAAAAAAAAAAAATTATTCTGCCAAATTATCACTTCGTTAAAAATTTAGAATATCATTTAATATATATTTTTCAACTTTGTCAATTCATATAATTAATAATTTAATTAATGTTTTCTTTCTCTTTTATTTTTATCTACTTTATTAAAATAGCCTAAAATTAAGAGAAAACTTTTACTCTATTCAATATAAATTTTCATAAAAATTAGCGAAAATAATTATTATCTTAATATTAATAATTTGCGGAAGAAGTGACAATTTGGTGGAATAATATACTATTTATAAATGGCAGTTTATGATTAGAAGAATTGAGGCAAGTGAAATAATTGCTTTCTTCTTACGTGAAGGAGAAGGTGGATGCCTGGATGGATGGCTATCAAAGGTCAAGACTGGTAGTCACTGTGATAATAAGATTATTGTTTTGGAGATGTAATGGCTGTTAGTATCAAGATATCAATTCGACTTGTCAATTAAATTATGAGTTTATTGGTTGGATCGAATTGATTCAAAATTTATATTTTTTAAATATATTTATTTATAAAAATATAAAAATATATTTAGGGGTTTTCGTTTCAACCTTAATTTTTGCATATTTCAGTTTTCATGTTGAATCAAACCGATTTTTTTACCTATTCGCTGTTGAACCGGTTCGACCGTCCAAGTCAACCCGAATTTTAAAACATTGGTTTGGACTATGAGAGAAATGCTCTTATGGAGCTTATGGATTCATTCCATAATCCTTCGCTTTCAAGGGGAGCTTGACTTGACTTGATGAAAGGAAAGGAAGTGAAAATTTTGATATTTGGAAAATAATTTATATTTTGATATAGAAATTACTCATATTTATATTAAGAAAAATACATTTTTGGGTCCCTATAGTTTAATGTTTTTCTACATTTGATATCTGTACTTTGAGAAGTTAATATTGGATTATTATATTTTTCAAATTACTCAAATTAGGTTCAATTTAAATTAAATTAGTGAAATTAAAACGCGTAGTTTATTAATATCAAGTTAGGTCTGAAACCTTATAGTATATTGAAATCAATTTTAGTGATAAGATCTCTTATTTGAAAAAATTATTATATATTAATTGGTTATCTAAATGGATTCAACTATTATTTATGTAGTGTTAAATGAATTTAGAATAAATATGGCTAGTGTAAAAATATTTATCTTAATCAAAATTAAGATATATTTAAGTACCTTTATTTTTATATTAGATTTGACTAGAATGATTTTAATTTGGTGAAATATAACCTACTTGCATACTTGGATGAAATGTCCATTTATGTCAATATCCATTTATGTCCTATTTATTTGCCCCTCAATATTTTCTTCACATCTAATTGGAAATTTCAGAAATTGCTTATATTTAATTTACTTTTTATATTCTATTATATTTAAACGTAATTTTAAAATAATGAAACTCTAATAGTCCAAAACTCTAATTTTAAAATGAGTAATTGTACTAAAATAAAAACATTGAATATTATATAGACAGTAAACTGACCATTTTGTTATTAGTATTTATTAATTATAAAATTAGACAAAAGTAATTATATAGTATAATTGGTCATTTTATTTTTAATATATATTCACGACGTTTATAAAAAAAAAAATTTATGAAATATTTCCTTATTGTTGTTATTATTATTATTATTGATATTATTATTATTATATAGAAATTTATAAATAATTTTTAAAATATGATAGAAAATAAAGTGCAAATTGAGATATATGAATTTTAGTCCTTTCAAATTTTGTGTAAATAAAGGTATTTATGAAAAATATTAAGAGAAAAGTGATACTTCTAAACTATGAATTGGTGAAGAGTTTGACCCATTAATAGTGTGTGGATGTTAATGTATACTAACACTTAATCCATATGTGTGCACCATGCATATGTCTATATAGCAGCTTTATTATCTCTTTCTATCAGCATTCTACAAATATTAAAGATAATATAATATTTTCTTTCTTTTGTATTTTCGTGATCATAAGATTAAAAATTCTTGTAAGGTCATAACCATACTAATTTTTTTTTAAGGAGACTTTGTCATTTTATTTTATTTAAAAAAAAAAACAAGGCAAGACTTGACTTAGTGAAAGTGAAGGTTGGGGAATATTTCGACGTTCAAAAATAATTCATATTTTGGTATAAAAATTACTCACGTTTTTATTAACAAGTCCTCATAAAAAATTATTTTGTATTGAATTAAATTATTTAATTTGGTGCTACCCAGTCCAACTTCTAGGGCTAAACTTAGCCGTTTAAACTAAATTACTACACCAAATCGAAGTAAAAATTAATTTTTCAAACCGTTATATATACCGATTGTTAAAATCAAATCAAAACAAATATATATAAAAGAGGGCCGGAAATAATGAAGAAATTGGTTGCTAATAGAAATTGACAAGGAAATGATGAATAAATTGGTTGTTAATATATATTCTATTTAGTTTAGTCGTCTAAGTATGGATTATATAAGTTATATGATTTTTTTATTTAAAAATAAACAAATCTTCTATTAATAATATTGAGTGTGAAAGAAAGAGAATGGGTTTGGAATAATTGTACGTAGACATATCGATAGCAATGAAAAAGCAATTTTGGTCCTGGCGTGAACAAGAAGTTGGATGAATGGCTATAAAAAGCTCTTAAAAATTAAAAATAAACAAGTCTTCTATTAATAATATTGAGTGTGAAAGAATGAGAATGGTTTTGGAAATTACAGGGCAATTACAGAGGTAGGCCATTGAGTGTGAAAGAAAGAGAATGGTTTTGGAAATTACAGGGCAATTACAGAGGTAGGCCATTGATTAATTCCATGAATATAACATAAAACCATATCAGTATTAGACTTATTGAAACCAATGAAAATGAAATTTAGGTCTTTGACGTGAACAAGAAGTTGGATGAATGGCTATAAAAGGCTCTTAAGAATATTGGCAGCCAATCAAATATGGGAAAAGAGAAGAGTGTCATAATGAAGAAATTAGTAGCAAGTGTGATAATTATAGGAATACTCTTATGGAGATGTACTGATGGTTGCTTGGATTATGAGAGAAATGCTCTTATGGAGCTTATGGATTCATTCGATTTCCCTCGGTATTACATAGTTGGTGAGGATTGCTGTCAATGGGAAACGGTGGTGTGTAATTCCTCAACAGGCCGAGTTACTGAACTCGCTATTTACGGCAGTTATATGGATCAATCAGAAAATTACTACTTCAATGCTTCTTTATTCCTTCCCTTTCACCAACTCAACATTCTGCATATTGATTCCATTAATATTGCTGGATGCGTCCACGACCAATGTAAGTATAACACTCTTAAATAAACTTATAGGAGTATATTTCATATATTTAAAGTATATACATACATGCTCATATATCATATGTTTCGAATTGTTGAAAGACAAAACTGTTATATGAAAGACAAAACTCTTTATTTCTGGCTATTATATGGATCAATCAGAAAATTACTACTTCAATGCTTCTTTATTCCTTCCCTTTCACCAACTCAACATTCTGCATATTGATTCCATTAATATTGCTGGATGCGTCCACGACCAATGTAAGTATAACACTCTTAAATAAACTTATAGGAGTATATTTCACATACTTAAAGTATATACCTTAATAATTATTGCTCATTTAATCAGTTCTAGAAATAATTGTGTTTTTCTTGATTAATATTTTAAATAGCTCCTTTATTTGTCTAATAAAAAAAATAACATCAAACTCCGATCTTTATTAACTTTTGTATATGAAATTACGATGCAGGTTTTGAAAGATTATCTGAACTGAAAAAATTGGAATCTCTTTATTTTATTGAGGCCAATTTCAAGAATAGCAGCGTTCTATCATCTATTGCCAGTATTTCATCTTTGAGATCATTAGTCTTATTGGACGTCCGTTTTGAAGGAATGGATGAAATCCAATGTGAACTTTAATTTCACTCTTTTTCTTTATTCTATTCTTCAATTCAAATTTTTCATTTCTTTTTATTGAAAAGTCATTTACTCAAATAATTTCTAATAAAATTAAATTGAATATGCAATTTATGAAAAAGGAATTACTTCAATATTGAAATTAATTCTCTCTCTCATTTTTATTGTATTTGTTAGAACAAAACTTAACATTTAATTAGTTGAGCTAATTAATTTTCGATATCTCTTATAATTAAGGGCTTTCAAAATTCGAGAAATTGGAGAGCCTTGATTTAAGTTACAACAATTTCAACGATACTAAACTATTATCTCTACCTGCATCTTTAAAGACATTGTCTTTGGAATATTGTGGATTGAAAGGAACAGTTGATATTGAAGGTGAGTTATTATTATCCTCATCATTTAAAATTGAATCTATATATACAAGCACTATTTTTAAATTTTTATTCTGTTGTCTCTGAATTTGTACTTTTAATTCCATTGAGAAATTATTTGGCAAAAATTAGTATTTTTTACTCAAATGCCATAAAATTAAAGATTATAAATTTCACTCTTTTTCTTGTATTCAATTCCTTCTTTCTTAAGGCATAGTTTTTCCATTTCTTTTTATTGAACAGTCATTTACACAAATAATTTCTCATAAAATTAAATTGAATATGCAATTTATGAAACATCTGATATTATAATTTGTTTTATTTTTTTGTATTGAATATATTGTTTTGTTGAATTCATCACACTTGAGTTCTAACCAAACATAAATTTGATCTAAACTAAATTAGAAAGACTAATTTATTTTTTGATATTTGAAATCTATTGATCCGAATAATTTCGGAGTCACACTAAATACATATACACGAGAGTACACAATTACTTCAAATCTAACCATTAACAAGTGTGTGAGTGAGATTTGATAAGATTATTTTTAAAAAAATCCAGTAATTCATCATAAAGGTGTGAACTTTGACTTTCTATTATTTTCATTTGATTTGTTAGAACAAAACTTAACATTAATTTTCCGTATCTCTTATAGGTCTATCAAAATTGGAGAGTCTTGATTTAAGTTTCAACAACTTCAACAATACTAAACTATTATCTCTACCTGCATCTTTAAAGACATTATATTTGATAGAATGTGGATTGAAAGGAACAGTTGATATTGAAGGTGAGTAATCATTATCCTCGTCATTTGAAATTGAATCTATACGAGCACTCTTAAAACCTTTTAATTTTAAATACTTAGTGTTAGAAGTTGAGCTAATCAATTTTCTGTGTCACTTATAAGGGCTATCAAAACTTGAGAAATTGGAGAATCTTGATTTAAGTTTCAACAACTTCAACAATACTAAACTATTATCTCTACCTGTTACCTCATCTTTAAAGGCATTGTATTTGGAAGATTGTGGATTGAAAGGAACAGTTGATATTGAAGGTGAGTTAGACCTCTCTTATCATTATCATCACCATTTTTTATTATTATAAAAGAAATTTCATATTTTCAGTTTATTTATTTTTAAATTTTGGGAATTTAAAATCTTTTAATATTTTTTAATTATTTCATACATTTGAATAATAAATCAGTTAGTATAAAATAATTTTGAACCAATTATCAGTTTAAATTTCACACGGGTTGAGTAAAAATGACATTCAAATTAATATGCAATTTTATATCGTAAAATTTCATATAAAGGAAAATCTAATTTCGAAATCATTTGGTGTTGCATAGAATTGATGGGCAGTGGAACAAGCTTGAAGAACTTGAGTTTGGCATGGAATGAAATTGAATCCTTTGGTGGTACAAAATTTTGATTTACTAAAACATAATTGCAACAATAATGTGAATATAATAATTAGATAAAGGCTATATATTTAATAATTATTTATATACAGGTGGAGGTGCAGAATTTAAGAGTTTTGGCAATTTAGAGTTACTTGATATGAGCTATAATTCTTTGAACAACAGCATCTTATCATCTCTCAATCACTGTTTTTCTCTCAAGTATCTCGACATACGCTACAACAAATTACAAGGATCAATAAATCTCAAAGGTTAGATTTTTTTATATTTAATTTCAACAGAAAAGGTACTAACTGTTAAACTATAGACACTGATTTGTTTCCTATTGTTGTTTTGTAGAATTGGATGCTATGGGCAATCTAGAAGTGCTTAGACTGAGCGGAAATCAAATTGATAGAGTTGTGGGCTCAAAAGGTACTATCAGCAACTTAAATTAATTCTATTTCAGTAATAGGATCCTTAAATTCTCTCTTCTTTCAATCTATTTGTTCTAAGCGCACAAATTAAATGAAAATAATAATCCTTTCACATTAGAGTTATTAATATTAATTTAAGTTTCAAAAATATTAATAGAAAATTAAAAAAATTGTGGGATCAAACTTCTTAGTAAAGAGGGATATTTTAATTTGTTTGAAGTACTCCCTTGGTTACTTTAATAAAATGATTATAGGTCCATATTATAAAAGAATATTGCGGTTATTTAAGATTTATGTTCCCAAACTATAATAAAATTTATTAATTAATAGTCTTATTTGATAATTAATTTGCAATAATTTACAAGATATATATAATTCACTTGCTTTTGTTTTTTACATTATAGTTAATTTTTCATGCTATGTTATTAACCATGAATTTAATTGTTTTAATAATACTTAATTATTAATTCTATATTTTGATTTTTTTTTTATTTTTTTTTTAGAATTTCAATTCAAATTTTTTTATTCAAAAATTATTTTCAAATAGATTTTGACTAGAAAATTTACATTCACTGCTGGATTGTGTAGGTGTTAACGTCAGCAGAAATTTAAGAGCTCTTTATCTTGACAATATTACTTACAATGGAAGAAGTAATGTTCGGTTACATTCATTAGGAGTTTATCCACACCTCAACACCATTTATCTGAAAGACAATCAATTTGAAGGACCAATATTTGTTGAAGGCAGGTTTTAAAATATATCAATTAATTCTCTTTTTTTAATGATAAATGCGCAAATAAATTAAAAATGCGAGTCTCACAATACTTTTTCATTTTGAATTATAATTGTTTTGTCTGGCAGAGGGCAACTTGACAAATGTGGAAGAATTGTTCTTAGACTATTCCTCTCTGGACAAAGAGTCCTTTCAAAGCCTTTCAGCACTTCCTTCTCTCAAGTATTTGTCTTTATACAACGTCAGTACTACCCAACCTGCTCAAGGTAAAACAAATCTAAAAATTAATTAAATGCACAAAATTGTTAGGAATTTATAGATATAAGTTATTAATGAACTCAGAGGGACTTTGTTCTCTAAGTGCATCTATATATATATATATATAGGTCTCAGAATTGATCTGATTTAATCATTGTTGAGTTCACTTTTATAATACCGTTTAGCTGAGACACCAAATATTATATATGAAATCATTTATTAGTTCAACCTTAATAAGAATGTTTTGGTCAATTATAAATTAGTCAATATGTCTGCATACATATATATATATATATATATATATTGCTAAAGTTGATAATTGCTTTTTTTTTTTGCCTTGTAGGATTATCAAATTTAACAAAGTTGAAATATCTTGACATGTCTTCATGCACTGCCGATGGTAGCTTCCTAAAAGATATTGGAAGGATGATATCTCTTAAAACTTTAACATTGGATAATTCAGGACTTAAAGGCACCATACTTGCCACTGAAGGTAACTCTCTTTTCAAAACATATAGACTCACTATAGAATTTATGAAAAACTATATAAACAGTGCTAATATTTGATTGATTTTTAATAAAATGTTATTCTCTTTTTTTTCTTTTCTTATAGTTTTAATCCTTATCTGCATAATTTCTTTCGGTTGTACATTTTTATTCGATTTTTATCAATTTTTGATGATATGGAGTTTTTAGAAAATATTATAGCTAAATATTTTACAAATAAATAATTTTCAGGGTTGTGCAAATTGAGACATCTGGAAGAGCTAGATATAAGCTCTAATGAACTCAGTGGGACTTTGCCTTGGTGCATTGCAAATTTAACGTCTCTCAAAAAATTGCATCTCTCTTGGAATCGCTTTAATGGAAGTATATCACCACTCAGGAGTCTTACATCCTTACAAGAGTTGGGATTTTCAAGCAATCAATTTCAAGTCCCAATCTCTTTAGAGCCATTTTTTAATCATTCAAAGCTCAAGTATTTGAATGCTGGAAATAATATCCTAATATATGAGGATGAGGAGATAGATGTGCACAATTTGAGCCCAAAGTTTCAATTACAGATACTATACTTGTCTAGTCCTGGAAAAGGAGGAGCATTTCCCAAATTCCTATACCATCAACATGATTTACAAGAAGTTGGTCTTTCAAATATTAAGCTAAAGGGAGAGTTTCCATATTGGTTGTTAGTGAATAACACAAAACTTTCACGTCTTTTCTTAGCCAATACTTCTCTTTCAGGGTCTTTCCAGTTGCCAAATGATTCTGCCAAGTACGTATTAGATGACTTGGACATTTCTAATAATAAATTCAATGCTTCCATACCAACAAATATTGGACAAGTTTTGCCAAATTTAAAATTTTTAAACTTGTCAGAAAATGGTTTCATGGGTAGCATTCCTTCATCATTTGGCAAAATGAGTGGTTTAGCAGATCTAGACTTATCTAACAATTCATTTTCTGGTACAATACCTGAAGATTTGTACATTGGATGTTCCTCATTGTATCGAGTGATTCTTTCACACAATGAATTTGAAGGCCAAATATTACCTAAACAAGCTAATTGTGACAACTTAGAAACCTTGTTATTTGATGGCAATCATTTCACGGGAAATATCCCACATAGCTTGCTCAATTGTTCTATTTTGTCAACTTTGGATTTGAGTAATAACCATCTCTCTGGCAACATTCCTGGATGGATAGTCAACATGTCTCATCTTGACGTGTTGGATCTTTCAAGCAACAATTTCTCTAGAAACATTCCCTCTCATTTATGCCCTTCTAAAATGAGAGAAGTTTATTTGTCAAATAATCAGCTGCAAGGATCATTAGGAACTGCATTTTACAATTGTAATTGGTTGGTGACATTGGATCTCAGCCATAACCATTTGACTGGGAATATTCCAAAATGGATTGGGAAGTTGAGTAATTTGAGTTATATCCTTTTCAGTCACAACAATCTTCAAGGTGAATTGCCAATTGAACTGTGCAATTTAAGCTGGTTAAGCTTGGTTGATCTTTCTAATAATAATATGTCGGGCAGTGTTCTCTCTTGCTTAAAATCTAGTAGCAAGTACAGGCAACTAGAAGTTATTTCATATCCAAGTCAAGCTTCAAGTCCTGAGCCTTACATGCAACAACCTTTGGAGTTCACAACGAAGGATAGAACATTAGAGTTTGAAGGAAGCACTCTCAAGTACATCTCAGGTATAGATCTCTCCTGCAACAATTTCACAAGTGAAATTCCTATTGAAATTGGAAACCTTAGCATGATCCAGGTCTTAAACTTGTCACACAATAGCTTGACAGGTCCAATCCCACAATCATTTGCAAACTTGAAGGAAATTGAGAGCTTGGATCTTTCTTACAATAACTTGAATGGAAAAATTCCTCCCCAACTAACTCAACTAACATCTGTATCTGACTTCAGTGTTGCATATAACAATTTATCTGGCAAGACACCTGAAATGGTCAGACAATTCGCCACCTTTGACAAGAGTAGCTACGAAGGAAACCCTTTTCTTTGTGGACTTCCATTGAAAAGTTGCCAAACAGAAGATTCTCCGACAAATTCAGTTAAAGAAGAAGAAGGTGGGTTCATAGACTTGACTGATTTCTATGTGAGTTTTTTGATTTCATATGTGATAGTGTTGTTGAGCATAGGTGCAGTTTTGTACATAAATCCATACTGGAGGAGAGCATGGTTTTATTTTATAGAAGTGAGCCTTAGAAATTGCTACTATTTTATAGAAGATATTATAATTGCATTGAGGAAACTTAGAGCTTCATAGGTTTGTGTTTTTTTGGAGTTATAGAGTGTTAGTTTTATGTGTTTTGTGTCTATGTAATGAGTTTAATGTTGTACGGGTGTCTCATTTCTAATTGATTGGGCCTATGAAAATATATTGTTTTACAGAATGGCCAGAGTATCTATTTCCATGAACTTTAAAGCTGCAATATTAAGAAATAAAATCAAAGATTAACAATCATAACTGTGTTGGAATAAATTTCTAAGGCAATGTTAACTTTAAAAGCTAATAATTTTTCATGCTTTTAAATAACATTAACTGATTTTTCGAAATTTTTGAGATTCTAAAGATTTAAAAAGAAAATTTAAATTTAAATTTCTTTTAGAGTCACTTTGATCTATTTCACTCTTAAAAATATTTCTTTTAATCTTCTTTTCATATAATTATTTTTTAGTACGAAAATTTATTACAATTATATAATTAATAGTAAAAAAAATAATATTCCATCTGTCTCAAAACAATTGTCGTTTTAACTATAATACATATCATTTTGATAAGTTCAATGGAGTATTAAATACCTTAATTCATATTTCCCTTATTAATTACTCACTCCGTCCCACTTTAAAAGCCTATTATCCTTTTTTTCACGGGAATTAAGGCAATGATTGAAATACATCAATTTCATAAAAAAAGAATGTAAAATGACAAAAATGACCTTTTTTTATTTTTAAAATGTTTTATTTAATTAAAACTTAATAAAAAAATTTATTACCTTAATAAATAATTACAATAAATATCACATTTACCAATCAATTACTCACATTTTACTATATATATTTATAGTATGGAATATGGAATTACGTTGCCATTTATATTGCCATTATCTTTCAAAATATGGAATTATGAAAGACAATTGATTAAAACAATTAATGATCATATGAAAATTTAATTTTATGTTTTGATTAAAACAAAAATTTAATTCTAACACAATAATAGAGAAATAATTAAAAAAATACGTATTTAATAAATTATATAATAAATAGGGATAAATATATAAATTTTTTTTTAAATTGCGAAAAGAATATTTGGAATAGGACAAATAAAAAGGAGAAAACAGCCTTTTAAAGTGGGACGGAAGGGAGTACCTCTCAAATTTAAAAAAAAAAAATTAAAAAGTTGATTTGAGTAAAAACAAATCTTAAATGATAAATAAATTGAGGCAGATGAAATGGGGAAAATAAGCCCTAAATTGAAAATCAAGTGTTAATCAATGTTCGTCAAATTGGCAATTAAAATACAATAAAATAAAATAGGAGACCGAATTCAGTTTTTAATCAAAGAATATTTAGAAAATAAAAAAATCGAAAATCCGCGAATCTAAGTTTCTAAGTTTCTAATCCGCGAATCTGATCAAAAATCGAAACAAGCAGTACAGTAATTTGTTTTTCTGCACTGAAATTGAGAAAAATTCTTGAACTTTCAAGTGCTTCCAAGAGAAGCAAAGCTTGGAATACAATCCAATGGATGGCGCTGATATAGCAGAGCTCAGGCAGTTGGTTGATGAATGCAAGTCTAACCCTTCTGTTCTCCATCAACCCTCTCTTTCCTTCTTCAAATCCTATCTCCACAGGTACTTTTTCCTATCATCTTCGATTCAAGTTTAGATCTTTTTTAATAACTTCATAACGGGTTCTTATTTTTTGGTAGCTTGGGTGCTCGAGTTCCACCTCAAACTAAATCGGTCAGGAATGATTTTGCTTGAATTATTCTGTGATTTTGGGTTTCTTTATATTGATTGTCATTCTTCTTCATCAGTTTCAGCTTTTTTGGGTTTATATCTGCTATGCATATAGAGTTCTTAATTACGAATTGAACCAGCTCTTGGGTTTCTTTGAAGAAACAAACTTTTTAGAAAGAAGTTGTAACTTTTGGTAGTTTAAGGAACTTATCTTGTGGTCGTGTGTCTTAGAAATGGTTTGGTTTGCACATCATTACCAAATTCTGTGCAGTTTTGTTGTTACTGTACTTGAATTTTTTTTTTTTTTTTTTTTAAACTAGTTCATAAGATTGATGTAATTCCGGATGAGCTGGCTGAAAGTTCAGTACGCTAACTATTTTAGATCAAATGCTCTCACTAGTGTTTAAAAGCTCGTCATTTTTCATGGTTTTAAATAGAATTTCTTTTCCTTTCATTCCATCGTATTTTACTCCAGCACATTAGCACTTCAGAATGGCTTTGATAAGCTAAATAACCAATCATTTTGTTAGTAACATGATTTAAATATTCGTAAAATGTTCTTTTTTTATGCTTTCTGTTTTTCTTTTGAAAGCTCTGTGGCATTGTCTTGTATTGCCCCTCTTGGCTTTTTTTATTGTTAATTAGCTTTTGCAGTGCTGATAACTGGGTTTGATTACAGGAAAAAGGTGACTTTGACATGCCCAGCTCGAATGAACACATAGATGGCCAAAGAGAAAGTGAAGAGGGTGATGACATAATTGAGTCTGACATCGAGTTGGATGACAATGATGTTGTGGAACCTGACAATGATCCACCACAAAAGGTGGAAACATGTGATGAAATAGTATATTTGCATTTTTTGGCTGAAAGGCTTCAAATATACTAGTAATTTGACTCTGTGCATAATGTGTTTTCCCAATTGCAGATGGGAAGCCCTGCAGATGAAGTTACAGAAGAAAAGAGGGATGCTGCTCAAACGGAAAAAGTAAAAGCGGTGGATGCAGTTTCAGAAGGTATGTCATTTATCTTCTACCATTAAACTTTTCAATTGAGATTCCTGCAAGGCTTTTTTCTCTGTTTCTTTTTCTATTTTATTCCAGCATTATTTTCTATCTTTCCAGGTAAGCTGGATGAAGCCATAGGTCATCTAACAAAAGCTATCATGTTGAATCCCACCTCAGCAATATTATATGCAACTAGAGGTAAGTTGCTTTTGTTTTATTTCAGATGTGCTCTTGGTGTCAGTTTTGAATATTTTCAATTATCATCAAATGTCCATCCAGATCTTTTTATTTTGCTATTGTCTTGATTTCTTAATTTATTTCTTTTCAGCTAGTGTCTTTGTTAAACTGAAGAAGCCGAAAGCTGCAATACGTGATGCTAATGCTGCTCTAGAGGTTAGTCATGCACTGCTTTCCACCTTCACATTTCAGCTTGTACAGACTGCAAAAGACGTTTCAGATTTGCTAGCTGTGATGTTTGAGACTGCCTCTTCATTTTGTAATATTTGAAAATGTAATAAGCCAATTTTGTATGTTCTAGATAAACCCTGACTCTGCCAAAGGATATAAAATTCGAGGAATGGCAAAGGCCGTGTTAGGGCAATGGGAAGAAGCGGCAAGTGATCTGCATGTAGCTTCAAAGTTGGATTATGATGAAGAGATTAGTTCAGTGCTGAAGAAGGTAACTTGCCTTCTTTTTTTTTTTTTTTTTTAGATAGAATAATGACTATTGCTATTTATCCCTCAGTGTACATTTCCATCAACAGGTTGAACCCAATGCACAAAAAATACAAGAACATCATAGAAAGTATGAGCGTTTAAGGAAAGAAAGGGAGCTGAAAAAGGCTGAACGTGAGAAACAACAGAAAGCTGAGGCTCAAGTAAGTAGTTTTCTGGTTATTACTTTAAGCTAGTATTACAATTTACAATACAATAGTAGACTAAAGGACTATTTCAGTGCGTCCTTTTTAGCTTTTAACCTGAAACTTAATATAATGGCAGGAATTTTCACTTTGGAATTTTTTGTTTTAGGAGTTTTTAGTACTTATTGATGGTGGAAATCTGGAACACAAGACACATACTCAAGTATTTGTTACATTTTGAGTTTTAGGTTAGAGCAACATTGCTGTCATCCAAATTGATTTACTTCTCATCATGCAAGCTGAGATGGATAAGAATTATATAAAATCGTTGCATGGGGTGATTAGATAAATTACTAGGAATATAAGTATAATTTCTTTGGGCTTATATCATGCATGATCACAGCCTTCAAAGTTTCAAATAATTGGTTTGCTTTGCTGTTACCTCTTCTGCTACCACTACACTATTAGCCTTCCTCTACATGTGTGTTGGTGGTGTTATTGGGATCATAATTTTCATCTTCTTTTGACATCCTAATTTCCATGATTTAATAAATTATACATAGTCTTGAATATTGTGTCTCATTCTGAAGTATTCCTGCAATTTTATGCAGGCTCGAGAAGCTTTGTCTGCTTTGAAGGAAGGTTGGGCTTATTTTATATTTTCATGCTTGCAGATGTGCATACAGCTCTCGAACATGCACATACAAGAATATTCTTACCTCTCCAAAGATACATGATTGAAACTAAATTAATTCTCGGAATGATGTGCTTGGCACTTTATTACATCTTCTATTAATCATTCCTACAAGATTGCTAGGTTCCTGATTATTCATACTCCAATTTTTTTTAGTTCATTGCAAACACACTAATTTTGTCAAATAAACTGACTAAATTTTTTTCATCGAATTGCATGTGAGAAAATTGAAGTGCATATTCAGACATGCTCAAGTATTTGTTATATTAGTTCATCTATTTAATATAAATATTTCTCAAAGTATAATATTTCGTTGAACCCCTTATCACCGCAAACCAAGGTGAGGGGCCTAGAGAACAACTTTGGGGAGAAATTATATTTTCAAAATTGATTTAATGGGAATAAAAATGGAAAGCATGGAGCCTGTAAATGGCCTTGGGCTTGTTTCATTTTATTAGAAAAATTAAGGGTTGTCATTTATGATTGTTCTCGCCATTATAAGTGATGGAATGGCTAGAGAGAAACTAGATGTTTCCTGTAATCAGTCCTGTTCTGATTCAGAAAGCTGATAATCTGTTGTTATTAGTCTGTCTAATGAACTATCATGCTAACTGATCATTTATGGAGCGATTCATATGCTTGTGGCTTATTATGCTTTTGATATTGACAGGGCAAGTAATAGGCATACATTCTTCCAGTGAATTGGAAACCAAATTGAATGCAGCTTCAAGAACATCTCGCCTTGCAATCTTGTACTTTACAGCTACATGGTGTGGACCGTGCCGCTTCATTTCTCCGCTTTTTACTAGCTTGGCTGCAAAGTACCCAAAAACTGTGTTCTTGAAAGTTGATATCGACGAGGCGAGGGATGTGGCTGCAAGGTGGAATATCAGCAGTGTTCCGACCTTTTTCTTCATAAAGAATGGCAAGGAAATTGACAAGGTAGTTGGGGCCGATAAAACTGTTCTAGAACAGAAGATTGCACAATATGCAAGCTAGTTCCATGCTAATCTTCTGTGTGAAACTGGTAATTTCTCCCTATCTTTTTGTACTTGACAAAAATGTAGATGGGGGGAATATTGTAAAAGGATTTTACTGTATCATAATAAAGAAAACTCAGCTTAAGCCGTGAACTTTTCTGGAATTTGCAATCTGCATGTTATAAGAGCTCTTAGTTTTCTTATTTCATTATGCTATAGTAATCAAGTGATTACACCTCAGGATGCAAGAAAATCACAACTAAAACTAAAATAAATAAATATATTCTTAGCCAGGGCTGGCTCTCAAGTACTATAAACATGTGTGCTTTCCATTATTTTCTAATATTAATTGGCATGAATAAAAGAAAAAATTAAAGAGAACTAGCTCTAAGCATTCCTTACATGTTCATGTTGCTACAAACATGGAATTGATCCATTAATCATGAAAATCCAAACTTGTTTTTGCAGAAAAAAAAAAAAAAAAAAAAAAGAAGCAAGAAACAGATCTTCATTTCCTCTCATTCTTAGAATAAAATCTAAGAACCAAATAGAAGAAGAAGCGATACAAAACCCCCCAAGCAAGCAAGATGGCAACATCGTACCACAGATTATCCATTTTAATATCCATTGAAGATAAAATATCTTCTCCAATCAATGGACATATAGGACTGATCGTAGAATTATTATGCAGTTTGCTGGGCTTGATCTCTCCTAAAGGACCCGGTGAAAGATCTGCAGGATTCCCATTATAGCATTTTGTGCCTTTAAATTCATTTGAAAGCATTGCCTCAAATGGATATTTGATTGCAGATATATAATGCAGCCATCTCCAATAAACTGGAATCTGAGTTCTCTTCAAGAAGAACCCACAAGTCAAGAAGAAAAGAGCTGTTGTGGCAATCACTACTGCATACCCTGTGATGTAACTGGGAACAAGTGCACTAACAAGCATCACGTAAGCATTTGT
Source organism: Excoecaria cochinchinensis (assembly GCA_947683425.1). Taxonomy (NCBI): domain Eukaryota; kingdom Viridiplantae; phylum Streptophyta; class Magnoliopsida; order Malpighiales; family Euphorbiaceae; genus Excoecaria; species Excoecaria cochinchinensis. The sequence goes on from CANTUQ010000050.1 coordinate 12,437,639, forward strand.
GGTTATCAGAGCTGCATAAAGAATTATCCAGAAGTTGAGAAGGCTGCTTTTCAGATGCAGAAGAAACCTTGTAATGGCCGCAAATGTGAAACCTTGCATGGCGAAAAATGGGAGGTAGACTATAAGTGATGAAACAACATAAGAGGAAGCTCGATACGCATTGTGTGAAGTTTCCCTGATGAAGATGTATCTTTCTTGAATGAATGTAGGAACAGCATCGTTTGAAGAAAAGAATATCAAACAGACTGCAAATATGTAGAAATTCAATAGCCTGTTGATGGTTTTGAATGTTGCATCACCCAAGTTCTTGAAAAGAGATGAAAGAATTAGTGCCATAACAGTTAGTACTATTTCTCTGGACAGAAACAGCTCTGGTGTTCGAACAACATTCAGGGCTGTTCGCCATGAGAGCACTGCAACTTCGCGGAGAAATGGATTAGCAAATTTAGGACCATGTGCTGGTTCATCAAGAATTTCTTCTACCTCCATCTCAAGATCTCCAAATGAAGCAGTGTATGAATCAATATCAACTGATGGGCTAAAGACTACTGGAGTTTTTGGACGAGAGGGTACTGGTTGAAGGATTGGATATTGTCTTGAAACTTGACTTCTTGCTCCAGAAATTGGAGTCCTTGCTCCAGAACTTTGAGTTCTTGCAGGAGTCCATGAAGGTGCATGCCGAGGAGTGCCTTTGACACCATGGTAAAGCCAAACCGAAAAATCTTTGTAGAATTGAGAGGCTAATCGCGGTTGATACACACCGCTCTGTGTATGCATTGGAGTTGGCATAGTTCTACGTTCTAATGAATTATCAAAATTATCATCATCGTCATCCATATAACCAGAATGTCCCGAACCTGCACGAGAAGTTCCGGTGATAGAGAATGCTTGACTCCAAAGACTAAAGCCTTGCCTAGAACCAGGGGTATAAGGAGTTCGTGGAGTTTTCAGGGTCTTTGGTGTCTTAGGGAGCGGTGTTCTAGCTACTTGATCCGGTTTTATTCCATCTCTTTGGTATAAAACAAGAGGATCAAGTCCAATTGTGGACTCATCATACTCTTTTATCACATCAAGAAGATACTCAAGGCTATTTTCTCCATCGGGAACCGGCCTTCCAAATCCAGTGAGATGTGCAGGAAGTGCCGCAGGGCTTCCCAGATATATCAGTCTACCCCTGCACATGTTGCATATACATATACAGATGTTTAAATGCTTTAAGATGTTAAAAGCTTGAATCTTTCTACACAAAATTTACCTAGCAAGAACTGTGATTCGGTCTAAAAGCATTTGAATCCTGAAAGAAGGCTGATGGATAGTCATTAAGACAATGCTACCGCTTTGAGCTATCTGTTTTACCTTCTCCACAACACTGTAAGCACTTGTAGAATCAAGACCTGAGGTTGGTTCATCGAGAAACAGCAAAGATGGTTTATGGATAATATCGATTCCTATCGAAACTCTTCGCCTTTCACCTCCTGATACTCCTCTTCTTCCTTCATCTCCTATATATGTATGTGCTGCACTCTGCAATATGCATATGTACATAACAATCACTAATCAAATTCACATGAACGCAATTGGTATAATCAAGTATACATCAAAGTTGAATGTTTTCAATACCGTTAAGCCTAGTTGGTCAAGAAGCTCATAGACTCTTTGTTTCTTCTCATTCCTGGAAATAGAAGGAGGAAGTCTAACTTCAGCAGCAAACATGAATGTCTCAAAAACAGTCAGCATAGGGAAAAGTTGATCATCTTGCATCACATAAGATGAAATCATCTTCATGTAGCTTGTAGTTACCTGCACAATCATAATTTACCTACCATCATAATCATTTACTTATATTTCATAGCACTACCACATCTACCATTCTGTCATTTGGACATTATATTATTTTTAGAAGGGACAATATTGTTTTTGCCACTGAACTATTCAAAATAGGCCTGCAATATTGGCTCTGCTTTTTGCCTTTAACCTATTGAGAATATGATGATCCTATTGAGAATATGATGATCTTTGTCTCTAAACATTTTTTGATTGATTTTCACCCATAAACTATTCAAAATAGAGCAATTTTGCTCTTAAATTTTTTTGAATAATTTTTGCCATTAAACTATTCAAAATATGATGATTTTTATCTCATAACTTTTTTTATTGATTTTGCCCTGAATTATTAAAAATATAGCAATTTTGATCTTATCTCATGACAATCAATCACATAATGTTTCTAAAATATTACATATGATCCATTTTATAATTAAAATATATTCATTTCGATAAATTTATAGTAAAAATTACAAATTTTGAAAAACAGAGAACAAAATTCCTCAATTCCAAATAGTTCAGAGCAAAAATCAATAAAAAAGTATCGAAATAAAATCGTTCTATTTAGAATATTAGAGACACTCCCTTTTCAGACATAACAAAAGCATTTAAGTTAAAAGAATAAGCATGTTTGTATACGTTTTTTAGAGGATAGAGCAAATGTACAAACCGATTTTCCATCAATCTTAACGGAACCTTGAAGGCTGCCCTGAGCAATCCGGCCAGCCAAAGCATCAAGAAAGGTGGATTTTCCGGCACCACTAGGACCCATAATGGCCATGATTTCACCTCTCACAGCTTGACCAGATATATCATTAAGAAGATAAGCTTCTTTAGTTATCCAAACACCATCTTTTTTGAGCTTTTTTTTCACACTGTAACACACATTTTTGAACTCAAGTCCATGCCCAGGTACCATCTTCCTCTGCTCAAAAGCTGCTGCATTTTTCTTGGCTAATACCTTTTTATGATCCATGTCCAGTAGAGTCTCAAGACTCTTGTTGCGACCTACCTTCTTTGGAGCCATTTTTATCAAATATTTGCTTACCCTTTGCCCTGATCGATATTTAACAACAAATGAAGAAGAAGAAGAAGAGTTCTTTCTTACTTTTTGATCTGGTTATTAAGAAGGTGAAAAAAACAACAAGTGAAGATGAAGACAAAAAGTTTATGGTTAAACTCAAAGTTATGTAAGAAAAAAGACATGCAAGTCTTTCTCATAGTTTCGTTGTTTTTCAAGTTCATTTGCTTCGGTTTTACCGCACATTTTTCTTTATATATATATTTTTTTTGAAACTTCTTTATAAATTTTTTAATCGTATTTAGAACAAATAAACGGATCGGATCCGATCATATTAATATAGGTTTAGTTAAAATGAATTGGATTGTAAATAGATAAAATCGTAACTAAATTATAAATGAATTAGATTGCAAATAGATTAGACTAGTAATTGATCGACTATTTGATCATTTGTTTTTTTATTTAAATTTAACAATTATTGTTCTATCATGAATTAAAGTTTAAAGTTATAAATATTACAATCAAACACTTAAAATAATGTCAAAACACTTAAATAATGTCAAAACTCAAAATGACAAACTCGGAAAGCATATCAAGTATCAACAAACAAGGATGGGCCATATATGGGTTTCATGGGTCAACCCAATTCATTTGACCTGGATGATCCACGGGTTAACTCAATCCAATCCATTTGATCCATGAGTTGATTCAATCCAACCCAATTTTTTTGGATCATATGGATATATTGGGTCACATATGAATTATTTATTGGTCGGATTGAATTTGAATCAAAATCTTACGGATTATATGAATCGGATTAAAATTTGGAAGGTATAATCGTAATAACAATATTTTTTATATGATAATTGTCCTAAATTTTTTGAAATTAACTAATTTTACTCCTAAAATTTTCTTTTGTTGTTTTATATCTTTAAATTATTTGAGAGAGGGCAATTTTGATATTATTTCTTACACCAATTAATTACATAATGCCACTTATAATATATTTTATGAGTAAAATATGTTTATTTTGATAAGATAAAAATTATACATTTTAAAATATATAGGGGCAAAATTTTCCATTTCAAATAGTTATAGGATAAAATTTGATAAAAAAAAAGTTTAGGGAAAAAAATCGTATTTCAAATAATTGAGGTAAAAAAATAATTCAAAAAGTTAATATAAAAACATTCTGATTTAATAATTCAATTTAATTGAGAGATGGCTTGAGATGATAATACGAATAATTTAAAAATTAGCTTGATTGAGAATTAGCTCATGCGGATAGCTTAATAATGATTTATTTTAAAAATGATCCGATTTAAATCCAGTCTAGATACATAGATTAATTATTGAAAAAAAAAATCCATAGGCCTCCTTCTATCTTTTTTTTATTATTTTCTATCTTTTTTTATAGAATTAAAAAGAAGACTATGAATTCGAACTTTAAATTTCTTAGAATATTGAGATTAATTTTACCGATGACATGTTATAAATTATCATATAATATTGAATATTAAGAACAAAATTTAAAAAAGTTCGGATGCTAATCTAAACTCGACGATGATTATTTAAAATGAAAGAAAAAAAATAGAAAATCAAATTATTTATTTTCAAAATATTAAAAAGAAAAATAGTAATGAAGGATGTGGATACACCTAGGATAGCAAAAAATAAAATTCTAAAACAAGAAAATCAAGATAATCTAAGGAGAAAAGCCGTTAAAAGAAATAGAAGATATAGCAACCAACTCTTTAACTTCCTTTCTATTTTTAGAATTCATTGACTACAAAACCACCTCTCTTTTTAAAATGCCAAAATATCTGAGAAGAAATTAAAAGAGAAAAATAAAACAATTAATTCTCTTAGAATTTCTAATTTTCTTTTTCTCTTTTCCTCTTCTCTTTTCAAAAAAAGAAAAAAATCCCAAAAAAAATGAATTCCGAGTTGTTTTTTGCGGTCGTATTATCATTATTCATTGCATTATCTAATTCGCAACTAGACGTCAATAATGCCAATGTCGATGACCTAACGAAACAATACGGAGGATTGTTATCGCAAGGGATGAATGTTCTTCAAAATACGAATATGGGCGCCCTAGACCAAGCAATCGGTCAGCCAGCTGATTGCATGAAAAAGCTAATGCCGTGCCAGCCATACATCCAATCCACGATGGTGCCTCCCGCTACTTGTTGCGATCCTTTGATGGATTTGGTAGCTAATGAAAGTAATTGCATTTGCGGTTTAGTTGGCAATGATCCTATTTTTAAGACTTTAAACCTCACTATGGATGGTGCTATTGACATTGCTAAGAATTGTGGTGCAACTGTTGATCCTGCTCTCTGCCAAAATGGTAATAAGTTTATTCTAAATATCCTCACAAATGATCAAATGTGGTGGTGCTAACTGCGTATGTCAATTCACACCAATGACCACCTTCAATAGTTAGCATTTTGCACCTTTTAAACTAAAAAAAAAAAAATGTATTACCCATTAATAATTAGATCCTACTTAAAAATATATATAAATAAAAAAATCAATTAAATACCGAAAGTTTAATATCGCATATTGACAAATTTTTATTTAAAAAAAATTAATTCAGTAGATATTTTTTTTCACGAATCTAGCTAATGATAAAGATATCTTTTTTCTTTTTATTTTTTTTATTTTTTTGTCGGAGTTATAATTTTTAATTGGCCATTTTTTTATTTATAACATTATGATTTTATCTTTTATTTAAAAAAAAAAAAAGAATACAATATATAATGTAGGATTATTTATATAATGTTGTTGATTAAGTAAAAATGTAAATTTGAATGGGTGCAGCGACTTCTGCAACTTCTTCAATCGCTCCAATCGCTACTCCACTTCTTCAAGTTCTGGCACCTGCACTTGCTCCTGCTAACAGTGAGTTTTTTCCTTCTTATTCTTCTTTTTAATTTTATTTTTTTAATATCTCATTCCAATCCTTAATTTTTTTTTATTTTGTTATTATACTATATTATTATATGCAAAATTATTTGGTATTGCATTTTTCTTAGAGTTTTTCCCACTTTTCTTTTCATGTATATGTTTTTTTATTTCCTTTGGCAGGAAATTTTGAATAATAGGAAGAGTAATTTCTATTTTATTTATTTATATATATATATATATATATATATATGCAGAAGAAAACAAGTATTAAATTTCCCTATGAATTAACTTATATGTTTACTTAGAAATATATGCTATTTTTTAATATGTTTAATACATTTCATGTGAAAATTATACAATCAACTATTATTATCGATTACTTCAAAAACAAAAACTACCTTTTTAAAAAAACGAAAAAGAAACAATTATTATTATAAGTAAATGTTAACGAAAAAGTTTTTTTTAATCATTAATTACAAAAATGTCATTAAAAAGAATTAAATTCGAAAATTTTAGCACTTTTTATCAGTCCAACTCTAGATGATTAAGGAAATAGCTTTATTATAAATAATAAGCATATTATGTTAATTTGGAACTATGAATAAATAATTAAAAAATTATATTATAATTTCGTACATATAGAAATGATTTTTGTATTTTTAAATTTTGGGTTTCAGATAGTGCGGCAGATGAGAAAAGTGGAGGGCTAAGACTGTCTCATGAGGAGAAATTTACTTTCATTGCTTTCTTTTTGAGTTTTATTTTCTCATTATTATCAGTTTAAATAATAGATTATCCAAAGAGTTCAACAAGAATTGCAAATATTTTTCATTTTATTTTGTTTTTTACTTTTTTGTAGAGACTGCTTCATAATTACTATTATCTTTTCATTTTTTATTTTTTTAAAAAAATTCGTGTTATTTTTCTTTCTTGGTAAAAAGTAAAAACATAATTTTGCTTATTTTATATTTCATTACAAGCATATTGATGTTTGATCTACTAACAATATGGGATTATTTGCTAACATGATCCTTTGAATTTTAATTATATGGCTTGTAATTATGCTTATTTTACATTTCATTATCATTACATAATTTTGCTGATTTTACATTTCATTATCATTAGTTTTTGTCGAGATCGAATTGAAAGTTTAGTAATAGTTTAGAATTTGATTTGTTGTAATGCTTAAGACAGAGTCTAATTGAAAATTAATAGAAAGGTTAGAGAAAATTCTGTAATTAACTTCTTTTAAAAGAAAATTACCCAATCAAACCAATAACCAAACTTCTAACTTCTCTTACATTACGAATCAAAACCAAACCATTTAACAATTTAGATAATTTTATTATATTTACAAACTCATTATAAAAGTCTCAATTTTTAAAATTTTCAATTATTAACCAAACTGAACTTGACATAGTTTAGTAAACCGAACTAACTAACTAATTCAGTTCAGTTTCATTTTCGACTCAAACAAAACCATAGTCACACCTAATCTGAACATATATTTTGTGAAGATAATGGAGGAATCATAAGCCAATTATTTAAAAGCATAGCTAAGGTCCATTTTTTCTGTTTTTTCTCTGGGAATTACAAGCCTACTTATTGTATATGGGAGTAAGGTGGAGGGACAGAACAGGAGTCGAACACACGAACTGTCCCAAACCTCAACACGGCCTTACCACCATGCGACCATTTGTACTAGAGACATAATTAGTTTAATCAAAGGGAAGAGAAAATGGGAACACCAGGTAAAGTAGCACCAGCATCTACAATAAAAATGTTGCCAGTGACAAATTTTGAAGAGTCGTGGATTAAGTATCGAAGCAGAGATGTAAGCGCAGGATCTGATGTTCCATACTCTTTTAAAGGGACAGTTTTCGATGCAACATTATTTAGCCAATCTTTCTGCATAAGACCCTCTGTTATCTCTGATCTAAAGAGCCCAGGTGATATTGAGTTCACCCTTATTTTGTTTACACCCAATTCCAGAGCCATTACCTGATATTCAAATTCTCATTTAACTTCAAAAATAACTATTAATCCATCGTTGCTATAAACTTAACATCATCATTAAGTAATAAACAATTATGTCTGTGTGAAAATGTCCATTGACTTGGATTAAAATCATTTTCAGTCTCGTGTCAACAGGAGGTGAGAAAAAAGCCAAAATGCATACTTTTTCAATCTTTCGTATTTCCCATGGATTCTATTTCCCCAGGATTATGGAAAACCTACTCACAAATCTCCTCCTCCCGTTTAATCTTTTATTATTATTTTTTAAAAATGGTCAAATTTATCCTTAAATTTCATATTGGTTCAAAATTATCCGTGACTAGGGGTGAGCATGGATCAGTTAACCGTTCCATGAGCCCAAAAAAAAATCAGTCCATTAATATCGGTTTTTTTAAAATACTAAACATTAACCAATCAGTTACTATCGGTTAATCAGTCAATCGGTTTCGGATTTTCGGACGGGTTACCCAACATTTTTCGATTAACCACTATAATTATAAAATGTATTCATAAATAAAATTAAAATGTTCAAAATACTTAAAAATTAAAATTTTTTCACTATAATATAACATTATTGTTATTAAAATAAAAATATTTGGTGGATATAAGCAAATTTATTTTTAAAAATTAATATTTAATAAATAAATAAATTAATCCGTTCATAATCATTTTTAATTAGATAAATTGTTATACTTACTCATAACCAATTAAAAAAAATTAAAAACTTTAAAATAATTAGTATAATGAAAAAAAAAAAAGTACATGATCACCTTTAATTAGGATAAATTGTTATATAATTTTTCGAATATATTCTGATTTTTATTATTAAAAATTTGATAAATCAATAAATAATAAAAAATAATAAATATGAACATATTAGATAATTAATAAAAATATTAGGTTTCGGTTCGGTTAACCGGTCACATGAGTCAAAAACTATTAACCAGTCCATTAATATCGATTTTTGCAAAACACTAACCATTAATCAGTTCATTACAGTCAGTTAATCAGTCCATCGGTTCGATTTTAAATTTTTTTCGAGTAACCAAATCCAACGTTTTTTTTCTCACCCCTGTCCGTAACTACCAAAGCGACTCACATTTATATGAAAGCAAATATTGCAAATATGAACCATTTTTCCATACAAGATTACCTGAGTCATGGTGTTTAAGCCAGCCTTAGAAGAAGAATAAGCAACACCACCAGGCACTTGACCGCGATTAAGTCCAGCAATTGAAGAAATATTAATGATCGATCCTCCTTGTTTGGCGTTAAGCATGCGTATTCCAACCGACTTTGACACTAACCATGATCCTTTCAAATTCGTTTTGAATTCCAGATCCCACTCCTCCTCCGTCAAATCCAATGGACTTTTCACTCTCCCTGTAATCACATCGTTTTCCAAAATAAATCCAAACCCAGTTTTCTCAGCAGCCGAACACCTAATAAATTCAAAAAAAGCAAAACATATACCTCTCACTCCAGCATTATTAACAACAGCATCGATTCTGCCAAACGCATCCCAAGCATTCTGTATGGACCTATCAATGGTTTGACCATCAGCACACACATCAAGCTCCACAGCAACAGCTCGTTGGCCATTATTTGGCATATTATTGTTGATTTCTTCGCACAGAGATTTGAGGCGGTCAAACCGACGAGCAGCGGCGATTATTTTGCAGCCAGCTTTGGCGAGGTCGCGACAAAAGTCTAAACCTAAACCGGAGGAGGCGCCGGTGACTAGGACAACCTTGGTTTGAAGATCGCACCATGGCTCCAGCTGAGTTGCCATTTTTTAGAGTTTGATTGGTGATTCAACAGAGCTGCTACAGGGAGTGTGAAAATTGCTGCTACATCCTGGCCAATTGCATGAACAACTATATTTATAAAATACATTTAAAAGCCTATTAATTCAAAATAATTGAGACCATAAGTTAAGTTTATAGGCTGATGATGGTCCAACTTTAAAAGAAAACGAACCTAAAAAGCAAGAAAAAAGAGATTGTAGGAGCATATGAATTCAAAAAAGCCAGAGAGAAAAAGCGGCAAATTGCAAGCATATTCTGCTCCTAGTTAATTTAATTTTGGCAACTAAAAGTAGGGAGGATCATACTACGGGGGTTCTCCGGTCCGGTGGGGACCCGATCCGAAAGTAGCGAAAAATTTGCGCGAATTTTTTCTCCACAGAGGCAAGGATGGGGCAAAAAAAATTGTAGCCCTTGAATTCGGGACAGGAATCCAAAATAATCAATATTATATATATATATATATATATATATATAAATATATATTAAATTTTTTCATATTAATATTTATCAGTGTAAAAGTTGTTTAAGTGATATTATTAATATTTATAAATATTTGTATATTAATTATATGAAATATTTATAAATATTTATATTTAAATTGTATGGAATATTCTTAATTTTAAGTCGTCAATTATTAAATTTTATAAGGTAAATTTTATAAAATATTTTTAATTCGAATTAAAATATTTTATCGAAATTGGAAATTTTCATTAGTGTTGAATATTTTTATTAGGGGCAGAAACTGCGGAGGCAGGGACAGGGAATCCCCACCCTAGGCGAGACAATAGGTGGGGAGTCACTCCCAGCCTCCGCCCCACAATCACCCCTAACTAAAATGACTGATTTCGCCATTTTACTGGCGAATCAACGGCGCTTTGCCTTCATTGCATAGAAATACATGTTATTTTTTTTTTAATATGTGTAATATATTTCATGTCCATGTTATTTTTTTAATCTGTGTAGTATATTTCATGTGACAATCATACAATCAACTATTATTATCAATTACTTGCATTGCTTTCTTTTTGAGTTTTATTTTCTCATTATTGACAGTTTAAATAATAGATTATCCAAAGAGCTCAACAAGAATTGCAAATATTTTTATTTTTTACTTTTTTTTTTTGTAGAGACTGCTTCAAAATTACTATTATCTTTTAATTTTTTTTTTTATTTTTAACAAAAATTCGTATCATTTTTCTTTCTTGGTAAAAACGTACTTTTTCTTATTTTATGTTTCATTAAGAGCATATTGATGTTTGATCTACTAACATTATTGGATAATTTGCTAACATGATCCTTTAAATTTTAATTATATGGCTTGTAACTGGGTATGTGTTGTGCTCACATCTAACTCTAAGCCATAAAATTGGCAAAACATGCACAATCTGACAGTCTAAATTTATTCGCATATTGAATAACTACTCTCCAATGAAACCTTTTAATTTGAAACCCTCATTAAATTATGTATATCCACTCCAGATACTCCTTACTACCGGTTACTCAAGGTTTTTGTGTATATGGAGTGGGTAAACTCATGACTTGGTTGACTTTGGCAATATAATTAGAAACTTAAGCTCATTAGAATCGGCATAAAATCATGGATCTCTGCTTCTCTGAAAACAAATCTCATCAGTTCAACCAAAAAAAAATCTGAAAAGATTGGTTGAAAGAAAATAACGCCATTGCAAGAAAATCCCCGCTTTTAAGGATAAATTCACCCAAAATAACGAACACATAATAATAAAAGAAAATGCAGACGCAGTTTGATCTCGGACAGAATCAAACTAGAAAAACCGAAAACCAATATTCTTTATATCACATATCATAGTTACACCTAATATGAACATATATTTTGTGAAAATAATGGAGGAATTACAAGCCAATTATTTAAAATCATAGCTAAGCTCCACTGGGAATTACAAGCCTACTTATTGTATATGGGAGTAAGGCTGAGGGACAGAACAGGAATCGAACACACGAACTGTCCCAAACCTCAACACGGCCTTACCACAATGTAACAATTTGTACTAAAGACATAATTAGTTTGATCAAAGGGAAGAGAAAATGGGAACACCAGGTAAAGTAGCCCCAGCATCAACAATGAAAATGTTGCCAGTGACAAATTTTGAAGAGTCGTGGATTAAGTATCGAACCAGAGATGTAAGCGCAGGATCTGATGTTCCATACTCTTTTAAAGGGACAGTTTTCGATGCAACATTATTTAGCCAATCTTTCTGCATAAGACCCTCTGTTATCTCTGATCTAAAGAGCCCAGGTGATATTGAGTTCACCCTTATTTTGTTTACACCCAATTCCAGAGCCATTACCTGATATTCAGATTCTCATTTAATGCTTCGGCTTAATCTAATTATAATAATAGATGAAATTGTGTCTCTGAAAATGTCCACTGACTTGGATTAAAATCAAATCATAACCCAAATAATAATCAGGGATTCATTTGATTTCACGTTCAACAATGTCTGAAATAGTCAAATTAATCTGAAAAATCTCATTAAAACTGAAAACTACTACTAATAGATAGGCATCATTCATATGCAAGTCTTCTACCTAAACTAAACAACCAATAGTTTTATCATTTACTAGGACAAGCAAGGATCACATAAATAATATGTACATATCTACTGTGTTTCATATTTTGTTCTTACAAATGTAAACACCGACTGTAGCTATAATGTTTTGTGTCGGATTCACTCAAGTCAAAGGATAAAAATCAAATTTTCTCTTAAAAGTTTTTCTAAAAACGTTATTTATAAAATATTAAAAATGGTAAAAATTTACTCATGCAATGCCAATTCTGGGCAGACCTAAAATGTTTTTAATACTTTGAAAGCAAATATAAATAATTTTTCTTTGTCCATATTTATCATCAAAATATTGAAAATAGTTAAAAGGAGAAATGTATATATCATTCTCAATCTTTCAAACATTTTTTTTTAAAAAAAAACTTAACAAATTCAATAAATTGAATTTATTCCTATCAAAAATAAATAAATAAATTTAATTTATACTATTTTCAATACAGACAAACTTGGCCACTACCCCTAAATTTAATCATTAATTTTTTTTTTCCCCAAAATCGATCCCACTAATATCCTTAGATTGATACCACTAAACCCAACTGGAAAAAACCATAGCATACATTTTCTAGCCCTAATTTTTATTGACCTTTTAATATACCTCCCAAAAGTATAAAAGAACTAAATAAATAAAAGAAAATACGTTGGTTTTTAAAAAAAAAAAAAGAAAAAAGAAAAGGCAAATTTTGTTATATGAATGATCTACCTAATTTTCAATCATTTTCAGTCTCGTGTCAACAAGAGGTGAGAAAAAAGCCAAAATGCATACTTTTTCAATCTTTCGTATTTCCCATGGTTTCTATTTCCCCAGTCTTATGGAAAACCTACTCACAAATCTCCTTCTCCCGTTTAATCTTTTATTATTATTTTTTTTAAATGGTCAAATTTATCATTAAATTTCATATTGGTTCAAAATTGTCAGTAACTACCAAAACGACTCACATTTATATGAAAGCAAATATGAACCATTTTTCCATATAAGAATACCTTAGTCATGGTGTTTAAGCCAGCCTTAGAAGAAGCATAAGCAACACCACCAGGCAATTGACCACGATTAAGTCCAGCAATTGAAGAAATATTAATGATCGATCCTCCTTGTTCGGATTTAAGCATACGTATTCCAACCGACTTTGACACTAACCATGATCCTTTCAAATTCGTTTTGAATACCAGATCCCACTCCTCCTCCGTCAAATCCAATGGACTTTTCACACTCCCTGTAATCACATTGTTTTCCAAAATAAATCCAAATCCAGTTTTCTCATCATTCAAACACCTAATAAATTCAAAAAAAGCAAAATATATACCTCTCACTCCAGCATTATTAACAACAGCATCGATTCTGCCAAACGCATCCCAAGCATTCTGTATGGACCTATCAATGGTCTGACCATCAGCGCACACATCAAGCTCCACAGCAACAGCTCGGGGGCCATTATTTGGCATATTATTGTTGATTTCTTCGCACAGAGATTTAAGGCGGTCAACACGACGAGCAGCGGCGATTATTTTGCAGCCAGCTTTGGCGAGGTCGCGACAAAATTCTAAACCTAAACCGGAGGAGGCGCCGGTGACTAGGACAACCTTGTTTTGAAGATCGCACCATGGCTCCAGCTGAGTTGCCATTTTTTAGAGTTTGATTGGTGATTCAATTGCTGCTACATCCTGGCCAATAGCATGAACAGCTATATTTATAAAATACATTTAAAAACCTATTAATTCAAAACAATTGAGACCATAAGTTAAGTTTATAGGCTGATGATGATCCAACTTTAAAAGAAAACGAACCTAAAAAGCAAGAAAAAAAGAAGATTGTAGGAGCATCTGAATTCAAAAAAGCCAGAGAGAAAAAGCGGCAAATTGCAAGCATATTCTGCTCCCAGTTAATTTAATTTTGGCAACTAAAAGGACTGATTTCGCCATTTTACTGGTGAATCAGTGACGCGTTGCCTTCTTTATATTGTAATAATGGATAAAATACCAAAAACAACAAAAATATATAGATAAAGTAGAAGAGTGATCGTTCTTAATTTAAATTGTTACCTGCAAAATCGAATTGTTTTTCCAAGAGACAGACAGAGGCAGAGAAGACGACGATGATGATGATGTTGCGTATACTGGAAAAAGGGGGCAAAGGAGTTATTATATAGAGAATTAGTAGTGAAACCCTAGTTTGTATTTCTGTAGTTTATTCAATTTTTCCTATTACCAGCTCGACAGGTAACAATACACTAATCAATGGTCCATAATTTGGCTCCAGAAATGAGAGAATGAAGGCCATTAGATTAACCTCCAGGAGGACCTATTTATAAGGCTCATTAAAATAATACATTTATAAATATTTTCTTTTCTAATTGAGTTTCCATACTCGTAAAAATGAGATTCCGTATGATCTCCGTCCCCGGCAGGGACCCGATCTGAACGGGACGGAAAATTTTCGAATTTTTTTAGGCGGAAAGAAAAAAATTTCAGCCCTTAAATTCAGAACGAGGACGGGGAACAGAGTCTCCGCCCCGAAAAAAATTAATATTTTATTATATACATATATATATATATATATATATATATATTAAATTTTTTTTAGGTTGATATTTGTCGGTACGTAAATTGTTCAAGTGATATTATTAATATTTAAATTGTGTGAAATATTTACAAATATTTGTATTTTAATTATATTAATTTTTTATAAATATTTGTATTTAAATTGTATGAGATATTTTTAATTTTAAGTTATCAATTATTAAATTTTGTAAGGTAAATATTGTGAAATATTTTTTATTAGGTCAGAAATCTCCATCGAAATCGAAAATTTTCATTAGAATTGGATAATTTTATTGGGAATGGGGATCTCCGCGGGGGGGGGGGGGGATTTTTCCCCCGCATCCCCAGCAGGGACGGGGACGGGGAATCCCCGCCCTTGGGTGGGGCAGTAGGTGGGGAGCCACTCTCCGCCCCCGCCCCGTGATCAGAGGCGTAGCCAGAAAATTAGTACAGTGGGGTCAAAAAAATAAAAATATATTATTTAAATATTTTAATGGGGTCATTTTAAAAAAAATAAGATTATAAGGGTTTTTTTAATTTTTTAGTGGGGTCAATTTTATAAAAAAAAGTTAAATTAAAGGATTTTTTTAAAATTTTTTTAGTTGAGTGGGGTCAATTGACCCCACTCAACTAGGGGCAGCTACGCCCCTGCCCGTGATCATCCCTAGGTACGCCCTCGCACCTAAATCATTCAATTAACGTGCATAATTTGATGATTTAATTGTTTATATACTGTATTACTATTCATTATTACGAGTACGTTCAGAAAAAAAGCATATATTTATAAGATAAGCTATGGTTATTGGATCGTGATCGAACCAAAATCAAATTGATTAATATTAAAATCTAACTATGCTCAACGGTTTGCGGTTTTAAATAATAACCAAAATCACAAGAGTCTTGTTCTTAATTTTACTTATTAATCCTACATATTATGAAATAGATAAATTAACAATCGTTGTCACCCCCTATCTACTTGTCATAGATAAATGATTATGAAATATACTTAAATTTAGTGAACGAAATTAAGAGATTTTCTATATTGATTAATAATATTAGTTGAAGGAAAGTTCGTGATTGGTGTTTAGTTACTTTTAGTAACTTTCTTTTCTCTTGTTATTGCTCAAACTTTATGTCATGAACACATCTAGTCAAATTGCTTGAAATTTTTGAATGTTTTTCAGGCTATTGGCCTGGTTGTAGTTGTGGTGTGGCTGTCGCTTTCTGGGCAAGTGAGAGTGGAGCTCGATCTTTCGGGATCCCACATCGCTTATTGATTGTAGTGTGTGTGGATATAAAGATTATAATACTTTGTTAAAATCGTCATGATTTTAACAAAATGTGTGTTCCTTACCTGTTTGTGTGTATTTCATTCAAAAAAAAGTTATAAAGTAGGTGTAGAGAAGGACTGCAAAAATTCATAATGTGGTTGATTGGAAGTAAAGGTGAGTGTAGGTTGATTGGGTTCGATAACTAAATCGAGCAAAAATATTTATACAATTGAGAATCAAAATTAAATTAAATAGTTAAAATATTTTAATAATTTATTTTGATTGGTCCGATTTAGTTACTCGATTATAACGGAATTATGCATGCTCGTAAGTGTGATTACACAAGAGAGCAATTTCTTCATTGCATTGGGCCCATTACAATGATTTTTGAGCATAAACATTGTGCCAGATAACGAATATGAGCTAAGTCCAGCCCATTGCAATTAAGTACCAACTCACACATACAAAACTAAGAAACTCCATTCTTGAATTGAACGGAGCATAAACCCTTCATTTCCAGGAAGAAGAAGAAAAAGATCAACTTTCTATCAAAAATCAAATGTCATATTCAAGATGGCAGCTTCAGCTTCCATTCAAAGATCACTAACCAGAATTCATTTACTGGGTACAAGTAGTTCACTTCAAAAGCATTGGGCTCCTTCACTTTCGTTGTTTTGTAGCTCTGCCGCTGCCATCTCCTCTCCTCTCTCTGAAACCCCTTCCTCTCCCTCCTCTCAATCTCAAGGTCCAATACTTATTCCTTATTTGTGTCTCTTTGTGTTCATATATGTTGTTTTCTTTATTAGTTTCTGGGTTCATCATGATTTTTCTTCTCTTTTCTTTTCTTTTAGTCGGTCAAGTGTGTGTTAATGTGATAAGATGTAATCCCTCAGTGGGATTTCTATTAACATGGGAGGTAATTTTCTAGATAAGGAGAGAGGATCAAGATGGTCAAAATGGTTTCTTTTTTTACCTGGAGCTATCACTTTTGGCCTTGGAACTTGGCAGATCTTCAGAAGGCAGGACAAAGTAACTATTTCTTCCTCCTTATTACCATTACAGCTTAATTGGGTAGTTCGATGACCAATGGTTTGATGTTATGACCATTTATTTTAAATCTTGGTGGAAGTAAGTTGCATGCTTTTCTTTTGTTCTTTTTTCTTTTCCCTCTACTCTATTGGACTTCTCAAGATAAAAGCATTCACTCTTCAATGTTCCACTCTCTGTAAAGTTGCTAATTTTCAGCACATATTATCAAAATTGTGGAGTAACCATGTATTGGTGTATGTATGTTCCCTGTGCTAGATGTTTTGTCATGAAACTTTCAACGAAGTGTACTATAAAACTTCATTGTTGAGCAACTTGCGAAGAGCCTTTTCGTTCCCTATGCTTGATTTGCTTGAACTAGGAAGTTCTAGTCTGAATGTTGTATATTCTTCTTGGCAAAATTAGACCATCTATCCCTTCGCATTCTTACTCTAGGATAAGATATCATATTGAAGTAGCAATGAGCTTGTCGACTCTGGGTTGGAAGTTCTTTTCTGTTTCACTGTGAATGGGAAAGTTTAAAATATAAATTTCTGAGTTATTGTTGCACAATTTCAGCCATACATGTTATTGCAACAAGGAGTAGGGTAAAAGTCTCGTGGTTGCAGGTCAACAAATTGGGAACAGAAACATTGTGAAAATAAACATTGATGGCCAAGAAATAGCAACGTTCCAATCCATGTACATGCTAGCTTTAAAATTGCGTTGTTAATATGATTTTACAGTTTAGATTGTTCTTTAATTTTACCACTCTCTTTGGCTAACACAGAGCGGCTGAAACTTTTTGGGGGAAAGCAAATGCATTGATAACAAGAAAACTGCTATCACTTAACTTTTAAATTAGCAGATCCGCTGTTCTCTTTTTTCATTTCTGTCTAATTGAGATATTTTGTTAACTATTTATCACACTCTAAAATTTCATAGGTCACAGTTTGTTGCGAGGCAAACATTCTACATTGAAGCCAAATGTTATTCTCATAGTTTCCATGATTTTTTTCATCTACCTTTGGATGCTATGCCTGAGACTATCCCAATCATAACCACATACAAACAGCATAAATTCTGTTTATTTAGAGTCATAACTGTATCTCCAATCTACTTCTGTACAGTGCAGCATTTTTATTTTTCTTTGTTTACCAATAAGCTTTGATTTATTAGTACTAGAGGCATCTCAACTGTTGTGAAGTTGCAAGTTGGAAACCAGTTTGATTTCTGCATGCAAAAATATTGGAACCTTAAATATATATTCTCACTGCAGATCAAAATGCTGGAGTATAGAGTGAAAAGATTGGCTATGGAACCCATGAAATTTAATGAAATATCCCCATCGAGTGAACAGTTGGACACTTTGGAGTTCAGGAGGGTTGCATGCAAAGGTGTTTTTGATGAGAAGAGGTCAGTCTATGTTGGTCCACGTTCTAGAAGCATTTCTGGAGTGACCGAAAACGGCTACTATGTCATTACACCCCTAATGCCAATCCCCAAGGACCCTGAAAGGTAAGCATGTTGTTTGCCACTGTTCCAATGTGCCTTGGATAGATAGTGACAACAATTTAAGCCTCGAGCCTGAATAATTATTTCTCTGTTTCCCTCTAGGGCGTTTTGAATTTGATCAATTTGCCCATATTCATATGTTCAAATACTAATGTTGATTTTATGCTTTGATCATAAGTAATTTGATCTCATTCCCTGCTAGTGTTTCTGACATAGAACATTAGCTGTAGACAAAACTAACAAAAGAAGTTAAAAACAAATCAGAGGACAAATTTAGCAAGTTCTCTAATACTAATAACAATTAGATGAGCAAGATGGTTATGACAATCTTGATTTGGATATATGAATATGGATGGTAGTGGTATACTTCTTTTGTAGCTAACAAATGTTAGTCTTCTTTCAGCTTGCGGTCACCAATTCTGGTGAATAGGGGATGGGTCCCTCGTATTTGGAAGGATAGATCCTTAGAGATTTCACAAGACGATGAACAGCCTGCACCAGCTCAACCTGAACAAAGATCATGGTGGAAGTTTTGGTCCAAGAAGCCAAAAGTTGTTCAGGTGTCCTTTGTTTTCCTTAGTCCTGGTTTGTTGCAGAAACATTAACTTGGAATGCAAGATGTTTAATTTTGTACCATATACAGGATAAAGGCCCATCAGTCACTTCTGTAGAAGTTATTGGAGTTGTCCGAGGGAGCGAAAAGCCTAGCATTTTTGTTCCAGAAAATGATCCAAGTTCCGGTCAGTGGTTCTATGTTGATGTCCCAACAATTGCCCGTGCTTGTGGACTTCCGGAGAATACCATCTACGTGGAAGACATCAACGAAAATGTTAGTTCAACATGCCCATACCCTCTCCCAAAGGATGCCAGTACCTTGATACGCAGTTCAGTCACGCCGCAAGATCATCTGAATTATACTTTCACATGGTATGCAAATTCAATCTCTTGTTATCTATCTATATTGAGGACAGCATTCTTGTACTCCTTTCCTCTTAGGTATACTATTTGCTTTAAAAGTTGATCCTAGAGGATGTTATACTTTTCAATAGCACCACATGTCAGACGAACCCTGGCAGCAATTCACATAGACTTGTTACTGAATCCTATTCATCAAGTTTTAACATTTTTTAACTTCCAGAAAATATAGAACATTTGGCTAGCCATTGGCCAAGACAATATAAAAGACATGTTTCTGTGACATACTAAAATTTCTTTTGATGTTGGATGTGTTTTCAACAGGTATTCCTTGTCTGCTGCTGTTACATTTATGGCTTTCAAGAGATTGAGGCCGGTGCAAAGAAGGCGGAGATAGCAAAGTCTATAAAGTACGTTTGCTGATCAGAAGCCAATTCCAAATTTCATCATAGTATTTCACAGAAGAGGCATTCAGCTGCTCAATAAGGTTGATCTTTCTTCATACATCATTCAACTGAATGGAACTGATTTCTAAAGGTTTTTGAAATGGGAAATATTTTGTCATGCTGCTGACTGTCAATTATCAGAGAAGCTAACCTCTTTAAAGTTTTTGGTGAAAGCTGCTTTCAGCTTTTTGGGTTTACCTTTACATTGTGATTCCAGCAGGCATGAATAATACTCAATTTTGTAATATGTTGAATTCAGATTATGAACTCAGAAACAATGTAAGAATTACCCTTTTGTCAGCAAAACATAAATATAATTTCACTTTTATTGAATTTTGGCATTTTCTCAATACATTTTCCCGACTTTCAAAATTACTTGCTGCATGAATTTTTATTAGCGACAATAATGAGAAACTCATGAAGTAATATACCAGTTAATTTGCTTTTCAGCCAATCAAAATTTGCCATTACAGACTCGCAGTGATGTTGGTTTATCTAATACAATCGTCATATTATTTATTCTCTAATATTTCCCAGAGAATAAAATCGAGCCAACCCTAACATTCATTTTCTTGTATGCCTTACTGTACAGTTTATACACGAGAGAATCTCTAACATTACAGAAAGAATACAAATTAAAGAATTAAAAGAAAGCTATAGAATTGCCACAGTAGAGATACATGAAACATAAAAAATGAATTAAATACAAACAGAGAGACCAAAAACAGATGAAAGCCTACACCAAAAGAATGAAAAGAATAAGAAGCAACTAAAAATACAATATTAGAAAAGAATAAGCAGCGACTAAAAATACAGTATTAGAAGGCTCATGATGCCCGTTTTACGGGCAAAGGGGCAGTCGTAAGATCTGCATGAATCGCCTTCAACAACGCCACAAAATTAAATAGACTCTCTTCTGAAAACCACTTGAGATTCCATGTCAGAGAGCTAGGAGCTGAATTTTTCTTGTGAATTGTTGCAACCTCTTTCTGAGCTTTGGATGAGAGGCATAACTTTGTCCCAGCTCGTTCAAGAACTATAGTCACATACAGACTCTCTCCACTCTCAATTACCTGAGAATCAAATTGCGTGCTTTAATGAGCACTTTCTTTCCTTTCTTCCATAAGGTGAACTAAACTAAACAAAATCTTCCAACCATCAAAGGATTTCAGCTAGGGGTGTTCAAAAATGGTGTAACCCATCCAATCCGTCTAACCCAATCCGTCTAACCCATTTTTTCATCATTTTAATGGATTATTATAACCCATATAACCCATTTTAAAATTTAAAAAATATTTATATGGGTTATGGGTTATTATATAACCCAACCAACTAAACCATCTAAATGTTGACTCCAATTATTATTTATATCAAAATATAATACAAATTTATATCAAAATATTTAACATATTTAAACTTGTATACTTATCATATAATGTTCCAAAATTTCTGTTTTCATAAATAGTACTTTTCGAGTCGTGAATAGTGACACCACAGCGAACAATACCACCTAATATCGAAAAATATTTTATTCGACCATTGAAAAATACAATTCATGAAAAATCAGAGATAATTTGAGATGAATTTGAGTTTAAATAGACTTTCAAAAGTCAAAAATAAAAATAAGACGCGGTTTGATTTAAATAGACATGATATTTAGATAATGCTAGCATATGGCAAAATATATTATATCTAATTCTCCATTCGATGAACAGTAAACTCTGAGAGTTTTAATTTATTGGCATTATATGACGTAATAGAATCCCACAAACTAAAATTATTTTAATTATTATGTCGTAACTAACATGTAATCCCTGTAAGTATATTCTGTCAGGTGCTACTACCTACTAGTATGTATCATATATACATTAATTTGTAATCACATATGTACATTATTATTATTAACAATAAGTAAAAAAATGTCATTATTATTTATTTTAGAGCACAAATACGTAATGAAAAATTATTATAAAAATATCCTCATAAATAACTTTTATAACTCTGAATTAATTGCATTAAAATGATGCTTATTAAATACAAATTATATATTTTTTTCAATTTTATCTATTAAGAATTTTTTTTATAAACTTAACAAAATAAACACTGATATAATATATTTTGCAATATGCTAGCATTATCTAAACATCATTTTGACCCGAAAATTTTTGTGCACCCTAGAAAATATTTTGCGACATTTATGGATATATTTTATTAGAAATAAGAGAAAAATTATTGGGCCTAATAAATATTAAGTATAAAGCCTATTAGTATAACTAACTAATATTATATAACTATTTGACAAAACTTTCATCGATAGCCTTTCGAATTCTGGCATGGCAGTTCATTAGCAGTTCTCCTTCCAAATATACCACACTATTCTTTGAAATTAATTTTTTTCATTTTTTTTTACCACGCTATTCTTCGGAATTATTTTTTTTTATTTTTTTTAAAAAAATGAAATATGCATGTGTTATTTAAAAAAATATTTACAATAATGAAATTAATGTTTTATACTTAAAAAATATAAATATAGATAATATAAAATTTATATGTTAGAAAATTAACATAACCCATGTAACCCAATCATAAACCAACCAACCCAATATAAAGAATTTAAGTTATAACCCAGTTGAATTAGGTTGGGTTCAACCCATTTAAAATTTTATATGGGTTGGATGGAAAACCGATCGTAACCCATCCAACCCATTTTTGAACACCCCTAATTTCAGCAATGAATCAATGGAAGTTAGCTAGGCTCCACTAATTTGGGTACATAGCTGTGCATAATGAAATGTGAATGAATTAAATAACAAAGAAAGGATTAAAAGAGAAGTTACCAGCTGAGAAATTTCACTAATGGAGCAACACTCTTCAAGGGAATAGTATGGGGAGGAAGAAGCATCAATTGAACGAGTGCTGAACTGCCTAAGATCTTCAACACAAAGAAGCACATGCTCTCCAATTACAAATAGTGATCTAGGAAGCCACGATCCCTCTGTTCAATCCAGGAAAATTTTGAGCCAAGCCATACGTTAAACATACAAGGTAGGAAGGATCAAAAAAATAAGTATTGAATTTTCCAAAACAGTTGCAAGAATGCTGGTTGTTGTGCAATATAACAGGTCAGGTTTCCACTCAACACAAGCAGGCACAATTCAATAACCCTGGCATGGCATGCCCAAAATAGTACATAATGGTAATATTCTTCTATCCTCTCTTTAATGGGCAATGGTAATGGGTACCATTTTTAAATACACTGGGAATAGGTCGCGTTAAACCCAAAACTACAAACCAGAAATTCAGCAGCCATCTGGCAAGATGAAGCTTGAATAGTTAAAGAACCCCCTAAACAAAAAAATATATTCCTGATACCAAAACCAGCTTTGAGCTAATTTGAATTCCAAAATGCATAAATATTCGGTATGCTGCACTGCACCAATTCCTCGTAGGTCTACAACAAGCTCAGGTTCCTTTTATTGAACTTAGAAACTGAACTAATGCAAGTAGCTGAGAATGTACCTTTGTGTTTTTTACAATAAAGCACCATAGCATACTGGAATATGCTAATTTTTGAACCTCCACAGATTTGCTTCTCAAACAATTTGACCTGAACCTGCTCCAAACTGCCATATAAATTTACAAAATCCCAATCTATTACATGCGGTGAATATAGAACACACATTGAACTGTAAGCAAAATCAAATAGCTGTGTACAAGGAATATGCATTAAAGTTCAAGTCATATTTTAAGGGTATAAGATAGATCACCTTCTTAATAAACATTTATCATTTCCTGTGCAAGGACCAAAAACTTGTAGTATGTAAAGTAATTGCCTTGATATCTCAGTGCTCCTAGTTAGAAACAGGTAGGTTGCTCCCCTCTCAATGTACACCCTAGCCATCAATAGTTCAAGAAGGACCATTTTTAGGAAAATGATCATTACAACAATTGCCAACAGTATCAGAAATCACCTACCTCACAACCTGAAGTCCTATGCCAACCAACACTTCTTTAACATCTTCAACTCTGTGCCACCCCAGTAAG
This sequence comes from Excoecaria cochinchinensis, assembly GCA_947683425.1. Lineage (NCBI taxonomy): Eukaryota > Viridiplantae > Streptophyta > Magnoliopsida > Malpighiales > Euphorbiaceae > Excoecaria > Excoecaria cochinchinensis. The sequence goes on from CANTUQ010000050.1 coordinate 12,461,576, forward strand.
CTTAAAATATTCCCTGCAATACATCATAGGAGTAAACTTCCTAACTTAAGAAGCTGCACAACCAGGACAAACAAATGTTCACATAATTAACAGTCAGAAGAGATGACAAATGAGAAGTAGGTGTGCTCAAATGACTTCCTAACTAACCTGACCCATCAAATGCCACGCCAATTAATAGTACATACAACTTGTTTGCATTGCTGATTAACAAAGCTACTTCTCTGCAGCAATAGAATAGGAACTCATAAAATAGAAATGCAGACAAATGATAAATATCACAAACTTAAATAGATTTGGTTTGCATGAGCAAATAAAGCAAACGAAACCAAACCATAACACCAAAAACAGAAAACTGCACACAAGTAACCATTGAAGATCATTGTCATATCATAAGAGAGTTTTCAAGACACATCGGTAAGGTAAGTTTGGATATTTAAGAAAAGCTGAAACTCAGTTCTTACAATTCAATAATAAGTAATTGGCAAAGTTGATTCTAAATGAATTTAAGGGAAACAGCACAACTCTTTATGACAGTGATATAGCTTCTAACTTTTTGGTGCTTAGAAGGGGGGAAAAAGAAAAGAAAAGAAAAGAAAAGCATTCCTACTATATCCATTTCCAATGCTAAAAAAATGTTTACCTTTCTCTGTACAAGGATTCTGGCTCGAGTATACAATCACAATACATATAATGTTTACAGGCCTCTCCAATTCTGGAATCGGCAACATTCGCATTAAAATACTTCTCAATAAAATCATCTGAGAATCTACCAACATTTGAGATTTCTAAAGCTTTAATTGCATTTTCATGCAACTGTTTCTTATCAATAAAGTCCTGATGATTGACCCTCTCCACAATTTGCTTCCCTTGATCACCAGCTTCACCATTTGGCCTTGCTGATGTCCCTGTCTTGTCAACCCCATCATCAGATAGTGAAACAACTCTCTTTTTTGGTTTCCTGTTACCTTTTGTTTTCTCCAGCAAATCTGCCTTTTGGTCAACAGAATGAGCAGCCTCACCAGCACAAGAAACAACAGGAGTATCATGATTGTTTGTATTTAAATCATTCGTTCTGAAACAGGTTTGTTTAGCATGTAAATCAAGCAAAAATCTTTGGTTTTCAGTAACATGATGAATCCCATGTTTAGGTTCATAATTCTTATCATTGATGAAATTTGAATATGAGTGTTCTCCAACAATCAAATTCAAGTATCTTTCATTCCGTGACTGATCATCAGGTGTTACATCATATTCATGCAAATCATCTTCACTAGAACTAGAGTCACTATCTGATGAAGCAACTGAATAGGACTCTGCAGATAGCTGCAAAAATTCTTTCACCAAATTTTGTCGACGATGCAAGATGTCCTCTTGATAATGAGGAGGGGACACAGGGTAAGCAGAGGAGGAATAAGACTCTGTTGTATCATCTATGGCTGTCAATGGTAATAAGTCCCCATTTTCAATCACCCTATGGTCTCCTTGGAAGGATAATCCTTGTGAATAAGATTTTTCATAATTCTGTTTTGCTCTCTCCGTGCCCAAAGGTGGCATACCTACAACAGAAGCATCAGATTCAAGGAAATTTGGCCCACTGTCATCTCCTGAAGCATGAAGATAATGCAATGAGAATCTTGAACTTTTTCCATAATGCTTCTGGTCCGTCTTGTTTTTCAAATGATTTTCCTTCACATGATGCAGCATAGCCCCTTTGTATGTACCATCATCTGCAGAGCTATTAGATTCATGATCCATCCACTCCTTAAATTCCCGCAGCCACAGTATAGAATCTTCTTTCTTCATCAATTCAACTCTGTTAATCAAATCAACTATTTCAGCTTCATCCTCAGATATGGCATTTTCCTCTTTGCTTTGAATATCATTATCGCATGACAGTGACTCCTGATCCGAAGAGAAGTATGTGCTCTCCTCTTCACTTTCAATTGGAGCAAGACGAGATACCTTTTTCTGCATGGGGGAATGTCACTACTGTTCATATCAATCAATATAAAGCAGAAATACAAACACAATATTGCACATTAAAATTAATCCCATTGTAGTTCTCAGTATGCTTATTCACCGAGTAAAAACTTCCCATGCACGTTATTCAATGAATGAGCATTATAATACACATGTATGTTGCCAGCATTATATACTTCCATACAAGCTATGTCATTAAGAGTAAAAGTAAGGAACAAAGGTAACTTCCCAAAAAGCCTGAACTCCAATTAAATTTGCCTACCCTTTTCTTTATTATACTACCCTCTCCTTCAGCTTCATCTTTTGCAGGAGAGTAAAAACCATAGCTGGAAGGCCGCTTCTGCCTGCTAGCAATTATGATTTGCCTCTTCCAGAACTCTCTTCTGCTGATTTCTTTGTCATCCAACTTCAACTACTTGGTCATGAAACAGGAGACGGTAGAGATAGTTGAAAGATTATTAGGACAGATGAATTGGAAGGGAAAAAAAAGTAGAGTGGTGCAATGTGTTATGCAGATCTAATAGTGGTCAATAATAATAGCAACTTTTACAGTAGACTCCTGGAAGCTCAAACAAACTATTAAAAGAGGCTATGACTTACTTTATCTGGATGAACTAGAAAGCTGAATACTTGTGCTCGATACCATCTAGCAGAACACAATGGATTTCCCTCCAACCACAAGTTCTGGAGAGATGGGAGGCTTGCAAGGAACTCCAGCTCTGAAAAGTTCGAAATAATATTGTAGGAAACATCAAGCCCCTCCAGGGACTTCAAATTCTCAAGCCCGTGTAATGTAGTTAGAGCATTGTACCTCAAAACAAGCTTAACAATATGACAGGAGACCTGCATAGACCAATAACACTGGGATAAAACTAATGCTAAATAGAAATTGATAACTGAATAAAACATTTTAGATTCAAACCAACAAGCAAAAATAATTAAAGAATAAACAAATGGAGGAGGAGAAGGTGGAAGAAGAAGAAGAAGCTAGCCCCTATGCCATTAAAATCAAACAGCATTGCTTGCTTGTTCAACAAGTCCTCAAAAATTTGGTGAGCCCCCTACGTATTCACCACTTATTAACACATCATGCCACTCCATGCAGGAGGATCACATCAAACAACACATCACTACTTGCGTAACAAAATTATGGGACACTGATACCACTTATTAGCATGCCATAACAAGTCTTGTAAGCTTAGCAGGACAGAAGGAACGAAGATTGACGTCCATGTCAAAACCACCTTCAACACAGAAACTCAACCCTTTGTCTAACTTCCATGCATACTTATGATGCAACTTTCCCTGTATAGTTCAATTTATTGCACATATAAAACTGAGAACCAACTTGAACTGTATTTGTCATTGAAAATTGAAATTAAAGCTTAAACCAATGACTCCTGATATAATGTAATGAGGTCCTAACAAAAGTAAAATGTTGTTGAAAAGCATCACTCTTTCTCCTATGCAATCTTCAAGATTGGATATGATCATAGAACAGAGAATCTTTGTGATTATGTATCATACAGATTGAAGCACCAAAACAATTTTATGGTAAAAAAACCCATTTTTTTCTACTAGAATGTTAATACTCACTGAAAGCAATTACAATTTTATAAGTCTAGTATGAAGGTCATCATGGCAGCAATATCATTTATCACACAACAGATTACTAACCTACTTACTTTGATAAATTGAGCATGATTTCAGGATTAGGTCCGCGGTGTAAAAAGATAATGATCAAAATAGCAGCCTTCTTACAAGGAGAAAAAGAAAAGGCTTCAATATTTAGAACTGCCATTCTTCTCTGTGGCAGATATCCATACAATCTACTTAGCATAATGAAATAAATTTTCAAGATTGGGATTAGAAATTTAGCATGCAAATCCTACATCAAAGCATTTAACACCTAAAGAATATGGTCATAGAAAACAATGTAGCAACTAAAACAGCTGCAACCATGAAACAAATCAGATAAATGCAAAATGAAAATGTACTTTGCATCAAACAAACGAGTAAGAGATTTCAAAGCATGCAAATCAAACAGGTAATCCACTAGGGTAAATATGGGTTTATGACTCGTACCTCACTAAACGGTTCAATTGTTCTCAAATTATTGAACCCAAGATCCAGGTGCTTCAATTTGATGCACTTCCGCAGATTATCCACCTTCGAAAACTTATTTCTACTTAAATCCAGAGTTTCTACAGCTGGGAGAAGTTGCAAGGACTCATCCATCAGAACCAAATGATTGCGTGCACATGATACAAATGACAGCCGGTTCCATTGGGGCGAGTGCTTTATCTCAGCAATTCTACTTGCAAACACATGACGTAAAGCATCCTAAATTTTTAAAAACACAGAAAGGAAAAAGAAAAGAAACATGTCAAACATTATATTGCTATCGATTACAACAATCAACATTCATATTTGAAAACAACAAAAACAAAATGCACAATAAAAGAAAAAAAATGAAAACAGGTTAGAAAAGAGGGCAATAAATAACCACCATAAAAAGAATTTGTTCTCAATAATACAACATTTCACGAGTTGTGATCGTGACAATTGTGGCCTGGAATCCCTAATCAAAAAACTATCACAACTATGATGGAAACTCTTAGTACCAAAGCACAACATGATCAAGCAATGGACTTAACAAAGAAATAATAATTTATTTTTGCTTTAATAGAACCACACTTCTCAACACAGAAAAGAAAAAATAATTGACTTTTTCCCTCCCCCCTATCATTAGAATCTATTTGGATTTATCCCAATAATCGCATAAGAAACAACTTAAAGCAAATAATCCAATGTTTCATTACCTCGCATTTCGAAGGAAAAATAAAACACAGAAAGTAATCAGAAGCAAAAATTAGTTAGCAAAGATAGAAAAAAGGAAAAGGCAAAGAAAATAAGAACTCACAGTAGAATTGTGGCAAATGATCTTCTCCAAAGTATGTCTCAATTCGAGCAGACCTCTAGCAGCGGAAGTAGACAAATCACAACCTCTAAGTTCCAACACTTTCAATCTTCCAAACGGCAACAAAGAAAGCGGAGTAGGATCACGAGCAGGCGGAGGCAAAACTGAAACAACCTTAAGCGACGTCAACAATCTAAGAATCCGACGGAGCTGTTCAAGAGCACGGTGGTCACCGAGGTCAGAAACGTAAGCGCGAAGATAATCAATAGGAGCACCAGAGAGAAGATTTTCAAGCTCGTGAAGCGCTTCGAGTCTAGATTGAACATAGTGAAGCCCAGCGGGGTTAAGCTTGAGAATTAACGAGCCATCAATTAAAAGACCGGCTTGGTGTTCGACGAATTTGACTAGCTTATCTAGGTAGCGATCGCCGGTTACAATCGCCATGAACGAAGGGAAAATTAAGAGAGAGAGAAGTGAAAGAGGGGGAATTTAGAGAGAGAAAGGAGGTTTAGGTGGGATAGGGGAGAAGAAAGAAACGGCCATGGCTGTGTTCAATTCAAGGAAGAAAGAGAGAAAGAAGAAGAAGAGAGAGACATTTTTGTTACGATTTAGAAGTATGAATCATCAATTTCGGGTGCAATGATTGGATTTTGGTTTGGTATCTGCTTTTTTTTTTTTTTTGAAAAAAAATAAGGTTTGGTATCTGCTTAATTTTTCTTTTAATAAAAAATAAATTAAAATTATTATTTTTTTAATTTAATTAGGAATAAAACTATTTGTTTAATTCTAAATTATGCTCCATAATTTTAAATTTTTAGTCCATTTTTATTTTAATTTATTCGCTGTAATTTATTTATTTTACATTATTATCAATCTTATTTAATTTTATTTTATTAATTATAATTTATATTTTTATACTATATTATTTTTATTATTTCAAGAATACTTAATATTTTTCTTAATAAAAAATGTTATAAATAAAAAAGTTAAAATTTTATCTCTTAATAATAATAACTACAATTTCTTAATATATATAAAAAAAATGATTAAAATTATGAAACGAATTGAGTATTTAATATTTTCTTGTATTAGATATCTTTCTTAGTAGTTTTATCATTTTATTTTTCTTAAAATTATTTTAATTCTTAGTGAATACCAATAAATGTTATATATAATATTTATTTAATTTTAATAAATTGAAGTCAAAGTAAAAAAGTTTTAAAAAATCAATCAATCTCAAACATGATAAAAAGGAATTAAAAAAATTATAATTCAAAATTTTGAAAATAAGTTTGTCATTTAATTGTTTGTATTGTAATTATTTAAAAAATATATTTGATTACTACAATTTAACATTTTTATATTATTTTTTAATTTTTTATTGTGTTATGTTCGATAAATAAACTTTTCTTTGAGGTTACATTATATTCAATTTCAATAAATTAAATAAAGTTTCATAAAAAAAGTAAATTAAATGAAATAATAATATTATTGATAATTGAAATATAATAATAGAATATTTTTAATTCAGCTTATTATTGTTAAAAATTCGTTTATAATAGTTAGATATTATATTCATTCATTATAAATTATTGGATAGATTTCGAATTTTAGAAAAAAAAAAACCTAATAAAAACAATTTAAAGAAAATAAAGTGAGGGGATTTAAGGAAGAAAACGTTACAATCAAGGGACTTAAAACAATATTTTAATTGATTATAATTGGAGTTAAAGACCATTGAGAAAAGACACCTGGCCAACATGCAATGTCCAAAAGTAATTAAAGAGAAGGAAACAGTGGGATCCAATGAACACGTTTTCAGGTAGTGAAGTGGCAGGATTAACTTCTCTATGAAGGATCCAATCTTCTTCTTCACCTATTTAATAGTAATCTTTTTTTTTATTGACCAAAACACAAGTGAATGTTATTATTTTGGATTTTGCCTTGGACTTATTGTAATCAATACCAATGATTTTAGAAACGGACCGAATATTGACTCGACTTACCAGCTGGATTATGATTCAACCGGTTCAACCGAATTGAATTGAAATTTTTATTTTTTATTTTAAATATTAGTATAAGTATTTATAAAAAATTTAAAAATATAACATATAAAAAATACATTCAAATAACCTATTAATTATCAAAATCAATATAAAAATAGTAATTTCAAATCAAACAAAATTTGCAAATATGAAAATTAAATAAATTGTTCAAACATAAATAATAAATATCTAAATAAGTTCACATAATATCAATAACAATAACAAGTATTTAAATAAATTCATTTGACTCTAATCCTTTTCATCTTCCTCTTCATCTCCATCTCCATCTCCATCTCTTCCTTGATTTTCAACTAAACTATGCTCCATAACATCTAAAATTTATTTAAAATACTTTTATTATACACACAAATGCACAAATACCAAGGGTAGGAGAGAAAAATTGGAATATGTTGACCATCTCAAGAATTTAACTTACTTAAAGTGATGATTTTCCCATCTGTCCCCGAATGCCATTTTTCAAACACTTTTATTTGGGTTAAATTCAATGGAAGCATCCAAAAAGTTACAAAATCAATTATACTTTTTAATTTTTTGATTGGTTGGTAAGTAGCTAAATTCATGTAAAACATCGAATTTCATGTTTTTAGAAGGCTGTTATATTTAGCTTTGATGATAATATAGAAAATTTTATTAATTTTTTTAATTGATGATAGGTTGGTGAGGTTGTTATATTCAGTTATAAATTTTTTTAATTTTATTAATGCCAACGATTGTTTTACTATGGGGAAGCAGTTTTGTTAAACAAAAACGAATCAAATAAATTGTAAAGCCATCAAAGAAAGAAAGGAGAAAGAACAAGTTAAGTGAAAAAAATTGCAGCAGATAATACATTAAAACATTCAAATAAGAACAGAAAATCCAAAAGTTAAATTAAATCATTGCAAGTTGTTAAAAACAATCAACCAAAAGTTTATCATACATGGATGATAAGCTAGGGATGTGTGATTATCTCGTTAACAATATAAAATCCAATTTGAACAGAGTAATTTATGCCCCCACTGTATTTGCTATCAGGTTTCAATGGATTAAGTTTGGTTTTATCATTTTGGGTTTGAGTGTTAGCTTTTCTGATGAGAATTGAATACTGTTAAGGTTACTCAAATTCGGATGAACAAGGGAATGACTAAATAACAGATTAATGCACTTCTATAACACTTCTATAACAGATATGGTACTTCTATAACAGATTAAATAAAGGATCATTAATACAAAATTTGAGCTAGTTAATAAATAAACTTTAGATCACCAGTTACAAACAGCAAAAAATAGCAACTAACAGAATCGAAAAACCAATCAACTGAAGAAAAAAAATACCAGAATTTCTTAAGGAATGAGGAACTGCAGGGTACGGCGGTCCGACGATGGCGGGACGGTGGTCCGATGATGCGATGGAGTGAAGAAAATGCAAAAATGAAGTGAAGAAAATGCAAAAATGGAGTGAAGAAAAAATGAAGAAGTAGAAATGAAAGTCCCGTCTGTCTGCTACTTTTGCCCTTTTGCCCTAATTCCTTTTATTTTTTATTTTTTTTCCACCAAACGACACCGTTTGGTGTCTTTGGGGGAAAAACCGGGTTGTTCCCGGTTTGCCGGTTCTTTTCGGTTCAATCCGGCTCAAACCGATTTTCATCACCTTCTGTTTTTAATACTATGAAAACCGGACCAGCTGTCGGTTCCCGGTTTGGCCGGTCCGGTTTTCACAACATTGATCAATACAGTATATTCTTGCAGATCGAAATTCAATTTTAGTAACTATTTATTGCGTATTACTTTTTTACTTTGATAATCGAGTCAACCTTTTTATAATTTGTTTAAACCAATTTTCATTTTAAAAAATTAAAATTGAATCAAATAAATCATAATTTTAATATTTTATTCAGTTTAATTAATAAAATACTCAACAATTGAAGTTGTGGTTTATTAGAATTGCCAACTAAAAAAAAGAATAGTAACATAAAAATTTTAATGCGAAATAAATTACTAATTAGATCTGTATAGGGATGTTCACGGGGCAAAAATTTTCCGTTCTCATTGCGAATCCGACCTGAACGGGACAAAAAATCACCAATTTTTTCCGTGGGGCAGGAATAGGGGAAAAAAATTTTCGGATGGTGGATGGATTTGGACATTGCACATAAATCATGGACTTAGGCCGAGCCGGTCCGATCTTATATGTATATATATCATGTGTGATGTGAAATTAACTTCATATCCCATTAACCGCGGAGAAATGGCCGCGACAACTTGCTAGTTGCTACTTGCTACTACCAACCTATGGCCACCGCTTAACCAATGGTACCTATCTCAGACTTGACTTTGTAATTGTGCATTGCTTGATAGTTGATGCCATTATTATCTCAAACAATACAAAATACAATTTTGCAAAAGACTGCAATAAGAAAAAGTACCACTTGTTTGTTTTAACTTTATGTTTTGCTTGGCATATTCCTTTTTTTCTTGTCCTTTTGTCTAAAGATTTCTATGGCAAATTCTTGAGCATTAATTACAAAAGAAAATATACTAAGCTATTTAGTCTTCTGATTTATTTCATGTTACTTGTTAATTGTAATAAAATAAAGAAAATAAAAAATTGACCCGGTTCGATTTTTTCCCTGTTTCTAAAACGTAATTTAAACAATATTTTTAAAAGAAAATAAAGTCTTTAATTAGAATATGAATAAACCTAAATTAATGATTTAATTTAATGTTAAGATTTATAATCTAATTTTGGTACTATTTACAAGACCTCGAAGAGGTTCTTTTTGCAAGAGTTCTTTCTTTTTTTAATAAAATGTTTTAGATTTGACTCTTAAAATATTTTAAAGTGAATTTTTATATTTTTTTATATGTCTGTATAGTACGAATATAAATTAACTGTATGATAAATTTTAGATATTTATTGAATTATATCAAAAAAGAGGTTTCTATGATTAAGAATTCTAAAGTACTAAATTACACTATACATGTTCCTAAATAATTAATTAATGAAGTGAAAGTTTTTAAGATTAATGATTAATTATCACATATATATACTATTCTAAACATGTTCATCTCCATCTCTATTGAAATCAGGTTCTTGAGGTTTAAACAAGAGCTGCTGCTGTTGTTGTTGTTGATCTGATTTCTGATTGCTATAATAATAATTATATTCATCATAATTATAAGAAAGGCTCTCATGCAAAGCTAACTCTCTAGCCATCTTTTTCTTTTGATATCTTCTCCAAATAGATTGAATCAAGCAAGCACCCCAAGTCCTCCATTGATGAGAATAGTACCTAAAGGCATGTTGCAGAGATTTGCTTTGGAGTCTTTTAAATTGTTGGGCAACAAACACAAGATCTTCAGCTTGAAGTGCAAAAGCTTCAACTTCAGAAACTGCTTTCACAGTTCTTGTTGATGAAGGTAAACTTGCACTAGGGTTCGGCATTATTGCCCATGTTAGTAGCTCTTCACCACAGAAATCTCCTGGCCTCAGTGTTATGGAATTGAAAAATCCAGATCTTCCACCATTTGTTGTTGAGCTCTCTAATTGGCCTCTGATTATGAATAATATCTCGTCTACTGGATCACCCTCTCGGAATATGTAGGTTCCCTCTGTGCTCAATGACACCGCTAGCCTTTCGCATATCGCATCAAGCAGTTGATCATCCATTTGTGAGAAAAATGGCACCTGCATACAATAGCTTTCAACACTTAGCAATGCAAAGATCGAAGTTGCTTTCATGCATTTGCCTAATTATAATATTTTGGTCTCAGCTAAGGACTTTGCAGTGACAACCATGATAGCTAAATTTAACCTATCAAATCAGCTAAGGACTTTGCAGTGACTATAATCATGTTTGTGAAATGAGGAAGTTAATAAGAAAAGGAAGAAAAAAACATACACGGCGAACAAGGGCAAGGCATAAATGACGTTGAATTTCTCTGCGAAGATCCAAAGGTAGAGAACGCAATATAGATTCTTCATGAACACCTCTTGTGGCTAACCATTTATATTGAACAAATCGACGAACTCGCTCTTGTAATTCTGGTGGTAGTTGCCTGTGCCTCATCCATTCCTCCGTATCTCTTCTCTTTATTCTCCACTCCTCTACTCTTACCGACATTGATTGCAAATTAGTCTTCATTAAACAAAAATAAATCATTATTAAAACCATTAAATATAATGAAAATGAATTTACATATTGATAACAATTGAATAATACAGTATGAATAACAATTAAACTAGAAATAATACGTAATCCATCCTCCCAAATTATCACCTTTTAACATATTACCCCTTAAATTAATTAAATGCAATATTAGCCCTATACTATTACATATTTCAAATTATTCTTCTAAATTTTAAAAAAATATCAAATTACCCTATTGTCACTTTCACGCACCTTTTGTGATGTGAGATATTTTAACAAATTCAAATGATAATCCGACATTTGAATAATTTATGGGTAATCTATTAAACGATGATAATCTAAGAGAAATTTATGTATTATCCAACTAAACTACAATGGTGAAGCATGTTTTTACCTGCATGTTGCCTATCAATTGTGCGGAGAGTACTAAACCAAGAATACATGTAACAATGCAAAACACATTCTCCCCCAAAAATGTACTTGTCTCTAAAGTTTGTGCATAAGAGCTGCCAAAATAAAATAAATCTTTTTAGTATGTATAATAAAATTAGAAAAATAATTAGATGTACTGGATATATTAAATATAAATTATTGGACAAAAATTAAAAAATAAAAATAATTTTTAATCTAATAGTTTATATTTACGAACATCATACGTTTCAAATGAATACAGTTTTATAAATAATAATAGAAGCGTACCTTAAATTTCTCAAACCCCACCAAAGACAGTACAAGTACTTCTCAACAAAAGAAGAGGTAGCAACTTCATTTGTAAAAGCACCAGCAAATATGCCAAACTCAAAGGAGATGTTAGGATTAAGAGGGTCACAATTAGCAGAAACACTTGTGACATTTCGCCAAAAAATACGTTCTGGTTTACCCAAACTGCTACAATCTAGAAAACTTTCAACGCAACCTATTACCCCTCTTTTGTTCTCTTTCAAACACTCTATCTTCCAACAATGGAATTGTCTTCCCATTGACAACAAATACCATGATGCTCCTAATGTCTGCAACAAATTAATAATACCATTCATTACTTCATTTTCCAGTAATTACATTAGGAATTACCTTAAAATAAAGTAAAGGTAGATGATTGATAAGTTGATGCTTACATGACTAGCAACAATGTAAAGAAGGAGATTGTAAGCAGCCCCGGCCCAGGCAGTTTTGGCAACAAAGCCAGTGCTTTTTACAATTCTTTTATGCAAAGGGAACATTAGAAAGATTCTTGGAATATACTGAATCAGAACTATGAGAGAAAGTGTGTTGTTTGCATGATCAGCTCTGCTGTTTCTCGTGGCTGGAATCACAACCCAAATCACAATCTGTCTCATTTATATAAAAAAAAAAAATAAAAATAAAAACTTAAATTTTGAAAAAAAAAGAAAAGAAAGAATGATCTAATATATAAAAATCAAAGAAAATTTGTAAAATAAATAACCCTCAAATTTCATTAGCCATCAAGGTCAAATTTACATCCATCCCAACTTCTAATTGCTAGCATATTGTTTCATTTCATTCCAAAACCATATAATTTTTTATTTTTTTTCACATATATTTTCCTTTTATGAATTTCTATTACAATATATGCATGTGTGCGCAATGCGCATGCATGCCTATATACCATCATGTCGAGTAAAAATATCTTATTAAATTGTATTCATTTGCTCATACTGCGATTCTATGTAACACTAATCAACCAATCTTTTAATATTTTATATTAAATATCCGATGTAACACTAATCAACTAATTATTTAGTATTCTATATTAAATAGGAAGTTTTAGAAGCTAAATTATTTTAAGACCATTCACTATTGAAACTCCATTAATTCGATTAATTAAGAAATTGATCCTTTTAACATTCTATATCATAAGAGAGACACACTATACGAATTTGATTTTACGATTATTTATGATTAAAATGTTGACTAGCAAACCACTAAACGTTGGCCCGATAAAAATTGCAGAAGGTTTCAAACTCGATTCACGTAATTAGACAGTACAAAAAATCAGCTAGTTGGATTTTTCCTAGATAGATTTAAAGTTATAATTAGACATGTATGCCTCTTCGAGCTAAATTGCACATGTATATCTACAAATGCTACATATATATACCTGAGGAAGAGGAAGAGCAGCGGCTAAATCAATAACAAAATCAGACCTAAGATACCGCCTGCTAATTTCCTTAGCATCCATAACCAATTCTCCTCGTCCGAAAACCCTAGAACTCGGAGCAACAAAAGCCGTTCGGAACTTCATCAGCATATGGAGCAAGAAGAAAATGTCAGCAATAGATCTGAAATACGTGATCAGAACCGCAAGGTCATTGTCATTTGCTAAGCAAACACCTTGTGGATTCGCGTATGGGAGAAAGAAATACAAAGGATCGATTAACAGAGCAATGATACAGGTGAGAAGGAAGATGTAATTCCAATATGTAACGAAGTCGCTGTCTGGATCGAGGATTTGGTAGTGCCATAAAATATGGAGAGGATTTGTATCTCCGACTGTGGCGGAGGAAGAGGGTTTTGCGGCGGTCAGGCGCCGGAATTGGCGGAGCTTGGCTTCTGTGCTTAGGATTAATCTATCCATCATCTTCCATGGCGAAGGAAAATGAGGTAAAAGAATTAATCCCTAACAAACTCCAATCCTGTTTACAATAATTCAATTATTAATCAAAGATTGATTCAATTCTTTTGTACAGAGAGTAATTTTGGAGAATTTGGTTATGGTGATTATGGTATGAAAGGAGAAGTTGATGGAAAATGATAGAAAGGACATGGAATTTGGAGCAAAAATAGTAATTATGAGAAATTTTCCATAATTATCGTCTTAATGATCTATAATTAGCAAGTTTAGGATTTTATTATGCTAAAATAACAAGTGAAGTTTGAAATATGTTCATCTCCATTAATTAAGATGATAACCCATAATGGTTCTAATTGGGTTTATAATTAAAATGATTGATTGTTGCTACTAAAATAAATAATTACTAAATTTAAGTAAGATGACAATGATTTTTTTTTATTATTATTTATTGTGTATATTTTATTTTTCTGCCATGTGAATACTACCATGTGGTTTATAATTAAGTTTTAGCTAAACTGTAAGCTATTACATTTGCTTGTCTCTTAACATGAGACGCTACGCTACAAAATCTCTTAACATGGGACGCTACGCTACAAAATCATACTCCTTCCGTTTTTTATTAACTGTCACTTTTATTGTTTTCACTAGAATTAAAAAGTATTAATTAGACTTAAATTTAAGATAAAATTGAGTATTTTAATATAAAAATTTAAATTTAATTGATCAATTTGTATTGGAAAATAAAATTAAATTTAAAAAAAGAAATTAAATTGTATTTAAAATCTAAAAGTAACAGATAAATGAAATTTAGATTTTTATCAAAAGTGACACATATTAAGTAACTGAGAGAGTACCTTTCTAACAATTCAATACCCTTTAATGTTTAAATGTTTGTAATTATTTTAATTGAAAAATAAATACCAATAAATAAAAATTTTATTATATTGAGAACAACATTTTAATTTTATAATTTTTTTGAATTTAAGGAAAGTAAATTTTGGGTATGAATAATTTATGAAGAGTTGGTTATTTATGGATTAAAATATTGAAAATTAATTAAATAAAAAAATCATCAATGGCCATTTTCTTCCCAACAGCTAATTTAGCCAAAACATCAACTTAGTTCTCCACTCTCCATGCTCTGATAAGATGGTGCTAGTGGGACACTAAAAAAAATGTTTTTTTAGTGATGGATAAAAGCCTCAAAATCCCAGACCGAGAGAGGGAGTGAGACCAGGAGAGAGACGGAGAGGGAGAAGATAATTGAGATGGTGGCAGTGGGTGGCGAGACAAGTGCCGGCGAGGTGTGGGTGACATAGGGGAACGAGGGGCTATCATGAATAAACAAGGAAAATCAAATATGCCTTAGTTTTCCATTAATTTGGTTGCGATACGGTTCGTGCAGCTATGTGATGTGCAGAAATATAGACGGTTGGATTTAAAGTATAGAATCTTTATATCAATTCAGATTTATGTCTACTAGATACTTGTTGTGCACCGAACTACTCACTTACTTAAATATATTTAATATAAAATTAAATTAAAAATTAAAAAATAGAATAAAAAATTATACTTTTAATTTATGTGAAATTGTAGCGATGGGATTACAGATTGAAACAATGGTCGGTAATACTAAACATAAAGTATGGTGCTCTTTAACGATGATAGAATCCGTCACTAAATATATAAAATGTAGAAATATATTAATTAATGGCGGAAAAATCTTAGCAAAATCCATCACTAAATATTTGCTATAAAAAATATATTAAAAAATCATGATAAATCGATTTGGAGTTCTTGCCTTACCGACGAACGGAGATAATTTGTCAAAAGAAAATATGTCTTTGAGATAAAATGATGCAAAATATTTGTAAATTAAAATATATATGCTAATTTAGCTCAAAATTTTATGTCAAGAAAAATTGGCCAAAATTGGATTTCTAATTATATAAAAATAATTTCTCATTTTTTTTGGTTCCAACTTATATGAACTATAAATATATATGTAGATATTTGAAACATTTGATAAAGCTCATATTTTGTGAAATTGAAATTAAATAAAAATGTTACAAAATAATGAGTGAGTATAGACCCGGTAACCGATATAAAAAAAATTTAATAAGTTCGTTAATATTAATTTTAAAAATTATTAACTATTAACTATTAACTAGTCTATTATATTCAATTAATCAATTTATCAGTTTCGGTTTTTCGGTTTGATTAACTAATATTTTTCAATTAACAACTAAAATTTATAACATACAATTATAAAAAAAATAAATAAAGCAAAGTTTAATTCAATTTTAAATATGCAAAATAATTCAAAATAAAAATTGCAAAATAAATGTAATGTAATAGCCCAAAAATATGTTAAACAAATTATTAGCTAGTATTATAAGTGGATTTGATATTTATTGTAAATTTGCATGCTTAATTCTAAGTGAAAGAACATTTTTGGATAAAATTAAATATTAAAATATATACTCTAAAATATAAAAAATATAATTAAATGCTATCAAGTAAAATATCGACATTAATATATATAATAAAAATTAGCTATTTCATATAAATATTACTCTATTTAATTAGGAGAATGGCATAATTTGAAGTATTATGTAAATTTTATCGAAAAACACAAAAAACTTAGGTAAAAAATAAAAATATAATTTAAATATACTTTAAAGTATTACTATACGTAAGTTTGAAAAAAATTTAAAAAATTAAAATATAAAAAAATAATATATATAAAACGGTTAACTAGTATGCAAAAATGGAAATCGAAAATAAAAAATATTAAAATTAAAAATTAAAATCGAATCTATTCAATTTAGATCTAATTTTACAGTAAATCAAATTTTCGATTTTCTTCTCACCCTAATAACAAGGATATATAATGGAATATTTTGCTAGCTAGACTAGGGAATAAAATCTCATATATATAGTTGTGTAGACTTCATTTTTTAATTTATTTACTAACCAATGGGCATAGAGATTCTCCTTCTACTCTTGTGTAGAGATGATTGTTATTGCTTCTATATTTCTTTCATACAAATAAATAAAAATTATATAAATTGTACTTTGAATATCTACGATATAATTTACAAGGATCGGAGTTAGGTGAATAGGGCAGATTGCATAATTTAAGGAGTAGTTTGTCACCATCTCCAATGATTAGTTTGGTGGTGTCCGCAAGTGACCTCTTCTACATTACCCCAATTCTTGGCCATCCCTCACCCATGAGCTTACCTTAATAAACTAATTACCAAGCTAAAGACAAAATGCTTTAAAATATTATATCTTATTATGTAAGGTAAATTAATTATTTAATTGTATCTCTAATAAAGTTTATTTTAATAGTCAATTAAACCTCATATAATAATTTGGTTGGTCCAATTTCACTCCTTAAATATGTTTTAATACAAATAAAAGAAAATAAAGTAATAGGTCAAGTAGCTGAAGTATGCTAAAAACTAAATCAACTTCTTAGTTTATTTGATTAGTCAAAATTCAAAATTTATTCAATCTATGCTAAATAAATATTTTTAAAAAATCAATAAAGTACAATGGACATTGATTAAAAAAATTACATTTTCAAGCACCACAAATAAAACATTAAAAAAGGAATTAATTATTGTGATAAATGTGTATTACATACTGTTAATCAATTTAATTATTTTTTTATGATAAAAATTCTGACTACTAGGGTTTAAATAATTACTTTTTTTTTTTTGAATGCAAATAATTACTTATTAATTATGAATTGTTAATCAAAGCCAGCTGCTTGAAATGCACAAGACAATAGACAACCAACAATTAGACATAGTCCATTTTCCGTCGTTTTCTTAACTACCAAACATACGTAATTTTAATCGGTATCTAAAATTTATAAGTCCGATTAATTCTAATTTATATTAAATAAGTTTATGAAATAACAAAATATTTTTTTATAAGTATTTAAAAATATTTTATTTTTAAAATTCAAAATTAAGATGTGTAATTTCTAATTATAAAAATATCATTAAAAAACATCAAATTTAAAATCTCTCCTAACACCGAACAACATAGGCTTCTTTAAATCCCTCATTTCCTCCAACTTCAACCTCCCTCTTCTTTATGTGAAATAATAAAACTCTCTCTCTTTCCCTCTCTAGCTCTGTCTCTTGAATGGGGAACGTAGCTTCTTGTGCTCCTTCAATGGTGTCTAATGGAGCAACAAAGCTCTTACACTCTAATGGAAAACTTCAAATCTACACAAAACCCATTAAAGCAGGAGATATAATGGTGGAGAATCCAGGAGAATTTGTGTGTGATTTTAGCAGCTTGAAAGTTGGGCAAAGGATTCAAGGTTTATCAGCTGATGAAGAACTTCAAAGAAGAAGACAAGTAATTTATTTTCTTCTTCCAATGGATCTTCTTTACTCAGTTCTTACCCATGAAGAAATGAGAATTCTGAGTTTTAAAGCTAATAAAGCTTTGAAACATACTTATTTAAAAAGCTTGATTATGCCAGTTTTGATGAGTAGTGAGCATAATCAGTTTTGTATTTTCCCACAGTCGTCAGAGATTAAGAGAGAAGATGAGCAGACAAAGCCTTTGGATTTGGACAGATCATTCTCTCACCAAACATCGTGGAAGCCTGCTCTTGAAACCATTACTGAAACTCCTCCTAGGTCTCTTTAGTACTTGTATTCCACACATAAATGTTCTTTTTCTTTTTTCTGACTGATTCGGATTTGTTTGTTCTTGAAACTATTATGAGCCGATTAATTACCTAGTAATAGTTTTTATTTTCGGAGTTGATTTTATGTTATATATATATATATATATATATATATATATATATAGGTGGCATACAAATTGGATCGAATGGTTTTTAATCGGGTAGTTGATTCAAAATATATTAAATTATTAACGGTATAAGGGGGTGAGATAAACACGGTTTGATTTTAATCGAAAATCCAATAGCACTAATTTAGATAGTTTGGTCCAATTATATATTTTAGATCGATTTAATTTTGATTAGCAAAATATGTGAATTTCAACCATCAATTTGGTTAATAACCAAAATTTTTGGTTAAAATGCCAAAAAAAATAAAATTTTAAAACCGCATCGTTTGCCTAATAAAATTTTAAAAATTATTAATCAGCTAGGTTTCAATTACGATTAGTGATATAAAATAATTTCAATTAATGATTCAGTTCAATTAGTATTTAAATTTCTTTGGATTTTGATTTATAATTTTTAATTATTTGTGCTTACCCATTAAACCGATTGAATGAGGATCGGCTTGGGTGATAAACTAATTAAGTGGGTATCCACATATATTTCCTTAAAATTAATTTCTCATTTTACATTGGTAAAGTAATAAGTGGCACAATTGGATTTAAGCATAAGTGTCAAATGAGTTGATTTGGGAGAGTTTGGTTGGATTATTATCGAACGTATTACTATTTATGAATCATGAATGAGTTACAATTCAAATTAGTTAGACGGGTTTGGATCGATCCAAATGGATCCAATTTTATAAATCCTTTTAAATTAGTCTAAATGGACTGTTTTTTAGATTGGATTGGATGATGGGCAATTTCTTTTATGAGAATTTGGATGTAATTTTTAAATTGGGCTAAATTTAATAAATTTTTGTTTTTAGGTCAAAGAATAAGCCAAGCATCATAATTACAAGAGGAGGATGTGAGGGAAAAGGGGAGGGAGGCAAAAATTGAACTCTAGACTTGCATGACTCAGGCCTCGACAAGGCCACACCACCGTATTGTCCCATTGGCAACAAATTTAATAAACTTCAATGAGCATTTATTAAGCATCCTTATTTGTATGATTACGACTAGCCTAAGAATGATGTGTATGGCAAGTATATTAGCTATATCAAGTGTGTTTCTCGGGGACATCCAATCCGATAAACACTAGCAATGTCAAGTAGAGGTGAGCATGGTCGGTTAACCGGTCCATGAGCTCCAATCCATTAACCAGTCCATTAATATCGATTTTTTGAAATTCCAGTCCATTAACCAGTCCATTACCATCGGTTAACCAGTCCATCGGTTTTCGAATTTTCGGATCGGTTACCCAATATTTTTCGGTTAACCACTATAATTATAAATATATTTATAAATAAAATTAAAATGTTCAAGATATTTAAAAATTAAAATTTTTTCACTATAATATAACATTATTGTTGTTAAAATAAAAATATTTGGTGGATATAAGCAAATTTATTTTTAAAAATTAATATTTAGTAAGTAAATATATTTACCGATCCATAATCACTTTTAATTAGATAAATTGTTATACTTACTAATAGCCAATTAAAAAAACTTAAAAACTTTAAAATAATTAGTATAATGAAAAAAAAAGTACATGATCACCTTTAATTAGGATAAATTGTTATATAAATTGTTATAAATTATTAAAAAATTAATAAATTAACTAAAAATTCGGTTTCGGTTCGGTTAACCAGTCACATGAGTCAAAAACCATTAACCAATCCATTAATATCGGTTTTTTCAAAACACTAACCATTAACCAATCCATTACAATCGGTTAACCAGTCCATCGGTTCTGTTTCGGATTTTTTTTTCGGTTAACAAAGTCCATCGGTTTTTTTGCTCACCCCTAATGTCAAGTAATATATATGCATTTTAAAAAATAATAATAAATTAATATTAGTCAATTTAAATGGCTCGGTACACGTTTTCTTTTAAATAAAATTTTAAATTCAAGTCATGTGAATAAAAAAAAAATAAGGAGAGAATTTTATCCCTATAGTGAACCAATGTAGCATCAATTAAGTTAATTTGAAAGTAGTTAATAGAAACCATATAAAAAATAATAATGATGATGATGAATGCATAGTTATTCTTCCCATAAAAATCGGAACTCTACTTATAGAATTATTAAAAGACCGAATCAATTGAATGATTAAGACTAATTATAATGCTATTAGCTTACCTATGAACTTTATAATTAATGGTGTTATAGGGTGCTAATAGTAATATATTCCCAAAATGCATTTACCAACGGATAACAATATCGAGAAAATTCCCGTGATCTGTTACCTGCAAGAAACAATAAAGGACCTGTGGAGATTTATGAATACTCCGACGGTCAAGTCAGTAATTGACGAATAATAAATAAAAATTCAAAGAGAATTCGAGAGAGAAATACCCGATTTTCTGGATATTTATAGAGTTATATAGTAGAGTTTGAATAGGAGTCTATGTTCCTATTTAGGTAGTTCCCCGAATTAAACAATATTCCTTTTTTAAGATTCTTTAGTTATCACCAACTAATTCAAGGAATAGAACATATATGAGCTCATAGGTCAATTATCAAATTAAGGCATTTTTAACAAAATAGTTTTCTCTAATTAATTCAAGAGATTTTATTAAGTCACTCTAATTAAAGACTAACTTTTTTTTTTTTAATATTCACATCTTGATTACTCCTCATTTAATTAGGATATTCAAACAAAGCATTAAACAAAGTAATTACCTTGCATAAACTCACTAAAAGTTAATTTTATTAACATCAAAATTCATAGTCTTTTTTTGTTATCTGATGGCAAACCAAACTCTATAAAAACGGAAAAACTTATATGACTAGACTCAAAAAATAAAAATATTCATAAACCGAGTCAATAGTAAAATTTTACGTTAAATAAAAAATAGTAAAAAAAGGGTTACCCATCACATGTAACAATTCACTATTAACGTAGTGAAAGTAAAATTTATGGACATAGATTGCACAATAATTTTTAAATAGATATAAGTGATTTATTTTCTAACTGCTAGCAAAATTTCGATCATATAAAAAGAGAATAATTTAGTGAGTTTCTAATAATTAATAGAGATAAACTATTAATGTAAAATAATGATTCATAATCGAATTTTAAATAATGATAACGTTTGGATAAAATTTCGAATCATAACTGAATTTTGAAGAGTCTAAACTATGTAATTGAGTTATCACCATCGAATGCCAGCCAGCTATTGGGCATGAGCATGTGCTGGAGTGTGCACATTGAAATAGAGCACTTTTTCCACTCCATCACAGCCTCCACATCCTTTGTATTGGTATACTATTCCTCCTATTCAAAGGCATCATGTGACTGTAAAAATCATCATTCTGCCAAGAAATCATAGCATTTGCCAATCCATGAGAAGGATTGGTCATATGATTCCTGTGGAAACACCAAACCAAACCCATCCCATTCCCATAAAGTTGCTTCCCCCTTTCTTTTTTGGTGCATCTTTACACATTGAAATTATTGATTAGTGGGCATATTTCATTTTCACCCCATCTTCTTTTGAAATTATTAATAATATAATATGCATTAATTGCTATCTTTAACCTTTAATTTCTATAACTTTTATTTGTATATCAACTAGTCCCTTTCATTAAGATTCAATATATTCTACCATTCTAGGTTCAATAATTTGCATTTATTACTATTATCTTATATTTTTATTTTCTTTTTACAAGTGGAGGTTATATATTAAACTTTAAGATGGATAATAAAGCACCATCCTTCCTCCTAAATAATCATGAATTAGTGGAGACATATTCTTTAGTCCTTTGAGCTTTAAAATTCTATTTCTTTCTATTTTTATTAGTTTATTTTAGCATTTTTTTAGAATAATTATGACCGATATTTAGATTTTTTTATTTATTTTTATTAGTTTATTTTATCATTTTTTTAGAATTATTATGACCGATATTTAGAATTTTTTTTATTAGTTTATTTTAGCATTTTTTTTAGAATTATTATGACCGATATTTAGATATTTTTTTAAAATATAGAGAAAGTGAGAGCAAAAGGTAAACAGTAAAGCAAATTAATGGATTTTTTATACAATTTAGTTTCAATTTACTTAATTCTAACAATACAATAATGATGATAAAAATAAATTAAAAATAAAATTTTAAGAGATAAAATAAAATTAAAGGGGTAATATTTAAATTTATTTGTCTTGAAAAATTCAAAAATAAAGATAAAAATTTCAAATAATCAAAACTAAATCACTTAATTGTAAGAAATGGAAATTAAAATTATATTTGATATTTATCCCCATTAATTAAAAAAAAAGAAATAAAATTTGAGTTCGATCCATCAAATTAATTATAATTTACATGAGAATTAAACTAAATTAAATTAAATTAAAGTTTGCAATTTGCAAATAAAAAAATGAAAAAATAAAGTTCACTTTATCCTGCTCCACCACTACAGATCCCTGTTAGGGAGACTGGAAATCTACTACAGAGAATCCCAGCCGTTGATTGCCCATCATCAACCTCCGTCGCCGGAGGTAAAACTCTCCCATCAGCAAACAAAATCCGTCCATTCACCGAATTCCTCGGAGGCGGCGCCACCATCACACCCTCAAGCTCCGCCGCAGCATTACCGAAGAAAGCCCCATCTCCAAATCTCCGTTCAACCTCCAGAAACTCACCTAAAGACGCCGGCTTCGCCTCACCATCACTACAAAGCCTCCACCATCTTCGCCGCCTCAGCTCCACGGGAGTTCTTCTGCTCTTCTTTTTCCTGTTGTTCCGGTTGGAGCCACCGGAATTGACGGCGGTATTCACCGGAGTGTCCCGCGACTGAGAGGGAGCTCTGAAAGTAATGGTGGGGAAAGTGACGCCCATTAGAGTTCCTAATGTGGTACTTCTATCGTGGAAGAAAGAGCCTGTAGACTGCGAATAACAAAAACCCAAAAACAATTTCACCGGAAAATTAAAAACCCTAAAACAAAACAGGAAAAATTAAAAAAAGATTCAATCTTTGATGAGTTGGGAATTGAGAGAGAGAGAGAAGTTATGTGTACCTCAGTGTCGAGATCGGAGGAGGAAATGGAAGAGTCGGTGGGAGAAGATGGAGGAGGAAGCATGTGATTGGTTGGATTTAACATCTTAAAGTGTCGGCGAATGAGTGAGTTTTATAAATATTTGGGAGATTTTGCGGCGGAGAAGAAGGTGGAGATTGGAGAGAAAAGCCTGTACTCTGTACTGTGCAGAGCGTTGAGAGAGACCAGAAAGCGGATAGTCAAGGATAGGATTTTATTTTTTGTGCTTGTTTTGTGACTATTATATAGTCTCTAATTTATTATGATTATTATTATTTTTTAAAAACCAAGTCCCCAATTTATTATTATATTTTTTATAAGTATATAATATTTAAAATTCATTAATTCGATAATTTATATTCATGTCTGGCCTATTTATAAAAAAAATAAAGTGCAATTTTTTAAATATAAAAAAAACAGTTGCTAATGGTTGATATGCTAATTAAAAAAAATATTATAAGTATTTGATAAAAATTTACTAATAATTGTTATTTTAATATTAATTTATCATTATAAGTATAATTTAATTATTGATATGAATTATATATATATATATACACACGTACACAAACTTTATTTATTATTGTTATTATTATTGTTTATAAAAAAAATTGATGTAAATAATTGAAAGAACTATAATTAATAAAAAGTTATTATATTTTAATTAAATACTTTTAATTAAAAAGCTATCAGTTAGTTCAAAAAGTTAAACCAAACGCCATCTAAGAATATAGTTCAATAACTATATAATATATATAAGAAAATTCATCATAATTCTACAATCGAACTTCTATTTTTATCATAAGTACGTTTGCTTTTTAATCATACCAAAAAAAAAATATATTTCTAAATCAAAGAGGAAAGGTCTAAATTTGACTCAAAACTTCTTTAATATAAAATACACTTACTTTAAAAAAAGTTGTTAAAAAATAACTCTTAAAGTGATAAAATTGGCATATATTTACCTTTTTTTTAACATGTATTACTTTTGGATATGGAACACTATGGCCCTTATAAATTCACATAGTTTATTGTGGCAATTTCTTTCATATTTAAAAGCTTAAGGTATACTCCATTTCTATATTAAATATTCATTTAAAAAGAAAATTTTATTTTATCGCTTTAGAAAAATAAGGTAATTTAATATTTTTTCCAAATATAATTTCTATATTAATGAAGATAAAAATGGAGTATTTATTGAAATTCATTTTCTCGAAGGGCAAATTAATAAAGAGTAAGAGTGATTAATGATTTTTTAAAAAAAAAAAATCTAGTGAAGTAATCTAAATGGACACATAATATAAAATGGAATGAGTAATTTTAATCATTTGTATAATTATTTTCAGACATTATTACATTTGTGATAGTATAGATGAATATTAATAAATGGTAATTTGGACTTAACTTGCATAAAATAAAGGTGAAAGGTATAAAAAATAATTACTCAGAATTGAGCATTTTTGTACCAAATTTTATTATGTAATGAGTATTTTTATTTCAAAATAAACTATGAAGATATTTTAATTTATAAAAAACAAGTGAGGGAACATTTTTGTACCTTCAGTCTAAAATAAAAATAGCAAATATCAACCTTTTTTTCACCTTAAGACAAATTTTTTTGGAAGAAAAATAGAAACAAATTAGTTGTATGTCCAAAAGCTCATAAGCAAATAATACATGTGCTTAAAAGAAATAATTTTTAAAAAGCAAAACATTATTATTGGGCTGGGAGAGACAGCAATTTATTGGACCGCTATAATTAAGAGGTTGGAAAAAAAGGTGAAATCGACCCAATAAAATATTGATTATTGTTAAAGGAAAATTTCTTAAGGATCACATACCAAATCTTTTAGTAATTTGCGCCCTGCAATGACAATTTGCTGTCCGCAGACAAGAAGCACTTGTAAAATGTGATCTACCAATATATTTCTTTAATATAAACAAGGTGCCAATTTACACCAAAGTCAAGATCAAATTTAGAATCACTATACGGCCAATGATCTTGAAAAGAATTCCACTACTATCCTGAAACTAAAATCACAAAGAAGCCATTTACATACCCGACAGATCACGAATATAGTCTTCCCACATGTTACTTGCAATAGTGTCTCGCAATTGTGAACTATACTCAAGCTGTTCTGTCTCAAAAGATTGAATGTCCAAAGCCTGGTTCTCAACTTGCATCACTGACTGATCCACCTCTAATGGGGGCAACGACTCTTCCATTTGTAGTATACTATCTTCTTCGTACATTCTGAAGATCAAATCATCGGGTTTCTCTTTGCGGATGTAGTTGTGAATCGCGCATGCTGCTACTACCAACTTAACTTGTGTCTGTAAAGGGTATGGAGGAGCTGACATCAGTATAGGGAAGCGTGCCTTCAGAGCGCCAAAGATCCGGTCAGTTGCATGTCTCAGCAATGAGTGCCTTTGATTGAATAGTTCTCTCGGCTCTTGAGGATGATATGAACCAGAAAACTCATTTGATCGTTGAGAAATCCCATTGTATGGGGATATGAAGCCAGGCATATTTGCATATTTGTTATCCACAAGGTAATACTTACCTGCATCATCAAAAGTACACCAAAAAGGAGCAGTATAACTTTAGTGAGCCAAAGAGAATGCAAATATAAGATCACGAAAAAAGAACGAATATATATTGAAATTAAACACCCCCAGTTGCTGCATAGATATGTTAGTTTCGATTGGGTCACAATGTTCAAGGTTACCTTCAGGGACCTGCAACTTGTTGCGCCTTGTAAGAGCTGAGTTTAGAACTCGCAAATCTGAAGCAGAGCCTTCCCAGCCAGCCAGAACATAATGGAACTTCAGATCAAATGAGCAAGCTGCAAGAACATTTTGTGAAAGTAATCCATTCTTGTTGCGGAAGGGCCCTTGCTCATCCACACCCACCATGACTGGTATGTGTATGCCATCCACTGCTCCCACACAATCCTAGCCATAAAATTTTTAAGAGTGAGATGCAAGGGACCCTCCCTCAATTGAGATATCACGTCAAAAGTACAATAGTATTACCTTAAAATAAGGATAAAATCTAGGATCTCCTAGGATTTCTGGTGGAACTTCAGATCCTGGAGGCTGAAAGAAATCTAATGAAATTGCCATAATAGCATTCAAAACATTGTTGAAATGACGACTAATGGTTTCTCCTGAGTACCGGAATAATTCCTGAACAGCACGAGTACGTAGATTATGGCCAATAATGAACAGGAATATGGCTAACTGCTCCTCAATCTTGATTCTATTTGTGTGGCGTAGCAGGCCCTTGGCTTGCAGAATATCACATAGCTTATAGAATACCTGCTTATCCATGCGAAAATTTTCCACACAGCGGTCACTTGGACCACCCAGTACTTCATCTACAAACTTGGTACCATTAGCTAAACTTAAACTTAATTCTTTAGGCATAAAGTTTCCAAAAACTCCATCCTTCTCCTCGTCAGAGCTCTCCATGGAAAAGTTAAACTCTACACTCAATAGCATACATGCAATGCATCACCACATGAACCAATGAAAACCTTGATTGATTCTCTGAGAAACATATCACTGTCTTAGGTTAAGATCAAGAACTATAATGAAACATTTAAAGCCTTGAACCTTTATTATTATTTTAATTACTTATTCGGGATACAACTTTGTATAAGACCCAATTACGTGCCTACATAATCCTTAGCATTTGGTTTGAGAAGTGATAGTGATGGCAGAATGTCTTTCTATTTATTTCCCAACCTGGTTCTATAGACTTTCTCCCTTATTTTCCCAATTAAAGATATAATATACGGCTCAGTTGAAAGTTTGCTTCAAAGAAAATCAATAAAAATGAAATGGAAAAATTCTTCTAGAATACAATTATGAAGTGATTATACAAAATGAAATGCTCAGTGCTTGTCCAGGATCTCCATTTCTAATATCTGTAGGACAATTAGTCTTTTTAAACGTATAATATATGTCTCAATCTTCATTACTTCATTCAAAATAATCCAGTAAAATGAAATGGGAAAATTTCTTATAGAATAAATAATTTGAACTGACTATTCAAAATCAAATGCTTATTGCTTGCCCAGAATCCCCTTTCTACAATTCAAATAACAACAAATTCTTACTGCCGAAGGCAGAATAAACCAAGAAGAAAAAGGGGCAAATGAGATTAAAATAATGATCGATTTAAAAGCCGTCAATGGTTCAATTTTCAGCACACTAAATTATATTCTACATGACAGTGATAGTGATTAAGCAATTCTCACCAGCGAAATGAAAAGTTCAGTTTCAAAAAGAAACAATAAAATGTGAAAAATTTCTTCTAGAATACAACCTTAAACTGATCATTCAGACCAAAAAATGCTTATTGCTTGCCCAGAATCCCATTTCTACAGTTTATGGGACAAGGAAAGGAGAAAACGAATAAATGCGACTCATAAAATGAATGATTTCCAAGCCGTAAATAGTTCAATTTTTCAGTGATTAAGCAATGATGACCGAAAATGAAATGGACAATGAAATACAGTAAAACGACCAGGGTTATCAGAAATCGCTTACCACCATGCGATCTCCGATCAACAGCTGGCGTATTGGAACGATGAAATTGGCGTTCCAAATTGAAAACCAAATCTTCTGATCCAATGCTTAAAGGAAATTCCCAGAGAGTGAACAGCTTGATTGTAGAAGACGACGAAGCAATTGCAAAGGAACCAATCAATGAAGCACAGAAGGACGCAAAGAAATAACAAATAAAAAACAACGAGCAGAGAGTGAAGAAGGAAGATGAAGGTGGGGCTAGTGGGGTTCAGAATAGGGTTTTATTGGTACACTGTAGCAACTCAGTACAACCCATTTGATTTTCAAATGTATTTTTCAAAAAAATTACAATTTCCAAAAAAACCTAATAAATTGGTATATTTATTATTGAACATATTTTCGCTTTCACTCTATTCCATTATATATATATATTTATAATATTTTTATTGTTTTTATTATAATTAAACATTAATTAATTAAATTTAAATTTAAAATGAATTTGAGTGATGGAAACTAAACTAAAATTTAGCGTAAATTTAAATTTAATTGATTTTAAATAAGTTAATTTTTATTGAAAAAATATTAAATTTTATTGAAAGTCTAAAAATATCATATAAATAAAATTTAAATTTTGCTAAAAAAAATCACATACAATGAAATTGAGAGAATATAAATTTATTTAGTAATCGATATTTATTGGTCCAATCAATATGAATTTATATCGAGTAAATCTACCAATAAAACAATGCACTCATTTATAAATATTTAAAGGTGCATTATTGAATATTACAAACAGTAAAATACATATGTATAATTAAAAAATGTTACAAAATTTTTAAATATATAAAATAGTTTTTCGAAAAATAAATTCTTTAATTGAAAATAGTTTTTGATTTTTAACTTGAATCAATCATAATTATAAAAAAGGCATGAGATAATGAGTAGTGAGTATTGGATCTAATAAGCTCACCATAGAGTAAATATAGTTTTATTTAAGAAATATAAGTATCGAATTACTTGAACCACTCGTAAATTCGTATTTATAAGAGCATGTGATAACAAATAGCGAGTGTTATAATTATTAAAATTAAGTTTTTTTTTTTGATAAATTGTATGAGATTTGCTAAATTTAAGAGTAATTTTTCTCTAACTATAGGATTCAATTTAATTTAGACCCACAAATTGAGGTTGATTATTAAAATGATGTTATAAAATAAATAACTTACAAAATTCATGCCAATTTGGAACAATTTACAAGCCTAACTTTGAGGGAAGAGATGAAAACTTTCAATGGAATCAACGTTTTGTATGTGGGAAAACAAATAATTGAAAAAGCTTACTCAAAAGTTGTGGAAGGAAAGCACAAGAATGTAGCATTTTCATACTATAAGATTGCTACTAATTAATAATCAATAAACGTTCTCAATTATTCATGTAAGGGTGTCATGTGATATATTTTGCAGATTTGGACATACTTTTTATTATATAATCTCGGTCCGGGCCGAAACCGATCAAAAGCCAACTTATTGGTGGACACGCTTGGACTTTGCAAATAAACTACAGGCTTGGCCCAATTCGGCTCGATCTTATAATTTTTTTTATAAATATTGATATATTAAATCATTTTTGTGATATATTGTTTTCATAATATAATATATATGTTGTATTAAAAATTATTCTTTAATTATTTTTTTTGTAGCATGTTGGCCCGTTCCTAGCCCGCATCAAACCAGCTTTTTGTGTATCTGGACTCGTGCCGAACTTGGACAGAATTTTTTTTTTAAAAGACAGACAGGGCCTGGCCCATGCCCAAGTCTAGTGGTAAATGGAGGGTGGATTTAGTTGAGTTACAAGGGGTTGAGCTATTTTATAGGCAATTTTTCACTGAGTTATAAATAGATTTGGTAGAATCAAATTGAGTCGTTTTAAAATGGATCATAAACAAATTAGATTATGATTATAAACAAATCGAATTGTAAACTATTTTTTATCTTCTTACAAAAAAATGTTCATAAAAAAAATTCATTATATGACCTATAAAAATAATTAATTATATATATATATTATTTAAAAAATATATAAAATTACAAAAAATATAAATAAATTATAAATAAGTCTTAAACGAGTAAAGTCAAATGGATCATATAATAGATTGGATTGAATCGTATCACTTTGCAGTTTAAATTTTAAAGAATTTGATCATAAATAGAAAATTTACGAATCGATTTTGTATTTAATGGATTAGGTGGAATTTATGAATCATATCAATTACAATTTATATGATTACCATATATAATTGTTTCAATCTCATTGTCCCCAATTAAAATCTATTTATCTCTAAATTATCTTGATTAGTGATGGTATTTAAGGTTAATTTCTAAATTATCCATGACCAACATTCTTTAATGTAGCTGCCATGGTTTTCTTGTCCCATTGGGGTGGGTTTGGCATTGAAACATAAGCTATTGATTCTTCAATTTCATTGTTTGCATTTGTGAAGCTTCAAATATTGTCTTTTTCTATTCGTTCCAAATTATAACATATTTCCTTTTCGAAAATACAATCAAGTCATTAATTTCTAATGTACCCTTCTTAACATTTCATATATACTCTCTAATAATTTAATTACAGATAAATAAATAAATAAAATATAAATAAATTATATAGTTCAAATAATATCATTCACTTGGTATTAAAAGTACACTTATCTATTCGAGATAGAAAAAATATATTAATGGACGGATAACATTGATCTGTACTTTCAGAAATAATAATGGGGATATTATAACCGAAGAGTGTTTTTATTTGATACTTAATGAACGCTTCATTTTCTATATAAAAGAAAGAAAGAAAATAATAATTTTTTTTTTTAAAAAATAGACTATAATTTTAGATAAATAAAAAATAAAAAAGCTGAAAAATATATTTTTTGAAGGGGAGAGATAGCAAAAATAATAAAAAAAGAGATTATTTTCTAAAAAAAAGGTTTTGGTGTAACAACCACATGGTTCATACCAACTCCTCCAGAACAATGAATATTTTTATTTTGCCTAAAAGAAAAGTATTTACAAACTCAATATAATAAAATACCCTAAAATGAAATCATCTAGACATAATTTTATTGGCTTGGTTAGGAAAAGGAAGGTGAGTAAATTGCGTAGGTGAGAAGATAGGTGCTATCTATGAATTTATTTTATTTTATTTTATATTTTTATATAATTAAGCTAACATCTAAAAACAAGCATTGCTAATTACTAATTACCGCATGTTACCATTATCCACTGTTACTATCGAAGAAGTTCAGAGATATAATCCAGTAACTTCATTTATTTCATACATCTTATGTACTTTTAACTTTTATAAGTTTACCTGTACTTTACAGATGTATTTTTTATTATATTAATGAAAGTTTAATTTGCATTCAAAAAAAAAAAATTACCGTGTATAATTGCATTTAATTATTAATTTGGTGCATAAAATAATTTATTAATCTAATTTAAGACTAAAATTTATTAATAATTTGAATACAGTGCATTAAATCAATAATATGTTGATATACATGAAAATATATTATTAATTTGGTGTAATATATACAGATAACTGATTTTTTTTTTCAATAAATTGTTATATATGATTATTAATAATTATTAATTTATTATTTTTTAATGTTAATATAATATTATGTTATTAATTTTTTAAATTATTTTTATTATATTTTATAATACTTTTTTGGATGAAAAAAATTTAAATAATGATTAAATTTTTAATTTTTTAAACAGGTTAGACAAGTCCAAAATCAAAATCCCGAACAACAACTTTATATAATTTCCACATCATCAGTGGGTCCCATGTGATTTGGTGTTATCGTTGTGATCTCCACGTTGTGTCCCACGTGTATTTCCCTCTCCTTGCTTGCTTGTACGATTTTATTTATATATCCAAATTTATAGATTAATTAATCATCATAAGAAAAAAAAAAAAAAACTTCCAAATTCAACTCTGATTCAACACTCTTTACTCTTAGATTCTAGAACTGTACTCTCCAGCAATGGCGTCTCAAGAAAGTGTTGGATTCGTTGGCTTGGATGAGTTGAGCTTGGAAATGGCGGCTTCGCTTCTTCGCTCTGGCCACAAAGTCAAGGCTTTTGAGGTTTCAATTTTACTTCTTTTTTTCTGCAGCACTCTTTTGCAATTTTGATTTCTGGTTGTGCTTGGTTGCTCAGAAATGGTAGAGAAAATACATTTTTTTTTTTACTTTTTGCTTTCCAATCAATAGATAAGACGTAGAATCATGCATTGCATATGATTTGCTGGAATATAACAAATTCATTTTATGTTATTTCAGGCTCATTTTGAAGTCTGTAGCTTGTTATTGATGTCATTGGTTTTTTCATAAATCTTCTTTTTCGTGCTCTTCCACTATTAAAAAGATTTTTTTTTTCCTTCAGTCGACATGGCAAACAATTAGGTGAGTATTTACATTTAGACGAGTGCTGGCAGTGGAGGATTAGGATTTGATTATAGTGCTTAAAAGTAGCTGATAATGGGCCACCTATCTATTTAATCATTCTCTCCTTACTTGAAATCAGCGTATTGTTGATACCAAACCATTTGAAGGTTTATGAGGGTTTAATGAGTTGAAATGTTTTAGAAATGTGTCACTCATTTGTCTAAAGAAGCGCTTCTCGTAACTATCATCCGCAATGCTAATCAATGCTATATATTATTGATCTAAACACAGTGCATGCTATGCACCCAATTTGTATGTTTTTGCGTGTACACTTGAGGTTTAATTTTGAAGATGCCATTTAGCTTATTTAAAATCTCTTGATAATGTACCAAAGCCTAGGTTTTGAACAAACCCATTTAAGTACTTAAGTTCAAAGAATTCACGTAGGATGTACAAATGCATTACGTTACTATTGATAATTACCATTTGCTACATGATGATTAAGGCTTAAGTTGAATGGAGGTAGAAAAAAACTCGTTATATCAACCTCAACTGCTTTGATATTAAAATATAGTGAAGTAGAGTTTTATTGGAGACTATGTACTACTCTGCGTATATTAAGTGGACCATGATGTTTAACTACACATTGCCTCATTTTGTAGATTGAGAGAGTTTTGTTGGATGAGTTTTCAAGTGTGGGGGGAATCAGATCTTCAAGTCTACATGATGTTGGGAAAGGTAAAATGTCTAGTGTTTGTGTGTTCATTTTTTATTTAATATTTATATAGTTAAGCTATGCAGGATGCCACTTTTCTCAGGAACTATATCTTCAACACATATTCCTGATTGCCAGGCAAAGTTTACTTTTAGTTTTATATTTATGTTGTCTTTAACTGGTCTTTTGCTGAGCTAGAAAATGATGTTTGAGGCTTTTCTTTTTGACACCTTTGATGTCTCTGCAGAAGCCTTAGACCTTAGTCATATTTGTGCGAAAAAGGAAGTTGGGTCCTGAAAACATATGTAAAGCTCATTGCTTGCAGCTACTCATTTTCTTATTCCTTTTTTTTTTCTTGTAGAATTTAAAAGCTGTATCAAGTCAATGTATTTTGAATGAGATGATTATAACTTGGAAATGGAATTAATCAATATTGGCAACATGGTAGTTGAAAAAGGTCATAATTAAAATGAAAGCTTTGGATTTTAATTTAATAAAGCCAGAGATTAAGAGAAGACCAAAAGGCCAGTTTCAGTTATTATCATTTTTCTTTTGGCTCAATGTATTACACATTGTTTTAGGTAAGTCTTTGTATCTATTCGATCATGTAATTCTTTTTATTTGGACTGTGAAGCCTTATTTTTCACTTTCTTTTGTCAGCTCTTTTTAACAATTTGTTCCACTATAAATGATTAGAAACACAAGATTATTTTGCATGCATGTAGTGTCGTTGGTTTATTTTTGATTTAGATCTGTTTTCCTGACTTACTGAAAAATTTACCATAGTGTCGATTGATTCAATTCAGTGTTGCCTAACTCTGCAACACTGCCACCAATTCTGTTATTTAAGACCTTGACTAATAGTGATAAAAAATTTCCATTAATTTGTAGAATCCTATTACTCCCAGGGATAACTGTGCAGAATTTTAGAAATTTGTTTAAATTAAATCTTTGTCATTTCTAGTTGCTACAGCTAACCCTTTTACTTTAATGGTCAATAGACTTTATCCACAAGTAAGTGGTTGCTGCTAAGTGAGAAATAATTTAATGGGATTGCTTCTGATGCTTAAAATTAATGTCTAGCGCAATATGGGACTGAGATTCTTATGTTTTTTGGTGTGCAGATGTTGCAACTTTGATCGTTTTAATTTCTCATGTGGATCAAATTGATGATGTAATATTTGGACAACAGGGTATTTTGAAAGGTCTGCATAGCCTCATTTTGATACATTATTTTATATTAATGCTTCTTCTTATATACAGATGCGTAACATAATGTTGTGCTTGCATGTAGGCCTGCAGAAAGATGCAACAATCATCTTACGCTCAACTATTTTGCCATTGCATATTCAAAATCTAGAGAAACGTCTTGTTGGTAATTTACATCTCGAAGTTGTCCTTTCATGTTATAATAGATTCTACAGGAAGTTTTTTGAAATTTAACTTCTTATATTATGTTATGCGAAAAATCTGAAATCAAACTATGACTTCTCCTAACTTCATTTGAGGTTAAAATGCATGCATGGAGTATAGTACTCAAAATCTTGATTCTAAGTACTCTTCTGAAACATCGTCTAATATTCCAGTCTTTAGAGCATTAGGTATGAGTATCCAATTCTCCACTGCATCTCAAACGTTTTAAACTATGCTGCTCCAATCATTCTTGATTCTATTATCCATAAAAGGGAAGGCTATTAGCATGCATGTTGGTTGCTAAGAAAATTAGTCTGAAAAGTATGCAGGTGACTTTGTTCATATACATGCATGAAAAAAAGTTTGGTTGGGAATGAAGTCTGGACCACCCTTTTTTCTTTTGCTTATTAGATAATTGATGATTTATATGATCTTGTCAAGCTGCAATCATATGATGGGGATCATTTATCAACTGAAAATTTTATTGGTATATCAATTGTCATTCATCCTCTCCTCATGATTCTAATGTTTCCAACTGAAAATTTTATTGGTATATCAATTGTAAAAGTTAGGCTTGTTTGTCTCATCTTGCAGAGGGTGGTGTTATTGCTCATCTAGTAGATGCGTATGTCTCCAAGGGAATGTCTGAGGTTCTAAAAGGAAAAATCATGGTAACCTTGTTTCTTACTTCCTATCATATTTTTCTTGTTAATGAGTGCAGGAGTCCAAATTTCTCATTACATAAATTATAATGGAGGATAGTCCTAACTATTTTTGCTTATCTAGATTACTTCCTCAGGGGCATCAGAAGCTATTGCAAAGGCACATCCTGTTCTCTCTGGTAGGAATAATTTTATGATCTATATCTGTTCTGCAGGCATTTAATCTTTCATTTTGTTTGAATATTCTAATTCAAATTCTTTGCCTTTTCGATAGCAATGTGTGAAAGGCTTTACATTTTTGAAGGTGAAGTTGGTGCTGCAAGGTTTGTTTCTTCTTCTTCTACCTCCTCCTTATTTTCCAGTCTTCTTTTCATGATTACATAATGCGATCGAATTGCTTTTCTTGGTGGTTTATTTCATCTTATAATTACTTGAAGCAATGTAAGTTTTTGGAGGAAATCAATTTAGATAGGAGATGAATTGCTGTATATGTGTGCGAGAAATGATAAGTGGTCTATAATTTTTTTTTTTCTTTTTCTTGATAGTAAAATTAAAATGGTCAATGAGTTGCTCGAGGGCATTCACCTTGTTGCTTCGGTGGAGGCTATTTCACTCAGTGCACAAGCTGCAATTCATCCTTGGATAGTCTATCACATCATTTCCAATGCTGCTGGAAATTCATGGTGAGTGCGTCATACTATTCCTTTCTATGTAATGTGCTTTGTTCTTGACCATTCAAAGTAGAAAGCATTCATGAAATATCTAAAATAGATTGAAAGTAAATGTAATGCTGAAATGGAAAATGAACAAATACAACAGAATTCAGCTTAATAGGAAAACACCGAGCTCTCAAAACATCTAATGAAATCTCAATGGATCAAATATCAATTAACTCATAGACTAATAACTAATCCTACCAATACTAGGATTAGGGTCTCCAATTAGGAAAATTTTTAACCTATATTAAACAAGATTTAAAGGGCATAACTTTCAAAATAGCCATAATGACAATAAAAAAATTCTTAAATAATGAAAAACTGAATTCCTAAATAGATAGTAAACCTGAACTTCCTAAATAGAAATTGTACATTGAAATGAATAAAAAAATATTAATAACCATATACTAAATTCTGTTTCCTTGATTGCGCCAAAATGCTTGAAGGGCATCTAGGCAGCTCACATGTTTTGGGCAAAGTTGTTGCTATTAATTGTGGGAAAGGACTTTGTCCTGGTGGCAAAGGGCACTTGCCACTGTGAGGAGATCGAGGGTTTGAGCACCAATGAAACCCATACCAAAAAAAAAAAAGCTTAATCACAAGTTTTCTTATTTCATTTATGATTCATTCCACATTGTTGACATAGCTTCAACATTGTCTTCAAATTAATTTTTTTTTTCACAAAAAGAAAGAAATTAGCTGAAATTATAAGCATTTAAGAAAATGCCAAATAAATGTAGAAATGAAAGGATTATTAAATACGGAAATTCTCTTTGTTGATATTGAAAAATGTTGAAGTATTCCTTCCAAAACCTAAATTTAGAACACTGTCGATAAGGTTAAAACAAAAGTTATTTCTAGGTATGCAAAGTTAAATAAAAATCCTCAAAATTTTAGTATTTTGTCCAATAATGTATACGATTGCTTCAACAATTTTGATATCAGCTAACTGTAAATCCTTCAAGTTTTGTGGGAATGCAATTGTTAATCAAATATGGCAAAAATACTTTTCCTAAAACGGCAATGCAATGAATGACAAAAACATGGTCAATAATAACACCCATTGTATATTAATGCTGTTATAAGCTTTGTGCTAGCAATAGATTGTTTGTTTTAATCAAATTAGGATTGCAGATCAAATGAAGCAAAGGAAACATTGAACCTTCATCTGTGCAAATTAG
This sequence comes from Excoecaria cochinchinensis, assembly GCA_947683425.1. NCBI lineage: Eukaryota > Viridiplantae > Streptophyta > Magnoliopsida > Malpighiales > Euphorbiaceae > Excoecaria > Excoecaria cochinchinensis. The sequence continues at coordinate 12,498,799 of CANTUQ010000050.1, forward strand.
CTATTGGTATTTCATGAAGACTAGGAAGGAAAAACTTCCTCTTTCTACATCTTTTTGTGATGAGATCCTCACCTATTTCACGCATCAACATTGGATAATTCTTTTGGGAAAATTTTTCAGGCTAAAAAACTTTTTACATCTTCTGAGCTTTTATGGGTGACATTGACTTTAGACTTTGCGATACACCCATTCTATTAAAGACCATTTAATTCTTAATTACAATATAACTAAGGCAGTTGATTCTAATGGGAATGAGCTACTACTCTCCAAGGAAGTAATATTATTGAATGCTAAGTTGATCTTAATTGGAATATGTTTAAACCTTACAAGCACACTCCAGTTAACAAAATAGCGTGTCTTATTTTTCCTCTACCTTCTGCCTTAGGGTAATTTTTCATCAATGGAACTCTCTTTTTTAAGTACTTGGGATTTATGATGTAAGATGTTCAACATATTAGGAATTTTTCAGTTCTTCAATGATTTGTATGTCATGTTATTTTTGAAATTGAAAACTTGGAAATTTAGATAGTCTTATTATTCTATTTGGCAAACTAGTACACAGCCTTTCAAATCTTCATACTACCACTGTAGTTGGTTGCCAGCAACATCACAGCATCATCACATCATCTATTGTTGCTATTATCTTCATTTTTTTTAGGCTTCCCCACCCCCAGCAAAGCAAACGCTACTTTCACTGCAACCATCAAGCATCATCCAGTTCCATGATTACAAATCCATTAAACACTGATAAAATGGACTTGGTTTTAATATTTTGGTATTGATACTATTCCGGTGTTAACAATAGCAATGTAAGTTCTCTAGGGAAATTGAATGTGTTAAGCTAGTAAGGTCATGTGGCAATAACTTCTTTTGCTTGCCTGTTTGCTTTGATGAGAGTTTTTGACATTATAGTTTCTCTGTCTTTTCCTTAGCTTTCTATTTCCTTTTCTATTTTTATGGGTTTTGAATCTGGAATTGTTTTGGGAATGCAGGATTTTCAACAATCATGTGCCTCAGCTTTTAAGAGGTGATGCTAAGCCACACTCCCTCGGTCAGTTGGTCCAAAATTTGGTAAGATACAGTGTGGGATATGTGTTAATTGCAATGCCTGGTTTTATCACTAGCTTCAGCATTGTCATTTAATTAATTTTTCACATAAAATTACCAATACTATTTTGTATTTTAATGCATGCACTGTTATCGTTAGATTTGACTGTATTTTCTTACATTGACCAAATAATGAAGTCCTACAGCAGTACACTCCCACTCATATTGATGCAATACAACTATCTGTGTATACACTCATTGACATTCTTTACTACTGGATAAAAAACGTGCGAGAAATTTTCCATGAATATGGTAATATTGACTATTGAAATATAAATTGAGTTGTTGAATTTGCTTCATATGAAAAATTGAAATTAAACTTAGCAATCAATCTGGTGTCCAAGGACAACACTAAACATTGGAGATGGTTTAAATAATTTAGGCTGTAAATTTTTCTTGTAAATTATGAAAGCCACCATCAATTTTGCTCCCTTTTCTGTTTTTATTTAAGCATCAGCACACTGGTATGCTAATATTCATTATAATTTAGCATGAGACCATATGATTTGGCTCAAGTTTCAATACCTAGCAATGTGAGCAATAATTTCTGGTTAAGTTATATGGATTTATATTGCATTTTTAGCCACAGTTCTTTTATTATATTTTATTCTGACATTGATGGATGGAATTTTTCAAATTGCAGGGAATTGTTGTGGATATGGCCAAATCACTTATATTTCCTGTTCCACTTCTGGCCATTGCTCATCAACAGCTTATTCTCGGTGAAACTACTATCTGATTTGCTGATCTTTTAATTAATCTAGTTAGAATTTTTTTTTTTTGCTAAATGTTTCCTTTGTAGGGTCTACATATGCTCTTGGAGATGATAATAATACCACACTGGTGAAGGTTAATTCCTCCACCTTCCAGACTGTTTCTTTTTGAGCATTTTGTTTGTCAAGTGCTCTTGAGCTGTTATATGAAAAAGTTTCGTCCTCATATATGCTTTTGTTATCTGTGCACTGTAAACATGTTTTCAGGTTTGGGAAAATGTACTTAATGTAAAGATTCAAGATGCTGCCAGTGCAGAGCCGTACAGCCCTGAGCAGTTGGCACAACATATTATTTCTAAATCTGCTGCTGTGAAACGAATTGGTTTCATTGGGCTTGGAGCAATGGGATTTGGCATGGCAACTCACCTGCTGAAATCAAATTTCATAGTTATTGGTTTTGATGTAAATCTTCTCTCTACCGGTATTGGCTGATAAAAGGAGTATTTTAGGCAGGATCAAAACAGATATATTTACTTTTCTGTTGACAATCCCCTATATTTACTTACTTATCATCTTTCATTCAGTATACTGTAGGTCAAAAAGTTTATATATGGAGCGTATGCCTTGTTTGTGGTCTGAATTTTGGAAATCAATGTCAAGTGGCATGAGTTTTTCTCTTATTAATCACACTTAGTTGACTCCTCTTGTTCTGAATCCAAGTAGAATTGGATATATTGAACTTACTCTGCTGGGTGATGGAGTCAAAGACAATAGCTTTTTCATGTAAAGTTATTCAAGTTATAAGTTGCTACTCCATTAGATTATTTTTCCAAAATCATGTTTTCTTGGAAGTTTTTAAGGGTAGAGCACCAAATGGTTTTGCATCCATTAGGAAAGATAGTGTCTGAATTTCTTGTCTTTGGTTAACTGTATATTCCTAAGAACCTTTAAGAAGTCTTGAAAATGTTGGCCTTAAGATAATGTATGCATCGCTAAGCTGATTTGAACTCTAACAAAATCTTGCCAGCTAGTACAAATGACATAAGACGTTATATCTGCATGCAAGTGTGATGATTTTTTTTTTCTTTTCTTTTGGAAGTGCACATGTATAATAAGTGCAGGTGCATTTATACATATCTGCGAATATGTGTGTGTTTGCTTCAGCTTGTTTATTCCATGGAATTTATTTATTTATTTTATTTAAATTTTTAGTAGAAAATTCAAATTTCTATTGCAAATTTGTATCAAATATATCTTTCCTTGGGTGGCAGGTGTATAAACCAACACTAAGTCGATTTGCAAAATCCGGTGGCTTGATTAGAAATTCTCCAGCAGAAGTATCCAAAGGTAATTCTGGGCAAATTAATAAATCATTAAATTGACTTGGCAAGTATCACATGCATGGTTCTAAACACTAACACATCCATCCCTTTTGGATTGTTGATCTGTATTAACAGAAAAGCACCAATTAATGCAAATGGGATCAGAGGAACTTTTTCTTCTTCCATGAGAAAAAGAAGAAGGAAAAGGAAAAAAAAAAATATCACGAGGAGCAGGAAAAAAATTTAGAAAAGAAAAGGTTAACATAAAAATGACTGAGTTTGTTACTGTCGGGGCATCTAAATAGATGACAATTACCTGAATTAAAAAGACTACACACTGGGGTATGGGAACAACCTTAAGAGCATAAGGGCTTAGCCAACGTTACACTTTTGCATCCTTTTTTTGTAAGGAATTTCAACTCAAGCATACTGTTTATGCTATGTTCATTAAGTCATTCAGCTATTGTCTCAGACCGGTGAGGCTCTAATACTTATGCTCAGAAGGCCAATAAAAGCACTTTCATTAATGACTGTGTAGCTTCTCTGTTTGCATTGCATGCCCAATGTCAAAATGCAGGATATGTTACGTTAACCATTGACATTATAGATTAATTCCCCCACACACCACATTCCCATAATTTTGGGATCATTTTTGGTCCAGAATTCAGACTTTTTTTATTGTGCCGGAATGTCACAAAACTTTTCCGGTTCAATTGACGTTTCAAAGAATCTAGCAATGAAATTGCTGAAGTATCCACATTTGATTTCATTTTTGGAGGAAAGAGCCTTTGTTGTGATAGATCTTCACTTGTTTTAAGTTACTTTATTACGAAATCTTTTTAGATTTCTTATGAAATTTTCATTTCTCCATGTCTAGTATTTACTGGTATTGCCGTTATGTTAGCATGGGAACATGAATTTTGTAGCTAGAAGGAATTTTGTTGGGGTGTTGAATTTTGTTATTTCTTGAAGTGCAACTTATGGTATTATTTTCTTGATGTTACCCTGTCCAGATGTTGATGTACTTGTGATCATGGTCACAAATGAAGCTCAAGCTGAGAGTGTATTGTATGGAGATCAGGGAGCAGTTTCAGGTACCATCAACAGTAACATATCTATGTTCTGGTGTAATTACTGACCATTTTCATTCTCTATTCTCCAGCACTTTCACCAGGGTCATCTATTATCCTTTCATCCACTGTATCTCCTGGATTTGTGATCCAACTAGAGCGACTTTTACAAAGTACGTTTATGTATATTGCCCTTACTATACTTTTACATTTTCTTTTTTGGTTCCCATTTGGTTGTGGTAGAGTCATGGTTGCAGTGTGTGAGGTTCTTGGAAAGTAAAGACCAATAAATAGACCATAATATTTACCAAACCTTAGTTCTTTTTGTTAGATAAGAAACAATATATTTTACTCATGTAACAAGTTATGTCCTTTTGCAGTTTTTACTTCGAATCTCTATAATTTATGGATAATAATTTCTTATTCTGTAAGATTAGTATCAGACCTTTGCAAAATACAGCAGATGAAGAAATATAATAGGGGAAGGTATTAAAATGTTATTCATAATTTTTATATATGAAAATATAAAAAACAAATTGTAGATTTATGTGTGTATCTTGAATAGTTCCTTTTGCAACTTGGTTTCTTGATGAATCTTTTTCCTTCAAGAAACCAGTTAAAAGAGTTTTGGTATCTCTAGCAGTGAATTTTGCATGGCTCTCATCTTTTAGGACTCTCAATATGGGAGAAGGTAGTGATACAAGTTGAAAACACACCTCAGTGTTTCATCTTGTTTAGGTCATGCCAGGTGGGTCCATTTATGATTTCTTCGGCTCCATGTTTGTAAGTCGTACTCTAATACTATAATAATCAACCTACAATTGTCATAGATGAAGGCAAAGATTTGAAATTAGTGGATGCTCCTGTTTCTGGTGGTGTTAAGAGGGCCTCTGATGGAACACTCACGGTTTGAAAATAACACTTCTTATTTAATAGCAAATTGGTTTTTTTAATTGTATTTTAACGACAATGTGGTATTTTATTCAGATAATGGCTTCTGGAGCTGATGAAGCTCTCATATGTGCTGGTTCAGTCCTGGCAGGTAAAATAAACATGTACATTGTCTACTGTGTGTTCAGCTTTCTGAAATTTATTTCACGATTTATGCTTGATTTTAATTATAAACAGCATTAAGCGAAAAGCTCTATGTCATCAAGGGGGGTTGTGGAGCTGGAAGGTATTTCCACATCATTGTGCTGACAAGGAATTATATTAGATTTCTAAGCATCTTATAGTTTTAACATTTTACAAAGTGAATGACTATCTTGATTTTTTTTTTAAAAAAAAAATCATTTTTCAGTGGTGTAAAGATGGTCAATCAGTTGCTTGCTGGAGTTCACATTGCTTCAGCAGCTGAGGCGATGGCTTTTGGAGCTCGATTAGGTCTTAATACACGGAAGCTGTTCGATTTCGTCACGAATAGTGGGGGAACATCCTGGTTTGTATATGCACACTACAATTCTATTTCTGCCTTCATCATGTGGTTAATATTTTGTTCTTAAGCTGATTAAGAAAAACTTTCGAGAGGCAATATTTTTTGATTTTACATGTCTTTCTCCATGACTCAAGTATGAGAAGTCATCTTTGTTGAATCTGCAATGCTAGCTTAGATTTTCTTATGATAAATGGCTCATAAAATTAAAATGAATGCAAAATACAAAAGAGGATGGAGTTGGAAGCCAGAAGGTTGGCAAGGATATTTAGAAATGATGGCCATCATGGAATTTGCAGTTCACCTTAGATATGTTTCCTGTGGACTATCGGTTTTTAATTTTAGTCTCCTTCAGTCATTCGTTTGACATTTCTTTTTATCATTTTGATTGAAAAAAAATAAAAAATAAAAAATAAATAAACTTACCTGGTCAAGAATTTTTTGTTCATGGTCCTCAGACTATTTGATGTATTTTTTCCATACCTGAACTATATTAACTTTAGTCTTACAGAAGTTTCTCTAACATGTATTTCCAAACATAGTCAAAGGAGAAAGCTTCCTTAGATAAAGTAAGAGGATTTTTTTGCGGGAGATGGTGGGGAGTCACTTGCCAGCCCATTACGTATTGGTTACTCAATGTTTGAATTCCCAGAAATTTATGTTTAGTTTTGATCCCAGAAGTTGCAGGTTCATGCCATTAACAATGATAAATTCAATCCTGCCAATTCAGGGAATTCCTTCTAACTATGATTCTATGATTCCTTTGTAAAAATAGAATGCTCTTCCTTTTTGTGAGGAATGAAGATACAGCATTTTGAAAAGAGTAGACAGGGACTTAAGAAAGTTTTAAATTTCTTCCTAAACAACTATAAGAGAAAAAGGTCAAAAAACTATTGCTGCTAAAAGTGGTATTGATTCTTTTTCTATATTAGCAAACTAAGCCTCTTAAAATGTACATTTGACAGCTTTGAAGTTTGTAACTTAATATAGGCAAATGTTACAATGCAGGATGTTTGAGAATCGTGTTCCGCACATGTTGGACGGTGACTACACCCCGTACTCAGCACTTGATATCTTTGTGAAGGATCTGGTCTGACTGGTTTTAATTCTGTGTTATGTTTGAAATAATAAAATATTTAAATAATTCATCATATTGTTAAAGCAGTTTCTGAACTATTTAAATATTTTGTCATTAAGTTACTAAAACAGTTTCTGAACATTTCTAGGGCATTGTTTCTCGAGAGTGCTCTGCTCATAAGGTTGCACTTCATATTTCAACTGTTGCACACCAACTCTTCCTGGCAGGTCTAGTAGAGCCTTCTTACTGTAGCTGCTCTTTTCATCATCATTTCCTTCTTTAGCCTTTAATCTAAAAGTGAAGTAGCAATTTTGGTTGAATTTCTTGTGACTTAGCAGCTGAAGCCAGAGTTTAGTTTTAAGCTTCCGTACCAAAAAGAAATGGGACTTTTCGATTGTTTATCTAGTAAAACTAATACCTGCAATGGCCATATGGTGAGAATCGGAGTATAGAATGAGCATTTTATTAATGTAGATTAACTATTGAGAAGAAGGGTGAAATTGATTCTTAAGCATAGGAATGAAACTCAATGATGATCCATGCAATATTGAAAATCGATACCAACCTTTTTAGACAATGGAAAATTTATTAAGCATAGTTCAAGACAGTTAAGAAATTCAATTGGATGGAGCAGTAACTTGATTCTCATTGGGAAACAGTAATTTAAGGTGGAAGGTCCAGAGGGTAGGGTAGAAAGTGAAGTCAATGTGGATTAATATCGGTACTAAGCATATCAATGTAAAGTGTCAAAACTTTGACATTTCTTCTAGGTTTGCAAACATCAGTTGATAACTAGATTCAACTACTGTATTTGTGAAATGCGAGTCACAGAAGAAACTAAAAGTTCTCCAAATAATTCTCAATTGCATTTATTCAACTTTACGTGATATGAAATATATACAATGCCTTGGACGTGCAGCAGCAAGGTTTCTGTACAGTACAAGTTTAGGAAAGGAAATTAAGCTGCAATATGTATGACAAGCTAATGATGCATATCTATAGTGTATTATTTAATGCACTTAATTATCTTTCTCATCTTAGTTTATGTATGTAGTTTCCTTTATGAGTTTATGTGTACGTAATACTGATTTCAGCTTTATTGTTGAACAGGTTCTGCTGCTGGCTGGGGTAGGCAAGATGATGCTGGCGTAGTTAAGGTGAGGGAAATTAGTCACATAGAAAGTGTGATTGTCTAAATTTACAATAGGTGATTGGAATTGTATAATTGCTAAAAGTGACAGATTTCACATACATAGGTCTACGAGACACTCACAGGTGTTAGAGTTGAAGGAAAACTTCCCATTCTTAAGAAAGAAACTGTCTTGCAATCTCTTCCATCTGAATGGCCTGTGGATCCCATTGATGATATCTGTAGACTGAATCAGAGCAATTCAAAAACATTAGTTGTTCTGGATGATGATCCAACTGGAACTCAAACTGTTCATGACATTGAAGTATTGACAGAATGGTAGTCTCTTGACTCTCCATTTTATATAATTTCCTTGCAAAATTAATGTGTGAATAGGATGAGATGGTTAATTATGATATACCTGAATTTCTAAAGCAAGTTGGTTCCATCACCGTCACTTGTTAAATATTCTTAGTTTTTAAGATTCTACCATGGAGATGAAAATCCTGTAAAATTTTAATTGAACTTCTTCTCTTCAACATATTTTTGAATTTAACTTTTTTGGTTTTCCCATTTCAGGAGTGTTGAGTCACTAGTTTTGCAGTTCAGGAAAAAGCCTACATGCTTTTTCATTCTGACTAACTCTAGATCTTTAAGTTCTGAGAAGGTAAATAGCTTTCTTCCTGTGTAAGCATTATTAGTTATTAGAGTTTGTATCTTTGTCCTTACCAGAAACAGAAACTAATTATATTTGAGATCACTCATAACTCAGAGGTGATGAACTTTGATCAAGGAAACATTTTATGGGTACCTGATTGATTGTTTACAGGCCAGTGCTCTGATAAAAGATATATGCCAAAACCTCATTGATGCTGCTAAATCAGTTGAGAACGTTGACTATACTGTGGTTTTGAGAGGTGATTCAACATTACGAGGTCATTTTCCAGAGGCAAGGACTGGGACACTACGTAGTATTGTAATTATTTAGAGCACCTTTTGTAAGTTTTAGTAACCATGACATTAAACAAGGATCTGAGATTTGTGCAGGAAGCAGATGCAGCTGTTTCAATACTTGGTGAGATGGATGCATGGATCATTTGTCCCTTTTTCCTTCAGGGGGGCCGTTACACTATCAAAGATGTACATTATGTTGCAGATACTGAAAGGTATTGATTCTATTTTTCTCTTAAGTGATAGTTTACTTGCTGTGTATGCTTGCATTTAACATGCAAACTGTATCTGTAGGCTTGTCCCTGCAGGAGACACAGAGTTTGCTAAAGATGCTGCTTTTGGCTATGGATCTTCTAACCTTCGAGAGGTCTGCCTTCTTTTGTTGTGATATTTAGTTAAAAGAAAATTAACTTTGGTAGTAATTTTGTGATTTTTGTGCAATTTTAGTGGGTGGAAGAGAAGACTAGAGGCCGCATTCGAGCTAATAGTGTTGCATCTATATCAATAGAACTTCTAAGGAAAGATGGACCACATGCTGTTTGTGAGCTTCTTTGCAGTTTACAGAAGGTACAGATAATTGGCAATGCGCATGTTAAATATCATGTTAGAGGCTGTTTTTTGCATCTGTAGTGCATTCTGCTCCTTCCTTGTTACGATCTTTTGTGCTCCCATCATGCGTGTTTAGTTCCTGCCTCAATCTTGTACATGTGCAAGCAATAAATAACAGCAATTTCATTTTCTTGTAATTGTCCTATTTAAGCTAGTTTCTTTGCAAGTTCTAGTCTCTTCATCCGTCTTTTACTTGCAACAATTCTGCCGTCTTGTAACATTTTTGGGATATAATACAAATATTTGGGATTGGAGAAGTAGTCTGTTTGACTCTTTTACTTGTCATGTTTAATTTTCTCCCTCCTCCACATTCCTAAATCGCTTGCTTGTGATGTAGATTATTCAGGAGATAATGTAACAATTAGTTGGCAACTCTTTTCAAATAATCAAAATTGTAACATCCAAGGTTATGGTCATGTTTTGGCATATCTGAAGTTCCTCTCATTATGAACCAGTAGGCTACAATACCACCAAGAGTTGATGGTTTGGAGCAAGTGTTTAACTGCTTTCTTATCTTTCTCTACCTCTCTCTCTCTTGCTGAAACAGGGGTCAACATGTATAGTCAATGCAGCAAGTGAAAGAGATATGGCTGTTTTTGCAGCTGGAATGATCCAGGCAAAAATTTCTCATCTCTTTTTCCAACTACTATTTGCCCTCTTTTATTTTAAAATTAATGAAGAAATTCTTATAAGCTGTTGCATATTAAGCAGGCAGAATTGAAGGGCAAGTCTTTCTTATGCCGCACTGCTGCTAGTTTTGTTTCTTCACGAATTGGAATTATTGCCAAAGCCCCTATACTGCCTAAAGATCTAGGAATAAACAAAGACAAGAGAGGTGGACTCATAGTTGTGGGATCATATGTTCCTAAAACAACAAAACAGGTTGAATTACTAGAATCTGGCTTCCTGGTTAATGCTAGCTCAGTGATAATGACATTTGCCATGTGATTGATATCTTTTATATTCATAATTCACAGGTTGAAGAACTTAAAATACAGTGTGGCAAGATCCTAAAAACCATTGAGGTGATCCGTATGCATAGTATTTTCTTTGGTGTTCATTGCTAATGGTGTTAATTTCTGATTTTTTCTTTAAGAATATTTAACATGGTTGCCTGTCCCAGTAGAGAATGTGTCTGTGTTGTTAATACAAGGGATTGGGTCTCCTTTTTTGTTGTAACTAGGTTTCCGTTGATAAACTTGCCATGAAGTCTCCAGAAGAGAGAGAGGAAGAGATTAATAGAGCAGCTGAGATGGCAGATTTTTTCCTTGGGGCTTGCAGAGACACATTAGTTATGACTAGTCGTGAACTCATAACTGGAAAAAGTGAGCCATTCTTCCTTTTGTTCAGTTGGTTTTTGCACTGAAGATGTGATAGTGATTTTTGACATATTTTAACACAAACAACACTGCTTGCAGCTCTGTGTATCAAAATGTTTGAACTGAGTAATGAATTTTTTATGGGCAGCATGTAATCAGATCAAATTTGAATATCTTTCTTTCTATGAATAAACAAAAGCAGGAGGCTTAAAAACATATTCTTAAACAGGAAAATATTTTACTGAAACTGTCATCTGATGCCCCTCTCTTATTTATTTAAAATTTTGTCTACCAGCTCCTTCAGAGAGTTTGGAAATAAATTTTAAAGTGAGCTCTGCATTGGTGGAAATTGTGCGGCGGATAACAACAAGACCTCGATACATTCTAGCAAAGGTATTTTAAATAGTTTAAGTGATCAAGTTTTATTTCCTTTTGTTGTGCTTTTATATGATCAGTGTTTTGTTCTTCAATTCTTTCAGTGTTTCGTTCTTCAATTCTTTCTTCTTTTTCCCAATGTCACCAGACTAATTAATATACTTTTTTGGATGTCACATTTGTTTGTTCAAGCTTCCAAATTTATATATATCCTCTCTTCATATATCAGCAATCTAAGATATAGCTTCAAATAAACTACTTCAGTAACCTCTTAATTGAATTTCATGACTATCTTGCAGATTGGAAATTGTAACTTTTGTGTTAAGCTCAGATATTGCTCAAATTAATCTTTTTCACTATACCTGCATACCAAAGAATGAGTTATAACTTGAGTGCTGAAGGCATAGTTTTTAGTCACCTTACAATATATCATGCCTGTATTGCATTTGCATGAATAAATTCTGCTCAGGTTGCCATTGTGTAATGCAGGATTGATAGGAGGACAAGTTCATCAGACCTTGACACCTTACAATTTCTTTTCTTTTTCTTGGATAGGGTGGAATTACCTCATCTGACCTTGCCACAAAAGCTCTAGAAGCAAAATGTGCCAAGATAGTAGGACAAGCTCTGCCTGGTGTTCCCTTATGGTTGCTAGGTCCTGAAAGTAGGCATCCGGAGGTTCCTTACATTGTTTTCCCTGGTAGGTGAAATCTTATGTTATTTTCTGAATTTTGTTTATTTCTTTACGTTTTAAAGATTGGATCTCTAACTTGTGAAGTTGGTTTTGCAGGTAATGTTGGTGATGGTAATGCATTGGCAGAAGTTGTGAGATCTTGGGCTCGTCCTTCTAGATTTTCATCAACAAAAGAGCTTCTTCTTGTATGGACTATGAACTTGATTGTGCCTATTTTGTGTTACTCCAGATGGTGACAATTTCTTTCTTCATAAAGAATGCAGAGAATGGCGGATATGCTGTCGGAGCATTCAATGTCTATAATTTGGAAGGAGCTGAAGCTGTTGTTGCTGCAGCAGAGGAAAAAAAAAGCCCTGCCATTCTACAGGTCTAAATGATAATGAGGAAAATCTTAGCAATTTAATGTGGCTAAATTGAATTAATATCTTGTAATAACTTCATATTCTGTGGACACAGCTTTGAGTTTCAGATAGTTGCAAATAAGTGTATTTACAATTGCTGTCTGTTCTTTCCACAGATACATCCTAGTGCTCTTAAGCAAGGAGGAATACCCTTGGTTGCTTGTTGTGTTGCTGCTGCAGAACAGGCTAGTGTAAGTGGCATTTTCCATCTTAGAAAAAAATAAATTAAGAAAGAAAGGATTCAGGGGTGCAATAGACAGTGTAAGAATGGATCTTCATCAATAGCCAGCTTTTACCAAACTATAATGCACGTAATACATGTGATGCTGGTCATGTTGTTTTGAGTCATCTGAGCTACATTTAATTATAATGTTCTTGAGATTCAGTGCTCATTGAATCCATTATTTGCGCTGCTAAGGGTAATATCATTGAGAAGTTGAGGGGCTAAGGTTTGAGGAGATAGAAGTTATTATGGCGATTTGCAAGTTGGATCTGGTTAGTTTTAAGTATTTAGAGGGAATGAGGTGTGGCTTATAAGTGTGATGGGCACCCACCACTACTAGGAATTCCTTTTGGTGGAACAAGGGGCCTTCCCACTTATGGGCCTGATGTAACCCTTGGGCTTGTGTGGGCAAGTCCGCCAAGTGTGTGGGTGTGACTTGGGCTTATGGGAGCCTGGGTCATAACAATTGGTATCAGAGCCAGACCGACTCTGCGGTAGGCGGCCCAGGAGAGGAACCCAAGGAAAGGGAGAAGCCGCCAGTGGGTGACAAAGCCGCCGTGGACGTCGGCTGTTGATGGGAGGGGTAATGTTACGATCCCACATCGACTAACTATATGGGTAGTTAGTGGCTTATAAGTGTGATGGGCACCCACCACTACTAGGAATTCCTTTTGGTGGAACAAGGGGCCTTCCCACTTATGGGCCTGATGTAACCCTTGGGCTTGTGTGGGCAAGTCCGCCAAGTGTGTGGGTGTGACTTGGGCTTATGGGAGCCTGGGTCATAACAAAATCTTCTGTTGCTTTTTCTTGCACTTCATAATCAATTCATCACTGAGTGTACTCTGTGTAGGTGTGTGTGAGGGAGAAAGGAGATGCTCAGTGATGGTGATATGTGATAATAGTACAATAGGCAGAATCATTACTAGGATTCTATGTTATTAGGAACTTGGGATCTTAAGCAGCACGAAGGCAAAACCTTGGACCACATAATTCTTAGCTGCATTCAATTTCTGTGACAATACTGAAGAATGGGACAATTTACTTAAGAGATTTCTGCCTATAAATGGTTTTAATGTGGTCTTTAGTTATGGCGTATTCACAATTTTACTTGTATGATTATATGTTTGTTTTGCAAAACATATGTTTGTAAAATATAAAGATCAATATGTATACTTACATGGCAGGTACCTATTACTGTTCATTTTGATCATGGAACTTCCAAGCAAGAGCTAGTGGAAGCTCTCGAGTTGGTAAGAACTTTCTTGTTTCCCATGAAAGTTGTATGGTGCGTTCAAAGTACAAGAAGATGCTAAATAAGGAGAATTTCATCAACTTTATCATTTGATGTACTAATTTATAATTGAATTTGTGTTCCTTGATTCTGTCATGCCAGGGGTTTGATTCAGTGATGGTGGATGGTTCACATCTTCTTTTCAATGATAACATGTCATACACAAAGCTTGTATCCTCGTTGGCCCACTCAAAAAATATGCTGGTGGAAGCAGAACTAGGGAGGTTGTCAGGAACCGAAGATGACTTGACTGTTGAAGATTATGAAGCAAGGCTGACTGATGTTAATCAGGTTGTAATACTTCTTAATGCATGAATAATGAACTTCATATCTTTCATATGGCAGTGATATAATGGGCTTCATTTGTAACTTCAGGCCGAAGAGTTCATTGATGAGACTGCTATAGATGCTTTGGCAGTTTGCATTGGAAATGTACATGGAAAGTACCCTCCCAGTGGGCCAAATCTCAGGCTTGATTTGCTGAAGGTGATATTCATACATCAACTATTTGGCTATGCATTATGAATTGTGCATTATGGTCTGCCTTTTCAACCTAAGACAGCATGCATTTTATTGCTTAAGGAGCCATACTGCGATACTTATGAAGCAATTTGTGTTAATGAGTCCGTTTTTTTTACCTTTGCATGAAATCTGTATGGTCATTGGTAATGTGCACATGAAAACAAACAATGAGATTGTGTTGTTGGTCTAGGATCATCAAACTTTAACTTTAGGATATTAATTCTTGGATCCAAATACCATGTAAATATTTTTATCCATGTGAATGTTCTTCCGCTGGGTATACTGAAATGATTCACAAGTCCATTTGGCATTTTAACAAATATTAGTTCGGGAATTGAAGATGTGGTTCTTGAATATTCCGCATGCCCATTATTAGTACCAACAATGTCGTGAAGAAATTGGACTAATTGCTACTATCTTTAGGATTTGCATGCCTTGAGTTCGAAGAAAGGTGTTTTTCTAGTGCTGCATGGTGCGTCAGGATTGCCCGAAGAACTTATCAAGGTACGTTTAAGATTCCCATTAAAGAATGTTATTATTGGCATTCCTCGAATTATTATTAGCGTCAGGGGTCTGCAAGTTTCTTGATTGTTTTACTTGAACTTGAAATCAATGCCATGCCAGTGGATTAATGTTTGTGAATTGTGAGCAGGCTTGTATAGCGCGGGGAGTGAGGAAGTTCAATGTGAACACTGAGGTGCGCAAGGCTTACATCGACTCGCTAAGCAAGCCACAGAAAGATCTGGTCCATGTAATGGCTTCTGCAAAGGAAGCCATGAAAGCTGTGGTTGCTGAAAAGATGCATTTGTTTGGTTCTGCTGGAAAAGCATGATTTTCTTTATACTATTTCTTCCAAAGCTGCATAAATTTGCTATTTCCCCATTGTTCTGTGTAACCTGCCTAAATTACTGTAACATTTTTTACTGCGTAATTCATTGGCTGTACATTATTTATGAGTGGCTATTTATAAATATCATAACAATATTTATTCCATAACTTTGAATAATGATTATCTTTTATACATTCTAGTTGACAATTATTGCCAATATACAACATAATTGCCCAAATATTATTGAGGAATGCGAAGAGTATTTACTGATTGTTTTTGAACTTATATATATATATATATATATATATATATATTACAGCCATTTGCAACCTGTGATGCCACATTTTAATAGTTATATTGAAAGTAATGAAATGTAAAAATGGTATTGTTCACTCTGAAGAGATTAAACAAAGGGTAGTTACAAATGTGACGATTCTTATATATAATATGGCTTAGCATGTCTAGAATCTTAATAAACGATTGTTGGGTTATTTCAATCCCAAGAGAGCTTCCTTCCTAGTGCCTGCATTTTCAGTTGAAGGACATTGTGAATAAAATCACTTCTGAATTGGATGGCCAAAGTTAAGATGACGAGCTCTCTACTTTGTGAATTTCACATCTGGGTTTCTCATTGGTTTTAGCCACATGTCAGCCATTATTCTTGATGAAATGCTCCACAACAGATCTTGACCTTTTACTATCACATGTTTTGCTCTTTTCCCTCCTTTTCCCAGTCCATATGCCACTAGCCATTGCATTGCAGTCATCTTCTGCTTCTCTGTATCCCCCATATTCTTCTTTCCTTCTGTCCTCTGCTTTAAACCTCCAATATGTAGACTTGTCACTTTGAATTTCCTTTCCTCATCATACTTGCCTTCTTTCATGTCAGCAAAAGTTGCAGGAATAAGTGCTATGATAGGTCCTCCAACTCCCTCGTATCGTCTCATTGGATCCCGTAGCTGGATCACAACTGCAACTGTGGTTGTTTCTGGGTCCTCAGATGAGCCATGATCTTTTATCCAGTCCACAAGCGGAATTGCAGAAGCTAGAAGATGATTTTGTGTGGTTGTGTTTTCCTCTAGTGGAGAAACACTAAATGGAGCTTCTTCCTCTGCAATTTCTGCTTGAATTTTCAAGGCCTCAATGGACAATGTTTCAATCTTCTGCAGTGCAAATGCCAAGATTTCTGCCACTGTCAATGGATTTTCCTCTACATTCCAAATTCCTGTCTTGATCCTCTCTTTTCTGCCTGTATTCATTGCAGCTGCCATGGTTTTTACCGAAGCAAGTGTACGAGCTGCACTTGAGCTAGCAACTTCTTTGTTTCTTCCTTGGATGATTGCAGAAGCTATGCCTTCAAAAGCTATCTGTTCTGCTGTTTTCCCCATAAGTTCTTCTATTGGCATCAATGATAAAATCTGAGAGCTGAGTTCTTCAAAACCAACTGCTGCCATTTTCTGAAACAATTCAATTCCACTCATTGATTTTGTTGATGGGATGATTATTGGTTTTGATAGCTGCATAGCTAACTTAGGAGTATCTTTCCTTGCAACAACTGTGTTCAGAGGATTCATGGCTACTAAGTAACCTCCATTTCTTGTTTGTACTACACAGCCTAACCCCTTTCCAAGATCTGAGAGATATACATTGGATTCAGTCTCCATAGAATTCTCAGGTTCTGATCCAAGCTGCTTTTGTGGGAATGAAAGGTCACTAAACTCGTAAGTGTCAAGCTCTTCATCCTCAAGCATCTGCAGAAATTCTCTTGTTACTGTCTCTTCATCAGCATCTAGTCTTTGTGAATCATTTTCATCATCACCTGCTTTATCTAATTTTTCTTGTCCCATCATAGATTCTAGAGCTTTGATCTGCTGAGCAACGGAGTCAAGCTCAGTTAGTCTTGTAAGGTGTACCTGATCATGATGCACCATCTCCTTGACAATCTCACTTGATGTTGATTTTGCTTCAACATTTTCTTCAGAATCTCCATCTCCAACCTCTCCTTTCTCCTGAATCTCAACTCCTTTATCGACAACATCAAAGTCAGGGAGTTCAATATCTTCAGGTTCTTTTGATTTCTGAACTGGGGGAGTTGATTCTGGCTCATCAAGGTTCAAATCATCCATTTCTTGCAGATGATCTGCTTCTTGTTTTGTCCCAGGATGAGTCCAAGCTTCACCTCTACTGGACATTCTTGGACTGGGAACACTAAACGATGATTTAGACTGTCTACGACCAAAAGAAGGTGTTGAACTTCTAGTTTTACTGGACTTAAATCCATCACCTTGACTGTAAATATCAATCCCACCATCTTTCTCCATAATCTGAAATCCCAGTTTCAGAACAAGTTCTCCTCCTTTAGCCTTTCCAGACAGGTTGAAACTGGTGTCCCATTGCCGAATTCGAATACCTTCTTGATTCTTCTCCATGGATTCTTGAATCAAGTGACTTAAATCCACAGAACCTCTACCAAAATCAAGCTCTTCAGCATCTACTGCAAGCACAAATATCCAAAATGGGCGCGGCTCGAATTTCAGGTCCCTTCCTTGGCTTGGGGGAGTACAGTAAACATGGCACTTGACAAATAGAGTCTCTTCAAAATCAGCAACTCCCTGAGAAACTCTTGATGGCATTGTATGAACTGCACCATCCTTTGTTTCCTTCTTCCTAATACAAACAGAAAGCCGAAGTCCATTCATGGAAGCTGGAAGACCTTGTACAGCAACTACTTCCACAGAGAACAAACAGCTAAGTTTGTGCATCCCAATATGAGAAAGAGCACGTATTGGCTTCCAGTTCCAAATCCCTTTCTTCTCAGCTGAAGCCACTGTTTCGTAGAGCTTCTTTGTGTCCTTAGCTGGATCCTTGTGGCCTTTATCATCATCAGGCTTTGGCCTAGAACGCCATGGGGATAAGGACATGCGCCTGGAACGTGGTCTAGAACTAGATTTGTCATCAATTTTAGCTGTGCTAGTCTCATCAACAGAAGTAATAGAAGGAACTGAAGTTCTTGGAAGTGCAAGAGAAGCAGTTCTTCGAGGGGTGGCAGTGTGAGTTTGATATAAAGATTGGCTGAGTGCTTCAAGCTCTTCCAAAAGCTGAGTATTGGAGTTCCTTCTGTTTGAGGATTCTGAGGCTGCCATTACTTCAAGAAAGCAAGTTTGTTGCTACTGAGATGAGATGGGTTGCAGAGAGAAGAAAGTGAAGGAAAGGATAAGAAGGTTCACAACGTTGGAAGGATTTGGGGTGGAGAAAATGCCAAGGAAGAGTAATTAATTATTGTCGTGGTCCATCCAAAACCAGAAAAGTTTTTATGTGGCCATGAATAAGAGAAGAAGGTTCGTGTGATAAAAGACGGGGTCCCATAGAATTTATTATCTGCTAATGAAATTTTCTAACATTCAGCTTTCAATGTGTCATTTAAGTTGTAAGTTTCGGATAAAGTTGTTGTAGTGTTGGGCTTTTTTCTTGCTGTTCCCGGAGTTAGATGAAACTTTAACGTGTCTTTGGAAGGTAAATTAACCACATCATCTTAAACTTTAACCTTTTTTTTTTCTACATTAATCCTTTGAAAATATAAAGTATAAAATATAAAGTTTATACGGGGATGTCCGTATTTTTTATTTTTCTCGTATTAGGTTCAATTTAGATGAAACTGATGAAATTGATTCAATTAATCTCGCGTGAGATCAACTTAAAATAGGAATAAAATTAAATTAATTTCGTGTGAGATCAATATAAAATAAATGTAAAATCTATCAAAATATAAAAAATGAAGAAATATACAATTATTTTAGACATGCAAAAGATAATGAGTTGACTTTTTTTTTTAATATGTCTTGATGGGTCATATATTCATTTTAAATTGATCTCACGCGAAATTAATTCAATTTCTTCAATTCAGTCTAAATTGAATCCTAATTTAGGCTATCCAAAAAGTATAAATATCAAATGCAACTTTTGAAAGTGTAAAAACTGAAAATAGAAACAAAATGCATTTTTCCATAAACAATTAGTAAATCCATGCATGCACTAATTAATAGGTTAATACGCATGAACATCCATACTTATAGAATTGCAATAAAAAGGTATAAGTTTAGATGTGATTAGGACCTTCCCAGGATTGGAAATTTATTCAATAATGACAAATACAAATACATAATTAATAAATTTTCTTTGCCTCAAACAGGTGATAATATAAATCAATGTGCTTAACTTTCTGAGTCTTCAACTTGTGGATTCTTTCTATATATAGAACACGTTTGTTTCTGTACACATTTCCTTTAACGCTCATATAAATTTGATGATAGCTATGCTTATCAATCTTTTGAGCATCTCTGTATTTGGAAAGCAAATGCCTTAGCACTCTTATTTTTCTGATCCATAGCTGCTTTGAGGGCTGCCTTGCCTCTCTTGTTCCTTTCCTCTTCCCAAATCCACTGTGTTTTCCTTTCATTTTAGCTTTATTTAGTTGCCTGCACCTCCATCTTGAATGGGTTATCAATGGCTTCTTTATTATTAGCCCATCCTTTATCAGCTCTCTTATGTTCATTCCTGATACAACTTTGTATGAGTCACATATATATATAAAAGAACAAAGCGAAATAGCGAGTAACAGAAAATCCTGTTGCTAAATAAAGATTTTTGCGACAGATTTGCTAGGAAATATGAACTTCCTCGCTGAAATAAATGGCAGAATAAAAAAGTTTTTGCGATATGATAGCAAGAACTACATAACGTTGTCGCTATTTTAGTGCACCAATTTTATGGCGCTTGAATTTTTACTAAAATTCTACAACAATCACTTTAGCATTGCTGATTGGGTTTTCATTATGTTACTCCTAATATCATTTAACAATAAGATTTCCACAATTAGTGAGGAGTATTGTCCCTGCTATATAACAATTTTCTTGTAGTGAATAAAATCAATCTCTTGTATTTGCCATTTCTTCATCACTTTCCAAGATTTAGTCTAAGATTCTTGTAGTGAATATATTACTGCGCTAATCTCAAATTTAATATTAGCGTGTGATATGTGATCTAAAAAGATATAGATTCTATTTTTAGTTAATTTGAACTGTCAAATTCAGTGAATACAGTTCTCACGGTAAAAATTTTAGTAGAGATCCAAATTTAACAAATGTATTAGTAAACTAAACATTTGAAGTTGGTATTTATGTTACATTTAAACACCCAACAATGATTGGAAGTGCCAAATGCTAACATATGTAGAGTATATCAGCAAGGAATGTCTATATGTAACATATACGAACAAAGGAATAGTGGCAAGAACAATAAGTTATATATATCATATAACAATATGTAATGGAAGAGAATTGAAGTTAGAGATGAACATACTAGAATTGGCAATGGAGATATGACTAGTCTCAAAGGGATCGACCCACAATTTTCCCTCACCACACTTTAATATGCTGGCAGCTAACCGCTTCTGTAGCCTTAGTGAAACCATTTTCAATTGTATGATTAATTGCGTCTCTCTGCTTCTTCTATTATATTTACTTAGTTAAATTAAAGGACATTAATTAGACAAGATTTATTTTTATATATATGGAAAATAGATTTAGCTTGTTACTTGGAAGACAATCATTAATTCTTGAATATAATGGTCCAAAACTAGTCTACATTTCTTGTTTGACTTAACTTGCTGATCAACTTCTAAAATTGATAAATCAAATAATACATTTATATTCATTTTGCTTGGGGACCAGGGAGCATAAAACTTGCACAGCATAGTAATGGGCTCATAAGGTTACTCAAAGATCAAGATTAACTTAAACATTTAGGCCTAACCCATCAGCCTCTATTTTTTTCATTATGCTCATCTCTTACATTAAGGAAATTAATATTTTTTATAGTTTAATTCTACCACCCTATACTGGCAGCATTATCATTACAATCCTAATACCAACCACACATGATTTTATATTAAAGTATGGCATAATCAGGAAATAAATTTTCTTATTATAAATAAATACATATTATATTCTAAAAAATGTCAAATGATTATAATACATAATTTATTATTTATATATAATACATAAAAACAAACTTGTAGTTGGCAAAAAATTTTAGTCACACACCTCGCGAATAATATTTTATGCATCTGAAATTGACAAAAATAATATATATATAGTCTATTTGAATTTGACAATATGCACACGTTACTCTCTGATAGACAAAAGTGTACATATTACCTCTAAATTCTTTTTATACTTGCATTTTCTTTATTATATTTAAGGCTAAATTATTTTTATAACAAGGGTGATGTGTGCACATTTATTAATAAGTTATTTTTGTTAACTTCAAGTGTAAAACTTGAGATATGTAACTAATTTTTTTGTTTTTTTGTTGACAATTGTGTTTTCATGTACTATTCCTGTATACATACATATGCACACATGCAAGCATACAAACCTTGATGCCCATCAAGGCCCACTTTCAGCTAATAAAATAGTATGAAAAGAGATGGGCTTTGCCTCAGCCCTGGCCCATTAAGTCCCACTTTCAGTTTTGAAAATTTTGCGGAAAGTAAGAGCCTAGTAAAGTAATACGTGGAGAAATTTAAGGACAAGTGGATATGACGTCGACATTGCCACCCAGACCTTAAGTTGGTACAAAAGCGATCATTAGTGATCTTATACTCGAGGAGTACACTCTAAACTCAAAACAGATTGGTCTCTGTTTCTGTGTTTGTTAAGCAATGTCAGATCTCTTTGAGCTCAACAATGGCAAAATGGTTGTCAAGATCAGTAATCTGGGTTGCACCATTACTTCCCTGTCCATACCTGACAAAAATGGTAAATTTCTTCTCTTTTCTTTATTTTATTTATCATTAGCTGCCTGAAACTGGTAATGATTTCTGGGTTTCGTTGGATCTTTGAAGGGAACTTAGCTGATGTTGTTCTTGGGTTCGATTCCCTTGAGCCATATCTGGTAATTCTGTTCTTTTCATTTCATTTTATGTTCTAATGTGATTGATTGAGAATTTGATTGGCTTATTTCAATTTTCCTTCAATACCCATTTGGTATTTCTGATTAATTATGTTACTTGTGATCATTTACAAGGAGTTTATGTTCTGCGTATTTCTTTTGGTTTTGGGGTTATTATAAATCTTTGTTTTGAACAGAAAGGAGTTGCACCTTATTTTGGGTGCATTGTGGGAAGAGTTGCAAACAGAATTAAAAATGGAAAATTTACTCTCAATGGAGTTGAATACACTTTGCCCCTTAACAGGCCTCCAAACAGTCTTCATGGTGAGTGATCATCTAAGTCTTCTTACTCTTTTCAATCCTGATCATCTGTTGTTTATATATTTTTCAATGCTTGACTAGGGTTCAAGTTGATAGAAATAAATGAATAAGGGGAAAAAAAGATTTAACTTTTTTTTAAGTCACAGCCTATTTTTCTAAGATGGTGTTAATTACTGCACCAATGACTATGAGTTAAAATTGGCTTAGTGCTTATGGTTTTGGAAGAGCAATGACATAAGTTGAAGTGAGTGCCTGAATGGTATCTAAAGGCCAGTGGTATTCATAATACTCAAATCTTTGTTTTCAGTTGTTTGTTCTTTTTATCCAGCAACGATACAGTATTTTGAAAATAAACATTTTTCGATGTTAAAGATCCATTGAACATGCTGCGGGATCTTAAGCTTCCAGGATTTCTCTGGGTTTACCTGTCACTGCCTTTTCCTATTTCAACTTTTGATTGAAGTTTTATCTTTTTCTTTCTTTTGTTTCGTTTGGAAACTAGTTCTTAAATCCTAAAGTTTAATTGCCTTGTGATGCAATTCTCATGATCTCGTTTGTAAAATCTTTGCTTTGCATTCTCAAGATGGTTTGTTGTCGATCAATTTTAGGAAAATTTATCTTACAAATAACAGTAAACTATTTGTGGTGCTTTATCAGAGTGAAGTTTTCATTTGTGAATATGAATAGTTCTAAATCATATGTAGGATGCCAGAATCGGTCGGTTTGGTTCGGTTTTTCGGTTTAAACTGAATTTTGCAACCCTTATGCTAGATGATGCTTGGGGAATTGCGTAAGGACTTTGAGCACTGCAGCGTTGTGCTCCACAGGGAATGAAACAATCTAAACTAATATGTCCTTACTGATGGCATTCTATATTTAATAGGATTTTGCAAGAACTTAATAAGACTCATAACATTGTGAATCGTTAACAAAAGTAAAACCATGTGTGCTTTGTCTTGCCAAGAAAACCACATTATTATGTTTTCTGGACAAAACATGAGTCCAAAATTGCCTTTTTACCGAAATCTCCTTCTGAATTGCTTAATTTTAAGTCCTTATTTACTTTTGCTGCGGTTGCAAAACTTACAGTTGCTCATACAATTCCTGTTTCGTGTTGTTAATATTTTTGCAGTTGTTTGAATAATGTATACCTTGTGTTTGTATAGATTTCAGATTATATATATGCTTATTCGAATACCATTCTTGCATCAGTTTAATACCCTTTTTTCTGTGATTAGGTGGGCTTAAGGGTTTCGATAAGATGATATGGGATGTAGTAGAGCAAAAGAAAGGAGAAAACCCGATGATAACCTTTAAGTACCAGAGCCATGATGGAGAAGAAGGTACCTCCCTCTCTCTATATATCTTTCTCTTTCTATTCACTTGTTTTCTCACTGATCTTTCCTATTAATTTCATCTGGTTCAAGGTTACCCTGGGGATCTTACTGTTACTGCAACTTATACACTTGCTTCAAGCACAACGTTGAGGCTTGACATGGAAGCAGTTCCCAAGGACAAAGCTACTCCAGTCAGCTTGGCTCAGCATACATATTGGAACTTAGCCGGTCACAACTCAGGGACCATACTTGATCATTCGATTCAAATATGGGGTACTCAAATTACACCAGTAGACGAGAACACTGTACCAACAGGTGAAATCATGCCAGTGAAAGGCACTCCATTTGATTTCACTACTGAGAAGGTGATTGGTGCTTCAATTCACGAAGTTGGTTTAGGGTATGATCACAACTATGTTCTTGACTGTGGAGAAGAGAAGTCAGGATTGAAACGCGCTGCAAAGCTCAAGGATCCATCCAGCTCGAGGGTCCTTAACCTGTGGACGAATGCTCCTGGGATGCAGTTCTACACTGCAAACTATGTGAATGGAATTGTAGGTAAAGGGGGTGCTGTGTATGGAAAACATTCCGGAGTGTGTTTGGAAACGCAGGGATTTCCGAATGCCATTAACCAACCAAACTTCCCATCGGTGGTGTTTCCACCAGGTGAGACATACAAGCACACTATGTTGTATGAGTTTTCAGTAGAGTGAATATAGTCTTATTACTGGTATTGAAGATTTTGAGATGAGCATGAACATATAATAATAAATTCAGCTTGTGAATAAGACACTGAAGCTGATATTTTGTATGCAAGTTTGCCTGAAATTTGAGTTATTATGGATTGAATATGAATCTGGTTACGGGTATGATAAAAGTGAAACTATTGTGAAATGAGGTATAATATGACATTGCAGCTGATGTTTTCAAGGCAAGATTAACTGTTGGAGTCGAGATGCGCCCATGACTTCTCGGGTTGACCCGGAATATATGAATCGGACCGGAAATTCTACTAATATGGACTAATATCCATATTACGAGAATATCAAGGGATTGTGCCTCTTGATATTCACCTACAACCCTAACTTCCCCTTTAATATGAAATTAAAGGGGTAACTCCCATAATGGGAGTTAATTCCTACTTAGTGTGCATTCATCTCTTTTGGGAGATGAATGCCTATAAGTAGGCTCCTATTCTTTGAGAAAGGATGATGAAAAAGGATACATACCGAAACTCTGTTGGATTATGCTCTCGTCTGTATTTGTTCTCTAAAGGATTTTAGACTGTGAAAGAGTTGCTGTCGTCCCGCTTGTGGATAACAGACAGACCAAGTGACGCCAGAAGATGATTCTCGCTGACGCTTCCGCTTTAGTCTGCGCTTCAAGAGGTAGATAACAAATAACCCGATTTTGTTAACTCAATTTATGCAATGGTGGCATGATTTAAATCTTCATTAACTTTATGTTCTAAATTATCACTCAATTAATCAAACTACAAACATTGCATTTTCCTATTGATGGCCAAAAATTATAGGTTGCAAAAAGGGTTGGGATTTAATTGGGTCAAAATTTGGTGGGTTTTAATATTTTTTTTTTTTATATATCTTTTTAATTTTTTTCATTAGAAAGAAAAAATTATGTATAAACTATAAAAAATTATTTTATATTACATTATATAAAAAAAGTTATAAAATTATCAAAAATATATGCAAGTAAAAATTCTGTCGTGATTTGTTAAGTGTTTGTTTGTTCAAGTGCCACATGTTAAAAGATTGTTAAAAAAGAGAATTTTTTCAATTTTAAAACATGAAGAATAAAATTGAATAAAATTTCTTCACTCTTTTACTAATCATTCAAGTTGCAAGTAAATGATATTATAAAATTGTAATAGTTTGATTTCATTTTCAGTGTTCCCAATGGTGTGTTCCATAATGTATCAGTTGTACAAATGCTAAAAATTCCTGAAATTAGTTGGAAATATATAAATCTACTAATTTATTGTCTTGAAATTAGAATCTTAACCAACAGAAATAATAATCAATCATGATTAGGACAACCTTACAACATTAAACTTATTACACTGAACGCAAAAATAATAAAGGTCACACTTCATAATTTCATATAAAACACTTCATAATTTCATATCACTAGTAATTTCATTATTGTTGATATTAAAATCACAATATGATGGAATGGAGCATTGATCCCAGAAGTTTTGAAAAATTAATCCCTGAAATCACCGAATTACATTGCCTTGAAATTTGGATTCAACACAATTCAAGGATTCAAGGATTGTTAATATAAAGTTAATTTGTTTCTTTTGCTTAAATTGCTTTTATTCCAACACCAGTTCTGATTGTTAGCCTTTGATTTTATTTCTGAATATTGTAGCTTTAAAGTTCATGGAAATAGATACTCTGGCCCATTCTATAAAACAATATATTTTCATAGGCCCAATCAATTAAGAATGTGGACAACATTACAAATATTAAACTGATAACATCAAAATACACAAAGCTCACACTCCATATAACTTCAAATAAACAGAAACCTACAAAGCTCTAAGTTTCCTCAATGCAAGAATAATATCTTTTATAAAATAGTAGCAATTTCTAAGGCTCACTTCTATATAAATAAAACCATGCTCTCCTCCAGCACGGGTTTATGTACAAAACTGCAGCTATGCTCAACAACACTATATAACATATGAAGTCAAAAAACTCGCATAGAAATCATTCATGTCTATGAACCCACTTTCCTTTTCTTCTTCAATTGAATCTGTTGGAGGATCTTCTTCTTGGCAACTTTCCAATAATGGAAGTCCACAAAGTAAAGGGTTTCCTTCATAACTACTCTTATTAAAGGTTGCGAACTGTCTAATCATCTCAGGTATCTTGCCAGATAAATTGTCACTACAGGAAAACACACATTTCCCGACGGAAATTACCGACGGAAAATGTGTAATTTCCGTCGGGAAATTAGAATGCCGACGGAAAATGATTCCGTCGGCATATTATCCGTAGGGAAATGTCCCGACGGGAAAAATTTCCGTCGGTAAATATGCCGACGGAAATACAATTTCCGTCGGTAATCTTACCGACGAAAATGTATTTCCGTCGGTAAACTTTTCCGACGGAATAACATTTCCGTCGGCATATTTACCGACGGAAAATGTATTTCCGTCGGTAAAATTGCCGACGGAAATGTTATTCCGTCGGAAAACTTTTCCGTCGGTAATGTTAAAGAAAATTTGAAAATTAATTTTTTTTGTATTTTGTTTTTATGTAGATATAACCTGTTAAAATTAATTGCAAAATAATGAAAAAAATCATGATAATATCTAAATTTCAATATCCAATAATAGTCGAATTTAATAATTGTGCTAATTATAAAGTTAGTAATTATTTAACAACATAATATCCATATATGTCTAATACAAAATGATAACTAAACTGATGGCGGCGGCGACTGAGAAGTACGATCAGACTGATGCGATGACGAGGCAAACATACCCTTCAAATTTGCCATCTCAGTGCGTAGCTTAGATAAATTTGCCATCTCATTGCGTAACTCAGATATGTAGTCCAGAGATTGTTGCAATCGAACCTCTGAGTCTTGCCATCGAGTCTGTGACTGTTACAATTCCGATCTCAGCTCACTTACAGTATTTTGAAGTTCAAGTACTTCTCTGGATGACCGTCTATTAGATGCGGCAGTACTTGAACCTGAGGAATGCGAGTAACAAGATTTGACCAAAGAACCTAAGCCAAATACCCGTCCTCGCTGGTCTCTACCACCAGCCACTTCATAATAGATCTGATTCGCATCAACATGATCAGAAGTCTGTGAGCGTTGCTGAATTGCATCTTCAACTTGTTCCTGTAGTAGGATAAATGTTTTACAATAAGTAACGATTAATAATAACTAATCTTTAAAATTTGTATAATATAGTAATTTGGACATACATGTAAAATCCTTGACCGAGAATTGACGAACGTTTGACCATCATGCTTGTTTGTGTGGGTGTGTAAGAATACCTCAGCGTAGGTAGCCGGTCGACCCATCGATGCTCCCTGCAAACATAAAAAGAATTAAAGGCAAACTATAATTTATTGACTATTCCTACAAGTTTTTACTAAAATTTCGGCAGAGTTTTTCCTATATTTGGAGCATACCTTTTGTATACAAAGACAGACAAACACTTCAAATTTCAAGATTCAGCTACCATCCAACATTCCACAACAATGCAAACTCCTCACACAAGTAACATTCCCATCCTCCTCTATGGTAATGAGATAAATTTTAGACATTCTAACCATTAATTACAGCGGTAACAGTAATATTTTGTAAAACTTACTAGTCTATCTGCATGTTCCCGATGTGACATCGACCCTCCAGTGTGCGAGCATGAACTGAGTCCATCAGGTCCTCCCCGTCTGTTACTAGAATTCCGCTCTGAAATGGAAATGGCTTCAGGGGTCGCCCAATACTGTCTCCAATGTCCCCATAAATCTTCGGTCATGTAGCGAGGTCGGACACCACCATCCTTTATCAAGCAGACTAAATCTCTGTAACGTGCCCGCGCACGAGTCTCCCACACAGAATACATGATCTCGTCAAACGCCGGGTACCAATAACATTTTATAAGATAGACAGAACAAAAAACAAATTGTTAGCAAGAGTAAAATATAATTCGTTATGTAACAAAAAATATCATAAATGTTTTATCTTGAATTCTTCGAAATAAAATTTTTTTGTTTCCTCTGACAAATTCTTCCAGGCAAACCCATCGTATTCAATTCTGTTTTTGAAAGAAGTTGTCATTATGCGTGAGCACTTTCCTGAAGGATTCAATCTAAGATACAACAATGTGAATAATGTTAGTACAAGTAATAACTGTCATTGAAATCATAATGAAATAAAATATTAATCACTTACTCCTTAGCTGTGATATTGATGTACATTCTTCCATCAACTCCAATTGAGCCAGGCGTAGGCTCTTTCGCTTGTTCTGTTCCTGACCCCTGAGGTGGCATAGATTCAGGGTGTGCCATAGGAGTGGAATCAGTGGAAGGAATGGTAGATGGCGCAACAGTTGGGATGGTCGGTGATGCGGCAGCCTCAGTGCTGGCATTGAGCCCATGTGATGGGGATCCTCCATCACCAGTACTGTCATCGCCATTATGCAACCTGAGACGTGGGGGAATCCCTGTTCTCTTCTTTCGCTTAAACATTTTTCAACTTGACATTATAAGGAAAATGCATATTGTCAGATAATAGAAAATAATGACATTGTAATAAGCATATTAAATTAATATCCAAGTCAGTGCAATATTAATTGTTCTCACATGATAAGCAAGTAGGTAAACAAATTATTCGCTATCGTCACTCAGCTATAAATCATAATTCAAATCATCCTCATTTTCCGATGTATAAGAGGAAAATTCTGGCTCGTCATCAGATCCATCGCCAACCAAAAGTTTCCTCATCATCCTCACCATCAATGTCAACAAATTCATTGTCCGCATAGTTCAATGGTTCATTATCTTCAAAATTCAGAGAGTTATTGATTTCATGAACTTCCGGTTCTTCCTCCTGAAATGCATCATTATTTTCAGAACGTTCACTTTGTCCGGCACCTTTCCTTTCATAAATGCCTCTTGGTTTTACTTTGCATGCATGCAACCATTCCGATCTGTCTCGCTTTACGCTTGGATAAGAGACATAATATACCTGTTCCACTTGCATTGCCAACACAAATGGTTCAAAGTTCCTCAATCTTCTACGCTGGTTGACTTCAACTAAATTGTATCTGCTATGTATTTTTGTTCCCACGTTAATAGTTGGATCATACCATTTGCACTTGAATAATACACAACGTTTTATTGGCAGTGCGGGATACTCGACTTCAATTATATCAACAATTTGCCCATAATAATCCATCAACTCTCCTTGAATGCAAACCCCACTGTTTACCGTTTCCTTGTTATGACCATGACTCTGTGTATGAAATTTATATCCATTTACGAAATACACCGGAAATGATTTAACATATCGCAAAGGTCCTTTTGCAAGATCAATGATGTACTTGTTGTCAATTGCATTTGTCGATGCCTACATATTCCAATAAGCTAACATCATTTAAATCATATATTTCATATATATTGTATGTATGGAAAATATATGGTGAAAATTACAACTTACATATGTCTTGAACCAATGATGAAAGTGCTTTTCAACTTCCTTATTCACCTCATTTTTATTTTTTTCAGGCATTAGATCCCGTATCCATTCCTCAAATAATCTAAAATGCCAAAATCAATTTATATATTACACTCTTGACATAGTAAAACAAATGAACACTTTAGCGTATATATTAAACTTACCTCACATAAGGATGAACTTCCTCGCAATTCAATAGAATATAACTATGGGCCGCTATTAATTCATCCTCTAGTAGCATTTTCCTTATTGAACGGCCATGTAAACGCCCAGGATATGTAAAAATGGATAAATTTTCGTCCTGATTACTTGATTCCCCGCCATCATCATTACGTGGTACTTTCCGCTGTCTTGTGTGTATATGAGGCTCAAAATAATGCGAACAAAAAGTACTTGCTTCTTCGACCAAATAAGCATTACATATTGAACCTTCAACTCTAGCTTTATTTTTTACGTTTTTCTTCAAGTGAAACAAATACCTACATGATATATTTTAATGCCATTAATTAGCATACAAAGGTATAATATAATTGCAATTAAAGGTCATAGATAGTTACCGCTCAAATGGATACATCCAATGATATTGAACCGGACTAGCGAGTTTCGCCTCATGTGCTAAATGCACGGGGAGATGCTCCATACAGTCGAAAAAACTTGGAGGAAAAATTTCTTCAAGTTTGCACAGGATTACTGGAATTTATATTTCCAATCTTGCCATATCTGCCGCATTTATCTCGCATGACGTCAGTGTTCTGAAGAACATACTTAGCTCTGTTATAGCTTCCCACACTTTTGTCGGCAATAACTCTCGAAATGCTATTGGGAGTAGCCTCTGCATAAAAACGTGACAATCATGACTTTTCATACCGAATAATTTGTACTTTCTCATGTCGACGCACCTTGCCAAATTGGAGACGTAACCATCTGGAAACTTTAATCCTTTTAGCCAATCACACAAGACTTCCTAATATTTTTTGTCCAAAGTGTAGCATGCTTTGGGATATTTTCCGGTTAAGTAATTTTTATTTAACTCAGGCCTTCTACATAATAACTTTAAATCGGCTCGGGATTTAGCATTGTCCTTGGTCTTCCCTTCTATATTCATAATGGTGTTGAACACATTATCAAAAATATTCTTTTCTATGTGCATCACATCCAGATTATGCCGTAATAAATTAGTCTTCCAATACGGCAAATCCCAAAAAATGCTTCTTTTCCTCCAGCAAAAATTTTTGTTGATTCTTCCATTAACTTCAGCAGCATCAAGTTTTGTTACCTTCAATAAACCCAACTCATCAATTTCTTATAAAATTTGCTCACTGCTTTTCATAACCGGCGGACTAGCAAGTACAACTCTATTCTTAATAAATTTATTCTTGTTCCGTCGGAACGGGTGGTCAGGTGGAAGGAATTTCCTGTGGTTATCAAACCAAGAAGTTTTGCACCCATATTGAAGATAAAATGCATCTGAATCATCGCCACAGTAAGGACATGCTAGTTTTCCAGCCGTGCTCCAACCGGACAATATAGCATAGGCGGGAAAGTCACTGACCGTCCACATTAAAGCTGCTTTCATCATGAAATTTTGTTTAAGTGATGCATCATATGTTATATAGCCGACATCCCAAAGCTGTTGTAACTCATAAATCAACGGCTGCAAGTGTACATCAATTTTGTGCTTCGGATTTTTAGGTCTTGGAATAATGACTGTCAAAAATATATATGCCTCATTGATACACATCCACGGAGGCAAATTATAAGGAGTAATTATGACTGGCCATGAGGAATATTGTTGCCCTGATTGACCAAAAAGTTGAAACCCGTCAGTGCTCAAACACAGTCGAACATTTCGAGATTCAGCAGTAAAATCAGGATGAATGTTATTAAAATATTTCCATGCAACTGCATCTGATGGATGGCTCATTATTCCACCTGTACTTTTGTGCTTATCATGCCGTCTCATATGAGTTGCAGTAACTTCGGATGCATATATTCTTTGAAGCCTGGGAGTCAACGAAAAATAATACATACGTTTCCAAGGTACTAATTTCTGCTGATTACCGCCACTTTTAGATTTGTACCTAGGTTGACCACAAAATTTGCACTCTTGTAAATTGACGTCATCCCTCCAAAATAACATACATCCCAACCGGCAATATTCGATTTTCTCAATAGGCAAACCTAAACCACTGATTAGTTTCTTCATATTGTACAGATTAGGAACCATTTTATGCTCAAAAGGCAATGATTCATTGTACCAAGCAAGAATTTGGTCAAAACTTCGATCAGAAATATGGCTTTCGGATTTTATATTCAATATCCGAGCTACAGAAGATAACTGAGTCATGTTGTTACAGCCTGGCCATAACTCTTGGTCTGCTGAATTTAGCAAATCGTAAAATTTGGTTGCATTTTCGTTCGGTTCTTCCATCATTGGTGTACTTTCTCTAAAATCATGGCATGCTGCATCGTAAACCATTTGGACGTATGGATTATCATTCACCCCTCCATCTTCGGCACCAAATTCCCCACCTCTTTCAAATTCACCCTCAATTGTTGACATGTTACCCACGTTTCCCATCGAGGTACTGTAAATTGATGGTTCTCCGTGTTGTGTCCACTCAAAATAATTTTGAACAAATCCCTTTCTTAACAGGTGAAAATATACTTCATCAACTGGAAGATAACTAAGGTGTTGGCACTTTTTGCATGGACATCTTATTTTAGTCCCTTCCATATGTGCAGGTTGAGAACTGGCGTATGCAATAAACGACTGAACCCCTTCCACATATTCGGGATTAATGTAACCATCCCTTGTTTTTCGTCTATACATTCAAGATCTATCTACGTTACTCATAATTAATTCCAAAACTGTTACATGAACAAGGAGTCATTTAAACAATAATTATATGGATTATTATGCTATTAACAAAAAAAAAATACAAATTATCATATTACAGTCAATAACCTAGATAATAATACTAATTAAAAAAATAACTTTACAAGAATATTATACTCAACAACCTATATTATAATAATGATAAAAGTAATAATAATATTAATTTTTTAATTATATCAAATTATAATGAGTTTTGTTCACAGAATAAAAATGAGTATAAATCAATTTATAGATTTTAATTATATTTCAGAATCCACAATTCGACCAAAAAAGGGAAATTATTATTATTATTATTATTATTATTGAAAATACCATTAATCAGTTTCGTTCGTTTAACATTTTCATCACAAAAAGATCATGCTATGTCACAAGTTCGTCATGTTTATACCTATCACTTACTATTTACCATTTGGTTATATGTAGATTTTAATTCTACAAGCATTGATGTTTGGGGGCCTTTGTAAAAAAATTAAAAATTAAAAATTAAAAAATTAAGCATTCCAACTCATTGAATTTATGCTATAAAAGCCAAAGAGTGAAACAAACTTTCTATAATAAAAAAATACATGAACTATATAATTTTTTTTCCATGAAGTGATTTTGAATCAGAAATAAGTCAAATTCTATTAAAAATCCAATATAACATATGCCACTTAAGTTATTTTCCAGAATATGATACATAGCAGTCTAATTTAATAGGTATTCACCTAGTCTACCTAGATAGTCCTCAAATGGACAATCTATATATTATTTAATTATGAAAATTCTATCTAAAAACCAATAATGAAAATATTTTCTTACCATGTGAACTGCATTACATGTATATTTGTTGATTTGTATTATTACGTGTTCCATTCAAAAGTCTGAAACTTTTATATATATGGCCTGCTATGTTTGATTTTTAGTAAGTATTTTTCAACTTAAATGATTTTTTATGTAAATATTACAGAATTCGGATAGTTTTTTATTTTAATTATTTTTACACTTTTTAACAATTAGAACATAAATTCAATTAATTGTTGGTGCAATTAAAAATAATATATATTTATTCAACAATACCTAACTAACATAAATAAATTAATAATAATAGCAATCATATTAACAATAATAATAATGTAATCAACTCAACAACAATAATAATAATATTAGTAATAATAATATTAATAATAATTAATATTAATAATTAATATTAATAAGAATAATAAAATTATTAATATTATTATTATTATCTGAATTTAATAATAATAATAATAATAATAATATTAATAATAATAATAATAATATTAACTAAAAAAAAAAATAAGGGAGCAGATCGGGTACCTGACGCCGGAGGAGAGGAGGAGGAGGAGTGGAGGGAGGAGGAGGCAGTGGAGGAGGAGAGGCGGATCGGCAAGCAGGCTGATCGGAGTGGAGGACGCCGGTGGCACGCGGAGGGAGGGAAAGAAGGGGAAGATCGGAGCGGGAAGAGGGAAGGAAGGGGAGAGAGGGAAGGAAGGGGAGAGAGGAGGAGGAGGAGGAGGGGAGCTAGGGGACCGGCGACCGGAGGGGAGGGGCGGACCGCCTGCAGGGGCGCGGTGGCCGGCGGCGTGAGGGCAGGGGGGCAGAGAGAGGGAGGAGAGAGGGAGGGGAGAGGGAGGAGAGAGAGAGGGGATCGGGTGGGGGGAGAAGGTAATAAATTTATGACTTTAACTTTAGCGACGGAGGATTTTACTCCGTCGCTAATATTACCGACGGTATATAATAACCGTCGCTAAATATAGCGACGGAATATACTTCCTCGTTGCTAAATAAATCTTAAAAGATTTTATTTTTATTTAGCGACGGTAAATAATTACCGTCGCTATTTTTAGCGACGGTTATTATATACCGTCGCTAATTTTACGACGGTTTAATAAAACCGTTGCTATTTTTAGCGACGTTTTAGATTTCCGTCGCTAAAAACTGTCGCAGAATTTGGTGGGAATAATTGGCGTCATATTTAGCGACGGACTTAAATTTCCGTCGCTAATTGGCAGCGGCTTAATATAACCGTCGGCATTTAGCGACGGACTTAATTTTCCATCGCTAAATAGCGGCGGAATGTTACTTCCGCCGCTATTTAGCGATGGAAATATATCCGTCGCTATATTTCCGTCGCTATTCTTCTCTTTTCTTGTAGTGTGTTATGTTTAACACTGAAGTTGGATACAAATGTTAGTTGAGTAAGCCGAGGAGGGATTTTTCCATTCAGGTTGTTGTAAGAAAGATCCAAACTCTCAATTTGCGACAAGTTTGCAAATGATTGTGGGATTGGCCCTGTCAAGCTATTGTGTGACAAGTTTAAGGCCTTGATAATGCTAAGGTTTCTAATTTCATCAGGAATTAAACCTGTGAATTTAT
This sequence comes from Excoecaria cochinchinensis, assembly GCA_947683425.1. Lineage (NCBI taxonomy): Eukaryota > Viridiplantae > Streptophyta > Magnoliopsida > Malpighiales > Euphorbiaceae > Excoecaria > Excoecaria cochinchinensis. The sequence goes on from CANTUQ010000050.1 coordinate 12,533,973, forward strand.
TGCATGAGAGATCTATACTTGAGATCAACTTGAGAATGCTTCCTCGGAACTCATATGTGAAACTCTTTGTTGTGAACTCCAAAGGTCGCTGCATGTGAGGCACGGGACCATAACGATAAGTTGAATCATATACAACTTCCGATTGCATGTACTTGCTACTAAATCTTAAGTAGGACAAAACATCACTCGACAAATTATTATTGGAAAGATCAACCAAGCTTAATTGGCCTAGATTGCACAATTCATTTGGCAATGCACCTTGAAGTTGGTTGTAACTCAAAAGGATATAGCTCAAATTTGTCAGCTTGCCAATCCATTTTGGAATAGTCCCCGTCAAATGGTTATGGCTGAGATCTAATATCATCAATTTAGAACAATTGTAAAATGCATTCTCTAATAATCCTTGCAGCTGATTATTCGACAAATAAACTTCTCTGATAGCATAAGGGCAAAAGTGAGATGAGAGGTTTTTAGAGAAACTATTGTTTGAAAGGTCCAACACTTGAAGATGAGACATATTGGCCATCCATCCAGGAATGTTGCCAGAGAGATTGTTATTACTGACATCCAAAATTGACAGATTAGTACAGTTGAGCAAGCTATTTCGGATATTTTTCGTGAATTTATTGCCATCTAGTAGTAAATATGTTAATTTGTTCAAATTAGCTTGTTTAGGTAATATTTGGCGTTCAAAATCATTGTGTGAAAGAATCAATTGATCCAATGAGGAACATCCAATGTACAAATCTTCAAGTATTTTACCAGATAGCCTATTATTAGATAAGTCTAGAGAAACTAAATCACTCATTTTGCCAAGTGATGAAGGAAGGCTGCCCATGAAATCATTTTCTGACAAGTTTAAACCTTGTAAGGTTGGCAAAACTTGTCCAATATTTGTTGGTATAGTACCACTGAATTTATTAGCACATATGTCCAAGTCATCTAATACGTACTTGGCAGAATCATTTGGCAACTGGAAAGACCCTGAAAGAGAAGTATTAGCTAAGAAAAGAGTTGAAAGTTTTGTATTATTCACTAACAACCAATATGGAAACTCTCCTTTTAGCTTAATATTTGAAAGATCAACTTCTTGTAAATCATGTTGATGGTATAGGAATTTGGGAAACGCCCCCCCTTTTCCAGGACTAGACAAGAATAGTATCTCTAATTGAAACTTGGGACTCAAATTATGCTCATCTATCTCCTCGTCATTATATATTTGGCTATTATTTTCAGCATTCAAATACTTGAGCTTTGAATGATTGAAAAATGGCTCTAAAGAGATTGGAACTTGGAATTGATTGCTTGAAAATCTCAAATCTTGTAAAGATGTAAGACTCCTGAGTGGAGACACTACAAGAAAATTGTGAAATAGAGACGGAAATTTTTTCGTCTCTAAATAGAGACGGAAAAACGTTTCTGTCTCTAAATAGAGACGAAAAACAGTTTTCGTCTCTATTTAGAGACGAAAAATTATTTCCGTCTCTATTTAGAAACGGAAAAATTTCCGTCTCTAAAAGTGGCGCGCTAGGTTCCCTCCACATTTTGAGACCGAAAATTGAGACGGAATACAGAGACGGAATAAATTTTTCGTCTCTAAATAGAGACGAAAATAATTCCGTCTCTATTTAGAGATGGAAAAAAAGTTCCGTCTCTAAAATTAGAGACGAAAAATTTATTCCGTCTCTATTTAGAGACGGAATCAATTTTTCGTCTCTAAATTTTAGAGACGGATTTTTTTTAGATTTTTCGTCTCTAAAATTAGGGACGGAATAAGCATTCCGTCTCTATTTAGAGACGGAATTTGTTTTCCGTCTCTAAATAGAGACGGTATTTGTGTTCTGTCTCTAAATAGAGACGAAAAACCAAATTCCGTCTCTATTTTTCGGGATATTTTGACTGACCCCTTTCTTTTCTCTCTCCTTCTTTTCCTTCTCTCCTTTCTCCCCTTCCCTCCCCTTGCCGGCAGAACGCCGCCCCTATCCCCACAGCCGTCCGACTGAAAATCCCTCCCCCGCCACCGTGCGCCGCCCCCCTCCCCGTTGTCCTTTTTCTTCTCTTTTCCCTTTCTTTCCCCCTCCCTTTCTTCCCCGTTGCGTCTGCCTCTCTTCCCCGCTGCCGACGCCGGTGCTCCCCTTCCTCCCTGCCGATGCGCGATCCGGCTTCCTCCCCCTCGCCGACGCCGCTGCTCCCCCTCCTCCCTGTCGGCGGCCAGATCTGCAACTAGGTAATTTTTTTTTTTGTAATTTTTTGTTATTTTATTTATGTATTATATAATATTTATGTGTTAATTTATTTTATTGGTTAATATTTTGATGTTATTTTAATTATTCTATTTAATTTATATTTTGTAATGTTATTTGTTTTAATTTATGTTAATTAATTTGTAATGGTTATTGTCAATGTAATTTGTTCCAATTAATTCATAATATAGCTAATGTAGTTTAATATGTTGTTTAATACTTTATTGTAGTTTAATATGCTAATTAATTAGTTTAATGTAGTTGAATATGTTGGTTAATACAAATAAATAGTTAATTAATTTGTATTTTAATTTGTTCTAATATGTTTTACTATGTTGTATTATTTGTAATGGTTATTTTCAATGTAATTTGTTCCAATTAATTCATAATATAGCTAATGTAGTTTAATATGTTGTTTAATACTTTATTGTAGTTTAATATGTTAATTAATTAGTTTAATGTAGTTTAATATGTTGGTTAATACAAATAAATAGTTAATTAATTTGTATTTTAATTTGTTTTAATATATTTTACTATGTTGTATTATTTGTAATATATTGTGTTATATTTTTGGCTGTGTAATTATTTTAGTCTTTTTTCATTAACTGTGCATATTTTTTTTATATCATTTGAATGTGGTATTTAGTGTTATTTGAATCTATAGTTATGTCCAATTTGTGTATGTACATTGAATTGTAATGTATTTTGAGTTGTATATTTTGTCAATTTGGTTTTTATGACTTGTTCGTGAGAGTAGAAATTTTTGATGTGTATTGATATGTAAAGTTAGATTTTTTTTTTATGATATAAATATAGTTTATTGGTTCAAATTTGTATTTCGATTGTGTCATAGTTAAGAAGAGGGTAATATATATAAATTATTTTTTATTTGTCATTTCATGTACCTACCACAACCGCCCCCGGATCGGCGTTGACCTGTTGTACGTGCCGAATAATCGTAGCTTACCAGCCGCTTTCATCGAGGTAAGTGTGTTGTGTATTAAAAATTTATTTTTTAAAAGTATTAAAAATTTTTGTAATATGGTTTTAATGAGATAAATATGTGTAAGTCACAGTCATGTTGTGGAGTTGCGATTGGTTGATATTTTACCGAAGTGTTAAAATTGCTAATATTTGACAGGGGGATAGGAACCCATATAGGGGGAACTCTGTCCATTTTTTTTTTCAAAATACTTATGATTTTATTTTAGGGAAATGAATCATTATGTAAAACTAATTAGGGATTAAAGCAAAATAGTAGGCTAGAGAATTGAGTTGAAATAAAATACAATAATTGACATGTGATGGTACTAACTTCAACCTTATGATTTTTGCTAAGCAGTTTAACAGTAATGAGTAATATGGATAGAAGTTGGATGTATAGGAGATTAACACCAGATGGGTATATTAATTTAGAGTTTGCTGAAGGAGTTCAACACTTTATTGAATACGCTAGCTCCCAGCCTGCATACATGGACGGTTTGAAAATTAGATGTCCATGCAAGAAGTGCAAACATAGATGTTATCTGCCAACAGAGGAGGTGCATCTCCATTTACTAAAAAAGGGATTTGTGCCCAATTATTTTGAATGGACAAGGCATGGAGAGCCATTAATTAGTAGCTCGTCTAGAAGTGCGGAAGTTGGAACGGGTGTTGTTGGATCTGATGTTCTAGGGGGTCCGTATTATATGACTGACAATGTTTGTGATACAGAGAATCCATATGTGCAAATGGTTTTTGACACAGCCGAAAGTTCAATTCAACACAATTTAGGCAGTGCAGAAGAGGAACCCAACCCAGATGCCAGTAATTTTTTCGATTTACTTAGTGCAACTGACCAGGAATTGTGGCCTGGATGTGATAATATGACACAATTAGGATCAGTTGCTCAAAATTTAAACATTAAATCCGAAGGTCATATCTCTGATCGAAGTTTGAACGAAATCCTGTCGTGGTACAATGACTCCTTACCGACGGATAATAATATGGTTGACAGTTTTTATGAAATGAAGAAGTTACTCCGGAGTCTTGGTTTGCCAGTTGAAAAAATTGATTGTTGTCGGCTAGGATGTATGATTTTTTGGGGGGATAATGTGTTGCAAATTTTGCAATCAACCGAGATTCAAGCCAGCCAATTCTAATAGGAAGCAGAAATTAATGCCATGAAAGCGGATGTATTATTTTCCCATTACTCCAAGACTTCAGAGATTGTATTCATTAGATGTGACGACATCTCACATGAGGTGGCATAATGAACATGAATAGACAGATGGAGTAATGAACCATCCATCGGATGTCGTTGCATGGAAACATTTTGACGACATTCACCCAGATTTTGCTTCCGACAGTAGAAATGTGAGGCTGGGTTTAAGCACAGATGGATTTCAGCCTTTTGGGCAATCAGGCCAACAATACTCATCATGGCCAATCATCTTAATTCCGTATAATTTGCCCCCCTGGATGTGCATGAAAGAGGCTTACATGTTTTTGACAGTACTTGTGCCGGGTCCTAAGAATCCAAAGCAAGGGATTGATGTTTTCCTTCAGCCATTAATATCCGAATTGCTTCAATTATGGGAAGTTGGTGTGGTCACATATGATGTGTCCCAAAAATAAAATTTCATGATGAGAGCAGCTTTGATGTGGACTGTCAGCGATTTTCCTGCATATGCTATGCTGTCGGGTTGGAGCACGGCTGGAAAATTGGCTTGCCCTTACTGTGAAAATGATTCCGATGCATTTTATCTGGCTAATGGGTGTAAAATATCGTGGTTTGATAATCACAGAAAATTTCTCCCTCCAAATCACCCTTTTAGACGCAATAAACAGAGATTTCTTAAGAATAAAGTTGTCCTTGCCCCTCCTCCACTTAATAGATCCGGTGAGGATATTTTGTAAGAGATTAAGGAATTGGGGTTGATGAAAGTAACAAAATTTGAAGCTAAAGAAGTCAATAGTAGCATTTCAAAAAATTCTGGGTGGCGAAAACGTAATATTTTTTAGGATTTACCGTATTAGAAGACAAATATAATAAGACATAATTTGGACATGATGCACATAGAAAAAAATATTTTCGACAATATTTTCAATACGATAATGAATATTGAAGGGAGGAGCAAAGACAATGCAAAATCACGGGCAGATTTGCAATTGTACTGTAAAAGAAACGAGTTGGATAGGGATTCTCGAACGGGTAAATATTCAAAAGCTTGTTATACTTTGGATAAAAGACAAAAAGAAGTGTTATGTGGTTGGTTGAAAAATATAAAATTCCCGGATGGATATGTGTCCAACTTAGCGAGGTGTGTTGATATGAGAAAATTCAAATTGTTCGGGATGAAAAGCCATGATTGCCACGTTTTCATGCAAAGGTTGATGCCGGTCGCTTTTCGTGAATTGCTGCCTTCTAAAGTTTGGAAAGCAATAACCGAGTTAAGCTTATTTTTCAAAAACTTGACTTCCTCTGAGATAACAATGGCTGATATGGAAAAACTAGAGGGAAAAATTTCGGTAATCATTTGCAAATTGGAGGGAATATTTCCACCTAGCTTTTTTGACATTATGGAGCATTTGCCGGTACATTTAGCACATGAGGCCAAATTGGCAGGACCCGTTCAATATAGATGGATGTATCCATTCGAAAGGTAAATGCCAATTCTTGAAAAATATATATAGAGATAGTTTTGAAATTTGTTAGGCTGATGTTAACATGATTAACAATTTTCATGTAGATATCTATATCATTTGAAAAAAAATGTGAAAAATAAAGCTCAAGTTGAAGGTTCTATATGCAATGCGTACTTGGTTGAAGAAGCAAGTACATTTTGTTCTCATTATTTTGAGCCGCATGTTATCACGAGAAGCTGAAAAATTCCTCGTAATGACGATGGTGGCGAACTAAGTGCCAATGAAGGAAATTTATGGATATTCACGTATCCAGGTCGATCCCATGGACGTGCAACTAGAAGAATGCTGATAGATTATGAACTAGATGCTGCACATGGCTACATATTACTGAATTGTGATGAAATTCAACCATTTGTGCAGTAAGCGTAATTGATCGTTTGAAGTTGCTAATTTTTTATTGCAACTAAAATGGATATATAATTGCTACTGTGGTTAGATGCAGTTTATATGAAGAATGGTTACGGGAGCTTATGCCACATATAACGCAAAATGATATCAATAAGGAAGGTTGAAAACACTTCCCTTCATGGTTCAAGACATATGTAAGTTTCGATTGCAAATTACAACAAGTACCATATAATATTTTTATGTAAATGGATTAAATAGCAATTAAAATTTTCGTTATGCAGGCGTCACAAAATTCAATTGAAAATAATTTCATCTCCGACGTTGCTAAAGGACCTTTGCGTACTGTTAAATCTTACCCGGTTTATTTCATCAACGGCTTCAAATATCATAAACAATCGCATGGTAACAATAGGGCAACTACAAACAGTGGAGTTTGCATTAAGGGTGAATCGATGGATTATTATGGTAAAATTACAGAAATCTTGGCAATTGAATACCCTACTTTGCCAATAAAACATTGTGTGCTATTTAAGTGCGAATGGTTTAATCCAACACCCAATGTCGGAATCAAAGTCAATTGTGCCTACAACTTGGTCGAAATCAATCAAAGGAGAAGACTTGCTAATTTTGAACCTTTTGTGTTGGCCATGCAAGCAACTCAGGTGTATTACCTTCCTTTTCCTAGCCTTAGACGAGATAAACTGGATTGGTTGGCAGTTTGTAAAGTAAAACCCAGGGGCATATTTGAAATGAAAGCCGCAAGACAAGACAAACGAATTGAAAGCGAGGCGTTTCAAGAAGAGGAGGTGGAGGGTCATGAAATAAATGAAAACTTGCCATACAGGGATAATGAACGTTTGAATAGTACGGACAATGAATTTGTTGACATTGGATCTGACGAGGAATCCAAGTCTACATCTGAATTGGAAAGCGAATTTGATTCTAATTACTCGAAAAATGAAGAAAATTGTGATAATAATGCAGAGGATAGCGAATAATTGTTCGCCCACGTGAGTAAAACGCATAATTCTAATATTATTAGTTATTTATGTTTCAATTAACTTATATAATTTAGACATTTGCATTATTGACTAAGATAATCATGTATATGTAATAATTTAATGTCTAATTATGATTGTTAATATTTTCAGGTCAAAACATGAATAATAGGAGGCGGACAGGATCGATGCAACCTTTGAGGGCCAGGATGCGCTCGTCTATGTCAGGAGCGGACAGTCAAGGGGATGGATCATCTCCTGCATCAGCACCTCCCCGTATGGGCATGGCATCTTCATCGCCAATGTATCCATGCCCACCATCCTCGGCTGCAACGACGTCTACCGAAGCACCTAGTTCAGCGAATCCATCTGAACCATCGCAGCCATCGCCTGATACTGTTGAAGGTCCATTGCCTGGTTCGATTGGCGTTGACGGGCGGATATATATTGTCATTGCCGAAAAACAGTGAGTTATATATATTTTTTTTAAAAAATACGCTGTAATAGGTGTATCCATTGTACAATTACATTTTCATTCTCATCCAGATTTATCCCCTCTGGTACGTGCTCCCGCACGATGACTGGTACATTCAAGGAGAGATTTGAATTTAACGGATATTTGTGGAAAAATATCTCTCAGGAGACAAAGATGTTCTACTTTCGAGAGTTTCAGGTAAATAACTTATTTTAAATATTTCGACTTTTTGTATGTTAATTACTATATAATCTAAATTATATATTAATATTGGGAATATATATATTATGTGCATCCATTTTGTTCATTACAATTTTTCAGAAAGCTTTTTATTGGAATTCTTCCATCGATCACATCGTCTACGACGTTTGGGAGAAACGAGCCCGTGTTCGTTACAAGGATTTTCTTAATAAGCTGCACGCAAAAGGTGAACGACCAAGGTATATAAGTGAAGACATTTGGGCAAACTGGATGCAGTACTGGTCATCAGCTGAAGCCGTCACCATCGCCGATTGGAATTCCACTAATAGGATGGGAGGACCAGATGGGGTTAGTGTTTTCATACACATTGGAGGAACATTATCCCATCAAGAGCATGCTGACAGACTTTTAAGTACTCACATATATCTATCTTCTTAAATGGTAATATTTAGTCCATATTGCATTAGCCTGTTACTGCATGAACAATTTATTCACCATAATAGTTACAACTCTTGACAATAAACATAACGTTTGATTGAATGAAGGAGGATGGGCAATAAATTGTGAAAGGAGTTTGATATGAATTTTTATGGGTGATAATATAAATGTAAATGTATTTTCTTGATGTTTGAACAGGAGGTTTGTTAAATATATAGGAAAAATTCTGCCGAAATTTTTTTAAATTATGGACAACTGTTAGTGTTGGGACTCATATTATTTCTATTACGTTGGCGTTAAATTAACAATACACATCTACATGTATTCTTGTTATTAGGAGTCTTCTATGGGCCAACAACCTTATCCTCATGAGTTATTTTTACACACTCATATGCGGAATCATGACGTTGTGACATTCGTCAGCGATCGTACTAGACAAATTCATGTACGCTAATTTCAAAACTTTATATTCATTTACTTTTAACCTCTTAGTTTCATTTTATTATTTACATAACATTTAGTTAATTTTTATTACAGGAGCGAGTAGTACAGAGTTTTCAGAGTCAGCAGACGGACGGCGATAATATTAATCATGCTCGCGTATATTATGAGGCTTTTTGCAGTAGGGATCGCCGTGGACGGGTTTTTGGTTTGGGCTCCTACGCGAATGTTTGTTATTCGCATGCATCCTCCTCCTCCTCGGCTACGGCTACTAGGCTTGCGGCAACTACCAATGAGGTTATTGAGTTATGCGGTACGGTCGGCGTACTAATGGACCGTATCAATAGGCTGGAGGACTTCATTAGCCGTAGATTACCTGCTGACCACAAGCACCGTCTGCTGATCATCCGCATTCTCCTCCATCTTAGTTATTATTTTTAGAATTATTGTCTTTTTTTATTTGTAATCTCACTACACTTTTTATATATTAATACATTATAAAATACAATATTTTCATATTTATTTATTGTTTATTTAATTATTTTCATTATATAAAATTAAGAATAATTTAAATTTAATATTATTTATTTTTAATATATTAAAAATAAATACCAATAAAGTAGAGACGAAAATTCATTATATAAAATTAAGGAAAATTTAAATTTAATATTATTCATTTTAATATATTAAAAAAATTCCAATAAAATAGAGACGGAATTTATATTCCGTCTCTAAAAATAGAGACGGAATAAATTATTCCGTCTCTATTTTTAGAGACGGAATTGATTTTGCGTCTCTAAAAATAGAGACGGAATTGAGTTTCCGTCTCTAAAAATAGAGACGGAAACGTGCGTTCCGTCTCTATTTTTAGAGACCGAAACTCCTCTTCCGTCTCTAAAAATAGAGACGGAATGAATTATTTCGTCTCTAAAAATAGACGGAGATGTTTCAAGAGTTTTGTAGTTTAGTTGGGTTTAAGGAAATAAGGGAAGTACACGTCATAAAACGGTAACCTAAGTTGCCGTTTTCTGACAGTGGGTCCTACCGAACCCTCTCTTATCATCGCGCAAAACGGTGCGTGTTGGTGTCAGAAAACGGCAACCTACGTTGCCGTTTTATGACGTGGTGGGTCCCAATTATTCCCCAATCAACGCGCAAAACGGTGCCGTTTTGCGCGTTGAAAAATAAAATTGCCAGAAAACGGCAACCTAAGTTGCCGTTTTCTGGCAACCTAATGTCAATTCAACGTGGGACCCTCCAAGTCAGAAAACGGCAACTTTGGTTGCCATTTTCTGACACACCAATTTTCTAAATTTTTTTATTGTAGCCCAATTTTTCCAATTTTTTTACTTTTCACGCCAAACTAAAAAAAATCCCTACATTTATATTCTTTTTGCCTGGGACCAAGGAGAATAAAACTTTAGATTATAAATTAAAATAAAAAGAAACCAATGTCCATGCACCGCACAGCAGAATAATGGGCTCATAAGTTTTTACTCAAAGATAAAGATTAACTTAAACATTTAGGCCTAACTCACCAGCCTGTATTTTTTTTATTTTGCCCATCTCTTACCTTGGGAAAATTCATATTTTTTATAGTTTAATTCTACCACTATATACTAGTAGTATTATAATTACAATCCTAATACCAATCACACATTATTTTATATAAAAGTATGGGCATAATCAGGAAATAATTTTTCTTATTATAAAGAAATACATATTATATTCTAAAAAATGTCAAATGATTATAATACATAACTTATTATTTATATATATAATACATAAAAACATGCCTGTAGTTGGCAAAAATTTTCAGTTACATACTTCAATTTTACGAATAATATTTTACGCACCTGAACTTGACAAAAATAATATATATGTTGCCTACTTAAACATAACAATATGCACGCGTTACTCTTTAATATTGAAAAAAAGTGTACATATTACCCTTAAATTCTTTTTATAATCGCATTTTCTTTATTATATTTAGGGGCCCTAAATTCTTTTTACATGTACATTTTCTTTATTATATTTAGAAGATATAGGAGTGTTCAAAAAATCCGTTAGACTTGGTTAACCGAACTGAATTGTATGGTTAACGGTTAGTATTTTGCAAAAAACGATAGACTGATTTTTATTTTTAAGCTCATGAAACGGTTAACCGAACCGAAACCGATATATATATAAATACCCCTATAGTTTATTAATTTTATTTCACTCTTTCTTTCTTTTATTATAATTTTTATTTCATTATTTTCATATTTAATTATTTATATTCCTTTAATTTTCATTTACTTTAAAATATTTCAATTTCATTTTAATTTTTTAAAAAATATTTTAGTTAATTTATTAATTATTCAATATATTCATATTTAGTGTTTCTTATTATTTTATGATATATCAATTTTTCATTAATTAATTATTAAAATATATTCGAAAAGTTATATAATATTAATATATTAACTAAAATTTTCAAAAAAACTAAATTTTTTAATATATATAAAAATAATGTGTTTCAAGTTAAAAACATAAATAAAGAAAATTAGTTGTTAGTATTGGATGTATTTATTTTAATAATTTTTTATTTTTTAAATATTTTTGCTACATTTTTTCATTATTTTAATTATTTTGAAGTTTTTAATTTTTTTAATTGACGATTAGTAAGTGTGACCGTCAATGTAATTAGGGTGATAATGACTGGTTAATTTATTTACTTATTAAATCTTAATTTTTAAAAATAAAATTATTTATATCAACTAAAAAACTTTTATTTTAACAATAACAATATTATATTATAGTGAAAAAATTTTAATTTTTAAATAACTTAAATATTTTAATTTTTTTATGAATGTATTTTGTAGTTGCAATGGTTAACTGAAAAATATTGATTAACCAGTCTGAAAATTCGAAACCGATGTATTGATTAACTGATAGTAATAGACTGGTTAATGGTTAGTATTTTTAAAAAATTAAATTTAATAGACTGATTTTTTTGACTTATATACCGATTAACCGATTTATGAACATCCCTAACAAAATAATAGGTACATTTTTGTCAAGATCACATGAATTTAATAAAATAAATGCCCATGCTAAAAGAATTTAAGGACAATAATTACACATTTTGTCAAAATCAAGGTAATGTGTGCACTTTAGTAATAAGTCATTTTTATTAATTCGAATGTGTAAAACGTTGTTATTCGCAAAGTTGAGATAAATAGCTAATAATTTTTTTTTTAATTTTTTTTTTACAATTGTGTTTTCATGTACTATTCCTGTGTGTCCTATATGCATACATATGCACGCATGCAAGCATACATACCTTGATGCTCGTCCAGGTCCACTTTCTACTAATAAAATAGTTTGAAAAGAGGTGGGCTTTGCCTCCAACCTTGCCCATTAAGGCCCACCGTCGGTTTTGAAAATTTTAGGGAAAGTAAGCGCCTAGTAAAGTAGTACGTGGAGAAATATAAGGACAAGCGGATATGACGTCGACTTTGCCACGCAGACCTTAAGTTGGGAACAAACGCAATCATTAGTTATCTTATACTCGAGGATTACACTCTAAACTCAAAACAAATTGGTCTCTGATTCTGTGTTTGTTAAGCAATGGCAGATCTCTTTGAACTCAGCAATGGCAAAATGGTTGTCAAGATCAGTAATCTGGGTTGCATCATTACTTCCTTGTCCATACCTGACAAAAACAGTAAGTTTCTTCTCTTTTCTTTATTTAATTTATCATTAGCTGCCTGAAACTGGTAATGATATCTAGGTTTCGTTGGATCTTTGAAGGGAACTTAGATGATGTTGTTCTTGGGTTCGATTCCTTTGAGCCATAACCGGTAATTTTGTTCTTTACATTTCATTTTATGTTCTAATGTGATTGATTGAGGATTTGATTGGCATTTTTCACTTTTCCTGCAATACCCATTTGATATTTCTGATTAATTATGTTACTTGTGATCGTTTACAAGGAGTTTATGATTAGTATATTTCTATTTGTTTTGGGGTAATTCCCTTTTTTTTTTTTGTGTTTCTAAATCTTTGTTTTGAACAGAAAGGAGTTGCACCTTATTTTGGGTGCATTGTGGGAAGAGTTGCAAACAGTATTGAAAACGGAAAATTTACTCTCAATGGAGTTGAATGCACTTTGCCCCTTAACAGGCCTCCAAACTGTCTTCATGGTGAGTGATCATCTAAGTCTTCCTACTCTTTTCAATCCTGATGATTTGTTATTCATTTATTTTTCAATGCTTGACTAGGGTTCAAGTTGATAGAAATAAATGAATAAGGGGAAAAAAGATTAATTTTTTTTTAAGTCACAGCCTATTTTTTTAAGATGATGTTAATTACTGCACCGATGTCTACGAGTTAAAATTGGTTTAGCGCTTATGGTTTTGGAAGAGCAATGACATAAATTGAAGTGAATGCCTGAATGGTATCTAAAGGCCAGTGGTGTTCATGATGCTCAAATCTTTGTTTTCAGTTGTTTGCTCTTTTTATCCAGCAACGATACAGTATTTTGAAAACAAACATTTTTCTATGTTAAAGATCAATTGAACATGCTGCGGGATATTACGCTTCCAGGATTTCTCTGGGTTTGCCTGTCACTGCCTTTTCCTATTTCAAATTTTCACTGAAGGTTTTTGTTTCTCTTTCTTTTGTTTCTTTTGGAATCAAGTTATTAGCCTAAAGTTTAATTGCCTTATGATGCAGTTCTCATGGTCTCGTTTGTAAAATCTTTGCTTTGCATTCTCAAGATGGTTTGTTCTTGATCAATTTTAGGAAAATTTATCTTACAAAAAACAGTAAACTAAACATTTGAAGTTGCTATTTATGTTACATTTAAACACCCAACAATGATTGGTAGTGCCAAATGCTAACATATGTGAAGTAAGACGCTCCATATCAGCAAGGAATGTCTATATGTAGCATGAATTTTGAGAATATATGTTGACATAAGATTAAGTAGAGTCAAACTTTATATATGAACAAAGGAGTAATGGCAAGAATAATGGGTTATATATATCATATAACAATATGTAATGGTAGAGAATTGAAGTTAGAGATGAACATACTAGAATTGGCAATGGAGATATGACTAGTCTCAAAGGGATCAACCCACAATTTTCCCTCGCCACACTTTAATATGCTGGCAGCTAACCGCTTCTGTAGCCTTAGTGAAACCATTTTCAGTTATATGATTAATTGCGTCTCTCTGCTTCTTCTATTATATTTACTTAGTTAAATTAAAGGACATTAATTAGACAAGATTTATTTTTATATTTATGGAAAATAGCTTACCTTGTTACTTGGAAGACAAGCATTAATTCATAAATATCATGGTTATACACTAGTCTACAATTGTGTTTCCATGTACTATTCCTCCTGTATACATACATGGGCACACATTCAAGCAAACAGATACCTTGACGCCCATCAAGGTCCACTTTCTGCTAATAAAATAGTTTGAAAAGAGGTAGGCTTTGCCTTCAACCTTGCCCATTAAGGCCTACCGTCGGTTTTGAAAATTTTGCGGAAAGTAAGCGCCTACTAAAGTAGTACGTAAGGGTGAGCAACAGTCGGTTCGGTTCAATAACCGAACCAAAATAACCGAAAATCGATTTATTAGGATTTATACAAACCGAACCGAATAGAAATTATATAATAACCGAACTCAAATCGAATTGATATTTTCGTTCGGTTTGGTTCAGTTAACCGATAAAATCGAAATTTCAAAATTATAATTTAAAAAATTATCTAAAAATTATAAAAATCTACAAATTATAAAATAAAAATAAAAACATCCAAATTAAAAAATGTACATATATTTAATTTGAGTTCAAACCCCTTAAATTGAATTAAAAATATAAAAATAAAGTTAATTTTTGTAAAAATTGAAAAAAATAACATATATTAATCATTATTCGGTTGGTTCGGTATTTTCGGTTTTTGCCTTTCAAAACTGAATCGAACCGAAATTGATATATTTTCAAAATCGAAACCAAACCAAATTAAAAAAATCGGTCGGTTTGGTTCGGTTTGAACTGAAATTTGCTCACCCCTAGTAGTACGTGGAGAAATATAAGGACAAGCGGATATGACGTCGACATTGCCACGTAGACCTTAAGTTGGGAACAAATGCAATCATTAGTTATCTTATACCTGCGGATTACACTCTAAACTCAAAACAGATTGGTCTCTGTTTCTGTGTTTGTTGAGCAATGACAGATCTCTTTGAGCTCAACTAACACAGTGAAAGACACAATAAATCAAATTGGAAAACCTTAAAAGTCTTACTATGATTATTCCGTTTCAAAAGTTTCACAAATAATGCTATTTATAGGGTTAAAACAAACCCTAGATAAAATAAATCGAAAATTACAAAGAAATCCTTGAATAAAAACTTTAAGCGGTCTGAAACAGTTCAAAATGATTTAATTTGGGCCCGCCATAAGCGGTTATGGGTTTCACCTGGTAACGAATATAGATCGCACAAATTACTTCGTTTTGATATGTAGTGGCTCCCGTAACTTAACCCGAGTCAAAAGTTATGACCCTTCAAAATTTTTAATTTTTTTACCGGTCGAATCGATTCAGAAAACATTTCGTAAACTGTTTCGCATCATCAACAATGGAAAAATGGTTGTCAAGATCACTAATCTGGGTTGCACCATTACTTCCTTGTCCATACATGACAAAAATGGTAAAATTTCTTCTCTTTTCTTCATTTTATTTATCATTAGCTGCCTAAAACTGGTAATGATTTATGGGTTTTGTTTGGGTCTTTGAAGGGAAATTGGCTGATGTTGTTCTTCGGTTTGATTCTCTTGAGCCATATCTGGTAATTTTGTTCTTTTCATTTTATGTTCTAATGTGATTGATTGAGAATTCGATTATCATTTTGCAATTTTCCTAAAATACCCATTTGATATTTCTGATTAATTATGTTACTTGTGATCATTTACAAAGAGTTTATGATCAGCATATTTCTTTTTGTTTTGGGGTTGTTACCCTTTTTTTTTGTGTTTTTAAATCTTTGTTTCGAACAGAAAGGGGTTGCACCTTATGTTGGGTGCATTGTTGTTGAAGTATAAACTTGTTTTAAAAACCCAAGTTTAATTAAAACTCAATCCAAATGATGAAGTCCAGCTCAAAAAACCTTTTAATATTTTTCACATGATGAATTACTGGTCAAGGGTTAGTTAGATGGCTGAAAATGGTGTTAAAAATGTATGGTTTAATTTTATGTGGTATGTGTAAGTCTTAGTTAGGTGTGCATTAGGTATGTTTATATGGCTTGTATTAATCTTATGTTAATATAAATACCCCCTTCCTCTTTGCAATGTATAATAAGAAGAAGAAAAAAAAAAGAAAGAAGAAGAAAAATTCAGTAATAAGAATTTGAGAGAGTTACAGAAATTGTTCTTGAGTGTTTTTGAGTTTTTACTTCGATTTTGATATTCATTTTTTTCCAACATAGTGGTATCAAAGCATTGTTGAAAATATATCGTGTAGCATATCAAATCAAAGTTCTCGACAAGACGAATCTAAAGCTACCGAAATCAGCCCAATCGAATATTGGACGCACCGCCAATCGCTGCCGGAAGATTTCTGCCCAAAAACTGAGTCAACCCAGCCGAGTCAATCCACTGTGTCAGCCGAGTTAGAGCCATTTGACTAAGCTGCCAAGCCTGTTGATCAAGCTGTTTTACCAGTTGACCGAGCCGTTGATTTTTCAATGGTTGACTTTGACCAAAAGTTTGACTTTTCGGTCTAAGTTCATCTTAAGGTTTTTTGATGTTCTGAATCCATTCGTGCAATCGATTTTTGCAAATTCTTTATAGTTTTGGAGATATGAAAAATAATGTGGCATCCTTTCAAGTACCAACACTCAACAACAACAATTACGACAATTGGAGTATCAAGATAAAGGCCCTCCTTGGTGCACACGGTATTTTGGATATCGTAGAGAAAGGCTATAATGAGCCAAAAAATGAAGATGTTCTTACACAAGATCAAAAGACAACTTTGAAGGATTCAAGAAAGAGAGACAAGAAAGCTCTCTATCAATCTATCAGGCCTTAGATGATGATGGCTTTGAGAAGATTTTCGAAGCAAGATCTGCTAAGCAAGCATGGGAGAAGTTGCAAACCTCTTACAAAGGAGTCGAAAAAGTAAAGAAGGTTCATCTCCAAACTTTAAGAGGTGAATTTGAATCCTTACACATGAAAACATCTGAAACAATTTCAGATTATTTCTCAAGAGTAGCAACTGTTACTAATCAATTGAAAGAAATGGTGAAAAGTTAGAACATGTGAGAATTATAGAAAATATACTCCGTTCGTTGGATCCCAAATTTGAACACATTGTCATAACAATTGAAGAAACTGAAGACTTGGAAGAAATGACGATCGAGCAACTCCAAGGATCTTTGCAAGCATATGAAGAAAAGCATAAGAAGAAGCAAGGGATCGTTGAGCAACTCCTCAAGCTACAAGTCAAAGACATACATGAAAGTCAAGGCAATGATAGAAACCAACGTGGTCGAGGTAGAGGTAGAGCTCGTGGACGAGAAGGATATAGTGGTAGAGGACGAGGTTGGAATTACAACAACAATTCCAACTATGAAAAAGGAGAAAGTTCTACAAGAGGTCGTGAAAGAGGCAATGCTAATTTGAGGTATGACAAATCTTAAATTCAGTGTTATAATTGCAACAAGTATGGTCATTATGCTTCAGAATGTAGAGTTCCAAATAACAAAGTTGAAGAAAAGTCCAACTATGTGGAAGAGAAAATTGAAGAAAAGGCAACTCTTCTCTTAGCAAAGAAAAAGAATGATGGTGGCCAAGAGAATTCTTAGTATCTTGACACTAGTGGAAGCAATCACATGTGTGGAAAAAGAAGCATGTTCGTGGAACTTGATGAATATGTAAGTGGCAATGTCTCATTTGGAGATGATTCCAAAGTTAAAGTAAAAGGGAAAGATAATATTCTCATCTGTTTAAAAGATGTGAGACATCAATTTATTTCAAATGTTTACTATGTGCCTGACATGAGAAGTAAAATCTTGAGTCTTTGACAACTGTTAGAAAAAGGCTATGATATTCACATGAAAGGTGATAATCTTTTTATCAAGGATGAGAGGAATATTCTAATTGCTAAAGTGCCAATGACAAAGAATAGAATATTCCTGATCAACATACAAATAATGTTGTAAAATCTCTGAAAGCTTGCTACAAGGATGCATCATGGTTATGGCATCTTCGATTTGGGCATCTCAATTTTGGAGGATTAGAGTTGCTATCCAAAAAGAAGATGGTGAGGGGACTGCCAAACATCAATCATCCTAATCAACTTTGTGAAGGTTGTCTACAGTTTAAAAAATCATTTCTAAAGCTGTCAAACTCAAGAGCGAAAAAGCCACTAGAGCTTATACATGCAGATGTTTGTGGACTGATCAGCCAAAGTTCATTTGGTAAAAGTAATTATTTCCTTCTCTTTATTGGTGATTTTTTAAGAAAAACCTAGGTATATTTTTGAAGCAGAAATCATAAATTTTTGAAGTATTCAAGAAATTTAAAGCTATGGTGGAAAATGAAAGTGGAAGAAAACTAGGCATTTCATATCTAAGAGTATTCGGAAGCATAGTTCATGTTCATGTATAGGATGAAAGAAAAACCAAATTGGATGATAAAAGTGAAAGATTCAACTTCATCGGTTATGATGCAAGTTCGAAAGGCTATAAGCAGTACAATCCAAACAATGGGAAGATTATAATCAGCAGAGATGTCATATTTGATAAAAAAGGTGAACGGGAATTCAATTCTCCCACAGACGACTTCAACTTCTTTCCAATTGATGAAAATGAGCAAGCACCAATTGAGCAACTAGAAGAAATTCAGCAAGAGGTTGCTACACCACCTACTTCACCAACAACAACTACCCATGAAGATGAATCAACTTTATCATCTTCAAGTGGTAGTCCAAATGAAAGAGTTGTGCAACGAACAAGAAGTCTTCGAGATCTATACGAAGTAACTGAATAGTTAGATAATCTTACATTATTTTATCTTTTTGCTAATTGTGAACTAGTTAACTTCTAAGAAGCTACACAAGATGAAAAATGGAGAAATGCAATGGATGAAAAAATCAAAACCACTGAAAAGAATGACACATGGGAACTCACTTTACTTTTAAAAGGACACAAGCCAATTGGTGTCAAATGGGTCTACAAAGTGAAGAAGAATGTAAATGGAGAGGTTGAAAGATACAAGGCGAGACTTGTTGCAAAAGGATACAGTTAAAGTGCTGGCATTTACTATGATAAGGTATTTGCTCCTATTGCACGCTTAGAGACCGATAGACTAATTATTTCTCTAGCAGCTCAAAATAGGTAAAAGATTCACCAGATGGATGTAAAATCTGCTTTTCTGAATGGAGTACTCGAAAAAGAAGTTTAAATTGAACAACCGATGGGTTATGTCGTGAAAAGACATGAAATTAAAGTTTTAAAGTTGAAGAAAGCTCTTTACGGATTAAAACAAGCACCAAGAGCTTGGAACAGCTGCATCGACAAATACTTCCAATAGAATAGCTTCATCAAATGTCCATATGAACATGCGCTCTACTTCAAAATCAAAGATGGAGATGTCTTACACTACAAAAAAAGGCAATTAGCGACTGCCAAATCCGTCGCTAATATTGATATTTTAGTTGCTAATTACGTATAGCGACGGAGCGACGGATAGTCGCAATTATGGCCGTCGCTAGGATTTAGCGACTAAATTGTAAAATAGTCGCTACTTTTTGCGACTATTTTTTAGTCGCTAAAAGGTTAATTTGTTGTCGCTAATAGTTAAATAGGTTTCGTCGCCTCAATTATTTAGCGACGGATTATCAGTCGCTAATATTTTTGCGACAAAAAGTCGCCATTTTATTCAGTCGCTAAATATTAGCGACTAAATTATGCAGTCGCAAATAATTATCAGCAACGCATATTTCAGTCGCAAATCCGTCGCTATTTTTTGAATATTAATTTTTTTTATATATTTTTTCATATCAATATAAACTAAAATAAATGAATGTGAATATAAATTTAAAATATAATTAAATTTATGAAGATATAATCCAAAAAACATATAATTACTATTCGTACGCACGTACATAGTATATATGTAATAAAAAAATGTGAAAAATAAATAAAAATAATAAATTTGTTGTGCGACATAATATTTTTTATAAAAGTAAAATGTACTGATGATAATATAAAAAAGAAAAGATATGGAAAAACACTGTCAAGCAGGACCGCCACTACCAAAATGAGAATCATCAGGCAGGTCAGAACCGTGCGGAAATGAAGGGCCGGCATCCTGATCATGTGGTACAGGTGATGTAGTGGTGGTATTGGGCTGAGTGGCTGGGGTGCCAAGTGAGTAAGCAACGAGCGAATAGTTCGTGCAACAATCTCCTCGACATCTTCCTTCGTCAAGCAGGCTCCAGCGAAATGACAAGCAGTGCTTGGACCAGCAGTACAAGATAGTCCGAATGAATAAAGACCGGGAGGCACATAAGAGCCAAGATCGTAAATGGTTTTCCTTTTATTGCACCGTGCGGCCTTGATGAACAACTCCGACTTATCGACGGACGATTCCTCTTGCAATCTCTCAGATTGGAGTTGCTCATACCTCTCCTATTAAATGACAACAATGTTTAATAAACGTAAATATAGGTACAAATCATATTTTACAACAATTAAGCATTTGAATAACATAAAATATTATCAACATTTAAAGTACATATTACTTACATGCACCTCCCTGCTACTGTCCGCCACATAAGTCTTCCCATCATGATTTATAGTATGTGTGTGCAAATAAGCCTCGGGAATTGTAGGTGGGCGGCCCAACTCCTTCTCCTATCATGCGCAGTAGAAAATCGTTATTGGAAAAGAAGAAGATGAGGATCGAAAATAAATTTTTGCATTATTTTTCGTATTAATGCTATTTCAATGTAATGTTTGAAATGAAAAATTTCTAAAAAATCAATGAAAATTTTGACAGAACCTCCCCTATATTATTGAAATCCTCCTGTAAATAAAAATGCAATTTACACTTTTTAAAATCACAAATTTACTCCAATCTCCTCAACAAACTCCAACACAATATTTCTATCCGCCAATACATATATTAATCAAATAATATCAAACAATTCGCATATCTTTCCAATTCAATATTTGACTGGTTCTAAAAAATCAATAAAAATTTTGGTAGAACTTCCCTTATATTATTGACATCCTCCTGTAAATAAAAATGCAATTTACACTTTATAATATCACAAATTTACTCCAATCTCCTCAACAAACTCCAACACAAAATTCGCATCCTCCAATACATATATCAATCAAATAATATCAAACAATTCGCATATCTTTCCAATTCAATATATGACTGGTTCTATATAATCCAAAGTAAAAATGCTTACTGTCTGAAAGGTATTGAATTGAACAAATCATTATGCGAACATTATGATAATATAGAATCACTAATATAAAAGTACAATTTATGTTATTATTAAAGTACTTACCAATCGTGAGATATGCTCACCAATAGATATGGTGCCACCCGTGTATGATCTTGGAGCCTTCTCTTCAGACCCTCCATAACGATTTATCTTTTTCTATGTGGAAACCTGGATGCATGGAGGAAGATTGAAAATCTCATGCCATCTAACCCATGCTGATTCTGGAAAGTCCCTCGGCTTCTGCTTGGCGATTTTTATGCGATACACATAATCTTTATACCTTTGAGCAACTTTTGTTTCCCAACCTGCCCTAACAAGAGCATTTACAGCATCATCCCACTGGCAACTTTTCTGTATGTGTGTGTGTATATATATATATATATATACACACACACACACAAGAGATTCATTAGTGAATATAATTATACAATAATCCAATTAACTTGAAATATAAAATTTGAAATGAAAAAGTTTCATTGCCTATTTAAATAAAAATAAAGATGTACCTTGAATTCTCCCCAATAAACTCCTTAATTTCTTTGGAAACCTCCTTCCAACTAACTCCATTAATGTCAATCCGCTGGTGAAAAATGCTGGTTATAATCCTAGAGCATTGTGAGGAAGGTTCCAGCCTGTAAATTATACAATATAAATGAAATGTGGTTAAACATGCTTATCACTTAATCTCAATTTGCAGTCGCAAATACTCACATGCCCGCTTGGTTCACTATAATGTGCAATTGACTATTATTTTCACTTGAAACCTCACATGTGGTCGATGTACTGCTGTTGGCTGTGTGTGGAGAAGGAGTTGGTGCAGATAGTGAAGGTGCAGATGGCGACGGTGCATGGCCGGATGAAGGGTCTCCTAGTATATGTGGCATGTCTCCAAAGGGTGGAGTAATTGAATCCCCACCATATCGTCCTCCCCGTCGACCTCGATCTGTAAATCCTCTTCCTCTACCATGACCCATACCTGCAAAATGGTAAAGTATACATGCATGTATGTGTTTAACATATATAACATATAATTGCAACCCTTTTCAACAACTCATATATATAATTGAAAATTTTTACAATTTAACACACGATACTATAAAAATTACATATGATCACTTAGCAACTATTTGATGAATTTTGAAATTCCTCATCCTCGTCCTCGTTGCTATCATAGTCAGCAAATTCTTCTTCATCATCATCCACTTCAAGTACTGGAACCACCTCATGAACGTTATAAAGTTCAATGACAACTCCCGAAGGATCACGTAAGTCAATATCGTCATTATTACCATTTTCCACTATTATATCATGCACTGTAACT
This sequence comes from Excoecaria cochinchinensis, assembly GCA_947683425.1. Lineage (NCBI taxonomy): Eukaryota > Viridiplantae > Streptophyta > Magnoliopsida > Malpighiales > Euphorbiaceae > Excoecaria > Excoecaria cochinchinensis. The sequence continues at coordinate 12,556,650 of CANTUQ010000050.1, forward strand.
TTATCAACTTGAAATGCATTAGCATTTATAGTAGCAGTCCCATCGCTAACATTTGAAGTCACAATAAAGTCTCTTGGTTTTATTGAAAACACAGCTAACCAATAAGATCTATCTACTTTCAAAGAAGGATATCTTGCATAATACACTTGAGTTACTTGCATTGCTAGGATGAATGGCTCATATCTATTGAAACGACGATGATTATTTACATCAACCATTCTATATTTGTTGTGTATCTTAAGACCAATGTCTATAGTGGGATCAAACCAATGACACTTGAATAATACTGTCCGTTTTATTGGTAATGAAGGGTATTCCAACTCCAGAATCTCCTCAGTCCATCCATAATATTCACCAACATTATCACATGAGTTGGAGCCTTTAACGCAAACTCCGCTATTTGCTGATCGTCTCCCAGAAGCCTGACTTTTTGTGTGAAATTTGTATCCATTGACAAAATAGATAGAGTAACACTTCACTCTCCTTAATGGTCTTTGTGACAAACTGCAGAGGTATTTATTGTCAATTCCATTGTAATGGACCTTATAACAAAAAAGAAAACATGCCAACGTTATCAGCAATCCAATGTTTAAGGATATTTTTGTGTTATAAATGGAAATTGTGTAGGCCTTACATATAGTTCGAACCAGTCTGTGAAGTAGTGATCTATGTTTGCATCAATTTGACTTGGTGTCAGATCAGGATACTTCTCATGTAAGTTATTGCAATATATACTACATTACATTATTGTAAAACAAAAAAAATTAGTTTTAGCAGATATCCTTGCATTTATTGCAACTTAATATTCAAAATAAGAATTCTATACCTCAAAAATGGAGAAACCTCCTCGCAATTTAGTAGAATATATTTATGGGTTGCCTCATACTCCTCTATTGTTAATGTTCTGTCACGAATTTCGAAGCATGCTCGGTCGGCATAAGTGAAAATATTTAAATTTTCGCTAATGTTTTCCTGATAACCTCCATCATCATTACGAGGTGGTTGTCGTTGTCTTGTACTGACGTGAGGTTCAAAGTAATGCGAGAAAAAGTTAGATGATTCTGAGAGTAAATACGGATTACAAATAGAAGCCTCAACTATTGATTTGTTACCAATCTTCTTTTTTAGTGATCGGAGAAACCTGCATAGGACGAATGTGCAACATTTAGTTCATGTACAAATCCTTGTACATATATTTTCACACTTCATAATATTCATTGTTATCTTTATATTTATCTCTCAAACGGATACATCCATCGATATTGTACAGGGCCAGCAACCTTTGCTTCATATGGTAAGTGTATCATTACATGCTCCATTGAGTCGAAAAAAGACGGAGGAAATATCTTCTCTAGCTTACACATAATTAGGGGGATGTTTGATTCTAATGCCTCGATGTCCTCAACACGGATAGTACTGGATGTCAAATCCTTAAAAAATAAGCTAAGCTCCGTGAGTACCTGCCACACATTTCCAGGTAGTAACTCACATAATGCAACAGGTACCAATCGCTGCATAAATATATGACAATCATGACTTTTCATGCCATATAATTTGAGCATCCTCATATCAACACAACGACCCAAGTTAGAAACATATCCATCTGGAAACTTAAGTTCTGACAACCAATGAAAAAATTCTATTTTTAATTCTTTATCCAATGTGTAACAGGCTTTTGGATATTTTCCACTGATTGGATCCATTGCCAACTCTGGCCGACAATAATATTTTTGTAAGTCTGAACGTAATTTTGCATTGTCTTTGGTTTTTCCTTCAACATTTAAAACCGTGTTAATCACATTATCGAACACATTTTTCTCAACATGCATGACATCAAGATTATGTCGAATCAGGTGTGATTTCCAATAAGGCAAATCCCAAAAAATGCTTCGCTTTCTCCAACCACAAGATTGACAAATGAACCCATTAATCTCATCTGCATCAAGCTCAGTAACTTTCACTAGACCCCAATGATCAATTTCTTGCAGAATTTGTTCCCCATCTATTATTAGTGGCGGAGGCATTGTTTCAATATGTCCGATTCTGAAATTCCTTATGTTTTTCCTAAATGGGTGATCTGGAGGAAGAAATTTTTGATGATTGTCAAACCATGTGTGTTTTCCACCACTCTTTAGTCTGAATGACTGTGTATGTTCCATGCAATAAGGGCAAGCATATTTCCTAGATGTACTACAACCTGACATCATGGAATATGCTGGAAAGTCATTGATGGTCCACATAAGTGCGGCTCTCATAATGAAATTTTGTTTACTTGACACATCATATGTTGGGAATCTAATATTCCACAATTCGTTCAAGTCATGAATCAATGGTTGTCGGAATACATCAATTTTTTGCTTTGGATTTTTAGGGCCAGGTACAATAATAGTTAGAAACATGTAAGCTTCCTTCATACACATCCAAGGTGGCAGGTTGTAAGGCGTGACAATTACAGACCACGATGAGTATTTCCTCCCATATTGTCCGAATGGTTAAAAACCGTCTGTGCATAACCCCAACCTTACATTTCTAGTCTCAGCAGCAAAAAAAGGATGAGTATCATTGAAATGTTTCCAAGATAGAGAGTCAGAAGGATGCTACATAACCCCATCCTCTTGGTCATGATTATGATGCCATTGCATATGTAATGCTGTTGCTTTTGATTAATACAACCGTTGAAGCCTAGGTATTAATGGAAAGTAATACATCTTCTTATATGATTTATGACTGTTCTAACGAGACCTAACACGAATTTTAAATCTTGGATGATTGCAGAACTTACAATGTGTCAGGTTTTCATCATCAAGCCAAAACAAGATGCATCCCTCATTGCAATAGTCAATTTTTTGAACTGGCAATCCTAAGCTTCTAACAAGACTTTTAGTTTGATAAAAATTTTCTGGCAAAGTGTTACCTTCAGGCAAAGCTTCCTTAAAGAGTTGAATGTTTGCATCATAAAATCTCTCCGACAGATTAAATTTAGATTTCAAATACAACATCCTGGCAACTACCGAAAGTTATGAATGGTTCTCACATCCGGGATACAACTGTGCATTACCAGATTCAAGAAGGTCATAAAATTCTTGGTATTGTGGATTTGGTGGTTCATCCATAGAATTTGCACCCCAATTTGAAGGTCCGGGTTCATCAGGAGTAGACAAAACTCCTTGTTCATAATTATTTGTAGTTTGAACCTCCGAAATAAATTATTGCCACTGGGTGTTGGGAAACATATTAGGCCCCACTGTATCAATCACCATTTGTTGATATGGATTTGAAACCCCTACACCTTCCACTGATTCATTGGCCACTGGATTCCAATTTTGCTCATTAGGGGTGATGTGTGTCTCCCCATGACAATTCCAAACCAAATAATCCCGAACGAATCCCTTACAGAAGAGGTGATTCATAACAATATCCACGTCATAGAACTTTCAGTTCACACAATTTTTGTACGGACACCTAATAAGATCACCACTCATTTCTTCCGGATGAGAAGTAGCGAATTTAATAAAATTCTCGACACCATATATGAATGATGCATTAGTCCTCCCACTTGAGTCCCATCGATTATACATCCAACTACGATCTAAGGATTCCATTTAACCTAAATATTTTGATTTTAGCAAAATCAGAAAAAAACAAACGATTAGTATCACCCTTACTCAGAAGAAAGTAAGGGATCCATTGCCCCTTGAAAGACATAGTCTTCTTTTAGTTTCATAATAGAACTTAGATTAAGTGGTTTATTAACATGCATATCATTTATCCTATTAGAAAAGTCAAAACCTAGATTAATTATAGCTAAGGACTATCTGCTTTTGTTATTGAATATTAGAATTTCAAAGGTTGTACTCGCTAATGTAAGCTTAATTAATCTTAATGATGAATCCAATTCTATGTCAAGTACTCTTCATATAAAATAAATAAAAGATATCAAAAACTTAATCCTTGCTTTGTTATAGCCTTCTGCCTAGCTAGTGCACTTATTAACTTTAAAGTGCCAACATAGAGTCCTTGCTTGAGTAATATCATACAATGGAGCTTAATTAATTGATTATGTAGATGATTTTCCAATTAGTTGCTAATCTTATTATGGGTTTATAAACAATGGATGACTAGGGTCTTACATTTACTAATCTTATTTACAAACGTTTTCTCCTTTTTTAATTTTCAATACGAAATTTTAAACACACTTCAAAGACAACTCAATGCAGCATTGCTTTTGTATCACAGGACATCAAATTCATGACTCAAAGCAACTCTAAGCACAACAGGACATCAAATTCATGCATTCCGACAGATAAAGTTTCTCAAACTCAAAGCATTCATTCTGTCCAATTAAGTTTTTCATATCAGCAACAAATATAACAATGTTCTAACAAACTCCTAATCACAAATGCATGTATCATTCACGTCAGGACAAAAAATTCTTTTGATTAATTCAATTTTACAGAACATTCAAGGCATCAAAACCACAGTAACTTGAAATTAATGGCACATACCCGTTTTTCCCCCCTGAGCTTCTCACGTTCTGTTTTCAATTGCAGTAACCCAGATCGTGACTCTTCCTCCTCCTTTTTTGCGACTAAATCTCTCAAGAACCCTAAGTAAAGACAAGAAATTTCACACTACTAAAAGTCACACACTTCAATTTTGAAGCAAATCGAAAACGAATTGAAATTTCTGCTGAGATTCGAAGAAACTTACCTCTCAAACATAGGAAAGAAACAAAATGCCGATCGTCGTTCTCACCGCCGGAGCAATCATGCGGTGTCACCGGTGGCAAGGGAAACTGAAAATTATCGGGTGCTGGGTTCTCTCTCCACGGCCCTCCTCTCTGTCTGATTTTAGCGTTTCAATTTGGGGGTTTAGGTCTATTTCGGTTTGTTATATAATCGCAAAATAGCGACTGTTTAGCGACTGCGTCATTTAGTCGCTAATTAATAAATGGTGACTACAAAATTTAATCGAATTTTAGTCGCTAAATATACTCTATGAATTTGCGACAAAATATGGTCGCAATTCATTCGCTAATATTAGATTCAATATTTGCAACTAAATTTTAGTCGCTATTTTTTAGCGACTACAGTATCTGTCGCTAATTTAGTCGCAAAAAAGGCGGGACTTTTTCGCGGCATATTTTAGCGACTGATACATAATTTAGTCGCTATTTTGTCGTTAATTCCAGCTCATTTTAACAAAATGCATATTTAATGACTGAAAAATAAATTGGTCGCAATTTAGTCGCAAAATAGCGACTAAATAAATACAGTCGCTAAATTCAGTCGCAAATTGCCCTTTTTTGTGGTGTTAATTGTATGCCTGTATGTGGATGATTTTATCTTCACCAGAAGCAATCCCAACATGTTCAAAGATTTCAAGAAAGAAATGGCAAAAGAGTTCGAGATGATAGACATTGGGCTTATGGCGTACTATCTTGGGGTTAATTACTTCGGTGGTCACTGAACTTTAAGGGTTGTAACGATTTGGTCACTGAACTTCAATTTGTAACAATAAAATAATACATCTATTATTTTGTAACGAAAAAATCAAAATGATCGGAAATGGCAACCGGCACGTGACCTATTAGCAGAATGAACGTTAGATTTTTTGCCACGTCGGATCTGACATGGATCCGACGTGGCTTTATGGTTAAAAAAAATCAATTTTCACTGTCTTCAGGCAGCTCCCGTTTGCCGCCGAAACTGGATTTCCGATCATTTTGATTTTTTCGTTACAAAATAATAGATGTATTATTTTATTGTTACAAATTGAAGTTTAGTGACCAAATCGTTACAACCCTTAAAGTTCAGTGACCACCGAAATAATTAACCCTACTATCTTGGCATTGAAGTTAAAGAACAAGAAGATGGAATTTTTATCTCACAAGAAAGTTACACAAAGGAGATTCTTAAGAAATTCAAAATGGAGAACTGCAAACCGATAAGCACGCTAGTAGAATATGGAGTTAAATTGTCCAAGCTTAATGAAGGAGAAAGCGTGGATCTAACATACTTTAAAAGTTTAGTTGGAAGCTTATGCTATCTGACATACATGAGGCCTGACATTCTCTATGCAGTTGGATTGGTTAGCCGCTACATGGAATATCTAACAACCACTCATCTCAAATTCTCAAAGAGAATTCTTTGTTACCTCAAAGGTACAATCAACTTTGGGTTGTCCTATTCTATTTCTAATGATTACAAGCTTGTTGGATAAAGTGATAGTGATTGGAGTGGAGATTTAGATGATAGAAAAAGCACTATAGGATTTATATTCTTTATGGGAGATACTGCTTTCACATGGCTGTCAAAGAAACAACCAATCGTCACACTCTCAACTTGTGAAGCAGAGTATATAGCCGCAACTTCAGCTGTTTGTCATGCAGTCTGGCTGAGAAACTTAATGAAGGAGCTGAACTTGGTACCAGAAGAACCAACAAAGATTGGTGTTGATAACAAATCAGCAATTGCTTTGGCAAAGAATCTAGTATTTCATGGTCGATCAAAGCACATAGATACTCGATTCCATTACGTTAGAGAATGCATTGCAAGAAAGGATGTACAAATCGAGTATGTTAAGTCACATGATCAAATTGTTGACATCTTCACTAAACCATTGAAATATGAAGATTTTGCGAGGATAAGGAATTTTGTTGGTCTCATAAAACAAGTTTAAGGGGGAGTGTTGAAGTATAAACTTGTTTTAAAAACCCAAGTTTAATTAAACCCCAATCCAAATGATCAAGCCCAGCTCAAAGAACCTTCTAATATTTTTCACATGATGAATTACAGGTCAAGGGTTAGTTAGATGGTTGAAAATGGTGTTACTAATGTATGATTTTTATGGTATGTGTAAGTCTAAGTTAGGTGTGCATTAGTTGTGTTTATGTGGCTTGTATTAATCTTATGTTAGTATAAATACCCCCTCCCTCTCTGCGATGTATAATAAGAAGAAGAAGAAAAAAAAAGAAAGAAGAAGAAAAATTCAGTAATAAGAATTTGAGAGAGTTGCAGAAATTGTTTTTGAGTGTTTTTGAGTTTTTACTTCGATTTTGATATTCATTCTTTTCCAACAATTGTGGGAAGAGTTGCAAACAGGATTAAAAATGGAAAATTTACTCTCAATGGAGTTGAATACACTTTGCCTCTTAACAGGCCTCTAAACAGTCTTCACAGTGAGCGATCATCTAAGTCTTCTTACTCTTTTCAATCCTGATCATTTGTTATTTATTTATTTTTCAATGCTTGACTAGGGTTCAAGTTAATAGAAATAAATGAATAAGGGGAAAAAAAGATTAACTTTTTTTTTTAAGTCATAGCCTATTTTTCTAAGATGATGTTAATTACTGCACCCATGTCACTACAAAAAAACAAGAAATTAGCGATGAAAAATTTCGTCGCTAATTCCTTTTAGCGATAAGACGACGATCCATAGCTATTTTGGCCGTCGCAAGAAAATTTGCAACTAAAACAAAAAACAGTTGCTAAAATTAGCGACGGAATAGCGACTGAAAAATCGTTGCTAATTAACTCCCAAAAGTAGTCGCCAAAAGTAGTCGCCATTAGAATTAAAAATATTAGCGATGGATATTTTCGTCGCTAATTTAATTTTAATATTTATTATTATTATTATTATTATTATTTTTTGCAATTTAATATTATTATTATTATTATTTGCAATTTAATTTTATATTATTATTATTATTTTTGCAACTTAATATTATTATTATTTGCAATTTAAATTTATGTTATTATTATTATTATTATTATTATTATTATTATTATTATTCTTGTAACCTTCAAAATTTAATTTATATAAATAGCAATTCTCCAATACTATTATTTTAAAAAATATGATATAATAAAAGTACATTAAATTTTATAGTACTTAAAAAGTACTTACAAAAATAAAATATTAAAATTACTCATCATACAAACTAACAATTCAACTGATTTTTCTCTTATATATCTTATGCTTCTGTTTCTTTTCCAAAATAGATTTGACTTTTTGCATACTCCTTTTAGTCCGGCAACTAAACAAATCCTGCAACCAATAAAATAAGTGTAAACAACCCAACATACTTTATTATCCCTTAAAAGTTAATATGATACTTTTAACATGTAATTAAAAATTAATAATAATTAAATGAAACAACAATAATTGGAGTACATGCTTTCTAATGAAACTAATAAAATGTGACTCTAACTTAATGTGTCATTTAATTTTATCGAAATTCCGGCAGAATTCCCTCTATAATATTGCCTATCTCCCTGTAAAAGAAAGTTTTTTACACTTTTAAAATCACACATTCATTCACCATATTCTAAATGTGTCATATGCTTGTTTGTAGACAACAAAAACCCTGGGACTCATTCCATGTACAAGAGCAGTTCTAGTGATAAGAGAAACACCTGCATATGAGAATTGTAGCCCAAACATAGCCATTACAGGCTTGTATTCGTGTAATCCTCCCATTTTCTTTTTCAGATATAGATTTTGGGATATTAACTGTGATAATTAACAGGGTATATATATATAACTATTTTGCTAAGGGTCTAATAGTCTAGAGTTGAGTGTCTGCCTCCTAATGAAAAAATATTAAAAGTTCAGTTCTTTATGGTGCAATTAAAATATGTATATATGCTGAAATGTACGTATGTATATTAGTGTGAACCATTCGGTATTACCATGGGAGGATGCAAGATATACTTTAAATATGAAAGGAAAAAAAATAAAAAGGGCCAAACAGTAAGAATTTGGACAGTAATCCAAAAGTAATGAATAATTTAAAAATACTATAGTTAATTAAGAGAATTTAAATAAACCAGTAGACAACATAATCTTGTTTTCAGTCTAATACTTATCACAAACTCAAAGCTAAATTCAAATATATTCAATATATTCAAGTCCACTTCCACTTTTAACCATTAAAAGAAGAAGAAGAAACAAAGAGCAAAACTCTATAAGCTAACTTTGTCCTACGCATAATGCAGTAGCAGAAATAGCACAAAAGTAAAGCCATATCAATTACAAGTAAGAACAAATATTCTCTCTATAATAAAAGCAATTTCATATTGAAGCAGTTGAATTTTTGAAATAAGCTCAATTGCATCACCTCTTTAGGGAGACAAAATCAGGTAAGTTAGCTTATAGTCAACTCAATCATGGATCGTTCACAATTAAAGCTAACAAAATACAATAGAACATGGTAGTGATATTAACTACCAATCAAAAAGTCAGAACTGAAGGCAGCTACCATTACAAGTTGCCAAGTTCTTATTTTCCTACATTCAGCTCTAAACTGCCCATCACAAAGTCAGCAAAAAAAAAAAATAAATAATAAAAAAATAAAAATTCAAATTGGTTCCAGTGAGATACAACAGTCACTGTCATGAAATATCTGATAATTCAAACAGTTCCCTTCATGGAAAAACTCTTGCTAGCTCCATCTTAGAAAACTCTGTTGTGTATATTTATCCTTTATGATCACTAGGTAGGTCGCATTTGTCTAGCCATGATATAAGATCTGTTGATCTCATGCCAATTAAAATTTGAGCCAACAAATGTTAACACAGCAACAGAGTTATCTGAGAATATTCGAGTACTATATATTTTCTTAACATGGGTTAGATCATCAAAATGGGAAACAACAAAGCAGGATCCCTAATTTCATCATTAATCTAACAAAACTCAAAAATAATGTCATTTAAATGAACAATTAATGCCTAAAAGGATGAATTTAACTTACCCAATCTCTTACCCTAAGAAAATTAAACTTAAAATCCTAAATCCCTAATTTAGATAAATCTGCCACTCTCTCAAATCTCCCAAAAATTTCAGATTAAAGCTCACCTTACATCTGCCATTTGAAGAGAAGGGGGCTGGTAGCATGACCGGTGGTCGACGGCGGCAAGAAGATGTCGGAATGGAGCTGCAAACCCGAAGTAAAATGCAGTAAATGGAGGGAAGAAATAGGGTTGTCGTCGCGCGCAAAGAGGAAGAGAATGAGAGAAAGGCCGGCGATAGCTGCAGTAAACGGAGGGGAGGGCGAGGATGGTGGAGACGGCGAGGGGAGTGTGATGAATGGTTTTCCCAATAGTATTATTGATGTGTAAAGAGACAATTTATAGTCATGTACAGTAAAGAGGAAAGTACAAATATACCCATATACAAGTACATATTTACAAAGATATACTGCATACATATATACTATTACACCCCTTCAAGTTGAGCAGGTGATGGAGCAACTGACAACTTGCCACGTAGCTGCCGAAATCTGGATTTGGGCAAAGCCTTGGTGAGGAGATCAGCCACTTGAACATCAGTGGGAAGATAACGGACATAAAGAGAACGGTTTGCTACCCGTTCCCTCACAAAATGGAAATCAATATTAAGATGCTTGGTATGCGAGTGAAAAATATGATTAGCAGACAAATAGGTAGCGCTAAGATTATCACACCATAAAACTGGAGCAGTTTTTAAGGGAAAACCAATATCATGAAGAACCATAGTTACCCAGGATAATTCGAAAGTGGTTGTAGCAAGGGCACAATACTTCGCTTTAGTAGAGGATCGAGAAACGGTGCGTTGCTTGCGAGAAACCCAAGAGATCAAATTTGAACCCAAAAAGACAGTATACCCCGTCGTGGATCGGCGGTCATCTTGGTCACCCCCCCAATCTGAATCAGAGAAACCTTGTAGTTTAATATCTGATTAAAGGATGAAAGTGGAGACCATAGGTAGGAGTGGACTGTAGGTAACGAAGAATACGTTTAACTGCTTACCAGTGAAGATCAGTTGGGACATGCATGAATTGTGCCACCTTATGCACAGCGAAAGCAATATCTGGGCGAGTGACTGTCAAATACTGTAAACCTCCCACAATACTACGATAAGCCGAGCCATCAGGCAACAAATAACCCCTTGAAACCGAAAGCCTAGCAGAGGTACAGGCTGGTGTCGAAAGTGGTTTACAACCTGTCATTTGAGCCTTCGAGAGCAGGTCTCGAATGTATTTTTGTTGAGTGATATAAAGGGAGCCATCATGCCAAAAAGTCTCCGAGCCTAAGAAATAGTGCACATGTCCCAGATTTTTGATTGCAAACTGTTGCTGTAAATAGGAGATAAGAGACTGCAAAGTGCTATTATCACTGCCAAGAAGCAACAGGTCATCAACGTAAATCAAACAAAAAATTGATAATTTGCCGCTGCCAAAGATATAAAGAGAGACATCAGCCTTAGAACAACGAAACCCAAAAGTCAACAGTGCCTGTGTGAGGCATTTATGCCACATGCGAGGGGATTGTTTGAGTCCGTACAAGGATTTTTGAAGAGAACACACATGTGTTGGGTAGTTTGGATCAATAAAACCTTGGGGTTGTTGCATGAAAACTCGTTCATCAAGATCTCCATGTAGGAATGCATTAGAGACATCAAGGTGTAAAACCTGCCAAGAAAGGGAAACTGCCAATGCCAACAACACCCGAACGGTAGTTGGCTTAACAACCGGACTGAATGTGTCATAAATTCCATGCCAGGTCTTTGATGATACCCTTTTGCTACCAACCAAGCTTTATACCGTTCAACTGAACCATCAGGTTTTTTCTTAGTCTTATACACCCATTTGTAGCCAATGATATTCGTGCCTGGAGGGGGGACAACAAGTTCCCATGTGCCATTGGAAATGAGGACATTGTATTCTTGGGCCATCGCCTCTCGCCAATGTGGGGATTTGATAGCTACAGAGTAACACGTTGGGTCTGAGGAATGAACTTGAGTATTGAGGATACGAGGTTTCAATGACCCAGTTTGTGACCTTGTAACCATGTGGTGTTTTGTAGGATGAGTACTGGACGGTGTGGGTGAGGGTGAGGGAGACGGTAGGGAGTTTAAGGTGGTTGTAGGCGAGGAAGAGACAACTAAGTGGTGTGGTGTAGAAATTGGTGTGCTATGGTTTGGCGCTGATGGGTTGTATGGAGAGACCGATGGCATTAAAGGGTTTGGTGTAGGTGGGGTGTGGCGTGGGACTGGTAGGGAGTAGATAATAAGCGGAGTAGACATATTGTCTAGGGAAGGCGGCGGATCATGAGACCGAAGCAGCTCCTGATATGGGTACACCTGTTCATCAAAAACAACATGGCGTGAGACAAATACTTTTCCAGAAGAAGGATTAAAGCAACGGTAACCTTTATGAAGATGACTGTAGCCAACAAAGACACATTTTCGCGACCGAAAATCAAGTTTATTAGCAGAATAGGGTCGAAGCCATGGATGGCATAAACAACCAAAGGTACATAAGGCATGATAGTCAGGAGGAGTACTAAGTAAACATTGGTAAGGAGAAATATTTTGCAGTAATGGAGTGGGCATGCGATTAATAAGGTAAACAACAGTATCAAAGGCATGAGTCCAAAAAGATTTAGCTAAATTTGCATGAGATAATAATGCAAGACCTGTTTCAACAATATGTCGGTGTTTACGTTCCGCACACCCATTTTGTTTAGGTGTGTAGGGACATGACACACGATGCTGGCTACCATTTATAGACAAATAATGAGACATAGCTTGAAATTCGCCACCCCAATCAGATTGAAAAGATTTAATAGACCTCCCAAATTGTTTTTCAACAAGAGTGCGAAATTTGACAAAGGCAGAAAAAGCATCAGACTTGTATTGCAGAAAATAAATACAACAAAATTTACTATAATGGTCATAAAACAAAATATAATAGGAAAAATTATCATATGATTTAACAGGAGAAGGTCCCCACAAGTCGGAACAAACAAGATCCAAAGGTCCAGTAGCCTGAAAACTAGAATAAAAAAATGGAAGCTTATGACTTTTACTGACTGCACAAATAACACAACGAGACAAGCTTGATTTATTGGAGCAAGAAAGATTATGCTGACGAAGAATTCTCCGGACAACTGGAAGTGCTGCATGACCAAAACATTCATGCCAAGTAGATAAAGTAGTGATATGAAGTCGAACTGAAGGAGAAACATTTTGTGGCACAGTATAGAGCCCCCCTCTATTCGGCCCTTGGAAGATTATTTTCCTGGATTTCAGGTCCTTCACAATAAAACAGTCATTAAAAAATTCCACAGAAACATCGTTATGATTAGTAAGTGCACTAATGGAAATAAGATTGGAATTAGAACTTGGAACATGCAAAACATTGGATAATTTCAAAGACTGATTATTTAATTGAAGAGAAGATTGACCAGTGTGAGTAATGGGGAGTTTAGAACCATTACCTAAAACCACTTCTTCTGGACCAGTGTAATCTGAATGCAGTGTCAGGTTCCCCATATCAAAAGTAAGATGGTGAGTAGCTCCAGAGTCCATGATCCAAGGCTGATTTGCTGAAGCTATGGCAGTATGATTGGATGTAGGAGTTGGTAAAAATCGGGTTTGTTGTTTCGGAGATGGACACTATCGGGCTACATGTCCAGTACCCTTACAATTATGACACACCACAGTGTTTAAATCATAAGAGGCAGAAACTGGTTGATTTTGAGAATTAGGAATCCGATTTTGATATTGCTGCTGATTTGAGTAGGAGGATATGAACTGCCTACCATGGCCTCGAACCCTTGCACCTCCTCTACCACGGTGAGCACCGCCAGTATTTTGTTTCTGTGTCAAATTGATTGACGGTACAGCAGCTTCACGACTGACTTCACGGGCTAATTGCCTCTCCTCACTCAATAATAAACCATACAAATCATCATAAAAAATAGTTTCAAGTCGTGCTTCAAGAGTCCTAACAAAACGATGATATGCACTACCCAAGCCATCTAAAATGGACTCAACCAAATCATCTTCTCTAATCGGATATCCCAAAGCCAATAACTGATCATATATAGACTTAGCACGTTGCAAAAACACAGGTATAGTTTCATCATTACCTTTTTGGAGGCCATGCAACTGATGGCGCAATTCTCGAATCTGTGCTCGCGATCCTGAAGCATATGAGGAGTTCAATTTGATCCAGGCATCTTGTACCGTTTTCACACCAACAAGCTGAGGTAACAGGCTCTCTGAAATTGAATAAATCAGCCAACTAAGGACTTGTTGATCCTGGCGATCCCACAATTGGAAATCTGGATTCTTGGATCCATCAACAAGAATTTCAGATGGAGTGGGGTCACTACCATCTAGGTGACCCGTAAGGCCACATCCACAAAGCATGGGCATCAATTGTGTTTTCCACAAAAGAAAATTGGAGGAAGACATTCTTGTTGGTAATTGATGAGCCAAGTTAGGAGTGAGAGAAACCATTGGAACATTAATTGCCGCTGCATTGGAGGTGAAAAATCCACAGGAACTTGAAGATGCTGTTGCAGCGGTGGAAGAGGAATCAGTGCCTGAATTTAGCAGTGCAAAAGAATGAACTATGTTTTGTTTTTATTTGGGGATTGCGGCTGTTTTGGCCCTATTTGCTCTGATACCATTTGATGAATGGTTTTCCCAATAGTATTATTGATGTGTAAAGAGACAATTTATAGTCATGTACAGTAAAGAGGAAAGTACAAATATACCCATATATAAGTACATATTTACAAAGATATACTGCATACATATATGCTATTAGGGAGATGGCTGGAACGATGGTGAAGGAAGGAGAGAAGCAGATGGGGGCAGCTGGAAAAAAGGGAGAGATTGGGACAGAAACCACGAGAGGGAAGAGAAGAAAAAGAAAAGAAATGAAAGAGAAAAAAGAAAATAAAAAGGCCAAAACGACGTAGTTTTGGGCGAGTCTAGGGTAGAATTTTTACAGCTATATTAGCGACGAAAAATTTGGTCGCTAAACTGTCGCAAACCAAGATTTTCCAAATTTAGCGACCACTATTTTCGTTGCTATTTAGTCGCTAACTTTTTAGCAACTGCTATACAGTCGCAAAATTATTGAGAAATTGAATAGTTTTTAGCGACAAACAAAACCGTCGCTAATTTAGTTGCAAAAAAAGAGCGCCATTAATTACCGCCAAAATTTAGCGACGGTTTATTCTTCCGTCGCTATTTGGTCGCTAAACTCAGCACCAAATTGAAAATATACATTTTCACGACGAATTCAGAAAATGGTCGCTAATCCATCGCTAATTAGTGACTAAAAATTTGCCGTCGCTAATTCGTGATTTTTTTGTAGTGTGTCTACGAGTTAAAATTGGTTTAGCGCTTATGGTTTTGGAAGAGCAATGACACAAATTGAAGTGAATGCATGAATGGTATCTAAAGGCTAGTGGTGTTCATAATACTTAAATCTTTGTTTTTAGTTGTTTGTTCTTTTTATCCTGCAACGATATAGTATTTTGAAAACAAATATTTTTCGATGTTAAAGATCAATTGAACATGCTCGAGACTGTTTAGTTCGGGAAAATAAAGCCAGTTTTTCAGAAAATTACTCCAAAAAAATTAGAAAATGGAAATAGCTATTTGGTTTGAATATTTTTTAATTTAAAAAATTAGGAAACTATTTTCTGAATTTTCGAAAATTAAACTATTGTATAGAAAATACAAAAAATATGTTTTCTCATTTTTCCATTATTAAAAGAGTGTATTTTCCAAAATAGAAAACGAGGAGTTCCACTTTCAACCAACTATGACATTTTCAAATCCCACTAGAATATGATCATCTCATAAAAAATAAACCTAATACAAAACTAAAAGCAAAAAGTAAACAAAGGACCTTCCCTCCCCTGCCATACGAGGTCTGCTCTTCTTCTTCTCTTTTATTTTTTCACTTTATATGATCATCTATCTCTCCTTGATTTCTTATTTAATTATATATTGATTTTTTTCCTTATTATAATGATTTTATTTTATTTTATTTCTATTTGATTATTACCTACAATAGTTTTGTTATAGTTTTTATTTGTGGATTGTCCCTCCTATTTTTTTCCAAGTTTAGAATAATGTGTAATTTTTATTTTGTTACAATTTTGATGACCGAAAGTTGATTGTGAGATGTTTATTGGAATATATAAATTGGGGGGGGGGGGGGGGGGGGGGGGGGATTGGAACTGGTGAAGATGCCAAGATTGGCCTGAGAATAATGAGAAT
The DNA here is from genome assembly GCA_947683425.1 of Excoecaria cochinchinensis. Taxonomy (NCBI): domain Eukaryota; kingdom Viridiplantae; phylum Streptophyta; class Magnoliopsida; order Malpighiales; family Euphorbiaceae; genus Excoecaria; species Excoecaria cochinchinensis. The sequence goes on from CANTUQ010000050.1 coordinate 12,572,721, forward strand.
GCATTTCTAGCAATGTTATATGAAAAAGTTAAGAAAGATCCAAATGGTATACCTGTGTTTAAATCTACTGATTGGCAAGAAATAGATGAAGAATTATTCTTGGTAACTGGAGATAGATATGGAATGGAGAGATTAAAGGAAAGTATAATAGGTTTTGTATTAAGCATCAACATTTTTCTGAGCTATTAAATCACACTGGTGTTACCTATGATTTAATTCAAACACCGTATTTGCTGTACAAGATGTTTGGCAAATGTTTATTCAGGTATGAAATTATACCTTTTACATTTAGATGTATAAGATATAATTATTATGCATGATCAATTAACTTGCTGCTATACATTTAATTTCAGAAGCATAAGAACTTCAAAGTATTTTGGTTATAAGAATTATGAGATGCTTGGTCAAGTTTTTAATAAATCCACTGCTATTGGGCATTTGCACCATGCTTCGACTCAATTGCCTCCTACTTCAGATGATGAACGTCTAAATGAAGAAGAATTTCTTAATAAGGGTATTCATGTCACTGAGGGTAGTCCAAAAGGAAAGCGTGTAGCTGATGATTTCATTCCTGGTTGTGCTCGAGTTAAGAAAGAGTCAAAATTTGAGAAATTAGATTCATGCTTAGAAATGTGGGCATTTTCTTTGAATGCTAAAAAAGAAAAAGATTTAGCTAGAGCTGAAAGTTACAAAGCACGGTCCAATAATACAACAAGTACACAAGCTGGTACATATTCAATTGAGTCATGTATGGATGCTTTAGAAATGATGGAAAATGTCCTAGACGAAGCATATATCAAAGCACTTGAGAAGTTCAAAGATGTAGATTGGAGGAGAATGTTTATGAAGATGTCTAACATGATAGGAAGAAGGCTTGGCTCAAAAATTTAGAATAATATTTTTGTTATAAGTGATAGACCTATTTACATTTTATATTTTAGTTGGTTTGTACTTTATATTGACTTTGTGAATTTATGTTTCTTTCATTTTGTGGCTGTTTGAATTTTTTAAATATTAAATTATTAATTTGGATGTTGATTTCCTTATTAAGTGCTCGTTTCTCTATTTTTTTTTTAATTTATGTGGCTATTCAATTATTACTTTTTGAATTTTTGTTTCTTTCATTTTGTGGTTGTTCTTTTCTTGCATATAATAATGTGAATATTATTGTGTAGGTAAGATGACACAAAATTTACCAAGAGATTCTGTGTCAAGTTCATTAAGTGTCAATAGCTTTAATTCAAGTGACGATGATAGTAGTGATGCTGATGATATGGGAGACTTGCTCATGGTGAGATATTTGATTACAAGCAAAAATATTTTTATTGAAAAAATTCCCCAGAATCTCCATACTTAGTGGAAAAGAATATATTTTGGAAGTACTAGTGGGAAATCCTGCTAGATGCCATGATAGTTTTCGTATGAAACCACATGTTTTTAAGAATTTATGTAATAGGTTGAAGATGATGCACTTATTACATGATGCTAAAGATGTAAGTGTAGAGGAACGTATAGCAATGGCTTTAGCAGTTCTTTGTCATGGCACAAGACAAAGAATTGTAGCTGAGCGGTTTCAACATTCAACAGCCACAGTGCGGTTTCAACATTCAACAGCCACAGTGCATTATTGGTTTAAAATAGTTGTAAGAGCATTAGTTATTTTAGGAGTTGATATGATTAAACCATTGTTTTAAAAATCGGGTTGACTCGGCCGGTCGGACCGGTTCAATCGTGAATCGGTAAGAAATTCGGGTCGATTCAACATAAAAATCGGAATATGTAAAGACTCGGTTTGAACCGGATTGACTCGGGTTGGACCGGGACGGGTTGAACCGGATTGACTCGGGTTCAATTCAATTTTTTTTATTTTTTTGATTTTTTTTTATAAAAAATCTAATAAACCCTAAATTAATGTCTTGTCCAATTAATATGTTATTGTTGACTCTCCATTGTGAATATATATATATATATATATATATATATATATATATATATATATAGCAAAAAAAAAAAACAGAGTAACAAATTTATTAAAATATTGAGAGTCAAAAATATAATTGATTTGTCAAAAAAATTTTAATGGCAAAAGAATCAAAGGTAATAAATAGAAGTTTAATAATTAATGAGAAATGAGAAATTATATCCACCATATAAATCATGATATACCTAAACAAAATTGATTATAAAATTTTCATTTAAAAAAAAAAGATATAAAATTATAAGGGATCAAAAATTCAACTAATACAATTCAATCAATATTATTTGGTTATTTAAATAATCGATTTGATTTAAATTAGTAAAATATGCTAATTTTAGTTATTGGTTCTATTTAATTTCAGTTATTTGATTTTTATATTTGTAAATTTTATTGAATTTAAAATTATTATTTTAATATTAATTTATGATAATTAATAGATTATTTGAATATATTCTTTATATACCATATTTTTAATTTTTTTTAAATAATTATATTTAAAAAAAAAAGATAAAAACTCCGAGTCAACCCGATCCAACCAATTGACTCTTGACTCAGTTAGCTGTCCGAGTCGATATCCGATCCGCTTCTGAAAACATTGGATTAAACCAGTGAATAGAGGCGACATACAACCCGAGATTCAAAATAGTCCAAACTGGTTTCCTTATTTTCAGGTATATTAAGTAGTTGTCTAACTATAATTTTCATAATTTACCACATATGTACTACATTTATAATTTATTGTGAATGTCTTATAGAAATGTATAGGTGCAACTGATGGCACTCATGTAACAGCTTGGGCTCCAGCTTCTAAACAAAAAACAATTTGAGGAAGAAAAGCCACTCTTGTCACACAAAATATAATGGCATTGTGTTCCCATGATATGATATTTACTTTTGTGTATACTGGATGGGAAAGGACTGCAAATGATTCTCGTGTGTTTCTTGATGCATTAACAAGACAAGGAAATAGTTTTCCTTTTTTTATTGGTGGTAAGAAATTTTTTTAATATATATTTTATTTTCATTATATAATTGTTAAAAACTAATAATAAACACATATGAGATTTACTAATTTTGTAGATTATTACTATATTGTGGATGCTGGTTATCCAAATATTTATGGATTTTTAACACCTTATCGTGGTGAAAAGTATCATTTAAAAGACTTTCTTAGATATGGAAAAATAAGGAGAAAATATGAATTATTTAACTACAAGCATTTATCACTGCGCAATGTAATAGAGAGAGCTTTTGGTGTATTAAAGGCAAGATTTTCTATTTCAAAATCAATACCAACTTACTCATTGCGTCGCCAAAAATTGATTCCCATTGAGTGTTGCACATTACACAATTTTATTAGAAGAGAAGATATAGTAGACAAACTTTTTACATTATACGGTAAAGAAGGACTAGATCTTGATGAAGTTGTCTTGATGTGGTGCAAGAAGGTGTCCAAATAGATATGTCCCAACATAACCAAATGAGTGCTATTAGAGAATACTATATGAAAAAGATGAAATAGAGACGAAAATTTAGAGATGGAAATAATTCCGTCTCTAAATAGAAATGAAAAATATATTCCATCTCTAAATAGAGACGAAAAATAGTTTTCGTCTCTAAATAGAGACAAAAATAATTTCGTCTCTAACTTTGATCTCAAATATTTACATATAGCGATGGAATTTGAATTCAGTCGCTAAAAATGGCGAAATTGGTTTTTCTCCATATTTAGAGACGGTAATACTTTACTGTCTCTAAAAATAGAGACGTAATGCAGTTTTCATCTCTAAATAGAGACGGTACGTTTATCTGTCTCTAAATAGAGACAGAAATAGAATTCCGTCTCAATTTAGAGATAAAAATTAATTTTCGTCACTAAATAGAGACGGTAACACGTACCGTCTCTATTTTTAGAGGCGAAAATAAAATTTCGTATGGACACACATTCTTTGCCCCCAATGTATCTATGCCCAGCTTGTACCATCGATAGAAGCGCTTACTACAGAGAATCCGTCTGAACCATTGCAGAGATCGCCTGAAACTGTTGAACATCCTTTGCCTGGATCGGTTGGTGTGGATGGACGGACGTATATTGTCATTGAAGGACAACAATGAGCTATCAAATTTTCATTTTTATGTTTACTATGTAATGCTGAATTCGATCACATAATGACATTTTTACTGTCCATTAGATTTATCCCATCTAGTCCTTGCTTTTGCTCAATAACTGGTATATTTAAGGAGAGACTTGAATTTAATGGTTTTTTATTGAAGAATATCTCTCAAGAGACTGAAATGTTTTATTTTCAGGAGTTTCACGTAAATAAATTATTTTATTTATTTTTAATTATTGTACCCTAATTCATATATTATTTAAATTGTATATGTATTTTGCAAATACATACAATATGTTTAACCTTTTTGTTTTTTTTTAATCCCTAAGAAAGCTTTTTATTGGAATTTTTCTATCTATCATATTGTTTACGGCATATGGGAGAAATGAGTCCCTGTGCATTACAAAGACATGCTTAATAAGCTGCACGCTAAAGGTGAATGACCAAAGTATATAAATGAAGATATTTGGGTAAATTGGATGCAGTACTGGTCATCAACCGAGGCCATTTCTATTGCCGATCAGAATTCCACTAATAAGAGTGGAGGACTAGAGAGAGTTAGTGTTTTCTTACACACTGGAGGAACATTGTTCCATCGTGAGCATGTTGATAGACTTGTAAGTATTCAAATATCTAACTTTATAAATGCTACTTTTTATTTACTGCAACAAATGTAGGCCACAAGTTTGATTGAATGAAAGAGGATGGGTAAAATATTGTGATGAGGAGTTTGAAATGAATTTTGTTGGTGGATAATAGAAATATAAATGTAATTTCTTGATGTTTATGCATGAGGTTTGCTACAAATTTAGGAAAAATTATGCCGAAATTTTATTAACCTATATGCAAGTTTTATTGCTGTTTGAACTTAAAATTGTATTTGGTTGGCATTAACATAATAATATATAATTATTTTTCTTGTTTTCACACAAGAGGTTTGCTACAATTTTAGGAAAAATTCTGCCGAAATTTTATTAAACTATAGACAAGTGTTATTGTGTCAGTAGTTAGAATTGTATTTGGTTGGCATTAAAATTTAATACATATAAGTACTTTTGTGGTTTTTATACATTAGGTTTATTACAATTTTAAGGAAAATTATGTCCAAATGTTATTAACCTATAAGTTGTTTACAGGAGTCTAGTTTGGACAGAAGACCTAATCCTCATGAGTTATTTTTGCATACACATACGCGAAATCATGACGGAGTGACATTCGTTAGCGACCGAACTAGACAGGTTCATGTATGTTAATTTCACAATTTATTATTAATTTTGTTATAACTTCTTAGTTTTATTTTAGTACTAAATAACATTCGCATAATTTTTATTATAGCAGCGGGTACTAGAGAGTTTTCAAAGTCAGCAAGCAAATGGCAATAATATGGACCGTGCTCGGGTATTTTATGATGCAGCTGCCAGTAGGGACTACTATGGATGAGTCTTTAGTTTGGGCTCCTATGTGAATACTTGCTATTCGCATACCTCCTCATCCTCTACGGCAACGGCTAGTAGGCTTGCGGTAACTACTAATGAGGTCATTGAGTTTCGCATCATGGCTGACATATTAATAAACCGTATTAATAGGTTAGAGGATTTCATTAGCAAAAAATTACCTGATGATACGTAAGCACCGTCGGCTGATCGTCCATATTCACCTTCAGCTTAGTTAGTGTTTTTAATTTGTTCATGTACGTTTATTTGTAGTGTTACTAAATTTTATATATATATATTAATTACATTTTTATTAAATCTATTTATTTTTTTAAATACTTATTTCATTATAGAAATTTCGGTAATTATAATTTTAATATTATTTATTATTTTATATATTTAAAAAAAAAGCCTTTAAAAAAATAGAGACAGAAATTTGTTTTCCATCTCTAAAAATAGAGACAGAAAGTAAATTTTCATCTCTAATTTTAAAGACAGAAAGTATATTTCTGTCTCTAAAACTAGAGATGGAAAGTATATTTTCGTCTCTATTTTTAGAGATGGAATATAAATTTCTGTCTCTAAAAATAGAGAAGAAAATTTGCTTTTTGTTACTATCTTTAGATATGGAAATATACTTTCCATCTCTATTTTTAGAGACGGAAAGCTAATTTTCGTCTCTATGCTTATCAAAAAAAAATTTCCGTCTCTAAAAATAGAGACGAAAAGTATATTTTCGTCTCTAAAATTAGAGATGGAAAGCCATTCCGTCTCTAACTTATTCCGTCTCTAAATTTAGTAACCGACCAAATAGAGACGGTATATTTTCGTCTCTATTTGGATTTAAAGATAGAATTCCGTCTCTATTCTCCGATTTTCTTGTAGTGGCTTCAAAGCTATTGCTGATCATATGTGGAATGATTATAATAATTGCCGATAACTTGTGGATAGGGACTTATTTACAATTTAGAAAGTGATAGTGTTTGGTTTCTTTTAATTTTTTTTTTGATAAGACAAATAATTTTATTAAAGAAACAAAGAGAGCAGAGTGACAAAAGCTGCCCAGCTAGCTACAAAAAACACCAAACCAGCCGACACATATTAAAAAACCCAGTACCAAATAGATCCACACTGCACTGCATATTTTCTGATCATCCAAACCAATCCAATAATCTAAAAGGTTATTCCCCCAACCAAGGCTGACCAGTAAACAACCATATACCAGCAGTTATTGAGAGATGTCACGACCCGAGCAACTTCAGGAAACCTAGAGCAATCTTTATGCGATTAAAACTCCAAAACCAGAGTACCCCAACATCATTTCCTCCAGCCCCGATCGTCAATAAAAAATAGCCATAACACATTCCAGCCTCCCAAGAGCATAACAAGAGTCCACCCTTCTATCCACCAATTGACTAGAAATATAAACAGGGTATTTTCTCACTGCTTATAGAAAACTTCCCGCATCTGTTCTGCTCAATCCATCGGATCCAACCACAATCCAATTACATCCACGCAATCAAATCATGCTCCCTTGAAACACCCTGTTTTGCCAAAGAATCAGCAATATAATTACAGGATCTCGGTCTCTGAATGAAGGAGGCGAAAGATATCAAAGATAATTTATTCTCAATGCTATTAAAAATAGCAGCAAGTTTCCAGGGTCTAGGCAGATTAGGCTTAGATATCCAAGAGACCACAGTACTAGAATCCAATTCAAACATAACCGCCAAATTATTTTTTAAAAGAAAATCAAGAGAAACAGATAGAGCTTTGTCAACAGCTCTTAGTTCAGCTTCATTGGATTCCATAATGCTCAGATTACAGGAGAAAATACATATAAAGAGGCCTTCTGAGTTTCTTAGGACCCCGCCAGCACCAGAGGGACTCAGCTTTCCGCGAGAAGAACCATCCGTGTTTCATTTCAGAGTCGATAAAGGCGGTGGGTTCCAGCACAGGGAAGGACTAACAGACTTACAGGGATGGAGAGTTTTGACACCATCCGTTGCTAACATAAGGGGCTGATGATTAAGAAAGTTCAGAGAGCAGTTGGATTTAATCCAGAAATTTGCTCGAGCAAAAATCAAGTAAAATACTTCATCCTTTGAGAGGTGCTTAGAACCTGAGAAAACCCTTGCATTTCTTTCCAGCCAGATTGTCCAGATGGTAGCAGAAAACAAGATGATCTATATTTTTTGTTGGATTTTTCCTCTGCACAAGTTAACCCATTGAATTGTCAAGTCCCTGAAAGAATTAGGAATGCAAAAAACAACTCCCCACCATCTTGCTATTTTATATCATAAGTGAATGGTAAAAGAGCATTGAACCAGTAGGTGGTCTGTAGACTCCTCAGCCATTCCACAGAAAGAACAAATGATTGAGGTCCTAGGGATTATTCCCAAATGTGCTAAGAAGGATTTAGTACTTAACTTGTTTAGCAGGGCCATCCAGAGGAAGATATCAACCTTGGGAGGAACTAAGTTTTTCCACAAAATAGCAGAAATGAGAGATGAATCAAGAGGGCGGGATGGAGTTTGTGATAACTCAACACTGGCTGATTTGACTGAGAAAATTCCTTTGGCATCATAAATCCAGATTTTCCTATCCTCCCTATTTTTCGAAATTGGGTAGGAGCTAAGGATACTTATAAGAGCCTCCAAGGTCTGACTCTCCCATACACGCAGTGGCCTAACCCATTGCAGATTCCAAATCCAGAGATTATTGCTCCAATAACCACATTCAATAATTAATGTATCTTTTTGAAGTGAAAGCAAAAAGAGTCTTTCAAAGACAAACTTGAGAGGCAACTGAGATATCCACGGGTCATGCCAGAAAAGACAAAATTTACCATTACCCACCTCCATTCTAATACCATTTGAGAATGGTTGATTTGTCAAAGTATTAGTTATATCTCTCCAAATAGTTGAGGAAGACTTGCGATTTCCCAAGGATTTAAGAGATGGGACCAGGGAGGCCATGTACTTGTATTTATTTTTTATAATTTTTTGCCATAAGGAATTGCTGTTGGGGTTATATCGCCATAACCATTTGAACAAAAGGCTTTTATTTTGCCATTCAAGAGACCCTACTCCAAGACCCCCCTGCTTTCTTGGGCAGCTGAATAGTTTCCCATTTTACTCTGCATAGTTTCTTTTTGTCTATTGAGCCCCCCCAGAAAAATCTTCTCATAAGTGAGCTAAGAATATTCAAAACACCAGCAGGAATTCTAAACAGGGACATGTAATAAACCGACAGACCCAAAAGAGAGGCCTTTATCAGAGTTAATCTCCCTGTATAAGACAAATTGGAGCATTTCCAACCTGCCAGCTTAGCTTTAACTTTTTCGATTAAGCTCATCCATGTTTGGGTTTTCCTTGGATTAGCACCAAGTGGAAAATCGAAATAGTTACATGGAAGCATCTGAATTCCACATTTAATAGACTTGGCACAGATTTTAATCCACTCTTCATCTACATTAATCCCTATGATAGAGCTTTTTGAGAAATTTATGGCAAGACCCGATATTCCATCAAAAATTATGAGAACCCTTTTAACATTCAGGATCATTTCCAAATCAGGTTGGATAAAGATCACAGTGTCATATGCATATTGAAGATGTGAAATCATGGGACTGGAGGGGTCTTTCGGGTTTGAAAGTAACCCCGAGAAGAGGTTCAAAGATGCAGCCTGATTAAGTAGCCTGGAAAGACCTTCAGTAGCTATAAGGAATAGAAATGGAGATAGAGGGTCTCCCTGCCGCAGGCCTCTGGAGAGAGTTATCTCTTTCGTGGGGCTGCCATTTACTAGGAAAGATACTCTGGCCATTGAGATACACTCTCTGATCCACATTCTCCAACGAGTCCCAAAGTTCATCTGTACTAAGATAGAATCAAGATATCTCCAAGAGACAGAATCGAAGGCTTTATGGAAATCAATCTTCATAATGATCCCACTGCTCTTTCTTTTTTGCAGAGAGTGGATTATTTCATTTGTCACCAAAACTCCATCCAGGATGGATCTTCCTTTTAAGAAGGCACTCTGTTCATCTCCAATGATCCCATTCAAAACTGCTTTTAATCTGTTGGCAAGAACTTTTGCAACAATCTTATAAAGACATCCAATAAGGCTAATGGGGCGAAAGTCCTTAATTTTAACAGCACCTTTGATTTTTGGTACCAGAGTCACAAAAGAAGAGTTTATACCCTTAGGGAGTATACCAGACTCATGAAAATTATGCATCATATTGCAGATGTCCACCCCAATGTAATCCCAGGCTGCTTTTATAAACCCAAAGTTGAAACCATCTGGTCCAGGGGCTTTTGAATTATCACAATCCCATACAGCAGCCTTGATTTCTTCCAGCGAGAAAGGTAGTTCCAACGAGGATGCATCTTTCGGGGCTAGTTTTTTGAAGAAGTTGGACGGTAATAATGGCCGGTGCATATTTTTTCTCCTGATAGAGCTCTGTAAAAAAATTAAGAATCTCCGTCTTGATACATTCCAGATCAGTGATCAGAGCTTGTTTTGTAAGAATGCCACTGATATAATTATAAGATTGTCTGACTTTAGTAGATAAATGAAAGAATTTAGAATTCCTGTCACCTTCCTTGACCCATTTTTCCCTGGATTTTTGGCGCCATATAGACTCTCTTGCTTTGAGTTTCTTCCAGAGTTCATTTTGAAGATCAGCCCGTCTGTCTATCATGTACTTCCGTATCACTTCGTGGATATCCACACACTCCAAATCACAGTCCAGAACTTCAATTTCACATTCCAGCCTCTCAATGCTGACATTAACATCCCCAAATTCCATTTTGTTCCAGACAGCCAACCATTTTCTTAACTGTTTGAGTTTGGCTAAAGGATTCCCATGTCCCGATACCCCTAATTCATACCACCACCTTTCAACTTTTTCTAAGAATTTTGGTTCTTGCAACCAGCAGTCTAAAAAACGAAATGGTTTAGGTCCCCAATTTAGCTTTTGTAAAGACAGGAGGATAGGAGAGTGATCCGACACTCTCTTTGGGAGATTTCTTTGAGAAGAGAATTTTATTTTCAGCATCCACTGATCATTAATCAAGAAACGATCCAGTCTACTACTACTAACAGAGTTGCTCCAGGTATACTTCCTCCCAACAAGAGGGAGATCAATGAGGTTAGAGGTAGACACAAACTCCTAAAAGGCATAATCCTTGTTATTTAGAACAAAACTCCACCTGTCTTCAACGTTGAGAACTGCATTAAAGTCACCTCCGATCACAATAGGAATAGATTTATCAAGGTTGCTCTTAATTTGATTCCACAAGATAGATTGAAGCTGTTCATCACAGAGAGCATACACACAGATAATGAGACACTCTGTATTAAAATACTTAAGTATGCCTTTAAACATCAGCCAATTGTTCTCTTTTGAAGAGGCAGATACTGCGAAGAAGTTATTTTTCCAAGACACTAATATTCCACCACTGTTTCCAACAGCGTCCACATACTCCCATCCATAATCAATGCTCCCCCATATAGATCTCACAACTTTCTCATCCATATTCTCTATTTTTGTTTCTTGCAGAAGGAGAATGTCAGTGCTTTCCTTCCTTACTAAAGAGGCTACCACTTTCCTCTTAATCCCTGAATTGAAACCTCTAATATTCCAGGACAGTATGCTCATCCGTATAAATTATAACAACACCTGTATCACGTAAATGGGGACTCTTTCATACCTTATGCAGAGCTGCCATTTTCAGCTCTCCATGCCTCTTCCTCGGTGTGTACAATCTCTTTAATAGAATTGAGGAAATCTTCTTTACCATTTGGGAAACTGATCCCAATGAGATTAGCAACTTCCATAATTTTATTTGCTTCTGTGTCCACTGGGGAAGAACCAGCCCCTAATGCAGGGGAAGAGAGACATATATTTCGATTTTGAAAACATCCATCCGACAGAGATTCATTAGCACATTTACCCAATTCGGAAACCGGAAGTGAGGGGCTCTGGACTTGGAATTGGGCCCTCCTGGGTACAGAGGTCTTTCTCCCTTTTTTTTTTGGATCTTTACATAATTATACACAAAAAAAAATCAAAATAACAAAAATAAAATAAGCTTCTCTAATTATTTCAATAATACCACATTTTTAAATTTTAGTTTCATTTATACAATTGTTTTTACAAAAATATCACTTTTCTTTTCTCACTTTCATATTTCATTTCCTATTTCACTTTCCTATTTCGTTTGCCTCTCCCCACCTCCTCTAACTTCCTACCTTCGTACCCATTTTCAGATCACCGGTGATGACCACCGGCACTCTTGATCCAAGCCATCAACTCTCCATCACTCTCGATTTCTAGACTGAACTAAAGAAGCCACTGAGCCTCCGCCGATGACTGCGAGGGTTGTGCTGCGAATGAGGAAAGATCGGCTGCGGAGGCAGTGGTGAGTGGCGGAATGGCAGCTACTAGTACAGTTCTGTCCGTTTTTGGTTTGGAAGAAAGCGGAGAGAATCTTAGGTTGTTGGTGTGGAAGGTAGTGGGGCCGATTAGCGATGCCGCATACGCCATTTTAGTAAATTCTCTCTCCGGCCGGCGAGGAGATGGTGGATACGTGGAGATTGAGGAGGTAATTAATCGGTAAAGTTTCTATATTTTAATTATTTTGTGGATATTGGATAAGAAGAGTTATCATCCTAGGTGCTATAGAATTTTGTGCCTTGTATTGTCAGAGTGAAAGCCTCTGTTGTTAAAGATTTGATCCTTGGTTGACGAGATTTTGTTGTAATTCCTTTCAGATTGGGCTCAAGCAAGGTTTGGAATTACTGAACATTTTCAAGAATTATTCATCCAGAACATCTTTACTAGATGACTTCAGTTTCTACGAGAATCGAGAAAAAACTCATGTTAAAAAGAGTAGCAAGCCTGCAACTTTGCGACTGGAAATAAAAAAGGATGGTGATTTCCCGGTAAGTTCCCCTGTTTGGACTTTATTATTAGTGATTTAATTGTTTCCCTTGGCTCAACTTCTGAAATTCTCTGTTAGTTGCTTGATAAAGGCTAGTTTTCTCAATTCTATACCAGAAATTTTCATGTGTTACTGCACTATCTTGCTGAACTGAGGCCATGAGAATATAATTATCGTGTTGCTTTTTACCTTAGGCATTGTGAATTGTCCTGAAACCAATCTGATTCTGACTAGCTTATAAATTAACTTCATTTTCCCAGTTGATTGATCCAATGTATATTCATTTAGTTGTTATATATGTTGTTTAGTCTGTGATCAGCTTCAGGCTAACCTGAATGAGGTAATTTTAAAATGCAGGCTTCCTTCTGCTGCTCTCTTATTGAATTTGCTTATGTTCGGAATTGATGAATAATGCTTTATGTTTCTTGATTTTAGATTCTAACCTTTGACATGGTATGTCTTTGTGCAGGAGTATCCGAAAGCTGGTGAAAGGAAATATGAAGATGAATCAAGGACCAAGAAAGCTACTAATTCTATAATCCATCTAACTAAAAATCTCTCCCTTAATAATGGCTACGTAAAGAAGCCAACAGAAAATTCAGTCCATGCCGTTGTTGCCCCATAGGCATTATAGACCTCTTTCTAGTTCTTTGCATTGATATTTTACTCTCTTTTCTCTTTTCTTTTTCTTTTTCTTTAAAAAGCCAGATAAAAGGCTATTTATTCTCTAAATTAAAGTTGTAATTTGATTAGAATGACTATAAATCAGTTGATTTGGAAGTGAGATAGTACGCATGTCATTGCTTGGATTAAACTATACATCAGTCTAAATATGAAAAAAAAAATATATAACATTTCAGATATTGCTTTCTACTTTGAATGAAAGAGTGAATTGGAATTTCAATACCTAATTTGTTTGCTTCTTACATGGAAAAATTAACTTATTTAATTACTTAAAACTGTCGAGAACATACACGCCATAGCAGTGCATTAAATAATAGCCTATGTAGAAGATAATTTTCTTAGAATTAATTTTTCATGGCAATTAATAGGAAAAAAAAGGTTTGAGGGCCACATTCTTCAAATTTTCTTTAATAGTCAATTAATAAAAAATAAAATTAATGTTTTTATATCACGTTTTCTTTTTTAATGATTTTAATTTGGTCCAGTTTAGTCTTAAATTTTGTTAGTTATTTAAACCGAGCTGTTAGACTGCAATTTATTTTAAAAGATACAATTGGTACAACTTGTTCCTAAAATGTAATTGTCTGTATTAGAAAATAATGACATTTTAGTCAAACTTTTCAAACTTAAAAAAAGTTTAGTGATATTTTTTTAATAAATTTAAAAAGTAAATTAAAAAAAAAATCTAATATATACATAATATATATCTAGTACACATCTAATATATGTACTATATACATCTAGTACACATCTATTATATTCACTATATACATTTAGTATACGAACAATATACATCTAATACACATCTAGTATATGCACTATATAGATCTAGTATATGCTTAATATATATCTAGCACACATCTAATATACGCACTATATACATCTAGTACACATATAGTATACGCACTAGACTTATATTATACGTATACTAGATGCATATTAGACTTATATTAGACGTATACTAAATGTATACTAGACGTAAACTAGACTTATATTGGACGTATTCTAGACGTATACTAGATGTATACTAGACTTATACTAGACGTATACTAGGCTTATATTAGATGTATACTAGATGTATATTAGACTTATACTATATGTATATTAGACTTATATTAGACGTACACTAGGCATATACTATATGTATATTAGACGTATACTAGACGTATATTAGACATATACTAGATATATGCTAGACGTATATTAGACTTATATTAGACGTATTCTAGACGTATACTAGATGTATATTAGACTTATATTATACGTATACTAGACGTATATTAGATGTATAGTAGACGTATACTAGATGTATACAAGACTTATACTAGACGTATATTAGACTTATATTAGATGTATACTAGATGTATATTAGACTTATACTATATGTATATTGTGCGTATACTAGATATGTACTAGATATATATTGTGTGTATGCTAGATGTATATTATGCGTATAATAGATGTGTACTAGATGTATATTGTGTGATTACTAGATGTATATTGTGCGTATATTATATGTGTACTAGATGTATATTGTGTATATACATCTACTAGATGTATATTGTGTGTGTACTACATGTATATTATGCGTATACTAGATGTGTACTAAATGTATATAATACGTATATAAGATGTATATAGTGCGCATACTAAATGTGTACTAGATGTATATTATGCGTATATTAGTTGTATATAGTGTGTATACTAGATGTCTATTGCGCGTATGCTAGATATTTACTAGATATATATTATGCGTATATTAGATGTATATAGTACGTATACTAGATGTGTACTAGATATAAGGGAAGTAGCAGTAGTGGGATGGTTGGGAAAGATTCGAGTTCCATCTATCAAAATGAAGCAGCAGAACCTTGTTATTTCAGCTCATCAATTTATTATGGTGGCCAAGAAAATTATTCTCCAAGGACTAGAAACTCAGATTCTCATAATTCTGTAAGTATATAAATACTTAATTAAAATAATAATTATCTTATTTGACACCCAACTAATCATGTCCTAATGCGTTGTATTATAAAAAAATTAACTTTATCTTTTGTTTTTTGTGAATGAATAGGTCAAGGAAGATGATAAAAATGATGATCCCAATGGCAGCAATTCGAATAGTGCTTCCAGAGGAAATTGGTGGCAGGGTATGTCATTACTTTTGACAATTAAAAAACAAGTTTGGTCTAAGAATTAATAGAATATTTTTATTAAATTTGGAGTATGATCTTCTACAGGTTCACTCTACTACTAACTCTACATCCATCACATCTAAAATTAGTATCTATAAGGTAAGATGCTAAGATTAGAACGGTGTTGTAAACCAGTACAACTGATTTCATGCACCTAATTAAATTTTAGCTGACTAATAACTTTCTTTTCTGGATTTGATACAGGAAATGGGGGCTTTAAGCTACCTTCATACTAAGGAATAAGAAGTTGTAATATTAAGGACTTGGAGCACTATGTGTTGTTGGTGTTATGTTGTTTTTGACCCAACTAATCTACACAGCTGATATCTGCTGTTGCAGTTTCATATCTTCTTGTATACACCAAGTTTCTGTTGCACAGCTAACCTAAACTTTAATGTAGAAACTGAACCATGATTTTGGGGATTTTAGTATTAACTTTGTCTAATATTACCTCTTTCCATTTTTCCGCTATCTTGATTTATCTAATATTACAATAATAAAATATTAAATTAGAAATTTTCCGCATTTTTATTCGAATACTGGTCTCAAGATTAATTTATGATGGACTGTCGTGTATTAAGCTTGAGTGCCCATCTTTAAGTTTTAACATTAGAATTATTCTTTCACGAATTAGTTTTCCAGATCCAAGAATTGATCGTTAAAATGATACGCAGTTTTCTGTAGCCAGTGGCATAGACACCAATGCAAAACTCTCGAAGCCAGAGAGATAGGAAATTATGGAGAAAAAGAAGTAAAAGGCGCTAAAAAGAGGAAACTGAGACTAAGGAGGAACAGTTTATTTATTAAAACAGCAAATTTGTTAGCTAGAATGAACTAGCTACAAGGATCAACAACAGTCCACCATATTTGTAGAAGTAAACAAGTTAGAAAACATCATTCAATAGATGTTTGTTTATCAAGGCAACGTGTAATCTGCAAGGAAAAAAAAAAGATCCACAGTTAAAAGTTGAGCTATACAACTAGAAAGGAAAATGTATTATTTTGCCATCTGTACTCAAAATTAGTGCTAAAATGCCCAAATGGGGGTTGAAAATGTGCAAAATGCTTCTTTAATTTTCTTTAATTGTTGAAGATGGCGCTAAAATGTCTCATTTAACAATGTTTTCAGCACCTATAAAGGCATTTATGTTTCAAAAATAATTTAAAGGGTAAACTAGCCACTAAAAGGAAAATAAGTGTTGTATTAGATTTTTTTTTAAAAAAATAAAAAATGAAGGCGGGCCAACTAAACATTTTTTGAAAATGACTAGCATTATATATAGGCAGCAGTTTTCGTGTGGCCAGCAAATGGCCAGCCAAATATTTATTGAAAATTATTGACAAATGCTAACAATTTCCATAAAATATTTAATTGGCCAGTCTTTATTTTTTACTTCTTTAAAGAAGTCAAAAATAAAGACTGGCCAACTAAATATTTTCTGATTTTTTGAATACCAAGCTACTGTTTTATATAGGTAGGAGTCTCCATTTTTTACTTTCTTTTTTTTTTTTATAAATCTAATACAACATTAATTAGCTAAAAAGAATAGTGAATATGCAAACAGACCTCCACACTTGTAGCCCACAGGGCGATCAGCGATGTTGCATCGTTTGGGAATGGTGATCGCAACTTCTGGCTTGACTCCGGAACTCTTAGCTGTATTAGAAAGCATAACAGCACAAAGGCAGGCAGGGTTAGCACCGATTTTCTTCACCTGAGCACAGCACTGGGAAGTGACCGGAGCATTCTGACTTTGTGTTGCTGATGCACAAGGAGCCAACTTGAAAGCTTCCATATCAGGATTTGTGTTTTTCCCACATTCACCAGCCCCATCGGCTCGATTAAACCCAGCAATGCCCACAGCTATAAGAAACACCACAACGCAAACAGACTTCACAGGAATTGCCATTTCTTCTTTAATCTCTTCAATTCAATGCTTAGGCATTTCTCTTCATGGGATTTTATACTGAAACAAACATGTCAATGCTGCTTACACGTGAAGTCCATTAGTCATAGTGGAAGTAGCACTAAAAGAAAAAAGTATTAATTAGTTGTTATTGCAGCTCTTACTACTTCAATAATTTGATACTAAATTATCTGCCTATTTCTTGTTTATGGCGGTCGTTAGTGCTTCTTGCTAAAGTCTTTGCAAGCATTGCACTACTTTCTTTATAATTCAAGAACCAAAGAAAAGGTCGACACACTACCTAGAGCATCTCCATTTTTCCTCTATTGCCAATGCCTCAATTTTCTCTCTATCTCCTCTTGCCTTGCTGCATTAAGCAACAAATAATTGCGAAAACTACAACTAAAAAAACTAAGCATTCCATGACAAAAGGAGAGCATAAGTTCACCCACTCCTTTTTCTCCAAAGTAACTATATATCTAGTTTGTGGCCAGGCTAAAGCTAAGAGAGAATAAGCTTCATCACAGAAATCATTCTCCATTTTATATGTCCACAGGAAAAGAAATCAGAAGTTTTGCTTCTTTCCCAACTTCAAACTTTATGACTGCAAGCAACTTACCTGGTGACACGAAATAAAAGACTATCGGCCAATTTTGATTAACAGAGATTTGGACGATAAAATCAGTATTTATAAAAAGAGCAATAAAAAATGTAAATCTGAATATGTTTAAGCGTAGAATTTCTCAATAATACTAAAGGTGGGTTAATTTCTTCGGTGGTCACTCAACTTTTCGCTTGTAATGATTTGGTCACTAAACTTCAATTTGTAACGAAAAAATAACTTATCTATTATTTTGTAACGAAAAAATCACAATAATCGGAAATTGTGCTCGCCGGTAACCGGCGCATGATCTGCACGGCACAAAATTGAAATTTAGTGACTATATCGTTACAAGGCATAAAGTTTAGTGACTATATCGTTACAAGGCACAAAGTTTAGTGACCACCACAGAAATTAACTGTAATCTGACGTGACCAAATTTTTGACGTGTCATTGGGTTTTGCCGTACCGATCACACGCCGGTTGCCGGCGAATGCAATTTTCGGTTATTATGATTTTTTCGTTACAAAATAATAGATGAATTATTTTTTTGTTAAAAATTAAAGTTTAGTGATCAAATCGTTACAAGTCACAAAATTGAGTGACCACCGAAAAAATTAACTCTACTAAAGGTCCTTGTATAGTAACTGATTGTACTAAACTTTACGAGTTAGACAGCTAAAATATGATTTTTAATGCTCAAAAATCAATAAAACATACAAGGCATGTTATCTTTATACAACCTTAAATGAAGGATCTCTTAATAATTTATATTACCCGTGATTTATGATCAATTAATCACAATGCAACAAATACATAGTAACTCTTGCTCCTTTTTATGCATGATTATTTATCTTTTCTAAATTTCTCCCTGTTTTTTTCCAACCCGATTATTTATCTTATCTCAAACCCAATTTGCACATATAAAGAAGCACTTTTTTCCACTAACCCAATAAATATTCCAACAATAATTTAAGTGTAAGCTTGTTCAAAATTCCACCATCTTCATAAAGTTCTACTTAAGCCAAGATAACAAGAGTGCCAATTTCACACTTCCCCTGTATCATTCCGCAAGAAAAACAAAGTTGGAAAATTATCGTTTTTATTTTTTATTTTTTTATTTTTTTGTACAAATTTCTTTCTTTCTGTCTTTCTCTCTTTATGATCAGATAACAAATAATACTCAAAGCTATAAGGAAGAAGCAGGGGCATGATTGGGAAGGATTGTCATGATACTGTAAACTTTATAAAATTATTAACTATAAAAACATCTCTGCATAAATTATTTGGCACGCAGCTAATCATGTCTTTATGCCTTACTGTATTATCAAAAGTTAGCTGTGTCTTTCTTGGGGGAATCAGTAGTACAAGCACGATGAGAAAAATGAACAATCCAATAGTGCTTCTAGAGGAAATTGGTGACAGATGTTGAATATTGATTCAATTTTTGACTTGGTCTTTGACAGCTGTTTATTTTCCAAGATATTTTCCTTAATTGTAGTTCACGTCTACTGTAGTTCCAATAATTTCTCTTTGTTGGTTGAGATATATCAGCAAATTAGTTTACTCTGTAAGCCTATAAATTGGCACTCATTATTCTGTTTTTAAATGTAGTAATAAAAGTTCAGTTCATTCATAGAAAGGTTTCTCTGTTTCTTTACTTGTTTTAACTTCTATTCCCAACAAAAGTGGTATCAGAGCTGGTTACTTTCTTAACTGGGCGTGCAACTCATGGCAACTAATGGCAATGTTGTGAATGTTTCTCAACCAGCGATTCCTGTCTTCAAAGGCGAAAGCTATGAATTCTGGAGCATCAAGATGAAGACCTTGTTCAAGTCGCAGGACTTGTGGGATTTGGTTGAGAACGGGTATGCTGATCCAGATGAAGAGGTTAGATTGAAAGAAAACAAGAAAAAGGACTCAAAAGCCTTGTTCTTTATTCAGCAGGCTGTTCATGAATCAATCTTTACAAAGAATGCTACAGCAAACACTTCTAAAGAAGCATGGATGTCACTGCAGACAACCTTCCAAGGCTCCTCGAAGGTAATCACGGTAAAACTCCAATCTCTTCATCGTGATTTTGAAACCTTACAAATGAAAAATGGAGAATCAGTACAGGATTTTCTTTCAAGAGTAGATGCTATTGTCAATCAAATGAGGTCCTATGGAGAGGAAATCAAAGATCAAACCACTGTTGCAAAGGTGTTGAGGAGTTTGACTTCTAAGTTTGATCATGTAGTTGCAGCTATAGAGGAGTCTAAAGACTTGGCAACTTACTCATTTGATGAATTAATGGGGTCTCTACAATCCCATGAGGCAAGATTAAAAAAACAGCATGAACCAGATGAAGAAAAAGCCTTTCATGTGAAGGGGGAGATGTCTGGCAGAGGACGTGGCAGAGGAGGCTATCGTGGAAGAGGTGGTCATGGTAGAGGACGTGGAGATGAACAAAAGCAGTCCATTGAAAAGAAAAGCAATAGAAGTAACGTCCAATGTTACTACTGCAAGCGATATGGGCACATAAAAGCTGAATGTTGGAAAAGAGAAAAGCAGGCAAGCTATGCTGTTCAAGATGAGGAAGAGGAGGCCAAGTTGTTCATGGTCTGTCATGATGATGCAAATATCAAGAGTGATATTTGGTGCTTGGACAGCGGCTGTTCCAATCATATGACCAGTGAAAAGTCTTTATTCAAGGAGCTTGATGATTCTTACAAGTTGAAAGTGAGAATTGGTGACGATAAGCAGATACAAGTTGAAGGCAAGGGTATTGTGGCAATAAACAATGGTCACGGTAATGTCAAGCTTCTTTATGATGTTTATTTCATTCCTTCTCTGTCACATAATTTGTTGAGTGTTGGGCAGTTAATGGAGAGTGGTTATTCTATTTTATTTGATAATGGTTCATGTGTGATTAGAGAAAAAGCATCTGGTCAGGTTGTAGCCAATGTTTCTATGACTAGAAACAAATTATTTCCTCTTGAAATGTCTAGTGTGGAAAGTCATGCTCTTGCTGTCAAAGAAAATAATGAGTCCACATTATGGCACTTAAGGTATGGGCATTTAAATGTTAAAGGTCTGAGATTGTTGAGTGGAAAAGAAATGGTGAGTGGGTTGCCTAAAATTGATTCACTTGAGTTGTGTGAGGGCTGTATTTATGGAAAGCAAAGCAAGCATTCATTTCCCGAAGGTAGATCTTGGAGGGCATCTAAAACTCTTGAATTAATGCATGCTGATTTATGTGGTCCAATGATAACTGAATCCTTTGGTGGTAGTCTGTATTTTTTGCTTTTCACAGATGACTACAACCGTATGAGTTGGGTGTATTTTCAACAACTCAAGTCAGAAACGTTTGACAATTTCAAGAAGTTTAAGGCTTATGTTGAGAAGCAAAGTGGCACACCAATTAAGGCACTTCGAACTGATAGAGGTGGTGAGTTTTTATCTAATGATTTTTCTCGGTTTTGTGAAAAAAATGGTATCCGTAGGGAATTGACTGCACCCTACACACCACAACAAAACGGTGTGGCTGAACGCAAGAATCGCACGGTTGTAGAGATGGCAAGAAGCATGTTGAAAACCAAAGGGCTCCCAAATAATTTCTGGGCAGAAGCAGTAGCAACAACAGTTTATCTTCTAAATTTATCTCCAACAAGAGCAGTCCCAAACCAGATCCCTTATGAAGCTTGGAGCGGAAGAAGGCCATCAGTAAGTCACTTACGTATTTTCGGTTGTATTGCCTATGCTTTAATTGTTTCTCACAATCGTAGCAAGCTTGATAACAAATCAACAAAGTGTATTTTTGTTGGTTATTGTGATCAATCTAAAGCATATAGGCTGTATAACCCGGTAAGTGGCAAAGTTATGATAAGTAGGGATGTTATATTTGCTGAAGACGCAAGCTGGAATTGGAATGGAAATAGTGAAGCACCACGAGTTGATGATCAGATGGAAGAGTCACCAAGTGAATTTCCAGTTCAAACTCCTATGGGATCTCAAACTCCTATAGGGTCATCAATTTCAACGCCTCTTT
This sequence comes from Excoecaria cochinchinensis, assembly GCA_947683425.1. NCBI lineage: Eukaryota > Viridiplantae > Streptophyta > Magnoliopsida > Malpighiales > Euphorbiaceae > Excoecaria > Excoecaria cochinchinensis. The sequence continues at coordinate 12,594,613 of CANTUQ010000050.1, forward strand.
CCTCACCATCCTCATCAAGCAGCAAAAACACTTCCTCTCCTAACGAATCCTCTGATGAAACTCCACCAAGAAAATTCAGATCGCTAGAAGATATTTATGAGGCTAGACAAGCCTTATTTGTATCTGACCCCACAAACTTTGAAGAAGCTGTAGACAAGGAGGAATGGCAGAAAGCAATGGAGGAAGAATTGGAGGCAATTCAGAAGAATGAAACTTGGGAATTGGGGGAGCTACCAGAAGGAAAAAATGCTATTGGAGTCAAATGGGTATTTAGAACGAAGTATAATTCTGATGGAGAAATTCAGAAACACAAAGCACGACTCGTGGCCAAGGGGTATTCGCAGCAGCAAGGTGTCGATTATGATGACACTTTCTCTCCTGTAGCACGTTTTGAAACGGTGAGAACTCTTTTAGCTTTGGCTGCTCAATTTAGTTGGACTGTTTACCAATTTGATGTGAAGTCTGCCTTTTTAAATGGTGTGTTGAAAGAAGAAGTTTATGTAACCCAACCAGAAGGCTTTGTTGTTCATGGTGAAGAAGAAAAAGTATACAGGTTGAAGAAAGCTCTCTACGGCTTAAAGCAAGCCCCACGTGCATGGTACAGCAAGATCGACTCTTATTTTCAGGAAAGTGGCTTTGAGAGAAGCAAAAATGAGCCCACACTCTACTTGAAGAAAACTGGTAACAATAATATCTTAATTGTGTGCCTGTATGTAGATGATATTATCTATATGGGTTCTTCATCTTCTATTATTGAAGAATTTAAAAATTGCATGAAGAAAAAATTTGAGATGTCAGATTTGGGTGTGTTACATTATTTCCTTGGTTTGGAAGTGAAGCAAGCTGATGATGGGATATTTGTTTATCAAAGAAAATATGCAACTGATCTTCTTAAGAGGCTTAACATGCTCAATTGTAAAGTTGCAGCCACACCAATGAATTTAAATGAGAAGTTGCAGCTTGAAGATGGGACTGAACCAGCTGATGCAAGATATTTCAGAAGCTTGGTGGGTGGTCTGATATATTTAACTCACACCAGACCAGACATAGCTTATTCGGTGGGAGTAATTTCCAGATTTATGCATTCTCCCTCAAAGCATCATCTTGGAGCAGCAAAGAGAGTGTTGCGTTACATAGCTGGAACACTTGAGTTTGGCATGTGGTACAGTCATGTTGCAGACTTCAAGCTGGTTGGCTTTACTGATAGCGATTGGGCTGGGTGCTTAGACGATCGGAAGAGCACAACAGGTTATACTTTTAATCTTGGTTCAGGTGCTATCTCCCGGAGTTCAAAAAAGCAGGCGACAACAGCTCTGTCATCTTCAGAGGCTGAATATGCAGCTGCTACTTCAGCAGCGTGTCAAGCTGTGTGGCTTCAAAGAGTGCTTGGAGAACTTGATCAAGAAAAGAAAGAAGCAGTTGAGATTTTTTGTGATAATAAATCTGCAATTGCAATGACCAAAAATCCAGCTTTTCATAGCAGAACCAAACATATTGGTATTAAAGTTCATTTCATTCGAGACCTTGTGGCAGAAGGATCAATAGTTTTGAAGTACTGCAATACAAATGAGCAGGTGGCAGACATCCTCACAAAGTCTCTTTCACGTGGAAAACATAATTATTTCAGGTCTCTGCTTGGTGTTTGCAGGTTTGAATCAAGGGGGAGTGTTGAATATTGATTCAATTTTTGACTTGGTCTTTGACAACTGTTTATTTTCCAAGATATTTTCCTTAATTGTAGTTCACGTCTACTGTAGTTCCAATAATTTCTCTTTGTTGGTTGAGATATATCAGCAAATTAGTTTACTCTGTAAGCCTATAAATTGGCACTCATTATTCTGTTTTTAAATGTAGTAATAAAAGTTCAGTTCATTCATAGAAAGGTTTCTCTGTTTCTTTACTTGTTTTAACTTCTATTCCCAACAACAGAGGTATGTCATTCAAAAAATGGAATTTCTTATTTAGATCAGCGCATGTAATTATTGAAAGATCAGGATCGTTTTCGTTCTCTGAATCATATACAGGTAATTCAGCAATAGAATATGAAAACAAAAGGGAAGAAATTAGAGATAGAGAGAGGAACAGAAAGCTAACTTACTTTTGGAAGAAGTCTGAAATCGGAGAAGTCTTGTAGGAGAATCCTTTCTCTTTGGAGAGAAGAAGGATAGAGAGGAAGACGAAGAAGAGACGATAGCAGCTGAGGAGCTCAGAGTTTCCATGGCGATTTTCAGCGACAAAGAGAGAAGGGAAACGAGGGAAAGAAAGAAGAGAGAGATATTTATGAAATATATTTAAAAATAATGGGTATTTGTGAAAGGGATTCGAAGAAGCGGTATTTTTGAAATAAAATATAAAAAAGTGTCATTTGGTGTAATTTCCTCTTTTTTTTTTCTTGGAAAGAGGTTGAGGTTATAAGAGGGTCTTCTTGGGTTCAAGCCCATACACGGATTTCAGCTTTTTGATTTTCTTGTTCCCGGATTGACGTCCTTGAGCTTTTCTATTTGGACCCAATCCAATTACATTGCCGGTCAAATCATCTTGAGGATCAATCATGGGAGAGTCCAGGGGGCAAGGTATCGGGCCATCGGGAGGGGGCTCAATATCTCCATCCAATATAGGGTCTAGCTTATTCTCTGGAGCCTGAGGAGGAGGCCTTTCATTAACTACTTCCTTTCTAGAATTCACCAAATCTTCTTCATGCGCCTCCAAAATTGTCTTGGGAGTTTCAACTAGATGCATGCCTCTATGAGAGCCTGTTCGTCTTCCAGACTTTGAAAAAGAACTATCCAACGGTCCCTTTGAGGACAGTACCGGCGATGGGGTTGACGGTGGAGAGGAGGAGGAGGTCTGGGAGCTGCTATTCCAATTTTTAAAATCATTCCCCAAAGGAAGAAAGATTAGACAAGATAAAAGCCATTTGAGACCGTTGGATTATTATTATTATTATTATTATTATTATTATTATTATTATTATTATTATTATTATTATTATTATCAGGAGGAGACTATAATTATAGTTTTTCTTTTTTGTAAGAAATTTTAAAACTTTATTTGATTATATTTACACTATTATTATTAATTAATGTAGGCCTTAATAGTTTTTTTATTGTAATTATATTGATAGAATATATAAAATATAAAAAAAAATTATAAACGAAGTGAAAAATGAAAACACTGATAAAATGAAAAAAGCAAATATGATTTTCATTTTTCAGTTTTTCATTATGGAAAACATAAAAACAGAAAATTGGGAAATAAAAACGAAAACTGAAAAAGGAAAATGAAAAATATTTTCTACAACAAAACATAAGCTTCCAGGATTTCTCTGGGTTTGCCTGTCACTGCCTTTTCCTATTTTAAATTTTGATTGAAGTTTTTTCTTTTTCTTTCTTTTGTTTATTTGGGAAACAAGTTCTTAAAGCGTAAAGTTTAATTGCCTTGTGATGCAATTCTCATGATCTCGTGTGTAAAATCTTTGCTTTGCATTCTCAAGATGGTTTGTTGTTGATCAGTTTTAGGAAAATTTATCTTACAAATAATAGTAAACTATTTGTGGTGCTTTATCAGATTGAAGTTTTCATTTGTGAATATGAATAGTCCTAAATCATATTTAGGATGCCAGAATGGGTCAGTTTGGTTCGGCTTTTTGGTTTAAACTGAATTTTGCCACCCTTATGCCAGATGATGCTTGGGAAATTGCTCAAGGGCTTTGAGCACTGCAGCGTTATATTCCACAGGGAGTGAAATAATCGAAACTAATATGTACCTACTGATGGCATTCTATATTTAGCAGGATTTTGCAGGAACTTAATAAAACTCATGACATGGCGAATTGTTAACAAAAGTAAAACCATGTGTGCTTTGTCTTGCCAAGAAAACCACATTATTATGTTTTCTGGACAGAACATAAGTCTAAGATTGCCTTTTTCCGAAATCTCCTTGTGAATTGCTTAATTTTAAGTCCTTATTTACTTTTGTTGAGGAAACAAGAATGCTGTGCTTCCAAAACTTACAGTTTCTCATAAAATTCCTGTTTTGTGGTGTTAATATTTTTGAAGTTGTTTGAATAATGTATACCTTGTGTTTGTATAGATTTTAGATTATATGCTCATTCAAATACCATTCTTGCATCAATTTAATACCCTTTTTTTTTCTGTGATTAGTGGGGCTCAAGGTTTTCGATAGGCTGATATGGGATGTAGTAGAGCAAAAGAAAGAACAAGGCCCGACGATAACCTTTAAGTAGCAGAGCCATAGAAGAAGGTACCTCCCTCTCTGTATATGTATCTCTCTTTCTCTCTCTACTCACTTATTTTCTCTCTGATCTTTCCTATTTCATCTGGCACAAGGTTACCCTGGGGATCTTACTGTTACTGCAACTTATACACTTACTTCAAGCACAATGTTGAGGCCATGGAAGCAGTGCCCAATGATAAAGCTACTCCAGTTAGCTTGGCTCTGCATACACATTGGAACTTAGCCGGTCACAACTCAGGGACCATACTTGGTCATTCGACTCAAATATGGGGTACTCAAATTACACCAGTAGACGAGAACACTGTACCAACTCGTGAAATCATGCCAGTGAAAGGCACTTCATTCCATTTCACTACTGAGAAGGTGATTGGTGCTTCAATTCACGAAGTTGGTTTAATTAGGGTATGATCACAACTATGTTCTTGACTGTGGAGAGGAGAAGGTGGGATTGAAACGTGCTGCAAAGCTCAAGGATCCATCAAGCTCGAGAGTCCTTAACCTATGGACGAATGCTCCTGGGATGCAGTTCTACACTGCAAACTATTTGAATGGAATTATAGTTAAAGGGGCTGCTGTGTATGGAAAGCATTCTGGAGTGTGTTTAGAAACGCAGAGATTTCCGAATGCCATTAACTAGCCAAACTTCCCATCGGTGGTGGTTCCACCAGGTGAGACATACAAGCACACTATGTCGTATGACTTTTCAGTAGAGTGAATATAGTCTTATTACTGGTATTGAAGATTTTGGATTTTGAGATGAGCATACATATCATAATAACTTCAGCTTGTGAATAAGACACTGAAGCTATTATTTGAATGCAAGTTTGCCTGAAATTTGAGTTATTATGGAGCTCTAAGCTTCATCGATGCAAGAATAATGTCTTCTATAAAATAGCAATTTCTAAGACTCACCTCTATTATATAGAGAGCACCTAACACTGGACTTTCACCCACAAATGAATCCAGAAGTTGATATTAAAATCACAATCTGATGGAATGGAGCATTGATCCCAGAAGTTTTTAAAAATCAATCCCTGAAATCACTAAATTACATTGCCTAGAAATTTAGATTCAACACAATTCAAGGATTGTTAAAATAAAGTTAATTTGTTTCTTTTGCATAGTTGCTTTTATTCCAACACCAGTTATGATTGTTAGCCTTTGATTTTATTTCTGAATATTGAGCTTTAAAGTTAATGGAAATAGATACTGTGGCCATTCCATAAAACAATATATATCCATAGGTCAAATCAATTAAGAATGGGACAACATTACAACATTAAACTTATTACATAGAATAGAAAATACACAAGCTCACACTCCATAACTTCAAATAAACACAAACCTACAAAGCTCTAAGTTTCCTCAATGCAAGAATAATATCTTCTATAAAATAGTAGCTATTTCTAAGGCTCACTTCTATAAAAATAAAACCATGCACTCCTCCAGTATGGATTTATGTACAAAACTGCAGCTATGCTCAACAACACTATCACATATGAAGTTAAAAAACTCACATAGAAATCATTCATGTCTATGAACCCACTTTCCTCTTCTTCTTCAATTGAATTTGTTGAAGAATCTTCTGCTTGGCAACTTTCCAATAATGGAAGTCCACAAAGCAAAGGGTTTCCTTCATAACTACTCTTGTTGCGAATTGTCTAACTATCTTAGGTGTCTTGCCAGATAAATTGTCATGTGCAACACTGAAGTTGGATAGTACTGATGTTAGTTGAGTAAGCTGAGCAGGGATTTTTCCATTCAAGTTATTGCAAGGAAGATCCAAGCTCTCAATTTGCGTCCAGTTTGCAAATGATTGCGAGATTGGTCCTATCAAGCTTGTGAGACAAGTTTGAGGCCTTGATAATGCTAAGGTTTCCAATTTTAACAGGAATTTCACCTGTAAAATTATTGCAGGAGAAACCTATATATACCTGCGAATGCTTCTTCAAAACTCATATGTTATACTCTTTGTTGTGAACTCCAAAGGTCCCTGCATGTCAGGCACAATAAATGACTGATAATCTTGACTGTATACAACTTTCAGTTGCATTTATTTGCTACTAAATTTTAAGCAAGACAAAATACTGCCAGACAGATTATTATTGGAAAGATCAACCAAGCTTAGTTGTCCTAGATTGCACAGTTTATTTGGCAATGCACCTTGAAGTTGGTTGAAGCTCGAAAGGACATAGCTTAAATTTGTCAAATTGCCAATCCATTTTGGAATAGTTTCTGTCAAATGGTTATGGTTGAGATCCAATATCATCAATAGAGCAATTGTAAAATGCATTCTTTAATGATCCTTGCAGCTGTTTATTTGACAAATAAACTTGTTTGATAACATAAGGGAAAAAGTGAAAGGGAAGGTTTTCATAGAAACTATTGTTTGAAAGATTCAACACCTGAAGATGAGATATATTGGCTACCCATCCAGGAATGTTGCCAGAGAGATGGTTATTGTTGACATTCAAAATTGACAAATGTGTATAATTGAGCAAGGTATTTGGGATATTTCCAGTAAATTTATTGCCATCAAATAGTAAATATATTAATTTGTTCAAGTATTAATTAACTTGTTTAGGTAATATTTGGCCTTCAAAATCATTGTGTGAAAGAATCACTTGATACAATGAGGAGCATCCAATGTACAAATCTTCAGGTACTTTACCAGAGAGACAATTGTTAGATAAGTCTAGATAAACTAAACTACTCATTTTGCCAAATGATAAATTAAGGAAGGCTGCCCACGAAACCATTTTTTGACAAGTTTAAAAATTGTAAAGTTGGCAAATCTTGTCCAATATTTGTTGGTATAGTACCATTGAATTTTTTATCAGAGATGTTCAATTCACCTAATAAGTACTTAGCAGAATCATTTGGCAATTGGAAGGACCCTGAAAGAGAAGCTAAGACAAGACTTGAAAGTTTTGTGTTATTCACTAACAACCGATATGGAAACTCTCCCTTCATCTTGTTATTTAAAATATAAACATTTTGTAAATCATGTTGATGGTATAGGAATTTGGGAAATGCTCCCCCTTTCCTAGGACTAGACAAGAATAGTGTCTTTAATTGGAACTTTGGGCTCATCTATCTCCTCATCATTATATATTTGGCTATTATTTTCAGCATCCAAATACTTGAGCTTTGAATGATTGAAAAATGGCTCTAGAGAGATTGGAACTTGGAATTGATTGTTTGAAAATTTTAAATCTTGTAAAGATGTAAGACTCTTGGGCTTAGATATACTTCCATTAAAGTGATTCCAAGAGAGATCCAATTTTTTAAGAGATGTTAAATTTGCAATACACCAAGACAAAGTCCCACTGAGTTCATTTTCACTTATATTTAGCTCTTCCAAATATCTCAATTTGCACAAACCTGAAAATTATTTATTTGCAAAATGTTTAGCTATAATCTTTGTTTTTTAAAAAAAAACTCCATATCATCAAAAATTGATGAAAATTGAATAAAAATGTTCAAGTGAGAGAAATTATGCAGATAAAGATTCAAAACTGTAAAAGAAAGGAAAAACAAGAATAAGATTTTATTAAAAACCAATAAAATATATATTAGCACTGTTTAGGGTCAGTTTCATTCACGATCACTCAACTTATCACTTATCGCGTAAAAATAATATCAACTTATCACTTATCACGTAAAAGTAACCGACTTTTTTTTTTCGACTTAAATGTCACTGAACTTCCAATATTTTTGCAAAAATGTCATGTAAGCTGGAATCCGGCGAGGACCCTTGCCGGATTGATGACATGGCATATGACACGTGACGACAAATAGATGATACATGACTTTTTTGCAAAACTGTTAAAAATTCAGTGACATTTAAGTTGAAAAAAAAGTTGATTACTTTTTATGTGATAAGTGATAAGTTGAGTGACCGTAAGTGAAATTGACCCAGATAAAACATTTGTTGGAAATACTGTTAAACGACACGTAGTTTTTGACATGACATGCCATGTCATCAATCCGGCAAGGATCCTCGCCGGATTTCGGTTTACATGATTTTTTTGCAAAAATGTTAAAAGTTCAGTGACATTTAAGTTGGAAAAAAATGTCGGTTACTTTTGTGCGATAAGTGATAAATTGAGTGATTGTAAGTAAAATTAACCCCACTGTTTATATAGTTTTGCATAAATTCCATAGTGAGTCTATACGTGTCACAAAGAAAGTTACCTTCAGTGGCAGGTATGGTGCTTTTAAGTCCATAATTAGCCAATGTTAAAATTTTAAGAGATCATCATCATTCCAATATCTCTTAGAAAGGTACTTTCGAAAGGACATGAAAACATGTCAAGATATTCCAAATTTGTTAAATTTGAGAATCCTGCAAAGGGAAAGAAAACAAATTATAAACTTTAGCAATACATACATATATATGAAGACATATTGACTAATCTATAATTGACCAAAGCATTCTTATTAAGGTTAGTGTCTCAGCTAAATGATATTATATAACAGAAATTCTAATATGTATATACATGCATGTAGAGAGCGAAGTCCCTCTAAGTTCATTAATAATATCTATATATTCCTAACAATGTTATGCCTTTTTTTTAAAATTTGTTTACCTTGAGCAAGTTGGGTAGAATTGGGGTTAATTTTTTCGGTGGTCACTCAATTTTGTGGCTTGTAACGATTTGGTCACTAAACTTTAATTTGCAACAAAAAAATAATTCATCTATTATTTTGTAACGAAAAAATCATAATAACCGAAAATTGCATTCGCCGGCAACCGGCACGTGATCGGTACGGCAAAACCCAATGACACATCAAAAATTTTGTCACGTCAGATTAGAGTTAATTTCTGTGGTGGTCACTAAACTTTGTGCCTTGTAACGATATAATCACTAAACTTCAACTTTGTGCCGTGCAGATCATGCGCCGGTTACCGGCGAGCACAATTTCCGATCATTGTGATTTTTTCGTTACAAAATAATAGATGAGTTATTTTTTCGTTACAAATTGAAGTTTAATGACCAAATCGTTGTAAGCGAAAAGTTGAGTGACCACCGAAAAAATTAACCCGTAGAATTGACATCTTACAAAGACAAATACTTAAGAGAAGGAAGTGCTAAAAGGCCTTGAAATTAAGGACTCTTTGTCCAGAGATCTGTTTAAGGACAATTTTTCCACATTTGTCAAGTTGCCCTCTGCCAAACAAAGTTTCATTAATTAAATTTCAATTTAATTAACAATAACAACGCAATTATAGAGGAATAGTCTAAGAACAATTCTTCCACATTTGTCAAGTTGCCCTCTGCTAGACAAAGTTTGATCATTAATCAATTTTAAATTTAATTAATAATTCCAAATATGGTTATACATAAAAGTATTATAAGACTCACATTTTAATTTATTTGCACATTAATTAGGTGTCGATAAGCTCCTAATGAATGCAACTGAACACTACTTCTTCCATTGATAGTAATAGAGTCAAGATAAAGAGCTCTTATATTTCTATTGACATTAACACCTGCACAATCCAGCAGTCAATGTAAATTCTCACGTCAAAGTCTATTAGTTTGGGTACATAAATCTATTATATGGATCTATAATCATTTTATTCAAACAAATTAAAATATCCCTCATTACTAAGAAGTTTGATCCCACACATTCTTTTATTAATATTTTTGAAAATTAAATTAATATTAATAACTCTAATGTGAAAGGGTTTAGGGGTGGGATTATTATTTTCATTTAATTTTTGTGCTTAGAGCAAATAATTATTTTTTTTAATAATATAACAAATTAATAGATTGAAAGAAGAGATAATTAAGGATCATATAATGATAAAGAAATGAGATTTGACCTATAACTGAAATAGAATTAATTTAAGTTGCTGATAGTACCTTTTTTTTTTTTTTGATAAGCCAAAGAATTTCATTAAAATAGAATAGTGAACATAGTGGCAAAAGTTGCCCAGCTAGCTAAAGAACAACAAACCAGCAGATACCATATTTGAACAACCAGCACTAAGAAAATCCCCATATTCAACTGCATAAACTTAGGCACCGCTACCCTTATAAACTATCAAAATCAACATGACCAAGAAGCAGCCATTCAAACAAAACTGTTATACAATTTTTTGCATTCTTCAAGGACAACAGAGCCATGAGGTCTGCAGATTCTCAATTGTGGGCCTCGAAGCAGAATATTGTAGGGACTCCTAAGATCCAAAATAGTAGAATATCAAGCAAGAATTCCACAACACCCATATGTCTATCCTCATGTTGTGTCAAAATCAACCGTGGCCATCTACTATGACCCAAGATGAACCACTACATATTAAAACTTCCAGTGCACCTTCAATAATCCAAAGGGACCATCAGGACAAGACAAGACAGAGCAGGAATTACCCAAAGACAGTAAGAAAGCCTATGCCAAGAGCAGAGCAGCAAGAACCAGAGAAGGATGATCAAACCATACGAGGCAAGAGCCCAGCTCCCCAAGAAAAAATCGTGTACAGCTCCAGAGTCGACAACACAACATAACCAATATCTCTAGTGATAAATTTTACAGCAGCACAGATCACAACCACTAAACCTGAATTAAGCATCCAACAATAGAACTGGTAAAATCCTTCAACTTGTGACGCGCATCGGATCCCGAGCGTCGCCCTTTCGGACTGCCCGCACGTGGGCGATCGGGGCATTTGCGGGTCCGTTGGCATCTTGCAATAAAAATCGCAAGTGCGTCTATGTTGGGCAACACGGAGGTTTCATGGAGTCGCCACCCAATAGAACATTGGGAAAGTTTCTCTCGCCTCGGAGAGCCTAAGACTGCGCTTGGTACCCATTTTGGGCCAGCCAGAGGGGTCATAGAAGGCAAACCTCTCACCCTAAGGAGCCTAGGGTTAGCGCTAAAGTCTCGTGACTCAAGAAGTATATTGGAGGATAACCTCTAACCTCTCGAGCCCAAAGACCAGAGCTGGGTCCGGGATTTCTCATCTATTTCTATCTCGATTATTTTATGATCAAGTTTTAAATATCAATAGTTCGCTCTCTCTCCACGCTATGTAGTTAATTAAAAGGGTGCATTTATTCACATTTTTGAAAGCAGTAAATGAGCAAAATATCAAAAGCGATAAATTACAATAATACAAGGAGCAGAATACAACTCCCTTTTGTAAATGTACGAAGCATACGTAAATCGGGGCATTGCTTATTTTGAGGACTTTGGTCCTCGCATGCATCATTATAAAAAATGGGATATTTTATTTGTGATGATCTTTATTGGATAAAAATAGGGCGTTGGACCCTTTTTAAGTGAAAATCCGGAGCTTTTATAGCCAGACACGACCGACGGGCGTCGATGTATAGAGGCGGGCGTCGGAAGAATCATTCTGACACAAGGATTCGTCCGACGGCCCTGCCACATTCACCGACGGGCGTCGGAACGGTTGCGTGCTCCGAAAAACCAGGCGGCGCTCTGACAGGGGCGGTGACTTTTCGACGGGCGTCGAAAAATACCACAAGCCGTCGGTGACCCCAAGCGACGGGCCGACCTCACAGACGGGTTGGCCGTCTGTGGAGAAAAAAAAGCCTTTTGACTCGAAAAAACCTCTGTTTTCTCCTCCTCTGCCTATGAAGGGTAAAAAGACTCGCTTCTCGTGAAACGCGGGACTAAAATCCCCAAATCCAAACCATTTATATAGGCTAGGATACTGATTTCATCATAGGGTAACCTTTGATCCGGACCGCTCCGGGACACGGTGCTTACAGTTGCCCCCAGTTTTGAGGAAACTAGTGCACAAGCGCCTAGATAAGCCAAAACTCAGAGAAAGGTCAGAAAGGAAGCGTACCTGCGACGGCTTTTCACCCTCCGTGCCTTTTGCCAGGTGGACCTTGTCTCGATCCGATCGGTGATACGAAAATACTCCCATCGGTCTCGTCTCGACCTGCAGGTGTTGGTGAGATGCAGCACTCTCTGGCTACAATCTCGGTTTGGTGAACTGCGGTACTCTCTGACCACAACTTCGATCTGTGAGATGCAGCAAGCTTTGGCTACAACCTCGATTTGTGGGATGCAGCATGCTCTGGCTACAAACTCGATTTGTGAGATGCAGTATGCTCTGGCTACAATCTCGATTTGAAGTGCGATATGCTCTGACCGCAACTTCGATCTGTGAGATGCAGCATGCTCTGGCTACAAACTCAATTTGAAGTGCGATATGCTCTGACCGCAACTTCGATCTGTGAGATGCAGCATGCTCTGGCTACAATCTCGATCTGGTGAAGTGCAGTGTTCTCTAATTGCAACTTCGATCTGGTGAGGAGGAGACCCCGCTGGGTTCCTTAGCCCAAAAGGGATCTTCTTAATCGATGTTTGTGTTCAGATCGGTATTTCTCTGTACCTGTGTGATGAAAGATTTTGTTAGCTCATGTTTGAGTGGTCATCTCTTAACCTGTCTATTGATGGCGTGATCTTGCTTTATTAGCTATGCCATGTTTCATTTTTTATCTTTTCTCATTGAGTTGTTATTCATCATTGTTGTTTTGTTTTTGTTATATTGTCATTTTCTTGACATACAAGTAAATGTGAGAACATACACTTTCTGTGATGTGATTAACAATTAATAATAGAATGCTCATGCAATAATAAAGCAAAAGTTTTCACTAGAAATGTCATTTTTGTACAGTGCATATACAAAATAAAAGTAAAAATGTATATATATAAATACAAAAGTGGCTCCCTGAAGGTCAGAAAGGTGCGTAGTCGGTGGGCTCATCGGGATCCTCATCATCCGATATGTGCACAGTCCCTGGCGGAGGCGGAGGCGGAGCTGGCTGTGCCGGAGATGGTGGTGGAGCTGTGGAGGGTCCTGCCTCATGATCATGGGCCTATCTGAACCGGATCTGAGCGTAGCCATCTAAGAAGGGCTGGGTGCAGGTGCTCATAAACCCTAAGGTCTCAGAAACCTTGTCTCCCAACCTCTTGAAGGCTTGGCTCAACTGAATGGTCTGCTCACTGGCGGCCTTCCTCCTCTGCTCGAGGCTCTGCTCTGTCTGCTCCCTGAACTCCCTCATGGTCTGAGACAGGGGTGGAAGGATCCCCTCTATCGCCTGGACGCGGGATCTCAGAGAGTCAAGTGACTCATCAATCATCTGCAGGGTCATGTCAACCCTCTGAGACGCCTGGTCCTGTGACAATCTCACATCATGAGCGATCTGCTGCCGAAGCTCCCTCTGCCCCTGAGCAATCTGCTCAATCAGCCTTAACTGTTCACCTCTGAAGGCCTCTAGGACCCGAGTCTGCTCATCTCTAAAGGCATCCAAGGCCCGAGTCTGCTCCCGAGTCGTGTGCTCGACGTAGCCGGCCTGCTCCTGAGCTAAGCGCTCCACCGACTGGGAATGCTCCTGAATGGCAGCCTGCTGGCGATCCAGCCTCTCGTGAATAGCCCTGTCTCTCTCATCCTGTCACCGCTCTAAGGCTGTAAACATGGACGTGAGGAGCTGAGAGAAGTCCGGCTGTGCTGGCTGCTGCGGTGCTGGCTCTGGCGGTGGTGCCGAGGAGGTGGATGCCCCTGGGTCACCTCGGGAGTACGGATGGTATCTCTCTGAGGGCCCGTGGCTAGACCTCTGTACCCTGGCGCTCGGTGATGGAGCCGGAGTTGGCGCTCTGAACGCTGGTGAAGCGGCGAAGAGGTCGTCCATCGTGATCTCAAAGTCGAAGTCCGAGGGGGTCCTAGGCTGCTCCTGCTGTTGTGGCACAATCTGTGGCTGAGGAGGCTGAAGAGGCTAATGCTTTGGCTGAGGTTCGGGCTGAGGCTGTGGAGGCTCTGGCTGTGGAGGCTCTGGGTCTACACCCAAAGGTGGGAGTGAGAACATCTGCCTGGTCTCATGAATGGTCAGCACCCTATAGGCCTCTGCCTGCCCTGATATCGGGGAAATCATCCCCATCTGCACTGCCGCTGCGGCATCCACATGGATCCCCTCCCCCAGGGGTCCTCTCAACCTCTCAAGGTTAAGCCCCAACCTCAAAAGTAACCGGGTGATGACTCCTCCTACCATCACCACCGGTGTCAACCCTCTGCCGACTCTGGTCAAGTTGGCCAAGATCTCATGGCTAATGTTGAGACGCTGGCTTGCCACCATAGCCCAGAGGCTCTAGATCTCGGCCGCGTTAAGCGACCCTGGATTACCAGCTCGACCGAGGTACGAACTGGAAAGCACTCTGTGCAAATACCGGAGTGCCTGAGACACCAATACGGTGCTCTTCGCTGTATCATGATCGTACAGCACTCCTGGTATAGCAATGGCCGCCCAATGGGCGCGTCTCACCGCTCGCCGCGGGATCTCAACCCCCTCCTCTGTAGGGAGCCCCATGGCCTATGCAAATCTCTGCCTGGTGATACTAAAGTGGTCGCCATCGAACCAAAACTGGATCACCCCTGGCTGGGTATCTGAACTCTGATAGCCGGTATAGCGGAGAGTGGCCAGGACCTGGCGAGTAGCCTCTGGAAATGTCTGGAAGGAGGGCTCAAGGAACTCTGTCCACCCAGCACCCTCGGCAAGTAAATCGAACTCTGGGGCCAACCCTAGGGCCTCTAGAAATGGGCGGGACACAAAGCGACTGGCCCGAAACTCTACCTGAGCCAACGCTCTATACCTCTGAGCCGACTCGTCATCCATCCAATCCGGAGCTACAAGCTCGGGCTGGGCCTGCGGTGCTCTACGTCTAGGAGGCATCTGCAAAAGAGAAGAAATTAGATAACAAAAATTTTGACAAAACAAGCATTATCAGACTTATTTTTCAAAATTTAAGGCCCATCTAGGCCTCATTAGGGCAATGGCGGCCCAACATGAGGTAAAAAAATGATAATAAATGAAAAGAGCGAACGTCCCGTCGAAGGAAGTAGCCTAATATGCCTCGCACGCATCATGGCAAAGCAACATGCAATTATCATGGAAGTAATTAAAGTGATTAAAAATGGGCTTCCTAGGTCCCAGAGGGTGCATTATACGCAAAAATTCTCAATTTTTGAACAAATAATAGAAATTTGGGCAGCACCCCGGCAGGGGTATGCCCAACCTCCTGCATGAAAAGGCAAGAAATAGGCCTCAGGCCTCAACAATAATATACGCATGTAAATGGGATGCACCCCGGCAAGAGTGTGCCCCCAACAACACAAAAATCATGGCCTCAGGCCGCAAAAGCAATATATGCACAGAATGGTGCGCTAAAAGAAAGTGTAATTCTAAAGCACCAAAATTATAGAAAAATTTTATTTCTATGTGATCATGCAAAAGTTCAGATTTAATAAAAAAAGGCAGCATTCCTCCTAATTTCTTAGTTATCTAAGGCATTCTAATCACTCCTAAAGTTAAGAGGAGAAGAAATGAAGAAATAAATTGAATAAAATTCAAAAAAAAATAGTTATTTACTTACTTGGAATCGCGAGAAGTGTAGAAACTGAGGAAATATAAATATCCAAGCACCCGGTGGGTAAAGAATGCGAAAATATGAAGAAATCGCGAAAAAATAAGAAGAAAAGCTTGAAAAACCGCTAAAAAACGCTAAGAAACCGTTTGAGAGAGGGAGAAGAAAGGGACAGCAACGTTTGCACCGTCTGTCACTCGCCCTTATATAGAATTTCGTGACTGACGGGCAGGGCGTCTGTAGAAGCGACCGACGGGCTGGCCGTCTGTCACGCAATAAATGCAAGTTAATGCGCGTGATGAATGCAATGATGACGCATGCGTCTACCAGGTGGATTTATACCGACGGGCAGGCCGTCGGTGACATTTCCCTATAAATTCTTACAAAATTTTGCTCTCCTTGTGTCTCTTCATTTTCCAACATCTTGAGCCTTTCATTTCTCCCAATATGTCTTCCTCTCCAGCCCAAAGGATGCACCGTATCTTAGATGACAAACACACTTGGGAAGAGGGCGCCCTTTCTTCTCTGTCTGGGCTGAAATATCTGTGCCGGGTGAAAGTTGACCAGAACCTCCTTCTGGCGGCGACCCACTTCTGGAACCCCCGGTTTCACGTTTTTCGGTTCCCCTGCCAGGAACTGTGCCCTTTGCCTGAAGAGCTGGCTACCATTCTGGGAGCTTGGTTCCCTCCTAGCGCTCTGCCTTGCGTCCCTCGCTGCGGCCTATTCCAGACCCGGGACATAGCTATGGCGCTCGGCATACCCTCTTCTGAGGCCGTCCGGCTGATTCACTCGGGCCCTTCCTTCGCTCTGGGACCATTGATCGAGGCTCTGGATCAGTTCACCGACATCCCCACCTATCGGGTAAGCATCATATTCTTATTTTGCATGGTAAACTTTCTCACTGTTGTTCCAGGGGGTTGGATAGGTGATCCTCTCCTGTTCGAAGTCCTGAGCGACTTTCATCTGGGATTATCACCCTTACCGCTCATTCTGACTGAAACCATTCTGGGCTTGGACACTGTGAGCTCTGGATCCACTACAACTTTTACCGGCAGCCCCTTATTGCTCCAGGTACGTCATTATTTTAAAGGTAGTGCGTCCCTTATGGATTTTCACACTAGCTTTTCTTAGCGGGAGGTGCGTCCTTTCGAATTTTCACACAACCCTGTGCCTTATTTTTGCCTGAAGTAAACCCTACTTACTCCAGCGGCTTTTTTTTCTTTTTTCTTTTTCTTCTCTTCTTTCTTTTTCTTTTTTATTTTTTTTATTTTATTTATTTTATTTATTTTTTCTTTTTTTTTTTCTTTTTTTTCTCAGATCTGGCTGCAAGAGAAATTGAGAATGCTGTCCGAGCCACCTCCTCGAGTTACTCCACAGTACTCGCCAAGCCACTTTCTGCCGCGTCGACGACTTCATGGGTGTGCCACTACTGGTGAAGGTATTACCAGATTTAGCGAGCTGTCAGATGACGACATCAGTTTTATGTCTGCCTGGCTCCCACTGTCTCACGTGGTCATTGATGGGCCATCGGGGTGTGTTCCCCTCTGTGGCCTCCGTCAGGCCACCTTCTGCATCACCTCTCGATGTACGCGTCAGCTCGGGATGACTCAGGATGTAGTGAGGGTTCCCTTGTCTTTTCGGGGAGGAGCTCTCCCGGCTGCATTTGCTTCTCGGTATCATGAGCTGTGGGGCAAACTACCGGTGAAGGCTGTTATCCCGCGATTCGGCGACCATTTCGCGTCTTCAACCAGTGAGTACAAAAAGTGGATCCTCAGTCCAGCATCTGATAACAGGACTCGAGGGCTCAAACATCTGGTTGGCGAGAGCAGCAGCAAGACTTAGTCTGGCTTTCATATGTATTTCTTTTGGTGTTACATTTCTTTTTAATGCAGAACTAGAAAATGACAAAAATGAGAAGAATAATATCCATTACATTTCCCAAATTTGTGTACGTTTTCATACAGTTTCAACATACATGATCAGTTTTGACATTTATTCGGTCGCTTATGTGTCGTCTAATACATGAAACCAAATTTTAACAGCATCAACTCCTGTTACCGATCGGCCCTCTCGGGTTTTCACGATCGGACATTTTCTCTCATGCCTCTAATTTTTGCACAGGATGCCTTTTTTCGGTTTTCACCCTGTCGAGGCGCCCAATTTTAGCACAGCCGCCTTTTTTTGGTTTTCGACCTGCAGGGCATTTTATTCTCTTCTTTTTATCTTGAGTCTTTAGCCATGGAACCTTTTGAGTCTATCGACGTTGATCGGCTCTTTAAATTCGTTCCCATCACTATCCGACAAGATCGCAGCTCCTTTGGACAGCAGCTTCTTAAGGATATACGGTCCTTCCCAGGTCGGTCTAAATTTCCCTCTAATATCTGGTATGCCTGACCTCATCTGCTTGAACACCAAGTCTCCTTCTTTCAGTGGATGCTTTCTCACCTTCTTTCCGAAAGTTCTTGCCAATCTCTTCTGGTAAATCTGATTATGATAATAAGCTTTCAGTCTACTCTCATCCAGTAGGTTCAAGTGCTGTAGCTTCTGCTGCGCCCATTCGGCCTCTGGAATTTGGGCTTCCATGACCACCCTCAGTGATTTGAGCTCTATCTCAACTGGCAATACTGCTTTCGTTCCGTATACCAGGGAAAAAGGTGTAGTGCCTGTAGACGTCCTCACCGTTGTTCTATATCCCCACAGGGCGAAGGGTAACTTTTCGGCCCAGTCTTTGTAGGTTTGGACCATTTTGGACAGGATCTTCTTCATATTCTTATTTGCGGCCTCTACTGCCCCATTCGCTTGCGGTCGGTAGGGAGAGGATTTATGATGCTCCACACCATACTTCTCAAGGAGCTTCCTGGTTTCTCCCATGAACTGCACCCCATTATCAGACACTATGTGATGAGGGAGGCCATATCTGCAGATCAGATTTCTCTCTATGAACTTGGCCATATCCCTCGCATCAATTTTCTTGAAGGATTCTGCCTCTACCCATTTGGTAAAATAGTCGATTGCGACTATGATGTATCTGTGCCCATTGGACGCCGTAGGGCGAATCTCTCCAATGATATCTATCCCCCAAGCAGCGAAAGGCCAAGGTGATGTCAGGTTATGTAGCTCTGATACTGGCAGGTGCCTCAAGTCTGCATATTGCTGGCACAGCTGGCACTGTTTGACATATTTCGAGCAGTCATTATCTATTGTAAGCCAATAAAAGCCTTGCCTCATAATCTTCTTGGCCAAGGTCAAACCGTTCATGTGAGCTCCACAGACGCCTGCATGGGTTTCTTCCATTACTTTGCGGGCTTCTTTTTCATTCAAGCACCTGAGCTGAATCCCATCCGACTGTCTTTTGTACAGCACCCCCTCCAAGGATATGAACTGAGTAGAGAGCTTACGGATCATCCTCTGGTCCTTTTCGGTAGCTTCTTCTGGGAATCTATTATTTTCCAAGTAGTTCATGATGTCGAAGTACCATGGTTTTCCATCTGTCACCTCTACTTCCATCACAGGCTTGATCTCAAAGCTGGGCTTCTCAGAACTCGAAATTAGTACTGGCTTCATAGCTACTCCATCAAGATTATCCCACATTGACACCAAGGTTGCCAACGCATCCGCTAGACGATTCTCATCTCTGGGCACGAAGTGGAAGGTGCAAGTCTCGAACTGCCCACATACCTCTCTCAAATATTCAACATAGGGCATCAGCCGTTCTTCTTTTACAGCCCACTCACCTCGGATCTGGTTGATCACCAAGGATGAGTCACCAAAGACTTCTACGTTCTTTGCCCCCAATGCAGCTAAAGCCTCTAACCCGAAGGTGCATGCTTCGTATTCGGCTTCATTGTTGGTTGCTTTGTATCTCAGCTTCTTAGCAAGGGGAAGTTTCTCATTATCTGGGGTCATCAAGATGATTCCTACTCTGGCTCCTCTATTATTTACTGCCCCGTCAAAGTGCAACTGCCATCCCTGAATAGAAATCGCGACTCCGCTCTCATCAGGAAAGGTGAACTCGGGAGTGTCCCCTTGGATAGGATGCTCAGCAAGAAACTCGGCTACGGCTCGCCCCTTAATAGTCTTACGAGTGATGTATTGCATATCAAAGTCCTGTAGCAAGAGCAGCCACCTCCCCATCTTTCCAAGTAAAGACGGTGCTTCCTGCAAATATTTTAACGGATTCTGCTTGGCCACTGCTTGAACCTTGTACGAGTGGAAGTAATGCCTCAGTTTCTTTGACGCCCAAATCACTGCAAGGCAAATCTTCTCTACTTCAGCATATTTGATCTCATAAGCCAAGAATTTCTTGCTGAGGTAATAAATTGCGAATTCCACCCCAAATTCATCCTCTTGAGCCATCATGGCGCCCACTGAACTGTCCTCTACTGCTAGATACAGGATAAGCGGTTTGATCGGCTGCGGTGGCCTTAGCACTGGCGGATTCAACAGGTATTCCCTGATGCTGTCAAAAGCTTTCTGGCAATCTTCGTTCCAGACCACAGGCTGATTCTTTCTAAGCAGCTTAAAAACGGGCTCGCATATTGAAGTGAGCTTGGCAATAAACCGGCTGACATACTGCAGCTTGCCCAGGAAACTCCTCACATCTTTCTCTTTTTGAGGCACAGGCATCTCTCTGATGGCTTTCACCTTGTCCGGGTCGATTTCTATTCCCCTCTGGCTGATAACATGTCCCAATAGCTTTCCTGAAGTCACTCTGAAAATGCACTTCTTGGGGTTAAGTCGCAGATTGTACTTATCAATTCTGGTGAAAAACTTTTCTAGAGCTTCAAAGTGTCCCTCTCGGGTGGCTGACTTGACCATCATGTCATCGACATATACCTCTACTTCCTTATGGATCAGGTCGATCAGAATCTTGGTCGCCATCCTCTGGTATGTTGCCCCCTCATTCTTTAGACCAAAAGGCATGACTCGGTAGGCGTAGGTTCCCCATTCTGTGATAAAAGCGGTTTTGACCCGATCAGCTATCTTATTCAGTATTTGGTTGTAGCCCACATAACCATCTCCAAAGCTGTACATCGCGCAGTTGGCGGCACTGTCTATCAATACATCGATATGGGGTAGTGGAAAATCATCTTTAGGGCAAGCTTTGTTCAGATCTCGATAATCCACACATACCCTGACCTTTCCGTTCTTTTTTGCTACAGGGACCACATTCGCCAACCATGTAGGATACTGCACCTCAACAAGAAACTTGGCTTCTATCTGCTGCCGAATCTCCTCTTTGACCTTGTCAGCCCATTCTGGCCTCAGCCTTCTCAACTTCTGCTTCACAGGCTTGTAGTCCGAATAGGTTGGGATAGCATGTTCTGCCACGTCCCGGTCAATTCCCGGCATGTCCTCATAGGTCCAGGCAAAGACTTTTTCATGTTTTCTTATTATTCTCTCAAAATTTTTTCTCTCCTCAGGAGTTATGTTTGATGCTATTAAAATTTCTTTCGGATTTTCCGAAGTTCCAAGATTAAAAAGCATTGTATCAGTGGAATCGATGTCAAAAATTGATGGAGTATGATCATGTTCATGCATGTCGAAACCATTAGAAACATCGCACAAGTAAGAGAAATTGTTTGTCTTATTAATAATATTATAGTTATCATTTACATCATAAAAGAGTTCGGGAATAAAAAGACAGTCCAAACTAGAGTCTTCTTCCGCCACTCCAGAGGTCGATGTCGTTGCAGCTTGTTCACTGGCTTCCAGATTCAGCAGAGGCCCCTCAAGCTCGTCGGAGGAAAACTTCAAATCTTCCATTTTCAGTTCTAATTCTGCTATCTTCTCTTTCCCTTTCAGCTTGGCGGCTATCATCTTTTCGGTAACAACCTCTTCAGGCTCGCATCTGTCCCAAGTAATATCCTGAGTCATAACTTCCTCATCCCAGAAGTCTTCAGCAGTCTTGACAAACCCGACATGCCAGTCATACACATCATTAAAGATCTCGAAGCCAGGGACAATCCTCCCCTCTACCCATTGCGGCTCGTCTTCGCCAGTGTAAGCACAAACTGAGGATGCTGGTACGAAGCTCTCTGAAATGTGGGGGATCTTATCCGTTATCTTCTTCTTGCCGAAGCCACCTCTATACCCCAGACCTTTCCGGTTCTTTTGCCCTCGAATTCCTCAAATCGACGACCCACTTCTTCTGCGATCATGGCCCTGGTGGCGTCATCCCCCCTAGGCGAGTTTGCCATCTCAGATACAGTGTGACTGATTTTCGGCAGAAATTCTGAAAGGCCCTCTCTACTTGGTAGCTCAAATTCAGGAACTCGGATCAATCGTCCGGTTGGTGATCTAGTCCACCTAGGCAGATCTATGATGGCTGCAGGGGCAAAGCGTTAGATATGATGCATGAAATGCAAGTGTAATGCATGGTCGTGATATGCAACATTCACAGAGCACAAGCAAGCAAGTAGGTCCTTCCACCCTTATTTCTCCCACACACGTGGTCGTGCAGTCTCTTTCCTAGGTGGGATTAGCCCAAGGGTCAGCAAGGGACCCAATGGACACGCATGGTGCACGGCAAAAAACCGGCAGCATGACGCTCCTATGCTAATGTACAAGCGGATGGATAATGATCGTCACGTATTTGGACGTTCCATAAATTTCGACATGGCCCTACCGGGGCATAAAAGCCTTTGGCTAGGCTACCAAGCGAGACATCTGGACTCACCCAATACATGAGGATCCATACAGCAAGCATGGAATTAGGGTTCATTTCACCTGTGGAAAGTAGCTACGGCCATTACATGAGCTTTGGTCATGGGAGATGAAATTTTAGGGCTACCCAAGCATGATCCCTGCCGACGGGTCTAGCTCATCACGAGCATAACGACCGATCGGGTTACCATTTGATATACCTTGATGGTACGAGACTTGGGCTGGTGATTATCCTTAACACTTCCCCAAATTGAGTGAAAATGGGGTCGTGCTTCAGGAACGCACCGGGGCTAAAAGAGGGACCAAACTAGCATATTCTAAGACTCTAATGATATGTGAATGCAAATTTGAGAGAAAGCGAATTTATGAATTAAATTTTAATCATAAATGTTAAGCGAGGTATTTTCAAATCGAAATCTCGAACCATAAACGTCCCCAGCGGAGTCACCACTGTGACGCGCGCCGAATCCAGAGCGCCGCCCTTTCGGACCGCCCGCACGTGGGCGATCGGGGCATTTGCGGGTCTGTTGGCATCTTGCAATAAAAATCGCAAGTGCGTCTATGTTGGGCAACACGGAGGTTTCATGGAGTCGCCACCCAATAGAACATTGGGAAAGTTTCTCTCACCTCGGAGAGCCTAAGATTGCTCTTGGTACCCATTTTGGGCCAGCCAGAGGGGTCATAGAAGGCAAACCTCTCACCCTAAGGAGCCTAGGGTTAGCGCTAAAGCCTCGTGACCCGAGAAGTATATTGGAGGATAACCTCTAACCTCTCGAGCCCAAAGACCAGAGCTGGGTCCGGGATTTCTCATCTATTTCTACCTCGATTATTTTATGATCAAGTTTTAAATATCATTAGTTCGCTCTCTCTCCACGCTATGCAGTTAATTAAAAGGGCGCATTTATTCACATTTTTAAAAGCAGTAAATGAGCAAAATATCAAAAGCGATAAATTACAATAATACAAGGAGCAGAATACAACTCCCTTTTGTAAATGTGCGAAGCATACGTAAATCGGGGCATTGCTTATTTTGAGGACTTTGGTCCTCGCATGCATCATTATCAAAAATGGGATATTTTATTTGTGATGATCTTTATTGGATAAAAATAGGGCGTTGAACCCTTTTTAAGTGAAAATCCGGAGCTTTTATAGCCAGACACGACCGACGGGCGTCGGAAGAATCCTTCTGATACAAGGATTCGTCCAATGGCCCTGCCACATTCATCGACGGGCGTCGGAACGGTTGCGTGCTCCGGAAAACCAGGCAGTGCTCTGACAGGGGCGGTGACTTTTCGACGGGCGTCGGAAAATACCACAAGCCGTCGGTGACCCCAAGCGATGGGCCGACCTCACAAACGGGCTGGCCGTCTGTGGAGAAAAAAAAGCCTTTTGACTCGAAAAAACCTATGTTTTCTCCTCCTCTGCCTATGAAGGGTAAAAAGACTCACTTCTCGTGAAACGCGGGACTAAAATCCCCAAATCCAAACCATTTATATAGGCTAGGATACTGATTTCATCATAGGGTAACCTCTGATCCGGACCGCTCCGGGACACGGTGCTTACACAACCCCACACTAAGCCAATCCTCCATTCAACCAAGCCACAAACTCCTCATGACGATAGGCCCCCTGTTTTGCCAAACTATCAGCAAGAAAATTACATTCCCTCCGTTTATGAACAAAGGAGATCTTATTGAACCTAGCAATAAAGTTGTTAATATCATTGAACACACTGCCAAGCTTCCATGGTCTTGAACCTCCTGAGTTGTTCAGCCAGGCTACCACCGATGAAAAATCAATCTCAAAAAGCACAGATTGATTTTGCTGGATGAGGAAATCAATGGAGACCTGCAGAGCTTTTCGAACAGCTAATACTTCGGCGGCGATTGAGCTGGTAATTCCAATATTATAGGAGAATAAACATAGAATTTTACAAGAAGAGTCTCTTAAAGCTCCTCCGATCCCTGCAGGTCCAGGATTGCCAAACGAGGAACCGTCAGTATTCCATTTTAGCATTCCTAAGGCTGGAGGGGACCATTCAATAAAAGGCTTGAGCTTACGATGGGGATACATCTTTTTAATACCATCATATGCTAGAATTAATTCCTGTCCTTTCGCAAAATCCAAATCCTTATGGGATTTAATCCAGAAGGATGACTGAGCCAAGCAGAGATGAAACAAGGAATTGTCAGACACCTTATTGTTGGAAAAGACAAGAGCGTTTCTTTCCAGCCAAATGGTCCAAATACATGCTAAGAACACAATCTTCCATACTTTCTGTTGGGTATTACCTTGAGCAAAGAATAACCATTGGCACACAAGATCGTTGAAGTTACTTGGAATACAACTTTCAAACCCCCACCAATTAAAAATTTTGTACCATAATGTAGCGGATACAACACAAGTAACCTGGAGATGATCAATATTCTCTGGAAAATTCTTGCAAAATGGGCAAAAAGAGTCCAAAGAAGAAATTATACCCTTATCTGCCAAGAAGGCTTTTATACATATCTTATTCAGAATACTCATCCATAAAAATAGTTCCACTTTGGGTGGAGCAGGATTCTGCCAAATCATAGAATTAAAAGGCTTTAAGTTTACAAAGGTTGAAGAGGATTGACTCAATAATTCACAAGCCGATTTAACCGAGAAGATGCCTTGGGAATCATGAACCCAAACCTTCCTATCTGCTTGACCCATAGAAAGGGAAAAGGAGTTAAGAAACTCCATAAGATCTGACAACAGGTTAGTTTCCCAAACCAAGAGACTCCTTCTCCATTCAAGCTTCCAAACCCACAACCCTCTTGACCAACAGCCACAATCTTTGACTAAAGCATCTGTGAATAAAGCGATATTAAAGAGGCGAGGGAATTTCGCTTTTAGCGGCTCATCAAGCAACCATCTATCATGCCAAAAACGACTGGCATGTCCACACCCAACATCAATGGCTATACTGTTGACAAAATAAGGAGAGGACCTGACCTTGTCTATATCCCTCCAAATGATTGACGAATAACGAGTGGAGATCACTTCTGGAATTAAGCTTTTTTGAATGTGGTATTTATTAAAAATGAACTGCTGCCATAACCCTTTGCAATTTGGATTTAGCTTCCAGTACCATTTGAATAATAAACTCTGATTTCTGTGTGCAATAGATCCAATTCCAAGGCCGCCAAGATTTTTCGGTTGTTCAAGAAGGTTCCACCGAATTCTGCAGAAGGGCTTTTTGCTACCACCTCCACTCCAAAAGAAATTCCGCATGATGGTATGCAATGTCTTGAGGACCCCTGTTGGCATTTTGAAAATAGACATAAAATAAGCAGGCAAACTCATCAAGGTAGCTTTTATCAAGGTGAGACGGCCTGCTAGAGAGAGATGCTTCCCCTTCCATCCAGCAAGCTTGCACCGAAAATTCTTTATGACAGGCTGCCATGTGTCTTTTTTTCTCGGGTTAGCACCTAAAGGTAAGACAAGATAAGAGCATGAAAGCTGTTGAACTTTACACCTTGCAGCATTAGCACAATCTTTTAACCATTCTTGATTAACATTAACCCCAATTAAGAAGCTTTTATGGAAATTAACATTTAACCCAGAGATGGCCGCGAAGACTTTGAGAACCCTTTTCAGCTGGAGAATGCTATCAATGCTTGGATTAAGGAAAATAATAGTGTCATCAGCATACTGGATGTGGGTTAAAGAGAAACCAGTAGGTCGGTTAGCAAGGGGATTAATTCCTTAAAACAGATTAGCTTCTGTCGCCTTTTTAATTAGCACAGATAAACCCTCAGCAGCAATTAGAAAAAGAAAAGGTGAAAGGGGATCACCCTGGCGTAACCCGCGAGAAAGGTGTATTTCCGCAGTTGGGGAGACATTAACAAGAATAGAAACCATTGCTGAACCAATGCACTGCTTGATCCAAAACCTCCATTTAGTTCCAAAATTCATCTGTTCCAATACGGAATCCAAATACTTCCAATTGACTGAATCAAATGCTTTGTGAAAGTCAGCTTTAAACAGATGCCACTTTGTTTATTAGTCTTTAAGGAGTGAATAATTTCATTTGCAACCAAGACACCATCCAGGATTTGTCTACCTTTAATAAAGGCGCATTGCTCCTCAGAGATAACCTCTCCCATCACTTTGCTGAGCCTATTTGCCAGTAGCTTTGCAATAATCTTGTATAAGCACCCAATTAGACTAATAGGATGAAAGTCCTTAAGATGTACAGCACCCTCAACTTTTGGGATCATCGTTATGAAGGATGAGCTAGCACCCTTAGGGAGGTATCCCTTATCAAGAAAAATTTTCACCATATTAACAATGTCCTCCCCAATAATGCCCCAGGCTGCTTTAATAAAGGCAAAATTAAAACCATCTGGCCCTGGTGCCTTAGAGCTATTGCAACTCCAAATAGTATCTTTGATCTCCTCCATTGTGGCTGGAAGTTCCAAAGAATTTGCTGAAGAAGCAGAAAGTTTTTTGAAGACATCAGATGGAAAAGAAGGCCTATAGTTCCAGTCCTCACGATATAGTTCGCTGTAGAAGTCAAAAATAGCTTTCTTTATTCTGTCTGGATTAGTCACAACACCGTCTTGGGTAATGAGGTTAGAAATACGATTACGACAACCCCTTACTACTGCTGATAAATGAAAAAAATGTGTGTTCCTATCCCCTTCCCTGAGCCATTTCACCCTTAATTTCTGTCTCCAGATAGATTCTCTTGCCTTAAGTTTACCCCACAACAAGCTTATTAGTGAGCTTCTTTTAGCAATCATCAACTTTCTGATTACCTCATGAATGTCCTCATTACCTAAATCACAGTCTAGGCCTTCAATTTATTCGTCAATCCTAGAGATGGTTTGATCCACATTACCAAAACACAAGTTGTTCCAGTTGGCAATGGACTTCTTAAGCAACTTGAGCTTGACGTGCATGTTATGAGCACTGCTAGACTGAAGCCACCAAGAGCGAACATTTTTTAAGAAATTAGCATCTTGTAGCCAAACATCCATGAACTTAAATGGCCGCGGACCCCAGTTTGTATTAGAACAATTTAGAACAATTGGAGAATGGTCTGAAATGCTTTTGGGGGGAGCATTCTGAGACATGTTGTTAAACTTTGTAAGCCATGATCGGTTCACTAGGAAGCGGTCAATTCTGCTTCTACTAATTGAATTCCCCCAAGTGAATTTATTTCCAACCAGCGGTAGATCAATCAACCCTGTTCTACCAATAAAATTATGAAATCTCCTATCTTTGATACCCAGGATGCCTTTCCATCTGTCTTCAGGCTTCAGAGCAGCATTAAAGTCACCCTCGAGAAGAATAGGAGTATCGTTATCAAGCATGTCTTCTAATTGGGACCAAACTTCTTCCTGTTCATGCTCCCCGATTGGCGCATATACAGCTATGACTAGACAAATGGAATCATAAGCAACTACTGAACCCTTCACCGCCACCCAAGACTGGTTAGATGACACGGATATTTTACGAAAAGAGAAAGCACACCAAGAAACTAAAATAATGCCACTATTCCCATCAGCATTTACAGAAACCCAATCAAATTTCTTATTACCCCATATCTGCCTAACGTGTTTGTCCTCCAAACTCTTCATTTTAGTTTCCTGTAGCAACACCATTCCAATGTTCTTCTTCCTGTTATGTGCAGCCACCAAGTTCTTTTTATTCCTAGAATTCAGCCCCCTAACATTCCAAGATAAGAAAATCATAAAAAAAAAGAGAAAAGAGCCTAGATCCATCCTAAGTTGACTCGATTAAATTTGGGTTCCTTCCTTCATTTTATCCCAATTTACTCGCTCCTTTTCTTCAGACCTGATAAGGGATGCAAGTAGCTCTTCTCTATTGTCAGGCTGGATAATTCCCAGCAAATCAGCTACTTCAAGAACCTTTAGAGCTTCACTAGTGGGGGAAAACAACTCATCACTTTTTGCTCTGTCCAACCTTTCATTTACATTCAAAATGCAACCATCAGATAGAGAATCTCCAGCAATTTGCCCCGAGCTTCCATTAAATTCTGAGCTTGAATCCATGCCAACTTGGGGCTGTCTTTTATTTCTCCTCACTTTTTTGCCTTTTTTCTTACCCAATTTCGGGTATTGAACAGAGGACTTGGCTGCATCAATTATATAGAAGGAGCGAATTTTCTTTGATTTCCTCTTGCTAGATTCCAAATAAGAAGGACCAGCTTTTCCATTGGAGCTAATTGGAATAGCTAATTCATTCAGATTGGGCCTTTGATCATCTGCATCAATAAAGGGCTAGCTTACGAGAGGAACGATATCAAGCCCATTAGGAATGAAGTTATCCGAGCTCATGGGCTTGGGAGAATTGGGAATATTGGATCCATGAATAGGGAGCTCAAGTGCTGTTAAGCTCTGATCCAGTTGAGGAGTACAAGGGGTACCATTATTGCCAATTTGCATTGGGGAAATACATCCAGCCGCCGATGACAACTGATATTCCTGACTTGGGGGATTGTATTGGGAGGTGTGCACCGTTTTTGATTGAAAGGAGTCATTTTTGGGTGTAGAAATTGTTCTATTCGAGGATGACGCCTCATCCCCATCTTTGAACACCGGCTGCTGAAAATCATGAACTTTTGGCCTGCCATCTACTAAATTATTTTTGAATAAATCCGGATAGAAACTCGAAGGTTCCTCCAAGACCCTGAAGGGGTATACGATTCCATCAATTCTGGTTTTAATTATGTCATTGATCAAGGATGAAGATGAAGTGGCTATGAAGATTCTTGCAACATCCAAGCAATTTCTTCTGCTAGTATTTGCATCCAGAGTGATGAAATTGCCATAAAGAGATGCAATGGTAGAGAAGAATTTGGGATTCCAAGCATGTAGGGGGAATCCCTCGCATCTTATCCAAGTAAACCGTTTTTTGCATTTATCCTTAGGCTCCCATGGTTTAACCATTTCAAACCATTCACTAAGCCAGTCTGTCGAATCTAGCATGGACTCCTTATCCTTATAAGAAGGGAAGGTCAGGAGGACAAGATTTCCCCCCATTAGTCTACATACACAAGAGAAAAACCCCTGTTCCATCATTATATTCTGGATATTGGTGACGTTATGGGCATGGTGTAACCAGCCCATGAGACTCCTATTCAGCCACTCCTTTTCTTCTTTAGCAACTTCGTATTGGAAATTCATCGGCCCTGCATTATTGTTTATGTACGAATCCTTCCGCTTCCCATCTTTGCTTGATAAGCCTAGCTCTGTTACCTTTGCATATGTTCTGGAGTCACGACGGCTAGGAAATCTTACCTCCCTTGGTTTGGATTTTTTTTCCACGTCTCTATCGATGCTATTGGCACTGAATCTAGCAAGGTTAACCCTGATTTGGTAGTTGCCAATCCATGCTCCATCCACCTTTTGGATTATGCTTTCAATATTTTTTGTTGTAAGTAAGCTCACGAACCCAAACTTAGTTCCCTTAGCACTCAGTTTCTTTGGAATGTAAACCTGTTTCACCGATCCAAACCATGAAAATAGCTTCCGAAGCCCAAAAGTCAGCCAACCTGGAGGGAGATGATTAACATATAATCTATAATTAGTGGGTCCAATCTTTGAGCCCTCAACCTTAAGGAAGGGAGTAGCTCTGGAGCCCCCATCTTGCCACCTTTTGGGTCTCCCAGAGGGGACCCGCGGTGGTGATGGATGACGCTTGGTAACCCAAAGAGGTGGTAAATCTGTGGTTTGGAAATATGAAAGGGTGGGGAGGCGAGAGGAGGTAGAAGCCATTTCCAGCTATAGAGGATAAAGAATATAATGAAATGCATTTTTAGCACTTGGAAAATGAATGGGCTAGGCATTGAACTCAGTGCTGATAGTACCTTTTGAGCCCACAAATTTATTAATTTGATTTCCGTTCAGATTCAGCTCTTCTAAATTACCCAAAGCATCCAATTTTGCAAAACAACAACAGAAAACAAATAAGTTTCTATAATTTAACACCTTTTTTTTTCTATTAACAAAGTATGAAGGAAATTAAAAAAAAAAGTGATCAGCTGATCCAACCCCATCCGACCTATTTACAACATATAATTTTTTTACATTTTTTTGTTGAAATTTTTTTTGAAATAAAACTAGAAAATTCATTAAGAAGAATCAGCTGCTAAGGCTGAAACAATACAAAAAGGAGGGGATAAATCCCAATAAGCAAGATCTGATACAGAATTAGCTGCTTTTGCAAGATAACGTGCAGCTGAATTCTCAGACCTTTTCACTAATCCAAAATGGATATCAACCAAATTTGAAACTAACAACTTGTAATCACTAATAATAATACCAAACTCAGAACAATGACTAAAATTAGAAGATAAAGCTTGAAAAACCATCTGAGCATCCATTTCAATAATAACCAAAGAGACATTTGCCTTCTTTACCCAACACAGGGCTTCTCGAACTCCTAAAGCTTCTGCAATCAGAGGATCTTTGTACACCTGGATAGCAACAACTGCCAGCTTTTTGTTGAAATTAAATATACATAGAATCTAAACTTTCGAATTTATTGATCCCTGTAATTTTTGCCATTTATGTTGAAATACTTGAGAGAAAAACAGTAATAGATGAATCATAAGATTTTGCTTTATATGAAATTTTACGAGAGAAAATTGCATATTTTAATATGAATAAAAGTGGGAATTAGAGTGTCTCAATATATAGAAGAAACTCAAAAGAGTAAAATAGCTGAAATATTCATGTTTTTCTTAATGTTTAATCTTTAATTTTATTGCATTCCCAAATAATTAAAATTAAAAATTCAGAGACAATAAAATAAAAATTTAAATTTAAAAGGTTTTAAGAGTGCTTATATAGATTCGATTTCAATTGATGAGGATAATGATAATTCACCATGGACATCAATTCTTCCTTTCAATCCACATCTTTCCAAATATAATGTCTTTAAAGATGAAGGTAGAGATAACAGTTTAGTATCGTTGAAGTTGTTGCCACTTAAATCAAGCTTCTCCAATTTCTCAAGTTTTGAACGCCCTTATAAGAGATACAAAAAATTAATTAAACTATTTTAACATCAAATCTCACTCAGACACTTGTTAATGGTTAGATTTGAAGTAATTGTGTACTCGTGTGTTCTTATCCTTTAAGGAAAAAAAAAAGAAGTCAAATATGGGTGCTGACCTGTAAATGTTTGCTGGAAATTTTCAGTAATCATTAACTGGCCATTAGTTGGCCATTAGCTGGCCTCACCGCCAGCAAATGGTAATGGCGGTGTCTCCTGCCTATATATGGCAAGAGCTTGTCCCAAGCAAATGCCAGCTTTTTTTGATGTGTAAGTGAGAGTTCCAAAGCTTAAGAAATTATAAGAGGGAATAGTGAGTTAGTTAACATATATATATATATATATATATATATATATATATATATATATATATATATATATATATATATATATATATATATATATATATATATATATATATATATATATATATATATATATATATATATATATATATATATATATATATATATATATATATATATATATATATATATATATATTTGAGTGTTCTCCTGTTTAAGAGAGAGTTTATTAATGATTTTCTCCTTAAATAGAGAGAAGTTATATTGTTGTAACTCTTGTTTTTCTTATAGTGAAAATTCTTCTATCCTTGTCCATATTTTGTTCTTTAATTATTATTGATGGGTGTCGAAGCCACCAAAAATAAATACCTAAATTAACCTATCAAATAAATTATAAATAGGGTAAGAAAGGGTCGAATCCACAGAGACTAGCACCGAAATAATTCTAAATAACCAGATTTTTAACAATAAAAATATAAAAAGGGGGGATTTTCATACATTAAAAGCTAGCAATTGCTGAATTCAAAGAAACAAATATAATAAACAGTAAATTAATTAAAAGAAATTCAATATGCGATAAATTCCAGTTAAAGATATTCGCAGCACAGGTTTAATTCAACCGATCATTGACGAAAGAGTAAATCTAAAAATCTTATAATGAGCCAGTTATAGCCGTCGACTTTGCGCTCCCGACCTAATCTCTCCATATTATTGAATTAATCAAGTAAGACTATAATTAATTTCTAATCAATAAATAACCCAAAACATGCGCAATGATTTAATTTATTGACAGCATTAATGACATAGAAAGACCTGACCTAAGCCAACCAACCTCACGCGAGATCAATTTAGACTTAATCATGCATCTACTCAACATAACAGCCCTTGTGAGGAAGCTATGCTGATTGCCACTTATTGTTAACTTCACCAAACAATTACGGATTCAGCAAAATTAATCTAGCCATATATTATTTAATTAAAT
Source organism: Excoecaria cochinchinensis (assembly GCA_947683425.1). Taxonomy (NCBI): domain Eukaryota; kingdom Viridiplantae; phylum Streptophyta; class Magnoliopsida; order Malpighiales; family Euphorbiaceae; genus Excoecaria; species Excoecaria cochinchinensis. Next base: position 12,627,282 of record CANTUQ010000050.1, read on the forward strand.
GAACAACGGCGTCTCATTGAACATAAAATAAATAATAATTGAGATATGGTTTCTCTAAATTTCAGTAAATAGCATGAACATCATATGAAATTAAGAACAATAAACAAGAATAACAATCTCACAATGAATGAAACCTGGCTTTGAATTAATCTTTAACTAGAATAAGAGTATTTAGCCACACATAATTGAAAGAAAATCAAAATAAAATTAACTTGAGAAAATAAACTCCCTGTTACAGCCTTGAGAAAAACACAGATGAAAAAGAAGAAGCAGATCTGAAGATATGGCCTTCTTCACGTTTTTCCCCAGATATAAAAGAATTCAAACTAGGTAGGATAGAAAAGTCATCAAATCCTCACCAAACTTTGAAAATAAACTATCAAACTTTGAAAATAAATTACCAAACTTTGAAACTTAAAAATGCTGCCTAACATCCCCTTAATTTCAGCCTAATTGTCCCTAAAAATCAGACTGAGAAAAGCTGGCGGCTAGGTCAACTTCGGATTAAAAATACAAAATCTGCACTCTGCTGACGCATTTTGGCTGTTAGTTTTGGGCAAGGCAGCTCCTTACCCTTGCCCCTTAGCCTTGGGCAAGGCTAAGCCCAAAATCAGCTTTCTGCTCCTAAATTCCTTGATTTTCCTTGGCTGTTCCATATTCACTCTATTTGGCTTCAATTGCTTCCTTTCCATCGCTTTGACCCTATAATGACAAAAATCATAAAACAAGTAAAAAGTACTAATTTAAGCCAAAATAAAGTACAATAAAATGATGGTAAACAAACCAAAACATGTAATTTTAAGCACACATCAAATTCCCCCACACTTATCCAATGCTTGTCCTCAAGCATAAATTAAATTCCAAGCACAACCCTTTCAAAAGTTCATTCACCCAAATATCAAATTTCATTCCCATAAGTTCCCAATAAATCAAGATGTAAGGCAAGTTAAAGATAAAAATCCAAAACAGTTTACCATATAATCGTATTAAAACATGGGTATCTCGACTACCTTTTAAAATTAGAAACAGCAAGATTCATGAACATTAAGCACACAAATTTATATTTCAATTCAAAATTAAATCAATGTATAGAAGAAAACTTATCAAACCAAATTAGACACTTTAATTTCTCCTTTTTCAATAGATCAAGGAACAAAGATACCCAGGAAAAATATATTTTTTTTGTTTTTTTACTCTCTTGGACTGTAATGGACGTGAGTGCACCCGGTTCTGACCCGTATACACCCAGTTTTTCTAGTCAAAGAGAAAATTAAAATGCTTACAAGGAATGTAGATATCCTTTTTGCGCGAGGGTATCCGATTCTGACCCGCACATACCTGGTTACTCAGATAACACATTTCCAAGCGGCTACTAGCTCTACTCTTAACCGCTTTTTGAGCGGACAGCGGAGTAAATTTTATTTTATTTTATATATATATATTTATTATTTTTTTTTCTTTTCCTGTTAACCAAATTCCTCAATCCATAAGCACACATACCAAACAAGTGTCCAAAGTAGTTTTAACAAGTTCTTAAAATACAAAGAATCCAATTTAAGAACATGCAACAGTTATGTTTCACCTTAAAAATTGAACCTTGATATTTCTAATTCAAAAGATAATTAAGATCATCATAAATTATATGAAAATGGATAAATAATAATGAACACTACTCAAACTTTGCCTAACAAATTGATGCATCAAAAACTAAATGATTTTGGAACTGATTTAAACAAACACTTTTACATAGGATTGTGAATGAAACTTAACAAATATTGAAGAACTAGATGGCTGTAACATTGAACAAGTGGACAAGTTATAAAAGCCTAATGAGGATGACAGCATTTTTGCATAGAAATCATAGCCAAAACATCAATTAACCAAGCCAGAATAATCCAAGGTAAATGCCGCTCAAAACTTATGTGTAATTTTTCCTCAAAATGGTTACCACAAATCCTCTATAAGAGCATTTGCATAAAAAGTTTGCACAAAATTAACTAAATTAACATGATTTCAGCAAAAGAATTCAACATTGGAATATTGAATCTGAAGTGCCAAGTGCCATTCATTCAAATCAACTACTAGAAATTTTTTTCAAAAATTAGCACAAAATGCATCAATTTAAGCCATATCCAGGTAAACTCCAAATTAAACTCTAACTCGAAACTTATGCACAATTCTGCTAAAAATGGCCACCAAAAATACTTCATAAAGGTAGATGTATCAAAATTTTGCATAGAATCAACCAAATAAACAGAATTATAACACAAGCATCTAACAATTAAGCACTAAAAATGGCAAGACAACTCAAGATTTGCACAACAATTAGCAACCAGTTACCATCAAAGTGGCAAACCAACCTATATATGCACATATTTTCACAATAATTATTTTCCAGCATCCCTAAAATACGCATATTTCTAACCAATTAGATGCAAAAATTCAGCAGCAAAACCAACTTTAAATCACCATCAAAATCAATAGCAAGCAAAACCAGCAATTTTTTACCATAAATTCAACACAAAATCACAAAATAAGCACTTCTAAATCAAACTCCTCCCCCACACTTTCTCCTCGCATTGTCCCAAATGCAGAATGACACAACAACGTGGGGCGAAGAGTAGCACAAAAAAAATAAACAAAAAGAGGGAGTCAAGAAACTGCCCTGTTCTGAGCAGAGATGCTCTGTTTTGCTGGTTATTGCGATGGATCGGTGACTGGAGGTTGGCTTTGGGGCGGTGATCTTTGGTGGCTGGAGGTTGGGTCGACGGAGAGTGGAGCTTTGGGAACCGCCGGTGAGGAGATCGGGCTTCTCGTTGGTGCGCGACGGTGAGGAAGAGAGAAGATCGGGCTTGTGTGGGTCTGCGATGGAGACTGCTGTTCGTGTGCGGTGGCTGCTGTTGGACGAGCGCTGACGGGTTAGTGGAATCGCACCGTGAATGTAGCAATGGTGGTGCTTGATCTGCGTTGGGGGCTTGCAGTGGAGATCGACGTCGATTGTGGGTGTCTTCGCAGTTGGGCTTGGCTGAGCATTGTGGTAGGTGGTGGTCGGCGTCAGGGTGATGATGCACGGTGTGCTGTTTGGGTCGTCGAAGATCGGCGGGTGGGGAGCTGGCAACTCCGATGGTGTGCTCGGGATCTACGTTTGAAGGTGAGGCGTCATCGCGGGTAGAGGGCTGATGTGCGGTGGTGGTCGGCGTGGGTAGATCGGCGGCTTCGGAGGTTGGGCAGGTGGACGGTGGCTCTTGGGTCGGTGGTCGGTGGTCGGCGTGGGTAGATCGGCGACTGGAGTTGGAAGTAAAAAATTGACGTTAAAAGAAAAAAGAAATTGTAAATGGGTTAAAATTAATTCAATTGAAGTAAATTAACACAATAATATGCAATTAAAACCCATTTACACGTAAAAATAACGCAGACCTCAAAGTAATAGCAAATGGGTGAGGAAAAAATAATGAATTAACACAATTGAATAATACAATTGAATTAACAATTAAAAGTAAAACCCATTGAAAGATTAGAAGCCCAAGAATAATAACTCAGCAACCCAACAAATATAATAAACCCAGAACAAAGTGAAGATAGCCTGCAACTCAAAATATTAAATTAAGACCCATCAAAAACTCCATTAAAACCACCCTTAACTACTTATTCCTCAAGAACATGACATTAGTTCGTTTGAACTATTAGATCTTACGTGCCCAAAATTGCCCACTTGTTACCAACGTACCTGTGAAGAAAAAAATAAATAAAGTTAACCATGAGAAGGTAAATAAGGAGAAGAAGGCAGCAAACTAAACTAAACTGAATAAAATTGCGATTAAATTTAAATAGTATCTATTTAGCCTTGAACAAGGCTAAGAAATGGGTTTTCTCCCAAAAGCGCCTTTGTTTAACATCTTTGGCTAGACGTTCCCATTTCAATTCTCTTTCACAGGCAAAGCTAGTTGTGTCTCCTCATGTCCTTCTGCTATAAACCCTTCATAGAAAGGTTTGAGGCGATGACCATTAACTTTAAAAATCTTCCCATTCTCCATGCCCTGTATTTCAACTACACCATGAGCAAAAACGTTAATAACAACAAAAGGTCCTATCCATCTGGACCTTAATTTTCCTGGAAATAATTTCAAACGTGAATGAAATAATAAAACTTTCTGTCCTATTTGAAATTCTTTCCTACAGATCATCTTGTAATGGAACCTTTTTGTTTTCTCTTTGTAAATTTTTGAACTTTCATAAGCTTCATTCCTTAATTCTTCAAGTTCCTGGAGCTCTAATTTACGGTTCTCTCCTGTTGCTTTTAGCTCCATGTTGCATCGCTTTATAGCCCAATATGCTCTGTGTTCCAGCTCTACAGGTAAGTGACATGGTTTTCCATACACCAATCGATAAGGAGACATTCCTATTGGCGTCTTGTATGCAGTTCTATAAGCCCAAAGAGCATCTTCTAGCCTCAAACTCCAATCCTTTCTATTCGGATTCACTGTTTCTCCAGTATAGATTTGACTTCTCGGTTGGAAATTTCAGCTTGTCCACTGGTCTGGGGGTGGTAGGCAGTCGATAAGCGATGTGTAACTCCATACTTCTTCAACAATGCATCCATAATTTTATTACAAAAATGTGTCCCTCTATCACTTATGAGCACTCTTGGGGTCCCAAACCTACAAAATACATGAGTTTTGATAAAATTTACCACAGTTTTGGCATCATCAGTTCTTGTGGCCTTAGCTTCAACCCATTTAGAAATATAATCTACTACAAGTAAAATATAAGTATTTCCATAAGAAGATGGAAAAGGCCCCATGAAATCAATACCCCACGCATCAAATATTTCAAATACTAATATAGGTGTGAGTGGCATTTGATCTCGATGCCCAAGATTACCTGTTCTCTGGCAATTGTCACAAGACTTACAGTATAAATATACATCTTTAAATAATCGGGGCCAAAACAAACCACATTCTAACACCTACCTGGCTGTCCTTTTGGGACCAAAATGTCCTCCACATGCCTCAGAGTGGCAGAATTGGAAGATGTACTGCACTTCACTATTAGGGACACATCGTCAGATAATTTGATCGGAACAATATTTCCACAAGGTTCATCCCAAGCATAATATCTAGCATCTCTCTTCAACTTGTCCTTCTCAAATCTGGAAAAGTTTTCAGGGATAGCACCTGTAACCAAGAAATTCACAATGTCAGCATACCAGGGGCTGTTAGTTACTATGGCAAATAAATGTTCATCTGGAAAATCATCATTTATAGGCAATGCATCCTCATTTAACAACAATCTGCTGAGATGATCAGCCACCAAATTTTCAGACCCCTTTTTGTCTCTAATTTCAAGATTAAATTCCTGTATTAAGAGAATCCATCGGATTAAACGAGGCTTAGCTTCCTTCTTCTTCAGTAAATATCTTAAAGCTGCATGATCAGAGAAAATAATTACTTTAGTACCCAACAAATATTGTCGAAATTTTTCTAAAGCAAAAACAATAGCTAAAAGTTCTTTCTCTGTTGTTGAGTAGTTGCTTTGGGCACTATCCAATGTTCTTGAAGCATAATAAATCACATGGGGATTTTTCCCAATTCTTTGGCCAAGAACAGCCCCTATTGCATAATTACTGGCGTCGCACATTATTTCAAAGGGGAAATCCCAGTTTGGGGACTAGATAATTGGCGCAGAGATCAGTCTTTCTTTTAGTGCATCAAATGCATCCTTGCAAGCTTGATCGAACTCGAATGCCATATCTTTTTGCAACAATTTACACAGCGGTTGGGTGATTTTTGAGAAATCTTTGATGAAGCGTCTATAAAAACCTGCATGTCCAAGAAAAGAACGAACCTCCCGCACACTTGCAGGGTAAGGAAGAGATTGTATAATATCTATTTTAGCCTTGTCTACCTCTATACCCTTTCAAGAGACAATGTGACCCAAAATCAAACCTTGATCTACCATAAAATGGCATTTTTCATAATTAAGAACCAGATTAGATTCTACACATCTTTTTAAAATCTTGATTAAATTAGATAGACATTCATGAAATGAATTTCCATAAACCATAAAATCATCCATAAATACTTCTATTATTTTCTCAACATAATCTGAAAAGATGCTTACCATACATCGTTGGAAAGTCGCTGGAGCGTTGCAAAGTCCAAATGGCATCCTACGGTAGGCAAACGTGCCAAAGGGGCAGGTGAATGTGGTTTTCTCCTGGTCTTCGGGTGCCACCGGTATTTAATAAAAACCTGTATAACCATCAAGACAACAGTAAAAAGATTTTCCAGCAAGTTTTTCTAGCATTTGATCAATAAAAGGAAGTGAAAAATGATCTTTTCTGGTAGAGGCATTTAATTTTCGGTAGTCTATACAAACCCTCCACCCGTTTTGGACGCGGGTGGGCACCATCTCTCCATTTTCATTCTCCACAACCGTAATTCCTGTTTTTTTGGGCACAACTTGGACTGGACTCACCCAATTACTGTCTTAAATCGGGTATATCACTCCTGCATCCAACATCTTTTCTATTTCCTTCTTCACAACTTCCATCATTGGTGGGTTCAGCCTTCTTTGTGCTTGCCTGCTGGGTTTAATGTCATCTTCCAAATGAATCCTATGCATGCATGTAGAGGGACTTATGCCTTTTATATCTGCAATGGTCCATCCAATGGCCTCTTTATGCTCTCTTAAAGCTTTAATCAGTAACTCCTCTTCTTTAGGCTGCAACTTATTGGAAATTATCACTGGTAGTGTTTTCTCCTCACCCAAATAGACGTACTTCAAATGATCGGGCAACACTTTAAGTTCCAATCCCTGTGTCTACAACACAGAAGGTAAAAGCAGTTTATTAGTATTGATTAATTTCAAGGGATTAGGTGCTCTTACCATCGGGTTCAAAGCTTCTAGCTCCATCACCACTTCCTGCAGCTCATTTTCAATACTCAGTTCTTCTTCCCCTGCATCAAATCTGTCCCTATAAGCATTTTCATTCAAAGCAACCTGTAACTTGTCAGTCCCACTCATTTCAAACAATTTTTGAGTCAATGGTTCAATAACATCAATTCCACATACAGAAGCTATTTCATTTGGATATTTCATAGCATCATACATGTTGAATTGCACTATTTCACCATCAAATTCCATTGTAAGAGTACCTTTGTATACATCAATTTTAGTTCTGTTTGAAGAAAAGGCCTACCTAACAAAATATCAGCTGAATCACCTGAATTTCCTTCTTCATCCATGTCAATCACATAAAAATCAGTAGGAAAAATCAAACCGTTTACCTGAACTAACACATCCTCTAATAATCCCTCAGGATAGACTATGGATATGTTGGCCAATTGAATAACTATTCCAGTTTCTTCTAAAGGTCCAGCATTCAAAGAGGCATAAATGGACTTAGGCATGACATTTATAGATGCACCTAAATCACACATAGCTCTTTTAACAATTAAATTACCAACTTTACAAGAAATAGAAAACATACCTTTATACTTGCATTTTTGTGGCATTTTCCTTTGGATAATAGCTGAAACATTTTCATTCACAGTAATTTTCTCATAGCCAACCTGTTTTTTCTTATTAGTGCAAAGCTCTTTAAGAAATTTTGCATATTTCGGTATTTATTTAATTGCATTAATCAAAGGAATATTTACCTCAACCTTATGAAATGTCTCAAAGATATCTTTTTCCTCTTTCTCCTTTTTAGATTTAGCTAATCTTTCAGGAAATGGGGGGGCTGCTTTAAATTTTCACCTGTGGGCTGCACTTTTTGCTCAATTTCTGCTTCCTTCTATACTCCTTTTTGCTTTTTCTGACTTTCTCCTTTAGGTAGGGGCTGTTCCAGCTCTTTTCCACTCCTTAAAACTATAGCACTTGCATTTTGCCTTGGATTTTCTATTGTTTGTGAGGGCAAACGTCCTTGGGACTCAATTCTACTCAAGGATTGTGCCATTTGGCTCATTTGTGTCTCTAAATTTTGAAGTCTTGAATCTGATTTCTTTACATGTTGCTGGAGATCCTGCATATTATTAGCTAAAGAATGAACAATGTCTTCTAGACTCATACCCTATTTAGGAGCTAGTTGAGCAGGTTGTTGTGGTTGTCTAGGCTGGAATTGTTGCTGTGGATTTTGTTGCCTAGCTCTATAGCTGAGATTGGGATGATCTCTTCACCCTGGATTATACATGTTGGAATATGGATCATATTTCCTGTAGGGCTGTCCAGAATATCCTCCCATTGCATTTACTTGCTCTTGTGAGTCATCTTGAAGTGTTGGGCACATGTCTGTGGGATGTCCAGCGTATGCACATATTCCACATACCCTTACTTGTGAAGATGTACCTGAAGCCATATTTTGCACAAGAACAGTTAGAGCATTAAGTTTATCTTCAATGGAAGAAGAACTTACCTCGTGTACCCTTCTTGGTGGGTCTTGATATCTTCCAAACTGTTGGGAAGTGGCTGCCATGTTTTGTATTAACTCGCGTGCTTGGGCAGGAATTTTATTGTTGAGGCTTCCCCCACTTGCTACATCTATCATCTTTCTCTCCATACTCAACATACCTTCATAAAAATACTGAATAAGGGACTGATCTGTAATTCCGTGTTGGGGGCAGCTTGCACATAATTTCTTGAATCTTTTCCAATAGTCATGAAGTGACTCCACATCCTTTTGCCTAATTCCACTGATTTCTCTTCGAATTACAGCGGCTCTAGAGGCTGGAAAAAATTTATCCAGGAACATTCTTAACATATCAGTCCATGTTGTGATCGTTCCTGATGGTAAATTCAATAACCACTCTTTTGCCGAATCAGCCAATGAGAATGGAAAGGCCCTTAATTTCACTTGTTCTTCAGTAACTCCTTGTGGCCTCATACCAGAACAAACCACATGAAATTCCTTCAAATGTTTGTGAGGATCTTCATTCTCTAAACCACGAAATGTGGGTAATAAGTGAATCAGCCCCGATTTTAGTTCAAAAGCAGTGTCCAAGGCTGGATAAGTTATGCACAGGGGCTGTTGGTTCAAAGGGGGTGCATTTAATTCTCTTAAGGTCCGTTCTGCCATTTTTTCCTCTTTTATTTCTGCTGAAAAGTCAGTAAGATCAGTTTTTTCCTCTTCTTGCTGCTGTCGGGAAGAATTTCCAGCAAGTTCCTTGCGTATCCTTATTTCTTTTCTCAATCTCTTGGCTATTTTTTCAATTTCCGAATCGAATAAAATTTCTCCCGGAATATCAGACCTGGTCATTAACAAATTAAATCAAATTAGACTAGTCCCCGACAACGACGCCAAAATTTGATGGGTGTCGAAGCCACTAAAAATAAATACTTAAATTAACCTATCAAATAAATTGTAAATAGGGTAAGAAAGGGTCGAATCCACAGAGACTAGCACCGAAATAATTCTAAATAACCAAATTTTTAACAATAAAAATATAAAAAGGGGGGATTTTCATACATTAAAAGCTAGCAATTGCTGAATTCAAAGAAACAAATATAATAAAAAGTAAATTAATTAAAAGAAATTCAATATGCGATAAATTCCAGTTAAAGATATTCGCAGCACAGGTTTAATTCAACCGATCATTGACGAAAGAGTAAATCTAAAAATCATATAATGAGCCAGTTACACTACAAAAAAAACACAGATTAGCGACTAAAATTAGCGACGAAAATTTTTCAGTCGCTAATTAGCGACTAATTTGCGACGGAATTTAAAATTAGTCGTAAAATACTATTTTTTTCAATTTTAGCGACTAAATAGCGACGGAAAAAGAAAACAGTTGCTAATTTTTGGCGGTAACTTATGGCGCCTTTTTTTGTGACTAATTTAGCGACTAAAAAAGTCGTCGCTAATTTTTGCGACTAATTTAGCGACTAAAAAGTCAGTCGCTAAAATAGCGACGGCAAAATTAGTCGCTAAATTCAGAGTCAATTTTAGCGATTTTGTTTGCGACGGATTTAGCGACTAAATTTAGCGTCGCAAAAATTAGCGACGGAATAGCGACTGATATGTTTGTCGCTAATTTTTTTTTTAAAATTTTTTTAAAAATGAAAATGTTTTGTGAAAAAGAAAGTGATATTTTAGCGACGGAATAATCCGTCGTTATTTTGTCGGTAAAATTGATTATAATATTAATAAAAATATGCATACATACTTATAACTATTAATTATTTTTAATATTTTTGCTTTATACATGAAATTATATTGAAATTCATTTCCTTTACTAATTCCGATAAGATTAACATTTAATCTTAAAAATATATAATTAAAATAATTATAAACAAAATTTAATAAATTTTTTAGTAATTTTAATGATTAAAATAAATTTTTTAATTATATTTTTTACACTACAAGAAAAATTAAAATTAATAAATAGATAAGTAAATAATAATTTTAAATAAATGTATATATATATACATAGATAAATAAATAAATAAATTAAGACAGATAACTAAATGTATAACTATAAGTCTATAAATTTTAAATAGTGTCATTTCATACATTTTAAGTATCAAAATTTATATAATTTATAGATTCGAGAATTTGATTAATTGCCTAAGATAATAAATAAATAAATAAACCAAACACGCAAAATTAAAACGTGGCAAAATGGGTACAATACACCACACAAAAGAAAAATAAAACAACAAAAAATAATAATTATACTACTAAAATAATAATAATAATAATAATAATAATAATAATAATAATAATAATAAAGAAAATAAATTAATAAAAAGAGGGAGACAAAAATCGGGAACAATAAGAATCAAATGGGAAAAACAAAAGAAAAGAACTGAGTGGGAAGAGAACTGAAAACGCAGGGGAAGGGGAAGCAGAAACCGAGAACGGATAGGCAAAGGGACGGAGCATCGGCGACCCGCGCACCAGCGTCGGCGACAGCCAGCGCTCGCAACGGTCATCGCACCCCCCCTTCCTTTCTCGAGCGCCGCCGCCGTCTCTTTCTACTCTCCAAACCGAAGGCTTTTCGTGGGATTTCCGGTGACCTCCGGCGACGGGTGGCGACACGGACAACACCGGACCATTGCTGATGGCGAGACGAGTCTTCCTCTACCCTCTGATCGTTCACACTCGCCGGCAACAGCTAGATCTGAGAGGAGGATACCGCTTCCTTCCGACGCCATTTTCGGCCAAACCGCAGATCTGTAAGGCTCGTGAACACCGGCGGGATGCTCCTGACGCTCCGATCTTCATTTTGACAGTGGTGGTGTCATCTCCGACGAAGGTTCCAAGGAAGCTCCGGTGGCACTGGCTGTCATTTTGTGCTTCTATAGCTTATCAACTTGCTTGAATACAGTGAGATTTAAATCCTTTGCTTGCTAAAAATTATATGTTCCCAGTAAAAGATTGTTAGAGTCTTTGATTTACTCTGTTCCTGCTTTGATTTATTAGGACATTGGATGATAATCAACTGATTGGTCTAAGTTCCAACAATCTGACTGGACGCTTGCCTGAAAATTTTGAGAGATTTACGAGCCTCCAGTTCTTGTAAGTAAAATTTTGAGAATATGTATGAATTTAGCTTTGAGTTTGTGATAAGTATTAGACTGAAAGAGATTATGTTGTCTACTGATTTATTTAAATTCTCTTAATTAACTATAGTACATTTCAGCATATATACTTATTTTAATTGCACCATAAAGAATTGAACTTTTAATTTTTTTTCATTAGGAGGCAGACACTCAACTCTAGACTATTAGACCCTTAGCAAAATAGTTATATATATATATACCCTTTTAATTATCACAGTTAATATCCCAAAATCCATATCTGAAAAAGAAAATGGGAGGATTAAAGAGCTTTTCTTTAATTTTTTTGGCATCACTAATAGGATATTTTTTGGTCTAATTAATTTATACAAACTTTATATGAAATGAAGAAGAATATCTAAGTTTATTATTATATGTAAAGTATACAACCTAACCTATGAATAAATAAAATATAAATTTATGTTGAAGATTATTCACAATGACTTGAAATAGGGAAAAAAAATAAATTATTTGATGGACATATAAATATTTATGTAAGCCTACGAGTTATAATAGATTGTAAGTGAAATTAGAAGATTTCTTTTAAATTGTAAGTTGATATATATATATATATATATATATATATATATATATATATATATATATATATATATATATATATATATATATATATATATATATATATATATATATATATATATATATATATATATATATATATATATGATTGGTTTATGTACTGGAGGACGGAAAAATTTGTGTTAGAGTTTGATTTAGAATATGGTGAATGAATGTGTGATTTTAAAATGTAAAAGACTTTCTTTTTTACAGGGAGATAGACAATATAATAAAGGAAATTCTGTCGAAATTTCGGTAAAATTAAATGACATATTAAGTTAGAGTCACATTTTATTAGTTTCATTAGAAAGCATGTATTCCAATTATTGTTATTTCGTTTAATTATTATTAATTTTTTAAATACATGTTGTTAAAAGTATCATATTAACTTTTAAGAGATAACAAAGTATATTGGGTTGTTTATACTTATTTTATTGGTTGCAGGATTTGTTTAGTTGCCGGACTAAAAGAGTTTGCAAAAAGTCAAATCTATTTTGGAAAACAAACAGAAGCACAAGATATATAAGAGAAAAATCGGTTGAATTGTTAGTTTGTATGATGAGTAATTTTAATATTTTTTTTTTGTAAGTACTTTTTAAGTACTATAAAATTTAATGTACTTTTATTATATCATATTTTTAAAAATAATTATATAGGAGAATTGGTATTTATATAAATTAAATTTTGAAGGTTACAATAATAATAATAATAATAATAATAATAATAATAATAATAATAATAATAATAATAATAATATAAAATTAAATTGCAAATAATAATAATAATATTAAATTGCAAAAAAAAAAAAAAAAATAATAATAATAATAATAAATTGCAAAAAATAATAAATATAACAAAAATAATAATAATTAAATTAGCGACGGATTAGCGACGCAAATATCCGTCGCTAATATTTTTTAAAACACCTCACGACTACTTGTGGGAGTCAATTAGCGACGATTTTTCAGTCGCTATTCCGTCGCTATATTTAGCGACTGTTTTTGTTTTAGTCGCAAATTTTTTGCGACGGCCGGAATAACGACGGGTCGTCGTCTTGTCGCTAAAATGAATTAGCGACTGAATTCTCTCAATTAGGGACGGAATTGTCCGTCGCTAATTTCTTGTTTTTTTGTAGTGTTATAGCCGTCGGCTTCGCGCTCCCGTGGGAGACAAAATCAAGATAGATCGAAATCTAAAAGTAAGAAGAACCTGAAGTGCTACAACTGTGGCAAAAAGAGTCACTTGAAGAAGGACTGTTAGAATTTGAACAAAAAGAATGACAACTCTCAAGGAAACGTGGCTAGTACTTCAGATGATGGACATGCTCTATTATATGAAGCAACAATAATTTATGAAGGCAGGACGAGATTTGTTGACATCTTGATCATATACTCAGGAGCTACATTTCACATGATTGTTCGAAGAGAATCACTACAAAAAAATAGGAAATTAGCGATGGAAATTTTTGTCGCTAATTGATTTTAGCGACGCGATAACTAACCGTCGCAAATAGTTCCGTCGTAAGGAATTTTGCAACTAAAATATAAAACAGTGGCTAAAACTAGTGATGGAAAAAACAGTCGCTAAAGGCAAAAAATTTACTTTGCTAAAGATCCCTTAAAACTAGCCGCTGGAAAAATTAAAAATATTAGCGACGGATAACCCGTCGCTATTCCGTAGCTAAAAATATTAAATTTGAATTTTTAAATTATTATTATTATTATTATTAGCACTAAAAATATTAAAATTAAATTTCCAAATTATTATTATTATTATTATTATTATTATTATTACATTCAAAATTTAATTTATATAAATAATAATTATGCAATATTATTAACAATACTATTAATTTAAAAATATAATATCATAATAGTACATATTAAATTATACAATAATTAAAAAGTACTTAAAAAAACACTAATTCAAACTAAACAGTGTTACTCAGTATCACCACTAAATAGTGGTTTACAACATAGGCAGAGCTATACAATTAAAAGACAAAAAAATCAAGCAATCAAACCAACTAAAGCAAATTGATATCCACTTCTACCAACAGCATTAAGAAGCATCCACTTCTACCAACAGCATTAAGAAGCATCCATTGACCCAAACATCTGATCATTGTAGCAAACCAGGAAACATTAACATCAACATCCATTGGTATGCAAACCAGTATGTAGCATTCACTAGGAAACATCATCTCTCATTCCTGAAACCAACAATTTCTCTAACAAATAATCCATGAAAATTGATTTTAGATGACACTTTATCCACACAAAAGCATAGAGAAGAACTATGCTACCAAATAAAATTATTACACAACAATATTTCAACTAGAAGATAGTAATTATCCATATCTACTAAAGCCAGCAAAATAGCATATGCAAAATCATTTCGAGTTAAATTAATTTCAGGAACATCTATTAAACTATCAAAACAATTCCTTTCATGGAAACTCTAGGGCCACGAAGTAAATGAATTGCCACCTCTATTTACTAATTCCCTCAATTTTTAATAAAAGCCTTATGGCATTTTACTAGTTGATGCATACTGGTTTTGAACAAAATACTAACATACAGAATCTTAATAAATAATCCATGGCCTAAAGAGAACTAGAAGTTGCATATTATAACCATCTCGGGGATTCGAAAAAAACGCTGCATCAACTAATATTTATCTGCAGCTAGAATATATAATATTTCTACAACACTTTTCAATATACTACAACAAAGATCACATGTTACCATCAAAAATTAAAATTAAATTCAAGACATTGTTAAAGTGGCTTGTCTCTCATCAAGTAAGATTAAAATGAAATTCATATTAGGAGCTAAAAACAAAAGAATTAGTTGAGCCATGGATAAATATATCAAACAATTAATCTACCTGCTTTATAACCAGTAACCTACTATCACAATGTTGGCAAGTAATTATATGAGTTACAAACTACATAACATTATTTGATTTAAGTAGTTGAAGTCAAATTTTCAAGTCAATAAACCCAAATTCAAGAAGACTTGTTTCTGTGAGCTTCAAAATTATTCTCTCAACATAGATTTTTCTTAAAAAGCTCTGGTAATGTTCTAAAATATCAAAAGAAGCTCACTTCAAAAACTTTTATTTCTTAATTTTCTACAAGTCCAACAATTTATTGCTAGATGTTTATGCAAATCACCACTCTGCACATAAGCTTTGAGATCTGAAAAGTAAATTTATTAATCAAACAACACAAGCAAAATGGATATTTAAAAAAATAGAGCAAGAATGAGGTTGCTTGCATCTTAAGGGAAGGATTTAACTAGAAAACGATTGCAAAGATAACAACAGCTTTCCATGATAACCTCAAATATGCTTGTCATTGAGAAATACTTATGGAATAGTATGTTGGCCAACTAGTTCTAGGAGAACATATTGAACTTAAGCCCCTCACTTGAAATAATTTGAAGACAAATCGCCATTTAAAATCACTTCGATTGTTTATAAACATCTAATATAAATTAATGAAAAAAATGTGCCTGATAGATTTAATTTCATAAAGTTGTTCATTTAGTTTTTTGAATTTGAACTTGGCATGCAAGCGATGCCTATTGACAACAGAAATCAAAGTACAATTCATCATTCCATTTATCACATGGTAACCAAAGAGAGGAGAAAAATAAAGAAATAAACAAACAATTTTTTTTTTCTATTATCTATACAGATCTTAGTCACATTAAGTATTAATTCTTCAATTGACATACATAAATGGCAAAATCAATTTAATGAATTTCAGTATTATATCAACATTATTACAAAAAAAATATGCCAAAATGATTAAACAGATGCATACCAAAGTGACGCCAAGAACCAAAAACGGAACAAACACAGGCAAGATTAGAAGGGTCGTCCAAATGCGAGAAGACCTTAATGGACATATCATCTCCAATCCACTTCAAAAAGTCACAAAAGCCTCACCAGCAACTGTCATACGTATAAAAATTCTTCAATTGCAAAGGATCTATTATATGTATAAAAATTCAAACAAATGTTTGTCCCTCTTTTTATTTTATTTAAAATTCTATAAGTAATAGTATGAATAATATTAGTTTTGAGGTTTTACAAAAGAAAACACAAATCACAGAATTTATCATTGATAAATTATTTAGTTTAAAAAAATCTTAGAAAAGTAAATTCGGCAGTGCACATACCAGTTGAAGTGAGATTCCCAAAATTTTAGCTCCATTCTGCCTGTCACCGTTGCCGGATCCTCGCCAGAGAGACACTACCACTGTCGACGTGAAGCGCAGGACACCCGAAACACATCGCCGGTGGTCACGCGCCCAAATACCATGCCATTTTGTCGGAATCGCCGTCGAAAAGCATCGGCTTCCCTTTTTTGATCTCCCATTTTTTGGCGGCTGATGGTGATTGGTGGGTATCGGAAGGAGCGCCCGCTCGCCAGGAGCCCAACGGTGCCATTCATACTGCCATTGGATGCCGGAGTTCGCCGGAACTGGGGAAAGAAGCTTCGGCTTCTCTCTCTCTCTCTCGCTTCTCCCCTCTGTTTTCCCTTTCCTTTCTTTCTCGTGTTATAACTCTTCTTCATTAACTTTTCTTTCTTAAGTTATTTTTATTATTTTATTATTCTTAATTTTTTTGTCATCTGACTCTTTATATATATATATATATATATATATATTTATTTATTTACACTAAAAAAATACAAATTAGCGACGGATATATTCTCGTTGCTAATTAGCGACTATTTGGAGAATTAGTCGCAAAAATTATTTTTTTCAATTTTAGCGATGGAATAGCAACGGTAATAAAGAAACAGTAGCTATTTTTTTGCTGCAATTTGTGGTGCCTTTTTTTGCGACTGAATTTAGCGATGGAATGTTTTAGTCACTAATTAGTGACTTATTAGTCCGTCGCTAAAAAGTTTTCAATTTTTTTAATTGTTAGTGATAATTTAGCGACAGAATAGCAATAAATTATCCGTCGCTATTTTAAATTAAATTTTAAAAAATTTTAAATTTTGATTATTGATTTTACTAGTATTATAATAATAAAAATATGCACACATGCTTATGGTTATTAATTATTTTTAATATTTTTGCTTTAAAAATTAAATTATATTGGAATTCAGTCATTTTATTAATCTCCATAAAATTAACATTTAATTTTGAAATTATATAATTAAAATAATTGTAAACAAAATTTTAAATTTTTTTTAGTATTTTCATTAATTAAAATAAATTTTTTAATTGTATTTTTTTTAGCTTGTAATATTATGAATTTTATTTTTAATTTGTCTAAAATAAATTTTTTATTAATCAATTATTTAAAAATTTAATGAAAGTATTAATTAGTTGGGTAAAATTAAATTAATATTAATAATTTTGACTAAATTAATATATGTATTTATATATATAGATAAAAAATAATCCGGTAGAAAAAAGTTTATTGAATGTTAAATTTAGATCCGAAAATAGTTAAGTGTCGATTTTAATTAAATAATTAAATAGTAAATAAATAAATAAAAACTTAAAAAAATAAGAAGAACACGGAATCAAAATCAAAGGAAGGAAAAATGCAGGAAAGAGGGATGATAGAAAACGAGAAAGGGAGGGACAGGGACTTCTAAACCATTTACCTCCAAAAATAACCTAAAATCACAAAAATGCATTTTCCTTTAACCTCGCGTCGCCCCCTCCATCGCGCGTCCTCTCCCTCGCGAGCCACCAGACGCCACCCCGCTGCCGCTCACCCCCACCCCGCCGTTGCAGATCCTATCTCGCCCACGCTGTAGTTAGCCGCCATGGCCCGTCGCCATCGCCACTCGATCTCGACTCCGCTCTCTCTGGCACCGGTTAGTGTTCGCCATTTTCTGTCTTAAGTTTTTATTTATTTGTTTGTTTATTTTTGTTTTATTTCATCATCATTTAAAACATGGCCTTCTTCTCTTCTTTCTCAATAACCTTTCGGCGAATCAATAATTTGGTGAGTTAATCATTTTTTGGTTGTGTTCCCTCTAAAAAAAGATAGAAGAAGAAAAAATGGGGCAGCTTCAACTGCAGAAATTATTAGTAACTTGATAGTGAATTGTATCAATTTTTAAGGAGCTGATTGCTAAAGACTCAAACTTTAAAATTGCTCTTCGTTTATTTTCAATTTTGAAATTCTGGGTTTTGAGTGTATCTGTTTTGAGGTTTGTGGGTTGGGTTTGATTTGGATTTGATATAAGTGGGTGTTTTCCTTGTTTGGGATCATCAAACAATGAGGGCAGTGGTGGAGGTGGTGTTGCCGTCAAAGAAGTGGCCAAGAAGGATTCGGTCAAAGAAGTTCTGTTGCTCAGGTAAAAAAGTTTGTTCTTTAAGAAGTTTTTGGTGAATATGCTATGATGTTCCTTTCAAAGATTAATTTAGTTGTACTTGGAGTTGAATTATGAGTTTCTCGGTTTTGATACGAGCAGTGTTTCTGATAATGTTCATTGCTGCTTTGATTTGTTTCGTTTATTGGTAGTTTCTTAAAGCTCTGTTGCTAGTTCTTTGATGGTTTGTATGTTTAAAATTGCCTACCGCTTGTGCTGTTTGAGTTTTATGCTAATGGAGTGCTACCAGTGTTGTTTTAGAGATCTGCCCTTGGTTATGGGAACTGATGTTTTGGAATATCTTATTATTAGGTCTTCTTTTCTATCATAATTGTCTAGTTAGAATCTGATGGTAGTACTTGGAAACTCTTTAATGCCCCTCTAAGTGGATGGTACAAATTGTTGATATGCACACAGCTTCTTCGTGGTCTAAAATATTAAGGCAAATATATACACACAGGTTGGTGCTTTTTAGTGCTTCTTGCCATTTCATATTGTCATCTTCCCTTTGTTTAATTCTTGGCGTCTCTCTCTCTCTCTGAATCTTAATATTGAGGTTAAATTGAACAACAAATGCTTACAAATTACTTGGCCTTTGCAGCATGAAAGAGAACATTGCTGAGCTGCCAAACTGTCTTCATGGTGGAAAATTAAGAGAGTGAGTATATTGTGTTTTTGTAGTTGGATTCCTGTTCTAGTTTTTGTATGTAGAATCCTGAGCTCACTGCACTATTTGGTTGGATATTGTTCAAAACATTGCTAGCCGAACTTGAACAATAAAATTACACGTCTTGCTTGATTAAAATTTTAAACTTAATTTAAAAAATAATAAATTAAAAGTTAAAAATATATAATAAAATAACCACCTTTATATATAGGTTACAGCCTTGGTTCTTAATTGAGTTGTAACCATAACTATATATGATCAACCATCTTTCTTTTTATTGTTATTATAATCATTAAATATGAGTTTGCGTTCCTATTAATTGGCTAATTATTTTGTAGTATTGCTAAGCTATTACTCTTTTATTTAATCTATGATTATGATGACTATATGTGGCATGTGTCATTTCCATGACGTAGTGAACCTAAACTAGCTCCACATCACCTCTTTCTGAGCTTATTAGTTGGTAAAATTAATTACTGTGGTTTAATTACTCTATATCAGAATATTGGACCAACCCATTAACCTAAATCCAATAATAATAACATAATTAGGTTACAGTTATGAGTTTTTGATTGGAGTTTGATTGGGGTATAGTGATTAAATGTGTGATATTTAGAAGTGTTAAAAGAGTTTTTCTTTACAGGGAGTTAGGTAATATTATAGAGGAAATTTTGTCGAAATTTCGATAGAATTTGATAGTACGTTTGGAGTAACTTATAATTTTAAGTAGGAAATTTTAATATTCTAATTAATGTTACGGTTTTTATAATTTTAAGTAGGAAATTTTAATATTCTTCTTAGAATAGATGGTAACATTCTTATTCCGCTTATACATTAAATCGGTTTATTATTGTTGTATTATTTTATTATTGAAAAGAGTATCTTGCATTTGATAAATTGGTATTGGAATTGCTTATTTTTATTTTTATTTTTTGATTTTAGGCCTCTATTCAAGATGAGACTCAAACTCTTAGTCCCTGACCAATCAAGTTATAATATCAGAATGTATTATTAATCAAATTTTATGTTTTATTTATTTTTAATGTATATTTTTTAATGTAATTTTGCTTAGTATTTATTAGGAATATAATATGAAAAATTTATGTAAATTTTTTCAGTTATTTTAATTGATTTTTTTTTTTTGAATATAAGTTTAATTTTCAGTCTATTTAGTTAGGTGTAAAATCGAACCGATTATTTGCACTTCTAGTTGTATAATTTAATATATTTCTATAATATTATATTTTTTAAATTAATAGTATTGTTAATAATATTGTATAATTATTATTTTTATAAATAAAATTTTGAATGTAATAATAATAATAAATTAAAATAAAAAAATTAATATAAAAAATAAAAAAATTTAATATTTTAGTGACGGAATAGCGACTGAATTTTTTATCTCTAATTATTTTTTAACATTTTGAACGATTAGTCTCAGGTTAATTTAGCGACGGAATTTTTTATATTTAGCGACGGTTTTTTTCTGTCGCTATTTTTAGCGACTGTTTTATGTTTTAGTCGCAAAATTTCTTGCGACGGAGTTATTTGAGATAGTCGTTTTGTCGCTAAAATCAATTAGCGATATAATTTCTCAAATTAGCGACGGAAATGGCCGTCGCTAATTTTCTGTAATGTGTATGTATATATACACACACATTCATATTTAGTTACTTATTTAGCTATAATTAAATATATTTAATTTTGTAAATTTCAAAGAAAATTTTGGGTCATTTGGCTTAAAATTAACATATGGTAAATTTTTAGCATATCGAATTACTATTTACAGTATCGAAAATTTTCAACAAATTCTTAATTTTTCAAACAATAACAAAGTTAACCTATAATTTAATTAATTAATTTGTATAATTATTTATTTGTCGGGGTGTTACAATATATACATACATATATTAAATTTATGTATTTTAATTTAACCATTGAGTCAAAGTTATTAATTCAAAACACAAAAATAATATCAACAAATATTCCTTAATTAATTTTTTTTATTAATATTAATTTAAGTTCACACATCTAATATTTTCATTAAATTTTTAAATAATTAAATAATAAAAAATTTATTTTAGATAAATTAAAATTCATGTGTAAAACAAAAATATTAAAAATAATTAATAACTATAAGTATATATGCATAATTTTATTAATATTATAAAAAATTTTACCGACGAAATAGAAACGGATTATTCCGTCGCTAAAGTTATCACTTTCCTTTCTGAAAAATATTTTCATATTTAAAAAATTTAAAAATTTTTTAGCGACTAAAAAATCAGTTGCTATTCCGTCGCTAATTCAAGTGTGATTAGCGACAATAAGTTTAGTCGCTAAATCTGTTGCAAATAAAGTCGCTAAAATTGCCTCCAAATTTAGCGACTGATATTGCTAGTGACTAATTTTTTAGTCACTAAATTAGTCGCAAAAATTAGTGATGGATTTTTTAGTCTCTAAATTAGTCGCAAAAAATGCGCGATAAATCGCTGCCAAAATTTAGCGACTTCCGTCGCTAAATTAGTCACAAAAAATGAAAAATGAATTTTCACAACCAATTCTTAAAACGGTCGCTAATCAGTCGCTATTCTTAAAACATTCGCTGATTAGCGACTGAAATAGTGTAGTCGCTAATTTACTATTTTTTTTTTGTAGTGAATGGTTCCATCATTATGAATCTTTCTCGGGAGAACCTGTATATAGTTGCAATGATCATACCTTAAAAATCATTAGCATTGGAACCATCAAGTTAAAAATATATGATGTTACAGTTCACACTATTCCGGAAGTACGACATGTGGAAGGGTTGAAAACGAATTTATTATCCCTCGAAAGATTGGATGACCTTGGATACAAAATGGAATTAGAAAATAGAATTATGAAAATAATTTGAGACGTGCTTGTACTAATGAAAGGAGAAAAAATAGCTGCCAACTTATACATATTAAAGGGAGAGACTTTGCATGAAGGAGAACCATCATTTGCTTCAAGTAGTCCAAGTGAAAAATCTGTAATGGTGTGGCGTCAGAAATTTGGGCATATTTTTGAACAAGAAATCAAAATACTTGTATAGCAAAATCTGCTTCCAGGTCTCACTAAAGTGTCCTTACCTTTTTGTGAGTATTGTGTTACAAGTAAGCAGCACATATTGAAGTTCAACACATCTAATTCTAGAAGCAACTCTATTCTAGAATTGGTTCACTCTAATGTGTGGCAAGCACCAGTTTCATCTTTAGGAGAAGCAAGGTATTTTGTGTCCTAATTCATTGACGATTTCTCTATGAGATGTTGGGTGTATCCTATCAAGAGGAAGGTAGATGTGTTTCTAGTCTTCAAAGTATTCAAAGCATAGGTAGAACTTCAATCTGGAAAGAAGATCATCTAGTGTTTGAGGATAGATAACTTTTTCAATCAAGAAGGCATTAAAAGATAGTTCACTGTAGCATACACTCCTCGATAAAATAGAGTGGCAGAGCAGATGAAAAAAACCTTGTTAGAGAGAATAAGAGCAATGTTGGGAGCTGTAGGCTTAGATAAAAAGTTTTGGGTAAAAGCAGTCAACACCGCTTGTTATGTAATAAATCGGGTTCCTTCAACTGCAATTGAACTGAAGACACCGATGGAGATGTGGACTGGCAAACTGGCTGATTATTCAAAGCTCCATATATTTGAAAGTCCGGTGTACATATGATGCGGACGAGTTGGGCTTTCAGTATTTGGAGCGAGTTGAACGGGCCAATCGGCTATAACTTTTGCTACAAGTGTCCGATTGCTTAATATAATATGTTTTCACATGCCCCCCCACCCCCGCGCCGGCGTAACATGCCATTTTGGGCCTTAAAAGCAACATTTAGGCTTCCATTTTTCAGTTTGAATTTTAGTGGTATTGTCGTAATTTTATTAATTGCTTTCATATAAATTGTTTATTTCCCTAGTTTGGAGGGGACTTTTGGACTTGGAATAAAATTCTTCTATTGTGGATACTTTCGTTGCGTCAACATGATGTACAATTCTCAAGAAACTACAAAACTAGATTCAAAATCTAGAAAATGTTTATTTCTAGGTTATACTGACGGAGTAAAGGGATATCGCATGTGGGATCCCACTGCCCACAAGGTTGTAGTTAGCAGAGATGTGATCTTTATGTAAGATAAGATACAAGAAGTGAATGATAGCACTGTGGATAGAAGTTCAGATACGATGACTGTATAGGTGAAAAAGAAATCTAAAAAAGAAAATTCTTTTAAAAATGAATCAGAGCATGAGGAACATGAGTTAGAGGAGTCCTAACCAGTTGAATCTCAACTACCCGAGATTCGACTAATCAAGTTGATTAACAAAACAACCAGGTTGGCACTCAAATTATGTTATCGAGAGTAATGTTGCATATTGCCTTCTAACAGAAGATAGAGAGCCATCAACTTTCCAAGAAGCAATGAATAGTTCAGATGCATATAAGTGGATGGTAGCAATGCACGAAGAAATTGAAGCTCTTCATAAAAATAAAACTTGGGAACTTGTTTCGTTACCACAAGGAAGAAAGACCATTGGAAACAAATGGGTTATAAGATCAAGCATAATAGTAATGATCAAGTGTAGCGGTATCATGCTAGATTGGTGGGAAAAGGATATACTTAGAAATAATGTATTGATTTCAACGAGATTTTTTTCCCAGTGGTCAAACTTACAACAATCAGAGTAGTTCTAGCGATATGTGCTACATTTGACTTACATCTGAAGTAGTTAGATGTCAAAACTGTTTTTCTCCATAGAGATTTTGAAGAAGAAATTTATATGCTCCAACTAGAAGGTTTTGAAAAAAGAAAAGAAAAGGAGAACTTGGTTTGCAGATTGAAAAAATCTCTGTACGGTCTCAAACAGGCGCTGAGGTGTTAGTATAAGAGATTTGATTCCTTTATTTTGAGTGTTGAATACAACAGGCTTTATGCAGACTCTTGTGCATAATTCAAGAGGTTTGGTCAAAGTAAGTTCATCATCTTGTTGATGTATGTTGACGACATGTTGGTAACAGGCTCCAATATAGATCGTATTAAAAAATTAAAGACTCAGTTGGCTAGGGAATTTGACATGAAAGATTTCGGATCAACAAATAATATTTTAGGGATGCAAATTTTTCGAGACAAAAATAGCAAGAAAATTTGGCTTTCTTAAAAAAGTTATTTAAAGAAGATCTTGCAACAGTTCAACATGCAAGATTGTAAGCCAATTTCTATCCTATTTTCTGCTAATTTCAAGTTAACTCCCAGTATGTGTTCTAGTATTAAAGAGGAGAAGATAGAGATGTCTCGAGTATCGTATGAATCAATAATGAAAAGTTTAACGTTCGTTATGATTTGTACAAGACCAGACATTGCACATGCAGTGCGAGTAGTTAGTCGATACATGGCGAATCATGGTCGAGAGCATTGTAATGCAGTTAAAAGTGTCCTTAGATACATTAAAGGGACCATGGATGTTGCATTGCATTATAAAGGATCAGACTTTATTGTTAGAGAATATGTTGGCTCAGATTATGCAGGTGATATAGATAAAAGCAAATCCACTATAGGGTATGTGTTTACACTTGCTAGCGGAGCTGTAAATTGGATTTCAAAACTACAATCAGTTGTGGCTACATCAACAACAGAAGTAAAATATATGGTAGCTACACAAACCAGTAAAGAAGTTGTTTGGTTGAAATTGTTGAAAAGTTTGACGAGTCAAATTGCATGTTATAATTGAAAAATTCCAGCAGCGCCTAATTAGAAATTTGATTAAAATCTTAATATATTTAATTGGCTATGTTTAATATTAGTATTAGATATAAATTAATTTATCACATAATTGATATATATGGTATTCTGATAAAATGGAACGAACGGGCATATAATAATATTTTTTTGTTAATTATCGATTAAATAAAACCAGATGCTGATATTAAATCACAATCTCATATGTTGTCCCGTATTTAATATAAAGTTTATTGCTTTTGCATAAATGCTGTTTTTCCAGCACAGTTATGATTGTTAATCCTTCGATTTTATTTCTGAATATTGCAGCTTTAATTTTCATGTGGCCAATCCATACAGGACCCCGATCTTCAGTGATAGTGCATGTGGTATCCTTAATTTATTGACAATGAGCTTCAAGTCCCTCTACTGAACCCAAATCCATCTTCACTTGATGAGAACCCATTCTTTGTTATGAATACCCAAAATGATTTGTATCAAATGGCTAACATTGTTGAATAAAAAAAATACGCAAAAATTATATCTGAAAAAACAATATATATTCATAGGCCCCATCAATAGAATTGGGACAAACTTACAACATTAAACTCATTACATCGACCACAAAATACACAAAGCTCATGCTCCATAACTTAAAATAAACACAAACCTACGAAGCTCTAAGCTTCCTCAATGCAAGAATAATATCTTCTATAAAATAGTAGCAATTTCTAAGGCTCCGCTCTATGAAATAAAGCCATGCTCTCCTCCAATATGGATTTATATACAAAACTGCACCTATGCTCAATAACACTATCACATATGAAATCAAAAAACTCAAATAGAAATCATTCATGTCAATGAACCCACCTCCTTCTTCTTCTTTAATTGAATTTGTTGGAGAATCTTTTACTTGGCAACTTTCTAGTAATGGAAGTCCACAAAGAAAAGGGTTTCCTTCATAGCTACTCTTGTTAAAAGTTGCGAATTGTCTAATCATCTCAGGTGTCTTGCCAGATAAATTGTTATGTGCAACACTAAAGTCGGATAAAAATGTTAATTGAGTAAGTTGAGGAGGGATTTTTCCATTCAGGCCATTGTAAGAAAGATCCAAGCTCTCAATTTCCTTCAAGTTTGCAAAGGATTCTGGGATTGGCCCTGTCAAACTATTGTGTGACAAGTTTAAGACCTTGATAATGGTAAGGTTTCCAATTTCAACAGGAATTTCACCTGTGAAATTGTTGCAAGAGAAATCTATACCTGAGATGAACTTGAGAATGCTTCCTCGGAACTCATATGTTATACTCTTTGTTGTGAACTCCAAAGATTGTTGCATTTTAGGCACAGGAGGTGAACGATATAGAACTTTTGGTTGCATGTACTTGCCACTAGATTTTAAGCAAGCCAAAACACTACCGGACAGATTATTATTGGAAAGATCAACCAAACTTAACTGGCCTAGATTGCACAATTCAATTGGCAATGAACCTTCAAGATTGTTGTAACTCAAAAGGATATAGCTCAAATTAGTCAACTTGCCAATCCATTTTGGAATAGCTCCAGTCAAATGGTTATGGCTGAGATCCAGTGTCGTCAACCCAGAGCAATTGTAAAATGCATTCTCTAATGATCCTTGCAGCTGATTATTCGATAAATAAACTTCTTTAATAGCATAAGGGCAAAAGTGAGACGGAAGGTTTTTAGAGAAATTATTGCTTGACAAATCCAACACTTCAAGATAAGACATATTAGCTATCCATCCAGGTATGTTGCCAGAGAGATGGTTATTACTAACATCCAAAATTGACAACCAAGTACAATTGAGTAAGCTATTTGGGATATCTCCAGAAAATTGATTCCAATCAAATAGTAAAGTATTCAAGTGGTCGCAATTTGCATGTTTAGAGAATATTTGGCCTCCAAAATCATTGTGTGAAAGGAACACTTGAAACAGCAAGGAACATCCTAAATATAAGTCTTCAGGTACTTTTCCAGAGAGCCAATTGTAAGACATGTCTAGAGAAAGTAAACCGCTCATTTTGGCGAATGATGAGGGAATGCTGCCCGTGAAACCATTTTCTGACAAGTTTAAAAATTTTAAATTTGGAAAAACTTGTCCAATATTTGTTGGTATAGTACAACTGAATTTATTATCAGAGATGTCCAAGCTCTTTAATAAGTAATTGGAAGAATTATTTGGCAATTGGAAAGGTCTTGAAAGAGAAGTATTGGCTAAGGAAAGACTTGAAAGTTTTGTGTTATTCACTAACAACCAATATGGAAACTCTCCTTTTAGCTTAATATTTGAAAGATCAACTTCCTGTAAATCATGTTGATGGTATAGAAATTTGGGAAATGCTCCCCCATTTCCAGGACTAGACAAGTATAGTCTCTGTAATTGAAACTTTGGGCTCAAATTGTGCACATCTATCTCTTCATCCTCATATATTTGACTATTATTTTCAGCATTCAAATACTTGAGCTTTGAATGATTGAAAAATGGCTCTAGAGAGATTGGGACATGAAATTGATTGCTTGAAAATCTCAACTCTCGTAAGGATGTAAGACTTCTGAGTGCAGATATACTTCCATTAAAGTGATTCCAAGAAAGATCCAATTTGTTAAGAGATGTTAAATTTGCAATGCACCAAGGCAAAGTCCCACTGACTTCATTATAGCTTATATCTAGTTCTTCCAGATGTCTCAATAAGCACAAACCTGAAAATTATTTATTTGTAAAATATTTAGCTATAATTTTTTTTAAAAAAAAAAACTCCATATCTTCAAAAATTGATGAAGATCGAATAAAAATGTTCAATTGAAGGAAATTATGTAGATAAGGATTCAAAACTGTAAAACAAAGAAAAAAATAATAAGATTTTATTAAAAACCAATCAAATATTACCATTGTTTATATAGTTTTTCATAAATTCTATAGTGAGTCTATATGATTCGAAAAGCAAGAAAATCAATAAAGCTCACCTTCAATGGTAGAAAATCTGCCTTTAAGTCCAGAATTAGCCAATGTTAATTTTTTAAGAGATATCATCCTTCCAATATCTTTCAGAAAGGTATTTTCGATAGTGCATGAAGACACGTCAAGATATTCCAAATTTGTTAAATTTGATAATCCTACAAAGGGAAAGAAAACCAATTATCAACTTTAGCAATATATATATATATGCAGACATATTGACTAATCTATAATTGACCAAAACATTCTTATTAAGGTTGAACAAATAAATGATTTCATATATATGTAATATATTTGGTGTCTCATCTAAATGTTATTAAATAACTGAAATTCTAAGATCTATGTACATGCACGTAGAGAGCAAAGTCCCTCTGAGTTCATTAATAACTTATATCTATAAATTCCTAACAATTTCATGCATTTATTTAATTTTTTTTTTAAATTTGTTTACCTTGAGCAGGTTGGGTAGCATTGACATCCTGCAAAGACAAATACTTGAGAGAAGGAAGTGCTGAAAGGCTTTGAAAGGACTCTTTGTCCATAGAGGATCCGTTTAAGTACAATTTTTCCACATTAGTCAAGTCGCCCTCTGCCAGACAAAGTTTCATTAAATAACTTTAAATTTAATTGACATTAACAACGCAATTCCAATTCAAAATATGGTTATATACAAAAGTATTATGCATACAATGAAAATGAAAAAGCTTAAAAAAACAAGACAGTAAAGAAAAAATATTAATTGATATATTTTAAAACCTGCCTTCAACAAATATTGGTCCTTCAAACTGATTGTTGGTTAGAGAAATGGTGTTGAGGTGTGGATAAGCTCCTAATGAATGTAACTCAACATTACTTCTTCCATTGAAAGTAATGTAGTCAAGATAAAGAGCTCTTAAATTTCTGCTGACATTAACACCTGCCAAATCCACCAGTAAATATAAATCAATTCTTAAGCCTAGTCTAATTTAAAAAGATTAATGAATCATGAGAGTATTACATTTGTAAATTACTAGAAAAAAGTTTGATCCATGCAAAACTTTTTTTGTTTATTTATATTTTTGAAACTTAAATTAAAATTAAATTAATTCAACTTGTTGATAATACCTCTTGAGCCCACAATTCTATCAATTTGATTTGCGCTCAGATAAAGCACTTCTAAATTGGCCAAACCACCCAATTCTAGAACAACAATACAAAACAAATCAGTGTCTATAGCTTAACAAAAGAGGATGGAAATAATTAAAAGAAAGTTATTTATCTTATAAAAATAATTATTTCATAATTTGTATTAAAATTAAATATACAAAGAGTATAACCTTCCAAATTTATTGATCCTTGTAGTTTGTTGTAGTCTATGTAGAGATACTTGAGAGAAAAACAGTGATTGAGAGATGATAGGATGCTGTTATCCAGAAAATTAACACTCAAATCAAGTAATTCTAAATTGCCAAATCTCTTAAATTCTGCACATCCACCTGTATATAAATAATTATTAAATATAATATTTATCTAATTATATTCACATTATTGTTGCAATTATTTTATAGCAAATCAAAATTTATACCACCAAAGGATTCAATTTCATTCCCTGCCAATCTCAAGTTCTTCAAGTTTGTTCCACTGCCCATCAATTCTATGCAACACCAAATGATTTCGAAATTAGATTTTGCTTTATATGAAATTTTACGACATAAAATTGCATATTTGAATGTCATTTTTACTCAAACGGTGTGAAATTTAAGATTGCAAAATATTAATTTTTTTTTCCAAATTATTTCTCAATGGAATTAAAAATACAAATTTGGAGACAATAGAATAAACATTTAATTTTAATAGGTTTAATTGAAAAAATTTAATTTCAAATGATGATGATAATGATAAGAGAGTTTTAACTCACCTTGAATAAATGGAAATAGTAGTTTACTATTGTTGAAGTTGTTGAAACTTAAATCAAGACTCTCCAATTTCTCAAGTTTTGATAGCCCTTATAAGAGATACAGAAAATTGATTAGCTCAACTTCTAACAAATAAAATGAAAATGATAGAGAGTCAAAGTTCACCTTTATGATGAATTACTCGATTCAGTCCAATATTGTAATGCAGAGAAAACTACTTCAACGATCAAATCTCACTCATACATCTCACTCATACACTTGTTAAATGGTAAGATTTGAAATTTTGTATTCGTGTGTATATGTATTTAGTGTGACTTTGAATTATTCGGATCAACAAATTTCAAAAAAATAAATTAGTCTTTCTAGTTTAGATCAAATTTATGTTTGGTTATAACTTAAGTGTGACGAATTCAACAAAACAATATATTCAATGCAAACAAAATAGATTAATAAAACATAGTGATAAATTGTAAAGTTGGAGTGAAAAGCTCACATTGAATTTCGTCGGTTCCTTCAAACCTGATGCCAAATAAAATTAATGATCTCAAAGATGAAATACTGGCAATAGATGATAGGATGCTCCTATTCTTGAAATTGGTCCCACTTAAATCAAGAGATTTCAATTTTTTTAGTTCAGATAATCTTTCAAAACCTGTATCACAATTTCATATACAAAAATTAATAAAGATTGGAATTTGATGATAAGATACTCTCATTCTTAAAATTCATCTTATATAAAGTAAGAGACTCCAACTTTTTCAGTTCTGATAATTTTTCAAAATTTGTATTGCAATTTTATGATATACATCAAAATTAACAAAAATAACAAATAAAAATCTTATTAAACAAAATAAAAATTGTGCTCCAACAACTTAGATTCTTTTATTTCTTTTTAGAACATGTGGAATTTTTTTTAGTAGAAATGGATATTAAGGTTTTTTCCAGAGTGAACACTTAAAAGGTACAAGTAAAAATCACGTTGAACAATATTAGTTAACAGAATAAATTATTTAATAATTATTATACATTTCTAAGTTCTAACTCTAATAAATATAAGTATTTTCTAATTTATTCTTACCAACAAAAATATTTTGTTATTTTTATTTTATCTCATATTTATAAATATGAAATGCTATTGCGTACAAAGCAAAAGTTAGAGTTTGAATAACTGTTTATTCCACTTTTTTTTTTAAAAAAAATTAAAAAAAAAAGAAAAAAACTATTTAATAAATTTTCATAATATTTAAAAGTACTAAAGGCAGTTTGCCTTTTACCTATTTGAAATAGCTGAAATGTCCATGTATGTATATAACTTTATTTAAGAGTATAATACTTACATTGGTCATGGACGCATCCAGCAATATTAATGGAATAAATTTGTAGAGTGTTGAGTTGGTGAAAGGGAAGAAACAAAGAAGCATTAAAGTAGTAATTTTCTATATCATAGCCATCAATAAAGAGTTTGGTAACTCGGCCTGTTGTGGAATTACACGTCAGGATATACCATTGACAGCAATCATTACCAACCATGTAATCCCGAGAAAGATGGAATGAATCCATAAGCTCCATAAGAGCATTTCTCTCATAATCCAAACAACCATCAGTACATCTCCATAAGAGTATTCCTATAATTATCACACTTGCTGCTAATTTCTTCATTATTTCACTCTTCTCTTTTCCCATATTTGATTGGATGCCAATATTCTTAAGAGCCTTTTATAGCCATTCATCCAACTTCTTATTCACGCAAAGACCTAAATTTCATTTTCATTTTCATAATCCAAACAACCATCAGTACATCTCCATAAGAGTATTCCTGTAATTATCACAGTTGCTACTAATTTCTTCATTATTACACTCTTCTTTTTTCCAATATTTGATTGGCTACCAATATTCTTAAGAGCTTTTTATAGCCATTCATCAGTATATCAATTTTGAGCTTTGTATAGCCATTCATCCAGGAATCCACCACCCTCTTCTTTACGGCAAAATGAAATTTGTTAATATTTTAAAAACAAGGCAAGTCTCCTCAGACTTCTATTTTAACCTGTATTTTTTAAAACCGTCCGATACGTGACGCAGACGAATTAGGCCTCCAATACTTGGAGCGAGTCGAACGTTTTTTTCTGCCATAACTTTCGCTACAGTTGTCCGTTTTTCTATTATAATATATTTCCGGAAAGCTCGTTCCGAAACGGTGGCATGTTAGCCAGGGCATAGCTCCTCATAACAGCCCATTTCGGGCCTTAAAAATTACGTTTAGATTTTCGTTTTTCAATTTGAAATTTTAGGGATGTATTCGTAATTTTATTTATGCCTTTCATATACCCTACTTTGAAAGGACTTTTGACTTTGAATAATATTCATCTATTTTGGATTCTTTCGTTGTGTCAATATGATAATGGTTCCAGTTCATACAACTTCTTGGTCACGCTTTTTATAGCCATTCATCCAACTTGTTGTTCACGCCAAGACCTAAATTTCATTTTCATTGCTTTCAATAAGTCTACGTACAATTATTGTTATCATATATCATACGCAATTCCGAAACCATTCTCTTTCTTTCACACTCAATAATATTAATAGAAAACTTGTTTTTTTTTTTAAATGAAAAATTATATAAATGGTTATTTTATTAGTTTCAAATTGAAATAATTTATATCATTCTTACTTAGATGACTAAACTAAATAGAATATATATTACCAACCAATTTCTTAATCATTTCCCTGTCAATTTCTGTTATTAACCAATTTCTTCATTATTTTCCTGTTATATATATATATATATATATATATATTGATTTGATTTGATTCTAACTATCGGTATAACATTTTGGAAAATTCTCGCAATGTTATTCGAGAGAGAAAACACTACTCATCATCAAAATTTGGAAAAAAAATTGTCTAAGTTATAAAATTTTCTGGAAAAAAGATAAACTTTTTCTTGGATTTGGTCTATTAATTTAGTTTAAGGTGCTGATTTCAGCCCTAGAAGCTGGACTAGGTAGCACCAAATCAAAGAATTTAATTCAATACAAAATAATTTTTATAAGGACTTACTAATAAAAAATGCGAGTATGCTTCACTTTCACCAAGTCAAGTCTCCTCCTTTCAAAACACAATATAACATGTCAAGTTTTCTTTGGAAAAATTAATACAATTATAATTTTGCAAAACTTTCTAAACTTGTGATCATGAAAATAAAAAAGACAAAGTATTATTTTATCTTTAATGTTTATGAAATAGTAGAAATACTAATAGAAGGAGATAACAGTGGCGATATATTTACATATACATGGTGCACACATGGATTAGGGGTTAATTTCTTCGGTGGTCACTCAATTTTGTGACTTGTAACGATTTAATCACTAAAATTTAATTTGTAACAAAAAAATAATTCATCTATTATTTTGTAAAAAATCATAATAACCGAAAATTGCATTCGCCGGCAAGTGGCGCGTGATCGGTACGGCAAAACCCAATGACACGTCAAAAATTTTGTCACGTCAGATTAGAGTTAATTTCTGTGGTGGTCACTAAACTTTGTGCCTTGTAACGATATAGTCACTAAACTTCAACTTTGTGCCGTGCAGATCATGCGCCAGTTACCGGCGAGCACAATTTCCGATCATTGTGATTTTTTCGTTACAAAATAATAGATGAGTTATTTTTTCGTTACAAATTGAAGTTTAGTGACTAAATCGTTACAAGCCACAAAATTGAGTAACCACCGAAGAAATTAACCCCATGGATTAGTTAAGGATATCGTAGCGAATTCCTCTATTCTTTTTTTTAATAGAGAATTACCCCATTCCTATTCCAAGAAGAGCCATTTTTTTCACATGTATTAATATATTAAAATAATGCTTGAATTATTTTATTTTTATAAACAAGTTATTATATTGCACTATAATACCGTATTTTTTTTTATTTTTTTTATAAAAATAAATCCTTAATTTTCTCCCATTACTATTTTTTTTTCTAAAATATTTTATTATTATTATTGTTATTATTAAAAGAATTTGGATAGATGAAAACTGCAACTCAATAGGTCCTTAGCAATGGAAACCAGTACTGAAAAATAGAAAATGGAGTGTTTTTTTTTTCTGTTAAAAAATGGAAATAGATAAAAAGCTGAGCAATGGGCTTCAAGGATAAAAACCGGCACTGATAGTGTTTAGGGTCAGTTTTTGTACAAATTTCTATGAAATCAATGGATTCTACTTATGTTAGATACCAATTTTTATTGTAGCACTAGATTTCAAATATTTTTTTAAAAATATTATTTAAAAAAAAAACCCTATTATAATGAACACATGAGTAGTTTTAATATCAAAATATGAATTGTTCCCTAATATTGAAATTTTCACATCATTCACTTTCAACAAGTCAATTCTTCTCGAGTTTTTTTTTTTTTAATTTGGGGTGTTTTTTGAAAGTATTTGGAGATTCGGTACTACAGGAAAAGAATTTTTGAAAATAGTGTGCTTGAAATGGCAATCTAGGTTGCTGTTTTCTGACGTGTAGGATTCCATCAAGATGGACTCTTGGTTGCCAGAAAACGGCAACTTTGGTTGCCGTTTTCTGGCATATTTTAATTTTTTTTTTGCTGTACTAGGAGTAAAACGGTGCTGTTTTACGCCTGGTGAGGGACAGGGGGCAGTGGGGCCAGCGCGTCAGAAAACAGTAATCAAGCTTGCCGTTTTCTGAAGCGCTAATAAAATTATTTTTCCCCCCGGGGCACAAAACGGGATGGAAAGGGGAGTAGACCCCGCACGTTAGAAAACGGCAAGCTTACTTGCCGTTTTCTGACCTCTAAGGTTGCAGCGCACAGAATTTTACTGTGCGCTGCAGCACAGCAGACCCGTGCTTCACGGGTCTGCAAATATGTTTAATATTTTTTTATATAAATTTTGCCTTTAAAAGGCCAATGTCTTCGGGCTTCATTTAACATTTCTATACACATCAGTATACCTTCACTTTCGCCTCTCTCATTTTGTTTCCATTCTAACTTTCTTGCCATTCTTAATAATATTTTGTTGTTGTTTTCACAATGAAAAAAAAAGGTATTGTTATGTTAATAAAGTGTAAATAAATATTGTTAATTAAATTTCTTTGTGTAGCTGACATATTTTTACCGTTCCGAATTTGCAGGGACTATTAAATTTGCTTTATAATTACGATATATAATTTAAGAGGTAAGTCATTAGTATTTATCTTATTTATGAAAAATAAATTTTGTTTGAACTAAGTTAAGATAATTGTTGAGCATATGTGTTTTTCCAGATATTTTAGAAAAAAATATAATTGTCAATATTTGTGGAGTGTTTAATTGTCCAAATTTAGTTATATGTATTTAACTTTATAGTGTAATTTTATGATGTCTATGAATATGAGGAAAAATAGAGGTATGTGAAATTACGTATTATAATTTAGAATAATGAATTCAAATGAACTTTTAGAAGCGAATTAATTAAAATATTAATGTAGTGCATTAAAAGAGTAATCAATTGAAAAAGTTAAAATATTTATGCAGCCCGTAAATTTAATATTATATTGTAGAATTGATAGAAAAAATAATTTTTGAGGAGTGAAGATTGAAATAAAATTTTAATTTGGAAAAATAGTGAAATAATTAGAACTAAATATTTTCGTGAAAAATATTTGGTAATGGAATAATAAATTTTAAAAGTAGTTGCATAATAGAGTTTAATTTACGAATGTTTTTAAAATTTGTGTAAAGTATTTAAATTCCGTTAAAATTAAAATGATGCATTAATTATAGAGTATTTACATTAAATGTAGGAGTAAGAAAATGTCAATTCCTGCAATATTTATAATTCATACTGGAGGACAATCAATATGGGGTGTAACCGGTTATCAGTATGATACTTTGACCTCCTTAAGACGATCGAGGAGATTGAAACTTAGAAACAAACCGACATTTGCGGAACTTGTTCATAAAATATCAGTTAAATTGGATTTAGCAATGGATGTCAGGGTTAGTAGAGTAATATATAAGTGTCCTATAAACAGTCAGGGATCGTAGTCTTGGGCCCTTATGGATGTAACGGATGACGATGACATTGAGCAAATATACGAAAATTTTGTTACATTTCCTGGATATACTGTTGCAGAGCTAATTGTTGAAACTGAACAAATTTCCATTAGAGACGAATAAAATATGTTGAATAATGTTGCTCAGTTGAACACCAATATTGCTGGAGATTCCATACCGCCGATGGATGAGAGAAATACAGTTGATGAAAATTTAAATTTTGCAAGGGGAAGTCGATCAGAATTTGGTACACATTTTGGGGATACAGCACCATGTGAAGGGGTTGATGATTTGGAAACTATAGAAGCAAGTCCAATAAGAAAGTTTAGAGGGCAGAACGAAGTGAATATTCCCTTAGCTTCAAGGGTTGAATTTAGTGGCGTTGAAGGTCATGATATGGAGCGTACCGATAATGGGTACATTTCTCCAGGTGTAGATCCAGATGATGATGACGAAGAGATTGACTTGAATGAAATTGTTGAGGAAACAGGTATTGGTAGAGATGACCAATTTCTTCCTAGTAGCTCAACCCACATTACTATAGGCCTTCAGAATCTGAACATGAATGATGTCAGAGATTATATGGGTGGACAGCATGAGCTTTCACAGTTTCACTTTCCATCAATGCACTATACAAATGTTAATTTTGCAAAAATTGAGATCGGCATGTATAATGAGTCACCAATGATAAGATAGGATGGTGTATCTGAATTATGCGAAGGTTTGGCATTCACATCAAAGGATGAGGTGAAGGCGTGCGTGAAGAAATTTTCGATTATCACTACAAGAAAACTGACTTTTAACGACCAAAATTTAACGAAGGGATAAAAATCCGGTCGTTAAAATATACAAATAACGAAGGGAAATTAATCCGGTCGTTAGTTCTTAAATTTTATTGTTATATAACGAGGGGATTAAATCCGGTCGTTAAAACAATAAAAATCCGGTCGTTAAAATATACAAATAACGAAAGGAAATTAATCCGGTCGTTAAAACTCAAATTTTATTATTATTTAACGATGAAATTATTTTCGGTCGTTAAAAGGCATAAAATCCGGTCGTAAAAATTTATCAGTAGCAAAGGAAAATAAAGTCGGTCGTTAATTTTTAAATTTTATTACTATTTAACGAAGGATTTAAAATCCGGTCGTTGAAACATTATAAATCCGGTCGTTACTAATCTTAAAAAATTGGCGGTTCTTCTTTACAACTTACCTCCAAAATCATTTTTCATTATTTCATTAAAAATTATAACACAAAACTGCTGTACAACCTAAACTTCGATTTTTCACTAAAATAAGGTGAATAACCTCAAAACCCAGCAAACCCAGCAAACCCAGCAGATGGAAAAATAGCAAAAAAACGCAAAACCCTTTTCCTATCTTCCAACCTAAACTTCGATCTACGATTAGGGTTTAATTTTCCTTTTCCTTTTCCTATCTAGGGTTTAATTTGATCTACGATTACAGGTAAGAAACTAAAAAATCGTCTTTCTCTTCTCCCTTGATACCATTATCATTCTATTTATTTCTAATCTTCTCTTGTTCTCGTCGAATAGGAAAATAGGGCATACCAACTCTGAGATGTTTTAAGGAATTGCATTTCTACTAAGATAATCGATCTGTTATAATAGGTGAGTTCAATAAATTGGGTATTTTTGATATTCTGATTTTTGATTTCAAAACCGCATTCTGATTCTTGTTCTGTTTTTTATTCCCATTTTGTTTTGATTCCCGATTCTTGTTTCTTGTTTCTTGTTTTGATTCCCGTTTTGCTTTTCATTCCCGTTCTGTTTTTTATTTCTGTTCTGCTTTTAATTCTCGTTCTTCTTTTGTTTTCATTTTTTTCTGGATATTCATACTTTCTCCTTAGTTTAAGTTTAAGTTTATATGCTAAAACATTCACTTTAGTTTAAGTTGGCAGTGTCTAGGTACTCAATCTCAAACTCCCTTTCAAACCTTTTCATTTTTATATCAATGAGGAAGGTGCACATTTCTAGCTGCATTGGGAGGTGGAAAATATGTTGAACTTGTAAACCTTGTCCCTTGGAAGGTAAGCATTTGATACTGGCATTAATCTGCAAGGCTTTTGTGTTGCTAGAATTGTGTTATTAAAGAAGTGAAATTTACTTAGCAAAGGAAATTATCGTGCAAGGAAGTTGTGCTTAGCAACTTTGTTATTTTGGCTCTAACAATTTCCAATCTTGTTACTTTTGCTATTAAGTTTGGGGATTGATATGCAATAAAAATATCATCAATTCTTACTTAGAGAGACTGGCATTTTTTATTGTATTTCACGCTAGCATAATAAAATATACGGTGATTGCCTATGCTACAGGACCAAGTTTCCAGTGTGATTGGTAATGCTTCATTTCTATCTGGTTACCGATTTATTAAGCATTACACGTTCTATTTGATCTCTTCTGTGGTGCTCTTTGAAATATTTTTAGAAGTTTCAATGCATTGTAGAAATTGTTCTTTACAAATTGCTTGTTACATGTTACTAAGCATGTAGTGCCTTGCTATGTGGACACATCAATGTCTACTTTTTGACTTTGTGAATCATTTTTTGTCCTAGAGATGCTTCTGAAAATGTAAATGGAATGTGTTAATCACAAATTTGCAAATTTGATGCAGGGGGTGGAGCTGCAGCTTAAGCATGTATATGCTGTTGGTGTCTATGGCTGGGACAGTGTGTGTGAAACAGTTATGGGGGAGTGGTTGGAGGATATTTCTCGATCTCAGGTTTCAGTTATATCCATTATATGTATTGAGAATCTTAGAAATTCATTCTTCCTGTTGACTTGTTTGTTGATATTTTTCTATTTGTGATGTAGATACATAAAGTCTTGAAAGGCCTTCCAACTATCAGATCCTTGGTTGTTGTTGGTTCTGGCGCTGCAAAGCTGGTTTCTTTGCCAGTTGAGAGCTATCGGAAAGATCAGAGAGTACTGAGAGGCATGCAGAGAGGTAATCATGTCAAATTTAGTTTAAGTCATGTAAAATTTTGAGTTGTATTTTGAGAAGCTTAAATACTTGCAACCTTATTAAATTCTGAAACTTTGCCATCTTAAAGTATATGGTGGAGTAATGCCTTGGAAATTGCATCCTTGCTGCAATTTTCATCATTTGTGATTGTAGACAGCTAATATATTTTCATTTCCTTGTCATAATTATGGATGTGTAGCAAATTTGAATTTCATTTTATCAATTCTTAATTGGCTAAGATAAATTTGGTTTTGCTACTTGAAAACAAACCGTTTGAAGATTGTTCAGGCCTATTAGCATTGAGTTAAAATTACGTCGAGACAAAAATCTACAAGGCAGTGAATTTTCATCATGCAGTTGTAGAGTTTCAGGTGTATGCAGTTGAAGAATCCATATGCTTTGATCACGTGTGAATTATTAATTATTTGAGCAATAGAATTTCAAGAATAAAATTCTAACATGGACTCAGAATCCATATGCTTTGATCACTAAGTTATTAGTGATTAATATTTTTGTGTATCATCCTTTGTGTACTGCTCTGTTTTATGTTGGACATTAAATTCTTGCAGAATATTTTGTTATCATAAAGCAGTGAGTCTTGGTGATGACATCCAGGTATTCTTTTCAGGGACTATTGCATTTCTTAGAAGTATTTCACTTGAAGCTGTTGGACTTGGGGTGCATTTGGCGGCAGGAGTTCATGATATTTTGGTCCAAGCAGAATACATTCTTACAAGGATTCCTCCTCCTGTATCATGGCCTGCAGAAGGCAATACAAAACCAAATGTGAGGTGCAATCAGCCAAAAAGTGCCAAACAGGGAATTCAACAGGTGATTGTTACAATATGCTTTGTGTTTTATTTTGATAGGCGTACGAGAGCCTTAGTGATGGCCTGGGGAAGTCTGCTTCTGCATTAGTTCAATCACCATTGAAAAAGTACCAGCGTGGAGCCACTGCAGGATCTGCCTTGGCAACTGCTGTACGGAGTGTTCCTGCTGCTGCTATAGCTCCAGTTTCTGCATATGCCAGTGCAACACACTATGCTCTTCTTGGTCTTAGAAATAGGTCAGTTTATTGAACTTGTCTTATAGATGATATAATAATATTTGGTTGTCATTATACAAGTATAATTCACTTTTGGTGAGGATGCTTGCAGCCTTGATCCTGAGCGCAAGAAAGAGTCCATGGACAAGTATCTGGGTCCCTCTCCACCACGTGATTTGAATTGATTTGTATGCTTGGGTAGTAGCACCATAACACGGCTCACTGATTCAATTCTTGCTGTAGTATCCAAGACTTCCTGTAGCCCATGTATCATGTAAGTTGAACTCTTCAATAACTTATTTGATGTAATGTATAAGCTTTGCTAGAAAGTATTTATGCAAATCTTGATTTACTCAAGTAATATGGTTATTTATTTTGTTTTTTTTACTCTTATGTTTTTCATGAGAAATGAAATCAAAACATGGTTGAGTCTGATGAAAGCACCATTGGTAATTAATGTAACTTTGAAGGTCAATGGTATACATCATGATCGTGGGGGCATCCATTTTTGTTTGTTGATCTTGTATGGATTCCACGATTAACTTTTTTACTATAGTGAGAAATTTCAGAAATAATACAATTATTAGTTGAAGCCTAGCTCTTAGGAATGTCCATAGACAGCTTTAATTTCTGGGATCAAATATAATAATTTAGAATTGGATACATTATGTTGTTGCTTATAACTTTTCTGGCGCTAACTATCAAAATTATTCAAAACTTTTTTATTGCAGGTGTACAGTCCGTAAAACAGTTGAACAAGAACAGATTCTTTTTTTTTTTTTAGGCAATTTTGTACATTATGTAAGTATCAGTGGGTGGGTATAAGATTTTAGTGATAGTGGCAGATAATTGTAAATTATAGCTAATCCAGATTGGTCGTTAGTTCATAGAAAGACCACTCTTGATTCTTTTATATCCCTAATAACAATATATGTTATTTTCATTCATTGTACATAATTTAAGACCTTAAGAAAAAGCAAGTTTTGATCATTTCTAATGTAAGTACCAGCAGTTGTTTGATGTATTCTCAGTTTCTTGTATGAACTTTAGATGAACAAGATGCAAAGTGGGGTTTTATGGTGATTGTTGACTTCAATGCCTTGTAAAATATCTGATGCATGTGGTTATTTCACATGTGAAGTTTTCTTATTAAGCTTTAGCTTAAACTTATTAAAAGTTTGTGTTGGGAAAATTCGGTCGCTAAAAGGCATTTTTAACGACCGGAAATCCTTTCGTTGAAAGTTAATACAATTAGCGAAGGGAAAATTCGGTCGCTAAAAGGCATTTTTAACGACCGGAAATCCCTTCGTTAAAAGTGAATATAATTAGCGAAGGGCAAATCCGGTCGCTAAAAGGCATTTTTAACGACCGGAAATCCTTTCGTTGAAAGTTAATACAATTAGCGAAGGGAAAATTCGGTCGCTAAAAGGCATTTTTAACGACCGGAAATCCCTTCGTTAAAAGTGAATATATTTAGCGAAGGGCAAATTCGGTCGTTAAAAATCACTTTTCAATGACCGGAAAAGTTCCGGTCGTTAAAGGTATTAACGACCGGATGTAATATCCGGTCGTCTATACCTTTAACGAAGGGGCTTTTACCGACCGGATTTTCCGGTCGTTAAAGGTTTTTAACGACCGGATTTTAACTTTTAACGACCGGATTTCCCTTCGTTAAAGAGCATTTTTCTTGTAGTGTATGAATAATGTTTCTTATAAAGTCGTGGAGTCGAAGCCATCATATTGGGTTGTTTGTTGCTCGCGAGCAGATGAAATAGGAAGAAAAAAGGCCTATAAGGAGGGGAAATACGGTCTCTAAAAGTATCAATCCGGTCCCTAAAAGTCAATAGAGATCGAAAAATCCGGTCGCCATACGGTCGCTACAAGCCCCACCGCTAATGACAAAAAAGGACTGGATAATAGCCGGTCGTTAAAAGTTTTTAGCGACTGATAGTAAATACGGTCCCCAAAAACAATTAAGGACCAGATTTCCCGTCCTTTATAATATATGCTATTGACCAGAAACTTGGTCCTTAAAAGGTGTAATACGGTCATTAAAAAGCTTTTAAGGACCGACCAAAAATTGGTCCCTAAAAAGTATTAAGGACCAGTTTTTCCATCCTTAATAAAATATGACAACTGGTTAACTAAGTTATTAGGGGCCGAAAATTTGGGCCTTGAAAACTTTTAATGACCAAAAAAAACCTGTTCCTAAAAAGTATTAAGGACCAGAATTCCCATCCTTAATAATATTAAAATCATAATAATGGTGAAAAAAATCTCATCCTTAAAAATAATAATCATTTGAATATATATTATATTAAGAACCATAAAATCAATTCCTGAAAACATAATACAAATCAGAAATTAATATGGTCCCTAAGAATAATTAGACCATATTTTTATCCTATATTTTTAAACATACAATAAATGAATACAAAATAAATAATATCATACTTTTATAGATAATTTGTAATTCATTACAAATATAGAATTAGCATTCAAGAAAGATATGTATTGTTTATACAACCCCTTTCCAGGAAAAAACAAAAAAATCTCTATCTAGCCAACATTTCAATGTTTCTTCAAGTCTTCACAGTCAATGTTTGTACTTCAGTATTTTGTTCATACTAAAAACTGCAAAAAAATATAAATAAATAAAAATGATTATGTCAGAAAATTATATAGATATGCTACAAATAATTGATTGAAACTACAAGTGATATAAGGACAGATCTCAAAAAAATTCTAATTCCATCAAGTTATATATAGACTTTAAAAACTCAGCATATCAACCTCAAAAAAATTGTAATTCCACCAAGTGTAGCCATATACGCTTCAAAAGGTCAACATATATGATAGGGGCTGCAAGATACAAGAACATAAATTAGTTTTAAGGAATTCTATACATAAAAAAAATTAATTACCTTTTGAACAATCTAAT
Organism: Excoecaria cochinchinensis; assembly: GCA_947683425.1. Lineage (NCBI taxonomy): Eukaryota > Viridiplantae > Streptophyta > Magnoliopsida > Malpighiales > Euphorbiaceae > Excoecaria > Excoecaria cochinchinensis. The sequence continues at coordinate 12,670,077 of CANTUQ010000050.1, forward strand.
TGTTACATTTTAAATATCAAAATTCTAATTATAAATTTGTCCAAATATTATAATTATTTTAGTAGTTGTCCCTAAATACAATAACTAAAGTTCTAATTATAAATTTGAAAATTATCACTGCAAGTATGCAATCAATAAATCACTAGCAATTAGCATCAAATTATATAAATCTTAGAGAACCAATTAAACTGATCAAATTATAATTCCTTTAGAACTTATTTTATCAGTGATTACATGCAAATGTAGAAAGTCATAGTCATAAACCACACATTAATACTTATGATATCCATTTAGGATTGCTAAATCCTAGAGAAAATTGTCTGGGCCATGCAGCTGGGAAACAATCAATTCAATTTCAGTGAAATAAGTTGAAACAGAAGAAGAAGCATGCATTTAGAACCAAGTGGTGCGACATTTACTTTTCTGCCTTATATATTTTTATTATTTCAATGATATAGTTCAAAAAGGAAAAATTAAATTCACATTACCTGATCAAATGTTTATTTCATAATCAAATTCTTAGATCCAAACCAAGTTTCATAAAGCAAACACAAAGTCAATATTACCCCCAATTAGCTTGGGATCCACAACAAATGCCAGCTAGTTACTAGTTTTGTCATGCACATATCCTTGCATTTCTAATCCAACCAATAAAAGTTGGAAAGCAAATTTAACCCAAAAATCACAGAAATGAGTTATTAGAAGTGCCAAAATAGTTCTCTACCAGCAAACATCAAACTAAAAATCATACTTTGGCAAATAAAAAACTTGGTTCCACAAAATAAAACAAAATAGCAAGCATACGATTCTAAAATTCCCTATCAACATGCAAAATCCCACACAATAAATTAAAAATAATAAAATTCGAGTTTTATTCTTCTATATAACTAAAATGGCAAGAGTCGATAAATTCCTAACTTGTAAATACACTTTTAATATACTAGTCACTCCCTTGAAATGGTGTTGATGGAGGCTGGACATTGGATTGTTGAGCTAGTAAACATTCTCTTAATTGTCTAAGTTCATTCACTTGAGATTCCACTATAGATAAGCGATCCTTCAATGCCTGATTTTCTTGTCTGGTTTCTTGTAGTGCAGATAACAGTTCACCTTTAGAGGAACTGCTGCCTTTCAAGTCTTTTACCTTAAACCCCCCACCAAGGACAACCACTTTACTATGAGTTTGAGGTCCAAAACATCTTTCTACTATCTCTATGTTAGAAAGAGATGGCTCTGACTGCACCAATTCTAGGATTTCAGCCTACAAAAATATGTAGTAGGGCAATCAATTAATTGTCTGTCAAAAAAATAAAAAATTAAAAAAACCCCAACACAAGCATATCTTTATACGCACATGTTTTTCAATTGCTTCAGGTTCAAGAAGTGTGTTATTCTTCTTCTTTCGAGACGCGAAGAAAATTGTTGCTAAGTTTGGTAGGTTGCCATCTTTCCCTCCCTTCACATTAAAGTCAAAAAGTTAACCCCCTCAATAGTAAGCAAAAAAGATTTATAACATGAAAAGGTAAGAGAATAGTTTATAACATATAAAAATTTTCTTGCAGGACCTGTTGATAAATAAATTCCCTAATAGGCTTGCTACCAATGTGATGAGGCATCGTAAGCTTAGCCCTATTTGTTGCATTCCTTTCACTTGCTACTTACATTAGTGTAAAAACATAAAATTTGAATACCATAAATATTCCCAATTGTACAGATAATAAATAAAAAACACAATTTTACAACTGTTTTCTATGTCAAACCTTAAATTTTTTAGAAGAAAAATGTTCTTTAACAAGCCACACCCATTGTTTTTTGTCTACCATCTTAGGTGCATTCCTAAGAGCCTCATGCATTGGCTTACCACGAACATACTTAGCATACAGATTTCCCCTCCACTTGTTCCACAACTCATTCATCCATTCTAAAATATGTTCACGATGAAAATTCATATCATCGTTATCAAATTTATCCTACAATAAATTTAGTTTTTCAATTCTCAGTTATGTCATTTAGATACCAACACCACCAAACAATCAACCTAAAAACAGAAATTAAAACAAGAAATCAAATCCATTTTAGATTTGAAAAAACGAAGAAGTATGAAGGGAAATCACATATACTATTTTGAGTTTAAGTAATAACTTAATTACAAAAAAATAATTGATATATATTTACCACAACAGAGGCCCACATGTGCTCAATCTTTTCTTTCGAAATCTTTTTCCATGATAATACCCCAAGCGGACATATATTACAATCACGAATAATTTTTCCTAAATGTCTTGCAAATAGTGCATGATTCTTCCCAATAATTCGATTATTAAAAAAGTCACTTTCAGCTTTTGCCCTACTTCAAGTGCTGCAACTTCTTTGCACTTGTTTTGTCCTCTCACTTTTTTTACCTTTTGAGTAGAAACTGAACCTATATATGCCCAAATAATAAATTCATAAGTAAAGGATAAAAAAAATGAAATGGAAATCAAATATTGGATAGATTTTAATAACTCATTTCATACCCAACAAAGCAGCAATATGCACCCAAAAATCAGAAGTAAAACAACCCAAAAAATTAGCTAACCTGTTTCTGCTCTTTGAATGTCATGCATCACTTGATCAGTTTCTGCTCCTAGGTTGTCTTGTGTCTCTTAATGGCTGTCTTAAGACACTTGATCAGCTTGTACTCCTAGATTGCCCAACATCTCTAGGTGGCTGTCTTACATCAACTGATTATCTTGTATTCCTTCCTTGTCTTGTGTCCCAAGATCAGCTTGAGGCATATGAATTTCATCTTCAATATTGTCTTGCATATATTCTTGATCAAGTATAAAAGGGTTGTTCTTGGATGGTGGAATGTTCCACTAATACAAAAGGCTCATTTGTTTTCAAAAATCGCCCATAATTAACACTTATAATGTCATACTCATCTCTTTTAATTCCTTTTATTTCATCATATACATCAAACCATTTACATTTATACAAAACAACTCTTCTACCCATGAGAAATTATAATTCAATGATATCAGTTAGAACTCCATAGTAATCAATGTTCCCACTTTCTTTGTCATTCTCACCAACTACAACAACTCCACAATTTTGGGTTCTTAAACCATTATCATATTCTTCAACATGAAACCGATATCTATTCATATATCCATTGAAATGCGAGGCATATTGGGTAGGACCAAGTGATAGGGAGACCAAATCTTCCGTTATTCGACTACCATTCTCTTCATACAATTCTGTAGACTATAACAATTATCTGTAAGACATTAAAAGGATCACTAAACAACCTAATTGCCATATTAAATATCTACTTGGTATTTACCATAACTTTAAACCATTCAATGAATTGTTTATTCTATTCCGCATCAGAAAGGTATTCAAAAGTATCCACATGAATTTGTGAAAAATCTCTAACAAATCAAGGCAAATCACAAGTAATAAAAAGCTAAAAATAATAAAAAAGGGAGTTAAATCATTAATAAATAAAATAAATAAATGCATACTCTAAAAATGGTAGAACTTCATTGCAATTCTTCAAAATATATATATGCGCCTAATCCCATCATTAGCTTGCATATCAAAATGTTTTCTAGCTCCTAAGACTCTGCTAGGTTGATTAAATAAAGATAAACCTCCATCAGAATACTTTTCACCACCGTCATAATTTCTTTCAGGTCGATTGAACTTTGTATCCATTTTATGCAGATATCTTGAACATAAGGTCATACATTCATTGGCAATGTAATCCTCTGCAATAGAACCTTCTGGACATGCCCTATTACTAATGAGAGATTTTTAAAAATGCAACCATCGCTCCATAGGATACATCCACCGATAATGAATAGGGCCACCAATCTTGGCTTCATTAGCTAAATTGATAGGCAAGTGCACCATGACATCAAAAAATGAAGGAGGGAAGACCTTTTCTAACTTGCAAAGAGTTATAGGAATTTGCACTTCAATTTGTTCTAAATCTTCCATACTCAACACCTTAGCCCCAAGAACATTAAAAAAATAAGACAATTCAATAAGCGGCTCACACGCTGATTTAGACATCATACCATGTAGAGCAATGGGGAGTAAATGTTGTAGAAGCACATGGCAATCATGACTCTTTAAACTAGAAATCTTATGATCTTTAACATTTACACATTGAGAAATATTAGATGAAAATCTAGCCCTATGGCAAGTCCAAGAGCCTCCTCAGAGAGAGTCCCAATAATCCATCCCCGAAGGAGACGGTCAGACTTTTGCCATGCAGAAAATTCTTTTGTTAACTGCGGTGCTGAGGTTTCATTGGTGTTTGAATCTGAAATAATGTATTTTGTTGGGACTGGTATGTCTTTGGTGAGATGATCGATCAATTCTTGGCTTTCAGATAGCCCTAATACTTGTTCTCTCCATAGAGGATAATTGGATGGAGTAAGTTTCAATGTAATGAAGTTTCCAACATTCAAAGACAATGAAGACATGATGATTCAGGCGAGAAGAAACCAGAAAAGTTCCTGCTCTAATACCAAGAAGAAAAATGGAAAACAGGAAGAATTTATGTTAATAAACGTATTGTGCCTTTTTTATATTTTTAAGTGATTAAGAAACACTACAATAATCAACTTATATACTGGAGAAATGATCAATAAAAGACAAATACAAAGATAAAGAAAAATAAATGTAGGCCCACGATTTTAGCATCTGATAATGACCAAAAAACAGAGTTCCCATATCTTGTTGAATTACCAAAATTGCTTGAGAATTTGTTACCCATTGAATGACTCAATCACCAATATTAATTGAATGATACTGTGAGTTATATTCAACCTTATCACTCCAAGATTTGTGGGATTCCTTATCACTCCAATAACTCACGTGATTTGTGCTTGATTTGCTAATATCCCCCCGCAAACTGAGCCGGGGCTGAAGGCATAGTTTGTGTCGAAAATAATCAAGTGTCGCCTTGGGAACAGATTTGGTAAAGATATCAGCAACTTGATGGGCAGAAGGAATATAATTGGTGACAAGCAATCCAAGAGCAACTCGTTCTCGAACAAAATGGTAATCCAACTCAATATGTTTACTCCGAGCATGAAATACTGGGTTAATGGTCATGTATAAAGCACTAATGTTATCACAGTAAAGAGTCGGTGGAGCGGGTTGTGGAACATGAAGATCTCGAAGGAGATAAGTGAGCCAAGTCAGTTCAGCAGCAGTGTTTGCCATAGCACGATATTCGGCTTCTGTACTAGAGCGAGAAACAGTATGTTGTTTCTTGGCACACCAGGAAATTATATTCTTGCCAAGAAAGGTACAATAGCCAGTTGTTGACCTTCTTGTTGTAGGACAACCAGCCCAATCAGCATCAGAAAAGGCACATAAGTCAAGAGTAGTATTGGATGAGAGGAAAATGCCAGTGTCAATGGTTCCTTTAACATAGCGGAGAATGCGACGAACAAGCTTCAAATGAGCAACAGTAGGAGCATGCATGAATTGCGAAACAAAATTTACACTGTACGAAAGGTCTGGTCGTGTGAGGGTGAGGTATTGTAGAGCACCAACAATTCCTCTATATGTAGTGGCGTCATCAAGAGGAGTAGTTGGTGCTGAAATTATGAGCTTGACATCAAGAGGTGTATGCATAGGCTTGCAATGGAGCATCTTGGTCCGCTCAAGAATGGAATGAGCATATTGTGTTTGAGATAAATGCAACCCATCAGTTGTTGTAGAAATCTCAACTCCAAGAAAGTGATGCACAGGACCTAAATCTTTCATGGCAAACTCATTACTCAATATTCGAATGAAAGAGGTGACAAGTTCGGTTGATGATCCTGTAAGAAGCATGTCATCAACATAGAGAAGTAAAACAAGTAAACCGTTAGATGAATGACAGATAAATAGAGAAGGATCAGCCAAACTACAAAAAAATCCATAATTAAGTAAAAACTTGCTGAATCTGTCAAACCAAGCACGTGGTGCTTGTTTAAGCCCATACAAAGCTCGTTGTAGTTTGCAAACATGTCGTGGATATTGTTTATCTATCATACCTGGTGGTTGTTCCATGTATATATTCTCAACTATATGTCCATGTAAAAAGGCATTTTTAACATCAAGTTGGCGAATGGACCAATGTTTCACAAGAGCAATAGTTAAGATTAGACGGATTGTACCTGGTTTAATAACAGGTGAAAAAGTTTCAGTGAAATCAATACCGTCTTGTTGATGATAACCCTTAGCAACTAACCTTGCTTTGAGACGATCTAATGTACCATCCGGTTTGAGTTTGGATTTAAAAACCCATTTGGAACCAATCACATTCATATTAGAAGTACGAGGAACTAACCTCCATGTCTCATTTTTTTTTAAAGCAGCAAGTTCATCGAACATGGCAGCTTTCCAACCAGGATGAGAAAGGGCAGTCTTTATGTTGTTTGGTTCAAGAGGGATTGGAGTCGAAGAAGTCATTGTCAAGGCATATTTGGGGTTATGTTTGACTACTCCGAGTTTAGACCTTGTCACCATGGGATGGGTAATATAGACTGGTGTCGGAGATGTATTCACCTGATCAGAAAAAGAAGATGGTGAGATATTGTTTGAGTCATGCACAGGATCAGAAAGATTAAGCTGAATATTTAGAGGGACATCAATATCAGTGACTCCAGATGAGAGTTCATCGTCATTAGATAAAGTAGAGAGATCAGAAAAATTAGGCTGAATATCTGGATTTGCATTAGTATCTGTGACTTCAGTCGAGAGTTGATTTCCACTGTGCAAAGTTGAAACATCAACCGGTGGTAGAGAGATAGATGAGATCGATGTATGATCCTGTGTATGTTCAATAGAGTCATTAACAACATTAATAGGTGGTAACCAATTGTCAAAAATGTTAAGAACGTGTGAGACAGTACTGGAATGTGATGCTGGTTTAAATGGAAAAACATTTTCATCAAAGACAACATGACGAGAAATAAAAAATTTGCGGCTAGGGGGGTGAAAGCACTTGTATCCTTTATATTTTTCACTGTAACCTACAAAAACACATAAAACAGTTTTAGGATCAAATTTATGATTTCTAGTGTCCCATGTGTATGGAAAACATTTAGAACCAAAAACTCGAAGCAAAGTATAATCAGGATGTGTTCTATGTAAAATGTAATACGGTGTGTCAAAATGAAGTGAAGAGGACGGCAATCGGTTAAGAAGAAAGACTGCTGTAGTAAAGGCTTCCACCCACAAATAAAGAGGTGCATTACTATGAAAAAGCATGGTCATACCTAACTCCCGTATAATACGATGTCGTCTTTCAACCATACCTGTTTGTTCTGGTGTATAGGGACACGAAATCTGATGAATTATCCCTGTAGCAAGAAAATGAGATGATAGCCTAGAATTAACGAATTCACCTCCACCATCGGAGTGAAAAACTTTAATTTTTTTATTAAACTGTCTTTCTACATATTTTTCAAAGGCCAAGTAAGCAGCAAAGAAATCAGATTTATTTTTCAATGGAATGAGCCAAGTATATTTTGAAAAATCATCAACCAAACAAGCATAAAACTTAAATTTGCCAATAGATAAAATAGGAGCAGGTCCCCATAAATCACAATGTATCTTATCAAAAATACCCGTACTGGAATGTTTAGAAGAAGAAAAAGGCAATTTACTTAATTTTCCTAACTGACAACTATCACAAAAATGTGTTCGTGAAGAACCTATAACATCAATCAATCCTTTATTTTTTAATAACTGAACAGCTGAAGTTTGAGGGTGTCCTAATCTTTGGTGCCATACATCTGTAGTTCCAGATTTGAAACGATAAGAGAAGTGAGCTTCTGGCACATCAGACACAACATATAAGTTACCCTTGCGCTTCCCTGTTATGACCGGATGACCTGTTGTCCGTTCCTTTACACAAAAACCCACATCAGAAAATTCACAATTAACAGGAAATTGAGATGTTAGTTGACTAACAGAGAGTAAGTTTTTTTGTAAATTGGGAACTAAGAGAACATCAGGAAGAGGCAAAACTTTATTTTTTTGTTTAATAAATGAGTCTCCAACACCAGTAATTGGGATAGAAGAGCCATCTCCAATTATGATTGAGTCTGAACCATTATATTTGTAAATGTTAGTTAACATACCTGCCTTACCTGTCATATGATTTGATGCTCCTGTATCTGAAGTCCATTCTGTGTCTGTGACTGTGTTGTCTAATGTAAGAGCAGCAAGAGCTTGTGGAATAGCATCAATTTGAGATTTCTTTGGTATCCACCAGCAATTTTTTGCAATATGGCCAGATTTCCCGCAGTATTGACACGTCTCATTGCGATATAAGTCCCGTTCAGCTGAAGTCATTCGACGTTCTCCCGGTGGTGCAGGCCGTTGTGGCTGAGAGGTTGATGAATTATCTGAATAGTTTGGATTATAATCACGGAATTGTTGAGCTTGGAAGCCACGGCCTGAAGAGGTGAAGGAATTATTGTTGCGGTTTCTTTGGTTTGGATTTTCGGTTTGTTTCTGATGTTGGCCATAAAAGGCAAGATGAGGGGTGAGTTGAGAAAAGGTAGTATCTGTTTGGCTAGAAAACCAGGTGCGACGCTGGTCAAGGCTTTGAAGATGAGAGATTAATTCTGAATATGTTGGTCTTGGGGGTTTTAACATTGTAGTTGTGAAAGTTTCATATTGTGGTCCAAGACTTGTGAGAAGGCAAAAAACTTTTTCTTTGTCTGGTACAGACTTGCCTATGGCAGCAAGGTTGTCGCAGAGCCCTTTGAAGACACGTATATGATCCCCAATTGTTTTGTTGTCATCTTTACGTAGGTAGGTCAGTTGTTGTCGTAGTGTGAATTCTCGTTCTTGAGAATCTTGAGCATACGCATCTTTCAAAGCTTCCCATACTGCAAGTGCAGTGTCTAGCCCTATGGCAAGTCCAAGAGCCTCCTCAGAGAGAGTCCCAATAATCCATCCCCGAAGGAGACGGTCAGACTTTTGCCATGCAGAAAATTCTTTTGTTAACTGCGGTGCTGAGGTTTCATTGGTGTTTGAATCTGAAATAATGTATTTTGTTGGGACTGGTATGTCTTTGGTGAGATGATCGATCAATTCTTGGCTTTCAGATAGCCCTAATACTTGTTCTCTCCATAGAGGATAATTGGATGGAGTAAGTTTCAATGTAACGAAGTTTCCAACATTCAAAGACAATGAAGACATGATGATTCAGGCGAGAAGAAACCAGAAAAGTTCCTGCTCTGATACCAAGAAGAAAAATGGAAAACAAGAAGAATTTATGTTAATAAACGTATTGTGCCTTTTTTATATTTTTAAGTGATTAAGAAACACTACAATAATCAACTTATATACTGGAGAAATGATCAATAAAAGACAAATACAAAGATAAAGAAAAATAAATGTAGGCCCACGATTTTAGCATCTGATAATGACCAAAAAACAGAGTTCCCATATCTTGTTGAATTACCAAAATTGCTTGAGAATTTGTTACCCATTGAATGACTCAATCACCAATATTAATTGAATGATACTGTGAGTTATATTCAACCTTATCACTCCAAGATTTGTGGGATTCCTTATCACTCCAATAACTCACATGATTTGTGCTTGATTTGCTAATACTTTCAACATTTTTAGTAACATTGTAAATGGCTCATTACTCTAATTACCAAGACTTTTAATGTGAAGTAATTTAATCAAAGTAAAAAGCATGGAACACTTTGAACTCTGATACAATGGCTTCTCGAAATCCCTCAAAAGCCTATAAATTTTTTTTGCTTCACCATTTGGTTCCTCTTCAAGTAAATCATCACTGCTACTATTCATTATGTCTACATCAAAATCTGGATACAAGTCTCTCAAAATCCCTTCAATTTCATCCTCACTGTCATCCTTTCCTAAATCATTATCATATTCATCTTCACAATTTGATTCTGTTTCACCTAACACTTCCCCATGGTGATACCAAAAGGTATCATTTTGAATTATTCCATAGGCGCTCAAATGTGACTCAACCGTCTCACGTGTTCCTAAAGTTGTGTTACAACATTTTACACATGGACATTGTCTTTCATTTTGTTCTCTTGTTCTTTTAAAAGCATAGTCTAAAAATTTGTGCACCCCAACCGAATATGTTTCATCAAGCCGATCATTAATAAATTGCATCCACTACTTGTTGGGTGCCATAACCTTATTGTTTATATTTTAATAGATTAAAAAAATATTTAATCTGAAAATTGCAAGAGAAAATAATTTATTTAAAATGAACCCATATTAGTAACAAAACAAACTATTACAAAACAATAAAAAAATTAATTTAATCCAACTAGTAGAGACTTAACTATATACCCAAAAAATCCATACCTGCAGCACTTATCACAAAAGTACTTGTCCTCTGCATTCAAAGTCTATGTGGAACTGAAATTTTTCAAACAGCTTGTTATTGAACTCAATTAATTTATAAATTTTCTATGTTTAGAAATATAATCATTAATTAGAAGATTATCAAACTACTCAGTCCCAACCCTATTAGCTGGTAAAATTATGTTTATTATGCTTCTGGAAACAAGATTCATCCAACCAGTTTTGCTAAAATTAGATGATAGAATAAAAAAACAATAGCCAAAAGTATTAAGAAGTTCATTTCATAGATTGGCTTAGTACATAACTTAATAATTTTTTTTATAAACCAAAATATTTAATTAATTAGAGGAAAGATCATACAAGGTGGTACAACACAAGAGCCAAAAAGTAATAACATAACCTGCAAAATCTGCTACCCAGCCAATGCACAAACAAGCCAAACAAAACAACCAGCTCAAAGCTCAAATCCCCTGACATGAACCAGAAATGAAAGAGAAAATTAGAAATACAAAAAGTGCAGAAAGCAAAATAATATAATAGGGTTTAAAGTTTCCATCTTTGAAAAGCCTCCCTACACAACAATAACAATCATGGTGCCAAGTTTGTAACAATAATCGAAAAATAGCAGACATAGAGCATAGGCAAATGTAGATAAAGAAATACTATATACTATGTTTCTAATTTTCTCTACTTCACCCATTATAGTTGGAAAATCCATACCAGTCCAATCCTGCAATAGGTATTCATGTTAGCCATTTTACATATCATATAATATAAGAAAAAAAAATCATTCACTAAAAGGTACATTCCTAATTAGGATTTCCAGCTACTCAATGCTGAATTATCATTCACTAAAAGGTACATTCCCAATTTAGAGCAAGCCAAAAGGGTTTTTCGGCCATAATTTTTGCTAAGGTGTCCGATTGCTTATTATAATATGTTTTCAGAAAACTCATTTTGAGCCGGCTGCATTTTACAAGGGCGTAGCCCCCCGTAACGGCCATTTTGGGCCTTAAAAAAATGGCGTTTATGCTTTCATTTTTCTATTTGAAGTTTAGAAGCACTTTCGTAATTTTATTAATTTCTTTAATTTCTTTCATATAAATTCTTTAAAAGGAACTAATGGAATTTTGAATAAAATTATATACTTTCGCTATGTCAGTAAAAAACTACTTACAACTGCAATTTATATTACCAATTTCTAAAGAATGATCACTAAATAAATACCAAATAGAAAAACCAATGAGTCAAAGGCAAATTTTGCTGACAAGCCATTTATGGGAGTGCTACTCATAAATGATAAAGGGAAAGTTAATTAAGATTCTAAAATAAAAGACCTAGCAATTAATTAAATTACTAACAAATAACTGTCAGTTACCTTTGGCATCTCAAAACCAAGTACCTCAATTTCCCATTAAATATGAGCACCTTCAGGAACATTAGCTGGCCTAATAAAATGGAGTGACAAGAAGAATTGGGGAATTTATTTCAAAAACAAAATAAAGTAAGAATGTTTTCAGTAGGTAAAAATATTCTGAAAAACAATCTTTGGAACTTGTCATATGCATAATCAAGAGGGCAAGTGACAAGAGCTATCTCTTCAAGAAGCATCAAACGAACACACATTTATCCAATTCTAATCATTTTAAATCATCTATATATATATATATATATATATATATATATATATATATATATGGAAAAGCACCTAACTACAACGGCAAATGTCTGAAATGGAAGCATAATTAAGGTACAAATTAAGAGTTGTGGGAAAAGATTCAAAATGGCGAGTACACAGCAAAAGCAGTGAATTTGCACATGGTTTTAGAGTTTATACAGCCCACAGATTGTTCACCAAACTAATTAAGATTAGATATATAATTTCTTAAACTACCTTATTCTCCTAATGAAATAGATAAATCTAATTATAGAACAGAAATAGATTCCAAAGGAAACCACAAATGTTAAGCAAAGGTTTATCAAACACAGAGACCATTATGTGTCTATCAAATAAAAGGAAAGACAACTACAAAGAAACCTGCCTGTTATAAGCAAATATTTATTATAAGATGAGGATGGCAATAGCTAATTACATTACTTGAATCGGTTTAAAAATATTAATAAACTGAGAATAGATATTTAACATGAAATTTACATGACAGTCAATTAGCCTGCAAAATAATTGCCTAAAATCGATTATTTCTCTAATGATGCAAATTATTCAACTGAAATTTACACTTATCATTTCTGTTACAAAGAAAAAAAAAAGAATCTCTTCCGTGATGAGATTAAAAAAGCGTATGCAAATTATGAAAGATTTCTAAAGCATGAGATAAAAAAAATTCAGTAGAGATATTTAAATCAAAAAGATAATTAAGTGAAAAAAATACAAAGCAAGCAGAAAAAGAGAGTGCAAACCTGTATCTCTGTGAAATTGGATAGAATTGCACAGGCCGATACCCTATATGGACTATGGAGTAGATCTGGACAAACAAAAAAATGGGGTAAGAGTATAGAACAGAGGCAAAGAGTAAAAAAAAAATTAAAAAATAAGACTAAAATTTGTTTCTTACTGCAGTATAGAATAGGGTCCAAGAGAGGAGGAGGATACTTAAACTACATCGCATTTTCATGTTCATGAGGATTGTAATCCGAATAAATTAATCAAAATAAAAATAAGATCAGTGATGAATTCGTACCTTGTTTGAGCACTGAAGTAAGTTTCTTCAATTGGGTAATGACGCTATAAGAGAATCAGAAGGTTTGAGGATTATTTAATGGTGAAGTTAAGAAAAAGGTAGAAGGAGTCAAAAGAAAAGAAAATGAGGCAAGAGGAGGAGGATGCAGAGCTCCATCACGACCTAAAATCTCATTTTCTACTGTTAGAGAGAAGGATTTAGGGTTTCTTTTAAGTAAATAAATTTCAACAAATTACTTTTTAAGTGTTTTTATGAGGTGGCTCTAATGGGCAAAAGAAAAAGCGGGATATGTTCCCGCGCGTAGCTTCACAATCAGGGACCGAATTTTTCATTTTTAGTGACCGTATATTTTTACCTTCGCTATTTATTGACCCGAAAATGAAAGTAGATGAAGGGGAAAAATTTCGGTCTCTATTATTATATGTTTAGGGACCGAAAAATTTTACCTTCATTAATTTTGGTCACTAATACCCCTTTTTCTTGTAGTGGTCCTTGGAGATTGTGGGCCATGAAAAAAAAGAACATCTCCATATTGGATTATCAGTGTGTACAAGGCATCCCACAACTGCACAACTTCACTTGTTTCGCAATAGCATAGACAATTGGATACGCAAATCATTTGTGATTGTATCTTAGAGATGGTTAGTGCAGCCCCCGATCTAAAATTTAGTGTTATAATTGCTGACATTCGTAGTCGGTTCAACTACGACGTATCGTACAGTAAGGCATGGTATGCAAAAACTAAGACGCTGGAAGAGATATTTGGCAACTATGAGGATTCTTATGGGAAATTGCCATTTTATCTGAAAGCTATGGAGAGGTACAATCCCGGTTTTTGCTATGAATTTGTGGTTGACGATAGTGCATAACAAAATTGTAGGCAATTTAGAAGGCTTTTTTGGACATTCAAGCCAAGTATAGATGAACTATCACACTGCAAAGCCAGTATTGCTCATAGATGGTACATTCATGACAGGCAAGTTCCATTAGACACTTTTGATTGCAAGTGATGGTAATAATTATTTGTACCCGGTAGCATTTGCTGTGGTTGAAGGCGAAAATAAATCAAGCTAGGCCTAGTTCATAACATGCATCAGGAGGTATGTGACTAAGAAGTCAGGTATAACAGTTATTTCTGACCGGCATGCGGGCATTTTGCCATTATTTCAGGATGAAAATAGTGGCTGGAAGGAGCCATTAGCGTTTCATCGTTTTTGTCAGCGACATTTTGTCAGCAACTACAATGCAGCCCATAGAAATGCCAAAATCAAGGACATGTTGTATAAAGTAGATATGTCTCCTATATTTTGTTTTTAAAAAAATTCAAATATCTTTAAAGTTTGCAAACTAAAGATATATAAATGTTGTACATAATTGGCAGGAAATAATTTCCAACCCAGAAAGTTTTTTAAACGAATGGAAGAAATAAATGAACTTAATATTGACTCCTTCAATTGGGCCATGCAAAATGATTTGAAAAAATAGACATTACCGTATGATAATGGGCACAGATATGGCAACACCACCACGAATATAGTCGAAAGTGTAAATAATGCATTGTAACATCCCAAAAATGGCATAGTAGAATTTCATGTTTAATTGCAAGTATAAAAGGGGTAATTTGGTAATTGGTAAATGAATTGGGATTTAGTAAGGAATTATAAGAGTTATTGAGGGTAAAATGGTATTTGTATAGTTGACTAAAGGACAAAAGAAAAAGAAAGTCAAAGAAGAAAAATGAGGTCCAATAGTATTGTGACAAGTGGATAAGTGGTTGAGTGCATTAATGGGGATATGAAAGTAAGAAGAGAGAGGGAGAGCAGGAATTGTAGCTTCCCGTGGAAGCCATTTGCTATGCCCCTTTTGTTGCACTCTCACGTTCTCTCTCTCACTTCCTCTACTTCTCCATTTCTGCTCTCAAGCCTTGCATGTGGGAGTTCTTCAAGAGTTGAGCTAGGGTTTGGAGATCAAGAGTTGTTCAAGAGGTAAGTAGCTGTTGTTTTATGGCTTGATTCTTCTTCCTCTTCTTCTTCACGAGTTTGGTTTGGGATTATATGGTTTGTTCTTAGGTTTAAAGTTTGATTTGCATGGGTTAATTGAGCTGTTGTTTTGGTTGGATTGTGCAAGAATCTGAAGAGAGGAGAAAGAACAAAGGAAAGGGAAAAGTGGTAGATTGAAGATAGCGGGTTGAACTCCATTTCTAGGTTTGGGAGCTTTGTATTTGGCTGTGTATTTTAGCAATGGTTGTCCATTTCTCTTTGGATCTTGGGTTGACATCTGATTATCTGTCATTTGTATGTCTTGATTCATGTAAAAGGCATGTGTTTATAGATTTGTGTATATGAGTTGAGATGATAGAGTTAAAATGTTTTGCATGTCCAATTTGAATAAATGTACATGAACATGAGATGAATTTTTAGGTTTTGCAACCTCAATTTATGTTGTTTTGATTTGTGTAATTATTGTGAAATTTGATTTGTTGTTGTTATAAGCATGATTGGAGAGCACTGGAGGTATGTTTTTATGTGATTTTGCATGTTATATGATTCTGGGTAAAATGGGTTTTGATTTTATTAAGCTTTGGGATTTACCTTTTCTGCTGAGAATTGGAAAACGCGATACTGTCACGATCGCGATAGAATCGCGTAGTTTATCTTCTCACGCAGCGTGCTGAGATGATCCGTCCGAGTCGTGAGGAGGTAGCACGACTCGGCAGTGGCGCTTGGCATATTCACGAGTTGTGAAGATGGCTAGCGACACGTGAAGATTTGGTGGGAAGGACACGAGTTGTGCAAGATTGCACGACTCGTGCCCTCTTCCCTTTGTGGGCAGACATGAGTCGTGCACAAGGATCACGACTCATGCCCACTCCTTCCTGTGAGGCGACTGGCCTCTCTTCCTCGGCTACTATCGCGAGCGCGACAGTGAGCCTTTTCTGCCCTATTTTGAAAATGAGATTCAAGGTTCTTTTTAGTTGGATTTTCACTACATGGCATATGATTTGTCTTATATGGGCTATTAATTGATAAATTATATGCTCTTGCTAAAATTTGTACATGATTTATATGTCTTCAAAATTGATTAAGATACATGTATACATGAAATGGCATGATTATATTTGAATTATTCTCCATTATATGCTAGAAATACTAGAATATGATTGAGCTGTTATTTTGAGCCTGACAGTCTTAGTAGTGGATAGATAAGCGCTTATCCAGGGTTAGAGTGTGAGTGCAGCTGCTATATGTTACAAGTTATTTGTTGACCCCGTTTTGGTCTATATGATTTGAGACTTCGGTCTCTGGTGTACCTTCGAGTATACATGTTTACACATGATTTGAGATTTTTGTCTCTATATGCTTGGATACTATGTCCTATCAGTATCATTAGTACCCGTATCCACTAGTTAGTGAGTAATCAGGCTACTACTTGAGATTATTATATATGATTATGGATATATATTATATGTATATGTATATGCGATATGACAAGAGGAAATGTAATACTTGTATTTGGATATGAACGAATACATGTTTATATTGTGTAGATGCTTACGAATATTGATTACTTGGATTTCAATGATTAATTCCTCTATCTTGTAAATATGTATATGATGTATAAGCATGAGTAGTATACGTTTATATGTTTTTGTTATTGTTAAGCTTATATATATGTTTATTACAATTATATGTACATGCATGTTTTGTTCCTCCCCACTAAGCGTTATCGCTTAGCACGATGTTTCATTCGTGCAGGTGCGGAAGGTGTATAGCTTTTGGGAGAGTCGCCGCCAGTCAAGCCAACACAGTGGAATTGTTGATAGGACTTAGTTCTTTTTGTATCATCATTATTTTGTAATAGTGATCTCTCATTCTAATTAATCTCTTGTTCAGCTTCCGCCTGCAACTCTGAAAGTTGTAATTATCCATTGTGATCAGAACATTATTGTAATGAATCTTATTATATTAATGTATGATCTTTATGCTATTTCCAAGTTTTAAATTTCGCTGTATTTATGAATGTATGATGTATGTAAATGTATGTTTATTGTTTGATATGTTTGGTGACACCCTAACTCATACGGCTTCTCACTCCCTTGTGGATGGGTTTGCCTACGTATGGGTAGGGGGTGTTACATGCATTAAGAGGTGTAAGGATGATGCCTATATGTTGTGTGGTTGAGTACGTATTTACCCGGCTTGTGAAATTTTTTGATGATAGACGGTGCATGTATCGAGCTTCGATGGCGGCGGGTAACAATTACACCCAAAAATGTATAGAGGAGATGGGTAAGCGTGCTCAAAAGGCTACTGGCCATAGGGTTGAAAGTTTTGATCGGCGAATTGGGCTTTTTATTATGCGGACCAAAAATCAGAAGAGCAAGCGAAAAGGGAATAACACACAAGCTGTTAATTTGGATTGCCGCCATTGTGAATGTGGAAGGTTACAAGGGACCAAAATGCCGTGTTCACATGCTATTACAGCCTGCATGCATGTACGTGTTGACATGTGGGCATAGGTCGACCAATGTTACAAACAGTCAGAGGCATTGAGTTGTTACCAGACTTTCTTTCAATCGCTGGCACACCGTGATTATTAGGAGCCATTTGTCGGTCCAAATTTAATTTAAAACCCCGACCTCATAAGGAAAAAAGGCCGACCGCGTACCGCTAAATATCGAAATAAAATGGATACAAGAGACCGCAGTAGGCCAAATCGCTGCGCGTTATGTCAAAATGAAGGCCACAACAGAAAGACATGCCTAAACTTGGCCAGTCCCTCAGAGTATACATCAAGCTATCCATGAGTTATTTATTTTCACATAAGTGTAACTTAGTAATGTGTGATTTCATGTTGACATGTATAATTGTGACATATTATTAAATTTATTATTATATAGTATTACATGCGTATTATAATGAAACGTAAATTATAATATTAACATATAATTTTATTTAGTAATATATGAATTTGTTGGCATTTTTGAAATAAATATACAAATTATACGATGATATCTACGGTAAAAGATGTGATCCCGTACCACATCTAGTTGGCCTTCTACGTCGACCTGGATACCTACGTTGGGGTTCATCGTCTTCAGCAGCGCTTGTTCCTTCACCACCTGCCTCGCCGACGTATCTAGATATAGCTGTAAGTAGTTGGTCGGACTGTGCCCTACTCGATCTTGTATCACCGCTAAGTACGTCATGGTAAAAATCAGAAAACGATGGTGCTTGTCCTTCATTTCCATGTAAGTTAGTTTCGTCATGTCTACCAAAAATACTTTGGAAAAAATCTGATCGATGCTCGGCAAGTGACGATTGAGGATCATTCGTGAATGCTGGAACACGGTACTCACTAGGTGTATGAGGATAAGTTGAACCACCAACATTAGCATGATCATAACTCGTTGAACTAACTTGGTACGATGTAACATTTAGGCTAGGAATTGGCGTCGTGCATTGCTCAAGCGGAAATTGAATGCCATGAAAAGGCCATGACATTGGGGGCGGAATCTATGCAACATTTGGGTCGTAATATCTATCAGGAATAACCGCACGCCTATCAGTCATCCCACGTCGACGTCATTGTGTCCGAAAGTCTTGAAATTGTGTTTCCATCTGGGGTATATTGATTGGATTTGGTCCCGGCTGACTGGGATAATCAGTAAATAATCTATCTTCATGACCAATTGCACCAAGTACGCTTCCCATTATCCCTCGATTCGTTGACGCCTCACCTTCATCATGTATTAATCTTTCGACACCATCTGCCTAAAATAATTGAATTTTTAATTAAAACATAAAACATATGTCGTACAATAATATGGAAATATTCTTTCTCGTAATGTAGACGTAACATGAATGAAATACTTATAGCAGTTGAACGGGATGCTCCACTAGGGGTGATCCAACGTCTCGTTTGTTGTACATACCACTGCATGTACTCAGATCGATTGGTTAAATGTTGTCTCGAACCTTATCCAGTCACAACCCGGTTGTGACGATTATTCCACTCATTAATGAATGCAGAAAATTCTGCAGCCTAATTCAACTGATTTTGTCCACGCAAGTCTATCGAATGTAAGTTATCTTGTACCGTTGGTGGAGATAGAATTAGGTGGTTAAAACCAAACTGTCTCATTACTCTATCTGGATAGTTCCACTCAATTATATGGAAACATATGAGTGGGACAACAGACATCTAGCAGCACTGACCACTTCTACAATAATCTGGGAGCAACTGTATTATATTGATATACGGCTCCCATTCAAACTGCATTACATATAAAAAAAACAATTAATTCATAAATAATATTTAGCTTTAAACTACATGTACTATGCATGCTATTTCAATATGAACCTATTCTATAGACTACGTATCTAAAATTTCACGATACGTATTTGTATCCATCCTATGAATGTGGATGTTACGCATGTCCAGTTGTTGTGCCCACCTAATATGACATAAAGTTCATAAATCGATTAATTACACTAAATGCTAATTTCAACTTAATTAATTTATTTCTAAAAATTCTACTGATACTTGAATCTATAAAACATGCTTTGATTTATCGTGTATGGATGTATATCATCCGGCCGAAATTGGGGAAGCCTTTCGTACGCCCACATTTGTAGGAGTTGAAGGTATCCAGAAACTCCTTTTGTATCGAGATGCGTGGCCCTGTATAGATCTCTATACAGCCACGCTAAACAGGCTGACTCCCAACTGTATTGTCCAACATTTTCCAAATCCGCTAATAGAGGGAGGAACATTAAGTGCACCAATGATGAATTTTGTGATGCAAATAACATTCCACCTAAACATCTCAACATCCACGCTCGCACATGCTTTCGTATGACTTCGGGTGTTGCATGTTCAGGCAATTCACTAACTTAGCATCCAACCAAGTCAATTTTACTTTTCCTCCACGCATATCATTCTCAGTAGGAACTGCACCTAGTAGATCATGACAAATTACTAGCCAATTCATATTTGTTCTTCCGGTCACAGGTTCACCATCGATTGGTAAACCTGTCAAAATTCCTACATCTTGAAGGGTAATTGTCGTCTCACTGCATGTCAGATAAAATGTGTGCTTTTCAGGTCTCCACTGCTCAACAAGCAATGTGATTAAATGCCAATCTAAATATGTCACACCTATATTAACTACTCCCACCAAACCAGCTACCCTTATATAAGCTAAAATTCTTTGGTCAATAGATGTATAGTGCTCATCTACACTACACCTTCTTGTCCTCAACAAATCTCTCTCAACCTTCAGTATAAATAAAACAAGCCAAACCAATCAGGTAAACAAAAATAAATCAATCAAAACTTATTCTTTATTATAAATTTATGACTAAATAATTATTGAATTATTTCATATTGCGTCAGATCGGTAGCTCCCTTGAAGTGTAAGCAATTCCCTATTAATAGGACCCAGATTAATTCTTGCAGCTCCCACATGTCGATCCATGTCAGAACCTGTATCAATTTTTACATTATATATGTTAAATGAGTTTAAATGAGTTATTAAGTTTTATTCATTTGATTTCATTTTTGTTAAAGTTATTTTAAATTATTCTATATTTACACGACTTCAATATTTTATTATACAATTTTAAAAATAGATTATACTTTAATTTGTAAATTATTACGCAATAAAAATAAAAAAAGATAACATCATTGTTTAAAATAATGAACATTGCTAATTTATATAAAACACTTATAACAGCAAAAAAATTACAAATTTAACAACGGATACATTTTTATTATTTCATTTTACGTTCTAATGTACATAATGTTTAGGTCATCTATTATAATTATACCACCAACAATAAGTTCTTTGGGGCACGGGCATTGTATTCCTAACTTTTAAAAAATTTAATTTGTTCACTAATTCTGTACACATCTTTTAAAAATATGAGAACTACTTCCTCATATTTTGTCACATGAGCCATATTCCAAATTTCCATAATTGGTACCAAAAAAATTATTGGCACTGTCATCCAAATTGCCTCAACCTTTTTTGCCTCCGTCATAAGATATCCATTCATAATAATATCCTGTAATTTTTTATTTATTCGGATGAAGTGCTCCCACATTGTCATTCTAAGTTCGATTCAGCTGTTGTACAATTCATCCCATTTTCTCTTCACTATTGCCTTTGCCAAATCACTCATCCTTTGCTCTAGGCGCTAAATACGTGTGGACCATCTATAATATAAAATTTTTATCAATAAATGCTATATAAAAGTTATATTTTATGTTTGTATATTTTACGTTTTCAAATAAATTTTACGTGATACAGTGTCAAAAAAAGTATAAATCGATTAAACAAACCTATATTACAAATTTATTAAACATTTCATAAATAAATTTTATTTAGTAAATTAAAACAAATAACAAAAACTTACCTTGAATATTCTGATCGAAATACTATTTTTCAATAAACACCTCCTGCAATGTAAAAATTAAAATTAAGTTAGTTATATTCACTCCATTAACATAATAATATATTTGATTTTAACTATAATAACATAATAATATATTTACTTCAACCTTGAGCAAAATTATTAGATAATAACTAATTTATAAAAGAATTAAAATGAGAATTGGTAGAAATGAAATCAAATGAAGAAGGAAATGAAAAAAAGGGAGAAATGAAACTAACTTAACTTTGTTGAGAATTGGTAGAAAAGAATGGGAGGAGTGCATTTGGGCTTTTATAGCCAAAATAAATAAATAAATAAATTCCTTTAACACAGATCCGTGCCTTGCAGAAGGCACGGGTCTGGTAAGGCTGCAGCGCACAATAATTCACGTGCGCTGCAGCCTTTGACTCGAATATATTAAATCTTAACCGTTAAATTAGTATTTGATGGACGTACTAGATCTAAAGTTAATAGGGTATATAAATTAGTCCTCTCTCCACCCTAATTAAAAAGTTTAGCAAACAAAACAAAATACATAACGATCGTATTTTCGCTTTCCATCAAGCATTTGCTGCATAAAGAGGGTTAAGGGAGAGAAACTAGTTTACGACGTTCGTGATCGTCGGATTTCTCTTCATTATGTCGAATTCCGCTCAAAATAAGTGATCTATTCACTTTTCTATGTGATTATTATTATATTCAAAATCCGAATGGGGCATGAATGTTTATGATGATGTCAGTATGAAATTAATGATCAAAATTTTACATATATATATATATATATATATATATATATATATATATATATATATATATATATATATATATATATATATATATATATATATATATATATATATATATATATATCCATAAGAGTGTTATCCATAAGAGTATTCCTATAATTATCACACTTACTACTAATTTCTTCATTATCACACTCCTCTTTTCACATATTTGATTGGCTACCAACATTCTTTAGAGCTTTTTATAGCCATTCATCCAACTTCTTGTTCACGCAAAGACCTGAATTAATTCATTTACATTGCTTTCAATAAGTCTACGTACAATTAATTATAGTTATCATAATAATACACAGTTCCAAAACCATTCTCTTTCTTCACTATTAATAGAAGACTTGTTTATTTTTGAATAAAAAAAATTATATAAATGGTTATTAGTTTGAAAGTGAAATAACTTAGATTATTCTTACTTAATTAGATAACTGGACTAAATAGAATATATATTATCAACCAATTTCTTCATTATTTCCCTCATATATATATATATATATATATATATATGTTTTGATTCAATTTTAACCATCGGTATAACGGTTTGAAAAATGAATTTTTATTTTGATTTGGTCTAGTAATTTAGTTTAAGCTGCTAACTCTACAAGAAAATTTAAAATTAGCGACGGAATTTTAACGACGGAATGATTACCGCCGCTATTTAGCAATGGAATTTGTTTTATGTCTCTAAATAGTGATGGAATTTATTTTTCGTTGCCATTTAAATTCCGTCGTTATTTAGTGACGGAAAATAAATTCCGTTGCTAAAAATGGCGCCAATATTTCCCTCTACAATTAACGACATAAATTGGTGACGGATTTTAAAAACTGTCGCTATATATATATATATATATATATATGTTTTGATTCAATTTTAACCATCGGTATAACGGTTTGAAAAATGAATTTTTATTTTGATTTGGTCTAGTAATTTAGTTTAAGCTGCTAACTCTACAAGAAAATTTAAAATTAGCGACGGAATTTTAACGACGGAATGATTACCGCCGCTATTTAGCAATGAAATTTGTTTTATGTCTCTAAATAGTGATGGAATTTATTTTTCGTTGCCATTTAAATTCCGTCGTTATTTAGTGACGGAAAATAAATTCTGTTGCTAAAAATGTCGCCAATATTTCCCTCTACAATTAGCGACATAAATTGGTGACGGATTTTAAAAACCATCGCTATTTTTAGCGACGGAAAACATAATCCGTCGCTAAAAAATGAAAAAAAAATTAATAATTTAATTTAGCGCGGAATTAAATTTCCGTGGCAAAAAAAATGATTTTATTTTAAAATTAATTTAGCGACGGAATATTGTTCCGTCACTGAAAATAGCGACGGAATTTTTTATTCCGTCGCTAAAAAATTTTATTTTTTTAATTTAGCAACGGAATATTATGCCATCGCTAAAATTAGGGATGTAATTTTTTATTCCGTCGCTAAAATCAATATAAAAATGAAAAAATTTTCTCTCTCTTCTCCTCCCTCCTCTCTCTGCCTCACCTTCTTCCCCGCGGTTGTGCCGCCGTTGCCCTCCTCCTGGCCCCAAATAGATCTCCCCCTCCCCCCCGGCGCCGATCTCCCCTCCCCCTTCCCTCCAGCGCCGTTTTCCCCTTCCCCCCTCCCCCTTTCCTTCCTTTTCTCCCCCGATCTCCCCTCCCCCGTTTCCCCCCAGTCCCCGATCTCCCTCGCCGGCCAGCGTCCGTCGGTTGTCGCGTGGATCTCTGCCTCTCCTTACCGTTCCGACGCCGATGGTTGCTTCGCCTCCTTGCTGTGCCGACGTTGTCCTCCTGTGCGTGAGGTAAGTGAAAAAGTTTTGTTTTTTTTTTAATTTTATTTTTTAATTATAAATTTTATTATTATTATTATTATTTAGTAGGTATGTTAATTAGTATTATTAAATAATTATCTTAATTATTGTTATTATTATTATAATTTTTATTAAATAGTTGTGTTAATTATTATTATTATTATTATTATTATTATTATTATTATTATTATTATTATTATTTAATAGTTATTGATAACACAGCAAATATCATTTGCTCTAAGGTCCATTCAGCCGGCCCACTTAACTGGCAAGGCCCAAAGCCTAACAACCAAGAGTAGCAGGCACGAGCTCCTAGGCAGCGCACACGACCGATCTGCTGATGTGACCGCCAGTCCCATCAGCCGCCTGACAAAAGGCAGCGCCCATGCCTACCACCTGCTCCCTGTCATGTCGCCGAATACCTACTCTGACAGCCAGTAATCACTCCCCAGGCACTCAAGCGCCCCTCAATCATCTCATATAAATAGCCCAACCAACGATGGCTCCAGGTATTGAACCTCCAAAATTCTCTCTCTAAACACTTATCTCTCTAAGCTACTAACTTAAGTTTCGGAGTGCTTATGCTCGGGTCCGACCGGGCACTCTTTGTTGCAGGTTTATTCTCACCCGATCGGTTCGCTCCCTCCTATTCAGATAAAGACGTTTCAGGCTTTATCATTTGTGTTAATTAGTATTATTATTTTTATTATTAAATAATTATCTTAATTATTATTGTTATTATTATTATTATAATTTTTATTAAATAGTTGTGTTAATTATTATTATTATTATTATTATTATTATTATTATTATTATTAATATTATTATTATTATTATTATTATTATTATTATTATCATCATCATCAAATGGTTATGTTAAAATTTAGTTAATAATAATAATAATATTTTTGTTATTATTATTATTATTATTATTATTATTATTATTATTATTATTATTATTATTATTTTTAAATAATAATGTTAAAATTATTATTTTATTATTATTTTTATTATTATTATTTTATTGTTATTGTTATTATTACTATCAAATAGTTATGTTAACATTTAGTTATTATTATTAAATAGTTATGTTAATTATTATTATTATTATTATTATTATTATTAAATAGTAGTCTTAATTATTATTATTATTATTACTATTATTATTATTATTATTATTAAATAGTTATGTTAAAATTATATTATTATTATTATTATTATTATTATTATTATTATTATTATTATTATTATCAAATAGGTATGTTAACATTTAGTTATCATTAATGTTATTATTAAATACTTATGTTGAAATTAATTGTTTATTAATATTATTAAAAAATAATAATATGAATAAATTATTATCATTATTATTATTATTATTATTATTATTAGATAATAATACGAACAATTTTTTTAAATTACATTATTGTTATTATGATTATTATTCTGAATGAATTATTATCATTGTGATTATTATTATTATTATTATTTTAATTATTATTGTTGTTGTTGTTGTTGTTGTTGTTGTTATTATTATTATTATTATTGATTATTACATGGAAAAGTTTTGTTTTAATTTTAATTTAGCAAATTTTGTCTTTTTGTATAGGAGGTATGGTTAAAATTTAGGGAAAATTCTGCCGAAATTTTAGTAAAAACTTTTACGAATAGTCAATAAATTATAGTTCAATTATAATTATTTATTTGTTTGCAGGAAGTTTCGATGAGTAGACCACCTACGCTAGGTGAGGTCTTTTTACACACCCACACCAAAAATCATGATGGTCAAATGTTAAGATGTGATTTTATAGTATTTTTATAGTTTGTTTAGGTTGCTTTTGTTTAAGTTTAATGTTATTTTGTTAATTTAATGTAGGTTTTTCTTATGTTTTTACATTTATTTTGAATGATTATGTTCATGTGTTAATTATGTGTTTTTGTGTTAGATTTGGATGAATTAAATCATTTTTTACATTGAAATTGCTTAAGAGGGACAGAAGCTGACCAAAGCTGAGACCAAAGCAAGGTCCAGCTTTGGTCAAGAGCAATTCTTGAGGAAAAAACTCACGAAAAGGGCAGAAGCTTACCAAATTTGGGACAAAAGCTGGAACCAAAGCAAGCATCAGCTTTGGTAGAGGGAAAATAACTGACAAAAGCTGAGACTAAAGCAAGACCCAGCTTTGGTCGCAGCTTTGGTCAGTTATCTGATGTGTTTTTAATTCCTTATTTTGACAGATCTCTAATTCAAGTGGGACTCTTAAGAAGGGATTAAAGAGGGGACAGCTATGCATTGAAGGGAGGATATGTTAACCTAATTCTAAGAGAGAAAAACACGAGGAAAACTTAGGAAGAGAGGTAACAATTGAAGATTGCGGCAACAGAGAAATTGGAGAAGCAAACCCGCTGGTGGCCAACCCATAATCTGTTCTTCCTCTTTCTTTGTTCTGAAACCTACTGGTGGCCAGTCCTCTGTTCTCCATCGTGTTCTTCTTCTTTTCTCTTTATTTTACTTTGATTTCTTTTGTTATGATAAACTTGATGGATTTTAGTTGTGATTTGGGATTTAATTTTATTATAAACTAATTCCATAGTTAGGGCTATGGTGGATCTTGATTTTGAAATTATGTAATTTATTTTGGGTTTTATGCATGAGATTGATTTTATGGTTTGAGATTATATTTTTATTGTGATTAATGCTTGTTGGAATTGATCAATTCAACATGAACTTAATCAATTAATTTACTTGACCAATTGGATCAATTGATGGATCAAATAAAACATAACTTGGATTGAAAATATGAATGATCAAACTTATTTTTGTCCGTGTGGTTTTTGATTTTTATCAAGGTTTTTCCATTGAACTTAATGCTTTCTAATTTTAGTTCTTTTACTTGATCAATTGGAAGAATTAAATTGAGATTAGGGTTAAAATACCATGATCATTGGATTTTAATTAATTTAGGGAAAAATCACCATCTCATGTGAATTGTCATTCTTTTGCATAAAAACCTAGAAAATTACATAGTTGAGAAGTTAAGTGAAACCCAAGTCCTAACATTCATCATATTTATTAATTCTTTTCTTAAAATTAGTGTTAGATTATTTAGTCATTTGTTAGCATAGTTTAACTTAATTTCATCTTCAAATACTGTCTGTCTAAATAACATAAGTATTTGAGAATTCTAGTAATTGTTAGGTTGTTCCCTGAGGACGATATCTGGGCTCACTGTCCTTTACTACTTGCACTGACAGAGTACACTTTCTCTTAAATTTAGTTTATTTTGCCCGTGCCATCAAACATTCGTCAATTCTCGAGTTAGGCAATTACACGTACGTTAAAATCATTATATTTTACTAATATTTAATAATTTTTATTATTAATCGTTAATTAATATAAAGCATTTATTTTACGACAGGAACAAGTGCAAGAGACGATTCAAAAACGTTCATAGAGTTTCGATAATGTTGATGCGAATCAGATTTATTATGATATGGCTGGTGGTAGAGACCAGTGAGGACGGGTCTTTGGCATTGGTTTTTTGGCCAAATTCTGTTACTTGCATTCCTCAATCTCAAGTACAGCCGCGTCTAATAGACAGTCTGCCTCCAGCGAAGTACTTGAACTTCAGAATACTGTATGTGAGCTAAGATCTGAATTGCAACAATCACAAGTTCGGTGGCAAGACTCAGAAGTTCGGTGGCAACAATCACTCGACTACATATCTGGGCTGCGCAATGAGATGGCTAATTTGAAGGGTATGGTCAAGTCATCATCGCAGTAGTTTGATCATTCACGTCAGCCGCCGCCACCATTAGCTTAGTTAGGATTTTGTACCAGACATATATAACTATTATGACCTCGTTAAATAATTATTAACTTCATAATTAGTACAATTATTATATTACATTATTTTCGGATATTAAAATTTAGATATTATCTTAATTTTTTCATTATTCTGAAATTAATATTACAGGTTAAATTTATAGGATGTCATAAATAATTAAAAACTAATAATTTAAAATTTTTTCGATAAATACCGACGAAAATTAAATTTCCGTCAGCAAAATTACAGACGGAAATATTTTCGTCGAAAATTTTGCCTACAATTAATATGTCGACGAAATAAATTTCCGTCGACAATTTGATTTCCCGACGGAAATTGCTTATTTTTCATCGGAAAAACCTTTTTTCCTTGTAGTGTAAGTTTAGCCTTATCAAATAATTTATTTTAATGCAAAATAATTTTTATAAAGACTTATGAATAAAAACGTGAGTAATTTTTATACCAAAATACGAATTATTCTCAAATGTCAAAGTTTTCACATCCTTCACTTTTACTAAGTTAAGTCTCCACTGTAAAAATATTGAATTGGGTAAAATTGTTGTTGCGCTGGTATATTTCCTATATTGAAGTAATTTGTACAGCCTATATATAGATTCATGTATAGAACATAAATGAGAAGACAAAATTAAGAGGTTACAACAACTAGCTAACAACAAGATAAGAACAATCTAACAAATAAATAAAAGATATTTATGCAATTATTATATTAAATAGTAGTCTTTATTATTATTATTATTATTATTATTATTATTATTATTATTATTATCAAATAGGTATGTTAACATTTAGTTATCATTAATGTTATTATTAAATAGTTATGTTGAAATTAATTGTTTTTTTTTTATTATTATTATTATTATTATTAAATAATAATATGAATAAATTATTAATATTGTGATTATGATTATGATTATGATTATTATTATTATTATTATTATTATTATTATTAGATAATAATACGAACAATTTTTTGAAATTATATTATTGTTATTATGATTATTATTCTGAATGAATTATTATCATTGTGATTATTATTATTATTTTGATTATTATTATTATTATTTAATAATGATAATTGATATTATTATTATTATTATTATTATTGCAATGATGATGATTATTACATGGAAAAGTGTTGTTTTAATTTTAATTTAGCAAATTTTGTCTTTGTGTACAAGAGATATGGTTAAAATTTAGGGAAAACACTGCAAATTTTAGTAAAAACTTGTACGAATAGTCAATAAATTATAGTTCAATTATAATTCTTTATTTATTTGCAGGAAGCTTCGATGGGTAGACCGCCTACGCTAGGTGAGGTCTTTTTACACACCCACACCAAAAATCATGATGGTCAAACATTCGTCAATTCTCGAGTTAGGCAATTACACGTACGTTAAAATCATTATAGTTTACTAATATTTAATAATTTTTATTATTAATCGTTAATTAATATAAAGCATTTGTTTTATGACAGGAACAAGTGCAAGAGATGATTCAACAACGTTCACAGAGTTCCGATAATGTTGATGCGAATCAGATTTAATTGCTTTTATTTTGATGGATCCCACGGTAATTTTAAGTTGACTTTACACGATATTAACAAATCATGCATTTTAATTCCACTAATTTCATTTAAATTGAACCTTATATGAGTAATTTGAAATGTACAGTGATCTAATGTTAGTTTAATATATTGAGACCTAATGTAGAAAAAAAGGGTTAATTTCTTTGGTGGTCACTCAATTTTGTGGCTTGTAACGATTTGGTCACTAAACTTCAATTTGTAACGAAAAAATAACTCATCTATTATTTTGTAACAAAAAAATCACAATGATCGGAAATTGTGCTCGCCGGTAACCGGCGCATGATCGGTACGACAAAGCCCAATGACACGTCAAAAATTTTGTCACGTCAGATTAGAGTTAATTTCTGTGGTGGTCACTAAACTTTGTGCCTTGTAACGATATAGTCACTAAACTTCAATTTTGTGCCGTGCAGATCATACGCCGGTTACCGGCGAGCACAATTTCCGATCATTGTGATTTTTTCGTTACAAAATAATAGATGAGTTATTTTTTCGTTACAAATTGAAGTTTAGTGACCAAATCGTTACAAGCCACAAAATTGAGTGACCACCGAAGAAATTAACCCAGAAAAAAACATTAAAGTTTAGGAATCTCAAAATTTGTTTTTCCTTATTATAGATATGAGAAATTTTATATCAAAATAAGAATTATTTTCAAATATCAAAATTTTCGTTTCCTTTCCTTTCACCCAGTCAAATCTCCCCTTAAAAAAAAAAAGCCAAGCCTCTTTAAAACAAACAAAATTAAAAGCATGTCAAGTCTCTTTGGAAATGTTAATATGATTATAACCAGTATCGGTGTTCAAAAATGAGCTAAACGTTCATTTTAAGTTAACTTTATGAGATCTTTCAAAAAAAAAAGTTAATTTTATGAGAAATTAACATACCATGCATTTGAATTTTACTAATTTCATTTAAATTGAATCTAATACGAGTAATTTGAAAAGCACATTAATCTAATGTCAAAAAAAAATTCAAAAATCTCAAAATGTGTTTTTCCTTCATATAAATATGAGTAATTTTTATATCATAATTTTCACTTTCTTTTCTTTCACCAAGTCAAGTCTCCTTCATATAAATATGAAGCTCTCATTTATCTTCAACAGAATTGATAACTACATACTCTCTCTTAGCAATGTGTGTTTTCAACAGAGGCCAAGAGAATGCAATTTTGTAGCTGATAATCTTGCAAAGCCGGGTGTCTCAAAAATGTCTAATTTTTTCGCTTGGTTGCTCTGAGTAGTTACGACTGCCTTTGATCTGGCCTTGGACCTGGTCAGCGTGGTTACTGTGATATTTCCGGGTTAATTTCTTCGATGGTCACTCAATTTTGTGACTTGTAACGATTTGGTAACTAAACTTCAATTTGTAACGAAAAAATAACTTATCTATTATTTTGTAACGAAAAAATCACAATGATCGGAAATTGTACTCGCCGGTAACCGGCGCATGATCAGTACGGCAAAACCCAATGACACGTCAAAAATTTTGTCACGTCAGATTAGAGTTAATTTCTGTGGTGGTCACTAAACTTTGTGCCTTGTAACGATATAGTCACTAAACTTCAACTTTGTGCCGTGCAGATCATGCGCCGGTTACCGGCGAGCACAATTTCCGATCATTGTGATTTTTTCGTTACAAAATAATAAATGAGTTATTTTTTCGTTACAAATTGAAGTTTAGTGACCAAATCGTTACAAGCCACAAAATTGAGTGACCACTGAAGAAATTAACCCGATATTTCCTCTATTACTGCAGTTTTTTTGGCTAAATAGGGGCTTATAGGTTGTTATGTTTCGTGGCTTGAGCTTTGTTATGACTATTTTGTTCTTTATGTAAGGATATATTTTCGGTGCTGTGGGTAGGCTGGGTGTGATATTTCCTCTATTACTGCAGTTTTTTGGCTAAACAGGGGCTTATAGGTTGTTATGTTTCGTGGCTTGAGCTTTGTTATGACTATTTTGTTCTTTATGTAAGGATATGTTTCCTGCTCTGTTTATTTGTTATTCAATGCATCTCTTTGGCTTATCAAAAAAAAAAAGTCTCCTCTTGAAAAAAAAAAAGGAAAAAAAGAAAAAAAAAAGCCAAGTCTTTTCAAAACAAACAAAATTGAAAGCATGTCAAGTCTCTTTGCAAACGTTTATATGATTATAACCGACAAGAGTGTTAAAAAATGAGTTAAATGGATTACAATTAAGATTTATCTAAGAGAAAAAAAATGGATTCTAACTAGATATTATCTCACAAAACATATTATAAAAAGTATATTCAAGTCTTATCATAACCAATCCAAACCATTTTTAAACACCCTTAATAATTAACTGGACAAGACTTCCTAGCCTTGTGGATGTGATTAGGGAAATAAAAAAAAAATCACTTTTTTTAATCAAAAGAAAATAAAAGAGTTACTATTGATGTTTATGAAATTTAAATATGATGGTAGAAATCATTTCATTAATGAACGACATGATTCAAAATATAAATTCATAAATAATTCCAAATATCAAAAAGAAAAAAATGAATAAAATAGCTTATCAACAAAGGAATAAATTCAATATTAAATTCTAGTGATAAAATTTCACGGTTTTTTAATACAAATAAAACTTTTATTATTAATAATAAGAAAAGCATATCTGTAAAATACAAATAAAATTATAAAATTTTAAAGTAAACAAGATACACAAAATTAATGAAGTTACCGAAGAAAATCTCAAAATTTTTTCTATGAAAATAATAAATAATATTAATATGCCGCTGGTAATTTAATTTTCAGTAGAAAATTTAGTTCATCTATTGTCTATAGCAAAAATTTTGAACCATCCTCCACACAAGAAGGATATCTTTCATTTTCCGTTGAGAAAGAGAGACAACTTCAATCGAGAAAGATGATAACACCAAAATCGAGGAGAAAAAACTTGAATAACAAAAACTTCAATTGCATTTAAATTTAATTAAAACAAAAGAATCATATCTAAAAAAACACAAATATGATCTGGACAAAATAAAAAATTAAATATAAAATCAAAAATTTCAAATTTTAGTTTATTAGAATAAAAACACAAACAAACAAAAAAAATCAAAGAAACACAAAATTAAAAACAACAAAAAATACATACACTACAAAAAAAAAAAAAAAAACTTGAATTAGCGACGGCATTTTTTCAGTCGCTAATTAGCGATGGATTAGCGACTATTTTTCAAATCCGTTGTGAAAATGCAGATTTTGAATTTAATATCAAGTTTAGTGACGAAATAGCGACGAATTCATAAAACAGTCGCTAAATAATAGCGGTAAATAATAGCGCCATTTTTTGCAACAGATTATTGAGTCGCTGATTGAAGTTATAATTTAGTGACAAAATGATCCGTCACTATTTATTTTTATTGAATTACATATTTAACAAAGTGACGATTTTTTGTCATCACTAATATAGTCACTAAAAATTTTTTGTGTTATATAAATTGTTTATTTTGAATTTAATTTTTTCAAAAATTTATAATTGTGATTATTGATTTTCTAAGCATTATAATATTAAAAAAAATATGCATACATATATATGTTTAGTAATTATTTTTAATATTTTTGCTATACACATGCAATTGTATTGAAATTCAGTCATTTTCCTAATTTGAAAAAGATTAACATTTAAATTCGAAATTATATTGTTGGAGTCGGGATGCGCCCATGACTTCTCGGGTGGACCCGGAATATATTTGTCAGTCCGAAAATCCTACAAATATGGGAAAAGTTCCATATTTGGTCTTGATTAAGGGATTGTGTCCCTTAATATTCCACTAACCTTGTAACTTCCCTCTTAATGCAAAGGGAAGTTACATACTCCCCTTTTAATTGGGGGTAACTCCCCTAATGGGAGTTGATGCTCCTATTTATGGAGCATTCATCTCTTTTGGGAGATGTATGCCTATAAAAAGGAGGCTCTTCCTTTGAGGAAAAAAAAGGGAGAAAGAGTTCTTATACCGAAACTCTGTCGGTTTCACCTCTCGGCGGTTTTTGCACTCCAAGTGATTTTTAGACTGTGATCAAGCTGTTGTCATCCTGCTTGTGGATATCAGTCAGACCAGTGACACCAGAAGGGATCCTTATAATCGCTTCCGCCAAAGTATCTGCGCTACAAGAGGTAGGTAGCATATAACCCGTTTATGTTACCTCCATATATGCATGTGGCATGTTGGTATATATTTCCTTCATTGGTATCAGAGCCAATATTTTTGGCGTCCTGGCATGTGGCTAAAATTGGATCTAAAATTTTATGTGTAAAATTGGTAGATCTATGATGCATGAACCCGATATAAATTTATTTTGTGTTAAAATATATATTTGTATATATTTTTCGGGTCTAAAATCGTGTATGTGTACCATAAATTGAGGGGATGAATATGGGTATTCAAAACGCTAGACTAGAATTGAGATTTATAATTTTTGATCATACCATTGAGATCACAGACCCCAAAAATCCCCCACCGAAAAAAATTTGGAGACCAAAACCCATCGGGAAGGCGGCGCGTGGCTTGCACACGCCGCTACACGAAGGGCGCGTGCGCGTGGGTGGTGGCCCACACGCGCGCAAACGAGCGTCCACAGTGTTGCGTCACTGTGGACACGTGGGCCAATTGGATTCGGCCACGTGGCAGATCCAAATCATGCCACGTGGCAGTTGACGTGTCCAGAGGTGCGACGTGGACCAATCAGGGGTGACACATGGACGAATGATATCGTGCCATGTGTTAAGCTACGTCAGCACAATGACAGGTCACTGTTGCCACGTGGCCCAATAGGGTGTTGCCACGTGGTAAACATGTGTCGTGCCACGTGGCAATGACATGTCAACCTGCTCCCACGTGGCAGACAGGTGGACCAACCAAAGTCAGACACGTGGCACAATCAGGTTGCAACACGTGGCAGGACAGTGGGAAGCGCGAGTGATGGCGCGTGGGCGCGTCACTCCTCCCTCAGGCGGAGCGTGTGGGCGCGTGCGGCCTGCTCCGACCATCAAATCAGCTCCGATTTTTTGCGAAACCATTTTTCAAAATTTTTCTGATTTTTTGGTCATTTTTCCAGAATTTTTTGATGACCAGAAAATAAATTCTTATTTTTAAATGATTAAAAAATATATTTTTTAAAATTGTGGAAAATGTGTTTTTTGCCTTTTATACTATTTTAAAAAAAAAATTTGAAAATTTTTTTGGATCTATCCTTATTGTTGGTTAAAATGAGTTTCAATCATATATGTTTATACATGAGTGTATTAACTATTTTTGTTTCTGTGATGTGTTACAGAAATGGTGATGATAAGGACTCCCGTGGTTCCTCGCACTCCATTTGGGATTACTTTAAGAAATGTAAAAGTGCATTTAGTAAGCAACATAAGAATGCAAAGGAAGATTCGAGTTGATGATATTGATGCAATAGTGCATCACATAATGTTTATGCATGAAGAAATGCAGGAGTGCATTTGGTTAAGTGGTTTATGTATGGGAAATGATGATAGAGTCCTTATCAAAGCGTTAACTGACTCATTTGTATATCATCCAGAACTCAGGGAGTTATTGGAAACTACCTGGTACATTGGAGATAGAATTTATAGAAAATCTATTATCCACTTTTTGGCTAGAGTTGGCAAAAGAGGAGTGTTGAGGAGCAACACTACATCTGTGATGAAATTGAGAAGTGGACGTAGTGTGCATCGTCTATGGCTTTATCAACGAACTTATAAGTTACCTGATGAATTAATGAAGATGGTCAAAGAATCAACCCCTGTCTCAAGAAAGATTTTGCGAAAATCTAGACTTTTAGATTAGTTGACATGAGTGTCATATTTTGGATTATTGGATTTTATCTATTGGTTGAATGAATGCATTTATTTATTATGATAGCATTTAACTTTATAATAAATGTGTTTATTTAACTGTTAATTGCCTTGTATTATTTTATGAGTAAAATGATTGCATGTTTATTAAGTAGAAGCTTAATAAATTTAAACTAATATTATCCCCTTCTTAAGTTTGAGAACTAATAATCCAATAATTCAGATTTACTATGCATGAAATTTTGACTTATAAGGTTGGGCATTAGGACTTAGAGAGTAATTGGATACTATAAGTAGCCTTTTCGAATTGAAGCCTGATAGAAAATTTTACTGGGTTATTATTTCAGATGCGTAGTAAATAGCATGTATTGCCTTATCTCCTTTAAAATTGTGCATTTTGTTCCATTTGAGATCAAATGATCTTAATGAATACTGCTTCCAATTCAATTGTTGCAAAAACTTAATAAAGCTATTAAGATGAATGGTGACAATTGTGAATTCTGGAGTATGAGAGTCCAGTGTATGCTTAAAGAGCAAGAGGCTCTTGGACCCTTAAGTTCGGTTATGGCTGAACCTAAGAATGGCACTACATCATAGTATAGGCGAGACCGTAATGCCTATATGGTATAGAAAAACAAGAATTTTACTGCTCGTGTCATCTTGCTAAATGCAATAGATGATATCACTAAGTAGTTCAACAAGTATCAAAATGCAATGGATCCGTGAATCGCTTTGGAAGAAAAGTCTAGAGGCGTGTCTCTAACTAAGTTTTTTGATCATTAGTGATCAAATTTGATACTTATCAGAAGAAGTCTGATTGTTCGATGCGAAAACATCTATGAGAGATGAAAATGATTAGTAAGCTTAGTGAGGTTGGTCATAAGTTGACTGATGAGCAACAGGTCCTAACTGTTATCCGTTCCTTACCCAAAAGTTAGGAGCATATAAAGATGCAACTAACTCAAACGGACAAGGATTGAGACATTAAAGGATTTCGCTTGTCATTTGAAGCTTGAATAGGGCTATTTGGCACTGATTAAGGTAAATGTCATTATGCATATGGCACAGTATTATTCTGGTGAAATGAGTTCTAACTAGGATAAGATAAGAAGCTTCAAAAGTAGGATAAGGAAAAAGGCTCAATAGCCCTAAAAAGCAAAGAAAGAACAGGATTTTAAGAGGTCCAAAGGCAAAAGGACGGTAAACGTTTCAAGAGTGAAATGTTTCAATTGCCAACGGAAAGGTCACTATGCAAGAGGTTGCACTGTGCCCAAACAGATACAATATTTTGACTCAAGAGTGAGTGAAATTTGTGTATCCAACTCAGAATTTCATTCTTTGTGAGTGATAGATTCAAGAGCAAAGGATCATGTAATAAGGAATCAAGATACCTTTGTTAAGAGTTCTGTTTCTGTTCTTACTTTATTGAAATTTGTTTTCAATTTATGTTTTGAGGATAACAGTTTATGCTTATACTTAAATGATGATTATGATGGTTCTGGTTAAATGCTGAATGATTTCATCGTTATGAATGTGTACCATGACTATTTGAAGAAAATAAGTCGTTTTCTTTAATTACTTCCTCTTTACATAGTTCTGAGAACAATGCGAAAATATGACATTCTAGAATTAAACCAAATCGGGTTAGACCGAAGGAGTCAGTTAGCCATGTAGGTTTAACAGACAATTCAAATGAGGTTGAATTGCTTATATGCAAGAATTGCCTAAAAAGAAAAATAATTAGAAAATCATTCAATAAAAGAACTAGAGCCAAATTTCTATTGCAGTTAGTTCATTCTGATGAATGTGGTCAAATGAATGTGAGGGCAAGGCATGGGGCCCACTATTTCATCACCTTTTATAGATGAGTATACTAGGTATGGTCATTTCAATTTGATTGCTCACTAGCCAGAAGTATTGTGTTACTTCAAGACTTTTATGAACTTAGTTGAGAATCAATTGGACATAAGGATTAAAGTTTTGAGAATTGACCGAGGTCACGAAAATCTTTCATATGAATCTAAAGCTTTATGTGATGAAAAAGGGATTGAACATCAGTTGTTCATTCTATAAATTCACAACAAAACGATGTTGCGAAAAGGAGAAATAGGACTCTCCTAAATATGGTTAGATCTATGATGGTAGAGGCATATTTGCCAATCTCCTATCGGGGAGATAATTTATTAACTGTCACATATGTTTTTAAACCAAGTGCCTTCTATCTCTATCATATCTATAACTTATGAGTTGTGAACTGGTCGACAAGCTGACCTAAGCCATTTACGACCTTAGGGTTGTGCTGCTTACGTCCATGATACCTTATATAAAATTGGTTAATTGGGACTAAGAGATAAAAAGAGTATCTATGCGAGATATTGTAAAGTATCAAAAGGATACATTTTCATGGGTGAGCAAGAAAATGGCACTGTGATAGAATTCAGATCACAAGTCATCATATTCTTAGAGAATAAATTTTCAAAGTTGGGCAGGGTGAATTAAGATTTCACCTTATATTAATTTCAGGAAGAGAATATCAGGATCACTCCATCCGAGTGGGAGGAAATTAGAGGAAAAGGTCAAAGCCTCCATCCTCCAAATGATCCGGATGTTCGAGACCCTGATTCAAGTGGGAGTATTCTTCACTCCAGTGGGAGGAAAGAATATAGTATTCCTAACTCCAGTGGGAGTAAGGGAACATGGTTCCAGTGGGAGTATTTTGAATTACGATTAATATATGAGACATGTTTATCAAGATTCAGAATTGCGAAAATCTAAAAGGAAAAGAGTTCTGCGCCGACGATTTGAGATCTAAGGCTCGAACAGAGTCCTTTTAGTTGCCCCATAAGATGAGGAAAAGCCTAAAAAAAATTATTCGAGAGCCTCTTCCATGCCCATCTAAGAAAAGTGGATTAAAGCAATAGAAAAATTATTCTGCCCATAGTGGCAAGTTTGAACATAGAGCTACATCAGATGGATGTAAAGACTTCTTTTCTCAATGGAGAATTGTATGAAGAAATCTACATGGATCAATTTGTAGGTTTTATTGAAATAGGCAGCGAACATAAGGTTTGCAGATTGAAGAGATCAATCTATGGCCTTAAGCAGTCTTCCAAACAATGGTATTTAAGATTTTATGAGACAATCATGTTGAATGGGTTCAACATGATTGATCATGACCATTGTGTTTATAACAAAAGCTCTAAAAGTATTTTTTTTTATTTTAACATTGTATGTAGATGACATACTAATAGCTGGAAATGACAAAAGGTACGTAAATGAAATCAAAGAATGGTTATTATCCAACTTTGATATGGGTTTAGCATATTACATTTTTGAAGTTAAGATTTCAAGAGATCATTCGAGAAGGTTGTTGTTCTTTTCTTAAGAGAAATATATCAACAAAGTCATTGAATGATTTAATATGCGAAATTGCAAGCCCATTAATACCCTTGTTGCTAAGAATTAGTTTTTTAGTAAAAAGATATGTCCTAAGATGCCGAAAGAGATGGAACGTATGAGGAATGTTCCATATGCCAGTGCTATGGGTAATCTTATGTATGCAATATTGCATACAAGATACGATATATGTTATGCAGTGGGTATAGTAAACAGATATCAATTTAACCTAGGCGGCACATTGGAAAGCAATTGAAAGGATACTTAAATACCTCAAAAGTAAAGCTGATTATTCTCTCTATTTTTGAGGCAAGGGTCTGCAATTAAGAGAATGCAGAGATGTTGTTTGGGCAGGATATATGGATTAGAGCAAATCCACTTTAGGTTTTTTATTCTTGCTTGGCAAGAGTGCCATCTCATGGAGTAGTAAGAAACAAACCTGTGTAGCCCTATCAACAATGGAAGCTGAATTTGTCGCTTCCTCAGCTGTACTACAAGAGACAATTTGGCTAAAATGGTTTATGAGCCATTTAAGAGTAACTGCCTCAGAGGTACCAGTGACAGTCAGCCATTGATTGCTTATAATAAAGTTAAGTATATCGACATTAAATATTAATACATGAGAAGTATTATTGCATGAGGAGAAGTGAACTCACAGTACGTTTCTACGCATGCAAATCCGATGAGTAGACCTGTAATGAGAGATGTGTTTTGAGAAACACATTAGATCTCGAGATTTGCGTAGAATTTGATTGATAGTGTTATATTTTATACAATCCCTCAATGTTATTATTTGCGAATAATAACTAAAGTTTATTGTTGGCAATACATGAGTGTGAATGTTTATGTGTAAATATTTACTGTTATTTATTTGTGATTGAGCATGTAAGACAGAAAAGTAGCCCACTCACAATGGTGTTTACCTTAGTTTTGTTAATGAGTTGGCAAATACTAAGATGAGGCGAATTTTGAACATATGAGATTGTCGAGAGCATATTCAAAATAAAAGTGCCGTCTTACAGAAATTACAAGATTTGTCTTGTTAAAGTGCGAGATAAAGACATACATAAAGTTGTATGCTTTGGATTGAGATCCAAATAAGGATTATAAGGAATCCGATGGTAAGTTATATGTAACTACCATGTTTTGTCTTAAAAGCCAGAAGTAATCCTTAAGTAAGCGGACTAAAGTTGGATGTTTCAGTACATCGCAACCTTACGCTTCTGTATGGTGTTATAGATACATTTTTAAATGTAAGACATACGCTCCTTTAAGGGAAGGAATGAACACCATAACCCATGTTTTATACCATGTGTGCTTATGTGACAAAGGGATGGAAAGTCAATATTATTGATCTCAACTTTCCCTATTGTGAGACCCTACTATTTTTCGACCCTTAGAACCCTTAACTTATCCCTGAAGTATGATTTAGTGTGGCTAGCTTAGTTAGTTTCAAAGAGGCCATGGAATAATTTCGGTCTGGCGGATCTAACTAGAAAAGAGAGCTGAATCTTGATGGATGGCATATAGTAAGAGGGGAAGATAGCTTTTTGATCACATTCAATTGTTTCATGGTTCACCGGCATGCCTATTGTGGTTTCTATGAGTAGAGACATAATAGTGAACACGAAAATTATTTTATGAGATCATGAGTTAAAACAATGAATGTGAGAAGGCGGTCTAGGATTTTGGCATACGTGTATAAGAGGATTTCGTATTCTCGAGATGCTATATATCCCTAACAGGTGTATAGCACTAGTGCTCTTAATGTATTCTGGTCACACGGTCTACCTGCCTGTATAACTGGAGAAGTCGATTGAAAATCGTTCAGTCATATGCGAGTGGGAGATGTTGGAGTTGGGATGCGCCCATGATTTCTCGGGTGGACCCGAAATATATTTGTCAATCCGAAAATCCTACAAATATGGGAAAAGTTCCATATTTGGTCTTGATGAAGGGATTGTGTCCCTTAATATTCCACTAACCTTGTAACTTCCCTCTTAATGCAAAGTGAAGTTACATACTCCCCTTTTAATTGGGGGTAACTCCCCTAATGGGAGTTGATGCTCCTATTTATGGAGCATTCATCTCTTTTGGGAGATGTATGCCTATAAATAGGAGGCTCTTCCTTTGAGGAAAAAAAAGAGAGAAAGAGTTCTTATACCGAAACTCTATCGGTTTCACCCCTCACCGGTTTTTGCACTCCAAATGATTTTTAAACTGTGATCAAGCTGCTGTCATCCCGCTTGTGGATATCAGCCAGACCAGTGACGCCAGAAGGGATCCTTGTAATCGCTTCCACCAAAGTATCTGCGCTACAAGAGGTAGGTAGCATATAACCCGTTTATGTTACCTCCATATATACATGTGGCATGTTGGTATATATTTCATTCATATATAATTAAAAAAAATTCTAACCAAAATTTATTTTAGTAAAATAAATAAATAAAACAAAACACACAAAATGAAAAAGGCAAAAACACCAAAAATGGGAACACACGCAAAACGTAGAAAGGGAGAGGGAAGGCGGAAAGCGCAGGGGAAGGGGAGAGGGCCAGTGGCATCGGCGACAACCCGGCCTCCGCTCGCCACCGCTACCAACCACGCCGTTTCAGCCATCGTCTCCGCCATATCCGACTCCTCTCGTTCAGCGTCTCTCCCTCCAAACTGAAGCTCCTCTCTCCCGCTTCGGCCACCTTCAGTGACTAGTGGCTACATGCAAGGCGGCCGAGGTTTCCTGGCGACGAGGCGAGTCTTTCGATGTCTATGGATCGTCCTTACTAGTCGATAGCAGGTAGATCGGAGTTGATGAACTCGTGAGCTGTCGATGGCATTTTTTACTAGATGGCAAGCCCCTCAGGCACGTGACCACTGGCAGAAGACTCCTGGCACCTCGAGCTCCATTTCTACAGTGGTGATGTCATCATCCGCGAGGCTCCAAAATGTAAGTGATCTGCTAAATTTACTTTTGTTTAATTTATTTAATTTATTTTATTGAGATAGGAAGGATTATAAGTATAAATATGCTTAAGTTAGTTTGGAAAAATTTAATAAATTTACTTGAACATGAGATGAATTAAGATTGCGCTTAAAGAATGAATTGAGCTTGTTAACAGAATTCAATTAGGCCTAATTTGAACTTCAAACTATTTAATTCCAGTGGTTGACTCAAATATTGTTTTTCCATAAATAGAGTAGGATAAGTGATAAAATAAATATGTGGATTTGGGACTTTGGGGGGGTGGGGAGGAGATCAGATGCTTGTGAAAAATATAATGTTTGATGTTTGGGGTTGTGCTTATGTATAATCACTGGATTCTTCTTTGGAGATATCTTGAAATGGTTACTCATTTTCATTGTTAGTAGCACTCCTTATTCTTATTACAAAATTAAAAAAAAAAAAGTAAAATTTCCATATCTTACTACAAAATCTTTGAGGACATGAGTAACCGCATTGGTCGCCACGAGCCAATGACAAAGGCAATGCCAAATGCTGCACCCATAAGAACATAATGCTGAAGTTAGAATGCAAGAGCAAATGCTATCAGAATGACGCCACCAAGCAATGGCCCAAGGCCAAACAACAATGAAATAAATAAGTTTGAAGCATCCTCTAAGCTGCTGTGTAAAAAAATTTAAAATTTAGCTGTAACTTGAGAAGACAAGGCTTCCTGTAACCAAAAAGCCACACCAAAAGCATGCGCTTATAAGAAACAAAAACTAGCCAATAAAAAATGGTAAACCAAAATTCATGTTTCACAGTTATAGCTTTTGTGTCAATTCAATGTGCAAAGAACTCGTCACCTTTTTATTGTAAAATTTCAATTATAGGAACAGGTAAATACAAAAGTACTTCTAGGCTTTCTGAGTGCTCAAAGTGGGACCTAGTCTTTAAATCCACCTAAAGCAATTAACAATGCTTTTGTCAAAGTAGCAGAAAGTTCAAAAGTTAACTCACAGAATCAACTCGAGGAATTTTATGGAAAGTAAACCACCAAAGCACTTGCTTTCTAAATGTCTTTCCAATATCAGTCAACACATAACTATGTTTTTCATCACTTGGACAGTAATAATCTATAATAAGAGATGTATTGCACCTGTAAATTCAATTCTAATTTGAAAATCAAAATTCTTATTGTTTGGAAAATAAGAACAACTGAAAACTCAATTCTTATGGGTTGCGAGTTCTCCAAATCAATTTCCAACCCCCCAATTTTGTTTTCCACACAATTACACAGTATTTCAGCAATACACAATTTCAATTAATCAACTTGATATATTATCATCAAAGGACACAATATTTCTGCAATACACAAACAATGAATCAACTTGTTTTTCCAACTTGAATAGAAAGTACTATTTTCATCCACTCTTTAATGGACTCCAAAACAGAAGCCCTGCAATCATCAACCATGCATTTCGGCCACCAAAATAACATCACCATTCAAATTTTTTTCTTTCTGTTTAAACCATCCAAAACATTAATTAATACATCCCTACACATAATTCTAACTTCAAATTTAGTTAATTATGCATTAAACAACAAAACCCCTAATTTACGTAACCCTAAATCAAACCACTTCGATGAAAATCAATAGAATACATAATCACATACCTTTGCCGATCGTCGGAGCTCCACTGAGGCACACTGCCATCACTAGAGGGTAGCACAAGGTGTCAGGACTCCTCTTCATGTGGTCACGTGCCTACCTATCGCGCTGTTTGGCTGAAATCTCCCTTGACAGTCTCGTCTTCCTCACCTCCGATCTCTCTTTTTCTAGCGATTGGAGAGGATTGATTAGCACCGAAAGGCTCGCCTGGTTGCCAGGAGTCCGGTGGTGTTGTCCATGCCGCCAACCGCCACCGAAGTTAGCCAGAAAGGGGCGAAGCAGCTTCGGTTCTCTCTCTCCAGGAAACGAAGCAGAAACGGCATTGTGGACGGAGGCAGAACCAACTGGGCTGGTCGGCGTTGCAATGGCCATGAGCCCCGCCTTTGGTCGTCATCGGCACCGCTCTCCGCCGCGCTCTCTCTCTCTCCAGTTTGCTCTCCCCTGTTTTTCTCGTTTTTCTTTCCCCTTCTTTTCTTTATTTTTTTTATGTCTTTCCCATTTTTACATTTTATTCACTCTCTCTCTCTCTCTCTCTCTCTCTCTAGAGAAAAATCTAGACTAAAGGCAGTTTATGTGTTATTATTATTATTATTATTATTATTATTTCTCATTTATTATTTATTTATAATTTATTTATCTATTTAAATATTCATACATTTAGTTATCTTTCTTAATTTATTTGTTTGTTTATCTATGTACATGTATATACATTTATTTAATATTATTATTTACTTGTCTATTTACATATACTTGCATTTATTTATTATTATCATTTACTTGTCTATTTTGGTCACTAATTTTAGTTTTTTTTAGTGTAAAAAATACAATTAAAAAATTTATTTTATTCAATGAAAGTACTAAAAAATTATTAAATTTTATTTACAATTGTTTTAATTATATATTTTCAAGATCAAATGTTAATTTTATTGGAATCAGCAAAGGTAATAAATTTCAATATCATTTCATGTGTAAAGCAAAAATATTAAAAATAATTAATAATTATAAGTATGTATACATACTTTTATTAATATTACAATCAATTTTACTGACTAAATAATCCGTCGCTAAAATATCACTTCAATTTCTAAAATATTATTTTTAATAATTAACAAATTTGAATTTTTTTTTGCGACGGAAAAATCCGTTACTATTTCGTCGGTAAAATTGAAATTCTGTATTTTCACAACAAATTTGAAAAACCATCGCTAATTAGCGATGAAAAAATTTTGTCGCTAAATGCTAAAAATTTTCCGTTCTTGCATCAGTTTAATACCCTTTTTTCTGTGATTAGGTGGGCTCAAGGGTTTCGATAAGATGATATTGGATGTAGTAGAGCAAAAG
Source organism: Excoecaria cochinchinensis (assembly GCA_947683425.1). Taxonomy (NCBI): domain Eukaryota; kingdom Viridiplantae; phylum Streptophyta; class Magnoliopsida; order Malpighiales; family Euphorbiaceae; genus Excoecaria; species Excoecaria cochinchinensis. The sequence continues at coordinate 12,714,791 of CANTUQ010000050.1, forward strand.
AAAGGAGAAAACCCGATGATAACCTTTAAGTACCAGAGCCATGATGGAGAAGAAGGTACTCCCACTCTCTCTATTCACTTGTTTTCTCTCTGATCTTTCCTATTTCATCTGGTGCAAGGTTACCCTGGGGATCTTACTATTACTGCAACTTATACACTTACTTCAAGCACAACGTTGAGGCTTGACATGGAAGCAGTGCCCAAGGACAAAGCTACTCCAGTCAGCTTGGCTCAGCATACATATTGGAACTTAGCTGGTCACAACTCGGGGACCATACTTGATCATTCGATTCAAATATGGGGTAGTGCTCAAATTACACCAGTAGACGAGAACACTGTACCAACAGGTGAAATCATGCCAGTGAAAGGCACTCCATTTGATTTCACTACTGAGAAGGTGATTGGTGCTTCAATTCACAAAGTTGGTTTAGGGTATGATCACAACTATGTTCTTGACTGTGGAGAAGAGAAGGCGGGATTGAAACGCGCTGCAATGCTCAAGGACCCATCCAGCTCGAGGGTCCTCAACCTGTGGACGAATGCTCCTGGGATGCAGTTCTACACTGCAAACTATGTGAATGGAATTGTAGGGGGTTGATTGCACTCACGGTCACTCAATTTATCACTTGTCGCGCAAAAGTAACCGACTTTTTTTTTCTTACTTAAATGTCACCGAACTTTTAATATTTTTGCAAAAAAGTCATGTTTACCGGAATCCGGCGAGAACCATCGCCGGATTGATGACATGGCATGCCATGTCAGAAATTACATGCCGTTTAACAATATCTCAAACAAATGCTACATCTAAATCAATTTCACTCACGATCACTAAACTTATAATTTATCGCGCAAAAATAACCAATTTTCTTTTTTTCCAACTTAAATGTTATTGAACTTCTAATATTTTTGTAAAAAAGTCATATATTTACTATTTGTTGCCACGTGTCATATGCCATGTCATCAATCCGGCAAGAGTTCTCGCCGGATTCCGGTTAACATGACTTTTTTGCAAAAATGTTAGAAGTTTAGTGACATTTAAGTAACGAACAAAATTTCGGTTACTTTTGTGCGATAAGTGATAAGTTGAGTGACCATTAGTGAAATTGACCCAATTGTAGGTAAAGGGTGTATGGAAAGCATTCCGGAGTGTGTTTGGAAACACAGGGATTTCCGAATGCCATTAACCAACCAAAGGGTTAATTTTTTCGGTGGTCATTCAACTTTTTGCTTGTAACGATTTGGTCACTAAACTTCAATTTGTAACGAAAAAATAACTCATCTATTATTTTGTAACGAAAAAATCACAATAATCGGAAATTGTGCTCGCCGGTAACCGGCGCATGATCTGTACGGCACAAAATTGAAGTTTAGTGACTATATATTACAAGGCACAAAGTTTAGTGACCACCACAGAAATTAACTATAATCTGACGTGACCAAATTTTTGATGTGTCATTGGGTTTTGCCGTACCGATCACGCGTCGGTTGCCGGCGAATGCAATTTTCGGTTATTATGATTTTTTCGTTACAAAATAATAGATGAATTATTTTTTTGTTAGAAATTAAAGTTTAGTGACCAAATCGTTACAAGCCACAAAATTGAGTGACCACCGACGAAATTAACCCACCAACCAAACTTCCCATCGGTGGTGGTTCCACCAGGTGAGACATACAAGCACACTATGTTGTATGAGTTTTCAGTAGAGTGAATATAGTCTTATTACTGGTATTGGAGATTTTGAGATGAGCATGAACATATAATAATAAATTCAGCTTGTGAATAAGACATTGAAGCTGTTATTTTGTATGCAAGTTTACCTGAAATTTGAGTTATTATGGATTGAATATGAATCTGGTTATGGGTATGATAAAAGTGAAACTATTGTGAAATGAGGTATAATATGAAATTGGAGCTGATGTTTTCAAGGCAAGATTAACTTTATGTTCTAAATTATCACTCGATTAATCAAACATTTTCTTATTGATGGCCAAAAATTATAGGTTGCAAATAGATTGGGATTTAATTGGGTCAAAATTTGGTGGGTTATAATTTTTTTTTATATATGTTTTTAATTTTTTTCATTAGAAATAACAAATTATGCATAAACTATAAAAAATTATTTTATATTACATTATATAAAAAAGTTATAAAATTTTCAAAATATATTCAAGTAAAAATTCTATATCACGTGTCTATTTGTTCAAGTGCCATTTGGGTTCAACTTAAATGATTAAAAAAGAGAAAATTTTTTCAATTTTAAAACATGAAGAATAAAACTGAATAAAATTTCTTCAGTCTTTTACTGATCATTCAAGTTGCAAGTAAATGATATTATAAAATTGAATAGTTTGATTTCATTTTCAGTATTCCCAATGGTGTGTTCCATACTGTATCAGTTGTACAAATGTCAAAAAATTCCTGAAAGTAGTTGGAAATATATAAATCTACTAAATTATTGTCTTGAAATGTTTGTTCAAGATTGTCTCGTCCAATTAAATAGGATGATCTAAAAATTCTACTCAATAATTTCAGAAGGAGAAAAAAAGCATTTTCTTAGTTTTTCAATTTAATTAGACCAAATAAAATATATCACTACAAGAAATTGAAGATTTCCCGACGGAAATTCCCGACGAAAATCCAGGATTTTCCGTCGGGAAATTACATTGCCGACGGAATACCATTCCGTCGGCAATAAAAGCGTAGGCAATTTTTCCCGACGGAATTTTAATTCCGTCGGTAAAATTGCCGACGGAATTCAAATTCCGTCGGTAATTTTCCCGACGGAATTTGAATTCCGTCGGCAATTTTACCGACGGAATTTAAATTCCGTCGGCAATTTTACCGACGGAATTTTTATTCCGTCGGTAATATTCCCGACGGAATTTTTATTCCGTCGGTAATATTCCCGACGGAATTTTTATTCCGTCGGGAAATTCTAAAATTTTTTATTTTTTTTAAATTACAGACGGAATTTTCCGTCGGTAATTTAAAAAAGCAAATAAAAAAAATTAAATAAAACAATTACAGTGCAGCTGAAAATAAAAATTTAAACTAAAATAAATGCTCAATTCTAATTAATTCCAGTACATGTTCAATTCCAACGCAATTAATTATAGTTTAGTATAAATTTAACTAAAAGATACTAGTCAAAATTAAATGCTAATAAACCCAATGTAAAATCATGTAGCATTACAAACTAAAATCATGTAGAATGAAAGTTGTTTAGATGAAAAATAAACCTAATCTATCTATTATGTACAATCACAAAATTAAATTCTCAAAAATCTTAACAATCTCAACATGAATCATACTATTAATAGAAATAACAATAATAATTAAGTTACAAATTTTACTGATTTTATTTTAATAATAATAACATGTTGATTACTATTAATATCAAGAATACTAATAATAAAATTAATAATAACATTTAAGTTTATTAATACTACTAATATTCTCAAATAAATTATTAAGTTTATTATTTTCTAATAATACTAACAATAATTAATTTTTCATTTCAATTTCCAAACAATAATCTAACTAATACTAATAACACTAATAACTAATTCTAACAACAATAACACTAATAAGTAATTCAAATTTTTATTTAACAATATTAACCTTTTAAATAATAATAATAATAATAATTATTATTATTATTTAATTAATTAGATAAATAAATAAATAAAAAAACAAAACACAGCTTACCTCATGCCGCCGGAGGAGAAGGGAAGCCAAGGGAAGGTGCCGGAGCTGGATGGCCGTCCACCACGCCGGAGCAGCAACCGCCGACGCCGGAAGAAAGGCCGCCACGCGCGGAGGAGGAGAGGGGGAGGGGGAAAGGAAGGGGAGAGGGAGGGGAGACAGAGGCGAGGAAGGGGAGGGAGGGGAGGAGGCCGACCGTGGGTGCTTCTGGTCGGATCGGCGCCGGAAGTCAGTGGGCCGGCCGGATCTGGCGACTGGAGGCACGCCGGAGGTGAGCGGCGGTGGGCAAAGGTGCAGAGGAGGAGGGATCGAGAGGGAGGGAGAGGGAGAGGGAGGAGAGAGAGGAGAGGAAGGGGAGGGAGGAAAGGAGGCCGACTGTGGGTGCTCCTGGTCGGATCGGCGCCGGAAGTCAATGGGCCGGCTGGATCTGGCGACTGGAGGCACGCCGGAGGTGGGCGGCGGGGAGCAGAGGTGCAGAGGAGGAGGGATCGGGAGGGAGGGAGAGGGAGAGGGAGAGGGAGGAGAGAGAGGAGAGAGGGTTGTGGGTTATAGTTAAAACTTTTAGCGACGGAAATTTAATTTCCGTCGCTAAAATTGTAAATTAAAATTTTAAAATAAATTTAGCGACGGAAATTCAATTTCCGTCGCTAAATTTAGCGACGGAAACTAATTTCCGTCGCTAAAATTGTAAATTATTATTTTTAAATAAATTTAGCGACGGAAATTGATTTTCCGTCGCTAAATTTAGCGACGGAAATTAAATTCCGTCGCTAATAATATAAATTATATTTTTTAGATAATATTAGCGACTGAAATTAGATTTCCGTCGCTAATTTTAGCGACGGAACTAAATTCCGTCGCTATTTCGGTCGTTAAAAATGGAGGGAAGTTATTCCCACCATTTTTAGCGACGGTTTATTTTTCCGTCGCTAATTAGCGACAAATTTAATATTCCGTCGCTAATTAGCGACGGAATTTGTACCGTCGCTAAATTTCCGTCGCTAAAATCTCATTTTCTTGTAGTGTATGTTTGCTGATATAATATATAAAATGAACCCGTAAAATGAGAATTAATCATGTGTTCAGGCATACTATGGTGCGCATGTATGACAATCATCGAATCACTTTTTTGTGTAATATCAAATGGTATTCAGGCCTATGCACCATGTACGTCTCTACACCAAATCACGCTTCTCTAAAATCACTTAGAAAGTTGAAAAAAAAAGAAAAGAAAAAGAAGACAAAACTACACAAAAATTACAACATTAAACTTATTACACTGAACGCAACATAATAAAGGTCACACTTCATAATTTCATATAAAACACAAACCATGGAGCTCTAAGCTTCCTTAATGCAAGAATAATATCTTCTATAAAATACTAACAATTTCTAAGCCTCACCTCAATTATATAGAGAGCACCTAACACTGGACTTTCACCCACAAATGAATCCAGAAGCTGATTTTAAAATCACAATATGATGGAATGGAGCATTGATCCCAGAAGTTTTGAAAAATCAATCCCTGAAATCAGCGAATTACATTGCCTTGAAATTTGGACTCAACGCAATTCAAGGATTGTTAATATAAAGTTAATTTGTTTCTTTTGCATAATTGCTTTTATTCCAACACCAGTTATGATTGTTAGCCTTCGATTTTATTTCTGAATATTGTAGCTTTAAAGTTCATGGATATAGATATTGTGGCCATTACATAAAACAATATAAATATCCATAGACCCAATCAATTAAGAATGGGACAACATTACAATATTAAACTGATTACATATAACACAAAATACACAAAGCTCACACTCTATATAACTTCAAATAAATAGAAACCTACGAAGCTCTAAGTTTCCTCAATGCAAGAATAATATCTTCTATAAAATAGTAGCAATTTCTAAGGCTCACTTCTATAAAATAAAACCATGCTCTCCTCCAGCATGGGTTTATGTACAACACTGCAGCTATGCTCAACAACACTATCACATATGAAGTCAAAAAACTAGCATAGAAATCATTCATGTCTATGAACCCACTTTCCTTTTCTTCTTCAATTGAATAATCTGTTGGAGAATCTTCTGCTTGGCAACTTTCCAATAACGGAAGTCCACAAAGCAAAGGGTTTCCTTCATAACTACTCTTATTAAAGGTTGCGAATTGTCTAACCATCTCAGGTATCTTGCCTGATAAATTATTATGTGCAACACTAAAGTCGGATACAAATGTTAGTTGAGTAAGTTGAGGAGGGATTTTTCCATTCAGGTTGTTGTAAGAAAGATCCAGACTCTCAATTTGTGACAAGTTTGCAAATGATTGTGGGATTGGCCCTGTCAAGCTATTGTGTGACAAGTTTAAGGCATTGATAATGCTAACGTTTCCAATTTCATCAGGAATTAGACCTGTGAATTTGTTGCATGAGAGATCTATACCTGAGATCAACTCGAGAATGCTTCCTCGGAACTCATATGTTATACTCTTTGTTGTGAACTCCAAAGGTTGTTGCATGTGAGGCACGGGACCATAGCGATAAGTTGAATCATATACAACTTCAGATTGCATGTACTTGCTACTAAATCTTAAGCAAGACAAAACATCACCCGACAAATTATTATTGGAAAGATCAACAAAACTTAATTGGCCTAGATTGCACAGTTCATTTGGCAATGCACCCTGAAGTTGGTTGTAACTCAAAATGATATAGCTCAAATTTGTCAACTTGCCAATCTATTTTGGAATAGTCCCCGTCAAATGGTTATGGCTGAGATCCAATATCATCAATTTAGAGCAATTGTAAAATGTATTCTCTAATGATCCTTGCAACTGATTATTCGACAAATAAACTTCTCTGATAGCATAAGGGCAAAAGTGAGATGGGAGGTTTTTAGAGAAACTATTGTTTGAAAGATCCAACACTTGAAGATGAGACATATTGGCTATCCATCCAGGAATGTTGCCAGAGAGATGGTTATTACTGACATCCAAAATTGACAGATTAGTACAGTTGAGCAAGCTATTTGGGATATTTTTCCTGAATTTATTGCCATCTAATTGTAAATATGTTAATTTGTTCAAATTAGCTTGCTTAGGTAATATTTGTCCTTCAAAATCATTGTGTGAAAGAATCACTCGATTCAATGAGGAACATCCAATGTACAAATCTTCAGGTATTTTACTAGAGAGCCTATTATTAGATAAGTCTAGAGAAATTAAATCACTCATTTTGCCAAGTGATGAAGGAAGGCTGCCTATGAAACCACTTTCTGACAAGTTTAAAACTTGTAAAGTTGGCAAAACTTGTCCAAAATTTGTTGGTATAGTACCACGGAATTTATTACGAGAGATGTCCAAGTCATCTAATACGTACTTGGCAGAATCATTTGGCAACTGGAAAGACCCTGAAAGAGAAGTATTGGCTAAGTAAAGAGTTGAAAGTTTTGTGTTATTCACTAACAACCAATATGGAAACTCTCCCTTCAACTTAATATTTGAAAGATCAACTTCTTGTAAATCATGTTGATGGTATAGGAATTTGGGAAATGCTCCCCCTTTTCCGGGACTAGACAAGTATAGCTTCTGTAATTGAAACTTTGGGCTCAAATTATGCTCACCTATCTTCTCATCATTATATATTTGGCTATTATTTTCAGCATTCAAATACCTGAGCTTTGAATGATTGAAAAATGGCTCTAAAGGGATTGGGACTTGGAATTGATTGCTGGAAAATCTCAAATCTTGTAAAGATGTAAGACTCCTGAGTGGAGATATTTTTCCAGTTAAGTGATTCCTAGAGAGATCCAAATTTTAAAGAGATGTTAAATTTGCAATGCACCAAGGCAAAGTCCCACTGAGTTCATTATCGCTTATATCTAGCTCTTCCAGATGCCTTAAATTGCACAAACCTGAAAATTATTTATTTGTAAAATATTTAGCTATAATCTTTTTTAAAATCTCCATATCATAAAAAAATTTGATGAAAATTGAATAAAAATGTTCAACTGAAAGAAATTATGCAGATAAAGATTCAAAGCTGTAAAAGAAAGAAAGAAAAGAATAACATTTTATTAAAAATCAATCAAATATTAGCACTGTTTATATAGTTTTTCATAAATTCTATAGTGAGTTTTTATGATTCGAAAAGAAAGTTAACTTCAGTGGCAGGTATGGTGCCTTTAAGTTCAGAATTAGCCAATCTTAAAGTTTTAAGAGATATCATCCTTCCAATGTCTCTTAGAAAGGTACTTTCGACAGTACATGAAGACATGTCAAGATATTCCAAATTTGTTAAATTTGATAATCCTACAAGGGAAAGAAAACAATTATCAACTTTAGCAATATATATAGACATACTGACTAATCTATAATTGACCAAAACATTCTTATTAAGGTTGATAGAAATTCTAAGATCTATATATTCCTAACAATGTTATTCATTTTTTTTTTTCAAATTTGTTTACCTTGAGTAGGTTGGGTAGCATTGACATCATTTAAAGACAAATACTTGAGAGAAGGAAGTGCTGAAAGGCTTTGAAAGGATTCTTTGTCCAGAGAGGACTCGTCTAAGAACAATTCTTCCACATTTGTCAAATTGCCCTCTGCTAGACAAAGTTTCATTAATCTATTTTAAATTTAATTAACAATAACAACGCATATAATGAAAATGAAAAAGCTTCGAAAAAGACAGTAAAGAAAAAGTATTAATTGATATATTTATTATAAAACCTGCCTTCAACAAGTATTGGTCCTTCAAATTGATTGTTGGTTAGAGAAATGGTGTTGAGGTGTGGATAAGCTCCTAATGAATGTAACTGAACAGTACTTCTTCCATTGCGAGTAATGTTGTCAAGATAAAGAGCTCTTAAATTTCTGCTAATGTTAATACCTGCTCAATCCAGCAGTTAATATGTTAATATAATAATAATTAATGAGACAAACTTTATCTTCAAAAATAACTCAAATAAATTGAAAGAAGAGAGAAATAAGGATCCTATAATGGGTGAGAATGATAAAGAGATGAGATTTGACGTATTACTGATAGAATTAATTTGACTTATTGATAGTACCTTTTGAGCCCACAACTTTATTAATTTGATTTCCGCTCAGACGCAGCTCTTCTAAATTGCCCCGACCATCCAATTCTACAAAACAACATCAGAAAACAAATTAGTTTCGATTAACAAAATATGATGGAAATTAAAACAAAAAAGTTACTATTCGAACTTAAACTGCTAGGTAATTATCCTATAAAAATATGACTCTAATTTGATCCAATTTTCATTTAGGATCCTAACCATTTGACTCACAAGGTAATCAGATCTAACTCAATCTATTTATGCTAGCTTCATATCCATTTATGACTCATTTATTTATTATTATTATTTTTTTGTAATTTGATGACTTTTTTTTTAATTTAAATTAAATATAAAAATAATTATTTTTTATAGGTTATACATGCATATATAAAAATAATTGTTTTTTTATAGGTTATATATGCATACTTTTTTATTTTTAATGATTTTTTTAAAAAAAAAATGAAAAAATATTATCATAAATTTTGACCCATTTATGGCTAGATCATCCAAATTTGCATGTTTTCTCCTGAAATTAAATATACAAAGAATCTGACCTTCCAAATTGATTGATCCTTGTAATTTTTTGTAGCCTATGTAGAGATACTTGAGAGAAAAATAGTGATTGAGAGATGATAGGATGCTGTTATTTAGAAAATTATCACTCAAATCAAGTAATTCTAAATTGCTAAATCTCGGAAATTCTGCACCTCCACCTGTATATAAATAATTATTAAATATAGAGCCTTTGTCTAATTATTATATTCACATTATTCTTGCAATTATTTTTTAGCTAATCAAATTTTTGTACCACCAAAGGATTCAATTTCATTCCCTGCCAAGCTCAATTTCTTCAAGCTTGTTCCACTGCCCATCAATTCTATGCAACACCAAATCATTTTGAAATTAGACTTAAAATTGAAAGGTTTCAATATTCAATTTCAAAAACGACGAGGATAATGATAACTCACCTTGAATATCAACTGTTCCTTTCAATCCACATTCTTCCAAAGATAATGTTTTCAAAGATGAAAGAGCAGGTAGAGATAATAGTTTAATATTGCTGAAGTTGTTGCCACTTAAATCAAGCTTCTCCAATTTCTCAAGTCTTGAAAGCCCTTAAAAGAGATATCGAAATTTAATCTTAAGTTTTGTTCTAACAAATAAATGAAAATGATAGAGAATCTGAATAATTTAAGTAACAAATAAAATGAAAATTGAGAGGCTGAAAATATGAAATTTCTTTTAGAATAGATTTAATTTCAAAAATGGTGATGACAATGATAAGAAAGGTCTAACTCACCTTGAATATCAATTGTTCCTTTCAATCCACAATCCACCAAAGACAATGTCTTTAAAGATGCAGGTAGAGATAATAGTTTTGGATTGTTGAAGTTGTTGCCACTTAAATCAAGATCCTCAAATTTCTCAAGTTTTGATAGCCCTTATAAGTGATACAGAAAATTGATTAGCTCAACTTCTAACAAATAAAATGAAAATGATAAGAGAGTCAAAGTTCACCTTTATGATGAATTACTCGATTCAGTCCAATATTGTGATGCAGAGAAAACTATTTCAACCATCAAATCTCACTCACACACTTGTTAATGGTTATATTTGAAGTAATTGTGCACTCTCGTGTTATATGTATTTAGTGTGACTCCAAATTATTCGGATCAATAGATTTCAAAATTAATATCAAAAAATAAATTAGTCTTTCTAGTTTCTAGTTTAGTTTAGATCAAATTTATGTTTGGTTAGAACTCAAATGTGATGAATTCAACAAAACAATGTATTCAATGCAAAATAAAGGAAAAAAAAAAGAAAAGAATGCATTAAAGAAAAATAGTGATAAATTGTAAAGTTGGAGTGAAAAGCTCACATTGGATTTCATTTGCTCCTTCAAATCCGATGCCGAATAAAGCTAACGATCTCAAAGATGAAATACTGGCAATAGATGATAGGATGCTCTTATTCTTGAAATTGGTCCCAATTAAATCAAGAGATTCCAATTTTTTTAGTTTCGATAATTTTTCAAAACCTGCATCGCAATTTCATATACAAAATTTAATAAATATTGGAGTTTGATGTTATTTTTTTATTAGACAAATAAAGGAGCTATTTAAAATATTAATCCAGAAAAACACAATTATTTGGGTTAATTATTTCGATGGTCACTGAACTTTAAGGGTTGTAACGATTTGGTCACTAAACTTCAATTTGTAACAATAAAATAATACATCTATTATTTTGTAACGAAAAAATCAAAATGATCGGAAATCCGGTTTCGGGGGAAAACGGGAGCTGCTTGAAGACAGTGAAAATTGATTTTTTTTTAACCATAAAGCCACGTCGGATCCATGTCAGATCCGACGTGGCAAAAAATCTAACGTTCATTCTGCTAATAGGTCACATGCCGGTTGACATTTCCGATCATTTTGATTTTTTCGTTACAAAATAATAAATATATTATTTTATTGTTACAAATTGAAGTTCAGTGACCAAATCGTTACAACCCTTAAAGTTCAGTGACCACCGAAGTAATTAACCCCAATTATTTCTAGAACTGAACTGATTAAATGACCAATGGGAAAATATCTCAATTATTAACGTATATTTCCACCTTGTTTATATAAATTATTTAATAATTATTATACATTTCTAAGTTCTAACTCTAATAAATATTAAGTATTTTCTAATTTAATCTTCATACCAACAAAAATATTTTGTTATTTTTATTTTATCTCGTATTTATAAATATGAAATGTTATTTGAATATCTTTTGTTATGAGTATTACAATAATAATAAATCAATTTAATCAATAAATATTTCATAATATTTAAAAATACTTAAAGCAGTTTTGTCTTTTATTCGAAATAGGTATATATGTACATAGTTTCAATATGTGAAATATACTCCCATAACTGGGTTAATTACTTTGGTGGTCACTGAACTTTAAGAGTTGTAACGATTTGGTCACTAAACTTCAATTTGTAACAATAAAATAATACATCTATTATTTTGTAACGAAAAAATCAAAATGATTGAAAATCCGGTTTCAGCGGCAAACGGGAGCTGCTTGAAGACAGTGAAAATTGATTTTTTTTTACCATAAAGCCACGTCGGATCCATGTCAGATCCGACGTGGCAAAAAATCTAACGTTCATTCTGCTAATAGGTCACGTGTCGGTTGCCATTTCCGATCATTTTGATTTTTTTTTACAAAATAATAGATGTATTATTTTATTGTTACAAATTGAAATTTAGTGACCAAATCGTTACAACCCTTAAAGTTCAGTGACCACCTAAGTAATTAACCCCCCATAACTTTATTTAAGAGTATAATACTTACATTGGTTGTGCACACAGCCATCAATATTAATGGAAATTGATAGAGTGTTGAGTTGGTGAAAGGAAAGAAATAAAGAAGCATTGAAATAATTTTCTGATCGATATATATCATAGGGAGAAACATCGAGTCCAGTAACTCGGCCTGTTGAGGGATTACACACCACGTTAACCCATTGACAGCAATCCTCACCAACCATATACCAAGAAAGATGGAATGAAGCGCTAAGCTCCATAAGAGCATTTCTCTCATATTCCAAACAACCATCAGTACATGTCCATAAGAGTACTATAGCTATCATACTTGCTACTAATTTCTTCATTATTGCACTCTTCTCTTTTCCCATATATATTTGATTGGCTACCAATATTCTCAAGAGCTTTTTATAGCCATTCATCCAACTTCTTGTTCACGCCAAGACCTAAATTTCATTTTCATTGCTTTCAATAATGGTTCCAGTTCATACTTTGAACATTTCTTTTATTTTTATTTTATTTTCTAAAAATATTTTAAGGCCACATGGTTGTAATTGGTGGATCCATTTCTATATGAAACCGTTGACACGTCTTCTCGTAGCATGGGATATTATAATTGCTATATTAAATCATTTGTAGCAAGTCTTACAAATTATCGCAAACATTGTCTTCAACAAGTCAAGTCTCCCCTCTCTTTAAACACATGGAAAAAGAAAAAAGCCAAGTCTTCTCGTCGTCCTCCCAAAAGTAAATTAAAAGCTTGTCAAAGTCTTCTTTGAAAACATTAATACCTTTATGACTTGGCAAGACTTTCTAGTATTGTCAACTTCAGAAATTAAATTTTTTTTTTTCAAAAGAAAATAAGAAGAGCTATCATTAACATGTACGAAAATAATGAAATTTGATTATAATTGATAAAGCCACTTCTGACTTTATCGGGAGCTACGCCGGGCTCTGCATATATTGTCCGCTTTGGGCCGGAGCCCTCACGGTTTTGTTTCTGGGGCTTTGCCCCAAAAGACCTATTAGGGGTTTGAGGGTAGGACCCACTCGATCCGCTAAGTGCTTTCATAGCTCAGGGTGAGCACCCGCTTACATATTGTTCTCTTTGGGTCGTCTTCGGGGCTGGCCGCTACGGGCGCTGATAGCAATGCTATCATCCAATCCCACATTGGCTGGAGATGAGGTTGAAGTTGCCCTTATAAGGCCATGAACACCCTCTCCCTGCATAGGCCTTTTGGGGCAAAACCCCAGAAACAAAACCGTGAGTGCTCCGGCCCAAAGCGGACAATATATGCAGTGCCCGGCGTACCTCCCGATAAAGTCAGAAATGACTTTATCATTTGGTGCTTTCGTTGAGAGACGAGGGGTACGAGGGCCAGCGCCCGATCGGCAGCGCCCAAAGCGGCCAGTCCCGACAAGCGGCCAGCGCCCGAAGACGCCCTAAAGACCTCTTCGGGAGGGGGAATAGTGATAGCAATGCTATCATCCAATCTCACATCGGCTGGAGATGAGGTTGAAGTGGCCCTTATATGGCCATGGACACCCTCTCCCTGCATAGGCCTTTTGGGGCAAAACCCCAGAAACAAAACCGTGAGAGTTTCGGCCCAAAGTGGATAATATATGCAGTGCCCGGCGTACCTCCCGATAAAGTCAGAAATGACTTTATCAATAATGGTAGATATAACTTTTAAAAAATATTTCTTCCATCCCAAATTGATAGCCACAATTTTTACTTTACAGAAATTTACAAACTTTATATCAAAATGAGTTCATTTTATCAAAAGTTCCGTCGGTTCAATTATTTCAACTTTTTCCTTAGCAAAAAGTGATCCGAATATATAGATCGATCTAATGCACTAAAAAATCGAACTAAACAAATCAAAAACTGATTGGGCGGAATCAAATATACCAAATTCCTCTTGGTTTGGTTACTGAGTTGATGAAGAACCATGTCCAGCCAACAGCATAATTGCCTGAGGAATATCTTCGCCAGTGGGGGGCGGACATGGTATGCGTCAAAGTGTTGCACGACATAGGTTGTCATTGCATAATGATGCAATTTAGATTTAGTTCAGAGTATGGAGCTTGATAGTTCAAGAAAACTGCATGCACTCACTGATTAAAAATTATCAAAGAATAACATCTCATGGATATTATATAATATGTGAAGCTTCATCCTAAATGTAATATTCATTTTCTAAGATATGTATTTCAAGGTCCTAAAATAAATTAAGAACAAATCCTAACCTAAATGAAATTCAATCTCTTTAGACAGGAAATACAGTCCTAGTAAGGATATAAATTCTATTTTGGAAAGTAATTCGATTCCTGCTCTAGTAAGAATACTTAGCTAACAAGCGGATCTTTATACTATAAGTCCAATTTCCAGGTTCAAAGTATCTTTTAGATTTGTTTTTTCTAATAAATACATATCTCTCTTAAAACACTGACTTAAACATCAGAGTGCAATTTTTCTCTTTCGAGGCAAATGACTAACCCCAAACAATGCTAGAATTAGATGTAAAAAAGGAACTCTAACTGTCAACCCTTGACTGCTAAATGATGAGAGGCAGAAGAAAATGAATTGATTGGTAAAGTCATGCAATCTGATCCACTGGTTGCAAACTTCTTTGTAACATTGTATATATGGATAACAGCAGGCATGTGTTAGGACTGCCAAACAACACCTTAACTCCGAATTAGTATGATATTGTCCACTTTGAGCCAAGCTCGCACGGATTTGTTTTTGGACTCCTCCCAAAAGGCCTGATACTAATGGAGTTAGGTGAACTCCTTATATTCAAGATGTTTCTCTCTTGATTTTCCGATGTGGGATTGGATTGTACTCCAACAGCATGTACCCTAAAAAATTGGCCAGCCCGTTACAAATCCGTTTTATTTTAATATACCTATATCCATTTTTAATCGATTTGAATTTATCATCTACTATCCATGCTCGTCTCAAAACTATCATTACCCGTACTGTATGATTATCAAGCAACTAATATGTGAATTTATATTAAAAAATATAAATTTTAATAAAATTGCATTTTATAAAACAACTAGAAAATTAAAAACTTTAATTTAATTAATTTCTAAATCAATATCTACATACAAATCTAAATAAACAATTTATAAATAAAAAAATCGTATATAAATGTAAAAAAAAAAAAAATTAAGGTGAAACTTTCGAAGCAATTTTAATGCTGGTTCCATATTCAATAAAACCTAAGATCTTTAGTTCACTTTTTTATGCCTACCGAGTGTTTGATAAAAATCCTAATCCAATATTTTATTTCTAAAAGCCCCTTTTTTTAACAGTAACAGTAATCCCTATTCTGCATCATAAGTTAACTGCAGGCCCCCAAAATAGAATAGAGCTGAATATTAAAAATAAAAATAACAAAATTTATTTGTATAGTTATTAGCATTTCCAAGTTCTTCAGAGGCAGCTTCCACAAATTCATATATAATGATTTTCAATCTTAAACACTTGTGATTCTTTATTCCATATATACCTATTATTAAAACTAAATAAACCATAAATCAATGCAAGCGTTTCTTCATGTCAATAAACGGAATTTTCGACTCCCCAAATCCAAAGCCACAAGCATTTACACGAATTAGGTTGTTTATTTCACTTAAAAATGCATAGATGACTGTGTTCCCAAACTCTCGACTTTCTTTGTTCAATGCCGCACATGAACGGGCTACAATGATTACATATACCACAAAGTACACAAAGCTCACACTAACTTCAAATAAACAAAAACCTACGAAGCTCTAATTAGCTTCATCAATGCAATAACATCTTCCATAAAATTGTAGCAATTCCTAAGGCTCACTTCTATAAAATAGAACCATGTGTTGGACACAGCGGATAAATAAAATAAATTAGCAGAGTAAAATATAAATACCAGCAATTTAACGTGGTTCACCCAAAACGTTTGGGTTACGTCCACGGGACAAATTCCAAAAATATTTCTTCCACTAATGAAATTAATGAGTACAAGAGAAAAGCAACACAATAATTTTGAAATAAACCCAAAATAGTGACACACAAGTATTTTTCAAACTTACTATTTTGTCACTTTCCTTTTAGAAAAATATCCCAAATATTTTTCTTTTTCTTCTCTCTCTCACTCTCTCAATCCTTTTTCTGAGGATTGGATTATATAAACTAATCTGGGAAGACCTATTTATAGGCTTTCCAAAATGCGTTAAAAGCGCGTTTGCTACCTACCAGTTGAAAGAATTGAATTTGAAAAATTCAATTCTTTGCTGCAACTATTGAACAAATGAAAACCTTCTTTTGTTGACTTTTCCATGCAACCTTTTCCATTTTTTTTCTTTCAAATGGAGTGGACCCCACCATGTGGAGGAAACCAACATCCAACAATTCTCTCCCTTTCGACTACATGGTGGGGGGGCTCCGCTAGTCCTGCAGCCAGCCAACAATACTCAAAATTCTGTCTTGGTAGAATTTTCGTTAACATATCTGATCCATTTTCTTCTGTCACTACAAGAAATTTTACTTTTTGTGACAAATTTTTTTATGACGCATAAAATTTCGTCACTAATTATAACTTACAACGACGAATTTTTTAAAATGTCACCATATTATTTATTACTGTGACAAAATTATTTTACGTCACTTTATGTTTTAATTTTCGTCACTAATAGATTAATTTTGTGACGAAAAATATATTTCGTCATGGTTTCTTTAGGAGAGATAATTTCCCACCTTTTTTTTTTAGGGAAAAAATTTAATGACAAAATAATAGTTTATTGTAACGTATAAAATCGTTACAAAATATTTATTTTTCGTGACGAATTATTTTTGTCATAATTGAATAAATTAGTGATACTAAAATCATTTCGTCACAAATAACGTATCGATATAAAAAAATTCTAATTAATTAATTTTTTTGAAAAATTTTGGTTTAAAATATAATTTTATTTATGATAAATAAATGTGTCACAAAAAATGAATATATTGTAATGAGATACAATTTCATCACCTTTGATATGGAGAAAAAATTTCCAACCATTTTCTTTTGGAGGGAAAAAATATAACAAAAAAATGATTATTTACGACATATAAATTCGTCATGAAATATTTATTTTTTATGACATGAATTATTTTTGTCACAATTTAATGAATTAGTGACAGTACAATTATTTCGTCACAATAAAGTTATTTATGGTAAATAAATATGTTACAAAAAAGAAATATATTATGACGAAATACAATTTCGTCACTAATACAATTAATTTATGACAATAATAATTTTTTGTCGCAGTTAGTTGTAATATTAATATATGACAAATAAATTACGTCATAAAAATAATTGAATTTGATGTGAAATAGATTTCGGAATATTTTTTGGACCGGTTCGACCGGCTGAAAAATCGAAAACTTTGAGAGATTATAACTTTTGACTTGGGTTGAGTTACGGGAGCCATTACATGTTAAAACGAAGTGATTTGTGCGATCTACAGTCGTTAAAGGTGAAACCCGTAACCGCATGTAGCGGACCTAAATTAAATAATTTTCTGCTGTTTCGGACCGTTTAAAGTTTTTGGTTCAGGATTTATCGTAATTTTCGGTTTATTTTATTTTTAATTACCAAAATTACTTTGTCTTCTATATTTTGACAAAAATAACTAAATTATATATAAAAGTTAATTAATTAATAATATAATAATAATTTAGAATAGAATAAATTACTTATTAAAATAATATTTTAATGTAAATTATATAAATAAACGATAGCGTTTTAACATTGCTTTCTCCCCATATCAGCGTGAAAAAACTAAAGACATCAGCGTGATAAAATTGAAAGGAAACAAAGGAAAACAGAGACACACTACAAAAAAAATTGAAATTAACGATTAAAATTAGAGACTGTAAATATTTGAATAATTTTAGTACAAATAAATAAATAAATATTTAAATGAAAAAGTGAATTATACATATATAAAATAAGTATATGTGAATAAATAAGTAAATAATAAGAATAAATAAATATATGTATATGTATTAGTATTAGCTAAGTAAATATATGTATGTGTGTGTGAATTATCTAGGGAAATTAAGAAAGAGAAGGGTGAAAAAGAAAGGGCAGACAAGAAATGGGGAGAACAGGGGAGAGTAGAATCCGAAGGGAGAGAGAGAGGGCATGGCGGAGCGGCGGAAAGGTAGCACCGGCCACGATCGACGGCGACGAACTAATGCCCTCCGCTGCGCCAATCTGTCGCTGTGTTTGCCCCGCCGTTCCCGGTGTCGTTGCCCTTTCTTCGCGAGAGAGGAAGCTGAAGCTTCTTCTGTGATTTTCGGCCATCTTCGGCGATTGGTGGCGGCACGCGTGGTGGCGGAGGACTCCTAGCGGTCAGGCGAAGCTCCCGGTGTCCATGGATCATCCTCACTCACCGGCGATGAAGGGATCGACGTTGAAGTGAACCAACGATTCTAACGCAGATTCTGGTGAAATGGTACTGCGGATCGGTGCGTGACCACCGGCAATGGAGTACCGATATCGTGAGCTTCACTCCGGCAGTGGCGATGCCTCCGGTGGATCTCCGGCGGAGCTCCGGTGACTTTCCGATGACTTTGTTTTGTTTATGGATAATTATAAAGCATGTAAATGATGTAACATTTTTACGTTTTTGGGTCTGAATCTTCATTCTTGCTTTGAAGTTAATTGTTTCCTCTTATAATTTCTTTTGAGTTCCTTTTAATTTGTGCTTTGAAGTTAATTGTTTCCTCTTATAATTTCTTTTGAGTTCCTTTTAATTTGTGCTTCTCTGTGTTTGTTTTCTTTCAGAAATTGATTTGTTTTCTTTTGCTAGTGATCTCCTCGAATTGATCTCTCTGCTTGCATAATAGCTTGGTCAGCCGGGATTTCAAGAGCAATGATCCTTATGTAGTGGTCAAGCTGGGAAATGAGGTGACCCTTTATCTTTTGCCATGAGTTTGTGGAATTACTTGATGATGCAGTGAGTTTGATTGATATTAGGGTGTCTGATATGCTTCTTAAAACCATTTTGTTTTATCTTAGAGAAGTTGATTGACAATGCATTTATACATTTCCTTACTCCATTTTCCAATCCAATGAATTTTAAATCATGAGTGAGACCTGTTCTTTTATAACATTTTTTTCTTCTAAATCTCTTAATTGGCATGCTTAGGATTTGAACTTCTCCTTTTTACCTTTTAGAAGGGCTGTTGGCTGGTATTTGTCGTTTTGCTTTGTTATTTAACTAGTATATCTTCAACCAGACTTTAAAGACCAAGGTCATCAATAGTTGCCTTAAACCAATCTGGAATGAAGAGATATTGTATAGATTTGATATAGGTTGACTTTCCTTGTACAGTCCGGCTGATTTTTAGGCTAAAGTATTGTTAGTTTCCTAGCTGATTTTATTATTGCTTTTATTCATAATATATTTTACTTATGGTGTAGGAATTGATATGTCCTTCACTGTAAGTTTCTTTGTCTATTTGCAGGCTTAGCAGCACCTTGGTTTTTCTTTCTAAGTATTATGATTTAGGGAAGGGTCATAGCTTACACTTTTATCGTAAGAATAATATAATTATGGAGTACTGAAGTTTAATGGTAATGGCTTATATGCAAATTGATCCTAAAAGCTGTAGTGTGGAAAGTATAGGAAGATGGTTTATATGCTGAAACTAGTTGCACAGTTATCAGTTTTATTTGTATTATCACAGGATGTTTATGAACAAGACAAAGAAAGTGTTGACAATTGCATTTTAATTTAGTTTATCTGAAATAACATGGATAATAATAATAATAAAAAATGTGTACATTTATTGATGGTAATGTGAATCATGTTTGGTTTTATGTAGGTTCTCAAATCGTTTTCTTTGCCTTAAATGTGATCCAGCTTACTGGACTAGTATTGATCAAGAGGCTATCAGGCTAGTGCCTAAAAGATCAGCCATTAACACAAATTTATCACTGATCTTTGTAGAAAGAGCCTAGTTGCAGCTTGTTCTAATGTTTTGCATATGATTTGTAGCACCCTTAATCTATACACACTCCCTTAATTTATAGCTGATAGTTTTGATGCATTAATATTGTACCTTTGTATTTTAAAAGTCTTAAGGATATTTTAAGCATAGCTTTCAAAGATGTGATTTCATCGACAACCAACCACCATCCCCGAATCCATCAAATTCACATGCCTGTCTTAATTTCTAATTTATTAAACGGGATAACAAAGTCAGCAGTCCCCACTGCATGGGATTGTGTTGGGGGATAAATGCCACCCTAAAACCAAACATGATTCACATTACCATCAATAAATGTACACATTTTTTATTATTATTATTATCCATGTTATTTCAGATAAACTAAATTAAAATGCAATTGTCAACACTTTCTTTGTCTTGTTCATAAATGTGATCCAGCTTATTGGACTAGTATTGATCAAGAGGCTATCAGGCTAGTGCCTAAAAGATCAGCCATTAACACAAATTTATCACCGATCTTTGTAGAAAGAGCCTCGTTGCAGCTTGTTCTAATGTTTTGCATATGATTTGTAGCACCCTTAATCTATACACACACCCTTAATTTATAGCTGATAGTTTTGATGTATTAATATTGTACCTTTGTATTTTATATAATTGAATTGAGTAATGAAAGTCGATGATACAAGTATATTATAATATATGGTGTGCATGAGATTGGACCTAAATTGGAGGATGGGCAAACTTGTGTTGGAGTTTGAATTGAAGCGGGGTGAATGAATATATGATTATTTGAAGTGTAAAGATTTTATTATTTACAGGGGGGATAGGCAATATTATAGAGGAAATTTTGCCAAAATTTCGGTAGAATTAAGTGATATATTTGTATTTTGATTGAATGAATAGTAAAACTAAATAGCTATAGGGCAGATGGGTATAGTGACAGGATAAAATAAAAATAATTATCCGGATTTCGCAACAATCTTAAGAGTAGTTTAAGGCAATCAATTAATCGTGCAGTATTGTTAGAACCGTAGTGTGTGTATAGATTAACGGTGTTACATGATTGAGTTTTTTTTATCTAATATATGATTTTTTTTTTGTAGGAACAGGATGCAAATTTTGAAGTTTCAACTGAATTTATTTCTGGATTAGGATGTAAATTTAATTTTTTGCATTCGATAGTATGTTTTTATTTAATTAACCTTTTATTTGAATAAATACATTATATTAGATTTTCTTTAGAAATTTAATTGATTGTATAACATTAAATTTAAAATGTGTTATTTTTAATACAACGCATATATGCCAAGTATATTTGTTATAATTTGTCGACTTTTTAGCTCATAAATGACGATATAATGTTTACAATTATGATATTAATATTGTAATTAAAAAAATATAATTTAATGACAATAAAAAATTGTCAATAAAACTATTTTTTATGACAATTATTTTTGTCCGTATTTATGTCACTAATTTGTAAAATAACATGACGATTTATATTCATCATTAATATACATTAATTTAATGACAAAATCATTTTTCGTCACTTAAAGTATTAGATTTAATGACGACATTAAATATTTTATGACGAAAATTATATTTATTTGTGACGATAATTACGTAACCAATACTTGATGATTTTAACTAAAAACAGAGTTTCGTCATTAAAAATGTTTAATTTCGTGACGAATTTTAAATTTGTCATAAAAATACAAATTTTTTGTGACGATAAACAATATAATGTGACGAAATATAAATTTATTTGTGACATAATTTTTGTAATGAAAAGTAAAAAATAAAGATGACGATAATCATTTTCGTCACAAAAAATATACTTACGGTGACAAATAATTAAATTGTCACGTAAATTTTTATGTTACGCGCCTACCGTTACGTTTTCTGTGACGATAAAAATTCGTCACCTCATATTTTTAGCGACGAAAAATGAATTTTTCATGACAATTTTTTGTGTCATAAAATGTGTAATTTCTTGTAGTGTGTATGGATCTTCTCAAGCTGTAGTAGCTTTTTCTCCATCATATCTCTTATCCAATGACATCTCACATCAATATGTTTTGATCTCGAATGGAAGGAGGCATTCTTACCAAAATGAATAACACTCTGACTATCACAGAATAGTTGATATTTGTCTTGCTGCAAACCAAGTTCTTTCAAGAACTTTTTCATCCATAGCAACTCTTTACAAGCTTCCGTTGCTGCTATAAACTCCGCTTCAGTCGTAGAAAGAGCAACACATTTTTGTAACTTTGACTGCCATGACACAGCTCCCCCTGCAAACGTAATCAGGTAACCAGAAGTGAATTTTCTGGAATCCACATCGCCAGTCATATCTGCATCTGTGTATCCAGCTAATACAGGTTTGTCATTTCCAAAACATAGACATATTTTGGAAGTTCCTCGAAGATACCTGAAAATCCATTTTACTGCAGCCCAATGTTCCTTTCCAGGTTTTGAAAGGAATCTACTCACAACTCCAACTGCATGAGTGATATCTAGCCATGTGCACACCATAGCATACATCAAACTTCCAACTGCTGAAGCATATGGAACTTTATCAATCTCTTCCTTCTCTTTGTCTGTAGAAGGGCTTTGTTCAGAACTCAGCTTTAAGTGAATAGCAAGAGGACAACTAACTGCTTTAGCCTTGTCCATATTAAATTTCTGAAGTACTTTCTCAATGTACCTCTCTTGTGATAACCACAATTTCTTGGCGCCTCTGTCTCTGATAATATTCATGCCAAGAATCTGCTTTGCTGGCCCCAAGTCTTTCATAGCAAAAGACTTACTCAACTGCTTCTTCAAATTGTTAATTCTGAAAACATTCTGGCCAGCAATTAACATATCATCCACATAGAGCAAAAGGATAATGAAATCATCATCAGAGAATTTTTGTACAAAAACACAATGGTCTGAAGTAGTCTTTTTATAGCCTTGCACCCCCATAACCGACTCAAACTTTTTGTACCATTGTCTCGGTGCCTGTTTTAAGCCGTAGAGGCTTTTCTTCAACTTGCAGAAATAATTCTCTTTTCCTCTTTCTTTGAACCCCTTTGGCTGCTCCATGTATATCTCTTCTTCCAAATCACCATGTAGGAAGGCAGTTTTGACATCCATTTGTTCAACCTCCAGGTCAAGACTTGCTGCTAACCCAAGCACAGTTCGAATAGATGTCATTTTCATAACTGGTGAGAAAATTTCATCAAAGTCAACTCCTTTTCTTTGACTGAATCCCTTGACAACTAGTCTGGCTTTGTAACGTGGACTGGAACTGTGTTCTTCATGCTTAATCCTGAACACCCATTTATTTTTCAAGGCCCTCCTGCCTTTGGGCAACTTCACCAGTTCAAAAGTTTTATTCTCATGCAAGGACTTCATCTCATCTTGCATGGCCTCAATCCATTTCTGCTTGGATTCATCATCTATGGCTTCTTGATAACTCTCAGGTTCTTCCCCTTCAGTAATAGTCACATACTGGTCACGAGGATATCTGGAAGATGGCCATTTTGTTCTTTCACTTCTCCTTTGTGGAGGTGTTGTTCCTCTTGGAACCGGAGAAGCCATAGGTGTTGGAGCTGGAAAATCATCTTGATCATCATCATCATCATCGTCTTCAGAACCAACTTCTATAGGAGCATCATCATCGTCAGGTGGATAAACTTGGTCTTCATCTCCAACTTCTCTTGGCACCAGTGTTGGAGGAATTAATTTTAAATCTGATAAGTCGCCATTGGAATCAGGAACATCCTTCTTCATTTTGTTAATATTTTCAATGGTCTCATCTTCAACAAATACATCATCACGACTCCTGACAAGTATCCTTTCAATAGGATCATAAAATCTATAGCCAAATTGATCTTGACCATAGCCAATAAAAATACACTGTCTTGTCTTGGCATCAAGTTTGGACCTCTCATCCTTGGGGATATGAACAAATGTTTTACAGTCAAACACCCGCAGATGATCATAGGAAACATCTTTTCCTGACCATACTCTTTCTGGAACATCCATCTCGAGAGGAGTATAAGGTGAACGATTCAACACATGTGCAATTGTGAGTATAGCTTCACCCCAAAATTTCTTTGGCAACTTTGCATGTGAGAGTATACATCCGACTCTCTCCATCAAAGTTCTGTTCATCCTCTTAGCTAAGCCATTCAACTGCGGTGTCTTTGGAGGTGTCATCTGATGCCGGATGCCATGCTCTTTGCAATAAACATGAAATGGTCCAGTGTATTCTCCACCATTATCTGTCCGGATGCATTTTAACTTCTTCCCAGTCTGTCTCCCAACTGAGGCATGAAATTCTTTGAAGACATCTAACACCTGATCTTTTGTCTTCATAAGATATACCCACGTCTTCCTCGAATGATCATCAATGAAAGTCACAAAATACTGAGCACCACCAAGTGATTTTGGCATTGGTCCACACAAATCTGAGTGAATCAGATCTAACACATTCTTCATTCTAGAAGGAGGGAAACTTTTAAAAGCAACTCTGTTTTGCTTTCCAAATAGACAATCAACACATTTGTCTAAGTGTACTTCATCCATACCGGGCAATACTTTCTTCTTGGCTAGGCTTTTCATTGCTTTTTCACCCATGTGGCCAAGTCTCCGATGCCACCGTTCAATTGTACTATCTTTCTCCACTGCAGCTACTGTATCGGTGGAGAGCTTTGCTTCCATCACATATAAAGTTGTATGATTTTCACCTCTAGCCACTACTAAATAGCCTCTTGTAAGCTTCCATTTGTCATAAATAAAGGAACTGCAATATCCCTCATTTCCAAGTTTGCGTACAGAGATCAAATTCAGGCACATATTTGGAATATGCCTGACATCCTTCAGAATTAATCTGGTACCATTCTCTGTTTCCAAGCAAACATCTCCTCTGCCAACAATCTTTGACAGGCCTTCATTTCCCATCTTAACAACACCAAAATCTCCAGGTGTGTATAATGAGAAGAATTCTCTACGAAATGTAGCATGAATGGTAGCGCCACTATCAAGTACCCAACTAGACTCCTGAGATACAAGATTAATAATATCTTCATCATAAATGATATTGAATTCGTCTATGATATTTGTCTGCTCGTCATCACTGCTGTCGTCTCTCTTCACAGCTCTGCTTCGGTTTTCTTGTTCCTTTTTGAACTTTCTACAGAACTTTTTAATGTGGCCCTTCTTTTTACAGTGATGGCATTCAACATTGGCATATTTGTTTGACCTCCCTCTGCTCTTGCTTCTAGGATTTTGTTCCCTAGAATGTCTCCTTCCTCTAGATTCTGCAACTAGAACATCTGATTGTGATGAAGAAGATGAGGCCTGTGATCTCCTTCTCATTTCTTCATTCAGGATACTACTCTTTACAATCTCCATGTTTACCACACCATTGGGTGCAGTGTTGGTGATAGAGATCTTCAAAGTTTCCCAAAACTGTGGCAGAGAGGCTAACACCAATAAAGCAAATACTTCATCATCCAGCTTTACTCCCATTCTGTTTAACTGATCCTGGATCCCTTCCATCTCATTCAAGTGGTCTGGCAAGGAAGTTCCTTCTCTATATCTTACTTGTACCAACTTGGTCAAGTAAAATAATTTATTATTTCCTGTCTTTGAAGAATACAACGTCTCCAGCTTACTCCATAGTGTTCTGGCATCTGTCTCATTACAGATATGATTGAACACATTGTCTTCGACAAATTGTCGGATAAAACTGCACACCTGCTCGTGGTCGAACTTCCAATCCTCATCGGTTTTACCTTCGGGTTTTGCTGTGATAAACACCGGCAAATGCATTTTCGTCACAATTAGAAGATCTTTCATCTTCTTACTCCAGATGTGGTAGTTTGAGCCATTTAGGTAGATCATTCTGCTAATTTTTGCCTCCATTTAGATCGAAATTCGATGGACTTCTTCGATAAAAAAAAAAAATTTCTGACGGTGAATAATACCCGTATACGTGAATAGTACCG
This sequence comes from Excoecaria cochinchinensis, assembly GCA_947683425.1. Lineage (NCBI taxonomy): Eukaryota > Viridiplantae > Streptophyta > Magnoliopsida > Malpighiales > Euphorbiaceae > Excoecaria > Excoecaria cochinchinensis. The sequence goes on from CANTUQ010000050.1 coordinate 12,740,891, forward strand.
TATGTATGAACAGTGCCGTATATGTAAACAGTACTCAAGAAAAAATGTAGCATGAATGGTAGCGCCACTATCAAGTACCCAACTGGACTCCTGAGATACAAGATTAATAATATCTTCATCATAAATGATATTGAATTCGTCTATGATATTTGTCTGCTCGTCATCACTGCTGTCGTCTCTCTTCACAGCTCTGCTTCGGTTTTCTTGTTCCTTTTTGAACTTTCTACAGAACTTTTTAATGTGGCCCTTCTTTTTACAGTGATGGCATTCAACATTGGCATATTTGTTTGACCTCCCTCTGCTCTTGCTTCTAGGATTTTGTTCCCTAGAATGTCTCCTTCCTCTAGATTCTGCAACTAGAACATCTGATTGTGATGAAGAAGATGAGGCCTGTGATCTCCTTCTCATTTCTTCATTCAGGATACTACTCTTTACAATCTCCATGTTTACCACACCATTGGGTGCAGTGTTGGTGATAGAGATCTTCAAAGTTTCCCAAAACTGTGGCAGAGAGGCTAACACCAATAAAGCAAATACTTCATCATCCAGCTTTACTCCCATTCTGTTTAACTGATCCTGGATCCCTTCCATCTCATTCAAGTGGTCTGGCAAGGAAGTTCCTTCTCTATATCTTACTTGTACCAACTTGGTCAAGTAAAATAATTTATTATTTCCTGTCTTTGAAGAATACAACGTCTCCAGCTTACTCCATAGTGTTCTGGCATCTGTCTCATTACAGATATGATTGAACACATTGTCTTCGACAAATTGTCGGATAAAACTGCACACCTGCTCGTGGTCGAACTTCCAATCCTCATCGGTTTTACCTTCGGGTTTTGCTGTGATAAACACCGGCAAATGCATTTTCGTCACAATTAGAAGATCTTTCATCTTCTTACTCCAGATGTGGTAGTTTGAGCCATTTAGGTAGATCATTCTGCTAATTTTTGCCTCCATTTAGATCGAAATTCGATGGACTTCTTCGATAAAAAAAAAAAAATTTCTGACGGTGAATAATACCCGTATACGTGAATAGTACCGTATGTATGAACAGTGCCGTATATGTAAACAGTACTCAAGAAAAAATCTTTTCTGATGTGGAAGATCAGTTTATACTGCAACCACAGAGCATACTAAGAAATAACCTTGGCTCTGATACCAGTTGTTGGGCACAACGGATAAATAAAATAAATTAGTAGAGCAAAATATAGATACCAGAAATTTAATGTGGTTCACCCAAAACATTTGGGTTACGTCCACGGGACAAACTCCGACAATATTTCTTCCACTAATGAAATTAATGGGTACAAGAGAGAAAAACAACACAACAATTTTGATATAAACCCAAAATAGTGGCACACAAGTATTTCCCAAACTCACTATTTTGTCACTCCCCTTTTAGAAAAATATCCCAAATATTTTTCTAAATCTTCTCTCTCTCACTCTCTCAATCCTTTTTCTGAGGATTGGATTATATAAACTAATCTGAGAACGCGTTAAAAGCGCGTTTGCTACCTACCTTCTACTTGCCAGTTGAAAGAATTGAATTTGAAAAATTCAATTCTTTGCCGCAACTATTGAACAAATGAAAACCTTCTTTTGTTGACTTTTCCAATTCAACCTTTTCCATTTTTTTTTCTTTCAAATGGAGTGGGCCCCACTATGTAGAGGAAACCCACATCCAACACCATGCTCTCCTCCAATAGACAAAACTGCAGCTATACTCAACAGCACTATCACATATGAAATCAAAAAACTCACATAAAAATCGGTCATGTCTATGAACCCAACTTCTTCTTCTTCAACTAAATTTTTTGGAGAATCTTCTACTTTGGAAACTTTCCGATAATGAAAGTCCACAAAGAAAACGATTCCCTTCATAGCTACTCTTATCAAAGGTCACAAATTGTCTGCCCATCTCAGGTGTCTTGTCAAATAAATTGTTATGTGCAATGCTGAAGTCCGATACAAATCGTAATTGAGTAAGTTGAAGAGGAATTTTTCCATTCAGGTTATTGTAAGAAAGATGCACTAAATTAATGAAGTACATAAGAATCATATTCAGATTCATACTAATTCCAGTTATGAACTATACTAATTCGTCCTATTATGGTAGCAGCAAACAAATTATTTATCTTTTATTATTAGCTACTAAGTAATGTTAGTAGCTAGCTAGCTTATTAGTTAGATAGTTTTCCTTCTAATGCCGAAGTTGTATACATATAAACACAAAATTGCATAGTTAGATACCTAAGATGTAAATGGCTTATGATAGGAACTCCTCCCAGAGTTTGTGCGTTCGTGGAATTACCAACCATATTTTGCCCTATTGAACCAACATGTGATTGCAAAACAGAAGTGCTTGTAGGAACGTAATTGTTTGACTTTGTTGGTTTGAGACTGGGGAAATTCTTGCTTGTAGAGCGCGGTGGACTTGGTATGCATCAAAGTGCTGCACAATATAGGTTGACATTGCATGATTTGCTCCTTTTTTTTATCAAGATTCAATTTTTCTACAATTCATAAAAATTGATTTAGTTCAATGTATGGAGCTTTAAATCTAGCGTCAAAATTTGATAATGGTGGCTGGATGACAAAAGATGGATTAGAAATGCCACTTAGTACGGGATTGATCTGATTTTTTTTTTATTACAGGTAAGTAATGATGTGTCACACTCTTAATAGTTGCCACTAAGTTCGTTTGCCACGTCACTTTTACATCCAAAAAGGGACATTTATGGACTAGTTTTAGAAGTTTAGGACCATAATAGGCTAAAAAAAAAGAGAAGAGAGATTTTCATTCTATTTATTAAAGTTTAGTGGCCAAAAACCCCCCATAACCCAATAAAAACCCCATAATCACCTTATAACCAAAAATTCCCCCAATATGCCTAGACCTTGTATTATTTTCAGCGGAATTTTTTTGAAATTGGTGTTACTTTTTAAAATATTTCCAATTTTGGTGGTATGGTAAAAAAAATTAGAGATTTAAAATGTCGGAATTTGACTGTGCCGGTTTCTTACACTTTTTATTAAAAAAAAAATATTGTACATGTCAAAGCCTCCTTCGTCACATCTTCAGAGTCTGGAATTTTTACTTTGGGTAGCTTCAAAATGATTTCTCCTTTGAAAACTAGAGATTTCAAACTCAAAAGAGTAACAATTGTTAAGCTAAATTTAAAATAAATTAAAGAATTGTTTACCTGCATATCCTAAAAAGGAGATCAGAGCTTTGTTGTTTGTGAAAAGCTGGTGTTCTTCTTCAGGGTGAACATGTGGCTTTGCTTTGTCCTGGTAAGCAATAGCCTCCTCAAGAAGCCTTTCCAACTTATGATCTGCTGGCCCATTATCTATTAGCAGTCCCAGTATCATATCCAGTTGTATCCTATCTTCTATATATGGTTACTTTGTAAAATAGGAAGTAGACTTATTTTGCTCCTGTAATCTCGTAATTCCTTATATTAGCTTGTCCTTTTGTACTCTGTTTTGTACTCTGTATATATACTTTTTCCAGCAGTAATAAAAAGCAAGTTGGATGTTCAACCAAACATAAAACTTCTTATGGTATCAGAGCAAGGTTAAAACTACACCTCTTTTACTTACGTGATTTTCTTGATAGGGGGAGAAAGAAGATGACCAATCAAGAAGAATCACCATACATTTTACACCCATCAGACCACCCAGGATTGGTATTTGTTACAATATCATTCAATGGCGAAAATTTCGCATCATGGAAAAACTCCATGGAAACAGCTTTATATGCAAAAAATAAGGGAGGATTTATCGATGGAAGCCTACCGTTGCCAGACACGACTTCAAAAGATTTCAGTCGGTGGAAGAAAAATGATGCAATGGTGAAGTCTTGGATTAAAAATTCTTTGGGAAATGACATAGCTGAGAGTGTAACTTATGCAGAAACAGCAAAGGAGATTTGGACAGAGGTCTGTGAAAGGTATGGCCAAAGTAATGCCCCCCATTTATACAAAATCAAAAAGGAGTTTTCAAATCTTATTCAAGAGGAAAACCAATCACTGACACAGTACTATACCAAGTTTAAAACTTTGTGGCAAGAATTGCAAGCATGTGATCCTTTACCACATTGTACCCGTGAAGCAGCGAAAGAGCATCAGCAACGGCGTGAGAGAGAGAAAGCTCATCAATTTTTGCTAGGCCTAAATGGCAATTTTGATCGTTTGAGATCCAATATATTGTCCATGGATCCAGTTCGGTCGCTTAGCAAAATATTTTCTTCGTCACTGCAAGAAGAACAACAATTTTCACTACAAAAAGGTGGACAATCACAACCTGTTCCTATTCCAGAAGGTGCTGTATTTGTAGCAACATTTCATCAAAATAAAAGAGAACATGGAAATAGGAACCAGAACCAGAATTCAAGAAGTCGTAAAAGGTGCGACCATTGTGGAAAAGGAGGACATCTCAAAGAGGAATGTTTTGAGCTAACAGGTTATCCATCAAATTGGAAAGGCAACCGTGGAAATAGCAACAGGAGCAATTTTGGAAGAGGAAATTCTGGGCAGAGATATTTTAAACAACGACAAGGGTACGGGAACATGGCTGTAGGAGAGCACCAATTATCTCTTGACCAGCAATGGGGTGAGCAGAAAACTATCGATGCAGAGTCCAGCAACACACAACAGCATCAAGTTCAACAAACTCTTGGATTAACTGCAGATCAGTGCACTAAACTATTTGCTATTCTTAGCTCCAATACAAATCAGAATACTGGTAATGAACTTCTAGCAAATTTTGCTGGTAAGTGTACTTTCCTTGAGGATCCATGGATTATCGATAGTGGTGCCTCTGATCATATGGTTGGAGATAAAAAATTGCTTGAAAACTCTAAACCTCTAAATTCTTATCCACCTGTTAAAATACCAAATGGTTCCATCCTCAAGGTGACTCATATGGGCACTGCTTCTATTTCACCTAATATTCGATTAAAAAATACTATCTGTGTGCCTGGTTTTAAATGTAATCTGCTTTCTGTTGCTAAAGCCACAAAAGACTTAAACTGCTCTATAACTTTCTTTCCAAATTCTTGTCAATTTCAGGACCTACATACGGGGATGTTGATTGGAACGGGTAAACTTCAAGATGGTGTCTATCAAATGGATGAACATCACAAGATAGCGAGTCGAAGTGTGCTTCAACCAGATCATGTTTTGTGGCACATGCGCTTAGGTCATTTCCCTTTTAGCAAACTCAATTCCATTCCAAATGTTACTTTTTCCAATTTTTCCCATGAAGTTTGTGATGCTTGTCATAAAGCCAAACAATCCCGTTTGCCTTTTGCTATTAGTAATAAAAGAAGCAGTAAGCCTTTTGATCTTATACATGTTGACATTTGGGGTCCTTATTCTGTTTTATCTCTTAGCGGGGCTCGTTTTTTCTTAGCTATTGTTGATGATCATTCTAGATGTACCTGGGTTTATCTTATGAAAACGAAGTCTGAAGTTTATGATTTTTTGACCATATTTTGTCAGCTGGTATACAATCAGTTTAATTCTCAAGTTAAAGTATTAAGGAGTGATAATGGTAGTGAGTTTACATCGCGGGACATGAAAAATTATTTTGTAACTCATGGGATTGAGCATCAAACTTCTTGTGCGTATACACCACAACAAAATGGGAGAGTGGAGCGAAAACACCGTCACATCCTTGATGTTGCTCGAGCTTTGCTTTTTCAAGCTCATTTACCTTTAAAATTTTGGGGTGAGTGTGTCTTAACTGCTGTCTATCTTATCAATTTGATTCCTACTCCAATCATTGACAATAAGAGTCCCTATGAAGTCCTATTTCACGAAAAACCCAGTTATGATCATTTGAAAGTTTTTGGTTCTCTTTGTTATGCATACAATAATGACAAACCTAGAGATAAATTTTCCCCTAGATCACATAAGTGTGTGTTCGTTGGGTATCCCCATGGGAAAAAGGGTTTTAAGGTCTTTGATTTGGAGAGAAGAAAAATTTTTGTGTCTAGAGATGTGGTCTTTCATGAACACATTTTTCCCTTTCAATCCAATACCCAATCTACCACCACGCAACCCATCCACACCACATCCAGCTATATAGACCAAAATGTCCAAAATTCTTTTTACAAAAATGAAATTCCCGCATACCATTTGGACACTGATATCGTTGAGCCACCTCCACAAAATTCCCCTAACAGCCAAATCACTCCTTCTGATCATAACAATGAACATCTAGAAATTCAAAATCCAACTCCACAAGATCCTACTCCACAAAACCCTTCTTCCCAAAGACCAAAAAGAATTAGGCACATTTCCACTAAGCTCTCTGGTTTCGACTATGACCTATTGCCTTCACAGACACCATCACCAATTACCCCTCCATCAGCACACTCGGGTAAGATCTATCCTCTCTCCAAGCATTTATCTTATTCTAAATTTTCTCGTTCTCATAAAGCTTTTCTAGCATCTATTACTTCCTTGGATGAGCCTAAATTTTTTCATCAAGCAATCAAAGATGTACGTTGGAGGCATGCTATGGAATAAGAAATACATGCTCTTGAAGAACATACAACTTGGAGCTTAGCACACTTACCTCCTTATAAAAAGGCAATTGATTCAAAATGGGTTTATAAAATCAAGTACAAATCTGATGGTACTGTTGAACGCTTCAAGGCAAGACTTGTTGCCAAGGGTTATACACAAGTCGAAGGATTGGATTATCATGGTACCTTTGCTCCTGTTGCTAAACTTACCACCTTGCGTTGCTTGTTATCTGTTGCAGCCACACGTAATTGGGCACTCCATCAGCTAGATGTTAATAACGCCTTCTTGCATGGTGATCTTCGTGAGGAGGTTTACATGAAAGTGCCACAAGGATTTAGTAAACCGAGTGACAATCGTGTTTGCAGATTAAACAAGTCTATATATGGGTTAAAGCAAGTATCTCGGTGTTGGTTTCAGAAACTTACAAATTCTTTGTGTATTCTTGGTTTTAAACAGTCTACTGCAGATAATTCTTTATTCACCTTTGTGAACGGTACTCATTTTACAGCCTTACTTGTCTATGTAGATGACATAGTTATTGCTGGGAATGATTCAGTTACAATCAGTAAAGTTAAAAATCATCTTAATTCAGCTTTCAGAATAAAGGATTTGGGTAATTTGAAATATTTTCTTGGACTAGAGGTGGCTCGCAATAATGAAGGTAATGTCCTTACCCAACGAAAATATTCTCTTGATCTTCTTGCTGAATCTTCCATTCTAGATGCAAAACCTGTTTTTTTTCCTATGGAATCACGGCATAATCTTGCATTTGATAAGGGTGAACGAATTTCTGATCCTAGTCAATACCGTCGTCTCATTGGTCGGTTACTGTACTTGACAATCACCAGATCCGACATCACATACCCAGTGCAAGTTTTAAGTCAATTCATGCAAGACCCGCGTGTTCCTCACTTACATGCAGCATACAGAGTTCTTAGATACATCAAGGCAGCCCCGGGGCAAGGTATTTTTTTTCCAACACAAAGCAACTTTCATCTGACTGCTTTTTGTGATTCAGATTGGGCAAGCTGTCCCACTGCCAGACGTTCCACAACTGGATATGTGGTGTTCTTGGGACATAGTCCAATTTCTTGGAAATCAAAGAAACAAAACACAGTTTCTCGCTCATCAGCTGAAGCAGAATATCGAGCGATGGCCAATGCTACTAGTGAGTTGCTATGGTTACGTGCTCTTCTTCTTGATCTTCAAGTTTCCCTTCCAACTGCCATGTCTCTTTTTTGTGATAACCAAGCAGCATTACACATAGCAGCAAATCCAGTTTTCCATGAACGCACAAAACATATTGAAATTGATTGTCATTTCATTCGTGATCGATTACTCAGTAATGAATTGCGGACTTATCATATTTGTTCCCATGATCAGATTGGTGATCTTTTTACCAAGGCACTTGGTCATGGGCAGTTTCATCATTTGCTTAGCAAGTTGGGCATTCGTGATCTACATGCTCCAACTTGAGGGGGAGTATTAGCAGTCCCAGTATCATATCCAGTTGTATCCTATCTTCTATATATGGTTACTTTGTAAAATAGGAAGTAGACTTATTTTGCTCCTGTAATCTCGTAATTCCTTATATTAGCTTTTCCTTTTGTACTCTATTTTGTACTATGTATATATACTTTTTCCAGCAGTAATAAAAAGCAAGTTGGATGTTCAACCAAACATAAAACTTCTTATTATCTAACATAATCCACCACATCATTTGCAAATTGCAGCTACAAATAGGATTGGGGATGGAATCTTTGGTAGTTAAAAGTTGTAAAGGAAAATACATCAAATGCAGAAGCAGGTTGATCATAAAATTAGCAACATTAATGCTATATATACATGAAGACTGAATATATATGATACCAAATTAATAGTATATCTAACAAAAATCAAATTCACCAAGTAAGATGAATATGTATAAAAAGAAAGCTGGTGAAGTAGTTATTAATAGCATACATATATGCTATTATATGTATGCTATTAGTTATTACCTCAAGAAGTTGAAAATCAATTGTAAGGAAGCATGGCTTGATCCACCACGACATGCAGAGTAACGGAAACAGGAATATCCGATTCTACAGTGACTCGATTGTGGGAAACATTTCTCAAAATATGTGTGGGAAAGGAAGAAGGTGCATGTCATGAATATTGGACATTCTGAATTTAGAAAAAAGTTTATTAAAAGCGTGTCAAGTCTCTTTCTAGCATTGTGATAAGGGAAATTTAAAAAAAAAATAAAAGAAGAAGAAGAAGAAGAAGAAGAAAAAAAAAGAGTTATTATTGATGCTTATACTCATAGGCCCAATCAATTAGAAATGAGACACCCGTACAAGATTAAACTGATTACATAGAACACAAAACTAACACTCATACTTTCAAAAAAACAAAAACCTAGGAAGCTCTAAGTTTCCCAAATGCAATAATAATATCTTCTATAAAATAGAAGCAATTTCTAAGACTCAATTCTATAAAATAAGACCATGCACTCCTCCAATATGGATTTATATACAAAACTGCAGCTATACTAAACAACACTATTACATATGAAATCAAAAAACTCACATAGAAATCAGTCATGTCTATGAACCCACCTTCTTCTTCTTCTTTAATTGAATTTGTTGTAGAATCTTCTATTTGGCAACTTTCCAATAATGGAAGTCCACAAAGAAAAGGGTTTCCTTCATAGCTATTCTTGTCAAAGGTGGCGAATTGTCTGACCATCTCAGGTGTCTTGCCAGATAAATTGTTATGTGCAACACTGAAGTCAGATACAGATGTTAGTTGAGTTAGCTGGGGAGGAATTTTTCCATTCAGGTTATTGTAAGAAAGATCCAAGCTCTCAATTTCCTTTAAGTTTGCAAATGATTGTGGGATTGGCCCTATCAAGCTATTGTGTGACAAGTTTAAGACTTGGATCATGCTAAGGTTTCCAATTTCAACAGGAATTTCACCTGTGAAATTGTTGCAGGAGAGATCTATACCTGAGATGTACTTGAGAATGCTTCCTCGAAACTTTAATGTTATATTTTTTGTTGTGAACTCTAAAGGTTGTTGCATGGAAGGCACAGGACTTAAAGCATGACTTGGATCTGAAATAACTTTCGGTTGCTTGTACTTGCTACTAGATTTTAAGCAAGACAGAACACCACCCGACATATTATTATTAGAAAGATCAACCAAGCTTAATTGGCTTAAATTGCACAGTTCAATTGGCAATTCACCTTGAAGATTGTTGTGACTGAAAAGGATATAACTTAAAATACTCAACTTGCCAATCCATTTTGGAATATTGCCAGTCAAATGGTTATGACTGAGATCCAATGTCACCAACCAATTACAATTGTCAAATGCAGTCCCTAATATTCCTTGCAGCTGATTATTTGATAAATAAACTTCTCTCATAAAAGAAGGGCAAAAATGAGAGGGAAGGTTTCTAGAGAAATTGTTGCTTGAAAGATCCAACACATCAAGATAAGACATGTTGACAATCCATCCAGGAATGTTGCCAGAGAGATGGTTATTACTAATATCCAAAGTTGACAAAAAAGAACAATTGAGCAAGCTATATGGGATATTTCCCGTGAAATGATTGCTATCAAATAACAAGGTGTTTAAGTTGACACAATTAGCATGTTTAGGTAATATTTGGCCTTCAAAATCATTGTGTGAAAGAATCACTTGATACAGTGAGGAACATCCTAAGTATAAGTCTTCAGGTATTTTTCCGAAGAGCCAATTGTAAGACATGTCGAGAGAATATAAACCGCTCATTTTACCAAATGATGAAGGAATGATGCCCGTGAAACCATTTTCTGACAAGTTTAAATAATATAAATTTGGCAAAACTTGTCCAATATTTGTTGGTATGGTACCATTGAATTTATTATCAGAGATGTCCAAGCACTTTAGTAAGTGCTTGGAAGAATTATTTGGCAATTGGAAAGGTCCCGAAAGAGAAGTATTGGCTAAGTAAAGAGTTGAAAGTTTTGTGTTATTCACTAACAACCAATATGGAAACTCTCCCTTCATCTTAATATTTGAAAGCTTAACTCCATGTAAATCATGTTGATGGTATAGGAATTTGGGAAATCCTCCTCCTTTTCCAGGACTAGACAAGAATAGTATCTGTAATTGAAACTTTGGGCTCAAATTATGCTCATCTATCTCCTCATCATTATATATTTGGCTGTTATTTTCAGCATCTAAATACTTGAGCTTTGAATGATTGAAAAATGGCTCTAAAGAGATTGGGACTTGGTATTGATTGCTTGAAAATCTCAAATCTTGTAAAGATGTAAGACTCCTGAGTGGAGATATTCTTCCATTAAAGTGATTCCTAGAGAGATCCAAATTTTTAAGTAATGTTAAATTTGCAATGCACCAAGGCAAAGTCCCGCTGAGTTTATTATCGCTTATATCTAGCTCTTCCAGATGTCTCAATTTGCACAAACCTGAAAATTATATATTTGTAAAATATTTAGCTATAATCTTTTCTAAAAACTCCGTATCATCAAAAATTGATGAAAATCAAGTAAAAATGTTCAACTGAAACCAATCAAATAATAGCACCATTTATATAGTTTTTAATAAATTCTATGGTGGGTCTATATGATTCGAAAAGAAATTTACCTTCAGTGGCAGGTATGATGCCTTTAAGTCCAGACTTAGCCAATGTTAAAGTTTTAAGAGATATCATCATTCCAATATCTCTTAGAAATGTACTTTCAACAGTGTATGAAGTATTTGATAATCCTACAAGGGAAAGAATACCAATTATCAAACTTTAGCAATATTTATATATATATATATATATAGAGAGAGAGAGAGAGAGAGAGCAGTACATAGTAACTAATTAATCTATAATTGACCAAAACATTCTTATTAAGGTTGAACAAATAAATGATTTCATATATAATATATTTGGTGTCTCTGCTAAATGCTATTATAAAAGTGAACTCAACAAGGATTAACATTTTCATTTATTTGTATGTATTTCAAATTTATTTTCAATTCTAAGATCTATATACATTCACGTAGAGAGCAAAGTCCCTCTTGAGTTCATTAATAACTTATATTCCTAACAATTTTATGCATTTAATTATTTTTTAAATTTGTTTACCTTGAGCAGGTTGGATAGCATTGACATGCTGCAAAGACAAATACTTGAGAGATTGAAGTGCTGAAAGGCTTTGAAAGGACTCTTTGTCCATAGAGGAATAGTCTAAGACCAATTCTTCCACATTTGTCAAATTGCCCTCTGCCAGGCAAAGTTTCATTAATCAATTACAATTCAAAATATATTTTTAATTTATTTGCACATTTATGATGCATAGAATGAAAATGAAAAAGCTTTAAAAGAGACAGGAAAGAAAAAGTATTAATTGATATATTATAAAACCTGCCTTCAACAAATATTGGTCCTTCAAATTGATTGCCCATTAGAGAAATGGTGTTGAGGTGTGGATAAGCTCCTAATGAATGTAACTCAACATTACTTCTTCCATTGTGTGTAATGTTGTCAAGATAAAGAGCTCTTAAATTTCTGCTGACATTAACACCTGTACAATCCAGCAGTGAATATGTTAATAGAGAAATAAGATTTGACCTGTTACTGAAATAGAATTAATTTAACTTGCTAATAGTACCTTTTGAGCCCACAACTCTATTAATTTGATTTTCGCTCAGACTCAGTACTTCTAGATTGCCCCAAGCATCCAATTCTATAAAATAACAACAGAAAACAAATTAGTTTCTACAATTTAACAAAGTATGATGGAATTTTTTTTTTTTTTTTTAAAAGTCACGAGTTGATCCAACTCCATTCGACCTATTTACCACATATATTTTTTTTATATATATTTTCTGTTGAAATTAAATATACAAAGAATCTAACCTTTCAAATTTATTGATCCTTGTAATTTGTTGTTGTCTATGTAGAGATATTTGAGAGAAAAACAGTGATTGATGGATGATAGGATGCTGTTATCCATAGAATTATGTCTCAAATCAAGTAATTCCAAATTGCTAAATCTCTGAAATTCTACGCATCCACCTGTATATAAATAATTATTAAATATATAGCCTTCATCGAATTATATTCACATTATTGTTGCAATTGTGTTTTAGCAAATCAAAATTTTATACCACCAAAGGATTCCATTTCATTCTCTGCCAAACTCAAGTTCTTTAAGCTTGTTCCACTGCCCATCAATTCTATGCAACACCAAATGATTTCGAAATTAGAGTTTGCCTTATATGAAAATTGCATATTTAAATATCATTACACCTTTAATTTAAAATTGCAATAGAATAAAAATGCAAATTTCAAGTGACGCAATGGAATAAAAATGGGAATTGAGTGTCTGATAATAGAAGAAACTCAAAAAGTAAAATAGCTGAAATATTCATATTTTTCTTAATTTTTAATGTTTAATTTTATGGCATTTGAGTAAAAAATACTAATTTTTTCCAAATAATTTCTCAATGGAATTAAGTATAAGTTCGGAGACTTGACTTGTTTTAAGAATGCTTGTATAGATTCAATTTCAAATGATGAGGATAACGATAAACTCACCTTGAATATCAATTGTTCCTTTCAATCCACATCTTTCCAAAGATAATGTCTTTAAAGATGCTGGTAGAGATAATAGTTTAGTATTGTTGAAGTTGTTGTCACTTAAACCAAGACTTTCCAATTTCTCCAGTTTTGATAGCCCTTAGAAGAGATACGGAAAATTAATGTTAAGTTTTTTTCTAACAAATAAAATGAAAATAATAGAGAATCTGAATTATTTGAGTAACAAACAAAATGAAAATTGAGAGGCTGAAAATATGAAAATTCTCACCTTGAATATCAACTGTTCCTTTCAATCCACAATCATCCAAAGACAATGTCTTTAAAGATGAGATAACAGGTAGAGACACTAATTTACTATTGTTGAAGTTGTTGCCACTTAAAACAAGATCCTCCAATTTCTCGAGTTTTGAAAGCCCTTATAAGAGATACCAAAAATTAATTAACTCAACTAATTAAATGTTAAGTTTTGTTCTAACAAATAAATAAAAATGAGAGAGAGAATTAAATTAATTTTATTTCAAACAAATAATTTGTGTAAATGACTGTTCAATAAAAAGAAATGGAAAAACTATGCCTCAAGAAAGAATGAATTGAATAGAAGAATAGAATAAATTAAGAAAATGAGTGAAATTAAAGTTCACATTGGATTTCATCCGTTCCTTCCAATCCAATTTCTTGTAAGCTCAGGGATCTTAAAGACGAAATACTGACAATAGATGATAGAACGCTCTTATTCTTGAAATTGTTCCACGATAAATCAAGATGCTCCAATTTTGTCAGTTCTGATAATCTTTCAAAACCTACGCAATTTCATCTACAAAAATTAGTAAAGATTGGAATTTGATGTTATTTTTTTGGTTAGACAAATAAAGGCGCTATTTAAAATATTAATCCAGAAAAACACAATTATTTTCTAGAACTGATTAAATGACCAATGGGAAAGTATCTCAATTATTAACGTATATTTATTAACGTATATTTCCACCTTGTTTATATAAATATATGGAAAACTTTAATGTATTTCTTTCTTTAATCCTTTTCTAATAGTGCTCCAACAACTTATATTCTTTTTTTCTCTTTAGAACATGTGGAATTTTTTAGTAGAAATGGATATTAAGGTTTTTTCCAGAGTTGACACTTAAAAGTTATAAGTAAAAATCATGTTGAACAATATTAATTAACAGAATAAATTATTTAATAATTATTATACATTTCTATGTTCTAACTCTAATAAATAATATTTTCCAAAAAAAACTCTAATAAATATGAAGTATTTTCTAATTTATTCTTTCTACCAACAAAAACATTTTGTTATTTACCTCGTATTTATAAATATGAAATGCTACGGTATACAAAGCACAAGTTAGAGTTTGAATATCTTTTGTTATTAGTACAACAATAAAAATCTGTTTATTCCACTTACTAATAAGACAATTTTTTAAGTTTAATCAATAAATTTTCATAATATTTAAAAGTACTAAAGGCAGTTTTTTCTTTCAACTATTCAAAACATGCGCATGTATGTATGTATACTCCTATAACTTTATTTAAGAGTATAATACTTACATTGGTTGTGGACACAGCCAACAATATTAGTATATCCAATTCTTAGAGTGTTGAGTTGGTGAAAGTGAAGAAATAAAGAAGCATTGAAGTAGTTGTATTCTGATTGGTCCATAAAATGGCTGTCAATATAGAGTTTGGTAACTCGATCTGAAGAGGAGCTGCACTCCACTAGGCCTTGCCATTGGCAGCAATCATCACCAACCATGTCGTAATTAGAAGCATGGAATGAAGCTATAAGCTCTATAAGAGCAGTTCTCTCATAATCCAAACAGCCATCACATCTCCATAAAAGTATTCCAATTATCACACTTACTACCAATTTCTTCATTTCTCCCATTTTGCTATATTTTCTAGCTACCAATCTCGACCTTTTATAGCCATCCATCCAGGCATCCACCTTCAATTATTTCACTTTGCTTTCCATGCAATACACAGTTCCAAATCCAGTCAACACGGCCTATTTATTCTGATGGATGGAAAATTAATTTTTATCCACTCCATATTATTTATGAATTATTTTATTTTCCAATCTAATTATAAACTACACCATTATCTATAAATAGTATATTGTTCCACCAAATTGTCACTTCTTACACAAATCACTAATATTAAAAAAATTATTGTTTTTACTAAGTTTTATGAAAATTTATATTGAATAAACTAAAATGATCTCTTTCAATTTAGACTATTATAATAAAATGTGTAGAAAGACCAACAGAATGGATAACACACAATTATGAACCAATCATTTTTTTCATACTTAGAGCCCATTTAGTTTAACAATCCGTGCTAACTGATAGCCGGTTATTTGTTGATACCAATAGCTGAGAGCAAAAATATTATAATGTTTGATAAAAATTATATATATAATATTATATGTGTATATACACATATTTGATTTGTTGTTATTACTATTATTAATTGAATTGCTTATGGTTCGATTTTCAATTTCGATCCGATTTTTAGTTCTAACTGTAACCTAACACTCGATATGAACCTACTCAAAAAAATAAATGACTCGAAAAATGATGACATAAAAGATTCAAAATCGAAAAAAATTGATCCTAAGTTATCCAAAGGCAGACCCGCCTGATCTGATTGCCATGTCTAATTATATTACTTTGATTCAACTAGTCACCAATTATTTTTTATTATGGAGGGAACGTAAATATTTGTCCTTCTTTAAATGGTCATTGAGAAATTTTTAGGTGTTTCGTTTTAATTGTCTTTTTAAAAAATTAAGAGAATATTAATATAAGCATGACTAATTCTTACAGTAAAAATGACTTATTACTGAATACTAAAACTTTCACATCCTTTTCTTTCAACAAGTCAAGTCTCCTATGGAAAAAAGAAAAAAAAAATAAAAAAAAATAAAAAGAAAAACAAGTCAAGTCTCCTCTCAGAGAAAATAAAATGAAAAAAACGTCAAGTCTCCTCTTGAAAAAAAAAAAAAAAAAAAGTCGTCTCCTGTTTAAAAGAAAATGGAAAATGAAAACTCTAATTTAGATGAGGTCTATGAAAAAATTCGTAAGATAACCGACTAAATTATATAATATATAACCATAATTAATTTGAACTCAATTTTAATTACTAATTTAGTAATTTTTCGGTTTTTTTTTTCAGCTTTAATATTCAATTCATCGAAAAGCCAGTATCGTGTATATATATATATATATATTTGGTAAAAAGCTAGTATTGTATTTTGATATGGCCATTAAATAAAAACAATGTTTTTTTATATTTTTTATTTAATAATTGTCCATATTTTATACGTTGAATATATCTTACTTATCTATTGAATTATTATTTCCCCTCACCAAGTCAAGTCTCTCCTGTAAAATAATAAATGAATAAAAAAAAAGTAATTAATAATAATAATAATAATAATAACAATAATAATAAAAGGATGTCTAGTCCAGTCTCCAGGACTTTTTTATAAATAATATTTTTTAAAAAAGTAATTAAAATTTTAGAATTTTTTAAAAAGCATTTGAAAAGTTAGGGTGATATATCCGCACTATTTTCGCAGCACATTGCTGCAGAAATGGATGCCAACTTTCCAAATATTGGAAAGTTGCCCGCCTTTTTTTTAAAATTATTTTATTTTATTTTTGGAATAAAAAAACTTTTACTTTTATTAATCTGAGTAAAATTTTTTTTTATACAATTTAATAAATAGGATAACCTCTTATTAATATGAAAAAAATATTTTCATTTTACTTAATTTGATCAATAGGATAAAAAAAGTTGTAGATTAATAATAATTTATTAAAATCTGAAATTGATAATATTTTATGCAATTCAAATAAATCAAAATATAAATAATACATTAATTATCTACATAATCAAAAATAAATAATATTTTGTTTTAATGAAATAATATATATATATTGACAATAATTATTTTTTTAAAAATTAATAAATTATTATTACAACTAACTCAAACTGGTATAGAGACAACTAGGGGTGAGCATGGTCGGTTAACCGGTCCATAAGCCCCAATCCATTAACCAGTCTATTAATATCGGTTTTTTGAAATACCAGTCTATTATTATCGGTTAACTAGTCCATCGGTTTCAAATTTTCGGATCGGTTACCTAATATTTTTCGGTTAACCACTATAATTATAAATATATTCATAAATAAAATTAAAATATTCCTAAGATAACGGACTAAATTATATAATATATAACCATTATTAATTTGAACTCAATTTTAATTACTAATTTAGTAATTTTTCGGGTTTTTTTCAGCTTTAATATTCAATTCATCGAAAAGCTAGTATCGTGTGTGTCTATATATATATATATATATATATATATATATATATATATTGGTAAAAAGCTAGTATTGTATTTTGATATGGCCATTAAATAAAAACAATACTTTTTTTTATATTTTTTATTTAATAGTGGTCCATATTTTATACGTTGAATATATCTTACTTATCTATCGAATTATTATTTCCCCTCACCAAGTCAAGTCTCTCCTGGAAAACAATAAATGAATAAAAAAAAGTAATTAATAATAATAATAATAATAAAAAGATGCCTAGTCCAGTCTCCAGGACTTTTTTTTATAAATAATATTTTTTTAAAAAAATAATTAAAATTTTAGAATTTTTTAAAAAGCATTTGAAAAGTTAGGGTGATATGCACCATTTCCGCAGCACAGTACTGCGGAAATGGATGCTGTTTGTTTTTTTTTTCAACTTTCCAAATTTTGGAAAGCTGCCCACTTTTTTTTTTAAATTATTTTATTTTATTTTTGGGATAAAAAAAACTTTTACTTTTATTAGTATGTGTAAAATATTTTTTATCCAATTTAATAAATAGGATAACCTCTTTTTTTTTTTTAAATAAAAGGATGTATTAAACCGAATCAGCTAAGAGAACAGAGTTTAAGAAGTTTGGCGGAGAATCCAACCAAACATGAAGACCAGACATGGAAATCGAAGCTCGAGCTAAGCTATGAGCTACCGAATTCGCTGATCTTTTGACAAAAACAAACTTAAAGCTTGTTAAACTTGAGCATAAACTAATACAATCTTCAGAAATAAGACCAACAATAGAATCAGAGCAAGAACGGGAATTGATCGCTTGAACAACTACTTGGGCATCTGATTCAATAATCACTCGATCTTGGGTGTAAGACTTCAGCCAGCTTAGAGCCTCTCTTATAGCAAGACCCTCAGCCAAAGCAGGAGACGAAACTTCTAATAAAGGTCCACATCCAGCAGCTAGGAAGGATCCATCAGCATTCCTAAGAACAAAGCCCACACCAGCTTTGGACTGATTTGGGAATATCGCCGCATCAACATTCAGTTTTACCCATCCCAAATTTGGTTTAATCCAGCCAGTTCCAGAAGACGAACCTTGCGTTTCCAGATGAGCATCCGAGTCCGTGCAGCTGCGACAAGTTCTCCTTACAGTCTTATAGCTATTGAACAAAGCAATCGCCTCAGCTAAGATGACTGAAGAACGCACAGAACGGCCATTCCAGACAAGTTCATTTCTGTATTTCCATAAGCTCCAGCACAGCATAGCCACCTCATTACATTTATCCAAGGGAAGATTATTCAGGATGAACTCAAACCAGCTAATAAAACTTGTGAAGGCTCCTCTTATAAATCCCAAAGAAGAGATAGTCCAACACTCTCTAGCCCGAGGGCAATCCAGAAAAACATGAAGAGTTGACTCAATAGTGAGACTGCAAGCTTTGCAAATAGGATCAATATCTACCTTTTTTGTTACAAGAGCAGCATTTGTAGGCAAACAATCAGCACACGCCTTCCACAACATATTACACACCTTTGGAGGTACCTGCAAGTTCCAAAGTCTAGACCAGAAGGAACTATTAACAGCCACAGAACCTTGGCTATTCCTTAGCAACCTGTAAGCACTCTTAACCGTATAACTACCTCTGTTATCAACATGCCACCACCAAGCATCGCAGGGGCGTCTGATGCTTAAAGGAATTTTCTGTATTAGCTTTCTATCCCTTTCATTGAAATTCGAATTAAGAAGCCTAATATTCCAAGAAAATCCGTTATCCTCAATGAGATCAGCAACCCGCAGACTACCTCTTCTATCTTCATCGGGCATATAGGTAGAAATGAAGGGATTGTTATCATCAGGCAGCCAAGGGGCTTTCCAAATCAAAGTATCCTTCCCATCCCCGATCCTTCTTCTACTCCCTGCTTTAATCAAATTCTGAGTCGCCCAAATACTGCGCCAAACGAAACTTGGATTATGACCAAGACCTGTATCCAAGAAAGAGCTCCTAGGAAAGTAACGTGCTTTAAAGATGCGTGCAACCAATGAATCGGGATTATTCATTAACCGCCAGGCCTGTTTGCCTATCAGAGCCAGATTAAATTCGTGGAGTCTTCGAAATCCCATACCACCTTCAGATTTTTTAGCACAAAGACCATTCCAACTCTTCCAATGAATCTTCCTCTCCCTTTCGGACCTGGAACCCCACCAGAAGGCGTTCATAAATCTCTCAATCTCTTGACACAAGGAGATCGGAAGAAGAAAGATGCTCATCAAATAATTAGGGACTGACTGAACAACAGCTTTTATAAGAACTTCCTTTCCAGCCTGAGATAACAGAGTCCTATTCCAGCCCTGTATTCGCCTTCTAATCTTATCCTTGATGAACCCAAAGATTTGTGATTTGTTCTTCCCCACACATAATGGCATGCCCAGGTAAAAGTCCTTCTCTGACCCCATTTGGACACGCAGAGAGTTATGAATTTGGTCTCTCATATTTGGGGCAGTGTTAGGGCTATAAAGAATGGAAGATTTACTAAAATTAATACACTGACCAGAAGCATCTTCGTATAATTTAAAAGCACCATTCAGAGCATTAGCTTCCTCAAGATTAGCCTTGAAAAAGAAAAAACTGTCATCTGCAAAGAATAAGTGTGAAACCGGTGGTGCTTCTTTAGCAACCTTTACTCCATGTATAACTCCCTGAACTTCCAGCCTATTCAGTAAACAACTCAGTCCTTGAGCGCAAATGATAAATAGATAAGGGGAAAGTGGACATCCTTGCCGCAAACCTCGAGTAGGAATAATCGAACCTGAAACATACTTCCCATGAGTGACAAAGAACTTGACAGTAGTGACACACATCATAATCAGCCTAACCCACCTCCCATCGAAACCCATCTTCTTAAGAACCATCTCAAGGTAATCCCATTCGACCCTGTCATACGCCTTGCTCATGTCCACCTTGAGAGCTGCATACCCTGTATTCCCTTGAACTTTCTTCCGCAAAGCATGAATAATCTCATAAGCCACCATGATATTATCAGTTATAAGCCTTCCTGCCACAAAAGCACTTTGATTATCGGAAATAATCCTTGTTAGCACACTTTTCATACGATTAGCTAACATCTTTGCAACTATTTTGTAGAGTACGTTGCAAAGAGAGATTGGCCTGAGATCTTTAACTGTTTCTGGCTTTTGTTTCTTTGGAATTAGCACAATGGCTGTGTCGTTTAATTTATCAGGTATTGATCCACTATTGATAATGCCGATGCAAGCCCGTACTAAATCATCACGCACAATATCCCAACACTGTTGATAAAAAGCGGGATTAAAGCCATCGACACCTGGAGATTTGTCGGGATGCATAGCAAACAATGCCTCCTTCACATCCGTTTCAGAAAAGGGAGCAAGTAAACACTGATTTTGCTCCAAAGTAACAGTGTGAGGAATACAATTGATAACATCATCAGCTTTTGAGCCTTTCGAAGAAAATAAATGCTGGAAAAAGTCAGTAATGTGTTCACCTAACCCATTTCCCCAATTAAGGCAATTACCCGAATCATCTTTCAGTTCATCAATACTGTTTTTCCTTCTACGTTTTGAGGCATAGGCATGAAAGAACTTTGAATTTGTATCCCCTTCTCTCATCCAAAACAACTTTGATCTCTGCTTCCAAAAGACTTCTTTTTGATGTAAGACTTCAAAAAAATCCTTTTTAGCAGAATTGTACCGCATAATAGATGTAGTATCTCTACCTCCCCGAAATTTCCTCATGACAGCCTTGCAAAGCTTCATCCTACTGCTACAATCTTTCAGGATACCTCCACCCCAACGTTGCAAATTGACAGCACAATGAGCAATTTTGTCACTGATGGTTAAAAGATTTGGCGATTGCCAAGATTCACGGACAACCTTCAAGAAATTTTCTTCCTTCAACCACATATTCTCAAACCGAAAAGTGAATAAAGGGGGAACTCCGGAATTGCCCAATGTGACACAAGCTGAAAGTAGAATTGGACTGTGGTCTGAAGATGTATAGCCCAGATTCTCCACTCTATAAGTTGGAAAAATATCCATCCAACTTTGATTAGTCAATGCTCGATCCAACCTTTCCTCAATCCAAAGATCAGATCCTCTGCCTTTTTCCCAAGTAAATGGGTACCCCATCATCCCCAAATCAATCAACCCAGCATCCATTACTGCTTCATTAAAACCCTCTAAGAGTGCCGATGGATAAGAACAGCCACCCCTCTTCTCAGAATGTTTTAACAGGTTATTGAAGTCCCCAATACAACACCAAGGGAGCTGAGATGAACTAGACAGGGAACGAATAAGATGCCAAGAAGTTGATCGCATACTCCTACTAGGATGGCCATAAAAACCTGTTAACCTCCAATGCGGCCCATTATCAGACTTCACATTCAGATCAATAAAATTTCGAGAATAGCCCAGTAACCTCACATCCTTACTATACTTCCAAATAAAAGCAAGCCCACCACTATGCCCAACACAATTAACCGCAAAAGAACCTTCATAACCCAAAAGGCATTTTATTTTATTAATAGTAAACTGACTACAGAGAGTTTCAATAAGGAAAATAAAACACGGCTTATGGACCCTAACAAGATCCTTTAGGACTTGAACTGCTCGTGGGTTGCCAAGCCCACGACAGTTCCAACTTAAACAATTCATGATGAATGGTGGGCCTGTTCTCCAGGTCCCACCCTATCCAAATTTTGGTTTTCATTGACAAAGCAATGGGCTGGGTTTGGCTGTGGCCCAGCTAACTTCAAGTCATTACTGCCCAATCTCTTTCTCTTCACCTCAGTCAGAATCAATTCATCATTCTGATATGTTAAGTTATCCCCCTCCACAAATCTCGCACCCATATCCACATCCCTTGGATTATTCCCATCTCCACAGTTATCTCCTTGGTTCACGCCAGTCTCCCCATGAATCTCGGATGCCGTTCCTCCTATGACGCTCTTTCCTTTCCGAGAGACTCCTGCAATGTTCGGGTTTCGATTTTGATCCACCACCATGTCCTCCGCCGGATTGACCTGCTGCTGCCATCCTGGTTCACGTAGCCATGGATCTCCAATTTGACGACCGTAACGTCTAGGCCCTGCTCTCAGACTAATATCAAACTTCTTGTTAATTGGAGCATCTGAATTAGAATAACGCAGACTGCAAAAACCATCTGAATGGCCTAACCTTCCACAGATAAAACAAAAAGTGGGTAGCCTCTCATACTTAAAGTCCACATAAAACCATTCCCCGCCTGCCCGTTTGATTTTCATATTCTTCTTCAAGGGCTTCCTCACATCTAGTGCAACTCTGATTCGCATCATTGACCTCCAAACTTCAGTAAAATTATTTAGATCTGATTCCAGAAACCTTCCAATATAATTCCCAACAGATTCCCCTACCCTTTCAGCCATGAAGCCTATAGGTATATTAGATATTTGCACCCAGATATCCACCTCGAACAGAGGAATGCTAGTAGGTTGCATACCCTCTGTTACTAGTCGGAATACCAACAACTGATTATTGAACGTCCAGGGGCTACCATTTATGACTCTATTCATATCTACCTCATGGAAGAATTGGAAAAGAAATAATCCCGAACCAACCTCAGTGATACTCACCCCCTGCACCGGTCTCCAAATTGAGGCCAACGTCTGTTTCATGGCAGTGAAGTTGATGACTATATCAGTTAAGAAGCGACCCACCAGGGTCCAGCGAGATACCGTAGGAACTGCAAGTTCAACATCATCACCCAAAACCAATCCTGAGTCCTCATCCTCAATGGTTAGATTCGAAGCAAGAACGTTTAAATCTTGTTGATTAGAAGAATCCATAATCGAAGCAACAAAATAAGAATAACAAAACAAACTTGTTACGAGACAAGACAGAAAAAACTCATCATAAGATGAGACATCAAAACGCCCTTCTTAATAGGATAACCTCTTATTAATATGAAAAAAATATTTTCATTTTACTTAATTTGATAAATAGGATAAAAAAATTGTAGATTAATAATAATTTATTAAATTCTGAAATTGATAATATTTTATGCAATTCAAATAAATCAAAATATAAATAATACATTCATTATCTACATAATCAAAAATAAATAATATTTTGTTTTAATGAAATAATATATACATTGACAATAATTAATTTTTTTTAAATTAATAAATTATTATTACAACTAACTCAAACTGGTATAGAGACAGCAATGGATGGATTATTCTTATGGAAAAGAAAACTGTAGCCATACCTAATAAAAAATAAAGTATTTAAATTCTTTTAACATTATCCAATTAATATATAAGAAATTCGATTAAACTGATAATGTAAAATGGCTTGAATAATTTTTATCTCATTAAATTCCAGTCCAATTTACTCAACATGATCCTCCATATTGTGACTGGACATTTACAACACTATATTTGCTTGAGGACTGAAATATATTTAACTTGTATTGATAACCCAACAAATATCATTTGCTCTAAGACCCATTCAGCCGGTCCACTCAACTGGCAAGGCCCAAAGCCCATCAGCCAAAGGTATCAGATACGAGCTCCTAGGCAGCGCACATGCCCTATCGGCTGATGTGACCGCCAGTCCCATCAACCGCCTGACACGAGGCAGCGCCCATGCCTACCACCTGCTCCTAGTCATGTCGCCGAATACCTACTCTGACAGCCAGTAATCACACCCCAGGTATTGAATACACAACATTATCTCTCTAAAGCACATTCTCTCTCTAAGCTACTAACTTGAGCTTTGGAGTGCTCACGCCTGATCCGACCGGGCTTTTCTTATTGCAGGTTTATCTCATCCGATCGGATCGCTCCCTCTCCTACAGATAAAGACTTTTTTGGATTTATCATGTATGATTTGTAGGTCTCCCCTAGTTAAAGGATAAAACAACTAAATTAATGAATTGTAAAACAAATCTTACCTAAAAGAAATAAATTGGGTTTTTATACCATAAAATATACTTTCTTTTTAATTATTTTTATTATTAAAGTGTCTGAAACAGTAAAAAATTATTTTATTTTGATAAATTTAATTAAAAAATTTCTTTAATATGAAAAGTATAGTAACAAAATCGTAGTAGTGACATATTTTGACTACGTGGGAAACTACAGTCCCAAAAAATGACCTATACCAAATGAAAATGATGAAATTTGATTATGATAGTAATAGAATTAAAAATAATTCAAAAATACAAATCACACAGTCCAAAATATAAATATATTGCCCCAATATGTAATTATGTATAGTCTACATACAGGATTTTAAGTTTTGAACCAGATATATGTAGCCTATAAATAGAACTGGAAAAGGGATGAAATTGAAGAATTAAATCATTAGAGATTGCATGCCTATGAAAATTGGCTATGTAATTTCGTATTTACTAGGTTTAGCCATAATTGAAATGTTTGACGAGTCAAATTGCACATTATAATTGAAAAATTCCAGCAGCACCTAATTAGAAATTCGATTAAAATATTAATATATTTAATTGGCTATGTTTAATATTAGTATTAGATATAAATTAATTTATCATATAATTGATATATATACTATAGTTGGTATTCTACTAAAATGGAAGGAACGGGCGTATAATATTATCTTGTGTTTAATATAAAGTTTATTGCTTTTGCATAAATTCTGTTTTTCCGACACAGTGATGATTGTTAATCCTTCCTTCGATTTTATTTCTGAATATTGCAGTTTTAACGTTCATGTGGCCAATCCATAGTTGGACCCCAATCTTCATAGCTTCTTTTCCAATAATGAGCTTCAAGCCCCTCTACTGACCCAAATCTTTCTTCACTTGATAACCCCATTCTTTGTTATGACTACCCAAAATGATTTCTATCAAATGGTTTACATTGTTGAATTAAAAAAATACGCAAAAATTATATCTGAAAAAACAATATATATTCATAGGCTCAATCAGTTAGAAATGGGACAACTTTACAATATTAAACTGATTACATAGAACACAAATAAACTAACACCCCATAACTTCAAAAAAACACAAACCTATGAAGCTCTAAGTTTCCTCAATGCAATAATAATCTCTTCTATAAAATAGTAGCAATTTCTAAGACTCACTTTTATAAAATAAAACCATACTCTCCTCCTGTATGGATTTATGTATAAAACTGCAGATATGCTCAACAAAACTAACACATATGAAATAAAAAAACTCGCATAGAAATCAGTCATATCTATGAACCTACTTTCCTCTTCTTCAATTGAATTTGTTGGAGAATCTTCTACTTGGCAACTTTCCAATAATAGAAGTCCACAAAGAAAAGGGTTTCCTTCATAACTACTTGTGACGCGCGCCGGAACCAGTAAGGCACTCATTGAACCCGCCTTTTGGGGCTCGAGGGATTGGTTCTCGTCTTTTTTTGATCTTGGGTATCACGAGACATTTTGGACGCCTTCTACCCAATAGAACATTAGGAGGATCATTTAATCTCGCGACACCTTTAGGCACCTTTGAGATATTTTGGAATCGCCACCCAATTTATAAGAAATTGGGAAAGGTCTCTAACCTCGATGGTCTTAAACCAGAGAAAGTGTTCGGAACTTTACTTTTATTAATGAGTTAAGTTAAGTTTTATAAATGAGTTTTTAATGAAACGCAATTCCACTTCTCTCCTCACGCGATCATGCATTGAAATTAAAGCGCATTTCATTCACGTTGAAAATCAATAAATAAAGCGATAAATAAATGGATAAATTACAAGAATAAAATTTGCCCTAAAAAACTTAAATTACAAGGGCCCAATATTAATAAATAAAAATAAATACCTTAAAAAGAAAATAAAATATACCATACATAAATCGGGTAATTTATTGAATTTTTGGAACATTGGTTCCTTTTTATTGAATTAAAACAGAAGGGTTAGTAACTCATGCCAAGCAAATCAAGTAAAAAACAAAAGAAAAGCACACACAGAGGCATGGGAACAACACTTCGGATGAAAGGCAACCAAACACATTTCAGTAAATTGCCTTGAGTGATATCTCCGATGCGGGCCCAAAACATGTTTATTTTGCCTTGAGTGATATCTCCGATGCGGGCCGGAGGATTGAGAAATCAAAAATCTCCGTACTTTAGGGTTTGCATTTCTAATTACCGTATTTTCTTCATTATTTTATTTTTTATATGTTGTATGTAAAAAATGCATTTTAAACTCGCCCGTATTATAAAAATCACATTATTTACAATAAATAAAATTGAGGATCTTTTATTAATAAAATGGACCAATGTCCTATTTTTATCCAATAAAATCCCACCATCAAAATAGAGAACTAATTTCATAAAATAGGGATCACTCATCCCGATTTTTCACAATAAATGCCTAAAAATAGTTTTCTAATTTTTAATTCAATAAAAAGAACCAATGTTCCAAAAATTCAATAAATGACCCGATTGATGTATGGTAGATTTTTACATTTATTTTTAGATAATTGTAATTATATTTTATTTATCGTTTCATTTATTGCTTTTTGTATGTGTGACGCGCGCCATACCCAGTAAGGGCCCTCGCTTTGAATCCGCTTTAGAATTCGAGGTATGAGGTTTGCGTCTTATTGATCATGGGCGCCATGAGACATCATCGGTGCGTCCCTCCCAATAGGACATTGGGGAGAAGCACCTAGCCTAATGACGCCTAAAGGCACCTTTTTGAGGTATCATGGAGTCGCCATCCAAATTCACAAGGAATTTGGGAAAGATCTCTCACCTCTTGTTGGTCGAGACCAGAGATCTGGTGTTCGGAACTTCTCTCTTATTTATT
The DNA here is from genome assembly GCA_947683425.1 of Excoecaria cochinchinensis. Classification (NCBI taxonomy): domain Eukaryota; kingdom Viridiplantae; phylum Streptophyta; class Magnoliopsida; order Malpighiales; family Euphorbiaceae; genus Excoecaria; species Excoecaria cochinchinensis. The sequence goes on from CANTUQ010000050.1 coordinate 12,768,192, forward strand.
CTTTGATTAAATATAAGTGAGTTTTTAACTACTTAAGATTATATCTCTCATCTCACACAATTAATGCATTAAAGATAAAAGCGCATTGAAAGCACGTAAAGAAAGTAAATAAAAGCTATAAAAGTAATGAATGAAGTAAACAAAGAAAGCAGTAAATGAAAGCGGTAAACACCCAAACACGCAATTACAAAGGAAATGGGGGCGGAATACAATCCCCAAAAATAAACATAATTGCCCCAAAAATTAATTACAAGAGCCCAAAAGAAGTAAAGTGCATGAATTTAAACACTCACGTCAAAAATCAAAATAAAAAGACATGCATAAATCGGGACATTTATTTCAGGAACATTGGTTCCTTCGTGCCTATTCTAAGTTTGGGAACATTGATTCCTTTGCGTTTATTTGAAAATGGTTCGAAAAGTCGTTTTGGTTGTTTGGAAAACGGGGATGAGTGATCCCATTTTGGAGAAAATTGGCTCTTCATTTTAATTGTGACATTTTTGTTAGTTGGCTAAAACAAGGGACATTGGTCCCAATTTTATTAGTGAAAAATTCCGATTTAATCATAGAAATATTTTTGTGACTTTTTATCACACGCGTGCATAAATAAGATAATTATTTACAAATAAACATGTAACACATAAAGGGGAGTTGAATGGATCTCACCAAACCGGAGTGTCCATCTACGTGTCGCGACCCATCCAGGGAGTCGCAGGGGTGCTCAAACAATCCGACTCAAGTTAAACTCATACAAAAAAATATTAGTAAATATTCTAAGCAGATTAATTAAAGAAATGCAAAATGAATAATAACAACAACAACAACAACAACAATAATAATAATAATAATAATAATAATAATAATAATAATGATAATGATAATGATAATGAATGATAAATAATATGAAAACAGAATAATCAATTGATAATAAACAAATAATAATAATAATAATAATAATAATAATAATAATAATAATAAATGCATTAAACATGGCAGGAACTCAATAATAATAATAATAATAATAATAATAATAATAATAATAAAGATTACAAATAATAATGAAAACACAGTGTCAATAATAATAATAACAGTAATAATATGTGAGCATAACCATAATACTGATAATATTAAACATAATAATAATAATATTAACAGCAAACACCAAGTTGTTCAACGGCAAATAACATCATAATAAGAATAAGAAAAATAATACTAATAATAATAATAGTAATATTAATGAAATGGAGGACGATAGAATGACAGTAATGAAAACCAATGCAAAAATAACAAAAATGAAATTAATCAAAATGAATGGCAAATAAGCTTGAGTGAGGACGAATCCAAGTGTTTACCCTCAGAATTTTTAGATCGAAAATCGGTGTCTCGATTCGTTTCCCTTGTCGATTTTGTGGTGACGAATGCTTGAAGAAAGTGTAAAAATTGATGCTTTGAAAATAAAATCAAGAGAATACCTTGATAAAAAATATTTTTTTGGTGGGTGATTGAGCAAAAGAAATTAATTTTTCAAGTTTAAATCACTCAAGAAATGAGATATATTTTTTTGAAGAAAATAAAAAATAAATTAAAACTTGAGAGAATGAAGAAAAAGAATTTGAGAGATTTTTCAAGAACCCTTTCCTGGAGAGAAAAGCTAGAGAGCAAAGCCCAGAAATTTTTTTATCAAAATGTTGCCGTCCTGGAAAATGAAGATTGAAATCCATTTTATTTTTCGTCTTGGCTCAAAATAGGAAGATACAGAGGGATTTTTATTTTCCGTCGATCGAAAACAACACAAATATGTAAGGAGACCGGTAAAAACGGATTGCAAAAAAATCAGGGGCCGGCAAAAGCGACGGGGCAGCGTGAGTGACCGCGTGGTGAAAAGGAGATCACGCGGCGAGCAAAAGTCCGCGCGCGGTAAGGGAATACCGCGCGCAGCCCTCGGGCCGCGTGGTGGCAAAGTGGCCACCAGGCGGCCATTTTGGCAAAATAAAGGGATAGCCGCGGCCATTAAAAAGGTTGAGTGGGAAAAGTGGCAAACGTTTTTCTATTTTTAGTTTAGCTTCTTTTTTTTTTTTTTTTTTTTTTTTTTTTACACCAAAATACCTTTTTTATTTTTACCTTTTTTTTTTCTTTTAAATCTTTTTCCTTTTTTTTTAAATTTCTTTTTTAATTAAACTAATTAACTAATAAAAAATTAATTCTTAATCTTTTTTTTTATTAAATCAATTACTTAATTTAATTCAATTAAATAAAAAAATTAATTCATCTTTTTCAATTAAATTAGTTAATTAATTCAATTCAATTAAATTAAATAACTAATTTAATTCATTTTTTTCAATTAAATCAATTAATTAATTTAATTCAATTAAATTAAATAACTAATTTAATTTCTTTTTTTCAAAATAACACTTTCCAATAATATTATTTCTAGAATTAATTTTATCAATTTTATTTTATATATATATTTTTTGATAATATATTTTTTATATATATATTTTTTTTATTATTTTTAAAAAGAAATAACGAGGGTCTAGACAAGAAAAACATCATTTCTGACACTTTTAATTGTGGGTATCGTTTTTCATCATCGGGTAATTCCGATCTTGTACCGTCTCAGGACCCGGTGTCTACAGTATGTGCTTGAAATGCGCTTTAATTTACTTGTATAAATCGTGTGAGAAGAAAAATAAAATAATTGACCCTAAAAACCCATTGACATAATATTAACCAAAAGTATGAATAAGAGTGAGATCCCGAACTCTTTCTGGTTTTGGCCTCATAAGGTTAGTAATTATTATTATTATTATTATTATCATTATTATTATTATTTGATTTATTATTGATGTTGTTGTATTAGGTTAATATTTTTGTTATTGATATTATTTATTTTATGTATATTTATTATTATTATTGTTGTTGTTGTTGTTGTTATTATTATTATTATTATTATTATTATTATTATTATTATTATTCAATTGCTTATTTATTATTAGTATTATTTGATTTGATTATTATTGTTTATGTTATTATTATTATTTATATTATTAGTCTTATTACTATTATCAATATTATATTATATTCATCATTATTGTTGTGTGATATTATTATTGTTATTTGTTTGCTATTATTAATATTATTTATTTTTACAACTATTATTGTTAGTAGCACATTATCATTATTATTATTATTATCATTGTGATATTATTATGATTATTATATTCATCATTAGGGTTACGTCATTAATTTATTGTTAGTATTATCATTTTAGTTATTTGCTTATTATCATTTTATGTTTATTTATTTTGCATCATTACTAGTATTTTCATCATATTGTATTATCACTATTATTGCTATTATTGTTATTAATATTATTTGTTTTACTATTATTATTATTATTACTATTATTTTATGATATTATTATTAGTATTATTTTTTTTATCTTATTTGATTATTATAATTGTTATTGTGTTTTTACATTCATTAATCCTCTCAATTTATTTCATTCAATTATTTATTTAATTATTTATCTATTTATTCATTTATTTATCATTTAATTTAATTTAATCTATTATTAACTTTAATTATTTTTCTCAATTTATTTTATTCAATTATTTATTTATTTATTTATTCATTATTAACCAATATTATTTTCTGTCTTTACCCCGATGCGAGGGACATGTGGCTCGCCTATGGAGTTAGGCGAAGCATGGCCGGGACAAGTAGATTTTGATTTATTTATTATTCGAAAATATGTAATTATTATTTCATTGTCTTTTATTTGCTTGTGGTCTATAATAATAAAAGATTTTCGATCGCGCTTAAAAAGAACTACCACGCAAATATTTTCTACTAAATTGAATATTTGTTAATAAAACTGGACCAATGTCCTTGTTTTCATCCCAAAACAAAAGGTTTAAGTCAATTTGAAAACTCTAAAACCTTTTTATAAAATAAGTAGTTGGAAACCAATGTTCCCGTCTAAATGAATAGCCCGATTTATGTATGTATTTTCATTCTATCATTATTATAGATTTTAACATTTATTTTTAGATAATTGTAATTATATTTTATTTATCGTTTCATTTATTGCTTTTTGTATGTGCTTGAAATGCGCTTTAATTTACTTGCATAAATCGTGTGAGAAGAGAGATAAAATAATTGACCCTAAAAATCCATTGACATAATATTAACCAAAAGTATGAATAAGAGTGAGGTTCCGAACTCTCTCTAATTTTGGCCTCATAAGGTTAGAATTTATTTTCCAATGCTTTATTGGGTGGCGACTCCGTGATACATGTCTTATAATACCCAATAGACGCTTTCGTAAGTTGATTGCCAACAATGGAATAGAGGTGAATCTCTGTCCATTGCGAAGCGATCAACTTTCACGATTTTTAACGAACCTCCAATCTGGTCTCGGGTCCTAAAAGCGGACTCCCGAGGGTCATCCGGATAGCAAGCGGGGTTCGGGCGCATTACACTACTCTTGTCAAAGGTTGCGAATTGTTCGACCATCTCAGTTATCTTGCCAGATAAATTGTTACGTGCAACACTGAAGTCGGATAAAGATGTTAGTTGAGTGAGCTGGGAAGGAATTTTTCCATTCAACTTATTGTAAGAAAGATCCAAGCTCTCAATTTCCTTCAGGTTCACAAATGATTGTGGGATTGGCCCTGTCAAGCTATCGTGTGACTAGTTTAAGGCTTGGATCATGCTAAGATTTCCAATTTCAATAGGAATTTCACATGTGAATTTGTTGCACGAGAGAGATCTATACTTGAGATCAACTTGAGAATCCTTCATTGGAACTCATAGGTTATACCTTTTGTTGTGAATACCAAAAGTATAGGTCATACTAGACAAGTATAGTTTCTATAATTAAAACTTTGGGCCCAAATTGTACTCATCTATCTCCTCATCATTATATATTTGGTTATTATTATGAGCATCCAAATACTTGAGCTTTGAATGTTTGAAAAATGGCTCTAGAGAGATTGGGACTTGAAATTGATTGTTTGGAAATCTCAACTCTTGTAAGGATGTAAGACTCCTAAATGGAGATATACTTTCATTAAAGTGATTCCAAAGAGAGATACAATTTTTTAAGAGATGTTAAATTTGCAATGCACCAAGGCAAAGTCCCACAGTGTTCATTTTCACTTATATTAAGCTCTTCAAGATGTCTCAATTTGCACAAACCTGATATTATTTATTTGTAAAATATTTAGCTTATCTTTTTTTAAAACTCCATATCATCAAAAATGATGAAAATCGAATAAAAATGCTAAGGGAGAGGAATTATGTAGATAAGGATTCAACACTCTAAAAGAAAGGAAAAAAAAAAGAATAAGATATTATTAAAAACCAATCAAATATTAGCACTATTTATACAATTTTTCATAAATTTTATAGGGAGCCTATATGATTCGAGAAGAAAGTTACTTTCAGTGGCAGATATGGTGCCTTTAACTCCAAAATTAGTTAATATTAAAGTTTTAAGAGATATCATTCTTCCAATATCTATTACAAAAGTACTTTCGACAGTACCTGAAGTATTTGATAATCGAACAAGGTAAAGAAAACCAATTTTCAACTTCTAGCAATATATATATATATATAATGTAATACGTCGAGGTTAAGTTTGTGCTCTCTGTAGCTTTCGGTCTGTCTTAGTGACACATCTTGTTATCTTGTTAGTTTTTTCTTTTTCTGATGGAAGAGAATCTAGAATAATTGTCTATCAAAGAAAAAGAAGAAGAAGATTGGCGTATTGATGAAACGAAAGGCGATGTTAGGGACTGGTACTCCCTCTGTTTGGTGGGCTGCTGTCTTACTCAAGCAATGATTAATTTTGAACAAATGAGGAACACTCTTGCAGATCTATGGCACCCACTACAAGAAAATTGACTTTTAACGACCAAAATTTAACGAAGGGATAAAAATCCGGTCGTTAAAATATACAAATAACGAAGGGAAATTAATCCGGTCGTTAGATCTTAAATTTTAACGAGGGGATTAAATCCGGTCGTTAAAACAATAAAAATCCGGTCGTTAATATATACAAATAACGAAGGGAAATTAATCCGGTCGTTAAAACTCAAATTTTATTATTATTTAACGATGAAATTATTTTCGGTCGCTAAAAGGCATAAAATCCGGTTGTAAAAATTTATCAGTAGCGAAGGGAAATAAAGTCGGTCGTTAATGTTTAAATTTTATTACCATTTAACGAAGAGTTTAAAATCCGGTCGTTGAAATATTATAAATCCGGTCGTTACTGGTCTAGAAAAATTGGCGGGACTTCAATAAACCTTACCTCCAAAATTAGTGTTCATTATTTCATTAAAAATATAACACAAAACTGCCATTCACGCACAAACCTAAACTTTTGTTATATTCAAAACGTAGCTCAAACAAGGCAGATGAAAAAATCGCAAAACCTTTTCAGTTTCCTATCTTCCAACCTAAACTTCGGTCTAGGGTTTCATTTGATCTACCTAAGAAACTGAAAAAATTTCTTTCTCTTCTTCTCGTCGAATAGGGTTTTTCTAATCTTCTCTTCATTTGAGGAAAGGAATTTCAACTAAGCCAATCGATCTGTTATAATAGGTGAGTTCAATAAATTGGGTATTTTTGATATTCTGGCTTTTTGATTTCAAAACCGTATCTGCTATTTTTGATATTATGGATTATTTGATTTTCAAAACCGTATCTGCTTTTGTTTTTGTTGGAAAAAGATTGATTTGATTTTGGTGATATGTGATTCTTGTTCATTTTGATTCCCGTTTTGCTTTTGATTCCCATTCTGTTTCTTATTCCCCTTCTGCTTTTTATTCCCCTTCTGCTTTTAATTCTCGTTCTTCTTGTTCTGTTTTTGATTTGTTGTTCTGTTTTTGATTTGTTGTTCTGTTTTTGATTTGTTGTTCTGTTTTTGATTTCCGTTAAGTGTTCTTTTGATTCCCGTTCTTCTTTTGATTATCAGTCTTCTTTTGATTCCAGTTCTAAATGCTTTTGATTGATTCCCATTCTGCTCTTGTCTGATTCTCTTTCTACTGTTGAATGATTCTAAAATAATTTCTGATTGTTTTCAGGTTATCAGTCTTCAAGTCTTCAAATTTGCAAGGTAAAATTGTGATTTCTTCTTAAATTTTATTCTTTTACTCAATGAAATTGTTAATTTCCTTCTTTTCTGCTCAATGTCATATTCTGGACCAATTAGTTTTCATGATATTTCTACGTTCTGTCTGTGGTTTATACATTCTGGATGTTGATGCTGTTGCCATTTTTCTCTGGGTGTTCTTACTGTGTTCATGCTGTCTGTGATATGCTCAAAGTTAAGCCATTGCCATATTTGACTGGATGCCCAAACATTCTCAGTATGTTCATGCTTTATATCTGTCTGCATATTTTTCATCTCATATCTATTAAAGTCTTTCACTTTTAACTTGAAATCCTTTTCACTTTGCTCTTTCATCTGATGGTGGATGGTTATCTGATTTAGTGGCTTATATCTTTGCCATTTTGTTGATCAATGTGGTCCAATTAATGGTATAATTTAGCATACGAAATTATTTATTATCAATAACAATCTTGAAATATGATAAAGCCTCTAAGAATGTTATCTATATTAATTTCGTTTTTAGGATGCATGCATTTTATTGATTTTATATAAACATCTATATATGTTAATATATGTACCTATAATAATTACAGTAGTGCTAGACTCTAATAGGCTTATATATGAGACAAAGTCAAAAATCCCCTCCAAAACTGGGGAAAAAAATTAATTTATATGAAAAAATAATAAAATTATAATAATACCACTAAACTTCAAACTTAAAAATAGAAGTCTAAACGTTATTTTTGAGACCCGAAATAGGCTGTTACAGAGGGCGAGGCCCCTGTAAAAGTCGACCGGCTCGGAATGAGCTTTCCGAAAATATATTATAATAAGCAATCGGACACTTGTAGCAAAAGTTATAGCAAAAACAATATTTACCGTAAAAACAAAAGATATTAATGATGATTGAGCCATTTACCTCGCTCCAAATATTGAAAACCCAACTAGTCTTCACCGTAATTTTTATACTAAACACTTTATTACCATAACCGTATTTAAACAACAAATCTGTTGAGTTTAGTGTAATATTATGGGATAATTTTGGGCAAGTTTCTGCTATTTTATTAGTATACTGTAGGCAAGTGTGAGAGATTTGTTAGAGTAATAAAAAATTGGGTTTTGGTCTATGCTTAGCAATAAATCGTTGTTATATGAATGTATAGCTTTCGAAGAAGAGCTCAGCGTATGCTTTGCTTGAAGGAAATTGCTGAGAAATATAATATTATATAACTCATGAGCAGGATCACATTTTAATTTTTAATTGAATAATTAAAAATTAATTAGCTTGTTGGGTTAGTTATGTTGTGTGAGATAACTAAATTGAAGAAAACAAGTGGCGTATTATGGACAGCCATATACAATCAAAATATAAAAAGCTAATTCCATAATCTGATATGTGAGGGACTATAATTTTGGCTTGAGACTCAATAATAGAGCATTATAGATTGCTAAATGATCCTACTGGACTGCCTTTGGCTTGGTACTCAATTTTTTTTTCTCAATAGACAGAACTTAGTATCATTGTAAAATTTAAATTTTTAAAGTTATTTGATTTTAGGTATATGTGTTTTATTAAAGAAACATTAATTGCAAATATTTTTTAACTATTGGCTACCAATAGTAATTTGATGATGGTTTTGTGACAATTTTATTGTTCACCCTTGCAGTGCAAGTACTGAATTCCAGAAGTGATACAAACAGAATAGCTTCAAGTAATTACCATAATCAAGGTTTTAATCTTTCCTCTTTTTTTTTCTCTTTTTCCCATGTCTTTGAATGAACTCCTATTGCAATACTTACCATGATTGCTTTATGTTTCTTGAGGTAATTAATTAAAGTATCTTTACAACATATAGTATATATGTTAAATTGTATCAAGAAAATCGTAACACTGCATTGCTATTTTCCATTAATTTGGACTGTTGCTTTTCAATTTTTTTTTCATTGATAGAATATTATAAAGAAGAGCAATCAAGCTAGAAAGTTTGAAAGTTCTTGATGGATTCTATCATTATAATTCAATTATAATTCAACTTTTAATGGTTAGTTGACTTAGGAGTTGCTCTTAGCATATGCTTAAGCTGATTTACAATTTCTGTATGAAAATTAATTAATACTTTTTTGCTCCTTTTGTTTTTATCCTAACATATTGACATTAGGAAGGTTATGGCACCTAATAAGCAATGGATGCAACTTGTTCATAATCGACTTGATGATGCTTATATATTTTTTACATTTTTTTTTTGCAGCCCTTGTCATTTTTTGGATATTTTGAAGTGCATATACAATTACACTTGTTGGATTTTGGATATTTTGAAGTGTATATATAATTACACTTGTTGGGAGATTTTGAATATTTAAGGTAAATTATATTCAATTATTTGGCCTTTTGATTTATTGTTTTTATGCATGAATTTTAATTATAAATTTATGTTTTAAATTCTACAGGTTTTCAAAACAGTGGACAATGAAGATATAAGGTTCATTATTCATTCTTTTAGAATTTTTATATTCTAAGGTCAATAGAAAATGATATAGACAGGGGCTGTTTTTATATTTTATAGTATATGATACAATTTCGAAATATCGATATATTTTGTATATGGTATTTTGCAATCTATGACAAAACTATTTATTATAATTTTGGATTTATATATGTGTGTAAATGATGTGTACATGTAATAGTCAAATAAAATATTTTATTTATTATGAAAATTATTAATTTCTGAATTTTCTTTGAATGATGAAAAATTCATGACTATTTTTAACTGCCAAATATTTTTTCATTGATAGTGAATATAGCGAAAATAAAAACTTATCGGTCAAAAGTATCCTCAACGACAAAAAACTTTTTCATTGAAAGCGAATAAAATGAGCAAAGGGAAAATACGATTAGTAAAACAGTATTTGTAACAAGGTTGAAAAGTGAATATAATAATCGAAATAAAAATCTAGTCTCTTTAACGAACTAAAATCCCTTCGTTGAAAGTGAATATAATTAACGAATGAAAAATTCGGTCGCTAAAACGTATCTTTCACGACCGAAAATTCCTTCGTTGAAAGTGAATATAATTAACGAAGGGAAAATCCGGTCGCTAAAAGGCATTTTTAACGACCGAATATCCCTTCGTTAAAAGTGAATACAATCAGCGAAGGGAAAATCCGGTCGCTAAAAGGCATTTTTAACGACCGGAAATCCCTTCGTTAAAAGTGAATACAATCAGCGAAGGGAAAATCCGGTCGCTAAAAGGCATTTTTAACGACCGGATATCCCTTCGTTAAAAGTGAATACAATTAGCGAAGGGAAAATCCGGTCGCTAAAAGGCATTTTTAACGACCGAAAATCCCTTCGTTAAAAGTGAATACAATTAGCGAAGGGCAAATCCGGTCGTTAAAACTCACTTTTCAACGACCGGAAAAGTTTCGGTCGTTAAAGGTATTAACGACCGGATGCAATATCCGGTCGTCTATACCTTTAACGAAGGGGCTTTTACCGACCGGATTTTCCGGTCGTTATTGGCCTTTAACGACCGGATTTTGACTTTTAACGACCGGATTTCCCTTCGTTAAAGGTCATTTTTCTTGTAGTGACCCTCTTGGAGGTGTTAGCATTTCTCGTGTAGGGGAGGGTCGATTCTTGTTCCGTTTTTTCTATGAATGCGATTTGATTCGAATCATTGCAGGATCTCCCTGGACGTTCAATAGACATCTACTGGTTTTTCACAAAATGCAGGTTAGGGATAATCCAGATACTGTGCCATTAACTAAGTGTGATTTTTGGGTACAGGTTCACGAGTTGCCACCGGGATTCATGTCGGATACTATGGCTTGCAAGTTTGGAAATTTGATTGGCGAGTTTCTGGAATACGATACCAAGGTTATTCGGGGAAGAGTTGACCAATTTATGAGGCTTCGAATTAGGATTGATATTCGGAATCCACTGATGCGCCATAAGAAAATAATAAAAAGGGATAGGTCAATTCACTTTGTTAAGTTCAAGTACGAAAGGTTATCTGTCTTTTACTATCTATGCGGTCGTCTGGATCATACAGATAACAGCTGCATTCTCCGTACAAGGCCTGATGGTTTACAACTTCCATTGACATGGGATGATTCTATCAAAGTTGTGTCTCGTAGGAATAATCCAGTGATGAGTAGTTGGTTGCGGGATGAGGGAGGGGCTTCGTTCCCACGGGTACAGGCTGGATCAGCGGAGAGGACTCCTACTTTGGGTAGGCAATTAAATTTGAATTTTGAAAGATCTGTTGGAGGGGAAGCTGATAAGGAAGGCAACCATGGTAATCCCACGTTTAAAGGCATTATAGTTGGCATGGAGTGTGATCAAGGAGGAAGTAATCTAGTGGGTAAGGAACTTTTAACTGAAGACTTTCCTATGGGCTTTGACGAGGGGAAAAAGCGGCCCAGGAACTATCAAAAGCAGCCTTTATCTGTTTATATAGATCCTGATTCAGTGAAAGCATCCAATGTGAGTTTATCTCTCATGACCAAAGTTTATCGGCGGGTTCTGCAAGGCAGGCCTGCCGGGAGCCATGAAAATCCTTAGTTGGAACTGTCGAGGTTTGGGCAGCCCTCGTACAGTTCGAGTTTTGAAGGATTTAATCCTTCACAATAAGCCCAGCATTGTGTTTTTGATGGAGACGTTAGTCCATGGCAGTAAGCTTGAGAAGCTTAAGTCTGATTTGGGCTTTGTAGGTGTTATTTTAGTTGACAGATTGGGCCGGGGTGGGGGCCTTGCATTCATGTGGGCTACTTCTATAGAGGCTAATCTTCTTTGCTTTAGTCAGAATTTAATTAACCTTTCAATTACAGAGTCTAGTGGGTTGAAGTGGGTCTTGACTGGGTACTACGGCTTCCCTGAAAGGAATAGGAGGGCAGATTCATGGCATTTGCTCAGACAACTTAGAGCGGGTGTTTCTCCTTCTACCCCGTGGCTGGTGGTCGGTGACTTCAATGATATGCTGAGCTCATCGGAGAAATTAGGAGGCGGTATTCATCCGAATTATCTTCTTCAAGGATTCAAATCGGCGGTTGAGGATTGTGAACTTTTAGACCTTCCATCGACTGGCTCTATTTTCACTTGGTTCAGATTTCGCTCTCCAAATATTTGGGTGAAAGAGAAATTAGATAGAGGTATGGGTAATCCTTCATTCTTCTCTACTTTCCCTCACTGCTTTCTTTTAAATTTGGTGGCACCTGTGTCTGATCACTCGCCACTCTTGATGGATTTGGAGAAATCTTTTAATTCGTGGAGAGGAAAGCGGTTTAGGTTTGAAAATAGTTGGTTGGTTAATGCTGATATTGTTGATGTTGTGAAAGGTGGATGGATGGAATCGGGTTTACCTGATGTTATGAGTAAAAAGTCGAACTACTGTCGTTATTTGGAAGATTGGGGTTCAAGACAAAATAAGGCCATGAGATGCCATAAAAAGGAGATTGAGGAGAAAATTAGGGAGTCTAGAGATAACCCTCTTGATTTTAGAACGGAGGAAGTAGCTGTTTTACAGGCTGAATATAATTCTATTCTTGAGCAGGATGAGCTGAAATGGCGACAAAGGGCGAAAGTCTTCTGGATGAAATTTGGTGATCGAAATTCTAAATTTTTCCACTCACAGGCTAATTTACGAAGGAAGAAAAACCATATTTCGGGTCTAAAGAATGATCTTGGAGTTTGGGTTAAAGGGGATGAAGATCTTAGTAAACTTATCATTGACTATTACTCTGAGTTATTTCGGGGGGGGGGGGGGGGGGGGGGGGGTCATTCAGATGGATCTTGGGTTTCTGAAGTGGTGGAGAACAGGGTTACAGAGGAAGATAATGAATTCCTACTTAGACCATTCTTAGCGGAGGAATTTCGAGAGGCGGTGTTCCAGATGAATCCAGATAAATCTCCGGGTCCATATGGCCTAAACCCTGCATTTTTTCAAAAATTCTGGAGTATAATAGGTGGGGATGTGGTAGCTAGTTGTCAGCAATGGCTTGAAAATGGTATTTTCCCTGATTCTCTTACTGATTCTATGGTTGTTTTAATTCCTAAAGTTGAAAATCCTGAAGTTATTAAAGATTTTAGACCCATTGCACTTTGTAATGTTCTCTATAAGGTTGTGTCTAAAGTTCTGGCTAATAGGTTCAAAAGTATTTTGCCTAAGATTATTTTTGACTCTCAATCTGCTTTTGTCCCTGGAAGACTTATAACTGATAATTTTCTGATTGCCTTTGAATTGATCCACGCTATGAAAAATCTTAGAAGGGGTAATTCTGGTTTGGCTGCTTTAAAAGTCGATATTAGTAAAGCTTATGAAAGGGTGGACTGGGTGTTTTTAGAGAATATGTTGATTGCTTTGGGTTTTTCTAGAAGGTGGACGGCCTTAATGATGCTTTGTGTCCGTAATGTTAAGTATCACTTCCTTTTCAATGGAATGGAAGTTGGTTCTGTTATTCCTGAGAGGGGTCTTAGACAAGGGGATCCTATTTCTCCATATCTCTTTCTTATCTGTGCTGAAAGCTTATCTTGCTTATTTAGAGATGCTGAGCGAAAGGGGCTTATTGAGGGATGCAGGAGTTGTGTTGGGGGCCCTCGCATTTCTCATTTATTTTTTGCTGATGATTCTCTCTTTTTTCTTTAAAGCTAAGGGTAGAGACAACCAAGTTCTTAAGAGGATTTTTCAGATTTATGAAAAAGCATCGGGTCAAGCTATTAATTTTCAAAAATCGGGGATTTTCTATAGTCCTAATGTGTTGGAGAAGGATAGATGGGAGGTTTCTAACACCCTGGGGGTTTTCAATTCTCTTAACCATGGTCGTTATCTTGGTCTTCCCTCTCTTGTAGGCCATAGTAAACGTGCTATCTTTGGTTTCCTTAAGAACAAGCTAGCACAGAGGATAAATGTCTGGAATAATAAATTCCTCTCCAGATCTGGGAAAGAAGTGTTGTTGAAAACTGTTGCTCAGGCCATTCCCACTTAGTGTATGAGTGTCTTTTTGATTCCCCATTCTACTTGTGATGAGTTGCAGAAGATGATGAATTCTTTCTGGTGGGGTTCGAAAATTGGTGGTAATAAAAAGGTACATTGGTTGACTTGGGAGAAGATGTGTTCTAGTAAGGGTCAAGGTGGTATGGGTTTTAGAGATCTTCACTGCTTTAATCTTGCTATGTTAGCTAAGCAAGGTTGGAGGTTTATTGCTAATAAGGATACTTTAGCGTTTCGTTTTTTCAAAGCCAAATATTTTCCTCATGGGGATTTCCTAAAAGCGCAACTAGGTTCTTGTCCTAGTTTTACTTGGCAAAGTATTTTTAAGGCAAAAGAATTATTACAGCAAGGGGTTAGGTGGCGAGTGGGTAATGAGAGATCTATTTCTTTTAAAAAAGACCCTTGGATTCCTAAAGATTCTAATTTTTTTGTTGGCAATGGTACTGATTTTGTGGCTGATGAAGCAAATGTTAGTGCTTTTCTAAAACATCATGGCAGGGATTGGGACTTTGAGAAATTAGTTGATTTTTGTAATGTGGAGGATGTGTATGACATTTTAAATATTCCTTTACCGATTTTTCCTAAGGATGATATCCTGGTGTGGCATTTTGATAAAATGGGGGTTTATACAGTTGGCATTCAATGGTTTTGGTGGGGATCAGTCCCATCATAGACAGATTTGGAAGTCTATTTGGAAACTTAAAGTTCCTCCCAAAATTCAAAACTTTTTGTGGCGGGTTCTTCGAGGTGTTCTTCCTGTTCGCTCTAATTTAGCTCGAAAAGGAATTCCCATTACTTTGACTTGTAATCTGTGTAATCAAGAAGAGAATATTGCGCATGCCTTATTTCATTGTCAATTTGCTAAGGAGGTGTAGGACTCTTTTAGAGTTGTTATCCCTTCAGATGAGGGTGATCCTGTTGCTTTGCTTTCTTCCTTGTTGTCTGCGGTGGGTTTGGACAAATTTGAAGAAGTTTGTCTTGTGATGTGGCAAATCTGGAATGTTAGGAATAATCTTATTTGGAATAACTCTCTTGTGGCTCCTCACATTATTGTCAAATCTGCCTTGGCTTTTCTCAAAGAATGGAAGGAGGCTCAAACTGTGTTTAACAATGTTTTTGTTCCTCTTAATAGTGAGATGACTGGTTCTTCTTTGCCCCTTTCAGCGAGTTCTATCGGTTGGAGTTATTTTGTGGATGCAGCCACCTTTTCTGATGATAAGTCTTGCGGCTTTGGAGCTATTTTCCAGGACCAGGAGGCTCATTTCTTGTGTGCTATTTCTGGGCACAGATCGGGGCTCTTTGCTCCTAAAGTTGCGGAAGCTGTTGCTATGCGCTCATCCCTTGCTTGGATTGTTGATAATCTCCATTCTAGTGGCACTATTTTTATGGATGCTCAAGAAGTTTGCTTAGCTATTAATAATCCTAAGGAGAATTTTTTCAAGTTTGGCTCTATTTTATTTGATTGTTTTTCTTTTCTTCAGCATAGACCTGATATTAAGGTTTCTTGGATTAAAAGAGTCTTTAATAAGGAGGCTCATAAGTTAGCCAGATCATCTAGGTTGTTTGATTCCTTTAAATTCTTGGATGTTTTTCCTCTTTGTACTTGATCTTTTCAGTTATAAGAGATCATTTTTTCTTCAATATATATATATATATTCAAAAGCCATCATATATATATATATATTCAGACATATTGACTAATCTATAATTGACCAAGACATTCTTCACTTACCTATCACTAGCTCTTTGCATGTTACATTGGTTATATGTGTTTGCTGATGTTTCCAGATGTGAGGAATCATCCAGTTATAGAATTTTTCTTCCATTGAGAGAACAAAATCAACAACTGAAAATGAGACAGACAAGCCTTCTCTATAAGTTTAATCAATAGTTATTTGATTCATGTTTGAATAGATTTCTGTACACTTCGTTTACAAAATACACAATTAAAATTAGTAAAAATTACCTTTGAGAAATAGAGTATACAGAACAATTTTTTGATGAACTAATTTGATGGACAAAATGGTCCCAAACCATTTTGAAATTAGACGCATGCATTGCAAAGTCCCCCATTTTCACCCACTACTATTACTATCCTTTACATTTAGTGTCTCTTTTTATCATAAATATTTAATTGTTAAATCTCACATTCTTTGAATAATTTAATTTAATTAGAAATATAGTTGATTAATTTCCCTAAAATCCAAATCAAATGTTCCTAAAACAGGGAAAACACATCAATTTCTAATGTACACTCAATTTGTTTACCTTAATTGAAATAGCTGAAGAAAATTGAATTGTCTAAATTTTCTCTGCATTATACCACTTGTAGATGTTTTCTTTTCTTACTCCTTTAAATTAAATTTGCTTACATAAATCCTCAATAATTATTTAAGCCCAAAGGATAGTAAAATTAATTTTTTTTAATATTTTTAAAAGAAAAAGAACAAAAGAACAAAAATGTATCACTTTCTCATGTTGATTGAATTTGGATATTTTAGCAACTTTATTCTAGTAGCATTAACAGTTACAATGTTATGATTTGGTCAAAATTGAGCAGAAGCATGATATCTTGTTGACCTAACAAGAGAAAAAAAAAGGTTTCTCAATGGTGCTAGTCTTTCCTATGTTCGTATACTAAATATATATTATGCGTATACTAGATGTGTACTTGATGTATATTTTGCGTATACTAGATATATATTATGTGTATATTAGATGTGTACTTGATATATATTGTACGTATACTAGATGTATATTGTGTGTATACTAGATTTGTACTTGACGTGTACTAAATGTATATTGTTTATATACTAGATATATATTGTGTGTATACTAAATATGTACTAAATGTATATTGTTCGTATACTTTATGTATATTATGCGTATACTAGATTTGCACTTGATATATATTGTGCGTATACTAGATGTGTACTTGATGTATATTGTGCGTATACTAAATATATATTGTAAGCATATTAGATATATATTTAATGTATATTATTCGTATACTAGATGTATATTGTGTGTATATTAGATGTGTACTTGATGTATATTGTGTTTATATTAGATGTATATTATTCGTATATTAGATGTATACTTGATGTATATTATACGTATACTAGATGTATATTGTGCATATACTAGATTTGTACTTGATGTGTACTAGATGTATATTGTTCGTATACTAGATGTGTACTGGATGGATATTGTTTGTATACTTAATGTATATTGTGTGTATATTAGATTTATATTTGATGTATATTGTGCGTATACTAGATGTGTATTTGATGTATATTATTCGTATACGAAATGTATATTGTGCATATATAAATAATATACATCAAATACACATTTAGTATACACACAATATACATCTATTTTCTTTCTTTAATGGGTTGCATGGTGAGTTGAATTTTTACTAACTTTTTTAATTGATACTTGCTAACGGAGTATTTTTTTTTTCCTTAATCATTATTGACATGTAGCATTTTGTGCTAGTGATGGGTTTGTTCAAAATTATTAAATTTAGCTCAAATTTTATTTTTCTTTACCCGGACTAGCATTTATAACACATGATTATTTTCTATTGCTTATCAAAAGGGGATGACTACTGATTTGTGTTTTTAAAGTAGAATAAACAGAGAAAATAAGGAACTGAGGTTTTGTTTCATATTAATTTGTATAGGCGATGATGGATTCTTTGCTTAATATTATAACAGTAAGAGTGAGTATTTGGGAATTGATTGTATTTCGTATCATTGAATTGTGACAATGATTGGCTTTCAAATTACTAGATTTGTATGTTTAAATGGTGTCTTCCCATATCATTTAATTCCAAAAAATCTATTATTACTTACTACGTGAATTTGACTAGCCACCGTTTTTGCTGTAAGTACTGACAATAAATATGAGTTACTACCTTGTCTATGAATGTTGAGGATAAAATAGTACATCTTCCTTCATTTATTTATAATCGGAGCAAATAATAAAATGCATGTTTTAACATATATTACAAGTTTTTTTTTTATAACAAAATTAATTAGAAATTTTATATTATGTATTTCAGACTTTCAGCCCCAAGTGAAGAACTCAAAGATAGATGCCGAAGAAGGAATTAAGAAGCTTAAAAGATTTGTATTTGTCGAAAATAATCATTTGTACGATTAGAACTTGTAATGAATGAATTAGTTATGGTTAATCTCATATAATGCATGTGCAGTGTACAAAATTTTCAAGTTAGATGCTTATAAATATATTTAGCTGGTAATGGAAGCTCTCAACCAAAAAAATTATATCTGTATATGGAAATGATAGAATTATATTATAAAAATAAATGTGAGACATTTTAATAAAAATATATGCATTTTTTTTAAAATAAAAGAAAAAATTAAAGATAAATTTATACCATTTCGTTTTATAAGCAATTTTGATCTTTATTCCTATGAAAAATGTATAACAATTTGTCATTAGATCGATCAATCTAATAAAAAATTTTCTGCCAGTAGGATATTGCAAATTATGAAACTGTGAGATAGTATATAATTATAATCAAATAAAAAATATAAAGAGTATAGCAAGTTATTATTGAAAAATTAAAGTGATCTTGATCATTTGCTTAGGGTTTAAGTTCAAATTAGCTTAAGAATTTTTCATCAATTTAGTTTCGGTCATGCAAATTGAGGAGGAAAGGAACTTCTTTGGACTATAATTATTTAAGGCTTTTTTGTATTTAGGGAGGAGAGCAAATAGAATAAAGTTATATTTTGAAAACAAAAATTTAAAAAGTGACATTTATGAAAGACTAATTGAAAATGTTGTATTTTTGAAAAAAAAAATTAAAAAGTGATATTTGGGGTAATTTCCTCGAGAATTTTTATGTTTACATACACCTAAACACCGAATCACGCCCCTATAAAATCACTTACAAAATTGAATAAAAAGATTTCCAAAAATTATATCTGTAAAAACAATATATATTCATACGCCCAATCAGTAGAATTGGGACAAACTTAAAAAATTATAAACTCATTACGTAGACCACAAAGTAGACAAATCTCACACTCCATAACTTTAAATAAACACAAACCTACGAAACTCTAAGTTTCCTCAATGCAATAATAATATCTTCTATAAAATAGTAAAAATTTCTAAGGCTCACTTCTATAAAATAAAACCATGCTCTCCTCCAGTATGGATTTATGTACAAAACTGCAGCTATGCTCAACAATGCTATCACATATGAAATCAAAAAACTCATATAGAAATCAATCATGTCAATGAACCCACCTTCTTCTTCTTCAACTGAATTTGTATGAGAATTTTCTGTTTGGCAACTTTTCAATAATGGAAGTCCACAAAGCAAAGGGTTTCCTTCATAGCTACTCTTGTCAAAGGTTGCGAACTGTCCGACCATTTCAGGTGTTTTGCCAAATAAATTGTTATGTGCAACGCTGAAGTTCGATACAAAGTGTAGTTGAGTGAGCCGAGGAGGAATTTTCCCATTCAATTTATTGTAAGAAAGATCCAAGCTCTCAATTTCCTTCAAGTTCATAAATGATTGTGGGATTGGCCCTGTCAAGCTATTGTGTGACAAGTTTAAGGCCTGGATCATGCTAAGGTTTCCAATTTCAATAGGAATTTCACCTGTGAATTTGTTGCATGAGAAATCTATACCTGAGATCAACTTGAGAACTCTTCCTCGAATCTCACGGGTTATACCTTTTGTTGTAAACTCCAAAGATCGCTGCATGCGAGGCACATGACCTGAATAATAAGTTACATCATATTCAACTTCCGTTTGCATGTGCTTGCTACTAAATTTTAAGCAAGACAAAAGACTCCCGGACAAATTATTATTGGAAAGATCAACCAAACATAATTGGCCTAGATTGCACAGTTCATTTGGCAATGCACCTTGAAGTTGGTTGAAGCTCAAAAGGATATAGGTCAAATCTGTCAAATTGCCAATCCATTTTGAAATAGTGCCAGTCAAATAATTATGACTGAGATCCAATATCTTCAATTTAGAGCAATTGTAAAATGCATTATCTAATGATCCCTGCAGTTGATTATTTGACAAATAAAGTTCTCTGATAACATAAGGGCAAAAGTGGGAGGGGAGGTTTTCAGAGAAACTATTGCTTGAAAGATCCAACACTTGAAGATGAGACATATTGGCTATCCATCTAGGAATGCTGCCAAAGAGATGGTTGTTGCTGACATCCAAAATTGACAACCAAGTACAATTAAGTAAGCTATTTGGGATATTTCCCGTGAATTGATTGTCATCTAATAGTAAATATGCTAACATGCTCAAATTACCCTGTTTAGGTAATATTTGGCCTTCAAAATCATTGTGTGAAAGAATCACAAGAGCCAATGAGGAACATCCAATGTACAAATCTTCAGGTATTATACCAGAGAGCCGATTGTTAGATAAGTCTAGAGAACGTAAATCTCTCATTTTGGCAAATGATGAAGGAATGTTGCCCATGAAACCATTTTCTGACAAGTTTAAAACTTGTAAATTTGGCAAAACTTTTCCAATATTTGTTGGTATAGCACCATTGAATTTATTATGAGAGATGTCCAAACTCTCTAATAAGTATTTGGAAGAATTACTTGACAATTGGAAAGGCATTGAAAGAGAAGTATTGGCTAAGTAAAGAATTGAGAGTTTTGTGTTATTCACTAACAACCAATACGGAAACTCTCCTTTTAGCTTAATATTTGAAAGATCAACTACCTGTAAATCATGTTGATGGTATAGAAATTTGGGAAATGCTCCCCCATTTCCAGGACTAGACAAGTATAGTGTCTGTAATTGAAACTTTGGGCTCAAATTGTGCTCATTTATCTCCTCATCCTCATATATTTGGCTATTATTTTCAGCATTCAAATACTTGAGCTTTGAATGATTGAAAAATGGCTCCAGAGAGATCGGAATTTGAAATTGATTGCTTGGAAATCTCAACTCTTGTAAGGATGTAAGACTCCTGAGTGGAGATATACTTCCATTAAAGCGATTCCAAGAGAGATCCAATTTTTTAAGAGACGTTAAATTTGCAATGCACCAAGGCAAAGTCCCACTGAGTTCATTATGACTTATATCTAGCTCTTCCAGATGTCTCAATAAGCACAAACCTGAAAATTATTTATTTGTAAAATATTTAGCTATAATCTATTTTAAAAACTTCATATCATCAAAAATTGCTGAAAATCGAATAAAAATGTTGAACTAAGAGAATTTATGAAGATGAGGATTCAAAACTGTAAAGGAAAAAAGAAAAAGAATAAGACTTTATTAAAAACCAATCAAACATTAGCACTGTTTATATAGTTTTTCATAAATTCTATAGTGAGTCTATATGATTCTAAAAGAAAATCACCTTCAGTGGTAGGTATGGTGCCTTTAAGTCCAGAATTAGCCAATGTTAAAGTTTTAAGAGATATCATCATTCCAATATCTCTTAGAAAGGTACTTTCGATAGTGTATAAAGTATTTGATAATCCTACAAGGGAAAGAAAACCAATTATCAAACTTTAGCAATATATATATAGAGAGAGAGAGAGAGGGAGAGAGCAGTACATATTAACTAATTAATCTATAATTGACCAAAACATTCTTATTAAGGTTGAACTAATATATGATTTCATATATAATATATTTGGTGTCTCTGCTAATTAAATGCTATTATAAAAGTGAACTCAACAAGGATTAACATTTTAATTTATTTGTATGTATTTCGAATTTATTTTCAATTCTAAGATCTACATTCACGTAGAGAGCAAAGTGCCTCTGAGTTCATTAATAACTTATATTCCTAAAAATTTTATGCATTTAATTAATTTTTAGATTTGTTTTACCTTGAGCAGGTTGAGTAGCATTGACATCAGTCAAAGACAAATACTTGAGAGAAGGAAGTGCTAGAAGGCTTTGAAAGGACTCTTTGTCCAGAGAGGAATAGTCTAAGACCAATTCTTCCACATTTGTCAAGTTACCCTCTGCCAGACAAAGATTCATTAAATAATTTTAAATTCAATTGACAGTAACAACGCAATTACAATTCAAAATATGGTTATACACAAAAGTATTATGCTTACAATGAAAATGAAAAAGCTTAAAAAAAAAGACGGTAAAGAAAAAGTATTAATTGATATATTTTAAAACCTGCCTTCAACAAATATTGGTCCTTCAAATTGATTGTGGGTTAGAGAAATCAATTCCAATTGTCCTAATGAATGTAGCTGAACATTACTTCTTCCATTGTAAGTAATATTGTCAAGATAAAGAGCTTTTAAATTTCTGCTGACATTAACACCTGTACATCCACCAGTGAATATAAATAAATAAGCCTAGTCTATTTTTTTTTAAAAAAAATTAATGAATCAAATATTTTGAACTGGAATTCTAAAAGAACAAAATTTAAAAATAAAATATTATCCAGATAAAAAATAAAGAGCGTTCAACTGCTGACATTCAACTTGTTGATAGTACCTCTTGAGCCCATAAATATTCTATCAATTTGATTTCCGCTCAGATCAAGCTCTTCTAAATTGGCCAAAGCATCCAGTTCTAGAACAACAATACAAAACAAATCAGTGTATATAGTTTAACAAAAGAGGATGGAAATAGCAAAGAAAGTTATTTATATCTTACAAAATTGGAAATTGACTGTCTGGATGGAAATATTCATATTTTTCTTAATTTTTAATCTTTAATTTAATATGGCATTTGAATACCAAATAATTTATCAATGGAATTAAAAGTACAAATTCAAGACAATAGAATAAAAATATGAATTTAATAAGTTTTAAGAGTGCTTTGTATAGATTCAATTTCAAATGATGCCGATAATGATAACTCACCTTGAATATCAACTGTTCCTTTCAATCCACAATCTTTCAATTCCAATGTATTTAAAGATGAAAGAGCAGGTAGAGATAATAGTTTAGGATTGTTGAAGTCGTTGCTACTTAAATCAAGCTTCTCCAATTTCTCAAGTTTCGATAGCCCTTATAAGAGATACCAAAAATTAATGTTAAGTTTTGTTCTAATAAATAAAATGAAAATGATAGAGAATCTGAATTATTTGAGTAACAAATAAAATGAAAATTGAGAGGCTGAAAAATATGAAATTTCTTTTATAATTTAAAAATTGTGATGATCATAATGATAATAGAATAAAAATTTAAATTTAATAGGTTTTAAGAGTGTTTGTACGGATTCAATTTCAAATGATGAGGATAATGATAACTCACCTTGAATATCAACTGTTCCTTTCAATCCACAATCTACCAAAGACAATGTCTTTAAAGATGAGATAACAGGTAGAGACAACAACTTACTGTTGTTGAAGTTGTTGCCACCTAAATTAAGATCCTCCAAATTCTCAAGTTTTGAAAGCCCTTATAAGAGATACCGAAAATTAATTAGCTCAACTAATTAAATGTTAAGTTTTGTTCTAACAAATACAATAAAAATGAGAGAGAGAATTACATTAAGTTCAATATTGTAATGTAGATAAAATAATTTGAATTATCATATCTCACTCAAGCACTTGCAAATAATAATTGTAGTGAGTGAGTATATGTAGTCAGTGTGTAAATACTGTTCAATAAAAAGAAATGAAAAAATTATGCCTTAAGAAAGAATGAATTCAATAGAAGAATAGAATAAAGAAACAAAGCAATAAATTGAGTGAAATTAAAGTTCACATTGGATTTCATCCGTTCCTTCAAATCCGATGCCATATAAATTTAATGATTTCAAAGATGAAATACTGGCAATAGATGATAGGAAACTCCTATTTTTGCAATGGTTTCGCGATAAATCAAGAGACTCCAATTTTTTCAATTCTGACAATCTTTCAAAACCTGCATCGGAATTTCATATACAAAAATTAATAAAAATTGGAATTTGATGTTTTTTATTTATTAGACAAATACAGGAGCTATTTAAAATAATAATAGAGAAAAACACAATTATTCGCTCTCTATTTTCTAGAACTGATTAATTGACCAATGAGAAAATATATCAATTATTAAGGTATATTTCCACCTTGCTAATATAAATATATGGAAAACTTTAATGTATTTCTCTTTAGAACATGTGGAATTTTTTACCAACAAAACTATCTTGATATTTATTTTATCTCGTTTTTATAAATATGAAATGTTATTGTGTATACACAAAGCAAAGCCAGAGTTTGAATATCTGTTTATTCCATTTAAAAAATATATATATATATATATATTTAATCCACTTACTAAGATAGTTTTATAAGTTTAATCAATAGATTTTCATAATATTTAAAAGTACTAAAGACAATTTTATCTTTCAACTATTCGAAATAGCTGATATATATATATATATATATATATATATACACTTTAAATATGTAAAATATACTCCCATAACTTTATTTAAGAGTATAATACTTACATTGGTCGTGGACACATCCAACAATATTAATGAAACCAATTTCTAGAATGTTGAGTTGGTGAAAGGGAAGAAATAAAGAAGCATTGAAGTAGTAATTATAACCGCCGGAAATATAGAGTTTGGTAATTTGACCAGAAGAGGAGCTGCACTCTAGGGCTGGCCAGTGGCAGCAATCCTCGCCAAACACGTTACTCCAAGGAAGATATAATGAACCCATAAGCTCCATAAGAGCATTTCTCTCATAATCCAAGCAACCATCAGTACATCTCCATGAGAGTATCCCTATAATTATCACACTTACTACCAATTTCCTCATTATTACACTCTTCTCTTTTCCCATTTTTGATTGCCTACCAATATTCTTAAGAGCTTTTTATAGCCATTCATCCAACTTGCTGTTCACGCGAAGACCTAAATTTCATTTTCATTGCTTTCAATAAGTCATCATATATAATACACAATTCCAAAACCATTCTCTTTCTTTCACACTCAATATTATTAATGGAAGACTTGTTTATTTTTAAATAAAAAATCATTTAAATGGCTATTATTTCATTTATCTCATTTTGCTATATTTTCTAGCTACCAATCTTGACCTTTTTATAGCCATCCACCTTCTCCTTCACGCAAAAACAAAATTTCTTCCTTTCAATTATTTCACGGGTCAATTTCACTCAGGGTCACTCAACTTATCACTTATCGCCCAAAAGTAACCGACTTTTTTTTCTGACTTAAATGTGACTGAACTTCTAACATTTTTGCAAAAAAGTCATGTAAACCGGAATCCGGCGAGAACCCTTACCGGATTGATGACATGGCATATGACACGTGGCAACAAATAATAAATACATGACTTTTTTGCAAAAATGTTAAAAGTTCAGTAATATTTAAGTTGGAAAAGAAAAAGTTGGTTACTTTTACATGATAAATGATAAGTTTAGTGACCGTAAGTGAAATTGATTTAGATGTAAAATTTGTTGGAAATAGTGTTAAACGACATGTAGTTTCTAACATGGCATGCCATGTCATCAATCCGGCGAGGGATCTCACCGAATTCCGGTCAATATGACTTTTTTGTAAAAATATTAAACGTTCAGTGACATTTAAGTCAGAAAAAAAAAAGTCAGTTATTTTTGGGCGATAAGTAATAAGTTGAGTGACCGTGGGTGAAATCAACCCATTATTTCACTTTGCTTTCAATGCAATACACAGTTCTAAATCCAGTCTACATCGTTTATTTGTACAGATGGATGGAAAATTTTTGTCCACTTCATATTTTTAAAGACTCCAAAACTTGTTTTTCCTTAGTATAAATATGAGTAATTTTTAGATCAAAATATTAGTTATTTCTAAATATCAAAATTTTCACTTCATTTCCTTTCACCAAGTCAAGTCTTCCGTTAGAAGCAAAGGAATACGGAATGAATCCATAAGCTCCATAAGAGCATTTCTCTCATAATTCAAACAGCCATTGCAGTGTTCACATTATCACATTTACTACCAATTTCTTCATTTCTCTCGTTTTGCTATATTTTCTAGCTACCAATCTTGACCTTTTTATAGCCATCCATCCAGGCATCCACCTTCTCCTTCACGCAAAAACAAAATTTCTTTCTTTCAAGTATTTCACTTTGCGTTCAACGCAATATACAGTTCTAAATCCAGTCCACATGGCTTATTTGGTGTTGATTTTACCCACGGTCACTCAACTTATTATTTATCGCAAAAAAGTAACCGACTTTTTTTTGACTTAAATGTCACTGAATTTTTAATATTTTTACAAAAAAGTCATTTTGACCGGAATTCGGCAAGTATTTTCGCCGGATTGATGATATGGCATGTCATGTCAGAAACTACATGTCGTTTATCAATATTTTCAACAAATACTATATCTAAATCAATTTCACTCACGGTCACTAAACTTATCATTTATCGCGCAAAAATAACCAACTTTTTTTTTCCAACTTAAATGTTACTGAATTTCTAACATTTTTGCAAAAAAATCATGTAAACCGGAATCCGGCGAGAACTCTCGCTGGATTCCGGTTTACATGACTTTTTTGGCAAAAATGTTATAAGTTCAGTGACATTTAAGTCAGAAAAAAAAAAATCGGTTACTTTTGTGCGATAAGTGATAAGTTGAGTGATCATGAGTGAAATTGACCCGTTAAACCAAGGAAGAGTATCTAATCCTGCAAAAGAAAAGAAATTTTATTCACAGTGCAGTTTTACAGAGTAATGGAGGAAGCATTTTGGTGGGGAAATTCTCACCAAACACTTCAATTAAAGCCTTTTTTTTTCCTTAGATGGAAATACATTTCGTGCTCTTACTTAGGAATTTGCTGTTAAACTTCGTCTTGATGGTTTATGATTGATTATAATTTGTGATGTTATTCCCTATCATATTCTGTTTATGGCATTCTTAGTGTGATGATTGTGATCAATGGTTTTTCTAATTATTGCTGAATATTCAATTGCTAGCTAAGCTCTTCTTTGAAGCCCACTGATATGTGTCTTTTATCCGCTAATCGCTCCAGTAAAGCCAAGCTTACTGTTTATAAAACCCCATTTACAGTTCGAGCAAGGTATATTTGGTGGCATCTTCGTGTGAATTTTTTCATTTGGCACGGTTGATGCATTGCTGATATTGCAGATCAGCAAGGCGCTAGCTAGCTGGAGCTGATAGAAAAGATTTGATGAGAAAGCTGCCAAAGTTCATATATGATGAGGAGAAAGCATTGGAGGTCATCTTCATTTATTATCAATGTATGAAGGGAAGTTAGGTTTACAAATTGTACCTTAAAATGCATTGAGATTTCCCTGGGTGTTAGCCCCCCATCTTGCCATCTTGTTGGTCATGAGCATGCATAGTTGCTAAAACTATCAATTTACATTCTTCATGTTCTCTTGCCACATGATTGACAACACAATAAGAGCACTTAGACACGTTTAATTTCGATTAACAGAAGACTCGCAAAATACTGACTGAGAAGATTGCTCAGTTGAATTCTGCAATAGACGAAGTTTCTGCTCAACTTCATGCAGATGATGCCCCGAATGGAATTGCAGTGAATTCAGATGAGATCCAAGCTTCCACATGAAAAAATTAAAATCTCAATCAAATGCTGCAATATATCCTATCCAAAATTTCAGGTAACAGCACATCTAGCCCTGCTCTTGACATGATTTGCCTGTCTGCTCTAACACTTTCCTGAAATAATAGACAATTACTTGCTTCTTTGATATACTCAACACATATACTTTGTCATTTTGTAATATTTAAGCAAGGTGGATATGGGGATCTATCTTGAAGATTTTTGATCTTAAATGATTGAATAGCTTAAATATGATCATGCGTTGGTTGGCTGTAGAATAATCGAAAAGCTTGAATATCACTTCTTTTCGGGTTAATTTCACTGATAATCATCGAACTTATACCAAAATTACACAAAAGTAACTAAATAATTTATTCTTTCAAAAAAATCATTGAACTTAAAACTATTATACACAAAAGTTTTTATGAACAGATTCCGGTGTTAACACTCACCAGAAAATCTAGCTGACAACTCATGTGCACACGCGAACTTAAAACCATTTTACTGATAGTCATCGAACTTATATAAAAATTACGCAAAAGTAACTAAATAATTTTTTTCTTTCAAAAAAATCATTGAATTTAAAACCATTATACACAAAAGTCATTATAAACGGATTCCGGTGTTGACAATCTTTGACTCTCAATACCGAAATCCGTTCATAATGACTTTTGTGTATAATGGTTTTAAGCTCAGTGAATTTTTTGAAAGAAAAATTATTTAGTTATTTTTACGTAATTTTGGTATAAGTTCGATAACTATCAGTGAAATCAATCCCTTCATTTCCCACCCAGCGAGGTTTAGTAATTATCGATTACTCAAGTTCTCTAGTCGATCATTATTTCTTGTATTTTTATCATTGCTCATCATTTTTATTAGGGAAAAATGTAAATTTTACCACTTAGAAGATGGTGGGACATTATGTGATTGATTGTTGTATGAGATAGAAGCAAAATTATTCTACTTCGAATAGTTCGGAGGCAAAAAATCAATTAAAAAAATTAGTGAAAACATCATTTTATTTCAAATAATTCAAGATAAAAGTAAACTTTTTACCTTTTTATTATCAAGATCAAATAATGGAATTAAAGGCCCGAATCTACTAAGTGACCATGGATAATTGGAAGCCCATATTTTTATTTGAAAGTCCAAGGTTGGGTTGATTTCATTAATGGTCACTCAACTTATCATTTATTGCGCAAAAATAACCGATTTTTTTTTCTGACTTAAATGTTATTGAACTTTTAATATTTTTATAAAAAAGTCATGTTGACCGGAATCCGGCGAGAACTCTCGCCGGATTAATGACATGCCATGTCATGTTAAAAACTATATGTCGTTTAACAATATTTCCAACAAATACTACATTTAAATCAATTTCACTCACAGTCATTAAACTTATCATTTATCGCGCAAAAATAACCAATTTTTTTTCCAACTTAAATGTTACTGAACTTCTAACATTTTTGCAAAAAAGTTATGTGTTTATTATTTGTCGACACATGTCATATGCTATGTCATCAATCCGGTAAAAGTTCTCGCCGGATTCCGGCATACATGATTTTTTTGCTAAAATTTTAGAAGTTCAGTAACGTTTAAGCCAGAAAAAGTAAAGTCGGTTACTTTTACGCGATAAATGATAAGTTGAGTGACTATGAGTAAAATTGACCCGTACAAGGTTGATATCCATCCAATTTTTGATAATACTTCCTCAATTCTTTTATAAGTTTCAATTTTGAATTTTATTTTTATTCTTAAATAAGTGTCTATTTAAAAAAAACAAGGTATAATTACAAATTCTCTTCTTATATTAATCTTATTTTAATAAATAGTACTTATTGGTGTATTAAAGAGGTATAATATTTTATAGGAGGCTAATTTAATAAATCACTCAGTTAATTAATAATTTCTTAATTTTGTTGAAAAATTCTTTAAAAGAAATGGAGAGAGTATATCTTTGCGGACAGAATGGTGGTATTCAAACCTTAATTAAATGAGAAAATAATTAAATTTTCAACTTTTCAAACTACATATAATTTTTTGTTATCCACCTAATTTAGTAGTATTTTCTAACTATTCTGAAAAGTTCGATGACAAATAATGACCTTTAACATTTTTTTTTAATGAACTAAATCAATGATAACGTTACACATAACAAGTAGCTTTCATAATTCATATATGTGACACTGAATCATGGTTTCACTTATGAAAATTTTTTAAATTAGATCAAAACATGTATTTTACACTAAATAACAGAAGTAAATCGGCAATTTGAGCAACCCCTGAAGGTAATGTTTCTTTGATCCATTGCTTCATACTCATTTTTTCATTAAACATCTCATCTGTGGGTTTCATTCTACTGAAAGTTTCCATCAACCAAATGCCATAGTTATACATATCCCCTCTAATAGAAACAATTGTCTTTCTGATCCGTATTCTACATATATTAAAAAACAAGAAAGATGCAGTCAGCAAATATATAGCGATAGCAATAAATTCAAGTTATTAATGTAATGAAAATAAAGCATAACATAACCTGATGCCATGTATCCAACAGTAGCAAGTGTCATTGTTTGCATCACTAATTGATCTTCACTAAACAATTTTGCTATGCCAAAGTCGAAACTTTTAATTTGATGCATCCAGATGAGGCAGAAGGAATTGGACAACTCTTTCAACTTGGAAAGATGAGTGAACATATTTGGATAAAAATAAAAAATTCCAAGTGAAGACGTGTTGTTGTATATAAAGTGGGTGATAAGAAGCCTGAAAGCCAATTATCCCTCGAATCAAATTCTACCAATAAAGATAAGTCAGAAATAGTTGTAGCCAAAGTTTCTGAAAGTTTGTTATTTTGCAATTAAGTCTAAAAATTCTAGGTTATAAAGATTTCCAATTGCTTTTGGAATGTTGCCGTTACAAGAAAAGGCCATTTTACTTCGTCAAATTAGATAGTGATGTCGGGACGATTCCTACAAAGCAAAGGAAATTAATTAAATTTTAGCCAAAGTGAGAAGCAAAATGAATAAATTAAGATGGAAATAAAAGAAAAGAAAACCTTCCAAATTGTTAAGGCTTAAATCCAAAAGTTGAAGTTTGGATGAAGGATCCGATCCATGAGGGTATTCAATTGGATTATATATAATATATTTAATTTTAATCATTAAATCCAATGGTTTAAATCATCACCCTATAGTATAGACTCACAGCTGATTTGAGTTGTTGGTATTAGTTTTAATCTTTTTTGAGACCCCCATAATTTTCTCCATGAATCACTGTAAATTAAATATTATTAATTATAATAACCAAATATTTATCCACTTATATATCCAAAATTCCCTAAACTTTTATTTATACATTATTTAAGCAATTAAAAAACATTATAATTATAAATTTCTTTATAAGAAAAATTTATCCTGCATCTCCATAATCATAACACTTAAAGACTAAATCATAAATCCCCACAAGTTGCATAACATTGAAGACTAAATAACAATCTCAATCAAGAATAACTTAAATTACTAACCGTTGCCTTGTTTAGTCACACTTGTGGATCCTGCATTTAATAATCGCATCCCCATAGCAAGCATGAGCTCCGTCTCTCTGTCATTGGATCCTTAAATCTACGGGTGAGCAAAAAAACCGATGGACTTGGTTAAACTGATGGACTTGGTTAACGGAAAAAAAAAATCCGAAACCGAATCAATGAACTGGTTAACCGATTGTAATGGACTGGTTAATGGTTAGCATTTTGAAAAAACCGATATTAATGGACTGATTAATGGTTTTTGACTCATATGACTGGTTAACCGAACCGAAACCGAATTTTTAGTTAATTTATTAAATTTTTAATAATTTATAACAATTTATCCTAATTAAAGGTGATCATGTACTTTTTTTCATTATACTAATTATTTTAAAGTTTTTAAATTTTTTTAATTGGCTATTAGTAAGTATAACAATTTATCTAATTAAAAGTGATTATGGACCGATTAATATATTTACTTATTAAATATTAATTTTTAAAAACAAATTTGCTTATATCCACCAAATATTTTTATTTTAACAACAATAATGTTATATTATAGTGAAAAAAATTTAATTTTTAAGTATCTTGAACATTTTAATTTTATTTATGAATATATTTATAATTATAGTGGTTAACCGAAAAATATTGGGTAACCGATCCGAAAATCCGAAGCCGATGGACTGGTTAACCGATGTTAATGGACTGAAATTTCAAAAAACCGATATTAATGGACTGTGGCTCATGGACCGGTTAACCGATCATGCTCTCCCCTACTTAAATCTCTTTCAAATGCTATTAGTGCATTATTATTAGTTGTCATATATATAGAGTCTAATCAGACTCGTTGTCATTACCATTTGAAGAAGTATTAATAAGGTATGTGATTCCACTATGATTTAGATTTTATGTAAACTGCAAAAGCATGAGAATAGATTATATTCAATCTCTGTAACCACTCCAGATACTAGGGAATCCTAATTAAAAATTGTTCCGTCAAGCACAAATTGAAACAAAATAAAAGATTTAACACAGTAAACTGACACAAAATAATAGGTTAGTTTCACCTATTGTCATTTAATTATTGTCTAGATTACGCAATAATAATAAAAAAAAAATTCAGTAAAAATTACTAAACTTAGCACTTATATATATATAAATTACTTTTACAGTTTTTTGGTGAATAGTGCTCTGAAAAATTTACTTAACATTTCCAACCAATATGTATTGTACATGTGGCATGCAAAGTAATGCAAAATCAGTATCTGACGTGTCATATATGCCATGTCAGTAGACACATAGACAAGAAAAATGCGGTCGGATGTCACATCATGTCACGTGTACAAAAGTACCATGTGGCTTGCTGAGATTGCAATACGTATGTTGCCATATACATAGATTACGCTGACTGGACATGCCAGCTGTACTTTTTGGTGAGCTTTTCACTGGAAATCAGTTAAAGTAATTTTTCTGTATGTAAATACTAAGTTTAGTTATTTTTACAAAAAAATATTTCTTTCATTGTTTTTTGCGTAATTGGCCAATAATTCAATAATCGTATATTAGTGAAAATAATCCAAAATAGTAATATAAAATATATTTGATAAAAAAATAATTTAAATTGATGGTAATTTTTGAAGTTACATGATCACTAAATTTTCACCCAAATAGCTCACTATTTTTGGCAGCTCGGGTCAGGATAGAAGAGTATATATATAATACTAGCTTGTCAGTCATCAAAAGTCTATGTTAAGTAGCTTATGTAAAAATTAAGCATTACCTTGCCTCATTCCACAGGGCAATTAACAACTATGTTTGTCCACTAGTATGAAATGCATAAAATTACTCAATAGAAGAAGATAAGTTTCCAATGGAAATTGAAAGAGGAGCATTCAATGGATTTTTAGACACAACAAAAAATTTCAAATATCTGCAGTTTGCCAAAGAAGAGAATACTGAAGACAAGGATTTGGTTGTAAGGTAATTTTCCCTCAAACCTAGAACTTGTAGATTTCTTAAATTACCAAGGTCATCAGGAATATGGCCAAAAAAGGAGTTGGCACCCAAGTCTAAGAGAAAGAAAAGATTGAGCTTTAGGTGCGCCACAAAGTCTTTCATTTCCAAGAAAAGATTGAGCTGATAAATTAGCTAATAATCCTCCATTGGGTATTTCTCCTTGTAATTCATTCCAAGACACATTAAAATATGTCAGATATTTGAGTTTCTTTAAGGACTTGGGAATTTCCCTTGAGAGACCATTTTTTGACAAATCCAAGAATTGCAGACTTATAATATCACCAAATGATTTAGGAATAGAACCCTCTAATCTATTATTACGTAAATAGAGTCGAGTTAGATCCTTGAGGCTTCCAAAGCTAGGTGGGATACTGCCTGATAATTTATTTTCTGATAAATCAAAGTTTGTAATAACTTTCAAATTGCCAATGTCAAGAGGTAGAGAGCCACTTAAAGAATTCGAAGACAAGTCTAATTCAAGGATATCTTTGAATCTCCAAATGGTAGAAGGTATTGTGGAATTAAATTTGTTTGAATTAAGATAAAGAACTTTTAGAAAAGTGAGATTACCAAGGCAAGAAGGAATTGGTTCAAAGAGCTCATTTATTTCCAAATATAAGTATGCAAGAGAAATCTGCAGATCACATAACGTGGAGGGAATAGAACCTTGTAAAGCATTGGAATTTAAATCTAATCGTTGAAGTTTCCTTAATTTTCCAATTGTAGTAGGAATTGTTCCCCTTAAATCATTTCTAGAAAGACTCAAGTTTATCAAGCTGGTTAAGTTGGCAATTTCTATTGGTATATTACCTGTGAGCTTACAATCAAATGCATAAAATTACTCAATGGAAGAAGATAAGTTTCCAATGGAAATTGAAAGAGGAGCATTCAATGGATTTTTAGACACAACAAAAAATTTCAAATATCTGCAGTTTGCCAAAGAAGAGAATACTGAAGACAAGGATTTGGTTGTAAGGTAATTTTCCCTCAAACCTAGAACTTGTAGATTTCTTAAATTACCAAGGTCATCAGGAATATGGCCAAAAAAGGAGTTGGCACCCAAGTCTAAGAGAAAGAAAAGATTGAGCTTTAGGTGCGCCACAAAGTCTTTCATTTCCAAGAAAAGATTGAGCTGATAAATTAGCTAATAATCCTCCATTGGGTATTTCTCCTTGTAATTCATTCCAAGACACATTAAAATATGTCAGATATTTGAGTTTCTTTAAGGACTTGGGAATTTCCCTTGAGAGACCATTTTTTGACAAATCCAAGAATTACAGACTTATCATATCACCAAATGATTTAGGAATAGAACCCTTTAATCTATTATTACGTAAATAGAGTCGAGTTAGATCCTTGAGGCTTCCAAAGCTAGGTGGGATACTGCCTGATAATTTATTTTCTGATAAATCAAAGTTTGTAATAACTTTCAAATTGCCAATGTCAAGAGGTAGAGAGCCACTTAAAGAATTCGAAGACAAGTCTAATTCAAGGATATCTTTGAATCTCCAAATGGTAGAAGGTATTGTAGAATTAAATTTGTTTGAATTAAGATAAAGAACTCTTAGAAAAGTGAGATTACCAAGGCAAGAAGGAATTGGTTCAAAGAGCTCATTTATTTCCAAATATAAGTAAGCAAGAGAAATCTGCAGATCACATAACGTGGAGGGAATAGAACCTTGTAAAGCATTGGAATTTAAATCTAATCGTTGAAGTTTCCTTAATTTTCCAATTGTAGTAGGAATTGTTCCCCTTAAATCATTTCTAGAAAGACTCAAGTTTATCAAGATGGTTAAGTTGGCAATTTTTATTGGTATATTACCTGTGAGCTTACAATCAAATGCATAAAATTACTCAATGGAAGAAGATAAGTTTCCAATGGAAATTGAAAGAGGAGCATTCAATGGATTTTTAGACACAACAAAAAATTTCAAATATCTGCAATTTGCCAAAGAAGAGAATACTGAAGACAAGGATTTGGTTGTAAGGTAATTTTCCCTCAAACCTAGAACTTGTAGATTTCTTAAATTACCAAGGTCATCAGGAATATGGCCAAAAAAGGAATTGGCACCCAAGTCTAAGAGAAAGAGCTAAGAGGCATTAGTGAGGGATATGGGAGTTTGACCACTAAAGTTGTTCATATATATTGTGAATGTCTTGAGATTTGGTAGATTGAGACCAAAGCTTGAAGGAATTTGGCCGGATAAATGATTTTCCTCAAAACCCAAAAACTCCAATGTTGAAATATTAAAAATTCTTGTAGGAACAAATCCAATAAGATGGTTGGTTCCTAGAAATAATGATTCAAGGTGGGGGAGCTCGCCAATTTCAAATGGAATGGTACCTGCAACCAAGCCAATTGTCATATATGAATGGTAGCCATTTCCATTTTGTTCAAATACTTAGTTTTTTATTTTTTATTTTATGTGATTTTACAATTATGGAACAAGTATATATTTTTCATAAAAACAATCTGTAAAAAAGAATATCAAACCTGTGAAACCATTTTCTTTGAGGCCTAACTGCTTTAAGAGCGTTAGATTTGCAATAGTTGGGGGAATGGAATCAATTAAACCATTTCTACCAGCATTTAATATCTTCAAATTATCAAGCTTGCCAATTGACATTGGAAGTTTGGTGCCTGTACTCAATCAATGAGTGAAGTTGTCACATCTTGATATCCAAATAATGCTTGCATAAATTTTACAAATTCATTTCATTTTTCTTACTAGAAATCACTAATTTTACTCATCATTTATATTTAATATCCAGTGTTGCTTGTGATTAAGTCTATAAAAAAAAATTTACTTGCATAAATATTTTTTTTGGCAAATTAAATCGTTAAAGCATGCCATTAGTGTAAGTGTAACATAATATTTTGGATTAACAATAAATTGCAAACAAACTTCTTATTTTGAATTAATTCAACAATTTAAGATCCAACTGTTGCAAATTTTGCATATTCACCTTTCAAAGAATGGTAAGAGGCAAACAAAAATAAGAAGGAGCTATCTATCCCAATATCAACACTTTGTGGCTAGAACTCAGCTGAGATGGTGTAAACCTAGTAAAAGTAGGCTTAATTTCTAAAATAAATAAATGATATTCATACTATCAAATCTTGAGATTCGAAAACTGATTAATTTTGTTAATAATAAATAAAAACAAATAATGTTGGAGCGAGTATATATGGCGTACCAGTAAAATTGTTGTAGCTAAAATATAACTTTTGAAGCATGGTTAGATTTGTTAGAACTGCTAAACATTACTTAACTCCACATTAGTATGATATTGTCCGTTTTGGGCCAAGTCCGCACATATATTTTTTTATGTTCCTCCCAAAAGGTCTCGTACTAACGGAGTTAGGTGAACACTTTATATTCATGGTATTTTTCTCTTAACTTTTCAAAATAGGACTTGGATTGTACCCCAACAATCCTCCCCTCAAACTAAGGACCACATAGCTTATTTCCTCCCTTCGAGCAATAATCCATTTGATTCGTCAAATTATGTTGCACCGCCGTTATCAATCAACGGGACACGCCGCCTGACCACCATAATATTATGAAGACTTTTGGCACAAGGTACTAAACATGAATCTCCAATTGCGAGGTCGTACTCAGGGACTCACACACAATGCGGTCTACTATTCCAGATTGTCTCCATGTAAAATCAGAGAATTGAAAAGATAATTGTACATTGTCACACCATAAATTACATTCAGTACGTGGTATTTGTAGTGCTGATGGTATAATTTTAAATACACAATTTACAGCATTAGCTAAATGTAATATAAAGGATAAATACAAGAGTAAAAAAAGTGTAGTTTTTCTAACACCCCCCTCAAGCTGATAGTAGAAGGGACTGAAGATGAAGCTTATCACGAAGAAACAAAAACGCTTTTGTACCCAATGGTTTGGTAAGAATATCAGCAAGTTGATTAGCTGAAGAAATAAATTTAACAATTAAATTCCCGAATTTGACTTGCTCTCTAACAAAATGATAATCCAGTTCAACATGCTTGGTACGACCATAGAAAATCGGATTAGACAACAAATAAACTGAACCAATGTTGTCACACTACAAGATGGCAGAAGATGGTGAGAAATCCCAGGTCACGTAAAAGAGAGGCAACCACAATACTTCAGTGGTACCATTAGCCAAAGCTTTATACTCACTTTTTATAGAAGATCGAGCAACCGTAGGTTGCTTCTTCAAAGGCCATGATATTAAATTAGAACTGAGATAAACAAGGTAGCCACCAGTAAAACGATGGCCATTTGGACAACCTGCCCAGTCACTATGAGAGTAACTGTGAAGATGCAAGTCTGTATTTTTTGAGATGAGAAGACCATGCTTACACTTACCATGAAGATAACGGAGAAGTCGTTTTGCTGCTTGCTAATGAACATCAGTAAGACACTGCATAAATTGAGCCAATTTGTTCACAAAAAATGAAATGTCAGGACGAGTCAAGGTTAGGTATTGATAATTAATAAATTTTCTTTGCCTCAAACATATGGTAATATAAAGCAGTGTGCTTAACTTTCTGAGTCTTCAACTTGTGGTTGCTTTCTATAAGAACACGTTTGTTTCTGTACACATTTCCTTTAACACTCATATAAATTTGATGATAACTATGCTTATCAATCTTTTGAGCATCTCTGTATTGTTAGTAACGGTCAAAAAGGAAAGAAAAAGGAAAAAGAAAAAGGGGAAAGGAAAAGCCAATAACGGCTAAAGAAGAAAAAAAAAAAAAGGAAAATCCCATATCCCACATCGAGAGTTTAGCAAAATGGAAGGGGATTTTCAACTATAAATATAGCCCCTTAGTTCTAGGTTGAATCATCCCTTAATTGCTTAGCTTGTATATTAGTTAAGCATATATCTTCTCTCTTGTATTATTTAGCTTTTCAGTTTTAGTGAAATAATATTCTTAGTCTCTGAAGACATAGGCAATATTGGCCGAACCTCGTTAAAATCTTTTGTTCCTTATTTTCTCTATTTTAGCTGCATTTTTACTCTAATCCGGTCCTTATTTTCACAACAAGTGGTATCAGAGCCGAGGCCCTATCTTAGTATGCTCTGTGGTTGCAGCATAGACTGATCTTCCACATCAGAAAAGATTTTTCCTTGGATACTGTTCACGTATACGGTACTGTTCACGTATACGGTCACTGTTCATCTATACGGTTACTATTCACGTATACGGTTACTATTCACGTGAAATAGTGGGAGCTGATTTTTGAGCAGAGAAGTTCGTGATAGAAGCAATGGCGGCAAAATATGAGATCTAGAAATTCAATGGGAGTAATTTCTCACTGTGGAAATTGAAGATGAAGGCAATCTTGAGAAAAGATAATTGTCTAGCGGTTATAAGTCAAAGGCCGGCTGATTTCACAGATGATAATAAGTGGAATGAGATGGATGGAAATGCTATGGCAAATCTTCATCTGGCATTAGCAGATGGGGTATTGTCAAGCATAGAAGAGAAGAAGACGGCAAAGGAGATATGGGATCATCTCGCCAAATTGTATGAAGCCAAGTCACTCCACAATAAAATATTTTTGAAGAGAAAACTTTATACTCTTCGCATGTCAGAATCCACTTCAGTGACGGAGTACATAAACACTTTAAATACTCTATTTTCTCAACTCACATCTTTGACTTATAAAATAGAGGCAAATGAACGTGCTGAACTTCTACTTCAAAGTTTGCCTGATTCGTATGATCAACTCATCATTAACTTGACAACCAATGTCCAAACAGACAATCTAGTTTTGATGATATTGCAGCTGCAATTCTAGAGGAAGAAAATCGGCGCAAAAACAAGGAAGACAGATTGGCAAATTCTCAACAAGCAGAGGCATTGACAGTGATGAGAGGGAGATCAATAGAACGTGGCTCAAGTGCGAGCCAAAGTCAAGATAGATCAAAATCAAGGAGTAAGAAGATCTTGAAATGCTACTACTGTGGTAAAAGGGGTCACTTGAAGAAGGACTGTTGGAATTTAAATAAAAGAAATTCCAATCCACAAGGGAATGTGGCTAGTACCTCAGATGATGGACATGCTCTATCATGTGAAGCAGCAACAACTTATAAAGGCAGGAAGAGATTTGCTGATGTATGGATCTCGCCAAAAACTTGACACGGGCAAAATAAACTAAATCTAAGAGCAAGTGTACTCTGTCGATGCAAGTAGTAAAGGATAGTGAGTCCAGATATCGTCCTCAGGGAACAACCCAACAATTACTAGAACTTTAGAATTCTTATGTTATTTAGACAACTAATTTTAATATGAAACTAAATTAAACTATGCTAACAAATGACTAAATAATCTAACACTAATTTTAAGAAGAGAATTAATAAATATGATGAATGCTAGGACTTGGGTTTCACTTAACTTCTCAACTATGCAATTTTCCAGATTATTATGCAAAAGAATGATATTTCATATGAGATGGTGATTTTTCCCTAAATTAATCAAAATCCAATGATCATGGTATTTTAACCCTAATCTCAATTTAATTCTTCCAATTGATCAAGTAAAAGAACTAAAATTAGAAAGCATTAAGTTCAATGGAAAAACCTTGATAAAAATCAAAAACCACAAGGATAAAAATAAGGTTGATCATGCATATTTTCAATCCAGGTTATGTTTCATTTGATCCACCAATTAATCCAATTGGTTAAGTAAATTAATTGATTAAGTTCATGTTGAATTGATCAATTCCAACAAGCATTAATCACAATAAAAACATAATCTCAAATAAGAAAATCATTCATATGCATAAAATCCAAAATAAATTACACAATCTCAAAATTAAGATCCACCATAGCCCTAACTATGGAATTAGTTCATAATAATAAGGTTAAATCTCAAATCAAAACTAAAATCCATCAAGTTCATCATAATATCCAAAGAAAAATAAAATAAATAAAGGAGAAGAATAGAGGAAGAACACAATCAGATATGAAACAGAGGAAGAAGAAGAACGGGATCTGAAGTTGGCTACAGCAAATCGCCGCCTCTTTCCTTTGTCTGCTACATCTTGTTTGCTTTTCCCACGATCAAAGTGTGTTTCCTTGTGTTTTTCGTGTTTTTCTCCCTCTCAAAATTAGGTTAAAGATGTCTTCTTTTATAAGTGCAGTCGTCCCCCCTTAAGAGTCCATTTTGAAAAAGAAGTCTGTAAAAAAAAAAGAGTTAAAAACACATCAGGTAACTGACCAAAGCTGCGACCAAAGCTGGGTCTTACTTTGGTCTCAGCTTTTGTCAGTTAATTTTCCTCAACCAAAGCTGATGCTTGCTTTGGTTCCATCTTTGGTCCCTTCTTTGGTAAGCTCCTGTCCCTCTCATTGGTTTCTTTCTCATTTTCCTCTTGACCAAAGCTGAACCTTGCTTTGGTCTCAACTTTGGTCCTAGCTTTGGTAGGATTCTGTCCCTCTTGTTGATTTCTTCCTTTGTTTCTTTTGCTCTTGACCAAAGCTGGACAGCTTTGGTTCCAGCTTTGGTCAGCTACTGTCCCTCAAGCAATTTCAACGTGAAAACTTGTCCAAATCACCCCAAATCTAACACAAAAACATATAATTAACACATGAGCATAACCATTCATAATAAATGTAAAAACATCAGAAAAACCTACATTAAATTAACAAAATAACATTAAACTTAAACACAAACAACCTAAACAAACTATAAAAATACTATAAAACCACATCCTAACAACTCCCCCACACTTGAGATTTTGCTTGTCCTCAAGCAAAAAGAACGAAAATTTCTCAACCAAATCATAATATAATAAACCATCTAACTCACAAAAATCATAACCAAAATAAATAAGAGTCTCAATGTTCTAACACTAAGATGCAAACCTCACTAGCATTATCAATTCCTACTAATTTGATCATGTAATCAATTGAACAAAAATTCACAAATATCCAAAATTTAAAGAAAACAATGCTAGTTAAAGAGACTAAAATCTAAGATTAACTCCTTACTTAAATTAAACAAAGAATACTTATCATTCAATATTTTTTTACATCCTTCACTTACTTTTTTTTTTTTAAATATTTGAACTTTTGATATGCAACTTGAGTGAAATAAAGTTAAATATTTCAGATAATTCCCCAGTAACCATTCAATCTCAAAGGGGTACTTGTATGTATTTCTCTGGTAACTGCTGGTCTCAAAGAGGTACAAAAAAAAATGTATTTCCCCAGTAACCAGCAATTTTAAAGGAGTACATAAAATGTATTTTCCCAGTAATTGATGATCTCAAAGGGGTATCACAAAATTAACATATTAGACATAAGTTTGAATGAAAGTAAATCCGCATTACAATTTTAGTGCAAAGTTAACTTTCTTAAAGTCTCTAAACTAGCAAAATTTTCTTAAAAATAAAGGAATTCCTAAATTAAATGTTCAAGGGATTACACACAATAGTAAAGAGGAATAACACTAGAATTGAAGTTGCAAAATTTAACAAAAATCGTCAGACTCCCATAAATTTTAGGCTATGATTAATAGAAAATCAAATGGGCTTTATACTCGAAATAATCAAGAAAAATTTCAGTTAAATTGCTTAAAAGATTAACAAAAACACAAATGAGAGGAGTGGCTAAACATTAAAGAAACCGTTTTTCCCCCTATACTTAACTT
Source organism: Excoecaria cochinchinensis (assembly GCA_947683425.1). Classification (NCBI taxonomy): domain Eukaryota; kingdom Viridiplantae; phylum Streptophyta; class Magnoliopsida; order Malpighiales; family Euphorbiaceae; genus Excoecaria; species Excoecaria cochinchinensis. The sequence goes on from CANTUQ010000050.1 coordinate 12,810,047, forward strand.
GTTCAGTGTCCTCAATGAACAAAACAAAAGCAATGAAAGAGAAAGGAAAGGAGACTGCCCTGAGTTCAGCAAAGGGAGAAAAAGACATTGACTTGGGTTGCTGACATTGTGATTCCCTGTGGATTAAGCGAAAAAAAAAAGTTTTATGAGGAAAAGAGTGTGTATGAGAAATGTTGAAGGAAGAAACAGAGCATCCAAATCAAAATAGCTAAACTAAGGAATGAGGAAAATCAAAATTCCTGGGGGTAGTTAAACGGCATTTTCCCCTTCCTTTCAATGCCAATTTAAATGCATTTGAACAACTCACAGTGTATTGCATGAGTTTAACCCGTGAAATGCACTGTGACCGAATTATTTTTTTTTTCTTTTTTTCTTTTCAGAAATAGCAAAAAAAAAATACAAAAAAAAAATTATTTATTATTTTTTTTATATTTTTTTTTTGTTAAAGAAAATCAAGCACCTAGAAATTATAAAAAGAAAAATGAAAGTCATAAAAAAAATAAATAAAAAAAAATTAACAAAATGAAAAGTCTAAAGTAACTAGAATTCTTAATTCCAATATTGCTAGAAAAATTATTCCCCGGCAGCGGCGCCAAAAACTTGACACGGGCAAAATAAACTAAATCTAAGAGCAAGTGTACGCTGTCGATGCAAGTAGTAAAGGATAGTGAGTCCAGATATCGTCCTCAGGGAACAACCCAACAATTACTAGAACTTTAGAATTCTTATGTTATTTAGACAACTAATTTTAATATGAAACTAAATTAAACTATGCTAACAAATGACTAAATAATCTAACACTAATTTTAAGAAGAGAATTAATAAATATGATGAATGCTAGGACTTGGGTTTCACTTAACTTCTCAACTATGCAATTTTCCAGATTATTATGCAAAAGAATGATATTTCATATGAGATGGTGATTTTTCCCTAAATTAATCAAAATCCAATGATCATGGTATTTTAACCCTAATCTCAATTTAATTCTTCCAATTGATCAAGTAAAAGAACTAAAATTAGAAAGCATTAAGTTCAATGGAAAAACCTTGATAAAAATCAAAAACCACAAGGATAAAAATAAGGTTGATCATGCATATTTTCAATCCAGGTTATGTTTCATTTGATCCACCAATTAATCCAATTGGTCAAGTAAATTAATTGATTAAGTTCATGTTGAATTGATCAATTCCAACAAGCATTAATCACAATAAAAACATAATCTCAAATAAGAAAATCATTCATATGCATAAAATCCAAAATAAATTACACAATCTCAAAATTAAGATCCACCATAGCCCTAACTATGGAATTAGTTCATAATAATAAGGTTAAATCTCAAATCAAAACTAAAATCCATCAAGTTCATCATAATATCCAAAGAAAAATAAAATAAATAAAGGAGAAGAATAGAGGAAGAACACAATCAGATATGAAACAGAGGAAGAAGAAGAACGGGATCTGAAGTTGGCTACAGCAAATCGCCGCCTCTTTCCTTTGTCTGCTACATCTTGTTTGCTTTTCCCACGATCAAAGTGTGTTTCCTTGTGTTTTTCGTGTTTTTCTCCCTCTCAAAATTAGGTTAAAGATGTCTTCTTTTATAAGTGCAGCCGTCCCCCCTTAAGAGTCCATTTTGAAAAAGAAGTCTGTAAAAAAAAAAAGAGTTAAAAACACATCAGGTAACTGACCAAAGCTGCGACCAAAGCTGGGTCTTACTTTGGTCTCAGCTTTTGTCAGTTAATTTTCCTCAACCAAAGCTGATGCTTGCTTTGGTTCCATCTTTGGTCCCTTCTTTGGTAAGCTCCTGTCCCTCTCATTGGTTTCTTTCTCATTTTCCTCTTGACCAAAGCTGAACCTTGCTTTGGTCTCAACTTTGGTCCTAGCTTTGGTAGGATTCTGTCCCTCTTGTTGATTTCTTCCTTTGTTTCTTTTGCTCTTGACCAAAGCTGGACAGCTTTGGTTCCAGCTTTGGTCAGCTACTTTCCCTCAAGCAATTTCAACGTGAAAACTTGTCCAAATCACCCCAAATCTAACACAAAAACATATAATTAACACATGAGCATAACCATTCATAATAAATGTAAAAACATCAGAAAAACCTACATTAAATTAACAAAATAACATTAAACTTAAACACAAACAACCTAAACAAACTATAAAAATACTATAAAACCACATCCTAACAATGGATCTTGGATTCAGGAGCTACATTTCATATGACTGCTCGAAGAGAATGGTTCGATCATTATGAGCCTATCTCGGGAGAACCAGTGTACAGCTGCAATGATCATGCCTTAAAGATTGTTGGCATTGGATCCATCAAGTTAAAGATGTATGATGGTACAGTTCACACTATTCAGGAGGTGCGACATGTGGAAGGGCTGAAAAAGAATTTATTGTCTCTCGGAAGATTGGATGACCTTGGATGCAAGTTCAGTGGTGAGAAAGGAATTATAAAGATAACAAAAGGAGCGCTTGTACTAATGAAGGGAGAAAAGATAGCTGCCAACTTATACATATTGAAGGGAGAGACTTTGCAAGAAGCAGAAGCATTAGTTGTTTCAAATAGTCCAAGTGAAAACTCTGCAATGATGTGGCATCAGAAACTTGGGCATATTTCTGAATAAGGAATTAAAATACTTGTGAAGCAAAATCTACTTCCAGGCCTCACTAAAGTGTCATTACCTTTTTGTGAGCATTGTGTTACAAGTAAGCAGCACAGATTGAAGTTCAACACATCTAATTCTAGAAGCAAATCTATTCTAGAATTTATTCACTCTGATGTGTAGCAAGCACCGGTTTCATCCTTAGGAGGAGCAAGGTTCTTTGTGTCATTCATTGACGATTACTCCAGGAGATGTTGGGTGTATCCAATCAAGAGGAAGGCGGATGTGTTTCCAGTCTTTAAAGTATTCAAAGCGCGGGTAGAACTTGAATCTGGAAAAAAGATCAAGAGTTTAAGGACTGATAATGGAGGAGAATATACAAGCAATGAGTTTGTAGATTTTTGCAATCAGGAAGGCATCAAACGACAGTTCACTGTAGCATATACTCCTCAACAAAATGGGATGGCAGAGCGGATGAACAAAACTCTGTTAGAAAGAACAAGAGCAATATTGGGAGCTGCAGGCCTAGACAAAAGGTTTTGGGCAGAAGCAGTCAACACCGCCTGTTATGTAATAAATCGGGTTCCTTCAACTGCAATTGAGTTGAAAACACCGATGGAGATGTGGACTGGCAAACCAGCTGATTATTCAAACCTCCATATATTTGGAAGTCCGGTGTACGTGATGTACAATTCTCAGGAAACTACAAAACTAGATTCAAAATCTAGAAAATGTTTATTTCTAGGTTATGCTGATGGAGTAAAGGGGTATCGCCTGTGGGATCCCACTGCCCATAAGGTTGTAGTCAGCAGAGATGTGATCTTTATGGAAGATAAGATAAAAGAAGCAAATGATAGCACGATGAATGAAAGTTCAGAAATGATGACTGTACAAGTGGAAAAGGAATCCAAACAAGAAAATTCTTCTGAAAATGAACCAGAGCACGAGAATCATGAACCAGAGGAATTCCAACCAGTTGGATCTCCAGTACCCGAGATTCGTCGATCAAGCCGATTAACAAAACAACCAGATTGGCACTCAGATTATATTATGGAGAGTAATGTTGCATATTGCCTTCTAACAGAGGATAGAGAGCCATCAACTTTTTAAGAAGCAATGAGTAGCTCAGATGCATCTCAGTGGATGGCAGCAATGCAGGAAGAAATTGAAGCTCTTCATAAAAATAAAACTTGGGGACTTGCTTCGCTACCACAAGGAAGAAAGCCCATTGGAAATAAGTGGGTTTACAAGATCAAGCTTAATAGTGATGATCAAGTGGAGCGGTATCATGCTAGACTGGTGGTCAAAGGATATGCTCAGAAAGAAGGAATTGATTTCAATGAGATTTTTTCCCCTGTGGTCAGACTTACAACAATCAGAGTAATTCTGTCAATGTGTGCTACATTTGACTTATATCTGGAGCAGTTAGATGTCAAAACTGCTTTTCTCCATGGAGATCTTGAAGAAGAGATTTATATGCTCCAGCCAGAAGGTTTTGAAGAAAATGGAAAGAAGAACTTGGTTTGCAGGTTGAACAAATCTCTGTACGGTCTAAAACAGGCGCCAAGGTGTTGGTACAAGAGATTTGATTCTTTCATTTTGAGCCTTGGATACAGCAGGCTAAATGCAGACCCTTGTGCATATTTCAAGAGGTTTGGTGAAAATGATGTCATTATTTTGCTGTTGTATGTGGACGACATGTTGGTAGCAGGCCCCAACAAAGATCGCATCAAGGAGTTAAAGGCTCAGTTGGCTAGGGAATTTGATATGAAGGACTTAGGACCAGCAAACAAGATTCTAGGGATGCAAATTCACCGAGACAGAAATAGCAGGAAAATTTGGCTTTCTCAGAAAAATTACTTAAAAAGGATCTTGCGACGGTTCAACATGCAAGATTGTAAGCCGATATCTACCCCATTTCCTGCTAATTTCAAGTTATCTTCTAGTATGTGTCCTAGCAATGAAGAGAAGAAGATGGAAATGTCTCGAGTACCGTATGCATCAACAGTGGAAAGTTTAATGTTCGCTATGATTTGTACAAGACCAGACATTGCACATGCAGTGGGAGCAGTTAGTCGATACATGGCGAACCCTGGTGAAGAGCATTGGAATGCAGTAAAAAGGGTCCTTAGATACCTTAAAGGGACCATGGATGTTGCATTGTGTTATGGAGGATCGGACTTTGTTGTCAGAGGATATGTTGACTCAGATTATGCTGGAGATTTGGATAAAAGCAAATCCACTACAGGATATGTGTTTACACTTGCTGGTGGAGCCGTAAGCTGGGTTTCAAAACTGCAATCAGTTGTGGCTACGTCAACAACAGAAGCAGAATATATGGCAGCTGCACAAGCCAGTAAAGAAGCTATATGGTTGAAATTATTATTGGAGGAACTCGGGCATAAAAGGGAGAATGTTTTTCTATTTTGTGACAGTCAGAGTGCTTTGCATCTTGCAAGGAATCCAGTATTTCATTCCAGGACAAAACACATTCGGGTTCAGTATCATTTCGTTCGTGAGAAAGTGGAAGAAGGAACTGTGGATATGCAGAAAATCCATACTACAGACAATATAGCAGATTTTATGACGAAAGCAATTAATACTGACAAGTTTGTTTGGTGTCGATCTTCCAGCGGCCTGACAGATACACAAGCAACGGATTAGGAAGAGAGAAAGAATGGTGTGAAGATGTGATTGATACTCAATCAAATCTTCAAGTGGGAGATTGTTAGTAACGGTCAAAAAGGAAAGAAAAAGGAAAAAGAAAAAGGGGAAAAGAAAAGCCAATAACGGCTAAAAGGAAAATCCCATATCCCACATCGAGAGTTTAGCAAAATGGAAGGGGATTTTCAACTATAAATATAGCCTCTTAGTTCTAGGTTGAATCATCCCTTAATTGCTTAGCTTGTACATTAGTTAAGCATATCTCTTCTCTCTTGTATTATTTCGCTTTTAAGTTTTAGTGAAATAATATTCTTAGTCTCCGAGGACGTAGGCAATATTGGCCGAACCTCGTTAAAATCTTTTGTTCCTTATTTTCTCTATTTTAGCTGCGTTTTTGCTCTAATCCAGTCCTTATTTTCACAACATGTATTTGGAAAGCAAATGCCTTAGCACTCTTATTTTTCTGATCCATAGCTGCTTTGAGGGCTGCCTTGCCTCTCTTGTTCCTTTCCTCTTCCCAAATCCACTGTGTTTTCCTTTCATTTTAGCTTTATTTAGTTGCCTGCACCTCCATATCTTGAATGGGTTATCAATGGCTTCTTTATTATTAGCCCATCCTTTATTAACTCTCTTATGTTCATTCCTGGTACAACTTTGTATGAGTCACATTAATAAAAGAACAAAGCGAAATAGCGAGTAACAGCAAATCCTGTTGCTAAATAAAGATTTTAGCGACAGATTTGCTAGGAAATATGAACTTTCTTGCTGAAATAAATTGCAGAATAAAAAAGTTTTTGTGATATGATAGCAAGAACTATATAACGTTGTCGCTATTTTAGTGCACCAATTTTATGGTGTTTGAATTTTTACTAAAATTCTACAACAATCACTTTGGTATTGCTGATTGGGTTTTCATTATGTTACTCCTAATATCATTTAACAATAAGATTTTAACAATTAGCGTGGAGTATTGTCCTTGCTATATAACAATTTTCTTGTAGTGAATAAAATCAATCTCTTGTATTTGCCATTTCTTCATCACTTTCCAATGATTTAGTCTAAGATTCTTGTAGTGAATATATTACTGCGCTAATCTCAAATTTAATATCAGTGTGTGATTATGTGATTTAAAAAGATATAGGTTCTATTTTTAGTTAATTTGAACTGTCAAATTCAGTGGATACAGTTTTCACGGTAAAAACTTTAGTAGAGACCCAAATTTAGCAAATGTATTAGTATTTTACATATTTGACTAAACATTTGAAGTTGGTATTCATGTTACATTTAAACACCCAACAATGATTGGAAGTGCCAAATGCTAACATATGTAGAGTATATCAGCAAGGAATGTCTATATGTAACATAAATTTTGAGAATACATGTCATAAGATTAAGTAGAGTCAAACAGTATACACGAACAAAGGAATAATGGCAAGAACAATGGGTTATATATATCATATAACAATATGTAATGGTAGAGAATTGAAGTTAGAGATGAACATACTAGAATTGGCAATGGAGATATGACTAGTCTCAAAGGGATCGACCCACAATTTTCCCTCACCACACTTTAATATGCTGGCAGCTAACCGCTTCTGTAGCCTTAGTGAAACTATTTTCAGTTATATGATTAACTTTAGTGAAACTATTATATTTACTTAGTTAAATTAAAGGACATTAATTAGACAAGATTTATTTTTATATATATGGAAAATAGATTTAGCTTGTTACTTGGAAGACAATCATTAATTCTTGAATATAATGGTCCTAAACTAGTCTGCATTTCTTGTTTGACTTAACTTGCTGATCAACTTCTAAAATTGATAAATCAAATAATACATTTATATTCATTTTGCTTGGGGACCAGGGAGCATAAAACTTGCACAGCATAGTAATGGGCTCATAAGGTTACTCAAAGATCAAGATTAACTTAAACATTTAGGCCTAACCCATCAGCCTCTAATTTTTTTTATTATGCCCATCTCTTACATTAAGGAAATTAATATTTTTTATAGTTTAATTCTAGCACTATATACTGGCAGCATTATCATTACAATCCTAATACCAACCACACATGATTTTATATTAAAGTATGGCATAATCAGAAAATAAATTTTTTTATTATAAATAAATACATATTATATTCTAAAAAATGTCAAATGATTATAATACATAATTTATTATTTATATATAATACATAAAAACAAACTTGTAGTTGGCAAAAAATTTTAGTCACACACCTCAATTTTACGAATAATGTTTTATGCATCTGAAATTGGCAAAAATAATATATATATAGTCTACTTGAATTTGACAATATGAATACGTTACTCTCTAATATTGACAAAAGTGTACATATTACATCTAAATTTTTTTTATACTTGCATTTTCTTTATTATATTTCACTACAAGAAAAATAAAAAATAGAGACGGAAAAATAGAGACGGAATGAATTCCGTCTCTAAATAGAGACGGAAATTGCTTTCCGTCTCTATTTAGAGACGGAATTAGTTCCGTCTCTAATGTGGTCGCTAAATATGGCGAAATTTTTTCCCGCCAGTATTGGAGACGGTATTTAGAGACGGAATAGTTGTTCCGTCTCTAAATAGAGACGGAATAACGTTTCCGTCTCTAAATAGAGACGAAAACGTTATTCCGTTTCTATTTTTAGAGACGGAAGACTATTTCCGTCTCTAAATAGAGAAGGAATTTTATTCCGTCTCTAAATTTCGGGTTTTAAACCTGATTACCTTTCTTTCTTTTTTCCCTCTTTCTTTTCCCCTCTCCTTTCTCCCCCCTGTATTCGCTGCCCCCTCCCTCCGTTGCCCGAGCCGTCCATCCGGCGTTTGGTCCCACCGCCGCCGTTGAGTAGACGCTGTGAGGTAAGCGTTTTCCCCCCTCTTTCTTTTTTTCCCCTCTTCTTTATTTTTCCTTTCTCCTCCTATTTCGCTGCCCCCCTGTACGTTGCCCATCGCCGTCCGGTCCCCTTGCCCCCAACGAGTCGACGCCGGCGTTGTTCTCCGGCCCGTCGTCTGCTCCGGCGTTCCTCCTCCGGCGAGATCTGCATCATCAGGTAATAAGTTTTTTTTTTTATTTTTTGAATTATTATATGTAAAATGTAGATTAATTATCTGTTGTAAGTTTAAAAATTCATAGAAATTTTATATAGTTGTATGAATTTTAACATTTTATTGAAATAATTATTAGTTTGTAGCATTTTAAATATATTGGTAAATTGTTGATTTATATACAGTAAGGTAACATTTTCAAGCTAAGAATATGTTGAAATAGACTTATTTTGTGACAGTGGATTTTAGGATTAAACATTTAGAGTCTAAGGTTTAGAATATTAATATCTAGGATTTATGGTTTAGAGTTTAGTTTTTAAAGTTTATTTAGGGTTTAGGATTTAATTTGAGCATACAAAATGAAACAAATATGTAATCCAAGTTGGTTAGAGCGGAGAAAACTAAAATATTGTAATTACATGTTGTGGTTTCATTGCATGATATGTATGTCCTTTTCATAATCAAATTTCTAAATGCTACTAATGAACTTGAATTATGACAATTGGTGTGAAAGATAGTTCAGCAATATTCAATTTTCCTTTTATATAATTTTGAGTATAAGTTAGATATTAATTTTGTCATCCATAAAATTTAAATTCGAAATACAAATATATATAAGGCATCATTTAACACTATGCTTAGTTTTTTTTTAGCACTTCAATGGTCTTAAATTTAACAAGTTAAAATGGCCTGCTCATAAACAATAAGAAGAACATCACAAGTAAAACAAAATACGAAAATCCTCTTTAAACCTAAAACTTTTCATTATTAAAACTTAATATCCAAAATTTGGCAAGAAATATCTTAGTTTTATTTTTTATAATATATTTTTAAACTTGAATTCTATTATAATAGAAATTAAACAAAATATTAAATCATTATTTAGCTGAATTAAATCATCATTAATTATTTTTCCCTTAATAAAATGTACTTTTTTAATAAATATGTACCTTTTTAATAATGTTATAATTAATAATCTCCTTAATAAAATGTTAAAATACTAATATTTATCATAATAACATTAAAATAAGGATTAATTACTGTCAAGTAGCTCAGTTGGTAAGAAATCAGTATATTAAGCAGTATAACATAATGATATTGAAGATGTAAAATCATTATTCAAAAAATAAAAAATGTAAAACCAAAACTTGGGTCACCATTACATTCTCAAAAGATTTGAATTTTTTTTATAATATTTATATAATTCAATGGTTATTGATTCCTGAATTGCTAGTTCCAAACCAATGCTAACTCATATTAACATTTAAATCTATATGATATATAATTCCTCATCTCAAAATAATTGTTATTTAAGGTACACCAAAGTCAAACTTACTCGCTCTTTAATGTTTATTTATCTTACATTTTCTTTTTACTCTAGCTTGACTTAATTTATAATTTATGTTTCTTGCTTAATCATCTGCTTTCACACCTAAACTTTTTCAACAAGTCTAACATAAATATAAGAGTTATTTGATTATAAAATAATATTTAATAATAATAAAATTATTTGTATATCAAATGGTCATGTATGAATTCAATTATAAATAGTTGTCAGCGTAAATGTAATTTTTTTAAATGAAATTATATATCTTGTTTCATGTACCCCGCCGTTATCAGTATCGACCGCTGATCAGTTTCGCATCACGCGTTTTTTCGATCCCCTGCCCCCTCCCTGACCGACTGGTATATGACGAAAGGTCAGTTTTTCGATATCAAACTGCATTTGATAATAATAAATATTTACAGTGGATTAGATGTGAGAACTTATTGCATAACTAATTATGCATTAATTTGATTGAAGAAATAGATTATATAATAGAATTGAATTTAATTATGAGAATTGGAATGCTTTGGTACTAATTATGTATTTTTGATTGTTGCACTACAGTTTAACAATAATGAATAATTTAGACAGAAGTTGGATGTATAGAAGACTAACGCCTGATGGTTTCATTAATCTTGAGTTTACCGAAGGCGTTCAATATTTCATTGCGTATGCAAGCTCTCAGCCTGCATATATGGACGGTTTGAAAATTAGATGTCCATGCAAAAAGTGTAAACATAGGTGTTATCTACATACGGAGGAGGTGCATCTACATTTGCTGAAAAAGGGATTTGTGCCCAATTATTTTGAATGGACAAGGCATGGAGAACCAATAATATGTAGCACGTCCAGAAGTTCGGAATTTGGGCCGAATATAGTTGAAGCTGAAGTGCATTCGGAATTTGCACCAGAGTTGGTTGAATCTGAGTTGCAGGGGGGGAGGAAATTTGATGGCAAACAATGTTTTTGCACCTGAAAATCCTTATGCCCAAATGGTTTATGATGCAGCGGGAAATACATTTCAACCCAATTTTCGTGGGAATGAAGAAGAGGAACCGAACCCAACAGCAAAAATTTTTTCGACTTACTTAATGCTGCTGACCAGGAATTATGGCAAGGATGTGATAGTATGACACAGTTAAGCTCCGTGGCTCGAATATTGAACATTAAATCTGAAGGTCATATTTCTGATCGGAGTTTAAATGAAATACTGGCTTGGTACAATGAATCGTTGCCATCAGACAATCAAATGGTTGAAAGTTTTTATGATATGAAGAAGTTGCTTAGGGGTCTTGGTTTGCCTGTAGAAAAAATTGATTGCTATCGACTTGGATGTATGATCTATTGGGGAGATGATGTGGATTTAATGGATTGTAAATTTTGTAATCAACCAAGGTTCAAGCCGATTAGTGGTAATAGGAAGCAAAAATTAGTACCATGGAAACAGATGTATTACTTTCCTATTACTCCAAGACTTCAGCGACTATATTCATCCGATGTTACTGCATATCACATGCGATGGCATGATGAACACGAACAGGCAGATGGAGTAATGAGCCATCCATCAGACGCAGTTGCATGGAAGCATTTTAATGATATTCACCCCGATTTCGCTGCTGATAGTCGAAATGTTAGATTGGGTCTAAGCACTGATGGTTTTTAGCCTTTTAGGCAATCAGGACAACAATATTCATCATGGCCAATAATAATAGTTCCTTATAATTTGCCACCATGGATGTGTATGAATGAGGCTTACATGTTTTTAACAGCAATTGTGCTGGGCCCGAAGAATCCAAAGCAGAAAATTGATGTATACATACAACCATTGATTTCTGAATTGCAGCAATTATGGGAATTCGGTGTGCTAACATATGATGTCTCACGCAAACAGAATTTTATGATAGCAGCTTTGATGTGGACAGTTAGTGATTTCCCTGCATATGCTATGCTATCAGGTTGGAGCACAGCAGGAAAGTTAGCTTGTCCCTACTGTGGCAACGACTCGGATGCTTTTTATTTGACTAATGGGTGTAAAATTTCGTGGTTTGACAGTCACAGGAAATTTCTTCCTCCAAATCACCCATTTAGACGAAATAAACACAAATTCATTAAGAATAAAGTTGTCCATGCTCCCCCTCCACCTAATAGATCGGGTGAAGAAATCCTACAAGAGATTGATGAATTGGGTTTGCTAAAAGTAACAGAACTTGAAGCTGAAGAACTCAACAGTAGCATTTCCAAAAACTTTGGTTGGAGAAAATGCTCTATATTCTGGGATTTGCCTTATTGGAAATCAAATTTGATACGGCATAATTTGGACGTAATGCATATCGAAAAAAATATCTTCGAAAATGTATTCAACACGATAATGAATATTGAAGGAAGGACCAAAGATAATGCAAAATCGCGTGCTGACTTGAAATTGTATTGCAAAAGAAGTGAATTAGATAAAGATTCCCGAACGGGCAAGTATCCAAAAGCGTGTTACACTTTGGACAAAAGGCAAAAGAAAGTTTTGTGCAAATGGTTGCGAATCATAAAGTTCCCAGACGGCTATGTTTCAAATTTAGCAAGGTGTGTTGACATGAGAAAGTATAAATTGTTCGGAAGGAAAAGCCATGATTGTCATATATTCATGCAAAGGTTGATGACAGTTGCTTTTCGCGAGTTGTTGCCACAGAGAGTTTGGGAAGCTATAACTGAGTTAAGTATATTCTTCAAAAACTTGACATCGTCTGAGATAAAGATGGCTGACATGGAAAAACTCGAGAATGAAATTGCAGTCATACTTTGCAAATTAGAGGGATTTTTTCCTCTGAGCTTCTTTGACATTATGCAGCATTTACCGATACATTTAGCACATGAGGCAAAACTGGCAGGACCCGTTCAATATAGATAGATGTATCCCTTCGAAAGGTAAACCTAAATCTTTGATATACATACGGTCGATTAATTTGGTAATTTATTATTAACTAGCCACAATTTGTCATGTAGGTATTTGTATCACTTGAAAAAAAATGTCAAAAATAAAGCACGAGTAGAAGGCTCAATATGCAATGCGTACTTGGTTGAAAAAGCTAGTACATTTTGTTCTCATTACTTTGAGCTTCACGTCAGCACAAGACGCCGCAAGGTTCCTCGTAATGACGACGGATGCCAAACAAGTACGCATGATGGAAATTTAGTTATTTTCACATATCCTGGTCGATTACACGGACGTTCTACTAGAAGAATGCTGACAGATGAGGAATTGGAGGCTGCACATGGTTATATCTTACTTAATTGCCAAGAAAATCAACCATTTGTGCAGTAAGTGTTACTTGTTTGATTAGGCGAATATTTATTTAATACCATCAATATCATATGTAAGTTATGTTGTCCGATGCAGTTTATATGAGGAATGGTTAAAGGAGCTTATGCCACATATAACACAAAATGACATAAATAAGGAAGTCGAAAAGCACTTTCATTTATGGTTCAAGACATATGTAAGTGTTTACTTCAAATATATTTAAGACATATATTGTATTTCGTGAATTGATTAAATGACTAAATGCAATTACATTATGTAGGCATCGACGCATACAATTGAAAATAATTTCATATCTGATGTTGCGAAGGGACCATTGCGTACTGTTAAATCTTATCCGATTTATTTTGTGAACGGCTACAAATATCATACGCAATCTCATGGTCATAACAAGGCTACTACAAATAGTGGAGTTTGCATTCAAGGTGAATTGATGAATTATTACGGCAAAATTACAAAGATATTGGAAATTGAATACCCCGCCTTGCCAATAAAATGTTGTGTGCTATTTAAGTGCGAATGGTTTGATCCAACGCTTAATATTGGAATAAAAGTGCAAAACAGCTACAATTTGGTTGAGATAAATCAAAGAAGAAGACTTCCTAATTTTGAACCTTTTGTGTTGGCCATGCAAGCGATTCAGGTGTATTATCTTCCGTTTCCTAGCCTAAGGCGAGATAAGAAAGATTGGTTGGCGGTTTGCAAAGTAAAACCGAGAGGCTTATTTAAAATGAAAGCTAATCGACAAAATAAACGAATTGAAAGTGAAGCCTTTCAGGAAGATGAAGTGGCGAGTCATGAAATAAATGAAAGTATGCCATATGAAGATAATGAGCCTTTGAACAATGTCGACAATGAATTGGTTGATATTGCATCGGATAAGGAATCCAGGTCTACATCTGAATTGGAAAGCGAATTTGATTCTAATTATTCAGAAAATGAAGACGATAGTGATAATGAATTGCATTTAAGTGATGATAGCGAATAATTTTTTGACCACGTGAGTATGATCCATATGACCCGCATATCATTTAATACTTTCCATTTGGTTTAATTTACAAATGACACATATATGTATTATTACCACATATAATTATGATTATGTAATAATAACCTGATGTATAATCTTGTTCAATAATATATTCAGGGAAAAAAATGCATCACAAGAGAAGGACTGGTACTATCCAGCCACCTAGGGTGCGTTCGTCATTATCCACACCAGTTAGTCAAGGTGATGGATCGTCTCATGCTTCTGCACCTCCGCGTACGGCTGCAGAATCTACACCCCCGACGTATCCAGGCCCATCTCATCCTGCTGGTACATCATCTGCTGGAGCGCCTCCTACAGAGATTCCGTCTGAGGCATCTCAGAGATATCCTGATACAGTTGAAGGCCCTTTGCCCGGATCAATTGGTGTGGACGGACGGATTTATATTGTCATTGAAGGAGAATAGTGAGTTATTAACATTCGTATTTCTATTTACTATATATGATATGCTGCATTTCTTACAATTTATTATATTTATGTTGTCTATTAGCTTTTTGCCATCTGGTGTTTGCTCCCGCTCCATAGCTCGAACATTTAAGGAGAGAATAGAACTCAATGGTTTTTTATGGAAGAATATATCTCATGAGACAAAAATATTTTATTTTGAAGAGTTTCGGGTAATTAAATTAAATTATTTATTTCTAATTACTGCACCTTAATTCATGTATTATTTAAATTTTATACGTATTGTACAAATACATACATTATGCTTAACTTTTTTCTTTTTGTTTTATATTTCTCAGAAAGTTTTTTATTGGAATTCCTTGGTTGATCACCTAGTCTACTCTGTTTGGGAGAAACGTGCCCGTGTACGTTACAAGGACAGGCTTAACAAGCTGCACAAAAAGGGTCGACAACCACGGTACATAAATGAAGAAATTTGGGCACATTGGATGCAGTACTGGTCATCACCGGAGGCCCTTACAATTGCCGATCGGAATTCTACTAATAGGATGGGTGGGACAGAGGGAGTTAGCGTTTCTATACACACTGAAGGAACGTTGTCCCATCGGGAGCATGCTGACAGACTTGTAAGTATTCATACATCTTAATTTATACAAGCTACTTTTTATTGCAATACATCACATCTTGATAATAGGCTAAATATTTCATTACATGAAAGAGGATGGGAAAAATGTTGTGTAAGGAGTTTGAAAAGGATTTTGATTGTGGATAATACAATTCTAAATATATTTTCATACTTTTTAAGCAGGGAGTTTGTTACAAATTAAGGGGAAACTCTGCCGAAATTTTTTAAATCTATGGCCAAGTGTTATTGTTTTTTGAGTTAGAATTGTTTTCGCTTAGTATTAAAATATTAACATATATGAGTATTGACTCGTATATATTCATACATATTAATTTATACAAGCTACTTTTTATTGCAATACATTACATCTTGATAATAAGCTAAATATTTCATTGCATAAAGGAGGATGGGAAAAATGTTGTGTAAGGAGTTTGAAAAGGATTTTGATTGTGGATAATACAATTCTAAATATATTTTCATACTTTTTAAGCAGGGAGTTTGTTACAAATTAAGGGGAAATTCTGCCGAAATTTTTTAAATATATGGCCAAGTGTTATTGTTTTTTGAGTTAGAATTGTTTTCGCTTAGTATTAAAATATTAACATATATGAGTATTGTTGTGGTTTTTTCATATTACTTTTGATACAATTTTAAGGAACGTTAAGTTCAAATATTGTTGACCTATAATTTATTTACAGGAGTCTAGTATGGGCAGAGCACCGTATCCTCATGAGATATTTATGGGGTTAATTACCTCGGTGGTCACTAAATTTTAAGGATTGTAACAATTTGGTCACTAAACTTCAATTTGTAACAATAAAATAATACATCTATTATTTTGTAACGAAAAAATCAAAATGATCGAAAATCCGATTTCGGCGGCAAACGGGAGCTGCTTGAAGACAGTGAAAATTGATTTTTTTTAACCATAAGGCCACGTCGGATCCATGTCAGATCCGACGTGGCAAAAAATCTAACGTTCATTCTGCTAATAGGTCAAGTTCCGGTTGCCATTTCCGATCATTTTGATTTTTTCGTTACAAAATAATAGATGTATTATTTTATTGTTACAAATTAAAGTTTAGTGACCAAATCGTTGCAACTCTTAAAGTTCAGTGACCACCGAAGTAATTAACCCGATATTTATGCATACACATACGCGAAATCATGACGGTGTCATATTAGTCAGCGATCGAGCTAGACAAGTTCATGTATGATTTTTAAAATTGTTACTGTTATTTTTCTATATGTTTTTAGTTTTAGATTACTCTTAAATAACATTCGATTAATTTTCATTATAGGAACGGGTACTAGAGGGTCTTCAGAGTCAACAGGCAGATGGTGGTACTGTTGATCATGCAAGAGTATATTACGACGCAGCTGGCGGTATGGATCACCGTGGACGGGTCTTCGGCTTGGGCTCTTATGCAAATACTTGTTATTCGCATGCTGCTTCATCCTCTACGGCAACGGCGAGTAGACTTGCTGCGACTACAAATGAGGTCATTGAGCTCTGCGGCACAGTCGACACTTTAATGGACCGCATTACTAGGCTAGAGGAATTCATTACCCAAAATGTTCATGTACCGTCGGCTGATCGTCCACCGTCACCTCCATCTTAGTTACTGTTTAATACACTTTTCAAGTACTTTTGCTTGTAGTCCTATTACATATACATATATATATATATTAATACATTACTATTTATACTTTTATTTATTTTACTTAATTTTTATTTAATACTTGTTTCATTAATATTATTATATAAATTTTGCCAATTACAGTTTTGTTATTAAAAAAAATTATGTATTAAAAATAGATTTCAAGACGGAAAATATATTTAAATATAATTAAAAGATATAATAATATATTAAGAAAAATATGTATTTAATTTAGAGACGGAAAAATTATTTCCGTCTCTAAAAATAGAGACGGAAAGATGTTTTCCGTCTCTATTTTTAGAGACGGAAATAATTTTTCCGTCTCTAAAATAGAGACGGAAACGTCAATCCATCTCTATTTTTAGAGACGGAAATGATATTTCCGTCTCTAAAATAGAGACGGAAAACTCGTTTCCGTCTCTATTTTTAGAGACAAAAAAATAATTTCCGTCTCTATTTTAGAGACGAAAAAATAATTTCCGTCTCTAAAAATAGAGACGGAAAATTTTGGTCTCTAATATTTAGAGACCGCCAAAATAGAGACGGAATTTTTCCGTCTCTATTTTCAATTAGAGACGGAATTCCGTCTCTATTCCCCTGATTTCTTGTAGTGTTAAGGCTAAATTATTTTTATATGTACATTTTCTTTATTATATTTAGAAGATAATAAGTATACTTTTGTCAAAACCATATGAATTTATTAAAATAAGTGCACATGCTAACATAATTTAGTAGCAATAATTACATATTTTATCAATATCAAGGGTAATGTGTGCACATTTATAATAAGTTATTTTTGTTAACTTTAAATGTATAAAAACGTTATTCAAAAACTTGAGATATGTAACTAATTTTTTTGTTTTTTTGTTGACAATTGTATTTTCATGTACTATTCCTGTATACCTACAAATGCACACATGCAAGCATACAAACCTTGATGCCCATCAAGGCCCACTTTCTGCTAATAATAAAAAAGTTTGACAAGAGATGGGCTTTGCCTCAACCCTGGCCCATTAAGTCCCACTTTCAGTTTTGAAAATTTTGCGGAAAGTAAGAGCCTGGTAAAGTAATACGTGGAGAAATATAAGGACAAGTGGATATGACGTCCACATTGCCACGCAGACCATAAGTTGGTACAAAAGCGATCATTAGTGATTTTATACTCGAGGATTACACTCTAAACTCAAAACAGATTGGCTCTGTTTCTGTGTTTGTTAAGCAATGGCAGATCTCTTTGAGCTCAACAATGGCAAAATGGTTGTCAAGATCAGTAATCTGGGTTGCACCATTACTTCCCTGTCCACACCTGACAAAAATGGTAAATTTCTTCTCTTTGCTTTATTTCAGCTATAAACTTACAAATTTTTTGTGTTTATGTATATGCTTATTTTTGGTGCTTATTGCACGTTGTCTTTTTGACCTCATCAATGAGTATATATATCACTACACATACATTATAAGATAAACAGCAGGAATACAATGCATCCATTGCTAATTAAATTTAATGAATTAAGGAGTCACTAAAATTGATATAATGGAGACCAAATGTTTCATTCCCCATAAATTGTAAAAAAAATTAAGTGAACAATTTGGAATATTAAATGGTGTACATATAAATGTTGGTAGGAACACCTGACGCTGGGTGTTCCTACATATGTATATATATATATATATATATATATATATACCTACAGGTATATATATATATATATATATATATATATACATATGTAGGAACACCCAGCGTCAGGTGTTCCTACCAACATATATATATATATATATATATGCATATGTTTAACACAAATTTAACACAATTACACATATTTCACATTTTTTTTTTTGATAAGCCGAAGGATTACTATTAAAATAGAAGAGTGTACAAAGAGGCTAGGATGCCCACAAAAAACTACCACCCAGCCAATAACAAATATGGCAAATCCAGAAAAACTGAACAAGTGAAATAAAACTACTTTAGATGAAAACAGCTGCAGATGCCGGACCAACTGACATAACCCAACTGCAATAACAGGAAGCTATACGATCCCCCAGTGAAGTAGCATCACCAACACCAGCTTATGGACAGAACAAAACTAAGAGCAGCAGATGCCTTAAAACGTGACAAGGACATGAACCACAAACACAGATTAACATTACCTACCCTACATTAAAGACAGGTGGATCTTCTCCAGCAGCTACCAGAGGCTAGCTATAACCAAGCCAAGAACTCCTCCGATCTGGATACACCTTGCTTTGCTAGAGTGTCAGCAAAGTGATTGAACTCTCTTTTTTTGTGCACAACGGAGACCCTATTTATTTTAGCCATCAGATTTTTGATATCATTCAAGATATAACCAAGTTTCCATGGCCTGTGATCTTTTGAGGATTGCAACCAAGAAACAACAGATGAGGAATCGAGTTCAAAGCATACCTCATAGTTATGGCTAACAATGAAGTCTATTGAGACTTGTAGAGCTTTTCGAACCGCAAGAGTTTCGGCTACAACCGCATTGGACACACCAACATTACAGGAGAATAAACAAATAATACGACTAGAAGAGTTCCTTAAAACTCCACCAATACCAGATGGTCTGGGGTTGCCAAAAGATGCACCATCAGTATTCCATTTTAAAGTCCCTAGAGCAGGTGGCAGCCAGAAGATTCTGGGTTTGGGTCTAGAGAGAGGCCGAAGCCTTCTAATTCCCTCAGCTGCTAAAAGCAAATTTTGCTCCCACAAAGCATTCAGATCACCATGGGCTTTGAGCCAAAAGGAAGACCGGGCCAGACAGAGATGAAAAAGGGCATCTGGATTTAGTGATTTCCCAGAGAAGACTATTGCATTCCTTTCTAGCCAAATGGTCCAAATCCCAGATAATAAGATAATACTCCAAACTTTGAGTTGTATACTGCCACTGACCAAGACACACCATTGCTCAACAAAGGCTTTGAAGTTTCCAGGGATACAGAAGGCCAGCCCCCACCAGTTACAAAGCTTATACCATAACCTGGATGAGATATCACAGGTGACAAGCAGATGATTAGAGTCCTCCAGCGATTTCCTGCACAAGGGACATAGAGATTCCTGGGGATTTAAAATTCCTCGACGCATTAGAAAAGCCTTAGTGCATATGATCTCCATTAAGCTCATCCAAAAGAAAAGTTCAACTTTGGGTGGTGCCAAGTTCTTCCAAAGGATCCTAGAGAAGTGTTTCAAATTGACAGCATCATGAGAGAATTTAAATAACAATAAACTTGCTGAACTCACTGTGTATCTCCCATGGGAGTCATGGATCCAGACCTTCCTATCTGATTGACCCAAAGACAATGAGTAAGCATGTAGAGTGGTCATTAATTCATTAAGTAGATCAAGCTCCCATACCAAGAGGTTGCGTCTCCATTTGAGCTCCCAATACCAGGTACCTCTAGACCAATATCCACAGTCTTTGACTGAAGCTTCTTTTGACAACGATATATCAAACAATCGAGCGAACTTAACTTTGAGCGGAGCTTCGATGATCCACCTGTCATACCAGAAGAGACAAGAAGAGCCGTTCCCCACATCAATTGCTAATGCATCGTTGAAAGGTGGGGCAGATCTGGTCAGATCAATGTCCTTCCAAATTATTGAGGCTTTAGAGTTGGAGATAATATGTGGGAGAAGACATCTTTGAATCTTATATTTCTTGAACACCAGATTCTGCCAAATTGCCTTGCTTTGCGGATTCAGATACCAGTACCATTTGAATAACAAACTGCGATTCCTGTGAGCAATTGAACCCACCCCAAGCCCACCATAAACCTTTGGCAGTTGAATTACATCCCATTTGACTCTGTTAAGAGCTTTCCTGCACATATTTCACATTATTACAAAAGACAACCAAAATGCATTAGTTCCATGTCAGGCTGTGTAATTAGATGGTCCAGATGCGTTCGGACAAGTCTTCCTATTATGCCCTTCATTTCTGCATAATGTACATCGGTTAGGCCTAGTACGTTCTCTATTATCCATTTTATTCTGATACCGAGAAGTCCTCGGTCTGCCTTTCTTCCTCATCAACTCTGGATTAGGCACAAGGGTTGGACCAACATAGGGAGGCCAGTAATCATGGTGTGCAAGTGGTTGAAAATAAGAACTGTAACAACTCAATGCTTCTGAAAGTTTATAACACTTGTCGATGTATGTCCACATGTCGACACGAACATGCATACACGCTGCTATAGTATGTGAATAAGTCATTTTCGTTCCTTGAAATTTTCCACATTCACATTGCCAGCAGTCCAAATTAACAGATTGAGTGTTATCACATTTTCTTTTACTTTTTTGATTTTTAGTTCTTATTATAAAATTACTCTGCGTCGATCAAAGCTCTCAGCGCGTTTTGCCATATCTTCCAAACAATTTTGGATGTATGTATTACCAGCAGCAATTTGCGCTCGATACATGCACATTCTGTCATCAAAAAATTTAACAAGTCTGGCAAATACATGCTCAACAATACAACAAACTGGCATCATCCTTATACCCTTTAAAGCACTATTTATGCTCTCAGCAATGTTGGTTGTAGCGTGTCCGTACCTGTGCCCATTATCATGAGATAAAGTCCACTTGTCCAACGAGTTTTGCATTGTCCAATTATAAAAGTCGATGTCAAGTTCCTTTATCTCATCCATTCTTTTGTAAATTTTCTTGGTTGAAAATTGTTACCTACAAGGAGGTTAAAAAATATTAATAATTTTTAAAATATTCCACTTGTTCATAACAATATAAATAAACAATAATAATAATAGTAGTAAACATACCGGCCTTGTACAATATGTCCTTAATTGTTGAATTTCGGTGAGCAGTGTTGTAGTTGCTGACGAAATGACGGAGACAAAATCTATGAAAAGCTAATGTCTCTTTTCAACCACTACTATCATCACAAAATAGGGCCATTATACCGACATACCGGTCAGAAATAACAGTTATATGCCCGATTGCTTGGTGAAATAACGCCTAATGCATGTTATGAACCAACCCCAGCTAGACTTATTCTCATTTTCAACAATAGCAAACGCTACTGAAAATAAGAAATTATTACCATCTACAGCACTTGTAATCAACAAAGTTTGATAAAACTTTCCGGTCATAAACGTTCCATCAATAAGTAAAACTGGCTTACAATGAGCTAGACCATCTATGCATGGCTTGAATACCCAGAAGAGCCTTTTGAATTGTCTGCAATGAGGCTTCATACTATCTTCAACAATAAATTCATAGGTCGTTCCGGGATTGTATGTCTCCATGGTTTTTAGGTATCCAGGCAACCTTCCATAAGAACCCTCATAATTACTAAATATATCTTTCAAAGCCTTTGTCTTTGCATACCAGGCTTTACTATAGGATATATCATAATTGAAACGATTCCTGATATCGGTAATTATTACACTAATTCTAAGATCGAGAGCAGCACTAACAATTTCCAATATGCAGTTACAAATAATTTGCGAATCTAACTGTCTATGGTGTTGTGATACCAGCGAAGCATTACAGTTATAAGGTCCCTTATAAACACTAATTATCCAATACTGAGATGTTCTTTTCTTCATTGCTCGTAGTCTCCATGGACAACCTATATCTGCACGTGTGCAGCATACCGACCAGTACGATTGCTTAGACTCTACAACTTTGTATAAAATATTACTCTGAATAGAAAATTTTTTCACACATGCCTTCACTTCATCTTTCGATGCAAAGGCCAATCCTTCGCACAACTCAGATATCCCATCCCATCTGACCATTGGGAAATCATTATACATATTAATTTTTGCTTTAGCAAAATTAACAGATGTCTGATGTACGGATGAAAACTAAAATTGTGACATATTGGACTGTCCACTGGATCGATCTATTTCCTCATTCATGTGCATATTTTGAATGCCCTCTATCACTTGAATCGAACTACACGGAACTACGTCATCATCTCTTCCAACCAAATTTTTTTCCTCACCATCAGTCAAGTCTATTTCTTCATCATCATCGTCCGGGTCACAACTTGGAGAAATATACCCATGACCATAGGTATCATCACCTGCAATATCTGCACATTCAACAGAATGACATGCCCCAAAATGCATTTCATTTGGAACTCTTAACTCTCTAAGGGGACTTGCATCTACAGTTTCTGTTTCTTCAACATTTTCAAATTCAGTTGGAGCCTCATACTGATAATACGGATTACCTTCTGTAGACACCGGGTCCTGAGTCCGGCATAAAATGAAAATTGTGTTTTTTATCCTTGATTATTCCCTCCGAAAAAATAATATATGTGATAATATATAAATATGTGTATGTGTAAAATTAATTAATGTTGTTTGTTGATTAATTAGTTAATTTATTGGTTAGTTAATTAGTTAATATTATTGTATTAATTAAAATGCATGTAAAATTAAAGATTAATTAGTTAATTAATTAGTTAAAATGTAGAATGTTTAATTAATTAGATAAATTATATATTAAGTAGATTAATTATATTAATGTGTAATTAATGTATAATGTTTGATTAAATTAGTATATGTGTGTATTAATTTGAATTAAGTTAAATTAATTAAAATTAAGAAAAGAAGAAAATGAGGGAATTGTGGAGGAAATGACCATTGTGCCCTTTAGCCCTAATTTTAGGGTATAAAAAGAATGAGATGACAAAAATTGAGGGGGGGATCGGCAGATCAAAAGAAAGAAAAAAGAAAAGAAAAGAGAACAAGCAAAAGAAAGAAAGAAGAGGAAAGAAAAAGAAAAGAAAAAGAAAGGAAAGAAGAGAGGAGCAGGCCAACGGAAAGCCCAGGCGCCGGAGAGAAGGAAAAAGAGGAGAAAAGAGAGAGGGAGGAGGCGTCGCCTCCGCCGGCCACCTCTGACGCCGGATTCAGGCACGCGCCCCACCGGAAGAACCACCACATCCGGGCGCACCAACTCGTAGCCGCCGTTTCCCCATCGGACTCCGGCAGACGGCGCGTGAGGGAGAAGAACCCGGATCGTTTTATCGCGTTTTCCGGCGACGGTGGACCTCCGATCGGCGCGTGGACACCGGATCTGGACTCCCGACGAGGCGATCTACGAGGCAGTGAGGGAGGTGCCATCAACCGCCGCTCCGGCCAATCTCCGGCGAGGGAAATCCGGTGAGTCTATTTTATATTTATTTATTTTAATATATTATTAATTAATATTAATTAATATTATTATTATAATTAATATTATTATTATTATTAATTATTTATTATTATTATTATTATTATTATATTTATTTAATTTCTTATTTATTAATATTAATATTATTATTATTATTATATTTATTTATTTATTTAATTTTTGATTTATTATTATTATTATATTTATTTATTTAATTTCTGATTTATTATTATTATTATCATTATAATATTATTATTATATTTATTCATTATTCTGATTTATTATTATTATTATTATTATTATTTATTATTGTTATTATTTATATTTATTTAATATTATTATTATTATAATTATTATTATTATTATTGATATTATTATTATTATTGTCTAATTTGTGTTAATTTTTTGTTGATGTTATTATTTAATTGATTTGTGATTATTTAATTTTATGTTTTATTATTATTATAATTATTGATTATTGTTATTATTGTTGTTATTTGCTTATGCATTTATTTATGTAATTATTTATGTATTCATTTATTTATTTATTTATTTAGAAATATGTAATTTTATATTATTGTATGTATTTGTGGTCTGTAATAATAAAATGATTTTCGACCGCTTTTAAAAAAAAAAACCACCACACAAATGTTTTATACCAAAATGAAATATTTACTAAATAAAATTGGACCAATGTCCTATTTTTACCCCATGAAATCATCACATAAAAATTGTTTTCCATAATGAATGCATGTGAGGACCAATGTCCTCAAAATAAATGAATAACCCGTTTTATGCATGTATCAATTTTTATTGTAAATCTATTTTATACTGTTATGCTATTTTATTTTATGCTATTATATGGATGAATGCGCTTTAATTTCAATTGCATCGTGTGGAGAGAGAGCGAATCAATGTTAATTAAAATTTAATCATAAAGTAATCGAGGTAGAAATAGATGAGAAATCCCGAACCCAGCTCTGGTCTTTGGGCTCAAGAGGCTAGAGGTTATCCTCCAAGACACCTCTTCGGTCACGAGGCTTTAGCGTTAATCCTAGGCTCTTTAGGGCGAGAGGTTCACCTTCCAAGACCCCTTTGGTTGGCCCAAAATGGATACTAAGCGCAGTCTTAGGCTCTCCGAGGCGAGAGAAACTTTCCCAATGTTCTATTGGGTGGCGACTCCATGAAACCTCCTTGTTGCCCAACATAGACGCACTTGCGATTTATTGCAAGCTGTCAACGGACCCACAATTGCCCGATCGCCCACGTGCGGGCGGCCGCGGGGATCCGGCGCGCGTCACAGTGGCGACTCCACTGGAGACGATATGGTTTGAGATTTCGATTTGAAAATACCTCGTTTAACATTTATGGTTAAAATTTAATTCATAAATTCGCTTTCTCTCATTTGCATTACATCCCATTAGAGCTTTAGAACTGTGCTAGTTTGGTCCCTTTATTAGCCCCGGTGCGTTCCTGAAGCACGACCTCATTTTCACTCAATTTGGGGAAGTGTTAAGGATAATCACCAGCCAAAGTCTCGTACCATCAAGGTATATCAAATGGTGACCCGATCGGTCGTTACGCTCGTGATGAGCTAGGCCCGTCGGCAGGGATCATGCTTGGGTAGCCCCAAAGTAACACCACCTTTTGACCGAAGCCCATGTAATGGCAATAGAAACTTCCACTAGGTAATATGTACCATAATATCGTGCTTGCTATTTGGGCCGTCATATATTGAACAAAATCAATTGAATCAGATGATTTTTATCAAAGGCTTTCATGCCCCGATGGGCTCATCTTAATTTAATCGAATTGTTTAAATATATAATGGCCAAACATCCATGAGCATGTGCTTTAAAGTAAGAGCTGTTATGCTGCTGGGTTTTCACCGTGCACTATACGCGTCCATTGGGTTCCCTGTTAACCCTTGGATAAAGCTCACCTAGGAAAGAGACCGCACGACCCCGTGTGGGAGAAATAAGGTTGGAAGGATATACCTGCTTGCATGTGGCTGTGAATGCTGCACAACATGCACATACATCACACGTCATTCATGTAAAAAAAAAATCGAAAATAATAATAAAAAAGAGAAAATACATTTCTTGTTGTGTATATATCCTTTTGCCTGCATATTATTTTTCATGTGCATATACCATCACGTGTATATTTATTTTCATGCATTGCATCGCATAATTGCAGTTTATTGATTTTTTCACTCCATCCGCACAATTCATGATCATGCATTGTATATTATCATACACGCATCATACTAACAATTTAAATTTTTAGCCATCATAAATTCATCTAAGTGGATTAGAGGTCCTGACGGTCGATTAGTAAGAAAGGACTCGCCCTTTTGGATTGCTCGAATTAGTGCTTGATTGGGATCTTGAGACTCTCAGCATTTAGTACCTCATCCTCATAATTCACGAGTACCCACTATTCCACAACCATCTGTTGATCCACAACAACCGATAGCCCATGCTGGGGGCAAGCTGAACCACCTGCTGGTGGAGAGGCTCTTTTTATTGGCAATGTTACTGTCAACCTGTCAATGAGTATGGAGCTGCGACACTTATTGAGCCAAGAAGGGCAAGAGTTCATAATCCCGAGGAGGATTTTGTGGAAGAAGATGAGATTGAGGACGTAGCAGTCCACCAATGCTGGCCGATTAACGGATCAATGCTAAATTCTGAGGGATTGAATTCAAGATCTTATCAACAATAAAGAAATTGCTGACCCAGAGAAGAAGGGAAAATAAAAGCTGATGACAGATGAACAATGTTTTTGTGTATTTGTATATTATTTTTAATGATTTCATTTCTTATGATCATGATATATTCATTCATTTTTTATATTAATTCAATTAATACTACTGCATTTAATCTTGGAACTTTGGAAAATCCAAAGAAAATCTTGATGGCATCTGATATAACTCCTGAAGGGAGAGAGATTCAGAGAGAAAATAAAAATAAGAAAGAAAAAAACTAGTTGCAATTAGGAGATTGGATAAAAACCCACTAAGAGCACTAGAACCTTTCTGATTACCCGTCGAAGCGATCTCTGGATAAGACAGAATCTGAAAAATGATTTAGGCAATCTTTTCTTTGTATAGCTCTCTAAATGACTATTTTCTACCCTTGTTATGCAATCGTTTGCTAGCCCATTGAGCCTTTATGCAGGTATGCTGAATGCGTACCAATTTTGTTATTACACACATTAAAACTACCCCCTCGCCTAAAATGATTTTGGCTTCCCCTTAGAAGAGTGGCTGCTCTAAAACTGATGGACGTACATCTGAAACAATTCTTTGGGTTATCAAAAATTGCCTCGGTAAGAGCAAGTTCAGACTAAAGCGAAAAGCGAAAAATCCAAAAAGAAAAAAATAAATAAAAAAAAGAAAAAGAAGCAGAAAAAAAAAAGAAGAAAAAAGAAGAATCAAAAAGAGAGCTCAAAATGGTGACTAATCGACTAGTTTCAATGATTGCCCTTCTGATCTGAAGGAGCTAGAATGTTATCGAGCCCAAATTGAAGAATACTTTTGAGCTAAGAACGGTTCATCCATCAGTCGAGAAAATATTGCGGCCATTTTTCTCTAGCGACCTGATCTTTTTTTGACAGCCATCTACCTAAGCCTGACATTACAACCAAAGTAAGATCTCTTGATTCTGGGTTCGGTCTTATCCAATTAGCGGAGATGACCTTTTAATAAGGTTTGGTACATAAGAAGAGGCCTATGGTGTTTCTTGAGTTTCAAGCTAGAAGCCATGAGTGCATTCATGCATTCGAGTTAAGTCTTGTCTCCGACGTTGTTTCTAGAATTTGCATTCAAAAGATTAAATGAGAGCAGAGAGAAAATATTCAATCATGAGAATTAAAAAGAGAGCAGATTGATAACAGGAGTTTGATGCTTTCAAGATCCATCCCGAGATTGGATGAGCTTTTGTATCTTGAGATTAATGTCAAATAATGATCATATATTATGAAATCAAATTGAAATATGTGCATTTATGCAATGGTATGGATGTAACCAGAATAGTTCATCTGATGTACAAAAAAAAAAGAAGAAAAAAAAAACAAAAAAAAAAGAAAAAAGAGGCCGTTAGAGATGAAAACCGTAATTAGCGCTCTAAGCAAAAGTTAGGCCAAGGGACAAGGTGAAAACCTGAAAACAGGCAGTCTGTCCTAAAAAAAAAAGAAAAAAAAGAGTATAAAAAAAGAGCCGCTGGAGTAGATTGAATTCATTCCAGGCAAAAATAAGGCACAGGGTCATGTGAAAATCCGAAAGGATGCATTTTCCGCCAAGAAAAGCTAGTGTGAAAATCCACAAGGGACACACTATCTTAAAATAATGACTACAGGTTTCGGACGAGAACCTCATGATCCCCAAAGAGCATGAAATTCAAAGGCAATTTCAGAAAGCACTGATCTTACTGCAAATTGCAATCAAATCGACTGTCGCCTCCAAATCCACTTAGATGAATTTTTATACTGCATTGCTGCATACACGTGCATCTCACGTGCATGTTTACGATTTTTTCTGCATATTTGCCTTTCTAAGTCTTGCAGAAAAAGAGACTCGATGCGGACACCGGCAGAAACCGAGTGACGACATCATTCCAAACATCAATCAAGATCAAACCCAAGACCTCTCAGGGGGCACACAATCATCCCAAGACCTCTCAGGGGGCACACAATCATCCCAAGACCTCTCAGGGGGCAGTTCTCATCCCAAGACCTCTCAGGGGGCAGATCTCAACCCAAGACCTCTCAGTGGGCAACCGCTTCTCAAAGGGCTCAGACAGCACCACTTCATCATCCAATCGAAGGGTTAGCACGACCACGGCATTACCACTTCAAAATCTCAAAGCCCTCTGAGGAGGCAAATTCTCTAAATCCTCTGAGGAGGCAAAATCTCAAAGTCCTCTGAGGAGGCAAAATCCTAAAGTCCTCTAAGGAGGCAAAATCTCAAAGTCCTCTGAGGAGGCAAATTCTCTAAGTCCTCTGAGGAGGCAAAATCCTAAAGTCCTCTGAGGAGGCAAAATCTCAAAGTCCTCTGAGGAGGCAAATTCTCTAAGTCCTCTGAGTAGGCAAAATCTCAAAGTCCTCTGAGTAGGCAAAATCTCAAAGTCCTCTGAGGAGGCAAAATCTCAAAGTCCTCTGAGGAGGCAAAATCTCAAAGTCCTCTGAGGAGGCAAAATCTCTAAGTCCTCTGAGGAGGCGAAAATCTCAAAGTCCTCTGAGGAGGCAAATTCTCCAAGCTCTCTGAGGAGGCATCTCTTTATCCAACTCCCGGCAAGAAAGCAGGGTTTTCGCCACAGGTATGTAATCCCTTCTCTCTTCCTCTTTGAATTTTGGCTCACCTAGGTGTCTATGCACTAGCTTCTCCAAAATTGGGGGCAACTGTAGACACCGGGTCCTGAGTCCGGCATAAAATGAAAATTGTGATTTTTATCCTTGATTATTCCCTCCGAAAAAATAATATATGTGATAATATATAAATATGTGTATGTGTAAAATTAATTAATGTTGTTTGTTGATTAATTAGTTAATTTATTGGTTAGTTAATTAGTTAATATTATTGTATTAATTAAAATGCATGTAAAATTAAAGATTAATTAGTTAATTAATTAGTTAAAATGTAGAATGTTTAATTAATTAGATAAATTATATATTAAGTAGATTAATTATATTAATGTGTAATTAATGTATAATGTTTGATTAAATTAGTATGTGTGTATTAATTTGAATTAAGTTAAATTAATTAAAATTAAGAAAAGAAGAAAAGGAGGGAATTATGGAGGAAATGACCATTGTGCCCTTTAGCCCTAATTTTAGGGTATAAAAAGAATGAGATGACAAAAATTGAGGGGGGGATCGGCAGATCAAAAGAAAGAAAAAAGAAAAGAAAAGAGAGCAAGCAAAAGAAAGAAAGAAGAGGAAAGAAAAAGAAAAGAAAAAGAAAGGAAAGAAGAGAGGAGCAGGCCAACGGAAAGCCCAGGCGCCGGAGAGAAGGAAAAAGAGGAGAAAAGAGAGAGGGAGGAGGCGTCGCCTCCGCCGGCCACCTCCGACGCCGGATTCAGGCACGCGCCCCACCGGAAGAACCACCACATCCGGGCGCACCAACTCGTAGCCACCGTTTCCCCATCGGACTCCGGCAGACGGCGCGTGAGGGAGAAGAACCCGGATCGTTTTATCGCGTTTTCCGGCGACGGTGGACCTCCGATCGGCGCGTGGACACCGGATCTGGACTTCCGACGAGGCGATCTACGAGGCAGTGAGGGAGGTGCCGTCAACCGCCGCCCCGGCCAATCTCCGGCGAGGGAAATCCGGTGAGTCTATTTTATATTTATTTATTTTAATATATTATTAATTAATATTATTATTATAATTAATATTATTATTATTATTAATTATTTATTATTATTATTATTATATTTATTTATTTAATTTCTGATTTATTAATATTAATATTATTATTATTATATTTATTTATTTATTTAATTTCTGATTTATTATTATTATTATTATTATTATTATTATTATTATTATTATATTTATTTATTTAATTTCTGATTTATTATTATTATTATTATCATTATAATATTATTATTATATTTATTCATTATTCTGATTTTTTATTATTATTATTATTATTATTTATTATTGTTATTATTTATATTTATTTAATATTATTATTATAATAATAATTATTATTATTATTGATATTATTATTATTATTATTGTCTAATTTGTGTTAATTTTATGTTGATGTTATTATTTAATTGATTTGTGATTATTTAACTTTATGTTTTATTATTATTATAATTATTGATTATTGTTGTTATTTGCTTATGCATTTATTTATGTAATTATTTATGTATTCATTTATTTATTTATTTATTTAGAAATATGTAATTTTATATTATTGTATGTATTTGTGGTCTGTAATAATAAAATGATTTTCGACCGCTTTTAAAAAAAAAAAAACCACCACACAAATGTTTTATACCAAAATGAAATGTTTACTAAATAAAATTGGACCAATGTCCTATTTTTACCCCATGAAATCATCACATAAAAATTGTTTTCCATAATGAATGCATGTGAGGACCAATGTCCTCAAAATAAATGAATAACCCGTTTTATGCATGTATCAATTTTTATTGTAAATCTATTTTATACTGTTATGCTATTTTATTTTATGCTATTATATGGATGAATGCGCTTTAATTTCAATTGCATCGTGTGGAGAGAGCGAATCAATGTTAATTAAAATTTAATCATAAAGTAATCGAGGTAGAAATAGATGAGAAATCCCGAACCCAGCTCTGGTCTTTGGGCTCAAGAGGCTAGAGGTTATCCTCCAAGACACCTCTTCGGTCACGAGGCTTTAGCGTTAATCCTAGGCTCCTTAGGGCGAGAGGTTTACCTTCCAAGATCCCTTTGGTTGGCCCAAAATGGATACTAAGCGCAGTCTTAGGCTCTCCGAGGCGAGAGAAACTTTTCCAATGTTCTATTGGGTGGCAACTCCATGAAACCTCCTTGTTGCCCAACATAGACGCACTTGCGATTTATTGCAAGCTGTCAACGGACCCACAATTGCCCGATCGCCCACGTGCGGGCGGTCGAACGGGCGGCCGCGGGGATCCGGCGCGCGTCACACCTTCAAATTCGTTTCCTTTTTCTGCAGTTGGTATAAACCCCACGTTTCCAGCATTAGCCAACTGATTGATAGTATTCAAGACATTTTCTCGATTTTCAATTACAATTTCTTCTGTTACAACAATTAACTCCACAATCGTGTATCCAGGAAATATATTAAAATTCTCATAAATTTGATCAACATCATCATCATCCACTATATCCATTGTCGCACAGCAAATTGACCCCTGATTGTAAACTGGACACTTGTATATCACCCTACAGATCCTAACTGCTGCACCCAAATCCAATTTAACTGATATTTTATGAATAAGCTCAACAAAAGTCGGTTTATTTCTATTTTTCAATCTTTTGGATCTAGCTGAAGGGCTTGAAGCGTCGTAATTAAAGCCAGATACACCGAACGTTGACTGTCCTCCAGTGTGAATTATAAAATTCACAAGAACCAACATTTTTTTCCTACATTATATGTACACATATCATAAATATTATTGTGAAATTTAGCTTTAAATGAAATAATTAATTTAGACTTCAATAATGTATCTGATACAAATTATCATTTCATATTAACACAAATTTAATTTCTTGTAAAATGCATCCATATCCAAACTTGCATTTCGAAAAAAAAAAAAAAAGAACTAACCATTAACAAATATTTATGCTGAATAATTTTATTTAAATCATACATGTAAGCTAATAAATTATACTTAATAACTATAAAATTTTTCGATTACTATAAAAATTTTCAACTTAGTCATTGTATACAACATTAAACTATTTGTATGCAAATAATTATTTTTTTCCTAATAAAAACGATTAAAATTGTGCTATAGCTACATCTATTCAAATTACATTAAACATAATTTTTAAAAAAACTTAAGTAACAATATCTTACCTTTAATATTAGCAATCGATAATCTTCGAAAATTTCACCACCTAAAAATAACATACAACTATCTAATTAATAATAATAACAATATAAATTTTCTTTAATAAAATTAAATATTATAATAAACAACATTATCTTACCTGATAACTGTATTATATAAAAATTAAAACAGAACAAATTTTGTATGTTGGACGCCTTAACTTAAATAAACCAAGAAAGAAACAAGCACAGAGAGAAAGAAGGGAGAAGAAGCAAAAATATGAAATGTAAAATGAAAATGAAGCCTAAGCAGCTAAACAAAGCAACCGAAGGAGAAAAAAAATTATTATTTTTATTCGCCCCCTGCAGCTTCCACGTGAAGCTGCAGGGGCCTGCAGTTTTGCCGAAAACCGGCACTATGCAGTGAAGCTGTAGTGGACTGCAGCTTTGCCAGAAACCGACACTACATAGTGCCGATTTCTGGCACCCCAGCCGGTTAAATCGGCTGGGCCCACCCCTGACAGAAATCAGCACACTGTTGTGCTGATTTTCGACGCTCCTTTTTCCCAAATATGTTTACTGTAGCCCTATTTTGTCAAATACTTTCTAATTTAACCCCCATTTAAAAAAAAAAAAAACCTCATAAAATTGGAAATTATCAAAGAATATCTATACATTTAACCCATACTTAAAATATTGTTATTATGGCCCACCTTAATTTTAATTAAATTAGATCACTTTAACATTTAGGCCAAGTCTTTTAAATGATAGTTATGACATATAATTATTATAATCTTAATATATATATAATGTATTTGTCCATAAATCCCAACACTAAGATCTTTAGCTTACTTTTTTCTGCCTAATAAGTGTTTGATAAAAATCCTAATTCAATATTTTATTTCTGAAAGCCCCCTTTTTGTTAACAATAACAATTATCCCTATTCATAAGTTAAATTGTAGGCCCCCAAAATAGAATAGAGATGAATATTGAAAATAACAATCACAAAATTTATTTGGATAGTTATTAGCATTTCCAAGTTCTTCATATATAATGATTTTCAATCTTAAACACTTGATTCTTTATTCCATATATGCCTATTATTAAAACTAAATAAGCCATAAATCAATGCAAGCATTTCTTCATGTCAATAAACGGAATTTTCAACTCACCAAATCCAAAGCCACAAGCATTTACAAGAACTAGGTTGTTTATTTCACTTAAAAATGCATAGGTGAATGTGTTCCCAAACTCTCGACTTTGTTTGCACATGAACGGGCAAAAGTGATTACATATACCACAAAGTACGCAAAGCTCACACTCCATAAGTTCAAATAAATAAAAACCTACGAAGCTCTAATTAGCTTCCTCAATGCAATAACAATATCTTCCATAAAATAGTAGCAATTCCTAAGGCTCACTTCTATAAAATAGAACCATGCTTTCCTCCAATATACAAAACTACAGCTATATATACTCAAGAAAATACATGGCTTATGCAATTAATGAAGGATTTACAACACTCAGTAGGCTATGCTGTTCCCTTGTACTGTGACAACCAGTCAGCGATTCGTTTGGCTGAAAATCCAATTTTCCATGCCATAACTAAACATGTGGAAATACATTGCCACTTTATCAGAGAAAAGGTCTTGCAAGGAGAGATTAGTTTGAAGCAAATTAAAACAGAGCATCAAATTGCAAATCTGTTCATAAAAGGTCTAAGTGTCAAAAGTTTGAAAGTTTCTGTCATCAGGCATGGTTAAGAGAAATGAAGCTGATATTGAGAAGGGGTGTTAAAGTTGTTCAACATCAGTCCCATTTAATTTTGACTAAGTCTGCAGTATAGCATATAGCTTATTTTTAGCTTCACGTTGCTATTTTACTTTCAGTTGCAGATATTTTTTGTTCCTAGTTTCTATAACTGCATTATCTTTTCCTAATGTTTAGTGGAATTTTTCTTTATAAGTCTATATAACGCATTAAGTGAATTGAATAAATTGTCCAAACATTTCTTTTGTAGAAAGTATAAGTTCTTCCTCAAATTATTAACTTTAATTATTGAGCTTGCTGGTTTAGTTTGTTCTTCACATTTTGGAATAGTCCCCGTCAAATGGTTATAACTGAGATCCAATATCATCAATTTAGAGCAATTGTAAAATACATTCTCCAACAATCCTTGCAGTTGATTATTCATCAAATAAACTTTTTTGATATCATAAGGGCAAAAGTGAGAGGGAAAGTTTCTAGAGAAACTATTATTTAAAAGATCCAACACTTGAAAATGAGGCATGTTGGCTATCCATCCAGGAATGATGCCAGAGAGATGGTTATTGTTGATATCTAAAATTCACAAACGAGTACAGTTCAACAAGCTATTTGGGACATTTCCTGTGAATTGATTGCCATCAAATAGTAAATATGTTAATCCGTTCAAGTAATTAACTTGTTTAGGTAATATTTGGCCTTCAAAATCATTGTGTGAAAGAATCGCTTGATATAATGAGGAACATCCAATATACAAATCTTCAGGTATTGTACCAGAGAGCCCATTGTTAAATAAGTCTAGATAAGCTAAATCACTCATTTTGCCAAATGATGAAGGTATGCTGCCTATGAAACCATTCTCTGACAAGTTTAAAAATCGTAAATTTGGCAAAACTTGTCCAATATTTGTTGGCATAGTACCATTGAACTTATTATCAATGATGTCTAATTCAACTAATTAATAAGTACTTGGAAGAATTATTTGGCAATTGGAAAGGCCTTGAAAGATAAGTATTGGCTAATAGAAGATATGAAAGTTTTGTGTCATTCACTAACAACCAATATGGAAACTCTCCCTTCATCTTAATATCTAAAAGAACAACTTCTTGTAAATCATGTTGATAGTATAGGAATTTAGGAAGTGCTCCCCCATTTCTAGGACTAGACAAACGTATAGTCTGTAATTGAAACTTTGGGATGAAGTTATGCACATCTATCTCCTCATAATTAATTTATTTCTTTTGCATAATTGCTATTTATTCCAACACCAGGCCTTTGATTTTATTTCTTAATATTGAAGCTTTAAAGTTCATGAAAATAGATACTCTGGCCATTCCATAAAACAATATATATTCATAAACCCAATCAATTAGAAATAGGACAACCTTACAACATTTAACTGATTACATAGAACACAAAATACACAAAACTAAGACTCCATGACTTCAAAAAAAACACAACCCTACAAAGCTCTAAGTTTCCTCGATGCAATAATAATATCTTCTATAAAATAATGGCAATTCTAAGGCTCACTTCTATAAAATAAAACCATGCTCTCCTCCAGTATGGATTTATGTACAAAACTGCAACTATGCTCAACAACACTATCACATATGAAATCCAAAAACTCATATAGAAATCATTCATGTCTATGAACCTGCTTTCCTCTTCTTCTTCAATTGAATTTGTTGGAGAATCTTCAGCTTGGCAACTTTCCAGTAATGGAAGTCCACAAAGAAAAGGGTTTCCTTCATAACTACTCTTGTTAAAGGTTGCGAATTGTCTAACCATTTCAAGTATCTTGCCAGATAAATTGTTATGAGCAACACTAAAGTCAGACACAAATGTTAGTTGAGTAAGTTGAGGAGGAATTTTTCCATTCAGGTTATTGTAAGAAAGATCCAAGCTCTCAATTTGCATCAAGTTTGCAAATGATTGTGGGATTGGCCCTGTCAAGCTATTATGTGACAAGTTTAAGACCTTGATATTGCTAAGGTTTCCAATTTCAAAAGGAATTTCACCTATAAAATTGTTGCTAGAGAAATCTATACCTGAGATGAACTTGAGAATGCTTCCTTGAAACTCGTATGTTATACTCTTTGTTGTGAACTCCAAAGGTCGTTGCATGCCAAGCACAACATGATGCTGATAATCTTGATCATATACAACTTCTGATTGCATGTACTTGCTACTAAATATTAAGCAAGATAAAACATTGCCGGATAGATTATTATTGGAGAGATCAATCAATCTTAATTGGCCTAGATTGCACAGTTCATTTGGCAATGCACCTTGAAGTTGGTTGAATCTCAAAAGGATATAGCTCAAATTTGTCAAATTGCCAATCCATTTTGGAATAGTCCCAGTCAAATGGTTATGGCTGAGATCCAATATTATCAATTCAGAGCAATTGTAAAATACATTCTCCAGTGATCCTTGCAGTTGATTATTCATCAAATAAACTTCTTTGATATCATAAGGGCAAAACTGAGAGGGAAGATTTCTAGAGAAACTATTGTTTGAAAGATCCAACACTTGAAGATGAGACATATTGGCTATCCATCCAGGAACAATGCCAGAGAGTTGGTTATTTTTGACATCCAAAATTGACAAACGAGTACAATTGAGCAAGCTATTTGGGATATTTCCCGTGAATTGATTGCCATCAACTAGTAAATATGTTAATTCGTTCAAGTAATTAACTTGTTTAGGTAATATTTGGCCTTCAAAATTATTGTGTGAAAGAATCACTTCATACAATGAGAAACATCCAATGTACAAATCTTCAGGTATTGTACTGGAGAGCTGATTGTTAGATAAGTCTAGATGAGCTAAACCACTCATTTTGCCAAATGATGAAGGTATGCTGCCCATGAAACCATTCTTTGACAAGTTTAAAAATTGTAAATTTGGCAAAACTTTTCCAATATTTGTTGGTATAGTACCATTGAATTTATTATCAGAGATGTCCAAGCTCACTAATAAGTACTTGAAAGAATCATTTGGCAATTGGAAAGGTCCTGAAAGAGAAGTATTGGCTAATATAAGATATGAAAGTTTTGTGTTATTCACCAACAACCAACATGGAAACTCTCCCTTCAACTTAATATTTGAAAGATGGACTACTTTTAAATCATGTTGATGGTATAAGAATTTGGGAAATGCTTCCCCATTTCCAGGACTAGACAAACGTAGAGTCTGTAATTGAAACTTTGGGCTCAAATTGTGCT
This sequence comes from Excoecaria cochinchinensis, assembly GCA_947683425.1. Taxonomy (NCBI): domain Eukaryota; kingdom Viridiplantae; phylum Streptophyta; class Magnoliopsida; order Malpighiales; family Euphorbiaceae; genus Excoecaria; species Excoecaria cochinchinensis. The sequence goes on from CANTUQ010000050.1 coordinate 12,847,449, forward strand.
CATCTATCTCCTCATCATTATATATTTGGCTATTATTTCTAGCACTCAAATACTTGAGCTTTGAATGATTGAAAAATGGCTTTAGAGAGATTGGAACTTGGAATTGATTGCTTGAAATTCCCAACTCTTGTAAGGATGTAAGACTCCTGAGTGGAGATATACTTCCATTGAAGTGATTCCAAGAGAGATACAGATATTTAAGAGATGTTAAATTTGCAATGCACCAAGGCAAAGTCCCACTGAGTTCATTATCGCTTATATATAGCTCTTCCAAATGTCTCAATTTGCACAAACCTGAAAATTATTTATTTGTAAAATATTTGTAAAATCTTTTTTAAAAAACTCCCTACCATCAAAATTGATGAAAATTGAATAAAAATGTTCAACTGAAAGAAATTATGCAGATAAGGATTTAAAACTATAAAAGAAAGGAAAAAAAAAAAGAATACATTTTATTAAAAACCAATCAAATATTAGCACTGTTTATATAATTTTTCATAAATTCTATAGTGAGTCTATATGTTTTGAAAAGAAAGTTACCTTCAGTGGCAGGTATGGTGCCTTTAAGTCCAGAATTATCCAATGTTAAAGTTTTAAGAGATATCATCCTTCCAATATCTTTTAGGAAGCTACCATCAGCAGTGCATGAAGACATGTCAAGATATTCCAAATTTGTTAAATTTGATAATCCTACAAGGCAAAGAAAACCAATTATCAACTTTACCAATATATATATATATATATATATATATATATATATATATTGCTAACTTAAGAACAACTTAAGACCCCTTTTCTCCAACGCGAATAGAAAATAAAAATAAAAATAAAAATAGTTTATTAACATTTTATAATTTATTTGTATGTATTTCAAGTTTATTGTCAATTCTAAGCTCGATATACTTTTCTTTGTCTAACAGAAATTCTAAGATCTATATACATGCAGGTAGAGAGCAAAGTCCATCTGATCAGTTCATTAATAACTTATATCTATATATTCCTAACAATTTTATGCATTTAATTATTTTATAAATTTGTTTACCTTGAGCAAGTTGGGTAGCATTGACTTTGTCTAAAGACAAATACTTGAGAGAATGAAGTGCTGAAAGGCTTTGAGAGGACTCTTTGTCCAGAGAGGAATAATTTAAGTACAATTCTTTCACATTTGTCAAATTGCCCTCTGATAAACAAAATTTCAATTAATTAAGTTGGAATTTAATGAACAATACATGCATAGAATGAAAATGAAAAGCCTTAAAAGACATTAAAGAAGAGTATTTATTGATATATTTTAAAACCTGCCTTCAACAAATATTGGTCCTTCAAATTGATTGCGCATTAGAGAAATGGTCTTGAGGTGTGGATAAGCTCCTAATGAATGTAACTGAACTTTACTTCTTCCATTGTGAGTAATGTCGTCAAGATAAAGAGCTCTTAAATTTCTGCTTGTTAGACGGTGCCATAATTGGTGCCTTGAATTTGTTTTGTTTTTTTTCTCTTTTGTCAATAGTTACAGCTGCCTATCACATGCCACCGAATTCGGCCACCGAATTCTTTGCTTAATTGTGGGCTACAGTGATATTTATTTTGCCTATAAAAGGGCTTTCTAAATTCATTTGTAAATCATCCGAAAAATATCAAAGTTGAGAGTTTAGAGAGTGTTTATGCTAAGAGAGCATTTTGTGAGCGGGTGTAATTGGGTTTTGGGTTGAGAGTTTTCTCCATTTGTAATATTGTTTCTTTGATAGTAAATTTATTGCTCCCCTTCTCCCGTGGACGTAGGCACACTGCCGAACCACGTAAATTTGTGTGTATTTATTTTATTACTTTGGCTATTTCTTCATAGTTGCCGAAAAATCACCACTTAAATAGCCCATCGATCCTAACAAATTGGTATCAGAGCTTTGGTTCGGCTATTTTTCACACTGCATTGGAAGTGCTGTCCGGAAAAGTAGCGAATTTTGGAGAAATAATTATATTGTCGGGAAGAGAAAAATATAAGGAATTTTTCGGTACGATCCGTTTCGAAAACGGGTGTAAAACGTGAAATTTGGTGAATAGTGGTACTATTCAAAGTGAAAAATTTTGCATTTGCATTTGCATGGTTTTCGCTCAAATACTGTTTCGTGGGCCACCAGTTACTATTCAGATCACTGTATCAGTACTGTTCAGATTACTATTCAGAGGACTGTAGCAGATACTGTGCGGAGACTGTTTAGAGCACTGTAGCAGATACTGTGCGGAGGACTGTAGAAGGGTACTGTTCATACGACACTGTTCACCTATACGGCACTGTTCACCTATACGGCACTGTTCACTTATACGGAATGGCAACTACAAGATTTGATATTGAGAAATTTGATCGCAACATAAATTTCTCTTTGTGGAAGATTAAGATGCGCGCCATCTTAATTCAGAATGGGCTTGAGAAAGCTTTATTGGGGAAGAATAGAATGCCAGAGTCAATGACTGAAGAAAAGAAGGAGGAGATCATCAACAAGGCAGTTTCCACGATTCAGCTCTGTTTGTCTAATGAAGTTCTTCAGGAGGTCATCAATGAAGATACAGCAGCTGGCTTATGGGCGAAGCTGGAATCCTTGTACATGTCCAAAACCCTGACCGACAAGCTGTACCACATGACGCGGTTCTACACATTTCAAATGCAGGAAGGTACTTCAATTAAAACTTATCTGGAAGAATATACATCAATTTTAGTAAGTCTAGAAAATGTGGGTGCTAAAGTTGATGATGAAAATGCTGCTTTAAAATTGTTGTGTTCATTGCCACCGTCACATAAAAGTTTTAGGGACACAATGCTTTATGGAAAAGATAGTGTGTCTTTGGCGGAGGTTAAGACAGCTTTACTCTCTAAAATTATAATTGATAGAGGAATTGTCGGTAATAAAGATGATAATGTAGCAGAAGGCCTTGTTGCTAGAGGAAGGTCTAAAAATAAGAGTTATGGCAGTAGTAAGTCTAGGTCAAAATCTAGACATAAGAATTTGATATGTAACTATTGTCATAAAAAGGGGCACATTAAAGCTGATTGTTATAAGTTGAAAAATAAACAATCAACTGAAGAAAGAAGGGAAAAATCCGCCGAAGCTAGTATTGCCGAAGATGAGTCCACATCTGATATTCTTTTAGTCACTAACAGTGAAAGGTGCAGGTTCAAAGATGATTGGATTATGGATTCAGGTTGCTCTTATCACATATGTCCCAATAGGGACTGGTTCTCCACATATGAATCTTTTGCAGGTGGAGTTGTTTTGATGGGCAACGATGCAGCTTGCAAAGTTATTGGCAAGGGCACAATCCGAATCAAGATGCATGATGGCGTGGTACGAACTTTGACAGACGTTCGCCATGCTCCTGACATGAAGAAAAATCTCATCTCTTTGGGCACTCTTGATGCTAATGGGTGCAAATACACAAGCGAAGGTGGAGTCATGAAAGTTAGCAAAGGTGCTTTGGTGGTGATGAAGGCTAAACTGCTTGGAAGACTTTATCTCCTACAAGGAACCACAGTTACAGGAGCTGCTGCTGCAATTACTACTCAAATGTCTGAAACCGACGTCACCAAGTTATGGCATATGAGGTTAGGCCATATGAGCGAGAAAGGCTTAACCCTGTTAAGTAAAAAGGGTATTTTGTGTGGTCAAAATACTAGCAAGCTTGATTTTTGCGAGCACTGTATTTTCGGAAAGCAAAAACGTGTCAGTTTCAGCACAGGTACCCACACAACCAAAGGTACCTTGGATTACATTCATTCTGATCTATGGGGGCCATCATAAGTTCCATCAAAAGGTGGTGCCAGATATATGCTTGTCTTCATCGACGACTTCTCAAGGAAGGTTTGGGTTTACTTTCTTAAACACAAGGATCAGGTGTTTTCCACATTCAAACAATGGAAAATCATGATTGAGAAGCAGACAGGAAGGCAAATAAAGAGGCTGAGAACAGATAATGGCTTGGAGTTTTGTGCTGGTGAGTTCAATGACTTCTGTAAAAATGAAGGCATTGTGAGGCATCACACAGTTCGGATGACACCTCAACAAAATGGAGTTGCTGAACGGATGAACAGAACTCTTATAGAGAAAGCAAGGTGTATGCTTTCAAATGCTGGATTACCAAAGAGTTTCTGGGCAGAAGCTGTTTCAACAGCTTGCTATTTAGTCAATCGCTCTCCATCAGTTCCAATTGGTTTCAAGACTCCAGAGGAAGCTTGGTCTGGCAAACCTGCAGATTATTCAAATTTGAGAATCTTTGGCTGCCCAGCATATATGCACGTCAATGATGGCAAGTTAGCACCAAGGGCCAAGAAGTGCATTTTCTTAGGATATCCATCAGGGGTGAAAGGATATAAACTTTGGTGTCCCAAATCATCCAAAGTTATAATCAGCAGAGATGTCACATTTGATGAAGGTTCCATGCTTCACTCAAAAAATGAAGTATTGGTACCATGCAGTTCTGATAAGCAGGTGGAGGCCAGTCAAAGACAGGAGATAGATGTTGAAGACTATCCTGCTCAGCAAGATTCTACTTCGCAGTCAGATTCACAACCATTCAGCTCTCAGCAAGGTGATTCAGATCCTAACTCAGTTGAACAGGAGCAGCCATACTCTATTGCCAAAGATAGAGAAAGGAGAGAAATAAAGAAGCCAACAAAATATAAAGATTATGCAGATTTGGTAGCTTTTGCTTTGTCAGCAGCTGAGGAGATCAACAATGTTGGAGAACCATCCACATATTCAGAAGCCATTTCAGGAGCCAACTCAGATAGATGGTTGATAGCTATGCAAGAAGAAATGGAGTCATTGCATAAGAATGACACTTGGGAGCTCGTTAGACCACCAAAAGGAAAGAAGATTATCGACTGCAAATGGGTTTTCAAGAAGAAGGAAGGCAACCCAGGCATTGAAGAAGCAAGATACAAAGCTCGCCTAGTTGCAAAGGGATTCAAGCAAGTTCAAGGTGTGGATTTCAATGATGTTTTCTCACCAGTTGTAAAACATTGTTCCATTCGCATGTTGCTTGCTATGGTGGCTAAGT